>JALGPY010000002.1:71977486-74685820 GCA_023055425.1 Linanthus parryae
GAGCTCAAACGGTAAAGTCCAGTCTGGGGTGGTGATGATGGGCGCGCTAATCAACTTCTCCTTGAGAAAATTAAAAGCTGACTTGCACTCTGCATTGAAATCAAATACCGCATCCTTCTCGAGCAATCCAGATAAAGGCTTCGTGATATTTTGAGAAACCTATGATAAATCTCCTGTATAACCCTGCATGCCCCAAGAAACTCCTTACCCCTTTGGCATAAGTAGAGTATGGAAGCTTCTCAATGACTTCAATCTTTTCCCTGTCTACTTCCAGGCGTTTGCTTGAAATTTTGTGCCCCAAACTATGCCCTCAGTCACCATGAAATGACACTTCTCCCAGTTGAGCACTAGGTTGGTGTCAATACATCTATCAAGAACTCGGGCCAGCTGCTGCAACATCAAAGCCATCACCATAAAGCAAAAAATCATCCATGAATACCTCGAAGTTTTGCTCCATCATGTCTGAGAAGATCGACATCATTCACCTCTGAAAAGTAGCAGGTGCATTGCATAACCCGAAGGGCATGCGTCTGAACGCAAAGGTCCCATAGAGACAAGTGAATGTCGTCTTCTCCTGGTCTGCTGGCTCAATAGCAATCTGGTTGTACCCGGAGTACCCATCCAAAAAGCAATAATGAGAATAATGTGCCAGCCTGTCTAACATCTGATCAACGAATGGAAGGGGGAAGTGATCCTTTAAAGTGGCATCATTGAGTTTGCGGTAATCCATGCAAACTCTCAACCCAGTAACAGTACGTGTAGCCATCTGATCACCTTTCTCACCTTCCACCATAGTAATACCTTCCTTCTTAGGAACACACTGCACCGGGCTAGTCCATGTGCTGTCGGAAATCGGGTAGATGATGCCTGCCTCCAACCATGTATGCACTTCTTTCTTCACCACCTTTTACATATGAGGGTTTAGGCGGCGCTGAAACTGGACTACCGGCTTATTATCTTCCATGAGCCGGATATTGTGTTGGAAAACTGTGGGGTTGATCCCCTTGATATCTGCTATGGTCCATCCCATATCTGCTTTCCTTTCCTGCAACACTTTCAGCAGCTGCTCCTCCTATTTTCTGTCCAAACAAGAAGAAACAATTACAGGTAAAGTATCATTAGATCCAAGATATAAATATTTTAAATGTGCAGGTAAAGGCTTTAATTATAATGTAGAAGCAATAATGAGAGAAGGAGTAAGAATTTTCCAGCTTCCCTCATCCAAGAGGGGTAGGGGCTTGCGCCAATGAGTCTCCATAGCTTGCTCTTTTTAGCTTGAATCAAGCAGAGCAAGTTCTTCATATAGCCGCTCCAATAACATATATTCCTCCTCATCCGGTGTGTATGCCTCCACACAAAAGCATTGCTCACTTACCGCATATGCGGGGGACTTCATAGTCTCGAAAACATTGAATGCCACATTCTCGTCGTTGACCCGCATCGTCAACTCTCCATTGGCAACATCAATTATAGTCTTCCCCGTG
Organism: Linanthus parryae; assembly: GCA_023055425.1. Classification (NCBI taxonomy): domain Eukaryota; kingdom Viridiplantae; phylum Streptophyta; class Magnoliopsida; order Ericales; family Polemoniaceae; genus Linanthus; species Linanthus parryae. The sequence goes on from JALGPY010000002.1 coordinate 71,978,971, forward strand.
GCAAGGAATGGTCGTCCTAAGATGAGTGGGACATCATTATCGGCCTCCATGTCTAGAATCACAAAATCTGCGGGGAAGATGATTCCCTTGACTCTCACAAGCACATATTCGAACACGCCCTTTGGGCGTTTAATGGTGCGGTCTGCCATCTGCAATCACATCAGAGTGGGTTTTGGATCTCCCACACCAAGCTGCTCAAAAATTGATGTGGGCATCAAGTTGATGCTTGCGCCAAGATCACACAACGCCCTACCATGAAAGGCATCTCCCAATGTCACAAGAATGATGAAACCACCCGGATCCTTCATCTTCTTTTGCAACGCCTTCTGCACCGCGGCGCTACATTCCTCATTCAAGGTCACAGTCTCAAAATCATCCATGCACCTCCTATTGGAAAGGAGGTCCTTGAGAAATTTAGCATACTTGGGCATTTGTGATATGGCCTCCGCAAAGGGATTATTGATATGCAGCTTCTTCAAGATATCCACAAACTTCTTGAAGTGCTTTGCATCCTCTTGGCTCTTCAGCCTCTGCGGATATGGCACACGCATACTATACTCCTTAGGCTTTTGCTTCTCCTCCGACTTCCTACTCGTGTCCTTTGATTGGGGAATCACGGTAGGCACGGGAATTTCTTAAATCAAAGCCTTTCCGGTGGCTTTTTTCGCTTCAGCTCGCACGTGGCTAGGATATGGAGGGTCCTTTGTAGTAACTCCACTGCGAGTGGTGATTGCCTTCAGTTGTTCTGGTGGAGTGATAGTGTTCAATGGAAGCATGCCAGGTGGAAGCCTAGTATTCTGATTGGCTATCTGTCAAATCTGCGTCTCATGGATTTTTACAGTAGCCTCAATAGAAACCAGCTTCTCATTCATCTTTGCTAGAAGGTTATATATGTCTGGTTTTGGTTGTTGTTGATGTTGTGCCTGTTGCTGTGGGAATTGCCTTTGAGCTTGATACCGAGCATTGGGCTGCTGACCTGGTGCATAAAGTCCGCTATTAGGTTTGGCATAGATGAAGTTTGGGTGATTGGTTGTTGGGATGATATGTATTAGGCCACTGTTGCTGTCTCATAAAATTCACATCCTCAACACTACCATCGTACCCCTGACTCTCATCTACTAGTAACTCACCCATGGATTTTACTTGTGATATAGGCTGCATGCCGTTAAATGTTGAGGTCATGGATTCAAGCTTTTGCTCCATAGACTCAATTTTGTTGACCAAAGATGCATCCCCAGGTCTCGAATACCTCCGAGTCTCGGACCTCGTAGTCTCTCTCTTGGACACGTTGTTAAGAAAATCCTGAGCTCACTGTGCTCCAAGCCCCATAAAGTTACCCCCAGCTAGCATATTCAAATGGTGAGCTGTCTCCTTATCTAATGCACTGTAGAAGTAATGTAGGAGTTTGTGCCATGGCTCTCCGTGATTCGGGCATCTGCAAAGAATTTCTCCGAACTTTCTCAATGTATCTCCCAGTGAGCTGTCCTCTTCCTGAGTGAATTTTGTAATCTCGGCCATTTGCTGAGCAACCTTGGATGGTGGCAAATACCTCCTCATAAATTCATGGCAACAATCTGCCCATGTCACATACTCCCAGCTGGAAGCTCCATAAGACATTTCTTGACTTTTCCAGATAAAGAGAAAGGAAACAATAATAGCTTGACTGTTTCATCTCGAACCCTATGGTCGTGCAAAGTAGAAGTGACCTGATCAAAACTAAGAAGATGGTGGTTGGGATCATCTCCTGGAGCTCCAGTGAATGCGCACTCATCATGAACCATGTTAATCATGTGCTGGCGCACCTCAAAATGTTGGGCATTGATGTGTTGCCTAACAATGGTGGGTTGCTAGCAGGCTGGAGTAGTTCGGAAAAAATCTACCATAGGAGGATCTTCGTTCTCAACATTCTCTACTCGGATTGCTGGGTTCTACCCATTGTTTCTGTAACCCCCATAGTTGCCACCATTTGCTCCTCCATCGTTTCCATCTACTACCCTGACACCCGGTGGTGGTGGATCTTGCGGATTGTAGCGTGCGAGAGCTGCTTGTACTTCAACCATTTGAGCTCTTAGCTCCTCAGTTTTACGTGCCATGTTGGCCACAGTATTCTCTGCAGCGAGTATGGCAGCTTGAGCATCTTGTGCCTCCTTGCCAAGCCTCTCCAACTCAGCTCTCTCTTGATCTTCCATAAGAACTGAGTTTGCTTTCATCAAGTCTCTACGTCCTGTGCGTAATAAAGATTCCGGGTCTTCAAGTACTGGGTACAAAGTTCCGTCATGAGAACGGGTCATGCACCGTAACAATCAATCTGAAATCAAAGATAGCACAAGAAAGTAGGTGAGCGACGAATATTAACAGAAAAGTAAAATCCCTAAGGTTAAAAATAATAACTAATTTAGCCGAAGTCCCCGGCAACGGCGCAAAAAACAAGACACTATTCAACCACAAGTGTATGGCCGTCGTGTGTAGTAATATCTGGAAATCCGGGTTTATCGAACCCAAGGGACTTCTATGTAAATGAGTTATTAATTTTACACCTTGTGTGGGAAAAGCGCGTTGTTTGAGTTTGCTAATTCTATGAAAAGTGAAAGACAGTGACAAGTTAACCGCTTAGATGATGGCACGATTAACAATAATAATTGCAAAAACTTACTAATGAGGGAAAAATACCGGGAATTCTCTCTAGGTTCACTAGGGATAATATGAACTACGCTTTGATTTATGAAACACTAACACGTCTATCTCTTCTTAATCAAGCAAAATACAACTCGCCGAGTTACCAAACAATTCAACTATACTTAGAGCCAATTCAAACCGAGTTACCAAGCTTAATTTGATTCTAAGTACGCATTACGATTCGTTATTCTTCTTTAAATATCCTAGTTAACACTACCGAGTTACCAAGTAATGATACGACTAGGTGAGAAGTTCAATTTACCTACTACAATTCACGGAGTTACCACGTCAATCGTAATTGAAATCAATCATACGGTAGCTAAGCGCAAGAAAGATAGAGATTCAAGTATAAACTAATCATAACAAGAGAGAATCGCATTAGTTAAGCCAAAACATGAAGCATAATCTCAAAACGAGATGTTCATACCAAAACCCTAGATATCCAAACGAGAATTCCCGATAAAGAGGGTTTAGCTACTACAATACATGATCAAAATAACAAGTTTGTTGATCATGAATCCAAAACTAAAGAAGAGAAAGGCTGTAGAAATCAAACGAAGAATCCAACGAATCCAAGCACACTACAAAAGCTCCCAAGAGTCGTTCCAAAGCTCTACTATTGTTTCCTACCTCCTAGGGACGGATTCCTAGGTCAAAAACAACTCCAAAGCTTAGAAATTTTTAAAAATTACAAAACAGCCCCAAAATAGCCAAATTTATACTTCTGTTCGTACGAACAGTCGGGTTGTTCATACGAACACTTCTGATTTTGAGCTCCAAAATTCTTCTAAGTATAAGTGTTCGTATGAAGAAGTCTGGAAATCTTCTTCTTTGGCTCTTTTTTCTTGGTTCTTCCTTCTTCGTCTTCAATTCCAAGCATCTCTTGAGAAATTCCACTTTCTGAAGTTCACTTCCAATCCAATATCATCACTCCGAGCTCCCGGTTCCTGAAATCCACAACAATAAAACATACCGGAAGATAAAATGATACAAATATTGCATAAAATATGTGAAAAAGTGCCCGGACTCAACTTTTACGATCAAATGCTCAATTATGCTCCAATTATCAAAATTTGGCCTAAAACATATGTAAATGCTTCGGAAACTACGCGAAACGACAAGGAATCACTTAAAATTTAACTGCAAGTATGGAGTTATCAACCATCTCTCGAGTGGCCAATGGATATTTGCTCCCATTATGTAGGAGGGACAAATCATCTCTACGTCACTACGATCTCTAAGCTTGCTTCCTATCATGCCCGATAACTATCTTTATAGTTACCCAGTTAAGGCGCAACGTTTGATAATATCTAAGCATGATATGATATTCCACAACTAGAGTATCTAGTGACTTCAGGTCTAAGGATTACAATATCATTAGCACTACGAGAAGCGATTGTGACTTTGACATAATCTAATGTATCCTTCTCATGTGGGTCAATACGGTATGTCATTACTCCTAATGCATACCCATGTGTTAGACTTGATATCTCCTTATCAATCTACCCACATACTAGTCTATAATTGATCGTCCTGTTAATCAATATAATGGACTAGGGATATTTAAGATAAACAACACATTGTATCTAAGGACTTCATTATATTAAATATCACAATAAATAATAAATGAATATTCTAGCCAAACATTGTTCATACTAAATATAGATTGCCTCTAAGGCACCTATTTCGACAGTCTCCCACTTGCACTAGAGCCAATCTGGCGCATCTCGTAAGCCTATAGATCTAGTGTGTCCTTCATGCTTTCGCTACGCAAGTGGCTTTGTGAGCGGATCTGAAAGATTGTCATCCGTTGGAATCTTGCACATCTTTACATCTCCTCTATCGATCATATCACGAATAAGATGGAATCTCCTAAGTGCATGCTTCGATTTCTGGTGTGATCTTTGTTCCTTGGCTTGTGCGATCGCTCCAGAGTTGTCACAGTACAACGTCATAGGATCCACGATGCTAGGGACCACAGCGAGCTCAGTGATAAACTTCTTTATCCAAACTGCCTCTTTAGCTGCTTCCGCAGCAGCAATGTACTCAGCTTCAGTTGTAGAATCAGCAATTATCTCTTGATTGGAACTCTTCTAGCTCACAGCTCCTCCATTTAGGCAGAACACATACCCCGACTGCGATCTGTAGTCATCTTTTTCAGTTTAGAAGATTGCATCAGTGCAACCAATTACATTGAGCTCTTCCTTTCCTCCAAATATCAAGAACGCATACTTAGTTCTTCTCAAGTACTTGAGGATGTTCTTGACAGTAATCCAGTGACTCTCACCTGGATTAGACTGATATCTGCTTACCATACTAAACGCGTATGATATGTCTGGTCAAGTACACAACATGGCGTACATGATGGATCCTATGGCCGAAGCACAGGGTATCCTACTCATGCGGTCCCTCTCAATCTCATTGGAAGGACAGTCAGTCTTAGAGAGAGTGACTCCATGCGACATGGGCAAGAATCCCTTCTTGGAATCTTGCATGTTGAACCGCTTCAACACTTTGTCTATATATGTAATTTGGCTTAGGCCGAGCAGCTTCCTAGATCTATCCCTATAGATCTTGATACCAAGTATATAAGATGCATCTCCTAAGTCTTTCATTGCGAAATACTTTCCTAGCCAATCTTTAACAGATTGCAAAGTAGGAATGTCATTTCTAATGAGTAGTATGTCATCCACATACAAGACCGGAAACACAACAGAGCTCCCACTAACCTTCTTGTAAACACAGGGCTCATCTTCATTCTTTATGAATTCAAACTCTTTGACCGCGTCATCAAAACATCGAATCCAACTCCTAGAAGCTTGATTTAATCCATTAATGGATCGTTGCAGTTTACATACTTTATTGGCATTCTCTGGATCCTCAAAACCCTCCGGTTGTTTCATGTACACATCCTCGAGGAGGTTCCATACAGGAACGCTATTTTTAATTCCATCTGCCAAATCTCATATTCATAGTAGGCTGTAATAGCAAGTAGGATTCGAATGTATTTAGTCATGGCGACTGGTGAAAAGGTGTCATCATAGTCAATACCATGAATCTGTCTATAACCTTTTTCCACCAATCGCACCTTGTAGGAAACTACCTTGCCATCCACGCCAGTCTTCTTCTTGAAGATCCACTTGCACCCTATAGGTCGAGCCCCTTCAGGTGGTTCCACCAAATTCCATACTTTTGTTGATATACATGGATTCCATTTCGTATCTCATGGCTTCTAGCCACTTCTTGGAGTCTGGGCCTTTCATGGTCTCCCCATAGGTAGCAGACTCATCATCCATGAGTGGTATGTCATCTGGATCAGTTACGAGAAGTCTGTATCTCTCTGGCTCATGATGTACCCTACCTGACCTACGGAGTTCCTGTGTTACCTGAACAGGTTCTTCCACAACAATTTTTGGTTCCTGTTCATGCTCCATCATCGGTTCAGTGGTTCTTGAATTTATTCAAGTTCTAAAGTCCTCCCACTTTTAGAGAAAAACTCTCTTTCTAGAAACACGCCGGTCCGAGGTACAAACACATTGTTCTCGGTTGGATTGTAAAAATACTATCCTTTCGTTTCCTTAGGATATCCCACAAATTCACACTTATCCGCTATGGTTCCGAGCTTGTCTATTTGTAAACTCTTTACATAGACATCGCAACCCCAAAATATTCATAAATGACACTATGGGACGCTTCCCAGTCCATATCTCATATGGTGTCTTCATGACAGATTTGGATGGAACACGATTAATGGTGAAAGCTGCAGCCAATAGAGCATGTCCCAAAAATGATATTGGAAGATCCGTTTGACACATCATAGATCACACCATATAAAATAGTGTGTGATTCCTCCTCTCGGACACGCAATTCCATTGTGGCGTTCCGGGTGGAGTGAGTTGGGATACTATCCCACACTCTCTAAGATATTCGTCAATCTCTTGCCTCAAGTATTCTCCTCCACGATCCGATCGCAAAGCCTTAATACTTTTACCAAGTTGCTTCTATAATTCACTCTTGAAGTCTTTGAACAATTCAAAGGATTCAGATTTGGCCTTCATAAGGTATACAAATCCATATCTACTAAAGTCATCAGTAAACGTAGTGAAGTGGGTGTAACCACCTCTGGCAGGCGTGGGAAACGGCCCACATACATCAGTATGTATGAGTGCAAGTAACTCACTAGTCCGCTCACATTTCTTATTGAAAGGGGACTTTGTCATTTTTTTCCAACAAACAAGGCTCGCATGTCTCATATGATTTCAAATCAAATGAGTCTAGAAATTCATCCTTATGGAGTCTAGATATGCGTTTCTCGTTTATATGGCCTAAACGACAGTGCCATAGATATGTAGGATTTAAATCCTTAATTTTAATCATTTTAGTATTTATGTTATAGATGGAATTACTCAGATCAAGGATATACAATCCATTAGACAAATGCGCACTACAATAGTGCATACTATCAAAATAAATGGAGCAACACTTGTCCTTTATTGAAATAGAAAAATCCTTCTCGTCCAAACAAGAAACAGAAATAATGTTTCTTCTCATAGCATACACATAATAGCAATTGTCTAAATCTAAAATAAGTCCAGAAAGCAAAGATAGCTCATACACGCCTATAGCTAATGCAGAAACTCTTTCTCCATTCCCGACGCGCAAATCTATCTCCCCTTTAGTCAATCTTCTACTTCTTTTCAAATCCTTCACATTTCGACAAATGTGAGATCCACATCCAGTATCCAATACCCAAGATGAAGAAATAGATAGATTGACATCAATAACAAAAATACTCGGTGGTGGTGGAATCAATATTCCAAGCTTTTTATCCTCCATATACTTCGGGTAATTCCTCCTCCAGTGACCCGGCTACCTACAATAGTGACAGTCACCTTTAGCCATGCCTCCACTAGGCTTTAGAGCTTTCTTGGACTTTGCAACTCTCTTGCGCTTTCCTTTGGAAGTAGAGGCAACTCCCTTTCCCTTCTTCTTATTCACCATCATTATGGCCTTTCCCTTGCCTTTATTGATGCTTTGTTCAGCTGTCTTTATCATGTTCAGCAAGTCTGGCAGAATTTACTAATCTCGTTCATGTTATAGTTCATGATGAACTGGTTATAACTGTCAGGCAATGATTGCAAGACGAGATTAGTTGTCAACTCTTGGCCGAGTGGGAACCCTAGCCTTGTGAGGTTCTCTATGTACCTGATCATTCGGAGTACATGAGGCCCAACTGGGTTCCCTTTTGCGAGAATGCTCTTGAACAGTGCTTTCGACACTTCACACCGCTCATGCCTTGTCTGTTCCTGAAACAAATGTTTCAAGTGTATGATCGTATCATAGACTTACATGCTCTCATGTTGCTTCTGAAGCTCCGAGGTCATGGTGCAGAGCATGAGATAAATCACATCCTGATGTGCATGAAACATCATCCACATGTTTCTGATGTGCTCTCACGGCAGCTAGAACAGAATCATCCTGGGGTGGTTATGGAATAGGATTGTCTAAGACGTACAATTTCTTTTCTTGCTTAAGGACGATCCTAAAGTTTCTGTACCAGTCAAGGAAATTTGTTCCAGACAGTTTGTCCCTATCAAGGACTGATCGCAGGGATGAAGTCGATGCGTGATTGTATGCCATTGGAAATCTACAAAAACGAGAAATGTGCAATTTTAGTATTTTAAATAGTTTAACTATATTAAACAATGGCTAGATCATTAAATATAGCTCTCACTATTTTTCTCGGATTAATAGCCCTCACCATTAATGCGGAAAATATCGTATATATTTTTTAGTGAGTCCAAGATCCATATTTCACTTCTTCTCGAGTTTGCTTTGGCAAGTCACCTAAGAATTGGTTATTTAGGTAAGAATCATTCCAATTACATCCCATGCAACTCTTGGTCCAATTAGGTGAATAATTTCTTATTCATTATCCCTTAGATAACACCTAATTGTCATGCCTCAAGGCTCATCAATCCAATTGACTTTGTTCAGTTGCGTCCAACCTCTTGCTTCAAAGATCACACATTACTTGCTTGTGTCTTCTGCAACACACCAAGGTAAATTAAAATGCCTTGCTTTGGCAAGCCCGAATTTAATATACCTTGATCATGAAGGGTGCTTAGGCAAGAGAAGGCAAAACACAATATTTCATTGAGGGATTTAATAGTCATTATTTGTTTGGTTGATCCCATCAACATGATCTACTTATTTGGATTGGGCAATCCATAATAAAATATCAAATTTGTTTATTATTATCTTGTTAATGTTTTCCTAGTATCACCATACACACAAAAATAAATAACAAGACATAAATAATAAACATCCACAAAAGAAATTAATGTGGTATGGATATGACCCGTAGACTAAGATATTACCAAGCCAGTGATAATATCTATATTCCCTAAAGTGATAAGCTCATCTCCATGTGCTCCACCATATCCGCGGGCCTAGGATGGGAGTCCTCATCGTCTTTGTGGCATCTTGGTCCTCCGGTCTTCTTCTCCATGCTCTTGGCTATCATCTAAATATTCTAATTCTAGCCTAACATCTAAAATAAAAAAAGAAAACACACATGTTGAGAAGATGATCAGATCGCATGCCGTAAAATTAACAAAATATTACATTAATTTGATCAGCTCGCAGGCCGTAAACCAAATCACAAAATAAACATCCACAACCTAGGCCATATCCATTCACCATGCAACAAAGCACATAATACAGTTAAAACCAGTTTTTTAACGTGCTTGTTCAATTTTAGTTTGAAATTAGGCAATTAGGGTCAAAATAGTCCAAGGAGTCCACCATCCATCATGGCCGAACCACCCAAGGACCAAGGCTAGGCCTTGGGGCGGTCGGCTGAGCCTCACGCGCGGCTAGGCCGCATGCTAGGCCGGCCCAACCCCTTGGCCGAGCCTAGCTTGAGCTGCAAGGCAAGGGGGGCGGTCCCATAGGGGCTGTTCCTCCTTCATGGAATAACAAAAATTATCATACTCAAATCCCACCAAGGATCACAGCACAAGCCATCGTAACATGATAAGGGCATAGAAGATGTGTACCTTAGTTTGGAGAGATCAAACAAATAATAGTGTCTTTGTCTCTATGAATATCCACACCTTGGATTCTTGATTGGATTCCTTTTCACCGCGATTTTCTAGCAACGGAAGAAGGAGGAAGAGGATCATGCAAAACGAGGCATCAAGGTCGCGCCTATGGAGGCCGACGGCAAGGGGGGGGGAGGGGGAGGGGGCGAACCTCCTTGTCTTGTTCTCTTGATTTGTTATGTTCTCTCAATTATGACTCACTTAGAGAATAACAAGCTAGAGTTCCTTTATATAGTCATAACTCTTTATTAACTACATAAATGTCCCGATACTAATCATGCCCTTACATGGATTAGCCCACTTGCAAATTAGTCCTACTAAATTTGCTTGTGGTTGCGTTATGATCCTTTTATTAATTAGTCCAACTAATTAATACCAATATCCGATTTAACCCATCTGGTGTGTGACCCCATAGGTTTCCACTTAGTTGGTAGTAACTTATTACTAACATGGAGCCGTGTCTAGCAACACATCCACGCCACCCAAGTAATAGAAATAAGTCAGTGATCCCGACAAACCTTGTGCCCAATAATAACATATTTGTTATCCCTTTGTCTCCATATCCGGATTGGACACGAGACATAATAGCCACACTCGTATATCCAATCCATAATTTCTCGATCTTGGGAATATGCTTATGCGAGCAGATAACATCAATATCTCCATATTGATTTATCTGAGTATTGCCAGACATTCAATAAGCACCATCCCCCGAGTGGGCCATGGATATTTTCTCCCATTATGTGGGACGGACAAATCCTCTCTACGTCACTACGATCTCTAAGCTTGCTTCCTACCATGCCCGATGACTATCTTTATAGTTACCCGGTTAAGGCGCAACGTTGGATAATATCAAAGCACGATATTATACAACTAGAGTATCTAGTGACTTCAAGTCTAAGGATTGCAATATTATTAACACTACGAGAAGCGATTGTGACTTTGACATAATCTAATGTATCCTTCTTGTTGTGGGTCAATCCATTATGCGATTACTCCTAATGCATACCCATGTGTTAGACTTGATATCTCCATATCAATCTCTACATATCCTAGTCTATAGTTGATCATCATATTAATCAATATAATGGACTAGGGATATTTAAGATAAACAACACATTGTATCTAAGGACTTCATTATATTAAATATCACAATAAATAATAAATGAATGCTCTAGCCAAAACATTATTCATACTAAAATTAGATTGCCTCTAGGACACCTATTCCAACACAGGCTAGCACCGGCGAAGAGGAAGTCAGGTGCAGTTCCGTTCGTGTGGACAGCGTAGAGGCGCCACATCTTTTCTGCGCTAGTGATCGTCACCAGTCAGTGTGATTGAGGTAAACCTCTAATCATCTTATTATGCTCATTCTCATGGGTCCATGGTGGATTTCCGACATATATTTTTGTTATATCTGCTGCGTTTTATTGCCCAAAACCCAACAAGCACATTGTCAGTGCGACATATCATATTAGTTTCTTGCATCTTCTCGTGCATCTTCTGATACTCTGTGGTGGATGTATCTACGTCCTTCTTATCGGAAGCCAATGACAACCAAAGACCATGCTGCTTCAACAAGGCATCCATCTTGATTTGCCGAGGGCGGTCTCAAGGATTTTAGAGGCCTTAGGGAAAAAAAATCTATTGGGGCCTAAGATGAATTGAACAAAAATGTTACAAAAATAATTTTGTTTATGCTTCTTTTTTAATGAAAATATATCAATTACAACACATGTGAAATTAATTACCATTGAAGTATTGCACATGGGTGCTAGGGAAACAAATCATCTTAAATCACGATTTCCTTCTAAAACAAATAAGCAGATTTCACACTCCTGATTAATCACTCTCATTTTCTCTCTCTTATCTGAATTGACTGTTATATTCTCCTCAAGTAACTCCAGTTTTTACTAAAAGAATAAATCCTGATTTTTTTCCCAACTCTCATCACCACGGTCGAAATATTATCTTCATCGTGATTTCATGACTCCAACCCTAGTTTTTCTTGAAAAGTCTCAATTAAATCAAAGAATCTTAACTTTATCCTAATAAGCCTCCACTCTCTCTATATCCTACTTTAATTGTGGCCTTCTTCTTTCCTTTTTTGTTTCTTACATTTACTTTGATCATATTTAGCATCTTAACAAACACCTATAATTGGGGGCCTTCCCGAATTGGGGGCCTTAGGCGGCCGCCTAGCTTGCCTAAGGGGAAGGCCGACCCTGGATTTGCCACATGTTGAAGGAAATCTCCCGGTAAACCTGTCAATCGTGATCATGGCTCCTGGCATAGTTCTCGGCAAAATCTCGAAAAACGTAGCTCTGTTACACCTAATCAGAGTGCTCCATCTGAATCTTGAAACCCTATCTTTGATTTACATCCGATTGTGAAACCCTAGCTCATAGCTCTACCTGGATCTTGAAACACGACTCTGATACAAATTTTTTGTAACATGAACGATAACAAAGGGCGAAGAGACAAAGATTTAACGTGGTTCACTAACAATCACATTAGCTACCTCCACGACGAATAAAACACACTTTAGTTATGAGAGAAACCAGTCACAATAGACCACAATACATCCACACAAGTCTAGGCACGACCTACATCTATATATATGTCTAATACAAAATTTCCTTGTGGCCTAAGTTGGAAAAAAAATGCCCTAGTGAGTGTCCTACTCGCACTAGTTGTTGAACATGCTCGTGCGAGCTCAGCCCTACTTGTGCGAGCTCCCCTATGCTCGTGCGAAAAAGGTCCATATCGTGTGAGCAAAAGGAAAGACATGTTCATCAAATTGAACATGTTTAGATACATACACCACTCTGGTGTCAAAGTCAAGACATCTATAACCCTTGGTATTGGCACAATAGCCATGAAATACACACTAAGTGGATTTAGGTGCCAATTTGTGAGATGAGTATAGTCTAAACTTAGGATAACAGAAGCTACCAAACACCCTAAACAAAGTGTAATCAGGCTGAGTGTGGTATAGATGATAGAATATGGACTAAATTTGTAGAGATTTCTTAGGCATTTTGTTAATGAGGTATTTAGCAGTGACCAATGCATCTAGCCAGTAATAATTAGGCATAAATGCAGTTTGAAGAAGGGCCACAATTGTGTGAATCAGATGTCTATGTTTTCTCTCAATTCCCCATTTTGTTGAGAGGTGTAAGGACACGTGGTTTGATGCACAATGCCTTCTGATTTAGATAAAGAGCAAAATCACAATTGAAAAATGCAGTACCACTGTCACTTATAAAATCATTGACAATTTTGGGAGTGAACACTGATTTGGTAAAATGAACATAGTCCGAATTGACGTGTGACTTGAGTATAAGAAGATACAACCAACAAAATTTGGTAGAATCATCATGGAACAAAATATAGTACTTATAATTCTGAAAAGAAGTACAACTTGAAGGCCGCCAAAACATCTGAGTGAATCTATTGAAAAGGCTCAATAGATGCATAAGTACTTGTTGGAAATGACAATAGATGACTCTTGGAGATAGCAGAAGAATGACACAATGAAGACGGTAGAGAACCAAATAGCAGGTAAGACTTGAAAGAGCTCAGCACATGATTGGATGGATGGCCTACTATTTGGTGCCAAACTTCACATCATGGCTGTGACTTGTGACTCGTGAGTGAAAGAAATCGAAGATGATTGATTTGGTGAAGACTAAAGAAAGTAGAGACCATTAGTACCACTCAGTCCCAGCTCTTCCCCACCATTTGGTGTGTGTTATTGTCCTGAATGACAAAATCACTTCAGTAAAATAAAAGTGTACAATTTTTTTCAAGTGCAAGGTGATGCATAAATAATATATTGGCAGTAAAATGTGGCAAGTACAAGACACTGGTAAGATGAAAAAGATGTGTAGAGGTATTGTGGTTACCAGAAACTAGACCCGAACCATGATGAGTAATAGGCAACTCTGTGCCATCTCCAATAGTGACTGCATCTGAACCAGAAGCTGGAGCTACATAGGACAAGGAGTCAAGTTGATTTGTTACATGGAGGTTGGCGCCTGAATCAAGAAGCCAAGTAGATTTCATAGGTGGTGGTCGTCCAAGAACTGAGGCGGAAGACATGGGTGCAGAATAAGAAGCCACTGCCACTGGCAGATTATGTGCAAACTGATCATAAGTAGTGTGATAGACTTTCTTAGGAGCAGTGGTAGGGTTTCTTGTAGTGCCACAACGCTGTAGATCAGTGCGAAACCAACAATCATTGGCTGTGTGTTTGGTTCTGTTACAAATCTGGCACACAACAGTCTCGGAAGTGTATGCATGCCTTTTATTCAAAGAAATGCCTGAGTGAGAGTGTACAGGAGCACCAAAACATGCAGAAAAAGAACTAGTTCTGGACTTTGAATTGCGATTTCGAGGTGTATTTGAGCCAGAATTAAACTGATTTCCACCATTACCACGATGCTGAGAGTAATATGCAGTCATGACTTCAGATAAGGCTGACATAGGAGGGACAACAAACATAGAAGTGGTAGATTTTGCATGTGAAATATACAAAACTCCAGTGATCAAAAGTGTGCTCAATTCATGGACAGAAATATGTGTAGACCTTATATGAATATTGGCTTTGAAGTAATCATACTCAAAGACAAACCACACAAGATGTATAACAAGATATTCTCTTCACCAATAATATCATTAACCATGGCTTATTGATCAGTAATGAGCTTCACTTGATCAAGATACTGAGTTACAGTGAGCGAACCTACGAACCTGTTCTAACAGAACTCCTGTTTCAGAGCTCCGTTACCAGTTTGTTATAACGTGTGGGTATTCGAGCAAGAACGACGAAAGCAAAACAAGAACGAGACAGATATTTAACGTGGTTCACTAACGAATTCATAACGAACCCGCTCGGTAATCCACGACCAGAACCAGATATTTCATTGAGAAGAGAACCCGATTACAATGCACGCCGTGGCCAGAACGTCCACGGCGGCCACCCGAATACACCACCCGACACACACCCTAAATAAGCTCTTAAGCTTCTACCAATTAACCCTCAAACCCGTTTGTGTGTGTGGTACATAAACAAAGGCAGTGCCTTTTTATACACCCAAGTGTTGGCAAAGTTTACTTGGGCACAAAGAAAAAAAGCACCGCCTCAAACTAAGTTGGAAACAAAGTTGTTTCCATAATTGACTTTTGACTTTTCTTCTTTGTTGCCTAAACTGATCCAAGTCAAATTCCTAACAAATCTCCACCTTGACTTGAATCATCTCAGCAACCCGAAACCAGAACCTGATGCTTCTCTTCTCAAACCTGAACTAGATGCGTCTCCCTGAACCAGAAACGAGCACGCCTTCTCAAACAGATTTTTCGCAGCTGTATGCGAAACTTGAATCGCCAAATCGTTGCTCCAACTACCATGCGTTCCTGCAACGAATGCGCCCGATGTGGTTGCACTTCCGGAAACAGAAACAAGTGCTCCACCCTGAACCAGACTCGAATGTATTCACTGAGACAGGACCGAATACATTCCAGATGCGCCCAATTGCGCCAGACAGATGCACCATGACAGAATGTCCGGATGTCATCCAGACCAGATGCACCGATGGCGAGTGCCAAAATTGTCATGCCCTATGCGCCCCGTATGCCTCAGATGCGCCAGATGCTCGCCAGATGCGAGCTCAGTACGTGTCATGGTACACGCTGCAAAACCTGATGCACGCCAGAACAAATCGTGCATAATGCGCGCCAGAACCAGAATCAGATGCGCGTGCCAGAAATCTCACGCGCCAGATGCTCCATGTCGTTGCTCCAACTCCAATGAGTTCCTGCAACGCATGAGCCAGAACCAGATTCAATTCACACGCCAGATGCTCCACGCCGGGAGCCGGATTGTGCCTGAACGTCAATCACCTGAACGCCAGATGCGCGTGAACCGCCAGATTCGCACCGAAAACGAATGCATGCTGGATTTGCCAGATCCCTTGCACGCCTAATCAGATGTGCGCCAGATTGCTCCGACAGGAGCCTAGATAGCCCCCTGCACAGGGCTTCAGATGGTGGGTGTACCTGCTTCTCTCTCACGAACAGATCGATCTTGATCGCCAAACCTGACATCGTTCTTAGCAGAATCTCGAAACCCTACTCCTGATAGCCTGCTCTACCTGAATCGCGAAACCCTAGCTTTGAGTTCCACCAAAACGTGAAACCCTAGCTCTTGGCTCCACCCTGATCTTGGAACCCCGGCTCTGATTCCAGTTTGTTGAAACTGGTGATTCCTTTAACCAGGCTCTGATACCAGTTTGTTGAAACTGGTGATCCCCCTGACCTGGCTTTGATACCAGTTTGTTGTAACAGAACTCCTGTTTCAGAGCTCCGTTACCAGTTTGTTATAACGTGTGGGTATTCGAGCAAGAACGACGAAAGCAAAACAAGAACGAGACAGATATTTAACGTGGTTCACTAACGAATTCATAACGAACCCGCTCGGTAATCCACGACCAGAACCAGATATTTCATTGAGAAGAGAACCCGATTACAATGCACGCCGTGGCCAGAACGGCCACCCGAATACACCACCCGACACACACCCCAAATAAGCTCTTAAGCTTCTACCAAATAACCCTCAAACCCGTCTGTGTGTGTGGTACATAAACAAAGGCAGTGCCTTTTTATACACCCAAGTGTTGGCAAAGTTTACTTGGGCACAAAGAAAAAAAGCACCGCCTCAAACTAATTTGGAAACAAAGTTGTTTCCATAATTGACTTTTGACTTTTCTTCTTTGTTGCCTAAACTGATCCAAGTCAAATTCCTAACAGAACCTTTTGTAATTGTGCTTAATTTTGTCTTCAATTGGTGAATGTGAGAGCGACAGAGAAGAAAAACTTGAATCTAGAGCATTCCAAATAGAGAACACGTGGAAAATCCAGCACAATTGGCAGGACAGAGGGCGAAGTAATCAGGCCGCTCTTGTTATTCAGCCATTAAACGCGTGATACAAAGGAGGTTAGTTAGGCTAACTAACTAGACTAAGTATTTACAGATAAGGACCTCAAGCTTAACCAGTTAACATTTACACCCAGACCACTATAACCACAATAACAACACACAGGACATTCTATTTAACACGAACTTCAACTTGTCTCAGAATATTAATTATTGTGTTCTCGTATACATATTTATGACATAAGCTATTGTTGTCTCGAACTATTGTTGCAAAGTTCAAATTAATGCTCACGGTCTTAACTTGCAATAACTGACAGACCTATACCAAATTCTGACCTATCTCAGTTTGTGGCAAATACGCGCGAGTAGCACATTGAGAAGTCACTCAAAATACAATATTGTATAACGTCGTTAACTCATGCTAAGTAGAATAAGCTTGGATAAAAGTGTAATAAAATCTGGTACTATAACATCATTAACATGTACGAATGGGAGTGGTATTAATAAAAGACAACAATTGTTGAATCAGATAAACCGATTACTAAGAACATCAAACATTTTGCAACTATACACAATCACAACTTCGCCAGATGGCTCGAACGAAAATCTAGATTATAACCCATGGATAATTATACCCTTGAACAACCCAGCAAACCCTTGGTGTCCGTTTCTTCCGAACTGAGATCAAACCCAACCTATGAATCACCCTTCCCATACGACCGATTAATTCTCACACACGGTCTTTAGAAAAGCCTGGTGAACAAGCTGTCAGAACCTGTTTGATGACTCGTTCTGCAACCCGGTCGACAAATAGTGATTCCACTACTTTCTCCAATCCGCCGAACAAGCCATTAAAAAACCTAACACGTTTCATATCATAAATATTTGTCCCGAAGTATCCCGATACTTCCCTGTATCAACAAAATTTCGTTAACTAATTAGTTTCCTCCAAGATCTTACGATATTAACATTGGACACAATAAATCAGTAATGATGCAAAGTGGTCAACACTGTATTTTCAACTCTATCGGCCTTGTTTCCTCAAGATTGGTTACCTGCAGTAGTATGGGTGGTTTAAAGTCATGCATCATATCGAGACCATGATTACAAGCTCATAAAAATCACGTGGTAAGTTGGAATAACAATCTCTTATTCAGCTATTCAGACCACCATTGGCAGCCACTGGAGAACAAATGGTGGTTTTTGTTTTGGCTCTGATTGTTATTTACATAGGCTGAAGCTGGACAAACCTGCACATAACCACTTCTTGTACAACAGATACATCTTCATCTATGCTCCTATTTTTGTTTTTGGTCAGACACAAACCTTAGGCTCCATGAGTTCCTGCGTAAGTTCGGCAATTTCAGGCTCCACATTGTTATCATTAGCTTGGTAGTTTTGGTCACACAAATGGATAAATTTCATATAGATGGATAGACAGATTGCATGAAAACTTGCCAGACCTATATAGATCGATCTTCCATATCATTTCCTAGATACATGTTCAAGTACTTCACATTGCCGATTGATTTTGAAGCATGTTTTGGTTGTTGATTGTGTTACTCCCGCATTGACAATTGTTTCAAGGTCTTTGTTTAGTAAGATATTTGTGCTACTCCTCTCATTGCCAATTAGTTTCGAGGTGGAAGCCAATATGGCATGGTGTTTTTATGAAAATGGATTTTCTTCTTTTTCTTGTAGAAACGGCTAGTTGTATATTACTCCCATGTCGTTTTATAGATTTGGATATTTACACTAGGCTCCCTTAATGTTTTCGAAGTTGTGACATTTTTCTTTCTCAAAAGAGAGAAGTGTGATAAAGAGTTAATTGATGAGCATGGAAAACCAATTTTTTTTTTTTTTTTGAGGGAAGTTCTTTTATGTGGTAGGTAGGTGAGAATGAATGCGAGGAAGATCGTGTTAATAGCATCAAAATTAGAAAAACCAGTGCAACTAATCCAACAATAATAACTAGAAGATGTTGGTCTAGTGGCCTAGGCTTGGGACTTAAGTGTATACTCCCCTTATATCTCAAGTTCACGACAATCAATAATTCTTGGGGCCACTGGATATTCATATTATCAACAAAGGATCCTGTGAATTAGGCGAGCTGCGCACAAACTCGTCGAGACAGCATGGTCATAAAAAGTTGTTACTAATGATTATTAGTATTAACTTTGAGTTGATTTTATTTATAAATTATGTTGTGTCACAACTTCGACGAAGGAGTGAAACTATATACTGTTAAACATATGAAGTATTGGGCTCAGCCAAGAAATGAAAGCCCAAGTTATTATTAAAAGCCCAAAGATTAAGAAGTTGGTGAAGACCGTATTAAAGCCCAATTAGTCTTGGCCCAGTTCTTTTGTAAAACCCTAAACGATGTATCGTGCTCCAGTTTCATTGTATTATTTCTCTTCTACAGCTGTCATATACGACCGTTTGGGAACGGTCTAGAACCACTGTATTTAGTCACCGCCTTTAGGGTTTCTTCATCATCTAATTCCATGAATCAGAAACGTTTCTTTTCATCTTCTATCTGTTTTCAATATTGTTGATGCTTTGATTATCAAATCGCTAAATCTGCTTTCATGGTATCAGAGCCTCCTCTGTTATGCTCTCAACCACAGTCATGTCTTCTCCCTCAAATCCTCTTGCTCTACTCTAAAATATTCACAACCTCATGCCTCACAAACTTGTCGGCACAAATTATGTTTTGTGGCGACACCAATTGACCTCGATTCTCAAAACCCAGTATCTATATGGATTTCTGGATGGTTCATCTCCACCACCGGCGCAGTTCCTCACTACCGATGACGGCACCGTTACAGCGACGGTTGATCCACTCTATACCGCCTGGCATATTCAAGATCAGGCCATACTTACTTTACTTAATGCAACTCTCTCCTCTGAGGCGCTTTCTTTGGTTATTGGTGAGGTTGATTCTAGATCTGTTTGGCTAACCCTAGAATCACGGTATGCTTCGTTATCTCGTTCTCATATCTTAAAACTCAAATCAGATCTTCAAAACATGAAAAAGAAATCAGACTCTATTGATTTATACATGCAAAAGCTTAAATCTCTTCGCGACAAACTTTTAGCCTCTTCTGTCAAAATCGATGATGAAGACATGCTTCTTTATGCCTTAAATTGCCTTCCTGTTGAATACAATGGTTTTCGCTCTTCTCTTCGTCCTCATACCACCCCTATTAGTTTCACAGATTTACATGTTTTACTAAAAGCCGAAGAACAAATGTTAGAAGACCAAAACTCGTCTACTGTTTCTGAATCGGGGTTACATACTGCCTTTTATTCTCAAAACAATTTTAATTCCTCAAGAGGTCGTGGTGGTAGATCTGGCTACTTTCCTCGTGGGGGTGGTACCTCTAACTTCTCTGGTCGTTCTGGATCGAGAGGTGGTCGTTTTGACCACAACAGGGGGCGATCTGGCTCTCGAGGAGGTTATGGTCAAAACCCTAATCGGGGTGGCGGCCGAAACAACTCCTCCTCTTATTCTGGCAATACCAATTACCACAGTCAAGGCTCCACTTATAACAAGAATGGGAGAGTGCCTATTACTTGCCAGATTTGTGGTGTTGGTTATCATTCAGCACTTGATTGTTGGCACATAATGGATTTTGCCCATCAAGGAGAGACTCCACCTGATCAACTTGCTGCTCTAACTGCTACATCTCAATCTCAGGGAGTCTCTCCTACCTATTGGCTTACAGACACAGGTGCCTCTTCTCATATGACTGGTGAATTTAAAAATCTCTCTCTCAGAACCATATCAAGGTCAAGAACAAGTCACTATTGGTAATGGTTCTGCTCTTCCAATACAAAATTCTGGTACTGCTCATCTCTCGACTTCGAATTGTTCTTTTAAACTTTCCAATACTTTACATGTACCTGATCTATCTACAAATTTGTTATCTGTTCATAAATTATGTGCTGAACATCATGTTAGATTTATCTTTGATGCCAAAACATTCTGTATTCAGGATTTGGCAACGGACAAAATTTTATTCAAGGGTTTGAGTAAAAATGGTCTATATCCCATTCAGTCCCAGTCTTCTTCTCAGTCTACTCCTCAAGCTTACCTGGGTCAACAAGTCAAGTGTCCTTTGTGGCATTCTCGTCTGGGCCATCCCTCCAATGAAGTGTTATCCAAATGTGTTAAATGTTCAAATTCTGCTGTTTCTACTTTATGTGAATCTTGTCTTGTTGGAAAAATTACTAGACTCCCTTATGAACAATCATCTACTGTTTTTACTAGACCTTTAGAGTTGATTCACTCTGATGTTTGGGGTCCCTCCCCAACCAAATCATATCATGGTTTTAGATACTATGTCTTGTTTATTGACGGTTTCTCTAAATTTACCTGGTTATTTCCTCTGCATAATAAGTCTAAAGTTGCCACCACTTTTCCTAAATTTAAAACCTTTGTTGAAAATTACTTGGTTGTTCTATATTTGTATTTAGGTCTGATGGAGGGGGTGAATACACCTCCTTTATTTTTCAAACTTATTTAAGTAA
Organism: Linanthus parryae; assembly: GCA_023055425.1. Lineage (NCBI taxonomy): Eukaryota > Viridiplantae > Streptophyta > Magnoliopsida > Ericales > Polemoniaceae > Linanthus > Linanthus parryae. Next base: position 72,000,226 of record JALGPY010000002.1, read on the forward strand.
TCATGGTATTGTGCATCAGAAATCATGTCCTCATACTCCACAACAAAATGGAGTTTCAGAAAGAAAGCATCGTCACATTGTAGAAACTGCTATTACTATTTTGCATAATGCTTCTTTACCCAATTATTTTTTGTATCATGCTGTTTCTGCTGCTACCTACTTGATCAACAGAATGCCAAGTGCTAACACATTTAACAAATCTCCATTTAAATTATTGTTTCATAAGAAGCCTGATTATAATATGATTAAAATATTTGGTTGTGCTTGTTATCCATGCTTAACTCCTTATGTTAAATCTAAGTTATCTCCTAGGACAAGACAATGCACCTTTCTGGGTTATGCAGGTGGTTACAAAGGGTATTTGTGCTTTGATAACAGTTCAACAAATTCTTTATTAGTAGGGATGTTATTTTTGATGAATACAATTTTCCATTTGATAAATCTAATCCTACTGTTTCCTCACATACTGACTCTTTTGATTATTCTATTCCAGGTTTTGTCCCTCCCCCCACTACGTCCCTCCCCTCAGATACAGTGTCTTTCCCAGACACTTCACACATAGCTGAGGACACTAATGGTGTGCTGCAACCTGCTGAGGTGGGCTCTGGTTCTGCAAACACAGATACTGCACCTTCAGATACTACAACTCCTGCAAACCAACCCACCTTCAGCACTGGAGATGCATCCACCAGTCCAATGATGCCCAATTCAAACCCCAACATCACTTCTCATCCCATGAGAACCAGAAGTAAGTCTGGAATTACAAAGAAGCAACTCCCCTTTACAGGTTCTGTCACTACTCACTCTGGTTTTCATACTGCACCCACATCTACTCTTTCTGATCCTCTCTCCTTCAAAGAAGCTTCATCTCATCCTCAATGGCTTCATGCCATGAGTGATGAATTTGGAAGTCTTCAAAAACAAAACACTTGGGATTTAGTACCCTGTCCTCCCAATGTCAATGTTATTGGCAATAAATGCGTTTTTAGGACTAAGTACAATCCCAATGGTTCTATTTCTCGCTATAAAGCCAGACTAGTTGCCAAGGGGTTTCATCAAACCCCTGGCTTGGATTATACTGAAACTTTTAGTCCTGTGGCAAAACATGCCACAGTTCGTTGTATTCTTGCATTAGCTGCAACTTTTTGCTGGCCTTTACAGCAACTTGATGTTAAAAACGCGTTCCTTCATGGTGTTCTTCGTGAGACTGTATTTATGCAACAACCTCAGGGGTTTATCCACCCTAAATTTCCAAATCATGTCTGTTTACTCAAAAAAATCATTTATGGGCTTAAACAAGCCCCTAGAACTTGGTTCGAAAGGTTTACAAATTATTTGTACTCTCTGGGTTTCAATTCCTCTTATGCAGATTCCTCACTTTTATACGCCATTCTAATGGCAAAATTACTGTTCTTTTGTTATACGTTGATGATATTATTTTAACTGGAAATGACACCATTTTTGCTACCGCACTTGTTCAAAATCTTCACAACACCTTTGAGATGACAAATTTGGGTCCCTTGACTTATTTTCTGGGATTGCAAATTGTTAGATCTCATGAAGGCATCTTTATTCATCAGGAGAAATACATAACTTATATTTTACATCGCTTTAACATGTCAAAATGCAAACCCAGCAGTACTCCTTTAGCTGCTGGAACCAAATATTATTTACTTGACAGTTCTCTTCTCCCAAATCCTACTATTTTTAGACAACTATTGGGAGCTTTACAGTATTTGACTTTCAGCAGACCTGATATGGCATATTCTGCGAATCATCTCTGCCAATTCATGCATGCTCCTACTGAGAATCATTTAAGTGGTGCCAAACGCATTCTTCGTTATTTACAGGGCACCAAAACAAATGGTGTTCTTTATAAACCTGGACACTTGCCTCTTCATGTATTTACTGATGCTGACTGGGCTGGTGATGTTTCCAGTCGGCGCAGTACACCTGGGCTTGTTGTTTTCTTGGGCCTAAACCCAGTTCACTGGGCCTCCAAGAAACAAGAAACTGTGCCCCGGTCCTCTACGGGAGCAGAGTATCGTACCTTAGCTACTGGTGCAGCAGATATTTCTTGGTTCAAAACGCTGTTTCATGATTTAAAACTTTCAATTCCTACTTCTCCTGTCATCTGGACAGAAAATCTTTCTGCTCTTTCTTTATCTTCCAATCCCCTTTTTCACGCACGTACAAAACACATTGAGGTTGATTATCATTACGTGCGTGAAAAGGTTCTAAATCATGAACTTATTGTTGACTTTATTTCTGGTGCAGATCAAGTTGCAGACGTATTTACCAAAGCTCTCCTTCCGCCTCAATTTTCTGGCTTTGCAACTAAACTCATGGTGTGTCGCAAACCACCATGAGTTAACGGGGGAATGTTAAACATATGAAGTCTTGGGCTCAGCCAAGAAATGAAAGCCCAAGTTATTATTAAAAGCCCAAAGAATAAGAAGTTGGTGAAGACCGTATTAAAGCCCAATTAGTCTTGGCCCAGCTCTTTTGTAAAACCCTAAATGATGTATCGTGCTCCAGTTTCATTGTATTATTTCTCTTCTACAGCTGTCATATACGACCGTTCGGGAACGGTCTAGAACCACTGTATTTAGTCACCGCCTTTGGGGTTTCTTCATCATCTAATTCAATGAATCAGAAACGTTTCTTTTCATCTTCTATCTGTTTTCAATATTGTTGATGCTTTGATTATCAAATCGCTAAATCTGCTTTCATATACTACTATATTCATGCAAGTATGCAATTGTAATTTCCCTAAAAAATAACAAACTATGCATTTTAAGTGCCTCAAACAAGTTTTTTTCACTGGTTATCACAACAAAGTTATTTTTCGCTGGTTATCACTACAAAGCAATGTATTCTCTTGTCATAAGGGGTGTATACATTTGAACGAACTTTCCCGTGAACATTTTTTTTTTTTTTTTGTAGAAAGCGTAGAATTTCAATAGATAACCAAAGGGAGTATTACACCAGAACTGTTTGTTTCTCTTTCGGTTTGGTTGGCCGATCTAGTTTGCAGGCCTGTTTTTAGAACTGGTGTAATATTCCCGTGAACAAATTTAAAAAACCAAATGGCATTCTAACTTGTGCCTCAACAAAATTGAGAAACCAAATGGCCGAAGAGAAGGTGTAACTAGTTTTCTTTTCTGTTCACCTATAAATTTCATCCCGAACTTAGATGCGGTGAAAGCCTTGCACATGATGAGGATGATAGGATAAAGTAGAGATGGTGGTAACTGAGGCAGTTCAATTGTTCTGCTCTCTATCTCCATCGTCACAATGTTTGCTCTCTTTCGGCCTTTTGTTCTTAAATAGATATGTTCGATTCATACTCTAATATATCAACATAAGTATTGATGGCATGACGAGACCATGATTCAAGACACTCATAAACATTCCATGGTATGTACGTTGGAATATCTATCTCCTCTTCAGCTCTTCTGACTACCCCTGGCAGCCACTAGAGAACAAACCTTAGGCTTCATGGACCAACTCAGTCTCCAAGGGCTTTGAAATTGTGATCAAATTTGAGAATATCTGATGTTCTTGAAGTTCTGTTTTCACAACCTGCAAATTATGTTAACTATGTGAGCTTGTATCTCCCAGCCTAGTTGTTGGCTTTGTTGGATTCTTGTTGCTTTATACTCTCTGTTTTCCCCTCTCCAACTTTTATTTAGATTTAATCTTCCAAATCGAGCTCTAACCAGTCTGAAATTCGCATAGGAGGATAACATGAGCAAAAATTAACTTCTAAGAATCTTGAGGTACATAAAGCCCGTTGTAAAAGTTCTGTCCTGGTGAAACGACTAGAATACTGACCCAATTAGATCACAAATTGAAAATAGCAAGACCCTTGAATATATAGCACCCCAACTTTTAACTCAAAAATCACAAAACTCACAATCTTCAAATAAAGCTCAAACTGTACTTGAAAATGTCAGATTATGTCCTATAATGGCCAGAAAAGAATCAAAATAGATGTTCTTGAACATACCCAAATTGAACATACCATAAGCGAACATAAAGTTGGACTTTAGGAGAGACGACGAATCTACGCACGAAGGTTGGAGTGTGCGGAGATTGAACTAGAAGAATGTTACCAGTGGGTAACAGAGTAGTACCAGAGGAAAAAAAAAACGTGAGAGAGGAGGGAGACTTTTAGGGTTGAGTAACTTTAAAGTGTTTCAATAGACCAAATTTTAAACCTAACCTACTAACGGCTCGACCCCCCTACTATAAAGGAAACTCGGAAGGAGCTTATAACACGCTCAAACCACTTTACCAAGTGATTAAAACTAAACGTAATCTAAATAATTAGAACTAAACGTAATCTAAATAATTAGAACTAAACGTACTTTGCTAGATATCCCGGGCGTCCCACGTTACATTTTGGACGGCCAATGTCCCCTTGGGCACCCCTACTCGTATCAAAGAACCAACATGTCACGTCGAGGGCGGGACTACAACACCGGTGTCGGGTCGTTTGTCAATAGCGATCTACTTAGTTTATCTCTCTTATTTTCTCGTGCCTACCCTTGCCCAACGTTGGCTCCGACCCTGGTGGAAATTCATAGAGTTTGAAGACTTGTTGGCTATAGCACTTTGCAAGAAGACAAAATCCTCGTGCCAGTATAGTAAATTGGTTCCCTCCAACTTCTTATGATGTCGGACAATGTGATATTAAGAATGATTTGGAACTAAGTGGTACTCTAACACGAGTGACCTTTTGCAGACTTCATTGGTAGAACTGGCAAGAGAATATGAGCTCACAATATAATTGTCTTAAATGTAATTCTCAATGCAAATATCCTAATACTTGGCATCTTCTGGTTACCATAAACTTGTCGGAATGATTCTCATTCTATTTTCCTGTATATCATCCTCCTTATAATGACTGAATTAATTCATGCATCATGTCGAGAGCATGATTTCATGCACTCAGGACAATCCCATGCTGTGTTGGTAGTTTAGTCTACAGCCTCTTCAACCAAAAAAATATTGAAACTTTCATTTCGGCTGTGATCAGATTCATTATTCGGTGCAGGCAAAACGTGCAAATTTCAAATTTTTCCGGCGCCTATACTTGTTCATCTGTGCCGTTATTCTTGTTTTCCCAAGGCACAAGCCTTGACTCATGATTCGATGACTATGATTAAGGGGCTTTTTTTTAGCTAAATAGAATTACACAGATTGTGCCACTAATAACTGAGAAAATTAACCTCAAACCAACTTAAAGAAATTTTGAAAGCAGTTTCCACCAAAATAATAATAATAATTGTGAGAAAACTAACCAACTTAAGGAAATTTTGAAAGCAGTTTCCAGCAGAATCATTATAGCCATGTTTCCAGCGGTAGGGCAATGCACCGTCAGCCCAGGAATAGACTCTAGTGACATACACATCATAGGTTCCGACTCATATTTCTCTTTTCTCTATTACATGTTTGAAGAACAAAAATTGGAGGATGCAAGAAAAAATATCAGTTTTTTGCTGTACGGAGTATAACATCAGAAATGTATACACGATATTTCAGCATCCTCTTGGTCTCTCCCCCTCCAATCAGATCTATATTGTATACTCTACACGACACTACTTTCTTCGCCTACAGAGATCAATGCTCATTAGTTTTACTGACGTAAGCATTCTCGCACGTGTGCAGTTACTTCTTCATTCACGATAAGGCGCATCTTCTTTTCATCTTCCCACAACAAACCTCCATGGTCACGTGCACAATCACAAGCTGCTTCAAATACATCCTACAAGAGAAAAGGAACACACAAATATAAAAAGCGGCCAAACTCAGCTATAGAAGAAAACAATTGACTAGTTTAAATGAGCTTAGTAGTACCCTAGAAGGGAACTCGCCAAGAAAATGAGCTGGCGTCATCTCGACCCTGTTCATATCTGATTCCCATAACCTAATCTGTCAAAGAGGTATTGAATTTCAGTACGTGATTTCAAATCCGGATAACCTCATCCACCCTTTATGGGAAAACAATTATGCTAAATATTAAATCTCAATGGAAACAAAGTTGTATATTCATGTGAAAGATACAAACCTGATCAGTTACGTTTTCTGTTACCGATGGCAATCTCTCTGCAACTCTAGGATGTGCATTTTGCTGAAGAAAATATATTATCTGCAGATCCACGGCCAAAATATTGTATAATTTTCAAGAAAGAACTCACATAAAACATAGGACCGACAAATAATGCATTTCATTGTTACCATCAGAGTAGGCAGAATGCATATTATTCAGTTTTGCTATAAGCACCACAATGGGGGAATGACTACCGATTAGTACTATGCAAGCATATCAAAATCGATTTAAACCCAGTGATCTGTTTCTCGTCCATTAGATTTGGAAATTTATATTGTCGCCTAAATTAGTCGGTCAAAGTGTCCCCTCAAAGTCGAATGGGGACAAAGAGAGGGAATGAAGTGGTATGTGCTTAATACAGTTATTCACACGATTATTGTATGAACTGTTAGATCGTATGTGATACGGTAAGATCATGATCTGTATGTGATACAATCATGAAGTTATATATGTGATACAATCATGAAGTTATATGATACAATATGGGTATTCCTGTGAAGTCATGTATGTGATATATGAGAGTGCTGATAGGGTTCTGTTGTATAGGGGTTGATATTCAGGTTATTCAATTTGCGCAGATTGTCTGTGCAGACGGATTAACAATGGGACTGTCAACGGAAAAATGTGTTTCTGATCCCCTGGTAGGGCGTTGCCCCTTGGACCCCTGCAGTCGCGGTGGGTGATTATGAATTACCCGTTAAGAAAACACGCGATTAAATCTACATATTATCTACGCTTTATTTGATTTCTAATTGCACGATGTGTGGATGTGGCCTAGTGTGTGATTGGTTTGTTGTTGTATTGTTTTTGATGATTTGATGTAGTTGATGTAATCAAAATACGGCATGCATGTCGTGTCTCTCTGTTAATTCTGATTGTCTTCTCCTGTCATCTCATTCCCCTCGTATGTGAGGTTTCTCTACATATATATTTAGATATATAGGTAGAGATTATCTATTCCAAAGAATCAACAAAGGAGTGGGCGCACATACATGGAAGTTTGGACTAGAAGAATGAAGCACTTGGAGAAGAGCGGAGAAGAGCTTGTAGTTCTTATAGTTTCATAGATATTTCCATTGGCTTGGGAATATCATAATGCTTAGAGGCCACATCCATGTCACGTTTATATTTTATGCCATGTTTATGTTGATGTATGTGATGCATCGTTGAATGTTAAACAAGATAATAATTAAGATGGATCTTTCAATCAAAATTGCCCAATCCGTTTGGAGAGTTCAGTTGATGAGATCAACTAAAAGGAGCACATCCCTCAAACTTAAAATACTAAGTTATTGTCTTCCTTTGTTTGGCACTCGCCAAGACCTTGATCAATTAAGTGTATGATTGCCAACGTAAGGTACTTTTATTTATCATGGTAAGACGCGATGGCATGAGCAAGTAATATGCAAACTGTTGAGCAAAGGGTCTAACATAACTGAGCTACTTCAATAGGATTGAAAGCATAGAGGCAAGTTAATTGGGAACTAGTCTATGAGATAGATTATGAACAAGGAGTTATTCAACCAATTATACCAAGAGTTAAATAGGATGTAATTGAAGATTTTTTCCTACCTAAATAACTGAATTTTGGGTGATCAAACAAAGTTGACTCTGAACTAGTTTGGAAATGTTGTGGTGTTTTAGAAAGTTGTGGTGTAAGAAGTGTTGTGAGAAAGTTGTTCTGAAAATCTACGCGAAAACTGTTTGGAAAATTTCTTATTTATTCTGCTGCGGGAAAGCACTTTTGACATTTTGTGTTTGGTAATTAGTTTTTTTATAGGTGTTTGTTGTAACAGAACTCCTATTTTAGAGCTATGTTACCAGTTTGTTGTAACATGGGGGTATTCGAGCAAGAACGACGAAAACAAAACAAGAACGAGACAGATATTTAACGTGGTTCACTAACGAATTCGTAACGAACCCGCTAGCTACCTCTACGGCCAGAATCAGATATTTTATTGAGAAGAGAACCCGATTACAATGCCGTGTCCACGGCGGCAACCCGATAACACCCACCCGAACACACACAAGAGAAAAGCTCTCAAACTCACCAACTCTCAACCCGAGCCTACTGTATGTGTGTTGAGTATTACAAGCCAAAACCAAGCCTTTATATACTGCACATGGGTCGGCTAGAAAACCCCACCATGTTTCCTAGTCAAACTTGGAAACAATTTCCTCTTAGATTTATTTACTTGTGCAACATTTTGACTTTTTCTTATTTGTCAATTTTTGAATTCAAGTCACATGTCCAACAAATCACCACCTTGACTTGAATCATCTTAGCAACCTGAACCTGTTGTTTCTCTCCTCAACCTGAACCGGATGTGTCTCCCTAAACCAGAAACGAGCACGCCTTCCCAAACAGATATTTCGTCGTTGTATGCAAAACCTGAACCGCCAAATCGTTCCTCCAACTACCATGCGTTCCTGCAACAAATGCGTCAGATGTGATTTCGCTTCCTGAAACATAAACAAGTACTCCACACAGAACCAGACTCGAATACATTCACTGAAAAAACAGGATGGAATGTATTCCAGATGCGCCCAATTGCGCCATACATATGCACTATGACAAGTGCCCAGATGTCATTCAGACTAGATGTACCAATGACGAGTGCCAAATTGTCATGCCAGATGCGCCAAATGCTCACCAGAAACAGATTGCGCCAGATGCGAGCTCAATGCGTGTCATGGTACACGCTCCAAAATCAGATGCACGCCAGAACAAACTCAAGCATAATGCGCGCCAGAACCAGAACCAGATGTGCGTTCCAGAAATCTCACGCGCCAGATGCTCCATGTCGTTGCTCCAACTCCGACGAGTTCCTACAACGCATGAGCCAGAACCAGAACCAGATGTGTGTGCTAGAAATCTCACGCGCCAGATGCTCCATGTCGTTGCTCCAACTCCGACGAGTTCCTACAACGCATGAGCCAGAACCATATTCAATTCACACGCCAGATGCTCCACGTCGGGAGCCGGATTGCGCCTGAACGTTAATCGCCGGAACGCCAGATGCGCGTGAACCGCCAGATTCGCGCCAGTGCCGAATGTGTGTTAGATTTTCCAGATCCCTTGCATGCCTAATCAGGTGCGCGCCAGATTGCTCTGAGAGGAGCCCGGATAGACCCCTCCATGGGTATTCAAACGGTGGATGTACCTGCTTTCTCTCTCACGAACAGATCGATCTTGATCGCCAAACTAAACATCGTTCTTGGCGGAATCCCAAAAACCTACTCCCGATAGCCTGCTCCACCTGAATAGCGAAACCCTAGCTTTGAGTTCCACAAAAACGTGAAACCCTAGCTCTAGGCTCCACCAAGATCTTTGCACCCCGGCCCTGATACCAGTTTGTTGTAACATAACTCCTGTTTTAGAGATCTGTTACCAGTTTGTTGTAACCTGAGGGTATTCGAGCAAGAACGGCGAAAGCAAAACAAGAACGAGACAGATATTTAACGTGGTTCACTAACGAATTCGTAACGAACCCGCTAGCTACCTCCACGGCTAGAACCAGATATTTTATTGAGAAGAGAAACCGATTACAATGCACGTCGTGGCCACAACGGCCACTGCGGCAACCCGATAACACCCACCCGAACACACACAAGAGAAAAGCTCTCAAACCCACCAACTCTCAACCCGAGGCTACTGTATGTTTGTTGAGTATTACAAACCAAAACCAAGCCTTTATATACTGCACATGGGTCGGCTAGAAAACCCCACCATGTTTCCTAGTCAAACTTGAAAACAATTTCCTCTTTGATTTATTTCCTTGTGCAACATTTTGACTTTATTTGCGAATTTGAATTCAAGTCACATGTCCAACAGTATTGTTATTGTCGACATGACAATATCAGACATGATATAATAACTAGTGTTATTACAATAAATTATTATTGATATTTATTAACGGATAAGAATGTCAGATAATACATATATCGAAAAGCAGGTCCTAAAAAGCAATCCTTCCCCTGCTTTTTAAAATTTGTTGTGGGGAAGTAACTGATTTCCAAAAAAAATACCAAACACATTAATACTACTTTTAAATTTAAAAAGCAGGGTTCTAGAAAGCAAAAGCATTATCAAACGGGCTCTCAAAAAGAAGTAAAATATGAATATTGGCCCACTAGAAAGATATATGATAATTTCCTGTTAATGGTGAGAGTTAATAGAGAATGGTTGAATCCACAAAAAAGGAACCCATGTTCGTCATCAATCACAGAAATGTGCATACTTCTTGCGTGTTCACCTATCATGTTGAATATCTTGCATATGAATACGCATATGTACACTTATAACCGAAGTCAAAACGATGAACCAATGAAAATAAAGATAATCTATTATGTACATGGATCCTTGAACAAGAAGAGTTTGATCAATTAGCTTTTAGTTCAGATATATATTTCATCTAGTAGGTGAATGTAAGAGAAAAAACAAATAGGCGAAGTCAAAATTAAAACATTCAACTGACGTTCGAAACTAAATCTTAATGATCCGTTACATAGCCTCATGAATACACATGAATGAGCACTGCTATTCCATCTTCATTATCCATTGAATCTGCTCTGAATAATCCCCCTTTTTGCGGATGTGCGGAAGTGCTAGTGTGGGACAATCCACGTTGACTCGTTTTTATAGTTTACACACTTTTGGTGGAGCCATGCCGTACCAGATACTACATCCGTTTCGTCTGTTTCGTCTGCGTTTGACTTTTTAACCCGTAACTGAGTCACTTTGACTTGGTGATTTGGGTACCAAAACGATGTAATTTTTTAATAATTTTTTCATGGTATTTTAGAATCAACTTTCCTCTATAACACCATGCAAAGATTGTCAAATTCATGTATCGTTTTGCTAATCAAATCACTTGATGAAAGTAGCCCAGTGAATAGTGACAAAAAGTAAAGTAGGCTGAAACAGGCAAAACAGAGGTAGTACGAGATAGATCTTCCAATGAACAAGGCCTTTTTTGAATAAGCCAATTCATTTGGGACCCTGCAGATCCACTCTTTTCCCTTAAGTAACCATATAACCATATAAATGTAGATGCAGAGTCAACATAATATGTTGTGTACCTGCATCCGTGATAAGAAGAGCCAAATCAATTAGCTTTCTTCATCAAGCCCACACATGATTTTTTATTCCCAATCATCATAATTTGTTGCGAAATTGCCTAACCTGGAGCCAACAAACATATTTGACAGTAAAATTGTGTTTTAATATTAAAAACACAATCAATTTTTGCCAGGAAACCCTATTGAATTTCAGAGAACACAAAACGCAATGCAATATTCAGAAAGCCTAATCAATTTTAGCGACTATAGAACGCAATCTATTATTCAGGAAAATAATTCAGAGTTCACGGAACATATAAAACTCAATTCAATTTCAGAGAATAAGAAGCGCAAACCAGTATTCAAAAAGACCTAATTCGATTTGAGAGAACACGAAACACAAGCCAAAACTCAGAAAAATCTAATTCAATTTCAGTGTTTGTAAGCAAATCACGAATGACGAATGATTGCACGTTATACAAAAATATGCTTGATCTAATCTACGAAGACATATATTTTTTTTAATAAAATTGATAAACATGTGTATATTATGCATAATATATAAGCTGTAACGAGGGTCTTGAATGCAATTATTATTTTGAAATTAGCCACTCTTCAGGTCCGGGTGGTTTCAGTTAAGACTAGGGGTGTAAGCGGTTCGGTTTGGTGCGGTTTGTGCGGAAACCATAAACCAAACTGAATACATCGGTTTACCAATTTTGTAACCAAACCAAACCATTTGCAATGGTGGACCGAACCGAACCAAACCGAAATACTTCGGTTTGGTTTGGTTCGGTTTGATCGGTTTGCCTTAACATTCTTGTATGGATATTATATTAAGAATATGTCAATAAATTTCAAATTTCAAGTAATAAAGAAATTACATATGCGTAAAAAAAATTACACAATTATTGAGATAAAAGCATTATGCAATCTTATAGAAAATGGAAGATTAAGATCAATGACACCATTTTAATTGAATCTAAAAGTACATTAAGCACATATCGGTTCGGTTCGGTTTGGTGCGGTGTAAATTTTGTACAAACCAAAACCGAACCGATTAGACCGGTTTGTCAAAAAATTAAACCGTTCATAAACCGAACACCCATAACAACCGTTCCAAACCACGACATTCGGTTCGGTTGGTTTGACCGGTTTATGCGGTTTTTCTTACAGCCCTAGTTAAGACCCTATAGTAATTGAGTTGATCTTTGAGTAGAAGTTTTGTCATTAAAAAATTAAAGGGGCCATTTCATAATAAAGCATATTAAGAATCAATTTTCTTTCTTGCCTCTTTTAAAGAGCAAAAAGGTGATTGGTAGAGCTGTACTAACTATACTATTCTCTAAAGGGTAAGGGTTAATAGCATTTTGCTTAGTTTCTTAAATTATCCTTAAATAGACATATCTAGAGTTGTGACTATCCAAATAAGACTTGTAATTTAAAATTTAATTTTAATTGAGTTTAAATCTCAACAGTTGTGACTATTCAGTTCGTGTTTTTTTTCACACATGTATATTCACCATTATAAAAATAAGTTTTGAGTACTTAAGATCTTCACTCAATCTCGTCAACTCTCTCTCCCTTATTTTTTTTCTAATACGTGTTGTCTTCTTTAGAGGATTTGGTGATCATCTTCGAGACCACAATACCATTGTGGCTTTGCAAGTAAGTGTACAGCACTTTCCAAACTTAAGTGGAGAACAAATCTTTCATGAAGGGAGACATTTTTTGAAGTGAATCTGCATCGTCAAGGGGCATATAAGCCTTAAGGAAATCATTTTTTACGTCAAATACACGCATTTTATTACTGATTTATTTGTCGACTTGAGTATTAAATGTGAAAAAATTATATATGTACTCGACTAAGTGTGAAAACTTATATATATACTCGACTTTGAAATATTACAGCCCTTCTTATCTTTTTCTTTTTTCCCAATTTATAAAAGTAAATGTTCGGTTATATTTCTCGTTAGTCATATTTGTTGGTTTCATTTTTATAAGAACGTCATTTACTTTTATTTTACAACAAATAAAATATCGTGAGCAGCGCATTGACTAATCATTTACGAATGCAATACCATAAGGCGCAATGACCCAAGCACCATGCATAGAATATGGGCTATTTCTTTGTACAGTAAAGTTTATTGTGGTTCGCCTGCAGTGATTCGATTGTGGTGTGTATATGCCTGGAGGAAAATGGAAAATTAGCTTGTGCCCACCATCGAGGGTGACGACTTGCTGGCTATAGCACTTTGCAAGAAGACTAAACCGTTATGCCAGTCTAGTACTCTACAATGTCTGAGTAAGGTCTGTGTGTAATTAGTTCCCTCCAACTTCTTATGATACTAAGATTGGACGACGTGATATTAAGAATGATTTGGAACTAGTTAGTAGTCTAGCACGAGGACTTTTTTTCGGTGCAACGGAAATTAGCACGAGGACTTATTGGTGCTCATTATAAGACCTTTTGTAGTGGAATATGAACTCACAATATGTGTCTAAAACCCGTCATTTCCAATGCAAATTTCCTAATACTGGCATCTTTTGGGCTCCCAAACTTATCTGAGTGATTTACATTCGATTTTCCTGCATATCATCCTCCTTTTATTAAATCCAGACACACTAAAGCATTGGCATATAATGACTGGATTAATTCATGCATCATGTCGAGAGCATGATTGACGCACTCATGAAAACCCCATGCTATGTTGGAAATGTACGGCTACTTCAACCAAAAACAAATTTGAACTTTCATTTCGGCTGTAATGGTCATTGATTACTTGACACAGGCAAAACATGCAAATTTCACTTTTTGCGGCACCTATGCTTCATCTGTGCCATTATTGGTTTGGAGAAACCGCAAAGGTGAGGTTATGCAGATTTTGGCTGAATATGACCAGGCTGATAGCATTGAAGATGCAGAACTAAAACCCATTGAAATGGCAATTCAATGGGCTGCTGAAAACGGAGAACACAGAATTCGGTAGAGTCTGACTGTCTCAAGGTTATAGAATATAAGCCCTAAATGGAAAGACTAAAGCAGATTGGCAATGGAAAAATAGAGCTGATTCTATTAGAAGTAGCCTCCTGGGTAAGTTTGAGCAGGTTGCTTTCATTCACTGCTCTAGAAATGTCAACGGAGCAGCTCATTTAGTGGCTAACAGGATTAGGGTGCAGAACGGCACTGGAGAATTTATCTTTAGTAACTTTAGCTCTGATTTGGGTTTGATAATTGAGGCAGAGAAAGTTGTAAGGTAGATAAGGTAGATGGAGATCTGTATGCTCTTTGGTTTCTTTTCTATATATTTCTGGATTCATCAAAAAAAACAAGGCACCAGAATTACACAAATTGTGCCACCGGTAACTGTGACAAAACTATCTTCAAACCAACTTAAAGAAATTTTGAAATCAGTTTCCAGCAGAAGAGGCAAAATGATTATAGCCGTGTTTCCAGCAGTAGTAGTGCAATGCGCCGTCAGCCCATTAATAGACTCTAGAGACGCACATGATAACTCCGTTTTCGGAGTTATTTTATGCCTTTTATTTCTACGTTTTGCGTGCTTACCATGGAGAATTCGTCGTCTTTTGAGTAAATTGAGCTTAAATGAGATAATGTGAGTTCATATGCGTTACTTGTTAAATCCGGGCGTTTCTTTAGTTATTTGAGCTTTTATTGTGATATGATCGCGGGTTGTGTTTTCGTGTTGTGATTCGCAGGAAAACAGGGCTTGGAGGATCATGCGGGATATGGAAGCGAACTTCGGAAACAAGGAACTCAAAGGCAAGTCAAAAGGAAGGAGAAAGTCAAAGGAAATCAAAGGAAGATCAATGGAAGAAGGAAGGAAGAGAAAAGTCAAAGAAAGAGGGCTGGAGCAGAGGGTCTTCGTGCGAAGACAAATGTCTTCGTACGAAGACAAAAGACTTAGCCAAATTTTGGCTCTGCAGAAAAGTCTTCTCAAACATGCTCGCAGTATCTATATGAGAAGATCTTCGCACGAAGAAGCAGATGTCTTCGTACGAAGACTCTTCGTGCGAAGACAAATGTCTTCGTGCGAAGAGATCGCTGGAAAGTGCAGAATTTTTGGGGCTTTTTCGTAGTTTATCCAAACTTTGTAATAAGATTATGGAAACGTATTTAAGCCTTTTAGGTCGACTTTTTCAGTAGTTTTTGACATTAGAGACATCTTTTGGAGATCAAGAAGCCTTTGGGAGAGCTTAGGAGCTTTGGATCATTCGTTTGGATTCTAAACTCTCGTCTTTTCTTGATTTTTATGTTTAAACTCATTAGACTTGTCGTTTTGACTATGAATATGAGTAGCTAAACACTTTTTGCTGGGAATTCTCGTTTGGTGTAGCTAGGGTTTGATCTAAAGTTGATGTTTTGATGATTGTAATGCATGCTCTAGCTTAATCTCATGTGTTTATTCACTATTATGGATTATTTACGTTCATAATCATATTATCTTTGCGAGTAGCTAACGTAGAGGTAAATTCAATTAGTTTTCACGCGGTAACTCCGTGAGAATTAGTCGGTAAATTGAATAATTCACCTAGTCGTATCAATGTTTGGTAACTCGGCATCGTTAACTAGGATCGTTAAAGTAGAAACATGGTTTTAATGCATGCTTAAAGCTAAATTAGACTTGGTAACTCGGTTTGTTTTAGTTTAAAGTATAGTGAACTTGCTTGGTAACTCGGTAAGTTTAACATTGCTTGATTAATAGTGAATAACACGTGGTTGTTTTACAAATCAAAATAAAAATTTAGATCAATTTAGTGAACCTAGAGAATTCCCGGTACTTTTCTCTTATTTGATAAAACCCCAAAATTCATTCTTTATTAATCGTGAACTATTTCACTTGGTTAATTGAGAATATTGCGTTTAATTTCTTAGAATTAGATAAAAACACAACTTGCGACGTGCCCACATAAGGTTTAGAATAGTAATTAATTTAAACAAAGTCCCTTGGGTTCGACAACCCGGATTTCCGGTTTATTACTACACACGACAGCTGTGCACTTGCAGTTGGAGCGTGTCAAGTTTTTGGCGCCGTTGCCGGGGACTTCGGCTAAATTAGTTATAATTCCTAGCCTTAGGGATTTTAATTTATTGTTTATATCCGTTACTCACCTACGTTTTGCGTATTTCGTGATTTCAGGTTGATTTACACGGTGCATAACCCGTTCTCGAGACGAGCCTTTGTATCCAACGTTTGAAGACCCGGAATCCTTATTAAAAGCACAGCGTAGAGACAAGAGGAATTCAAGCTCAGTAGTTATGGATGAAGAGACGAGAGCTGAGTTTGAGAGAATCCGCAAAGGTATGCAAGATGCGGAAGCAGCTAGAGCTGCAGCTGTAGAGGAGGCTGCAAACAGAGCCGCGGAAGCTAAGGAGGTGAGAGCTCAAATGGCTGAGATGCAGGCAAGGATGGATCGTTTGGCTCCCCCAAATCCACAACCACGTCATGGTGTGGGGGCACAAGTGGCGAACATCGGTGGAAACAATAATGGGAATAATGGGGAAAACAACAGGCAGAACAATGCTGAGATTGAAGAACGCCCTATGGTGGATTATTTCAGAACTACTCCAGCATGTTATCAGCCTACCATTGTCAGGCCACAGATCAATGCCCAACACTTCGAGTTGCGCCAACATATGATCAATATGGTTCGTGATGAGTGTGCATTCAACGGAGCTCCAGGAGATGATCCCAATCGCCATCTGCTGGTATTTGAGCAAATCACATCAACCCTGCACGACCAGCGAGTTCCAGATGAAACAGTTAAGCTATTACTATTTCCCTTCTCCTTATCTGGAAAAGCCAAGAAGTGGCTTATGGAGCTGCCAGCTGGTAGCATAGTGACATGGGTGGATTGTTGTCATGAGTTTCTGAGGAAGTATTTGCCACCATCCAGAGTCGCTCAGCAGATGGCTGAGATTGCAAAATTCACTCAGGATGAAGACAGCTCGTTGGGAGATGCGTGGAGGAAGTTCAGCCAAATTCTCCGTAGATGTCCGAATCATGGAGAGCCATGGCACAAGCTCTTCCATTATTTCTACACTGCGTTAGACAAGGAGACAGCTGACCAGTTAGATATGCTAGCTGGAGGTAATTTTATGGGACTTGGAGCACAGCGAGCTCAAGATCTGCTGAACAACGCGTCAAAGAGAGAGTCTACACGATCTGAAACGCGTAGGTACTCCAAACCGGGGGATACATCCTTAGTCAACAAGATTGAATCGATGGAACAAAAGCTGGAATCCATGACTTCAGCATTTCACGGTATGCACCCTCCAACACAGAAGCCCATGGGTGAATTACTAGCAGACGAAAGCCAGGGATATGATAATAGTGTGGAAGATGTGAATTTTATGCAACAGCAGCAATGGCCTAACACCTATCATCCCAACAATCGTAATCATCCCAACTTCAGCTATGCCAATCCGAACAGTGGATTATATGCACCCGGTCAGAGACCCAATGTTCCATATCAAGCGCAAAGGCAAGTTCCACAACAGCAGGCTCCACAAAAAGAAGATCAAGAGACGAATGCTCTATTGAGAAAGCTCCTAGCTAATCAAGACAGGATTGAGAGCACGATTGTCTCAATACAAGCCACAATGAAAAGCCACGAGACTCAGATTGGGCAGATCGCCAATCAAAATATCAAGCTTCCACCAGGTATGCTTCCAGCAAATACCATCACTCCTAATGAGCAGCTAAAAGCCATCACAACCCGCAGTGGCATCACTACTGAGGATCCCCCATATCCTAGCCACGCGCGAGCTGAGGCGACTAAGGCCACTGAGAAAGCATTGGATGAAGAGATTCCCGTGCCTACCGTGAATCCCCAATCAAAGGACACGGTGAGGAAGTCGGATGAGAAACAGAAGCCAAGGGAGGAATACAGTGTGCGAGTGCCATACCCGCAAAGATTGAAGAGTCAAGAGGATGCCAAGCACTTCAAGAAGTTTGTGGATATCTTCAGGAAACTGCACATTAATATACCTTTTGCGGAGGCCATTTCACAAATGCCTAAATATGCCAAATTTCTCAAGGACCTCCTTTCTAATCGGAGGCGCATGGATGACTTTGAAACCGTAACTCTGAATGAGGAGTGTAGCGCAGTTGTGCAAAAAGCGCTACCAAAGAAGATGAAAGATCCGGGCGGTTTCATCATTCCTGTTACATTGGGAGACGCATTTCATGGGAGGGCATTATGTGACCTTGGTGCAAGTATTAATTTGATGCCCACATCGGTTTTTGAGCAACTTGGTGTTGGAGATCCTAAGCCTACCAGGATGTGCTTGCAGATGGCTGATCGCACAATAAAACGCCCCAGGGGTGTTTTAGAGGATGTATTAGTGAGAGTTGAAGGACTCATCTTCCCAGCGGATTTTGTGATCTTAGACATGGAGGCCGACGATGATGTTCCTCTTATTTTGGGCCGTCCATTCCTGGCCACTGGGAGAACTATCATTGATGTGGCCAATGGGGAGCTGACTATGCAGATCAACGATGAGAAGGTGGCCTTCAATGTATTTGAGGCTATGAGGTTTCCCGCATACGCAGTGAGCGAGCAGTGCTTTGGGGTGGAGGCATACACGCTGGACGAGGAGGACGATACTTTGTTGGAGCAACTCTATGAGGAGCTTGCTCTATTTGATTCCAGCGAGAAAGAGCAAGCTTTAGATGTTCATTGGCTCCCACCATTACCCCTCTTTAATGAGGGAAGCAGGAAGATTCTTACTCCTTCTCTTATTACTGCTCCTGTTTTAGAATTAAAGCCTTTACCTGTTCATTTGAAATATTTATACTTGGGATCTAATGATACTTTACCTGTGATTGTATCTGCATGTTTGGACAGGGAACAGGAGGAGCAGCTTCTCAAGGTACTACAGAAGAGGAAAGCAGCTATGGGATGGACCATAGCAGATATTAAGGGGATCAGCCCCACAGTTTGCCAGCATAAGATCAGGCTCATGGAAGACAAGAAGCCGGTAGTTCAATTTCAGCGCCGCCTCAACCCTCACATGCAGGAGGTGGTGAAGAAAGAGGTGCTTAAATGGTTGGAAGCAGGTATCATCTATCCGATTTCCGACAGCACGTGGACTAGCCCGGTACAATGTGTCCCCAAGAAGGGAGGTATAACTGTGGTGGAAGGGGAAAAAGGTGATCAAATTGCCACCCGTACCGTTACTGGGTGGAGAGTTTGCATGGACTACCGCAAACTCAATGATGCCACTTTGAAGGATCATTTTCCCCTACCATTTGTGGACCAGATGCTTGATAGGCTGGCGCACCATTCACACTACTGCTTTTTGGATGGATATTCTGGGTATAATCAGATAGCGATTGAGCCAGCTGACCAGGAGAAGACGACATTTACTTGTCCATATGGGACTTTTGCATTCAGACGCATGCCCTTTGGGCTATGCAATGCCCCAGCTACGTTTCAGAGGTGTATGATGTCTATCTTCTCAGACATGATGGAGCAAAAATTTTGAAGTCTTCATGGATGATTTTTCGCTTTATGGTGATGGGTTTGAAGACTATCTCCAGCAGCTAGCTCGGGTACTGGACAGATGTATTGACACCAACCTAGTGCTCAACTGGGAGAAGTGCCATTTCATGGTGACCGAGGGAATAGTATTGGGGCACAAGATCTCCAGTAAAGGTTTAGAGGTAGACCGGGCGAAGATTGAGGTGATTGAGAAGCTTCCTTACCCTACGTCTGTCAAAGGGGTACGGAGTTTCTTGGGACATGCAGGTTTCTATCGGCGCTTCATTAAGGACTTTTCGAAAATCACAAAGCCTTTATCTGGTTTGCTTGAGAAAGATGCCGTGTTTGATTTCAATGAAGACTGCAAGACAGCTTTTGATTTGCTCAAGAAAAAGCTGATTAGTTCTCCCATTATAGCCACCCCAGACTGGACCTTACCGTTCGAACTTATGTGTGATGCCAGCGATTACGCGGTGGGAGCAGTGCTGGGACAGCGGAAAGACAAGGTAGCTCATGTAATTTACTATGCTAGTCGTACTCTTAATACTGCACAGGTTAATTATGCCACCACGGAGAAAGAGATGTTGGCTATTATCTTCGCATTGGACAAGTTTCGTCCATACCTTGTGGGTTCTCAGGTGACTATTTTCACGGACCATGCAGCCCTCAAATATCTTCTTGCAAAGAAGGATGCGAAGCCTAGATTGATCCGATGGGTGTTGTTAATGCAAGAGTTTGACATAGTGATAAAGGACAAAAAGGGTGTAGAGAACGTTGTTGCAGACCATTTGTCACGACTGGATAACGAAAAACAAGAAGATGTGCCGATTAGAGAAGATTTTCCAGATGAACAACTTATGGTAGTGGTAGCAGCTGTGCCTTGGTTTGCGGATTTGGCGAATTTCAAGGCGCTCAAGATTGTCCCGAAAGACATGTCTTTCCATCAGAAAAAGAAATTTTTCGCAGATGCACGACACTATTTCTGGGATGACCCTTATTTGTTTAGGTTGGGAGCTGACAATGTGTTGAGAAGATGCGTAGCTGAGCCAGACACTTTGGACATTCTTAGACACTGCCACGAATTGAATTGCGGAGGACATTTTGGCAAAACGCGTACTGTGGCAAAGGTATTGCAAAGTGGATTTTACTGGCCTTCTTTACATAAAGATGCTCATCTATTTGTACAGCAATGTGATCGATGTCAGAGAACCGGCAATATCTCCAACCGAAACGAGATGCCTCAAAATTTCGTGTTGGAAGTAGAGCCCTTTGATGTCTGGGGCATTGATTTCATGGGACCATTCCCGTCTTCACTTGGCAATCTTTATATACTGTTAGCTGTGGATTATGTGACCAAGTGGGTGGAGGCAATGGCTTGCCCCAAAAACGATGGAGCTACTGTAGAGAGATTCGTGCGTAAGAGCATTTTTACACGGTTTGGAACTCCCAGAGCCATAATCAGTGATGAAGGATCGCATTTCGTGAATAAAGTCTTTGCCAATGTCTTGAGCAAATATGGGGTAAAGACGCATAAGATATCACTGGCTTATCATCCGCAGTCGAATGGGCAAGCAGAAGTTTCTAACCGAGAGATAAAAGGGATTCTGGAGAAGACAGTCAACCCGGGACGCAAGGATTGGTCTCTGCATTTAGATGATAGCTTATGGGCGTATAGGACTGCTTACAAGACTCCTTTAGGCATGTCTCCCTACCAGTTAGTATTTGGGAAGTCATGTCATCTTCCGGTGGAACTTGAGCACAAGGCATTCTGGGCCTTGAAGAAGATCAATTTGGACGCTAAGCTCTCAGGTGAGCTACGAAAGCAAGCGCTACTTGAACTTGAAGAATTTCGATTGATGGCGTATGAAAGTGCGAGAATTTATAAGGAGAGGACAAAACTGTGGCACGACAAACACATCATCCCGAGAGACTTCAAGGTAGGACAGAAAGTATTGATCTTCAATGCCAGACTAAAGCTGTTTCCAGGGAAATTGAAATCTAGGTGGAGTGGTCCCTACACGATTACTGCAGTTTATCCATGGGGATCTCTTGAGGTAGAGGATGCAAATGGGAACAGGTTTAAGGTGAATGGCCAGAGAGCGAAACCGTACGTGGACGGAAATTTCATTGGAGTCATTGAATGGCTTCATGCAACTCCCGCAATTTGAGAAATCTCTGAGGTAACTGGGTCGGGCCGTCGACCTTAAATTACAAAGCGCTTGTTGGGAGGCAACCCAACCTATTTATTGCTTTAGGATAGGTTTTAATACTGTTTTGTAATTTTTATTCGGTTCGATTTTATTGAGAGGTGCGAGAGAGTGGATTTAATATTTCCAATGAGTATGTGCAGGAATACGAGGTGAAAGGCCTATTTCGGATCCCCCTTCTTGATGCGCGCGTGTGAAACAGAGTAAAAAGTCAAGATTTGCAGCCCAATACGCGTATCGGGATCCGAAGTGAAGGAATTGAAGATAGAAGCCATTTCTTGCACCTATTCAACACACGCACCTGGGGAAGATCATGTTCCCGGACTCCCCGTCTTGATTTGCGCAAGAATTTAATTAGTGAACGGAGAAAGCTAGCACGCCGGCACGGATTACGAGGCGAAATTTTGAAGGACATACTGAAATAAGGATTGAATATTGCCAACGTGTGGGGGTGGTCAAGAGCTTTCTGTAGATAGGTGGATCGCGCAAATCGGAGTCCGGATGAAGAAGTTACGCCAAAAAGGATGCTTTAGCGAGTAAAACGAGGCCAAAAGCATCCGGAAATGCAAAACGTGCCTTGGAACGCGTGAAATTGACAAATGAAATATTCCCCGGATTTTGGGAGTGTTTTAAGGTAAAACGGGAGTCTCGAGGTCGAGGAGATCCTTCAGAAAGCAAAGGCACGATCGGATGCGCGAAAATTTGACGAAAAGGATGTTTTTGGCAAGCTCCAGCATTGTCTTCGTATGAAGACAATTGTCTTCGTACGAAGACTTTGTACTTAGAAAAATTTTTGAAGCTCTGATTTGTCTTCCTATATCACCTTGCAGTATCTATATAGGAAGACCTTCGTGCGAAGACAAAATGTCTTCGTACGAAGACTCTTCGCACGAAGACATTGGTCTTCGCACGAAGACATCGGGCGATAGGACTTCTCAGCCCACGCACAGTAAGCAGATTGAGGGAAGTTATTGGGGGGTTGTTTGGACTTTTTGCACGAGCTATGAGCTTCATCAGTAGCTTCCCGTCCTCTTCCTCATTCTTCATCTTCAACAGCTCTTCACTCCTCCATAGCCGCACGAACACAAATCGCCTCCTCCCTTGATTCTTCACCAAATTCAGCAAACCACCAAGGGTTTTGCTCGCAATTCAGAGGAGAACAAAGATTGAGAGGTGGTTTTGAGGGAGATTGAGAGACAAGAGAGAAATCAGAGGAGGAAGAAGCTAGGGTTTTGAAGCAAGAATTGAGAAATTGGACAAGTTGGAGTTTGATTCAGCTTACAGTCGAGAAGGCAACGATAACGGGGACTACACAAGGAGTACAGAGCATCAACCAATTCCAAGTTTCGACAAATTCTTCCGGCAACTTCAAAATCAGCCCGGTTTGTCAAATTCTGAAATTTTTGTGTCCGTAAGATTTACTCCGGACACGTAGGTACACTCTAAACCTCGTTATTTCAATATTCGAGTCCTAGGCACAAATTGAGTAAAAGCCCAAATATTTTTTGTTGCGCTTAGTAGCGTACTTTGGGGGCGATTGCGTAAAGTCCTAGGAATTATTTGCTTACGTGCTTACGTGTTTCATTCAGTACACACTTCTTGTCACGTGCACAATAGTTGAATTTCTCGTTGAAATTGAAATTGTATCCTTAATGGCGGGTGGAAAGAAACGGAAGACGGAAGAGGGTACTTCTCAAGAAGCATCGGGGTCGGGCGAGCCTCAATTAGAGATACCGCCCACTCCCCAATATGCTATCTTGAATGCCCCTTTCCCGGCTAAACCGGGCATTGTAGGCCGACGAAAGGCTAAGGCTAATTTGAAAGAGAGTAGTATTGGGCCCGGGTACTATGATAGCTTCCGTTTCGTCACTTATGAGGCCCATCTTGACTCTCGCAAAGATACGTATTTGACTAAGAACGGGCAGCCCGAAAAGGCATTTCCATTGCACGAGGACATGCCTCAAGCAATCAAGGAAATTTTTGAGCGCGAGAAGCTTACCAATTGGTTTAAGCTAGTAGGGCCGTCTAGTTCGCATATTGCGCGAGAGTTTTGTTTCAATTTGCGTTATGCAAAAGATGGTGAGAGCCAAGACCCTCGTCTTGTGTACTGTCGTAACGAGTGGATAGTCTTCACGCCAGAGACTATCGCTTTAGCCATGGGTTTCCCTGCATTGAAAGAGGGTTGTGGGTACGAGACGGTTCTTCGTAGTGAGAATCTTTGGTCTCGTTTGAATGCTTTTTGTTTTGCAAAAGGGGTTGATCCATGGGACAGGAAAGGGGAGGTGATTCATTGGAAGGCCGAAAAGAAGCATTATAGGCCGGAGGCTAGGTGGTGCTGTGAATTGCTAGAGAACTGGGTTTTGGGAATCACACGAAACCCTAGTTACACTTTTCGCCTATCGGTCTGGGCTCTCTGTCTTTACACCGGGGTTAGAATCAACATCCCTAAACTGATTTGGGAGAATTGTCTTGAGAGGGTGTCGAGGACTAACAAGTTGGGTCCCGGTCATACTTGCTTGCTTACTCACTTAGCCAAAACTGCCGAAGTAGTCATTGGGAGAGATATGGATTTGAAACCGTTTACTGCTAGGAAGTGGCATAGGTTTGATGAGACAGCAAGGAAGAAGGGCAAGGGTAGGAGGATGAACACCTCTAGGTTTGATAACCAGGTTGCCTACGACCACCTAAGAGAGGAGATGGCCCGGGATAGACTCGAGAGAAGACGCCAGTTTGCCCACACTCGGGACAATCAGGCGAAGCTGGGTGGATTAATCCAGATGGTGGGCCAGTGGGTCATACAGTCTAGTGGTCAGGCGGCGAGGGAGTTTTTTCCACCGGTCCCGACGGCGGATCCGTGGTTCCAGGAGGATGAATTTGAGTATCCGGTTCCGCCGAGTGAGGATGAGGAAGAAGAAGATGATGAGGAAGAAGATGAAGAGGAGGACGAAGATGACGAGTAGTGGAGTGTGCCCTCATGCTAGAATTGTTGAGTCCTCGTGTTATCGTTGAGGACAACGATGCATTCTAGTGTGGGGGTGGTTGAGTCCTTTTTGCTAGTCAATGTTGAGTCTTTGCATCGCCCGTGTCAGCATGTAGTTAGAAATTTTTGGTTATGTCCTTATTTTTCTTTTTGCGTGCACGTTTTCGTATTATTGAGTCATCCCACCATTACTGAGTCAGTAGTCGAGTTGGCCGTGCATATAGTGTAGGTATATATATAAAAAAAAAAAAAAAAAAAAAAAAAAACTAAAAATGTGAAAACACCAAAAAAAATTAAAAATTTGAGAAAGGGCTCGAAAGAAGCTGAAAATTCGGTAAAATCGAGAAGTGTGAGACTTTTAGGCATAGGGCGTGAATTGCGATCGAGAGTGACGATGTGAGTTTCCCTTAGTAAGTATAGAGAAACTTTCTTTACGGGAATGCGTGCCTATTTTACATACGAACTTAATTTTGTCAAATCTAAAGTGTGTGCCTAATTTTCTTACAAGAGTTGAGCTAGGTGTGAGCTAAACAAGCCGAACGTTCTTGTGTACGTCTTAGGTAGTCGCCAACCCGCCTCGTAGTGGCACACAGAACAGCTGTGCGAGGTGTGTATTAGAGCACTCACTGCTTATAGAACTTACCTTGTAGGACCACTAGTGAACCCTGATTTGAACCATGGATTCTTTGACAACCTTTGGACTTAGGGTGACGATTCTTGGCCTTCATCACTGATTGGTTAGAATCACCGCTTTAGTGCGTCACGAGGGTGTTGTAGTTGAGGGGGTTCGATGAGGGAGTACTTCATGCTATATTTGTGTGAGTCTTACATATCGCATGCACTTCATGTGTGATCTTCGAGGGGAATGCGAGGGTGAGTGAGAGTAGGCTTGCGCACTTCGGTGTGGCGGTGTTCCATGGCATTACAACATGGACACAAGTGAGGAGAGCCGTGAGTGTGTATCATCCAATACACACAAAACTTGGGTTGGGGGAATTTAATAGGTGGATCGTGCTAGGTACCGGATCTTACTCATCATGGTGTAGGAGGTTTGGTTGGATTAGGCACGAGACAGATATTTGATTGACTACTTGAGAGGGGACAGGATTACATTCGAGTGTGGGGGTGTCGACATTTGACCGCGGACATCGAGATTGCGCTTGCGACGACTCCATCCCCACACGTGCTCTATTATGTTAGCGGCTTTGTTTGTTACACCGAGGATTTCATCGAGATAGGGAGAGACATTTATTTGTGATTTATACGTGTTGATTTGGATATTGTCTCTCCTTACGATCATATGATAGCTTGGCACTTGGAAGACCACTCGAGACAGACATTGAAGGAATTGTGCAGGATTTTGAGAAAAAAAAAAAAAAAAAAAAAAAAAAAAAAAAAAAAAAAAATCAGAAAAGAAAATAGAGAAAAAAAGGAGAGATGAATAAAGGAAGAATGAAAAGTTTTGTGGAAGAACGAGTGGAGAAGCGACTAGTTCACGAACGGGAAATTTTGGCTTATACATCATTCATGACAATAGCCGCGGAGATCGTAATTGTACCGGGGTGTGAGGGGATCGAGAGCCGGAGATGGTGAGTTTCGGGCTTGGTTTCTATCATTGTTGTGAGGGTGTGTGAGCTACGGTATTTGTGAGAATGTGACGCCTTAGGACTTATGTTTGATTCTTATCCTATTTGTCCCTAAAGCCTCATCATTCTAAACCCGTTAGCGGATTAGGAGCTCGGACCTTGAACGTGGCTTAGCCTAGCGTAGCCTTTTATTTTGTGGCACACATGAAAAGGTATTGCATTCTTGTACTTAGTAAAGTTAGGTTCTCTATACTAGCTAGGGGGGATTCGTGTTGTCGAATTTGATTTCGAATCATTCCTTGTGTCTAGATTTCTCATCGCTTCGTGTGAATCGGTTTAAGCTAATGGAGATTGCCCAATCTCACAAAAGAAAAAGAAAATTTGTTATTTCAATACTTGCATTGTGAATATTGCATTTGCATATAGGTGCATTGTGTATAATCGAGTCGTGTCGACTAGTAAGAAGGATGGTTAGTGAATTGTTCTACTCGGATTAGTAGGCAAGTGTTCATGGTTTTGTATGCAATGTGAGGTGAAAGTATGCAAATGGCGTAGGGAAGTTATGCAATGAGTAATTAGATGAGTATGCAAAGTTGGATGGATTGCGGGAAAGCGAGAGAAGTTTTGGCTTGAGAGAAATGAAATTGACTTGGGAGATTTGCTCGGGACGAGCAAAAGGTAGTGTGGGGGTAGTTGATAACTCCGTTTTCGGAGTTATTTTATGCCTTTTATTTCTACGTTTTGCGTGCTTACCATGGAGAATTCGTCGTCTTTTGAGTAAATTGAGCTTAAATGAGATAATGTGAGTTCATATGCGTTACTTGTTAAATCCGGGCGTTTCTTTAGTTATTTGAGCTTTTATTGTGATATGATCGCGGGTTGTGTTTTCGTGTTGTGATTCGCAGGAAAACAGGGCTTGGAGGATCATGCGGGATATGGAAGCGAACTTCGGAAACAAGGAACTCAAAGGCAAGTCAAAAGGAAGGAGAAAGTCAAAGGAAATCAAAGGAAGATCAATGGAAGAAGGAAGGAAGAGAAAAGTCAAAGAAAGAGGGCTGGACCAGAGGGTCTTCGTGCGAAGACAAATGTCTTCGTACGAAGACAAAAGACTTAGCCAAATTTTGGCTCTGCAGAAAAGTCTTCTCAAACATGCTCGCAGTATCTATATGAGAAGATCTTCGCACGAAGAAGCAGATGTCTTCGTACGAAGACTCTTCGTGCGAAGACAAATGTCTTCGTGCGAAGAGATCGCTGGAAAGTGCAGAATTTTTGGGGCTTTTTCGTAGTTTATCCAAACTTTGTAATAAGATTATGGAAACGTATTTAAGCCTTTTAGGTCGACTTTTTCAGTAGTTTTTGACATTAGAGACATCTTTTGGAGATCAAGAAGCCTTTGGGAGAGCTTAGGAGCTTTGGATCATTCGTTTGGATTCTAAACTCTCGTCTTTTCTTGATTTTTATGTTTAAACTCATTAGACTTGTCGTTTTGACTATGAATATGAGTAGCTAAACACTTTTTGCTGGGAATTCTCGTTTGGTGTAGCTAGGGTTTGATCTAAAGTTGATGTTTTGATGATTGTAATGCATGCTCTAGCTTAATCTCATGTGTTTATTCACTATTATGGATTATTTACGTTCATAATCATATTATCTTTGCGAGTAGCTAACGTAGAGGTAAATTCAATTAGTTTTCACGCGGTAACTCCGTGAGAATTAGTCGGTAAATTGAATAATTCACCTAGTCGTATCAATGTTTGGTAACTCGGCATCGTTAACTAGGATCGTTAAAGTAGAAACATGGTTTTAATGCATGCTTAAAGCTAAATTAGACTTGGTAACTCGGTTTGTTTTAGTTTAAAGTATAGTGAACTTGCTTGGTAACTCGGTAAGTTTAACATTGCTTGATTAATAGTGAATAACACGTGGTTGTTTTACAAATCAAAATATAAATTTAGATCAATCTAGTGAACCTAGAGAATTCCCTGTACTTTTCTCTTATTTGATAAAACCCCAAAATTCATTCTTTATTAATCGTGAACTATTTCACTTGGTTAATTGAGAATATTGCGTTTAATTTCTTAGAATTAGATAAAAACACAACTTGCGACGTGCCCACATAAGGTTTAGAATAGTATTTAATTTAAACAAAGTCTCTTGGGTTCGACAACCCGGATTTCCGGTTTATTACTACACACGACAGCTGTGCACTTGCAGTTGGAGCGTGTCAGCACACGTCACAGGTTCGGGCTCATACATTTCTCTTTTCTCTAATAAATGTTTGAAGAACAAAAATTGGAGGATGCAAGAAAAAAAAAATCAGTTTTTTGCTGTACGAAGTATAACTTCAGAAATGTACACACGATATTTCAGCATCCTCCTGGTCTCTCCCCCTCCAATCAGATCTATATTGTATACTCTACACGACACTACTTTCTTCGCCTACAGAGATCAATGCTCGTTAGTTTTACCGACGTAAGCATTCTCGCACGTGTGCTATTACTTCTGCATTGACAATAAGGCGCATTTTCTTTGCATCTTCCCACAATAAACCTCCATGGTCACGTGCGCAGTCACAAGCTGCTTCAAAAACATCCTACAAGAGGAAGAGAAAGCGGCCAAATCTTTAAGCAGCGGAACTCGCTATAGATGAAAACAAATAGTTCTATTTTAAATGAGCTTAGTAGTACCCTAGAAGGAAACTCATCAAGAAAATGAGCCGGTGTCATCTCCACCCTGTTCATATCTGATTCCCATAACCTAATCTGTCATAAAAAGATTGCATTTCAGTATGTCATTTAGAGTCTGAATAACCTCTCATCCACCCTTGATAAGAAAACAAATTATGCTAAATATTAAATCTGAACGGAAACAGAGTTGTATATGCATCTGAAAGCTGAATGAAAAATGCAAACCTGATCAGTTACGTTTTCTGGTACGGAGGGCAATCTCTCTGCAACTCTAGGATGTGCATTTTGCTGAAGAAAAGATATTATCTGCAGATCCACGTCCAAAACATTATATAATTTCAAGATGGAACCCGTATAAAGCAAAGAACCAACAAATAATGCATTTCATTGTTCACATCAGAATAGGCAAGAAAGCATATTTCTGGGTTTTGCTATAAGGACCACAATGGAGGAATGGCTATCGATTAGTACAACGCAAGCATATGAAAATCTATTTAAACCCCGTGATCTGTTTTCTCGACCATTAGATTTGGTGGATTTCTAGCTGTTGTTGGATCCTGCTTTTCAATAACAAACAAATTTAAATGAGACCCGATTCCACTCATTCTCTCTCATTATCTTCTTTTCACATCATTACCAATCAATCTCAGTTTCTTATTTCTCACCCCATCTCTCCATAACCGTAACCTCTCGCGTTCATTTAGTATATCAATCTATAAAATAATTCGAAACACTAGTCACTGGTTTGAACAGTGAGAATATGTAGTGCCTCAAGGTGCGGATTAATTCACAGAAGGGTTCCATAGAGAAGATTTGTGTAATAACTGGAGAAATGCCTCGGTATGTTAGTTTTCTGTGCATTCTCTTCATTATGTACCTAGTTCCTCTATTCCAAGTTGATTCCCTCTGTAATCATTTGCTTACCTTATCAATTTCGCATGCATAAATTTATCTCATTCACCTCTTTTTTAAAGAACTCGCAATGTTTGTAAAACATATACCACAATATTCAACCCCTTCTATTAGGAAACCAGAAAAAGATGGCCACCAAATCGACTTCTAGAGAAAAGTGCATGGATCTACTTGGAAATTCTTTAAGCTCTTCAACAGGTGATGATAAAAAGAATCAGGAAATCCCTAGAGCTTACATACAAATGAAAGATAATCATGAATGTATACTTGCCTGATCAGCCATTATTCCGTTTTCAAAAGCATTGTACAAGTTCTCTTTCGTTATTGCAGCTACAATAAGGTTGGGAAGCTGATACTCTACCCTGCATTTCAGCACAAATTTTGATCTTCCATCAAAATATATAATAAACATACACTAGCAGTCAAAGGAGAATGAAGCATGACATTCTAAAGTGACAACCTACAAAGATAACACACTAGTAGATTAAGAAATCCTAACAAGCCCTTCAGCATGCTTCCTATTGCAACTTATAGTATGGAGGTAGCCAAAGATATAGGAGTGGTCAACCAGATATGTACCTAAACATTTATTTCTAAAGTGTAAGATTATGCTCCATTCTTCCGGCAAACCTCCGCGAAGAACCTCGGCAATGTCCAAAACTAAAGAATCTATTACTATCAGATGACATTTATTGTTCTTTCCCCGTAGATACCTCATTCAAGCCGAGCATAAGTAGACTTGACTAAATAATATTTATACAAACACACTATCTTTTATGGTTGTGTGATTTCCAATAAAGCTGCCCTAAGCATTTATAATATACTCCAAAAGTTAAAGGTCAGCTGTCAGAGCCTTGTGAACAAAGGAGACCTAGATCCTTGAAACAAACACTTCTTCAATGGACTCCTCCAATGAAATAATGAAGCAAATTTCAGAAATACCTTGAGAAAAGACGCAAAATCTCCGAATGGAGCTTTGATGTCGAGTATGCATACACTCTGAAGTTTGTTTCCACAACAACATAGCCCTGCAGAATGAGTAAAGTTCCGTTGTTCACAGGCCCAAACAATCCTCCATCACTTGGAGAGTAACAGCGAATAATAGAAAACTAAGCTTGCACATGATAGAAAAACACCAGAGGTACAATTCAGTTGTGCAGGGTTCTAATAATGATTAGCAAAGTGTAGGTGAATTATACTCATAAATTGAAATTCCCGAGGTTATGTAACAAAAATCTAGGATTCAGGTAAGATAGTTTGAAACTCGTGTCAAAAGTCAAATTTCATTCAATTTGCGACATAATGCAAGGAGCTCAAGCAACGAGCAGCACAATGATAACAGAGATAAGTTTCATCACAATCTATAATTTAGCTCAGACAAGAAATACTCTCGCTTCAACAGCAACACCTCTGCCGCACTAGGCTAATTTCCAAATGGTGGAAATCTAGCACCTGTCTTCGCCTCGAGCCCCTCCTTCTCATAGAATATTGTATTGGAAGCATAAATTAAAGATCAAATGGCTGCATAAGGGGGAAGACTACCACCCTCTTCCACATGGCTTTCAAGATTAAACAAGTCTCCTCCTAGAGCATAGACTCTGATGGTACCGTGCACAGCAGTGACGCGAGGTTCTCTTGCACTCTAGTATGTTACTTTGAAGACCTCTTCAGACCACCCTCGTTGAAGCAGGTAGGACACAATTAGGCAGGATGGCAAATTTCCATCCCAAAACTCTCCGAACGCCAAATGGCCATGCTTTCACAGCCATTCACCGCTGCGGAAGTGAAGACCGGGGCTTCCGACAGAGGAGCACACAAAGCCGCGGGGCCTGGCCTTTTCTTCCAGGAATATTGGGACATTGTAGGACAATGGAAAATTGTTCTCTCCTTCCTAATTATTCAGTTCAGCATGTGTCCTGAGAGAACCAAACAATACACATATTGTCCTCTTCCCAAAAAAGAACAGGTAGACTTCAGGCCATCAGCCTTTGCAACAACCTCTACAAAATCATCTCCGAAACCCTAGTCTGCCGACTTACACCAATCATTAAATCCCTAATCATCCCAACGCTTTTTTCCTCGGAAAACAAATCTCTGGCAGCTCAATACTCGCATATGAGCTATTCCACAACAGCTGGACGAAAAATGATGCCGTCTTAGCGGCATTGAGTATTGATATGAGCAAGCCTTTGATACAAGAAGGCGGCCAGGCGGGGGTTTCTCACAACAGTCCTATCCAAGATGGCCTTTCCCTCTAAACTTTATCACTCAACTGATAATGCTTGTCCATAAATACCCTGGTAGCCATGATCAACGGAAGGCGCTCTCAATCCTTCGAGGCTGGAAGAAGCCTCCCTCCAACCCACCGCAATATTCTACCTCTTTTTTGTCGACGACTGTGGTATCTTCTTCAAAATCTCCGAAGCCAACCGTCAACACCTCGCCTCAGCACTAGAGGAGTACTGCAATGCCTTTGTGTAGGGTTGTTATTTAGTCAAGCCGCTCACATATAGCTATATTCGGCTTAAAATATATTCGTCGTGATCTTCTTATAAACGAAACGAGCTCTAGCACATTGATGCTTGGCTCGTCAAGGCTCATCAGCCCGCTTGTTTATTGACCGACCATGGCCTCCTCAATCACCTGTACACTACTCCCTAAATATTGTCGGAATGGAGAATCCCTAAGCACCAACCGCCACCCGCAAATTCCTGGACCTGGAAGAGGATCATACATGGACACGGCCTAATGAAGAAGGCATCCGACAGCATATCCACGACTGCACCTCAGTCGAGGCCTTCAGAGACAGATGACCCCCCCCCCCAAGCCAAACTACTGGGACACAGCCCAAATCTCAACCTTAAAGCCTCGCACCTCATTTGTACATTACTCATAATTCTCTGTTATCAGTATCGAGCGATACTCGATACGTATCGTACGATACGATACATGCCATCAGCGTTACGTATCATTCCTGTATCACTAATGAAAGTGTATCAAACTGTATCGAGCGATACACATCCGATACGATACGTATCGTGCCATACACGATACGTTTGAGAAGTGAAACTGGTCTAGGTTTGTCAGAACTTATTGATATAGAACTTTGTATTACATGGATTATATGAATATTTTGTTAGATGGTCCTACTTCTCTAGGTTTGTCTCAATCTTGCTATTCAAAAGCTAAATTGTCTTGAATTCTTGATAATTGATCCAGCCTTTAGAAGAGCAAGACTGAAGAAGAAAATGCCAGACAGAAGACAAATTGTTCTATTTACGGTTGTGTTCGTAGTGTGTACTGATTAGATATCCCTCACTTTAGTATTTCAGTTTTATGTTCCATTTAATTGGGTGCTTTTGCCACACATAAGCAAGATTATTTAACTACTAATACGATGCCACATAGATATACCCTACATATAACTGATAGTCCACTCAATTCTTTTAATTCATTATTATTCTCACTTATGTAATGTAAATTTGTGATTCATTATTGACACGAGTCTAAAATATATTAACATCCCCTTATAACGGGACTCTATAAATCTAGAAGGGTCAGTATATATTTATTAAGTTGCTTTAAGAAGGGTTTGTGTATCGTTCCGATACACGATACGATACGATACGATACACGATACGAAAATCCTACTATCGATACACGATACGTATCGAACTTTGATAACTACGCTCATAATCACACTGGAACACCCAATCCCGCTCCATGTACATTCCCCCATTCCTGATACCAAGGTTCGTATCAATTCGGCTCAACGCCAACGCAAATCAGGACAGAATTATCTGGCCATATACCAAAGACTTCTACTAAGCCAAATCTGGATACCGCCTCAGCACAAACACCTCAACCCCCCAACATTGCCCCCGCCTCACTCGTCGACGACATTTCCAGTGAAAAGCTCCCCAACCGTCGCAAAAATCTGTGTACTACCCCAACCAGAAAAAATCTTCCTCTGAAGAATTCATTCGTACACCCTACCCACTAAAAGACCATAGCCACGTGCCTCTACCCCAGGTTGTCACAGGTGCCCAACAGAGGATGAAACCCCAAACCTCTTCCGTTTAATGTTCCCGTGCCAAAGAAGTCCACATCCCCCTTCTCCCTCCACCTAGACCTTTCAGATTGGCTCAACCACTAGATCCACACTTCTAGCAAGAACCTCTGCGCCTTCACGTCGATCATTTGGAATCTTTGAAAAGAAAGGAAAGGAACCGTTTCTAGAGACAAGACAACACCACTCCAAGAATCACCTCTAATACAGTGCAGAGGCCTTCCGATTCCTGGCCATCAAAAAGGAGACCGAGAGACCCCACAGCAATGGAGAAAGGGTGCCCATCAATCATTCAAAAGCTGGTCTACCGCACAGGAGAATAAAGACCCTGAAGTCATAATTCAAATAGATGGCACCTGGAATTACTCCACAGGTTCGGCAGACATAGGCTTTGGCTCTTTCTCCAAGGACCGACAACAACTTAACAATGAAAAAAGATAAATCCTCGCTCATTCAGCACTCCCTTTCGCTTGTCGTTGGTGCATAACCTCCCTTTTTACATTATTTTTCTTACTGAGTGTACAAATCCCATTTTGCAGCTGCATGACCATTGCAGGGCTTCTTTTGAGGATGCAGCCACAGTTCAGGCTGTTTTGCAACTTCTTGGTGGACTAGTTTCTTGCAATGGGGCCAAAGTTACCAGAGCCCATGTAGCTTCCGTGCATCTCTCTACCAAATCAGCCCATGAAAAAGCTTTTTTGTTCCTAGCCTAGGATGGCATTCTCTCATATGCACCTACGAGTATGTTATTTTCATTTTAAGGGGATATGTCCCCAAATATCATTTTGTAAGAACTCTATTTATGTTTCATCGTTACCCTTTCATTCCCGGTGAAATTTTATGTATACACACACATGTGTGTGTGTCAATGAAAAAGGGTGTAATCATATTCTAATACATAGACATACGGACTTTTTGGGCAACCTAATTGCTGCCTGACTTCGGGGACCATAATAAATTTGTCCGGTTAGTTATTTGACCAAGCTTGGTTAGTTATTTGACCAAGCTTGGTTAGTTATTTGACCAAGCTCATAGAGTTGATTGTTAGATTTGTTATTTCATTATTTGTAACGGGTTTCATCCGTAATGAATTCTGGCCCTCATGTGGAGAAGAGCATAATGAGCAGCTATAGAGGGCAAGGCCCTTCTGCATTTGTTGGCTTTTCTTATTGCACTTTGGTATAGAAAAGGAGAAGGGAAGAGCAGCTCTAGAGGACATGGATTCTACTGCTTCCCTTATTGTACTCGCCTGTTGATGGTTCGTTGTTTTTAGCCAATTCATTATTTGTTGAAACTGATACATGAAATGTGGGGGCGTGGTTTGTTAAGTAATTGATGAAGGTTTCCTTGCCTTCCTAATGACATTAAAACATATCTTTTCTATATGGTTATGATCTGCCGTAGCGGAAGTATATGTGATGCGGATAACAATTACAATTATCCCAAAATTATGTAGGATTTTATTTCGTTTTATCTTGGTTAGGATTTTGTGATCAGAATAAGTTAGTGCTTATCTTTTTAGGAGTTTATCTTATTTAGAGTTTTAGTTTGTTTAGAACTCTGTCAGTGTTGCCTATTTATAGGGCTCCAGTGTTTCATTTGTTTTCAGCTTTTATGATTGAATAATTATTATTTTCCTCCTCACGTTGAGTTGAGTGTTTATTGAATCTGTGTGATTCAATTTTGTTTGGTGCATCATGCATCATTTTGGTATCAGAGCCAAAATTCTGTCCACTATCCAACACAATCTGCCGCGTCTATCTTCCCTCTACTGTCAATCAGTGTTCAACCACCATTGTTGCAGCTCAGTGAAAAAAAAAAGAAAAAAAGCCCAGACTTACAGAAAGAGAAAGGAGAACTCTGCCTGGTTTCTCTTCACCAGCGCCGCCACCGCCGGCGACGGCTACAGCAGTCGCTCCACCAGGACAACTGACCGCACACATACAGCAGAGGATCTCCTGCTCCAGAAACGCTTGCTATCTTCTCAAGCCACGACGAGCAGTCAACCTGTCCTCCGTTAGTCG
This sequence comes from Linanthus parryae, assembly GCA_023055425.1. NCBI lineage: Eukaryota > Viridiplantae > Streptophyta > Magnoliopsida > Ericales > Polemoniaceae > Linanthus > Linanthus parryae. The sequence continues at coordinate 72,036,378 of JALGPY010000002.1, forward strand.
CAGCCAGCACTGTCGCAACACCGGCGACCCCGCCACCAATCGCTATCGCCATCACTGCAGCGTTCTGAACCATCCAAGCACCGGCGAATCCCCATCACTAGCCGAAGCCCTGTATAGCTTCGTCTGCGTCGCCCCCAACACCGCCTCTGCTCCGTTGGCGAGCGGAACCCAGGCGATCTCGACTTCGCCGGATCTGCCAGAAACAACGCCCCCACCTCTCACCAGCCCTGAAAAACCAACGTTGCCCCTGTTAATTATTTTACCCCCTGCTGTAAGCCCTTGACAACTATTCACTCAAAACCCAACATTTCTCTTCACAGAATCCAGTTATTACAAGCCCAACCATCAGTTAAACCCTTGTGGCCCACCTGTTACAGCCCATACTTAGCATTAGCAACCCAGCCTCTTTCTATCCGCAGCCCATTAATTTCAGTTAAAAAAAACGCTTATTTAGGTTGGCGAATTTCCTGTTAAGGATTTTTGTCACCCTTTGGGCTCATATTCTTCGGAATTTTGGGTCACTTATTTAGGCTCATATTCTCCGGAATTTTGGGTCACCTTGTTCAGCTTATTTTCTTCAGAATTTTTTGGACATGCTGAATTTCAAGTTTCGAGTTAGCACATGAGTGGATACTTCTTCATCTCACGCAGGGCAACATGTTGAATTTGCGACCGAGTTGGTTAAAACTGCAACCATGTTGGCTCAAGGAAAAGAAGTTTCCCGAGCAACTGAAAGATGTTGCCAATAAGTTGTTGCACTTACCATCATCAACACATGAGATTCTCTATCTACTTGATCAAGTCAGGAGTTTTCTAAGTAGAGTGTGTCAATCCCAATTCGAGGAGCTGCGCGAAGTACTATGTCCATATGCGAAGGCGTTAATTCAAGATAAACTTATAGAGCATCCGGACAACAACGTGAAAATTGCAGCTGTCTCTTGCATTTGTGAATTGACAAGGATTACTGCTCATCTTCCATATGCTGACGACCAAATCAAGAGAATTTTTAACCTCATTGTAAGTTCATTTGGGGTTTTATCAAATCCCTCAAGCTGCTCTTACACCAGAGCAATTGGTATTCTCAACGTCATTGCAAGTTCCGAACTATTCATTATAATGTTGGATCTCGACTGTGACGATTTAATCATTGTCATGTTTCGTTCATTTCTCACATCGATCTCATCCGAGCAGCCTCAATCGGTGTTTGAAGACATGGAGTATATTATGAGCACTATTCTCAAAGAAAGTGACGACACATCGTTCGAGCTGATTGCTCCTCTTCTAACCTTCATGGAAGAGAGTAGCCCTGAAGTTACAGAGAGCGCTCAGGCATTGGTTAAGAAAGTGTTTGACCATTGTTCAGCAAGACTCACTCCTTACTTGGAGGAGGTTAAGAAGAAGAGTGCATCCAAAGTCGAAACACCGTGTAAAAATAGTACATGTGACAAAATTGTTGATCATTGTGGTCTCACTTTTACTGAATCTACCCAGGCTCTCGACATAAATACTCCTAATCCTCATGTCTCATATCCATATGCTCTTCGGATACCTAAGCATGTTAAGACATTTCAAAGATGGAGTATTGTTTCTATCCAAGTCAGCAAGCATGTTAGGCTACGACCAGGGAAGCATTTCAAGGGTACGCAGTTCTATCTTGATGGTTGTTCATTGAACCCCTTGATGACATACCACATTGAGTCTCATGTAGGTATACCAAGAATAGTCGAAAGAATTTGTGTTGGACTGTATCTCGACGGTAACTCTTTCGAGATGTTGCGTCCTAAAAAGCCACCTCCTCTAGCTCTCGAGCTCATTGACTGTTCCGACAAGTATGATCACTTGAGCTTAAAACCTGCTTTTCAGCCTCAAATGATTTGTAGAGGTGATACTACACCTATCTCTTATATATTTTCTCAAGGTAGTCCAAAGGTTGATGAGTCACGCGCAAGCATCGAGTCCAAGTATTCTCTTGCATCTCGAGATTTGATTTGGAAATTTCTTGCTTGTTGGAAGAATTTCTCGAGGTCATTTTCTAAAAGTGATTTGTTCCGATATTTGGTAACCTGGAAAAATCGACCAAAAATTTCAGTTAAGAGCGAATCCTGGAGGTACTTGGTTCAATGGACCAATCATCCAAAGAAATTGCTTGATGGGGGCATATGGAGGTACTTGTTGCTCTGGAAAGGTCGCCCGCGCTCTGTTTCTTTCCTTAAACTCTCCGGAGTAGAGTTTTTCTCAGTGGAGGAGAATGATGCGGATAACAATTAAAATTATCCCAAAATTATGTAGGATTTTATTTCGTTTTATCTTGGTTAGGATTTTGTGATCAGAATAAGTTAGTGCTTATCTTTTTAGGAGTTTATCTTATTTAGAGTTTTAGTTTGTTTAGAACTCTGTCAGTGTTGCCTATTTATAGGGCTCCAGTGTTTCATTTGTTTTCAGCTTTTATGATTGAATAATTATTATTTTCCTCCTCACGTTGAGTTGAGTGTTTATTGAATCTGTGTGATTCAATTTTGTTTGGTGCATCCTGCATCAATATGTGGCCGTGTTGGCCATAGTTGTCAAAATCTTACGATTCACGATTCGTATCCTACGATTCGATTCGATTCACCCATGAAACGATGCGAATCCCTTAGTGAATCTTTAATGGCCAAAAAATTATTTGAATCCCGATTCAAGAGTCCGAATCTTACGATTCAGTTGCGATTCAGACCGATTCTACGATTCACCTTCGATTCATGTGAAGGTCTAATTGAGTTGAAGCATCAGTCTAAGAAATAATACTTCCAACATTACTTACTACATTTATGTCTATTTTGCAACATGCATTTGTTTGAAATTACGGGAGCGTTTTTCTCAAGACAGTTTTCTATTATTTTCTATCTCCTTGGCATCTTGTAGTTCCTTGCTCCACATGCCTATCTATATCTAGATACTCTTCATCTTTTAGATAGGTGAAACTCCTAATCACTAATTATGGATGCGATTTTCCAATAATTTGAGCTTTCCTTTTGTGCTTTCCTTTTGTAAAAATGAATATTTTGTTCAGTAATGTTATAGCTTTATGAAATATTTTATTATATCTAAATAAAATTATTTCAAGCTGAATCCTTACGATTCACGATTCGATTTACGATTCAGTGAATGTGTATTTCGATTCACTATCTGAATCCCGATCTGACAACTATGGTGTTGGCATTGTCAAATCCGATTTCGCTAGCTATAGCTTTATTCATGTGTATTCTTCATTAGTTACATATACCTCTCTTTTAGGTGAAAAAAAATAGTTATCTTGGAGGTCTATAGAAATAAGTAGCTATTGGCTCACCACAAACAAATGGGCAGCATGAGCTCCAAGACCCACGTAAGTTGCCAGGATGCAAGATAGGAGAATATTCGCCATACCACCATACAGATGTTGGTAGAAATAGTGATGGACTTCGATTTATTTTTAAAGCAAAAGCTGAGTACTTAATGAGGTATTGGTCGGGTAACATGGATAACATTTTGCAGGTAACTATCTCCACTATTCAATAAATTCTCAGGCTTGAGGATGCTGTCACAAAGGATATATCCCCGTAAGCTGAACAATATTACTTGATATGAATAGATTGGCACATGGTCATTGGAGCCCTGAATTTCTAGTGCTCATTGTCCAGACGAGTACGCTATGCTTTTTATGTCTCAGCCTAGCCAATGCATGCACTGGTGTTGCTTTGACAAACTCCAATTAACACTATGCTAATACCAAGAGAAAGGGATTTAAAGGTAAAAGCGGTGTGGAGAGGCCAGCGCCACCGTTTTTTCCGTTCGCGACGTGTGAATTTAATTCACACAAAAGACGGCCGTTTCGCGTCGGGGAAACAGTGAAAAGGGGAAAACGGCCGTTTCGCGTCGGGGAAATCGGGAAAAATCGAGAAAAGCGGAGAAAACGTCCGTGAACGTTTTCTAAAATTCACACATTCGATTTCTGTTTTCCGTTACAGTCCATCCGATATAGTCCGATCCCGTTACACGCGACCGCGACCGATACGTTGGCTGACCGATACGTTGGCCGCTTCCATTTTTTAAAACCTTGCCAAGAGATGACATATTCTCATGTTTTCAGTTTTGCGACATGGAAGTTTGATGGTATTCCTTGGGGCATGGGTCATACTGTAGTCGTGTGATAACAAATAGCTGATAACAAAAAACGATAATATCAAAATAGGTTAAACCAAAAATGGTTACCTCTTTTCTCGCAGACGAATCTGACAAGCTGGCTGACAGATTAGTGACCAATTTGGTTGGAATAAACCAACTCTCTTTCCTGCCCTGGAAGAATAAACACGTTATATAAAACGTTAAGTACAGTACAAATATGTGGAAGTATATGTTCGCTGACAGTACGATACATGCACTGTGAGAATTGACAGATAACCCCCACACAATATTATTTTACTGACACCGCGCACCAACATTCTTTTTACTGACATCGCGCACCAACAGAACGACAACGGATGTCCACTTTTCTGGTGCGATGTCAGTAAAATCAATATTGTGCGGGGTTATCTCTCAACTATCATAGTGCATGTATCGCGCTGTCGGCGAACATATACTACATGGGAATTATATGTCAAAAGTTCTATAAGAAAAGCACTGCCTCCCACTCACACAAGTCCAAACCCAACAATCAAATTTCGAATTATTCCCTTCTCCATATTTCCCGTATTTAAAATTTCGATTTGTTTACTCTTTCGAAATCCAGATAGCTTTTCATGATTGCACAAACGTGAAGTAGTCAATTTATCAATCAAAATGTATTTCTATGACCTTCTACCCAATTGGAAAGATAAACCAAAAATCTCTACCCGGGTGAGTAAGTCACATTACATTCGCAATGAGTTAAGCTAACAAAAACCACGGGTGGACACACGTCCAAAACACCGATTCTGAATTACATTTTGTCAATATTCCTTCTATGATGAAAAGGACATAATTTGCACACATAATCCCAATAGGGTAATTGAAATGATAATTATTTTAGATTTTGTCCTTCTATTTGAAAGATAACAGATAAGTGACAATCCAGTGGGGTCCCTATCTGCTCCAATTCCTATTCAAATTCGGCTTTTCTAGAAACCAAAAATTACCCCCCCCCCCCCCCCAAAAAAAAATCATCTATACAATTGCATGAAGAGGGGCCACAAAATCCAATTTAACACAGACCAGCAAAATGAAGAGATTGAAATTATGCCAAGGAGTATGAGAAAAGAACATAAACTTCGTTAGCACTTGCCAAGTCCATGCAGTTATAATACAGGAGATAGGGATTCACCTGCTGGAGCTTGACCAATCCCAAGTCTGCAAGGTCCTTTAGAACAGTCCTCTGTATATCAGTTAACGTGTTCATATTATATGCCTACATGTGAAGGAAACAATTGAAAGCCACGGTTGAAGTTAAAATCATCAATAACTCTTCTTTAACAGAAGCACAACATAAGCAGAAATACAGACATCAGCTAGTGCGAGTATACTACCTCACCAGTGACATGGAAACTAAGCTCCAAAAGAAAGGATATAAGATCTGCAGAATCTACGCCGCGTTCCTTCACCACAATGAGGTAAGTGAATTTTGGTCAGTATCAAGCCAATTAAATAGTAATCAATCAGAATAAACTTCAAAGAGTCAGCCATATACCTCAGAGTTGGTGATATATTCCCTAACAATGTACCAAAGTTGTGCATTTGTATCCATCAGCTGAAGTCACAGATCTCAGTACAGGTTCAACACATTGGATCAATAGTCAATGAAAAATGGGTAACTGAAACATACCAAGAATTGGAAACCACCCTCCGTTAACCTCGGAGCTTCTCTATCCCTGTGAGGAAAGGCATACACCAATAAGATACTTGATCCTTTGTCTCTATCACATCAGAATAGAATGTGAAAACACTGAATGTCGAAAGATACTTCTGGTGCAGAAGCCCTCGCTGGAAAATTTTCATCATAGAAGAGCTGAAACTTGTTGACTTTTCAGCCTGTGTAGAACTTATAAGGTGCAGCAGGAAACACTGGTATGCCAAAAAATAAAATAGTCATTCTAATGACCGGAAGATAATAAAAAGGTGACTACTCTATCATTACACTTAACTGCAACTAGTTAATCTAGGATACCTTCACAAAATGCATGAAAACTCGAGGTAACTCTCATCCTCAAAGAAAGAGAAAGAAGGGATAATTACTTACCTCCCATTGTCCGGCAGCATAGGTATCCAACTCCTCTAAACTTGGGAGCCTCACTGTTATATTGGAAGCCATTGATTCTCTCGGCAAAACTTCACTGCATAACCCGAATTAACGGTTATCTATGCATTAACTCTGAAGAAAAAAACAGTATGAATACTGTAGAAATTCAACACATGGCTGGATATGAATGTTTACACATTTCATACTACAGCCTCTGCACAAATGACATTAACTATTGAGGTGATTTCCGTGAAGTTGATTTTTGTCTAAATCAAGTTCATTATAATGGTCGGCAAGGGCTGAACCACAGTGAGTAGTGGGGGCTAAAGTCCCCACTCAACTTTTCAAAATTGAAATTTCACCCTTGTTTTTTTGATTTTTTTGTTCAACTCCATAAAAATTTACACTATATACAAAATTTAGGTTCTATATATGCTTTGTTTGAAATTTTCATTTTAGCCCCCACTGTAACAAACTCCTGGATCCGCCCTGATGGTCAGAGGGTTATTTAGTTTATCCTGTGACCAATCATTTATCTAATGTGTATGGCATGAAATTTATAATTCAGATTAAAAAGATTTATTTGCCACACATAGACGTGGAGCAGATAATATACCAATTGAGAAAACCACGAAGTTGGCAACTATACCCAGTTAAACATTGGTTCTACTGCCGAAACCACAAAAACAGACACAATTGGTTTATTTATCTTTTGAAATGTAAGGAAAACGAGTTTCTTAAACATTTCAGAAACCAAAGCAAAAAAAACGCAGAAAAAAACCGGTGTTTTGCTTCCCTGCCAAAACAATGCATTGTATCTGGAAAGAATAACCCGAACATAGATCAATGCAGTAACAAATTCCCAGTAAGAACCCATCATATGTGGACAACAAGATCTTAGAAGTACAAACAAACATGCTCAGAGAGAGAGCAAGAGATACTTAATCTAATCACCAAAGATCATCATTACACAATCTTGAATGGCCAAAATGAAATATGGCCCACACATCATAGTTGTCAGAAGCTTATTATTAACTATTCGTATCCTATGATTCGACTCAATTCACCCATGAAACGATGCGAATCCCTTGGTGAATCTTAATGGACAAAATATTTACTGAATCCCGATTCAAGAGTCGCGATTCACATTCGATTCACCTCAAGGTCTAATTGAGTGACAACATATATCTAGGAAATATTACTTCCTACAACATTTGTTTCAAATTACAAGTGCATTTTGCTCGAGTCCAAGGCAATAATTTCCTATTATTATAATTATCCTTTGCATCTTGTAGTTTCTTGCTCCACATGCCTATCTATAGCTTGATTGTTCTTCATCTTTTAGATCTGCGAAACTCCTAATCACTCGTTATGGATGCAAATTTCCAATAGTTTGAGCTTTCTTTTCGTAAAAGTACGAATATTTTGTTTATCAATGTTACAGCTTTATGAAATATATTATCATATCTACATAAATTATTGCAAGCTGAATCTTCACGTTTCACAATTCGATTCGATTCACGATTCAGTGAATGCGAAATTCGATTCACTATTTGAATCCCGATTTGACGACTACGCCACATGTCCACAATTGCTCAAGTGCGTCATCAATCAATCTATCTCTTTATTCTAAAGGGTGTGAATGAGTGAATTGTTTTCACACACCTTTTACATCACTCCAGAATAAAATGTTAAATCACATTAAATAAGTAGAAAACCTTATTAGGAATAGTGTGTTAAAAAATTGCTTTTTTTTTACTGTGCCGATTTGTTACATACATAATGTACGCCATTTCATGTTAACCTCCTCTAATTCGTCTTCTTTCTGCCATCAATGTCCATCTCTTACCTCTTCTCCTTTGTCCTTCCATGTAGTTTATAGTTGAGTTCATTATAAATATCTACTGCAATGAACTTAACGATCAATCATAGCGAACGGTAATATGCCAAGTTCAATGTTGCATTGCAACATCAGAGCTTAAATGTTTTCCTCGTGCATCGCTTGGTTTGCTGATGATATTTTCATACCTTCTCAGTGTTCATAAAATTACTGAGATACACACCTGTTAATGATTTCCTCCCTCATAGACATTTTACTTGGAGCTGTGATCTACAGAATTTTTCACGAAGCAAAATGGGAAAGCAAGTTATATTCTACGAAAGAACCCATTATTTAAAACTAATGCTTATATAGTTTTGAGACTTTCAGTCAAGTGATTCTTTGATTTCTCTATCAGTTTCTACTTGTCAAGCCTTATATTTACTTTCAGTGATTTCAAAACCGGATTGCATAACTGTGACTATATTCTAATGAAAACAATGCCAATCATCATAATAAAGAATTGAATATAAAAATAATATACTTAGGCCTGTTTCTATACAGATCAATTTTTAATTATCAATTTGTTATCCTTTAGATTTAGAGCTGTGAATCATAAACCCAGATACCCAACACATCTAAGCTTGACCACTCACTGACGTAATGTAACGCTGACTATGACTAGAATCTCCGCCCTAGCGTGCAAAACCTATTAGATTAATGTAATGATAACTCATACTTTGCCCTTAGATCACTATTTATTTTCCCTTGATTTGGTTAGATGGAATGTTTTGGGTTTTGGTATTTAATTGAGCAATGGACATCCGTTTGAGTTATTTTCTTGTTGTTTAGCGCATGCGCTTGAAGTCTGTTTTCTTTCCTACTCATTATTTTCATCAAATGAGGTTGTGTTTCTGGAATAACTATTTTGGTTCCCCTCTTTTACCTAACAAAATAATTGGTTTATTTGATTGTTAGCGATTTTCATGTGTAATAGGGTTTAATGTTTTCATATGTTTTATTTAATTAGCTTTAAAAGTAATAATCTTAGTAATCACCTTTCTTTCATAAGTTGATAAGATATTGTATTTATCAAATGAATTACTGGATATCAGCATAATCTAAGAGGCATACAACTGGAGAAACTCCAGATTTGGAGGCTTTTTCTTTGCAAGTTGGGATAAGCTAAAAGTGTTTCTTACTCTCTTTAACAATATCATATACGATAACTTGATCAGTTGAGCTTCTCCTGGTGTAGAAAAAGCTCCCAAACTGCAATTACTCGACTTATTTTCCAAAGATAATGACTTTTGCTCAAACTAACAAGGTAACTCGTACGTTTAAGTTTCAAATGGAAACCACTTAGTATGAAGACATCTTATCCAAAACAAATTTAGAAGTTTATACATACTAATGCACCCTAGATCATGTTCCTGCTTCCCTCATTCCAATTCAACTAGGACTGGACTGTAATTGTGTTATTTGTGTGCATCTTCATGTAGAATATAGACGTGCAAATGCTGGAATGCCGGTACCCTGTCGCAGTTTAACCTGGAAAGAAATTTTCTGAATGGCATTGAGTAGGGGAAGAAAAGCTGGTGGACTGTTTCCTGGAGCTGTGTAGCCCTAGTAGGAATAATAATCTGCCTCTGGAAGATGTTTTCCTGTATTAGCTGTGGGAAAAAGATTTTGGTCCACGGGTAGGGAAAAAAATAGTCTTTTAAATTTCCCTATAAAACATGTCTTCTGATGGGTACTAAATGATTAAAGCAGATTATAATTTGCCAGCATCTGATGAAGAATCAACTTCCAGCACAGCGTGGAATAATAGTCATGTAATACCATTATAATAACAAAAGGGTCAGCATTGGAAAACAAATTAGCCTCTGTACACCCCTAAATCATCGGAAGGCATCTTTGGACATTTTTTTTTTTTGAGTGGGTGTGAGTAGTTATTGGCAGTGAGGTGTTACTTAATGACTGGAGACATCTTGACCTTTGATGTCATGCATATAAACGGGGAATTAGAATCTGGGTATGCCTAAGTTCTTGAAATGTCCTGTCTAATACTGACTTCTATCTCCTGGATTCTTTACTTTTTACACATTAGGGAATTTTCTATGTGACAATTTTTTTGTTCCAGACACCAGTGCCTCCAGTATGCGAGCTTTTGTAGTTTTTGTATGATGAATTGAGATGTCTGTGCATATGTTTCTTGTTCTTTTATGTAGAGGTGGATTCAGTTGGTCCCCTTATTTCAATTAATGGACTCTTTCTATCTGCATGATGAAAAATAATAGACACTCCATTCTTTCCTTAATTTTGGTCAATCTTTCCATTTGGGCGTAGCCGCGTAGTTATCAGAATTTTCCGATTCATGATTCATATCCAACGATTCGATTCACCCATGAAATGGTGTGGATCCCTCAGTGAATCTTAAATGGTCAAAATTTATCTGAATCTCAATTCACGAGACCGAAATTTGGTTGTGGTTCAATCCGACTCATACGACTCGCCATCGATTCAGCTAAAGGTCTAATTGAGTTAGAGCTCAACTCGACGAAATAATACCTCCCATATTCCTTTATGCTTTGCAACATGTGTTAGTTTTAAAATGACTTGTACATCTTTCTGAAGTCCAAGGCTAATAGTTTTCCTATCATTTCATATACCTCGGCATCATGTAGTTCCTTGCTTCACATGCCTTTCTATATCGTTACTATGTATATTATGGATGTGCGAAATTCCTTACCACTAGTTAGAGATGCGAGTTTCTAAAAAAATTAGCATTATTTTGTAAAATTCTGAATATATTGCTCACGCATGTCATAGTTTATGAGATATGTTATTGACTTGGAAAAAAGTGCAAGTGAATCTTTATGATTAACGATTCGATTCACGGTTCAGTGAAGGTGAGTTTCGATTCACTATCTGAATTTCGATTTGACAACTATGCATTTAAGGATGTTCCAATATAGGAGTAATATCGCAATTTCACTTTTCATGGCTTACAATATTTTGTTTCCAAACTTTACCCTCTAAGAATAATGATGAATCTACTGGAAATATAGAAAATATAGACATTTAAGTAAATGACAACAGAAAGTTCGTGGGAAAGCAATGATTACATATTCCCTTCAATAGTTGGCTTCCTCGAGTAGGACTACAATGGTGGAACAGGGGAGTTTAATTCTACGTGATTCTTACCTTTGCCCCTGATAACAGTTATGTCTGTGACTAGATAAAGATTGAAGGATAAGTAGTTATTTGTAGTTTATGATTCATTTAATTGTTATTCACATCAACAGCATAATAATTTGGTGAGATATCATGTGCCACAAGTATGTTTGCCAACTGGTACCAGCCAAAAAGGGATGAAAATCTAAAGCGATTACATATGGCAAGATACTAGAACTTAAGAAAAAGAGCATGTAACAACCGAAATTAAAACAAGAACTATGCATTCATTGTCAAGGCAAATCTTACCCACAAACTAAATGTTTCTGCAGGTATCTTTGAAATGTTTCATTCAGTTTATAGCTCTTCTCTTTTTTCCTGCCAAATCAAACAAGGAATTACAGCACATAGATAAATACAATCGCTCGGATTCATAATAGATGCAAATTGTTAAAGCATGTTGCCTTGAATTAAAAAAATAGTTGTGTTTTCCTTTGTACAATTGCTCATAGGTATTCAGAAGAAGCAGAATCATTCAGAGAAACCAAACCATGTACAATTGCTCATAGTAATTCAGAAGAAGCGGAATCATTCAGGGAAACCAAACCACGGCAATACTAATCTATGTAGCACGAGTGCGGGTGCGGTGCGGGTGCTGGTTCGAGAACTGGGTGCGGGTGCAGCAAATTCCCAAGAATCAAGGGTGCGGGTGCGGCGAGGGTGCGGCCACATTATTTATATTTTTATCTGATACTATTAGTGATACCATTATACTAATATAATAACGACAATAATAGAGATCATATTATAATTGAACAGAAAATCATACAAACATTCGAAGATACGAGGTTACTATATTAATAGTATAATCTCTTCATGTCGTTGTTCTTAGTGCTGGGGAGATGAGTAATCTAAGGTTAAAAATGTTCACATAGATGCACATTTCTTTGTTAAATCCAAGTTGTATTTGGAAGACCTCTTAACTAAAACTTTCGAAAATGACCATATTCACCAAGCACTCGCAAAGCACCCACGAAGCACCCAAGCACCCACGAAGCACCCGGAAGCACCCGGTGCGGGTGCGCGACCAATCAGAAGCACCCGTGCAACATAGATACTAATATTAAGAGACCTTATTCCGGTTTACATTAAGTTTATCTTACTAGTGACATGATCATTATAGGTTGACTATTGTGATTGCATCATAATGAAATTAACGTCACTGAGAGTGAGAAACAGTATAATGACATCAGAGTTCAATTCCACGTCAAAAATACGTCAAGTGGGCAGGTAGTCACAGACAATAATGGGGATATGGTGATGGAGGAAGGAGGCCTCATTAACACCACGACTTATCAAACTAGTTTCGTAAAAGCTATTTGATAAACATTCACATCTTTATTCCAGAGATTAATCATGGTCCTTTTTCTGATTCTTTCTCAATGCTCACTCTCCTCTTGATGGGAGTTGCCGACTAAGTTTATGAGGAACACCAGGGCAGTATAAGGCATTGCAGATGATGCGAAAGTGAGATCTCAGCACAGAGCTCCAGATGGTTCAGCCAATACACCCAGCCCCAGACAGTGCCACAAGTTGCAAGACCAGTCACTTAAAAAAAAGGAACTACTATAAACCATTAACAAGCAGGTGAGCCACAAAGGAATCTAGAACTTGGCTAGTAGAAAAGTAATCAACATGGTTTCGCACGGCTAGAAGATGGGGACCCAGAAGGATGATTTCCCGGTAACCTAGGCGCCTGCGTATGCAAAGGATTTGTTGGGACTTGGGAGAGGCAACCCATTTTGGTGATCTTCGTCTCTGGCTGTTCCTAGAAGACAGCCTGGTGCAAAAAAGACTGTCTAAGTGGATATATTCTAGCTCTTTCTAGCCAGTAAATTCAGTTGATTTCTGTTGTTGACATTCCATCCAGATGTATGTTGACAGTCCAACGAAGTCTTCAAGTAAAGGGTGGGATATAATTGAACTTCCCTATCTTTTTGTGGATATACAATGTCATGAGATCATTTTCATCGGAATCTGTAGATATATGCAAAGCTCGCGAGATAATAGCTTCATGATGTGATTGAGGAAAAGATCAAAGAAGATAGGAGGAAAGATAGCTAAATTTCCAAAATAGCATTTCTCTTAGCATGCAACTGGGATGTAAGAGAGCTGATAGTTGTAATTTCCTAAATAGTATCTTCCTAGGCTCGAAAGGAGAATTCAGTTAAAATTTTCATACACAACCACTTGCTTATATCTCTAAGAGGTATAAAACGCCACAATCTCTGTGAAACGAAATATGCCAGTGTAGTTCAAGATCCAACTTTTGTTAAATTTCCTTATTGAGCCATAGCCACTCCTTGTGAACACATCCACGGATAATTCAAGACCAATTCCAAGTTCGGAAACGAGATGTTTTAGCCTAGGATTATAGTATATGGTAAAGAAAGAATTGTGGTGTATCCCCCTTCATTAATTGTGAATACTCTAATTCAAATTATTGAACTTACGTAACTAAATCCTGGATTCAGATTAATTAAATGGACAGACTCTTTTTCAGGAACACTACAGATATTATATGCAACAGAAGACCTTCAGTTTGCACCCTGGAATTATGTTAAGTCCTAAAATCCACTGTAAGTTTATCAACGAGCGGTATTATATCATTATTCGCGTTCGTCTTCCCGTTCCACTGTTTCATCTGATAGATTTCTCATCAAAAAATGAGCTATGTATGATTGTTCTTTTCTGGTATATGTTTGATCCTTCCAAAGTGACCAAACTTATGATTTCGTTTCTGTTGGCCACACTAAAGGAGGTTTTACGGAAATTCACAAGTCAAATATTGAATAAAATTACAAGCAGATGTATCCAGTTAATACTTTAATCCAAGGAAAATCAAAAACATAAGACCAACACTTGATAACATACTGAGACTTCACAAAATCACTTCATTTAAGAGAGCTAGACCCAAAGAAACAAGAGTATCGTACATGAAATCTGACGCTATTCCCTTAACTCTTCCGTGCTTATTTTGAGGTTGATAGGGCATATAAGAAAATTTCACTCTAGTCTAGTGATAGCCTAATCTGGTTAAAAAGCCACTATAGAACTCTTAAATAGAGCTCGCTCACATAATCAGATTGAGACTATATCAATAAATAGCCTTAACTTTCAAGTAGAATAAGAGAAGCCATACCTGTCAACAGTTTCAGATAACAGCCTCAACTGAAGCAACCTATCAATGGCAACCTTATGTTTTGAAAGCCCGTCCGGAAGCACCCAGTCTTCCATCATCTTTGCCGATACCGGGACATCAATGCACAACAATTTCAGCACGTACTGCTTGGCCAACGGTGGCAATGATCTGAGCAATAAATTCAATCTAGTTTCAGTACTCGTCAACATAACCGAGAAACCCTAAAAACATCCTATAAACCTAAACCGACTCCTTTTCATACAAACAAAGGTCTTGATAATTGATAAGCCATATGAATTCACAAGCAGGATTAATTGCAGATCACTTTGACTGATTGATAATTGCATTGCATGTGGAATCAACAAACAAATACCACTTCAATTGCAAAACTCTTTTCACTGAGTCCAGTTAAAATTAGTAAATATTTCGAGTAGGTTATAGACCTGAGGATGGCTTCACAGATGAAGACATTGTTGTAGAGCTTGTCAAGCTTCATGGCAGGCAAGGAAGCCACCATGTCCATGAAGTTCTTGGCGATGATCTTCACTTGAGGCATCTTCTCTGAATTAGGGTTCTGTACAAAGATTGAGGGTGTAAACGAATTGGAAAACTCTCAGTAGACTAGTAGAGGGCTAGAGCGTGACGACGGTGGTCGGTGGATGTAGCCGCCGTCGGATCTCTCCTCCTCCGTAGCTCTCTGTTTCAGCGTTTCTGAGAAGAGGGCCGTGGTTCGTGCGGTCCAGGAGAGAGGGGATGGAAAATATATATATAAGCCCCAAATTTTTTTTTTAACCTTAAACCGGTTAAATGGCAACAATACCTCGTAAAAAAAACTCGCATTTTGTTTAACAAAAAACATAAGCCCCAATATGCCGAAATTGGCACATTGCAATCCCCACTTGTAGAACTCCCTTATTGCATCCCCCATGTGTAATAAACACGTCAATTTGAATCTGGTAAAAATGTTCCGTCACATACTTAACTGGATTAACTGTTAATTTACTCTCATGTCCTTTTATTTAAAGGGTAAAATGGTCCACTCCCATCCATGTACGAGCACTGAGGAACACATTCACAATCACCACCACAGCCACCACATCACCGCCACATAAACCATAATCAAGCTCTTAAACCCAGTTTCCGGCGACCCCGAACCCCGATGCCTGCAAAATTTTCCACTGCCACCACTTCGTCCACCTGCACCTCCATCGAAGTCGCCAGAACAACTTTAAAATCGGAAAAATTGACTACGTGTGGACTAAATGTTGGATCGTCAAAGGCGCATATTTCTCAATAAACACTTAAAAAGTTTCCAATCGGTTTTTAAGTTTGCTGCCCGATTTTTTTTAACAAAGTGAAGATTTGTCATCTATTAAGAACAGAAAATTAGTTGTCTGGACTCGATTGATTTTTTACTTTAAACCCAATTGCCCAAATTCAACAGCATCGATCTGAAAAGCAAATTGAAATCTCAAAATCAACAGATAGATGAAGAAGTTCATGACGAGGAAGCATGAGAGAGACCCATTAGCACATTCGTGATTCGATTTTGAAGAATCTAAAGAGTCATGACACTTGTTGGTCATGTTGTGATACATAGTCCCCCCCCCATCCCCCATTGGTGTTCCCTTGTTCTCTCCCCTGCTTTTCACCATCTATGTCGAAGAGCTCGGAGATACAGGCCACCGCCACTTATTCCTGCTTCAGCCGTTCCGGAGGAATATGTTAGCATTTCATGCTGTGCATTTCCAGAGAAAGAAAGAGATCGCAGAAAGAGGGTGAGAGAGAGAGAGAGAAACAAGTTACAAATATCTCAAACCCTATCTTCTCCTCGATCCCCTTCTCATCCTTAACTTCTTCCTTGATTCTTTCTTATTTTCATTGATTTTATTTTTAAAACTTATAATATGAATTTATTTATGTGTATAGACAAATTTACCCGTTTTAAATGGATGGCTCTTGGATGTAACTTTTTACCAGTTTCAAATTGACGTGTTTATTACAAATGGGAGATGCAATAAGGGAGTTTTGAAAGCGGGGGTTGCAATGTGCTAGTTTTGCGATACTGGGGGTATGCATTAAGTAATTAAGCCAAAAACATAAGTCAGATTTGGCCCAGTTTTGAAGCCCAATTACACTAATCCATTTAACATAATCCAACCTATTAGCCCAACCCAATAATTAATCTGACACAAAACCTAATTCTAACAATACACCTCCCCCACTGAACAAAACTCATATGTCTCTCTATATCTCAACGGTTCCTCTCTCTCGATCTCACTGGACGACGTCGCCACCGAGCGATTCCTTGTCGTCGGTGAGCGATTTCGTCTCAAATCCACACCTTTCGTTTCAAATCCACGTTGTCGCCTCTATATCTGGTGATTTTCCCCTTCAAATCAACACCTCTGTTGTATCTGCGTTAGGGTTCTTCACCTTCTCAAACCCTAACCCTTGGGTTACGAGAAGATGGACGAATTCTCCAACATCTGAGAGTGGGTTCCGGACAGCGAGGACGATGACGGTGAATTCTCACATGGATCCCAACTCTCCGATCTACTGTTTCCGTTTTACTCCGATGAAACGGAGCCTCCCGATGAATTTGCTCTGTTTGAATTCGATGAAACATGACCACCAGATCTAAATGTTCAATTTAATTCCTGCGAAACTCGGCCACCGGACGTATCTGTTCCATTTGACTCTGAAATTGTTCCGGAGACACAGTTTCCCAATGATCCGGTGATTCCTGCTGAAGAAATAAATGTCATAGATGAGCTTCTGGAGATCCAAATCCCTGGATGGCTAAAAATTAAATATGGAGGGAGATAACCCTGACCCTTTATCTTTTTTATGTGTTTAATACTAGTACATGTGATCCAATCTGTGAGTTTTGTGATGCTACTTGCTGTGATTGTGCTGTTGTGATCTATGATACATACTGCTACTTTCTGTGAGTTCATCTGTGATCCTTTTACGGAAAAAAAATAAATTGGAAGTGATCTGTGATACCATATCATGTGATGCTACGTTATGTGATTCTAATCATGTGATGCTACATTCTGATTTGAAGTCATCTGGTTGGAAGTGATTGTGTGGTCTGTGATGCAATACTCAATGATTTTTCGGTGAATGAGAGTATTGTTTGTGTGGGATTTAGACATGTTGGGTGGGTTTTAGAGCTTCAAACTTATTGTTTGTCTCCCTACAACACATGTATGGTTCTATTACTCAACGATGAATGTAATGAGAGTAGTGGAAGACACAGATCATGGGAAATATGCAATGCTAGAATAACTTGTGTGTACTCAGATTATTGTTTGCAATACTCATTGATTAATGTTATGAGAGTATTGTTGGTGATACTCTCTTGCACACGAGTAACCACTTAATCGATGATGATGCATTGCAAAATGTAATCTGAGATTGTGTGAGCTTTGTCAAAAGACATTACATTTAGTAATGTGTAACTCCCCATCACTATGGCATAATATTATGTGATAGGAGGTACACAATCATAACATGGGGTGTGGCATTATCTTGTTGTATGTTGATAATTTTTGACAAACAAGTTGGGCAAGCCTCTTTGATTGTTGGTACCACTTTGTTGATCACCATATCACTCATAGCCTTCTTGTCAACAGATGTTATTGGCTTGAGTTCTTCAGTGCCTGCATCTCTGTTATTTGATTTTTTTTTGTGAAACAACATATTATGTGAATGGCCAGCAACCAATCTTACCATCCCATACCAACTCACCATCATCAGCATATAGTGGTCTTCCCACACAACACAGAAACGTGATATTTGGAATGAATTTTTTGTTTTCTGCTGCTTTGTATGGAACTTCTTCAAATGGTAAGAGAATATACTTGTTATCAACTTTGTGCAAGTAGAACCATTTCCCATCTATATGTATTGTGTATTGTTGGCTCTTGTATGTGATTTCACCTTCCTCATTGAGTTTTAGATGTTGAAGAGCTCATTCCAGCCGCTTAATTTTGTGTGCTTCAGAAAGGAATGGGTGAGTTTTAGACTTTCGAGTAGGTTATAGACCTGAGGATGGCTTCGCGTATGAAGACATTGTTGTAGAGCTTGTCAAGCTTCATGGCAGACAAGGAAGCCACCATGTCCATGAAATTCCTGGCGATGATCTTCACTTGAGGCATCTTCTCTAAATTAGGGTTTTGTACAAAGATTGAGGGTGCAAACGAATTGGAAAACTCTCAGTAGACTAGTAGAGGGCTAGAGCGTGACGACGTTGGTCGGTGGGTGTAGTCGCGCACTCATCCGAGGGATGGCAATTGAAGGTGGTATGATAGTAGTTTAAAATAATTTAAGGTGGTATCAAACAACTTACCTAGGGATGGCAATCGAGCCGGGCCGGGCCAAAATTAACTAAACTCGGCCCGACCCGCAATAGTGTCTAGAAGTATGTCGGCCCGCACAGAAACCCGATGTGCAGGTTACTACACATCGACCCACACCCTAACGAATCAGGGCCAATTCGGCCCACACACATACACAACCTGCTTAGACCTGCTTTCGGCTTAAACTATGTCAAATAGACTATTTGCATAAATTTTAGGTTACAAGTATCAAATCCAATCTAAAAAATAATATTATAAGTTGAAACACAAGTCTAGGAACTAATGTGACATCCACTAAACTAATACAAATCCAACAAATTACAAAAGAAACAAAACAACACTTACCTTACTCATAATCAACATGAGATCCAACCCACCAACTGGTGACTAAAGCTCATTCTAATTATATATGCCTCTGTTTTGTTTTATTTGATTCACCGGTATCATGCCTGCTACTTTTACCACGGTAACTACCCGCATTAACTACTCGTAAGTTGAATGGTACTAATTATTCGCAATGGTCAGGGGCGGTGAAACTTGCACTTACAAGTCAAGGAACACAAATTCACTCGACTGACGTTGCTCTCACTGATGCCTACTAAGAAACTGGATTGGCAGCAAAAAGATGTTGCCATTTCTTCTAATCATGGAACTCAATACACTAGGTTATCATATGAAGTAGTGTCCAATTACTTTATGTTTACTGACTTGGTGTATAATTAAATGCTTAATATGTTGGAATAGATGCCCTAGAGGCAATCTAGTTTAGTATGAATTTGTATATGGCTAGAAAATTCATTTATTATTTATTGGATATTTAATATAATGAAGTCCTTAGATTTACAATCGTGTTGTTTATCTTAAATATCCCTAGTCAAGTATAATGATTAATGGGACAATCATCTATAGACTAGTATGGGGTTGGATTGATATGGAGATATCACGATCCAACACATAGGTGTGCATTACGGAATGTTGCACTGGATTGACCCATCACCGAGAAGGCTACATACATGTTATGTTGAGTCACAAGTGCTTCTCGGGGTGCAATGGTATTGTCATCCTTAGACTTGAAGTCACTAGATATTCTAGTTGTGGATCATTGTGATCTTGGTAGCGTTAAACGCTACACCGTAACTGGGTAGTTATAAAGGCGTGTACTGGATACAATGAGAAGCAAGCTTAGAGATCGTAGTGGACGTAGAGAGAATTTGCCCCTCCCACATAACGGGAGCAAATATCCTAGGCCACTCGAGGGATAGTGCTTATAGAATGTCTGGCCAGACTCAAATAAATCAATATGGGATATTGATGTTATTTGCACGAATAAGGCTATTCCCATAGATCGAGAAACTATGGATTGGATATACGAGTGTGACTTGTATGTCTCGTGTCCAATCCGGATATGGAGGCAAAGGGATGAGACAATTACTTGTACAAGGTTGTCTAGATGACTATTCTATTAGTTGGCTAGAATGGATGTTTTGCTAGAAACCACTCCATATTAGCAAATAGTTGCTACCAACTAGATAGAACCTATGGGGTCACACGCTATATAGAGTTGTACTAGATTTGGAATTAATTAATTGGATTAATTAATTAGAAGGATCACTTTGCAAACCCTTGCAAACTTAGTAGGGACTAATTTGCAAGGAAGGGACTAAATTGAATTCTAGTAGGACTAGAATAAGTCCTTTAGGTAGTTAACAAGGAGTTGTTGGACTATATAAAGGACCCTCCTTCCTTCCTTCCTCATAACTTATGCTCATTAGTGATCATAACAAGAGTGGGAGAGAACAAAGGAGAGAGAGAGCAAGCAACAAGGGCCGAACCCGTCCCTTGTCGCCGCCCCCTCACCCCGTCGGCCAAAAGAGGGCCGAAGCCCCTCTTTTGTCTCGTTTTGCGTGATTCCTTCACCCTCCTCTTATTCCGGGCTAGCACCAAGGAGTTTGGGAGATCTAGGATCAACTCTAGGCGTGGATCAACTATAGAGAACGTGACACTATTCGCGTTTGAAGTCATCAAGGAGAACCAAAGGTGTGTTTATGATTTCTTGCATTTACTATCGTTATGCATCTAGACTTGTGATCCTTGGAGGGTTTTGCATGGCTTTTATTTGATTATGCTTCCGTTTGCGCGTTCCATGAATCAAAACCCTACAGTGGTATCAGAGCCACAGGTCATAGAGCATAAACGTAGTTTATGTGTTACATTCTTGTTGTTTTACACCTTAATTTGTTGTTTATCGCGTAAAACAAGACAAATCAAGCATGGGATGCAATTTGTCAATAATTAGATCATAACAAGACCCAATTTTGCATTGGATGCATGAATTGGTGAGTTTGAGAAATTTTAGGATCTAAGATCTAGGGTTTGGGCATCCTTGGGGAAGAAGGAGTTCTCCCAAAACAAGGAAACAACCAAACTTGGGCTCCAAGCAAGGGAGTTGTTTTGGAAACAACTCCCAAGAGGAGGTTCGGCCCCCTAGGGGACCGCCCCCTTGCTTGCCGCCCAAGCTTGGCCGCCCTAAGGGGCCGGGCGGCCCTAACCCGCGGGCCTAGCTTGCGGGTTTTGGGCCGGGCCGGCCCTAGGGCCTTATGGTTCACTTTGATGGGCCCGGGCAATTGGATTGTTGGGCCCATGGACCGTTTTAACCCTAGAAATCCTAAAATCAATTAAAATTGACCAAGCGCGTTAAAATTGGATTTTAACTGTTTATGTGCAAATCGCATGGTGATTGGATATGGCCTTAGGATGTGGTTTGATGTGGATGTTTAATTTTGTGGTTTGGTTTTACGGCCTGCGAGCTGATCAATTAATTGTAATAATTAATTAGGGTTTTATGGCCTGCGTGCCATTTTTTTTTCTCAACTTGTGAGATTTATTTTATTTAGTATAGATGTTAGCTAGTGCTAGATAAAGTAGATTGTTAGCCAAGATTGAAGAAAAGAAGCCCAAAGCCAAAGAAGCCACAAAAGATGGAGCATGGAGCATACCACATGACTATGAAGGATGGACCAAAAGATCAAGACGCATGGAGATGTGTTTGCTTAGGGTTCATAGATAATTCCATTGGCTTGGAATTATCTTAGTCTAGAAAAGGCCATATCCACATCACGTTTAATTTCTGTTTTGTGGTTGTTTATTTATTGTCTTATTATTTGTGTGGTTGGTGTATGGATGATGCATGCAATTAGGATAATAAGATAATTAGACAACCCGGATCTATTATTTGGAGTTGTGCCCAAACTCAAATAGATAGATCAGTTGATATTGATCAACAAAATAATTAAAAATTGAAAAATCCCTCAAATTCTAAAATATTGTGTTTTTGCCTTCTCGTTATTTAAACACTCATTATCATCATTATTTATCAAGTTCGTGCGTGCCAAAGCATGGCGACTTGGTTCATAATGATGGAATGCGATGGCACGTAACAATGTGCAATTGTTTAGATAAGAGGTTGAACACAACTAGGCTATTAATTTGATTAAGAAACCTAGAGGCAATCAATTGGGATTATCCATATAGATGGATAAATAAAGAGTTATTTGCCCGATTGAACCAAGAGTTGCATATGGGATGCAATTGGAATTGTTCCTACCTAAAAGTAGTCAAATTATGGGTGACTTGCCAAAGCAAGCTCATAAGGAGATGAAAAGATGGATCTTGGCCCACTAGAAAATATAAGGATATTTTCCGCATTAATATCTTGAGGGTTATTAATCCGTAGAAAAATAGTGGGAGCTATATTTAATAAACTAGCCATTATTAAATATAGTCAAAAATTCACAAATACTAAAACTTGCGTATTTTCCTTTTGTAGAATTCCAAATGGCAAACAACTCATCGAGTTCACAACATTCCCTACGATCTGTCCTTGAGAAGGACAAGCTCTCTGGAACCAACTTTATTGATTGGTACATAAACTTGAGAATTGTTCTCAAGCAAGAGAAGAAATTGTACGCAATAGAGGAGCATGTTCCAGAAGGTCCAGAGAACCAGACACCTGTTGCCTTAAAGGCGTATCAAAAGCGTGTTGATGACGCTAATGATGCGGCCTGCCTAATGCTTTGCACCATGACCTCTGAGCTTCAGAAGCAACATGAGAACATGAATGCTGTCGATATGATCGAACATCTAAAGCAGCTCTTCCAAGAGTAGGCGAGGGTAGAGAGGTATGAGGTCTCAAAGGCACTGTTCAAATGTCATCTGGCAGAAGGGAACCCGGTGGGACCCCATGTACTCCGAATGATCGGGTACTTGGAGAATCTCGCCCGGCTTGGGTTCCCGGTCGGCCAAGAGTTGGCAACCGATCTCGTGTTGCAATCGTTTCCCGAGACTTATGGACAGTTCATTATGAACTATAACATGAACGAGATCGTTAAACCACTGCCAGATTTGCTCAACATGTTGAGGACGGCTGAACAGAGCATCAACAAGGGTAAGGGCAAGGCCATTATGATGGTGCATAAAGGAAAGGGCAAAAAGTTTGCCTCTTCCTCCAAGGGTAAAGGCAAGTCAGTTGCCAAGTCCAAGGAACAAGCCCTTAAGCCTGTTGGTGGCATTGCCAAGGTCGTGACTAAGGGTGAGTGTCACTACTGCAGTCAACCTGGACACTGGAGGAGGAACTGCCAAAAATATCTGGAGGACAAGAGGCTTGGAATAGTGATTCCACCACCACCAGGTATTTTTGTTGTAGATGTCAATTTAACTGTCTCTACATCATGGGTATTAGATATTGGATGTGGATCTCATATTTGTTGAAATATGCAGGATCTAAAGAGAAGTAAAAGATTGGCTAAAAGGGAGGTAGATCTGCGCGTTGGGAATGGAGCAAAGGTTGCTGCGTTGGCCATAGGCGTGTGCGAGCTATCTCTGCCTTCAGGATTAGTTTTAGAATTAAATAATTGCTATTTTGTGCCTGCTATGAGCAGAAACATTATTTCTATTTCTTGTTTGGACAAGGAAGATTTTATTATTTCAATAAAGAACAATTGTTGTTCCTTTTATTTGAATAATATTCACTATTTTAGTGCGCAATTATTTAATGGACTTTATGTCCTTGATCTAAGCAATCCTGTCTACAACATTAATACCAAGCGGATTAAAATAAATGATTTAAATCCTGCTTATTTATGGCATTGTCGTTTAGGCCACATAAATGAGAAACGTGTATCTAGAGTCCATAAGGATGGATTACTAGACTCATTTGATTTTGAATCATATGAGACATGTGAGGCTTGTTTATTGGGAAAAATGACAAAGTCCCCTTTCAATAAGAAAGGTGAGAGGACTAGTGAGCAATTGGCACTCATACATACCGATGTGTGTGGGCCATTTGCCACACCTGCCAGGGGTGGTTATGTCTACTTCATTACATTTACTGATGATTACAGTAGATATGGATTTGTGTACCTTATGAGGGCAAAATCCGAATCCTTTGAAGTGTTCAAAGAATTCAAGAATGAAGTAGAGAAGCAACTTGGCAAAAGTATCAAGGCTCTACGATCGGATCGTGGAGGAGAATACTTGAGCCAAGAGTTTGACGACTATCTTAGAGAGTGTGGGATCGTGTCCCAACTCACTCCACCCGAACGCCACAATGGAATGGCGTGTCCGAGAGGAGGAATCGAACCCTATTGGATATGGTTCGGTCTATGATGTGTCAAACCGATCTTCCATTATCATTTTGGGGCTACGC
The DNA here is from genome assembly GCA_023055425.1 of Linanthus parryae. Lineage (NCBI taxonomy): Eukaryota > Viridiplantae > Streptophyta > Magnoliopsida > Ericales > Polemoniaceae > Linanthus > Linanthus parryae. Next base: position 72,060,879 of record JALGPY010000002.1, read on the forward strand.
TCTATTAAGTGCAGCTTTCACCATTAACCGTGTTCCATCTAAATCAGTCATGAAGACACCATATGAGATGTGGAGTGGGAGGCGTCCCACACTGTCGTTCATGAGGATTTGGGGCTGCGATGTCTATGTAAAACGTTTACAATCAGACAAGCTAGGGCCTAAACCGGATAAGTGTAAATTTGTGGGGTACCCTAAGGAAACTAAGGGATACTACTTCTACAATCCAACCGAGAACAAAGTGTTTGTTGCTCGGACCGGCGTGTTTCTAGAAAGAGAGTTTGTCTCTAAAGAAGCAAGTGGGAGGAATGTAGAACTTGAAGAAGTTCAAGAACCGCAAATCACTGAACCGATTATGGAACATGAACAGGAATCACAAACAGTTGTGGAGCCACCTGTTCAGGTAACACAAGAGCTTCGTAGATCTAGTAGAGTGCGCCAGGAACCCGAGAGGTATGGACTTCTCGTAACTGATTCCGGTGACACGATGCTCATAGATGATGAGCCTACTACCTATGAGGAGGCCATGAGTGGCCCAGACTCACAAAAGTGGCTTGAGGCCATGAGATCCGAGATGGAATCCATGTATACCAACAAAGTATGGACTTTGGTGGAACCACCCAATGGGGCGCGACCCATAGGGTGCAAGTGGGTCTTCAAGAAGAAGATCGACATGGATGGTAATGTGATTACCTATAAGGGCCGATTGGTGGCTAAAGGATTCAGACAGATTCATGGTATTGACTATGATGAAACCTTTTCACCAGTCGCTATGACCAAATCCATCCGTATCCTACTTGCAATTGCAGCATACTACGACTATGAGATTTGGCAGATGGATGTCAAAACAGCATTCCTTTATGGGAATCTCCTCGAGGACGTGTATATGATACAGCCGGAGGGTTTTGAGGATCCAAAGCAAGCCAACAAAGTCTGTAAGCTGCAACGATCCATTTATGGATTGAAGCAAGCTTCTAGGAGTTGGAATCGACGTTTTAATGAAGTAGTCAAAGAGTTTGGCTTCATCAGAAACGAAGATGAGTCTTGTGTCTACAAGAAGGTTAGTGGGAGCTCTGTAGCTTTTCTGGTCTTGTATGTAGATGACATACTACTCATTGGAAACGACATTCCCATGCTGCAATCTGTGAAAGATTGGCTAGGAAAGTGTTTCTCAATGAAGGACTTAGGGGAAGCAGCCTATATACTCGGTATAAAGATCTATAGAGATAGATCCAAGAGGTTGCTAGGCCTAAATCAAAGTACATATATTGACAAGGTGTTGAAACGGTTCAACATGCAAGATTCCAAGAAGGGATTCTTGCCCATGTCACATGGAATCACTCTTTCGAAGAGTGGTTGTCCTTCCAATGGGATTGAGAAGGAACGCATGAGTAGGATTCCCTATGCCTCGGCCATAGGATCTATCATGTACGCCATGTTATGTACTAGACCAGATGTGTCATATGCCTTGAGTATGACAAGCAGATACCAATCCAATCCGGGTGAGAGTCACTGGATTGCTGTCAAGAACATCCTAAAGTACTTGAGAAGAACTAAGGATGCTTTCTTGATGTTTGGCGGTGAGGAAGAGTTGCGTGTAAAGGGTTACACTGATGCAAGCTTCCAAACCGACAGAGATGACTTTAGATCACAGTCGGGATATGTGTTTTGCCTGAATGGAGCAGCGGTGAGCTGGAAGAGTTCCAAGCAAGAGACGGTAGTTGATTCTACAACAGAGGCTGAGTACATTGATGCAAATGGCGCAGCAAAGGAGGCTGTTTGGATCAGAAAGTTTGTTTCTGAACTTGGTGTGGTCCCTAGCATTGCGGATCCAGTGGAGTTGTTTTGTGACAACACTGGGGCGATAGCGCAATCAAAGGATCCTAGATCGCACCAGAAGTCCAAGCACGTGCTCAGGAAGTTTCATCTGATTCGAGATATTATCGATAGAGGAGACGTTCGGATATGCAAGATTCCTAAAGATGATAATCTGTCAGACCCGCTTACGAAGCCTCTCACGCAGTGGAAGCATGAAGGGCACACTAGGAGTATGGGCATACGAGATGCGCCAGATTGGCTCTAGTGCAAGTGGGAGACTGTTGGAATAGATGCCCTAGAGGCAATCTAGTTTAGTATGAATTTGTATATGGCTAGAAAATTCATTTATTATTTATTGGATATTTAATATAATGAAGTCCTTAGATTTACAATCGTGTTGTTTATCTTAAATATCCCTAGTCAAGTATAATGATTAATGGGACAATCATCTATAGACTAGTATGGGGTTGGATTGATATGGAGATATCACGATCCAACACATAGGTGTGCATTACGGAATGTTGCACTGGATTGACCCATCACCGAGAAGGCTACATACATGTTATGTTGAGTCACAAGTGCTTCTCGGGGTGCAATGGTATTGTCATCCTTAGACTTGAAGTCACTAGATATTCTAGTTGTGGATCATTGTGATCTTGGTAGCGTTAAACGCTACACCGTAACTGGGTAGTTATAAAGGCGTGTACTGGATACAATGAGAAGCAAGCTTAGAGATCGTAGTGGACGTAGAGAGGATTTGCCCCTCCCACATAACGGGAGCAAATATCCTAGGCCACTCGAGGGATAGTGCTTATAGAATGTCTGGCCAGACTCAAATAAATCAATATGGGATATTGATGTTAATTGCACGAATAAGGCTATTCCCATAGATCGAGAAACTATGGATTGGATATACGAGTGTGACTTGTATGTCTCGTGTCCAATCCGGATATGGAGGCAAAGGGATGAGACAATTACTTGTACAAGGTTGTCTAGATGACTATTCTATTAGTTGGCTAGATAGGATGTTTTGCTAGAAACCACTCCATATTAGCAAATAGTTGCTACCAACTAGATAGAACCTATGGGGTCACACGCTATATAGAGTTGTACTAGATTTGGAATTAATTAATTGGATTAATTAATTAGAAGGATCACTTTGCAAACCCTTGCAAACTTAGTAGGAACTAATTTGCAAGGAAGGGACTAAATTGAATTCTAGTAGGACTAGAATAAGTCCTTTAGGTAGTTAACAAGGAGTTGTTGGACTATATAAAGGACCCTCCTTCCTTCCTTCCTCATAACTTATGCTCATTAGTGATCATAACAAGAGTGGGAGAGAACAAAGGAGAGAGAGAGCAAGCAACAAGGGCCGAACCCGTCCCTTGCCGCCGCCCCCTCACCCCGTCGGCCAAAAGAGGGCCGAAGCCCCTCTTTTGTCTCGTTTTGCGTGATTCCTTCACCCTCCTCTTATTCCGGGCTAGCACCAAGGAGTTTGGGAGATCTAGGATCAACTCTAGGCGTGGATCAACTATAGAGAACGTGACACTATTCGCGTTTGAAGTCATCAAGGAGAACCCAAAGGTGTGTTTATGATTTCTTGCCTTTACTATCGTTATGCATCTAGACTTGTGATCCTTGGAGGGTTTTGCATGGCTTTTATTTGATTATGCTTCCGTTTGCGCGTTCCATGAATCAAAACCCTACATAATATCATATGAATCTGCGTACGCTGCTCGCTATTGATTGCTTAGCAGGGCTTCAGAGGTTCGCAAGGAACTTGATGTTGTATATCCAGTTGCTTCAGATGTGACTAAGATGCAAGCTCAGAGAGAACATATGGAAGTGGTTAATGCAGTGAGTTTCCACCCTACCCGCACTTAACCCGCACCAAAACCCTCACATACTCATAATCATAGCAACCCGCAATTTGAACCCGCCCGACCGCCCCATACCCGCACATGTAGTGTCCAGACAGTGTTAAGTGCAGAGTGGGTGCGGTTTTATACCCTTTTTGACGGCCCGAATGGCCATCCCTACTCTCTCCCAACTCTTTTGCATCATTTCCTTATTTAGACCTCCACTCACTTTCAAAACTTTTCTTTTTTGGTAATCTTAAACCGGTTAAACGACAACTATAACCTCGTAAAAAAACTCTCATTTTGTTTAACAAAAAACATAAATAAGATATGGGCCAGTTTAGAAGCCCAATTACACTAATCCATTTAACCTAATCCATCCCATTAGCCCAAACCGATAATTAATCTAACCTAAACATTATTCTAACCATACACCTCCCCCACTAAAACAAAACTCATATGTCTCTCTATCTCTCAACGGCGCCTCTCTCTCAATCTCACTGGACGCCGTCGCCACCCAGCGATTCTCTGTCGCCGGTGAGCGATTTCGTCTCAAATCCACACCTTTCTTCTCAAATCCACGTTGTTGCCTCTATATCTGGTGATTTTCCTCTTCAAATCAACACCTCTGTTGTATCTGAGTTAGGGTTCTTCACCTTATCAAACCATAATTCCTTTGGTTACGAGAATATGGACGAATTCTCCGGCATCAGATAGTGGGTTCTGGACAGCGAGGATGGCGAATTCTCATAGGGAACCTTACTCTCCGATCTACTGTTTTTGTTTGACTCTGATGAAACGGAGTCTCCCGATGAATCTGCTCCGTTTGAATCCGATGAAACAGAGCCACCAGATCTATATGTTCCATTTGAGTCCGACGAAACTCAGCCACCGGACGTATAAGTTCCATTTGAATATGAAATTGTTCCGGAGACACAGTTTCCCGATGATTCATGCTGAACAAATAAATGTCATAGATGAGCTTCTGGAGATCCAAATCCCTGGATGGCTAAAACTTAAATATGGAGGGAGGTAACCCTGACCCTTTATCTGTTTTTACGTGTTTGATACTGGTAACTGTGATCCAATCTGTGAGTTTTGCGATGCTACTTGTTGTGATTGTGCTGTTGTGATCCGTGATACATTCTGCTACTTTCTGTGAGTTCATATAAGATCCTTTTTTCGAAAAACAAATGAAATTGGAAGTGATATGTGATACCATATCCTGTGATGCTACATTATGTGATTCTAATCTTATGAAGCTCCATTCTAATATGAAGTCATCTGGTTGGAAGTGATTGTGTGGTCAGTAATGCAATACTCAATGATTTTTCGGTGAATGAGAGTATTGTTTGTGTGGGATTTAGACATGATGTGTTGGTTTTAGAGCTTCAAACTTATTGTTTGTCTCCCTACAACACATTTCTGGACAATGATGAATGTAATGAGAGTAGTGGAAGTCACAGGTCATGGGAAATATGCGATGCTAGAATAACTTGTGTGTACTCAGATTATTGTTAGAATAACTTGTGTGTACTCAGATCATGGGAAATATGGGAAATATGCGATGTTTATCACCATATCACTCATAGCCTTCTTGTTAACAAATGTTATTGGCTTAAGTTCTTCAGTGCCTGCATCTCTGTTCTTTGATTTTTTTTGTGCAACAACATATTATGTGAATGGCCAACAACCAATCTTACTATCCCATATCAACTCACCATCATCAGCATATAGTGGTCTTCCCACACAACACATAAAACATGATCTTTGGAAAGAAATTATTGTTTTATGCTGCCTTGTATGGAATTTCTTCAAATGGCAAGAGCATATACTTGTTAGAAACTTTGTGCAAGTGCAACCGTTTCTCATCTATATGTATTGTTTACTGTTGGCTCTTGTATGTGATTTCACCTTCCTCGTGGAGTTCTAGATGTTGAAGAGCCCCTTTGAGTCGCTTAATTCTGTGTGCTTCGGAAAGGGATGGGTGAGTTTTAGACTTTCTAGAATTTAGCTTTCATTCTTTCAACCATCTCCCAAGTGTGAATTTACTAACGCCAAAGTTGCCTTCATTGATGTACAATTGATATGAACATGGTATTTGTGTGTTTGGGGAGTTTGCTCCCTAGACATGTTGTGTGGGTTTTAGAGCTTCAAATTTGTTGTTTGTCTCCCTACAAAACATGTATGGGTCCCAATTCCCCCATTCACACCCAATTCAATGATGACAATCTCGTTGTGCAAAATGTACAAAAAAATAACAAGGCTGACTGAAAGTTGTTTAATTGTGTGTCTCACATGGTGGCAGCTTCTGAAACTTTGCCTCATCTAACTCCATCTTTGGCACTCCATAGCCTTTCTGATTTGATTTAACATCAATATATACTCCATCGAGTATTTTCTTTTTGATTTTTTTTCCAATGTCTGTAAATAGTGGACCTGTTTACTCCATTTTTCGCTGCAAGATCATTCATCGGTTCCTTTCTTATTTTCATGTTATTGCATCCAAGTAATAGCATGCCTTTAATCCAATTTCTTTGTTGGAATGTCAATATTCTTGGACTAACTTGTTTGATTTTGCAGGAACAATGGTTGAAGGCTGGGGGAATGGGGTGCTTACATGAATGTTGATGTAATTTGCTGCTATTGGTATTGTTGTTGCTGAGGATGTGTGAAGTTTGCTGCTGAGATTGGCCAACTTGGAATAATCTCCTTCTCCTCTTCTATCTTCTTCTTATTTTCCTCTTTTTAATTTTTCAGAATCTTCTTCGTGTTCTTCATGTTCTTGAGCCAAGAACATGAATTTTGAGTGTAATGTAATGGTTGTGTGTGGTTTATATAGAGTTTGTGGATAATTGCCAGTTTTTTGCTCCACAAATTCAAATTTTAGATATTTTAGTTTTCAGGTTTAGTAGTTTGGAGGGAAGGATGAAAAAAAAATTAATCACATCAGTTTACTTTTCTAGTTGATGTGATATTTTGGAGATGACATGTAATTCTTTTATCTTCTGAGGACAAAATAGTAAAAACCTTCAATTTTTGTCTTTAGTCCCACCTCTGAATGGTGCGTAAGGGGTGAGACGAAGCGGTATAAGACGTTGAGAAAAGAAATAGTGTTCACAAATTTGCACGTTTTGCTAGCTCCATTAAGATGTGTGTATTGCTCGACCTTTTAATAATTCCATGTTGTCACTTTTCTTGCACCTATGTGTTTAACTTATAGTACTAATATCTAATTAACACCAAAATTTACCCCCAGGAATTTTCATTTTGTTGTCAAAATGAAATACCCCGTTTTGTGACTACGGGTATTTTGTGATATTATTATAAGTGTTGGGAAGTTAATTTAATTGTAGAGAGTTAATTATAATGCTTTGAGAGTTTGGGGGAACTTTGTGACTTTAATCAAAGGTTTTAGTGTCTTTTACTTGAGTTTGGGGGAGGTGTTTGTCTTTTGGCAAAACTAAGGGGGAATAAGTGTCTTTTGACCTAATTTTTCTTCATATGTAAAAGTTTCCTAATTCTAGAGGGTTTCTTACTTATGAAGTTGATTTTATTTCCAACTCTCATAAAACTCTCATTCTCCCTATTTTTTCTAATCTCTCCCACGTCTCCCTCACACTCTACCCGTCCCTCTCTCTCTCTTGTGACCGACGGCAGCCACCCACACCGCCGCCGCCGTCTCTCTCTTTTCCGTAGAGGTAATTCTTTCTCTCTCTCTCTCTCTCTCTCTTTCTCTTTTCTTTCTTTTCTTTTTCTTTCTCTCTTTCTTTTTCTCTCTCTCTCTCCGTCCGTCTCTCTCTCCGTCCGCCTCCATGGGCGGCGGGTTTGAGTTGTTTTGTTTCTTCTTTTCTTTTCTCTTGTTGATCTCTTATTCTTGTGATCACTTGTTCATGATTCATGTATGTTGCATGTAATCTTTAAATTTCAGTTTGTTATTGTTAGGATCATTGTTTCATGAATTCGTAGGATTGATAATCAAGTTTTAGGGTTTATCATGTTCTTGGGTGTTGGGAAGAAACCCTACTTTGGAAGAGAAGTTTGATTGAAGGATTTGGGTGTTTGAATGATCATAGTAGGTGGATAACAATCTGATTTGAATGTGGGAATCATTTTATATTAGGTTTAGTATGAATATAGGATGAACTAGATGCTTGGGGGAAAAGTTTCATGAAGATTGACAATTCCCGTATTGATATTTTGGATGAAGTTGGAAACTTGAAGCTAGTGTAACTTTTGATTCAAGAATCGAAATTAAGATCCGTTTGAGGCTAAACTTATTATTTCGAATGTTTTGAATCTAATGTGACTGTTTTTAGACCATGATCTGTTTGGAAAACTGGAGTAATAGATTTGGTGGAGTTATGATAGGTTATGTATGCTTTAGGTTAGGGGATTTTGAAGCAAAGCTTTGGGTCTTATTTTGAAGCATGAATTGAGTGAGATGTTGGGTAAGTGTTAGAAACCTAAACCATGGACTATCATATGCATGTAATTAGTATAGCAAGTATATTGCTAGAATATTTGTTTGATTAGAATATTGTTACGTGTAGGTAACGAATTCGTCGACGACGAGTACGTAGAGTACATTGGTTGAGTTGCTATAGTTGGAATTTGCTTTGAGGTAAGTAAATATGCCAAGCCTAGTTGTGCTTATCACTTTCGTGTCAAAACGAATTCTTGTATTTCTTTACGTCTCAAAATGTGTTTATGTGACGTGACATGCAATATGTGATTTTTACTTGATAAATGTTTTTCTTGGAAATATCACCATGTTAATGATAATGCATTAATACGTAAAGTGGAATAGTTGTGCGGGGACATTTATTATTATTGTGGTATGGTTACCATTGGCATTGGACGGTTTGATCTCGGTCTTCCGTTTCAATTTATTTTTATTTTAATCCGGTTGCAAGTCCCCGGATAGCTCCCTGTACTCACTCCTCTGGACGCTAGATTCTTTGGGGGGTGTCGACACTTAAGGTCTTGGATGCTTGCGAGATGGTTTGGTTTCCCCCGTCACAACGAATTAATAATGGATTTTTGGTTTTGTTAACGGAAAGAAGTTAACGATGGATTTTGAATTTTTCCTAATGATTATGGAAATGGATTTGGAAATATTATGGAATTGGGAACTCTTATGTTTTAATACAAGAGTCAACTTTGTTACCGCTGTGTATGCGAAAAACTCTTACTTATAAATGAGTCATTGTTTTATAATTATCCATCATCGTTTTACATGTTTGGATTTTTATTTACCAGTATTTCATGCTGATTTTGTACTGTGGTGTTTCTTTTTCATTCCGCACCACAGGTTTAGAAGATGGTTATCTGGCGTAGAAGGGGACGCGCATCACATGGAATAATAGTAGTAGTATTTCATTTGAATTTGAATTCTTTAGTAATTTAAACACTTTAGTTGTTATGCCGGTTTGTGGCTAGGATGTTGATTTTTAATAATGCAATATTTTGAATTGGATTTAATTATTATTATTGGATGTTTTGTGCTTGCGAACCATGTTATAAAATCTCCTTGTATCCGGGCTCCTCTCGGGTACGGAGTGACATCCCGGGTCTCCGGCTTGGGCCATTTGGGGGTGTTACACAAAATCAATCCCGACTATCAATTTGGTCAATTCCAACCATATATTCCATTATGTCCCCAATTGTAAGACTCTATCCGTTTTAGACGATTGTATACAACATTTTTGTTTTTAATATTTCTAGGTTTGTCAAGATTTTAATAAATAAATATGCAGTTGTTGAATAATTAATAGACAATTTTCCCTTATTGATTCTATGAGTTTTTTAGGGAATCTTTATGAGTCAGTAAATCCTATTAAACTTCTATCTAACAGATAAATAAACTTATACAAAATGGCTCTAGGTCATTTACCAAAACATCTTGAAAAATAAATTGGAAATGACCAATATAACCTCAGCTCTCCTCCATCTCCACCAAAGTCCACGAAACCCACCTAAACAAGACTTAGCAGTGAACATCTCAATTATGTGCATGTTTGGTTGCAGATTTGAATCTCGTTTGAGATTAAAATCTGCCAAAATTTTTCATCTGGTTTGTTTCGTAGATTTTTTGAGTCAGATTGTAATTCAAGTTGGCTAATAATCTGTAGATTATATAAGCTCAAATTTTGGAAACTTTTAGGTATAACGTCTGAAATACCATACTCTATCATTACATTAATGCATGAATTGTTAATTTGTCCAACATAACATCTTAGACGTATGATAAGTTCAAATAAAGACATTGATTGTAAATTTGGTAGTAAAAGCTATAGGTGTGCCAAACGCAATTAAATTTTAATTTCAGATTTTCAGCGCATGCCAAACAGATTTCAAATTATAATTTCAGCCAGTTTATTCACCCCAGATTATTTACATCAGATTATTGAGATTTTAAGCGGGAACCAAATAGGCTCTATTATAAAACTCTGAAATCACATGAACCTTCTCCCAAATCGCAGCAAAACCTAAATGTGAAGGTTCCAAAAACCTCGTATAGCCTGCATGTGGCGTGCGTCCTTTTCATCCTCCTTCTCTTTCTCTATGTCGTCGTCCTTCTGCAAGTTTGTTCATCGTTCTTGTGTTCGCGTGCGTTATTAGTGAGAGTTCAGTGGTGATTAGGGCTCATACGTAATCAATCTCGCACTTACCGAATCGTTGTATATCTCTTAAACCACTCTAATGTCATCTAAACATTTCAACCTAATTATTAACTTATTTGTAGATAGATGTTTACTAGGAGTCTTGTTGTGACAAACCACCTCATGAACAATTAAAGAATAAAGAAGAACACGGAATTTTACGTGGTTTGCTAGAGAAATATTCGCTAACTACCTCTACGGTGGAAAAATACTCTTTATTCACTTAAGATGAACAATTACACTTTTTGTTTGCATATCTAGTAGAGAGACTGCTAGCTTCTTTATATAGTGCCAGTAATCCTAAAGGAGTTCACGTTTGATGGCTAAAAGACCATGGCCAGCTAACCCAGAAAACCACCGCCCTTAGCTTGTTTACTAATTCCATATTTATTTTTCCGTCGGCCTTTTTGACTTGTCAACAATTCAAGGAATTATTCAACAGATCTCCACCTTGACTTGAATTCTCTAGTCTGCAGCAGCTGCTCCTCTTATCGTAAACAAAACTACGTCTTCTCTGCACCCAATGTCTCTTGTCACAGAGACTCACTGGACCCCCACCGGGTCCGACATGCCCCGGAGGGCCTCACTGGCTCAAGATGTTGAGCAATTCCGGACAATGCTGGAACTTTCTCTCCGGAACTGGCTTGGTGAACATATCCGCGGGGTTGTCGGCAGTCACCATCTTCATCACATTGATCTTGCTTTCACTTCTCAGAGAGGGACACATGACGTCAATATTCTTGGTCCTCTCATGATGAACATGGTCCTTAGTCAAGCAAATTGCACTCAAGCTGTCACAGTAGACTATCGCCCGATCTTGAAGTAGCCCTAGAGCATTGACCGTTCCGTTAAGCCAAATTGCCTCATTTGCTGCTTCCGTTAGAGCCATATACTCCGCCTCCGTGGTGGACAAAGTCACCGTCGGCTATAGCGTAGCATTCCAACTCACAACAGATGCTCCTAGAGCAAATACATAGCATATCCTTCATCTTCTACTATAAACATCCCTTGCATAGTCCGCATCCGAGAAACCAGCTACCAATATGTCTTCACTAGCCCCATAGCATAGGCCAATGTTTGACGTACCCTTAAGGTACCTGAATATCCTCTTCAACGCCTGCCAATGGTCCCTACCCGGATGAGCCATAAAACGACTAACCACACTAAAAGCGAATGCTATGTCCGGTGGAGTACACACCATAGCATACATGAGGCTTCCAACTGCGCTAGCATATGGAACGGTGGACATATACTCCTTCGTCTCCTCAGTCTGAACGGTGTACATTCCTAGCTTGATGTTAGTTGCCATAGGAGTATCTATATCTTTAGCTGATAACATCCCGAATCTTGCCAAGATCTTCTTGATGTATCCCTATTGTGATAAGAAAATCTTCTTCTTCTTTCTATCTCTATAGATCTCAACTCCCAATATCTTCCGAGCAGCCCATAGATCCTTCATCTCAAATTTCGCACCGAGATACCTCTTCAGTTCTCTAATGTCTTCGATATTCTGAGTAGCGCTAAAAATATCATCCACATCTAGAACTAGGTAGATACGTGATCCACTTCGCAACAACTTATGATACATGCAGTGTCTCGACCCGTCTAGTTTTTTTGCTTTAAGTTTATTAAGAATTGAACAGAGTAAACGCGCACTTTTCGGCCACGACGGAAATGCGAACCGTTACACTTTTCGATTAAAGATAGCTGAAGTTTAGAAATATACAACTCTGTTGATTTCAATAAAAACGTCTTTTTCATATTCATTTCAACAATAATTATTTACAAATCGCAAATAAAATAACTTCAACAAACATTTCAATTAATTTGGAAATGCTTTAAATCTTATTCGTCTATAATCTTCGATCGAGCCGGTACGGTACCTGTAGGTTTAGGCTGAGCAAAAATCCCAGTAGATACCGCCTAACCACTGGCGTAGAAATATAATAATTAATTAATCTGTAACATCGATCACGAATCACATAATTATCATGCTTTTATACATCATGGGAACAACAAACAATAACTTAACAATCAACATTAACATCGATCATGAATCACATAATTATCATGCTTTATACATCATGTGAATAACAAACAATAACTTAACAATCAACATATAAGCATATAATCATGTATAGACCGTAATTACAGTAGACGTGAAAACTATATTTCCCCTACCTTTATTGAAAGTCAAAAGCTCCTTTTGAAATGAAGCGGCATAGCTCAAGTAATAACCCGACTATAGTCTTGCTAATAAAATTGGTGATTCCCTATTTTAGAATCTCAAGTGGGTTGAGAAACTAATAAAAATAATAGAGTTTCGAATCTGGAAAGATAATCAGAACAACAACTCTTAAAACAACCATTTAAAGAAGATGGGCGGATGTGTAATTTGAAATGAGAAGAGAAAGGCCCTATTTATAGGAGGGGCTGGCCAGGGGGTGGTCGTTGTCATTTCAGAAGACTTTAGGGGGGGGGGGGGCTGGTTGTAATTAATGAAACTAAATATGAAAAATATCTAAAAAGTATAGCAGGTGCTGGCCATATCAACAGGCATGTTAAAAAAAAAAACATAAAATAGTGAAGCAGATAGGTGACTCGAACCCAGGCGCACGCACTGCCGGACACGCATCCTTAACCGCTACGCCACTAACATGTCTATTTCAACAAATCACTTTTTGAATATAAATATCTACTTCTGACTAAACTTCACTCCAAAGTAAGATGCTTATTTCATTATTTTTGTTTCTATTTTAATACTTATTCAATCTTATACACCACATGAAATACAATTCATAAAATCAAGACATTTTCATTTATCATTCAAATATGTAAAGTAGCTAAAACATATACATCTTGACATGCTATTATACAAATAATACATTTAATTATTCAAATGTAAGTAATATGACATAAAAGCATAAAACTAACATTTAAGTATATTTAAAATATGCTTAAAAATACGTGTTATCACATGCAGCAATCATACTTGCACATGTGGTAACCAATCTTCAACATGAAGGGTTCTTGTACCATTGTCTCGGTGACTGCTTAAGTCCATAGAGAGATCTTTTCAGCTTGCACACGTGTTATTCTTTTCCGAGAACTTGGAACCCTTCAGGTTGGCTCATGTATATCTCCTCTTCAACTCTCCATGTAGAAAAGTTGTATTCACGTCTAATTGCTCAAGCTCTAAGTCGTGGTGCGCCACTAGAGCTAGTAGCACCCGGATAGAAGTATGTCTGACCACTGGTGACACACCACATACAGGATCAACGTGACTCTACAACTACAAAATGTAATCCTATGATCACAAAAGGTGATCAAAAGATCAAGAGCAAGACAAAAAATAGATCAGACGCATGTCGAGGGGGTAAAAAGTGTCTTTTTGAAAACTTACAAGAAAGAAAGGAACATGCTTTTGATAAAAACAACGACCTAGGGCTGCCATTCATCGATTCACGACTGTTTTGGAGCAAGGAGCAACGAGAGAACAAGATTGAAGACTGATGAAAATGCAATTCTAGACTCGATCTTAAACATATAAAAGCTTTTAAATTATTTCTTTTTGTGAGATCCGATAATTTCAATAACATAGACTAGGTGCTCATGGAGTGATGGAAAAGTTAGGCAAGAGGTGTGAGCTACAACTAAACTCGACAACAAGTAATTCCCCATAGTTAGTATTGAAAGCTTAACTTTACTATAAAGAATAACCTACCTCTCCATGTGTGCTGATAAAAATAAGAGGCTAACCAAGGCTAAGCCACATTCATAGTCCGAGCTCCTATTCCGCTAATGGTTAAATATGATGAGGCTTAAGGACAAAAAGGATATAATTTGTGTGAAGCAAAAAATCCTAAAGCGTCACATAAGCTCACCAAACCCCATATCTCACACACCCTCACCTTGATGATAGGAATCCACAACCCGAATCTCTCCAACTCCGGTCCTAAATCCCCTCAAACTCCGGTACCATGTCAATCATGTGGCCATCAAAGCAAATAAGGTGCAAAACTCCTCTGTCTTCAATCTGGAACTAGGAACTTTCACCACTCGTTTTCCAATATGCACAACTGTATTTCTTTATTCCTCTCATTTTTTCTCTCTCTCTTTTTTTCAATTCTTTTTATATATATATTTTTTTTTCTTTTTTTCCCTTTATCTCAACTAAATATTAATACAATCAAATAAATATGAGTGGTCCTCCTTCAAGAAACAAGCAATAGTAATCATGTTAGGGGGAGGAAATAGGCGAACCGATGCATGAGTATCACGAATAAAATTCATCTCCCCCCAACTCAATAAAATGCACGGTGTCACCAAACAAAGCTGCAAGCCAATCAAAGCACGTGTGTGGAGGTGGAGTCGTCAAAAGCTCAATATAAATGTACGTAGTCAAATGTCGACACCCCCACACTAGAATGCAGTCATATCCCCCTCTCAAGTAGTCAAATAAGATCTGTGCCTAATCCAACTGAACCTCCTACACCAAGATGATAGAAATCCGGTACCTAGCACGCTCAACCAATTATGTACAACCAACCCATTCGTGCGAATTAGATGTCACGCACTTAGGCTCTCAACTACTGTGTCCACGATGTAATGTCATGGAACACCGCCACACCTTAGTGTGCAAGCCAACTCACTCACCCTCGCATTCCCTCAAAGATATCTAATGAAGCACATGCGAACAATAGGACTCACATAAATGAAATGAAGCACTCCCTCATCGAACCTCCTCAACTGCTGCTCCCTCGTGACGCTCTAGAAAGGTAATTCTAAATAATATATGATGAAGGCTAAGAATCGTCTTCCTAGGTCAAAGAGGCTAACAATGAATCCAATGATCAATTAGGGTTTACTAGTGGTCCTACAAGATAAGATCTAAAAGAAGTGAGTGCTCTAATACACATTCTCGCACAGCTGTTCTTTGTGCCACTACGAGGCGCGCTGGCAACTACTTAAGACGGACAACATGAACGTTCGGCTTGTTTAGCAAACACCAAGCTCAACTCTTGTAGAAAAAAAACAACACACACTTTAGCATTTAAAGTTTCATTTTGGTTTAAAAAACAGGTAGGCATTCACGTAACGAGATTCTCTCTATACTTACTAGGGGGAACTAAAAATGTCACTCTCGGTCAAAATTCACGCCCTATGCCTAAAGTTTTCACATCTGACTAAGTCATCCAAGTCTATGCTTCTCTCAATTGCCTTTGCCTAAATTTTTAATTTTCAATTTTTTTTCTGAATTTTCTCTTTTCTCATTTTTTATTTATTTTTCATAATATCCTAACTCTATATGCAAGGCTTAGACTAGAATTAAATTGACCCTACACAATTCAACTTTTGGTAGGTAGACTCAGTTATTAAAAAGTGTAGACAACATCTGAATCTATACTACACAATACGACAATATAATTAAAAACTAAACATAAACCACAACACTAACTCACAATACATTTAAACACATCCTACATGTAACCGGGTAAGACAAATATCAGCTGTAGACAGTTAAACCACATCCACACTGAATGCTTCGTTGTACTCAACGAATTTAGAGATCATGCAAGAGAACTCAACAATCAAAGTGTAGGACACTAGATGAGATGGAGCTATGACATACTTATATAAAAGAAACACAAAATTTAGCAAGAGAAAAGATACTCACAACCACCTCAAGGGTGGGGACGAAATCGCGTCAAGCAGTCCCCAAGCACAGTAGTGGCCGCGCCACCATGCTCCCATCTGGTCAATGTGTTCTCGCACACCAGGGTCGACTGCCCTCCTCTGCTAAAATCAATGTCTGAAGAATCCCCAACTCGCCAATGCAAGTCCCTATAAAGGTCAAGTGTTCCATGACACACCGGGGTAGACTCTACCATAATCTGCTCAAATATGTCCCTAGGAAAACATCATTAGTCCCCCTCTCTCTCATATCTCCACAATATAAATAAAAACACAAAACGCAATTGTATTAAAAACTCACTCCCTAAATTAAGCAGAAAATACGTTGGGTTTCCTCCCAACAAGCGCCTTGTAATTTAAGGTCGACGACCCGACCCAGTTACCTCAAATATGAGCAAGGAGATTTTTCTCTCCACTTCTTTTTCTTCCACCATCGCTTCTCACTTTGTCTCTTCTCACGTGAGCATGCGTGAGATGCATATGGCAAGAAGAAGTTGTAGAAGACAGCTTTAAAGAATTTATTCTTCTTCTTGTGCTTCCACTCCTTGATCACTGATCTTCTCGAGAATTCATTCACCACATCATGACCCCTTGTACCTTTCCTCTTCTTCATCTTTTTCTTCCAATTTTTCACCATCAATGTCATTGAGGACTGGTCATGTGGAAATATAATCTCAAGTGGCACAGTAATGGCAAGGAGTGCCGTCTTGACTGCTTCCTTTCCTAGTGTTTGTCCTGGAATCACATGTGAAAATTCATCAATCGCATAAAATTGGGATCTTTATTCATCTCCATGCAATAATTCTTTAGACTTTTGGCATGCTTCATCTATGCACGGATCTTCAGTGATTGGGGAGAACTCATTATCCATATACTAATGAGCATGTTCTTCATTAAAACCTTCTTCATGTCCTTAGGCCATAAACTCGCGATGTCAACACTCTCCCATTCATGGCATGGCTTCGTAATTATACGAGGCATAAGTTGTATAAGCTTCACAATATTATCCCAATCTGAGTCCAAATCTGAGTCTGAAGCAGCACGAGGATCTATTACTTCATGATGAACTGTATTATAGGCATAGACCTCTAGGGGTTCATCTTCTTCCTCCTGCCACTCCCCAACTAAGTTAGGAATGATGCTACTTGGCCCATCGTTATTATATGCATATGCCAATGCACTCGAAAGTTCTGCCAAGTGTTGTCCCTGAAACTGGACAGTTTCATCAATCCTATTAATCCCTTCCTCCATTTTGTCCATTTTAGCTAACATGAGCTTCAATATTTCTTTCATCTCCTCATCTTCTTGATTGCCAAGATGAGGGGTGTACATATCTCCATTAGAGTAGTACGGTGAATAGCCTGAAGCTTGCCCATAAGAATTATGCCCCCACATGATCACCAAGATACCTGCACAATTAATCTCTATGAAGCAGGTGAGATCAGAAATAAAATAAATTAACAAAACAAAAAATAAAATCCCTAAAGTTAATAATTCTAACTAATGCATCTGAAGTCCCCGGCAACGGCGCTAAAAACTTGACACGTTCCAACTGCAAGTGTACAGCCGTCGTGTGTAGTAATATCCGGAAATCCGAGTTTATCGAATCCCAAGAGACTTCTTGTAAACTAGTTATTTTTCTTAACCTTGTGTGGGCAAAGCTCGTTGATTTTGTTTGCTAAATCCTACTAAAAATAAAATACAACACTAATCCCAATTAACCGAATGAATTGCTTCACGATTAACAAAGATTAATTTTTAGTTGGTTTCTTAATACGTTGACAAGATCAGGATATCTCTACGGGTCACTAGGTATTTCACACCACGTCGGATTTATGTTCAAGCAACACGAATGTCTTCTACTTAGCCAAACGAGCACCTGTCTCAACCAAAGCCTAAATTCAAACTCTTGTACCTGATTTCTGTAGCCTACTCGAGTTCATATAAGCATTATGTTCTTATGGTCTACTCTTAGTTCTAGATAACTAGCAAGATTTCTCAACCCTAGATACGGCTAGTGCTTGATTCAAGTTTCCGGGTAGCGAATATTGATTTCTCTAACATCCTCTACCTATAACCATCCTATTGCGAGCTCAAACAATAGAAACGATAGAATTGAGTACATAAATCAAGCATAGCTAAGAATAACACATTCAGTTAGGCTAAAAAGCATTAAACAAGATCCATAAATCACCAAACGTGGTGTTCAAACCCTAGCTCCCTATGAGATATCCCAAATTATGAGTTTAGCTACGGTTACACATGATCAAGATACAAAGTTTCATGATAATAAATCAAAAACTAGAGAGGGGGAAGAGAAAAGATCAAACAATGCATCTCCCAAGCTCCCCATTAGGGGTGAGCAAAAACCCGCTCAACCCGGTCAAACCGTCTGGTTCGAACCGGATCGATCGAAAAAAGAGAAAAACCGTTATTGAATGATTGGGTATGGGTTGGTTTTACCCAAACCCGCCACAAATCGGGTGGGTTACCGGTATTACAATACGAAATCCGGAATAAACCGGTCCGCCCCTTTGTATGACATGTATACTAAACTCAACCACATTTCTCAAATTGTTGTGAAGTGTTATCTTCGTTGTACTTGTATATTGGGGAGATGTAACTGAATGTATGTTATTGGGTGTTAATAACATGTGTTAACACATTGACAAATTAAAATGTAGTTAACAATATAGTGATTTCCTATGGGCAACAAGTAGTTATAAGGTCTGGACATGTAAGGGAAATATGCAACCTGTTTGATTTTAAATTGGCTATTATTTTCTATGTTGATAGCTTTCGATACGGTCTGGTTTATTCTTTCGTAACCCGTCTAAACCGAACCGGTCCGGTCCGAGTCGAATAGTTCAATTGGGTTAGGATTTGGCGGTTAGTCGATTGGGTTTGGGTTGTGATATGACCAACCCGGTGTCATTGGGTTGGGGCAAAAATATACATTTTACCCGGCCGACCCGGACCGTGCTCAGCCCTACTCCCCGTAGCTCCAAGCACTTGTCTTCAACTCAAAGATACTGAAAAATTATGCCCTAGCCCGTTCTAATATGTTTCCAAAGAGTTTAGACGAAGTTTTAATTAATTGCACAAAGCCCCGGACAAATCTGATGTTTATGGCGATCTCTTCGTGCGAAGAGAAAATCTCTTCGTGCGAAGACAAATTGTCTTCGTGGGAAGATCTTCCTATTTTGATACAGCAAGCATGCACAAGAAGACTTTCTGAAATTTGACTAAGTAAAGTCTTCGTGGGAAAATAAATTCTCTTCGTGGGATGGTCTTCGTGCGAAGACCCTGTAGCTCCATGATTCTTCTTCGTCTTCTATGGTGCATAACTTTTTCGTCCGATGTCTGTTTTAGCTCTGTGACCCGCCGTTGGAAAGCTCTTCTAGTCTACTTTCAATTTCCACCGCTTTCACTTCCATATTCATTTTATAATCCAAAATATCCTCAAAATATCCTTAATTTGCTCTAAAACATCCTAGAAATGCAACTAAGCATTTTGAAAAGCAAATAAGGACCCGAATTTTGATCCCGAACTCGGATGAATGTGATTTTTGCACCGTTGGAGTCCTTTCGCGATGTAGACTATGATCATGTAGATAAATTCCCGTTTTCGGACCGTTTTCTCATTTTTCTCAATTATTGCCCAAATTTGGCGAAAGCATCCAGAACGCGCCAAATTCGCTTTTTTCTTCTATTCCTAAGCTCATTTATTCTCTCCACTAGGTTCCCGCATGCGTAATTCCCGTCAAACAACAACACGAACACTACCGCGAAGATCAAACGTGATAAATTATCAAAATCATACTCAAAACCATTAAGAGACGCGCGGATTGTACATTTAGGCTCTAAAACATCCAAAAGTGCATTTTCTTCATATTTTGGCTCAAATCTTGTCACTTTTCACGAAACGTACACAAATAACAATATAAAGTGTACATAAAATAACTCTTATTAAGGAGTTATCAAATACAAAGATCATCAAGACTTGAAGATTATTCGCTTGATTTCTCATCTCTTTCCCCCTCTTAGTATGATTATGGAAATTTTGAGTTTGATAAACTATTCATGTCATGCTAAAATCTCTAACCTAGGCAATTGATGGAGAACTAGGGTTTTGATTAGTATTTTTCCGGATTGATGACTTGATCCATGTTTATGCTTAAATCTAGTTTATGTTCTAGTTAGCTCTTAGGTTCTTGTTCTTTATTATTAGTATTCTTGGCTTGATCGCCCGTAGGGTATTATTTGTTGAGATAGTTGCACGAAAGTGAACTAATCGAGATGCGTTAAAGAACATAGTGAGTAGTATTGCAGTTCTTTGAGACTGAGAGGAGATAAGAACTTGATTAACCAAGTGTTGGTTGTTTCGGTTGAGTTTGGCTAGGACTTAGTGAAAGCGGTGGACCGATAGGACCCGGTGAGCGAGCCTAGCAAGCCAACTATAACGTAACAGTAGACGGAGGTGGACCGACATGACCCAAAGTCAACTGAAACGCAAATTCATGTGAGATTGAGAGAAGAGCGTGATGAGTGTAACCCGATATAATTAGATATAACTAGAGTGTTTCAAGCGTAATCCAGAAATTGCTAAGAACCCTAGGGATCGTTGATGGCCTAATTCTTCCCCATAATTGTATTCCATTATAATCATTCTCTTAAAATAGAAAAATCATACAAAAACAGTTAGCTTAGTTGTTATTTAATTTTAAGTCCCTTGTTTGTGGGCGACGAACATTCAAAATCAAACCGCTTCTTACCAGTTACTTAGGTATCTTCTAATTGATTCTTAATTAGCTAATAATCGTCTATTTCCCTCGGGTTCGATACTCAGATTCGTAAAATACTCCACTCACAACTTTACAGAGCGCTTGCATTTAAACGCGTTAGTTATTCGCGTCAAGTTTTTGGCGCCGTTGCCGGGAATTAAACGGTTATTTAGTTTGGTTAAAAATTAATTTAGGATACCTCTCTTGTTTTTGTTTTATTTGCTATTTTGGTTTTCACTTGTATTTGAATGTGCTTTTCAGGTATCAGTGTATGCCCAGGATCCCCATTGACCTTGTGCCCCCATTCGAAGACCCAGAGCAGTTACTCAAGTACCAAAGGAAAAGATAGAAACAGAGCACCATGGGCGAACTATTAACGAACGCACAACTCAATTAGCGGTTGGAACAGCTGACTAAGCAGTTAAATGATCGCAACACCCATACACCGTACAACAAGTTTGGGTAGGCTCTTGTGGAGAAATTTCAGTCGTCCACCTATGGACACAATCCGGCAATTGTAGTGCTAGAGATACAGGCCGAGCACTTCGATCTCAATCCTGCAACAATTCAGACGGTAATCAACCAGTTTTAATTCTATGGGAACAGGGATGAAAACCCCGATGACTTTATTGGGAAATTCAATTCATACATAAAGACTACCTAGTACAAGGATGTGACAGCAGAGGCATTGAAGCTCATTCGTTTCCCATACTGTCTGAAAGGTGCAGCTCAGAAGTGGCTAGAATCAAGGGCACCTTAGTCGATCACTACATGGGCTCAGTGTTTGGACGAGTTCATGGCCAATTTTTGTCCAGTTCAGCGGGTAATTGAGCTACAGGGTGATAATCTTGACTTTCGGCAACAGGCCGATGAAACCGTGTTGGATGCGTGCGACCGGTTTATGCAATTGATCAGGAAGTGCCCGAATCATGATTTTGGGGATTACAAAATTTTGCTGGTCTTTTACCATGGTTTAGAACGTCACAATCAGGAGCTTTTTAACAAAGAAGCTGGGGGAAATTTTCTATACTCCATTGCCAAAGAAGGAGCTTATGTGCTCATGAAGCAGCTTGCTAAGCAGAATTCACAATTTTATGATTCAAGAAGATTATCAGCATTGCCGGAAAGTAAGGATGATGAGTGGAAGACTGGGATCAGCAAGATGGTGTTTGATTTAGCCAAGAATATTTATTAGGACAAGAGGACAATTGCAAGCGTAGAGGAGCCAGAATATGAGTCAGTCTTGGCCTAGATAGAAAGTGAGGATGTGAACTATGTGGGGGCACAAGGACAGCGGCCGAATTTGAATCAGCAGAACTACAGACCAGGCACAAGAGATCACCCAGGATTTAGGTATGGGGATCAGTCTGGAGCGTCATATGCATCGGGTTTTCAGCATAGGCCACCAATTTTGCAGGCCCCACCAGCAGCTGCTGTAGCGCCAAACCCAGAGATTTCTGAACTGACCAAGGAATTGACACAGCTGAGTAAGAACATGAACGCTATGACTACCAACGTGAACAATATGTCTACACAGGTTACTGATGTATCTTCTGATTTACAGGCTACGAAGACTTCTCTTCGTTCACTTAAGGTTCAGGTTGGACAAATTTCTACTCAGCTATCTGCAAGAGCTCCAGGGTCATTGCGTTCTAACACTGAAGATAATCCTCGTCAAGTCAACACGATCACTACTCGAAGTGGGGTTGCATTGAAAGATCCGCCATATCCCACTTATGCTAGAGCCGATACTTCTAAGGCTAAAGAGCATGAGATTTTTTATAGAGATACAAATGTCGTGATCCCCCAATCAAAGGACGCGACGGATGAGGAGGCGGTGAAAGACAAGGATGAGGTGCGTGTTGATACTACTATTGTTTCTAAGGCAGTTCTATATCCTCTAAGGGCGCGAAAGACTGGTGATTCTACGGATTTTCAGAAATTTCTCGATATATTCAAGAAAATTGAGATTAACATTCCTTTTACTGATTCTACATATGCCAAGTTCTTCAAAGATATTCTTTCAGGAAAGAGGAGCATAAGTGATTTTGCACAGGTTAACTTGACAGCTAAGACTTCTGAATGCGTCAGGAATGGACAGTCCAAGAAAAAGAAAGACCCTGGGAGCTTTGTGATACCGGTTACCCTTGGAGATTCTCTCACCATGACTACTCTATGTGATTTGGGGGCAAGCATCAATTTAATGCCCTTGTCCGTATTCAGGAAACTAGGTGTGGGGGAGCCTCGTCCCACCCGAGTTACTTTGCAGATGGCTGATCGATCTGTTTGTAGAGCATATGGGGTAATCGAGGACATTTTGGTTAAAGTAGGCACTCTCATCTTCCCAGCCGATTTCGTCATTCTAGACATGGAGGTTGGCGAAGTACCTCTGATTCTTGGAAGGCCATTCCTAGCTACGGGAGAGGTTATTATTCAAGTGAAAAGTGGGAAACTCTCTATGCAGATTAATGATGAAAAAGTGGTCTTTGATGTGTTTAAGGCAATGAAAATGCCTTCATATTATAATTATGAAGATTGCTTGGCATTGAGGTTTTTGATGATGATATGGGAGATGAGGAAGCTGAATTGATGTGGGAAGAAATAGATGGCATGTACAAGGATGAAGATCAGAGTCCTCCCATGGATGTGTGCCACATGAGCAGCTGGACCAAGCTGAATTTATATGAGCAAGGGGAGAAAAAGTTATCTCTTGTTCCTTCACTCAAGTCACCACCCGTGCTTGAGTTGAAGCCATTGCCGAGTCATCTCAGGTATGCATTTCTTGGTATTGATAACACGTTGCCCGTTATCGTTTCTTCTGTTTTATCTCAGGCACAGGAGTCGCTGTTGGATGTACTAAGGAAGCATAAAGCAGCAATTGGATGGACAATTGCCGATATTAAGGGGATCAGCCCCGCATATTGCCAGCACAAAGATCAGGGTGGAAGAAGGCAAGAATCCAGTGATCCAAGCACAACAAAGGTTGAATCCTCACATGAAAGATGTGGTGCGAAAAGAGTTCATGACATGGCTAGAGGCTGGCACTATATTCCCTATCTCAGACAGCACTTGGACAGTTGGACTAGCCTGGTCCAGTGTGTGCCTAAGAAAGGAGGGATGACTGTGGTGGATAACGACAAGCATGAGCAAATTGTTCAACGGACGGTGACTGGTTGGCGTGTGTGCATGGATTACAGGAAGCTTAATGAAGTCACGCTCAAGGATCACTTTTAGTTGCCATTTATTGATCAAATGCTTGACAGGTTGGCGCACCACGAGTACTATTGCTTTTTGGATGGATATTCAGGCTACAATCAGATAGCCATTGCTCCAGAGAACCAGGATAAGACCACATTTACATGTCCCTATTGCACTTTTGCGTTTCGCCGCATGCCATTTGGACTATGTAATGCACCGGATACTTTTCAGCGGTGTATGATGGCTATTTTTTCATATGATTGAGAAGAACTTGGAGGTATTCATGGATAATTTGTCCCTATTTGGTGACATTTTGAGGACCGTCTACATCATCTTGGTCGTGTCTTGGTCCATTGTGAAGACACCAATCTTGTGCTGAATTGGGAGAAATGCCACTTCATGGTCACTGAGGGGATTGTTCTTGGACACAAGATTTTGCGCAAAGGCCTGGAAGTTGATCAAGAAAAGGTAAAGACAATCAATCAACTCCCTTATCCTACTTCAGTGAATGGGTTCGGAAGATTTTTGGGACATGCTGGTTTCTATCGCAGGTTTATTAAAGATTTTTCCAAGATTTGGAAGCCTATGTGTGAATTTCTTGGGAAGGATGTCACATTTGTGTTTGATGAAGCATGCAAGAAAGCATTTGACTTTTTTACGGAACAACTCACCTCAGCCCCTATCATCACAACTCCCAATTGGAGTTTGCCATTCGAGCTCATGTGCGACGCTAGCAATTTGAGCCCATTGGAGTAGTGTTGGGGTAGCAAAAGAAAAGGTATGCCATGTCATTTATTATGCAAGTAGAGTTCTTAATAAGGCTCAACTCAATTATGGCACTACTAAGAAGGAGCTGTTGGCTGTGATTTTTGCTCTTGATAAATTTCGGCCCTATCTTGTTGGTTCGAAGGTTATAATCTTTACAGATCACTCATCGCTGAAATATTTGCTTGGTAAGAAGGACGCCAAACCGAGATTGTTGCGGTGGGTCCTTTTAATGTAAGAATTCGATGTAGAGATCCGCGACAAGAAGGATGTTGAGAATGTGGTAGCGGACCACCTATCAAGACTTGAGAATGGCGTGGAAGAGAAAGTGCATACTCAAGAGAACTTTTCTGATGAGAGTTTGATGTCTTTGGGGGATACTGAGCCATGGTATTGGGCGGTTGCCAATTATTTGACAGATGGGGAGATCCCTAAGGAATGGACAATTCAGGAGAGGAAGCGTTTCTTGTATAAAGTGAAACATTACTTTTGGGAGGATCCATATCTGTTCAAGATAGGTGCCGATAATATCATCAGGAAATGCGTGCATGCGCATGAGATTTATGATGTGATCAAGCATTGTCATGCCGCGCCTAGTGGAAGTCATTTCAGCGGTCCGCGCACTGCCATGAAGGTATTACAATCTTGTTTTTTCTGGCCTACTATTTTTAAAGACTGTCATGACTGGGTTGCAGGGTGTGATAGTTGCCAGAGAACATGAAACAGCTCCAAGCGAGATGAGATGCCCATGTTCGAATGGCTTGAGGTGGAGCCGTTTGATGTGTGGGGCATAGATTTCATGGGACCGTTTCCGGCTTCTTATGGCAATCTCTATATCCTACTCGCTGTTGATTATGTGACAAAGTGGGTGGAAGCAATTGCTTGTCCCAAGAATGATGCAGCCACAGTAGAGAAGTTCTTGAAGAAGCACATCTTCACTCGGTTTGGCACAGCAAGGGCAATGGTGAACGATGAAGGGTCACATTTCATAAACCGGGTATTTGACCGAGTTTTAAAGTCATATGGTGTGTCTATCCATTAGGTTTCCCTACCTTATCACCCCCAAACTAATAGGCAAGCAGAAGTATCTAACAAGGAGATCAAGGAAATTTGATAGAAAATTGTCAATGCCGGACGCAAAGATTGGTCTGTGAAACTTGATGATGCATTGTGGGCATATCGTACCGCATGGAAGACGCCACTGAATATGTCACCGTTTCAGCTAGTCTTTGGTAAGGCAGGACATCTCCCTGTTGAGTTAGAGCACAAGGTATACTGGGTAATCAAGCGGTTGAATATGGACCCGGAGTTGGCGGGGCAAGCACAGAAACTGAAACTGCTTGAGCTAGAAGAATGGAGACTGCGGGCATATGATAGCTCTAAGATTTACAAGGAGAAGACCCAGAGATGGCGTGACAGCCGTCTCAAGCCGAAAGAACTCTTTGTGGGACAACTAGTCTTGCTATTCTACTCTCGCATGAAGCTCGGGCATACTTCGTTCTAGATGGTCCGGGCCATTCCGGATCCACCAGGTTTATCCTTGGGGTGCCGTTGAGTTAGAAGATCCACACACGAAGGAGTGCTTCCGAGTCAGTGGAAGCAGAGTGAAACCGTACCTAGAATTTGGGCCGAAACCGGCCAAAGTATACGCTATCTACTTTGATGAGCCATGATCTTCATGAGGTAACTGGGTCAGGCCGTCGAACGTAAATTACAATCGCTTGTTGGGAGGCAACCCAACGTATTTTCATGCTTTAGTGTAGAGAGTGTGTTTTTAAATACTGTCGTGTGCGTTTTTAATACCGTTTTGTTATATGAGGGGTGAGAGAGTGAGAATGTGACATTTGAATTGAGTCGTTTCCGGCATACAGGTTGGAGACGCGGTCCGGACTCCCCTTCTTGATGCACGTGAAAGAAACGCAGAAAATCCGAGAAAGCGACGTAATAATCACGGAATTTGAGGTCATAAATTCTGAAGTTTACTCTGGAAAGTTTGGAGTCACTTTTGCGAAATAAGAATGTGCGCGAAACGAGCTTTCCGACGGTATGTAATATGCGTGCACCAGAGTCCGGGGTATAAATTAGAAGAAAAAAACGAAGAAGTGGAAGAAAAATATAAGGGGGCTGGATTGACACTTAGAAAAAATTGATGAGGCTATTTTTCGTGCAATCCGCCGTAATTGCAATATCAAAAATTGTGATCATGTGATCACAATTTTAATTGCACGATCAGATCTCTCTTTCCCTCACACTTCTTCATTAAAGAGGGGAAATTGGGACTTTTAGCAAATGAAAAGAAAAAGAAAGGAAAAGAAGAGAAATGCTGCGTCAAAGCGACGGGTCTCCTTGTGTTCGACAGACCCACGCAGAAGACCCACGCGGAGATCTCACGCGACCACCAAGAACACTATCGATCGGATAATCGCCGGAAATCGACGGCGATTAGTGGCTTTTTGCTCGGCTCAGCAGTGCTTGCGACACCTGATGCTAAGTTTGTTGAATATTGCGATGGCAATTCAGGGATTCAGAAAACGGAAACTTGAATTCGCTTCTGGACTTCGGCGGTCAGAATTGGCGGGCTAGGGTGTGGGTTGAGCTTCACGCCGAATTCAATGGCGCCCTTGTGGTAGTTTGATTCGGTGTACTGTTGCTGCTGGTTTATTTCAGTATTCGAGTCTGTAGCAGTTCGTGGTTGTGATGTTGGGTCAGCAGGTGGGTTAATCGGTTTTCATGAAGGAATTGGTTTGGTTTGTTAGCGAATGGTTGTGGTTGCAGGTCCGGTGATTAGGAGGATAGGCTGGAGGTATAATGGCGGTTATTGGGTCATTTGTGAAAGGTGTAGGCAGTGGAGAACCTAGGGTATTTCTCAAACAAATTTTCCAATTCGCTCTCAACCAGTTGGAATTAGAGCAAACTGTTTGCGGGGTTGTAACGGGGACAACGAGGAGAAGCTGTCGAGCTAAAAATCTCACATCGCGAAAGGTATCGAAAAATCAGTCAACCGTACCATTCTTGACTGATTTTGTCGATCCAGCCCCGTCATAATGAAACTCCAGGGCTTCAGGTATATCCAAATTCTCTCTTTCAATTAAGTTTAGGCACTTTCAATGGATATATTGAATTGGTTGTTGAATTTGCGTCGAATCTGCGCTTAATTGCTCAATTATGTCTGCACACCTTATCAGGGGCACGTAGCAAAGTTAATCTCTAAATTTGAATTGCTACTTTCTTGTGCAATGAAATCATTTAGGAGTAAAAAGATGACAATGGTCCTGAGTAGATTCACCGCCCATCGCATTAGAATTGTCGAGTCTTCTTTATTGATATATAAATTCGTTGAGGACAACGATGCATTCTAGTGTGGGGGGACTTTTAGTCTTGACTAGCCAGTCTGTGTCTGCATTAACCTGTCGCATGTAGATTGTTAGTTCGTATTGTGTCGCATTCGTGGTCCATGTCATGTATATTTATAGTGTCGTACTGTGATGTTACTAGCGGTGTACATATGTGTTAGTTGTTTAATTTTTTCACGTTTATTTAATTGAGTCAACCTATCCGAATTGAGTCAGTTTCGAGTCTTTTTTCGTGTTTGGCCTTGCATATAGAGTTAGAATTAAAAAATTATAATAATAAAAAATTGAAAATTTTGAGAAAGGGCAAAGGAAAAGAATTCAAACGTGGAGAAAGCTCAGTGATGAATGTGCGTGAGTGATTATGTAGAACTGCGCGTACGTGTGTGGAAACCGAGAAAGTAACCCGAAATTGTGAACCCCTTAGAATGCATAGAGAGAGTTCGCAACTCGGGTGACGAAGCCATTTTAAACTTAACTGAAAATTTTGAATCGGAAAGTGTGTGCTGTTTTTGAGACATTCAAGTAGTTAGCCGATAGTGCATAACCACCGTCTTAGGTAGTCGACAACCCCTCCTCGTAGTGGCAACGGAACAGTCGTGCGAGTGAGTTTTATGGGGGCCTCATGTCCCGTCTCACAGCCTAGGTCCACTTAGTTATCCCCATTGATCCGTTTACCCCTTTATTCGTCGCTTTTACGCCTAGGAGCCATCCATTGTGACTTCAATCACTTGATTAGTTTGGCCTTTTCCTATGAGTCGTGACAGAGGGAGTGAGTGAGGGAGGTTCTATGAGGGAGTGTACTTCATTACATATCTTGTGAATTTCATATTATGTCGTTCTACGAGGGGATGTGAGGGTGAGTGTGAGATGGCTAGCGCACTTCGGTGTGGCGGTGACTCGTGTCCATACATCACGATCACGAGGAGGCGAAGCCATGTGCATGACATTCTTTCCGCACTACTGGGGTGGGTTGATTGATTTACTTTGGAGGGCGTGCCACGAATTTACTTTCATCTTTCGGTGTTGCGGAGGATAGGATGGGTAGTGGCACGCATTCACACTACATATTCCACTATTGTAGAGAGATTGGGCTTCATTTAGTGTGAGGGATTGGTGATTACTTCACAGAGTTCGGCATCTACTTCAGTTACCATCCCCACTAGATTTTACGAGATTCTAGACTACTCGGATTTACGTCTTTAGTGATATTTTGTATTTTATTGTATTATGTTTATGTATATGAAAAAAAAATCGAAAAAGAATTAAAAATGAAAAAAGAAGAAGAGATGTGCTTGTTTTTGTTTGGTTCCTTTAGCTGAGTAGTTTTGTCGAATAAAAATCGGAGTAGTAGCTTTGATCACTTGTGCTTCTTCACGATTGTGGCCGCAAGAACGACGTTACACCAGTGGTGAGGGAATCGAGGGCCGGAGTTGTGAGATTTGGTCTTGGTATTCATTCATCGTGGTGAGGGAGTGTAAGAATGGGGTTATTGGTGAGATTTGTCATGACAAGTAGGACCTCGCTTCTAAAAAGCCTAACCTACCGTCCTTAAGCCTTCAACTGAATAACCCGTTGAGATTAAAAGCTCGGATGGTGCACTAGGCTAGGCTAGGATGTATCTACCGTTTTCGACGCACATGAGAGGTTAGTCACTTGTAGAGAGAGACGTTAAACTCTCTATGCTTTCTAAGGGGATTTCAATTTGAGAAATATAAGTCTCACTCGGTTTGCGCATATTTACTTTGCGGCTTTTGCGATTTGAGAGTACTGAGAGCTTGTTGACACTCCCGTTCGAATGATTTGAGATTGCCTGATCTCACCCAAAAAGATAAAAAAGTTGATGTTTATGTATATATGTGTTTGTGTAGGATCGAGTCGTAGCTTGCATTGCATCATCTTGTTGCATTGTTGGGTCGTATTTCGTTACTGAGTCGGCTAGTTAAGATTTGTATGCAACGGTGTCTCGAGAAGTATGCAATTGTCTTGGCTCGTATCATATTGGTGGTGGAGGAAGATGTGAGAATGTGGTTGGATTTTGATTTTTTGCTCAGGACGCGCAATAGGTGAGTGTGGGGGTATTTGATAACTCCGCATTAGAAGTCATATTCGTATATGATTCACCACTGTTTTGCGTGTACTTCGAGTGATTTATGTGAGAAATTGACCAATTCTTAGACGTTTTGAGCATACTTGGGTATTTGGACTTCATTGTGTAATTCGGGCGTTTTCTGCATGTTTTATGCTTTATTTGTCGCATTTGATCTTCCAATATTTGTTCATGTTGTGGATTTCAGGAACCGGAAGCTTGGAGTGCGGATTTTAGAACGGGAACTTCGGAACAAAAGAAAATCAAGGAACGCATGAAGAAGAGGAGAAGCTAAGAGGAGAAGAAGACTTAGCCAAATTTTCAAGAGGAGTGAAAAGAAGCAACTCACTGGAAGTAGAGGATCACAAATTGTGATCACAAGATCAAGTGCAAGACCACATAGAGGATCAACGTGACTCTACAACTACAAAATGTGATCCTATTATCACAAAAGGTGATCACAAGATCAAGAGCAAGACCAAAAATTGATCTGACGCATGTCCAGGGGGTTAAAAGTGTCTTTTTTCAAACTTACAAGAAAGAAAGGAACGTGCTTTTGATAAAAAGACCTAGGGCTGCCATTCATTGATTCACGACAGTTTTGGAGCAAGGAGCAACGAGAGAACAAGATTGAAGACGAAGATCATCAAGACTTAAAGATTATTCGTTTGATTTCTCATCTCTTTTCCCCTCTTAGTATGATTATGGAGATTTTGAGTTTGATAAACTATTTCATGTCTAGCTAAAATCTCTAAGATAGGCAATTGATGGAGAATTAGGATTTTGATTAGTATTTTTCCGGATTGATGACTTGATTCATGTTTATGCTTAAATCTATTTTATGTTCTAGTTAGCTCTTATGTTCTTGTTCTTTATTCTTAGTATTCTTGGCTTGATCACCCGTAGGGTATTATTTGTTGAGATAGTTGCACGAAAGTGAACTAATCAAGACGCGTTAAAGAACATAGTGAGTAGTCTTGTAGTTCTTTGAGACTGAGAGGAGATAAGAACTTGATTAACCAAGTGTGGGTTGTTTCGGTTGGGTTTGGCTAGGGCTTAGTGAAAGCATTGGACCGACAGGACCCGGTGAGCGAGCCTAGCAAGCCAGCTAGAACGTACAGTAGACGGAGGTGGACGGACATGACCCAAAGTCAACTGAAACGCAGATTCATATGAGATCGAGAGAAGAGCGTGATGAGTGTAACCCGGTATAATTAGACATAACTAGAGTGTTTCAAGCGTAATCCAGTAATTGCTAAGAACCCTAGGGATCGTTGATTGCCTAGTTCTTCTCCATAATCGTATTCCATTACAATCATTCTCTTAAAATAGAAAAAACATACAACAACAGTTATCTTAGTTGTTATTTAATTTTAAGTCGCTTGTTTGTGGGCGACGAACATTGAAAATCAAACCGCTTCTTACCGGTTACTTAGGTATCTTCTAATTGATTCTTAATTAGCTAGTAATCGTCTATTTTCCTTGGGTTCGATACTCGGAGTCATAAAATACTCCAGTTACTACTTGACCGTGCGCTTGCGTTTCAACGCTTCAGTAATTTGCGTCAATTTTTTGGCGTCGTTCTCTCGGCTGCACCGTTCTGCTGCGGTGTGTGTCAAACGGTGAAATGGCGTGCTATTCCCTAATCCCTACAAAATTCATCAAACTATGATGAACAGAACTTTAAGTCGTTGTCCGTGTGTAGCCTCTTCTCCTTCGTTCCCATCTGATTCTCTACCAGTGTCTTCCACTCCTTGAATCTTGAGAAGGCTTCACTTGGTCGTGCACTTGCGCATACGCGTTAAGAAATCGCGTCAGACATAGCTTAGTCTAATCAGCTTCATTAATCTCGGCTGAGACAACTCTAGCAGAACTTTTGATAGTCGAACCTTGCAACATGTACAATGTCCCACTCTCGACTCCCCTGAGAATCACCTTAGAACCCTTTCAAACTTGTAGATCTCCACCTTCACCTTTGAAACTATATCCCTTGCTGTCGAGTAGACTCAAGGAGATCAGATTCTTCTTAATAAGTGGTACATGTCTGACTTGCTCCAAAGTATATAATTTCCCTTCATTCGTCTTCAATCTAACTGAGCCGCTCCCAATCACCTTACATACGGCTCCATTTTCATGTAGACATACCCTCCATCCGTTTGGTTGTATTTCGAGAATAACTCATTGTTAGAACAAATATGATAGGAAGCCCCAGAATCAAGGACCCACGCATCCTGAGAGTGCGTGACAACTTCCTCCATTAGAACGTATTCATCCGCAGACGAGTTACCTTGTTCTGCTACGGCTGCGAATCTATTCAGCACTTGTTGACCTCGTTTCGGGCAATCTCTCTTCTAGTGCCCCTTTTCCTTGCACCAAGTACAGACATCCTTGGGCATCTTAGAACCAGAAAACTGCTTTTTCTTGTTCTTCTTACCATTCTTGCTTCCCCCCGTCGCCATCATCAGGAAGCATGGTCCTCTGTACCTGTGCATGCACCCTTGTGGCGCAATTCCCTAGCATGGGGGTGCCGATCTGACATCCTCTAGGGATAAGTCGTCCTTGTTCACAATGAACGACTGAACGAAGTTTTCATATGATGGACGTAACGAGATCAATAACAAAAGTGTGGCATCTTCATCGCCCACCTTCTCGCCAATATAACACAAATCTAGAAGAATTGTATTCATTTGATCAAGATGGTCCTTGAGAGTCGTACCTTCGAGCATCCTCAAAGTGAAGAGCCTTTGCTTTAGCATCAACTTGCTAGTGAGACTCATTGTCATGTAGAGACTCTCCAACTTGAGCTAGAGCTTCGCTGCTTCCATCTGATCTACCACCTCGATGATCACGTCATCTGATAAGCACAACATAATGTTTAAATGTGTCTTCTCCTCCATTGCCTTGAGCACTGATGATGCAACATTCATGCCACCTTTGTCTGCAGTCAAATGTGCCCATATACCTTGCGATTTGAGCAAAGCCTCCATCTTCATCTTCCACGGACTGAAGTTGTTCCCTCCTGTGAACTTGTCGTTCTTAAACATCGATCCGTACATCGTTCTTAGTGGATCTTGAACCCTAGTCACGTGCTCCACCTAGATTGCAAAACCCTAGCTTTGATTTCACCAAGTTGTGAAACCCTAGCTTTGCACCGCCTTGATCTTGATCTTGAAACACCGTCAACCTTAGCTCTGATACCCGTTTGTTGTGACAAACCACCTCACGAAAGTGAATGAATAAAGAAGAACATGGAATTTTACGTGGTTCTCTAGAGAAATATTCGCTAACAACCTCCACGGAGGGAAAGTACCCTTTATTCACTCAAGAGGAACAATTACACTTTTTGTTTGCATATCTAGTAGAGAGATGTCTAGCTTATTTATATAGTACTAGGAATCTTAAAGGAGGTCACCTTTGATGGCTAAAAGCCCACGGCCAGCTAACCCAAGAAACCACCGCCCGTAGCTTGTTTCTCAATTCCATCTTTCTTTTGCCGCATTTTTGACTAGTCAACAATTCAAGGCATTATTTACTAAGTCTAATAGGATTTTAATGAATCATAAAATCAATAAGAATAAAATTGTCAATTAATTATTCAATATTTGTGTATCATTAATTAAGTCTGGTAAAGTCGGAAATATTTATAAAAGTGATGTATACTAACGTCTAAAACGGATGGAGTCTTACAATTGGAGACGGAGTGGAAGTATAGGGCCGGAATTGACCAAATTGATAGCCTGAGATTGATTTTGACAACAAAATGAACGTTCATGGAGGTAATTCGTTTTTTTTTTTTGCCTATTTATTTTTGGTACGTGTTTATTTTGGATTACTAGTATTGAAGAAAGATCAACTAATAGGAGTGATTACATGTGATGGCTCTTCACATACAATAATACCACAGACAAATATAACAGACTTGTAAAAAAACGAGTCATGGATCTTCAAATAAGAGGAGTGATTACATGTGATGAATCTTTCAAAATCGTCACAAATCACGTCATATCCTATTTGCTACCACTCTTCATGACTCTAGAAAACAAAACAAAACAACAGACTACAATTTTTCATACCCTCTTCTTCCATAACTTTCTTCCTCAACAAAAAAACAAAATAAGTAAAAAAAACTTTGACCCGAGAAAACAAACAAACAGACTAACAAACTTGGACCCGAGAAAAAATACTAATAATTCTTCGCCTCCTCCATTGCAACCCATCCGACACCAGTTGTCACCCACAATAATAAGTACCAATATCAGTAGTTAGATCCTCCTCCTCCTCACTCCCGCCGCCGCCGCCGCCACTGCCGCCGATCCTCCTCCAGTAGCTCTTACTCTCTTGATTGGTGCAAGTGGCAGTGGACGTAAGCGTATTGGTTGACTACGTGGTGGCTGCAATTCGGCCGGATTTGTACTATCCTCACCACCAGCTGGTGGTGTTGGTGGTGTTATCGCAACAAGGGAAATGACCAGTGAAAAAGCGAATGTGAGGAAGAAGACTATCGCCCATGGGTTCCCGTGGTATGTCATGCCGATGGCGTTCAGAAGCGAGGTTAGCACCACCGGGTAGACCACCTCTGCCACCATGGGAGGTGGCCCAAAGAACCAGACCATCAGAGAAAATGAGAGAACTTCGAGCTCAGCAATACCAAATTCGTAAAAAAAAAGGCATGTCACGAGTGATATTCTTGTAGCTGGCGAGCAGGATGGATGTAAGCACTCCTAGCTGAACTGTTCCCCTCATGCCAACCCTTCAAATTGTTCCTACACTGGTCGGCCATATCAGGTTCACATAATGCAAGGAATATGAAACTAATTCCTAGACCACAATACATCAGGATGGGTATACCCAAGTACCCCTCCAACATATAATCGGCCCCTTTAATGTCGTGGAAATAACAAAGAGCAATGTAGCAGACACAACACAATCATAGAAACTAAGGGTGTTATTTGAGTAGGCGATGGATAAAGGAGGACATTGAGGAGAGAAACCCCATTTTAGTTTGCAGAAAGAGACTTCCACCCCCTTTTGTATGAATAGAGGACACTTGGACCCATTCTAGTTTGTTGAAAGACACTTTCACCCCTTCAATGTGCCAAAAATTTTGGAAACTTACACCCTCTTCATTGTGAGGCAATTAGTCTCGGCGCGGGGCTCCTTCATAAAAAATAGTTTTGGAGACTAATTTTACCCCATATCATGCAGAACGTCTATTATATCCTTGAGTAACCCCCATATATTGCATAGAGGATGTGTTTTGATGGTTGTTTTGAAGAAACCGTGTTGTTTTTTATTACTTAGTTTTTGACTAAAGATACCATATTTTGTTCTATAAAAGCCAAACAACTAACTGTAGCCAAACAACTAAGTGGCATCGCTCAATTGAGGGATTGGATGATTTCAACGCTTTCATCCAACACAACGCTCTTTTGGAAGTTGTCAATCATGGTACGCACTTTACTTGGACAAACAATCGTCAAGGTGTTCATTGCACCTACGAACGAATTGACAAAGCTTATGCCTCTTCTAATTGGATGACTCTCTTTCCGAATGCAATCCTTACAACTCTTCCTATTCAACATTCGGATCACAATCCTCTTATTTTGGATACTCATGGATTTTCGTCTAACTTCAACAAAAGACCTCGGAGAATGGAATCCCACTGGTTGCAATCTGCAGCTAATTGCTTCCATTACAAAAAGAGTAATGGACTTGACTATTCTTGGCTCCCCTCTTTTCCAAATGATGAGAAAACAGGACCTTATTATGAAGCATCTTCGGAACTGGAACAACATCATAAATATGTCCCCAAAGCTTAAAATCGAGAAAGTTCAGACGCAGCTCGCTGTTCTCCAATCGAAACTCACGGAGGTTACTGATCCATCCTCGGTTGAAGCTTGTAATCTCCTCCAGCAAGATCAAAATCTGCGATTTAACCTTGATGATTTACTCCAGCAACAAGAAATTTATTGGAAGCAAAGATAGAAACAAAACTGGTTAGATCAAGGAGACAAAAACACGAGATTTTTCCACTTGGCAACAACTATTAGAAGAAATCGACTCACAATTTCAGGAATCAAAGATGGGACAGGAAACTTTCTGGTGGATCAAAGTTTAATCGCTGCACATCTCAAAGATCACTTTAAACTCCTACTTCAACCCCATGTGCCTTGTTCCTCAACAAACTTTGATCCTCTCCGAGATTTATCAATTCCGTCCCTCATCAGCAAACACATTGATCAAAATCAAAAGACCCTCTTGGAAGCTGAATTTCTTAAGGAGGAAATTAAGAAAGCAGTCTTTGAATTTGCAGCCTTTAAATCACCAGGCCCGGATGGTATTCTGATGGAGGTTTATCAAAAACATTGGGATATTGTCAGCAACCAATTGGTTGCCGCAATCAAGCATATGCTTTCAACAGGTCACATGCTCAAGGAGTGCAACAAAACATTAATTGCGC
The DNA here is from genome assembly GCA_023055425.1 of Linanthus parryae. Lineage (NCBI taxonomy): Eukaryota > Viridiplantae > Streptophyta > Magnoliopsida > Ericales > Polemoniaceae > Linanthus > Linanthus parryae. The sequence continues at coordinate 72,097,558 of JALGPY010000002.1, forward strand.
TGATTCCGAAATCTTCAGCTCCAATATCTGCTTCGGATTTTCGACCAATCAGCTTATGTAACTCCATCTACAAGATCATCTCAAAGGTTCTTGCAAACCGCTTGAAGACAGTGATTCCTGGTCTTATTTCTGTAAACGAGAATGCTATCAAGGGCCGTCTTATCACCGACAATATCCTGCTGGCTCATGAGTTACTTCATTTCATTGGCAACAAAAGAACAACCAAAGCGTCTTTTTACGGGCTCAAGCTGGATATGAACAAAGCCTTTGACAGAATTTCTTGGGATTTCATTGATAAATGCCTCACTCAAATGAACTTTGGGCATTTCTTTATCAAGTGCATTATGTCTTGCATCACTACTGTCTCATCAGCAGTCTTAATTAATGGAGAAATCACGGATTATTTCAATCCAACGGCTGGTATTCGTCAAGGTGACCCCCTATCCCCATTTATCTTCATTATTGTCCAGCAAGCTCTTTCAAGTTTACTTGCTTATCTGGCCTCGGAGAAAGATTTGGAAGGTATAAAAATTAGCAGAACTTCCCCGCCTGTTAATCACCTTCTTTTTGCGGATGACACATACATCTTCCATAAATACTCTGAAACTCATGCTTGGCTTCTCAAATGGGGACTTGATGCTTTCTGCTCTCAATCTGGCAAAAAATTGATCTCCAAATCGGATATCTTTGTCAGTCCAAGTATGAAGTCAGATCAAGCCCTGATTCTCAGCCAAATTCTTGGAATCCAACTTGTTGCCAAACCAGGGAAATATCTTGGTAGTATCATGGACTTCTCTCTTTCCAAAATGGAGATCTTTAAAGGTATTATTCAGAATATTCAAAAGCGACTTAAAGGTTGGAAGCTTCACTCCTTATCATTCGCGGGCAAATGCACATTGATCAAATCAACATTACTTGCAATCCCCACATATCTTCTTTCGGTCTTCAGAGCTCCGGCATCTTTTTTTGCTAAAGTTAAATCGATCATTCTCAATTTCCTGTGGTCAAATGGCAGCAACAAAGGCATAAGATGGAGGAAATGGGATCTTCTATGCAAATCTGTTTCAGAAGGAGGTTTGGGTTTCCGTGACCTTCAACTCCAAAATCAAGCTCTTCTTGCCAAATCAGCTGCTAGAATTCTTGCTCATCCTGACTCACTCCTATCAAAGGTACTTCTAGGGAAATATTGCTCGAAGATTTCTTTCATGCATACTAAAGCTTCAGGGAATATATCATGGGGATGGAGAAGCATCCTATGGGGGAAGGAATTACTCCACAAGGAAACGCGATGGCTCGTCGGCAATGGGAATAAGATTGACCCATTCAGGGATAAATGGATCATTGGCCATGATCATCTCCTTGGCGATCACTTCTCATAATTCTATGAAGGTCTTCGTGTCAAAAATTTCATTGATCCAAACGCAAAGACTTGGAGTCGGTCTCCTGGCTCAATTCTATGGCGATGATTTAAAAAATGAAATCCAAAAAAAATTCATCCCTCACGGAAATCGAGAAGATTGTCTCATATGGCCCCACAACGCAAATGGTGAATACTCGGTTAAGTCTGGCTACCTCTTTCTTGCCAAAACATTGGTGGAGCTACCCCCTTACATGGAGGATACAGCTATTTCTTTATGAAAAAAGGTCAGACTACTCAAGCTTGGTCCAAAATACACATCGTTCTTTTGGAAATTACTTTCAAATGCTCTTCCAGTCTTGAAGACTCTTAAAAGACGAAACTGCCCCATCACTTCTGATTTATGTCCTCGTTGCAAAAAAGAACAAGAGAGTCTCCTACATTGCTTCATTGGATGTCCCTCCTCAAAGGATATTTGGGATGGCACTTCCCTTAACATTAGTACCACTATGGCCCAGTCGCAAACTTTCTCCTCTCTTCTTCTTTCTAATTTCACTTCTTTGCCCTCTTCCGAGGAAAGGATTTATTTCCTCCCAACATTGCGACACATTTGGTTATTTCGAAATGAGGCGGTAATGAATGGAAATTTCATTACCACCCAAGCCTCATTAATAACTCTTGGTCAGTCGGTTGCTAGTTTTATGCGGCCGCTCCTACGCTCTTCTCCTCAGGATAATCAGACTCAAGACGCAGTTACTTCAGCTGGAGCAAATAATTTGGATAACAAGTGGTCTATTGGAAATAAACCTCAATTTTTTCATCGATTCATGGTGGACGCTTCTTGGAAATCTGATGGAGTCTCGGCAACTGCCTGGATGAACGAAAAAGACAGCACTGAAGCAAATTATGAAAATTTACTAGCTACTTGCCCGTTACAAGCCGAAGCAATAGGAATCTCCAAAGCACTTCGATGGCTTCTCTACCATGGATTCAAGAATATTGAACTTCTGACCGACTCGCTTCAATCCGTTCAGAACCTCAAAGGATTAAGATCAGGCTTTAAAATTGAAGGAGTAATCCAGGAAATCCAGTCAATTGTTGTTCATTTTGAATTTATTTGTCCTTTGTCAAGAGAGAGCAAATCCAAAGAATCCATGATAGGATTCAAAGGAGGAGCCAAAATTGTAATGTTGTTTGATTAATGTGATTTCCCCTTAAAAAAAAAACTTCAGTTTATAAAAAAATGTGTCCCAAAACTTACTTTTGGTCACGGACTCCAACCCCAAACTAACAACATCATAATGGGGGTGGGGGGAGGGTAAGTAACCTGAATTTCGACACACTGAAGCGGTTGAATTATACTTATCGAAACTAAAAGCGGTGAAAGTGTCCTTCTGTCAAACTCGTGCGGGTGAAAGTGTCATTTACCTCTACTGGAAATTATACTCGTTTCGAAACAATTTATTTTAGATGTAGTAATTATTTTAAATTTTTGTAAGACTAAAAAGAGTTAGTTTTTTTGCGAGCTAACATAGAAGAAAAGTAAGGCACTGTCTTCTTTCCATAATTTTAGTTGATTTTTTTACATTATTTAAGTCATAAAAAAATTCTAACATGTTCATTTTCGCCACAACTTATTTTAAGTAGTTTTTTTTTCTTAAATACTTAAAAAAGTATTTTTTTCTAACTTCAAGTTTTCTTACAATTCAGCTGAAATAGAAGAAAATTAAGCAACCTTGTTTCCCACAAAGATATGGTCTAATTGTTTTAGAGCATTTCACAATTTTAGAGGTAAGCAAATTTTTTACCTTTTCCTAAAATGATACAAAAAGATAACTAACACTTTTTAGAACATTTCGCAATTTTTGAGGTAAGCTGTCTTTTTACTTTTTCCCTAATATAATACAAAAAGTCACTTAGTTTAGGTAAAGAAAGCATAGCCTAAGGAACATTTTTTTTTTCTAAACAGATACATTTTAGAACTTAATTTTTCTTGAGAACTTTAATATTTTAAAAGTAAGTAACCTTTTAGTCCTTTCTAAAAAAGATAAATAATCATCCAAAATTAGGCAAAGAAAGGAGGGCATCAAAGCAACCCCTATATATAATCCTCCTTGCTAGTTAATTTTTCTCATCCCATCACGATAAATTATCTCTCTCAATCAGAGAGCCTGTTTGGTTCCAGCTTAAAATCTCAATTATGTGGGTGAATAAGTTGGCTGATTTATAATGTCGGTGATAAAATATAATAAAGGGATACAATAATACCAAAGACAAATATAACAGACTAGTAAAAAAACGAGTCATGGCTCTTCAAATAAGGGGAGTGATTCCATATGATGAATTTTTCAAAATCGTCACAAATCACGTTATATCCCATTTGCTACCACTCTTCATGAGTCTAGAAAACAAAACAAAAAAGACAACATACTACAACTTTTCACACTCTCTTCTTCCCTAACTTTCTTCCTCAACAAAAAAAAGTAAGTAAAAAAAAACTTTGACCCGAGAAAACAAGCAAATAGCAGACTAACAAACTTGGACCCGAGAAAAAATACTCACAATTCTCCGCCTCCGCCATTGTCGCCCATCCGCCACCATCAGTAGTTAGATCCTCCACCTCCTCACTCCCACCGCCGCTGCCACCGTCGCCGATCCTCCTCCGGTTGCTCTTACTCTCTTGATTGGTGCAAGTGGCAGTGGACGTAAGCGTATTGGTTGACTACATGGTGGCTGTGGTGGCTGCTGTTCGGCCGGATTTGTACTATCCTCACCACCAGCTGGTGGTGTTGGTGGTGTTCTGGGAACAAGGGAAATGACCAGTGAAAAAGCGAATGTGATGAAGAAGACTATCACCTGTGGGTTACCGTGGTATTCCATGAAGATGGCATTTAGAAGCGAGGTTGACACCACCGGGTATACCACCTCCGCCACCACGAAAGGTGGCCCAAAGAACCGAACCATCTGAGAAAATGAGAGAACGTCGAGCTCACTGATACAAAGTTCGTACAAGAAAGGCATGTCACGGGTGATATTTTTGTAGCTGGCGAGGAGGATGGATGTAAGCACTTCTAGCTGAACTGTTCCCCTCATGCCGACGCTTCAAATTGTTCCTAGACGGATAGGCCATATCAGGTTCACATAATGCAAGGAACATGAAACTGATCCCTATACCACAATACATCAGGATGGGTATGCGTAATCGGCCCCTTTAATGTCGTGGATATAACAGAGAGCAACGTAACTGAAACAACCCGGGATCACGGTTCAGGGTTAAAGAGACAGTCGATAACCAAAAGTAGAAATAAATTTACGAATATTACAATTTAGCTAATAAATAAAACAATTTTGAGAATATAAGTTTACAAATTGTAATGTGATTGAAATAAGCTTTGTGATCTACTGAGTGATCTAACTTAAGCTAAACGTCTTTGTCACTATCCACGTTACCATCCCCCCACCTTGATTGATGTCCTGCGATTTTAAAATGGCAAAAGGCGACACAGTTTTGAAGGAAATGATCAGTAAAAAATGAGTAAATATACACTACGACATGTAATGCAGCGAGTGGCACAGAAGCATGATTTGAAACAAATCAGCAGACTTAAAATAGTAAAAACTAACAGGGTAGGGAATTTGGAGCAACTGAAAGTAAGCAAGTAACAAAAACCTCTCAATTCAAGAACATTGAGAAACCGCGAGTATTCGATAATATATCCAGAGTAAGCAAGTCCATTTAAGTTGATAACGATATTAGTTCATGAATATCCAAAGCTTTTCAAATCATTTCAATCGATTAGGGCATATCCAGAGCCACAAACAACTTCAATAGAGTATTCAACTTTCTTTCAAGTCCAATTAACCGTTAAGTTTAGCTGAGACATGTCCAGAGCCACCATCAGGATCCATGTAAACAGAGTAATCACGAAATAATCACAAAGGGTTCCTTCTAGGGTATATCTAACCCTATTTCACCCGAGCGTTAAGGGAGCCCATTCGTCAACCCCGCTCATAACATTAGCTAAAAGGCCTTAAGTGTCGACACCCCTATACCGTAGTGACCCTTACAAGTATAAGTAGCACTCTATAGCTCTACAAACCCCTTGGCCTCAATATCTTGGTACATTTTGGCTCATCGGGGGCGGATTCATGAACAATTAAGTTCTATCCAATAAACGGAAGCATTGCTTCAATGGCATTAGCCATAAGAAAATGGAGGATCGCTTGGCGTCTCCCATTAATAACACAACTTTGTACATCATCCTAGATCTATTAGAGGTATTTATTACCTTTATTTATCATAACCAAAGTTGGTATACAATATTCACAAGTCATTTCCATGAGTTCTCAGTATAAATCAATCATTGGATTTTTTCAGTATAAATCATGTTTTTCATACTCTTTCAAATAAGACGATATTCATTTAAAACGTCACACACATGGGCACAATGTGATTATTAAAGTTTTGCACATATGTATTTTATTTCTTCTCTTTACAATAGACAAAATCAGATTATCAACTTATCGCAAGTAAGTTCCAAGACTTAAAAAGATAATTCAATTTATATCCAAACAATTTCGAGTATTAAATCATGCTTTGCATATTTTTTCAATCAACAAATATTCATTCGAGATATCACACAAACACTCACATTTTGATAAGTAAGAGTCACACATATGTACTTACCACTAAGATGAAGCACAAGCAAAAGCGATCAGGTAGATCGATCACTCCAACGAGAACCACTCTCTCCTACGAGGTCGAGGTCTACAATCACACGTATAACGTATTCGTTACAACTAATTTACACATGCATAATAGAAATGCAAACCTAGATGCCACATATTCATATATGTCACCAATGCACATATTATTATTTCACACTTATCAAAATAAATCAAACAACACACTTAGAATTTCAAAAACTCAAGTTTTCTAAAAATGGTGAAACTACAATTCTGGAAAGAATTGCAGCTCTAACTTTAGAGGCATATTTTTCATATCAAAACATCTCCTAAAATCATGAAATAACTTTATGATGAACCTACATGTGTCTACATTCAGAAACATCAAGAAAATCATGCATAGATATTATAAAAAAATCAAGTTACAAAATAAATAAACAATATTGTGCAGAGACAAGTTTGGCAGAAAGTTTCAACTTTGAAGAACAATTATTACTCCATAGAGGAATATACTCTGGCTAGGTCATGATGATGGATTTCACAGGGTGTTGGGAGGAGAGTAGAGGCCGTAGAGTTGATTTCGAGAGAATGGAAAACTACAAGTAGGTCATTGAATTGGGAGAAGAGGAGTGAGAATAGAGAGAGAGAGACATGTGGAGAGGAATTTGTGACGGCTTCTAAGGTTATACGTAATGAACAGAGCTGGCATCCGAAACTCTTTATAGGGGTATGTGGAGGATGGAGGCATTTGTAAATATTTCCCGCGACTAACCTTTCACCGTTGCAAAATGTGTACATTTTCTAATTAAAATATTTACATAGTTCAAAACGGATGGATAAGATTAAGGATTTTGTCATTTGTGGATGGTATATTTGATTCAACTTCGCTTTCTTCGAACTCTCAAGTTCAACTATTTTTTTGCTTTATTTTTTTCCAATCAAGTTCAACTATTGGGATTGTTTGGGAAAGCTAGATTAATAGCTTAATTAATTATATTTGAATAATTAATCTCACCCATTTAGGAAATCAAATTAGTTATAGCTTTTTATCTAACAGCCGGGTCTAGTTGGATTAACAGCCGGTTCCGGGTAATATTTAAATGGTTACTGTTTCTGACTGCTGTACTACCCGAGACCGGTTGTGACCTAATCGGGTCCGGTTCTGTTATGCCCGGTACCGGTTTATATCATCAACCCTGCCTATAAATTCTGCATGTGTGTTCATTTTCACGACGTAGAGTTTTTGTCTGCTGTTAGTTCTTCCAACACATTCGTGGCTCTCCTACCAATCAGGTGAAGACAACTAAATTTTATATTTTTGTTGTGTTAAATATTCAAGCAAAGTATTTAATATTGACTTGATTGTTCCATTTTTTGAAGGATGCATGGTGGTCGTGGCTCAACTCTTGACAGTCGTAATGCTCGAATGAGTGTGATTCAACACCCGCATAATTGGAACTTGGAGGATTGAGAAATTTTCATTCATTTTCTTCTTGAACAAAAAGAGTTGGGGAACATGGAAGGGTCACATTTTCATATTGTTGCATTCGAACGGATTGCAGCAGAATTGGCCGAACGAACCGGTCGTACCCACACACCAACGCAATTGCGACTCCAGCTGACAATCTCCGCGTCCTCTTCTTGCGTTGGGTTAGGGAGCAACGTGCTTAACAGAATGGACCTCCAATGGTTGAACCGAGTGTTAACCCGATCCGTCACCCTCGTTTTGTGACGGACAATGTCCACAATTATGCAATTTGTACAGTGTCCCGTACCCGGGCGCGAATGAGCTCGTTTTCAACCCAAACTTGGGTGCTGATGAGCTGGGCATGGACCTTGACCACTCGTCAGATTCTAATTCTGCCTGAAGTTGTTGTTCGGGAAAATATTGGTGTGTTTCATTGGTGTTTTGTAATATGTGGCATTTTAATCTTGTGGAATAAAATGTAGTATTGTTGGTTGTGTGTAATGGCTCTACGATGTTTGTATGTTTCGTTACATTTAATTGACGTAATTGCAAAGTAACAAACTGTTTGTACATACATCGACATTTCTATTGTGTCCTTGACGCTGCAAGTAAGATGGTTGCAGAGTGGACTGCACCAACGTTCGATGGTGAGACCCATGTACACGTACACAATAACCAGATGTATTGGCCTGCGTTCAAGGTATTCGTCACCTGGAAAATTAAAATACTCGTTTTAATTATTGAATCTAATCCATATATTTGTGTTCAGGATTGTATTGGTGCAATGGATGGCACACATATGCAGGTCTGTGTGGCGGAAGAGAATAACATAAACTATATTGGGAGGAAGAGTTATGCAACCCAAAACGTGCTTGCAATATGTGATTTGACATGTGCTTTACATACGTTTCGGGGGGTTTGGCAAGGGTGTACGCACGACACACGAATTTTATACAATGTTTAAGAAAATCATAGCATGGGTCTCCCATTACCATTTACCACCAACATGAAAATACTACTTGGTCGACGCGGGATATCCTAACATGCGGGGATTCCTAGCGCCGTATAATGGTGAGTCGAGGTACCACCATGCTCAATTCTGCAAAGGGGATGCCCCGCGCAACGCTTTAACCGGTGCCACGCGTCTTTGCGAAGTGTCATTGAGCGCACTTTTGGGGTATTGAAAACTTGTTGGCAAATCCTAGAATCAATGCCCCATTCACTTATCCCGTTCAGGTAACCATCGTAGGTGTGACCATGGCATTGCACAACTTTGTTAGGAGACACGATCAAAGAGATGCTTGGTTCCGATTTGCTGAGAGGTATGGTGCAAGGCATCGTCAATGACAAGAAACACACGTTAACGCTAATGTCGCGTCAACCTCCAACTTCAGAGTGTACGACCCTTCCATGATGACCGATGATGCCACGATGCTAGCAATACGTGACGAGATAACATCTGTCATTGTCAATGCTCACGAATAAATCTTGCCAATCTCATCGTGTAAAATATATGTTAGTAGTTTGGTTAGTAACTCCGTCATTCTTTCAGTTAGTAAAAATTATATTTTTATACTAACCGTTTATTTATAAAATAATTAATATGGTTGATGAATTTGATATTAATTGATGCAAAAATATTTTTTGCTCACAAAAAGTAAATGCGTGAATGTATTTTTTAATTTAACTTCGTTTTAAATTAATTTAGATGGATATGAATAGATAAACACGAACATTTTATTACAATAACCCCAACGGAACATGATAAATTAAAACACAATAAAAAACATAGGCTATGGCAAGATAAGTAAACATGGACTTCAACACGATTATGAAACATGGACCACGACACAATTACAAACATGCGATTAAAAAACACAAATCAATCTTAAATTCCTGCCGACGACGACTGCGGAACACTGGAATCAGAATCGGATGACAATTGATGAGATGGTGGTTTACGATTGGAAAACAAAGCGATAATCTTAGCCTCAATCTTCTTAAAACTGCTCTTCACGTAGTTCTTCAATTTTGAAACCTTATGGTGCACTTTATTCACGTTCTAGTTGACCTTGTTTAATTTCAACTGATGCTCCCTCGCACTGGTCGATCGTTGTGTGGCCTGACTCGCAGGTGGGGTAGGAGAGGGGCGTCTGAGGTACTATGATGTCGCCTGGTAGATGGTCCAGTGCCATCGTCTCCCTCATCTCGTGTAAAAAATCCCCGTAGCTTCAACGATCAGTGGGTTTCTCAATGGCTTCAACGACATCGTCAAAGGACGATTCGATACGGTAGTACGACATTATTGTTGTCCAACTCGCACCATATGGGATGCATTAGTTCTTATTACCACTACCCAAACACCTAAACATTACACGCAGCAAAATGTGCGGTAGAGACAAATGAAGTTCAACACACAACAATGAATGACGAAGCCCAAATGTGTCTACCTCGTATCCTTTACCTGTCCGCGGTAATATAGCTTTTTCCAAGACATGTTTGAGCAGACGATGCTTGGGCTGGATGTCCGCCGTTTTCAACGCCGTCAGAATGGGGTACCGGTGCACGCAAAAGGACCCATAGTAATCCTCCATGGGCATTGCAATATGTTTTTCGAGGTCCTCCATTTTGGTGAAATAAATATTCTCTCCTGAGTTAGGTATGTTTAGCGCCGCAACCAAACATTCTTCAGTTAAATGCATGCACGTTCCCTTCAAGTACGTAGCCGGATAACTGATATTACCCGGAACATGCACAACCTCCATGTTTGCGAATACTATTCGAACAAGCATGTGATACAATTTTGTGTCGAGATCAGCCATTGATTGCCAACCCATGTCGTTCAAGTAAGACATGAGAAACTCGTCATACCGCTCTTCTAAGTCGATAGCGTTCAAGTAAGACATGAGAAACTCGTCATACTGCTAGGGGGTACACACTTAACACTAGAAAACTAATAACATTTCACATGTTAGAATATTTAAGGTACTAACAAATATCGTTAGTTTTTTTAGAATTACATCATATAGTCGGTTCGAACTTGGGATCTCATGCACGGTTTCAAACACTATACCACTGAGCTAGCACCCATTTGCCATTTCATTAGTTTAAAAGGATGTAAAACTAACTTTCATCATTTAGAAATAACAACATATTGTAAATAAATGAATTTTGGAACTAATATCAACCAGAAAACTGCTTAGAATCAAGAAGTAACCTAGCCCTTTGGTTCAATTATGAAATTCGACATCCAATATACATGAATAAGTTTAATTCTATAAGAATAATCCTCTAATTTAGAGTTCAGTTCTTTTATGTTTGATTGATTATTTGATATTATTGTGACAAATTAATGAAGAATTCCATCTGATCGCAATGAATATATATTCGTGGTCTTTGTAATGAGTTTTACACGTTTTGGGAGTGTTTAGTTTAGTTTCTCTTTCTAATAGACAAGTCTGAAACGTTTTCAAACTTATTAGGGGGGGGGGGGTTAATCTATGTAATTTGGGGAGGGGAGGGGGGGACCCGTATGATAAACCTAAGAAAAGAAATGGAAAATCGTAGTGGTTGGAACCAAATCAGAGGGGTCATGTGCCCACCCCAGGTCCAACGTCGGTCCGCCCTTGCCGGCCGGAGTAAACAGTTCTCCACGTTAGCTCATCATACCTCAAGTTTTGAGAATCAGAAAAAAAGGGATTGCGTTGGAGATGAGAGTCAGAGGTAGATTGTTATTTGGCCGAATATGATCGTTCAGGGGTACGTTGTCGAAATTTCGCCGAGACGCCATTTCGAACTTGGTATCAAAAGAGTAGGTTGAGAAGAAGAATGTTAGAAATGGAGTTGGGGTGTAGGAAGAAAATGGAGGCAGTGGATATTTGTAGGGGGTTGGAAGGAGTTGGAGTAGGTTTCTTCACAGAGGAGTTGGCAAAGGGGCATTCAAAACAAGTAGAAGAGGACAACAATTTGGGTAGTGCCGAAGTCAGGCACGGAAAATGGGGGGAGAATCTCATGTTGGATTGATTACTAAAAGCCATGCTTTTTGTATTGGATTATATGAATTTAATATTTATGAGAATGATTTTGAGCAATGTTTTTGCATTATATTATTATTGTGCACAATTGTCTATTGTTCCATATAGTAGAAGATCTGGTGTGTAGAGTCTAGCTTACACACATAAGATCTTATCTTCGGTTCTAGTGGAATGAAAGCTGTGAGTTCATAATCTAGATGGAATTAGACAAACCATCGGAACGATTGCAGCACACTGTTTTAGTAGGCCTGTCTTGGTTACAGGAAACAGTATAGTTCATACTATAGTTTCAACTCAATGTGCTAGTATACTTTGTGTAAATTGAACATGACCAAGTTGAGATCATTGTCTTTGTACTGACATAATAAGAAAATCTATGTCACGTGGTTATTGTGATTACTTATGCTCTTAATCCTTAGATAGTCAATGTGCACATGTATTTAGTAGTTATTGCTTTGACAAGTCAAGTGAGTGAGATTCCTATGGAGTCAATAACCTCGATGAGTTGGGTGATACTATTGAGTCCATGGTGTAAATTGATATATCGAAGGAATCCATGTCCCGATTATGGGATTGATGATATCCGCTTGATGAAGCTTATAAGTTTTGATTATGTCAAACCCTGTAGGTAGATTACTTGGTAATCTGGACATATCAAATAAGTTAAGTGGTAAGGATCAAATTGAGAAGAGGTCGATTAAATGAATTAGTCAGTAATTAATTTAATCGACGGATATCTGTAATTTTAACATGGGGAGAGAATAAGTATTTAATAACAGGAGCTCGAAATATTATTTTTTGAGAATATGGACATGAGTGCAATAACAGTTATTTAGTGGTACTAACTGTCATTAACTTTATTTGGGCTAGATTCCGGTGGAACCAGAAGTCCTAATAAAGTTAGGAGTCTAATTCGTATTTTCTCCTCCAGGTCCCTCCCGTAGCCTATATAAGTTGTTTTGTAGTCTTCAGAATTCGTATGCTTCAGATACACACCGAAATCTAGGGTTTCGAGAGTGAGAGCAATTCGTCTGGAGGCCAAGAAGGATTCTGGAAGCAGCAAGCCCACACTTTCATCCAGAAGTAACTTCAGGAATACTGGAGAAGATCCGGAGTGTTCAGACCTACATCAGATAGCTTGGACGCAGGCTTGAACCCTAATTCCACCTAGTAGGGTTTCTAGCGTTCATGTTGAAATAAATTTTAATCGGCATAGCAGACATTTAATCGAACTGGTCTAGGGATTCGCCTCCCTTCATCTCATTGACAACGAGGTGGTCAAATGGCCAATAAAGAAGCGACACGTGGTCTATTCAACGCGCGAAAAAATGAGTCTGTCCTGGGCCGGTACCGGTTGACTAGCAACCGGTCCCGGGGTACACATTCACCAGGTCCTGCTTGGGGTATTACATGGTACCGGTTGTCGGATCGGGGTCCGAGTACGTTCGCGTAAAAATCTCCCCGCCCCGCCAGATTATTGATAATTAATCTATCATATAATTAAGCTTTGCCAAACTTGTAATACCCCGTTTAACTAGTAGGGGTAAAACAGTCATTTTAGAAGCTTAATAACGATTTTATTTACAAAATAATATTTTAATAAATCTTTGATTTTAGTTTGTAGAAAGTTTTAGAATATAATATTAGAGTAATAGTCAAGAATTAATTCGTAGTCGTTTCACAAATTTTAGCTAGTTTTAATTTATAGCGCGTGTCCAACCACCGCGATAATTGCTAGGCTTGCCACACCCAATCACCCAACCACATAGTACTCCACCCACACCCAATTATTACCAACAAATATTATTTAAATTGAAAAGCTTTTCCAGGAAGAACTCATCTCCTTCCTCCACACGACACCATCACCGCCTCACACCACCTTCGGGAAGACTCTCCAACCACCATCACCGCCCCTGTCACATCACTCCTACTTGGAGCCCAAGTAAACCCATCTATATAAGCCACTCCCTGCCTCCCTCCTCACGCCAGCAGCCACCCTCACAACCACCACCTCCCTCATCACCATCGTCGTCTTCACCAACACCACCATCACCACTTACAGCTCCCTCTCTCTCACTCTGTCCAGCCACCTTCTTCTCCCTCTGCTCTCAGCAACCTCCATCAGCAACAGAGGCAAGAGGTGGCAGCAGCCACTTCCACCACCGCAGCCACCCAAGAGGAAACCCACCTGCCCAGCAGTCTCTCTCGCTCTCTCTCCTTCTCTCCCTCCCTCTCTGTTCTCAGATCTCATCAGAAACAGAGTAGAAGCAGTAGCAGCGACCACCATAGCCGCCATTGCCGCCGTCGGACAAACACCGAAGAAAACCCACTTCACTCTCTCTCATCCCCGTTTCCTTATCTGAGTTCTCTGATCGATTTGGGCTCATCCCCGACCTGAAGCAGAGCCCAAGGAAGCAGCCCCAGCAGCAGCAGAAGCCACAGCCACCGGCGACCTCCATTGTTGCCGGCCAGAGCTTCGGCCGAACACTACCCAAGCACCGCAACAACACCCAGACCCTCTCGTTGCTTCCAGACGACCCTCTGGACCCCGACCAAATCATTAGGAGGCTCAAACCCAGCTGTGAAAGCCATTAAATCCGGCGACAAAGCTCAACTCCGGCGACTCTGACGTCAAGCTTCGACCCGACCCATTTCTTAACGATTTCCGGCCATTTTTTGCCTAGGTGCGTTCTAAACTTTCTGATTAGTTGTTATATGTTGTTAAAATTGAAGCTTGTTAGCTTGAATCATAGTTGGATTGAAGAAATTGAAACTGTTGAAATAGGGGGGTAAAAGTGTAGTTTATGTAAAATGTTATAACATGAAATAGGGGGGTTCTTTTTGTACTTTCAGGAACTAGAAGGTGGCTAGAGTACTTTAATCTAACTGATTTTGTAACTAGTTGGGGGTGTTTGTAGACTTTTAATATAAATAGGGGTTTATGTGTCTTTTACTTAAACTGACACTTTCCGTTAAAAATAAAAATAATAATTTCGGACTATAAATAATTTCTAATAATACTAGTTTTCATCCTCATTTTGGAAAAGTAATTTGGGTATTAAAATAGCAAACGGTTTGTTCGTTAGAAATTAAACAAGAAATATTTTTAGTTAAAGCTTTATAAATATTGTTAAATCACTTAGTTAATAACTTGGATGTTTAATACTTGTAAATTGGATATTTTGCTAGGTTCTAAACATTGTTTTGTTGCGACTAGTATTTAGGGAAAATTTCTCTTTAAATTAAATAGTTTTAAATATTGTTTAAATGATTATAGAAATAATAATATGCCTTTTTCATAAAAATAAACTAGTTTTATTTTCACTACTATATCAAGCATTTTATAAAATAATTTCTCTAATTAGTTAACCACTTTTAGCTCATAATAATAATAATAGTCGTCTAAATATAAATACGTGATTTTATATAGAAGATTATAACGAAACAAAACGTTAGGAAAAGTTAGCTAGTGGGGTTGGGTAGAAATAAAAGAGAACACTTAGGACGTGTAGTATTCTTATTTGGATGTTTAATTGACATAAAAGTTACGGGTTGTAGGTGACAGTTTGTAGGCCGACCGGCTTTTAGACGTGCTAGTGCTACGGAAGTAAAGTAACATGCCAAGCGTTGAGCCTAGCTTCCTTAGTGTCTTAATATGACTTTATTTCTTGTCTCAAAATGCATTTTTATTTGGTTATTCATTTACTTGTTTTAGTTGAAGTTTCCTTTTATTTCAAGAAGTTATTTTACTTGATGTTGTCACATGATTAATATTAATAATTCGTAATTAACGTAAAGTGGAAAGAGTTGTGCGGGAGAAGCTTATTATTGTCGTGTTGACTTCGGTCACTCGACCAGAGATCAGATTTTATTTTAACCCGGTCGCAACCTGCCGGGTCGCTCCATGTACTCACCTCTCTGGCCGCAAGAAGTCTTGGGGGGCTGCCGGCAGTTAAGGTCATGGCTGCTAGTGATAGATTAGTAGTTCCTTCCCCGTATAATACAGTTTTGTATGAGCTTTTGAAAGGAAAGAAGAAGAGATTGAGGAACATAATCCCCGTTTGGAAGAAATATTAAGATAAGAAGAATTTTATAAGTGTTCCCACTTTATTTATTGAATTCTTTCTTTACAAGTTTTATTCCTCCTGTTTTATTATTGCAAACAGTAAATTCAAGCTTCATCATCTGTTTTACATGTTTGGGTGTTACTTACTCAGTATTTCGTAGTGACTTTGAAACTGCGGTTCCTGTTTCCTTCCCACCGCAGGCTTAGATGCAGAAGGCTATAGCGAAGCTGGGTACGGGGCTCACGTGTAGTATTTAGTTAACAAGTCAGGATGATGTATAACTTTTGGAATCACTTTTGTAATAATCAGAGACTCGCATGACGTTTAATGTTTTGTAATAAATAACATACTTTTGGAATGTTATGCTTAATTCCCGCCATTACTTTTAGCAGCGCCCTCCTGGGCTTTCCGGTCCGGAACGAAAGGCTTGGGAAAGCACAGGCTGTTGCAAAACTACCCCATTGAAAGTCTTACCCGTCTGTTAAAGTTAGAATTTAGTGAAGATGTGCATAAGCTGACCTATCACTTGTGTAAAAAACACTCCCATCCCCATCCACATCCCCACGGGTTTGACACGAAGACACTTTCATTACTTCGAATGTGAGAAAAGACACTTTCTGTCAGTGGGTGCAACTGTTTGGTACACCCAAGGGGTGGAAGTGTGTTTCCCAAACTGGAAGGTGTGAAACTGTCTTTGCACCGAACTTGAAGGGGGTGAAAGTGTCTTTACCCCACACTAGACTGAAATGACATGTTAGGCGGTTGCGTGGTTGCTAGGGAATGTTCACCAATCACCAAGCCCTTCTAGCCAAGGCCAGGGGCGGAGGGAAATAGATAGCTACAGGGGTCATGGCCCCCAAGCCAAAAAAAAGTCACCTATTATTTATATATAAAATTATATAATTTTTGTATCATGGACTTTGTGCCCCCCCCATCACATTACTTTTCAGTTGGAGAAAAACAAGGAGATACATTTCTTATATATATTATATTTGATTTTTTTTTCCTTTTTAATGTCAAAACAGTATCAATCTTTTACATTTAGATAAACACAATCAATTCTTTCTAAAAAAAAGATGAGCACAATCTTTCTCTCTCTCCTCCCTCCAGACTATCCTACCCACGTTTGTTTGTTTTTCTTGACCGACTCTATAACCTTCCTCTCCACTTCATCTATCAATCTACAAAATATGAGCAGCAAAACATATTAATGATTGATCACCAAAAATACATGTCCAACCTAGCCAACTACAGACTGAAATGTTCAACACGGTTTTCCAGTAAGGACGAAGGTAAGTATTTTTGTTTATATTTGTACTATGTTCTTTAATCATCTTGATTTAGGGTTTTGTGTCAATCTCTTGATTTTGGGGTTCTATCTTCCGATTGAGAAATAGTTGGCAGAAAGCTTTACTTCCGACATGATAATTGATGATTTTTATTTTCTGAATAATTGGCGGGCTCAACTTTGAGGAAAACTCACTATCACATTTTTTTCTCATTTTTTGCTATCATTGATGTATTTCTCTGTCTTTTTTTTTTATTGTTTATGGCATGATCATGAAAACGATAAATTATTTGAAGTCATTTGAACAAATAATTTTGATGTTCTATTTTGGCCCCCTCCAAGCTTGAAATCCTCCCTCCGCCCCTGGCCAAGGCACCGCCTCACTTTAGCCCTCCCAACCCCCATTTTGTCACTATCCACATCTCCACCAACACTTTCTTGCCAAGGCTAGAGTTGCCCCAAGGCAATGGGTTGGGCAATTCAAGCCGCTTGCCTTGCCTTCTAGCCCCAATGCCACCTAGACAATCCACCCACTTTTCACCCTCAAATACTAATTTCACATTCAAATACTAGTTTTTTCACAAATACTAATTTTGCCCCATTGAAAAATAATTTGCAAAAATACAGAAAAAAAAGCAGTTTAAACAATTTGTTTGAAAAATCTGGAAAAAAACTGTTTTGAAAAAAAGTTTGCAAAAGTAAAACAAACTGCTTCATAACAGTTTGCAAAAACTGTTTTCGAAAACTGGGAAAAAACAGTTAAAAACAGTTTCAGAAAATATAGAACTGGAAAAAATACAGTTTCAAACAATGCAAAAAAGGTGAAAAAAATAGTTTGAAAACTGTTTATATAAAACTGAAAAAAAAATAGTTAGTTAAAAACTGGACGAAAAAATAGTTTCAAGACTGCAAAAAAACTCCTCGCAACTGGGAAAAAATATTTCACAATAAGTTCGCCAAAATGAAAAAAAAAGCAGTTTTGAAACTGTTTGTAGATAAATTGTTGGGAAACTGTATTTGCAAACAAAGAAAACAAAAAAAGAATAAAAAGACTTTTGCATTGCAAACAGAACACATGTGAAATATTACCGTTAGCCCCTTTTAAAATTTAAATTTATATTAATATAAGCACAAATTGTAATACAAAAATATATATTCTAAATATATAAAACTTATTATAGTAATTAAAACATAATATTTTCATTACATAATAAGTAAAAGTATTACTAATTTCAAAAAACAAAAAAGTAAAAGTATTACTAATACACAAAATACAGTATTTTATTATATTTTTAATAGTGAACAGTGTCTTGCATCTCTTCCATTCCCGACGGGTGGAAACAGACTTCAAAAAGCAGTGAACAACTGCTCTGGTTCCTCAACGGGTGACCATGCCCTTAGTAGGAGGGTATGATGGTAGTTTAAAGACCTTGTTAAGGTTGTTTTTGGCATATCGAGACTCCCCATTTTGACCTTATTTTCTCTATTCACTTGTTGAGAGCATCAACCCTCTCTTCACTTTGCTGAACCAGAACGTTACTCTCTCCGCCGATACAGAGAGTAAAAATGCCGGCGACACCACGCCGCGCCGTGACGGAGGTCTCCGTCGAGTCACTCTCCGCCTCGGGCCGGTCCTCCGAGAAGCTGAGCCTACTGACCCTACAATCGAAGATGAAGTGCGACCCGGAAGGCTACGAGACGGAGCTCGCACTCCTCTACGGGCAGTTCAAGTCGTCCCTCGAGCTGTTCCAGCAACAAGCGGCTCTCAACTTCACTTCGATAAGTGGTATCGGCAGTGACCCCACCGTCGCCAAAGACCTAGGTGATCGAGCCATGTTCTTGTCTCACGTCACTCCTTTTTACCCTAAGCAGCTCTCGGAGTTTCCCAAAGAGCTGGCTGATTTCCTCCGTTCAGCCGCCGCGACTTTGCCGTCTTTTCTAAGGAGCCATGTCGCGCAGGCTCTGATTCTTCTCGTCAATAGGAAGGTAATTTGACGGTTTGCAGTGTTCAATCATTTTGGATTAAATGTTGAATTGTTTTATCAAGTTGATAACTAGCAGCTTAATGATGATAGTTTGAAGAATTTAATCGTTTTGGATTAGTAGTTGATTGATTGGCACGATCAATTTCACAACTACCTTCTTTAGCCTGAAAATGATATTTAGAGGATTTGATCATTGTGATTCGATGAATTTGATCAATCTGATGACTCCATACTTTTGGGGGCCCTAGGCAAAATTTTACACGAAGGTCGTACTGTGCTAGAGTGTAATTTCGACGACAATTGTTTGAGATAATTGGACGATTCAAAAGTATGATACAACGAATAAAATGATAAGAAAACAAAATATGTTAATACATTTTACTCGACTATCTGAGCTTTTTACTATATTTTTTTGCTTAACACTATCGAAATGCATATTGATAAATACACTGTTTAAAATCTAATAAATAAAAATTGGCTAAATACCAAATGAGGGGATCTTTACGGCCTCGGGGCCCTAGGCGACCACGGACCACCTAAGTCGGCTAGTGGAAGGGCCGGCCCTGCTCCCTTTCAGAGTTTAAATGTGATAGTTTGCCGAATACAATCACTTTGGATGGGTAGTTGATTATAAATGTAATCATTTTGACACTTCCTTTTCGAGCTTAAAGATCATATGGCATTATGAATTAGTAGTTGATTGTTGGAATTTAATTTATAATTAGCACTATCACATTGATTATATTCGGTTTTGTTGATGAAATTGAGAACACTTTATGTTTCCATTATTTATGCGTAATACTTTAGATGAGTCTGTTTGTGCTGAATCTTTTTTGATGTGACTGATTTGTTTTCTAGATAGTGGATATTGCGGATACCCTTGCGCTGTTCATGGAACTCCAGACACTAGGAGATAGAGTGTTGAAAAAGTTGGCATTCGAACACGTTATTCATAGTATAAGGCGCATGAACCAGAAGCATAAGAATGATGCGAAGAATCGGGCCCTGCAAAATATATTGTTCCCAATGGTTCAAGTAGGTGATTCTTTTGTTATTGGGATTTGGAGTTTTATTGTGGCGTGTTCTTGACGAGTTTATTGCTTACACTTTATGTGGTTGTAGCAAGAAGATGAGACTAAAGCGAAACGAGCACTTGTCATTCTTTGTGATCTTCATAAGCGAAAGGTTTGGTTTGATGAAAGAACTGCAAACATAATATGTACAGCATGCTTTCATCCATCTCCAAGGTTTGTATTTGTCTTGCGTGTTGTGTCTTTTTCTTACTACATAATTTTTCATTATTGTGATACTATCTGTCTTCTGTCCGTTTATCTAGGATCATGATTGCAGCTCTATTATTTCTTCTTGATTATGAGAACATTGATGTCGACGATGATAGTGACGCTTCAAGCAGTGAGGACGATTCTGCTACTCCAAATACACAAGTAGCAATCAACAGAGAGGCGCTATATAAGGTTTGTGGATGCAATATTCGTTTTTAGTCTGTTGATTATTTGTAGCAACTGGCTAGGAGGCATGAGTGCTTTTGGGAGGGAACCTTACCTGTTGCTTATGGTGTGCTCTATATCTGTTTCATCTTCTGTCTTCCCCTCCCTGTAATTGTGGTCTGGGTAAACCATGAACTTCATTAAACTGATGAAATAGACAAGTTATTTACCCAATTTGTGGATGAATGTCAAATAAAAATATAAGTATAGTATCTTACAAATGGGATAAATGATGAAGCTGCAACCCCAATGCATCTGCACCGCCACTTCTGAAAATTGGCAGATTGCCTCACCTGCACCTGCTCTTCTCAGCAATCAGCTGATAGTTATGTGTTTAAATTGTTTCTCAAGGATATTTAAAAAAAAAATGTTTCTCAATCTCAGTATGAATCGACTAATATTGCTTATTGAACCTACATTGGTCCAAATACTTTTGAAGCTTGTTGCACGTTGAACAACGTGGTACTGTGAGTTGTGACATGGTTTGGTGTAAACTACTGTAGTTTTAGACAATCTGCAACCTGTGTTACCACCAAAGCTGGGTATTCAATTTGAACACCACCTTGTCCTTCTCTGAGGACGTTTATCGTTTGATAAGTGATTTATTTTGATAAATAAAGTGAAGACTACAGAGCGGTTAAACCCTTATAACCTTTATAAGGTAAACCCCTGACAACAAATTGCCCACAGACTATCTCCTTGCAGTTCCAGAGTTAAGTTCCCCGGCTAGATGTGCAATTCCCATAATCCCCTCAGACGTTCGCTTACAGACTTCTTTTTCCCCTTCTACCCCCAGAGTTTACCATTGAACCTTTTTCCACCTAGCGACTGAAATCAAAATGGCGAAAGAGACAATATAAGTGGATGGCTTGATAAAGTACTCTCCATCCTGCCAATCGAGAAGAAGACGGTGCCGACCCGCTAGGCCTGATTGAAACTTACCTGTAAGAACTGTTTGAAACACCTGTAGCCTCTGATTATCTTATGTAAACAGTAAATTGGTAACAAGACAGCTTAGAATACACATGTGGCTCTCAATACTCAAGACCACCCACATTACCGTGAAAGATCAAGATGTCCTGTGAGAAACTTTGAGCACAGTGCAATGGATTCACGCCTATTACCTTCTCCATCGATCTCCGAGCTCAAAGCTTGAACTCCAAATTATGTAGTCGACAAATCTACCACTGCTCTTTCCTCAAGTAAACATGCTTATTGGCCACCAACACCGCCTCAGGGTTCTCTTGTTTTGTTACTACCATCAACTCTTTACCATAATCTTTCAAGGGCTATTTAGCAACCTAAGAAGCTGGATATGCTTGACAAAGAGTCATCATCACTTCCTAGAAATAAATGGTATAGGAGTTGCATTTCTCTTGTTAAATGAACATGGGGCTTCGTCTCTATATTCCATACTTTGAAATTAATTTGAAAAAAAAGAGGTTAAAAGGTACAGGACGTGAGTCTTACTCCAAATTTAGGAATTCAATGCGCGGACCACCTCCAAAGAATAGTAAGGGACCTTCTTTAAGCCATATTCCATTATAGATCAACTGATCGTGCACTGGTTTGTTCAATGTAAATAAAGTATGGACACGCCATTTCCACATCCCCTGGAGAAGCGCTCTTTCCATCTCTTTGAACAAGATACCTCCACAGTTTGAACCTACCAATGATGTCAATTTTCACTCTTGTAGCTCTAACAGGGTTAATAACAGTTGGCTCTGAAGGATGTTTATAACTATGTTACCAGAAACGTAGTAGTACCCACGTTTCTCGTTCCGATTCGTGCGTACCGAAACGCGGTACGTTTTCAACCAGAAACGCAGAAAGCTTCGACCCGAACATTTTGTAGAGTGAGTACATAATTGATGTGTTTATATGACTAGTTTTCAGTGGTACTGATTTGCAGAAAGTTATGTTATCGTGATATTGTTGGACTTTTTAGGTAACTGTAGGGAAAATAGTTCCCAAATACTGTTCCTTGTTCCTAGTAATCAAATACTGTTCCTTGTTCCGAGTAATTTTATTTCGACCCCGACACCGTTCCGGAGAAGCCTACCCCTCGCGTACCCCGTACCGGCACCTATCGCGTTTCCCGTTCCCGTTCCCGTCCCACGTATCGCAGTGTACCACGTTTCTGGTAACATAGGTTTATAAACACATTGGTTTTTCCAAGTTCATCATGGAATCTGGATACTGATACTAATCGACCTTTATTTCTGATAGTTTTGAACTGATCAGACTGTTTTGAATTGATGCACATTCCATGTGCGCATATGTTTCTGGTTTGGTTGTTGTTGTAGCAATATATCACAAGAGTATAGTCTTGGAACATCTATTACCTCTGTTAGAATTGGCCTATCTCTTCTAATAGAGATTAACGGAGTACAATTTTCATCCCTGTTCATTTTGACTCCAGGCAAACAATAAAGGTACTACCTCCAGCAAGAAGAAAAAAAAAGCAAAATTGCAGCGTGCCATTCGTAGCATGAAGAAGCAGCAACGCAGTTCATCGGCGAATAGTACCTCAAACTACTATTCCCCTCTTAACCATCTGAAAGACGCCCAGGTTTGTTAAAGGTGTTAGGGATTCGGTGCCCACGTTTAATTAAGCAAGGATGATTCTTAAGTTATATTTGTCTTGAAGGGATTTGCTGAGAAGCTGTTCTCTCGGGTTCAAACCTGCAATGAGCGCTTTGAGGTAATTTCTTTTTTTCCTTTTGGCACATTATTCATGGTTTCCTTAGCCACTTGATGTATCGCTTGAGAATTAAGTAAATAACACTCCCGGGGATGTCCGGCTTTGTTTTTCCAAGAACTTCCAATCTAAGTATAATTTATAAATAGCAAAAAATGAATACAACAATGATGTATATAGTTGGAAAGAACTGGGAGAACGACGCAGTGGAAGGAACTAATCTGACGTAGACGCATACATATTTACATTTGTGAATGTCTTGCAGGCACTATTCTATTAGGCATGTTTGTTTATTCTCATAGCATAGTTCCGTTTGACATTCTAGAGCTTAAATCCATTCTATGTTTGTTCTAACTTACTAATCTTAACTACTTTCTGACCTTGAAATAACTGCATTATTATTTCAAAATAATCACTAAATTACTGGGACATTGTCATTACAAGTTTTTCTGCGTATGCTGTTTGAAGTGTAGAGCCATTAGATCCGAGTGAAAAGTTTTTCCCACTTTAAGAAAACATATGTTATTTTGTTGAGAACCCACTGGAAAAGAATTTTTCTTAGGTCATCACTATACCATACGGGTGCTTGAGGTGTCAAAAGAGTGTGCAGGCCATCCGACGTCAACTAGGTAAATTTTCTTAGGCTTCAGGTTGAGTCAAAACCACTGTGGCTGATAGGTTCTCATTACCTAAGCATAAACTCATCAAGTGCAACAGGTTAGACCCTGGCTGCTGCTAAAATCCTTTACAGGGTCTAACTGCTCGGCCAATATTTACATGTCTTGTGAACATATATTGTTGATGTAGTGTAAGGGTTATAGCCCACAACATACTGGCCCACCATATCAACAGAACAGGTGCTCTGCTAGAGCTGATTCGTTGGTAGTTTCTGCCACGGTCCTCGGTACGAGAAAGTCACATGTGGGATGGTCCATTGGATTGTGCTTACGAAGGTTTATCACTGAAGAAGATTGCATGGGAATGGTGTGGCTGTGATGAGAGCTTAAATGAAACAAAGATATGCTTATTCTAGGTGGAGCTGTTTTTCTAGCTATGAATACATAAAAAAGAGATTTGAAACGTGGAATATAAGAAATTATTATTATAATCGCTCTTTTAGGAGAGGAAGTTAGGAGGATGTCTTTTAAAGTTGCGTCTTACTTCAATTTGGCGGCAATACTTACATGTTAATAGAATTGAAGTGCCCAAACCACAGTTCTAAATGACGTAGCGGCTGACAAAGCGGTCACGGTGTGAAGGTATCGGGGAGTATAGGTAACCGAATGCATGAATCGGTTAAACTTCAGTATGGTAGACAAAAGGGCACTGTAACGGTAGTGATTTGGCAAATACAGGAGAGAATCGCCTGATTCTCCCTCGAATTTGATTCACACAGTATAGAATGTATTGGCTGTAACAGTGTTGGACAATTTTTAAATCCCTGACCCAAAGGGACAACTAATTGGCTATTAGGTGTCAAAAGTGTAATAAAGCACCCAATTCTCATTGTGGCTACTGAAATGATCATATTCTCCTTGGACCTATTTTGCTGATGAGATGGCTTTCGTAGCCTGGCTATTACTGCTAGAACCTGAATTTGCAGTGGTGATCGGAAATGTATTTTGTGGTCGTGTGTGTGGGGGATGGGTGATGTGGTTTCAGGTATATATATATTAGAAATACTGCCTGTTGAATGGCTGTAATGTGAAGGACTGGGATTATTATATTTTGTTGATGTATAAGACCTTCTCATCTGTTTTCATGAATATGTTGTGAACATCTGGTTCAGAATCCAAGCAGTTAGAAATTTTGAAGCAGCTTCTCCTATTTCTCTGCAGATTAAGATGATGATGTTGAAAGTGATTACTCGAACCGTGGGGCTTCACCGCTTGGTTTTACTAAACTTGTATCCGTACCTTCAGAAATATGTTCAGGTATACTACTATTTGACTTCCTAACCACGTGAAGATTATTTGTTTTCAAGGCTTAATTGTGACTTGACCATATTGGTATTCGCAGCCCCATCAAAGTGATATCACAACTTTACTTGCAGCAGCTGTTCAGGCCTGCCATGACATGGTAATCTTTTACTTGACAAAATGTTAACATCTAATGTCCTCAAGGAGTTCTTCAAAACTTTCGTTCTATCATGTACCCATTTATGTCTTTTTTGTTCGGCATTAACGCACATGATTTCTTTTTGAATAGGTGCCGCCCGATGCAGTTGAGCCACTATTTAGACAAATAGTGAACCAATTTGTACATGACAAATCACGAACAGAGGTATAACTTTATTGCTATGCAGTGGGGACCTAAGGGGTGGTCGGCGGAGGCCACGGCCTTCCCAAAGTCCTGAAATAACACAAGTACCCCGTGTAAATTAAGGCTTTGTAATACAAATTTTAATACTTGGCCCCTAGAAGATTTGACAATGATATATTATTGTTCGCTAAATTCCAAATTTCGACCTCGATATTTACAAATGTAAGGAGAATACAGTAACATCATCTTTGCTTCTTGGCCTCTATATGTTCTTACATTGAGTAAATAGAATTAAAGAAATTTTCCCTTTGCTCTATTGAAAAATTTTCTCAAAAAGTTTGATGTATGCACAAGTACTATTGGCATTTCTAAATAAAAGTAAGTACTATTGGCTAAATAATTAAAAGGCATTACAATTATGACAACAAATTATGTACTACGCAAAATTGCTAATTAATATAGAGTATTATTTTTTTGGCTAATGTAAGAGTTCAGTTTGGCCCCCGTTTGATCAAAATTCTGGGTCCACCACTGTGTTACGTAACTATATTAGGTCTCTCCTTTGTCAATAAATTGAACTTTCTCTGCAGGCCATTGCTGTTGGACTCAATGTTGTGAGGGAGATATGTCTACGGATACCCTTGGTATTACTTGCTATCTTTTAGTCCTTGTCATTTTTCTTTATTATTACTATGAGCAAGATTAAATTTTCCACTTCATTTTGTTTCCTTTTCTTAGTAATTTCGTTTAAGTTGAACCTTGATCTTCTTCTATTTTGAAATTAGTTGATGACTGAAGATTTGCTGCACGATCTTGTCATGTATAAGAAGTCAAATGAAAAAGCAGTTTCATGTGCTGCTCGGTCACTTGTAACATTATTCCGAGAGGTAAAAGCATTTTTCTTTGGCAAGTATGTTTTGTAAATATCCTTGTTATGGCTGGCTGTTCAAAGATACTGACTTAGATGTATTATAGGTTTGTCCATCTCTTCTTACCAAGAAAGACCGAGGTCGACCTACTGATCCAAACGTAAGACCAAAAGCATTTGGAGAAGTGGATGTTGCCAGTGATGTCCTTGGGGTGGAATTGTTGCAAGAAGATGATAATGACGACGACAATGCTGACGATAGTGCCGATGGCGACAGTTCTGATGATGAGTTTGGTAGTTCTGATGATGACAAAGATAAAGCTATAATTACATTGGGAGTTGCTGATAGTGATAGTGATGGCGATGGTGATGGTGTCAGTACTGGAATGGGAAGTGAAGATGAACTTGAGGGTGAAGAATATGGGAGTGGGTCTGAAATGGAAAGTGATAATAGTGAGGAAGATGATGGTGACGAGGATCACAAGGAGGTCGGTGATGACGAGGTTATGGGTAAAAAGTCCAAAGCGCAGAAGAGAAAGTTTGCTGATTTAGATGGAGCGCTAAATTCAGCAGAGACAAGCCTTCGGGCTTTAAAAAGGCTGGCAGGCGCTAAGAACCAAACTCCATCCCCAGACTGTGAAGATGGTATCCTTTCGAACGAGGACTTCCGGCGAATCAGAGAGCTAAAGGTACTTTGTTGATTGCAAGGAAACATATATTTTGAGTCTCGTAAAGTTGCTGTTAGGAAAATCATTGAAGTGAAACAATGGTTGCCAAAATAGTTGCTCGTATATATGTTGTGAAAATTATTACCATAGTATGCTTGCGCTTGGATGCGATGCGTGTCTTAATTTTATTCTTGGATTTCATTATGATTAGACAAAGAAGGACGCGAGGAATGCCTTGGCTAAGCATGGATTGTTTAGAAGAGGTTCAGATGCCAAGTCTTCAGATTTTAAGGTGCCAAGTGCTGACCAGCTAAGCTCGAGGAGGATGGATCCTGCGAAACTAGAGGTAAGTTGTTTGTTCCTTATTTATTCTCTTTTATCTCATCTGAAGTGAAATTTTGATCCTCGGTTGCCTAGATATTGAGACACCCCAACAGAAAATATTTATTGACGTGTCGTATACGTGTATATTAGGCCCACATAAAGAAGAAGATGAGTAAGGAGGAAAGGCTGGAATTAATCCGTGCAGGAAGGGAAGACCGTGGGAAGTACCAGGCCAAGGCAGCTGTCAAACAAAAAAAGGCGAGTGCTTAAATAATTTTTTATTACTTTCAGTAATATGTTTAATCTATGCTACCTGAAACACGATGCATTCCAATCTGTAGAATGGGATCAAGATGAAGGGACCCTGTGCCCCATTAAATTCTGTATGACAGGAGTAGGCTTTTTGGCTGTTCTATAGGAATTTAGTGTGTGTGTGTGTGTGTGTGTGTGTGTGTATATATATATTACTAAAGTCGTTCATATGACTCCTTTTATATATTTCAAGTCAAAAATTAATTTGATTTACTGTTAGTGAAGAATTACTACAACAAATATATACAGAAGTTGCCAATTGCTAAATTCACTTTTCCGGATTGTTAGTGTACCATCTTTAAGCATGCGTGATCAAATTCTATATAGTATGAAAGTGACTTAACTCATCTTTTACTGATTGCAGTCTTATTGTGCCTTGGCAAAATTTTATCATCTTGTGGAAGTTACCATGGTTTTCGAATATGGCTTTTCATTTTTTCTTGGATTAACTTGTTCAATATTTTATGTTTATCTTCTGTACAGCAAAATGCATCCTGGATTAGGTCCTATTTGATCTCATTTTCTCTCTACAACACTTGTATTATTCTGTTCTGCAGTTGTCTTGCTTAACGAGGATTAGCATGTATGTGTGTGTGTGTACTCTGTTCAAGACTCATAAGTTGATGCTATGCATGTAGTTTGCCTTAGTTTTGGGGTGTTACGTCGCTGTATGGTTCTGGTCCAATTTAGATCAGGCAATTAATTAGGCTAACACTTAGCTGTATGATCTTTGTGCAGTTCCATCTTATCTGAATACTCGAGACATTCAAAATACCCATTCTTTTAGCGAATAGAATAACTTAATAGTACTAAAAATAGCAAAAGCTATTGTGCTATTGTGGTTACCAAGTGTCCCTTCAATATTTTTCACTCATTTTTCTTCTTTTCTCTAAGCAAAGTAAATAATAGGACTTGAGCAGTCTTGGTTTCAGTACTGTTTTCCATACCCAAGTCCAGTTCCCTAATGGAGACTTGGTCTCTGTAGAACATGGTACAATCCAACCTATTCCAAGAGTAGGGTGTCGCGTCTTACTATTCGAGAAGTTTGTCATATACCACCCTTTGTGACCTTTTGATGTTATTGGATATCATTTCAATATCACATTTCTGATATCTTGGGTTGCCGATTTAAATTTGTTTTTCCTACTGTGGACAGACTGGTGGTTCGAGCAATAAACAGAAGGAGAGCAAGAAGCAAATGCCAATGGCTGCAAAGAGGTCGAAGATTGCAAGGTCTCGGATACAGAAAAAGAAGAAGGCCAAGGTTGCGGACAAAAATTTCCGAGGGAAGAAAGCATGGAAGTGATTTTCACTGGAACAAGTGCGCAACAGCTCCAAAATGTATACTTGATCCATTTTATTCTTTTACTCTGTAACAGATGAAACAATCTGTGAAATAGCTAAACACATACTACTATTTCCTGTCCCATTTTTGATCCGTATCTTTTCACGTTTCAACACTTTCGTGTCTGTGTATCAAACTCTTCATTTAAATGGCTTGTTCGGAGATTCCGTTGTTAAGATTTGGTTCTCAATTTCGTGCTCGTGAATCTCTTGATCCATTTTGTTCAGATTTCCTCTGTATTTGGAGGGACTATTTTATGCAAGATAATACACGATGACCTGCAATAATATCTATATCTATATATATAAGGCAAAATTGCGTGGTACCCAAACATTGTTTTTTGTGTGGTTTTAGTACCTAAAGTTTAGAATCAAGCATTCATAGTACCCATAACTTTATTTTGTTGCACCGGTAGTACCCAACCATAACGGCAAAGGAATGGACTTCTTCTTTTGCCACATGTGATTTGAGAAGCCTTATTTTAATGGCATTTGTCAAGATTTTTCCTCCAAGTGGCATACATGGTGCTTATTTGTACCAATTAAATTTTGCCACATTTAATTTAATTGACATGTAATCTGATAAGTGGTCTCTTTGTTTTTTGTGAGAGTAAATTCATATTGGAAATGACACTTCCAAAATCAAAATTATATGTTGATTTAACCAAGAAAAAGTATCAAATTCAATGTATGTCAGTGTAGCTAGAACATTTTGATCCAAAGAATCTGAGTTAGAAGCTGTATGATTAACGATGTATGCATGAATAGAAGATGTATGATCACACTTCAAGAGGTGAGATCCCACGTCATCATCTCTCTATTTCCCAGAACTTCAGGCTCAAGATATATCAACATTACTTGGTGTTAGTAACCGGCTACCTGCACCCAGTTATTGAACCTGTTGATTGGAGAATTTCAACCCGATCTGCGAGTGAGCTCCCTATTCGTGGTTGCTATCGGACAGAGTGATGATATACCTTCAACATCGGCCTCTATATCTTGCTTGCAAGATGGGTGAACTATCCTCACGAGTCAAGACATTTTCTTCTTTGAGGGTCAAGTCATTAAACACAGAGTCTACCCAAAGATAGTGCACTGATAAGGGATGGAGGCAATGGGCTGACGACTTTTTGGTGTAAAATCTTTCAATACATACCCATGAATTTGGTAAATTACAGTGACCAATTTGATCATTTTTATCATGTTCGCGGGCTCGCAATCATTTTGTCATGAATGATTAAAAGAGCTTGCAACCATATTTAGTAAGACAGTTTCTTCTCATGTTCCCATTCATTTTGCCCGCAAAAGTAATTTCAGAATCTATTTCCGATTTGGAGCGACTCACATTATTTTAAATTCCTGCATACAATCTTTTATGAATTAATTATCTATGAAAAATGGTTGGTCCGAAAGCTTTTTACGCAGATAGTCAATGAAATAAGAGACAATTTCGAAGTGAAAATGCTGACAAATAAACACCGTCGAAATATATATTGTTCACTTTTCACTGGTATATAGTTTATATAAATCCTTTATGAGTACATACTTAGATATGCAATGAATAAACATTCGTCATATGGATTAAGTGTATCCATGGCACTGAGTCTCTGGAGCCCCGGTTCTCTATCAAAGAACTTACTAATAATACCGCTTCCTCAAAAAAAAAAAAATACTAATAATACCCACAAAATTAATTGGAGGAACCAAGCAATTTATATAGGTATAAATGGCTTCAATCACGGATTTTTAATAGATTTTGAGAACTCTTCTTCCTGAAGTGATTTTGTATTTTCTAATATTTCATATGCTATGTCTATGCTAATCATAGATTTATTATGTTAATTCCTTAGGATGGCTCAAGGCTATATTTAACTCAGCTATATATACATGTCAATGGGCTGGTCAAATGTAAAGTTGATACATGTCTGAGTTTGTCCCGAGCAGTTCAGAAAAGACTTGCTGATTATAGCATTGTTGTTTTACACATGTCTGAAAACTTAAGACAAGTCCCTATGTGTGTTTTTTTTATTATTATTATTATTATTATTATTATTATTTTTTTTTATTTTTTTTTTTTTTGGTCCAAAAGTCCCTATGCTTCATGAACATTTAATCTACAATGGACATGAAAACAGAGGATACCCAGATGTCGCATCATGTTTTATAAAGTTCCGAAAACAATTTCCGTAGTCATACAATTACCAAAGTCATATAATTACACCTGTAGCGATATCTGACCACAATCACTTATTCCTCTGCTCGGGTAGTCGGGATTCACAGATGTATTCATACTTTTAAATTTTGTAGTGGCTTGAATTATCGTTCACTGTATGATTTTTAGTCATCCAATTAGAATTTTTCACACCTTTGCGTCTATTCCTCAGAAAAATATTTAAGCTATATTACACCTCTAGATAAACATTCTGCGCTATGGCGCGGGTTACCGACTAGTTAGTATTAAGATACAACTAGCTCTTGAAAAATTTGATTTATTTGTCTGAGTTGCGATGGGTGCGACAAACAATACAGAATTACGTCTAAACCATAGATTTTGTCTTGCATCACCGCTTAAAGAAAGTTTTGCATAATTTACCACGTCCAATGGAAATTCATTTTATATCCTATATTGTGACTTTCTTGCCAAAGTCCCGGCTTACTCTAAAAAATACCATCGACAATATACGCACTTTCAATAGTGAATTTAGAGCATTTTTTATTCCACCTTAAAATCTTGATAATAAATCTCGATAATATGAAATCAGTTATCTAATATAATCATAAAAATGTTTGCCACGCGCCTAACTTGGAATTGAAATCTAATTTCATTTGGTAACACTTTGCGAATTTTATCACCATTTACAGTAAATGCGCTTGTTTGAACTTATATTACATCTAAAGTGTTATATGTTCCTCTAAAAAAAGGTGTTATATGTTCAGACAAATCGACGATTCATATAAATCTCAAAAATGGGAGATTTTATAATCTTCTGATTAAAATTCAGCTGAAATAGAAATCTAATTTCAAAGCAGAAAAAATAGATGAAATTATTTTTTTTTGGCAGATTTTAATCCTAAATGAGATTAAAGCTTAGACCAAACATGTACATAGTTGTGTATTTTATCCGTTATATCTCAATATGCTAGCCTCATGGTGTCAAAATATATTCTCCAATGTTCAAATGAATCAAACTTTGACTTTGACCCGGTGGTTTGATCAGCGAAACAAAGCAAGAATTTAATAATTTCATAGTGCATTACAACACCATGAAAAGAAATCAATTTGCTAGTCAAATCACCGAATTAAAAGGACAATCAATAGTGAACTGTGAAAATTTAATGAGAAATAGATCAAGTATACTTTTGTGATTTATAGGGGTAAGACTCCCATCTCCTTTTGTATGAATGGAGGATACTTGCACCCCTTCTAGTTTGGAGAAAGACACTTTCACCCTTTCAATGTGCCAAAATTCTAGAAACTTACATTCCCTTCATTGTGAGGCAATTAGTCTCGACGCGGGACTCCGTCATAAAAAATAATTTTGGAGACTGATTTTACCCCATATAATGCAAAACGTCTATTATATCCTTGAGTTGTCCCCATATATTGCATAGCGGGCGTGTTTTGATGGTTGTTTTGAAGAAACCGTGTTGTTTTTTATTACTTAATTTTTGAACTAAAAACACCATATTTTTTACTATAAAAGCCAAAAAAACTAACTCTAGCCAAACAACCTCAGTTTGACAACAAATGTGTCCCAAAACTTACTTTTAGTCATAGACTCCAACCCCAAACTAACAGTATCACAATGAAATGGGGGAGGGTAAGTAACCTGAAGTTCGACACACTGAAGCGGTTGAATTATGCTTATCGAAACTAGAAGGGGTGAAAGTGTCATGTCAAATTAGTGGGGATGAAAGTGTCCTTTACCTCTAGTTGAAATTATACTCTGTTTCGAAACAATTTACTTTAGATGTAGTAATTTTTTTAAATGTTGTAAGACTAAATAGTTAGTTTCTTGCACCTAACATCGAAGAAAAGTAATGCACGGTCTTCTTTGCTTAATTTTTTTTTTAAGTTATGAAAAAGTTCTAATATGTTCATTTTGTTACAACTTATTTCATGTAGTTCTTTTTTAAGACTTAAAAAATTTAGTTTTTTCTAACTTCAAGTTTTCTTAAAATGAAGCATTTTAACCCAAAATTGTTACTACCTCTCCTCAATTTTTTTTTTTTTTTTTTTTTTTTTGAAAATTTATTTTCCAAACTAAGGTTCTTTCAAAACTATTTCTCTCAGCAGAGTAAGATACAAATGGTGGAGAAACTATTTCATCGTCTCACAGTTCGTCATCGACCCATCTTTTTGATCTTGTGCCGTGCATATGCAAAGTGTTGGATGATCTATGGTAATTGTTGGTAATTATTAAGTATTGAAGATGTCAGTTCGAGTTTATTCGAATAAGTCATATTTTTTTCGGTGAAGTCGCATTTTTCTGCTCAATTACTCCATTAAGTATGTAGAGATAACTACAACCATTAACATCATGAATAACCAAACTCTTGAAAGCGGAATATTCAAAGTTTTGAATTTTTATCTTCAACCATTAACACAATTTGATTATTATCTTAATCTGACATTCTTTTTCATACAGATTTATTGGCCTGCGTTCAAGGTAGTTGCGTACGTGTACATGAGTCTCACCATCGAACGTTTGTGCAGTCCACTCCGCAACCATCTTACTTGCAGCGTCAAGGATACAATAGATTGGTTTGTCTCCTCGACAAATGTGAAGAACTGAGATTGTTGCGTTCTTCAGCTGTGGAATCCTTATCACCGTAGTTGCCTTAAGAGTCCCAAAACCATATTGCGGTCTCTAGTATTGCCTATGGATTCGGTTATGACTTGCCGAATGCCGATTTCAATATTGTTAGGCTGGCCTGTAAACCCCAACGTTCTTACGCAGTTCTTGATTTTCAGAATCAAGCCTTTTTCCGTGGAATGATACATTAGATAGGATATAAAAGTGCATCACACAAAGAGAAATCGATGGCTAGGGTGGAGGCAAGTAATTGTTTCAGAGTGATAGGTACTCAAGCAAATCAAATGATGGGTTCACCTCTGTAGTGTTGTCAATAGATATTTCCAAAGAAGAGTTTAATGTAATTGAACTTCCAGAAGATTTTGCAGGAAAGTTTCCACTCTTGTTCTCAGTTGGGTCCTGGGTGTTTCCCTAGACCTTCACTACTAGAAAAATAGGCTTTAGCCACGAGCTCGAAATGTGGCAAAAATGCGTATTATCGTGGCAAAAAGTATTAGCCACGGGAGAAGCCACAGAAGGTGAACGCGCTAATAAGTGGCGTGGTTCATTAGGTTTAGCCACGGGTAACAGTCGTGGCAAAAATTTTGCCACGGTAAATCCCTTTGCTATTTGTTTTCAACCGGTTAACCACGGTTAATCCAAAACCCGTGGCTAAAGTGTTCATTCGCCACGGCTGTAAACCGTGGCTAGTTTTGCTCATTGCCACGCTAGTTAAATGTGGCTATGTTATTAATGGCCACGGCCGTTAGACGTGGCAATCGTTATGTTCACACAAAAAAAACAAGCAGACAGACTAACAAACTTGGACCCGAGAAAAAAGACTAACAACTCTCCGCCTCTGCCATTGCCACCCATCCACCACCAGTTGTCACCCACAGAAAAGAAGTACGAATATCAGTAGTTAGATCCTCCACCTCCTCACTCCCGCCGCCGCCGATCCTCCTCAGATAGCTCTTACTCTTCTGATTGGTGCAAGTGGCATAGGACGTTAGCGTATTGGTTGACTAAGTGGTGGTCGTGGTTGCTGCTGTTCCGCCGAAATGGTACTCTACTCACCACCAGCTGGTGGTGTTCTCGGAACAAGGGAAATTACCAGTGAAAAAGAGAATGTGAGGAAGAAGACTATCGCACGTGAATTCAAGTGGTATGCCATGCCGATGGCGCTTAGAAGCGAGGTTGACACCACTGGGTAGACCACCTCCACCACCATGGGAGTTGGCCCAAAGAACCAGACCGTCTGAGCAAATGAGAGAACGCCGAGCTCAGTGATAGAAAGTTCGTACAAGAAAGGCATGTCACTGGTGATATTTTTGTTGCTGGCGAGGAGAATGGATGTAAGCACTCCTAGCTGAATATTCTTCCCCTCATGCCAACGCTTCAAATTGTTCCCACAAATGTAAAACACTGTTTGTACATACATCAACATTTCTATTGTGTCCTTGACGCTGCAAGTAAGATGGTTGCGGAGTGGACTGAACCAACGTTCGATGGTGAGATCCTTGTACACGTACTTTGCGTACGTGTACATCGGTCTCACCATTGAACGTTGGTGCAGTCCACTCCGCAACCATCTTACTTGCAGCGTCAAGGACACAATAGATTGGTCTTTCTCCTTGACGAATGTGAAGAACTGAGATTGCAGCGTCAAGGACACAATAGATTGGTCTTTCTCCTTGACGAATGTGAAGAACTAAGATTGTTGCGTTTTTCTGCGGTGGAAACTTTATCCCCGTAGATTCCTTAGAGTCCCAAAACCAATTATTCTTGATGTCTCGAGTATTGCCTATGGATTCAGTTATGACTTGCCAAATGCTGATTTCAATATTGTTAGGCTGGCCTGTAAACCCCAACGTTCTTATGCAGTTCTTGAGTTTCGGACTCATGTCTTTTTCCGTGGAATGATAAATTGGATATGATATCAAAGTGCACCACACGAAGGGAAATCGATGGCTGGAGAGGAGACATATAATTGTTTCAGGGTGATGGGGTACTCAAGAAAATCAAATGATGGGTTCACCTCTGTAGTGTTGTCAATAGATATTTCCAAAGAAGAGTTTAATGTAATTGAACTTCCAGAAGATTTTTCAGGAAATTTTCCACTCTTGTTCTCAGTTGGGTCCTGGGTGATTCCCTGGACCTTTACTACTAGAAAAATAGGCTTTATCCAAGGGCTCGAAATGTGGCAAAAATGTGTATTATCGTGGCAAAAAGTATTAGCCACGGGAGAAGCCACAGAAGGTGAACGCGCTAATAGGTGGCGTGGTTCATTAGGTTTAGCCACGGGTAACAGCCGTGTCAAAAATTTTGCCTCGGTAAATCCCTTTGCTATTTGTTTTCTACCGGTTAACCACGGTTAATCCAAAACCCATGGCTAAAGTGTTCATTCGCCACAGCTTTAAATCGTGGCTAGTAGTACTCATTGCCACGCTAGTTAAACGTGGCTATGTTATTGATGGCCACGACAGTTAAACGTGGCAATCGTTATGTTCTCACAAAAAAATACAAGCAGACAGACTAACAAACTTGGACCCGAGAAAAAAGACTAACAACTCTCCGTCTCTGCCATTGCCACCCATTTGCCACCAGTTGTCACCCACATAAAAGAGTACCAATATCAGTAGTTAGATCCTCCACCTCCTTACTCCTGCTGCCGCCGATCCTCCTCCGATAGCTCTTACTCTCCTGATTGGTGCAAGTGGCAGTGGACGTTAGCGTATTGGTTGACTACGTGGCGGTTGTGGTGGCTGCTGTTCGACTGGATTTGTATTCTCCCCACCACCAGCTGGTGGTGTTGGTGGTGTTCTCGGAACAAGGGAAATGACCAGTGAAAAAGCGACTGTGATGAAGAAGACTATCGCCCGTGGAATCCAGTGGTATGCCATGCCGATGGCGTTCAGAAGCGAGGTTGACACCACCGGTTAGACCACCTCCGCCACCATAAGAGTTGGCCCAAAGAACGAGCCCGTCTGAGCAAATGAGAGACCGCCGAGCTTAGTGATAGAAAGTTCGTACAAGAAAGGCATGTCATGTAATACCCCGTCTAATTATAAGGGGTAAAATAGTCATTTGAAAAGTTAAATAAGAAATTTCTTGAGAAAAATAAGGCTCAGTAAATTTTTTCAATATCATAGCTAAGAAGATTTGTGTGAGATTTTAGAAAACATAATATTAGCAATAGTGAATTAATTTTAGAAGCCTAAAAAAAATTCTAGTTACAAAATAATATTTGGGTAAATTAATTGAGTTTTATCTGTGCAAAATTTTAGATTAGTAATAAAATAATTAATACGTAACGTTTCGTAAGTTTTAGTTAAATTTAGTTTTTACGCGTGTCCGACCACCGCGATGTTTGATAAGCGAGTCACACCAAATCACCTTAACAGTTGGTACACCAACCACACCTTATAACTTCTCTCAACCTTATCCTCTTAAACAATTTTTCTCCAGAGGGTTCTACCTCAAACTTTGCCTTCACGGCAATGGATTTGGAGCCGCCTCTCACTCACCGCCTCCACACCACCGCCCTCAACTCAGCCTATAAAAGGGCATCACCACCTCCCCTGCTCACCACGACCAGCCACCCTCCATAACCACAACCACCGTCAACATCATCACCATCACCACCACCTTCGGCAAAAGAGAAACAACCACCACCTTCATCACTCACACTCTCTACCGGTTCTCTCTCTCACCCTCTTTTTTGAAGAAAGCAACAGCAGTAGCAAGACTGTGGTGGCAGCAGCCACAACCACCACCACGTCCGCCATTGCTACCGGCGACCACCACCCGAGAAAGAACAAACCCACCTCTATCTCTCTCAAATCTCTGCCCAGCTTTCTATCTCCCCCTCTCTGTTTCTTTGTTCTCAGAAACGAGCAGCAGCAACTTCAGAAGTTGCAGCAACCACCAACCCCGCCATTGCCGCCGAAGCTCCGGCGACGAGCACCTGAGAGCAAACCCACTGCTCAATCTCGTGTTTCCATATCTAGGCTCTCTCAACACCCTGCTCTGTCCAGGAACAGAGTCTGAGAAGCCCCCAAGCAACAGCACCACCGTAGCAGGCCACTGCCGACGGCAAAACACCATGGAAACTGGTCAACTTTTCCGGCCAAGCTCCTAAGCACTACCCAGCACCCGATCTGCTTCCAGTAGGCTCCTAGGGCCCGGACCAAGGCAGTAGGAGGTTCAAACCAAGCCTGATAAGCCATTAGAGCCGGCTACGAAACTCAACTCCGGCGACTTCGACGACAAGCTCCGACACGACTCGTTTCTTAACTGTTTTCGGCCATTTTTGGCCTAGGTATGTCCTAAACCTTCTTATTTGTTGATTTAGATACTCAGAATCAAAAGTTGCTAGCTTGAATCCAAGTTAGATTGATGAAATTGAAGTTGTTGTTATAGGGGTTAAAAGTGTAGTTTACATAAACTTTTATAACATGACATAGGGGTTGTTTTTGTATTATCAGAAACTAGAAGATGAACTAGGGTATTTTAACTTAACTATTTTGGGAATAATTGGGGTATTTGTTGAATTTTAATATAACTTGGGGTTTATATGCCTTTTACTTAAATTTCACACTTTTCGTTAAAAATAAAAATAATAACTTTGGGTAGAAAATAATTTCTAAATATACTAGTTTTCATCTTCATTTCGGAGAAATAATCCGAGCGTCGAGATAATATCTCAATTGTTCGTTAAAAATTTAATAAGAAATGTTTTTATTGAAAAACTTTAATAAGATTGCCTAATCGCTTAGTTTATAAATTGATTATCTAACACTTGTAAAATTTGACATTTCACTAGCTTGTTAATACTATGATATTATAGAAATTTTCTTAAATATATTAGTCGTTTAAAGTAGACGCGTTGTTTTAGAAAATTTTAATTAAATAATAAAATGTTAGGAAAATAACAAGTGCGTATTCGGGTTTATTTAAAAAGAGTCTTCTTAAGACTTATAGTATTCTATTTTGGATTTGTGTTAATTCGTGAGCTACAATTTGTGGGTGACAATTTTGTAGGCAGAAGCTACTTCTAGAACGTGTTGTCGCTGTTAATAAGGTAAGTGAACATGCCAAGCCTTGCGTGCCAAGCTCCTTTCGTGTCGCAAGTTGATTTTGGTACTTGTCTCAAAATGTGGTTGCTATTTATTTACATGTTTTATTTGAGATATTCTTACATTTTTCAGAAGTTGATTTGCTTGATATTGTCTCACGAATAATAATAATAATTCGTAATCAACTTAAAGTGGAAAGAGTTGTGCGGGAGAAGCTTATTATTATTGCCGTGTTGACTTCGGTCACTCGGCCTGTGATTAGATTGGTCGTGTTGGCTGCGGTCACTCGACCTGTTTATTTTCACCCGGTCGCAACCTGTCGGGTTGCTCCATGTACTCACCTCTCTGGCCGCAAGAAGTCTTAGGGGGTGCCGGCACTTAAGGTCTTGGAGTATGCGAGATGGATAGTAGATTCTTCCCCGTAGCAACATAGTTAATAATACAGTTCTCTGAGATTTGGTTATTTATAAAAGAAAAGAAGAAAGAGATTGGGACTAATCCTCCCCGTTTGAAAGTTGAGAAAGGAAGATCAAAAGAATGAGAATTTTATAAGTGTTCTTACTGGATGCACCAGGTTCATTTCGTACAGTTTTACAGTTTATAATTGAGTTCCTGATTTACTCTGCAAGTTTACACTTTCTATGATTTATTTCCTCTTTATATTTATTGTGAAAAGAAAGTTATGCTTCGTCTTCTGTCTTACGAGCTTGGGTGTCACTTACTCAATATTTCCATGCTGACTTTGAAATTGCAGTTCCTGTTTTCCTTCCCACCGCAGGTTTAGGAGCTGAAGACTAAGGTGTAGCTGGGTACGAGACTCACCTACAAGGTTATCGTCATGAATAGAATCTAGTGTGGCTAGCTCAAAATAATATAGTAGTTTTGAAAACGCTTTTGTAATATCTAGAAACTTTTGTAATGTTTAATATTATGTAATTAAATAAAGAAGTTGGGATGTTATGCTTATGATTTCCGCCGTTACTTTTAGCATCGCCCTCCCGGTCTTGTCCGAGCCGGATAAGGGGGTTCTTGCATGTCACTTGTGATATTTTTGTAGCTGGCGAGGAAGATGGATGTAAGCACTCCTAGATGAATATTCTTCCCCTCATGCCAACGCTTCAAATTGTTCCTACACAGCTCGACCATATCAGGGTCACATAATGCAAGGAACATGAAACTGATCCCCATACCACAATACATCAGGTGGGGTATGCCAAAGTACCCCACCAACGTATAACCGGCCCCTTTAATGTCGTAGAAATAACATATTGCAATGTAGCAGACACATAGCATAATCATAGAAACCAAGGATGTTATTTTGAGTAGGCGACAGATAAAGGAGGACATTGAGGAGAGAAACCCCATTTTTCCCGGTGAGGTGACAACTGCCTTTTTTATGTGGGTGACAGATAAAGGAGGACATTGAGGCGATGCGTAGAGTTCTTAGACTTTTTTCTCGGGTCCAAGAGTTGTTAGTTATTTTTTTTTTCTGCAGCCTATTGTTGTTGGATTCATTGTCGTGAGGGAGATATTTCTACGGATAACCTTGGTATTACTTGCTATCCTTTAGTCCTTGTCATTTTTCTTCATTATTACTATAAGCAAGATTAAATTTTCCCATTTCATTTTGTTTCCTTTTCTTAGTAATTTCATTCAAGTTGAACCTTGATCTTCTTTTATTTTGAAATTAGTTGATGACTGAAGATTTGCTGCACGATCTTGTCATGTATAAGAAGTCAAATGAAAAAGCAGTTTCATATGCTGCTCGGTCACTTGTAACATTATTCCGCGAGGTAAAAGCATTTTCTTTGGCAAGTATGTTTTGTAAATATCCTTGTTATGGTTGGCTGTTCAAAGATACCGAATTAGGTGTATTATTGGTTTGTCCATCTCATCTTACTAAGAAAGACGGAGGTCGACCTACTGATCCAAACGTGAGACCAAAAGCATTTGGAGAATTGGATGTTGCCAGTGATGTCCTTGGGGTGGAATTGTTGCAAGAAATAATGACGACGACAATGCTGACTATAGTGCCGATGGCGACAGTTCTTATGTGTTGGGAAATCCGGGCTCAAAAACACAACTTATACCAAGTCGTAGCGGAAGTAAAATACCCAAATATTCAAAATTTCCCACAATAACGTGCAACTAAAGGGAGAGCAACACAATTGCAAGTAGACTAATCAAAATATGCAAGAGACCAAATTTTAACATGGAGAACCCGAAACCCAGAAAAAACCACGGAGTCGCCTCTTGGACTTAAATACTTCCACTATATCAATAGTAGGATCAATAGTCATACATCTCTAGCAAGCTAGAGGCTCAACCAAGCAAGAAATATCCATTATTGGCTTACAATATCATCTAGACAATAATCTAGGGTTAACAAGAGAAGAGCACCTTAGGGATGCCAAAAACAAAATCTGACCGTTGGATTTTTGGAGGATATAACCAGGAGCAAGCCCCTGAAATTTGAGCCGAATCCACTAAAATTTCACTGTCGGATGGCCGCCAGAAGCTGGTTGTTCGCCCAAGCAAAACCCAGCAGAGCCACCGCTATTTTCTTCTCTGAAACCCTCTGTTCTACTCTCTGTTGTGTTCACACACCCACACAACCCTACTCACTCACATTATTGTGAGACATCCACACATGGATACAAAGGTGGCCACGTAGCCCAAACAAAGGACCACGCACACATTTGCACACATGTGCATAATACACCAACGACCATATGCAAGGTGGAAACACCAGCATTTTGAATTCCTTTTTTTCATTTTCTTTTCATTTTCTCATAAGAGCTTTTATTCAGTGTGGCAAGTCCACCATTTGAATGGATCCCACACCAACATTCTCCCCTCCAACTCATATGGAGGACTCCATACCCGCGATGCTTCTACACACTTCAAGCTTCGCAACCGGTAAGGACTTCGTCATTATATCACCACCATTGTCGTCGGTATGAATCTTGACAAGTTAAAACGACTTCCCATCCAACACATCCTTTATCCAGTGATACCTCACATCAATGTGCTTGGATCTCGAGTGGAAACTAGAGTTCTTGCTGAGATGGATCGCACTCTGACTGTCACAATACATAGTATACTTCTCTTCCTTCAACCCCAGCTGTTGTAACAGCTTCTTCATCCAAAGCAAATCCTTGCAACCCTTAGTAGCTAAAATAAACTCAGCCTCAGTAGTAGACAATGCAACACATTTATGCAGCCTAGACTACCAAGACACTGCTCCCTCCGCAAAAGTGTTCAGATACGAAGATGTAGACTTCCTCAAATCAATATCCCCAACCATGTCAGCATCCGTAAAACTACCAAGAGTAGGATCACCATTTCCAGAGCAAATACACAACTGAGAAGTACCCCTAAGATACATGAATATCCACTTAACCGCATACCAATGGTATCTACCCGGATTGGAGAGAAACCGACTGACAACGCCAACCGCATGAGCTATATCCGGCCTTGTACACACCATGGCATACATCAAACTACCCACTGCTGAAGCATATGGAACCGACACCATGTCTTCCTTCTCTGCCTCTGTCGTGGGACTCTGCTTTGAGCTCAACTTGAAGTGACCAGCAAGAGGTGTACTAACTGTCTTCGCCCGGTCCATATTGAACCTCTTCAGGACCTTCTCAATGTAGGACTCCTGAGATAACCAAAGTCTCTTGGATTTCCGGTGTCGCAAAATTCTCATACCCAGAATTTGCTCCGCGGACCCCAAATCCTTCATAGCAAAGGATTTGTCCAACTCCTTCTTCAACCTGACAATCTTGCTGGCATCACGACCAACGATCAACATGTCATCGACATACATAAGAAGAATGATCGAATCACCGTCAGAGAAATTCTTCCCAAACACACAATGATCTGAAGTTGTCTTCTTATATCCATGCTCCACCATGAATGAGTCAAACTTCCTGTACCACTGCCGTGGTGCCTGCTTTAAGCCATACAGACTCTTCTTCAGCTTGCACACGAAAATTATCCTTTCCCTGAACTCTAAAACCCTCCGGCTGTTTCATGTAGATCTCCTCCTCCAAATCAGCAAGGAGGAACGCAATCTTGACATCAAGCTGCTCAATC
Organism: Linanthus parryae; assembly: GCA_023055425.1. Taxonomy (NCBI): domain Eukaryota; kingdom Viridiplantae; phylum Streptophyta; class Magnoliopsida; order Ericales; family Polemoniaceae; genus Linanthus; species Linanthus parryae. The sequence goes on from JALGPY010000002.1 coordinate 72,140,408, forward strand.
TCCCGGTATCTGCTGGCAGGTATACCTAGAACAACTCGGGTAGATGAAATCTTCACCACTGGTGAGAATATCTTCTTGTAGTCTAATCCTTCTCCTCATAGGTGTTTGTTCTCATGTAAGGACTGCATCTCAGATTCCATGGCTTTAAGCATTTCTCTTTATTGTCAACTGTCATGTCCTCGTCATAGCTCTATGGCTCCACCTCATCCATGAGTGTCACATACTCAGATGAAGAATACTTCTAGTAGGTTTGTCGATCTCTGCTAGATCACTTCAACTCTGTAACAGCTAGAGCTGGTGGCTCTGGAGGTAACACCTCATCCTGTGCATCTGCCTGATCATCAGCTAGAGGTGTATAACCATCACATGCATCACCCTAATCATCCTGCACTATCTCATCACCATGCTCTGCTGGATTAGGATCTAGACTCATGTCCATCAAATCATCACCATCATCTTGAGGCTTATCACATCTCTCAATGTCCTCAATAGTCTGATCTTCGAGAAGTACCACATCTCGGCTCCTGAGAATCTTCCTGTCAACTAGATCCCATAACTGGAATCCAAAATCTTCATGGCCATAACCCAGAAAGATACACTACTTGGATTTTTCACCAAGCTTTGATCTTTCATCTCTCGGTACATGTAGAAATGCCTGACAACCGAACACTCTCAAGTGATCCTAAGACACATCTCTACATGTCCATACTCTGTCAGGTATATCTGTCTCCAAAGGAACTGAAGGAGAGAGATTAATCAACTCCACATCTGTTTTCATCGCCTCACCCCAAAAGGTTCTTGGCAGCTTTGCCTGTGACAACATATATTTGATCTTCTCAATCATGGTCCTGTTCATCCTTTCTGCTACACCATTATGCTGTGGGGTCTTGGGAGGTGTCCTCTGATACTTAATCCCATGTTTCATGCAATACCAGTGGAATGAACCCTTGTACTCACCGCCATTTTCAGTCCTGATGCACTTCAGTGGATTTCGAGTTTCCCTCTCAACACTAGCATAAAAATCCTTAAACACATCAGCCACCTGGTCCTTACGCTGAAGAATGTATGCTCACACTTTCCTTGAATGATCATCAAGTAAAGTGACAAAGCATCTCGCACCACCAAGTTTTCTCGTCTTCATGGGACCACAAACATCAGAGTGTACCGGTTCTAGAATTTCATACTTTCTAGAACCATAAGAATGCTAAAAACTCAACTTGTGTTGCTTTCCAGCCAAACACTGAGTACAATTCTTCAAAGGATTACCTTTAATGCGAGGGATCTTCTCTCGCTTGGTTAGGACATCAAGTCCTTTCTGAATCATGTGACCCAGCCTCTTGAGCCACAACTCTGTAGAGGAATCATCAACTGCATTTACCACTGGACTCGTAAGCTTTGCATGCATCACATAGAGTGAGCAATCCTTCATCCCTATAGCAACAACCAATGAGCCTCGGGTAAGTCTCCATTTCCCATCAACGAAATGATTGCTATACCCGTCTTCATCAAGCTTCCCTGCAGGAATCAAATTCAGCCGAATATCTGAAACATGTCTGTCATCCCTGAGAACAAGCTTGCTTCCAGTGTTAGTCTCCAAGAATGCATCACCCATGCCAATTATTTTTGACACACTGTCATTCCCCATCTTGACCACACCATAATCACCAGGCCGATAATATGAGAAAAACTCCCTCCTGGAGGTAACATGAATGGAAGTCCCGCTGTCAATAAACAGCTGCTGCTCTGACAAGCTATACTCACAACATTTTCCTCACAGACAGTGAGAGTATCATCATTAGTCGTTGTAGCAACTGTCTCTTTCTTCTCATTCTAGTTGTCTGACCCTTTTTGTCCCTTATTCTTCAGCTTCCTGCATACTTTCTTCATATGTCCCATACCTCCACAATGGTAGCGTTTCACACTTGTCTTCCAATCACTCGACTGGCCTCTTGAGTGGTTCCTGTTTTTCTTAGGACCCCTTTTGTGACTTCTCCCTCTATCCTCTTTCTTTGCGGTCACCAGTGCCTCAGCCTCCGCGTTCATGCCTGACTCGGACCGTATAGCTTCTTCATTCAACAAGCTATCCTTGAACATATCATTAGTCAACTATCCATCTGGAGCTGTATAGCTGAGGTCCAGTGTCAAAGTTTCCCAGCTATCTGGCAAGCTACTGAGGAGAAACAATGCATGAATCTCATCATCAAACACAATCCGCATCGCCGTCGGCTGATTCATGAGCTCCTGAAACCTGCTCATATGCTCAGACACACTCAGGCCATCCCTGTACCTCAAATTCACAAGCCGCTTCATGAGGTGCATCTTTTTCTGAGCTGTCTGTCTCTCATACAAAGACTCAAGATTTTTCCACAAAATATCCGCTCTCGTCTCTTTGGCGACGTTGTGAGAAACACTTTGGTCAATCCACTGTCTGATAGTGGCCACAATCTTCCTATGCAATGTGTCCCATGCCTTGTCTGTCATAGTGGTGGCTTAGAAGAATCTCCTTCGACAGTATCATACAAATCCTTACAAAACAACAAGTCTTCCATCCTCGATTTCCAAATCGAATAATTTACCTATGTCAACTTTATCATCGTGCCACCAAGACTATGCTCATACATTTTAGTCAACACTACAACCCAAGCCAACAACAATGAACCAGGCTATGATACCACTTGTTGGGAGATTAAGCATCGCCAGAGATGAGCACCATGGTATGATTTGGAACACCCACTTACTCAAAAGGTAGTATGATTTGGGTAAGTGGGTGTTCCAAATCATACTATGGTGCTCTTCTCTCGCGGTGCTTAATCTCCCTACATTCTAATGATTTAGTAGTTCTGATGATGACAAATATAAAGCTAAAATAGCATTGGGAGTTGCTGATAGTGATAGTGATGGCGATGGCGATGGCGAAGGTGATGGTGGCAGTATTGGAATGGGAAGTGAAGATAAACTTGAAGTTGCAGAATATGAGAGTGGGTCTGAAATGAAAAGTGATAAAAGTGAGGAAGATGATGGTGACGAGGATCACGAGGAGGTCGGTGATGACGAGGTTATGGGTAAAAAGTCCAAATCGCAAAAGAGAAAGTTTGCTGATTTAGATAGAGCGCTAAATTCACCAGAGACAAGCCTTCGGGCTTTAAAAAGGCTGGCAAGAGCTAAGAACCAAACTCCGTCCTCAGAAGGTGAAGATGGTATCCTTTCGAACGAGGACCTCCGGTGAATCAGAGAGCTAAAGGTACTTTGGTAATTGCAAGGGAACATATAATTTGAGTTTCGTAAAGTTGCTGTTAGGAAAATCATTGAAGTGAAACAATGGTTGCCAAAATAGTTGCTCGTATGTATGTTGAGAAAACCATTAAATGGGGTAAATTCGTGCTACGTCGTTTGCCATAGTATGCTTGTGCTTGGATGTGTGTCTTAATTTTATAATTGAATTTCATTTTGATTAGACAAATAAGGACGCGAGGAATGCCTTGACTAAGCATGGATTGTTTAGAAGAGTTTCAGATGCTAAGTCTTCAGAGTTTAAGGTGCCAAGCGCTGACCAGCTAAGCTCGAGGATGATGCACGGATCCTGCGGTTGTTAGGGTTTACCTAACGTGATAGTTCTTCGAGACACTATCAAGCCTCCACACACACGAAAACACAGGGTTTTTAACCCACACACACTTTTAATATTCTTCTTGTTTGTTTGATTGATTGATAAAAATAATAAAACTACAACGTTTAAATAGAAAAACAACTAAACTCTAACTAGAGAATTTGACCTAACGGGCTCGGCCCAGTCCTACTAACTAATTAAAGAAACATCTAATTGAACTAATTAAATAAATAAACTAACAAAATAACAGTTATGTAAATAAATAAATAATATTAAATTATAATGATACAGTTAACCGTATCAGCGAAACAAGAGGTAAGTTGTTTGTTCCTTATTTATTCTCTTTTATCTCATCTGAAGTGAAATTTTGATCCCGACTGCCTGGTTGCCTAAATATTGAGACACCCCAATAAAAAATATTTATTGACATGTCGTGTACGTGTATATTAGGCCCACATAAAGAAGAAGATGAGTAAAGAGGAAAGGCTGGAATTAGTCCGTTCAGGAAGGGAAGATTGTGGAAAGTACCAGGCCAAAGCAGCTGTCAAACAAACAAAGGTGAGTGCTGATAAATTCATATAATTTTATTTTTACTTTCAGTAATATGTTTAGCCTATGGGGCACGGGAACTTATCTACCGTGACGTCCCTGTTCCGGGAACGTCCTGATCTCCGAAACGCTCCCGGAACGCCATGTGGCGTTCCAGTAAAAGTAATGAGTCCGGAACTTATTAGGTACCATTTCAAAACGTTCAGAAACGCCCTTGGGTTAAAAATAACACTCGGATTTCGTGAATAAACTTAAAAATATAAGGGATGTTACTTGTAAATGAAATATGATGTAGTATATTACTAATCTTACCAAGATCCCCGACCCCAATCTAAACTCTAGCCGCTTATACTTTCAACGAAGAGAAACAATTTGGATACTTTCAAGACTTCCATACAACCTCAAAGACTTATAGGACCTCCGATTTCTCAAGTACCTCTAAATATTTATTGAGTAACTGTGTGTCTGTGTTGTCCTTGTATTGATCATAATTTTTGTATTACAATTTCGTCCAATAATTTTTAGGTGATTATTTAGGTATCATTTACATTAGAATAAAAATTGTGTGTGTGTGTATAGCTACCCTGTTCAAGAATCTTAAGTTGATGATGGTATGCATACAGTTTGCCTTAGTTTTGGGGTGTTACTTCGCTGTATTGTTCTGGTCCAAATTTAGATCAAGAAAGTAATTAGGCTTCACTTTGCTGTACTTATCTGAAGACACGAGACATTTAAGAAAATTATTTTTAGCGAATAGAATGATCTTAAGAGTAAAATGTAGCAAAAGCTATTATACCTTTGTAGTTACCAAGTGTCCCGTCAATATTTGTCACTCATTTTTCTTCTATTCTCTAAGAAAAGTAAACAACATGACTCAAGCAGTCCTGATTCAGTACTGGTTTTCCTCCCAAAGTCCAGGTTTCCTAAACTTTGTCTCCACAGAACATGGTAATTCAACCTATTCCAAGAGTGGGGCGTTACCTCTCACTATTCCAAAAGAGCACCACGTGGTACCCAGAGTAATTTTTAGTGCTCTAAAAGAGCACGGCGTGGTGAATGACTGCTGCTCACGGATAGTTTGTTTAAGTGTTGCACCAATCATCGGTTGCTGAGTACCATGTGGTGCTCTTTTGGAGCACTAAAAAGTTGCTCGTGGTTGAAACATTATTCTGTAATGTTTTTCATATCCTAGGCAACTCAAATCAAATAAATCAAAGTTTTCAAGAGCTAGTAGATTTGTAGTAATACTACTGTTGCAGGTCAAGTATTTTCTTGCATGTTGGATCTTATATCGAAGGTGTACTATATCTATTGTTAATGGAATTTTTTAACATTTATCAGAAAACTCAAGTCAGTTAAGAAACTCGGTTCTGATCCCACTGATAGAAAAATCATTGAAGTTTGTCTTTCATGGCTACACCATTATCATTATTCATTGCAACGCAAAGGTCAAACTATACATATTGGGATCAACCAAGATATCCTACATTGCAATTTGCAACCTATGACCTGCCTCTCAATTGCCATATCGCACTCCAATATTATCTATACTGCATCCCATGAATTACTGAACCCACTTTCCTGATATTTTGATGGCTACTCTACAACCAATGAATGACTGCCATTTACGGAAAATTTGTTTAACTGTTGCACCGATCATTGGTTGTAGAGTACCACGTGTTGCTCTTTTGGAGCACTAAAAGATTGCTCCTACAAATAATAATTGGTGCAAGACTTAAACAAACTGTCCGTGAGTGACAATCATTCATTGATTGTTGAGCACCACCCAGTGCTCTTTTTGATCACTAAAAAATTACTCTTCAACCATAGATTTTGTCTCCTGACATCTCCTAAAGGAAGTTTTACATAAGTTACCACGTCCAATGGAAATTCATTTATATTCCGTACTGTGACTTTGTACTTACAAATTGTAGGTAGGTGGCTTTCTTTCCGCCTATACTATTTGGAAAGAAATATACTATCAACGTCGAAGTGATGCACTCTATTCTCCGAGGGATATGTACTGATTTTTCTCTGTCAATAGGCATGTTTCTTCAAGATGTTTTTTCGTTTGAACTAATATTGATTTTTTTTGTTTATATGATCTTTTGCACAAACTTATAATAAGATCAAGCCACTTGCTAAAACTTGTCATTTAAGTTGATTATTTATCTTGTTGTTCAAACAACTAAGGGTTTCTTGAGAATTCGTATCATAGTTCTGTTTAAGAAAATAGTGTATGCCCTTGGGACTTAGATACAGACGATACTGTAATGTCACATTTTAAGTCATTTACAAGTTGATGTAAGCATTTATAGGTAAAACTAACCAAGAGTGTCCCGATTTACTCTCAAAGAACACCATCGACAATATACGCACTTTCAATAGTGGATTTAGAGCATGTTTATTCCACCTTAAAATCATCTGAAGTGAATTATCCAATATAATCAGAAGAATGTTTCTGAAGCGCTAAAAAATCAAAATCAAAACTTAGTTTCATTTGGCAACATTTGCGACTTTTATCATCAGATTTACAATAAATGGGTTTGTTAGAACTTATATTACATCTAAAACGTTATATGTTTGGACAAGACCATATATGAATCTAAAAATTGGATATTGTTATAAACTAAAGAGTAGAGAAGAGAGAACAAAGTATGGAGGAATATCAAGTATCTTATTCTTCACCAAATCACCCTTTATATAGGGTGTGGGGGTCAATCAATATCATCCAAATATGGTAATACAATAACTTAGGAATATTCACAATAGCAATTCTATATTTCATAACACTCCCCCTTGAATATTCACTAGATAACATGATGCCTCGTTAAAACCTTATCGAGAAAGACCCGTTGGGACAAAAACTCTGATGAAGAAAAAGAGTACATCTTATGAGCGGGAGCTTGGTTCAATCTTGAACTCGTTCATGGCTGCATGTCTCATTAAAACCTTGCTGGAAAAACCCTGTGGGATAAAAACGTCAGCTAAGGAAAAAGAGTACAGGTCCTTGTAATTTAATCTCCCCCTCTTTGCATCATCTTGATGTCACACTTCATACCTGAAAGTGAATTTATGGGAAATACATAATGTCTAACATGATATGATGCAACATGATCATTCAAGATAATAATAAAAACTATCAATTAATAAGTATGACATGTTATATACTCATGAGACATTCTTCATACTAAATACTATGCATATGCACCTAAACTACTCCTGAGTGTGTATCTTCAATTTGCTTTAGCAAATAAGTATATCTCATGGGTAATATCCTCCATGGATTTCACATATAGTGATATGTACAATCATTTTGTGTAACTAGTTACTTTCATATTCATAGTCTTAAGACTAAACGAAATATAATAATCACTCTTATGAAATAGAGGATTTGTTGGTTATAATTATAACCAAGAGAAACATATGGGCATTGCTTGAAATTTTGCATGTTTCTCTTTCAATAGTCTCACGCATTCAACCATTAGGGTGCGGACATTTGAATATGTCGTTCTTATACAAACATGGATGCTTGAGGCATCTCAAGTACTTCAAAGTACGTCACACAGGGGCGGACCTACGTAGGGGCAAGGGGGTGGGGGGGGGGGGGGGGGGGGCAGTTGCCCCACTGAAATTTGAAAATTTCTATTAGTACCCATATTTTTTTAGAATTTTCATGACTAATTGTTAAGATATATAAAATTTTGCCCCCACCCCCCCCCCCCCCACCCCCCCCTGCGTCTGAAGTTCAGAACCACCAATTTGTCCGAGCGGTTAGTTGTTATGCTTAGTATTGCTTCCCACCCGTGTTCGAGTCCTCTCCCAGTCAGATTTATTTTGGTTTCGACTTCTTTTTCTATGACAATTTGTTAAGAAATATAAAATTATGCCCCTATTGAAGTTCAAAACTACATACTGCCTGAGTGCTTAGTTGTAATGCTTAGTAATGCTAACTACTAGTGTTCGAGTCCCCTCCCAGTCAGTTTTTTTGCTTGATTAAAGTCCTCAAATTTTAATATGAGTATTGTTTGCATTATACAGTTATGGATAAATTTTTGGTAAAGAAGCCGAGCGTAGAATCGACACCTCAACCTAATGCGGAAAGTATTCCTTCGTTGATATATAACGAATTTTGACTTTTGTCTGTTGACTTTGACTTTTAACTGTTGACTTTTGACTTCATGAATCTTGTCCCGGCTGACTTGATTTCCTGGCTCCGCCACTGACGTAACATATATGCTCGATGCATTAACTGCAGAGCTCGTGTATATTTACACACACGAGTGTTGACTTTGATTTTGCCCAAGAAATAGTCAAACACAATCCCACTTGCAGTGGTTTAAGGAAATCATATGATTTAAAGCGCTTTAAAAGTAATATCATCAACGATCATATGAATAAACTCAAATGTGGGTAAAATCTTAACTTCGACATGAGTTGTATGGGCATTGATTTTCCAACGTTGGTTTGATCGTTTGTTGATGATTCTCCTGTGTTCTCAATTTCAGTCGAATTGGAACTAACAAGATCATGACCCTTATAGTTGATCTTTATAGTTGCATAAGCAACCTTTACATGCTTCATTTGTATCAACACTCACAATCATTTTAATTTAAAGTTTGAAGTCACATATACTCAAGTATTAAGACGAAAATAAAGTTCATGTCATTTAATAGGTTCTCTCCTCCCCCTCATGACATGAACCATATGGTCAATGTCATAAAGATATGCTTTCGGCATATTTATATACTCGAGTCAAAAAAATCTAGGCGAGATGTATCTTCTTAGGAGATTGAATTTGTCATAATTTAAACTTGTTATTCTCAAGAACTCTAAAATAATATCCTCTTTGGGATAGGAGTTTCACTTATGAGAATACAATAATTCCATGCTCCCCCTTTAAAGGGGTTAAAATGGGATAGTTAATGAGATAGAGCATGCATAAATTCATCCGAGTGGATAAATATTACACAATTCCGAAGAAGTGCATATATAGTCAATCTAAAAATAATGATCAAGACTATTTAAAGTCTTTTATCAATTATTCAAGCAACCAATCACTTGGTGATGTCAACGGTAACGAACTCAATCTTGATATCTCTGGACGAGTTCATGTCAAAAACCATTGATCTCTTCTACTAACGATATGTCTTCTAGGTGCTCGATATAAGATATGCACATATTTCAAATGTGAGATTGACAACATCCAAGCCACTTTAGGGGCTGAAAAATAATTTTTTTGGATGTTCTATGAGATTTGATATGGAATCACAACGCATAAAGTAGGCATCGGTTGGGCAAGGCAATGCATCAAGCCATTTTTATGAGAAAACTCTCTACGTTGGATAGGCGATGTAATGCATCAAGCCATAATTTTCTACGTAGAACGTCTAATTTTATTACATTTAATCTCAATAATCAGGGGAATTTCTCGTGTCAAAATGGACACAAATGTGCTAAAAAGCTACAATTAGGAACCTTAAAAGGTTTCATGTAGATCATTGAATAGAGTTATTTTTGCTTCAATTGTTTAAACTTCTAGTTGGACAAATTGTAAGTTACCTCTTGTGGGGTACCTTTTCATAGACTCAAATATTTCATAACATGAGCCAGTAAGCATACTAGGGGGCTTATGCATTTTCTGCTATTGTCTCTTTCTTTTTTTTTTTCTTGTGCGAGCCATAAAAGACATCGAGGCTTCATAACAACTAAAAAAAGATCGAGATAAATAGAAGGAGTTAATCTTGATACTAATTAACCACAAATTCTTTAGGATTTTTCTATAAGTAATAAACAAAAGAAATAAATAGTTTTTGAAGAACTTCTTTTAAGAATTCTTAATTTGAGGAACTAATAATCTTGAAAAGAAATTGTGTTGCGCAAAAATATGGTGTGTCAAGTTCAATAGGCTGCGATGAGTCATCACAACACGTGGCACTCATGCAGCGCAAGAGCCGCCACACACTGGCACGTGTCCCCTACGTGTCAAGCATGCAAAGCAAGTCACTAAGTCGCGACACGCGCCCTCACAGGTGTCACGCATGCGAAGCAGGTCACGGAATAGCGACACATGCCCCGGCCCCTATGTGTCAGGCATGCAGAGCAATACACCAAACCGCGACATGTGTCCCCTTGTGTGTCAAACATGTAAAAATAAGGGCCCAGTAGCATGACACGTGTCCCGCTACGTGTCTTTCCTGCAATTAACGTGTATATAAGCTAACACACTCTATAATACATGTCATTATGTACTACTCATGATTAATTAGGAATCAATACTTAAACAAATGATTAGTACTAATTATTCCCTAAATATTTTTATCCTTAATTTAGCGTCTGAAGAAGATATTAGGACTTCTGGTGTATTTCTGGACGAGCTTAACTATTATAGTTTGGCAGATATGGATACATCAAAATACTAAGGGCTTAAACATGAAATTCGCAAAAATAATATAAACTTCACAAAAAAAAGAGGTTACTACACTCACACTCCGCCTCTCTCGCTCTCTGTTCTCTGTTCAACAACAAGAAACTCATCAACATCAACAACGATTTGCATCGGTGGAGAACAAGATCATAAACAGCACCAATAAATTCATATAAAAATACATATTTATAAGAAGAGAAGAAGGAGAATAACATGAAGCTGAGGAGATGAAAAGCATGAAACAGATCTGCTCCGCCAAGAGCCCAGATCTACAAACCACTGCCATCGCCACCTCCAATAGCCACGACCACCATCACCACCATCACCAAAATTGTGAAATGTTCTAAAAATATTCTATAACATTTTAGAACATTTCACCATTTCAAAGTAATTTTTTTTACCTTTTTCAAAAATGATATAAATGACACCTAAATTAGGTAAAGAAAGCATGGCATGAGAAATATTTTTCTTAAACAGATAAATAAACTTTTTAGAACATTTAAAATTTTGAAAGTAAGCAACTTTTCACTCCTTTCTAAAAAAATATAAAATTATCTAAAATGAGCCAAACAAAGAAGGGCCTCAAAGCAACCAATATATATAATCTTGCTTGCCAGTCAATTTTCTCCCCTCCTATCATGACGAATTACCCCTCTCTTTCTCTCTGCCTCGTAGTACTATCTAGCTAGACCCCTTCTCTCACTAGTGCCTCGACCCTCTCCCCCTACCCCAAGCAAACACACACCCACTTTCAATCACAGCGCACGTTTAGTTCCATCTTAAAATCTCACTTATCTGGATGAATAGGCTGCAGAATTATAATCTTATTCACCCAGAGAATTGAGATTTTAAGCTTTCGTCGTCTGCTATAATCCGGAGAAGACTTATGGTTCTTAGTACAATTGCACCCAATATTTCTGAGAAGTTTGAGCCAATTTCTTCGACTCACGATGAAATTGATCTTGTTCAAAGCTTCCCGCGTTTGCTATTTTCTATCGATTTAAGATGGTAAATTTAAGGTACGTGTCAAAGTCCAGAGTAGAAACCTGAGAAAGGTTTCCCAAAGGATGTCTCAATCAAGTTCAAGCTCGTGTGATTTGAATTGAGGGAAAACATTAAGGATGAAAATGGTGCAAATTTTAACCTGAAATTGAGCTGCCCGAGGAAATGTGGTAAGATCAAACCTACAGAAGACGCAAGATTAGAAGGGGTTAAAATGTTGCTTCAAGATGTTTTTTGAGTTAAGAAGTGGGCCACCGTAGCTGAGATTGACTGAAAAAATTTGGAGCCTACTCGCTACTTCCCGTCCGCTGTTTGGCATGGTGTTAGAGAGGGCAAAGATAGGTCACAAGATGCTGCTCTAAATCATCATGTTGAAGCTAGTGAGGATCATATCAGTGTTAGTGTATGTTGACTCGGGTTACCTACCAACTTGACTTGGTTTATATTATCATCAGGACTAGGAAACTGAATTCCCTTTGGATTAGCCAAAAACGAACAATTATACAACCTACTTCCTACTATGTCTCACAACTACTTTTGTGAAATATGTCTATTTTGAGACAATGTCGAGTTTGAGCACATGTTTTTCACCTGAATATAATCTTGAAGATTTCAAGTGTACTAACTGAGATCCCGACAATTGCAAGTTCTAGGAATTCATCTTATTATTAGGAGACTGCTAGACTTTGTCTGCAAAGATGAATATCGTGACATTTATTTATAAAGGCTTTTATTTATTTTGTTACTTATGTTGAGATATGTTGACATAATGAAGTCCTTAGAATAAATATTGTATTCTTAAATATCCCTAGTCAAGGATTATTGTTAATTAGGATGACTATAATACAGCGACACTAGAATGTGGGTAGATTGATATGATATATCAAGTCTAACACAAGGGTACACATTCAGAGTAATGGTGTACTGAATTGAACTGTCGCGAGAACACTACATGAATATTATGTGAGTGTACAAATGCTTCTCATAGTGACAGTGGTGTTGTGATCCCAAGACTTGAAGTAACTACAGTACCTAGATGTGGAGTGACACGTTTTAATATCGTCTAACATTACTCCGTGACAAGGTGATTATAATGGCGGTAATTGGAAATGTTATGCAACATGTCGAGGGGTGTGAGTGATGTAGATATAATTGGTTCCCCATACATAACGGGAATCAATATTCATTGCTACCCGATGACTGAGACTTAGAAAAATGCATGGTCGTGCTCAATGAATCAATATGAGAAATTGATGTCATTGTCTCTCTAAGTCTACTCAGTGAATCGAGAAACTACGACTTGGAAGATTACAAAATTCTTGCATCGTTTTGGTAATCAAATCACCAAGTCAAAGTGATCACCCAAATTCAACTGGGAAGACCCTATAGAAATAGATTAAGTTTAACTTTGTGATTTATATGGGGTAACAGATACTTCCACCCCCTTTAGTATGACTAAAGGAAACTTCCAGCCCTTCTATTTCGGAAGGACATGTTCACCCCTTCACTGTGCCCAAATTTAGGAAAGTTACACTTTCTTCTTTGTGAGGCAATTAGTCTAGGGTAAGGTTCGTCATAAAAAATAGTTTTGGAGATGGAATTCTCCCCATATACTGCAAAACGTCTATCGTATCCTTGAGTAACCCAAAAAATTTTATAATGGGTGTGTTTAGATAGTTGTTTTGAAAGAACCATACTGTTTTTTATTACTTGATTTTTGAACTAAAGAAACCATGTTTTTGTATTATAAATTCCCTAAAAAGTAACTCTAGCCAAAACAACCTCAGTACGATAATAAATGTGTCCGAAAACTTATTTTAAGTGACTGAGCCGAACCCAACCTAACAACGTCACGATAAGGGGGTGTAAGTAAGTTGAAGTTCGACACACTGAAGCTTTAATTATACTTATCAAAACTAGATGGGGGTAAAAGTCCTTCTATCAAACTAGAGGAGGGGGTGAAAGTCTCTTTGACCTCTAGTGGAAATTATACTTATTTTGGAAACAACTTATTTCAGGTAACTTTTACATTTGTTATATTAGAAAAGTTAGTTTTTCGGGAACTAAAATAGAAGGAAAGTAAGGGCCTCGTTTCTTTTCGTAATTTTAGTTGGATTTTTATCTTTTTAAGTCAGAAAAAAATTTAATTTGCTCATTTCGGAAGTTATGAAGTACTTTTTATAACTTTGTTAAGACTAAAAAAAGTTAGCTTTCTTAAGTCTTGATTACTTAATGCATACCCTAGTTAGTCGAAACTCTCACATTGCGACCCCCTCTTCTAGAACTAGCTTACCCCATTTGCAATAAAAATGCCAATGTGAAACTTGTAAATTTTTCACAGGGTGCTAAATTTCTTCTCTGGAGCCCCGTGGTCTGTTTGTGCATAGTCCTCTGCATATATACACAAAGAAGGTGTGAAATGCTTCTATGGAACCTCTCTTACGCAGCCTTCTACGTACGTACGCAGAGATATGACTGCTTCAACTTTGCCAGAACAAATCTACCTCGTTCAAACTCCTCTTTGTCTATGTGACCCATCGTTGGAATATTGAAGTCTAAATTCTTAGTATAACCCAAGTTAACATCAAAATAGTGCAGACTAGTCATTCCAGCTTCTCCAACTATGCTTCGTTTCTTCAATCTTCGGCTCGTGCCTTGGTTGAATTCGTTCCAGAGTCTCTTCTATGCTATTCTAATGTATTTTGGTCCTGATAGACACCATGAAACCTACCCGATATCATATCCAGATAAACTCAAAAAAGCACAAAGTTCCTCTTCTCAAAGTAGTAGTAAGTGTCCTTCAAAGTTGAAATGTTCTGCCAAATTTTTATATACATAGAAGTGTTTGTTTATTTTGTAAATAATACATGTGCATAATTTTCTTGATGTTTCTGATAGTAGAAACATGTAGGTTCATCATAATATTTCATGATTTTAGGAGTTGTTGTGATATGGTAAACATGGCTCTAAAGTTAGAGCTACAATCATGTCCAGAATTGTAGTTTCACGGTTTCTAAAAAACTTGAGTTCTTACATTTCTAAGTGTTAGGTTGGATTTATTTTGATAATTAAACATCATTATATGTTCATTTGTGGAATATAAGAATATGTTGAATGTAGGGTTGTATTGTATTATGGATTTGTAAATTGGTAATAATGAGTATGTTACGCGTGTGATTGTAGACATCGACCTCGTAGTGGAGAGTGATTGTCGTTGGGGGTGCTAGACTTACTTTATTTCTTTTGGTTGTGCTTCATCTTAGTGGTAAGTACATATGTGCGGCCTTTACTTATCAAAATGTACTTATACCGGTAACGTCTCGAATGAATCCTTGATTTTGTATGGATTTATATCGATTCCTTTGTATTTGTATAACTCTTAGATATTTAATATTCAAATTGTTATTGATATTTTAAGTTAGAAAACCCGTTGCACATGACCATAATCACTAATAACTTAAAGTAGAATATCGCACGTATCGAAATATGTTACTATTTGAGAAGCCGTTTGTTGGAATGACTCTATCCTTGTTGGCTAGAGATATTATAAGGAAGTCCCTTTGTTGGCATTGGCTCCTCGCTTTGTTGGTTGTATTTCCAGTTAGTACTCATCCTGATGGCCTTTTTGCTTCTTAAGGGGGTGCTGCAACACTTAAGGTCTAGTCTGATTTAGGGAGGCCCTTTTGTTGGCATTGATATAAGGAAGGCCCTTTGTTGGCATTATTATTTAGGACGCCCTTATTTGGTATTTCTACATCTGGTTTATTGCGCATAATAATTGGCTTCTTCGACTATATATTGGGAAACTGTTAATTTTACTCGTATATTGGGTGGTCAATGACACACGTGAAAGACTTAATTGGAAACATTGTTGAATATCATGATGTTCTTATTAGCACTGCTAATTATACCGTTGCGAACCATGATAATGGGTTACTCATACTCGTGGTTGGTTAATATTCTAAAGTTAAGAGGTTTTGGCTACTATATTATTTATTATTATTTTAACATTCGAGTATCTTTACTTATTATGTTTAAATTCTCTTAATTTATTTCAACATACGTTTGTGCCACTCATTACTTTGCATATTGTAGTCTGTATTGACTTAGTTTTACTGATTGTTTTCAAACTGTGGTGTATGCATTTGCTATTTCAAATGCACCATTGGTTAGTGCAGGCTGGGATGGGAAAGCGGATTGACACGAGAATGTTAGCTTAAGTTAGATCACTTAAGCTAAACAGAATCAATGTTCAACCTGGCGGATATGGATGCGAAAAACGGAATTATATTGCCAGTCACTAATCAGACCGATGGTTGGGCATGGTTTTAAGACAAGCTTGGGAACTATACAATGCATTCGGGATACTATGTAGCGGATGAGCTAAGGAGTAATGAGGAAAATTCAAGAGGTCAAACAAGTGCAGCCCAGCCGAGTTTGTGGAAAGCGATTTGGAGCTTAGATGTGCATCGCTCGGCGTTATTCACGACGTGGAGGCTGAGTCATAGCTCTCTCTACAACGGTAAATCTAACGAGAAGGGGTATTTATGTGCGATGTATATGCTCGTGGTGTGGGAAACGACAAGAATCGGATGCTCACCTGTTTATGCAATGTAAACGGATGGTTCTCATTTGGAACACTGTACTTGGCAGGATTCGAGACATGATCTTCATGAAATGGTTCGGGACTGGCTGGATGATTCTTTCACCACGCTCGAAAAGGAGAAACAGAATCTCCTTGTTATAGCAATATGGGTCTGTTGAAGATCCCAGATTTTGCGGGTTTTTGAAACAAGAGTACTTCGAATGAAGTGATGATTGCTCGAATATATTGGGTTAGAGATGAACTTGTTTCACTCCAAAATCTAGAGCCCGAGGCCGAAGGACAACATCAAACTCGACAAATTCAGAGCAATTCGAGCACTCCAGCTCAGTGGGCAGCGCCCTCGATAGGGTGGGTGAAGGTTAACACTGATGGTGATTGTATGCCGAAGGAGATGGCGACAATAGGTGTCACGGTAAGATACCATCGGGGGTTAATGGTTGGGGAAATGGCGGCTCCGATTCATCGCTCGTCGCACCCGAGAGTAGCGGAAGCTCTGGCGGTACGTGAGGGGCTGATATTAGCTTGGCGATAAAACTGTCGTGTCTTGGAGTTAGAAACGGACCTCCTGTGTTTTTTGGGTTTCTGTAGTGTAGGTTAGCTTCTAGTAAAGACGCAAACCGGTCAATGTCCGGGTCCCTTATGCTGGATTGCAAGAATTTGTTGGCGCGTTTTCAACAAACAAAGTGTGGATGGGTTGCAAGGTCTCTAAACTCTCAGGCCCATAGTTTAGCAAAGTTCGTTCTTACAATAGATTCAACGAAGGTCTAGGTTGGTTGTATTCCAGATTGTAGAACGAATTTTTGAGTTAAATGAAATACTTTCTTCAAAAAACAAAAAGTTATATAACTTAGCATATTTGGGACATCTTATTATTTTTTGTCATCTTATTTTCACGAGATTTGTTGTATACTTTAAATGAAATATAATCTTAGTAGTTAATATGATACTTTTGGCTCTCAATTGTCGCATTAACCTGAATCGAGATCCCTAATGTTACAAGCTGAAAATAGACAGATTATTGAGGAAGACTAAACGACTGAGGAGATTCAGACATCGTTATTCCAGATGGGACATGACAAAGCTCCAGGTATCGATGATTTCATAATTGGCTTCTATCAGACAAACCAGTTTTTCCTAATGAAGGCAATAGCATTGAACATTTTAGTTCCATTCTCATTCCTCTAATTCCAAATTCAACACAACCTCGGAAGCCTAGTGATTTCAGGCCTATAAGCACGTGCAACTTGATTTACAAGATTGTATCCAAGTCCATGGATATCATGCTAAAAAAAAGGTGCTAAATCACTTGATCGGGGAGAACCGAAGTGCCTTCGTTCTGGGTACGTTGATCTCATATTACATTGTCACTGCCTCTGAATTTATTCACTCGCTCAAGACCCAAAAGAAAGGTAAAGAAGGGTGCCTAAACCTTAAAGTCGACGTGAGCAAAGACTATGGCATGATTGAGTGGCGGTTCCTCAGAGATAATCTATTCCATATGGGCTTCGATCCACGCTTTATCACTTCTGCGTTGTATTGTGTATCTACAATCTCCTACAACTTTGTCAGGAGTGGAGTGGTGGTGGGGCATGTTATTCCTGAGAGGGTTCTGAGACAGGGATGTCCTCTTTCTCCCTAACTCTTTCTCCTATGCAGTGAGTTATTATCTAGAGCTGTTACTGTTGCGGTTGATGCTGGGGAGTTGGCAGATGTAACAACTTCTAGGGGAGGACCAGTGGTTACCCATCTTTTTTCGCTGATGATGGTCTCTTTTTTGCAAAGGCAAATATAGCGGTCGTTATAAAGCTTGTGAATATCATTACAATGTATGGTCGTGCTTCTGTTCAGCAACTAAATTTGGCTTTGTCAACTCTGGTTTTCTCCTCCAACACCTCGGACGCAGCCATGCAAGAGATCATGAACCAATGTGGGGTAAACAAGGTTGAACAGTATGATATGTAAATTGGCCTCCCTACTACGATGGGTAAGAAAAAGGCAATTACTTTCGCCCATCTTATAGAAAGGATGTCCTCTATGCTAAAGGGTGGAAAGAACACACACTCTCTACAGGGGAAAATAAGTATTGATCCATTCAGTTGCGAATGAACATATGCCATGTTCTCCTTTAAATTTCCAGATGTCACCTGTGACTAGATAGGACAACTTATTAGACAGTTTTGGTGGAGCAAGGCTGAAAAAGAGAGAGGTATTAGCTAGATCTGACGGGCAGTCACGAGAGCTTTGTGGTTTAGCATTTAAATACTTACAATAATGCGATGCTTGCTAAACAGCGTTGGAGGATCCTCAGGTACCCTAATTCTCTTCTTAGGAAAGTTCTAAAGGCGAGGTACTATAGACTAAAGGATTTCTTGAATCTAATATTGGACATAACCCGTCGTATGCGTGGAAAAGTAATCATATTGGCAGGAAGTTACTTGAATCAGGCTTAAGATGGAGAGTGGGAGACGGAAAAAGAATCCGGATCATCGATAAGTGGATCACACGTGATTTTTCCTACAAGCTATTAGTTCATGTAGTAAATCAAGAGGTGAGAGTCAGTGAGCTCATTAATGATGACAGAACATGGAAAAAGAGTGCTTTTGAGGAGCATATTGATAACTCCGTTTTCGGAGTTATTTTATGCCTTTTATTTCTACGTTTTGCGTGCTTATCATGGAGAATTCGTCGTCTTTTGAGTAAATTGAGCTTAAATGTGATAATGTGAGTTCATATGCATTACTTGTTAAATCCGGGCGTTTCTTTAGATTTTTGAGCTTTTATTGTGATATGATCGCGGGTTGTGTTTTCGTGTTGTGATTCGCAGGAAAACAGGGCTTGGAAGATCATGCGGGATTTGGAAGCGAACTTCGGAAACAAGGAACTCAAAGGAAAGTCAAAGGGAAGGAGAAAGTCAAAGGAACTCAAAGGAAGGTCAATGGAAGAAGGAAGGAAGGAGAAAGTCAAAGGAAGGAAGAGAAAGTCAAAGAAAAGAGGGCTGGAACAGAGGGTCTTCGTGCGAAGACAAATGTCTTCGTACGAAGACAAAAGACTTAGCCAAATTTTGGCTCGGCAAAATTGTCTTCCAAAACATGCTTGCAGTATCTAAGTGAGAAGACCTTCGCACGAAGAGCAGAAGTCTTCGTACGAAGACTCTTCGTGCGAAGACAAATGTCTTGGTACGAAGAGATCGCTGAAAGTGCAGAATTTTTCCGGGGCTTTTTTGTAGTTTATCCAAACTTTGTAATAAGATTATGGAAACGTATTTAAGCATTCTAGGTCGACTTTTTCAGTAGTTTTTGACATTAGAGACATCTTTTGGGAGATCAAGAAGCTTTTGGGAGAGCTTAGGAGCTTTGGATCATTCGTTTGGATTCTAAACTCTCTTCTTTTCTTGATTTTTATGTTTAAACTCATTAGACTTGTCGTTTTGATTATGAATATGAGTAACTAAACACTTTTAGCTGGGAATTCTCGTTTGGTGTAGCTAGGGTTTGATCTAAAGTTGATGTTTTGATGATTGTAATGCATGTTCTAGCTTAATCTCACGTGTTTATTCACTATTATGGATTATTTACGTTCCTCATTATATTATCTTTGCGAGTAGCTAACGTAGAGATAAACTAAATTAGTTTTCACGTGGTAACTCCGTGAGAATTAGTCGGTAAATTGAATAATTCACCTAGTCGTATCAATGTTTGGTAACTCGGCATCGTTAACTAGGACCGTTAAAGTAGAATTATGGTCTTAATGCATGCTTAAAGCTAAATTAGACTTGGTAACTCGGTTTGGTTTAGTTTAAAGTATAGTGAACTTGCTTGGTAACTCGGTAAGTTTAATATTGCTTGATTAATAGTGAATGACACGTGGTTGTTTTACAAATCAAAATATAAATTTAGATCAACCTAGTGAACCTAGAGAATTCCCGGTACTTTTCTCTTATTTGATAAAACCCCAATTATTCATTCTTTATTAATCGTGAACTATTTCACTTGGTTAATTGAGAATATTGCGTTTATTTTCTTAGAATTAGATAAAAACACAACTTGCGACGTGCCCACATAAGGTTTAGAATAGTAATTAATTTACACAAAGTCCCTTGGGTTCGACAACCCGGATTTCCGGTTTATTACTACACACGACAGCTGTACACTTGCAGTTGGAGCGTGTCAAGTTTTTGGCGCCGTTGCCGGGGACTTCGGCTAAATTAGTTATAATTCCTAGCCTTAGGGATTTTAATTTATTGTTTATATTCGTTACTCACCTACGTTTTGCGTATTTCGTGATTTCAGGTTGATTTACACGGTGCATGACCCGTTCTCGAGACGAGCCTTTGTATCCAACGTTTGAAGACCCGGAATCCTTATTAAAAGCACAGCGTAGAGACAAGAGGAATTCAAGCTCAGTAGTTATGGATGAAGAGACGAGAGCTGAGTTTGAGAGGATCCGCAAAGGTATGCAGGATGCGGAAGCAACTAGAGCTGCAGCTGTAGAGGAGGCTGCAAACAGAGCCGCGGAAGCTGAGGAGGTGAGAGCTCAAATGGCTGATATGCAGGCAAGGATGGATCGCTTGGCTCCCCCAAATCCACAACCACGTCCTGGTGTGGGGGCACAAGTGGCGAACATCGGTGGGAACTATAATGGGAATAATGGGGAAAACAACAGGCAGAACAATGCTGAGATTGAAGAACGCCCTATGGTGGATTATTTCAGGACTACTCCAGCGTGTTATCAGCCTACCATTGTCAGGCCACAGATCAATGCCCAACACTTCGAGTTGCGCCAACATATGATCAATATGGTTCGTGATGAGTGCGCATTCAACGGAGCTCCAGGAGATGACCCCAATCACCATCTGCTGGTATTTGAGCAAATCACATCAACCCTGCACGACCAACGAGTTCCAGATGAAACAGTTAAGCTATTACTATTTCCCTTCTCCTTATCTGGAAAAGCCAAGAAGTGGCTTATGGAGCTGCCAGCTGGTAGCATAGTGACATGGGTGGATTGTTGTCATGAGTTTCTGAGGAAGTATTTGCCACCATCCAGAGTCGCTCAGCAGATGGCTGAGATTGCAAAATTCACTCAGGATGAAGACAGCTCGTTGGGAGATGCGTGGAGGAAGTTCAGCCAAATTCTCCGTAGATGTCCGAATCATGGAGAGCCATGGCACAAGCTCTTCCAT
Source organism: Linanthus parryae (assembly GCA_023055425.1). NCBI lineage: Eukaryota > Viridiplantae > Streptophyta > Magnoliopsida > Ericales > Polemoniaceae > Linanthus > Linanthus parryae. Next base: position 72,161,781 of record JALGPY010000002.1, read on the forward strand.
TATTTCTACACTGCATTAGACAAGGAGACAGCTGACCAGTTAGACATGCTAGCTGGAGGTAATTTTATGGGACTTGGAGCACAGCGAGCTCAAGATCTGCTGAACAACGCGTCAAAGAGAGAGTCTACACGAACTGAAACGCGTAGGTACTCCAAACCGGGGGATGCATCCTTAGTCAACAAGATTGAATCGATGGAACAAAAGCTGGAATCCATGACCTCAGCATTTCACGGTATGCACCCTCCATCACAGAAGCCCATGGGTGAATTACTAGCAGATGAAAGCCAGGGATATGATAATAGTGTTGAAGATGTGAATTTTATGCGACAGCAGCAATGGCCTAACACCTATCATCCCAACAATCGTAATCATCCCAACTTCAGCTATGCCAATCCGAACAGTAGATTATATGCACCCGGTCAGAGACCCAATGTTCCATATCAAGCGCAAAGGCAAGTTCCACAACAGCAGGCTCCACAAAAAGAAGATCAAGAGACGAATGCTCTATTGAGAAAGCTCCTAGCTAATCAAGACAGGATGGAGAGCACGATTGTCTCAATACAAGCCACAATGAAAAGCCACGAGACTCAGATTGGGCAGATCGCCAATCAAAATATCAAGCTTCCACCAGGTATGCTTCCAGCAAATACCATCACTCCTAATGAGCAGCTAAATGCCATCACAACGCGCAGTGGCATCACTACTGAGGACCCCCCATATCCTAGCCACGCGCGAGCTGAGGCGACTAAGGCCACTGAGAAAGCCTTGGATGAAGAGATTCCCGTGCCTACCGTGAATCCCCAATCAAAGGACACGGTGAGGAAGTCGGATGAGAAACAGAAGCCAAGGGAGGAATACAGTGTGCGAGTGCCATACCCGCAAAGATTGAAGAGTCAAGAGGATGCCAAGCATTTCAAGAAGTTTGTGGATATCTTCAAGAAACTGCACATTAATATACCTTTCGCGGAGGCAATTTCACAAATGCCTAAATATGCCAAATTTCTCAAGGACCTCCTTTCTAATAGGAGGCGCATGGATGATTTTGAAACCGTGACTCTGAATGAGGAGTGTAGCGCAGTTGTGCAAAAAGCGCTACCAAAGAAGATGAAAGATCCGGGCGGTTTCATCATCCCAGTTACATTGGGAGATGCGTTTCATGGGAGGGCATTATGTGATCTTGGTGCAAGTATTAATTTGATGCCCACATCGGTTTTTGAGCAACTTGGTGTTGGAGATCCTAAGCCTACCAGGATGTGCTTGCAGATGGCTGATCGCACAATAAAACGCCCCAGGGGTGTTTTAGAGGATGTATTAGTGAGAGTTGAAGGACTCATCTTCCCAGCGGATTTTGTGATCTTAGACATGGAGGCCGACGATGATGTTCCTCTTATTTTAAGCCGTCCATTCCTGGCCACTGGGAGAACTATCATTGATGTGGCCAATGGGGAGCTGACTATGCAGATCAACGATGAGAAGGTGGCCTTCAATGTATTTGAGGCTATGAAGTTTCCCGCATACGCGGTGAGCGAGCAGTGCTTTGGGGTGGAGGCATACACGCTGGACGAGGAGGACGATACTTTGTTGGAGCAACTATATGAGGAGCTTGCTCTATTTGATTCCAGCGAGAAAGAGCAAGCTTTAGATGTTCATTGGCGCCCACCATTACCCCTCTTTAATGAGGGAAGCAGGAAGATTCTTACTCCTTCTCTTATTACTGCTCCTGTTTTAGAATTAAAGCCTTTACCTGTTCATTTGAAATATTTATACTTGGGATCTAATGATACTTTACCTGTGATTGTATCTGCATGTTTGGACAGGGAACAGGAGGAGCAGCTTCTCAAGGTACTACAGAAGAGGAAAGCAGCTATGGGATGGACCCTAGCAGATATTAAGGGGATCAGCCCCACAGTTTGCCAGCATAAGATCAGGCTCATGGAAAACAAGAAGCCGGTAGTTCAATTTCAGCGCCGCCTCAACCCTCACATGCAGGAGGTGGTGAAGAAAGAGGTGCTTAAATGGTTGGAAGCAGGTATCATCTATCCGATTTCCGACAGCACGTGGACTAGCCCGGTACAATGTGTCCCCAAGAAGGGAGGTATAACTGTGGTGGAAGGGGAAAAAGGTGATCAAATTGCCACCCGTACCGTTACTGGGTGGAGAGTTTGCATGGACTACCGCAAACTCAATGATGCCACTTTGAAGGATCATTTTCCCCTCCCATTTGTGGACCAGATGCTTGATAGGCTGGCTCACCACTCACACTACTGCTTTTTGGATGGATATTCTGGGTATAATCAGATAGCGATTGAGCCAGCTGACCAGGAGAAGACGACATTTACTTGTCCATATGGGACTTTTGCATTCAGACGCATGCCCTTTGGGCTATGCAATGCCCCAGCTACGTTTCAGAGGTGTATGATGTCTATCTTCTCAGACATGATGGAGCAAAATTTTGAAGTCTTCATGGATGATTTTTCGCTTTATGGTGATGGGTTCGAAGACTGTCTCCAGCAGCTAGCTCGGGTACTGGACAGATGTATTGACACCAACCTAGTGCTCAACTGGGAGAAGTGCCATTTCATGGTGACCGAGGGAATAGTATTGGGGCACAAGATCTCCAGTAAAGGTTTAGAGGTAGACCGGGCGAAGATTGAGGTGATTGAGAAGCTTCCTTACCCTACGTCTGTCAAAGGGGTACGAAGTTTCTTGGGACATGCAGGTTTCTATCGGCGCTTCATTAAGGACTTTTCGAAAATCACAAAGCCTTTATGTGGTTTGCTTGAGAAAGATGTCGTGTTTGATTTCAATGAAGACTGCAAGACAGCTTTTGATTTGCTCAAGAAAAAGCTGATTAGTTCTCCCATTATAGCCACCCCAGACTGGACCTTACCGTTCGAACTTATGTGTGATGCCAGCGATTACGCAGTGGGAGCAGTGCTGGGACAGCGGAAAGACAAGGTAGCTCATGTAATTTACTATGCTAGTCGTACTCTTAATACTGCACAGGTTAATTATGCCACCACGGAGAAAGAGATGTTGGCTATTATCTTCGCATTGGACAAGTTTCGTCCATACCTTGTGGGTTCTCAGGTGACTATTTTCACGGACCATGCAGCCCTCAAATATCTTCTTGCAAAGAAGGATGCGAAGCCTAGATTGATCCGATGGGTGTTGCTAATGCAAGAGTTTGACATAGTGATAAAGGACAAAAAGGGTGTAGAGAACGTTGTTGCAGACCATTTGTCACGACTGGATAACGAAAAACAAGAAGATGTGCCGATTAGAGAAGATTTTCCAGATGAACAACTTATGGTAGTGGTAGCAGCTGTGCCTTGGTTTGCGGATTTGGCAAATTTCAAGGCGCTCAAGATTGTCCCGAAAGACATGTCTTTCCATCAGAAAAAGAAATTTTTCACAGATGCACGACACTATTTCTGGGATGACCCTTATTTGTTTAGGTTGGGAGCTGACAATGTGTTGAGAAGATGCGTAGCTGAGCCAGACACTTTGGACATTCTTAGACACTGCCACGAATTGAATTGCGGAGGACATTTTGGCAAAACGCGTACTGTGGCAAAGGTATTGCAAAGTGGATTTTACTGGCCTTCTTTACATAAAGATGCTCATCTATTTGTACAGCAATGTGATCGATGTCAGAGAACCGGCAATATCTCCAACCGAAACGAGATGCCTCAAAATTTCGTGTTGGAAGTAGAGCCCTTCGATGTCTGGGGCATTGATTTCATGGGACCATTCCCGTCTTCACTTGGCAATCTTTATATACTGTTAGCTGTGGATTATGTGACCAAGTGGGTGGAGGCAATGGCTTGCCCCAAAAACGATGGAGCTACTGTAGAGAGATTCGTGCATAAGAGCATTTTTACACGGTTTGGAACTCCCAGAGCCATAATCAGTGATGAAGGATCGCATTTCGTGAATAAAGTCTTTGCCAATGTCTTGAGCAAATATGGGGTAAAGACGCATAAGATATCACTGGCTTATCATCCGCAGTCGAATGGGCAAGCAGAAGTTTCTAACCGAGAGATAAAAGGGATTCTGGAGAAGACAGTCAACCCGGGACGCAAGGATTGGTCTCTGCATTTAGATGATAGCTTATGGGCGTATAGGACTGCTTACAAGACTCCTTTAGGCATGTCTCCCTACCAGTTAGTATTTGGGAAGTCATGTCATCTTCCGGTGGAACTTGAGCACAAGGCATTCTGGGCCTTGAAGAAGATCAATTTGGACGCTAAGCTCTCAGGTGAGCTACGAAAGCAAGCACTACTCGAACTTGAAGAATTTCGACTGATGGCGTATGAAAGTGCGAGAATCTATAAGGAGAGGACAAAACTGTGGCACGACAGGCACATCATCCCGAGAGACTTCAAGGTAGGACAGAAAGTATTGATCTTCAATGCCAGACTAAAGCTGTTTCCAGGGAAATTGAAATCTAGGTGGAGTGGTCCCTACACGATTACTGCAGTTTATCCATGGGGATCTCTTGAGGTAGAGGATGCAAATGGGAACAGGTTTAAGGTGAATGGACAGAGAGCGAAACCGTACGTGGACGGAATTTCATTGGAGTCATTGAGTGGCTTCATGCAACTCACGCAACTTGAGGAATCTCTGAGGTAACTGGGTCGGGCCGTTGACCTTAAATTACAAAGCGCTTGTTGGGAGGCAACCCAACCTATTTATTGCTTTAGAGTAGGTTTTAATACTGTTTCGTAATTTTTATTCTGTTTGATTTCATTGAGAGGTGCGAGAGAGTGGATTTAATATTTCCAATGAGTATGTGCAGGAATACGAGGTGAAAGGCCTATTTCGGATCCCCCTTCTTGATGCGCGCCTGCGAAACAGAGTAAAAAGTCAAGATTTGCAGCCCAATACGCGTATCGGGATCCGAAGTGAAGGAATTGAAGATAGAAGCCATTTCTTGCACCTATTCAACACACACACCTGGGGAAGATCATGTTCCCGGACTCCCCGTCTTGATTTGCGCAAGAATTTAATTAGTGAACGGAGAAAGCTAGCACACCGGCACGGACTACGAGGTGAAATTTTGAAGGACAGACTGAAATACGGATTGAATAGTGCCAACGTGTGGGGGTGGTCGAGAGCTTTCTGTAGACAGGTGGATCGCGCAAATCGGAGTCCGGATGAAGAAGTTACGCCAAAAAGGATGCTTTAGCGAGTAAAACGAGGCCAAAAGCATCCGGAAATGCAAAACGTGCCTTGGAACGCGTGAAAGTGACAAATGAAATACTCCCCGGATTTTGGGAGTGTTTTAAGGTAAAAAGGGAGTCTCGAGGTCGAGGAGATCCTTCGGAAAGCAAAGGCACGATCGGATACGCGAAAATTTGACGAAAAGGATGTTTTTGGCAAGCTCCAGCATTGTCTTCGTAGGAAGACAAATTGTCTTCGTACGAAGACTTTGTACTTAGAAAAAATTTTGAGCTCTGAAGTTGTCTTCCTATATCACAATGCAGTATCTATATAGGAAGACCTTCGTGCGAAGACAAATTGTCTTCGTACGAAGACTCTTCGCACGAAGACATTTGTCTTCGCACGAAGACATCGGGCAAAAGGTCAGTTTTAGCCATACACGGATTACAACTATGAGGTGACTTTTTGGGGGCATTGTGGACTTTTTGGCTCACAATTTGTTGAAGACTTCAGCTGGTCACGTCCTCTTCTTCATTCTTCCAAAACTCAGTCCTCTTCTCCTCCATAGCCGCGCACCACCTCAAATCGCCTCCTTTCCTTGTTTCTTCACCAAATTCAACAAACAACCAAGTGTTTTGCTCGCAATTCAGAGGAGAACAAAGATTGAGAGGTGTTTTTGAGTGAGCTTGAGAGACGAGAGAGAAAGCAGAGGAAGAAGAAACTAGGGTTTCGAAGCAAGAATTGAGAAATTGGACGAATTAGAGCTTGATTCAGCTTACGGTCAAGAAGGCAACGCTAACGGGGACTACACAAGGAGTACGGAGCATCAACCAATTCAAAGTTTCGACAAATTCTTCCGGCAACCTCAAAATCAGCCCGGTTTGTCAAATTCTGAAATTTTTTGTGTCCGTAAGACTTGCTCCGGACACGTAGGTACACTCTAAACCTTGTTATTTCAATATTCGAGTCCTAGGCACAAATTGAGTAAAAGCCCAATTATTTTTTTGTTGCGCTTAGTAGCGTGCTTTGGGGGCGATTGTGTAAAGTCCTAGGAATTATTTGCTTACGTGCCTACGTGTTTCATTCGGTACACACTTCTTGTCACGTGCACAAAAGTTGAGTTTCTTGTTTTTACTTGCAATTGTATTCTTAATGGCGGGTGGAAAGACACGGAAGACGGGAGAGGGTACTTCGCAAGAAGCATCGGGGTCGGGCGAGCCTCAATTAGAAATACCGCCCATTCCCCAATATGCTATCTTGAATGCCCCTTTCCTGGCTAAACCGGGCATTGTAGGCCGACGAAAGGCTAAGGTTAATTTGAAAGACAGTAGTGTTGGGCCCGGGTGCTATGATAGCTTCCGTTTCGTCACTTACGAGGCCCATATTGACTCTCGCAAAGATACCTACTTGACTAAGAACGGGCAGCCCGAAAAGGCATTTCCATTGCACGAGGACATGCCTCAAGCAATCAAGGAAATTTTTGAGCGCGAGAAGCTTACCAATTGGTTTAAGCTAGTAGGGCCGTCTAGTTCGCATATTGCGCGAGAGTTTTGTGTCAATTTGCGTTATGCAAAAGATGGTGAGAGCCAAGACCCTCGTCTTGTGTACTGTCGGAACGAGTGGATAGTCTTCACGCCAGAGACTATCGCTTTGGCCATGGGTTTCCCTGCATTGAAAGAGGGTTGTGGGTACGAGACTGTTCTTCGTAGTGAGAATCTTTGGTCTCGTTTGAATGCATTCTGTTTTGCGAAAGGGGTAGATCCATGGGACAGAAAAGGGGAGGTGATTCATTGGAAGGCCGAAAAGAAGCATTATAGGCCGGAGGCAAGGTGGTGCTGTGAATTGCTAGAAAACTGGGTTTTGGGAATCACACGAAACCCTAGTTACACTTTCCGCCTATCGGTCTGGGCTCTCTGTCTACACACCGGGGTTAGAATCAATATCCCTAAACTGATTTGGGAGAATTGTCTTGAGAGGGTGTCGAGGACTAACAAGTTGGGTCCCGGTCATACTTGCTTGCTTACTCACCTAGCCAAAACTTCCGAAGTAGTCATTGGGAGAGACATGGATTTGAAACCGTTTACTGCTAGGAAGTGGCATAGGTTTGATGAGACAGCAAGGAAGAAGGGCAAGGGTAGGAGGATGAACACCTCTAGGTTTGATAACCAGGTTGCCTATGACCACCTGAGAGAGGAGATGGCCCGGGATAGAGTCGAGAGAAGACGCCATTTTGCCCACACTCGGGACAATCAGGCGAAGCTGGGTGGATTAATCCAGATGGTGGGCCAGTGGGTCATACAGTCGAGTGGTCAGGCGGCGAGGGAGTTTGTTCCACCAGTCCCGACGGCGGATCCGTGGTTCCAGGAGGATGAATTTGAGTATCCGGTTCCGCCGAGTGAGGATGAGGAAGAAGAAGATGATGAGGAAGAAGATGAAGAGGAGGAAGAAGACGACGAGTAGTGGAGTGTGCCCTCGTGCTAGAATTGTTGAGTCCTCGTGTTATCGTTGAGGACAACGATGCATTCTAGTGTGGGGGTGGTTGAGTCCTTTTTACTAGTCAGTGTTGAGTCTTTGCATCGCCCGTGTTAGCATGTAGTTAGAATTTTTTGGTTATGTCCTTATTTTTCTTTTTATTATTCATCTTTTTGCGTGCACGTTTTGGTATTATTGAGTCATCCCACCATTATTGAGTCAGTAGTCGAGTTGGCCGTGCATATAGTGTAGGTATATATATATATATATAAAAAAAAAAAAAACTAAAAATGTGAAAACACCAAAAAAAAAAATTAAAAATTTGAGAAAGGGCAATCGAAAGGAGCTGAAAATTCGGTAAAATCGAGAAGTGTGAGACTTTTAGGCATAGGGCGTGAATTACGATCGAGAGTGACAATGTGAGTTTCCCTTAGTAAGTATAGAGAAACTTTCTTTACGGGAATGCGTGCCTATTTTACAAACGAACTTAATTTTGTCAAATCTAAAGTGTGTGCCTAATTTTCTTACAAGAGTTGAGCTAGGTGTGAGCTAAACAAGCCAAACGTTCTTGTGTACGTCTTAGGTAGTCGCCAACCCGCCTCGTAGTGGCACACAGAACAGCTGTGCGAGGTGTGTATTAGAGCACTCACTGCTTATAGAACTTACCTTGTAGGACCACTAGTAAACCCTGATTTGAACCATGGATTCTTTGACAGCCTTTGGACTTAGGGTGACGATTCTTGGCCTTCATCACTGATTGGTTAGAATCACCGCTTTAGTGCGTCACGAGGGTGTTGTAGTTGAGGGGGTTCGATGAGGGAGTACTTCATGCTATATTTGTGTGAGTCTTACATATCGCATGCACTTCATTTGTGATCTTCGAGGGGAATGCGAGGGTGAGTGAGAGTAGGCTTGCGCACTTCGGTGTGGCGGTGTTCCGTGGCATTACAACATGGACACAAGTGAGGAGAGCCGTGAGTGTGTACCATCTAATACACACAAAACTTGGGTTGGGGGAATTTAATAGGTGGATCGTGCTAGGTACCGGATCTTACTCATCATGGTGTAGGAGGTTTGGTTGGATTAGGCACGAGACAGATATTTGATTGACTACTTGAGAGGGGACAGGATTACATTCGAGTGTGGGGGTGTCGACATTTGACTTCGGACATCGAGATTGCGCTTGCGACGACTCCATCCCCACACGTGCTCTATTATGTTAGCGGCTTCGTTTGTTACACCGAGGAGTTCATCGAGATCGGGAGAGACATTTATTTGTGATTTATACATGTTGATTTGGCTAGTGTCTCCCCTTATTATCATATGTTAGCTTGACACTTGGAAGATCACTCGAGACAGATATTGAAGGAATTGTGCAGGATTTTGAAAAAAAAAATCAATTAGAAAAAAAAAATCAGAAAAAAAAGAGAGAAAAAAAAAGGAGAGATGAATAAAGGAAGAATGAAAAGCTTTGTGGAAGAACGAGTGGAGAAGCGACTAGTTCACGAACGGGAAATTTTGGCTTATACATCATTCATGACAATAGCCGCGGAGATCGTAATTGTACCGGGGTGTGAGGGGATCGAGGGCCGGAGATGGTGAGTTTCGGGCTTGGTTTCTATCATTGTTGTGAGGGTGTGTGAGCTATGGTATTTGTGAGAATGTGACGCCTTAGGACTTGTGTTTGATTATTATCCTATTTGTCCCTAAAGCCTCATCATTCTAAACCCGTTAGCGGATTAGGAGCTCGGACCTTGAACGTGGCTTAGCCTAGCGTAGCCTCTTATTTTGTGGCACACATGAAAAGGTATTGCATTCTTGTACTTAGTAAAGTTAGGTTCTCTATACTAGCTAGGGGGGATTCGTGTTGTCGAATTTGATTTCAACTCATTCCTTGAGTCTAGATTTCTCATCGCTTCGTGTGAACCGGTTTAAGCTAATGGAGATTGCCCAATCTCACAAAAGAAAAAGAAAATTTGTTATTTCAATACTTGCATTGTGAATATTGCATTTGCATATAGGTGCATTGTGTATAATCGAGTCGTGTCGACTAGTAAGAAGGATGGTTGGTGAATTGTTCTACTCGGATTAGTATGCAAGTGTTAATGGGTTTGTATGCAATGTGAGGTGAAAGTATGCAAATGGCGTAGGGAAGTTATGCAATGAGTAATTAGGTTGATATGCAAAGTTGGATGAATTGCGGGAAAGCGAGAAAAGTTTTGGCTTGAGAGAAATAAAATTGACTTGGGAGATTTGCTCGGGACGAGCAAAAGGTAGTGTGGGGGTAGTTGATAACTCCGTTTTCGGAGTTATTTTATGCCTTTTATTTCTACGTTTTGCATGCTTATCATGGAGAATTCGTCGTCTTTTGAGTAAATTGAGCTTAAATGTGATAATGTGAGTTCATATGCATTACTTGTTAAATCCGGGCGTTTCTTTAGATTTTTGAGCTTTTATTGTGATATGATCGCGGGTTGTGTTTTCGTGTTGTGATTCGCAGGAAAACAGGGCTTGGAAGATCATGCGGGATTTGGAAGCGAACTTCGGAAACAAGGAACTCAAAGGAAAGTCAAAGGGAAGGAGAAAGTCAAAGGAACTCAAAGGAAGGTCAATGGAAGAAGGAAGGAAGGAGAAAGTCAAAGGAAGGAAGAGAAAGTCAAAGAAAAGAGGGCTGGAACAGAGGGTCTTCGTGCGAAGACAAATGTCTTCGTACGAAGACAAAAGACTTAGCCAAATTTTGGCTCGGCAAAATTGTCTTCCAAAACATGCTTGCAGTATCTAAGTGAGAAGACCTTCGCACGAAGAGCAGAAGTCTTCGTACGAAGACTCTTCGTGCGAAGACAAATGTCTTCGTACGAAGAGATCGCTGAAAGTGCAGAATTTTTCCGGGGCTTTTTCGTAGTTTATCTAAACTTTGTAATAAGATTATGGAAACGTATTTAAGCATTCTAGGTCGACTTTTTCAGTAGTTTTTGACATTAGAGACATCTTTTGGGAGATCAAGAAGCTTTTGGGAGAGCTTAGGAGCTTTGGATCATTCGTTTGGATTCTAAACTCTCTTCTTTTCTTGATTTTTATGTTTAAACTCATTAGACTTGTCGTTTTGATTATGAATATGAGTAACTAAACACTTTTAGCTGGGAATTCTCGTTTGGTGTAGCTAGGGTTTGATCTAAAGTTGATGTTTTGATGATTGTAATGCATGTTCTAGCTTAATCTCACGTGTTTATTCACTATTATGGATTATTTACGTTCCTCATTATATTATCTTTGCGAGTAGCTAACGTAGAGATAAACTAAATTAGTTTTCACGTGGTAACTCCGTGAGAATTAGTCGGTAAATTGAATAATTCACCTAGTCGTATCAATGTTTGGTAACTCGGCATCGTTAACTAGGATCGTTAAAGTAGAATGGTCTTAATGCATGCTTAAAGCTAAATTAGACTTGGTAACTCGGTTTGGTTTAGTTTAAAGTATAGTGAACTTGCTTGGTAACTCGGTAAGTTTAATATTGCTTGATTAATAGTGAATGACACGTGGTTGTTTTACAAATCAAAATATAAATTTAGATCAACCTAGTGAACCTAGAGAATTCCCGGTACTTTTCTCTTATTTGATAAAACCCCAATTATTCATTCTTTATTAATCGTGAACTATTTCACTTGGTTAATTGAGAATATTGCGTTTATTTTCTTAGAATTAGATAAAAACACAACTTGCGACGTGCCCACATAAGGTTTAGAATAGTAATTAATTTACACAAAGTCCCTTGGGTTCGACAACCCGGATTTCCGGTTTATTACTACACACGACAGCTGTACACTTGCAGTTGGAGCGTGTCACATATGCCCCCATTGATGTTGAAGATGTGCTAAAGATTCTTTTTTTGGCTAGAAAATATGTGGATTCCATGTTATGGCCCTTCTCGAAATCATGACATTATAGAGTTAAAACACGGTATCTTCAAGCTCGCATATTGAAGGTGGCTACTTCTAACGAAGGTACTTCTAATCCTAGTCACTCAAAGCTATGAACAAGTTATGGAAGATCAAAGTTCCCAAGAATATCCTAATACACCTCTGGTTTTGTATTCAAAACGGCATCACAACCGCGAAAATCTGCGCAAGAGGAAAATTGACGTGCCAAATGTGTGCCATGCTTGCGGTGGGGTGGGGGAAACCGCTACCCACGTCTTCGGGCTTTGTTTGACGGCAAAACAGGTTTGGAAAGCATTGATCCAGGGACAACTCTTGTCAAAATAGTTCACGAATTTATTCTCTTTGGCATGTTTTTGGTTGGAAAACCTAAACTTAAGTGATCTCGCTTGTTTTGCTACAACAATTTGGTGGATTTGGAGAGCACATAATAGTGCTATGTTCCGTAAGAGAGTCTATTCTCCATCCCAAATCCCAGTTGAAGAATAGCAACAGTTCCCAGTGGACTTTCGGAAGGCAAGAAAGACTCATATTTTCTTTTCTTTAGCTTAGCAGGGCTGTCACGTACGCTCCTTACATCTTAGATGATCTGGCCTAAGCCAGAAGGAATACAAAGCTAGAGGATTCTTTAGAGGCAATAGTTCGGCTTCCAATGGACGAAGCATTCTCTAGGTTCGTTCCGCCGGATGGATCACTAGTACGTCCTTTCAGGGTGGATTGAGTTGATACAGATTCCGCAGCTGGTGAACAAGAATCCGGGGTAATAGCCGGCTCTAAAAGCTCTCTTTATTATGACTGAACTCGGAGATCTAGCTATCCAGTATTTTTCCCAATCCCCCTCTGGTTGTGTTTGCAGCATATATGGGCGAAGCCTGAAGGTGGTTGGATGAAAGCCAACTTCGACGGTACATAGTGTCCTATGACGAACATGGCGGGAATCAGAGTGGTGCTTCGTGGAGCAGCTTGATTTCTGGAGTTTCCCGATCAATCTCATTCGGTTTCTCGGAAAAACATGTTGAAGGCCTCGCAGCTGCTGAGGTGGTTGGCTTGGCTATGGAGTGTGGTTTCCTCGGCTGATACGAGAAGGTGACACAAAAGTGTTGATTGAGCAGTTCATTTGTGCAAAGCTGGGTCTTCCCGTCGATGATCTGACAGACACAAAACTGACTGTGGAGGAGGTAGCCTATCTAGGACGATCTTTGTCGACTTTGAGATTTTTCACCAGCCGAACCTTCAACAACCCAGCGCACACCTTAGCAAAAATCGCGAAATATGATCGTGTTGATATATGCTTGTTGGCTCCAACAGAGCCATTTTTGTGAAAAGTTCGCTGTATTTCCTCCGTTTTTTAAATCGTGTTCTAAAAAAAATACTCCCTCCGTCCCAGTCGTTTGGTGACAAAATTTAACCCCACACTAAACTTTCCCACCATTTCAAAAACCCAAAATGTTACAAAGTTCCCTCCAATTCAAATGTCTAATCCATCACATTTACTATAACACATTTACTAGATCAGCTGGGTGCATCTCTTTAAATCAACACACCCAGCTGATGAACATCACAATTTTACAGGGAAGAAACAAAAACAGAGCATTAGGGAGGTGAAGAATAGGAGCTGAAGGAGTTTCAATTCTGTCATCATCTGGCACATCAGTAAGCTTATTCCTTGCACATCTCTCTTCCCTCCATTCTTTTTCTTCTACTCCTTCTCATTTGTTGTTAAAACCTGGACATTTTAGAAGTGGGTTAGCTTCAAAATGGTGGTGAAGCGACTAAAATTAGGAACAAAAAGAGTCAATCAAGGTGTTCTTACTACAACAAAGTAGGTAAATGTTGGGTATAATCAAATCATGGTTGCTGGTAAGGGTAGTGTAGAAGCAACATCCACCAAGTTTGGAGTTACAACGAAGTCAATATACAAGATCTGGGGTGAGATGAGGGAACTTGACAAATCTGGGCAAGCAATGGTGGTGAAGCCCAAATTTTCAGACAACAAATACCACCAATGGTAATGAACTCTTCACAAATTGGGCTTATTGAGCTCAAAAAAAGAAAGACAATTAGAGCTCTAGCAGGTACACCTTGCAGTATCTTTTTTATAATCAATTATGCAAACTGCTTGTACATTGAAACTGAACTCTCTCAGATTTGTATAATCATCATTGAGAAGTTTAATGTTGCGATTTCAAACACTAGGAGCATCACAAATAAGTGTCACTCACAAGCATCTGGTAATTCACAACAAGCAACAAGAGTGTAATACGGAGCAAGTTTCTCAATTGTTGCAATTCAGCATTTTGCTTGTACATTGAAATTAAACTCTCTCAGATTTTTATAATCATCATTGAGTAGTTTAATGTTGCGATTTCAAACACTAGGAGCATCACAAATAAGTGTCACTCACAAGCATCTGGTAATTCACAACAGCAACGAGAGTGTAATACTGAACAAGTTTCTCAATTGTTGCATTTCATCATTTGCTTGTACATTGATATTGAAGTCTCTCAGATTAAGCTCTCAGAATATGCATATTCTTCACAGAGCATGGAGAACCATTCATTCAATTCATGTAAGAACTGAATCTGGCATAAAGCTCGCCATGAATAGATCATCTCATGAGCTAACTGTGAGGACATAAACCTTCATGGATCACGTAATAAAATCAAGTACTCCCTCCGTACCAGCCGTTTGGTGACAAAATGGGCAAGTTGCTTTATTAAAAAAACAGTGGATTGTCTGATTTTGACAAAGAGAACAGTTAAGAACATGTGATCAAGGCAAACTGTAATGTCATAAAGCTGCATGTCTCATGTAATAAAATCAAGTGAATTGTCTGAATTTGAAAAAGAGAACAATTAAGAACATGTAATGTGCAAACTGTAAGGACTTAAAGCTGCATGTACCATGTAATAAAATCAAGTAATTATCTGTATTTGCCAAATAGAACAATTAGAGACATGTAATGTGCAAACTGTAAGAACTTAAGCTGCATATATCATGTAATAAAATCAAGTAATTATCTGTATATGCCAAATAAAACAATTAGAGACATGTAATGTATAATACTGTCATGAACTAACACATTTCAGCTAGCATAGACAAGTCAACCGTAGGAAGATGGAAAAAGAAAGGAGACCTGAGATCAGCTACTAGTGCAGTAAAACCATTACTCAATGAGCATCACATGTTTACAAGATCGAAGTTCTGCCTCAAAGCAATCACAGTTGATCATACAGGTCAAACAAGATTCAAGAGTATGGATGACATAGTCCACATTGATGAAAAGTGGTTTTATTTGAAACAGCTGGTTGAAAGATTTATTTTGCTACCACATGAGATAACACCTCACAGGTCAACAAATTCTAAGGGTTTTATACCTAAACTGATTTTCATGTGTGCTGTAAGCAGGCCTATTTTTGGGCCTGGTGGAGAAGTAGTTTGAGATGGCAGATTAGGAATCTGGCCATTTGTCGAAGTTGCAGCAAAAAGAGGAAGTGTGTATAGACCCAGGGTACACTAGAGTTCAAGCCAATCCCATCAGTTGGCAAGGACTGCATAAGAGACGTGGTCATTAACCACATAATACCTGCCATCAAGGCAAACTGGCCAGAAGGTCTATCTAAAGACATCAAGATTCAACAAGATAATGCACCATGCCATGTATCAGCTAATGACCCAGAGTTCTTAGCTGCTGCCACTAGTGATGGATTCAACATCACTATGGTTAATCAACCAGCTAGGAGTCCAGATACAAATGCGAATAATTTAGGTTTTTTCAATTCAATCCAAACTCTACAACAAGAGATGCAAACTGAGAATTTGGAAGAGTTGATAGAGGCAGTTCATATGGCATTTGAGGTACTCAAACCAGAAACACTTGATGATGTTTTCCTAACAAGCCAACAATGCATGGTGGAGATGCTCAAAGTCAAGGGACACAACAAATATGGAGTACCACACATGGGTAAGCAACATCTGAGATCAATAGGCATGTTGCCAAGGAACTTGACAGTAGACATTGGACTAGTCAAGGAATGCACTGAATATTTATTGGAGAATAATCAGCAAATAGATAATGCATTCCTATTGGAGACACTGGGATACTATGTTTAGGGAAGTTAGACAATGTAACTTTTGGTAATTAGACAAGCATATGATTAGGTAGACATCATGTGTCTTGCTCACTTTTGGTGTTTTGTGAAACATGTCTCATAGTGTATCATCATCATCATCGACATGTGTGGATGTAGAATGCAGCTAGCCTGTAAGGACATGTAATGTGGATATAATCAATCAAAAAGTTGTGTGTATATTAACAAATAGCATCACAAAGAAAGTGTCACTCATCTGTACAATACACACACTAAACTGTAATGACTACACTACAAAACAGTGTCAATAAGGTAACAATACACAATACTACAACCACATGTAGCAAGAGTATAATGCTGCACAAGTTTCTCAATTGCTACACTTTGCAAGACACATCATATTCTCAGATTGGATTAAACTCCAACATCATTGAACAGGTCTAACCAGATCACATTATAATCTCAGATTGGATTACAATCCATCATCATTGAAATATCTAACCACATAATCACATAATCACAGATCATCACATAACAGAGCCTAATCACATTATAACATGTCAAGTAGATCCACAGGAGAGTAACAGTCAGAAATCAGTAGATCAGAAATCAGTAGATCACATAGAGAAGGATCACATAGAGAAATCAGTAGAGCACATAATCACATGTTTCACAAATGATTTGAAAAACTAGGGTTTAGATTTACGAACCACCCTTCCAGTTAGCATGAAGGCAGATTCTCTCGCATCATCAGAATCGTACTCATCATTCGATTCTTCACCCCAGTCGCCGGAATCAACCACCATCCTGCCGGACGACGCTTTAGTTTCCTCAAGATCATCGGGTGGTTGGGTTTCGTCTGAATCGAGCGGAACAGACGCGTTCATGGCGCCGGAGGCCACCACCATATCACCATGGTCGTCCGGCGGTTGGGTTTCATCGCTATCGACGGATTCAGGCATAAAAAAGACCCACCGGAGTCCAAGGGGATTAGATCGACCGATTCTTTCCAATCTTCGTAAGAATCGGGACACCAAAGCACTTCAATCTCATCGGCCATCGTTAATCGACCTTCAACAGTCGAGGATTCAAAGTTTATCGAAGGAAATTAGCAAACCCTAGATCCAGAGGGATAGGGAGACAGAGGGAGAGACGAGAGAATTGGGGAAGAACACTGGAGCGGCCGAGAGAACACGAAGAGAAATTGACGTTTGAGGTTATTTTAGGGAAATGAGTGGGTTTATATTGTTGTGGACTGGGTGGGTAATTGGGTTGGGTTACATTGGGCCTAATTAAGTTGGATTAGATTGCTAATCAAATTTAATTAGGCCCAATTAAAATGTAACTGTGTTTTTTATTCAGAAGGGTATAGTGGTATTTGTAACAAAAAAGCTTGCCATTTTGTGAAAGATTAACCTATCAGGTGGGACGTCCCAATATGGAAATATTATGGAAATATTAACCTATCTAGGACGGAGGGAGTAGTAGATTATGGTGACAAAACGTAATTAAATAGATTTCTCAAAAACGTGACACCCCAAATAGCCGAATCGTACAAAAAGTCACCAAACAACAAAACCCAGAGAGGGAGAGAGAGAGTTGTTTGGTTGCTAAGGAAAGAATCGACGATTGAGAGACACCGACACCCACCCATAGAACCAACCCTGCTGCAAATACTGATGATTGTTGATTCAGTCTGGTGAAATAAACTTTGTTCAATCTCAAGCTCATCGTCATTCATCAATGAAACAACATCATCAACAACAACAACAACAACAACAACAACAACAACACATATGAAATGGATGGAGTCAATCGCATAACCACCCCCATCGACCAACCACTTTACTCCTGTCCGTTGAGCTTCCCTTGTCGCTTACTCTCCCCACCGACCAAACGACGATGATCACCCCCCTTAAACCCTCTCTCGGATCTCACCTGCAGATCCACCCCCACTCTTCAATCCCTCTCTCTCCCCTCCTCCTCTCTAATGGACGCCTCCACCTATCGCCCAGCAATCGTCATTGACAATGGAACCGGGTATGCCCACCAACTGTTTGTGAAAATTCCCCAATCCCCAATGAGACTCTCCGCTCAAATCCCCAATTGGGTTTCTGTTTTTGCAGGTTTACTAAGATGGGTTTCTCTTTTTGCAGGTTTACGAAGATGGGTTTCGCCGGAAACGTCGAGCCGTGCTTCACAGTCCCCACAGTCGTCGCCGTCAACGACTCCTTCGTGAACCAGCCACGGAGCTCCTCCGGGAAGGGAAGCAATTGGCTGGCGCAACACAGCGCTGGTGTGATGGCCGATCTGGATTTCTTTATTGGAGATGAAGCCTGTTCTAGATCGAGATCTAATAGCGTTTATACTCTCACGCACCCGATTAAGAACGGTCAGGTGGATAATTGGGATGCTATGGAGAGGTTCTGGCAACAGTGTATATTCAATTACTTGAGATGTGACCCAGAGGATCATTATTTTTTGCTGACCGAGAGCCCGCTGACTCCGCCGGAGAGTCGGGAGTATACAGGCGAAATCATGTTTGAGACTTTTAATGTGCCGGGGCTGTACATTGCTGTGCAGCCGGTGCTTGCTCTCGCGGCTGGGTACACCACGTCTAAGGTTGGTATTGGTTTCTGCATTTTGATTGAAATTTATTTGGT
Source organism: Linanthus parryae (assembly GCA_023055425.1). Classification (NCBI taxonomy): domain Eukaryota; kingdom Viridiplantae; phylum Streptophyta; class Magnoliopsida; order Ericales; family Polemoniaceae; genus Linanthus; species Linanthus parryae. The sequence goes on from JALGPY010000002.1 coordinate 72,180,108, forward strand.
TTTCAAGTCGTCGTTTGCGAGTTTATGATACAGTTCATATTCCTATTGTTACAGCTTAAACTCTTGTTTAGTCATATGAAGTTTCTTATCTAACAGGCTGTGAATAGGCAAGAAAGAAAGTTTAGGTAGGTACTTCAGATTGCGAGATTTGCAGGAATGACATGATTGATATCCTACCTATTTTTGTGTGTGGTGTGGTAAAAGGCACCATTGGGGTTAGAAGACTAAATGTAACTGCAAAATTAGATTAGTTATAGAATGTGGTTGCACTTTTGCTTACAAGAAGACCCCACGTCAAATATGGTGCGGTCGTAGCTTTAGAATGGTGGTTCACAAATTAATGGTTATGGTACAGTTGACTAAATGCTAGAGTTATATACTTGACCCATTGGTCCAATTGATCTGTCCATGATGGTAAGTGCATTTGAGGTGCTCATATAAAGAAGTAGGTGAGTAATTACAGTGTTCAGTTTCATCATATAAAGTCGGAGAAGAATGAAATGCCAATAGAATCTTAGAAGGAAAAGTAGGTTTATATCAAGCACCAAAGTTGTACTGAGCTGACATGCAGATAGATTAGAGTTTAGGCGTTAGAGAAGAGGGTAGATGAATCACGTGGTTTAGTTTGGTCAGTTGCAATTATGAAGAGATAGGGGAAACAACCAAGATATCGCATGCAGAATGAGATCCGAAAGGGGTGGTACTCATAGAGCTCCGTGTATTGAGAGGAACTAGATGTTTTACGGGCTTTTGAGTATGGCAGTGGTTTGCAACACTCGGTGAAGTTGATAGTATTATTGATTGTAATACTAGTTTTTGTTTTCTCTTCTGGCTGGTTACCATTGCTATTCACAAGGGAGAAAGTCTGACTATTTGGAACTGGTTTGGGAAGAAACCAGACTCCATTGCTCCTCTAATGGCTTTTCTACACACTTCCATTGGCAGAAACTGAATATATTCGTTGATGGATGAAAGCCTACGGCAGTAAATTTGTTGGAATCGCATGTTGGGTTTTGAAGAATAAGATAACCAAATGTAGATTACAGTTTACGGTAAAGATAGGTAATGTTGGATGGATTTTTGAAGGATTGAGAGAGGATGAACATCTCCATTTGCAGTTTCCCACTGCATTTTATGTTATCTGTTAGAGAGCACCCAACTTTTACCTGCCATAAGAAACCAGACTATTAAGAACTGCATAAGTAACAGACTATTAGAAGGGGTGTTAGTGAAGATCAACCAAAACAGAGGGGGTGTAAGTGAAATTTACCCTATAACTTTAACTAAAAAAATTATCATTGGGCTGGTTTGGCCTAAAATGGTCTTGTTGATCAAAACAAAAAAACTCCCCGATCATGGCCAACCCAACTATGCATGGGTTGGAATTTTTATAACCACGACCAATCAAGTACGGTTGATGGACACTCGATTTAAGGCGGGCAGGTTTTGCTCACCTCTAGTAGATAGTATATGCGAGAGCATTACTACCTCATCATAGAAAAACAAATTAACTTAACTAACTTCTGATCGACTACTATGTGAAGATAACTGACTGCTCCCTTGTATTCTATAAGAAACCACTGAAATGGAAAGCTGAAAATACCATTTTGTTTTCCTCCATAATACCAATGTCATAACGTATGTGAAGAAGGCTCCTGGCTTCTCAACGCCAGTCATATCCAAGAAGGCGTGCAAGACAAAAGAAAAATTGACATAGGATCAATTAGTCTGCATCCAGAATAATTGGAAGTCATTGCCAACAAAGGATTGAAGGTGCTATAATTGACACATGGCATTTTTTTTGGGTACATGACATGGAAATCAGCAAAATTTGCCCGAGCATATGAAGATTTGACATTTATAAAATTTTAAAGCATTGATAAGCACAAGAGAAGGCTACACGTGTTATACAATTCCGTCTTTCCGAGGAAAAGAAGACCAAGAAAAAACCAAAGGTGAATTGACCGGTGTTTGATTCGAAAACGACTATCAACTCTTCCATAGAATGTCTCGTTTCCCCCTCCTTTTAGCACCCACGCCATTACTAAAGAAACAAAATCACAAGTCCACTCAACACCAAGTCACGAGCTCGTGTCTCAAAGAAACATTCCCAAAGATAATAATATCCCACCCTATCAATCTGTCTCTGAAGCAATCCTTCACCTAAACAACCATCATATATAGGGAAACATGTAAATCAAGAGCTCCGCTCAACCATAGACCATACATGTAACTAGAATATCACAGGACACAATCCCAACCAGAAAGGGAGAATGGTTTCCTATAAATCCTTCATATCCCTTTAATCACAGTTGCCTCTATGACCTTTTGTTTCCTAATATCTACCTTCAGACATATCTACCCGTCGTCGACCTAACTTTTTTTACTAAACTTGACTGAAGCTCTTTTGTAGTGTGAAGACTTGCCCTTTTTTTCAGTGTCAATCAAGTGTACTCGACTTCCTACTTGAAGCTCCCCACAAGTATTAACTATGAATGTGTAGAATGCCACCTAGGAACTAGTATTGACACTATAATCATGAACTGTGACAAAAGATTTTCATATCATACACAGTAGTTAAAGCAATTACTTACTCAAACCATTACTGCCTTCGAGACAACATAATTGTTTACACTTACCCAGCTTTCTGGTAACCGTCTTCGCCTACGAAGCATGGAGACCCACGCTGGACATGGAGATGACACACCATGGATAAGCTAGCATGCTGATTTTGAAGCATTTTGGAGATAGACCCAGGATGAGACGATGTGTCTTAACATGTGTCGGATATAATTTTTGTACAGCGTATACTTCCTAATTGTTACTCCTGTTTGGCTTAGCATACTGTTTAAAAGGAGATTCTTAGACTAAGATATTGACCGAATTGTTCGGTCTTTTGTCAACAAGATCTTGCAAAAAGCTAAACATGCTGATTTTGACAAGCATATTGCATAGCATTACCTGAAATTGTCTTATGTTTGTCTTCTTACCCGTTACATGAATTTGTGTGTGTTTGAACGTTTTATGTACTCCCTCCGTCCCAACATAGTAGTCCACATTGCTTTTGCACATGGATTCAGAGATGTTATTGACTTGTTAAATTTACTATTTTGTCCTATGTCTTGTGCGATACTTCTATTGGGAAGTGACAATGTAAGATTTTAGAAGAGGGTGAAGGGAAGTAAAGTGAAAACTGAAAAGTATGCAACTTGTATGGAATGTGGACACATAAATTGGGACAACCATTTTAGGAAACATGGATTAATAAAATGGGGCGGAGGGAGCACTATAATGACCAACTTTTTCCTGGAGGTCTCCAAATATGGACATCTGGGACGCTGTGAGACTCCTGACCTTAGCTTAGAACTATCCATAAACAATGAAAGCTAAACCCCAGGATAATTCCTTCCTGGGCCAGGCTACATATGAACAAGGGAGTTGTATAGACCTTTGTGAATTCCCCATGTTTTTGTTTGAAAAGTTTCTGTGATTATCTTTCCCTGGCTGTATTTGATATCTGTCACATGATATTTTCTTAAGGTGCGGCAACTTGATTGTGTGGCCCAATTGGAATCTCAAATCTTCCAATCAATGAATCACCATAACACTTCTTTTTTATTCGTCACAGTACTTTCAGCTTTGTCATCCTTTGGGACATGTCACACAACCTGGATAGGAGCATTGATATTCCGCCTATCCTTGGCCCTATATCCGACCTAGTTTGGCTATCTTAATCATTATAATCATCTCTTTTATGAGCCGTCGCTCCTCTCCTGGCCCATCCCTTTTTTGTTTAGAAAGTTTGACAATGTACGTCAATTCCATGAAACAGAAGTAATATTTAGTAGATTTATAATTCTCTACTCCTGGCAACACCCCTTGTTTGTTTTCTTGATTAACAGTGAGGGACTATGAGTGCTAGGATTTGGAGTGATTGGAGTATTAGTGATAGGACTATAAGCGCTGAGTAAAGTATATTTAAGATGGTGTTTGGTTGATGTTAGACTTAAAGTCGGATTAAACACAAAAGTGACCAAATTTACCATCTTTGCAACGACAGATATTAGCAGTGTAGTACCACAATCTTCAACATCACTTCCATTTACAGGAGGTACAAACCCAGCTACTAAGACTGTCTTTGCCGGCTTAATAGTCCATCCGATCACCATCTTTACATCACTTCCAAACCTTGTGACACTTCAATTTATGATGAAATCTCCTTCAAATCGTATAAATCTAGGTAACAATCGGAGCCTGAAACGAGACACAAGTCAACAGATTGGTCGCTCGACTTAATGGTCCGTAACTCGATGGTTATGGCTAAGGTGGGAGCCTTTTCGAAGAACATTACATTTTGAAAAAGTTTTATCATAAAACAAATCATGAGGTGGCTGTTGGAAAAAGGGGGTAGATTGGATCATTGCTAAACCAAGTTATCATGAGTTTGGATCTTCTTGGAAGCAACTCAAGTTTAATTGAAGCAAGTAGTTTATAGGTAGTAGCTTGTAATTATAGTATCTTGCCGGGTCTCTCTTTCAGTTAATGGGCAATCTTGGAGTGTTTTGCGTCATCGAATAGATTGTATCATTAAAGTATAACATTATAGGAGCATGTATTTTTCTGGATTCACTGGGATAGGATGGGATTGGTAAAGCAAGCCTATGTAAGGTGAGGGAAATAAGCCTTCGTATACCGGACTAACTAATACCTCAGCCCCCAGGTATAAGCCCAGACTTCGAGCTCGCATGTGGTGACCAAAACACCCTCAAAATACCTTTTTTTATTGTTGTTCTTCTCGCCCATCATTACCAACCAACAAAGCCAAATACTCACAAGCAACTTTGTAACATTGGAATTAGAAACACCACCGCTGATCTCACTCTCACAATACAGACTCTGAACACCGACGACATTGCCTTCAACCTCCCAAAAAATCGACCGATCCTCATACCTGTGGCTTGGAATCAATCACAAAATACGGCTAATACTTGTGCCCGTGGCTCGGAATCAGTCACGGAACAGCTTGATTCGGTTAAATTACTCATTCTGTCAATTGGGAAACAGAATGCTCTGGTTTCAGGGAGCTCATTGCTGCGGGGTTTTGGTAACTGATTAGCTACAAGATTCGTTATTGAACATGTGGTCTTGACAGGAAGGCATGTGGCAGTTGTGATGATGGTAAAAACTGTGCAAGGTTCATGGATCGTTGTGATGATTTCTTTTTGTGAATAGCTTCTGTTGCTGAAGAGGGTAATCCGGTCTTTTAATAACCAATCCTATCATTAAACATTGTTCTTGAAGTACACTCAGTACTAACAATACCAACACTCTTTATTCCATAACTAGTAGTCCCATCACCTTCCAATCCCACACATATAATCCAAAAAACAAACAAGGCATAGTAGTATATCCTCTAATCCCTTAAATAAACCAGTAGCCTCATTTTCGACAGATTATAGCTGTTATAAATAAGCCTCGTACCAATTATGTCACCACCACCAATTTATCTTAGCATATCACCCCTCATTCTTAAACATTCATCGCAGGATTTAGAGATCTGGTAGGATTACATCCTGGAACTTCTTGCGTAAGTTCATTTTATCACATAAACAACTCCTTTGCAGGATCTGCTTTCAGATTCCTTCGTTAAGACATGGATCGCTAACTTTGTGCCTCCGAGTACTCTCCTCTAACTGCAGAGAGATTCTGCCTGCTGCCTGGAGAACAACCATTTGATCCTCTTATCGGTCTAACCTCCAAATATCAATGGATCTCTGATATAGAAAGACCAAACTCATAAGCATATTCCATTTTGATCTTGTATATCAAATTTTAGCAATTCTATGTTGGAGGTTGTATGAAAACTAGGAACCCATGTACTACCCTATGACCAGCTAGCTCAACTGTGACGAATTTTTTCACAACCAAGTGATCAACCACATACTTTCAAAAGACGAAAACTTTTGAGTGATTGGGATTTTCTGTAGCAGAGCCTCTCTGTGAAACAAGGGTACTGATGAGAAACAGCACAAAGCAGGATAATACTAAAGATGATAAATGCACAGATACTCTGAAAGCTGAATAATAAAACTAGAAGTTTGTCATTACCAGAACTGCCTCTATCATCCATACTAGCAAACCATGTAAACCGTTTCTCTCGATGAAGGAAAATCACTATGCTCTGATTCAGTAATGACTTCATAAAAAGCAAACCATTTATGCCCTTACTACTGATACAAGCATATCCGATACAATTTGCAATCACTTCTAGACATCTCAATAGCGGAAGTGTCCTCGTATCTCTATCATTATGTTGTAAGGCCTCCATTTGATTTACAGGTTTCCTGTGCCTTTCACCTTGATATGTATCCATCTACAATTCTATCCAGTGAGGGTTCCCCTCATCAGTATTGTCCGGAATTCTCATACATGTGTTTCTGTGAAGCCACAACTTCAGGAGTTATCTTAATTACCATAAAATCTTCAGAAATCAGGACAACTGCTGGAGTCTCAATTATGAAGCATTTCCCCCTTCAAAGTCTGATTTAATATGCATGGCTATTCTGTCCTAGCTTAGTAGCTGTGGCTAAGTTGATCATAATTTAATTAGGATATCATAGCATGAATATTATTTTTGAAACTTATTATGGCTTGTAGGAGTGTTCAAAAACCCGAGCGACTCGCCAAAACCGGCTGGTCCGAGCCGAACCTACCCAAAATATAAAGAGAACGGGGCCTAAATGATTGATTCAGGCTCATAAAATTTCGATCCGCCCACTAATGATTGATTGTGGGTATTAAAGAAAATCGGCCGTTTATCCCTCCCCGAGCGACTCGCCAAAACCGGCTGGTCCGAGCCAAACCGTTTCTCTCGATGAAGGAAAATCACTATGCTCTGACTCAGTAATGACTTCATAAAAAGCAAACCATTTATGCCCTTACTACTGATACAAGCATATCCGATACAATTTGCAATCACTTCTAAGGCCTCCATTTGATTTACAGGTTTCCTGTGCCTTTCACCTTGATATGTATCCATCTACAATTCTATCCAGTGAGGGTTCCCCTCATCAGTATTGTCCGGAGTTCTCATACATGTGTTTCTGTGAAGCCACAACTTCAGGAGTTATCTTAATTACCATAAAATCTTCAGAAATCAGGACAACTGCTGGAGTCTCAATTATGAAGCACTTCCCCCTTCAAAGTCTGATTTAATATGCATGGCTATTCTGCCCTAGCTTAGTAGCTGTGGCTAAGTTGATCATAATTTAATTAGGATATCATAGCATGAATATTATTTTTGAAACTTATTATGGCTTGTAGGAGTGTTCAAAAACCCGAGCGACTCGCCAAAACCGGCTGGTCCGAGCCGAACCTACCCAAAATATAAAGAGAACGGGGCCTAAATGATTGATTCAGGCTCATAAAATTTCGACCCGCCCACTAATGATTGATTGTGGGTATTAAAGAAAATCGGCCGTTTATCCCCCCCCCCCCCCCCCCCCCACACACACACACACACACACACACCCCGACATGACAGAGAATTAATTTTTGATATACTAACAAGAATAGAGCTTTAATTTCTATATTTCTATTGGAGTAACTTACTAATTTATGACCACAAAACGTTAATATGACTTATTCACACACATTCATTAAAAAAAATATTATGATTTCCGTCATATGAACATCTTGATATGAAATTCACCCTTAAACAAGTATCTTCTTCTTCTTTTTTTTTTTTTTTTTTTTTTTTTTTTTGCATTTTCTCACCGGTTGGAGTTCCCAAATGTCGCATGAACGATAATACTACACAATAAAAACTAATTTAAATATTATCTAAGCGAGAAATGCTTTTTGCTCATTATCCACTCATGGTTGATTGAGTATATGATCCTAACATGTGTATCATTTTAATTAGTGTGTTTCTAAATTTCCTAAGAGAAAACTCGCTTTAACCTAGCCGAGCCAAAATGGTTGGTTAGGTTGGAGTTTATTGATTACATGGTTATGTTTGGCTAGATATTTTTCCAACCTGGGGTAGTTTTTCGGGGAAAAAATATAGTTTTCACCCGCCCAAACCGCCCCGCGAGCTATTGGTGTGTACTAAGTATAAACTAAAATTAATTAATATTTCGAACAAGATACATAATTGTTTTTCATTCAGTTCAATTTCAGTTAGAGTACGGAATAAATGTGTGGAGTTCAATTAAATTTGGGTCAGGATTGTCGTAATCCAGTTGGAGTCGAGACATAAACGATCTATCATTATAGATTTCTATCAATTCTTAAATATCTAACTAGAGATTAGAAGTAAAGTCTACATTCTCGTGCTTAAATGTCGCGTTTGATTGTTGGTGATATTGACATTGACTTTGAAGGAGGTTTCAAGCTCCAGTTTATTGCGTGACTGAAATGTTGTGAAATGTCCCCGGGGCTGTGCGATCACGTGCACTGTAACACCCTGTCCCAGCAACTTTTTTACCCATACCACCGGATAAATATGCTTAAGCCTTGAAGGTGCTAGTAGTAATCCATAAGGTTTACCATATACCAGATTTCAAACTCACAAATCTTCAATGTAGGACATGTTATCATTATCGCCAACCATATTTACAACTATTCCTGATTATCAAATCCACAATATGTCGATGTGGGACGGGATATTACATGCACTTTCTTTTATCCAATACCAAATGCACTTAAATAGCTTTATTTTGCGTCCTTTGAAAATAAGGAGTTTCTTTAATGACATGGGCACATGGCTTTTCCTAGTTTTCCATGTTAAACAACCATGTACTTCATTCTCTCTCTTCACATGAACCACAAATTTCAATAAATCAATAATCCTGTGTCCCCAAGCAGGGGCAATGGATGTATTCTGAACTCATAGAAAAAGAGATGCTGTTCCCCACAAGATCAGCTAATTCCGCTCCCAAAATGCACCGAGAGCAAAAATGCTAAAAATTCGCGCTCTATAAATCAAATAGCGCGGTCTGGATTAAAATGAAACGGTACTTTTACTAATTCAGGGGTAAACTCTTGTCAGCTTTGTTGGCCGCCCCTCAAGTGGCAGACGCTAGGCCCACCACTCTAATTCAAAGAGAAATGACTATGTCACTATGTGTTAGGTTTTATAACTAAATTGCAAGGGAAAGTCCTCCTCTAGCCTGTAAATGGTACGGATATACACTCGGATGTTCAACTTTCTTTTAACATCTTTCACAAATTAGCACCTCAGTTCTTATCTATTTTCATCTGTCCTGAGCCTCCTTAGTACCATTCTTACATTAACTGCGATTAAGAAAGTAAATTACTAACTACCTAACAAGGAAGTTATGTATTTTTATACTTTTATCCTACATAAAGGCTATGGACCTATTTTCATTGTAATGTTACGTTTATTATTTTCTCTCCAGTAAAACCCAAGCTCTATTCTTCTTTGTTCATTGCTGCCTTTGCATTATCACATGAAGTACATCAATAATCATGTTTAACAAATTACATACTTGTTCTTGTAACTATAGGTTCCTGTTACAAGTGTTACTGAAATCTAGTTGAATAGCTCTATATGTAACCTTTAGAATCAAGAAGAAAATTGCATAAGCTGCATATCATATGTCTGTACACATAATATTTACTTGTAGTTAGAAGCATAATTGTTAGATATGTTATATTAAAAATCTAATATATTTATAACAAATCAACTATTTAAATAGGCGCTCCCATGCCGCTCTCAAACCCAATCATTTTATGATTAGTTTATCTCGTGTTTCCGCTTCAGCTTCCGCTCCCGGTGACTTAGGTTTCCCACAACGGCCAACTTTATAGGGTGTATGGAGTAGCTTTCTGTTATTATGTACCCTGTGTGCTGCAGTGACTAAATTAATGGGTATTTTGAATTAGGATTCTCGGGATCGGATTCTGCAATGTAACTTGTGAAATAGAAGTGTGTGCAGTTCTTTTATTAGTTTTTTTTTTTTTTTTTTTTTTTTCTAATTTTGAAATTCATATTTAAAAGCAAACTAAAACTTCTGGTTCTGGAAAAGTTTGATGTAAAAAAGCTTCCAAGTGTTGGGTCGTATGGTTATATTTTTGTATGTTTTTCTTGACTTGGTGTATAGACGTTGGCTTTTCAAGCATATAAAGTGTTTAGTTAGCCTGTCTTAGTGATAATCAATAGACAGATCTGTTGGTTTATAAATATGAAGGATGACCATTTTAGTTTATCTGATAGATTTTCCATACACTGCAAAATTTCCTTCTTTTGGTGGAGAAATAGTTCATATTCGTTTTATATTACTCAAGCAGTCTCTTACAATTCTTTACGGATTTCTGTTTGGATGAAGTATAAGCTTAGACATAGCCTTACTAGTTTGCATAAATATGATTTGGATTTACTTACAATATGTCTTAATTTTGAACTTTCCTTAGTGTGAGATGACAGGAGTTGTAGTGGATGTTGGAGACGGGGCTACTCATGTTGTACCTGTTGCAGATGGTTATGTAATAGGGAGCAGCATTAAGTCGATTCCAATTTCCGGGAGGGACGTCACTCTCTTTGTTCAGCAGCTAATGCGGGTATGAAGCTTGCCAACTTCCACTCTTGTCAATTTTCTTGAACTACGAACATTTGCAAATAGTCTTGCTATGGATAATTTTACTTAGTTATATGTGATAACATACATACTAAAGAATATAATGGATGCACAGGAGTGTGTGCTATCGGGTGTAAAGGAGAAAGTGATCTGTGACCAAATGTATGCTATAATAATATTATATGTGTTGACATGCATATTGAGGAAATATGTACGTGAGTGTGTGTCTGCTATCAGAAGTAAAGGAGAAGATGATATGTAACGATTTGTTCATGGGGATTGATTCTTACAAAGCAGAAAATTATTCTTACAAAGCCACTAACATTTTTTATGCATGTAATGACCAATGAAATTGCACAAATGATGTTAGTGGCTTTGTAAGAATCATTTTCTGCTTTGTAAGAATCATTACCCAATATACTAGCATTATTCTTAAAAATTCTGCTTAAACTTCCTCCATCTTTCTCTTGGATATCCATATTGTCAAGTAATACATGGTTCCGTATCAAATGTTCTTACTATCATGGAGATGTTTGCTGCTACGCTTTGAATAAAAAATTCTTTGGTTAAAGTATGATTCTATCCAACTCACTGTTGACACTACGTGAAAAAGGTGCAATAGCCTGATTTTTACATGGCAACGCTTTTCAGGAGTTGTATACAAAGTAATGCCATTTGTCAGGAAGTTGAGTTACTAGCTTCCTTGTTGTGACTTACAGAGTCTCACAGTGACAAAAAGACTTTACCGCCCCCCACTCCTTCACTTCTTCTTTGATTAGAGTCTCTAATAGGGATCATCGATAAAATTAGGAGGGGTTAATTTTTCTTGATCTCACATTTGGACATAATTTCTTGTAGGAAAGAGGAGAGCATATTCCACCAGAAGACTCATTCGAAGTAGCTCGAAAAGTGAAAGAAACATATTGCTATACTACTTCCGATATTGTGAAGGTGATTATTGACATCCTCCATATTCACTCGGAAGAGAAATATTTTCTCTTTTCCTGTATTGGGCATCTACAGGCTCATAGAAGCTTCAAAATGTTTGTATTATTGGAGCATTGTTAGTGCATAAGGATCTAACTAGTCCTCTTTCTTCTATATTCCCAGGAGTACAATAAACATGACAAGGAACCTGCAAAATATATCAAGCAATATAGAGGCATCAAACATAAGACTGGAGCGCCATTCTCTTGTGACGTTGGCTATGAGCGTTTTCTTGGACCTGAGGTTTGCTTCTCTGACATATTCAGTTTATGGAAAGTGGAAGTACATTCTCACGCGATCGACCCATTTATACATTCCTGGGATGAAAATGTTTTCTAAGGGTCAACTTCTGACAGGCTTTATTCAGTTTGTGCATGATTTAGATATAACATATTCTAAAAGTGATCTGTTGTGGACATTGTGGGGCATATGCTGGTTTTGCTGTTGATCGAACTTTCAGCTTAAATCCATTTGTAGGGATACGAGCCTTTCCACAAATTCACTAACCGCAGTAGAGGCTGGAAAAAGATAATAATGAAGGACTGTGATCACAGTCCCAAATCTTAGCCAAAATTCAATTCATCCTCAAACTTTGGTAGCGTCCACTTAGTTCATAAACTATTGCCTGCAGTTAAACGTTACTTTCTCATACTGTTGCTGTGATTCTAAGTACACAATGACACATGCCAGGCTGGGTTTATTTTGCATGCACATGCCCTATTGTGATCAGACAAAAGCATCTGAAGGTGGAGGTGAGGGTTGTTAATATTTGAAGAACAAGGAACAGAGTTTGGTTGGGTATTTAAATAGGATTAATGACTCGCAATTTACCGTTCTGTATTTAGTGATGCTTAACATGTATTGGTTTCGTCCTAGTACCGAAAAGAAATCTTTTAGTTTCTTTTAATTTCTGTAAAACGAACTGTTCACGCTGTATGGAGTGTGGACTAAATTTTGGGGTTGGATAGTAGTAGTAGTACGTAGCTACATATAAGTAATTTCCCTAACAGATATTGGCGGACGGTGGCTGGAGGAAAGTCTCAAGGATCAATTAGTTAACTTGAACTCAAACTTTGACCATGGTTTGAGTGACTCAGATTTCAGGGATTAAATTACATCATACAAACTATGTATAGAGTGCTTAAGTAGGCTGTGGTCTATTAATCCTCAATTTCTTCTTTCGTTGGTGTACTGTAATTTGGACTACGCAGTCTGATATACGTTCTGCCTTCTGTTGTGAAAAACGAAAAATATGCAGAAAGAAAGAATCAAAACACACAGATTTACGTGGTTCGGCAAAACAGCCTACTCCACGGAGTTGCAGAGATTTCACTAAAACAGACGAATCGTCTCAGAGAGAATTACAAGCGAAATCAGAACGCTCAACATAACATGCTACGAACCCTAAGAACTCTATAAATAGACAACCTATCAAACCGGGCCGGATCCAAGCCCAAACGGGTCAAAACGGGTCAAAATGTTCGTGATCGCTACGGCTTGGGCCTACTGGCCCAAGCCTTCGCTCCACGAATCATGTCTCCCTTTTCGGGTCGTAGCAAAACATGAACCGGGCCGATTCATAAAACGGGGCGCCCATGAACCAGGGCTCCACCCCAACACCTTCTCTACCAACGGCTCATTCCAGGGTCTCAATGACTGGAATCACTTTCCAATTGATAATCTTCCTTCAGCATAATGAAAAGTATTGTCCACACAAGAGATGATGCCGTGTTGATTGGATCTAGACATTGCACAACCACTGTCACTTGAACTTAAAACTCGGTGATCAACTTTTTTTTTTTACTAGCAATAACTTGGAGCAATGACACAGCTAGGGACACAATAATCAAGGCGCCGGTTGAAACGTTGCAATCAAAAAATATTTGCTTCTTGTGGAAAAGTTTAGTAATAGTAATTGTACTTAATATTCCACTTTCTTCAAGGTAAAGTGGTTAAGATACCTTTGTATTTCTCTTAATCCTTTGTTATTTATCTTTTGGTTTTATTAAAATGCCTTTCAAGTGAACCTCTGGCTGCCTTATTGTATGACCTAATGGCTATTTTGACTTGTCATGCAGATTTTCTTCAGTCCTGAGATTTGCAGCAGTGATTTTACGACCCCCTTACCAGTTGTTATCGACAAGTGTATTCAGTCTGCTCCGATTGACACAAGAAGGGCATTGTATAAGGTAAGTAGAGTAATTGAAGAAAAATATATGATTTATGTTCTTTGAATCAGAATTTTTATATAATGATGATTAAGTTCCTGCATATTGGTACTGATTGTTATCTTAAATCATTTTTTATTGATGAATGCTCATCATCTAGTATAAACATGTTCTGAGTACATGCTTTGAGTTAAGTTCTTCTGTTAAACATTATAAGATGGGTCCCTTGTGCAATCTGGTCCCATTTGATTGTTATGAGTGCCTAAGCTAAAGCTTCTTAAGTTGAGTTATTGGTAGCTTTATTTTGGTCAGTTTCTTAATCAATGTACGTCGCATTATTTTCAAAACGCATTGCTGAGGACCAAAATCATGTCAGTCAGATCAACTAGAACCACCGCCCTTGGACCATGGGACCTAACCATTGGGATTTGTTTGTGGGGTAAAAGACACATCCACCCCCTGAGTATTGGTTGAAAGGCACTTTATCCCCTTGTAAGTTGTAACTGAAGGACATTAACACCTGTGTGTTCAAATGACTTTTATACCCCCACTATTATAGCAAAATTACAACACTACTATCTCCTGTATATTCCCCAGTCTCTCTCTCTCTCTCTCTTCCCCTCTTTGCACGTCAAGAACCTCCATCAACCCACTGCCGCCTCTGCTTCAACCTCCACCTTCATCTCCACCTCCAACCGAGGAACAAGACCTCTTTCTTCTTATCCTCCTCCTCTAGTCGAGCCCAAGCCACACAGCACCCATCAAACCATAGAACCAACAACTCAGCATGTGAAAACAACCGATTTCCTCACTGGAACAACAAACCCTAAGCTTCTGGGTTCAGTTTGAGGAGGAATAGGCTTAGGTTTGAGGTTGATTTGACTTTTTTTAAGAGCAATAGGTTTCAAAGGATTTTGTTTTGATGTAAGCTAGAGAAGAGAACAGAGAACTAGAAGATGCTGGTGGGATGGTAACGGAGGTTCTCAGATCTGAGATCACCACCTTTTTCCTCGTCGGGGGCCAACCCACTAAACCCAACCTTATTTCTCACATGTTTGATACACAAATAGAAGACACCACACCATCGTCTGTCTCTCAATTTTGATTTGGTTCTCAATCTAAGTTCCCGTACATTTTCTTCTTATCTAGGCAATGTTGGATACTGTGGAGACGGTGGCGGGCAAATCGGGATTGGAGTTGTTTTATTGTGCTATTTGGGTTGTCAATCTGGGTCGGATGTGGTCTATGTGGTTGCAGTGGTCAGCTAGCGGCGAATGATCTAATGCATGGGTTTTAGAGATTTGGGGCGTGTAGAGTCATTTTCAGGTGAAAAGGTTAGGGACCAAGATGAAGAAGATGGACTACGAAGAGTCATCATTTTTATTTTAAATTGTGATGGAGATGGTGGTATAATTGTAGACTAACGTTTCAGCATGTAATAATTCCACAGTATTTAATGAAGAAAATTATACAGGTGGACGTAATCTTTACTTTTCAAAGACCGTGTAGTTATGCCATTTTTATTGTTGGTGATGGTAGTGGTGGCGATTGAGTCGTTGGTGATGTGTGAGAGAGAGAATTTGGTGGTGGTGCTAGTGGATTGGTGGGGTTGATGGTGGATGTTGGTGTTCCAGGGTTGGCGGGTTATGTTGATGAGGTGTTTGTAATTTATTGATTATCCAATGGTAGACATGACTTCTTACATGATCTGGGGTCAAAATGGTTACAAAAATTATGGTCAGAAGCTGACCTCCAACGGCTTAACGGGTGAAGCGGAGGGGTATAGAAATGTCCAGAAGTTTGGCACAGTAAGGGGGCAAAGTGTATTTTTTAAACAGGGGGTCCAAATGTATTTTACCTCTGATAACACGAAAAGAGATTAGGTAATAGTGCCTTAGATAAGAGGTCGCAAGGCCTGCAATTATAATAGTATGGGAATCGGGTTTACCATGAAGCATGCTATGTTTGTTACTCTAGTAACAAGAGAAAGCAAGAACAACAAGAGTCAAATCAAGAACACGAGAATTACGTGGTTCACTTGTT
This sequence comes from Linanthus parryae, assembly GCA_023055425.1. Lineage (NCBI taxonomy): Eukaryota > Viridiplantae > Streptophyta > Magnoliopsida > Ericales > Polemoniaceae > Linanthus > Linanthus parryae. The sequence goes on from JALGPY010000002.1 coordinate 72,195,907, forward strand.
TTGAGACAAGCTACGTCCACGGCCAAACCAAACCCAATTTATTGATGAGAAGCCAAAAAACCAATTACAAGCACACACCACAAAGTCACGACCCTAACATCTCTTTATACTATTAGTGGTGGCGGTGAATTAATTCCAAAGCAAGCTTGGTAATACTTGCTGCCAAAGGAATAGATAATCAGCCGACTTGAATTCCTAAACCATTGCCATGCACGCATGTGAGCCAGTGTGCCGACTTTAATGCACCACCTCCTCAAGTGAGTTATCATGGGAACAATCCCATGTTACTCTCATACCAATTACCAACCCAAAGCTAGATATTTGAATCAAACAAAAAAATACAACAAACCTCCCCCTTGATTCAAACTTCATAGCTACTGAAACAATTCTTCTCATCAATCAACAAACCCAATCCGAGTGTATTCCCAATTTGCGGAATTGAACACACATCCAACGCATCCCAACAAACGCCTCTTCAATGCACCATGACTAATGCATACCCCAACGTCGCGCCAATGACACTTCGTGACAAAGTGCCTATCAAACGATGTCATGCCAATTTGCGCCGCCATCCGCACCGATGCGCACAAAACCAATGATTGAAGCGCGCCAATCCAAGATCCAATCGCGCCACCAGCCGATTTGTGCACAATAACACGCGACCAATCCTCGTGCCCAATAACACGCGCCCATGCTCCATGCCATGAGCCCAAAATGTCCCAAGGGGCCTAGAGAGTTTCATCGTCCTCGAGCGTCCCTCCTCCTCCCCCTGAAGCGAGATCTACAAGTGAACGATTCTTGGGACACTCCCTCCAAATGCTAGTTGATTCGAGTCGCCTCCACCTAGGCTTGAATCTTCCTAGCCGCCAAATCCAGATAGAGATCCAGATCACTCGCCGGGTTGAGCACGCCATATCGATTGACGCATGCCGGAACCGAAAGCGTGCCAGATGTACTAAAACTAGATTCACAACTCCGATGCTCCACATCAAGAGCCCGATAGCTCCCCTGAAAATGAACCCGATAACCTCCCAACAAAAGCTTGGTGTGCTTGCACCCTCTGTTTCAGAGGACACCCAGCGAAAACCCAATCTTCCCATCAAACCTGACAGATCTTGATCACGAACTCGCCATTGCTTCTCTTGAGACTCCACGAACCTGGCTTTGATACAACTTGTTAGGATTCCAATACGTGAAAGACAGGAGAAAGCAAGAACAACAAGAGTAAAATCAAGAACACGAGAATTACGTGGTTCACTAGTTTTGAGACTTGCTACGTACACGGCCAAACCAAACACAATTTATTGATGAGAAGCCAAAAAACCAATTACAAGCACACACCACAAAGTCACGACCCTAGCATCTCTTTATACTACTAGTGGTGGCAATTCCAAAGCAAGCTTGGTAATACTTGCTGCCAAAGGAATAGATAATCAGCCGACTTGAATTCCTAAACCATTGCCATGCACACATGTGAGCCAATGTGCCGACTTTAATGCACCACCTCCTCAAGTGAGTTATCATGGGAACAGTCCCATGTTACTCTCACACCAATTACCAACCCAGAGCTAGATATTTGAATCAAACAAACAAAAAAAACACAACACAGTGCACATACCTAAACTATCATTCTACTCCTTCATACATTTTGGACGCATATTCTTCTGCCCCTCTTTCGTCAAAGTGCTGCTACTTGAATCTTTGTTAGATTGAACTGAATCTGGACCATTAACCAGAAATATATTGCAGCTTGTTGAGTTTCTCCTGTAAAAATGTTGAAGTGAACTTATTTGTATCGAATTTAGACAATGTGTTTCCTCAATTTCCAATATTTGTTTCAGAATATAGTGTTGTCTGGAGGATCAACAATGTTCAAAGACTTCCACCGAAGATTGCAACGGGATATAAAGAAGATTGTTGATGCGCGTGTGCTTGCATCAGATGCTAGGCTTGGTGGAGAAATAAAAGTAAGCATTTCACCTATGATCAATATAATTGCATCCTAACTGGACTTTTGTTTGATCGGTATTAACGAATGAATGAACTCGGCATTGGATTTCTTCTGTCACCAGGCACACCCAGTGGAGGTTAATGTAGTCAGTCATCCCCTCCAGCGGTATGCTGTCTGGTTTGGAGGCTCGGTACTTGGATCGACGCCTGAATTTTTCCCGGTATGTTTACCTCTCTATTGAACAGAGTTTTTTCTAGTTTTCTAGTCCAGTTAGATTGAAGATGGATGAGATTTGTACCGCGTAGCTTGGAATAGTTGGATTGAAGAGATTTGCTCATTAAAAAGATCGCTATGATGTGATGAATGTTTGGACTTTCTGTTCATGCAGACTGTATTTTTAAGTATGGGAAAGCTAGCCCATGGGCCTTTAAAATGTGTCAAACATAACTGAATGGACTGAGGAATTTCTTTTACATAGATCTGTTTAGCTTCAGGAAGCTACCAATGGCTTAAGGACCAGAGTGTCGTACTCCATAGTACATAAGCTAAACCTCAGTAACAAACTTAGGTGTTTGCTGATGATGCTGTGTGGCTTCAACAAGTTCTGGGGACATAACACCAGGACTGTTAGTTATTTAAGCCTACTTGTTATGGACAGAAGACAGAAGAGGCCAATACTTTATTGGATAGCTTTAGTTGAAATACTGTATAGACTGACATCGCGGTTTGAATGGGTTAAAGTAATGACTAAATTGTTGAAAATTTGTTTTTAAGAAATGTGAAGGCATACACGAACTTACAGAGGTGGTATTGATATAAGTGACGTTAGACACTGTTTTACCTCGTCAAAATGATGAAAATGCATCGAGTTCACTGCCTATGTCTGAACTCTGAAGGATACATTTCTTGTTTGCAAACTACTTTTACTCTCAGCTGTCTAGTTATGGATACCCATATTTGCTCAACTCATATTGGAGAATCTTCTGAAAACTTTCTTTACTCCCCCTCTCTCAGGCTTGCCATACGAAAGCAGAGTATGAAGAATATGGGGCAAGCATTTGCCGGACAAATCCAGTTTTCAAGGGGATGTATTGAGACCCCCTTTTTATGAAGTCAGTTTCGTATTTCAAAGCTTCAACAGAATGCTTCATCCCCCACCGTCCAACCACTGTTTAGCATTCTGTCTTTGCTTTGATGGGGTCATGTATGATAACAGGTTCAGCGTGTGCAAAGCGGCGGTGTACAATAGAACTCGTGTTGCTTGTACTTGTTCATTGGATTTTGAAAAAAAGAAAGTTTCTGCCGGCTGGAATGAGATGCTGGAGCGTCGTATTTAGGGCTGGGCACTTTGGTATTAGATGAAGAGCCACTGATTGATTGAACTCCAATTAACCGAGATCATAGACATTTTGGTTGATGAAGGTTGACAAGAATTTTCCGCTTTTTAGTTGGAAGCCATTCTTCCCTCATAGAACTTCTTAGGAACTAGGGTTTGTTTGTTACATATGGGACTAGACTGGGAAGATATAGAGTTGCCATAATTATTAGTTAGATTTATTTGTATTCAGTATTCAACACTGATTTCTGCAAGCTCATGTACATTTTGCTTTATACTTGGTGAACTATTTTTGACAAATTACAGATTCTGATGATACAAGGACAACTATGCAATTTTTATATGTTAATACGAAGTTCGACAACAACGTGCACTTGCTGTTGATGAACTTTAAGGAGATACCAGGTGCCATACATGTACGCTTCCTAGCTTAGTTCGTTTATATCTTTCGTGTGTCCCAATTCGTAAACCTGAGTTCATCTTAAAGGAGCTCAACGTGATGCAAGAGAGTTAATTCACTTGTGACTAGTAATCGCATACTAACAAATTAGTGAAAAAGTACATCAAATGTTGCAAATAGATGCAAGCACACGTTTGATAGTCCGAGTCTCACTTCATGTCTAGAGTTCGAGGGTCTCAAATAGAAGCAAGGTGGTTTCTTTTAGGGAGCAGCAATAAGAAATCGATCTAACAGTAAGATAGATTCATAGAAGCAAGGTGGATTTTTTCAGAGAGCAGCAATAAGTAATCAATCTAACAGCATGATAGATTCATCATTGTGGTTAAGACCATGTATTATAAATATACAGATAAATCTGGAATATGGAACATGATACATGGAAAATGTAGGGCGTGGAATCACGGGCGGACCTATGTAGGGGCAAGGGGGGGCAGTTGCCCCCCCTGAAATTTGAAAGTTTCTACTAGTACCCCTAATTTTATAGATTTTTTATGAGTAAACGAAAAGGAATAATATAATTTCCCCTCCGCCCCCCAAAAAAAAAAGATTCATAACTGCCCAATTGCTCAAGTGGTTAGTTGCTGTAATTAACAAATCATATTGCACAGGTTCGATTCTCCTACCAATTTCCTGGCTCCGCCACTGCGTGGAATGTCTGAAAAACCCCACTTTTTAATGGTCACTAAAGAATAATAGTACTCTCCCCCACCTCTCATTAGCCAAATCCATAAAATGGGATTCCAACATGTCCTCACATTTCTAACAACTCAAGAGACCAATATAGCAAGTCGCTAAAATTGTCTCAAAATCCTCCAATGGCTCTCCTTAGCCTTCGCTCTGCCTCGAACACAATCACCATTTCTTGTCCGTGAAAAAACGCTATAAATTTTCACTCAAACCATTCCAGTCTCATAAACCAAGCTTTTCCTTGCCTTCTGTATTCATCAAATAAGTTTCCCATTCCAAACCTCCCAAAACACACTAAAATGGCACGCCAAGCTTTGGTTATCGCCGCTCTCGTCCTCTTGGCTGTCGTTGGCTTTGCATCCGCTGCAGAGACCACCCCTGCCGCCAACACCACCACTCCCGTCGGTGGCCACGCCACCGCCACCGCCAACAGCACCGCCAAAGGAGCAGGCAATGATACTGCTGGAAAGCATGAAGGTAGCCCCGACGCTGCACCCGCTGGTGGGCCCTCCGGTGCTGGTGTCTCTGCCCCAGCTCCTGCACCTAGTGGATGCGTCACCCTGAAGGCCTCCGCTGTTGGTGGTGTTGCTACTGTCGCCGCCGCCGCAGCTGCAGTTTTCTTTTGAATTAATTATCAATGTGATTGATTGTAGTTATAGATGTATTGAACAATAAGAGGAACCGATCAATGTTTGATCCATTTTCCTCAGAAAAAAAATGGTGTATATGTATTTGTTGAGCCTGTGTTGTGTTGTAGCATGGACAGATGTAACTACATGTGCTTGTGTTGTTTCTTTCGTACGTTGTATACATGAAATTAACACTCATTGTAATAAAGAACATGGCCTTTTAGAATATATCTCATCGATTTCATGGTTTGTTTCATTCAAGGTGAAACAATCACCGATCGATCAACGGTTTATAGCACTGGGTTATCGGATCACGATGTGGAATATAATTTTCGTTGTAGAAACATTGGTTGGAAATGCAGAACTGTGACTTTGTTTGTGCAATGTCTCATTAACCTACTCGTTTCAATTCCTTGCCAAAGCCCCCCAGGCCCCCATACTGCCATTTGTTATGGAAAAATTGTTGAATGCTCTATTGAACAATTTGTACATATAAATTAACAAATATATACATTTCTGATGTCCGTTCAAGTGCAGAACAATACTCGACCCGCATTTATAGTCTCAAAATCAGATCAAGACCCATTATTATGGTATCGGTGTATATAGGCACGTGCCACGAGCAAGAAAATAGAGAGAGAGACCATCCACCAATGGTGGCTTGCATTAACATTACGATTTATTGAGGGGATGGTGTAAAAAACACTTTCACCCCTCTCTAAGTCAGATGCAAAGACACTTTTATCCATTTTAGTTTGAGAAATGATACTTTCACTTCTTCGTGTACCAAATTTCAAGACACTATACTCTCTAATTATGAGGTCATTAGTCTGAAGGTGGGAATTGTCACTTATAATTTTTTTGGGGACAAATTTGACATCTTAGAGTATGAAATGACACAATCATAGGACACAAGTTTTCTGAAATTTGGCATAATAAGAGATTGAATGTGTCATTTCCCAAATTAGAATTAGAAGGGGTGAAAGTGTCTCTGTGTCAGACTTGAGAGGAGTGAAAGTGTCTTTTATCCTCTTTCGAGTAGCAAACATCGGGACAGTTTGGATGAGCTGGACTAGGTTAACTGTTTAGCTAATAAACTTATATAATTTTGGATGTTTGGATATGATAGATTATTATAGATTAATAATAGGGATTATTATAGTTTAGGAAGAAAATTAGAAACTAATTACTCTTAAGGCATAAAAAGAAGAGTAATTATTTATAAATGAACTTCTAGAAAATTATTTATTAAGAAGGCAAAAACATCAAACTTGGTACTCCAAATGACATTTCTACCCATTACATAGTAAAATAATTAAATTACTGTTTTCACCCATATCTACCTACTTCATACACAGTTAAGTTGTTTTCTTTCTTTAGAGAAATGGAAAATTGTTTAAGCCTTCGTCGTTGCAAGTAGCACTCAAAATGTGATTATCAAAAGACTAATACCATGTGATAGAAGAGCAAGATCAAGCTTACTAACAACAATCTTGTTACACTAGAATGATTTTTTTTGGTTTCCACCTCAATTGAATGTATTTCATGAACTCAATTTTTAGGGTCATAGCCCCATGGATGCCCAACATATCTACGAAGTTACTATATAGAGAGATATTCACAACCATTCTGGCTTGAATAAAGAGAGATAGGTTGACATACTTTGAGGTTTAAAGTACGGAATATCTTCTCCTGCACGATCAGGAATCCATGGAGCAGACTAGAGGTAGGGTTTCGTGTGAAGGCAAAGATGAAAGATTCTAGTATTTTAAGTAAAGGGTAATATTGTCACTATAGGTACTAAAATATAATTTTTACCTTATTGGTAAATAGTTTTCTAAAAGTTCCTTTATAAATAATTATTTTTCTTTTTATGCTCTAACAGTAATTAGTTTTTAATTTTCTGCCTTAATGGTAATAATCCCATAATAATATATTATTTGTCAAATTTGGAACCCTAACGAATCCAAAATAACCGTTTTACTACAATTCTGAATCTCAAACATAAAAATTATATTAAGAAATATGACAAATTCCTGATTGACACGTGGCCAAATATGAAATCCTCTTTTCGAAATCGAAACCCTCTTCTCAAATTCGAAATGCTCTTGCCAAAATCGAATTTTCGAACTTAAGAGAATTTTGACCAACCCTCCCCATTGTGTGTTTGGATAGACAGGTTTAGAATACTTGTACCCAACAAAAACTTTTTTTTTGTGGTTTATCATAAATCTGGTGCCAAAGAGATGTGGGTCCGGTGAAATGGCTGCATGGGCCAAGAGGATAGGGCCCCGTGCCCAGGTAGTCTTGGCTGGTGTTGATAATCCCGTTTACGGTGTTATATTTACGGTCGAAATTCTACCGTTTTGTTTGATTTCCGAGTAAAATACATGATAAATACATTATGATTGTGAGGAATTCGTGAATTAGAGTTTTATATGTTTATTTGAAGAGTCCGGACGTTTTATAGTTAATTTGAGCTATTTATATCATATTTTATGCTGGTATTTGTTAGTGTTGTAATTCACAGGTACTGCAGGCTCGAGCACGACATTGAGAATGGAATCGAACTTCGGAAACGATTTTAAGGCCGAGAGAATGGACGGAAATTGTGGAAGAAGTTGCTGCACTATCACCTATACAACACACTGCCTTCACAACCAAACTACCAAGCTTACATTACCTCCAATTAACACCAACTCACCTGCATTTCACTACCTCACAAGCCTACACCAGCACCTACCTTAGCCATCACCAAAGCCATCTTCAACCTCAAGACAAACCCAATTAACTACCTATTAACTTCACCTCCTTATTCACTGCCCAACACCCTACTCCATTGCAAACATACACCACCAATCTACCTACAGTACCTCCAACCTCCTACAATACCTACAACCTCCATTGCCAATTAAACAAAGACCACCATTACATAACAATTAACGACCTGCATAACAACAATTCACCAGTACCTACAACTGGACTAAATCAAACCACACAAATTAATCACATATGCCTTCACAGTACCTCAAAAGCCTCCATAACCAACTCCCAATCACCTTAAATCTTCCTACAACATATCCCCTTACACCACCATCAGACCTACAACTACAATACAACCATAAATCCCAACCAACTCCAACCAACTTTTCAACCCAAACTACAAACACCTACAGACTCAACTCCTAAAACACAGTACCTACCTTCAGTACACAACTGAACCTAATACATTAACCATCTCTAAAACCAAAACATCACTAGCTCCCTAAGCTACCAAACAGCCAATACATCTTGCCTATCCCTCACTCCACAACCAACTACCTCACAGCCACCATCACTGTAAACCTCCTTCACCTTCACAACAGACCCACGACCCAGCCACCATTGAACCATAGATGACACCAAAATAAACTAACTGCAACCACCCTGTAGACCATTGACCTAACTACCAACCACCATTGCAAATCACCATCACAAAACCACCTATATCGCAGCCACCATAGCCACCTCCATTGCACCTGCAAACATCCATAACCATTTCAAAGCACACAAAACTGACCTACAACCCAACAATACACCCTCTGTTCCGCCATTAATTCCGGCCACAAAACCAGAACCTGAATCACCACAATCACCACCGTTCAACCGCCATTGTTCTCAAACCCAAGAAAGAAAGAAAAGTGCAGCAGCAGCGACACAAGAATCCAGCAGCAGCGAACAGAGAGCATCAGAAAAGCAGAGCACAAGCCACGGAGAGAAACCCAGAAGCAATGAAAAGAGAAAGAAGAAACAAAACCCATCAGAGCCAGCAATCGAAGCCAAGATCAGCCAGCAACGCGACAAGAACAGAGGAGCGAAGAAGAATCAGAGAAGAATAAGAAGAGCACCGCAGATGAATCCCAAGTCTGTTCGTACGAACAAACGACATCTTCGCGCGAACAGAAGTCCTTGGCCAATCTCCGAAAGTGTTCGCAAAAACATTCTGCTGGTTTGTACGAACAAGGGTTCCAGCCGGCTTTGATGGGGCTGATTGCAATTACGGTTTTAATAAGGAAAAAAAAAGAAGGGCACGAGCTACAGCCCTGGGTTGAGGATTTAAAAGCAATAATTACCAATAATTGCTCCCACATTCTTGGAAGAGCTAAACTTATGGGTAAAATCTGCAAATAAGGGGCTACTCCTTATTTCTTTTCGACACGGGTTTGATAATACAAGAAGGGGGGCCTGACTTCATTCATTCACGCCATTGAACGCATAGAGGAGCAGACGAAGAAAGAAGACGGAGACGACAAAGCTCCGATTTCGTGTTTGATCTCTTCCCTCTCTCGTTTATTCAATTCTATGGAGAACTTTGTAAAGCTAAACAATACTATGTCTAGCTAAATATCTTGCTGCTAGATAATTCACGGAGAACTTAGGGTTTTTCTCTTAGACGTATTTTCCGGATTACGAATTTATTTCACGTTTCTTGAAACTTAATTCTTTGTGTGATTTGATTCATTGATACGTTCTTGTTCTTATATATTAGCATGATTAGATTGATCACCTACTTGTGCTTGTTATCTAAGTTGATGCGCGACAGTGATATATAAAAGTTTAGATTCGTGAAGAACGTGTTGACATTCTCGTAGTTTCTTGAGACCGACAGGAGATAGAGACTTGAGTGACCAATTGTGGGTATATTCAGTCGTACTTAGTTAAGATTGAGTGAAATCGGTGGACCGACAGGACCCGGTGAACGAAACTTGCTAGCTGACTAGAACGGAACGGTAGACGGAGGTGGACCGACAGGACCCGAAGTAAACAGTTACGTAGAATCACAAGAGATCGAGAGAAGATTGTGAAAGCCATTACCCGGTTGAATTAATCATGCATAGAGTGTTGTAGAACGTAGTCTGGATTCGTCTAAGTGCCCTAAGGGACCCTGAATTATCTAGTTGTTCTCCATATTCGCATTAATCAGAAAATTACAAAATATTAGTTTAGTTCGTTTATTTAGTTTCAGTCACTTGTTTGAGGGTGACGAACTCTTAAATCACAACTTTTTCCTACTGGTTACCTCAACTCTAAATTAATCGTTTAGCTAAAAAATCTAGAGACTGCCCCTGTGGGTTCGACAACCTGAGTTTTAATACTCATCTTTATTACTTCGACCGTGCACTTGCGTATACACGTAAGAAATCGTGTCAGGTGTACGACGTTAATGTCGAGTCGATCACTAGACTTACAAAAGAGCGGGTTTCTGCATGTCTGGGAACGTCTTGAGAACAATTGGTCAACAATTTAACGCAAACAAAATTCATAGGGCTGATGCACTGGCCAACCATTCACTATGGTGCCCAATTCATCAACTTCAGACAAAAAGAAGTTATTAAATGATCACTGCCTGCAGCTCCAACTGAACCGATCTCCGAAAATACATTGAAACCTGCCCACCTGTACACATCAACTTAATCTGAACATAAACCTAAAACCATGTATCCAAACAAACCCATTGAGCAACCAAAAGTTAATTTGTAATTTACTTGAGCTAGTTTCTCTCTCTAGAAAGGCTTCCCTCTACAAATTGTTTATCTCGTGATTGCTTGCATGAGTTTAGAGGGCATCAAAGATCTATGATTTCTTGCCAAAATTTATATTGTCTCGAATCAATATTCTTGTAATTTGCATCATTACCATAATAGCCTTCATAATCCTACCCACCATTGCCCAATCACTGAGCTTGCTTCTCCCCGTCCCTTTGGTTTCCCTCTAAACGTCTCCACTTTTTCACGCCTAAACAGTTTTAATCTATATATCTTTTTACTCTCAACTCTCAGTTTCTCTCATCTTTTATGTTATTCTTTATCTTTTCTGTCTCTCATTCCAAACGGCTCATCCTTGGCACATAAATCTCTCTCATGCTCATACTTATTCAAAATGTTCTTTGGATGAGCATCTTTATAAACGAGGTTTCATCATCCCTCTGATCCTCGAACCATTGGTATCTACAAAGAGGTGTGGAATAAATCGGTGCTTGGTGAGTCCTAGGTTGATTCAACGGAGCATTAGCTAACAATATTTGTGATTCAACATATTGTACACACATATTGGAAAACGTTGGACATGATCTGAGTGGAAAGAAAATGTAATTGTTTTCTATTCTATTGCTTGGATGTCCAGGATAAAAAGTTCTTTATTAATCAATCAGTTATGTCCATGCATGGTAAAATATTACTTCTGCAAGAAAGACCAAACAACTTTGCTCTTCAGAAATCTTATTTTCCAACTGAATGGTTGGATCCAAGCCCCTAGTATTCTAATGGAGGACTTCTTTAAATATTTTGAAGAAGGATTACGTCGACTTGCAAGTGATCTTTTATATGTTATTTTGTACATAGAAAGACTGATGAACATGATGAAGTTTAGGGTTGAAGTAAGTGTTCGTGATGAGCTAGACTTTGATATCAGGAGCTTATATTCAACCTACTGATGCTCCTAAAAAATGAATTTCTAGTATGAAAACTTGTTCAAAGGCTTGTTAAAAGAGTGGAGTTGTTGGTCACTCTAACAGAAATTGCTCCAGAGTTCTGGCGAAGGTTTGTCAATTGCTTGAAGACCATTATGCTCATTCGCCTTTTCACGGTTCGTTGCAGTACCATATTGTTGCAGGGCGCCCTCTCTATACTCTATTGATAAGAGCAAACAACCTCTTTGGACCTTATAAAACCACAAAACTACAGAGCATGCATGTGGAAGAGAAGATGCATGCGCATAAAAACAACTTTGATGTTGGGGGTAATGTAATCATTGACGGTAGATCAATTTTACTCTCGCCCACTTGGGTTGAGAAGTTTCGGAGTATCCTTTCTTCCCCTTCAAGAACCCGACCGAACAAGAATTCGAAACCAGTACTAGATTCACCAAGATACCCCGACCCATCACTAAGTACCCGACCTAATCAATAACCTGAATAGATTTACGGCCCCATGAAACATTGTACCTGATCCATCTACCAACCCGACTGGATTACTGGATCCAGGCAGCTTCGACCTGGATCCCATGCTCTTGGAGGCTAAATCTCTCGTGGTATTTGATAAGCTTCAAAACAACTTAAGTGAACTGCATCAGGTAGTACAACTAAACATGGAGCTTAAATGCAATGAAGAGCTGGAAAGGTGAGACGGCGAACACTAGTAAAATGGTGATTCATTCTCCAAAGTCCACCAATACTCAAGAAGATGATGATCTATGAGTTCATGATGCAACTTCCCAAGATTCATACGAAGCCTTGTCATTTTAATACTCAAATCCTGAACCTGCATACTTCACATCTATGTGCACTACCAGGATTGATCCTTATCCCTGTTGAGGATGTTGAAGCTAAGCTCTCCCAATAAAAATGCTTCACTACCACTGCTCCACAATTCGTTGATGACGTCTCCATGGATGAGCAGAAGCCAGTAGATACAACCATGGATGCAGTAGCAAAGAATAGTACCCAAAAACAGATTCCAACACGGAGGATTGTAGGGCAGGGAAAACTTGAAAAAGAACGATGTGGAGAAGGAAAAATTTTAAGTTAGGGATGTGGTGAGTACTATGGGTTTTATTTTCCTACCACCAAAAAAGAGGCATTTGCAGGAGACTGATGTGGCGATGGAATCACCACATCAGACTATTAATGAGAAGGAAGATGATATCAACAAATGATCAACTGCACATAATTGATCAAGAATCCAAAACTAGGGTTTAGAGAAGAAAATGAGAAAGAGGGAAGAATAGGAGAGAGAAAGTAGAGAGAGAATTATATTATGTATATATTGATTTCAACTAACTGTACATGTACTTAGTCAAACTACAAACTACAACTACTTGTTTCTTAACATGCCCCTTCAAGTTGAACTGTAGTACAGTGGAAGCTTGTGCAGCAACTTTTGGAATGAAGGAAGAAGTGATGCTTTGGTTGACATGTCTGCAACCTGATCATGAGTGTAAACATGACCAATATGAATCTTTCCAGCATTCATAAAAAAAGAATCTTTCCAGCAACAACTTGTTCCCTAATAAAATGATAATTTATCTCAATGTGCTTGGTTCTAGCATGAAAAATATGATTATCAGCTAGAGCTAGAGCACTGAGATTGTCACAAAAAACACAAGTTTCCACACCAAATTGATGCCAAGATCTCTTAGAACATAGCTTAGCCACATCATTTCTGCTGCTGTTTCAGACATTGCTATGTACTCTGCTTAAGTGGAGGATCCTGACACTGTGCTTTGTTTCTTAGAGCTCCAAGAAATTAAGTTTTCCCCTAGATAAATGTAATACCCAGGTGTGGACTTCCTATAAGGCTCACTTCCTGCCCAATCTGCATCTGAAACCCTTGTAAATCAAATGGTGCAGAAGTGAACTTCAGTCCTAGGGTTAGAGTACCCTTAATGTATCTCAAAATACTCTTCAACTGAATATAATCTTCTTCTGTAGTTTGATGCATTTTCTGACAAATAGAATTTACTGCAAATTGGAGGCCAGGTCTAGTGATGCTTAAGTACTAAAGACCACCAACTAGACTCCTAAAATAAGAGGATTAGAGAAGAGTGGAGAATGACATGTTGACCTAGTGCTTCTTTTAGGAACCATAAATGTATCTGCTGGCTTGCATTCATCTAACCCTGCCTTATGAACCAATTATCTGGCGTATTTCTCTTGAGTAAGTAGATACTCACTTTAATACCCCGTTTTAATTTAGGGGTAATTATTGGCTTTTATGAAGTATTGATGTTAAATATATGTTAATCGGGGATGTAATTGTAGTTTGAGGGAACATAAACTAGCAAATAAAGGGGTGCTGTAGTTGTAATTGGAGAGAACCCTAAAACCTAGTGGGTAAATAGATAAAAGGTAATTAAAAAAAAAAAAAATGTCTCCTACCCATAGTTTTAAAAACCGGACCGGACCGGCCGGTTCGACCGGTCGGACCGGTGAACCGGCTGGTGACCGGTTCGGTTCGCTAATCGGACCGGATCTGCACGAACCGGTCAAAACCGGTGAAGAACCGGCCGGTTTTGCGGTCCAACCGGTAAACCGGTCGGCTTAAAAACCGGTCCAGTTTTTTAAACATCACCGTTCCGGCATCTCTCCGTTTTCGTCGGCCACACCATGGAAGCTCCGACGATTTCCAACGCCGCCAGACTGGTGGCATGTCCGACCAGGTCTCACCCAACCAGTCCCACCTTGGTAGATCAGACATATCAACAAAAAGAGAGTGTTTTGTCACTTGAACATGGGGAAGGAGAGGAACAGAAGAGAAGGAGAGGACGTCTAAAAGATAAAGAGAGAGGGATGTTGTAGAGAGAGAGAGGGAGAGAAAGGTGGAGGTGGAGATAAATATGACGCATTAGTAGACACAGAAGAACAAATTGATAAGGATATGGAGTGATTTTCGGATATGTGGGAAGAAATTGAGGGGATAATGGAGAGAGAGAGTGAGAGAAATATACTAATTACCATCATTTAATATGTTTTGAACGGTTTACACTTTGACTACTTCAAATAAAAGCACGCGAATTTGAAGATTTTTTTTCTAGTGTTATTTTTTATGAAATTTTGATAATGTTATATATTTGAGATTACATTAGGTAATTAAGTATTTATGCTATATTTTGATGAAATTTGTTACATGCTTATATAATAATATATTATTATATTATTATATTATAAAAAAACATGCGATCAAACCGGTCCGACCACTGGTTCGACCGGTCCGACCGTGAACCACTGTCTTACCGGTTCGATGGCCGGTCCGGTTCTGAAAACTTTGCTCCTACCCATTTTTCGGTACCTCCCCCGTTCCCCAACACTTCCTCATTCCCCAACAAATTTTCTTTTTTTTTGTTCTCTCTCTCTCCTCCCCCATCCCCTATTTCTTCTTCTCTTCTCTCGGCAACACACCACCCCCGACACCACCAACTCCATCACCACCCTCAATCTCTCTCCACTCTTCCTCCCCCCTCTGTCTCTCTTTCCCTCTGGCGGCCAGCAAGCACAGCAGCAGCAGCGGCGTTGAGCCGCTGCCACCTCCGACGAGCGCCACCACCCCACTACCGGCACCAACTCCACCACCACACCACCTCCCTCACTCTCCCTCACCCTCTACCTCTCTGTCTCCCCCCCCCCCCTTCCCTCTGTTTTGCCGGCAAAAACAGAGCAGCGGCACAAGGCCGCCGCCGTTCCCGACGGTGAACAACCACCACCACCACCGCTTGTTCCTCTTTGCCCTCCCCGAAACCTCTGCTCTCTCTCTCTCTCTCTCCCTCCGGCGAAAACCCAGCAGAAACAACAGCGGCTCAAGCTGCTGTCGTCTCCGGCGAAGTCCCTGACGGCAAGAACCACCGCCACCACCACCTGGACCTCTCTTCTCTCCCTCTGTTTTGACCCCACAACCTTCATCCCCTCATTGTTTCGATCTGAAAAGAGACAGCGGCAGCAGAAAATCGCTGCAGAAGGACCCAGAACCACCCTCGCCGGCGACTACGCCATTAACGCCGGCGAGAAGGTCGGCCCTCCAATCCGGCGACACCCAGCCCCAAATCCTTGTCTCACCTTGTTCGTGAGCACCTAAGGAGCAAGAAAAGACTCTCACCTTCACCCAGAAGCAGCTTGAGTCGAAGCCACAACTCACCGTCGCCGTCGTGCCTCCATTAACGCCGGCTGGATAGCTCGGTCCAAGCTAAACGGAGCGACCCATCTTCTCAGATTGTTACCATTCGCCTCCTGGGAACCTGGGGAGGCCATTAGCAGCCTCAAATGGAGCCAATAATGCTGGAGTAATCGCCGTCGAGCACCACCACCTTCGGAGCCGTGACCCACTCCGTGTGTTAACCATTTCTCGCGATTTTTCGATGGGGTAAACTTTAAATCACACTCTGATTCTTTTTTTGATCATCAAAATGCAATTTTGTTAGCTCTAGATCAAATCGGATTATTGGGTTGAGAAATCTATATGCTTGTTCATGTTGGGGGTAGTTTTTGTACTTTCTGAAAAGTTGAGGGTATGAACTGTCACATGTGAAACTGCTATTTTTGATGGAGGGTGATTATATGTCATTTATGAGAACTTGGGGGATCCACTTGTTGTTTTTATAAACTGAATAAAAAATATGAAATTAAAAATACAATTTTAGTATTAGAATTAATTCCTAACATTTCTAGTTATTGTTTTAAAGAAGTTTGGCTATTAAAATTATATATTAATTATTTAATATGTAATAGTTGTATTTCTCTTGAAAAATAGGCAAGATAAAAATATAACTAGCGAATTAAATACTTTCAAGTACTTGTAAATTAGTATTTTAAGTAAAATAGGTTATTTATTCAAAATGAAATAAGTTAGATGGTTAATTTGGAAAATAGCTACTAAGTAGACTCCTTAATTAAAAATCCGTATTTCTCTTATTTTAGAATAATTTTTCGAGATAGTAGAAAATTATTTCTCCAATATAAATTAATACTTGTGTGCGTTTCATTACTTTTATTTGAATAAATGTTTTGTGAGTTTCATTTATAGCTTAAATTCTTTTATAAGAATATACTTTTCTAATAAATTATTTTCTATAATTAAATTAGTTTGAATTTAAATGTTGTGGTCACTTCAAATAAATAGCTTGTTTAATAAATTATTATTTTCTAAATACAAGAGTGTATAAATCCGATAAACGATTTCTTGCACAATAATTTTTACGAATTAGTATTTATATCATTTGGAATATATTATGAGGAAAATTAACTATTTTGGCATAAATTTGTTATAATGTGGCACCCTGATAATTAATGGGGTAATGGGGTAATTTTCAAAAGAGACTCGTTAAGAATCATAGCACTTTGCTTACCATACTTGCACAATTGGACTTGTAATTGATTTAGGGGATATAAATTGTAGGTGACGAGTTCATAGAAACGGGCTGCGTATTCCGTAGAAGCGTTATCGTGTTGTTTGCTTGGCTACTCAAGGTAAGTAAATGTGCCTAACCTAGTGTGCCGTCCTTTCGTGTCCAAATATTTTTATGATTTTATGTCTCAAAATGTGACTTGTGATATACGTGTTCGACTTGAGATTTCAAATACTTGTCTACATGATTCTTTTTGGAAACTATCACTTGAAATTAATAATGCGTAATAACGTAAAGTGGAAACAGTTGGGCGGTGGAACCTTATTCTGATTCTTATATACAATGTGGATACGATATTTGTGATGGCACGGCCACCCGACCTATTGTGATATTTTGCTCGGTTGCAATTAGCCCCGAGCTGCTCCATGTACTGACCTCTCTGGCCGCAAGAAGTCTTAGGGGGGTGCCGGTACTTAAGGTCTTGGATGCATGAGATGTGGTTGGTTACTTGTGAGATACTGTGATGGAAGTATTGTGATGGTTTGGTTCGTTCCCCGCTGCAACTAATTAATAAACATGGATTTTCATGAGAAAATGGAAAGAAATTCTATACTTGAGATTTTCCCCTAATTGGGACAGTATTATGAGATTTTCCCTAATTGGGACAGTATGGTGGTTTGAAAATACTTCATCAGAATTATAAGCGGTAATAGTTTGAGAATATTGGAAGATTTATATCATTTCATACTTGGTCATTTGCACTACTAAGTATGATTCCTTGTTATTATTCGTGTTCTTTAAAGAAAAGCATGCATCTTTCCTGTTTACATGTTGGGGTGTTTACTTATTCAGCATTTCTTGCTGACTTTGGAAAAACTGCAGTCTTGTTTCTTTCCCCCGCAGGTCTAAGAGCTGGGATTATGGAGTAGCGGGATTCGAGACTCATCTAGTAATTGATATCACTTTTAATAAGGCGCACTCTTAGTATAATATCATCTTGTGTAACAGTATATTGTAGACAAATTAAGAGTTGTAATATATAAATATCGGATGTGTTGTTCTTGATTTCCGCTGCTTCACTTTTGAGTAGCACCCTCCTAGGCTCTCCGGTCCGGAACGGAAAGCTCGGGAATGAGGGGTGTTACACTCACCTTCAGAATGCTGAACCTGAATCCCCAAGAAATAAGAAACAGAACCCATATCCTTGATTACAAATGTAGTCTTCATAGTGCTGATGAAAGAACTGACTAAGAATGATGTGGAACGAGTGACCAAGAGATCATCCACGTAGATTAAAACAATCAAAATGCAGACTTTAGAACAAACAGAGAATGATCTGACAGACTTGGTTGAAACCCATAATGTTGGGTTTTTGTCACGACCCGTACCTTTTTATTCTCATTAAGTTGATTAATAATTTATCAGAGTAATGCTCCATTTTCGGCCGCGACGAAAATACGAACCGTAGCGCTTTTCTTATAAAAAATAGCGGAAGCTTTAGAAATAGACAACTCTCTTCAATTTGAATAAGAACATCATTTTCCTATTCATTTGAACAATATCGTTTACAATTATCAAATAAAATAATCTTAACAAATATATTACAATTAAACCGAAAATGCTATAAGTCTAACCCGTCTACAGTCTTCGATTGACCCGTTCCGGTACCTGTAATTATTTTAGGGTGAGCAAAATGCCCAGTAGGTACTGCCTAACCACTGGCGTAAAAATATAATAATCAATTAAACTGTAACATCGATCACGAATCACATAATTATCATGCTTTATACATCATGCAAATAACAAAAAATAACATAACAATCAAAATATAAGAAAATAATCATGTATAGATCGTAATTACAGTAGACGTAAAAACTATATTTCCCCTACCTTTATTGTAGCTTCATCATAACAGCTTTGAACTGATACGAGTAGCTCCGAATCTTTTATCTCAGAATATTCTCAATATCTCTCTATCTCACTTATCAGTAGTTGAATCGAATCTGGAATGAGAAATAACTAAAGCACTGGACCCTATTTATAGAATTCAGCAACCAATCAGATCGCGACGAGTCACAGGGACACATGTCTCACATGAAATGAAAGAATATTCTCAATATCTCTCTATCTCACTTATCAGTAGTTGGATCGAATCTGGAATGAGAAATAACTAAAGCACTGGACCCTATTAATAGAATTCAGCAACCAATCAGATCCCGACGAGTCACAGGGACACATGTCTCACATGCAATGAAAGTTGTGCCACACGACGACACGTGTCGCCTGTGTGTCACACATGGATAAGGATGGCCTCAGAGCATGACACATAACCCCCCCCCCCTACGTGTCGAACATGCAGGGAAAGTCGCAGAAGTTGTGACACGTGTCCCTCTACGTGTCACACATTTGTTTGGTCAAATCTAAATGCTTATCCTCAACCACCGCATCAAATAAACATGTAATGTAGTCACGTCAAGCATATAACAAGCCACATATCACGAGATGCATAAACAATACTTAATTAACACTTAAACTAGTGATTAGCACTAATTAACACTTAAACTAGTGATTAGCACTAATTAACCCTTAAACTAGTGATTAGCACTAATTAACACTTAAACTAGTGATTAGCACTAATTAACACTTAAACTAGTGATTAGCACTAATCATTCCCTAATTTTTTTATCTTTAATTTAGAAATAGAATAAGAAATTACGACTTTCGGTGATTTTTGGACGAGATTAACATTTACAGTTTGAATGTTATGAGTCATTTATGAAATGACTAAATACCTAAACATGAAATCAACTTAGGTAATATAAGCTTAAGAAACACGGTCATTACAATTTTGACGTAGGTAACGCAGCAGAATAATAAAAATTTCCTACTCAAAGCCCACCAAGGATCACAGGAAGAGACAATCATAACATGATAAGAGCATAGAAGATGTGTACCTTTTGGTTCGGGAGATCACACGAAGAATAGTGTCTTCGTCTCTACGGTTGATCCACGCCTAGAGGTGAGATCTAGATCTTCCTTCTGCTAGTGCTAGCTTGGACTGGAGGAAGAGTAAGAAGGAATCACACAACGAAGAACAAAGAGCGGATTCGGCCTCTCTTTGTGGCCGACGGGGGGGCGGACGCAAGGAGCTTCGGCCTCCTTGTGGTCTTGCTCTCTCTCTATTCCTTTCTCTCCCACTCACTTATGTTATGAGCATTAGTTGTGGGAAGGAAGCTAGGAGCATCCTTTATATAGTCCAACAACTCCTTGTTAACTACATAAAGGCCCTTCCTAATCCTACATGAATTTGGATTAGTCCCTTCCTTGCATATTAGTCCTACTAAGTTTGCAAGGTGTTGTAAAGTGATCCTTCTAATTAATTAATTATATAAATTAATTCCCAATTCTAGTTCAACTCTATTAGGCGTGTGACCCCATAGGTTCTACTTAATTGGCAGTAACTTATTACTAACATGGAGCGGTGTCTAGCAACACATCCATGCAACCCAATTAATAGAAATAAGTCAGTGATCCCGACAAACCTTGTGCCCAATATCACATATTGCATAACCCTTTGTCTCCATATCCGAATCGGACACGAGACATAAACAGTCACACTCGTATATCCGATCCATAGTTCCTCGATCATGGGATTATGCTTATGCAAGCAGATAACATCAATATCTCCATATTGATTTATCTGAGTCTGGGCAGACATTCAATAAGCACCATCCCTCGAGTGGCCATGGATATTTGCTCTCATTATGCGGGAGGGACAAATCCTCTCTACATCACTACGATCTCTAGGCTTGCTTCCTA
Source organism: Linanthus parryae (assembly GCA_023055425.1). NCBI lineage: Eukaryota > Viridiplantae > Streptophyta > Magnoliopsida > Ericales > Polemoniaceae > Linanthus > Linanthus parryae. Next base: position 72,216,660 of record JALGPY010000002.1, read on the forward strand.
TCCTTCCCAATAGCTATCTTTATAGTTGCCCGGTTAAGGCGCAACATAGGATAACATCAAAGTATGATATTCCACAACTAGAGTATCTAGTGACTTCAAGTCTAAGGATTACAATATAACTGGCACAACGAGAAGCGATTATGACTTTGACATAATCTAATGCATCCTTCTCGTCGTGGGTCAATCCAGTATGCCATTACTCCTAATGCACACCCATGTGTTAGACTTGATATTTCTATATCAATATTTAGACATACTAGTCTATATTTGATTGTCCAATTAACCAATATAATGGACTAGGGATATTTAAGATAATCAACACATTGTATTTAAGGAATTCATTACATTAAATATCACAATAATTAATAAATGAATATTCTAGCCAAAACATTGTTCATACTAAATATAGATTGCCTCTAGGGCACCTATTCCAATAGTCTCCCACTTGCACTAGAGCCAATTTGGTGCATCTCGTATGCCTATAGATCTAGCGTGCCTTTCATGCTTTCGCTGCGCAAGTGGCTTTGTGAGTTGATCCGAAAGATTATCATCCGTTGGAATCTTGCACATCTTCACATCTCCTCGATCGATCATATCACGAATAAGATGGAATCTCCTAAGTACATGCTTCGATTTCTGGTGTGATCTTGGTTCCTTGGCTTGTGCGATCGCTCCAGAGTTGTCACAATACAACTCTATGGGATCCACGATGCTAGGGACCACACCGAGCTTAGTGATAAACTTCTTTATCCAAACTGCCTCTTTTGCTGCTTCTGCAGCAGCAATGTACAACTTCAGTTGTAGAATTAGTAACTGTCACTTGCTTGGAACTCTTCCAGCTCACAACTCCTCCATTCAGGCAAAACACGTATCCTGACTGCGATCTGTAGTCGTCTTTGTCGGTTTGGAAGCTTGCATCAGTGTAACTAATTACACTTAGCTCTTCCTTACGTCCAAATATCAAGAACGCATCCTTAGTTATTCTCAAGTACTTTAGGATGTTCTTGACAGCAATCCAGTGACTCTCACCCGGATTGGACTGATATCTGCTTACCATACTCAACACGTATGATACGTCTGGTCTAGTACACCACATGGCGTACATGATGGATCCTATGGCTGAAGCATAGGTTATCCTACTCATGCGGTCCTTATCAATATCATTGGAAGGACAGTCAGTCTTGGATAGAGTGACTCCATGCGACATGGGCAAGAATCCCTTCTTGGAATCTTGCATGTTGAACCTCTTCAACACCTTGTCTATATATGTACTTTGACTTAGGCCGATCAGCTTTCTAGATCTATCCCTATAGATCTTTATACCAAGTATATAAGCTGCATCTCCTAATTCCTTCATTGAGAAACACTTTCCTAGCCAATCTTTAACATATTGCAAAGTAGGAATATTGTTTCCAATGATTAGTATGCCATCCACATACAAGACCAGAAACACTACAGAGCTCCCACTAACCTTATTGTAAACACAGGGCTCATTTTCGTTCTTGATGAAGCCAAACTCTTTGACTGCTGTGCACAAGAGATTCCAACGGGGAGACCTCCGTGTACACCGTATGTAGAGGATCGAGGATCGCACAGGAAGAGTGGGGTTGTGTGTAGGGAGAGAGTAAGTCAGTAGCAATGTCTGAGAGAGAGACAGAGGTTCGGCAGAGCTTCCGCGTATGGCAAGTGTGTTCTCTTTTGTATGGAAAGGGTAACGTCCTATATATAGCAAAGAACGTGACCGTTGTAGTGTGGTTAATGCGCCCATTGATGGCGGCTTAATTAGCTTAACCATAACGGCACGTTCGTCCGAGTATATAGGGACCGTTACAGCACGTGGTGCGCGAATACCGGAACCGTTACGAGGTTGACCGGGTTTGACCGGATTGACCGGGTTTATGGAGCTCGTGCCATAAATCTCTCAAAACAGTTACTAAAGGTCGCGTGCGGGCTTGGCTCGCACGCGACAGGGCTTACTCTAGCCTCCAAACCACAAAGTCCCTACAAGTCCTGTGCAGTGGTATGCGAGGGCTCTGTCTCGCAGCCCCCACATGGATCAGCTCGGCTGGTGATCCAGTGTGTATGGAGCACAATATGGTGTGCTGGATGGTTGCCACGTGGCCAAGATCTGTCAGCTCAGAAAGCACTATCTACATTAGCCCCCTTTCTGCGCGTGAAGACTCATAGCTGTATAGACTTCCATGCGCGGAAACCAACATACGCGTTGCCGCCACGCACCAATTCAAATACGGGTAAGTTCAGCCCCCGTGCGTGCCATTATGACCTAAAACCCCTAGAGTCGTGCCGTCTGGCTTCTAGGGTTTTAGGCGTGACGTCAGCTTATCCTGTGATTGCGCGATTCGACGGTGACGGTTGCGATTCGACTACTGAAAGGACGCAACCCTTCATTGTTTTTGGATAAATACTTTGTATCCACTGTTGCAAAGCATCACTTCTTTCTCTTAAAGTGAATGGTACCCGGAGATCTTCGAGAGCAGATTCAGATAATCAATCATCAGTTCAAAACTGCAAATCGTCTTCTTCAGTTGTGCATATCCAAGCAGGCTTCAAGAAAACAAGGTTGGCCTTGTTCAATTTTGATTTAAGATACCAATGTTTGCCTTGAACTGCGTTGAATCTGTAAGCCCAGAACATATAATCTGTTGAAACTTGCAAAGAAACCTTGATCTTTGAACCCACTTTTGCTTTAATCCTTCAATAATAAGGGATCCGGGTGTGAGATCTTGAAATCGCTGATAATGCAACCCTTAATTTCTGAAATTGATACCAGAAACTATTCGTCTTTCTTTTCATGATAGATCTCGGATTTCGAACTTTCAAACTGAAGTGTAGCACCTTTCTCCCCCCTTTTTTTCTTGCTCTTCCGCAGGAATGGCCAAGACAAAAGGAACCAAACCCAACAAGGAAGATGAAGAGATACCCGACCTTCCGCATGCCTTGTGGCGAAAAGCCCCCTATCTCGGTGGCCAAGATTTCTATCATGCGAGAGTTAAGGAGAAAAGGATGCCTGATCCGGTCCCGGTCGAGAGATTGCTAACACTGACTCGCCCAGTTAACTCAGCCTTGCTCGAGTTGATTGGTTCCGAGGATGTGGTTCGATTGGGGGTCGAAAACGGGTACTTCCCCTACACTGCGATTTCTACCCAGGCTTTCGTCCAGAAATTGGACTATATGGATGAGTGGATTGACCACGTGTTGGACAATCATGGCGCGACTCTCGATGAAGCAGGTATATACTTCGCTGTTCGTGCTATGAAGGGTGCTGCAGTGAAGCTGGACCAGTCCATGCTTCTAGACCTTCTTTCCCGCTACTCGCCTGCGACTCACACCTTCCACTTTGCTGAGTTCGAGGCCGCCCCCACACTCGAGGACGTGCAGATGTTGTACGATCTTTCCCCCATGGGCGAGGTCGACCCTTTGAGTCCTTTGAGGACGCCTGCGGAGATTGCCTTGTACGCGCAGATGGAGGAATGCTTGGCAGAGGTAAAGAAAATCTCTACTCGGTGGACTACTACGAAAGCCCTTCCAAATTGGAAGTTGGTTGATACGTCTGCGAAGAATACCTGGAACAAATGGTTGCAGTATTTCTTTCGAGACTATGCGAACAGCAGCATCACTAAGAAACTTCTGAGCGAGAACCCAGACGCCGAGAATTATGTGGAGGGTAAAGGCTATCACTTGACCCTCTGTGCATTCCTCTGTGCTTGGTTGTCGAGATACTTGATAGACGGTCACCCACATGATGGGGTCTTTTACCATGTTTTGCCACTTGCTGTGAGGCTCGCACTTGGCCAGAGAGTCGCACTCGGGCCCTTGGTCTTGGGCACGTTGTATTACAGGCTTGATCAGCTAGTTCTGGCCATGAAACAGTCGCGTGGCCGCCTCGATGTACTGAATTTTGTCAATATTTCCTTTTTGACAATGTGGGTCTTCGAGCGGTGGCCATCCTATGCCCCAACTGCTCTCAATCCCGACAAATGGTGTCCCCCAGGCGAGACGGAGGCGCGCAACAGCGGCAGAGCTGCGAGGTGGTTCGGAGCGGGCAACACCAAGTGTGTTTGGAGCTTGATATGCGACAAACGGAAAGAGTTCACTGCCAGGCCCTATGCCACACGTGTTGAGAACGTGCGATGGTTTCCAAAGCTGTACCCCTCTAAGAGTGTTGTCTTCTCGGAAGAGCTGCTCTTCGAAGAGGGACCAAATTTCCATGAACGCTATCGCGAGTTCTTCTGCTGGTGTCTACGAGGTTCTCTCCCTTCCCTCGCAGAGCATATTCGTGAGCTCGCGCCAAGGTACGAGAAGATTACCGTGGATGTTGACCCCACTCGAGTTTCGCCCCAGTTTGGTTTTGACGCGGTGGCACCATCAATCTGGCCGCAGTCCATTATCAGAGGTTGCTATAAGCGCTTGCTAACAAAGGAGTGCAAGACAGTATTCATGAATAATCTTCCCTTTGAACAGCCTGCAGGGATCCGCGAGGGTGGGTGTTCTCAGAACTGGCTCGCATACTGGGTTGCCCAGCAAACAAGGATTGAGACGCAGTTGGCCGCGCAGCCAAGTAAAGCCCCCTTGATCAAGAGGAATTCTTTTCCTTTTCGCCCCAATTGCAGTCTGAGCGAGTCTGAATATGGTTGCTATTCACTGTTGGATCGTGAGAACCATTTGTGTCCTGACCTCATTCTGAAAGAGAAGGTCGCCGCAGTTAAGAAGGGCGACACGCATGTCGTCAGATACAGCAAGGCATTTGCTGAGGTAAGCAATTTCTTCGCATGCGTTAAGCTTCTTGATTTCCTTATGCTGACAACTTTATTTTCTACTTTTTGCTGTAGTGTCATGTGCGGCGATTCGCATCTGGTGATCGCTCCAAGTCATTGGTTAACGCTATTGTTGCCACCAGAAGACAAAAGCAATCGTTTCGGCTAGCATGGAGGATGGACCCTGAGGTCGAGACCAAGATTCGCGCAGTCATGAATGCTTTTGCTGACTCGCTGATAGACAATGCTCCGGCCTCGTCTCCTACCCGGAGATGATCCGTCCCCTCCAGCGGCTGCGGCGCCGAGAGTGAAAAGACCTAGGCAAAAGGGAATTACAATTTCTTCCCCCAGAAGTGCTCCAACTTCTCCTCCGGTGAGGTCCTTTTCTGTCAAGGACAAAGACAAAGGTCGCATGCCCAGCAAAGTGCGGAAAGAGCTCGCAGTTGAGTCTTTCGTTCCATTCAACCAAGAGGAAGAGGAAGAGAGGCAGGAGCCCCGAGAAAGTGATGAAGAAGAAGAAGAAAGAACAGTTGTGATACATGAGGAAGAATCAGGAGGTACCCCCATCGCATTCCCTTTCCCATTATCGTAACTTCTTTGCACTTCTTTTCTTAAACCAATCATATCTTCGCAGATGATGATGATGATGAGACCATTGGTGGCCTTGTGGCCAAGAGACAAAAGAGAGATGCCCATTCTGGCATTCCAGACGATCCCATAAGCGAGGACATTCTTGCTGCGTCCAGGAAGACAGCCGCGGAGGCTGCTGAAAGAAGAAGACAGCGGGAAGAGGAGGAGCTCGAGCGTGTGAAACAGCAGAGCCTTGAAGAGCGGCATGTTGACGACTTAGTGCGTCCAGTTGACGAGGAAGACGAGCTTCCCGAAGAAGTGGCTCCTCATGCGGAGGAGGAAGATGAGGTTCCAGAAGAGGATGCAGCAGCCCTGGAGCAAGCCCAAGCGGACTTCGAAGAGATCGCAGTCGGCGATAAAGGTGAGATCTTCAATCTCGCAGTAACTTATAGAGATGTTATTGTGGGTGCGTTAAAGTACGGTGTGTCAAAGGCTGACATTCGCCGTTGGCTAGTAGACAAATGCGGAGAACCTTCAGGTAATCATTTGAGCGATACACATGTACTAGGCCTTAGCAACTTGAAACAGGATCATGACTGGTTTCTTCGCATCCCAGGTCACGCCCCTCTTAAAGACTTGCTTAGTGAGGACAAACTAATAGGACATGGTTCCTCGTCTTTAGTGTATGAAGAGGCTTCAATCCCACCTTCGCGTGGAGGTGCTTGCTCTTAGCTTTAAGTAAAGATAGTAAAATATTATTCAATGCGAGTTACCTCATACCATCGCATTTTGTATTGCAGGCAATGTTGAGGAACATGCGCCGGAGCAAAGAAGTCAGTATTCTGCATCCTATGTTCCGATTCCGAGCCCCCATACAGAGAAGCCCGTCGCAGCTGCTGATCATGCAGGTGAGCCTTTCGAGGACATCATCGAACTCTCCGACGATGCTGAAGCTGGTGCTGTGCTAATGGATGAAGATGCCCATGCTGGCGCTGAGGAAGTGAGGACAAATACTGCCGATGCTTCCGCATCTGAGAATGTTCCTCGCCAAGCGACCTCGGCTGTCACTTCGCCTCCGGCGATGACTGAGTCGGCGGCACCTATTCCTGCGTGGGGCTTTTGGGGCTCGCAGGTTAGGAATGCAGTCGCAGCTGGTGCGGCCTACACCCTTCCTTCTAACTATGAGGAGTTAGAGCTCGCAGCTGACAGGAGAGCCATGGAGCAAGGGCAGTCTTCAACGACCCCAGTAATGCGCATTCCTTCTCTTCGTGAGATTCTCGAAGGAACTGGTTAGTAGTGATTCACTGTTTGCATCTCGCATGGTGCATTTGCTAGTTTGATAGCATAACTTAGTTTTAACATTGCTTCAGGTTTGAAGCAAACTGATGTGGACTGGCTGGTTCGGATGCGCCTCTCCTACCCCCGATCGTTTGCAAGATCTCTGGAGATAGGGCCCTTCGACAGGAGGCTGTTTCTCACCGAAGCCATTTGGATTCTGGAGCAGCTGTCTGCGGCCACGCCTGAGACCATCTCTGTCCAGAGCGCCGAATTGCTTCATGGCATGTGCGAAAATCTTCTTACCAAAGTTCAGGGCAGACTGGGTTTCAGATTTCTTATGAAAAGAGTCACTCTGATTCGCGCAGCCGTAACCTTGCAGCTTGGTCACCAGAACCTCGCAGCTGAAAAGCAGAAGGTGGAGCAGCAGAAGCAAAAGGCTGAAGAAGCTATGAAGCTCTATCATGAGATGAATGCCAAGTGCGAGCAATTGAAGCAAGAAGTGGAGCAGGTAGAGAAGCTGAGGCATCAGTTCGCACCCCATGACTCCTTGGCCAAGAATTTGCTCTTGACTTTGTGAATTTGGAAAATAGCAAGGAAATGGCCGGAACATTAATGTAATGTCTGAAACATTAATGCAATGTTTGCTAGGGTTTCTCCCCCCCTTTTTTTTAACAACAAGAATCTACTTGCCCGTTTTGCTCTTTCCGGGATTTGATAGGATATCTCTGTGCATATCCAATTATGACATCAGTAATTGATACTCTGCTTGATTTTCGTGCTAATTTCTCGGAAGATAAGCACGCTTTCGTTGGGAAGTCCATCCGAATCATGACTATCCGTCATTTATTAGAATACGCAACTGAATCGTCGTAGCCTTTAGTAGGGTAATTGATCGTTACCGCTTTTCAAGGCGTAAGTGATTGACCTTACCCTCTTTTCAAATTCTGCTGACTCATCTTTTGGCAACTGAAGAGTCTCCACAGGGTCTATATAAACCCTGTGTTTGCCATTTGGGTTCTTCATCCCAAAAATGTGCTTTGCCGTGAGTCCTTACGACTGCTGGCTTCAACGCTTGTTTTTCGTTGATTCATGGCAACCTCAAGTTGTGAATCCTGAGTTTGCGCTTTGTGCTGTAGAAATAGTTTCCACGATCCACTTTATGAGGCTTATTGCTCTTTATAACCATCATAAAGAAGATGGAGATGATATCTCATGTGTGTTCGAAGAAATTTCTTCGTGTATTATGTGTGCAGGTCATGTTTCCGGCCGCCTCCCGGTGAGGTGCAGCGCCGAAGTGACCGTGCTACCGTCTCGTAATGAACGGCGGAATTCTTCTTCAGCATCCCTGGAGAAGAACCCATCGCCTTCACGTTCGTGAGCTCAGGGTGGCGAACTGTCGCGTTCATCCCCGTCTACAAGGAGCCCTTGCCCTTTGGAGCTTCTGCTTGCCTGTGGATCGCCGGAACCGGTGGTTCCTTGGGCAAATGTTATGGGGTGCAGATCTGACAAGGGCCTTGTCAAATACTGGGATCTTGAACGTATGGCTTCATGTGGCTCTTTAGAGCAAGATCCCACCTGCGACAGATGTTCACCCGCAGATCTGCGTATTGTATAGCCGGTGTTGAAACCGGTGGGTTCATCCTTTTCCAGTCGGAATTCCCGCGATGTGTAACTTCATGCTTGTGAGTTACTGTTCGCATGTATTGTAAGCCATGTTGGCTGCGTAGTTAGATTTGAGCTTTTTCGCTTGTAAGCTGTTATCTAGACAGATAAATTGCAAGTCTTTTCGACTCATAATGATAAATAGCCTTTTGTATTATCTGCTGTCTCTTTACAACAAAATACAACTTCGCATGCGTTTCGGCATATTCCGCCTCGCATAATGCTATGTAATGCTTTCGCATTTGCTATCTGCTATATGAATTCGCGGGTGTTTGACTAGATCGTTCGAGATCATACTTTCGCAGCTGTGCCATCCTGGCAGATGGGCTTGTGATTGGCTTTTGTGGATCACTTAAGATCATTTTCACAATATTGCTATCGTAGCAGATAGTCTTTAGTAAATCAATTAAGATCGTTAAGTGGTGCGAGTTGCTATCGTGGTAGATAAGCTTTACTAGATCAATGATCAATTGAGATCATTTTCGCATGAGTTGCTATCGTAACAGATAGGCTTTACTAGATCAATTAAGATCGTTTTTCGCATGGGTTGCTATCGTAACAGATAGGCTTTAGAAGATCTATTAAGATCATTTTGCGCATGAGTTGCTATCGTATCAGATAGGCTTGGATGATCAATTCAGATCGCGTTTGCATTGGCTGCTATCGTAACAGATAGGCTTGAATGATCGATTCAGATCGCATTTGCATCGGCTGCTATCGTAACAGATAGGCTTAGAGGATCAATCAAGACCGCATTTGCATAGGCTGCTATCGTAACAGATAGACTTAGATGATCAATTAAGATCGCATTTGCATAGGCTGCTATCGTAACAGATAGGCTTAGATGATCAATTAAGATCGCATTTGCGTAGGCTGCTATCGTAACAGATAAGCTTAGATGATCAATTAAGATCGCATTTGCATAGGCTGCTATCGTAACAGATAGGCTTAGATGATCAATTAAGATCGCATTTGCGTAGGCTGCTATCGTAACATATAGACTTAGATGATCAATTAAGATCGCATTTGCATAGGCTGCTATCATAACAGATAGGCTTAGATGATCGATCAAGATCGCATTTGCATAGTGCTATTGTAGCGGATAACTTATTGTTAACAGTTATAGCAAACTAATAAAGTAAAATCGACATCCAGAAATATGAAGTTTCTCATTTGGGAGAATTTTCTTATTATAATGCTCTCATATGGGATAGATGAGATTACAATCCTCTCATATGGGAGAGGAGATTGTGTAAATCGTAACCATACAAGAGATTAGGCGACGTTATAATAAAACGTATGAAATGAGAGAAGTCAAGGATAGTACTTCTTAATCCAGCGCATGTTGACTGAACTCGGGGTTGAGGTTGTGCCGTGCAACCTTCGTATGCTGCAATAGCCACTGTCGAAGACTTCTGGGACTTCGAAGGGTCCTTCCCAATTGGCTGCGAACTTTGGGTGAGTCGCTTCTCGCATGCAGTGGTCAGATGCGCGCAGGACCAAGTCTCCAACTGTGAAATCTCTCCGCTGGACTGTCTTATTGTAAGCGCGAGCAATCCTTTCTTGATATCGCTTGTTGGTTCTTTTGGCTTGTTCTCGCTTTTCCTCCAGCAAGACTAAGTCATGATCACGTTGATTCTCGTAGAGCGCATGGAAAGCTAGCCTTGCCGAATTGACCCTCACTTCCGCGGGCACCACGGCCTCGGCCCCATAGCATAGTAGGAATGGTGAGGCCCCCGTGGATGTCCTTGGAGAAGTTCGGTAAGCCCACAGAGCTATGCTTAGAGAGTCGGCCCACTTCTTGTGGTCATCTGCGACCATCTTGCTCAAAATTCTCAACAGCGTTTTGTTGGTTGCTTCAGCTTGTCCATTTCCCTTTGGGTAATAAGGGGTAGAACATATCTGCCTGATATTGTACTCCGCTAATTTCGCAGCTACCTGGCGATTAACAAAAGGAGTACCGTTATCTGAAAGAATGGTGTTTGGGATTCCAAACCTGCATATGATGCTTTCCTGGATGAAGTTGACCACAGCCAGCGCATTTGCCGTCTTCAGTGGTATTGCTTCCACCCACTTGGTGAATAGCTCAGTTGCGGTGAGAATGAAATGATTCCCGTGCGACGTCGGTCGGATGGGACCGATGAAGTCCAAAGCCCATGTGTGAAATGGCCATGGTGTGCCTAATGCATGTAGATCCACGGCGGGAGCGTGCACCAGGTTTCCTTTGAACTGACATTCCTGGCAGCGTCGTACCTTGGTGCGACAATCGGCCTCCATCGTGGGCCAGAAATATCCAATTGAGAGGAGCTGTCTGCATAATTTCGCACCTCCTTGGTGTTCCACCTGATGAGAAAGGTTCATGACTTCTTGTGCTTCCCTGCCGTCTAGACATCGCAGCAAGTTGCCCTCATGACCTCTTCGCCAAAGCAGGTTTTCCTGTACCACGTATCGAGATGCTTTCCTTTTCAATTTCTCAGCTTCTTTTCTCGATTCAGGCACGATGCCCTGAGTGAGAAAATCGAAGAGTGGCTTCCTCCAATCTGTGTCGTCATCGGTTAAGGCGATGAGGAGAGAATCTTTGATTAGCGCGCAACTCTCACACTTCCCTTGTATCAGGGCTGCGGCTGTTGACATGTCAAGCCAATGAATGCCATATCTCTGAGCCTTCCTGTAGATTGACACCTCGCTTTCTCCGCAAGCGTGTTGGTGAATCTTTTCTAACAGCTGTTGTCCCTCTTGCTCGGAGACGCATCGCATGAGTATTCCGCTGGGACCCTTGTAGTAAAGGGTATTGTCATGGATGCAGTATCCTTTTGTGAGTGCCCAGCTTTCACTGCTTGTGCCTTTCGCAATAGCTTGCAGGATTGCTTTCCTCCAGTCTGCGTCATCCATGTGTTCGTCGTCGCACGCATCCTCTGTCAATGCCGACGATGTTCGCACTTCAATAGAGATCTTTGCGGGACATTTGTCAGTGCTGACCTTAGATCCCAAGGTTGCTAAAGCGTCCGCATGCCTGTTGTCTGCTCGGGGCTTGTGCTCGTACTTCACATCGCAGAATTGCTGCATCAGCTTTTGTACTAGGGTGCGGTAAGACAGGAGGTTGATCTCCTTCAAACCATACTCGTCCGAGGCTTGCTTGACGATCAACTTAGAGTCTCCCATGACCGTCAGATTGCTTACTTCCAAAGCCTTTGCTGCGCGCAGTCCCGCTATGAGAGCTTCGTACTCCGCTTCATTGTTTGTGACTGCGAAGTTGAGCTTTGCGGACATCTGTATGACCTCCCCATCTGGTTTGGTCAAGACTATCCCAATGCCTCCACCTTTCCTTGTGGATGAGCCGTCAAAGTGGAGTGTCCAATAGGGCACGTCGATTACCTAGATCTCAGGGCCTTCGAGCTCTTCCTCGATCACGGGCTCGTGGCTGTTATCGGGGAACTGTGCCAACAGGTCCGCTACCGCCTGCGACTTGATCGCTCGCGGTCGCACGCATGTGATATCATATTGAGAAATGGTCATGTACCATTTCGCCAATCTCCCACCAGGAGTAGTGTGAGTTAGCAAATATCGTATGGGGTCGCTCTTGGTGACCACTACTACTTTGTGTGATGCAAAATAGTGTTTCAACTTCTCTATCACAAAGAATAAGGCAAGGCAATGACGTTCGATGTCTGTGTACCTTGATTCAGCAGGCTGCACGATGCGAGAGATGTAGTAGATAGGTCTCTCTTGGCCTTCATACTCCTGAGCCAAGAGCGCTCCTATAGATCTCCTTGTTGATGTCAGATATAGCAGAAGCGGTGATCCCAGTTGAGGTGCGATCATTATTTTCGAGGATGTCAGCAAATCCTTCAGCTTTTCGAATGCGGCTTCGTGCTCCGGAGCCCAGTTGTACACGGCGTCCTTCTTGAGAAGAGTGCTGAAACAGCATGTGATTTCGGCAATTGCTGGGATGAATCTCCGCAGATAGGACAGCTTCCCCAAGAATGTTTTCAATGCACTTTGGTTATGGGGCGGCGTCATGCTGGTTATGGCTGATACTTTCGCAGGGTCGGGCTCGATTCCTTGGCGGTGAACTACGCATCCCAAGAACTTTCCTGATGTTACCCCAAATGCGCGTTTCATGGGATTCATCTTTAGTTGAAAGCGTCTACATCTGTTGAACACCTTCCGTAGATCTGCGAGGTGATCTGCTTCGTGCTTGGATTTAACCACCAGGTCATCCACATAGAATTCCACTTCTTTGTGCATCATGTCGTGGAATAGAGCCATCATGGCCCGCTGATAAGTCGCACCCGCGTTCTTAAGACCGAATTGCATCACTGTGTAGTTGAACACCCCCACCGGAGTGATGAATGCAGTTTTCCGCGCGTCTTCGGGGTCCATTTTGATCTGGTTGTACCCACTGAAGCCGTCCATGAAACTGAACATGCGATGGCCCGCTGTTGAATCGATAAGCAAATCGATATTGGGCAGTGGGAAATCGTCCTTGGGGCAGAAGCGATTGAGATCTCGGAAGTCCACGCAGATGCAGAGCTGTCCGTTCTTTTTCACCACCGGTAAGATGTTGGCCAGCCATGTGGGATGGTGGTTCGGTTCTATGAACTTGGCCTCTAGGAGTTTGACAATCTCCTGCTTGATTTTCACATTAAGCTCCGGTCTGAAGCTCCTTGTGCTCTGCTTTACCGGTTTAGACTCAGGGATGATGTCTAAACGGTGCATGGTGATGCTTGTATCCAGACCTGGCATCTCATCATACTCCCATGCGAACACATCCTTGTATTCAGTTAGGAGCTGCAACAGTCCTTGCTCCTCTTCGCTCGTGAGGTCCGCACTTAGAAAGACTGGCCTTTTCTTTTCCTCGTTCGAGCTGAGGAACACTTCTTTTAGCTCTTGCTTTTGTGGTCTGGGCCTGTCTTCCATGCACTCAGGCGCTTCTTTGAGCTTCTCATCTGGAGTGTTCTGCATTGGCTCTTCTGTTAGCGCAATTTGCTCGATTTGATTGATTTGCCCAGGGATATCCCCATGCCCGTGTGAGGACATCCCCGCGCACCTTCATATGCGATAGCATTTCTTCCCATTGGCGTAGAAGCTCTCTATCTCCTTGCCCTCGGGGTCATGCTTTGCGATTCTCTTCAGAGTATACACATTCTTCCGATGGTATGCGATACGCGGCGCCTCCTCGCGTGTAGGCGGCTTATCCTTGGCATCTTCCCGTGTCACCATTACCCCCGCAGGTGACTGGTCCTTGATGTCCTCCTAGAGAGGCAAAGGAGTAGGGTTGAATGGTCCTGGTGTTTGTTCGTCCGCCATTTCGGTAAACCACACCGCCTCGCTAAGATGTGCTTCATCCAGGTTGAATGCATTCGTTGAAGCCGGTATCTCGACTACTCTGTCGTTCCAGATAGCTTTCATAACTTGGTGAGCTGTTGAAGGAATCGCATCGAAGCGATGAATCCAGGCTCGACCAATAATCATATGGTATGTAGTGTTCGCGTCTATGACATAGAACTTTGCTGAGCACTTGATTTTGCCAATCTGAACGCCCAGGCGGATCCATCCGATCGTCATTCTAGAGTCGCTTCCGAATCCCATCAGCGGAGATGGACGCCTGACGATCTTATGTTCGGGGATCCCTGCTAGCTTTAGTGTGTGAAGCGAAACGACGTTGATCGCCGCCCCGCCGTCGACGAATGCTCACTTGAACTCGACGCCGTTGATGATGGCTGTCACGTACAGAGGCCTCTGGTGGCTCGCATCTGTCTTCTTGTCGCTGGCAGAAAAGGTCATAATCTTTTCTGTAGAGCGAGACGCCCTGATGACTTTCCCGTTGGATACTACAAGATCCTCCTCGTAGTCTTCCGCTATTCTCAAGATCGCTTTCGTCATATCTGTCCGACATTTCTCCGATAAATTCATCTCGTCGAAGAATCTGCTGAAGCCATGCGACCCTTTCATCCGGTCGGCACGTTCATCCTCCGTGTCCATGCTGTAGTCTTCGTCTTCATGGACCTCGGCAACGATGGGTGGACCATCCTCTGCGACTTCTTCCAAGTCGACGATCGAGATCATGGCGACCTCTTTGCCTTTCGAGCCCTGCTCCGCATGCGCAGGAAGCGGGTTGTTGCGCACATCCTTCCGGTGATCGCTGACAATAAGCTCGCCGTTCTTCATCTTTTGGTCGAATGCGAACCTGAGCTTCTTGCATTCAGCCGTGGGGTGCATGACCTTGTCGTGGTACTCGCACCACTTAGGGTCTCTCACCATCTCCTTGGAGGGTATCTTCTCGAGTGGCGGTAGGACACCATCCTTACGCCACTGTCTGCAGAGGTCGCTTGCCTCCTCTACCGAGCATGGTAGGGGTGGTACGTCAAAGTTCACAACCTTCGCTTGCTTCTGGGGTGAAACTGTATTGACCTCAGCTTCACGTCCCCTCTTGTAACTGAATCTCCCGATCTTGTAGGTGGTGGCGCTCGGAGGTCGCTCCGGAGCGTTCTTCTTTTTCTGTCTCTCGACTATAGGCTCGATGTTCTTCGTGCATTCAATTAACTTTGAAAACGTAGGTGTTTGCAAATTAATGAGCATACCTTTGTATTCATCTCGCATGCACTGCAGGCATATCTCTACGAGTCGGCTTTCGAGCATCGGGTCTTTGCACTCCAAGGATTTCGCCCTGAATTTCTTGATGAAAGTGATCCCATCCTCCTCGCGCTTCTGATACATCCGCGAGAGATGAATCATTGTCACCTTTTCTTCCATCTGGAAGAATTTGGTGTAGAACTTCTGGACCATGTCGTCCCAAGTCTTCACGGATCCGGCTTCCAACGTTCGGTACCACTTGTACGCCACGTTCCCTAAAGATTTTGGGAACTCTCGCATCAGCAGTTTGGGATCGGCTCCGTATGGTCCCATGACATCAATGAAACGCATGACATGTTTATGGGCGTTTCCGTTGACATACTCGAACTTGTCCCATTTAGGAGCTTTGTACCCCGCGGGGTTAGGCATGAGATAGATCTCCCGTGGGATGGGTGGATCGTTGTCCAGCTTCGGGATAATAGTATCTGCGAATGACAGATGAGCCAGGATAGTGTCCATGCGCTTCTGCAGAGACGTCATACACTCTGGAATGCTTCCTTCAGCGGCTGAAGGAGGGGTTGCCGCAGGTGGGGGCGACACATACGCCGTCGAAGGATTGGGGACATATGGACTGCTCGCATTGCCCCAGATCGCCGTTGGAGGAGGCAAAGGGTACTGCAGAGTCGGGTTAGCCGCCAAAGCCGAGGGCTGAGGAGTGTGAGCGGTGAGAGGCAACATCTGAGCCGTTGACCCCTGAATCGAAGGCGACTGTGCGGTTGCCGGTGGAGTTTGCAGGTTGGGGTTGGGAGGTGTGGTTGACACTCCCAATCCCGGAGCGGTAGGGGCTCCTCCTCCTTGAGAGACGGCGCTGGACGACGAAGGATTTGGTGCAAGGGTACCCAGAACGGCCAGAATCCGCTCTAGCTACTCGGATTGGGCCTTGAGAGCTTTCGCCTGGCCTTGAACAGTGGCGTCCAAAGACTCTAACGTCGGTGTCTCGCCGGGAGTGGTAGGAGTACGTCGGGTCCCCTCTCCCGAGGCGGTTTCGGCGGAAGGCGATCTGTTGCTGATATCATCCTCCTGAGACATGGTTGCTTTTGTTGGTAAGTTCACGTCGGGTTCACCAAAATGTGCACAAGAGATTCCGGCGGGGAGACCTCCGTGTACACCGTATGTAGAGGATCGAGGATCGCACAGGAAGAGTGGGGTTGTGTGTAGGGAGAGAGTAAGTCAGTAGCAATGTCTGAGAGAGAGACAGAGGTTCGGCAGAGCTTCCGCGTATGGCAAGTGTGTTCTCTTTTGTATGGAAAGGGTAACGTCCTATATATAGCAAAGAACGTGACCGTTGTAGTGTGGTTAATGCGCCCATTGATGGCGGCTTAATTAGCTTAACCATAACGGCACGTTCGTCCGAGTATATAGGGACCGTTACAGCACGTGGTGCGCGAATTACGAGGTTGACCGGGTTTGACCGGATTGACCGGGTTTATGGAGCTCGTGCCATAAATCTCTCAAAACAGTTACTAAAGGTCGCGTGCGGGCTTGGCTCGCACGCGATAGGGCTTACTCTAGCCTCCAAACCACAAAGTCCCTACAAGTCCCGTGCAGTGGTATGCGAGGGCTCTGTCTCGCAGCCCCCACATGGATCAGCTCGGCTGGTGATCCAGTGTGTATGGAGCACAATATGGTGTGCTGGATGGTTGCCACGTGGCCAAGATCTGTCAGCTCAGAAAGCACTATCTACAACTGCGTCATCAGAACGTCGATTCCAACTCCTAGAAGCTTGCTTTAATCCATAAATGGATCTTTGCATCTTACAGACTTTATTGGCATTCTCTGGATCCTCAAAACCCTCCGGTTGTGTCATATACACATCCTCGAGGAGGTTCCCATAAAGGAATGCTGTTTTGACATCCATTTGCCAAATCTCATAGTCATAGTATGCTGCAATAGCAAGTAGGATTCGAATGGATTTAGTCATGGCGACTGGTGAAAAGGTCTCATCATAGTCAATACCATGAATCTGTTTATACCCTTTAGCCACCAATCGTCCTTTGTAGGCAACTACCTTGCCATCCATGTCGGTATTCTTCTTGAAGACCCACTTTCACCCTAAGGGCCGAGCCCATTCAGGTGGTTCCACCAAATTCCATACTTTGTTGGTATACATAGAATCCATTTCGGATCTCAAGGCTTCTACCCACTTCTTTGAATCTGGGCCTTTCATGGCCTCCCCGTAGGTTACAGGCTCATCATCCATGAGTGGTACATCATCAGCCTCGGTCACGAGAAGTCCGTATTTCTCTGGCTCATGACGTATTCTTCTTGACCTACGGAGTTCCTTTGTCACCTGAACATGTTCTCCTACAACTTCTTGCGGTTCCTGTTCATGTTCCATCATCGGTTCAGTGTTTTGTGGTTATTGAATTTCTTCAAGTTCTACATTCCTCCCACTTGCTTCTTTAGAGACAAACTCTCTTTCTAGAAACACACCAGTCCGAGCTACAAACACTTTGTTCTCGGTGGGATTGTATAAATAATATCGTTTCCTTAGGATATCCCACAAACTTACACTTATCCGCTTTGGCCCCGAGATTTTACCATTTACCACGGTTAATGGTAAAAGATGTCGTCATTAGAGCATGTCCCCGAAATTATATTGGAAGATCCGTTTGAGACATCATATATTGCACCATATTCAATAGTGTATTGTTCCTCCTCTCGGACACGCCATTCCATTGTGGCGTTCCTGGTGGAGTGAGATGGGATACTATCCCACACTCTCTAATATATTCATCAAACTCTTGGCTCAAGTATTTTCCTCCACGATCCGATCGTAAAGCCTTAATACTTTTACCAAGTTGCTTCTCTACTTCATTCTTGAATTCCTTGAACAATTCAAAGGATTCGGATTTGGCCTTCATAAGGTATATAAATCCATATCTACTGAAATCATCAGTAAATATAATGAAGTGGGTGTAACCACCTCTGGCGGGCGTGGGGAATGGCCCACATACATCAATATGTATGAGTGCTAGTAACTCACTAGTCCTCTCACCTTTCTTATTGAAAGGGGACTTTGTCATTTTTCCTAATAAACAAGATTCGCATGTCTCATATGATTCTAAATCAAATGAGTCTAGAATTCCATCCTTATGGAGTCTAGATATGCGTTTCTCATTATATGGCCTAAACGACAGTGCCATAGATATGTAGGATTTAAAGCATTAGTTTTAATCCTTTTAGTATTTATGTATAGATAGGATTATTTAGATCAAGGATATACAATCCATTAGACAAATGCGCACTACAATAGTGCATACTATCAAAATAAATGGAGCAACACTTGTCCTTTATTGAAATGTAAAAACCCTTCTCGTCCAAACAAGAAATCGAAATAATGTTTCTGCTCATAGCAGACACATAAAAGCAATTTTCTAACTCTAAAATAAGCCCAGAAGGCAAAGATAGTTCATAAACGCCTACAGGTAATGCAGCAACTCTTGCTCCATTCCCGACGCGCAGATCTATCTCCCCTTTAGCCAATCTTCTACTTCTTTTTAAATCCTGCATATTTCGACAAATGTGAGAACCACATCCAGTATCCAATACCCAAGATGAAGAAAAGATTGACGTCTATATCAAAAATACCTGGTGGTGGTGGAATAACTATTCCAAGCTTCTTATCCCTCCAAATATTTAGGGCAATTCCTCCTCCTGTGACCCGACTGGCTACAGTAGTGACATTCAACTTTAGCCACGCCCCCACCAGGCTTTAGGGCTCCCTTGGATTTTGCAACTTTCTTGCGTTTTCCTTTGGAGGTAGAGACAACTCCTTTGCCCTTCCTTTTATGCACCATTATTATGGATTTGCCCTTGCCTTTGTTGATGCTTTGTTCAGCTGTCTTCACCATGTTCAGCAAGTCTGGCAGAGTCTTACTGATCTCGTTCATGTTATAGTTCATGATGAACTGGTTATTACTGTCAGGCAACGATTGCAATGCAAGATTAGTAGTCAAATCTTGGCTGAGTGGGAACCCCAGTCTTTCGAGGTTCTCAATGTACCCGATCATTCGGAGTACATGAGGCCCAACTGGGTTTCCTTCTGCAAGACTGCTCTTGAACAGTGCTTTGGACACCTCATACCGCTCATGTCTTGTCTGTTCCTGAAAAAACTGTTTCGCGTGTATGATCATATCATAGGCCTCCATGTTCTCGTGTTGCTTCTGAAGCTCAGAGGTCATGGTGCAGAGCATGAGGCAAGTCACATCATTAGAATCATCTATATGTTTCACATCAGCTAGAACGGACTCATCCTGGGGTGGGTCTGGAATTGGAGTGTCCAATACGTACAGCTTCTTTTCTTGCTTAAGGACAATCCTTAAGTTTCTGTATCAAGGAAATTCGTTCCAGACAGTTTGTCCTTCTCAAGGACAGATCGTAGGGATGGAGTCAATGCGTGATTGTTTGCCATTTGGAATTCTAAAAAATGAAAAATATGCAATTTTAGTATTTTGAACAATTTAACTATATTCAATAATGGCTAGATCATTAAATATAGCTCCCACTATTTTCCTCGGATTAATAGCCCTCACTATTAATGCGGAAAATATCATGTATATTTTCTAGTAGGTCCAAGATCCATATTTCACTTCTTCTTGAGCTTGCTTTGGCAAGTCACCCAAAAATTAGTTATTTAGGTAGGAACCATTCCAATTTCATTCTATGCAACTCTTGGTCCATTCAGGTGAATAACTCATTATTCTTTACCTTTTAGATAACGCCTAATTTTCATGTCTCTAGGTTCATCAATCCAATTGATCTTACCTAGTTGCGTCCAACTTCTTGCTTCAACAATCACACATTACTTGCTTTTGTCGTCCGCAACACATCATGGTGAATTAAAATCTCCTTGCTTTGGCAAGCCCGAATTTTAATCGACCCTGATCATGAAGGGTGTTTAGGCAAGAGATGGTAAAATGCAATATTCTGTTTGAGGGATTTAATAGTCATTATTCGTTTGGTTGATCCCATCAACATGATCTACTTATATGGAATGGGCAATTCACAATAAAATATCATCTTTGTTTATTATTATTATTATTATCTTCTTAAAGTTTTGATAGTATCGCCATACACACAAAATAAATAACAAGACATAAAATAATAAACATCCACAAAAGAAAATTAATGTGGCATGGATATGGCCCCTAGACTAAGATATTATCAAGCCAATGATAATATCTATATGCCCTAAAGTGATAAGCTCATCTCCATGCGCTCCACCATGGTCGCGCGCCTAGGGTTGGGAGTCTTCATCGTCTTTGTGGCTTCTTGGTTCTCTGGTCTTCTCCTTCATGCTCTTGGCTATCATCTAAATATTTATAATTCTAGCCTAACATCTAGAATAAATAAATAAATAAAACCTCACATGTCGAGAAAGATGATCAGCTCGCAGGCCGTAAAATTAACTAACTATTACATTAATTTGATCAGCTCGCAGGCCGTAAACCAAACCACAACAAACACAAACATCCACAATCTAGGCAATATCCATCCACCATTCAACATAGCACATAATACTGTTAAAACCAATTTTTAACGCGCTTGTTCAATTTTAGTTGAAATTGGGTAATTAGGGTTACAACGTTCCAAGGGGTCCAACCTAGGCATAGGCTGAACCCCTATGGACCGCCGCACGTCGCCTTGGGCTGGCCCTAGGCCGGCATCCCCTAGATGACCCGCGACCTTGATTGGCGCGCAAGGAAGAGGGGGGCGGCGGCTAAGGTTTTGGCCCTAGTATCCTTCCCCTTCCTTCCTTGTTACCCAAGCTTGGTTGTTTCCATATAATTGTTTCCATACTTGAAAAACCCCTTTTCCAATTATGCACCTATGAACCCTAATTTTCAAGAACCCAATTATTCACATCCTATGTGATTAAACTCACTAATTTACACATCCAATGTTAAACTATATCTCGTTTGTTCTTGAAATCAAATTCAATTTGCATCTACTATGCTTAAAAGTTTCAGTTTCGCGTAATAAGAATAAAACAGTGTAAATTGTAACACATAAAAACATGTTTTGCACTAAGAAATGTGGCTCTGATACCAATGTTGGATTTTGACGTAGGTAACGCAGCGGAATAACAAAAATTTTCTACTCAAAGCCCACCAAGGATCATAGGAAGAGACAATCATAACATGATAAGAGCATAGAAGATGTGTGCCTTTTGGTTCGGGAGTTCACACAAAGAATAGTGTCTTTGTCTCTACGGTTGATCCACGCCTAGAGGTGAGATCGAGATCTTCATTCTCCTAGTGCTAGCTTGGACCGGAGGAAGAGGAAGAAGGAATCACACAACGAAGAACAAAGAGAGGATCGGCCTCTTTTTGTGGCCAATAGGTAGGGGCGGACGCAAAGGGGACTTCGGCCTCCTTGTGGTCTTGCTCTCTCTCTTGCTTTCTCTCCCACTCACTTATGTTATGAGCATTAGCTGTGGGAAGGTAGCTAGGAGCATCCTTTATATAGTCCAACAACTCCCTGTTAACTACATAAAGGCCCTTCCTAATCCTACATGAATTTGGATTAGCCCCATCCTTGCATATTAGTCCTACTAAGTTTGCAAGGTGTTGTAAAGTGATCCTTCTAATTAATTAATTATATTAATAAATTCCCAATTCTAGTTCAACTCTATTAGGCTAGTGACCCCGTAGGTTCTACTTAATAGGTAGTAACTTATTACTAACATGGAGCGGTGTCTAGCAACACATCCATGCAACCCAACTAATAGAAATACGTCAGTGATCCCGACCAACCTTGTGCCCAATATCACATATTGCATTATCCATTTATCTCCATATCCGGATTGGACACAGGACATAAACAGTCACACTCGTATATCCAATCCATAGTTCCTCGATCCTGGGAATATGCATCAATATCTCCATATTAATTTATTTGAGTCTGGCCAGACATTCAATAAGCACCATCCCTCAAGTGGCCATGGATATTTGCTCCCATTATAGGGGAGGGACAAATCCTCTCTACATCACTACGATCTCTAAGCTTGCTTCATATCCTGCCCGATAGCTATCTTTATAGTTGTCCGGTTAAGGTGCAATGTTGGATAACATCAAAGTATGATATTCCACAACTAGAGTATCTAGTGACTTCAAGTCTAAGGATTACAATATAACTGGCACTACGAGAAGCGATTGTGACTTTGACATAATCTAATGCATCCTTCTCGTCGTGGGTCTATCCAGTATGCCATTACTCCTAATGCACACCCATGTGTTAGACTTGATATCTCCATATCAATCTTCACACATACTAGTCTATATTTGATTGTCTTATTAACCAATATAATGGACTAGAGATATGCAAGATAAACAACACATTGTATCCAAAGACTTTATTATATTAAATATCACAATAATTAAAAAATGAATATTCTAGCCAAAACATTGTTCATACTAAATATAGATTGTCTCTAGGGCACCTATTCCAACACATAACTCATCAGAAAAGGAAGAGAGCTTTATGTACCAAGCTCTAGGTGCCTGCTTCAATCCATACGAAGACTTGTTTAATTTACATAAGTGGGATGATGACTATTCTCATAGCCTTGAGATTGTTTCATATATACTTCTTCTGTAATGGTGCCATGGAGGAAGGCATTTGATACATCTAATTGCTGAATGTTCCACTTCTGTGAGAGAGCCAGAGAGAGCACTATTCTGATGGTTTGGTGTTTAGCCACTAGACTAACAGTTTCTGTGTAATCAAGACCATATTGTTGTAAGAAGCCCTTGGCAACCAATCTTGCCTTGTATCTAGAAACAGTTCCATCAGCATTCTTCTTGATCTTGTAAACCCACTTACAACCTATAGGCTTCCTATTAGAAGGAAGTGGCACCAGATCCCAAGTGTCTTGAGCCATTAAGGCTGTATATTCCTCAAGCATGGAATGTTGCAAGTGTGGATGAGTTAGGCCTCAAGAAAAGATTGTGGTTTTGTGGTACTAATCATAGTACAAGTAGCTGCATATCTGGGATTTCGCTTTATGACTCCAGATATGGATCTGGTAGTCGTAGGGTGAGAGGGTTGGGATGGTAATGTGGTGGATGATGAGGAGGATAAGGGAACAAGTGATTGTGATGAAGGAACAAATGTTGATGACAAGGGAATGGGTGATAATATTGAAATGGGAGTATGAGATATATTGTGAAGAGATGGTGGAGAAGAAGGTAAAAAATGGGCAGAAGAGACATGCATTTCTTTGGACAAAAATAAAGGTGTGAGAAAGGCCCAACCACTAGTATAATTAGTAGGTTTAAAATAAGAGGTGTCTGAAGATGAATTGGTAAAGGGAAACACCAATTCGTCAAATATAACATGTCTGGGTACATAAACCTGTTTGGTTTGATATCTAGACATCTATAGCCCTTTGTGTGGGGACAATACCCAAGAAAAACACATGGAGTTGACCTGGGATGAAGTTTGGTAGGAGAATAAGGGCTTAACCAGGGGTAGCATAAGCACCCAAACACTTTGAGAAAAGTGTAGTTTGGGTGTTTCTGATTAAGTGCAAAAAATGGAGACTTGTTGTGAAGAGAAGGTTTAGGCACAATATTAATGAGATAATTGGCTGTGGTGAAGCCTTCAAGACAATATGTTTCTGGCAAAGAAGCATGTTGAAGCAATGCTATAGCTGTCTCAATTAAGTGTCTATGCTTCCTCTCCACTTTCCCATTTTGTTCAGGGGTATGCGGACAGGAAGTTTGATGAACAGTCCCTTGAGATTGTAGGTAAAGACCAAAAGAAGTGTTCACAAAAGTCTGAACCATTATCAGATCTAAAAGTGTGAACAACAGAATTGAACTGTGTTTTGATAAGAGCTGAGAAATGTAAGTATGCTGAATAAGCATCACTTTTAGCTTTAAGCGGATAAAACCAAAAAAATTGAGTGAATCATCAATGAAAAGTACATAATATTGATAGTTTTGAACAGAAGCATAGGGAGCATGCCCCCACACAGCAGAGTGCACCAATTGAAATGGTGCATTAGTAGAACTACAAGAAGTAGAAAATGGCAATTTGTGACTCTTGGCTACAGCATATGAATTACACAAAGGAATAGTAGAATGTGCTTTACAAGAGAGTAATATTTTTAAAGACGTAAGGTTCTGTGCAGTTGGGTGGCCCAATCTGCAGTGCCAGAAGGTAGGAGTAGACTTGTGAGTGAGCTGAAGATGTGGCAGGTGTTGAGGTAGGGAGATGGTACAGTCCATTGTCACATTGGCCCTGATAGATAGTAGCCTAGGTGATGTTGTCCTGTACCAAGAACCCCTCAGAGTAAAAAATAAGGGTACAATTGTTGTCCAATGTAAATTGATAGACAAATAATAGATTGGCAGATAGTTTATGTGAATAGAGAACATTAGAGATGTGAAACACACCTGAGTAATGAGGAATAGAAGTATTGCCAATATGAGTGACAAGTAATTGAGTACCATTACCAACCATGACGGATTCAGAACCAGAGTATGGAACTGTGTCTGATAGATGATTCATGGAACCGGAGACATGAGAGTTGGCACCTGTGCCCAATAACCAAGAAGAGGGAAAAGTTCCTGTAACTGTGTGATGAGCTTGCCTTTGAGGCCTGAGAGGTGCAAAAGCACTGAGATTGGTTTTGTGCCAGCAGTCCCTGGCAGAGTGTCTGGCCTTCCCACAAATTTGGCTTGTAACAATTAATTGAGCACCACAACCATATCTGGTGGTGTGAGACTACATACCATAACCAGTAGGGGTAGGAAGAAGTGGTGGCTTAAAGGAACCAGAGAATGTTGGAGAAACACTGCCATACTTGTTCTTGTAAGGAGGCTTAGATGATCCAGGGTATTTGTGAGCATGATAGACAGTAAACACTTCAGAAGAAGGTGCAGCAACCATAGTAGAGGAAGATGCATATGAGATATGCAATTTTGACTGAACTTGAACATGTAAGGCTTCAGAAATAAGCAGATTAGACAACTCTGAGACTGTAAGTGGAGCACCACGAACACGTATAGTGCTCTTAAACACATCATACTCCCGTGGTAATCCTCTCAAGATATGAAGAATAAGATCTTCTTCACTAACTGGTTCATTAACCTGAGCCAATTGATCTGAAATGCTTTTCACAGAATCAAGATACTGCACAATAGTTTGTGTTCCTTGACTAACACTACACAATTGCTGTTTCAATTGATGAATATGAGAGCGTGAAAGAGATGTAAATCGATTCGCAAGAGCAGACCAAATGTCAACAGAGTATTGAAGGTGTAAAATCAAAGGTAAGACAGACGCAGAAATGGTAGCAGTTAAGGCACTCTTGAGTTGTTGATCGATTAGCATACCAGTCAGTAAACACCGAATTTGGCACCACAGAAGTAGTAATTCCAGAATCCGACGAAAGTTCTGACAGGGTTGAAGGAAGAAATCGAGCCGGAATCGCAACAGAACCATGAAGATGTTGGAATAGATGCCCTAGAGGCAATCTAGTTTAGTATGAATTTATTTGTGGCTAGAAAATTCATTTATTATTTATTGGATATTTAATATAATGAAGTCCTTAGATTTACAATTGTGTTGTTTATCTTAAATGTCCCTAGTCCAATATAATGATTAATATGACAATCATCTATAGACTTAGTATGGGGTTGGATTGATATGGAGATATCATGATCCAACACATAGGTGGGCATTAAGGGTAATGGCGCACTGGATTGACCCATCTCCGAGAAGGCAACATACACGTTATGTTAAGTCACAAGCGCTTCTCGTGGTGCAATGGTATTGTCATCCTTAGACTTGAAGTCACTAGATATTCTAGTTGTGGATTATTGTGATTTTGGTAGCGTTAAACGCTACACCGTAACTGGGTAGTTATAAAGGCGTGTACCGGATACAATAAGAAGCAAGCTTAGAGATCGTAGTGGACGTAGATAGAGTTTGCCCCTCCCACATAACGGGAGCAAATATCCTAGGCCACTCGAGGGATAGTGCTTATAGAATGTCTGGCCATACTCAAATAAATCAATATGGGATATTGATGTTATTTGCACGAATAAGGCTATTGGATCGAGAAACTGTGGATTGGATATACGAGTGTGACTTGTATGTCTAGTTTCCAATCTGGATATAGAGACAAAGGGATGAGACAAATACTTGTACAAAGGTTGTCAAGATGACTATTCTATTAGTTGGCAAGAATGGATGTTTTGCTAGAAACCGCTTCATATTAGCAAATAGTTGCTACCAACTAGATAGAACCAATGGGGTCACACGCTATATAGAGTTGAGCTAGATTTGAGAATTAATTAATTGGATTAATTAATTGTAAGGATCACTATGCAATACCTTGCAAAATTAGTAGGGACTAATTTGCAAGGAAGGGACTAAATTGAATTCTAGTAGGACTAGAAAAAGTCCTTTAGGTAGTTGGCAAGGATTTGTTGGACTATATAAAGGACACACCTTCCTTCCTTCCCACACTTATGTCATAATTGATCATAACTTGAGTGGGAGAGAACAAAAGGAGAGAGCAAGCAAGCAAGGAAAGAGCCGCCGCCCCTCCCTCGCCGCCGCCCGTCCCCGTCGGCCACAAGGAGGCCGAGACCTCCTTTGTTGGTCTCGTTTTGTGTGATTCTTTTTCCTCTTCCTCTTTCCGGGCTAGCACCAAGGATTGGAAGATCTAGAAATCAACTCTAGGCGTGGATCAACTATAGAGAACGTGACACAATTCGCGTTCGAAGTCATCAAAGGAGAACCCTAAGGTGTGTTATTGATTTCTTCCTTTACCATCGTTATGTCTCTTGACTTGTGATCCTTGGAGGGTTTTGCATGGTTAATTATTGTTTCCGTTGCGCATCCATGAATCAAAACCCTACAGTGTTATCAGAGCCACATGTCGTAGAGCATAAACGTGGTTTATGTGTTACGTTTTGATAGTCTTACACCTTAAAATTGTTGTTTATCGCGTAAAACGAGACAAATCAAGCATGTGATGCAATTTGTCAATAATCTATCATAACAAGACCTAGTTTTTGCATTGGATGCATGAAATTAGTGAGTTTGAGAAATTTTAGGATCTTAGATCTAGGGTTTGGGCATCCTTGGGGAAGAAGGAGTTCTTCCCAAACAAGGAAACAACCAAACTTGGGCACCAAGCTAGGGAGTTGTTTTGAAAATAACTCCCAAAGGAGGTTCGCCCCCCCCTAGGGGACCGCCCTCCTTGCTTGCCGCCCAAGCAAGGCTCGACCTAGGGGCCGGGGCAGCCCTAGCCCGCGGCCTAGCCGCGTGGGCTAGGGGCCAGCCGGCCCTAGGCCCTTGCGGTTCACTTTTTGGGCCCGGGCAATTGGATTGTTGGGCCCCATGGACCGTTTTAACCCTAGAATATCCTAAAATCAATTAAAATTGACCAAGCGCGTTAAAATTAGATTTTAACTGTTTATGTGCAATTCGCATGGTGATTGGATATGGCCTTAGGATGTGGTTTGATGTGGATGTTTAATTTTTGTGGTTTGTTTTACGGCTTGCGAGCTGATCAATTAAAAATAATAATTAATTAGGGTTTTATGGCCTGCGAGCCATTTTTTTTCTCAACTTGTGAGATTTATTTTATTTAGTATAGTTATTAGCTAGTGCTAGATAAAGTAGATTGTTAGCCAAGATTGAAGAAAAAGAAGCCCAAAGCCAAAAGGAGCCATAAAAGATGGAGCATGGAGCATGGAGCATGACTATGAAGGATGGACCAAAAGATCAAGACGCATGGAGATGTGTTTGCTTTTAGGGTTCATAGATAATTCCATTGGCTTAAAATTATCTTAGTCTAGAAAAGGTCATATCCACATCACATTTTATTTATGCTTTGTGGTTGTTTACTTTATTGTCTTATTATTTTGTGGTTGGTGTATGGATGATGCATGCAATTAGGATAATAAGATAATTAGACAACCCGGATCTATTATTTGGAGTTGTGCCAAAGCTCAAATAGATAGATTAGTTGATATTGATCAACAAAACAAATAAAAATTGAATTTAAAATCCCTCAAAATTCAAATATTGTGTTCTTGCCTTCTCGTTATTTAAACACTCATTATCATCATGATTTATCAAGTTCGTGCGTGCCAAAGCATGGCGACTTAGTTCATAATGATGGAATGTGATAGCACAAGCTAGTAATGTGCAATTGTTTAAGTAAGAGGTTGAACGCAACTAGGCTATTAATATGATTCAGAAACCTAGAGGCAATCAATTGGGATTATCCATATGGATGGATAAATAAGGAGTTATTTGCCCAATTGAACCAAGAGTTGCATAAGGGATGCAATTGGAATTGTTCCTACCTAAAGTAGTCAAATTATGGGTGACTTGCCAAAGCAAGCTCATAAGGAGATGAAACATGGATCTTGGCCCACTAGAAAACATAAGGATATTTTCGCATTAATATCTTGAGGGTTATTAATCCGTAGAAAAATAGTGGGAGCTATATTTGATAAACTAGCCATTATTGAATATAGTAAAAAATTCACAAATACTAAAACTTGCGTATTTTTTCTTTTGTAGAATTCGAAATGGCAAACAACTCATCGAGTTCACAACATTCCCTACGATCTGTCCTTGAGAAGGACAAGCTCTCTGGAACCAACTTCCTTGATTGGTACAGAAACTTGAGAATCGTTCTCAAGCAAGAGAAGAAACTGTACGCAATAGAGGAGCATGTTCTAGCAGGTCCAGAGAACGAAACACCTGCTGCCCTACAAGCGTATCAAAAGCGTGTTGATGACGCTAATGATGCGGCCTGCCATATGCTATGCACCATGACTTCTGAGCTTCAGAAGCAACACGAAAACATGAATGATGTCAATATGATCGAGCATCTAAAGCAGCTCTTCCAAGAGCAGGCAAGGGTTGAGAGGTATGAGGTCTCTAAGGCACTGTTCAAGTGTCATCTGGCAGAAGGGAACCCGGTGGGACCCCATGTACTCCGTATGATCGGGTACCTGGAGAATCTCGCCCGACTAGGGTTCCCGGTCGGCCAAGAGTTGGCAACCAATCTCGTGTTGCAATCGTTTCTCGAGAGTTATGGACAGTTCATCATGAACTATAACATGAACGAGATCGTGAAACCACTGCTAGATTTACTCAATATGTTGAGGACAGCTGAACAGAGCATCAACAAGGGTAAGGGCAAGGCCATTATGATGGTGCAGAAAGGAAAGGGCAAAAGGTTTGCCTCATCCTCCAAGGGCAAGTGAAAGTCAGTTGCCAAGTCCAAGGAACCTGCCCTTAAGCCTGTTGGTGGCATTGCCAAAGGTGTGACTAAAGGTGAATGTCACTACTGCAGTCAGCCTGGACACTGGAGGAGGAACTGCCCAAAATATCTGGAGGACAAGAGGCTTGGAATAGTGATTCCACCACCACCAGGTATTTTTGTTGTAGATGTCAATTTAACTGTCTCTACATCATGGGTATTAGATACTGGATGTGGATCTCACATTTGTCGAAATGTGCAGGATCTAAAGAGAAGTAGAATATTGGCTAAAGGGGAGATAGATCTGCGCATTGGGAATGGAGCAAAAGTTGCTGCGTTGGCCGTGGCCGTGTGCGAGCTATCTCTGCCTTCAGGATTAGTTTTAGAATTAAATAATTGCTATTGAGTGCCTGCTATGAGCAGAAACATTATTTCTATTTCTTGTTTGGACAAGGATGGTTTTATTATTTCAATAAAGAACAATTGTTGTTCCTTTTATTTGAATATATTCACTATTTTAGTGCGCAATTATTTAATGGACTATATGTCCTTGATCTAAGCAATCCTGTCTACAACATTAATACCAAGCGGATTAAAATAAATGATTTAAATCCTGCTTACTTATGGCACTGTCGTTTAGGCCACATAAACGAGAAACGTGTATCTAGACTCCATAAGGATGGACTACTAGACTCGTTTGATTTTGAATCATATGAGATATGTGAGGCTTGTTTATTGGGAAAAATGACAAAGTCCCCTTTCAATAAGAAAGGTGAGAGGACTAGTGAGCAATTGGCACTCATACATACTGATGTGTGTGGGCCATTTGCCACGCCTGCCAGGGGTGGTTATGTCTACTTCATTACATTTACTGATGGTTACAATAGATATGGATTTGTGTACCTCATGAGGGCAAAATCTGAATCCTTTGAAGTGTTCAAAGAATTCAAGAATGAAGTAGAGAAGCAACTTGGCAAAAGTATCAAGGCTCTACGATCAGATCGTGGAAGAGAATACTTGAGCCAAGAGTTTGACGACTATCTTAGAGAGTGTGGGATCGTGTCCCAACTCACTCCACCCGGAACGCCACAATGGAATGGCGTGTCTGAGAGGAGGAATCGAACCCTATTGGATATAGTTCGATCTATGATGTTTCAAACCGATCTTCCATTATCATTTTGGGGCCACGCTCTATTAAGTGCAGCTTTCACCATTAACCGTGTTCCATCTAAGTCAGTCATGAAGACACCATATGAGATGTGGAGTGGGAGGCGTCCCACACTGTCGTTCATGAGGATTTGGGGCTGCGATGTCTATGTAAAACGTTTACAATCAGACAAGCTATGGCCAAAATCGGATAAGTGTAAGTTTGTGGGGTACCCTAAGGAAACTAAGGGTTATTACTTCGACAATCCAACCAAGAACAAAGTGTTTGTTGCTCGGACCGGCGTGTTTCTAGAAAGAGAGTTTGTCTCTAAAGAAGCAAGTTGGAGGACTGTAGAACTTGAAGAGGTTCAAGAACCACAAATCACTGAACCGATTATGGAACATGAGCAGGAACCACAAACAGTTGTGGATCAGCCTGTTCAGGTAACACAACAGCTTTGTAGATCTAGTAGAGTGCGCCAGGAACCCGAGAGGTATGGACTTCTCGTAACCGATTCCAGTGACACGATGCTCATAGATGATGAGCCTACTACCTATGAAGAGGCCATGAAAGGCCCAGACTCTTAGAAGTGGCTAGAAGCCATGAGATCCGAGATGGAATCCATGTACACCAACAAAGTATGGACTTTGGTGGAACCACCCGAAGGGGCGCGGCCCATAGGGTGCAAGTGGGTCTTCAAGAAGAAGATCGACATGGATGGTAATGTGATTACCTATAAGGTCCGATTGGTGGCTAAAGGATTCAGACAGATTCATGGTATTGACTAAGATGAAACCTTTTCACCAGTCGCTATGACCAAATCCATCCAAATCCTACTTGCGATTGCAGCATACCACGACTATGAGATTTGGCAGATGCATGTCAAAACAGCATTTCTTTATGGGAATCTCCTCGAGGACGTGTATATGATACAGCCGGAGGGTTTTGAGGATCCACATCAAGCCAACAAAGTCTGTAAGCTGCAACGATCCATTTATGGATTGAAGCAAGCTTCTAGGAGTTGGAATCGACGTTTTGAAGTAGTCAAAGAGTTTGGCTTCATCAGGAACGAAGATGAGTCTTGTGTCTACAAAAGGTTAGTGGGAGCTCTGTAGCTTTTCTGGTCTTGTATGTGGATGACATACTACTCATTGGAAACGACGTTCCCATGCTGCAATCTGTTAAAGATTGGCTAGGGAAGTGTTTCTCAGTGAAGGAATTAGGGGAAGCAGCCTATATACTCAGTATAAAGATCTATAGAGATAGATCTAAGAGACTGCTAGGCCTAAGTTAAAGTACATATATTGACAAGGTGTTGAAACGGTTCAACATGCAAGATTCCAATAAGGGATTCTTGCCCATGTCACATGGAATCACTCTTTCGAAGAGTGGTTGTCATTCCAATGAGATTGAGAAGGAACGCATGAGTAGAATTCCCTATGCCTCGGCCATAGGTTCTATCATGTACGCCATGTTACGTACTAGACCAGATGTGTCATATGCCTTGAGTATGACAAGAAGATACCAATCCAATCCAGGTGAGAGTCACTGGATTGCAGTCAAGAACATCCTAAAGTACTTGAGAATAACTAAGGATGCTTTCTTGATATTTGGCGGTGAGGGAGAGTTGTGTGTAAGGGGTTACACTGATGCAAGCTTCCAAACCGACAGAGATGACTTTAGATCACTGTCAGGATATGTGTTTTGCCTGAATGGAGCAGCGGTGAGCTGGAAGAGTTCCAAGCAAGAGACGGTGGCTGATTCTACAACAGAGGCTGAGTACATTGCTGCAAATGGCGCAGCAAAGGAAGCTGTTTGGATCAGAAAGTTTGTTTCTGAACTTGGTGTGGTTCCTAGCATTGCGGATCCAGTTGAGTTGTACTCTGAAAACATGAAAACTCCTTAGTTGGAGTCATCTTTCGTATGTAATACATTGCTATTTGTGTGCGTTTCGGTGAAAAGTGATGGAATTTAGGCCAATTCTTGTGAAGAATGAGCTTGTTGTGATTTATTGCTAGTCCGGGCGTTTCTATGAGTTTTTAGATGTTATTTGTCAAATATAATCGCTTGGTATGCTTTTTCATGTTGTCATTATAGGAAAGGATGCTAAACGATTGCTATGAGGCATGAAACGAACTTCGGGAGATGAGAAAAGCTCGGGAATGGCCAAGAAGAATGAGGAGAGGCAAAGTTAGAGGAGCAAAAGTGACCAACCTTCATTATTTTGATGATATCTTGAGTTCTACAAGACCTGCTACAGTGATACTAAGTCCAAATAAAAGTAGACTCAATCAGATTTCCAACGGTAGGTCACGGAGCTCAATCAAAGGTCGTACGAGAAAGATATGGTCCGCCCAAGATGACGCAAAAACGAAGAAGAGCTGGAAAAGTTCACTGGACTAGTCTTCAGTATTCGGGCTGTATCTAGAATTACATATACAATTTTGGAGCAAGGTCTACGCCATTAGAAATAGACATCCAGGGTTTTCCAGCGATATAAGATAGGCCCAAAACGGAGTCCGGATGAGGGAGAAAAGGCCCGCGCAAGACCAGCTTATGAAATCTGTCCGAGAATTGCAAACTAGAGGGGCTGAATTGCAAATTCGGCCAAAATACATTAAAAATCGTGCCCAGCCCTATACATGACGATTTTTAGGACCTAAAGGCAGAGAGGGCTGCTGGAGACAAGGAAGAACAAGTTGGATGAAGTCTTGGAGCTTGGAGTTCGTCGTGAGATCGAGGATTCCATCATTTGATCTCTCTTCTCTATCTTTTTCATTGTTTTTGATCATGATCAATATAAACTTCATCGTGTTGATCATGTATCGCAGTAGCTAAGTTTATTATTGGGATTTATCTATGGTAGCTAGGGTTTGAAGCCGTTTTGGCGAATTATGAATTTGATTCACGTTTTGCTTAAACTTAATTGATGATGTTCTTGTTTGCTATGTTTAATTCATACTCTTAATCTATCTTGCTATTGTGAGACGTTGCAGTAGGAAGATTATAGGTAATACGTTAGTGAAAGCAACGAATTGCCCGGATAATTGAATTAAGCACGTAGTCACAGGTTAGAGAAATCAACCACCGACTGTGAACGTTGAGTAGAATTAGATGATCGTCATTATATGTTTTAGGGATAATTAGAACTTGGTAACTCGGTTGTAATTTGACCTAGGCATAGAAAGCTAGCTTGGTAACTCGGTTAGCCTTATTGCTCGTTTGAAAAATTAAAACATTATCTGTGTTTCAAATTATAATTCCTTAACGGTGTTCACCTAGTGATCCTAGAAAAATCATGATACTTATCCCTCGTATTAATCTCTCTTTTAATAATTATTTTGTTATTTAGATTATTAGTTTAGTAAAACAATCCAATTTCTTGCCCACACGAAGTTAATCATGCTAGTTAATTCACGACAAGTCCCTTGGGTTCGACTAACCCGGATTACGGGATATTACTACACGCGACAGCCGTACACTTGCGGTTGGATCGTGTCAAGTTTTTGGCGCTGTTGCCGGGGACTTCGGTTGAATTGATTAGGATTATTAACTTTAGGGATTTTATCTTTCTGTCTTTATTTATTTATTTGTTAATCTCACCGGCTCCCTAGAAAATTATTTTACAGATAACTTGGTGATCATGTGGGGGCAAAATTATTATGGGCAATATTCAGGGTATTCGTCGTACTACTCCTATGGAGATTTTTACACTCCTCCTCCTTGCAATCAAGAAGATGAGCATATAAAAGAAATATTAAAGCTCATGCTAGTAAAAAGGGACAGAATGGAGGAAGGGCTGGATAGGATAGATGAAACTCTCCAGCTGAAGGGACAACACTTGGCAGAACTTTCGAGTGCATTGGCATATGCAGATAATGACGATGGGCCAAGTAGCATCATTCCTGACTTAGTTGAGGAGTGTGAAGAGGAAGACTAAGAACCCCCGGAGGTCTATGTTTATAATACTGTTCATCGTGAAGTAATAGATCCTCGGGCTGCTTCAGACTCGGAGTCGGACTCAGATTGGGATGATATTGTGAAGCCTATACAACTTGTGCCTCGCATAATTCCGGAGTCGTGGCATGTATGGGAGAGTGTGGACATCGCTAGCTTATGGCCCACTGAAGATATTTGCTTTGAAGAAAGTCATGAAGCTAAAGAACTACCGCAAGAAGATGTTCATATGGACATATATCAAGAAATTCCTAAGTCTAATCCATATATTTTGGAGATCATAAAATGGGGTGAATCACACGAGGAAGACCAAAGACCCCAGTTTTATGTAATACACGATTTTTCACCTGTGATTCCAAGGAAAGCACTAGGAATGGAAGCAATCAAGACGGCACTCCTTGCCATTACTGTTCCACTTGTGATTTTATTTCCACATGACCGGTCCTCGATGATAATGCTTTAAAAAATTGGAAGAAGAAGAGGAGAGTTACAAGGGATCATGATGTGGTGAATGAATTCTCGAGAAGACCGGTGATCAAGGAGTGGAAGCATAGAAAGAAGAGATTTTTTCAGGCCGTCTTCTACAATTTTGTTGCGCCATACGCATCTCATGCACGCTTACTTGAGAAGAGACAAAGGGAGAAGCGATGGTGGAAGAAGAAAAAGTGGAGAGAACAGTCTCATGTCTGAGGTAACTGGGTCGGGTCGTCGACCTTAAATTACAAGGCGTTTGTTGGGAGGCAACCCAACCTACTTATTTGCATTAGATTAGGGAGTTTGTTTTTAAATTCAGTTATTTTATTATGTTATTTTGGAGAGATGAGAGAGAGAGAGAGAGGGACTAATGATGTTTTTCCAAGTGACATATTTGAGCAGATTATGGGAGAATCTACCGCAGTGTGCGATGACACACATGACCTTCACAGGGGCTTGCATTGACGAGTTGGGGATTCTTCAGACATGGATTTTAGTAGAGGAGGGCAGTCGACCCCGGTGTGCGAGTACACATTGGCTGTATAGGAGCATGGTGGCACCACTACTGTGCTTGGGGACTGCTTGGCGTGATTTCGTCCCCACCCTTGAGGTGGTTGTGAGTATCTTTTTCTCTTGCTAAATTTTGTGTTTATTTTATATAAGTATGTCATAGCTCCATCTCATCTACTGGCCTTCCGCATTGATTGCTGAGTCCTATGTTTAATATCTGAATTCGTTGAGGACAACGAAGCATTCAGTGTGGGGGTGATTTATCTGTTTTCTAGCCATAGTGTCTTGCATAGCCAGTTACATGTAGGATGTGTTTAGATTGTATGGTGAGTTAGTGTTGTGGTTTATGTTGAGTTTTTACTTATATTGTCGTATTGTGTAGTGTAGTTTACATACTGTTTGCACTTTTACATAATTGAGTATACCCACCAAAAAGTTGAGTTGTGTTGTGTCAATTTTTTTTTCATGTCAAAGCCTTACATATAGAGGTAGGATATTAAAAAAAATACAAAAAATGAAAAAAAATAGAAAATCCATAAAAAATTAAAGATTTAAAAATTTGAGAAAAGGCAATTGAGGATCTTGAAACTGAAGAGAGCTTAGTGAATGAATCCGTTTGAGTAGGAAGTGCCTTAGTAGGGAAATTTTTATTCTTTAATATTTTGTGTAGAGGTTTCACTAAGGATGTCCCGGGAATTTTCGGAAGTTGTGAAAGAATGACATGATAAAGTATACCTAAGTTTCCTATAGTGTGCTAATTAGATTGAGTTTTGCTTGTATCTGAATATTCTGTTTTCAAGTGGAAACTTGTGGTCTCTTGTTGATCTGGGGTGGACCTTCGTGTAGAGTTGGTTTGATGTGGTACGGTTGCCTCAGCCTAAGTGAAGTTGACGGGCGTACACCACCATCCCTTACGGTAGTCACAAGAGTTAACCGAAAAAGCCCACGCTCTTTATGCTCTACTGCACGGTTGTAAAAAAAAAAAGAGGAGGAATGAAAAAAAATGATGAAAAGATCGGAGAAAAAAAAGAAAAAAAATGTGCTTCAAGGAGAAACAACCTAATGTGCTTCC
This sequence comes from Linanthus parryae, assembly GCA_023055425.1. NCBI lineage: Eukaryota > Viridiplantae > Streptophyta > Magnoliopsida > Ericales > Polemoniaceae > Linanthus > Linanthus parryae. The sequence continues at coordinate 72,252,986 of JALGPY010000002.1, forward strand.
GGTCACACGGAAAATGTGGATTCCATCCAAGTAGAGCTTAGAGAGGAAAACTAGAGTCAAGCCTTATTTTACAGGAGTTGTGACTCCCTTCACTGGGACAATTTGCATTCAAACGCAATAAAGGCTAAGAGGGTCTGAAAACCTCAGATGATTTGGCGAAGAAAGGCTACAGTGAAATTTGAGCTGAATTAGGCCCAATGAAGCTTAGGACATGCTTGTGTCTTGGTTTGAATTGGTGGAAGAAAGGGGACACCTTAGTGAGCTTTTGCATAAAATCGTTTTTATTTCAAATTCTTGCTGCGTGTATATGAATTTCAAAAAGCATTAGTGAAAGCTTGATGATTTTCAGTTGATGAGAGGGAGATTGCCTATTCTTGCCAAAAAGAGAGAAATTGTATGTTTTAAATAATTGTAAGATCGAGTATAGAATTGCATTTGCATCATATTGCTGCATTGTTGTGTCGTTAGTCGAATTTGATTCGTTTGTGCCTTGTCGGCTAGCAAACAGATGAATGCAGTAGATGAGACTTTGCTCGGGACGCGCAAATGGTAAGTGTGGGGGTATTTGATAACTCCTTAGTTGGAGTCATCTTTCGTATGGAATACATTGCTATTTGTGTGCGTTTCGGTGAAAAGTGATGGAATTTAGGCCAATTCTTGTGAAGAATGAGCTTGTTGTGATTTATTGCTAGTCCGGGCGTTTCTATGCGTTTTTAGATGTTATTTGTCAAATATAATCGCTTGGTATGCTTTTTCATGTTGTCATTATAGGAAAGGATGCTAAACGATTGCTATGAGGCATGAAACGAACTTCGTAAGATGAGAAAAGCTCGGGAATGGCCAAGAAGAATGTGGAGAGGCAAAGTTAGATGAGCAAAAGTGACCAACCTTCATTATTTTGATGATATCTTGAGTTCTACAAGACCTGCTATAGTGATACTAATTCCAAATGAAATTAGACTCAATTAGATTTCCAACGGTAGGTCACGGAGCTCAATCAAAGGTCGTACGAGAAAGATATGGTCCGCCCAAGATGACGCAAAAACGAAGAAGAGCTGGAAAAGTTCACTGGACTAGTTATTCGGGCTGTATCTGGATTTACATATACAATTTTGGAGCAAGGCCTACGCCATTATAAAGTAGACATCCAGGGCTTTCCAACGATATAAGATAGGCCCAAAACGGAGTCCGGATGAGGGAGAAAAGGCCCGCGCAAGACCAGCTTATGAAATCTGTCCGAGAATTGCAAACTAGAGGGGCTTAAGTGCAAATTCGGCCAAAATACATTAAAAATCGTGCCCAGCCCTATACATGACGATTTTTAGGACCTAAAGGCAGAGAGGGCTGCTGGAGACAAGGAAGAACAAGTAGGAGGAAGTCTTGGAGCTTGGAGTTCGTCGTGAGAGCGAGGATTCCATCGTTTGATCTCTCTTCTCTATCTTTTTCATTGTTTTTGATCACGATGAATATAAACTTCATCGTGTTGATCATGTATCGAAGTAGCTAAGTTTATTATTGGGTTTTATCTATGGTAGCTAGGGTTTGAAGCCGTTTTGGCGAATTATGAATTTGATTCACGTTTTGCTTAAACTTAATTGATGATGTTCTTGTTTGCTATGTTTAATTCATACTCTTAATCTATCTTGCTATTGTGAGACGTTGCAGTAGGAAGGTTATAGGTAATACGTTAGTGAAAGCAACGAATTGCCCGGATAATTGAATTAAGCACGTAGTCACAGGTTAGAGAAATCAACCACCGACTGTGAACGTTGAGTAGAATTAGATGATCGTCATTATATGTTTTAGGGATAATTAGAACTTGGTAACTCGGTTGTAATTTGACCTAGGAATAGAAAGCTAGCTTGGTAACTCGGTTAGCCTTAGTGCTCGTTTGGCAAATTAAAACATTATCTGTGTTTCAAATTATAATTCGTTAACAGTGTTCACCTAGTGATCCTAGAAAAATCCTGATACTTATCCCTCGTATTAATCTCTCTTTTAATAATTATTTTGTTATTTAAATTATTAGTTTAGTAAAATAATCCAATTGCTTGCCCACACGAAGTTAATCGTCCTAGTTAATTCACGACAAGTCCCTTGGGTTCGACTAACCCGGATTACCGGATATTACTACACGCGACAACCGTACACTTGCGGTTGGATCGTGTCACAACACTAGGGCGAACGCGCAATCAAAGGAACCCAGGTCGCACCAGAAATCCAAGCACGTGCTTAAGAAATTTCATCTGATTCGAGATATTACCGATAGAGGAGACGTTCGGATATGCAAGATTCCTACAGATGAGAATCTGTCAGACCCGCTTACAAAGCCGCTCACGCAGTGGAAGCATGAAGGGCACAGTAGGAGTATGGGCATACGAGATGCGCCAGATTGGCTCTACTGCAAGTGGGAGACTGTTGGAATAGATGCCCTAGAGGCAATCTACTTTAGTATGAATTTATTTGTGGCTAGAAAATTCATTTATTATTTATTGGATATTTAATATAATGAAGTCCTTAGATTTACAATTGTGTTGTTTATCTTAAGTATCCCTAGTCCAGTATAATGATTAATAGGACAATCATCTATAGACTAGTATGAGGTTGGATTGATATGGAGATATCATGATCCAACACATAGGTGTGCATTAAGGGTAATGATGCACTGGATTGACCCATCTCCGAGAAGGCTACATACACGTTATGTTAAGTCACAAGCGCTTCTCGCGGTGCAATGATATTGTCATCCTTAGACTTGAAGTCACTAGATATTCTAGTTGTGGATTATTGTGATTTTGGTAGCGTTAAACGCTACACCGTAACTGGGTAGTTATAAAGGCATGTACCGGATACAATAAGAAGCAAGATTAGAGATCGTAGTGGACGTAGATAGAATTTGTCCCTCCAACATAACGGGAGCAAATATCCTAGGCCACTCGAGGGATAGTGCTTATAGAATGTCTGACCAGACTCAAATAAATAAATATGAGATATTGATGTTATTTGCAGGAATAAGGCTATTCCCATGGTTCGAGAAACTATGGACTGGATATACGAGTGTGACTTGTATGTCTCGTGTCCAATCCGGATATAGAGACATAGGGATGAGACAAATACTTGTACAGAGGTTGTCAAGATGACTATTCTATTAGTTGGCCAGAATGGATGTTTTGCTAGAAACCGCTCCATATTAGCAAATAGTTGCTACCAACTAGATAGAACCTATGGGGTCACACGTTATATAGAGTTGAGCTAGATTTTGGAATTAATTAGTTGGATTAATTAATTAGAAGGATCACTATGCAATATCTTGCAAACTTAGTAGGGACTAATTTGCAAGGAAGGGACTAAATTGAATTCTAGTAGGACTAGAATAAGTCCTTTAGGTAGTTGGCAAGGATTTGTTGGACTATATAAAGGACACTCCTTCCTTCCTTCCCACACTTATGTCATAATTGATCATAACTTGAGTGGGAGAGAACAAAAGGAGAGAGCAAGCAAGCAAGGAAGGAGCCGCCGCCCCTCCCTCGCCGCCGCCCGTCCCCGTCGGCCAAAAGGAGGCCGAGACCTCCTTTGTTGGTCTCGTTTTGCGTGATTCTTCTTCCTCTTCCTCTTTCCGGGCTAGCACCAAGGATTGGAAGATCTAGAAATCAACTCTAGGCGTGGATCAACTATAGAGAACGTGACACAATTCGCGTTTGAAGTCATCAAAGGAGAACCCTAAGGTGTGTTATTGATTTCTTCCTTTACCATCGTTATGTCTCTTGACTTGTGATCCTTGGAGGGTTTTGCATGGTTAATTATTGTTTTCGTTGCGCATCCATGAATCAAAACCTTACAGAAGATACTTGAGCAGATCATTAGTCCGTCGAATTGGTAGCATCTGACCCTTCCATAGCAGATAATTCAAAGAACCTAGCCGAACTTGCACGAGAGAAGAAAATGAGAAAGTGGGAAGAATATGAGAGAGAAAGTAGAGAGAGAATAATATTATGTATATATTGATTTTAACTAACTGTACATACAGTATTTGTACTCAACATATTTCTTACTAATTACACAAGAACCCCTGTACTTAGTCAAACTACAAACTACAACTACTTGTTTCTTAACAGATGAAGCTACTCAAATCCAGCACAAAGTGAGCTACAAACGGAAAAAAATGAAGGAGAAGGACTAGACTGTGATTGACTTGATTAAGTTCTTAGAAGACAAATCGGGACCAAGGATGCGCATCATCAACATCATCATCTAATCTTGTTGTCGAGTTCACATCTACTAGATTTTGTTACTATAGGCATCTTTTATCCTAGGCGTACCTTGTCAGCGACATTTTTGGATGATGTAAAAAGTTTGTGCTTGTTCGTCGATTAGTCGAGCTCTAACTACTAGTAGTTTCGGTAGAATGGTGGCTCTATTTATCATGCTCATGCTTGTAAACTTGTTCTTCTCTTCGATGCATCAATGAAGTTCTTCTTCCAAGCCACAAAGAAACAAACACATTCATTAATTACATAGGCTCACCCAAATTAACAATTTTACAACTCCTACAAAATCTGATCAGAGTTTGATGTACATAAATCGGTCCGGGTAAGAAAGACCCGACCCGACCCGACCCGACCCGGGAAGAAATGGGTCATGAACTGAAAACAAGCGGGACGTTTTAGGTCTACCCAAGCCCGCTTTATAAAACCCTACCCGTCGCCGTAATCAACACTGTTAGCTCTGATACTCCCTCTCTCTCAGTTGTAGATCGATCTCCGTCGTCTTCACCGGCGATCTGGTGGAAGCAGAGTGGGATAGCTCTCCGCCTCTGCGGCAAACATGGCGTTAGCCTTCGACGAGTTCGGGAGGCCGTTTATAATCATCAAGGAGCAAGAGCAGAAGACGAGGCTCAGAGGTCTCGATGCTCAGAAATCCAACATCGCCGCTGGTAAAGCCGTCGCTAGGATCTTACGGACCTCTCTCGGTCCCAAGGGCATGGACAAGATGCTCCAGAGCCCCGACGGCGATGTCACTATCAGTAAGTGGTGCTCTTTGTTTGCTTCAGAAATGAATCATGAGGTTAGGTTTTTGTGCTCAATGTGTAGATTTCTTTTCATTTTCGGGTACTTCTACCAGGATCTATAAATTGACAGTGAGTGTGGAACAGTTTTGTAATTTATTGTAGATCAGTAGTTGTTTTGGGAATAGCTCACTAGTGATATGCTTAAATGTATACGAGAAATGGGGATTGATGGGAGTCCTTTGTTCTTCGGACTTCGGTTATTGCAAGCCTGAATATGGAAATGAAGCTTTTTTTTTTAAAAAAATCTCAATCTCCGGTTCAACTCTTGTTTTCTACTTATGTTTTACTTATAATTATCTTGACTTTGATGAGGTAATATATTCCTCATTTTTTCATTTAAGCGAGTTCTAACTTGTGCCAACAGTTATGCTCAAGTAGTATCACTAAGAGCATCTCCCACAGTTGACATCAAATTTTACACCAAATCCTATATTTGGTGGAAAAAAATGGGTTGGCCTCCCACAGTTAACCCTCAAAAACACCATTTCATCATTTTTGGTGGAAAAATAGAGCTTTTGGTCTCCCACAGTTTTCACCAAATTTTACATTAAATAGTTATTTCGCCATTTTATCAAATTTAGAGAATGGTAGTTTTGGCCTCCCACAACAAATCATCAAATTTATCACCAAATCATGAATTTCATAAGTATCAAAATAAAAAAAAAAATATTACCACATGAAATTGTAAAATAATTAAATAACACTTCAAAAAATCTAAAATTAACCAGTCTAATCTATTTGACCATGATTATCCCATATGTACAAGAAGGTTACTGAAGTTCTTGAAGTTTACATCAATGTATTATGTTCGGCCAAACCTGTTGCAACTACATTAGTTATTTCATTTTATCATCCCGCAGCATGATGTTGAAAAAATTATGCAACACGCTATGGCTCAAAAACATATTATACAAAGTGGGAGAAGAAAAACGGATGGCGTATATACTGTAAAGACGAAATGCTACATTATTACATTATAGCATATTATTACCATGAAAGTAATGTGAAAACATGCCCTAAACACTAATTAAAAATTTGGTGTAGATTACACCAAAATCCTATTTTTGCCATCAAATTTGATGGTAAAAATAGGATTTGGTGATATAGGATAGGATTTGAGGGTACTGTGGGAGATGCACTTCACCATTTCACAAAAGCTACATCAAATATAGGATTTGGTGATTTGGTGTTTTTTTGGTCAACGACTGTGGGAGGCCGACAAAAAAATCTCCATTTTTTTGGTGATTTGGTGATTTGATGATTTGTTGTGGGAGGCCGAAAACACCAAATTTTACTATCAAATATAGGATTTGGTGCACTGTGGGAGATGCTCTAATAGAGTCATGTTCCTAAAAAAAAAAAGAAGGTGACTGTGAGGATGAATGAGATACACATTCACAACCACAAATTTCATTTCATCAATGAATGAGATACACATTTGTTAGGACTCTAAATCAAAAAGAATATGCACATGTAATTTCTCATTCACTAATGAAAAGAAATTTGTGGCTGTGAGGATGCCACGTCACGTTCTCGTGATAGTATCAAAGAACACGAGTTTGTGAGAACGGGACTCTAACTACTATTATCAGAGAAAGATAACAGACTAGTCTATCACTTTGCATTAGCCATTGTACTCTTGAAAAACTGCAGCTAATCACTTAAGTCTAGTGGTATTCTCAATATTTCAGTAATAAGAAATTTAACCCGCTGTCTTTCGAATTTCCAGCAAATGATGGTGCAACCATATTGGAACAAATGGATGTCGACAACCAAATTGCCAAGTTGATGGTCGACTTATCCCAGAGTCAAGACTATGAAATTGGTGACGGAACCACTGGAGTTGTGGTTTTGGCTGGTGCTTTGCTGGAGCAGGCTGAGCGGCTTTTAGAACGTGGTATTCATCCCATTCGAGTTGCAGAAGGCTATGAAATGGCTTCCAAGATCGCTGTTGAACATTTGGAGCGTATTTCAAATAAATATGAGTTTGGTTTGACAGATATTGAACCTCTTGTCCAAACATGCATGACTACCCTATCATCTAAGATGTAAGTATCATGAATGTTCCTTCTGTTATCTTCTTCATAGCGCTGTTTATGCTTCCACGCCATGCACCATGTTCTTTGTTATGCTGCCAGCCTGGACAGTATTGTGTAAGTTGACTGAGGACATACAGCAGTCATATCTGTAAGGACTAAGGACCCAGGGAGAAGTCGACAGAGAGTTAGTGGATACAAATTGTTACTCCTATGATATGATATACACAGACGATTTTTGCTGTTGTTCTTGTACTTTCTGTACCCCTATACTGTTGCATGTTGCTCCTTTTTAGTGACTGAAAGATATTATCAGCTTATAAAGCAGAGGGCGAGATCAAACCGTCTATACCAATAATTAGAAATTCATTAAGTTGGTGATGCAGCAGCTCTAGAGCTTTGGATACCACTTTTTAAATGTGACAGCATGCGACGCATGTTAGGGTCATTGTTTAATAGAATAGTTGGTGAGCATGTCCGTCAAATATGATTTTTAGATTCTGATCCACAATAAATTTTCCACACTGGCTTTTGTTATACGCATCTAATTGGAAGTTATTTCAGTAAAGATCACCTTTTGGCTTCATTTCAGTATATTGTTTGTGCACATCCAAACATTTACTAGTGGTCATGCACACATTTTTGGCTTCATTCCAGTATATTGTTTGAGAGAGATATTGTTTGTTACTTCACTTTACCTAATTGTTATCTTTCGGAGGTGACTTAAAGACACTCCCCCTCATCATTTACATATTTCTCCCGTATGATGCAGCGTCAATAGATGCAAACGAAGCTTAGCTGAGATTGCAGTCAAAGCGGTGATGGCGGTTGCTGATTTAGAGAGGAAGGATGTCAACTTGGACCTAATTAAAGTGGAGGGCAAAGTAGGTGGTAAATTGGAGGATACAGAACTAATCTATGGAATCCTAGTTGACAAGGATATGAGTCACCCACAGATGCCGAAGCAAATTCAGGACGCAAAAATTGCAATTTTGACTTGCCCATTTGAGCCACCGAAACCAAAGACCAAACATAAGGTTGACATCGATACAGTGGAGAAGTTTCAGACTCTACGTGACCAGGAGCAGAAGTACTTTGATGACATGGTTCAACAGTGCAAGGTAGAAACACAGAATAAGCCTCAAAGAATGTTTAAAACCATTCATGCTTACTGATGACTAATAGTTTATGTATCCCCCAACTGCATATATTCACGCGGGTTAAAAATCTCATAGGCGCTTGTTTTAACCCATCTTATGTTTAATTTTTCGCCTATGGAGGGTTGCATTAGTCATCTTATATTATTTTAGCTATGCAGGTTCGTTATAATTACTAGATTTGTATCTTGAGTTTATTTTTATCGTAATTGAAAGGCTTTATTCTGAGTACGGTTTTCCTTACAGTTATGCTGTTATTCGAGGAACCTAATAAACCTTCTTATCTGAATCTTAGGATGTTGGTGCCACCTTGGTTATCTGTCAATGGGGTTTTGACGATGAAGCAAATCACTTATTGATGCATAGGAATCTGCCTGCTGTAAGATGGGTTGGTGGTGTAGAGTTAGAGCTGATAGCAATAGCCACAGGTAAAGTCAAACCCGCTTGTCTCTTCATATCTTACTATGCCGTTTTCAGTTTAACTTCTATCATCAACTTTGTTATTTATGCATTTTTCTTGTAGGTGGTAGGATTGTCCCAAGGTTTCAAGAGCTGACACCTGAAAAGTTGGGCAAGGTATTCACTTTTCCTTCCACTTTCAGAACAAGTATTGTTCCAGTTATCTTTCACTGTTGGTGCTTGTGTGTGAGCCGCGAGGTCCTATGATGTGCCCAGAGGTAATTGAAAATCGTGATTACTCTATTCCGGGCTGCTGGATTTTACAAATCTTATTTAGACTTGGAACAAGATTAAAGATTTTGTTAGGGAGAGCTGATAACCAGAAATAGTATAGCTAATTAAGAGATTATCCTGTCTCCTCCCTCGGTGTGCCTTGGCCATTGGCGGCGGAGATGAAGGTTTAATAAATGGCTATTGGTTCATGAAGTTAGCTGTAGGTCGACCATTATCATCAGTATGACGAATTACACAAAAATTGGCAATGAAAACCCAGAAGTTGATTTCTTGTCAACGTGCTTCCTCTTTATCTGGAATGTTTTGATCTATGAAGCGAGGGTGCTGCACTTTTCCTAAAATTAGTGGTGCAACGGGGGTGCAGAAAAATTTATGTAACTGTCCACCTATATATTTTTATATTACATGTAAGATAGTCATTTACATCCCAAAAGAAAAGTAAATACAATAATAATAGAGTCCAGATTATATATAAACCAAACACATTAACAATTCTACAGAATAGGTGATAGATTCTACAGAATAGGTGATAGCTATCACATGTTCACAAGTCACACAAGAGGTACACTAGCTTTCAGAAATTACAAAATCACACTGTCATATCCATCAAATCACCTGAGGTGCACCTGGTGTGAGTGCGCAATGGGTACGGGTGTGGGACCTTCCAGAAGTACTGTGTAATGATAGTATGTAGAGTGAGTGTCGTGGTTGCTTATAAAGAACCTGGTTGAGATTCCCAGGATGGTTTGGGTGTACTATTGTTGGATGTTTGAGTTATTTTGTGTGACTTTCGTACCATTCTGTTGTATACATCATAACCTTGTATAGAAGCAGTGATCTGTAAAAGTGTAGATAGATGATTTCTCGTACTATGAAGGTGTTTGGATGATGTTTTTTTTATATTTTTTTTTTGGAATGTATGGTTGGAGTGTGTTGAATATTCTTTCGCCTCACCCCAACTATTCATTTCAAGAAACCCAAAAACTAAAAAATGAAAACTAATCATCCAAACTACCCCTGTATGTATTTCGTTACCTAAAAATGCACCAGGAGGATTTGGCAATTTAGCATAGACCTTGTGGAAAATTCCTTCACCTAATTTAATGCTCCAATATAATATAATGCTCCGATATAATCCTACCAAATTTTCTTATGCTGGAGAAATAATAATAACTCACTAACTAGCACTTTTTGGGGTAAGCAAACTTGTTGAACCTTACAAACCCTGTTTAAAAGACAAATAATAATAACTCACTATTTAACAGTCCGGAAATTCTGATCTATCATATGCCTACTGGGGGTCTCGGACTCGATACCTGATGATCTGCCTCACAAGGCTCTTACCACTGGGCTAAATTGCGAGGCCATTGTGAAAAGGCTGTTGTATCACCGAAAGATAATCCTAAGCGGCGATGTTTTGTCGAAATAGGTAATAGGGGTGATTGGATGGTAAGATTATTGATATATGAATAATCTAATTTTGAAGTGTGTGGTTGTGATGAAGAGAGAGAAGGAATGTACTTCCATCACAAGCCCTCATTTCAAATTAGATCATTCATGTATGAGAAATCTTACAATCCAAACAAGGTTAATGTAATTGCATTTGTGCGATTATGTTATAGCAAGCGAAACTTGACTATCAAGCTAACAACTTGTGCTGAAAGTTTTACTAGTATGTTTTATTTGACTTCTCCTTGTCCGTTTTTATAGTCTCCATGTTATCCATTTCGTCTACCACAAATAGTAAATTTCTGCACCTCTGTTTAGATGATCTCAGTATCAATAAAAACCTGCCATTACAGGTGGTGCTTTCCTGTTGTGTCCATCAATCGAAATAAGATGAAAAATAATTGGAGTATTGGACGTACTTCTCACTTTAGTTCTCAGTATCTCTTGTTGATTTCGCCTTTTAAGGTTCTAGTATCCCTTGTTGATTTCTGTTTTGTTGATTTTTAAGAAAACCTAATCAGAATTTACTCACCGATTTTAGGCTGGTTTGGTGCGGGAAAAATCATTCGGAACTACAAAAGATCGGATGCTCTACATTGAACACTGTGCCAATTCAAGGGCTGTCACTATATTCATTCGTGGAGGTGAGTCCTGAATTTATATATGCACAGGATTTGATATATTACTGTTTTTACTTTGTTAGAAGCTAAAACTAATACATGGTGACTTGTGAATGAATACAAGCACTTCAATTGATGACATCCAGGAAAATGGTTGTCTGGATAGGTTTCCTGGGAAAGTTGATTGAGGCTCAGAAATGCAATAAATTTTAACTGCAACTAATTGTTACCTATTCTTTCCACTATGAATAATCCTCTTCCCCTCCTAACTTTTTCAACAAGCTGACCACCCTTGCAAACATTTGACGTTCTGCAAAGAAGCGTTTCCCCAAGGATGTCTCCTGATTCTATAAATCCAATTGTTAGCTAAATACTTGATTTGTCAATTATTCTTCATATACCTGTGGTAAACAATAGGGTGAATTGGGGGAAATGATGGGAGTCAGGATTTCGTAAAAGGTAGAAAGCCCAGTTATGACCTTTTTTATTTCAACTTCTTGATCAATGTGGCTGTGTTTATGTATGACTGATGGGTTACATCCTCTGTTTGATTCCATTTGGTTGATTGGTTCGTAGTTTCAACGGAAATTAGCCTCCTTGTTCCGCCTTCAAAACTACGATTCACATGTTTCAAAATAGCATATCTACCAGGAAATTGTAAAATACTCTAGTGCTATACAGAAAGTACTTGCATAGGGGTATTATGCGGAAGTCTTTATATTGAAGTAACTATGCCTAGTGTGTTTTCTGGAGATTCTCTCTGGATAACATGATAAATTGTCATTGGGATATCTTGCTAATTGCTATGAAGTAGTCAGCTTCCTGTTATTTGGTACTTTATTCTTTTCATCTTTGTTAAAACTGTTAAAATGCATTATTGTACTTCCTATATATTTTTTTCCCACTTTAATACGATGAAAATTGAAAAGTAAATGGTCTTTGAGGAAATGAGTGAAGAAGCAAAGATGCAAAATGTGAATGGAGCATATGCAAAGCCAATTAGTCTGAGATTCTTTTATTTGATGATGATGTACTAGGTAACAAGATGATGATAGAGGAGACAAAGCGAAGTATCCACGACGCTTTATGTGTGGCTCGGAATCTTATCCGCAACAACGCTATCGTGTATGGTGGCGGCTCTGCTGAGATTGCGTGCTCACTTGCTGTTGAGGCTGCTGCTGACAAACATCCTGGAGTTGAACAGGTACATTGTTGTGTCAATCTATATTTTCTTCGTCGTCCTTGCTGATTCAACCACTGCATTAGCATTTGGGTCTAAATTGTTTACTTTCTTTTCCTCTCCTGCAGTATGCTATCAGGGCATTTGCAGATGCTCTGGACGCCATTCCCATGGCACTTGCGGAGAACAGTGGTCTCCAACCTATTGAAACACTTTCTGCAGTGAAGTCCCAACAAGTCAAGGTATAGTTTCGCTATCTACTTCAGTACAGGCATAATAACCTGATGGGTTGGTTTTTGCCTTTTCTTTTCTTTTTTTTTTTTTTTTTTACTGGGATGTTTTGTTGGGTTATGTTTTTTCCTTGGTTTTTTGGACAAATGAACTTGCTTTTTCTTCTTTGGTTTTTGAGCTAAAAAAAACAGATATTTATACTATTAAAAACAAAAAAACTAGCTCTATCCAAACAAGCTCAATAATTGTTCTCTCTCAGTGGGTCATAATCTAAAGATGATATTTTCTTACATTATGTCAAATATACAGGAGAACAATTCGTTTTGTGGTGTGGACTGCAACGATGTTGGCACGAACAACATGCGGGAACAAAATGTGTTTGAGACTCTTATAGGGAAGCAGCAGCAGATCCTGCTGGCGACACAAGTTGTCAAGATGATCTTGAAGATCGACGATGTCATTTCACCTTCTGAATACTGAAGACCAGCTTCAGAGTTTCACGTGCCCTAACTCTTCCATCCATTTTGATTATGTACTACTGCTACTACTACTTTGCTTAGATCCGAAGCAGACTCATTTCAAGTTTTCAGTGTGATATGTGCCTGCTGCATCTGTCGTCAGTTTTGGGGTTTTCTTTCTAGTACGATCTCCTTGTTTTGGTAGGAATATTGTGGACTCTTTGTTCTTATGTTTGTAATATCTCCATTAGCAGAAAATTGCCGCTTCAGCTGCTGTTGGGTTTCCTTGTGCTTATTGTTGTTAAATTCCAGGGCCATTACCAGCAACAACTGCAGCTTAATATTGCACTATTTTATACACGTGTCTTTCTCGTGCGTTCACCTGTTCGATCACTGCATTTAACCGTGGTGGAAACATAACAGATCACAGGTGCCTACATATGAAAACAAAATCTTGGCTAATGTATTCGTTGAGGGTTAGTCACATAATGACATGCCTGAGTGGTGGGGCAAGTGAATCAAAATTTAACAAATGTACGTTAGTTGGTTCACTAAATTTTGAATATCTGCTAGAATCTGATTGGCATGCATGACAACACATACAAGCACGCCAATGGATGTTTTCTCGTACCTCTAGTAGACTCGTCGGGCCCTGAACAGATAGTGTGGGTAGGCCACTGCATGTATCACTCTGTTTATTCTCTTTCTTCTCAATTTCTTTTTTGGCGGAGTTTCTTTTCTTTTTCTCCATTTCTTTTTTAGTAAGTTTAAGGAAGACAGCTGACTATTTTTGCCCCCGACACATATACTAAAAAACAGGGACCTATATGGGGGGTCTTGAAAATCCGGAACAGTGTCCACACAACTCATGCCAATATATATTGTCACATTCCCTTCTGTACTGAGAGAAAGATATACTCCCTCCGTTCCTCAGTTTCTTCAAACTTTCCTTTTCGGGCGTTCCTCCAGTTTCTTCAATCTTTTCAAAAATACTCACTTATACTCATCTAAAATACCATCTTACCCTCAATAAAGAAACACCAACACTCAAATTTAATTGGGCTTACTTAATCAGTTTATAATTAAGCAAGCCCAATTAAGCTAATCAAAACAACCCATAATTAATTGTCCATTACCAGCCCAACCACCAACCATCTGACTTTTCATCAAAACATCAAAACCATGAAGGCTCACGAAGACTTGGCTAACAGTCTGCTTCCAGCAGCATCAGCTACTCAGCACCCAAAAGATGTAGTCTCTCTCTCTAAGCGATCAACTTGCTCTCATCCCTCTCCTCATCCTTCGTCTCTCTTTCTAAACTTGTCCCAATTACACCTCAAACCCATATTTGCACAGTTCTTCCACACAAACCTCCAACCCATTCTAAAGATTTCTTCTGCACAAATATAATTTAATTGCGTACTGCTGCCCTGTGGTTAGGAGTATGTAGCGAAATTCCTCCATTATGTAGCAAAATGTCTTTTACATCAATTGGAACACAACTTTACAGTCAACAATGTCGATCAACTAACGCATCATGAATAACTCAAAAAAAAATAATGCATTGCGATTACTGAATAGTGTCAACCTATGCAACAACTCAATAAATATGCGTTGTGAATACTCAATAGTGCCATTCCCTTGTGCCTGCCTCAACAGATGAAATCACAACAAAAGATGCTGTTTCGCCCTGCAATCTCTGTGCCCCAAACGGGAGAATGTTACCATGATCTTTTTGGTGTTTCAACGCATTCAGGCAAGGGATAGTGCCCAAAGGTCAGTACTCTGCAGCACATACTTTGTCTGTTTCTTCTCTTTCTTCCTGTTTTGACTTTTTCATCCGTAGGCATGTCACTTTGACCCGGTGATTTGGATAGCAAAACGATGCAATTTTTCGGTAATTTTTTATGGTGTTGTAGTTTACTGTACAACACTATGAAAATTTTGCCAAAAAATTACATCGTATTGCTAATCAAATCATCAGGTCAAAGCGACCTGATGAATAGTGCTAAAACTCAAAAGTGAAAGAAAGAGAAGAAACATAGAAAGTATTTTCCTAACTCTGTGCACGGGTCTCTAGAAGAATTGAGGTGCCAGCATGTACCTCTGGGGCACCTTGTGCCTACCATATTGTGTGAAGTGAATAGTGTGTTTCGGATACAAGTCCCTTAAGTAAAAGAGCATAAAGAGAGAACCAAGCATTTATGTCAAACACCAGGGTTAACAGAAATCGTACAATGCAACGTAAAACAATCCAGGATACGACTTGGAAACAGAAAAAAAATCATAAGATCCTTGATCTAACTTTCACCATAGAGCTATCAAGTAGTTTAGAACTTCAGTCATAGTTGATGCTGAGAAATGGAAAAAGAACCAAAAAAGCTAGTGTTATATTATCTTGAAGATGACCTTCAATTTCACAAGCAGCTTCCAGTCTTCCTTAGACATGTCCTCCTGCAAAACATAACATTTCCGTAATTCAAGTAAGCAAAACTGCTGCTATATACAGTTTACCAGGTCAGAACGGGAAAAAACAAAAAGAGATAACGTCTACTTTTATTCTACTACTTACTCTGAAATTGTCTCTGAGGGCATCTATAGAGATACTGGAAATACGGCTAACAAGTTCATCTTCCGCATCAAAGTGCCTGCCAAATAATTTCTGCCGTTCCTCTGAATTGCTACCAACAATCTGTATGTACCAAGACACAAGTAAGGCTCAATTCACACAGAATCAATATCAAATGTAAACAATGAGCTGATGATAACACTATCCAATGAGCCAGCATGTTAAGGTTTCAATTGAGGGCTTTTGATGTTCCATTGTATGGTCAATGGTGCATACCTTTTCTCATACTTAGAGCAATAATATATTAAAAATAAAAAGCAATATCGTAGAACTTTTTATTTCTGTTTTAACATGAGAAACACCTAACGAAACATACGGAAAATAATAGAGATGGTGAAGAATGTCCAGAATGCATACCTTAATAGCCACCTCCTCGCCCTTTCTTGCAGAAGCAACTGGCTCGCGGTTGCGGTGGATGGACTCAATTCGACCAATATCAATAAACTCCTTCTTGTATATACAAATCGGAGTACCAACCTGTGTAATTCAAATCATAATACATCAACCCACCTAGGTCACAAACTCAAACAATGCAATGGGAGATTAAGTGACTGAATGTTGCTATAGTAATACTCCTTATTCAGTAACTCCAGCACTTCAAGTACAAGGCAACTAATCTCTGTAATTCATTTGCAAAAAAGAAATCCAATGCCCAAAGCCTAGTTCATCTATGATATGCAAGACCAGAGGAGAAAAAAACTGAAACATAGATGTAAATCCAAATCACATTATTTCATAAAATCATTATTAGTAATTAGATAACATTACCCACATTAAGCGACTAGACAGTGCAATGTAGGATAGGTAACGAGACTTTTCTCATATATGATTAATGGAGTGCGGAAAGGAAACTCTATAGCTCACACAATATCTATGTTTGCACGGTACTTTGAAACATGGAATATATTTCTTTAAATGTTATACGCTACATAAGTTTTGGTTCAAGTAAAACCCATGTCTGCCTACAAAAAGAAATTAAAATGTCTTGCCTGATCTCAATTGATCATGCAGAAGTTTGGTCATGTGATCTATTAAAAACTTTCAATGGCTCATTCTGAGATGAAAGGAGAAAACTCATATCTTATGATACTTCAAGTGGAAATCTAAACCTCAGAGGTGAATTGAGAAAATAAAAACTCAATGTCGACAATATTACATACCTTAACCAAGCCTTCAAGAACATCAACCCCCAAAATAATGGGGTCCTTTTTCTGAAAAACACATTCTGGCTTTATCTTGAGAACACAGGGGAACACTGCCTCTTCAATAGCTTCCTTCTTCTTAACTTCCTTTAGACTGTCAACATAGGAGCTGAACTGATCAAACAAGTGGTAAATGATATCTGCCGTGAATATCTTGACACCAACTTCATTAGCAAGTTCCTTAGCCTCCGGAGTCACTTTAACATCGAAGGCTAAGATTGTGGCATATTCCTTTTTCTTCTCAAGCATTACACTAGCCTTCATGACATCCTTTTTATGTAGAGGACCTATGCTGATACCGCTCACAGGTATCTTTACAGCAGGAGATTTCAAGAACTCTAGTAATGCTTCCAAAGATCCAAGAGTAGAGGCTTGAACATAAACACCTTCACCGCTTCTATCAAACCTACTCAATATTGAGTTCATATCTTCCATAGCTGATAACTTTATATCCTCAATATTATCATCAGGCTTCACCACATACAGACTAGTGCCAGCAATTGCATGCTCAAGGCCCTGAAATAAAATAATATTGATAAAGATGTCCACTGAAATTGGAGTTCAAACCAAAAGTATTGCAAAAGAGATCATGCTTGACGAGAACAAGCTATGCATTTGTCTCCGCCAGCATCATTATCTGAATTCTTTTTATTTTGTTAAATGCCCTTATCCAGTTCAACTAAACATCTACCAATTTAATGAGATTTGCATTCATATGAGTGGCTAAGGAAACCAAAGGACTTAGCATAATAAGATAGACAGAATAAACATGCCTGGGCAGATATCTTGATCCCCTGGGCAGCCTTAATTTCCTTATGGTGCACATAAACTCCCTGAAACAGATCATCAGCTCATGTCAAATACTTCTTCACGTAAGTTAAAACAAAAAAATAAGTAAAAGGGCCCTCTTTCACTATTTATGATTTCTGGCTATGCAACATCTTAATGGGTACATACTACATCCGTTTCTCCTGAATCTTCCCGGTCCACCATTCACCTGATAGCTTTGACCCGGTGATTTGGTGAGCAAAACGATGCAAGAATTCGGTAACCTGTTCATGGTGTTGTAGAGTAAAATTCTTGCATCGTTTTGCTCACCAAATCACCGGGTAAGTGTCCTCCCTAAAGTCAACTGGGAAGATTCAGGAGAAACAGACCAAGTATGATGTAAGTGATATAGAATTAGACAACCCACCAAATATTGTACACTGAAGTTTAGACTGGAAGTGGAGATGAAATTACAGATTGAAGTATATGAGATGGTTGTCTACTACTTGCAGAGGATGTTAAAAACATCTAGCGCAGCCGGACAATCACTGAGTGAATCAACTCAATTGTGGCTAAGTAAACTACCAAAGTCTCTAGTAAGGGTAAGAGATCTAACACACCCATACAAGGCATATCTATAACGGAATTTATCCATTAATTTGTTCTTCGTCCTCTTCAATTCTTGAAACACACATGTAACAAATTAGTTTACCCAAATTTTCAAATTCTAGAATTAGAAATATCAAATACTTTGTAATCCATGAAGCAAAGAAAGATGAGATGTTCAGAATCACTCTACAAGTTAAATAAACAGGGTTGTCCACTTATAGAAACATTATGCAAAACCTATGCTGGTCTACATACTACAAGCAAGGGAGACCTGTTGATTGCAGCAGCCTCCCTCCTACCAATAAGTCTTAAGGGCCATGTCAACTTGTTAAAATTGGGAAAAGGTCTTAGCCGATGCCAGCAATTTGTCTTCTAAACCTAAATTATAAAAAATATTGCCATGTGAAGCATAAAGTAATACTACTCGTCTATCTATTACGAAAGAATGTTAATAACAGTCATTTCGATGTCCCACAATAAGAAGCTTCAAATTGCACCCAATGACCATGTCGGCTCAAAATAAATCCTCCAATTTATCCTTGTCAGTGAATCATTTCATAATATACAGACTTAACATCATAATCATATATTTAATGAGTCTACAAGGACATCTATAACTTTAATAAAGGAAGTATAACATGGGGAACTTACCTCCACTCTAAGTTCCTTCATGGGATTGGGGGTCATTAAAGCTCGTATAGTAGTTACAATTGCTCCCTGAAAGTACAAGTGAGATTATGTTCGGCAACCAACATCAATAATCATCTTAGGCTGTAAAAGGGTACTAATCTTACCTGCATTCCACAAACAACTATTTTATCTCCTTCACGAAGCAAACCGTTAATTAAGACGACATCAATTGTTGTCCCGTGACCTTCAATAACCTTAACCTCCAAAACTGTACACTGCAAATAAATACCAAATTCACGTTTATCAGATATCCCGCTAACTTACTGTTGATTCAGTAAACCAAAATAAAATATCACAGGGAATTAACCCAGAAAAACAGGTGGATGGTACCTGCACTTCGTTACTGAACATTAGTTTCTCAACCATGGTCTTCTGAGTCCATAGAACTAACAATAACAGCAAATCAGGAATTCCTTCCCCACTGTTGCATCCACACACAAAAATATCATGGTAAGATCTGTGTGTGTGTGTTGAATGAGGATTTCGATCAAGCATAAAGTTCAACAAAAGAAACTTACCTGATGGCACTTGTAGGTACAATACTGAAAGTTTCCCCCATTTCTTTGTTTTTATAGTATAATTGAGTATTCAGTCCTTGTTCTTTAAACTGAGTAATCACCTGAAATGGTCAAAAACAACAGTTACGAAAGTTCAAGAACAAATCACGTTACAAGGGACGACCAAAGACATCGTTTACCTCAGTCAGCCTCACGTTGAATTCAATTTGGACATCTTTTGACTGTTGCTTCATTGCCTTCAGAATTGGAGCATTTCTGCAAGTTTTCCACCCATAGAGCCTGTCGACCTGGCAATCATGGGAACTATACGGTTATGTTAATTTAAACAATGATGTACTTATCCAAAGCTCCAGTTTAATTCCCACCTTATTCAATGCGATAATGAACTCCGTGTTCCTCATCTTCAGAAGATTGAGCGACTCGATGGTCTGCGGTTCTAAGCCATGCATTATGTCAACAACCAAAATTGCAATGTCGCACAAACCTGATCCTCGAGACCTCAAGTTGATGAAGGATTCATGTCCAGGGGTATCAATAACCAATAGACCTGGAACTTTCAACTTTGCATCAGCTCTAAGTTCCTTTGTTCTCTCCCTTATGTTCTCAGAGGGAAAATATGTTGCACCGATTTGTTGGGTTATGCCTCCAGCTTCACCTTCCTGAACATTAGTTCCTCGGATACGATCCAGCAGCTTGGTTTTACCAGTATCAACATGACCCAGAATACAGCAAATTGGAGATCTGAGATTATTTTCAGTCTGGTTAAGTTGAGCATCCGAGCCTATTGGTTCATTACTCCCTTCAACTGCTTTTTGTTTCTTTTTATCTGTAGCTGGAGATTTAACAGTTACCAAGACATGCTTAACCTCGTGTTCCCTCTCAGAATCAACATCCTCGTCAACAAAGGCACTTGTAGCAGGAATTTTGACATCTACGTCGTCCCAACTCTTGGCATCCCATTCATCATCTTCAATTTCATTCTCTTCAGACACATCACAGATTTCTTCTTTCTCATCACTATTGCTTATATTTAACTCTTCAACCTTTGTGGTGAACTCAGAAACAAGTATGTGCTCGTCTCTTTTCTCATCTGTGCTTTTAGCAACACCTCCAGAGCCCAAGCTATTAACTTCATAGTTACGTGCTCTTGCCTTCTTAGTATCATAACTGGGCCGTTTTAGCACGGCACCACTACAGTCGCCGGTAGGTAGAGGTGAGGATCCAGCATTAGCAAGTATTTGATTCTTCATAGCTTCCAGCCTCCGAGCTTCTGCCTTCTGTTTAGGTGTCAAAAGTTTTCCTTCCAGTTTCTTATTCAAACGTTTCTCCTTTTCTCTTTCCTTTCTCAACCGCTTCTTCTCTTCAGCTTGCCTCTCTTCTTCTTCCAGTCGGATACGTTCCTCCTCTTCCTTTCTTAACTTCTCCTCTTCTTCCCTCTTCTTCTTCTCCTCTAATTCCTTGCGCTTGGCAAGGGCTTCTTGCATCACTCGTACATGCTTTGGGACCTTGGTCTCCTTCCTTTCTTGCTTTAAGTCTTCAGGAGATGACGCCTTGTCGTTCTCCTTTTGCTTGTCCTTCTTTTTCTTCCTTTTTGCTGGAGCATCAACCAAACCAACTTGTTCTTGGTGTTTGGGCTCAGTAGAGGCCTCAACTTGTGCAGTTGGAGGGCAAGCTCCTTTAGCCATTGGAGGAACTTCACCAATTTCTGCCATGATTTTGTCAATGTCATCCACTGCTTCCGCAGCAACCCTTGCACTATTCTTATTCCTTTTGTTATTCTTGGAAGGTCCAGCCATTGATAGCTTCTGTTACCTGTTGGGGTTATATTTGTAGTCAGTCAGCTGAATTGCCTTAAACTAGAACCACTCTATAGATTGCTACAACTGCTACAAGGATGGCACGTCATGCAACAGAATGCAATTACACTATTTAACACAAGAGAAGTAGTAGTATCCATAGTCCCAAGTGAACGCTTCATTAAAATTAGGGCTACAAGGCAAAAGGGGGTAAACTCCCAATCGAAATTTGGTATAGTAAAACCTCTATATATTAATACTCGATAAATTAATAACTTCAATAAAATTAATAATTTGTCCAGTCTGGTACAAAATTGGACTCCAATCGAAATCGATAAAATAATAAGATATTGGTACCAATAAAACTATAAATTAATAATTACGAAGAAGGAGTATAGAGGACAGCACTTTTTTGAAAGTTTTCGTTGTTGATTGGTCATGGTTGATTTTTGAACACCTTGTATTTGACGTGATTTTAAAGAATTTGAATGGACATTTTTATAGAGATCAATTTCTAACCATGTTTAATTATACGTACTGCCATGAACTGACTTTTTACTTATTCAAAAACAATGAACTTGATAAAAATTCAATTAATTTGTGAATGCATATTCATAGAATGTGGGCTCGGAACTTGTTTTTGTAATTTAATTTTAATCTCAATTTAAAAGTAATACGTAAAGCCTTAAGTTTTTTTTTTTTTTTTTTTTTTGAGAAATTGTTTTTTGTCTTCTACAAACCGGGGACCTCGTGGAAGGGCTTCCAACGCTCTACCACTTGAGCTACCACCCTAGCAGCATTATTAATTTATTGATATAACGATATCTTGCTAAATTAAAGAAAATATTGCCGTCCTAACATTATTAATTTATAGAGGTTTGACAGTAGTATCTTCAAACAATATCGAATCACAAAACCAAACATGTAACGAAATTCCATCAATTGACTAATTACTGGCAGCAGAAACATTCAGAACGGAAAGGGTGCTTACCAAACAGGAGGCGACGGTGGGCGGCGGTGGAGTTCGGCGGAACCTTGTTCTTGAGGGACGTATGTATCTAAAACGCCGGATCAGACGACGGTGAAGTGGGTGGTTTGATTCGGAGGGTTTTGTGGACATACTCAACCTAAGAATCCAACTTGGGTGATGGAGGTAGAACGATCTGCTTTGATGGGGGATGAAGGCAGAAGGATGGTTTGCTCTGCTTTGATGGAGAGGATCAAAAATTGCTGCAGGGACGACGAGGGTTTTTGACTTTTCGTGTAGCGATTGTGTCGTGAAGGTACAATTACTATTTTATACCACTCCGTCCCAGCTCTTTCTTCCCATCTGACTTTTTTGACTCGTATCTGGGTCACTTTGACCGGGTGATTTGGATAACAAAATAATACGATTTTTTGATAATTTTTTCACCATATTATAGAGCAACTTTTACTCTACAACACCATGAAAAAATTATCAAAAAATTACATCAGTTTGCTATTCAACTCACCGGGTCAAAGTGACCCAGTGAATAGTGACAAAAGTCAAATTGGGAAGAAAGAGCTGGGACAGAGTGGTAGTACGTACTAGTATTCTAATTTTTTGACATTCCGTGTTGGATCTTTCCTTGATCACCACGCTTCACAATAACCCCAAAAATACATGTAATAAGGGTAATTATTTAATTTCAGTTGGGGGTAAAAATTGCCTTTAATAGACAATATATTGGGTAAAATTACAGTTTTAGTGGGAGCTGTAGCCCCCACAACTAGAAGTGTAGATCCGCCCTGGCTGTATCTTCTCTATAAGAAATTTTGCTCTGCAAATTTCGAACGAGATGGGATCAGAGCTAGGGTTTTGGTACAGTTCTCGTAAATACAGAGACTTTCTGTTCTCTGATTAATCGGCGAGTCCGGTTTTTTTACAGAAGCCTATGTATTCGTAATGTTCTAAAAATAACGATGACCGTAGATCTGAGATTAGAACTTGACAATGACCTGGAAATAGTCAAGCAACTGTGTGAGAAGACGCTGATCGGGAATCTATACTGCACTAAATATTCGGGAAGAACACCATGGGGAAGATAAAGATGGAGGCATGGAGCCTCAGGGGAGAGTGGATGTGGACACCGCAAGAGAAAACATCTTTGTGTTCCTTTTCTAAGACGAGGAAGATTATTCGAGGATCAAATCAAAGTCTCCATGGGTGGTCGCTAATCAAATCCTCCACGTTCAAGAATGGAAATTGGGGAAGTGTGTTAAATCATTAGACTTTGCTACAATCCCTTTTTGGGTTCAAACAAGAGGACTACCCACCCCAAAAACGATCGATTTTGAATGCCAAAAGAATCGGATCAATGTTAGGAGCTGTGTTAGACGTGGACATAGCCGAAAAAGGTGTTGCCGGAATTCGGCCAATACTTTAGAATAGGAGTTTCGGGGGATACAGAGAGGCCACTGGAACATGGATTCACTCTCACTAGCAAGGTTGATGGGGATGCGTGGGTCAGATTCAAATATGAAAGACTATGAGATTTCGTAATTGTTGTGGCAGGATATGGCATCATGATATCCAATATCGATATATACGACTGGAGGCTGGAGTGAAGCCGGTGTATATCGCCAAACTTCGATCTGAATTTCGGAGGTTAAAGGAACCGGAAAGTCAAAATAAAGACGACTTAAACCGGATCCAAAAGGAGAAAAGAGACCAAATCTGGGATAAATTAGGTCGAGCAATAGAGAGAAAGGTGGTTGAAGACAAGGAGAATATAACTCAGGAGGCATCTGAAGAACTTGACTGCCGGACGACGGCGCGTGAAAAGGAGGAAAAAGGGGAAGAAGACGAGCGTGTGGTGACTGAAAGAACCTCATTGAGTAAGGAGGAAGAAACGCGGGAGGACAACATCACATCCAGCAATCCCACTGAAACGTCTCTTCCATTCGTACAAAAATGGCGTGGACAAGGGAGGCGGAGGATGAAGGAGGGATAAATGAGAAGGACATTAGGGTTAACGAAGGTATTATCCAAAAGGGCCAGAAGAAAAACACATCGGCTGTAGATTCCTTTATTACTTTGTTATGATGTGGATCATACAAGATCAACTCCAAACTCGGGTGGTAGCTACTCACCGGTGACACGAATAACCTCAATACGAGTGTTAATAGCTATTGCGGCTTTGTTCAACCTCGAGTTCACCAAATGGGTCTTGAATGGTGAACTGAACGAGGAAATTTATATAGAATAACATGAAGGGTTTGTCGTCCCAGGACAAGAGGACAAAGTTTGTTGCCTTGTTACATCCTTGTATGGATTAAAAACAAGCTCCGAAACAATGACACGAGAAATTTGATAGAACCATGATGTTAGGGGGGTTTAACATTAATGAGTGTGATAAATATGTCTACATTAAGAACACTTATGAAGGCTATGTAGTAGTCTGTTTGTATGTCGATGACTTGCTTAATTTGGGAAGCAACAAGAAGATCATTGATAATACAAAGAAGATGTTAGCGAAGAACTTTGACATGAAAGATATGGGTCTAGCTGATGTGATTTTAGGAATTAAGATTGGGTAATTGACAGAAACCACCCCTGTGGTTTAGACATTACCAGGTCACTACCCTGACTTTTGAGAATTACCATAAACCACCATTCTGTTAAACCATACCTCTGACATATAGCACCCTTCTGTTGAGATCTGTTAGTTGACTCATTGTATGAAGATTTTTTTGACAAAAATGCCCTCATATGTTGTACTTGACGGAAATGCCCCCAAAATAATTTTGTTATGCCAAATAAAACACATTTCCAAATAGTAATTGGGCTTAAGTTATCTCAATTAAAATAGCCTGCCTAATTTACAATTTAACCCGATTTCTACCCAACCCAAAAATATCCTAAATTCGTAACCAAACACAACCATTCTCTAGAAGAGCCCCCCATCTTCAGTTCTTCACATCTGAGATTAAGAGAGAGGAAGAGGCAGAGAAAGAGAGAGAAGCGGAGAGAGTGCACATCGAAGAGGAGGGGGAGAGAGAGAGAGCGATCTGAAATAGAGAAGAGAGAGGGCGGCGACGACTGGGCAAAATCGGAGGGATACAGAGAAGAAGCAGCACAAACAGAATCGGAGGGAGGCTGGGCGACGTCGTCCTTCGTACGACGTCGCCGTTGTCGCCCATCTCCTGCTCTTATTCTTGCTTTCTTTCTTTCTTCTTCTCCTCCTTTAGATCTACAATCTGGGTTGGGATTTCGTGGGTTGTTGGTGTGGTGGGTTCGTTTTGGGCTTGGTGTAAAGAGGTGGTCGTGGACGGGAAAATACAGAACAAGAGAGGAGGTAAGAAGTGGTCGTGATTCAAGAATGCGCAAGACCCAATTCCAATGTTGACCCCAGAACATGAATTCGTGCACTTTTACTCTCCATTCATCAAAAAGATATGAATGGTTGTGGAAGCATTATCCATCCACCGAGAGAAATTTACTCTCCATTTGGGTGAGTGTGGGATGTATCTAGACACTTTTGTAGAAGGGTAAAATAGACATTATGAAATTATATTTACAATAACACAAAAAGAATGAAGTTAACGGCAGGGATAAATTAGACAACTTTCACTTCCGTTACAATCTGTTACTAAGAAGGGTGGTTTATGGTAATTCCGAAAGGTCAGGGTAGTGACCTGGTAAATGCCCAAACCACAGGGGTGGTTTCTGTCAATT
This sequence comes from Linanthus parryae, assembly GCA_023055425.1. NCBI lineage: Eukaryota > Viridiplantae > Streptophyta > Magnoliopsida > Ericales > Polemoniaceae > Linanthus > Linanthus parryae. The sequence goes on from JALGPY010000002.1 coordinate 72,278,789, forward strand.
ACCCATTAAGGTTTCTATAACACAAGAAGGGTATGCTTTATCTGAATCACACTATATTGAGAAAGTTCTCAGTACGTTTGATAAAATATAAACGTAAACCAGTGCAAACTCCGATTGATGTAAGTTTGCATCTTACCAAGAGTACTGGACAAAGGATTAACCAAATAGAGTATGCTCAAGGAGTTGGTAGCCTATTGCACATTGCGAGTTGTACAAGACCATATATTGCTCACTCCGTTAGCAAGCTAAGTCGGTTTACGAGCAATCCTGGTGTTGATCATTAGAAAGCAGCGGTAAGGGTTCTCAAACATTTAAGATATTCTCAGAATGTTGGATTACACTATACCAAATACCCGGCGGTATTAGAAGGTTACATTGATGCCAACTGGATTTCTGACACAAAGAATTCGAAGTCCACAAGTGGATGTGTATTTATGCTCGGTGGAGTAGCAATGTCGTGGGAATCTACGAAGCAAACGTGCTTAGAAAGGTCTAGATGGAATCTGAGTTAATTGCGTTGGACAAGACAGGCGAAGAAGCTTAATGGCTTCTTCACTTTTTGGAGGACTTGCCTATGTGGTCGAAAGAGGTTCCTCCAATTTGCACATACTGCCACACTCAGTTTGCAATTGGACGAGCACAAAATGCTATGTATAATGGAAATTCTAGACATATACGTCGTAGACACAATTCTGTTAGACAATTTCTCTCGAACGATATAATATCAATCAATTATGTAAAGTCTAAGGAAAACATAGCAGATGTGCTGACTGAAGGACTACCGAGAGAGAAATTATGGACTTTATCGAAATGAATGGACCTGAAGCCTCTTCAAAAAATCTGTCATAGTGGCAAAACCTACCTAAGTGACTGGAGATCCCGAGAATTAGGTTCAAAGGGACAACCTAACTATGTACGGATAGGGATACATCATGATAATTGGGAATTTTCTTTCCCGGCCCTTCCTTTTGCTTGATAATGTGATGTCCTGCATTGTATCGAGGATGGGTTATACTCTTAATGAAATCTGGTATAGCAAGGTACCAATAGAGTCCACCTATATGAGTGGAGTTGGGGTCAGCTCTACGAGAATTGATAGCTGAATTCCCTATAGCACTCCCGAAGTCGGGAAACGTGTCTCAGTGGCCAAATGAGCACATTCACGAGGACGAAACGACTAGAAGTCCTAATTGTGTGAGCACTGCCAACTTGGTGAGCACAATTGGCAAGCATTCCAAGGATTTTGGCACACGAGTGAGCCAGCACATCCTGCAGTGTATCGCTAAGTGAAGGTTCAAGGTTTAAGACTGTAGATAGTGCTTTCTGAGCTCACAGATCTTGGCCACGTGGCAGTCATCCAGCACACCATATTGTGCTCCACACACACTGGATCACCAGCCGCGCTGATCCATGTGGGGGCTGCGAGACAGGGCCCTCGCATACCACCGCACGGGACTTGTAGGGACTTAGTGGTTTGGAGGCTAGAGTAAGTCCTGTCGCGTGCGAGCCAAGCCCGCACGCGACCTTTAGTAACTGCTTTTGAGAGATTTATGGCACGAGCTCCATTAACCCGGTCAAACCCGGTCAACCCCATAACGGTTCTGGTATTCGCGCACAACGTGCTGTAACGGTCCCTATATATGCGGACGAACGTGCCGTTGTGGTTAAGCTAATTAAGCCGCCATTGATGGGCGCATTAACCACACTGCAACGGTCACATTCTCCGTTATATATAGGACGTTAACCTTTCCATAAAAAGGAGAACACACCAGCCATACGCGGAAGCTCTGCCAAACCCTCTGTCTCTCTCTCAGACATTACTACTGCCTTACTCTCTCCCTACACACAGCCCAACTCTTCCTGTGCCATCTTTGATCCTCTACTTACGGTGTACACGGAGTTCTCCCTGCCGGAATCTCTTGTGCACATTTTGGTGAACCCGACGTGAATCTTACCATCAAAAGCAACCATGTCTCAGGAGGATGATGTCAGTAAAAGATCGCCTTCTACCGAAGCCGCCTCAGGAGAGGAGATCCGCCGCACTCCTACGACCGCCGGTGAAGCCCCGACGCTAGAGGCCTTGGACGCTACCATCCAGTGTCAGGCGAAGGCTCTCAAAGCTCAATCTGCGCAGTTAGAACGGATCATGGCTGTCTTGGGGACTCTTGCACCAAACCCTGCACCAGCCACCGCCGTTTCTCAGGGAGGAGGAGCCCCTACCGCTCAAGGATTGGGAGTGTCAACCACACCCCCCAACCCTAATCTGCAGACTCCACCGGCGACTACGCAGCTACCCTCAATTCAAGGGCCAACAGCTCAAATGTTGCCCCTCACCGCTCATACTCCTCAGCCTCCGGCTCTGGCACCTAACCCGGCTTCGCAGTATCCCTTGCCTCCTCCAACGGCAATCTGGGGCAATGTGAACGCCCAATATGTTCCCAATCCTCCTGCGGCATATGTGTCACCTCTGCCTGTGGCAACCCCTCCTCCTGCTACCGAGGGAAACACTCCAGAGTGTATGACGTCTCTGCAGATGCGCATAGACACCATTCTGGCTCACCAATCATTCGCGGATACCATCATTCCGAAGCTAGACAACGATCCTCCTATCCCGCGAGAGATCTATCTCATGCCTAACCCGGTTGGGTACAAGGCTCCTAAATGGGACAAGTTTGAAGATGTCAATGGAAACGCTCATGAGCATGTCATGCGTTTCATCGATGTCATGGGGCCGTATGGAGCCGATCCCAAACTGCTGTTGCGAGAGTTCCCGAAATCTTTGGGGAACGTAGCGTACAAGTGGTACAGGACGTTGGAAGCTGGATCCGTGAAGACCTGGGACGACATGGTCCAAAAGTTCTACACCAAGTTCTTCCCGATGGAAGAAAAGGTGACAATGATCCACCTCTCGCGGATGTATCAGAAGCCCGAGGAGGACGGAATAACTTTCATCAAGAAGTTCAGGGCGAAGTCCTTGGAATGAAAAGATCCGATGCTCGAAAGTAGGCTCGTAGAGATATGCCTGCAGTGCATGCGAGATGAATACAAAGGCATGCTCATCAACCTGAAAACGCCTACGTTTTCAAAACTAATCGAATGCACGAAGAACATCGAGCCTATAGTGGAGAGGCAGAAAAAGAAAAACGCCCCGGAGCGATCCTCGGGCGGCACTACTTTCAAGATCGGGAGATTCAGCTACAAGAGGGGACGCGAAGTTGAAGTCAATACAGTTTCACCCCAGAAGCAGGCAAAGATTGTGAAACTTTGACGTGCCACCTCTGCCATGTTCGGTGGAAGAAGCAAGCGACCTCTGCAGGCAATGGCGCAAGGACGGTGTCCTACCGCCGCTCGAGAGGGCACCCTCCAAGGAGATGGTGAGGGACCCGAAGTGGTGCGAGTACCACGGCAAGGTCATGCATCCCACAGCAGACTGTAAGAAGCTCAGGATTGTATTCAGCCAAAAGATGAAGAATGGCGAGCTGATTGTCAGTGACCACAGGAAGGATGTGCGCAACAATCCACTTCCTGCCCATGCGTAGCAAGAGTCTAAAGGTAAAGAGGTCGCTATGATCTCGATCGTGGATCTGGAAGAGGTCGCAGACGATGGTCTACCCATCATCGCCGAAGTCCATGACGATGAAGACTACAGCGTAGACACGGAGGAGGAACGTGCCGACCGGATGAAGGGGTCGCACGACTTCAGCAGATTCTTCGACGAGATGAACTTCTCAGAGAAATGCCGGACAGAAATGACGAAAGCGATCTTAAGGATAGCAGAAGACTACGAGGAGGATCTCGTAGTCTCCAATGGGAAAGTCATCAGGGCATCTCGCTCTACAGAAAAGATCATAACCTTTTCCGCCAGCGACAAGAAGATAGATGCGAGCCACCAGAGGCCTCTGTATGTGACGGCCATCATCAATGGCGTCGAGTTCAAAAGAGCGTTCGTTGACGGAGGAGCAGCAGTTAATGTCGTTTCGCTCCACACACTGAAACTAGCAGGGATTCCTGAGTACAAGATCGTCAGACGTCCATCCCCGTTGATGGGATTCGGAAGCGACTCCAGAATGACGATAGGATGGATCCGCCTGGGTGTCCAGATCGGCAAAATCAAGTGCTCAGCAAAGTTCTATGTCATAGATGCGAACACTACGTATCACATGATCATAGGACGAGCCTGGATTCATCGCTTTGACGCTGTCCCCTCAACAGCTCACCAAGTGATGAAAGCTATTTGGAACGACAGAATAGTCGAGATACCGGCTTCAACGAATCCGTTCAACATGGATGAAGCACATCTCAGCGAGGCGGTGTGGTTCACCGAGATGGCGGATGAGCAAAAACCGGGACCATTCAACCCTACTCCTTTACCCCTATGGGAAGATATCAAGGATCAGTCACCTGCGGGAGTGATGGTGACCAGGGAGGATGCCAAGGAAAAGCCGCCCACGCGGGAAGAGGCGCCGCGGATCGCCTACCAGCGAAAGAACGTGTATACTCTGAAGAGAATAGCAAAGCATGACCCTGAAGGCAAGGAGATAGAGAGTTTCTACGCCAACGGGAAGAAGTGCTATCGCATATGAAGGTGCGCGGGGGTGTCCTCACGCGGGCATGGGGACATCCCTGAGCAAATCAACCAAATCGAGCAGGTTGCGGTAACGGAAAAACCAATGCAAAGCACTCCAGACGAAAAGCTCAAAGAAGGTGTTCGTAAGCCCGAACGAAGAAAAGAAAAGGCCAGTCTTTCTAAGTGCGGACCTCACAAGTGAGGAGGAGAAAGGACTGCTACAGCTCCTGACTGAGTACAAGGACGTGTTCGCATGGGAGTACGATGAGATGCCCGGTCTGGACACAAGTATCACTATGCACCGTTTAGACATCATTCCGGGGTCTAAGACGGTAAAGCAGAGCACAAGAAGCTTCAGGCCGGAGCTTAACGTGAAGATTAAGCAGGAGATTGTCAAACTCCTGGACGCCAAGTTCATAGAGCCGAATCACCATCCCACATGGCTGGCCAACATTGTGCCAGTGGTAAAGAAGAACGGACAGCTTCGCATCTGCGTGGATTTCCGGGATCTCAATCGTTTCTGCCCCAAGGACGATTTTCCGCTCCCCAACATTGATCAGCTTATTGATTCGACAGCGGGTCATCGCATGTTCAGTTTCATGGACGGCTTCAGCGGATACAATCAGATCAAGATGGACCCTGAAGATGCGCGGAAAACTGCATTCATCACTCCAGTGGGGGTATTCAACTATACGGTGATGCCTTTCGGTCTCAAAATGCAGGTGCAACTTATCAGCGGGCCATGATGGCCCTCTTCCACGACATGATGCATAAGGACGTGGAATTTTATGTGGATGACCTGGTGGTTAAATCCAAGCAGGAGACAGATCACCTGGCAGATTTACGGAAAGTGTTCAATAGATGCAGACGCTTTCAACTGAAGATGAATCCCATGAAGTGCGCATTCGGGGTAACATCAGGGAAGTTCTTGGGATGCGTAGTGCATCGCCAAGGAATCGAGCTTGATCCTGCGAAAGTATCAGCCATCACCGGCATGACGCCGCCACATAACCAAAGTGCCTTGAAGACGTTTTTGGGAAAGCTATCATATCTGCGGAGATTCATCCCAGCGATTGCCGAAATCACCTGCTGTTTTAGTGCCCTTCTCAAGAAAGATGCGGTATATAGCTGGACTCCGGAGCACGAAGCTGCGTTCGGGAAATTAAAGGATCTGCTGACGTCTTCAAAAATAATGATCGCGCCTCAATTAGGATCACCGCTTTTGCTGTATCTGACGTCAACGAGGAAGTCCATAGGAGCACTCTTGGCTCAGGAGAACGAGGGCCAAGAAAGGCCCATCTACTACATCTCTCGCATCGTGCAGCCCGCCGAATCAAGGTACACGGACATCGAGCGTCATTGCCTTGCCCTATTCTTCGTAATAGAGAAGTTGAAACACTACTTTGCGTCGCACAAAGTGGTGGTGGTCACAAAGAGTGATCCCATACGGTATCTTCTGACTCACACCACTCCTGGGGGAAGATTGGAAAAATGGTATATGACCATCTCTCAATATGATATTACATGCGTGCGACCGCGAGCGATCAAGTCGCAGGCAGTAGCGGATTTGCTGGCACAATTTCCCGATAACAGTCACGAGCCGGTGATTGAAGAAGAATTTGAAGGACCTGAAATCTATGCAGTCGATGTACCCTATTGGACGCTCCATTTCGACGGTTCGTCAACAAGGAAATGCGGAGGCATTGGGATAGTCCTGACCAAGCCAGATGGGGAGGTCATACGGATGTCCGCAAAGCTTGACTTCGCAGTCACCAACAACGAGGCAGAATATGAAGCTCTCATTGCCGGACTTCGAGCGGCGAGAGCTCTGGAAGTAAGCAACCTGGCGGTCATGGGGGACTCCAAGCTAATCGTCAAGCAAGCCTCGGGCGAATACGGTTTAAAGGAGATAAACCTTCTGTCCTACCGGACCTTGGTACAAAAACTGGTGCAACAATTCTGCGACGTCAGGTACGAGCACAAGCCCCGAGCGGATAACAGGCATGCAGACGCTTTGGCCACCTTGGGATCCAAGGTTAGCACAGACAAATGTCCTGCAAGAATCTCGATCGAAGTGCGAACATCGTCAGCGTTAACAGAAGACGCATGCGATGATGAATACATGGATGATGCGGACTGGAGAAAGGCAATCTTGAGGGCCATCGCAGAAGGCACAAGCAACGAGAATTGGGCACTCACAAAGGGGTATTGCATACATGACAACACCCTTTACTACAAGTGCCCTGGCGGAATACTCATGCGATGTGTCTCCGAGCAAGAAGGACAACTGTTGTTAGAGAAGATTCACCAACATGCTTGCGGAGAAAGCGAAGTGTCAATCTATCGGAAAGCTCAGAGATATGGCATTCACTGGCCGGACATGTCAACGGCCGCGACACTGATACAAGGAAAGTGCGAGAGTTGCGCACTGATCAAAGACTCTTTACTCATTGCTCTGACCGATGATGATGCGGATTGGAGGAAGCCACTTCTTGATTTTCTCACCCAAGGTACCGTACCCGAATCGAGAAAAGAAGCTGAGAAATTGAGGAGGAAAGCATCCCGATACGTGGTACAAGAAAACCTGCTTTGGCGAAGAGGCCATGAGGGCAACTTGCTGCGATGTCTAGACAGCAGGGAAGCACAAGAAGTGATGGACCTTTCTCATCAGGTGGAACACCAGGGGGGTGCGAAATTATGCAGGCAACTCCTCTCAATTGGATATTTCTGGCCCACGATGGAGGCTGATTGCCGCACCAAAGTACGACGCTGCCAGGAGTGTCAATTTAAAGGAAATCTGGTGCACGCTCCTGCTGTAGATCTACATGCATTGGGAACGCCATGGCCTTTTCACACATGGGCTCTGGATTTTATTGGCCCCATTCGACCAACCTCGCATGGGAATCACTTCATTCTCACCGCCACTGAGTTGTTCACCAAATGGGTAGAAGCAATACCACTGAAGACGGCAAATGCGTTAGCTGTGATCAATTTCATCCAAGAAAACATCATATGCAGGTTCGGAATTCCCAACACCATCCTTTCAGATAATGGTACTCCTTTTGTTAATCGCCAGGTGGCTGCGAAGCTAGCAGAATACAACATCAGGCAGATATGCTCCACCCCTACTACCCGAAAGGGAATGGGCAAGCAGAAGCGACCAACAAGACGCTGTTGAGGATCTTGAGCAAGATGGTCGCAGATGACCACAAGAAGTGGGCTGATTCCTTAAGCATAGCCCTGTGGGCTTACCGGACTTCTCCAAGGACACCCACAGGGGTCTCACCATTCCTCCTATGCTATGGGGCTGAGGCTGTGGTACCTGTGGAGGTGAAAGTTAACTCAGCAAAATTGGCCTTCCACGCATTGTACGACAATCAACGAGATCATGACTTAGTCTTGCTAGAGGAAAAGCGAGAGCAAGCTAAAAGGACCAACAAACGGTATCAAGAAAGGATTGCTCGTGCGTACAATAAAACAGTCCAACGGAGAGACTTCGCAGTGGGAGATTTGGTCTTGCGCGCATCTGACCATTGCATGCGAGAGGCGGCTCACCCAAAGTTCGCTGCCAATTGGGAAGGACCCTTTGAAGTTACAGAAGTCTTTGACAGTGGCTACTGCAGCATACAGAGGTTGCACGGAACAACCTCAACTCCAAGCTCAGTCAACATGCGCTGGATTAAGAAGTACTATCCCTGACTTCTCTCATTTTATGCGTTTTATTACAACGTTGCCTTATGCTCTGTATAGCTATGATTCGCACGTCTTCTCTCCCATATGAGAGAATTGTAATCTCATCTCTCCCATATGAGAGTTCTATAATAAAAGACTTCTCCCAAATGAGAAGAACTTTATGCTTCTAGACGTCTTTATTGTTTAATTTAGTTCATTATTACTGTTAGCAAAAGCCTATCCGCCGTGATAGCAACTTACTCGAATACGATCTTAATTGATCTTCTAAGCCTATCTGTCACGATAGCAGCTCATGCGAAATGATCTTAATTGATCTTCTAAGCCTATCTGCCACGATAGCAGCCCATGCAAATACGATCTTAATTGATCTTCTAAGCCTATCTGTCACGATAGCAGCTCATGCGAAATGATCTTAATTGATCTTCTAAGCCTATCTGCCACGATAGAAGCCCATGCATATACGATCTTAATTGATCTTCTAAGCCTATCTGTCACGATAGCAGCTCATGCGAAATGATCTTAATTGATCCTCTAAGCCTATCTGTCACGATAGCAGCCCACACAAATATGATTTTAATTGATCTTTTAAGCCTATCTGCCACGATAGCAACTCAGGTGAACATGATCTTAAATGATCTCTCAAGCCTATCTGTAACGATAGCAGCATATGCGAGTACGATCCCAAGTAATCTTTCAAGCCTATCTGCTATGATAGCAGCTCATGCGAACATGATCGTGAATGATCTTCCAAGCCTATCTGTGGCGATAGCAGCATTATGCAAATGCGATTTAAAAATCGTTCTTAAGTCTATCTGTTGTGATAGCAACATTATGAAAAATGATCTTAATCGATCTACAAAGGCCTATCTGATGAGATAGCACTTGCACTTTAATCTGACACAAACCACAAGCCTATCTGCCAATGTAGCAAAGCTATGCAAACGTGATTTCAAACAATCTAAGATCATATCTGCGATTTATACAGCAGATAGCAAATACAAAATGTGTATTTAGCACCACAGAAGGCGAAATTTGCCGATACGCATGCGAAATTGTAATCTGTTGTAACAAGACAGCAAATCATGCAAAGAAATTTATCATTATGAGTCGAAAGGACTTACAATTTATCTGTCTAGATAACAGCTTACAAGCGAAAAAGCTCAAATCTAACTACGTAGCCAACATGGCTTACAATGAATCTAAAAAGTAACCTACAAGCGAGAAGTTACACATCGGGGGAATCCTAACTGAAAAAGGATGAACCTAATGGTCCTAACACCAGCTATGCGATACACAGATCCGCGCCCAAAGATCTGTAGCAAGTAGGACGCTCCTGCGAGAAGATCAGCCCGCCATTCGCTACGTCCCTAGCAGCAAGATCTGGGTGACGCTACGCCCAAGATCCCAGGATTTGACAAGGCCTCTGTCTGATCAAGATATATACCAGAGGAACACCTGTTCTGGCGTGTGTAGCCGTGCAAAACAGGGGAGCAGTCATTCCTCGGGTAATGGGCTCCTTGTCCAAATAGACGAGCGCATTGGCTCGCCACCCTGAGTTCAAGAACGAGGAGGCAAGAAATTCTCCTCCGGGCATGCTGGAGGAGAATCCCGCCGTTCATTACGAGTCGGTAGCAAGGTCAGTACGGTGCTGCACCTCGCCGGGAGGCGGCCGGAAACATGACCTGCAAGCATAACAGACGAAGAAAATTCTTCGAACAAACATGAGGTGTTATCTGCATCTTCTCTATGATAGTTGCAAAGATCAGTAAGCCTTATCAAGCGGATCTTGGAAACTATTTCTATAGCACAAAGCGCAAAATCAGGATTCACAACTTGAAGTTGCCATGAATCAACGAAAAATAAGCGTTGAAGCCAGGAGTCGTAAGGACTCACGGCAAAGCACATTTTGGGGATGAAGAGCCCAAATGACAAAAGGCAGGGTTTATATAGACCTTGTGGAGACTCTTCGGTTTCCAAGACGAGTCAGCAGAATTTGAAAAGAGGGTAAGGATCAATCACTTACGCCTTGAAAAGCGGTAACAATCAATTACCCTACTAAAGGCTACGACGATTCGGTTGCGTATCCTAATTAATGATGGATAGTCATGATACGGATGGACTTCCCAAGGAAGGCGTGCTTATCTAATGAGTAATTAGCGCGAAAATCAAGGCAGAGTATCAATTGCTGACGTCATAAATTGATATACACAAAGATATTCGAGCAAATCCCGGAAAAGGCAAAACGGGCACTTCAATTCTTTTTGAAAAAAAAGGGGGGGGGGGAGAAACCCTAGCAACATTACAGTAATGTTTTGCTACTCTTAAAACAAGCCTTTGATCAAGGAATCGTTAGGGGTAAACTGACGGCTCAGATTTTCCACTTGCTCCACTTCCTGCTTCAATTGCTCGCATTTGACATTCATCTCATGATAGAGCTTCATAGCCTCTTCAACCTTTTGCTTTTGCTGCTCTACCTTCTGCTTCTCAGCCGCGAGGTTTTGGTGGCCGCGTTTCAAAGTCACGGCCGCGCGAATCGGGGTAACTCTTTTGATAAGAAACTTGAAGCCCAGCCTGCCTTGAACTTTGGCGAGAAGATTTTGGCACATGCCAAAAAGCAATTCGGCACTCTGAGGAGAAATGGTCGCAGGTGTGGCCGCGGACAGTTGCTCCAAAATACAGATGGCTTCGAAAAGAAACAGCCTCCTGTCAAAGGGCCCTATCTCCAGAGACCTCGAAAATGACTGGGGGTAGGTGAGGCGCATCCGAACTAGCCAGTCCACATCGGCTTGCTTCAAACCTGAAGCAATGTCAAGCCAAGTTATACTATCAAATTCAAACGCGAGATGCGAACAAAAAATCATGACATACAAGTTCCTTCAAGGATCTCGCGCAGAGAAGGAATGCGCATTGCTGGGGTGGTTGAAGACTGTCCTCGCTCCATTGCCCTTCTATCAGCTGCGAGCTCTAACTCCTCATAGTTGGGGGGAAGAGTATAAGCCGCACCAGGTGCGATCGCAGCCCCGACCTGCAAGCCCCAAAAGCTCCACGCAGGAAGAGGTGCCACCGACTCAGTCATCGCAGGAGGCGTGGTGGCAGCCGAAGTTGTTTGGCGAGGGATACTTTCAGATGCGATAGCATCAATAGCATTTGTTCTTATTTCCTCAGTACCAGCATGGACATATTCCTCCATTAGCACAGTGTCAGCCTCGACATCATCAGAAAGTTCGATGATGTCCTCAAAAGGCTCTTCTGCATATTCAGCAGCCGCGACGGGCTTCTCGGTATGAGAACTCGGAACCAGGACATAGGACGCAGAAGGTTGACTCCTTTGCTCCAAAACGGGTTCATCAGCATTGCCTGCGATACAAAATGCAATGGTGTGAGGTAACTTGTATCGTATGTTATTTCATTATCTTTGCTAAGCTAAGAGCAAGCACCTCCACGCGAAGGTGGGATTGCAGTATCCTCGCCATACGCTAAGGACGTGGAACCTTGCCCTATTAATGTGTCTTCATTAAGCATGTCTTTAAGATGAGCGTGACCTGGGGCGCAAAGAAACCAGTCATGATTATGTTTTGAGTTGCTAAGCCTAGTTCATGCATATCGTTCAAGTGATTACCTGAGGGTTCACCGCACTTGCCTACTAGCCAACGGCGAATGTCAGCTTTTGACACACCATGCTTTAATGCACCAACAATAACATCTCCATAAGTTACTGCGAGATTAAAAATCTCACCTTCATTGCCGCCTGCGATTTCTTCAAAATCTGCTTGGGCTTGCTCTAAGGCTGCCGCATCCTCTTCTGGAGCCGCATCTTCCTCTTCCACTTGAGGAGCTATCTCTTCTGGAAGCATGTCTTCCTCGTCAGTTGGACGCACTAGGTCGTCGACATGTTATTCTTCAAGGCTCCTCTGCCTCACACGCTCGAGCTCCTCCTCTTCTCGCTTTCTTCTCCTTTCAGCAGCTTCCGCAGCTGTCTTCCTTGACTTGGCGAGAATATCCTCGCTTATGGGTTCATCAGAAATGCCAGAATGAGCACCCCTCTTCTGCCTCTTGGCCAAAAGGCCACTGATGGTCTCATCATCATCATCATCTGCGAAGGAACGATTGATCCAAAATCAAGTTGCAAAAGAGTTAAGATAATGAGAAGGGAAACGCGATTGAGATACCTCCTGATTCTTCCTCATGTATCACATTTTCCTCCCTGACTCTGACATCTTCGACTCTTTCTTCTTCTTCTTCATCTTCTTCTCTTGACTCCCGCCTCTCCTCTTCTTCCTCCTGGCCGAATGGAACGAAGGTTTCCACCGCGAGCTCCTTCCGTGCTTTACCGGTCATGCGACCTTTGCCTTTGTCCTTGGCAGAAAGGGACCTCGCAGGAGGGGAAGTTGGAGCGCTTCTAGGGGAAGAAATTGTAATTCCTCTTTGCCTGGGCCTCTTCGCTCTTGGCGCGGCAGTCGCTGGAGGAGGCGGATCATCTCTAGGGGGAGACAAGGCTGGAGCATTGTCTATTAGCGAGTCAGCAAAAGCATTCATGACCTCGCGAATCCTGGCCTCGACCTCGGGATCCATTCTCGATGCTAGCCGAAACGGCTGTCCTTGTCTTCTTGTGGTAACAATGGTGTTAACCAGCGATTTGGAGCGCTCACCAGATGCAAACCTCCGCACATGGCACTACAGCAAGCAGTGTAGAATGAGATGTCAATACGTGGAAGTAAAGAAGCTTAGCGCATGCAAAAGAAGCTGCTTACCTTAGCAAAAGTTTCGCTATATCTGATGACATGCGAGTTGCCTTTCCTAACCGCAGCGATCTTTTCATCTAGAATGATGGTGGGACACAAATGGTTCTCGTGATCCAGTAATGAATAGCAACCATATTCAGACTCGTCCAGACTGCAATTGGGACGAAAAGGAAAAGAGTTCCTTTTGATCACAGGAGCTCTGCTTGGCTGGGGGACCGACTGCGTCTCGAATCTTTTCTGCTGGGCGTTCCAGTATGCGAGCGAGTTTTTGGAACAACTGCCTTCACGGTTACCTGCAGGTTGCTCAAAGGGAAGATTGCTCAGCAAGACTGTTTTGCACTCCTTTGTCAACAGACGCTTATAGCAGCCTCTGATAATAGACTGCGACCAGATTGATGGGGCCACTGCATCAAAGCCGAATTGGGGAGAAACGCGAGTGGGATCAACATCCATAGTAATCCTCTCATACCTCGGCGCGAGCTCACGAATATGCTCTGCGAGAGCAGGAAGGGAACCTCACAGGCACCAGCAAAAGAATTCGCGATAGCGCTCATGGAATGCTCTCCATCTTCGAAGAGGAGCTCTTCTGAGAAGACAACACCCTTAGAAGGGTACAGTTTTGGAAACCATCTCACGTTTTCGATACGCATGGCATAGGGCCTGGCTATGAACTCTTGCCGATTGTCGCATATCAGGCTCCAAGCGCACTTGGTGTTATTTTTCCCGAACCACCTTGCAGCTCTGCCGCTGTTACGTTCCTCCACCGCGCCTGGGGGACACCACTTGTTGGGCTTGGAAGCAGCTGGGGCATAGGAAGGCCATCGCTCGAAAACCCACATTGACAGGAAAGCGATATTAATGTAAGTCAGTATGTCGAGGCGGCCACGCGATTCCTTCATGGCCACGACCAGCTGATCCAGTCTGTAGTACAATGTGCCCAAGACCAAGGGTCCGAGTGCGACTTTCTGGCCGAGGGCCAGTTTCACAGCAAGGGGCAGAACGTGATAGAAGACCCCATCGTGCGGGTGACCGTCGATTAAGTACCTCGACAACTAGGCACATAGGAAGGCACAAAGGGTCAAGTAATAACCCTTACCCTCCACATAGTTCTTAGCCTCTGGGTTTTGACTCAAAAGCTTCTTGGTAATGCTGCTGTTCGCATAATCACGGAAAAAATACTGCACCCATTTGTTCCAAGTATTCTTCGCAGATGTGTCAACCAACTGCCAGTCAGGAAGGGCTTTTGCAGTGGTCCACCGGGTGGAGATTTTCTTTACCTCTGACAAGCACTCCTCCATCTGCGTGTACAAAGCAATCTCCGCATCCGTCCTCAAGGGACTCAAAGGGTCCACCTCACCCATGGGTGACAGATCATACATCATGTGTACGTCCTCGAGCGTGGGGGCAGCCTCGAACTCAGCAAAGTGAAAAGTGTGAGTCGCAGGCGAGTAGCGGGAAAGAAGGTTTAGAAGCATGGACTGGTCCAGCTTCACGGCGGCACCCTTCATAGCACGAACGGCGAAGTATACGCCGGCCTCATTTAAAGTCATGGCGTGATGAGTCAACACATGGTCAATCCATTCATCCATATAGTCCAATTTCTGAACAAAAGCTTGGGTGGAAATCGCAGCGTACGGGAAGTACCCATTTTCGATTCCCAATCGAACCACGTCTTCGGAGCCAATCAACTCAAGCAAGGCCGAGTTAACTAGAGGGGTTAATGTTTGCAATCCCTCATTGGGGACAGAAGTAGGCAGTTTCTTTGCCTTAACCCTAGCATGGTAGAAGTCTTTGCCACCCAGATATGGGGCTTTTCGCCATAAAGCTCGCAGAAGATCAGGTATTTCTTCGTCCTCCTTGGTGGGTCTAGTTCCTTTTGTCTTTGCCATTCCTGCGGAAAAGCAAGAAAAAAGGGGGGAGAAATACGCACACTTCAGTTTGAATTTATGGGAAGAAAGATGAACAGTCTGGTACCAATTTCAGAAAATTGGAGATTGGAATTGTTTGCATTATCAGGGATTTCAGAAACCCTACATTCAAAGTCTTTATCATTGGAGGACTAAATCGAAAGTTGGATTTAAAGATTTTCACAAGTTTTCAGCAGATAATATGTCATGGGTTTGCAGATCCAACGCAGTTCAAATCATATGCTAGCATTTTAAATCAAAATTGAACAAGGCCAACCTTGTTTCTGTAAGGCTTGCTTGGATGCAGACAGTTGAAGAAGACGATTTGTAATTCTGAACTGGTGATTGATTATCTGAATCTGCTCTTGAAGACTTCCGGGTATCATTCACTTTAAGAGAATGAAGTGATGCTTTGCAACAATGGAGAGTACAAAGTATTTATCCAAAAACAATGAAGGGTTGCGTCCTTTCAGCAGTCGAATCGCAACCGTCACCGTCGAATCGCGCAATCACAGGACAAGCTGACGTCACGCCTAAAACCCTAAAGGCCAGACGGCACGACTCTAGGGGTTTTAGGTCATAATGGCACGCACGGGGGCTGAATTTACTCATATTTGAATTGGTGCGTGGCGGCGACGCGTATGTTGGTTTCCGCGCATGGAATTCTATCCAGCTATGAGTCTTCACGCGCAGAAAGGGGGCTAATGTAGATAGTGCTTTCTGAGCTGACAGATCTTGGCCACGTGGCAATCATCCAACACACCATATTGTGCTCCACACACACTGGATCACCAGCCGCGCTGATCCATGTGGGGGCTGCGAGACAGGGCCCTCGCATACCACCGCACGGGACTTGTAGGGACTTAGTGGTTTGGAGGCTAGAGTAAGTCCTGTCGCGTGCGAGCCAAGCCCGCACGCGACCTTTAGTAACTGCTTTTGAGAGATTTATGGCACGAGCTCCATTAACCCGGTCAAACCCGGTCAACCCCATAACGGTTCCGGTATTCGCGCACAACGTGCTGTAACGGTCCCTATATATGCAGACGAACGTGCCGTTGTGGTTAAGCTAATTAAGCCGCCATTGATGGGCGCATTAACCACACTGCAACGGTCACATTCTCCGTTATATATAGGACGTTAACCTTTCCATAAAAAGGAGAACACACCAGCCATACGCGGAAGCTCTGCCAAACCTCTGTCTCTCTCTCAGACATTACTACTGCCTTACTCTCTCCCTACACACAACCCAAATCTTCCTGTGCCATCTCTGATCCTCTACTTACGGTGTACACGGAGTTCTCTTTGCCGGAATCTCTTGTGCACAAAGACCATCTATCTTCATGCGATTAGCTACGAGATAGTTTATTTGAGACTGAGATTGTTGAATGGCCAATTTGGTCATTCATGTGAGGGATTGTTGGATAGAGTTGAAGCTCTTGAGCTCAAGTGTGAGCTCAACTTGAGCTCTTGAGCTGAACTGTGAAAGAGCAAATTATCGTGTTGAGATGACAATCTTTCGGCTACGATTATTGGTATAGAAATGGTGTTAATTAATAAACACGCACGCGCGCTCCACTTTGTTTCTGGTCTGGGTCGTGGGTTGACCCAGATGTAATATGGTGTTTATATTTTTATAACACAATTTTATTTCTCCTGGAAACAGTTTTTTCCTACGAAGTAAGAACGTGAGAAGAGGTTCCGTACGTGGGTTGTGGCTTCAGCCACGTTCTCCTTCTCCTCTCTATAAAGAACTGAATACGTTCTCAAATCAACACGAGAACAGACACATCTCTCTCAATCCCGCTGCTCTTTCTTTCACTCAAACTGTTCAAACGGAGTTTCGTTCGGACAATCAAGCGTTCGTTCTACACTAGTTGAATGGACAAGAGGAGTCCTGGGAGGAGATTGTTCCGTTCAAAACGATAGCACCGGGGAGCAAAACACTTTAAGGAAAACGTTCGTCAACGCGATCCTCGTCTCTATAAGTTCTGCGACTTCGGTGACATGTTCTTCATCTGCATTTTTTGTATTGCGCAGATTAATAATCTAACAGTCTGGACGAACAAACCCACCTGATCTGCCAGGAACTCCGGAGAAGCCAGAGTAACCCTGACCATCTCTAGCGGCTGCGTCCGCCATAGATTCCTCTCTCTTTCTCTCCACCCTCACCACTCTGAAGTCAACCCCATTCCCTCTCTTTCTATGTCCTCCGGGCAGTGGCAGACGCATGATTTAGGTCGAGTAGGGGCCCACCTTTACTATAACAATTTATATAGAGTTTCTTCATGACCAAGTTTTTTACATAATTAATTATTTTTAGGATAATGATATAATAATTTCACTAAATCTTATAACTCACAAATACATATATCAAGAAATTCTGGAAGAGTGAGATATTTTATCTTCTTATCACAATATTAATCAAGTTAGATAGATTGTAACTAGATGAGTGTTGTTGAGATTTTAAATTTTGAGGGAGGCATTTCCTATAACTATGACGAAAAAGATGTTGAAATTATGGGGGCAAATATGAAATTTTGCAACCTTGCGGGGCCCGGGCCCTCGCTCGCCCCCTCCTAGGTCTGCCACGGCCTCCGGCGGCGATGCAGACGACTTAGTCTTTGTACTGACGGAAAAGTTGACATTTTTTTTTTTACTGGAGTGTGATGGTACATTGGGCAAAGAATAGGTTGTAATGTGGGCTTCTGTTTGTGATTGGGCCTAATAAGAACATGTTTTTGTATAGATTGGGTTTAATTGGGATTACCCATTACTACCTAGCCCTATAAATCTGGCCCATTAAAATCCAACAAATATTATGCATTAAATGGAGATGGGTCAAATAAAATCCCACTTCTATAAATTCAGTCCAAATCCGACCAATTCGTCCATTTTGTCAGGACAAAACTTTTGCTTTAGTAGTAGCTTCCACTGCTTCGAGCCTTCACTTACCTGGGAAGGGAAGCCAGCAGATAATAGGTGAATAAATACTGCTCATATCATCTTTTATGATCGAAGACAGCCATGAAGGGAAGCTCTAAACCTAAAATTGTTGTGTAAAATCATAGGATTAACATTTGCTCAATCTAATTACAAACATGGAATCTTTGTCTTCCCTAAAGCATTGATACTAATAATTTCAATGGAAACTTAGCCCAAACAAATGTACACAATAATTCTTTACCCCTCATGCTCTTTGTGCCTTGGTGGAAATGCTTATACAAAAAGTCGTGTAAACGAATAACATATGGTAATCTCAAATGGTTGGTGTAGTGGGTGAAGTTTGGAACGTAAGAGTTTGCTCCTCTTGAGGTCAAGCTCTACGACAATCAATAATTTTTGAAACAAAATAAATTTAAACGCGGTGCGCAAGCTGATCCGAACACAACAATTATCTCAAAAATAAATATTTAGTTTTCCAACCCAATTTGTTTGTACATCTCCACAAAATCATTAATGTCTTAATTAAGAATTGTCCTACTCTGCAATTACATGTCTAGATTCATCCACTAGATTGTGACATTTTCTTGGTTGTAGGCGAAAAATGAAATGAAGGTTTTAAGTGGGGAATACAGAGAAGTCAAGAACTCAAACCAAATCTAGAAGGTTCTCATTAGCCACCAAATTCTACTACTAAACTGAATGACAAAGAAGTGGAAGGTGATAAGGAGGTCTTGGTGGAACACCAAACATGAGGTCCAAAATCACACCCACAGCACACTCTAGATAAGAAAAGAATCCACACTCTGCAACCCCATTGGCTTCTCCATACCACATTTCTATATCCCCCTGGCCCCTCATTTTCTCAATCAACCAATCCCCAACACCAAAACCCATCTCTCCCTTCATCTCTCTCCCAAAAAGAAACTCAATTCTCAGGCAGAAAACTCATCAATGGCATCAACAATAGCAACCATGGCCATGATCAATGCCAAGTGCCTAACCTCAAACCCCACCAAACCCATCAATCTTTTGAAGCCAACAACAAAACCCATCTCCCTCCCTTCCCTCCCAACCCTCCAGAAATCCATCTCCCTCTCCTCTTCCCTCACCGGCACCGCCCTCGCCGGAGCATTCTTCGCTTCCCTGAGCACCTCTGAGCCAGCCATGGCTGCTCAGCAGATAGCCGATATCGCGGACGGCGACAGCAGGGGGCAGTTGTTGTTGCTTGTGGTGGCTCCTGCTCTTGCTTGGGTGCTCTTTAATATTCTTCAGCCTGCTTTGAACCAGATCAACAGAATGAGGAACACCAAAGGGGTGGTGATTGGGCTGGGATTGGGTGGTTTGGCTGCATCAGGGCTAGTTGGTACAACACCTGAGGCATCAGCAGCAGTTGCTGAGGCTGTTGCTGCTGGGAGTGACAACAGAGGGCAGCTGCTGTTGCTTGTGGTGACTCCTGCACTTGCTTGGGTGCTCTTCAACATTCTTCAGCCTGCTTTGAACCAAATCAACAGAATGAGGTCTGAGTAGTATTAATCAATGGGAATGATACTATTATATGTATAGAACATTATTTTTGATTTGCCATGTTGTAGGGTATGTTGCTGAAATCAAACTCCTCCTCCTTGTTTGGAATGTTTTGGTTAATGGGTTACTCTCAAAATTTGGTCTTTTCAAATGTAAAATCAGCATTGTTATCTGTTCTCTCGCTAGTACCATTATATGCTCTGCTGATGCCAGATTTTGTTGCTCATATAACTAGATCTGACGTACACCAGGGTCATGAAATAATTCTAAACGGACATAATTTTTTCAGACATAATTTTCAACTTTAGCGATTTTTTTTAGGTACCAATGTTTTTTTAAAGAGTTTAGCATTTTCATAGTAGGTTTGGTTTTACTACATTAAGAAATTATGTCTAAAATTGTGTCAATGTAGTATTACTCATAGATTCCATCTTGTTATTCAGCATGATACTCTTTCGTAATTGCCAAGAAGTTTAGAAGTATGAGGGTCGGGGGAGGACTTGCACCCGAGTCCAGCGCGTGGTGTCGTATACCCCCTGTGTCCCAAGTTGAGCGTTGCACTTTTTTCAACTACTTTGAGGAGATTATTTTACTAGCAAAACGATACTGAAAGTTGTTATTCTTCTAATAATGTTGTAGATTAATGTTACCATACAACATTGTGAAAGTATTTGCATGTTCTTGTTTCGTTTTCCTCGTCAATTAGCCTCCTCAAAATATTTAAAAAAAATTATAACATGACATAGAGAGTATATTCTGACACTTAAATCTACATTATACGTAGGTTTGTGGGTATAGACCCTAGAATAGGCACCTAATCGATGACCACTCCAAGGGATTGTGTCAGCTACCACTCTGATTATTCTGTCTCTTTATTTGACTTTTTTGACCGGGTGATTTAGATCGCAAAACGTTGCAATTTTTTGATAATTTTTTCACCGTGTTATAGAGCAACGTTTACTTTACAACACAACACAACTTATCAAAAAATTATATTATTTCGCTATCCAAATCACCGGATCAAAGCAACTCAGACAATAGTGGCAAAATAAAAAAATGGGGAGAAAAAGAAGAATCAGAGTGGTTGGAATCACAGGGTGCTTCTGGAAAGATGCGCACCCGCCTTGAGTGCTTTGCAGGTGACACAGTCATTGTGAACGTTTTAATTGAGAAAATTGCAGCACCTGCACCCATGCTTCTTAGGTCCAATGCACACACTAGTAGTTGATTTGTGAGTATTTATCCTTTGCTTGAACTAAGGAAATGGAACCTTTTTTTTTTTTAAGAAAAGTAGCAGTTTCATTAATATGTAAAGGCAAACAGCCAAAACATACAAGGCTATGATAGCCATTCAGAGACATTATGTGTCAATACCAGAGCATTCTTGGCACAACAATGAGCCAACATATTCTTGTCCCTGGGAATAAAGAAAAAAATACAACCAGTGAAGCTCTTAGAAATACATAAACAATCTTCAATCACCGAGTTGGCTTCAGACTGGTAGCTAGAAGTCTTTGATGATAGACAATCAATAATGACTTTGCAATCACTGAAAATTGAGATGACAGCGATTCCATTCATTTTAGCAAAGAGCAAGGCTTCTCTGATGGCAATGGCTTCCAGTACCACTGGCTTTGTAATGTTACTGAATTTTTTCATCACTCTTCCAATATTTTGTCCAGACTGATTCTCCAAAATAGCAGCAATTCCGCCCAGATTTTGCTCAATTTTAACAGCTGCATCAGTAAAGACTTTAATGCCATAAGAATTAGGGAAGCACCACTCATTTTTAGATACCAGTTCTCTGTGCTGCACATGATGAAAATTTGAATCAAAATACTCATAAAATTTACACTCATCGGACTCCACTTAATTTGGTTGAATCTCCAATCATTTCTAGCTCTCCAAATTTCCCAGCAAATGGAAATAAACAATCCAAGAGCTTTCATTTTTTCATCTGCTTCTTCCATTTTTTCGAGAATGCTCCTCCACCAAATTTGAACAGAAGCTTGAGGAGGAAAGGAAGAAATAAATCTAAAAGGGGAGAGAGTCCAGACCTCCTTTGCAAAGCTGCAATTCATGAAAATGTGAAGTTCAGATTCCTCCCCTTCTCCACAAGACGAGCAAATGCTGTCCACATTACACCCTTTGAGAGACAGTCCAGCAGCTGATGGAGTACCACCTTGAAGTAATTTCTACCAAAAAATTTTGATTTTTGGAGGGATGCAAAGATCCCACAACTTTCCCCAGAAACCATCAATAATAGCACTATGGCTACCTTGGTTATGTGGTGAGGCCTTTTTCTTCTGATCTCTGAGCACCCTGTAAGCAGATTTGACAGAGAAGCACCCACTGCTTGTGAAGTGGCATATCCTTCTATCTGCACAGTTTAAACCAGTAACCGGAAGAGACAAAATTAATGCGGCTTCTTCTTCATTAAATAGGCCATAAATGAGATCACAGTTCCAACTTCTTGTATCATGATCTACAAGCTCAGATACCCTTTCAAGGCTGCAACCAAGAGATTTTTGGGATCTAACAAAGAAACAATCAGGGTTTGGGATCCAAGGATCATCCCAAATCCGGATGTTATGCCCATTTCTGACACTCCACCTCCAGCCAAGTTTTAAAACATTTCTCCCTTTACAAAGACTTCTCCACACCCATGAACAATTTCTTGGGATAGAAGCATGCCAGAAGGAGGAATTTGGAAAATACTTTCCTTTGAAAAATTTCTTAAATAAAGAAGAATTTCCATCAACCAACCTCCAAGATTGCTTTGCAAGGAGAGCTAAATTGAATAAATGCAGCTCTTTGAAGCCAAGGCCTCCAAGAGATTTATCATCACAAAGCAAGTCCCAATTATTCCAGTGAATTTTCCTATCTTTTCCATTCTTACTTCCCCACCAAAAATTAGAGATAATCGATGAAATTTCACAACATAAACTCTTTGGAAAAAGGAAACAAGACATCGCATATGTGGGAAGGGATGAAAGAACATAATTGATAAGAACTTCCCTCCCACCAGCACTTAAAAAAGCTTACTTCCAACCTGTAAGTCTTTCAAAAATCCTTTCTTTTACAAACTTTAGAGATTGAGTTTTTGACCTCCCAATTAGAGAGGGGAGCCCCAAGTAAATTCCTTCCTTAAAATCCTTGCTAATACGAAGAAAGGATTGAATAAATTTTTTCAATAAAGTGCTGGTATTGGGACTAAAGAAACACTGGGATTTATC
This sequence comes from Linanthus parryae, assembly GCA_023055425.1. Classification (NCBI taxonomy): domain Eukaryota; kingdom Viridiplantae; phylum Streptophyta; class Magnoliopsida; order Ericales; family Polemoniaceae; genus Linanthus; species Linanthus parryae. Next base: position 72,301,401 of record JALGPY010000002.1, read on the forward strand.
CCTATTAATGGCTTGTCCAGATGCCTCTTCATAAAGTCTAAGCACCATATTAATGGCACTACATTCATGTGCATTTGCTTTGCAGAAAATAAGTGAATCATCTGCAAATAATAGGTGGCTGATAGGGGGGCAAAATTTATTGAGCTTAATGCCAGAAATCCATTTTTGCCTTTCAAAATAATCAAGTGTAGCAGTGAAACCCTCAGCACATAAAGTAAAGAGATAAGGTGAGAGAGGATCACCTTGTCTAATACCTCTTGAAGGATTAATGAAGTCACTAAGCTCGCCATTGATAATTAATTTGAAGCCTGCCGACTTAACACAAGCCATGATCCATGAAACCCATTTGGAGTGGAATCCAAGCTTTTGCATTATTCTTTCAAGATACAGCCAACTCACCCTATCAAATGCTTTGGCCATGTCCAATTTAAGAGCCATCCATCCATCCCTGCCTTGTCATTTATTTTTAATTCCATGGATTAACTCTTGTGCTATCATTACATTATCAGTAATAAACCTCTCTTCCACAAATGCACTTTGAGAATCTGAAATAATATGCTTCATGACTTTAGAAAGCCTGTTGGCTAGTGTCTTAGAGAGGATTTTGTATAGCACAGAACAGAGACTTATTGGCCTGTAATCCCCCACTGATGTAGGGGCTTTGGACTTCGGCAAAAGAGCAATATGAGTGACATTTATGCCCCTTAGTAATTTCCCTGTCTTGAAGAACTCCTTGACTGCCACACAAATGTCCGGCCCTATAATATTCTAGAATTCTTGAAAGAAACCTGCGGTGAAACCATCATAACCGGGGGGACTTTCCAGGAGCCATCCCAAAACAAGCCGCTTTGATTTCCTCATCTGTCACAGGGCTTAACAAAAATTCATTCATCTCGGTAGTAACTTTCCTTTTAACATTTGAAATGACTGGCTCTGGGTTGCATGGAACTCCTTCAAATAGGTTCAAATAGTACAAATGAAATTCTTTCAAAATTGTCGCATTTTCGTCTCTCCAAATCCCGAACTTATCATTAACTCCTTTTATTGCATTTCTTCTTCTTCTTTGAGAAACCGCAGCATGAAAGAAGGCCGTATTTTTGTCACCTGCTACTAACCAGTCCTCTCTTGATCTTGCTTTCCAATATTTTTCTTCCTCTGCCCACAGTGATTCTAGATCAAGCTCTAACTTTTGAAGAAGATTGATATCAGCATTCAGCCCTTGCTTTCTTAATTGCTTCACATCTTCCTCTTTTTCTTTTATGTCTGAAAAGAGAGCTTTTCTATTTGTTTTACACCATTTCCTAAGTTCCAGCCTGCAGAATCTAAGCTTTTCCTTTACTCTGTATATTGGAACTCCTTTGATCTTAGTACTCCAAGCTTTCTTTACCACATCAGAGATACCTTCCATCTTCAACCATCTGTTATCAAATCTGAAAGGGAGGGACCTGCAACTTTGAGGGGAAGGAAACAAATCCAAAACTAAAGCGCAATGATCCGATCCTGAACATAAGAAATGTTTCAAATATGCTTTACTGAAAGAGAGAAACCAGTCATTAGTAACCAGGCATCTATCCAACCTCTCTTCAATTCCATTACCAAAACCTCTTTTGTTCCACCAAGTAAAGGGATAACCCTCGAAACCAATATCAAAGAGGTTTGAGGATGAAATGAAATTTCTAAGAGGAAAACATGATGTCAGATCCCTTCTACTACCCCCTTCTTCTCACTGGGATCGGCATTATCATCAAAATCGCCCCAGATGATAGTTTTAAGAGCGCAATGATTCAAATATAACTTCAAATATTCAAATTGCTTGGCTCTTAATTTATCAACGGTATTAAGGTAAACAAAAATAGCATCCCAAGATTCAATGTAAGAAGAAATTTGAGCATGAATGAAGAAAGCACAGGACTTGATTACCCTTACATTGCAATTTCCAGTCCATAGAATGCCCAGCCCACCAGAGATACCCTTCGGAGCCACCCATAAATTGTTGATGTACGGCCTAGCACCATACTTCTTGATGAGGAAGGAACTTCTCTGTTTAGTTTCACTTAGAAAAATGACTTCAGGAGAAAGAAGATGAATCATCTTCTGGAATTGACGAATTGTCAGGGTTCTACCTGCACCCTGGAAATTCCACGCTAATAGCTTCATTGGGCCAATTGGGGCCATTCGGGGCTGGCTTCTTCCACCCGTGACTCTGTTGATTTTTGCTTCCTTGCCTTCTTATCTTCAATTGAAACCTCTAATTTATCGATTTCCATGAAGTCCTCTTTTCTCTTATGTAATATTCCTCCTTATTCAGCTTCCAAATTTCTTTTCCTTTCATCATCCTTCACGGAATTTCTTTCCCTGGCTCGTCTCTTCCACTTATGAGATCCGTTGATGGCGTCCTGTTTTGAGACTTCCTTTTGCGAAGATAAAGTTATGGAAACCACAGATAAATTAGGGTTTTCAGAGAAGGAATTACCAACTTGATTGGATGAGGGAGGGCTCAAAATTAAATTATTCATGGACTGGGTTGGGATGCTGATATTTCTTTCAGCCGGCCTTGATTGCTCATTAGAATCTCTTGGATCATTATTTGTGCTATGTTGATGATTGGGCTTTGCGGTATCAGGCCCACTTACAATAGAGTCCATTTTATTGATAGGATCCAATTGGCTCGATATAGAGAAGCGGTGAAAGGATTTTACACCCTTTTCAATTTCTTTCTTAACAAAATCAACGTTACCTCCTTCAATTGTTGACGTTTCGCCTTCCGAAATCGTCCCATTCAATACTTCCAGTTTCCCCATGTTTTTGTCTGCAGAGTCATCCTTCCCAATGGGTTGGCATGCTGTAGACCCACTTAACGAGGCTGACTCTTCGTTTTCCATGGATGGAGATACTTCGGCCGGTAACGGACGCCGCACCGGCGGCGGTTTCACATCACACATGGGCGCCGGTCTTCCTACCGACGTCGCTAATAATGCTGCAACCGATTGAGCCCTCAAATCGTGAAGATAATTACTGTTCTTCACAGTTCCTTTATCACAATCCTTCTTTTTCTTCTCACACCACCCTTCTTCATGACCCAAAATTCCGCAGTAATTGCAAACCAGAGGAAGTCTTTCAAACTTAAACTCGATCCAACAAGACTTCTCCTCTGTGAGACGCAGACGAAAGCCTTTAGGTAAAGGATTAGTTACATCGAGAATCAATTTGAGTCTAACAAATTTTCCTTCCTCTGCTGCTTTGGAAGGGATTTTAATATCAAGAACTTCACCAATTTTCGAAACATACTTCGTAAGGGTTTTTTCCGTAAGACAACAAAGGGGCACTTTTCAAAGCTGGATCCAAAAAGGAGACATTGAGAAAGATACCTGTTCAACATCATCTAGATGATTCCATTTGGTGAGCACAATGAGCTGATTGTTGAATGACCAGGGTCTTCCCTTAAGAATTCGTTCCATGTATTCTTCCTTTTCAAAGGAAAATCTGAAGACTTTCCTCCTCACTTCTTCAATTGCTAGTCCTTCTGGCCTGCCGCAAACTGAAGCCATCGTGCTTTTCAGACTTACTGAAAGTGATAATACAACGCGACTACTGGGATTTGACATCATTGTGCCATGTTCCTTTTTACTCCCTTCGTTTCTCCAAATTCTTCAAAATTTCCATTTCTGGACGTTTCATCTGGTTCTTCAAAATTTCCAACAAAGGAAACTTTTTACATAAAAAATACCATCTTACCCTTAATATTAAAACACCAACCCATTTTTAATTGGACATAAGTAATCAGAATTACCAACATAATCTAATTAATTGAGCCCAATTAAACATTAATGGATTAACCCATAGTTTTACCCTCCAACAACCCAACACACACACAACCACATAAACCTAATTCCAACCCAGACCTAAAATCTAACTCACTTCCTCATCTGTGTTCTTCGTCTCACTCAGCCGCCAGAGAAAGAAAGAGAGAGAGACAGAGGAAGAGGAGAAAGAGAGGGAGGGAGAGCTCCCCATCTTCGGACAAGAGAAAGAGAGATCTGAGAAATTGAAGGGCTTCGTGACTTCAAACAGAGGAAGCGATGGCGGCTTCAAACAGAGGAAGCGATGGCGGTGTCCTACGGCGGCGCTCTCCTACTACGTTGTAGATCAGCGGTGGAGTCTTCAAATCTCTCCACCGGTGAGTTTGACGGTAGTGGTGTCCTACGGCGGCGGCGGCCTCCTTCTCCCGCCTCCTTCTCTTCTTTTTTCTTCTCCTCCTCTTCCATTCTGTAGATCGATTATCTCCCACTCGTTTCTCCCCCTACCTTAGATCTGCCTTATTCTTCTTCTTCTTCTCCAGATTTTGACAAGAAAAGGAACAACTAGAGCTGTATAATTTGTGATACAGTAGGGTTGAAAATTGTTGATGTTCTTGATTAATTTGTGATACAGTAGGGGTGCTGTATAATCAGATGGAAATTAGTGTTCTTGTTCTTGATTAATCTGTGGAGTCAATAGAGTTGAATCTCATTGTTGTTAGTTGTGTTAAATGTTGTTCTGGATTAAAGGGGTGAGTCACAGGGGCGTTTTGGGTTTTTTCTGTCCTCTCTTAATCCGTGTGCCATCAATTTTTTTGAAAAAACGGCAGAAACAGAGGGAGTATGACACTAACATGAAAGAGTTTATCCTAAGGTACTACTATATTTTCCAGTTTTTTTTACTCTGTTTTGATGTGTTATTTATACCCCAAATGACATGTTGAAAGGCTCAAAGGATGGATATATACTGGATACTAGCAATACTAGTAGTAGCAAGAAACTTGACCTTCCATCGTGCCCATGGATGGAGTACCCGGAAACTGCGAGGTCTACTTAGCTAAGGCGACCTCCACTGCCATAGAACTCGCCGGAAATCGATCGAAAAGAGAGAGAGAGAGGAAATTTGAACAAGTGGGAAAGTGGACGAAATAGTTGTAGAGAAGAGAGGAACGAAATGGAAATATTTCATAATAATATGTTTGCAATTACAAGTCACCCTTTTATATATGAAGGGGAGGCAAATGCAATTAAGTAAACTATTTAACGGGTCTGCTGACTCAGCTACCTTGACCACCATCAACAAATCTGGCTCTGGCAGCCGTTCCAATTAGAGATTTAAATGGAACGACTATGTGCAACACTCCCCAAAGCACACGGCCGGCCGGGCCGCATGTTTGGAGAGATGTCTCCGTCCGAGGTGATGAACGTCATTGGGAACGGATAAGGATCGTCGGTTCACAGTTAGTACAACCATCTAACATCCAAATTAAATTTCTTATACAATCAAGATAAACCAGTGACATTTCTGAAAAGTACAAGTACATTAATTTACAATGAAAATTACTAGATGAAGTTTTGCGCAGTATAATATCCTAGCCATCCATGTCGTGAACGTCCCCCACCTTGGCATATGACCTGCAGTTTTAAAATGACAAAAGCCGACGCAGTTTAGAAGAAAATGATCAGCAAACGGCTGAGTAACCTAATACACATAGCAAGTAAACAGATTTATGAGGCATGTCAGGCATTTGATAAATAATAAATATCATTGGAATAACATTTGTGTTATTTCCTTAGACAAATTGTATGGCGATTTCAAATTTCATATTTTCAATCCAAAGATGTGGACCATCTTGGAGAATCACACAGGAAGTACCTTGCAATGTTTACACAACTTATCAATTTAAATCTCAAATGATAGTGTTATCTTTTCTCAATGATAAGATATCGAGTCCAGGGTTCATTTTACTAATTAGTTGATACGGCGAGTGATCATATCCAATTCACAACCACTTTTCTCATAATGTGCAAAAGCACAACCATAGTCATAACACAATCACAATGAGGTTCGCATCACAGCGCCTCATAACCACATAACAATAACCAATCACAATCTGTCCGAAACGTATCGTATCAGGGATATGGTACAAACCCACGCACAACAGCTTCCACTTTACATCATTACGTCTTTTACTTCATACAATCTTCCACGATGTAAATCAGGAGCTCCAAGTAAAGCCGGTGAGGCAGTTTTTCATGATAATCAGTATATGATTCATGAGAGTTGTTTGTGTTTGACCAATATTTGACCGGTACGGTACTTTTGATAATTTTGGCCCGTGTACTAGGTAATCAGGGCCTAATATGGTAGTCATATTTGAACACTATTTTCTCATTTCGCAATATATTTTAGATGTTCTTCTTTCGAATTCTTATTTTGGATTTATCATTTTTCACGTGAAACTTTCAAAGTAGAATTTTCAGAATCAAGTAAAGAATACAAATAAAGCATGTATGGTATTATATCAAAAATAACACACGCAAAACACGAAAGAAAGAAAGAAAGGCACACAACGCTAGGCATATTAACTTACCTCTAATCGAAATGACATATAGCTCGGAATAGTCCTCATGTCTAGATATAGCCCTTGTTGATGATCTCGTCGCCTACAAGTTTATACCTCCTAATCAATACACGTCCAACCTACCTATTTTGTTTAATAGTGAATTATTTTATTTTATTTTTATTGAATAGAAATGTCAATTCTATGATTATTTGAAACTCATGATTTATTCAAGTAAACCACAGTGGTATTTAGTAACTAACATCACATTATTTTTCACATATAAAGTACTAGTATTAGCTCACTTTCATTACCACCATATTTATTTTCATCTATGTATTTAAAATAGTTAATTAGTTAACCTTAAATATAAACGTAAATTAGTTAACAAAATATAATTATATAAGTAATAATGTTTAGGTAAAAGACAGGGGCTCCCACCCAGTTTCTGTTTTATATAAAATCACCCAACTTTTTGTTTATAACAAAATTACCCCCAATAACTCCAACATTCATCATCTTCTTCTCCCTTTCAAAGTCAAATCATGAATCTCATCCAACACAAATAACCATCGAATTTAGACTGTACAGAACTCAAATTCGAGTTAAAACATTCAGATTTTTGCCAAGAATCAACTAAAATGGTTACCGAAAGTGGGAGAAATCAATCGCCAAAGTTCAATCAAGAACTCGCCAGAATTAATGGAGTTCCGGTGGCTAGGTCTCCAGAATTGGTGCTCTCTGAGCTTGGTCGGACCCTTAGGAGGGTGGGTAAGTCGCCGGAAGAGGCCGAGAGGGAGGGGGAGACGTCGGCGTCGTTTCTCGTCGGAGGCCTTCGGTGGCGGCTCTTGGCCGCCACTATTTCTGCTTCTGTTCGATCAGACAGAGAGAGAGAGAACAGAGGAAGAGAGAGAGAGAGATCGAAGGCAGAGGGAGAGAGAGAGAGAGCAGGCGGTGGCAGTGGGGTGGTTTCCCTCGGACCTGGGGTCGACAATGGTGGTGGCCTTTGGCCACTGCTGTTGCTGCTCCTGGTGTTGTTTCGCCGGACATAACAGAGAAGAGAGGGAGGGAGAGAGAGATAGGGGCAGAGAGTGAGAGGGAGAGACGAAGGTTGTGCTGGTGGAGTTAATGGTGCTGGTGGTGATGGTGAGGGTGGTTGTCGTTAAATTAATCATAGTATACAAGTCTATGAAATTATAAATCCAAAAATATTAAACGAACTATTTCTAGCAACTCGTAATCGATCCTCAAGGTCGCAATTTATTAATTTACCATTAATGTAAAAAAAAAAGGGGTGTTACATCCTTCCCCCTTAAAAGGAGCTTCATCCTCGAAGCTAGCACTAATAGTTAAGGAAGCAAAGTCACATAAAGGTTCTAGAGTCTACGGCATCACTTATCGTCTCCACAACTAAACAAAATAAAGAGGTCGCAATGATCTCACATTCACAGCAATAACACAGGTAATCATGTCACAGCTAATAGCTATTCCAGTCGACAAGAGTCACAGTTTCGTACTGAGCTATCCCACAATCCCCCGGCTGGTTTAAATTTTATTACCGATTTAGTTGTCCAATATTACTTTAAATTTTGAAAATATTTTTATTCTTGTTTTAGTGGAATTCGAAAGATCGCACTAACTTAGAACCGTCGACTCTGATACCATATGCAACACCCCCCAAATCATACGGTCGGCCGAACCGTATATTTAGAAAGATGCCTCCGTCCGAGAAGATAAACCCCACTGGATACAGAGCACGATCGCTGGTTCATAGTTAAAACAACCATCGTTAATCCAAATATAAGTTATTGTACATTCATAATAAACCGGTGACATTATCTGAAAAACACAAGTACATTACATTCGAAAGGAAATTACTAGGTGATGTACTAAACATCCCGATACTCTAACCTTCCCCGTTGTGAACGTCTCCAACCTTACTCGTAACCTGCGGGTTTTAAAATAGCACAAGCTGACCGCAGAAAAACATTTAATCAGTGAAAACTGAGTAAATTCATACTGCAATATGTAAAACGAGTTTTGGCACAAAAGCATATAATATTTAACGAGAATCCAAATGAGCTGTCAAACAGTAACCGATTCCTTTCTTATCCTTAATTTAGCTGGCGTAATATTGCCCAGCGGATGTCAAATGCCCCAGAGAGGTTACGATGCAATATATACTACCATAGGGTGCATCTTGGAATATCTAAGATCCCAATTCACCCGAGGGTTGTGGGATGCCCATACGTCAATCCCCGCTCATAAACATTACTATGAGACCTTAAGAGTCGACACCCCTATACCGTTGTAACCCGCACAAATATAAGTAGTACTCCATAGTTTCATAATAAAAAAGGGATCGCTTACTGGAGCTCTCGACCGTAGCCATAAATATAAAGGAGGATCGCTTACTGGCGCCTCCGGCCGAAGCCATAACAATAAGGGGGATCGCTTACTGGCGCCCCCGGTCGTAGCCGTAATTTCCGCATCCTTTGTGCATTGCCCCAATTATGTTATAGTGCATTTGTTCATTTGCATTTCCCAATAACATGGTCCCGTTATTCCTCAAGCGTATCACTTGGATTTCCGGTTTTCATTCCCCAACCATAAAATTTGTACCCAATGCATGATTTTCAACCGTAATATTTAAAAGGGAAATTTCTCAAGATATATATCACAACCTTTGGTCGTTTCCAAGTATTGCAAGTTAAAAAAATTTGTAACGCACACAAAATCATGTTTTGACAGTTCAAGGTATTACACATATGAACTTACCGGTGATAAGTAGCTCGATGTATCTACGACAAGGGTGTCCTACCACTCGTACTAAACAAACTCGTCGTCTACGAAACCATTGCCTACAAATTATAATTTCTAATCAATTCAAATCCCAACTAGCATGTGAAATGCAATTATGCCATGAATGTCCTAATTATTGAGTGATCTTCCTTATTTTAATTTTAAAGATAACCCCAAAACCCTCATTATTTAAAATAATCTTCAAATCAATTATTTTGTCATTCTATAAAGTGGATATTTCTAAAATGTTGCTGAGGATTATTAGCAATTTCATTTAGAAACTCATATTTATTTAGTCACACAATTAGCCACACACTCCTATAATTAAACATTAAATAATATTTCACGAAATGATTTAGTTAACTTAAATATATCAAAGAGCATAATATCCCAATATCATTTAGTTCTAAATTTATTTGTATTTATTTAACACTTAGGAAATTCTTGAAACAATATTTTACTTTTACAATACATTTTGAATTCATAAATTAATCTCATAAAGAATGTATAGCTGTCTTATTTGTGGCAACATCCCAAGTTAAAACATTGTCTTAAACTTATATTATAAGAGTAGTCGTATATATTTATTCAAACTAAACTTTCCGCTATTATTATTTTTAGTAGTTAAAATCTCATTCTCAAAGTGTTTATACATGTTTTAGGCTTTTAGCTCATAACTTGTAAATAAAAATTCTACAACTACATAATAATATCATGACCAAACTTATAGATATTTTCTTCCCAAATTGTTTCCCAAGCTAACATGTTTATATAGATTATATAAGGGATTAACAATACTATTTTGAGTTGATTTAATCACATATTAAGTTTATTAAATGAATCAGATTGTGTAAAATACGACCGGGTCCCCAAGGCATTATGAATCTAACACTTAGTTACCGATTCAGTTTCCGATTTTACACTCAATACCCCCAATTTTCTGTTTAATACAAAATTCCCCCTCCCCGTCATCTTCCTCACAAATCAACAACCCAAATCATGAATCCGATTATTCTTTGTTACCCATGTGATTTCGATGATATAAAACTGAAAATTCGAGTTACGATGTCAAAATCGGATACCGAATCAATGAGAACTCAATTGGCGACGTTGGGTTGAAGCTTCGCCGGAAAACATGGCGCTCCGGTGGATGGGTCGCCAGAATTGGAGTCCCCTGAGTATAGTCAGACTTCTAAAGGGTGGGTATGCCCCCGGAAGAGGCCGAGAGGGAGGTGGATGCATCACCGTCGTTTCCCTTCAGTTGTCGTCGCTGGCCTTCGGGTTTGGTGGCGGCGGTTCTGGCGGTCCTTGTGGCTGCTCCTGTATCCTCTCTCGCGCAACCAGAGAGGGAGAAAGAGCGATGAAGGCAGAGAGAGTGAGAGCAGATGGTGGTGTGTCAGGTTATGGAAATGAAGGACTAAACTGAACTGGTTGTGAAACTGATGACCTATCTTTGGGACTAAAGTGAAAGGAAGTCTAAGATAATGACACGAAATAGGAGCAAGCAGTTGCCGTTGGATCAAGGGAGGGGTTTCATCTGAGCCGTTGAAAGGATTGGAGCCGTTGTGTTTAAAAGTTCTAGTGGAACGGTGCCGTATGGCTTTAGGGACTGCGTGGATTACAACGTGGCAGAATGGAGGCCTCCTATTGGTTGTGGCTCGTCACACTTGCCAGCTGGGCTATTACCGCTACAAACTTCATGTATTACTTTCTTTCCCTGTATCTCTTTTATTAGCATATCTACCCTCCCCTGTTGTATATAACGAAGACATTTGCTTCCTTCTCTGGTTAATGAAAAATTACAGAAATTTATCTCATCTCTCCCTATAATTCTTCTTTTCCCTCTCTCGATCTAGGTCAGGAATACTCCATTCCTGAAAAATTGGTATCAGAGCTTCTCTTCCCTATGTGTGCTCAGATCTATGGGTCAAAGAAAGCCAAACTCCATGGCAGAAGTAGACGCCATTGAAGGAGTTTCAGCCACCTACATGTGGTGGATGAGACGATTCTCGAACTCCGCCATGGCTACGAGGAGCTGAGGCACGGTCAAGACCTAATCCGTGGACAATTAGTTCAACTGAGTCAAATTGGAGAACTCAGAAATGGACAAGAAGAGCTCAAAGAAGAGTTCAAGAAGCTGGCCAATTGTATGAATGTCATGGCCAATCAGAAGGAAAAGGAGAGAATGAAAGCTTCGAGCTCGACGAATAGGTATCCTACAAGCTTGCTAGGAAGAAACAAAGCTCCAGCACAGCCCAATGTACCTCCATTACACTCCAAAACTCTAGAAAAAAGTCAAGACCAGTTCAGTGAGGTACCTAGGGTTTCTTCACATTTTTCTCTTCCAATACCTAAGGTTGAATTTCCAAAATTCTCTGGAACAGATCCTTTAGGGTGGATACTGAGAGCTAATAGATATTTTCAGCTCCATCAATTGAATGATTTGCAAACTCATATTAGTTTCCCTAAATTTAAGTGATGAGGCAGAAAGCTGGTTTGGTGCTGAATTTGAAACACTAGAAAACATAACTTGGAAGGAGTTTTATGAATATGTGTGTGAAGAATTCCTTGAGCCTGGTCATAAAAATGTGTTAGCTGAGTTGCAAAAGCTGGAACATAAAGGAAGTGCGGTGGAATTTCAGACCAAGTTTGACACTCTTAGGCCAAGGGTGAAGGCACTGTTTCCTTGGACTGATGACAAATATTTCATGAAAACATTTTTAGGAGGGCTGAAGTTGGAGATAAGAAGCCAAGTGGAGCAATTAGCTCCTACTAGTTTGGCTCAAGCCAAGGCCATGGCTAGGTTACAAGAGGTTAATTGTACTCAAAATCAGCAAAACTTGGTGCAAACTGTAACCAGCATGATGAGAAACAACTCCAAAAGTACCAACCTCAAAACTTACAACCCCTACAGTGTTGATAAGAAGAGTGTTGTGCCACCCTCATTACCATTTAAGAAGCTCACTCAAGAAGAAATGAAAGAGACAAGGGCTAAGAATCTTTGTTATTTTTGTGAAGAAAGGTATACCCCATGACATAAGTGCAATAAACCACAGTTGTTCCTCATTTCTGGTGAGGAAGAGGCCAATAACGAAGAGTTAGGAGAAACGACACCATAAGAAAAAATTGATGTTCATGAAGAAACAATGGAGCCACCTGAAATGGAGATATCACTGCATGCTATCACTCGTAATAGTGGTGCCCAAACCATTAGACTACAAGGATCTGTGGGAAAACAAAGAGTGCATGTCCTCATTGACTCAGGGAGTACTCACAACTTCATAGACAAAGATACAGCTGAATGAATTCAAAGTGAAGCTATTCCTAGTAGTATTATGAGAGTGATTGTGGCAAATGGAAGTCAAATGGAGAGCTGTGGTATCTTCCCTGGGGTGAAGTTAAAGTTACAAGGACAAGTTATTGAAACAGATATGAGGATTATTCCTCTTGGGGGTTGTGACATGGTGTTAGGAGTGCAGGAGGTCAGTCCTGTTAATTTGGACTTCAAAGAAATGACTATAATTGTAAATCTGGGTGACAAACCAGTACAGTTCAAGGCTCACAAGGAAGTACTTCTGTACAAAGCTGCAAATTATAATGCTGTCCAGATGTATTGTGCAAAGAATGAAGGTGTGACAGTAGGCCAACTGTATAGCATCAGTGTCACAGAAGCTGGAGAAGTGACCAAATTACCCCTGGAGTTTCAGGGGGGTATTGGATAAGTACCAGAAAGTGTTTGAAGAGCCAAAAACTCTACCCCCTCAAAGAAGCCATGATCATCACATTCCCCTTAAAGAAGGATCCAAAACTATATGTCTCAGACCTTATAGATACACTCATGTGCAGAAAATGAGATTGAGAACTTAGTACAAGAGATGCTGGATAATGGGGGGATTCAGCACAACTCAAGTTCTTTTGCTTCTCCTGTTTTATTAGTTAAAAAGAAAGATGGCTCCCGGAGATTCTGTGTGGATTACAGGGGGCTAAATGAAGTTACCATGAAGGATAGGTTTCCCATAAATATTATTGATGAACTCCTGGATGAGTTACATGGTGCTAGCTGTTTCTCTAAACTAGACCTCAGGGCTAGTTATCACCAAGTAAGAATGGCACAAGAGGACATCCATAAAACTGCTTTCAGAACTCATGAGGGGTTGTATGAGTTCAGGGTAATGCCATTTGGATTGACAAATGCACCAGCCACTTTTTAAAGCTTGATGAATAAGGTGTTCAAGCCCTTTCTCAGAAAGTTTCTATTAGTTTTTTTTTGATGACATTTTAATATATAGTAAATCCACAGAAGAGCATCTCCAGCATTTTAGTTCTGCTTTAGAGATAATGCTTCAAAATGAGCTCTATGCCAAGCTTTCTAAGTGCTCTTTCTTGCAAACTACTATTGAGTATTTGTGACACTTGATTAGCAAAGAGGGTGTGCAAGCTGATCCTGCTAAGATTGCAGCAATGGTGTCCTGGCCTATTCCTAAAACCATCATGGGATTGAGGGGTTTCTTGGGGTTAACTGGATATTATAGGAGATTTGTGAATAGTTATGGCATGATTGCTAGACCCCTTACATCATTACTTAGGAAGGGGGCTTTTGGGTGGAATGAAGAGGCTCAGGGTGCTTTTGAGACTCTCAGAAATGCCATGATTTCCACTCCAGTTCTGGCATTTCCAGACTTCGCAAAAATGTTTTTCATAGAAACAGATACTTGCCACCAAGGTATTGGAGCTGTGCTAATGCAGGAAGGAAGACCCCTGGCTTATTTTAGTAAAGCCTTGGCTGACAAACACTTGGGGTATTCTACTTATGAGAAGGAGTTGCTGGCTGTGGTACAAGTAGTCTCTAAGTGGAGGTCTTATCTGGAAATCAGCAAATTTCAGATTAGGACTGATCATTACAGTCTCAAATTTCTCCTGGAACAGAAGATTAGTACACTATGACAACAGAAATGTGTAAGTAAGATAATGGGATTGGACTATGAGATTGTGTTCAAGAAAGGAAGAGAAAATGTGGTGGCTGATGCCCTATCAAGAGTGTTGGCTGAAGGACAATGCCAGGCTATTACTGTTACCATTCCTAAATGGGTTGCAGAAGTGGTTAAATCTTGTGAAAATGATGAATGGGCTGTTACTCAGATAGCTCAACTCACTGTGGATTCTGATTCCAGCTCCAGCTTTCAGCTGCAAGATGGGTTGATCAGAAAAGGTACATGCATTTATGCGGGATCTTATACTTCCTTGAGGTCTATTCTAATTTCTGAAATGCATAATAGTGGGGTGGGAGGTCATTCTGGCATCAGGGGGACTTATAAAAGATTAGCTGTTGTGTTTTTTTGGCCTCATATGCATAAAGCTGTTAAAGAATGGGTGGGCACTTGTGATGTATGCCAAAGAATGAAGAGTGAACATGTTCCCTATCCTGGTCTGCTGCAACCTTTACCCATACCTAGTAAGCCCTGGACACACGTCAGCCTTGACTTTGTGGAAGGCTTTCCAAAATCTTCAGGGAAGAACTCCATTCTGGTGGTGGTTGACAAGTATTCTAACTATGGGCATTTTATTGCTCTTACCCATCCCTATAATGCTAGTGATATAGCTCAAGTTTTCTTAGATCAAATTCACAAACTTCATGGGTTGCCATAAACCATTGTCGGTGACAGGGATAGCATCTTTATTAGTCAGTTTTGGAATTCTTTATTCAAAAGCCGAGGCACTAAACTCCATTACTCCACAGCTTACCATCCTCAAACAGATGGCCAAACTGAGAGATTGAACCAGTGTTTAGAGAACTACCTCAGATGTGTCACTGCTGATAGGCCCCACAGGTGGTCTAAATGGCTACCATTAGCTGAGTTTTGGTACAACACCTCATTCCACAGTAGCTTGCAAGTGACTCCATTTGAAGCTTTGTATGGATATTCACCTTCAATTCCTTCTTTTCATCAGCTCAACAGGAGTGGGGTCCCTGAACTAGATCAGTTCTTAGAGGAAAGAAAGAGGTTGATGTTACTACTAAAGGCTAATCCTTCCAAGGCTCAGGAAAGGATGTGTCATTATGACAATAAAAACAGAAGTGAAAGAGAGTTCTATGCGGGTGATATGGTGTTTTTGAAACTACAGCCTTACAGGCAGGGAACTGTGGTGCAGAGGAGTAATCAGAAGATGGCTGCTAAATTTTTTGGGCCTTTTGCTGTGTTACAAAGAATTGGGAAGGTAGCTTACCAATTGGATTTACCTCCTTCTGCCCAGGTACATTTTGTTTTCCATGTGTCTCAACTGAAACTGGCTAAGGGTTCTTCTATTTCAAGCTCTCCTCACTTTCCTAGGGTGGGTCCTGAAGGCCAGTTACTGTGTGAACCATTAGCCATTCTTGACAAAAAAACTTGTCAAGAAGAATAATGCCCCAGTGGTTAAGGCATTGGTTCACTGGGCTAATTCCCTCCCCTCAGAGGACACATGGGAGGATTATCTTTCTCTTAAAAGGCAGTTTCCATCGCTGGATTGATTCATGTGGACATGAATCTTAAAGGGGAGTGCTTTGTCAGGTTATGGAAATGAAAGACTAAACTGAACTGGTTTTGAAACTGATGACCTATCTTTGGGACTAAATTGAAAGGGGTTGTATGAGTTCAGGGTAATGCCATTTGGCTTGACAAATGCACCAGCCACTTTTCAAAGCTTGATGAGTAAGGTGTTCAAGCCCTTTCTCAGAAAGTTTATGTTAGTTTTTTTTTATGACATTTTGATATATAGTAAATCCACAGAATCTCCAGCATTTGAGTTCTGCTTTAGAGATAATGCTGCAAAATGAGCTCTATGCCAAGATTTCTAAGTGCTCTTTCTTGCAAACTACTATTGAGTATTTGGGACACTTGATTAGCAAAGAGGGTGTGCAAGCTGATCCTGCTAAGATTGCAGCAATGGTGTCCTGGCCTATTCCTAAAACCATCAAGGGATTGAGGGGTTTATTGGGGTTAAATGGATATTATAGGATATTTGTGAAGAGTTATGGCATGATTGCTAGACCCCTTACAACAGTACTTCGGAAGGGGGCTTTTGGGTGGAATGAAGAGGCTCAGGGTGCTTTTGAGACTCTCAGAAATGCCATGATCTCCACTCCAGTTCTGGCATTGCCAGACTTCACAAAAATGTTTGTCATTGAAACATATGCTTGCCACCAAGGTATTGGAGTTGTGCTAATGCAGGAAGGAAAACCCCTGGCTTATATTAGTAAAGACTTGGCTGACAAACACTTGGGGTATTCTACTTATGAGAAGGAGTGCTGGTTGTGGTACAAGCAGTCTCTAAGTGGAGGTCTTATCGGCAAATCAACAAATTTTAGATTAGGACTGATCATTACAGTCTCAAATTTCTCCTGGAACAGAATATTAGTACACTCTTACAACAGAAATGGGTAAGTAAGCTAATGGGATTGGACTATGAGATTGTGTTCAAGAAAGGAAGAGAAAATAAGATGGTTGATGCCCTATCAAGAGTGGTGGCTGAAGGACAATGCCAGGTGTAGATACTGATTTCTGAGCTGACAGATCGTGGCCACGTGGCAATCATCTAGCACACCATATTGTGCTCCACACACACTGGATCACCAGCCGCGCTGATCCATGTGGGGGCTGCGAGACAGGGCCCTCGCATACCACTGCACGGGACTTGTAGGGACTTAGTGGTTTGGAGGCTAGAGTAAGTCTTGTCGCGTGCGAGCCAAGCCCGCGCGCGACCTTTAGTAATTGCTTTTGAGAGATTTATGGCACGAGCTCCATAAACCCGGTCAATCCGGTCAAACCCGGTCAACCCCATAACGGTTCCGGTATTCGCGCATAACGTGCTGTAACGGTCCCTATATACGCGGACGAACGTGCCGTTGTGGTTAAGCTAATTAAGCCGCCATTGATGGGCGCATTAACCACACTGCAACGGTCACATTCTCCGTTATATATAGGACGTTAACCTTTCCATACAAAGGGGGACACACCAGACATACGCGGAAGCTCTGCCAAACCCCTGTCTCTCTCTCAGACATTACTACTGCCTTACTCTCTCCCTACGCACAACCCAACTCTTCCTGTGCCATTGCCGATCCCCTACTCGCGGTGTACACAGAGTGCTCCCCGCCGGATTCTCTTGTGCACATTTTGGTGAACCCGACGTGAACCTACCATCTTAAGCAACCATGTCTCAGGAGGAGGATGTCAGTAACAGATCGCCTTCCACGGAGGCCGCCTTAGGAGAGGAGATTCGCTGTACTCCTACAGCTCCCGGTGAAGATCCGACGCTAGAATCCTTGGACGCCACCATCCAGAGTCAGGCGAAGGCTCTCAAAGCTCAATCTGCTCAGATGGAACGAATTATGGCTGTCTTGGGGACTCTTGCTCCCAACCCCGCACCAGCCGCCGCGGTCTCTCAGGGAGGAGGAGTATCCACCACTCAGGGATTGGGAGTGTCGACCACGCCACCCAACCCCAATCTGCAAACTCCACCGGCGACTATGCAACTACCCTCAATCCAGGGGTCAACAGCTCAAATGTTGCCTCTCGCTGCTCATACTCCTCAGCCTCCGGCTTTGGTACCTAATCCGGCCTCACAGTATCCCTTGCCTCCCCCAACGGCAATCTGGGGTAACGTGAATTCGCAATACGTCCCTAGCCCTCCTGCAGCGTATGTGTCGCCTCCACCTGCGACAACCCCTCCTCCCGCTGCCGAGGGAAGTACCCCGGAGTGTATGACGTCGCTGCAACGGCGCATAGATACCATCCTGGCTCACCAATCGTTCGCGGACACCATCATCCCGAAGCTCGACAACGATCCACCTATCCCACGAGAGATCTATCTCATGCCTAACCCTGCTGGGTACAAGGCTCCTAAATGGGACAAGTTTGAGGACGTCAATGGGAACGCCCATGAGCATGTCATGCGTTTCATCGATGTAATGGGTCCGTATGGAGCTGATCCCAAACTGCTGATGCGCGAGTTCCCAAAGTCCCTGGGAAACGTAGCTTACAAGTGGTATAGGACATTGGAAGCCGGATCCGTGAAGACTTGGGACGATATGGTCCAGAAGTTCTACACCAAGTTCTTCCAGATGGAGGAAAAGGTGACGATGATTCATCTCTCGCGGATGTATCAGAAGCGCGAGGAGGACGGAATAGCCTTCATCAAGAAGTTCAGGGCCAAGTCCTTGGAATGAAAAGATGTGATACTTGAAAGCAGACTCGTAGAGATATGCTTGCAGTGCATGCGAGACGAGTACAAAGGTATGCTTATTAACTTGCAAACGCCTACGTTTTCAAAGCTAATCGAATGCACGAAGAACATCGAGCCTATAGTGGAGAGGCAGAAAAAGAGAAACACCCCTGAGCGACCCTCGGGCGGTACTACTTTCAAGATCGGGAGATTCAGCTACAAGAGGGGTCGCGAGGCCGAAGTGAATACGGTCTCACCCCAAAAGCAGGCGAAAATTGTGAACTTTGATGCACAACCTCTGCCATGTTCGGTAGAAGAGGCAAGCGACCTTTGCAGGCAATGGCGTAAGGACGGTGTCCTACCGCCGCTCGAGAAGGCACCCTCCAGGGAGATGGTGAGGGACCCGAAGTGGTGCGAATATCACGGAAAGATCATGCATCCCACGGCGGACTGCAAGAAGCTTAGAATTGTGTTTAGCCAAAAGATGAAGAACGGCGAACTGATTGTCAGCAATCAAAGGCAGGATGTGCGCAACAATCCACTCCCTGGCCATGCGGAGCAAGAATCGAAAGGCAAAGAGGTCGCTATGATCTCGATTGTGGATCTTGAAGAGGTCGCAGAAGATGGTCTACCCGTCATTTCCGAGATCCAGGATGAGGACTACAGTATAGACACGGAGGACGAACGCGCCGACCGAATGAAAGGGTCGCACGGGTTCAGCAGGTTCTTCGACGAGATGAATTTCTCAGAAAAATGCCGGACGGAAATGAAAAAGGTGATCCTAAGGATAGCAGAAGATTACGAGGAGGATCTCGTAGTCTCCAATGGGAAAGTCGTTAGGGCGTCTCGCCCTACAGAAAAGGTCATCACCTTTTCCGCAAGCGACAAGAGGACAGATGCGAGCCACCAGAGGCCTCTGTATGTGACGGCTATCATCAATGGCGTTGAGTTCAAGAGAGCGTTCGTTGACGGAGGAGCAGCAGTTAACGTTGTTTCGCTCCATACATTGAAGCTAGCGGGAATCCCAGATTACAAGATTGTCAAGCGTCCATCCCCACTGATGGGATTTGGAAGCGACTCCAGAATGACGATATGATGGATCCGCCTGGGTATCCAGATCGGCAAAATCAAGTGCTCAGCGAAATTCTATGTCATAGATGCGAACACTACGTATCACATGATCATAGGTCAGGCCTGGATTCATCGCTTTGATGCTGTCCCTTCAACAGCTCACCAAGTAATGAAAGCCATTTGGAATGACAGAATTGTGGAAATACCAGCTTTGACGAATCCGTTCAACATGGATGAAGCACATCTCAGTGAGGCGGTGTGGTTCACCGAGATGGTAGATGAACAAACACCAGGACCATTCAACCCCACTCCGTTGTCCCTGGGAGGATATCAAAGATCAGTCGCCTGCGGGAGTGATGGTGACAAGAGAGGATGCTAAAGAAAAGCCGCCTGCGCAAGAAGAGGCGCCGCGAATTGCTTATCAACGAAAGAGTGTGTACACTCTGAAAAGAATAGCAAAACATGACCCTGAAGGCAAGGAGATAGAAAGTTTCTACGCCAACGGGAAGAAATGTTACCGCATATGAAGGTGCGCGGGGGTGTCCCCACGCGGGCATGGGGATATCCCTGAGCAAATCAACCAAATTGAGCAGGTTTCGGAGACAGAAAAACCAAAGCCAAGCACTCTAGAAGAGAAACTCAAAGAAGCGCCCGAATGCATGGAAGACAAACCCAGACCGCAAAAGCAGGAGCTGAAGGAGGTATTCCTAAGCCCGAGCGAAGAAAAGAAGAGGCCAGTCTTTCTAAGTGCGGACCTCACAAGCGAAGAGGAGGAAAGATTGCTACAGCTCTTGACCGAGTACAAGGATGTATTCGCATGGGAGTACGATGAAATGCCGGGCCTGGACACGAGCATCACCATGCAGCGGTTGGATGTGATTTCGGGATCCAAGCCGGTAAAGTAGAGCACAAGAAGCTTTAGGCCCGAGCTCAACGTAAAGATTAAGCAGGAGATTGTCAAACACTTGGATGCCAAATTCATAGAGCCAAATCACCATCCCACATGGCTGGCCAACATCGTGCCAGTGGTAAAGAAGAATGGGCAGCTCCGTATTTGCGTGGACTTCCGGGATCTTAACTGCTTCTGCCCTAAGGACGATTTTCCGCTCCCCAACATTGATTTACTTATCGATTCGACAGTGGGACATCGCATGTTCAGCTTCATGGACGACTTTAGTGGGTACAATCAGATCAAGATGGACCCCGAAGATGCACGGAAAACCGCATTCATCACCCCGGTGGGAGTATACAACTATACGGTGATGCCTTTTGGCCTCAAAAACGCAGGTGCTACCTATAAGCGAGCCATGATGGCTCTGTTCCACGACATGATGCACAAAGAAGTGGAATTCTATGTGGATGACCTGGTTGTCAAATCCAAGCAAGAGGCAGACCATCTGGCGGATTTACGAAAGGTGTTCAACAGATGCAGGCGCTTTCAATTGAAGATGAATACCATGAAGTGCGCATTAGGGGTAACATCAGGGAAATTATTGGGATGCGTGGTACATCGCCAAGGAATCGAGCCCGACCCTGCGAAAGTATCAGCCATCACTGGCATGACTCCGCCACACAACCAGAGTGCCTTCAAAACCTTCTTGGGAAAGCTATCCTATCTGTGAAGATTCATCCCAGCGATCGCTGAAATCACCTTCTGTTTCAGTGATCTTCTCAAGAAAGATGCTATATACAACTGGACCACGGAGCACGAAGCTGCGTTCGGAAAATTAAAGGAGTTGCTGACATCTTCAAAAGTAATGATCGCACCTCAGCTCGAATCACCACTCTTGTTGTATCTGACGTTAACAAGGAGGTCTATAGGGGCTCTCCTCGCTCAGGAGTATGAGGGTCAGGAAAGGCCCATCTACTACATCTCCCGCATCGTGCAGCCAGAAGAATCAAGGTACACGGACATCGAACGTCATTTCCTTGCTTCATTCTTCGTAATAGAGAAGTTGAGACACTATTTTGCTTCGCACAAAGTAGTGGTGGTCACAAAGAACGATCCCATACGATATCTGCTGACCCACACCACTCCTGGAGGAAGATTGGCAAAGTGGTATATGACCATTTCCCAATTTGACATCACATGCGTTCGGCCGGGGGCGATCAAATCGCAGGCGGTAGCGGATTTGTTGGCGCAGTTCCCCGATAACAGTCATGAGCCCGTGATCGAAGAAGAATTGGAGGGACCTGAAATCTACGCAGTTGAGTTGCCTTACTGGACGCTTCATTTCGACGGCTCGTCCACAAGGAAAGGTGGAGGCATTGGGATAGTCTTGACCAAACCAGATGGGGAAGTCATAAAGATGTCCGCAAAGCTTGACTTCGCAGTAACCAACAATGAAGCAGAGTATGTAGCTCTCATCGCAGGGCTCCGCGCAACAAAGGCCTTGGAAGTAAGCAACTTGACAGTTATGGGGGACTCCAAGATAATCGTCAAACAAGCCTCGGGCGAGTATGGTTTGAAGGAAATAAACTTATTGCCCTACAGGACCCTAGTGCAGAGATTGGTGCAACAATTCTGCGACGTTAGATACGAGCACAAACCTCGAGCGGACAACAGGCATGCTGATGCTTTAGCTACCTTGGGATCCAAGGTCAGTGCGGACAAATGTCCCGCGAGGATCTTCATTGAAGTGCGAACGTCCTCGGTGTTGACAGAAGACACGTGCGACGATGAATGCATGAACGATGCGGACTGGAGAAAGTCAATCTTACGCGCCATCTCAGAAGGCACGAGCAGCGAGAACTGGGCATTCACAAAGGGCTATTGCATACATGACAACACCCTTTATTACAAGGGTCATGGCGGAATACTTATGCGATGCGTATCCGAGCAAGAGGGACAACTACTATTAGAAAAGATTCACCGGCATGCTTGCGGGGAAAGTGAGGTGTCAATCTATCGGAAAGCTCAGAGGTATGGCATTCATTGGCCGGACATGTCAACGGCCGCATCGTTGATTCAAGGAAAGTGCGAGAGTTGCGCACTGATCAAGGACTCTTTACTCATGCTCTAACCGACGATGATACGGATTGGAGGAAACCCCTCTTCGATTTTCTTACCCAGGGTACTGTACCCGAGTCGTGAAAAGAAGCCGAGAAACTAAAGAGGAAAGCATCCCGATATGTGGTGCAAGAAAATCTGCTTTGGCGAAGGGGCCATGAAGGCAACTTGCTGCCATGCCTAGACAGCACAGAAGCACAAGAAGTGATGGACCTTTCTCATCAGGTGGAACACCAGGGAGGTGCGAAATTATGCAGACAACTCCTTTCAATTGGATATTTCTGGCCCACTACGGAGGCTGATTGCCGCACCAAAGTAAGACGCTGCCACGAGTGTCAATTCAAGGCTGATTTCCACAAGGGTCTCACAGTTCCTTTCGCAGCCAATTGGGAAGGACCCTTTGAAGTCACAGAAGTCTTTGACAGTGGCTACTATAGCATACAGAGGTTACATGGAACGACCTCAACCCCAAGCTCAGTCAACATGCGCTGGATCAAGAAGTACTATCCTTAACTTCTCTTGTTATACGCGTTATATTACAACGTTTGCTTTATGCTCCGTATTGCCATGATTCGCACATTTTCTCTCCCATATGAGAGAATTGTAATATCATCTCTCCCATGCGAGAGTTTTATAATGAAAGACTTCTCCAAAATGATAACTTTATGCTTCTAGATGTCTTTAATGCTCTATTTAGTTCATTATTACTGTGAGTGAAAGTCTATCTGCCATGATAGCAGCCCATGCGAATACGATCTTAACTGATCTCTTAAGCCTATCTGCCACGATAGCAGCCCATGCGAATACGATCTTAACCGATCTTTTTAAGCCTATCTGTCACGATAGCAGCCCATGCGAATACGATCTTAATTGATCTTTTAAGCCTATCTACCATGATAGCAGCCCATGCGAATACGATCTTAACTGATCTTTTAAGCCTATCTGCCACGATAGCAGCCTATGCGAATACGATCTTGACTGATCTCTTAAGCCTATCTGCCACGATAGCAGTCCATGCGAATACGATCTTAACCGATCTTTTTAAAGCTTATCTGTCACGATAGCAGCCCATGCGAATACGATCTTAATTGATCTTTTAAGCCTATCTGCAACGATAGCAGCCTATGCAAACATGATCTCAAATGATCTTTCAAAGCCTATCTGTCACGATAGCAGCACTATGCAAATGCGACCCTAAAATGATTCTTAAGTCTATCTGTCATGATAGCAACATTATGCAAAATGATCTTAAGTGATCTACAAAAGTCTATCTGATGAGATAGCACCTGCACTTGAATCTAAAAGCAAATCACAAGCCTATCTGCCAGGGTAGCAAAGCTGCGCAAATACGATCTCGAACGATCTAAAAACATTTCTGCGAATCTATTTGACAGAGCCCATTATAGCAACAATGCAAAGTGTGAATATAACACTACAAAGGCGAAATTTGTCAATACGCATACGAAATTGTTATTTGTTGTGACAAGACAGCAAATCATACAAAGCGATTTATCATTATGAGTCAAAATGACTTACAATTTATCTGTCTAGATAACAGCTTACAAGCGAAAAAGCTCAGCTCAAGCTAGCTACGCAGCCAACATGGCTTACAATGCATCTAAATAGTAACTCATACACAGAAGTTACTCATCGGGGAAATCCCAACTGGAAAAGGATCGACCTAACGGTCCTAACAGAAGCTATGTGATACGAAGATTTGCGACCAAAGATCTGTAGCAAGTAGGGTGTTCCCGAGAGAAGAACAGCCCACAGCCCGCCATGCCTACAAGATCTATGCGACGCTATGCTTGAGATCCCAGGATCTGACAAGGCCACTCTTTGGTCTTACACCCAAGAGACGTGCCTGAGGAACCACCTGTTTCGGCGTATGCGGCTGTGAAGAACAGGCAAGCAACAGCTCCAAAGGCCAGAGCCTCCTTGTCCACGGAGACGAGCGCACTGGCTCGCCACCCCGAGTTCAAGAACGAGGAGGCAAGAAATTCTTCTTCGGGCATGCCGGAGGAGAATCCCGTCGTTCATTACGAGTCGGTAGCAAGGTCAGTACGGCGCTGCACCTCGCCGGGAGGCGGCCGGAAACATGACCTGCAAGCATAATAGACAAAGAAAATTCTTCAAACAAACATGAGCACAAATTGCAAACTCAGGTTTTACAACTTGAAGCCGCTATGAATCAACGAAAAACAAGCGTTGAAGCCAGTATTCGTAAGGACTCACGGCAAGCCACATTGTGGGATAAAGAACCCAAATAGCAAAAGGCAGGGTTTATATAGACCTTCTGAAGACTCTTCAGTTACCAAGATGAGTCAGCAGAATTTGAAAAGAGGGTAAGGATCAATCACTTACGCCTTGAAAAGCGGTAACAATCAATTACCCTACTAAAGGCTACGACGATTCGGTTGCGTATCCTAATTAATGACGGATAGTCATGATACGGATGGACTTCCCAAGGAAGGCGTGCTTATCTAATGAGCAATTAGCGCGAAAATCAAGGCAGAGTATCAATTGCTGACGTCATAAATTGATATGCACAGAGATGTTCGAGCAAATCCCGAAAAGGGAAAAACGGGCAATTCAATTCTTTTTGCAAAAAAGGGGGAGAAACCCTAGCAACATTACAGTAATGTTCCAACTACTTATTTGCTACTCTTTCAAAACAAGCCCTTGATCAAGGAGTCGTTAGGAGTAAACTGGCGGCTCAGATTTTCTACTTGCTCCACTTCTTGTTTCAATTGCTCGCATTTGGCGTTCATCTCATGAAAGAGCTTCACAGCCTCTTCAACCTTTTGTCTTTGTTGCTCTACCTTCTGCTGCTCAGCTGCGAGGTTTTGGTGGCCGCGTTTCAAAGTCACGGCCGCGCGAATCAGGGTGACTCTTTTGACAAGAAACCCAAAGCCCAGCTTGCCTTGAACTTTGGCGAGAAGGTTCTGGCACATGCCAAAACGCAATTCCGCGCTCTGAGGAGAAATGGTCGCAGGTGTGGCCGCGGACAGCTGCTCTAAAATCCAGGTGGCTTCATTCAGAAACAGCTTTCTATCGAAGGGGCCTATCTCCAGAGACCTCGCAAACGATTGGGGGTAGGAGAGGCGCATGCGAACTAGCCAGTCCACATCAGCTTGTTTCAACCCTAAAGCAATGTTAAAGTCAAGATTAGACTGTCAAACTCGCAAGCAAAGAATGCAAGATGCGAACAGTAAACCATGACATACCGGTTCCTTCAAGGATCTGGCGCAGAGAGGGAATGCGCATTGCTGGGGCAGTTGAAGACTGCCCTCGCTCTATCGCCCTTCTATCAACGGCGAGCTCCAACTCCTCATAGTTGGGGGGAAGAGTATAAGCCGCACCAGGTGCGATTGCTGCCCCGGCGTGCGAACCCCAAAAGTTCCACGCAGGAAGAGATGTCGCAGGCTCAGTCATTGCCGGAGGCATGGCGGCAGCAGAAGTTGCAGCTTGAGGAGGGATACCTTCAGGTGCGATAGCATCGTCAGCGTTCGTTCTTATTTCCTCAGCACCGGCATGGGCATCTTCCTCCATCAACACGGTGTCAGCTTCGGCATCATCAGAGAGTTCAATGATGTCTTCGAAGGGCTCTCCTGCATATTCAGCAGCTGCGACGGGCTTCTCAGTATGAGAACTCGGCACCGGGACATAGGATGTAGAAGGTTGATTCCTTTGCTCCAACACGGCTTCATCAGCATTACCTGCGATACAAAATACGATGGTGTGAGGTAACTTGTATCGTATATTATTTTATTATCTTTGGTAAGCTAAGAGCGAGCACCTCCACGCGAAGGTGGGATCGCAGCGTCCTCGTAAGGACGTGGAGCCTTGCCCTATTAATGTATCTTCGTTAAGCATGTCTTTAAGGTGAGCATGACCTGGGGCGCGGAGAAACCAGTCATGATTATGTTTGGGTTGCTAAGCCAAGTTCACACATATTGCTCAAATGATTACCTGAAGGTTCACCGCACTTGCCTACTAGCCAACGGCGAATGTCAGCTTTTGACACACCATGCTTTAGCGCACCGACAATTACATCTCGGTAAGTTACTGCGAGATTAAAAATCTCACCTTCGTTACCGCCTGCGATTTCTTCGAAGTCCGCTTGGGCTCGCTCTATAGCTGCTGCATCTTCTTCTGGAGCCGCATCCTGCTCGTCAACTTGATGAGCCACCTCTTCTGGAAGCGCATCTTCCTCGTCAGTGGGACGCACTAAGTCATTAACGTGTTGTTCTTCTAGGCTCCTCTGCTTCACGCTTTCGAGCTCCTCTTCCTCTCGCTTCCTTCTTCTTTCAGCAGCCTCCGCATCCGTTCTCAAGGGACTCAAAGGATCCACCTCGCCCACGGGAGACAGATCATACATCATGTGCACATCTTCGAGCGTGGGAGCAGCCTCGAACTCAGCAAAATGGAATGTGTGAGTCGCAGGTGAGTAACGGGAAAGAAGGTTTAGAAGCATGGACTGATCCAGCTTCACGGCAGCACCCTTCATAGCACGAACTGCGAAGTATATTCCGGCATCGTTCAAAGTCACGGCATGATTGGTCAACACATGGTCAATCCACTCATCCATGAAGTCCAATTTCTGAACAAATGCTTGAGTAGAAATCGCAGTGTATGGGAAGTACCCATTTTCGACTCCCAATCGAACCACAGCTTCGGAATCGATCCGAGCAACGCCGAGTTAACTGGAGGGGTTAACGTTTGCAATGCTTCACCTGAGACGGCGATTGGCAATTTCTTCGCCTTAACCCTAGCATGAAAAAAGTCTTTGCCGCCCAGATAGGGGGCTTTTCGCCATAAAAGCCGTGGAAGATCAGGTATTTCTTCGACCTCCTTAATGGGTTTGGTTCCTTTTGTCTTTGCCATTCCTGCGGAAAAGCAAAAAAAAGGGGGGGAGAAATACACATACTTTAGTTCTAATTTCAAGATTCAGCTCTAAGCATACGAGGGTTTATTGGAAGAAAGATGAACAGTCCTGTGGCAATTTTCAAAGTTAGAAGATTGGAATCGTTTGCATTATCAGGAATTTCAGAAACCCTACATTCAAGATCCTTATCATTTGGGGGATTAAATCAAAATTGGAGTCAAAGATTGAGAGCTTCCTCATAAGCTCTTAGTGGATAATATGTTATGGGTTTGCAGATCCAACGCAGTTCAAAGCATATATCAGTATATTAAAACACAATCGAACAAGGCCAACCTTGTTTTGGTAAAGCTTGCTTGGATGCGCACAATTGGAGAAGACGATTGACAAGAGAGAACTGGTGATTGATTATCTGAATCTGCTCTTGAAGGCTTCCGGGTATCATTCACTTTAAGAGAAAGAAGTGATGCTTTGCAACAATGGAGAGTACAGAGTATTTATCCAAAAACAATGAAGGGTTGCGTCCTTTCAGTAGTCGAATCGCAACTGTCACCGTCGAATCGCGCAATCACAGGACAAGCTGACGTCACGCCTAAAACCCTAAAGGCCAGACGGCACGACTCTAGGGGTTTTAGGTCATAATGGCACGCACGGGGGCTGAACTTACTCATATTTGAATTGGTGCGTGGCAGCGACGCGTACGTTGATTCCTGCGCATGGAAGTCTATCCGGCTATGAGTCTTCACGCGCAGAAAGGAGGCTAATGTAGATACTGCTTTCTGAGCTGACAGATCTTGGCCACATGGCAATCATCTAGCACACCATATTGTGCTCCACACACACTGGATCACCAGCCGCGCTGATCCATGTGGGGGCTGCGAGACAGGGCCCTCGCATACCACTGCACGGGACTTGTAGGGACTTAGTGGTTTGGAGGCTAGAGTAAGTCTTGTCGCGTGCGAGCCAAGCCCGCGCGCGACCTTTAGTAACTGCTTTTGAGAGATTTATGGCACGAGCTCCATAAACCCGGTCAATCCGGTCAAACCCGGTCAACCCCATAACGGTTCCGGTATTCGCGCATAACGTGCTGTAACGGTCCCTATATACGCGGACGAACGTGCCGTTGTGGTTAAGCTAATTAAGCCGCCATTGATGGGCGCATTAACCACACTGCAACGGTCACATTCTCCGTTATATATAGGACGTTAACCTTTCCATACAAAGGGGAACACACCAGACATACGCGGAAGCTCTGCCAAACCCCTGTCTCTCTCTCAGACATTACTACTGCCTTACTCTCTCCCTACGCACAACCCAACTCTTCCTGTGCCATTTCCGATCCCCTACTCACGGTGTACACAGAGTGCTCCCCGCCGGATTCTCTTGTGCACACCAGGCTATTATTGTTACCATTCCTAAATGGGTTGCAGAAGTGGTTAAATCTTATGAAAATGATGAATGGGCTGTTACTCAGATAGCTCAACTCACTGTGGATTCTGATTCCAGCTCCAGCTTTCAGCTCCAAGATGGGTTGATCAAAAAAGGTACATGCATTTATGTGGGATCTTCTACTTCCTTGAGGTCTACTCTAATTTCTGAAATGCATAATAGTGGGGTGGGAGGTCATTCTGGCATCAGGGGGACTTATAAAAGATTAGTTGTTGTGTTTTTTTGGCCTCATATGCATAAAGCAGTTAAATAATGGGTGGGCACTTGTGATGTATGCCAAAGAATGAAGAGTGAACATGTTCCCTATCCTGGTCTGCTGCAACCTTTACCCATACCTAATAAGCCCTGGACACACATCAGCCTAAACTTTGTGGAAGGCTTGCCAAAATCTTCAGGGAAGAACTCCATTATGGTGGTGGTTGACAGGTATTCTAAGTATGGGCATTTTATTGCGCTTACCCATCCCTATACTGCTAGTGATATAGCTCAAGTGTTCTTAGATCAAATCCACAAACTTCATGGGTTGCCAGAAACCATTGTCAGTGACAGGGATAGCATTTTTCTCAGTCAGTTTTGTAATTCTTCATTAAAAAGCTTAGGCACTAAACTCTATTACTCCACAACTTACCATCCTCAAACAGATGGAAAAACTGAGAGATTGAACCAGTGTTTAGAGAACTACCTCAGGTGCGTCACTGCTGATAGGCCCCATAGGTGGTCAAAATGGCTACCATTAGCTGAGTTTTGGTACAACACCTCATTCCACAGTAGCTTGCAAGTGACTCCATTTGAAGCTTTGTATGGATATTCACCTTCAATTCCTTCTTTTCATCAGCTCAACAGGAGTGGGGTCCCTGAACTAGATCAGTTCTTAGAGGAAAAAAAGAAGTTGATGTTACTACTAAAGGCTAATCTTGCCAAAGCTCAGGAAAGGATGTGTCATTATGCCAATAAAAACAGAAGTGAAAGAGAGTTCTCTGTGGGTGATATGGTGTTTTTGAAACTACAGCCTTACAGGCAGGGAACTGTGGTGTAGAGGAGTAATCAGAAGCTGGCTGCTAAATTTTTTGGGCCTGTTGCTGTGCTACAAAGAGTTGGGAAGGTAGCTTACCAATTGGATTTATCTCCTTCTGCCCAGGTACATTCTGTTTTCCATGTGTCTCAACTGAAACTGGCTAAGGGTTCTTCTATTTCAAGCTCTCCTCACTTGCCTAGGGTGGGTCCTGAAGGCCAATTACTGTGTGAACCATTAGCCATTATTGACAAAAACTTGTCAAGAAGAATAATGCCCCAGTGGTTATGGCATTGGTTCACTGGGCTAATTCCATCCCCTCAGAGGGAGGATTATATTTCTCTCAAAAGGTAGTTTCCATCGCTGGATTGATTCATGTGGACATGAATCTTAAAGGGGAGTGCTTTTTCAGGTTATGGAAATGAAGGACTAAACTGAACTGGTTTTGAGACTGATGACCTATCTTCGGGACTAAAGTGAAAGGAAGTCTAAACTAATGACACGAAATAGGATCAAGCAGTTGTCGTTGGATCAAGGGAGGGGTTTCATCTGAGCCGTTGAAAGGATTGGAGCCGTTGTGTTTAAAAGTTATAGTGGAACGGTAGCGTATGGCTTTAGGGACTACGTGGATTACAGCGTGGCAGAATGGAGGCCTCCTATTGGTTATGTCTCGTCACACTTGCCGGCTGGGCTATTACCGTTACAAACTTCATGTTATTACTTTCTTTCCCTTTATTTCTTTTATTAGCATATCTACCCCTCCCCTGTTGTATATAAGGAAGACTTTTGCTTCCTTCTCTGGTTAATGAAAAATTACAGAAATTTCTCTCATCTCTCCCTATAATTCTTCTTATCCCTCTCTTGATCTAGGTCAGGAATACTTCATTCCTAACATGGTGGCGGCGTTGGTGTTGCCCGTCGAGGAGGGCAGCGACGATGGTGTCCACTGCCGCTGTTGCTTCTGCTTCTTCCTTTCGGACAAAACAGAAAGGGGGATGGTGAGAGAGTAAGATAGATATGGAGAGGTAGAAGAGAGGAGGTTGGTAGAGATGGTGGTGTTGATGGGGCTGTTCCCGTCGGTGGTGATGGACGAGAGTTTTTTTCTCTTGTTGATTTTGTTGTCCAGTGCAGCGGAAGAACGAGGAAAGGTAGGAGATTAAATAATAGTGAAATTATAGGTTAGGTCCTCCTAGGTTAGGGGCAATTGGTCAATAGTCTTAGTCAAATGACCAATTGATGAAAAGTCTTGGTCAATTAGCCAGTAGGGTGTCTAGGAAAACTTATACGATATTTTGGGAGTACACTTCGGTAAGTAAAATTGTTAGGTGTTTTGATAGTAATACAAGTAGGTTACTTAAGTTAGCTTTTAGATAAACTAATTATAAATAAATTTAACCTATAATCTAAAAACAACAATCATATACTAGCTTATAATTAAATCATGAAAATTGAAAATTAACCAAATAATTTTTAACAATTTTCAGATAATTCTTAACCGAACATGTGTCAGATTTCTAGTTTACCCCTAGTATAAATGTGGGGTATTACACTATGTGTGCTTGGACGGTTCAGATTAGAGCCTCAAATCTTAGCCAACCCTGGCTGCTGCTCCCATTTACACGACCACAGTTTCTACACTCTTTCATTTTTGGTAATAATTATACGACCACAGTTTAGTCACCATTGCATATTAGTCCTTCTCTAGCATAACCGTGACCAAAACTGACTTTGCAATATCAACTTTTGGTTTTATGGGACGCATTGAAACTCCATGTTTGAAGTTAAAGCACAAAACGCAAAAAAAAAAAAAAAAAAAAAAAAAAAAGAGCCACCATCTTGCTCTAATTCATCTTTGCGCGTTTGATTTGATGATGATGATGATGGCATGGTATCAGTTGTGGTATGCGGTTTCATTACATGCCTATATAAATCAACAAAGTAATTTTTATATAATTATTATCTGGGTAAAAGACACTTTGCTCCCTTCACTTTTGATGAAAAGACAAGAGGCTCCCTGAAAATTTAACAATTCATAAAACACCCTCATAACTCACGGACTATAACGACAGTGCTTAAATGAAAATTCTACCCTCTAATTAAGGCAAAATTACACGGGTATAAAAATCATTTCTCTCTACTACTTCTCATTTTGTAACCCTAGCCTTCTCTCTCTCTTCCCTCCTTCTCTCTTCCAGTTAACACACGAACAAAAAAATGCCGCCACCTCCGCTTTCTCCATTTAGCACAGATCTGGAGACGAACCAGACAAAGAGCTCGTTTCTCTCAATTTAGTTGGAGCTGGGTATCGACCTGGTGGAGTTGGTGTCGATCTGGCTGTCGGTTCGTGGTGGTGCCTTTCGCGGGCGGTTTCGGTGCTGGTGGGTCAACGGTGATCGATTTCAGAAGTGGTGGTAATTCGGCGGCGGTCGATTTCAGAAGAGGTGGGTCGGTAATCCTCTTCTTGTAGATTGATTGTTCTTCCTTTGGTCGATTTTTCCCTCCCTTGCTAGCGGTATGGTCCTCTTCTCGTCAATATATCTCTAGCTGCAAAGAAGAAGGAGAATAATGCCGAGTTGGATGGGATTGGTGCAGTCGGGCTAGGGCTGTATTAGGAAATGGTGGTGTAGATTGCATCTATATTCAAATTTCAAAACCACCACAGCCATTGCTTTCGATTGGTGTTCTACAAATTTCGTTCCTTCCGATGTTCTAGGGTTTGTGTAATTTGTGAAATTGATGTTGATGGGTTTATCTTTCACGGACTCTGATTGTAGAAGTAGTATTGAATTTGATTTGGTGTCAAAACTCATAAATATGGGAATTTGTTTGGATTTATATGTGATTATAAGTGATGTTAACAGGATTGATGAATTATTTGCTCAGGAAATTCTGTTTGTACTCCTCTGGTTTGATTCCAAATGAATGTAAAGCTTACTAAATTTAGTTAGGAACGGTTTTCTGGGTGGGGATGGGATGGAGATTTAGGAAAGGGATTAATAGAGAGATTTGGAACACCAACAAGAACTCCAAGAACAATAACAAAAAAATTAAGAAAATGAACACCAAAAAACATAAAAACATGACACAAAAAAGTAGGGGCAAAATTGTCAAAAAAAATTAAATATTGGCTTCACGGATGGAATAGAGTAGAAAGTGTAAATGTCTTTATTTTCTTCCGTTACAAGGGTGTTTTATGAATTGCTAATTTGTCAGGGAGCATTTTGTTTTTTCATCAAAAGTTAAGGGAGCAAATTGTCTTTTACCCTTATTATGTTTACATTTCTACTACAACAACGTATTTCCTCTGTTCCTTCTCCGCGAATGTTTGGAAAGCCCCCTCGAACTCCTCCTTCATCAAGGTGAATTCATCCCTCGGTGTCACGTCTTCCTCTAGCACAAATATTTGGAGGATGCTTACAATGCTTGGATGGTTTGGAGCAAATGAGTTCCTCTCCTAATATACAAGTCCCCTCTCCATGGAAGAATTTAAATGATCTATGATCCAACGGCTAGGATTGAAGGCCTGGAACCTTCCCCCCATCTTCTAAAGATATTTTCTATACAACATGTTAAGGCTTCCTACATACTTGACGACATTACATCATATGAAGCTCCTAAAAGAGATGCCACAAAGTGGGCTGAGTGGGCTAAGTAAATCCTAAGCCCAAAGAATAAGTGACCCAAGTGGGCTAGTGTGCCATGCGCTAGACCATATGGCATAAACTAATAAAATATCAAGTACAAATAAGTCAGCCGATGACACAAGACACACACTCGTGGTAGTAGAATTTTGAGTTTATTATCATTTGCTTGAACTAAGGAAATGGAACCTTTGCCCCTATGTATCTGAGAAAAAGACTTAATAGAAATGATACAATGCGACTACTGGGATTTGACAGCATTGTGCCGTGTCCTTTTTATGACACTAGCATGAAAGAGTTTATCCTAATGTGCTGCTACTCCAGTTTTCTTTCTTCACTCTGTTTTGGTGTGTGATTTATACTCAAATGGGATGTCGAAAGGCTCAAAGGCTGGATACTAGCAATCTTAGTAGTAGAAAGAAACTGACCTTCCATCGTGCTCATGGATTGAGTACCTGGAAACTAAGTTTGCATTATCAATTTTTGGTTGTCTGGGTCGCTTATTTAAACTCTACGTTTAAAGTTAAAATACAAAATGCAAAAAAAAAAAAAAAAATCACCGTCCTGCTCTATTTCATCTTTCATATGCCATTGGCACGTTTGATTTTACGACATGGTATCGGTTCCGTGGTATGTAGTTTCATTACATGCCTAGCTATACAAATCAACAAAGTTATTTTCATATAATTATTATCTTTTATTTGAGGATATGTAATTATTATCTTTACACCTACTACAACATCATCTTTTTACATGGATGAATCTACTCCAATTGTTATTTCAAGAGGGCTTTTGACGTTCCAGAAAAAGACGGTTTAGTAAGAGATGGAAAGATTACTCTCTCCTCTGGAGAGCTCTGCCCTCTCTCCTCTTTTCCCTCCCTTTTTCCTCCCTCCTCCACCTTCAGCTTCTTTCCTCACTCTTTGCACCACCGACTTCCACCTCCTGCTGCTTCCACCGCCCCTTCACCATCAACAACAATCATTCCTTCTGCCCCTACTTCTTCCCTCTCACCTAGCATCCCTGCAATAGCCACTATGAGTCACAAACGCAGCCGCAAAATCAGAGGTTGCTTCACCACTAAATCAAATGCTTACCTCTTTTATCTCTCCTATGATGAGTATTTAGCTCCCCCAAGACACAAACAGAAAACTTCACACACCCAAATTTTTATCCCACCCCATGATAACTCCGTTTTCGGAGTTATTTTATTGCTTATTTTGCTACATTTTGTGTGCTCATAATGGAGAATGTTGCGTCTTTTCGAGTAAATCATGTATTTATTTGAGAAAATGAGTTCGTATGCTAAAATGTGAAATCCGGGCGTTTCTTGCATTGTTTTACGCGCTATTTATCTTATTTTGTCACATTTGATCTTCACGGGGTGTTTGTGTTGTGATTTTCAGGGCTGGAGCACGCGAGAATCAAGTGGATAGAGGAAACGAACTTCGGAAGTAAGGCGAGCTCGAGATTTGGGAAGGAAAGCGAGAGTTGATGGATCAAGTGCTAGAGAGGCTAAAGATAAGATGATACGAGTGTTGAGGCACGAGGAGAGCTCAAAATGGAGGATTGAATGAATAAACGATGCCCGGGAAGTGATTCGGAAGCAAGAGGAACAAGTGGGAAGAAGATGGAGAAATTTGGTGAAGTAACTAGGTCGCACGACCTAATAGTAGGTCGCAGGACCTAGTCGTGGATTTCAGAAAGTTTAAGTAGGTCGCACGACCTACTATACAGGTCGCACGACCTGTTCTGGGCAACACAGTAGGTCCCACGACCTAGTTCGGGCAAACTTTTTTTTGTAACTTTTTGGGGTTGCTTTGTAATTACTCCTAACTTGTTCTAAACATTGTGAGAACGTATTAGACTTGGTTAAGGCATGTTTTTGGGGATTATCACGTACTCTATCACGTTGAAGAGAGCTTGGAGCTTATGAGACGATCAAGGAAGCTTGGAATCATTCGTTTGACTTCTAAAACTCCGTTTCTTCTCTAGTTTTGTTATTTGATCACGAAACTCTGTACGTGAATCGTGTTTTTGAGTAGCTAAACACTTTTATCTCAGGGTATCTCGTAGGGAGCTAGGGTTTAATTACGATATTTGTGATTTATGGATTTGATTTCATGCTTTTGGCTTAATTGATGAACTTTTTATCTAGTTATGTGTATTTTATGTGTAATTCATCTTTGCTATCAATAGACATGTTGATGGGATTGAGCTAGGTTATGAATATTAGAGACATCGATATTCATTGCCCGGAAAATTGAAATACACACTATCCGTATCTAGGGTTGAGAAATCTTGCTAGTTAGCTAAGAACAAAGAGTAGATTGATGATCTTAAGGCATACTTGAACTTGTTTAGGCTAGAGACATTGGTTTTGCTAGTTTAAGTATTGGTGTTGGTTGAGACATCTTCAACACATTCATGCTCGTTTAGCTAGAATAATAAATTATCGTGTTAACAAAACATAAATCCGATATCGCGAGAAATACCTAGTGACCCGTAGAGATATCCTGACTTTTCCAAACTTTGAGAAATATCATACTCATTCATATTTATTAATCGTGAAGCAATTAAATTGATTAATTGAGACATTTGTCTTTAGTTTTAGGGAACAAAACAACTGCGCTTTGCCCACACAAAGAACAAATTTAATAGCTAATTTACGACGAAGTCTCTTGGGTTCGACAACCCGGATTTCCGAAATTTATAACTACACACGACAGCTGTACACTTGCAGTTGGAGCGTGTCACCCCACCTCCGTTCCTCTTTCACCGAAAAATCAGAACCTTTCACACCTCCCAGTGTCCTCAACATGAACCACTTACCTCAGGGCGCTCCCATGATCCGTCGGTATGATGACCCGACTTTTCGACGTCAGGTTACTCAATACCCCTACAACGGAGACCGGTTTTGAAATACCCCGTTTTGTGACTACGGGTATTTTGTGATATTATTATAAGTGTTGGGAAGTTAATGTAATTATAGAGAGTTAATTATAGTGCTTTGAGAGTTTGGGGGGAACTTTGTGACTTTAATCAAAGGTTTTAGTGTCTTTTACTTGAGTTTGGGGGAGGTGTTTGTCTTTTGGCAAAACTAAGGGGAAATAAGTGTCTTTTGACCTAAATTTCTTCCTACAATAAAAGTTTCCTAATCCAAGAGGGTTTCCTACTTATGAAGTTAATTTTAATTCTAACTCTCATAAAACCCTCACTCTCCTATTTTTTCTAATCTCTCTCACGTCTCTCCCTACTCTACCCGTCCCTCTCTCACTCTCTCTCTCCCTTGTGACCGACGGCCACCCCACCGCCGCCGCTCTCTCTCTCTCTTTTCCGGCAAGGTAACTCTCTCTCTCTCTCTCTTTTTCTATTTTCTTTCTTTATTTTCTTCTTTCTCTCTTTCTTTCTCCCTATCCCCGTCCGCCTCTCTCTCCGTCCGCCTCCATGGGCGGCGGGTTGAGCGGGTTGGGTTGTTTCGTTTCTTCTTTTCTTTTCTCTTGTTGATCTCTTGATCTTGTGATCACTTGTTCATGATTCATGTATGTTGCATGCAATCTTTAAATTTCAGTTTGTTATTGTTAGGATCATTGTTCATGGATTCGTAAGATTTATTATCAAGTTTTAGGGTTTATCATGTTCTTGGATGTTGGGAAGAAACCCTAGTTTGAAAGAGAAGTTTGATTGAATGATTTGGGAGTTTGAATGATCATATTAGGTGGATAACAATCTGATTTGAATGTGGGAATCATGTTATATTAGGTTTAGTATGATTATAGGATGAATTAGATGCTTGGGGAAAAAGTTTCATGAAGATTGACAATTCCCGTATGGATATTTTGAATGAAGTTGGAAACTTGAAACTAGTGTAACTTTTGATTCAGGAATCGAAATTTAGATCCGTTTGAGGCTAAACTTATTATTTCGAACGTTTTGAATCCAA
This sequence comes from Linanthus parryae, assembly GCA_023055425.1. Taxonomy (NCBI): domain Eukaryota; kingdom Viridiplantae; phylum Streptophyta; class Magnoliopsida; order Ericales; family Polemoniaceae; genus Linanthus; species Linanthus parryae. The sequence continues at coordinate 72,338,776 of JALGPY010000002.1, forward strand.
TGGAACTGTTTCTAGACCATGATCTGTTTGGGAAACTGGAGTAATAGAATTGGTGGAGTTATGATAGATTATGTATGCTTTAGGTTAGGGGATTTTTGAAGCAAGCTTTGGGTTTATTTTGGAGCATGAATTTAATGGGATGTTGGGGAAGTGTTAGAACCCTAAACCATGGACTATCATATGCATGTAAGTAGTATAGCAAGTATATTGCTAGAATATTGGTTTGATTAGCATATTGTTATGTGTAGGTAACGAGTTCGTCGACGACGAGTACGTAGAGTACGTTGATTGATTGCTATTGTTGGAATTTGCTTTGAGGTAAGTAAATGTGCCAAGCCTAGTGTGCTTATCTCTTTCGTGTCAAACGAATATTTGATTTGTTACGTCTCAAAATGTGTTTACATGATACATGACTTGGAATATGTGATTTCTACTTGTTAAATGTTTTTGACGAAAACATCACCATGGTAATGAATGAACTATAACGTAAAGTGGAAGATGTTGTGCGGGACTTTATTATTCTTTGGGCGGTGTTGGCTGCGGTCCCGTCTCTTTTAATCCGGTTGCAAGTCCCCGGACAATAACATGTACTCACTCCTCTGACCGGCGTAGTCTTTGGGGGGTGTCGACACTTAAGGTCATGCACGCTGTGGTATTTGGTTTTCCCCGTCACAACAAAGTAATAATGGATTTGTTTGGTTTTGTTAACGGAACGAAGTTAACACTGGATTTTGGATTTTCCTAATAATATAGAAATTGATTTGGAAATATGTTATGGAATTGGGAACTCTTATGTTTTTAAACAAGAGTCAACTTTATTACCGCTGTGTTTGCGAAAAACTCTTACTTATAAATGAGTCTTGTTTTATAACTATCCATCATCGTTTTACATGTTTGGATGTTTGCTTACCAGTATTTCAATGCTGATTTTGTACTGTGGTGTTTCTTTTTCATTCCGCACCACAGGTTTAGAGGAAGGTTATCGGGCGTAGAAGGGGACGCGCATCGCATGGAACGTCATTAGTAGTATTGTTTTATTTGAAACTGAACTCTCTAGTAGTTTAAACGCTTTAGTTGTTTTGCCGGTTTGTGGCTAGGACGAAGGTTTATGATAATACATTATTTTAATTGGATTTAATTGATTATTGTGGATGTTTGTGCTTGCGAACCATGTTATAAAATCTCCTTGTATCCGGGCTCCTCTCGGGTACGGAGTGACATCCCCGGGTCTCCGGCTTGGGCCATTTGGGGGTGTTACAGGTGGTATCAGAGCCGGCATTCTAAAAAGAAATTTGAAACTTGTTAGGGCAACTAAAATGAATATAGGAGAAAATAACTTTAAATTCGACAAGCCGTGGGAATTTGGGTAGTATGGATAGGATTGTTATGTGTAAGTGTTTAGAAAATAGGATAGAAAGCAAGCTCCCCATCCACCCAATCGAATTTTTGAAGTATTCCAATTGGATTCTAAGTTAGGCCTACTTTAAGAGACTTCGTTGGGAGATTTCTTCAAGAGTCTTGTAACCATCGATTTGGAGTCTTGGGAATAATTATTGGTCTGCGAAGAGTAGTTATTTGGATTACGGTTTACGCCTTTTAAATTAGAGATTTATTAAGTTGTTTCCTCTTGTAGATGGCTAGAACTAAGCATACAGCAAGGAAGCGTGTGTTGCCAGTAGAGAAGCATCCTGTTGTGACACGTTGGGTTGAAGGTGAAGATTTTCCAGATTTTCGTGACCGCGTGGTTCAATATTGTGAAGATAGATTCCGAGCCTTAGAATTCCCTCGATATAGAAATCCAGCTTTTCAGGCTTACTGTATGGTGAAGGCATTACCTATGAAACCAATGTTTGGGGATATTATTACAAAGTATAGCAACATCATGGGCAGGATGAATCGTTTGAATGATAGGGATTATCGTTGCCAAGGTGAATGGACGGTAAGTGCAGATTTTATATGCAAGTTATTGATGGAGACTTACCTTAAGTGGCAAAGTTATACAGTTATTGAGATAAAGTCCAGTGATGAAGAGGACGTGATCTACATAAGCTCTAGTGATGAAAAAGAGGTGATTATTATAGATTCTAGTGACGATGAGGAAGTTGAAGAAGATCCAATGGAAGATGTCGATGAATACCCCGAAATTGAAGAAGATCCCATGGAATATGAAGAAAGTGAAGAAGACCCTAGTGAAGATGAAGAGCACGAGTATGATTCCGATGAAGAGGAAGAGATGGACGAAAGCGATGAGGACGACGATTAAGCTTGTTAGAGTTCTTTAGATTTCTTAGCCTAGATGCTTTAAGATTTATTTATTGGTTTGAATAAGGCTCCATAGCCAAGCAACATTTGAAGTATTAGAACGATTCTTGAATAGTCACTTTTGGGCTAGAGTTAAATTCTTAGCGTTTTGCTTTGGGATGAATAATGTCCATGAGTTGAAGACCCGATTTGGGGAAGTTTTATAAATTTAGCTTTCTGAATTTTGGAGTGTGATTGGATGAATTAAGGTTGTGTTATGCTTGTTATCATTGATTATGGGCTTAGAAAGTGTTCATGGAGTTAGAACGCGAAAACTTTGATTTTTGGTGCTGTTGAATCTGCGCAGCAGTGAGTTTTTGTTGTAGCAGACGTATTTAATTTTGGAGTTATTTTTCCCTGAATTTTTCCCAGAAAGTAGACTTACCCAGGTATCTCCCATAAAAATTTCAACCCCATATGAGTTCTGGAGAATTAGCTACGAATTTCCAAAGTTGACGGTTCAGTAGCAGAATTGCAAAGTGACTAGCTGTAGCATTTTCGATTGTTACCTATCTTCCAGATCTTGTTTTGACCCCAAATTTTTATGGAGACTATTAGACACGTTTAACCCTGGGAGAAAGCCTAGCTCATTTTGAGAATTTTAAAGTCAGTTTAAGGCTTTTCAAAGTCGATGTTTCTGTTCTGGTGGGCTGTGACAGCAGCTGTAGAGTTTCCTTTATATCTTGAGTTCTACAATTGATTTTGGATTGATTTTTCTTGATTATGAAAGTAGACTCAGAGAGGGTGTTGCACACCAAAATTCGCAATTTTTGCTTGATCTATTGATCCTTTTTCCAATTTTGGAAGTAAATGAAAAGTTGGGACGTGATCAGTCTATGTGGAAATACATGAGTAATTGTGTTGAATGATGGTCAATGTGTGACATTACTTGTTTAATTGTGCACTACATGCCGTATATGCGTGATTGTTTGTACTGCTTGATACTTTATAAGTAATACAATAGGCTATAGTGTAGGGATTATGACTGATAGACCACATCAATACTACACCAGGAGAAATCGCCAAGTACCAATGGCCGCACCAAACAACAACAACAACAACATGGAGCAGTTCTTCGCGCAATTTGCTCAGATGGCGCAGAACGCAAATCAGGGAGATCAGAATAACGCCAATTGGGCCAAGAAAGTGGCAGATATGAAGCCAGGGAACTTCATTGGCAATGAGGACCCTGTTGAGCTCGAGAATTGGATCGATGAGATGGATAAGATCCTTGAGCTAGTTTAGTGTCCCGAAGACCGCAAGGTGGTTTGCGCGGCATTTTACTTGAAGAACGAAGCTAATACATGGTGGAGGAGTACGCGTCAGAACTTTTTGGCGCAACCCAATTTCAATTGGGAGGCTCTTCAAACCGCACTTCGCACTCGCTTTTACCCGGACCATGTCCAGGATCAAAAGTACTTAGACTTCGTGAATCTGACACAAGGAAACGGTTCCGTGACCGAGTACTTCAAGAAATTCATGGAATTATCCCGATTCGCAGGTCAGCTGATGCCTGATGAAGCGACTAAAGTCAGGAAGTTCATGTCTGGTCTCGAACTTCATCTGCAGAAAGACTTGATGTGCAGGACGTACGATACTCTCCAGGAAGCTTATGATAGGGCTGCAGCCGTTTGGCGTATTCAAGAGGCACAAGACGAGAAGCGTGGGAAACGCAAGGTTGAGAACGCCATGGGCTATGGAAACAATCAGAGTAGGACTAACCAAGGTAGTCAGGACAAGAAGTTTAAGCCTAATCACGGAGGAAGTAACCAAGGACAGTATCGTGGTAACAAGCAGAATAATGGAGATGAGCAATCTCGCCGTTATATCTGCAAGAAGTGCCAACAGAATCATCCAGGAAAGGACTGTCAAGGAAACCTTGTCACTTGCTACCACTGTGGCAAGAAGGGTCATCGTTCGTTTGAGTGTCGGGTAAGACCAAATGGAAACCAACTAGGGAACCAAGGAGGCAATTACCAAGGAAACCGACAGTTCAACAACAACAATCAGGGCGGAAACCGGAACTATGGGAACTACAACAACAATAATGGAGGCAACAATTATGGTAGATAACAAGTGAACAATCAAGGCAATGGAAGGAACAATGGAGCTCAGAATGGGAATAGAAACAACAACGCTCCAGCTAACGCCAACAACAATGGGACTGGTACGGCAGGAACTACCGCACAGAATGGGAATATTGCAAGGATCGCTGTCATGAGCAGGACTGAAGCGGAAGCAGCAAACGGAGTAGTCAATGGTACATTTCTTGTTCATGATCAACCAGCTTTTACTCTATTTGATTCCGGAGCTTCGTATTCGTTTATTTCGTCATCGTTTGTGGAAAAATTGAGTCTCAATAAGCCGTCTAGAATATCCATCCCCGTAGCTACCCCGACCGGTCATGTAACAGTATGTGACGCCATTTTTGAAGGAGTAGAAGTTAAGATTTAGGCTAGTACCCTACCAGCGAACCTGATACAGTTTGATCTTGGAGGGATAGACGTTATATTGGGAATGGATTGGCTGGGAAAATATCGTGCAGTAATAGACTGCCACGATCAGAAGATAAGGCTTAAAGGTCCAAAAGGAGAAAGAGTTTCTTACCGTGGTATCACAAAAGAACCATGTATCCGACTAGTGTCAGCTTTGACCATAGTCAACCAAGTGAAGAAGGGGAATAGTGCTTATTTGTGCTATATTCAAGACACATCTAAGAAGGAGAATGTGCTAGAAGAAATACCGATCGTTAGAGATTTTCCCGATGTGTTCCCGGACGAAATTCCAGGAATGCCACCTAGAAGAGAGATCGAATTCACTATGGATTTAACACCTGGAACAGCTCCAATTTCAAAAGCACCGTACAGAATGGCACCAGTAGAGTTGAAGGAACTTAAGGATCAGTTGCAAGAGTTACTTCAAAAGGGTTATATAAGGCCGAGTGTTTCCCCTTGGGGCGCACCGGTGTTGTTTGTGAAGAAGAAAGACGGAAGCTTGAGGTTGTGCATTGACTATAGGGAATTGAATAGTGCAACAATCAAGAACAAATACCCTTTACCCCGAATTGACGACTTGTTTGATCAATTACAAGGGGCGAGCGTTTTCTCAAAGATAGACTTGAGATCAGGGTATCACCAGCTTCGAGTAGCCGAGAAGGACATACCGAAGACAGCCTTTAGAACGAGGTATGGACACTACGAGTTTACCGTTATGCCTTTTGGTCTAACCAATGCTCCAGCAGTATTTATGGATCTAATGAATCGTGTTATGAGAACGTTTCTAGATCGTTTCGTGGTCGTCTTTATTGGTGACATCCTTGTTTATTCAAAGAGCGAGGAAGAACACGAAGAACATCTCAAAGAAGTGTTAGAAACTTTGAGACATGAGAAGTTATATGCTAAACTCTCGAAGTGTGAGTTTTGGCTAAAACATGTTCCATTTTTGGGTCACATAATTTCCAAGGAAGGAATATCCGTGGATCCAGGAAAGATATCAGCAGTTAAAGATTGGCCTACTCCGAAGAATGTGTCTGAAGTAAGAAGTTTTCTCGGATTAGCAGGATATTACAGACGTTTCGTGAAAGATTTCTCGAAGATCGCTAGACCGCTTACTACGCTAACCAAGAAGACGGTAAGGTATAAGTGGAGCGAAGATTGTGAAGAAGCATTCCAGACATTGAAGGAGAAGTTAACGACCGCACCTGTCTTAGCTTTACCCAATGATTCTGGCGAGTTTGATGTTTACAGTGATGCATCGAAGAAGGGTTTAGGATGCGTGCTTATGCAAGAAAGAAGATTTATTGCTTATACTTCAAGACAACTGAAAACTCATGAAGAGAACTATGCTACGCATGACTTAGAGCTTGCAGCTATAGTATTTGCATTGAAGATATGGAGACATCACTTGTATGGATCTGTGTGTAGATTGTATACGGATCATAGCAGTCTCAAATACATTTTCACGCAGAAAGAGCTAAACAACAGGCAAAGACGTTGGTTAGAAGTCATAAAGGATTATGATTTGCGTATCCAATACCATGAAGGAAAGGCAAACGTAGTAGCTGATGCGTTAAGCCGAAAGTCGAGCCATACTTTGGATACTATGCTAGTTTTGCCAGATCGGCTATGCCGAGAGTTCCGAAAACTTGGAATTGAAGTAGTGAAACAAGGAGGAGTAAAGAATATCCTTGGGAATATAACAGTTGTGCCAGATATTTTGGAAGAAATAAGGAGTAACCAGCCAGGAGATGTGAAACTGGAAAGGATAAAGAAGAAGATTGCAGAAGGCCAAGCAAAGGATTTCAAAATCTATGAAGATGGAAGTATCCGTTACAAAGGAAGATGGTGTGTACCACATAAGTGTACGGAAACTAAGGAAAAGTTGATGCGTGAAGCGCACAACACACCTTACTCGGTACATCCAGGAGGTGACAAATTTTATAAGGACATGAAGAAGATGTTTTGGTGGCCTAACATGAAGAAAGAAGTGGCAGAATTTGTGGCAAAATGTCTGACTTGTCAAAAGGTGAAGTTTGAACATAAAAGAATGGGAGGCTTAGTACAACCGTTAGACGTCCCAGTTTGGAAGTGGGATTCTATTTCAATGGATTTCGTAACTGCGTTACCGACATCAAAGAATGGACTGAATCAGATCTGGGTCGTAGTTGACAGATTGACCAAGACAGCAAGGTTTATTCCGATGAAAGACACATGGAATATGGAACAAAGAGCTGATGCGTATGTGAAGAATATTGTAAGGTATCATGGAGTGCCAAGCTCTATAGTTTCCGACAGAGATCCCAATTTTCTTTCTCACTTCTGGAAAGCACTTCAGGAGGCATTATGAACTCAGTTGAAGTTTAGCACGGCATTTCACCCGGCTACAGATGGACAAACCGAAAGAACAATTCAAACGTTGGAGGATATGCTAAGATCGTGTGTTATGGATTTTCAAGGTTCATGGGTTGATAGATTACCTTTGATAGAATTCTCCTACAACAACAGTTATCATGCCAGTATTGGAATGGCACCACATGAAGCGTTGTATGGAAGGAAGTGTAGAACACCGTTGTGTTGGAACGACATAAGTGAAACGATAGTAATTGGTCCACAACTTATCGAAGAGATGACAGATCAAGTGAGACTTATACAGCAGCGAATGAAGGCAGCGCAGGATAGACAGAAATCTTACGCGGATCAGAAGAGAAGACCGTTGGAATTTCAAGTTGGAGAAAAAGCATTTCTTAAGGTATCACCAACAAAAGGAGTCATGAGGTTCAATCAGAAAGGGAAGTTGAGCCCGAAATTCATAGGACCATATGATGTTATAGAAAAGATTGGAGAAGTGGCTTATCGATTGGATTTACCATCGAATTTAGGTCGTGTTCATAACGTATTTCACGCATCGCAACTGAAGAAGTATGTGCCTGATGCATCTCATGTATTAGATCCCGAACCAGTAGAACTGGACCCGTCCTTGAGTTATGAAGAACAGCCTGTCAAGATTTTAGACACCAAGACAAGGAACACCCGTAACAAGAGTGTCAAGATTGTAAAAGTCTTATGGACTAACCACCTCACTGAAGAGGCAACTTGGGAAGCGGAAGATGATATGAGGAAGAAGTACCCTCACTTGTTTGACGAGGTACCTTGAGTTACGAGGACGTCACTCCTCTAAGGGGGAGAGGATGAAATCCTTCGTTTTTCTTTAATACAGTACTACTTATAGTATATTGCATATCATTCATGACCTTAGGTTGCATTTAGTAGTCGTACTAGTGAGGGAAGGTGTATACCTTTGTGTGGTTAAAGTTTAGTTTAAACATCAAGGTCAGTTTCTCTTTTAGGAGGGAGGTTTTTGTTTAAACTTCGAGGACGAAGTTCTCTTTAAGGAGGGAAGGATGAAATACCCCGTTTTGTGACTACGGGTATTTTGTGATATTATTATAAGTGTTGGGAAGTTAATGTAATTATAGAGAGTTAATTATAGTGCTTTGAGAGTTTGGGGGGAACTTTGTGACTTTAATCAAAGGTTTTAGTGTCTTTTACTTGAGTTTGGGGGAGGTGTTTGTCTTTTGGCAAAACTAAGGGGAAATAAGTGTCTTTTGACCTAAATTTCTTCCTACAATAAAAGTTTCCTAATCCAAGAGGGTTTCCTACTTATGAAGTTAATTTTAATTCTAACTCTCATAAAAACCCTCACTCTCCTATTTTTTCTAATCTCTCTCACGTCTCTCCCTACTCTACCCGTCCCTCTCTCACTCTCTCTCTCCCTTGTGACCGACGGCCACCCCACCGCCGCCGCTCTCTCTCTCTCTTTTCCGGCAAGGTCACTCTCTCTCTCTCTCTCTCTCTCTTTTTCTATTTTCTTTCTTTCTTTTCTTCTTTCTCTCTTTCTTTCTCCCTATCCTCGTCCGCCTCTCTCTCCGTCCGCCTCCATGGGCGGCGGGTTGAGCGGGTTGGGTTGTTTCGTTTCTTCTTTTCTTTTCTCTTGTTGATCTCTTGATCTTGTGATCACTTGTTCATGATTCATGTATGTTGCATGCAATCTTTAAATTTCAGTTTGTTATTGTTAGGATCATTGTTCATGGATTCGTAAGATTTATTATCAAGTTTTAGGGTTTATCATGTTCTTGGATGTTGGGAAGAAACCCTAGTTTGAAAGAGAAGTTTGATTGAATGATTTGGGAGTTTGAATGATCATATTAGGTGGATAACAATCTGATTTGAATGTGGGAATCATGTTATATTAGGTTTAGTATGATTATAGGATGAATTAGATGCTTGGGGGAAAAGTTTCATGAAGATTGACAATTCCCGTATGGATATTTTGAATGAAGTTGGAAACTTAAAACTAGTGTAACTTTTGATTCAGGAATCGAAATTTAGATCCGTTTGAGGCTAAACTTATTATTTCGAACGTTTTGAATCCAATGGAACTGTTTCTAGACCATGATCTGTTTGGGAAACTGGAGTAATAGAATTGGTGGAGTTATGATAGATTATGTATGCTTTAGGTTAGGGGATTTTTGAAGCAAGCTTTGGGTTTATTTTGGAGCATGAATTTAATGGGATGTTGGGGAAGTGTTAGAACCCTAAACCATGGACTATCATATGCATGTAAGTAGTATAGCAAGTATATTGCTAGAATATTGGTTTGATTAGCATATTGTTATGTGTAGGTAACGAGTTCGTCGACGACGAGTACGTAGAGTACGTTGATTGATTGCTATTGTTGGAATTTGCTTTGAGGTAAGTAAATGTTCCAAGCCTAGTGTGCTTATCTCTTTCGTGTCAAACGAATATTTGATTTGTTACGTCTCAAAATGTGTTTACATGATACATGACTTGGAATATGTGATTTCTACTTGTTAAATGTTTTTGACGAAAACATCACCATGGTAATGAATGAACTATAACGTAAAGTGGAAGATGTTGTGCGGGAATTTATTATTCTTTGGGCGGTGTTGGCTGCGGTCCCGTCTCTTTTAATCCGGTTGCAAGTCCCCGGACAATAACATGTACTCACTCCTCTGACCGGCGTAGTCTTTGGGGGGTGTCGACACTTAAGGTCATGCACGCTGTGGTATTTGGTTTTCCCCGTCACAACAAAGTAATAATGGATTTGTTTGGTTTTGTTAACGGAACGAAGTTAACACTGGATTTTGGATTTTCCTAATAATATGGAAATTGATTTGGAAATATGTTATGGAATTGGGAACTCTTATGTTTTTAAACAAGAGTCAACTTTATTACCGCTGTGTTTGCGAAAAACTCTTACTTATAAATGAGTCTTGTTTTATAACTATCCATCATCGTTTTACATGTTTGGATGTTTGCTTACGAGTATTTCAATGCTGATTTTGTACTGTGGTGTTTCTTTTTCATTCCGCACCACAGGTTTAGAGGAAGGTTATCGGGCATAGAAGGGGACGCGCATCGCATGGAACGTCATTAGTAGTATTGTTTTATTTGAAACTGAACTCTCTAGTAGTTTAAACGCTTTAGTTGTTTTGCCGGTTTGTGGCTAGGACGAAGGTTTATGATAATACATTATTTTAATTGAATTTAATTGATTATTGTGGATGTTTGTGCTTGCGAACCATGTTATAAAATCTCCTTGTATCCGGGCTCCTCTCGGGTACGGAGTGACATCCCCGGGTCTCCGGCTTGGGCCATTTGGGGGTGTTACAGGTTTAGTGTTCCACCTTTTCCGTCTTGTCGCGACCAGCGACGTACCGGCGTTCTCCAACGTCCGGTTCATTCTTGCTTGCCCACCTCACCCCTTTTCCTGCTAATCCACTCTCCGGATTATCGTGACTTCTCACAGTTCGAAATGGATGTTATGTTACACTCTCTTTGGACTTCGGATCATGATTTCCAAGTCACTGCGAGTTTCCGCCAATACTATGTGGTGGAGTTCACTCACGGCGGCGAAGCTAGGGCCATTCTTTCGGGCGGTCCTTATTCAATCGAAGGTGCCTTGATCCTTGTGGACTTATGGGAAGGACGGCTTCCACTCCATCGTCTTCGCCTCCAACACGCAGTCTTATGGGTTCGTATGGAAGGTATCCCTCTTTCGCATAACGAGGACGACGCCAGGGACATGGCTGCCCTTATTGGGACTTCTATTGTGGTCGATCTTTTGGCTTCCTCGTCTTCGCCACAAACTTTATTTACGGGCCAAAGTGTGGGTGACTATGGATGAGCCCCTTATCGGAGGGTTTTTCCTCGAAACTGCCCAACACAATATCCGATGGATTTCATGCACGTACGAGCGACTTCACAAGCTATGCTCGTGATGTGGCCTAATCGGTCATGTTGCAAGCCAGTGCTCCACTCCATTTCTTGAAGCTCGCCAAACCATTCGGCTCAAACTACACCGGATAGCACGCAGCAGAGGACTACAAGTCATTTCCGATGAACAGGTGGCCCTTTACGAAGGTTACCCTCGCCTGTATCGGAGTATCGAAGCTCTGTTATACCCACACAATAACCATCACCACAATCCATTACTTGCACCAAACACTCCACCCCACCCCTCTGTAATCCAACCCACGGTCATGTCTCCTCCTTTCTCTGAGGACAATCACAACAATCTACCCAACCCCTTCGAAAATCAATGGGAGAATCAAGTGCACCATCAGGGTTTCGAGTTTCTCATCCCCGAAGCAGCCCCTGAGCAACACCAACTTCAAGATCCAAACTTCATTCAGATTTTTGGTGATGCTCTACGATTGCCGCAGGACCACCATGATGACCCTCCACCTTCACTGCCTGTTCCGGTGTGGGAATCCCACGTCCAGCCGGCCGGCGATGGCCCACTCACAGCTTCAAACACAGACACCGATGGGGGTTCGGTCGAACAAAGGCAGTCGTCAAGTTTTCTGAACCACGCACCAGCTTCTTTGCCCACTGTGGATCAACTTTTCAACGATCTTGAAGGATGGGAGTGTTATTCGCAGACTGCAAACCAACCCTATTCCGCAGACGGTTTAATCTCTGCCGCCGCTCCCGTCACCAATACATAGAACTCTCCATCTATGCCTTAACCCTTCCACCCTCCCAAGTTTCCTCCCCTTCTCTTTTAACCCCCCAGATATCTTACCCTCTCAAAACAGCCCCCCACCTCCACAATAAAATACCTCAACAGCCCCTCTAAACAGCCCACCTAACACCCCCATTCCCCATCTAACCACCGGCCCCTCTAAAGGACGAAACCTCCGCAGGCAAGCACGAATGAGGGTCATCATACCCAGGAAGATCAAGCTGCCAATGGTAATACCCATTTCTTCAGATTCAGCTTCTGATAGCTCCTCCGCCAAATCACCTCCATCTCCGCATCGCCACTGGATAACGGCTGCAACGGTTGGCCCTCGGAAGAAGCAAAAAACTTTCTTCTTTGCAGGGGAATCCTCCAAAAAACACTAAAAACCAATTGACGAACTCACACGTAAGGTTGATGCCCTCTCATGCAAATCACCAAAACGACGCTTCAAGGACGAATCCTCTACTTCTTCTTCTTCAGACACTCCTTCGAAGAGAAGGTTCAGTCCCACTCCTTCACTCTTTTCGGATCCGGACGACGAGCTTAAGCAATTACTAAGGTGTACTGAAGAACTGTTCCCCCCTGTGGGAGGTATTTCGATGGTTGAACCTGATCAATCATCTTTGCCAAAATGAGGGTCCTAAGCTGGAATTGTAGAGGCACCGGACAACCCTCTACTATTCAGACAGCGAAGTTATTGTCCCAGCAACACCGTCCTGAGGTTTTTTTCTTATGGAAACCAAAACCACTGTTTTAAACTTGTCGTTTTTTGGTCAGTCGATAGGTTATGACTGTTTTGCGGGATCCGATGCTGACGGATCAAAAGGAGGGCTATGGGTCGGCTGACACTCCTCTTTATGTCTAGTTGTTTTGTTTAGCTGTCAATCTTTTCTTGTAATAAAAATCAAAATCAAAGAGATTGATGGTTACGAGTGGTGTCTCTTTCTCTTTTACGGCAGCCCCTACCATGCAGAGCGGAAAGCGGTTTTTGACTTGCTACTGCTACATCTCAACAATTGTGCCTTGACAAAGATCGTTATTGGCGACTACAACCAAATTAGTGGTGCTCACGAAAAGTTAAGCTCTAACCGCAGATCAAACGGAGAAGTTAGCATGTTTTACGACTTTTTGGGAAAAGCGCAAATCTTCGAAGTTATTAGCCATGGGGTCTTCTTTACATGGACCAATAACATGAAAGGAAAGAAATGCACGTACGAGAAGCTCGATAAAGCCTACTGCTCAGTCAGTTGGCAATTGGACTTCTCGTCGTCCACTCTGACAGCACTTCCGATTCAGCAGTCCGATCATAGTCCGCTTCTTCTCGACACCAAGGGCATGCTTACCCATCAACGGCGTAGACCTCACTTTGAGCTCGGTTGGCTTAAAGACCCAGCAGCACAGGATATCATCCAACAGACGTGGTCTCTAGCAATCCCGGGATCCCTATTGTTTTCCTTCATGCGCAAGAACTTGTGTTGCGCCGACTACGCAATTGGTCAAAACTCAGCAACCGAAGCCTTTTTGAACCGCCTTCATCAACAACAGGAGCTCCTCCTGCAAGCTCAGCTGGCCGCTGCATGACCAATACTTGACTGATGCACAATTACCTCTTCTCATTTCAAACGAGCAAGGTATACGAGGCGATCTTGACAAGCTACTGTCAGAAGCCGAGGTCTATTGGAAGCAACGCTCCAAATAAAACTGGCTCAAGCAAGGTGACAAAAATACAAAATTTTTTCACCTCTGTGCTACTATGGCACGGAATCGGAAACAGGTCACAGGCATCAAAACACCGGATGGGTCTTGGGTCTCCAACCCAGATGAAATTTCATCCTCGGCTACAAATTTTTACAGGGACTTACTGTCCCAGCCCAGTCCCACTGCGTCTCCTGCTCCGCCCAACTCCTTTGATACCATTTCTTTCATCACTCAAACTCTTTCTCCTAATCAAGCTGCCCGACTCGACGCCGCCTTTTCATCTGGCGAAATCAAAGAAGCCGTTTTTCAAATGGGTTTGAACAAAGCCCCCGATCCTCATGGTATCTTGGTGGAATATTACCAACACCATTGGGACACAGTTGAACAACACCTCATCGCTGCTGGCCTAGCATTCTTTAAATCAGGTAATCTTCTCAGAGAGATTAACCGCACTTACATCGCCCTCATTCCTAAAACTAATGAAGCCCTCACCTGGAACGATTTCAGACCCATCAGCCTTTGCAATACCATTTACAAAATCTTTTCCAAAGTTCTAGTCAACAGACTGAAACTAGTTGTGGGCTCTCTCATTTCTGACAATCATAGTGCTTTTGTGCCGGGCCGGCAAATTTCCGACAATATTCTGGTTGCACACAAACTTTTAGAATATATCCGGACAAACAAATCCTCCAAAGCCTCCTTTTTCTCTCTCATACTTGAATAAGGCATTCGATCGAGTCCAATGGCCTTTTCTCCAAAAGGTCATGTCTAAGATGGGATTTGGCGCACTTTTTGTTGCCAGAATCATGGAATGTGTTTCTACGGTATCTTCGGCAGTTCTGATCAACGGCTCCCCTTCCCCCTTTTTCAATCCCACTCAAGGTCTTCGTCAAGGAGATCCCCTTTCCCCGTATATTTTCATTCTCATTTCTTAAGCCCTTTCAAGTACCCTCCAGCATTTTGGAAATCACGGCCACTGTAAGGGAATTCGCGCCGGCCGAGCATCCCCTTTCGTGTCACACTTGCTTTTCGCGGATGACTCCCTTTCCTTTTCCAAAAATTCGAGCTCAGTGATGTCTGGCTACTCAAATGGATTCTTGACTCTTACTGCTTCCAATATGAACAACGGATCAACCAATCCAAATCGTCTCTCATCACGAGTCCAAATTTCTTACCTTCTAATGCCAATATCTTATCTTCTATCCTGGAAATTCCCCTTTCCCTATCCCCCGGTAAATACCTCGGGACCATCATGGACTTCTCCCTCCCGAAACAAGAAATTTTTGGAGGCCTTTTACATAGTTTCTCCTCCAAACTCAATAGCTTGAAGCAAGGATGCTTGAGTTTCGCGGGACGTTGTACACTAATCAAAGCTTCTTTACTTTCAATACCAACTTACATCTTCTCAGTTTTCATAATCCCAGCATATTTCTACGATAAACTCAAAAGTATTAGCACTCGTTTTCTGTGGAAGAATGGATCCTCCAAGGGCGTCTATTGGAAGTCCTGGAACTATCTATGCAAGCCTCTCCACCAAGGAGGGTTAGGCTTCCGAGATCTCAAATCCACTAACCAGGCCCTCCTGGCAAAAACGGCTAACAGAATCTGGAAAACACCCCTGACGTTGTGTAGTCGCACTCTGTTGGGAAAATACTGCCAGCACTCGGATTTCCTCAACACATATCCCACAACTTCTTCCTCCTGGGGCGGGAAAAGTATTCAATGGGGAAAGGAACTATTAACTGAAGGGTTGCGATAAAAACTCGGAAATGGACACAACATTAATCCCTTCACTGATAGTTGGCACCCTACATCTTTGTCTTCCACCAATCGCACCCATGCCGATATTACCGTTACCTCCCTTATCAACCCTCTTACAAAAACTTGGCACGAAACCTTGTTACCACTATACTTCAACGCCTCAGATTGCGTAACCATTGAATCTGAATACATTCCCTTCCACGATCAGACTGATGTGTGGCCACATGCTTCCGGACTCTTCTCCACAAAAACGGCTTACAAACTGGCAGCACAACAGTTGGTCCAGACTTCCGCTCGAAATCCAGTGGCCATTTCAGTGTGGAACAGATTCCGAGGACTGGATCTCCCTCAGAAGATCATAACTTTTCTTTGGAAAAGTCTCTTTCGCTGTCTTCCAACACGACAACGTCTCTCCATGCGCCGAATCCCTATTGCATCGATTTTATGCCCAAGATGTCAGCAACAAGAGGAGTCTTTGAGCACTTTTTCTTCCAATGCACTATTTTGCAACATATCTGGCAGTGATCTTCGTTAGGTCTCAATTTCCAACAAGGTCAACCTCTCACTTTTATCAGCTTCACCAACTCGCTTCTACTTTTGAAATTCACCGATGAGGACCTGGTCATGTACTCCCTCATCCTTTGGCACATATGGCTCAATCGGAATTCGACGGCAATGGAGAACACTATTCTCCCACCGGCCAAATCCCTCGCAGCCATTTCTGCTTTCCGTTTGTCTGTCCTAAAAAACAAGACATCGGATAGCACACCATCCCCGTCCCCACAATGAACGGTACCCTGACCCCTGTCACGATTTTGAGATGGAATTCTGTTACCACAATCACCGACACTCCAATAATTTTCATTGAGGTTGACGCATCTTGGAAGGTCAACCACAAGTTTAGTACCGTTGCATGGGTGGAGGAAAGTGCTACCACTTTTGCTCATACCCAAATCATCCAGTCTCCAAGCCCTCTACAGTCTGAAGCTAGAGGAATCACCCTTGCTCTCCGTTGGTTAATCTCCAATGGATTCCGAAATGTTTACATCAAAACAGATTGTCGTGAAGTAGTACTCGCTCTCACCGGAGTCAAGATAATTGCCGAGATACAACACATCGTGACAGACATAACGCTACTGGCCATTCACTCTTTTGATTTAGTTCAAATAGCTTTCGTAGGACGAAAAAATGTCTCTCAGGCGCACAATCTGGCTAAACACGCTTTTCTTTCTTGTAATTTGTCCAATTAAATGTACTCTTGCTTCTACTCAAAAAAAAAAGACGGTTTTTTACTGCCATATTAGAATCTGTACATACTTCTTCAATACTCACTCTGTCATGTTTAACTTTAAACACTACTTGATTGGATGATTTGGCAGACAATTTGACAAGCAAAAGGGTACAATATTTTGTTAATCTTTTCATGATGTCGTACAATCAAGCATTATAAAAATATTAAGGGTCCGTTTAAGATTGTTGTGACGTTCACTTTATAAATTTGTGGTACTCAGTGTGTTGTGTGAGAATTTATTTGCTTGGTGATGTGAGAAAATTGCTGTTGTAGAAATCCTTTTAAAAAGTGTGTTAAATTTCATACACAACCCAGTGTGGAGAAACACTTTTTGTTTGATGTGTTTGGCAATAATTGTTGTATAGTTGAAAGTGTCCGAATGACAATATCACACATGTTAGATTTTTAATACAATTAAATATATAACTCTTTATTGTTATGACATGAATAGAGAGACATATTTATTAAAATTATCAAAAAAAACATGTCTAGATAAATAATAATTTACGAAGTGCATCAAATACTACTTTTGGCATCAAAAGCCGGTATTTTGGAAAGCAAGCAAAAACATTATCAAACGGGTCTAACACGTTGTTGTATGGTTCTGCCAGACAAATTATTCATCAAAATCAAACTGACTAGTGAATTCATACGGATGATAGTACATTTTATTATTTTGTTGTTTCCTCGTGTTAAATTCATCTATTAAACACTTTCTCAAAAAAAAAAAAAAGAATCTATTAAACACCAAACAAATAGAACAAACAAAATCTCCAAGAGAAAAAGTATTATAGTAATTTCTTTCAGCAAATACTAATGGAAAAAATAGGACAATAAGCATGATGTACAACCCAAAAAATGACCCCTAAATTTCTCAAAAAAAAAAAATGACCCCTAAAAACTATAAAAAATAATTAAATGAAGAAATTAATCAAAAGTATATGAAAAACGCTATTGAAATTGTCTTTCCTAATACTAGGCACAGGTGGTGTTTATGGCATATAATGAAAAAATTTCATGAAAAGTTGGGTAGTTACAAAGCGTATGAGCAAATCAGTTTTTGTCTACAAGGTATTATCTATGATTCTCAAAGTTCAACAGAATTTGAAGAGAACTGGATGATAGTAATTGAGAAGTATTCTCTTGATGAAAATAAGTGGTTGGGAGGGCTATTTAGAGATAGGTATCGTTGGGTCCCTTGTTACGTTAAAGATAGCTTTTGGGCTGGAATGTCAACAACTCAAAGAAGTGAGAGTATCAATGCATTTTTTGATGGTTTTGTAAATTCGAAAACAACACTAAAGCAGTTTTTTGAGCAATATTGCAATGCCTTGGCAAGCAAAGTTGAAAAGGAAAGACTAGCAGATAGCAATTCAAGTAGCAGCCAATTGCCTTGTGTAACATGGTATGAGATGGAAAAACAGGCACAACAAATTTACACAATTGCAAAGTTTCAAGAGTTTCAAGAGGAGCTTACTGGAAAGATGTATGTTGACTTCATGTCATCTAAAGATGAAGGAGTTGTTTCAGTTAGTGACATTGAAGAGGAAATTTCGATTGGCGAAGGGATGAAAAGAGTGACCTACAAGGTGTCCTTCAATAAATTCGAATCTGAAGTTAAGTGCAGCTGTAAGAAATTTGAATTTAGAGGAATTTTGTGCAGACATGCTCTCACTGTTTTGCTAAGAATAATGTTGTTAGAATTCCTGAGAAGTATTTTTTACGTATATGGAGAAAAGATGTGAAGATATGTCATACAAAGGTGAAAATTTGTTACAATGTACGGAGCACCACTTTGGAAGAAAGGAGAATTGATGAGTTGAGCAATGCCTTCACACAGCTTGTTGATTTAGCCGCGGAAAATGATGACGATAGTAACTATGTAATGAATTTAAATGAAGATGCAAAGAATTTTTTAGTGAAGAGGAAGAATGATAAATCTGCTCTTGATGACACTAGTCAAGATCCCTCACTTGATGGCCCAAACATTTATGACCCTATAGTAACCAGAAAAAAAGGTCGCCCTCCGTCAAAGCGAAAGGAATCAAGTATATTCAAGATCAAAGAACAAAAAAGAAACAAGTTCCATCTCAAAAAAGTTAAGAAATCGACTTGCATCAACTATTCCAGACTGGAGAAACAAGATGTCATTCCCACACAAGAGAGTACCATTTCAAAGGTACTCAATAAAATTATCAAAAATTCTGTAATTTTTCAAGTTTGCATTTCATGCCATCTTTTTTATGAACTTTATGTTTACAAGCTACGAGTAGATACGAATCTCTAGATCGTAATGCTTCAATACATGTTTGTGCATTGAAATTCTGCCACCTTTGATTTGAAACATTTTTTTCTTAAAGCCAAATTGTAATACCTTGTATTTAGAATTCTTATGTGGACTTTCAGGTAGATCCTATAGTTCATTTCATGACACCAGATGGGAGTTTTACTCCTCAATCATCGATACAGGTTACTCCCTTTCTATTGCACTTGATGGTTTACATATTGTCAATATAATGCATTTTTCATCTTTATTTTCACATTTTATTGCAGGATCTACCTTTTGCTCCGAGTGTGACGTCTTTCAATCCTCATATGTCTATGAGTGCTAATATTCCATGGCACTTGAATCAAGGATTTGATATTAACATGTGTCCTCCATATGATATTGCTAACCACCTACTACAATAGTCAAATAATACATTTTGTTCTCAGGTATTTTTTTTTAAATATTTTATATTTTTTTTTTTGCAGAACGCATTCTTTTGTATTGTCAAACTTGCTGATTTTTAGAATATACTTTTGTTCAGACAAGCAATGCGATGTGTCATATCCCTCCAACTATGGACTCGTCTTCAAGGAACATAGAGTATAAGAAGTCTTGAAGCTAGTACAATTATCAGACTAGACTCTAGTTATGTTATTTTTGGTGTGATTGCTTTAATGTTGAAGGAGAAGGAGTCTGAACTTGAGCTGTTTTGTTTATTTTATAAATTTGCTATGTCATTTCATATGGTCTACATTGATGTTTTTGGTACTGATAACAAATTATTAGACATTTGCTTACGGCTACGTTGTTTGTCTTTCAGTGTATACGAATGGTGTTATTAATTCTTGAACCGATTTGTTTTTGCCATCATATACTGAAGTACTGAAGTAGTATATTTTCTTGTACATTTTACTGTTATTGTTTCACTGCAATTAAATTCTTTTATTCACCAAAAAAGTTAATGAAATATTGAAAAACTAGCATTTGTCGAGGTGCGCAAGGTATTCCAGAAAAAAAAAAAAAAAAAAAAAACACACACACACTAGAATTTGTACCTTATGAAATTGGCTCAGTTAGCCAAGAAGAGGCTGTTTGAGCACAAAAATTAAAATCTTGAACATTAGAGAAGAAAGAGCGCTGGGTTATCTAGTGGTGAATTTATGCCTTCGAAAAGAAATTTAATTGTTAAGATGATCAGATAACTTTTGAAGCTGACTCTTTCATAAAAACATATATATATCAGATAACTTTTGAAGGTTAAAATTGTCCTTTTGATAAGGTAACATATTCTGCTGTGTATATCTTTTAAAGGTGAAGGTTATCATTATCAATCCAAAACATAATTTTCTACGAACATAAAACGAGAAGTCATGTAGTAGTATAATTCTGTTGGTAATTAGATTATGTGGGCCCAGTACAATCTCTTAATGGAAATCGTTATCATAATCATATAAAGAAAAAACAATAATATAGATAATGACGTGGCATATTAGTCAGCAAAGTGGGAGATGGGTGGGAGATATAAGTGAGTTGTCTAGCATTTCTCTAATTAAATATGTAACTCTTTACTGTTATGACATGAATAGAGTGACATATTTCGTAAAATTATGAAAAAAACATGTCTAGATAAATAATAATCCACGAAATGCATCAAATACTACTTTTGGCATCAAATACCGATATTCTTGAAAGCAAGCTACAACATTATCAAACGGGGTCTAACACGTTACTGTATCGCTTTGTCAAACAAATTATCCATCCAAATTAAACTGACTAGTTAATTCAGATCAGACGGAGGACAGTATGTTTAAAATATTTTGTTTCCTCAGTGTGAAATTAAACTATTAAAGCACCGAACCAATACCAAACAAAATCTCTAAGACAAAAAATATTCTAGTAATTTCTTTCAGAAAATACAAATTAAAAAATAGGTTAATAAGCATGTATTATAACCCAAAAAATGACACAAAAAAAAATTAAATTTAGCCCTAAAAAAATAATGAAATGAAGAATTAATTCTATGAGACCTGTTTCTTTTTCCTAAACGCTACCTCTGTATCCAACCCGAACCCGTCAACCTTCCTCACATGAACCAGCTCCGACCTCCGGAACAACGCCTTGACCGGTTCAACACTATCCAAATCATTCGCCGAGTACTTATCAGCCCGTCTAGTAACCGCCACGTGTAGCACACAAACCCCACCAGGCTTCAACGTCCGTTCGATCTCCCCCACAAACTTCTCCGGATACAAAGCGTGATCGAACACATTCGAGAACTCGAAATCAAACGTGTCATCATCGAACGGCTGGTGATGAAAATCGCCCCGAATGACAAGCGGCGGGTAGGGAACTAAATCGATCCCAACCGAGTCGGATACCCCGACCCGTTTGAGCGCCTCGACTTCTTGGCCGACCCGGGCGCCGATGGAGAGGGCTTTGGAGTGGTTGGAGAGGAGGTTTCGGTGGATGAGTTCGGTGAAGAATCGGGAGAAGACGTGGATCTTGCGGTCCCAGTCGCGGGTGGTCCAGAGGTGGCGGAGTTTGGGGTCGAGGGTTTTGTTGAGTTGGCGTTGGATGTAGTTGTCGTACGAGGAGTAGGGACGGATGTGGATTTGTGTTGAGGGATTCGACGGTGGTGATGCGGTGGGGAAGCGGAGGGAGGAGAGGAGGAAGAGGGTGAGGGAGAGGAGGAGGAGGGAGAGGAGGATGGTTTTGGGGGAGGTTGGGGTGGATTTGATCATGGTGGGGTGGGGATTTGGGGGAGATTGAAAACAAACCCAGAGAGATTTGTTTGTGTGTGTCTCTCTCTGTGTGTGTTGGTTTTGGCTAATGATGCATGGGGATTGAATGTAGGGAGAGAGAGAGAGAGATTTGTTTGGGGTTAGGGATGAGAACAGTTTTTAGTGGGCATGCAATGCAAGGCATAATGATTCCATCGATGGTAAACACAAGGTGGGGTTTTTTTCTCTCTTATTCTAGAACCGCCGGTTCATTTATTTATTTATTTATTTTTATTTAATACGGTATCTTTTATTTTATGTTTTTTTTTTAGAATCTTTATTTTGTGTTTACATCCTTGGATTGTTAGTAATGTTCCATTTGGAGGTTGTTTGATCTTTGGGTTAGATTTATTTTCGAACATGCTTTAATTACTTCAACAATGCCAGTTTGGAATGCCGTGTCTGTGCAAGAAACTATTACTCTTAATATGAAAAATTGCCGATGGGCACTGGATGTTATCATAAAGTTTGATTAAGAGCGTTGAGTGGTTAATATTGCGTCAGAGCTAGCCAGGGTTTCAAAAAACGGCAAAAGCGGCACAGAACGGCCGTGTTGTAACCGAAGCGGCAGAGAGCGCGACCGTTCTTTCCGTTACGCGTCGTGTGGATTTTATTCACACAAAAAATGGACGTTTCGTGTCGGAAAAAGGGGAAAAACGGCCGTTTCGTGTCAGGAAAAAAAGCAAAAAAGGAGAAAAACGGGGAAAACGTTCGTGAATGTTTTTTAAAATTCACACATTTGATCCCTGTTTTTCGTTACAGTCCCTACGACATATTATGATCCCGTTACAGGCGACCGCGACCGATTCATCAATCGCTTCCGTTTTTTAAAACCTTGGTTACAGCTGCAATGAAAGGCTACTAAGCTACTAAATTTTGGAAAAATACATTATTCTTTAGGAAAAAAAAATCATTGTTATTATTTTCGAAAACTACATTAATTAGAATATATTTATTCCTTCCGTTCTACAAAGATAGTTCATTTTGATAATTTTTTTTTCCCAAACTGTTTATAAAACTTACATTTTCAATCTAAAAGTATAATGAACTTCAAATATTACACATTAACATTTAACGCACATAGTTTTGAATAAAATAAAATCAATGATTATAAATTTGTAGTGAAACGCATTAATTCAATGTCTCCAAAAAAAAGTTACAGGATATAGATAGTAAACGGAGAAATAAAGATAGTATTTAATAAGAAATTTAAGGTATAAATTAGTAGTTGTCTAAGAACTAATTATTTCAAAAAAAAAGTTGTCTAAGAACTAATGGAATTGTAATTAATCTTCTTCTTTGCAGTAATTACATTCTTGTAGTCTTTTTGTAGCGGTTGAAAATAATCAAAGAAAAAAATTGAATCAAATGTAAACTAATTGAAAATTCTAAAATTGTTTGGTATAACCTGAAAATCTACTGAATCTATTATACTTCTACTACTTAAATGACTTGAAACTAAGTTACATATGCCTCATTTACTAGACTATCTACGACTAGCTGTTAACATTCTTTAAATAAAAAATGTCACTCAGGATTTAAATAAAGAAATCCATTTGGTTATGATCTATTTTTTATTGAGTGTAATAGTGTCAAGTCCATATTTGGCCCATCACTTGGCTTAAAAAAAACACTACCAATCTTGTAGGAAGATGACGCCTTAGCTGTTGCGAATGTCCATTAACGGAGTTGGGGGCAATCTCATTCATAGTTTAATGTCAAGTCTCCTTTCTCGCACTTTCATTTTCTTTTTCTTTTTTGAGAATCAACACTTTCATTTTCCGATCACCATACAAATTGGAAAAAGCCAAGATTATCACCCCTAAAAGATTAGACAACTTTAAGAAAACACATTAATGAGTAGTGATTAGTGGACGACCACTACCATCTCTCACCCTCTCTCTTCATAATAAGTCATTATCAAGTCGAGATCAACCTTGGATTAATTCAAGAACAAGCAAAAGAGTCTTTTCTTCTCCGAGGTCCTAGAAAGAGAATAAATACTCGTAGTAGTATATTAGTATAAAGCTTTCTAAAAAGCCGAATTGAGTGGGATAAGTTAATCATAAGAGACGTTAATCCGACTAAGAAGAAATACTATCCAGAAGATACTACTACCATAATTCGAGCAAAGCATGCAACTTTAATCAGCAAAATGAATCAACATCATACTTGCATGTCCTAGACTTCACGCAATATTCTTAATATGATTTTCACTTTAACCAATAACAAAGTTAATTTTCCCTAAAAAAATAATAAAGTTAATTAGACTTGTTCCCTTTCCTCTAATTCCGGGACTAGTAAGAAAAAATTGATTAGCAGAGACACTGAAATCTCGGGTTCACAACTTAAGAAGTTCAAATCAACCTTCATTACTATGTTCACCTGTGCTTATGTAGCCCAATTATCACGTCAATGTAATTAGAGGCGGAGCTAGGTTTTCGAAACACCAAAAGCATTTTTCCAAGATATTGAAAGTATATGGGCACTGTTGCTGTTTTGGCAAGGGCATAATTTGTCTTTTTGTACATTATAGAATAAAATTACAGTTTTTTAAAGTTTTGGGAATGGCACGTGCCTACCCGGACCGCATGTGGGTTCCGCCCCTGAATGTAATTGAAAATTATAACAAAATCTAAGTATTTACATGTCCACCAATCATTTAAACATCACGCAAAATAATAGTACAAAATTTTGTATTGCACGTAAACGAAAAACTTACAGTTAATTATCTATTACCTCATTTTGTCAATAACACAATAAAATACTGACACTACAACGTTATCCCCCTGCCCGATGGGTAAAACAACAAATGGTGTGCGTAACCATATTTTGTAGGGATAAATTGTCCGTCAAATTTAAAGGGGTCAATAACTACAAGAAGGGAGTACAAGGGTCTTAAGTTTGGACACAAAAGAGGTGAAACTGTCATTATCCAAACTGAGATGAATGAAAGTATCTTTGCATCAAAGCTAATGGGATGAAAGTGTCTTTTACCCTATCTTTAGTTCACAGAAGTCCCCAAAACCCGGGTCCAGTGCCCGAATACTACGTAGTACAAATGCATCGTCAAGGTGTCAAGCACCCTGCCCACGCTTCAAACCAGCCCGGCCCGCACTAAAAGGAGCCAAAACTGGCCCAACCCCCAATCCGGTACAGTTCGACTTGTACACAAACTGACACCCCCACCCAAATGATACCATTGATTTTTTTTATTAATTTATATAGAATATATTAATATCAAAAATATATTATTTAATTTTAATATATAAATAATATACAATTGCCAGGTCCCGCCCCGTAACCCCATGGGTTTAAGGCTCAGGACCGGTAGGATTCAAGTTTCTCAACCCCTCAACTCGGCTCACCCCGACCACCTCTCTCACCCTCCAACCCGGCCTGACATCTCGAAATGGATCCATGATATGTACACACCCCCTGTAACACTAAGCATTTGGGGTTGAACCATATTACGCATGTCGGAGCTAGCATAATACAACTCATTTTTCTCTTTCTCATCAAGTTGACTTTTATCACTATTCTCTAGGTGACTTGACCTGGTAATTTAGATGGCAAAATGATGTAATTTTTTGATAATATTTTCATGGTATTGTAGATTAAAAGTTGATCAATAACACGGTGAAAAAATTACCAAAAAATTGCATCATTCTGCATTCCTAATCACTCGGTCAAAGTCAACCATATGCGAGTCAAAAAGTCGGGATGATGGGAAAGAGAAGAATCAGAGCGTTATGCCTCACCATAATTTTTTCCTTGAGGAAACAGCCTAATTTTGAGAACACTAAGAATACTACTCTTTTACATTATTATAAATTTTCAACAGTACCTCTAATAGAACTATAAAAATGCCTGAAAAGTATGATAATGACCCCATACTAGTTTGCAATTGCTCATGTATACCGGTGGATCAGAGACAACAATAGGTCAGGCAAAGTGCCATAACCATAACGAAAATGCACTGGCTCACCGTGAACGTTTTGCAACTATCAACACTAGAGTGAGGTTGACCTTACATCAAGAATCAGTCCAAACTGGAACAATTTTTTCTCTAATTTCCAGAAACACGCAAGTAACAACAAGCAGCCCAAACCCAAAAAAAGCTTCTGGCCTTCTGCATTGCAGACCACTGAGACAGCTCCAAAAGGGTGTCACATGAACAACTGAGAGAGAGATAGAGATCCACTTCAAAGTCACTCAAACAAGCATTCAAAAATAAACGTAACTAGAAACTAATGTGAACCAAAAGACAGATACAGGAGAACAAAATTTTCCAGAGGAGAGTCTCGAGAGACAACCTTCAGTTGTTTACTCAAGTGGTTGAGTTTCTGGAACGAATTCCACAGGCTGGCTTTCCGTGTCTTCAAGCTGTGATTGGGTCGCGGTGAGCTTGGCCTTCTTGAATCTGCTCGAGCTTCTCAAAATCTCATTCATGGATACATGTTCCCGCTCAGCAGATCTGCTCAAAATCCGACACACACGCTAATGAGATGAAAAACTAAAAGGATGGATTCGCAACAACACAGAAAGATTAAGGATGTCGCCGTTTAAGTTCTTTATCAAAATCCCTACTCAAATAACCAAATGACAAGACAGTTCCACCAGTTCGAATACACATCAAGAGCACTGGATTCTCTCGTTTCCAACTACTATCATCTCTTAAATATCAAATAAACAATAGTAACTGATATAAGTAGTCCTTGACATTTTACTACACCCTTAAATATTGTTCTGGCCTCTACATGACAAGGGTGTCAGCAATAAGTACCTAGATTTAGGCTCCGTTTGGTTGGCAGTATAATGGTTTGAAAAATATTCTACCCGTAAAGTGTTTTTCGTGAAAAAAAAAAAAAAAAAAAAAAAAATATCTCTGCAATTATTTTCTAGTGTTTAGTTGACACTTGCAAATTATTTTGCTTGTGCATTACTGCATTAGATGTTAATATGTTATTAAAAAATACTACAAATAACAATAAAATTAATTAATTGGTGGTGGTGGCAGTGGGCGGCGACGGTGGTGACGGTGGAGGTGGGTGGAGGCAATGGTGGTTGGCGGCAATGGTCGTTCTTGGTTGTGGAGGTGTTTGTATGAGTTGTTGTCATGCTTCTTCACTCTCTGGAAAATGGCTTACGGATTTTAGACGTGTAAATCACTTTACATCATCTGAGTGAAACCATTTTACAAGGGAAAATATTTTCGAGACAAATGGCGAACCAAACACCAAAACAAGGGAAAACATTTTACAAGAAAATATTTTACCACCAACCAAACGGAGCCTTAGTTCAAATCAAAAAGCAATGAGATGGCAAATTAAGGATCCCAAGAGGGCAAACTGAAATAAGGTCATACGATATTTCACGGCAATTTGCCCACTGAAATCCAGATAGGCAGCATATCTAGCACACAAGGAAATCAAGGAAATAAAGAACAAGCAGTCTTTCAGACATGAGACTCACTGTGATTTTCCGATACCAACTCCACCACTGTCCTGTGTAGCATTATACAATCCTGTTGCAAATGAACAAGATCAAATTGTTAAAATGGCCATACATTGAATACATGAGGAAAATGGAAGGCAATAATAAGCTGATAAAATCATTCCTGCTGCAAACTGTACCACCTCATAGTTCTTTTAATAATAGTCAGTATATAAACCCAATAGCAACTTTCATATGATCATCATATTCCCTCCATACTCCAAAGCGGTCCATTTCTTTAGAAACGGGGTTTGGAGAACCCAAAAAATGTTTGCTCAATGCCCTTTTAAGGTTCTAGAAGGTCAGACTTCTAATTTAAAAACATAGTTATATACTAAGGCAGTAAGGCTTATCTACAAAAGGGAGAAAGAAAAATTAGCGAAAAGATACTCCCAATATTCACAATCGTGCACAAGGAGCAACGAAAAGGAACGAGTAATGAAAAAGATAGTTCCATAAGGTGCTTGAGTTAGTTACCATTTCGACCTGACTTGCTCTCAACTTCAGAGTCAGCGGATGATGATGATGAATCAGATGGTGCACGGGTGCTAGCATCTGAGTCTACAGGACCAAAATGACCTTCAGAACTCTCGCTACTACTATCCTTAAAAATGGCAGCAGGAGTAGCCAACAAACTCTGGTGACGTCCTGAACTATTAAAACCATCACCCGTCTTTTTACCGGAACCTTTTGAAACCCTTGCACGGTGCTTATCCAAACTTGGTCGACGCTCGGTCTCCTCTTTCTTCTTGAGAAATTTAGAAGAACTTTCGGAGGTTGAACTTGATGCTCCTGGAGCTGCTGGCACAGAGCTAACAATCTTCGGATCATTAACAATATCCGGATGTCTTTCCTTTTCAGGCATTCCTTTCAATGGTTTAATGACATGAGAATCTAAAGGGTCTACCTCGTTCTCCAAAGTGTGTGATGGCTTAGAGTGAGACTTTGTTTTACTCCCATGGACTAAGACGGATTTGGCTGAGTTCGGAAGATTAGACGACTCCACCAAAGAAGGTATGCCAGGGTTTTTACCTTTCTTTTTAGATTTCTCCCCATCTGATTGTCCCACCTTAGTCAGCTTGTGACCCAAATCAACAGGTCCAACTTCATGCTTCTGCTCCACAGGCACGAAGTAATCCTTGAAGTTAACACCTTCAGTACCAGATTTAGGAACTTCTACATCAGAACTAGGAGCAGTGTCAAACTGCAGACGCTTTCCCAGTGAGTTAAATTCAGGTGTGTTAGGTGAAGGAACATGTTCCAGATCAGCAGTTGCATTCGCCTTGGACTGGGAGGTGACAGGTTCAACACCACTACCATGAAGTTCTACCTCCTGGTCAACCAATTGGTCTTTCAAGCTTCTTTTAGCATGTTTAGTTTTCTTTTCGGTTTTTTCCACCTCTCTTGGCCTTCCATTGGAATAAGCTAATTCACCGTTGCTAACTTTTTGCTCTTGAATTGGCACATCTGGAAGACCCTTTGCACCAGATTCCTGGTTCTTTCTTGTTTTCCTCTTAGATTTCCCGATTGTAGTTTGTGCATCCTTCTCGACTATGTTGATTTGATTCAGCTGGTCTGACTCTAGCTCGTTTTTTCGCTCCTCTGAGACAAAACTTGTTGAAGTCCTCTTGTCAGAGCTTATGTTCTTTTTTGTTCTTTTTCTACTGTTTCCATCCATATTTTCCATAGTTTCTTGAGCTACATTTGCAGGAGCTACTGGGAGAGATGCCCCCTGTTTCCCACTCATATCACCACCTTTCTCATTATCACCAACAAACACATCAGTCTTCACACCAACGTTCTGACCTTTCCTTGTTTTCTTTTTGGATTTCCCACTTCTATTTTCTGTATCCTCTCGAGTCATGTTGATTTTGTTTGGCTGGAACGGCTCTTCCGCTTGCTCTTCAGCAGGAGAAGTCATTACGGCATTTGCATCAGAGCTTTGGTTCCTTTTCGTTCCTTTCTTAAGGTTCTTGTCCATTGTTCCAACTGTTTCTTGAATTTTACTATCATGAGCTTCTGGAGAAGATTCAGCTTTGTTTCCACTCATATCATCACCTTTCGTATTATCACCAAGGAAAGAAGTATGCATAGCTTCATCTTTTGTCCTCTCAGTTTGAGACAAGATGCTCTCCTCCTTCTGGCCTTCAACAGTCTGATGATCAATAGATGTTGAATTGCGGGCTATTGGAGAAACAACACCATCAAAATTGTCAGCATGCTCCATGCCTGATTCTACCAACTTTGGTGCGGTAGATTTCTTTGCTTTTCTTTTGATCCTTTTGCCAGAAGATTTCCCAGATTTTATGACATTGTTGGTTTCCACCAGTTTAGCTGAGGGAGCTGTAGCTGCTTCTGTAGGTGTATCTGGTTTACCTTGATTCTCAGTCTGAATTTCATTGGGATCACCGTTGTTTACAATATTTCGCTTCTCTTCTAGTTCAGGATCACTTTCGTCAAACTTTTGATGACCTGGGCCACTGATTTTCTTTTCAGCACTAACAAGACCACTCTTTTCTTTAATCAACTCACTGAAAACGGGCGGAGGAGCCTCGTTCGCATTAGCAGAGTGATGTTTCTTTGATCTTTTTTCCCTTTTTGATCTATTCCGGTCACGTGCTTCAGGTGCATCCTTTTTTCCATCGGCAACAGTAGGATCAGGTACACTGATACCAATTCCTAAAAAGTTTAAACAGTGAAGTGAGCACAAGAATAATTTAGTTTGTGTTTACTTTCAATTCAGGTCTTTCATCTCTTCCACATTCATTGCTCTACTGAAACTGAATAGGTAAAATAATCTACCCCAAAAGTGACTTTAAGTATAAATAATGCAGCAGCAAAAAAAAAAAACCTTTTGGTCAAAAGGGAAGTGTCTGTGGTAGTATTAATTCAGTAGTTACTTCAGGACCTCAGTTATAATTTTAGTAGCCAAGGGTATTTTCGATAATTCAGCAAGTAGGATACGTTTTATTCTCTATATATCTAGGCTAGTCATCTTTTTTCATTCAGTGGTTTAATAATGTGAGATTTTTCTTGTGTAAGATTCTTCTTCTTCTTGTAGCTACTGTTCATGAGCCGGAAAACGGTCCCATTTTTATCTCTCCGAACCCTACTTCCCAATTCCAAACCCTCCTACGCCAGTAGCTACTGTTCATGAGCCGGAAAACAGTCCCATTTTTATCTCTCCGAACCCTACTTCCCAATTCCAAACCCTCCTACACCATATAATAAACCTAGTTCTTCATGAAAGAGAAATACAAATCATTCCTCAATTAGACCCAGTAAGAACAAAAAATTCACCTGTTAAAGAAGGTAAGCTATGTTCTTCCACTGCTTTTGGCACAGCTTCACGTTGCTTCTGCTTCTGAGAGTCATTGATAGGTCTGGAAAGGGTTGGAGGTTGAGTGT
Source organism: Linanthus parryae (assembly GCA_023055425.1). Lineage (NCBI taxonomy): Eukaryota > Viridiplantae > Streptophyta > Magnoliopsida > Ericales > Polemoniaceae > Linanthus > Linanthus parryae. The sequence goes on from JALGPY010000002.1 coordinate 72,369,326, forward strand.
CTTGTTCAGAGACTATGGCTCCAGTTGCAGCTGCAGAATTCTTAGCTGAAACTTCTGCAATCTCCTCCTTACTTTGTTCACCGCCATTATTCAGAGAAAAGGGATCGGCATTACCTATCTGTTCTCTTGATAATTTCTGCTTTTTCTTGTTCTTCCTCCCACTGCTGCTTCCATTGGCAACCAAATCTTCCAAAGGTTCATTAATTTTCAGTTTGTTCTCGGGATTTGCAGCTTGTATCTTGGGAGTTTCTTTACTAAAGCTCTGTAGAAAAGTTCCATTTTCTTGAATTTCATCTTTTCTTTTCCGCTTTCTCTTGGTAGACTGGTCGACCTTCGGTGCTTCTTCTAAAGGGTGGTTATTCAGCAGCTCATCATCACCAACAAAATTCCTATTTTTATCACCAATGTGTTCTTCAAGTTTACCTGGAACATCTCCTGAATCTAGCTTCCTATTAGTATCAGAAGTCTCAAATGGATTCACGCCATCAATATCCATCCCGTTTAACACTTCCTCGTGACTATTATCAGGAGTCAATTGTCGGCCAACAACTTGAGGGTGTGATGCAGCCAACTCAGACACAATGGTTGTAACAACATTATCTTTCACAATGGGGTTTGATACAATATCTTTTCTCTTCTTCTTAGACCCGTTTTTTTTCTTTGAAAGAGGCTGCACAGTCAAAGATCCTTCTGGTGAAGGCTCGTGGTCAGTGTCTTCATTTTGACGATCATGACCCACATCAACATTTGACCTTCCGTTGGAGTTGGAAGGCAAACCTTCTAATGGATAACCAGAAACATGTGCGTCTCCTATTTCCACATTATCGGAAACTTCTTTGAAAGAACCACCTAGACCAGAGTGGTTAGTGCTGGTAACTTTATGACCCATAAACTGAAAAGCCTGGCTTACAGGTTGTGGCATCAGTGCAGCACCAAGATGAGACGACTTTTGTGAAGGAGTATCAGATATATTATTGTCCATATCACCTGGAGAAGTCTCTGTGTAGCAAAGTAGCGGAAGCTGGTTACTGATATCGGCACTGGTGGAGGATCGAATTTCATCTCGCTGCTTCAAACAAGCAGCATCAACCAAGAGAAACCAGCTTTTTGTAACCCCTTCAAAAGCACTACGAACAAGCATAGAATCTGATAGGTGATAGAAGATCCCTTTACGCTTCACCTGGCATGATCACCATCGCTATTATTATGACGTATGAGCTAACAAAGCAAGTTTGCTGATGGATTTTCACTGCTCGGTAAAGCAACATACCTTTAAAGCATCTATCTTAAGCTCCCCAAAGTTTGGAAAGCATTGCGGATGCTCATAGATGATTTTCTCTGCACACCAAGAATCCAAGTTCAGCATGCTTGAAAAAGCAAAATAATGTATTTTATTATCTTTTAAAAGAAAATATAAGATATTCTGAATGGGTTAAACTATTACACTATTTTTCTTTAAGGAAGACGTCATAAATCCTACGTATGCACGATTTATATATCGTGGGTAAGAAATAGCTTTTTAATTTGCTTTTACAAGTACAGTGACCCATCAAGTAATTCAAAGAGTATCACCATGTAGCCCACCATGACGAAACCAGACATTATGAACATAGTGCTACAGCTTAGAGACCCTGTGTCAGAATAAAATTGATCATTTTAGATCAAATCCCAGAACAGGACTCATGGGAAATTACAGGAAGGAACAAAAAAGTATAAACGGATGCAACAAACAAAAAGTCCGACTCTGAAAAGCCACATTGGATAGGTGGATATCCAGATTGGAGAAGAGAACAGGTTAAACCATTAAGCAAGCCGGACGGTGCTATACGATTCACTTCATATAAGGAGTGGTTGACATTTGGTTTATAATGTTGCAAACCATGCTGCTCCGTTTGTTTTGAAGTTCCGCACAAGACCAAATAGCTAGGACATAACTGAACCACTATAATACATTACAGATACTTCCATTGTACAACTACTTATCTTGATTGTGTTTATCTGATGCAAGTACGATGTCACAGAAATATCCTATCCAGTACAAATACATTTGTTCATGTTGTAGGGTTTCTTTTCTAGTGAACACCTACCGACATGAATTGTTTTCAAGGTTGGTTTTATTAATTGAAATTCACACCACACGTAATACTGATGAACCACGATGCCCAACAGCGGTTCAGTTTCCTCAACATATAGGTCAATTTAGGTTCACATAAAAACCTAACGTTCCAAAACAAATCAAACCCTTTGGTACTCATACAAACAGCTACATAATATCCCAAATCAGGACTTCACAGAGAAAATTAAACAGCACTGCCATAAATTCATCAACCAAAGCAAAAGGAAAACCAAAAAAGAACTCAACTATGAACTTTCTAATAGGGCACAAGACAAGAGAAGGCAAAGCAATTGAATCGAATGGTGTCCTATCATCAAATGAAGACCAAATATATCGATTTTACGCGTGAATACATAGATAAAGGAGAGACATAGAGAGAGGGGAATTACTTTTGAGGTCGGAGACAGTGTCGGTGTCGGAGACGATCAACGCCAGGTGAGTGTCGAGATTCGTGTCGATGAAGACCGTGTTTTGGCTCGCCGACGGCGAATCTTCCGATTCCAGCTCACGATTCTTCTTCTTCGCCATCTTCGTATGAGCTTCACTGGTGGTCTTATGGCGGCAACGGCATTGTGGGTGAGCAATCGACTGTTTTGTATTCTTGTAACCCTTTGTTGGCATTTTGATAAATTTGGTTTTCGTCCTCTTAGTATAAGTATTTATAATTTCGACCACGATCCTTATAGTTTATTAAAGCAACAACATAATCGTTTCGACGTTCCGCCGTTAAATTTGGACGGTGAACTCCAACAAGTTCAGTTTTTTGGCCTCGGTTGGACTTTTTTTTTTTTTTTTTTTTTTGGAGAAATCGGTTAGACTTTTTGATATCAAATTAAAGTCGGTCAAAACTCGTTCGAAAGACCCCGCAGATGATTTTACCAAACACAATTGCTCTATCAATATTTCACCGCACCTTTCACGTAATAACATTTACCAAAACTACAATTCACATCAGTTTTTTTACAGTAATTTTCACAAAGCAGCTTCTAGCACCGCCACGCCATTCCCAAATTAGCCCTTAGAGGAGTTCGGCTTATCACACACCCCTAGCTAGCATTATCTTCTAAAGTTGCCATAAGTTAAGACTCCTCCCTCCAGTGGCGGAGATAGAAAATCAAGTCAGGGCACTCTGATAGTTATTAATTTCAGGGAGGGCAAGATAGTATATTCCGTAAGGGTTATTCATTAAAAATCTAGAAAATTAGAAGTGCTAGTGAAAATTTTCAAAACTCATGGCACTCTGGTAATGCATGTCTCCGCCCCTGCCTCCCCATATTCATTTATAAATATGGAAAGTACGCTCTATGGGCATAGTTCAGCTGACAAATAGCATGAGTGATGCGGTGGTTGTCGCGCTGGAGTGCGGGTGAATCGTGCACCTAGTAAAATATTGGATTTGGCGCGTATTCACACGATTTTTGTGCGGAGATCTTTCAAACTCATCAGTTGGCATGTTTATGCACCCTAGTTTGTTGACGCACATCTCGCGATTTGTGTCCTTCACTATCCACATGACAGAAGAGTGGAGAACCCTTACAGTTGGGATCAACCTTCATAAATAGGGGAAGTATTTCAAATGTGCTTTTCTGGTTTGTTTGATGAAACAAAGCTGAGAGGTTCTTTATTACACTGATACCAAAGAAGGAAGGAGCAGATAAAGTGTCCCAATTTAGACCTATAAGTCTATGTAATGTACCATACAAGGTGATCTCCAAAATCATTTCAAATAGACTAAAACCTTTTCTGGATAGATACATTGGACCCAATCAAGGTGCTTTTGTTCCTAAAAGAAATATTCAAGACAATATTATTTTATTGCCTTAAGCTCTACATACAATGGGGAGGAAAGGGGGTAAAGGTGCAATTATGGCTATTAAGGTGGACATGGAGAAGGCTTATGACAGACTAGAGTGGGAAATGATTCTTAAGCTCCTCAAATGGTTAAATTTTCCTGATCAGTTTATTCAGTGGATAAAGGAATGCATCACAACTGTGCATTATTCTATTTTGATCAATGGTGCTCCTGTTGATTATTTTCAAGGATCAAGAGGGATTAGACAAGGTGATCCACTCTCACCTACATTGTTTATTCTTTGTTCAGAAATACTCACTAGAATATTGAGTTTTGCTGAAGAGAATGGGTGGATTCATGGTATTAAGCTGGCTAGAAATTCAACTTCTATCAACAGCCTCATGTTTACTGATGATGTAATACTTTTTGCTAGAGCCAATAAAGAAGAAGCTCAGTATGTTGCTCTATGTCTTCAGCTCTATGAGGAAGTTACAGGGCAAAAAGTGAACAAAGAAAAAAGTGCCATTTTTTATAGCAGAGATGCTAATAGAAGTATTAGGAGCAGAGTTAAGGAGGAAATTCAGTTGAAGACTGGTGACAAAGAAGCTATATATCTAGGTCTACCTATGTTTCAAAAGAAATCTAAGAAGACTACTTATAGGCCTGTTATGGAAAAAATGGAAAGGAAGACAGCTGGGTGGAAGGCTAAACTAATGTCATATGCTACAAAAATGATACTCATTAAGGCAGCCTTGAGTTCTGTGCCTTCTTATGTGATGTCCATTTTCCTTCTCCCAAAGAATGTGTGCCAAAAGATTAATTCTGCTTCTGCTCAATTATGGTGGGGGTGAAGCTGAGAAGAAGAAATTGGCTATGGTGGCTTGGGATAAACTCTGCAAAACCAAGGTTAATGGTGGTCTTGGATTTAGAGAAGCCAATTCATATAATATGGCACTGATCTCTAAGCTGAGCTGGCAACTGTGGACAAAAGAAGATAAACTGTGGATTCATATACTGCTGGATAAATACTGCAAGATCTTGGATTTCAAAGATGTTGAAGTTAAAAATGGAGATTCTCTTTTCTGGAAAGTGGTGGTAAAATGCAGAGATTTTTTAGCTACTAAAATGTTTAAAGTTATTGGTGATGGGAGAAGTACAAACATCTGGCTAGACCCCTGGGTTCCTAACCTGGAGAATGCAAAACCCAAACCCCCAGATGATCTGCTATATGCACCAAAGATGGTGTGGGAATTAATAGATAATGAGCAAAGGAGCTGGAAAGTGGAAGTCCTACAACAATGGTTCCAGTCTAATGAAGTAGAAGAAATCCAAAAGATCAAGATTCCTCTAAAGAACATTGAAGATTCATGGGTCTGGACAGGTAACCATACTGGAATCCCAACTGCAAAAACTGTTTATATGATGCATTCTTATAATAGTCAACCTAGGAGTGTTGACCCTTTTTGGAAAATTTTGTGGAAGCAAAAATGCATAACAGATTGAAAATGACTATTTGAAGGATCTATGCCAAAGCCATCCCTATTAGTGAATATATTCAAAATAGAATTCCTAATTTGGATGGGATGTGTAAGCTTTGTGATAATGAGGCAGAAACAGCTAATCATCTCTTCTTCTACTGTCCATATGCTAGAGCATTGTGGTTTGGTACCACTGGACTGCATACAGATAGTTTTCCTAATAGGAGTCTAAAAGAGTGGTTTAGATGGTTGGTGATGGAAAATCAAGAGAAAGATACAAGAGTCCAGTGGGCTATCTGGTTGGCATTGATATGTGACCTCATTTGGAGAAGAAGAAATGAAATGATATTTACTGAAGAGAATCAGAAAAAGGAGGAGAAGTTGCTGTGCATAAATGACTGTAAATCACTCTTTAGACTGCATGGAGAGTATGCCTTGAATGAGATTGCTGAGCCTCCAAAGGAAAGTAGCACAAGAAGGTGGATTAGGCCTACTGGAAACTGCATTAAGATAAATTGTGATGCCAGTTTGAAAAATGCTAAGATTGGAGTTGCTGCTATAGCCAGAGATTCTAAGGGAGAAGTGGTCAAATGGAAAACGGATTTCTTAACAGAACAACACACTTCAGTGGTGGAAGCTGAGTTTTTGGCTTTGGAATTGGCTTTGCAGATGATCATGGAAGAAGGTTGGTGCAATGCTCAAGTGGAATATGTCTGTCTAGAAGCTGTGATGAGTGTTAATTGCCCAGAAAAAGCAAGGTGGATGCTGAAGAGTAGAAGTGGTAGTTTTAAAAACTGTGTTGATCTTTATGATGTAAATGCTATAACTCTCATTACTAGACAAGTTAATTTGGTAGCACATAGCATTGCTAATTGGTGTAGAATTAATCAGAAAAGTGTTGGTGAAAACCTGCCTATCTCTATCCTCAAGATTGTAGAGGAAGAGAGTAGTGCAAGTTGTATCAGTGATGGTTAGTTTCTCTTAATATAATTTACTTCATCAAAAAAAAGATATTTTCATTTGCATTTCCAAGTGGTTGTGTTTGCAGATCTTGCATCAAAGACACCATTCCAGCTCCCAACATTGGTACTTCTGGTAATACAATCGGTCGGTAACTTCAAATTCCTGCATTTCTGTCAGCAGAAGTGCCTATGAACTTCTCCAAGCTCAAACATTGACTGGAAATTGAATAGTCATACCCCAAAGAATAAAGGCCTTTACTTGTCTAGCAGCTAATAATAAAATTCATGATCAGCAAGCTCAAATCAAGTGAAGGCCTTTACTCTTGAAGACACTATATAAAATCTCCTTAGTTGTCATACAAATAAACAGTTGTGGATTAATCATCTGGGCCAGAGCACCGTGCATTCATGAGCAGGTTGGGATATTTTCTCTGAGCTGAAACTCAGACCTATGAGTCGATATCCTTCATGGCCCTTCAAGAGAAGCTTCTCTTTGAAGCTGGAAATTGCTACTTCTTTTCAGTGTGCATGAGGACTGGCTACCGAAATTAGACATTTTACAGCAAAAATGGATAAAAGTGTTACAAATAACGGAATAAGAAAATGTATATGTATATACAAATGAAGTTAATATCCTGGCCTAGTTACTGACATCTTTTACTAATTCAATTGAAACCAAAAGCCTTGCAAGCTATCAAGTATTCTCCAAATAGTGGAGAGTCCTCCTACATCATCTGAAACCCTAAAAACCGATTTCAGAAGATCAAATGTCAACTAAAAAACACCCAATGTGGGATGAGTAAAAGAAACATATGACATGGCTTGTATGCATATCATACAACTTGTTTGTGTAATAAGGAACATGGATGGCATTTGATGCAAATTATTCGGAATCATTATGTGACATGTTACACGATTGCAACCAGTAGCCACAAATGCACGAACAAGCAGTAAGCGATAAAACTTAGTCTTGCTCTTGGACGACTCGTTAGAGCTCGAACACCCGATACCCTGTACAAATACGAAAACAATGGATCAAACTTAGTCGGCATATCATCAGTTAGTTTACACTGATGGGTATAAACTTTATCATGAATTCTGAATATAAGGATATGATTGGAAGCCTATGGAGAAACAAGTATCAAGCACAGTTTCAGTCTCCAGATTCGCATTTTATTATTCATATCCTTCGTCTTTCTAAGTAAACATTTCCAGACATATAATTTGCCAAAATCATGACAAAAACAAAGGTAAAATAGAGATCGAAATTTACCAAATTCCATCAACCCGATCTGCAATCAACTTCCCTTGAACAGGAATGAGACCTGATGTATTAAGAGGCTTGAATAGATGACCTGCAAAAATAGCATATCAGTAAGTGTTGCTATGAATCTTATCACATCCAAAACCATCAGCCTCCAGAAAGCACACCTTTATCTTCATCAGTTTCCTCGTGGTTTATCAAACGGTCAGATTCTGGATCAATGTTGATAGCAAGGTGGTCACTGGATCCTTTATGCAAAGTTCGCACATGGGCAGCGGAAGAGGTAGAAGCAATAGCTTTCTTTCCCATTGGTCCCTGCACAAGAACGCGGCATATTAGGTATGAGCCTTTGATGTGTATAGGTCAAAAGCCAATCAATCCGCTAGTAATATTGTGAATCACAAATTTCGCGAGGCAAGTACAAGGTATAAGCAATCACACAAAAGCAGCAGCATGTTAGGGCCAAACAACAGAAAACGAAACAGGGCACCGGAATATTTCGATTGTGAGTGTTGCGCGGTTCGGGGATTCTACCTTATGAATCAGCATCTTCAAAAGAGGCATCATCCAGGTTGGGTGAGAATTATCCATATAGATCATCGTACTAGGACTTTCATAGTCAGAAAACGTTGTGATTCTAAGGTTTAGGGGATCTCCAATTCTCGATATATCTAGGTGTCGTGACATTATAATAATTTTCCTTACTACAAAAGTACATATTTTCCTTCTCTTATTTCTTAGCAATGTAAAGAAAAAATAAAACATATTACTGAGGAATACCCAGGAGTCCTGAAGTGAAAAGCTGTACTAATAGAACAAAATAGGCTTCCAATTTTCCACTAACTTACAAGCACGTATCAAAAGGATTTGTGTGCATCTCAAACTCTCAATCAGCCATCTTACATACAGTAGCACTCTAGCAGTGAGGAAATCACAAATGCGATAGTTTCCACTAGAAGCACCTCAGATTTTTAGATCAATTAAGTTGCCAAGGAGAAATGCCTATATTTTGTATGTTTTCCAATTTTGTTCCATGTATTACACCACTCAAATTTTCTGGATAGAAATGCCGACATGGCATCTCTGCAAATCCCTATCTGGCCTCGTTTGGACAGGATAAGATAATGGTGATAACTTTGGGTACCCAAACGAAAGACTTCATAGATCTGGGCAATACTAATATCTGAACAGCATCAAATGCTATCATGTTGTCATCCATTTAGGAATCAAAATTTATCAGCCTGTTTCTCCCCTAAAGAGATGGAAAAGACTCTAAAAAGGAAATAGTTTAAGAACGGGGTGTGAAATCTGCTAAACATTGTCGAGAATGTGATAATTCTACCAACAGAACTGCAGGACAACACTAACAGCCCATTTCTAGCCTCAATTGCCATAAAGCAAAGGGCACTAGTCCATCAGACATGGAAAAGCATGTCTTGACTATTTAAATTAATGATACATCATAAGGATGAAACTAGAAGTTTAGTCTATGGAAGATAAGGCGGCAAATACAACACCTGCGATCTAGGGTTTGGCCATTTGGGAGCTGGGGAAAACCAGTACACTAATTTTAGCTTGACGACTGTCTTCCAGTCACCTTTCTAGAATTGGAATCCATGACGGTTTAATCGTATGTACGTAATAAGTTGGTAGCCATGTACTAGCCTAAGCTGCACAAACAAACAGGCCTAGGGTGATTAACAAACTTGAGATTCTCAATTTCGAAGGCACATAAAGTCTCGTGAAACATGGCAAGATTCCACAATAATTTTGAAGGATCTCAACTCATGGCTTTGAGGTGATTGCCAGTTTTCCTGATTGAGGATGCATTGCTCGCTCATTTGACGGAATAAAACCAACAGTGAGGAAAGAGAGATGTTACTGATGGAGGAACATTCCCTAAGAAAGCAAAACGCGGGTCAGAGATGTTAGCAGTGTTGATGGTATTTTTGGAATATGTTAATGTTAATATAATATATCATTGTCATACTGTACAATTGAAGATTTGTTGATATGGAAATTATCGTCCAGATTTTACAGTTATGGTTTATATTAGAAACATTTGATGTACAGGTACATTGTCCTCCTCAGGTCTTCTATTTAAGTTTCAAATAAGAGTTCTCAGCGGAGGAGAGAGGTGAAGACCAGTAATCAAGTTGTACGATTTCAATTTAATTTTCATTTTGGAAATTTCATATTCCATCTACGTACGAGCCAATTAATAGTATCATATTTCATGTCTCCTTTTCAGTTTCAAAACCAAACCTCCTGTTAACTAACAAACCTAAAGTCACAAATTTTAGTAATAATTGATCTCACTGAAGTTCATATCAGCTTTGTGATCTCATTATATATGATAGAAAGCTATGATACGAGTAATTGAATATTCTGCTTCTTCAATCTTCTCCTATGAGAGCGAGTTTTTTCCTTTTACAGTTTCTGTTATCTCCATCATGTTCTGCACTATAATGCATCAGTGGGACTGATTAAACCCATGGTAAATATATCTTCTGTCTGAACAACATGAGATTAAATAACACCATCTAACATGAATGGAAGAAAATATACTAAGACCGTCCTGCCAAGGCAATGGCAGTACTGAAGCCATCAAAACTCTTTTTCCATTAAATCAGGAATTTCAAAAGTTAGAGCTACAGCTGTCCATCAGAGACCCAATCACCGAAGTGATCCGCAAACAGTGAGTTGATGGCTCTCCTATGGTTGGGCATCATTTAATCATGAAAGGGGTCCTACCACACTCAAATAGTTCAATGACCCTAAATTTAAGGCCTAAAACCTGGTGATCCGCAAACAGTGAGTTGATGGCTCTCCTATGGTTGGGCATCATTTCCAACTCTAGGGTTTGATCATAATCCTGGTGAAGTGTTCTCTTTTGCATTTCTTATTTATATTTAGCACATTCTCCATATCCACCATGAACTCCAAGGATCCAGTACAAATAATCAATTATCCCTAGGGAAAATTTCTTCAAAAGTGGTCTTCTCCCAAAGAGGTATAATGAAGTGAGGTACCTTCCCAGCACAATTGCGTAGAGAAAAACAAGGAGTGCAGACCCAAAAAGCTTCAAGGCAAAGGTTTCGGAAGACTAAAAAATACATCTAGCTGATTTCTTCCAGATTTTCGAACAGTCCAAACTTTCTGAAATTGTTAACTACTGCCCTAATGAACAATTTTGGGCCAGTTCAAGCTGACCTGACCGTGATATAGAGTGAATTTGGCTTTACCTTGTATTTTTTCTTTTTAGTGGTTGGATATATCTCTTAGCCTACGTCTTCTTCATTATTTTCTTTATCCAGTCTTAGATGAATGATGAGTCTCTAACATAATATGTGTGTGGGGGGAATGTACATGCAGAATCACACTTCAGTAATTCAACAACTCAAGGAATATTAGAACTTAGAAGTAAGGAGTTTGAACTTTAAAATTGGATATTGTATGAAAGAGTGTTTACCACATCTTCAATCTCGATGATTTCTGATCTATTTGGCAAAGAAGGTGCTTCCAATATACTTCTGTCCCGGACAGCCTCAAGAGAAGCAGAACTACTTCGATTAGAATGTTCAAGTACTTTAACTTTTGTCGACAGTTCATCAATAGTCGTTTGGGTTCCTTGCAACATGGAACCGAGTTCTTGGGCTTTAGATTTTGAATTTTCAGCCTCCGTAACTGCAGCCACAACCAGCTTTTCTAACACTGGTAAGAGTCCCTTCACATCAGCAGATTTTCGCTCTCCAGATAAATTATTACCTCCTAACTTTTGAATAATAAGATCCAAGCCTGACTGTAGCTCAAATAAATCACTTTCCACCCTTTCTAAATCTTTCCTATCCTTGTTATGTTCTTCAACTTCTTCCAGCAAATGCTCAATTTGACGAACTTGTTTCTCAAGAGTTGATTGAAGCTCTTCCTTGTCATGAGATAATAAGCTGATATCCTTGTTATGTTCTTCAACTTCTTCCACCAAATGCTCAATTTGACGAACTTGTTTCTCAAGAGTTGATTGAAGCTCTTCCTTGTCATGAGATAATAAGCTGATCTGATTCGTCATTGAAGCAAAATTATCAATAATGTAGAAGAGCTTCGTCGCATGGTCTTCTTCATGGAACTCAGAATTTCCAACCTTGAGATCCGCAAGAGGGATGTCAATGTCATTTATCTTGTTGCAGAGGGTATTAACTTGGGATTTTGATAGGAAAGTGTCTTCAGCCTCTGCAACAACAGTAACAGAAAGTTTAGAAGGAGAATAGATAACAACACAATATATGCAGAACGATAGACAACACAATCACCTTTTTCTTTCATCAACAAAGTGTTGTGCAAAGATGACATTTCCCTTTCTAGGTTAGTATACTTGTGCTCTTTTCCCTGATAATCCTCCAGCTTCGCCATCATGTCTTGGTAAGAGTTGTGGAGTGCTTCTAAGTCACTCTCCAACTTGGAAATCCTACTCTGGTTTGAGTCCCTTTCTTCTACTGCTTTATCCAAACTTATTCTTGTTTCTGTCAGCTTATTCTCCAGATCTTTCAATGTGGTGAACGACGTGTTCAATTCGTTCTCCAATTCTTTGGTCAAGGCCTGAATTTTTCTAGCTGCCAGGAACAAATTATCTGCAGTACTAACATATTTACCACTGTCAAGCCTCTCCTGATGCGCTCCTATGTCTTCAATGGAGTCTTTCACTTCAGAGTCATTTGAAGTTTCCAACTCACTGGAAGAGCTCAATTTTGATGTGATGTTCTTGGTTTCAATCTCCAATTCTCTTGTAGCACTGGAACAAGCAGACGCTAATAATGCTATATCATTTTCCAAAAAAGCTATTTTATTATCCTTTGCATTCATATCCGTTTCCAGGCTATTTATTGTTTGGTTCAAGAGTCTCATTTCATCAAGCTTAATCACTAATTGATCTCTTGTTTCTTGTAATCTTGTCAAAAGAGCTGCAATACATTCATCCATTGAAGAAGAGAAGAGCTGGACTTCATCTGTCATAGCTTTGTCACGGATACGGAGATGTTCAACTACTTTTCTGAAAGACACCTCCAAGCTGTTACCAGCTCCTTCATTGCTGTCAGTGTTGTCCATATTGTCAATCACCGGTAGGCATTTCGAGAACGACAAGTACTCCTGTAAAACATGAGAATGAGGACTCATCAGTAAAAAAAATGATCATGGAAATGCATTCTTTATGATGCAAACTCATCGGTCAACAAACCTAATCCTGACTGCATGGGTTTAAATCAAATGAGTCCTCTATCCAATTCATCCACACAGAAAACCACTTGACAATACATTTGTCCCACCAGACAGAAAGAAAGAAGACGTGCTCCCTCCGTCCATTTTGTTTGTCTTGTTTGATTTTTCACACATATTAAGGTAGGGGAAAAAGATGCCAAAAATCATTCACTACCTAAATTACCCTTACATATTAATGAAGATAGTACATCTGGATTTGTATAGACAGACTACATCATGTAATTAATGAAGCGTAATAGTGGAAAAGGCGGTGGTAAAAAGTGGTGGTAAAAAGTGGTGGTGTTTTCAAAGGAAACACAATTTCGGGACAAGGCACAATGGCAAACAGGACAAACATTTTGGGGCGGAGGAAGTATGATTTGTTTCATGCCTCAAATTTTTTTAAGAAAAAAAAATGCATCTTTTCCAATAAATCCGTGTCAACAACACTTCTGCAAGTTCGTTTGATTATGTCTAATGTTTATCCCTATGATTATTATGATGTTCAAGCAGCCACTCCAATAAGAAGTATGAAAAAGAAAAACATTTTATACTAAGGAACTCGACTTAAAATGTTCATTACCTCAGAGATGGGATCACTTTGCAGTGCTGCAGATCCTGTTTCTGTAAAATGAGCATTCATATGTTTAAGTACGCTGTCCATATCTTTGAGGCACGCAAACTTTGCCTTGAAGCACTCCTTAATATAGGAGAAGAGGGTATCATCACTTGAGAGCAGCTGAAGGGCATTAAGGTGACTCGATAGCTCCAGAGACTTACTCTCTGAATTCTCATAAGATCCAGACAACTCTTTCATGCATGAACTTAACTTGTAATTAAGTGCTGATAATTCCTCCTCTGAAATTTTCTTTTCGTTAAGAAGAGCAGATATTTCACTCTCTGCCTTCAACAGTGTATCCTTCAATGAACTTATTTCTGAACGGGCATCTACCAGCTCGTTGGCCTGGAGAACAGATGTTTCATTTTCTGCCTTCAAGAATGTATCCTTCAAGGAACCTATTTCCGAGCGAGCATTTGCAAGTTCGTTGGCCTGAAGATCACTTTCTTCCTTCAGTTTCTTAATTTCATCCTCCAAACCAGTTATACCAGATTGCGCCTTATCGTTCTCCTCTGAAAGCAGAGAGACATGTTCCTTTGCCTGAGACAGTGCGTCTTCAAGTGTTTTTATAGTCCTGTATGCCTCTTCTGTTGTGATGGTTTGTACAGAAGACTCCTCTTTCAATTTTTCCAGCTCCATCTCTGCAACAGCCTTTCTAGCTTGGGCATCTTCTGACTCACTGATAAGAGAAGAGATTTTACTCTCGGCTTCCGATAGCGCGTCTTCAAGAGACTTTCTTGTTGCACAAGCCTCAGCAAACTTGCCAGCTTGAAGAGAAGCTTCCTCTGATAACCTATGCAACTCTTGCTCCATATGAGCCTTACTAACTTCAAGCTCCCTCTTCTCTTCAGTCAGTTGAGAAACGTTGTTCTCTGCCATTAGCAGAGCCTCTTCTAGAGATTTTTTGGCAGCATAGGCCTCAGCTGAATTGGTGGAAAGAGTAATGGCTTCCACTTTTAGTTTCTCTAACTCCTCTTCTACATATACCTTTGAGACTTGGAATTCATTTAGATACTTGACAAGCCATTGCACCTTCTCTACAGGTTCTTCGAAAGTTGAATCCACTGGAAGGGCAACACTATCAACCGCTTCGATCACTCTTTGTAACATACTATTGCTCTGTGCTAAGAACTGCTCAAGTTGATCCTTGGACTCTTTCATGGAAGTAAGATCAGCCTCCAGCTTGGGAATGAGTTCCACATCAGCTGATAATTTATTTATCTGATCCTTGAAATCAGCAACTGCTAACTCCTGCTGCTTTAATTCCGACTTTAACTTCTCGATTTCTGCACTCTTTTCGTCTTGAAGTTTCCTCAAGTTTTCTCGGTCTTGAACTAGCCCCTTACCCTTCTTAACAGCCATTGATAATTTTTCCCGCAGAAGAGAAGATTTCTCCTCAGAACGTTCGAGGTCCTTTTGAAGAGAGCTTTTCTCATCCTTCAGATCTTGAAGTTGTTGAGAAACACTCTTCAAATCCTCTAATAGAGAATTGTAATTCGATCTGACCAGTGCGTCTTCCTCCAGCAGCATCTCATGAAGCATCAACTCCTGATCCTTCGTATATAAAAGCGTCTGAATTCCTTCAAGCATTTCTGCCTCAAAATGCGAGGACGCATAGGTCGCATTACTTTCTTCTTTGACCTTATTGAAGCATCTATCGATGAAAACGGCCACATCAGATGGAGATTCTCCGGCCGCTTCGTGACTCTCTAATGCAACTCCAGATGCCTCTAGTATCTTACTAATAATCAGATTATTCTCCAATGAAACTTGACATTCCTTCTCAACAATCTCCCTGTGCTTGTGGGTTAGATCATCAAGCTCTTCTTGAATCAAATTCTTCTCTTGTAATTCCATTACAAGTGAAGTGCTCAGGCGCTCTATCTCAATTTCTGCAGCTTCACCAGTCCTAAGTATTTCATTTTTCAGTTCATTAGCTTCATTTTTGGCCAAGGAAAATGACTCCACGAGCCAATTGACTTGAGATGCCAGGTCAGAAGATGAAATGGTCTCTGGCAAATCAATCAGAGATAAGATATCTATCAGTTTGTGGAACTTTACAATCTCGTCCTTTAGGGCATTTCTCTCATTAACAAGAAGCGTAATTCTCTCCAAAACATCATCTGGCTGATAATCCTGAGTTACAGGGATCTGAGACAAAATTTCTTCACATTTTGCAAGTATAGTATCACGTTGCGAGAGTGCTTCCTGCATTGAAGCAGCCAACTTTCCAGCTTCAACTAATTCCTCCTTACTTGCTGCAGCAGCTTCAAGGGCAATTGATTTCTCTTGCAACTCACTCAAACATTTCTCAAGCTCACTTGTCTTTAAAGCCAAAGACTGCTTGAGCGAGTCTCTCTGTTGAACCAAGCCCTTCCCCTTTGTCACGGCCATGCTAAGCTTTTCTTTGGTATTAGCATACCTATTCTTCTCTTGTTCAAGTTCCACTCTCAGTTTCTCGACATCTGAATTTGCCAACTGGGCCATTTTTGTGACTTGATCAAGCTGTTCCACTGCTTCCTTGTTTGCATCTTCCAAAAAGCTTACTTTCTGGATCAATTCTCCTTCTTTTCTTTTCAGTTCAAGCAAGACATTGCAAGCAACCAATGTGCTCTCTTGCTCATTATGAATACTTAACTCTGGCATCACATCTGTCAGGCACTGTTGAAGGGAATCCATATCAGAGAGGAAATGGTTATACTTCTCAATGAGCAGCGAGGTATTTTTCTCAATATGCGACATTTTCACTTTTTCATTGTCAACTGCCACCGCAAGAGAGCCTAACGTTCCATTCGTGATAGCCTCTAGGCGATGCTGCTCATACTGCACCTGAGGCGACTCTTCCAAGGAATCAGACCAATTTTTGGCTGAACTTAATGTAGAAATAATAGCATCTTGAGATATGGAGATTTCAGAAATCTTAGCATGAAGTTCTGCAATTTCTTGATTCTTCATTGACAGCGCCTCATGGAGCTCCCTGGTTGTCACCTCTGCATGCGATCTTACATCCAAAACATTTCTAACCAGCTTGGAGCATTCATTCATCACCTCATGCAGTGGGTTATCAGAGAGCGAAACTTTCTGTCCCTCATCTAACATTTCACCTTCATGAACACCGTCAACTAAACCACCATTAGTTTCATTAAGTTGTGATAGTTGACCATTCAGATTCCTGAGCTGACTATATAAATCTCCAAGTTCTTTCTCAAGGACACCTCTTTCTTCCTGCAACACATGAGGAGTAAACACTGAGGGCTAAGTCCCTGTCAAAATAGAACTGATTAAATAAATAAATAACTATAAACATGGACATGAAACCTTGTAGTCTTGTGCAGCACCTTCCTTTTCACTAATAGTTTTCTCTAGCATACCCCGCAGATATACCAGCTCCGCCATCAACTCTGGAGCTTGTGTTTCACTGTCCGACTTGCGAGCATGAGCTCCATTCCCATCATCATCCTCGTCCAACCTCTGGTCTTCATAGATTGCTACAGCTTCTTTGTTATCAGAAACTACTAACTCTTCTGCGCAATCAACAAACATCTCCTCTTTCCCCGCGTCCTCTGTCGCCCTTACATCACTCGGCATGTTTTCCACAAAACCGTCCTCAGCCAGCGAGGCCTCATCGCTCTTGTCAATGTAATCTACCTGGACATTGCTGGTTACCTGCCGTAGTTTTAACACATCAAAATTAATACAAACAGCGAAACCAATATGGCCATAAAGGAGGAACAGAAACCAATCTACAGCTGAATCACACAGTGCAATTGAATTTGAAGAAGAAAAATCGAATGGAACAACAAGATGTCTTAGAGCCCGTTTGGTAATGCTTTTGCTTTCTAGAACGCTGCTTTTCGAATATAAAAGCAGTATAAATGTGTTTGGTAAATTTACTTTTTTCTGCTTTCTGGAAAGCAGTTGCTTCCCACAGCTGCTTTTTGAAAAGCAGGGGAGGGGTTGCTTTCCAGGACCTGCTTTTTTATAAATGTATTATTTGACATTCTTATCCGTTAATAAAGTATCAATAATTATTTATTGTAATAACACTACTAATTATATCACGTATGATATTGTCATTTTGACAGTAACAGCAACTCTAAAACACTAGTTACCAAACACAAAATGTAAAAGTTGCTTTCCCGCGACAATTTAAATACGGAATTTACCAAAACACTTTTCGGGTAGATTTCCACAGCACATTTCTCACATTACTTCTTACACAGCAGCTTTCTAAAACGCCAGAGCATTACCAAACTAGCCCTTAACATATTTATCTGGAATCAACAGTACTTCCAGCAGTTTGTGCTAAAAGGGGAAATATATCTTTTTCGATGCATTATCAATAAACCCACAAAGTCACAAATCCAGTATCCAAAATGGAACCATAAAAGCCAATCCAATTAAAGGTAGTAGTATGAGAAATGTGCAGTACCTGATCAGTGGAGTCAGCTTTATCAACTGTTTCATCATCATCAATTACTAGAACCGAATTAGATTCCATCGATTCTCCATTTTCCACAGCCTCGGAACCATTCAAGACCTCCTCATGATTCTCCATCATCGCATTCAATCATAACCCCGCCAATCAAGAATCAACCCCCAGATCTGCCACACACAAAAACAACACAGACCCACCTAATTAATTCGCATGGAAAACAAAACCCAGCTAGCATTCAATCAAACTCGGTCCCAAATCACATGAATCGTTGAAATGGCATCAACACGCAAAGTGAAAGGAAACCCTAGAAAATTGATTGTTTTGCGGAGCTTGCCTGGTGCGTGAATTGATTGCTGGAGCAAAATCAGCAGAGATGGCGATTGAGAGGGTGTTGAATCGAGGAAGAAGAAGACTAGACACACACACACAACAGAGTTTGCGATTTGCGAAACGTAGCAAATTGGTTCAATGCGTTGTTGTTTTCATTGGGTTTGTTAACGTCATTGGGAGGTGATACGGTGTCGCTTTAGATCTGATACTGCAGGTAACGTTGTGTCAGGATTATTTTGTGTATAGAAAAGGCTGCAGACAGAAAGATTGCTTCGGTAATTACACCAATGAAAAGTTATGGAGGGAAGTGGTATCATTAGTTAAAAGTTGTAGGGGGAAATGTAATTTCAGAAAATATTTGAGTAAAGGCTGTATTAAGGGCTAGTTTGGGAATGTTGTGGCGGTGCTAGAAAGCTGTTGTGTAATAACATTGTTGAATAACAACTGTGAATTCTTGATAAAATGTTGTTCGGTAAATATTACGTAAAAGCTGCTGTGAAATATTGATATAGTAATTTTGTGTTTGGAAAAATCAACTGTGAAGGTGCTGTGAGAGGGTAAAATGACAAAAATATATGACATGTGTCATTTTCGTAAAGATAACTATTGATATTTTAAAAGATTGTAAGGTTAAAATCGGTTGTAGAAAAATTAATCAAAAGCACTTTTTGGAAAAACATCTCCCCCCTTATTTCCTGAAAACTGTTGTGGGACAGCAGAAATTTTATTTTTACCAATCACGCTAAAATTGCTTCTGCTGTCGAAAAGCAGTTGTGCTAGCAACAGAAGCATTCCCACACTCACCCTAAGTGGGTTTAGGACACAACAAGATATTACTAAACGAGCCTCAAGTTTTTCTTTTGGGTAAAAGACACTGACCGAGTTTAGACTTAATTCCATTCCGTTACCCTGTGTTTTGAAAAAAGAAAATTTGCACCCATTTAACGGAATATTCCGAGGACACTTATCACCCTTCTGTTATGTTCAGTTAGAAAAGTGGGTGAAATAAATTTTTTTGACCAAAAAGCCCATGTGTATTTATTTGGACTTTATTGTCCTCATCCATGAGTATCCTCAATCACCAAGTACGCTAAGAACATCAAGAACATTGAAGTTGAATCATCAAGAACACAAAAACCCATCAAAGAAAAATCAAAATTACAACTTCAAAACACAAGCATAAAACTCACATCAATTAGTATAAAACTAACTCTGATGGTGCATTTAGATTTTGCAGTAACCAATTAACCATTGCTAGACTTAAAGTCATAGCTTCCAAAAATCAGAGGGCTTGAATAACCCAGAAGCTAATGAAGAAATCACAACACAGTGAATTGAACAACCCATAAGCTAAAATCACCCGGTGACTCCCCTGTAGATCGATGTTCTTTGCCCAAATGTATCAACAATGAATTCAGCAAATGATTGGGTTCAGAGCCTGTGATTGTAAGTCAACGGATTTCGTTATCTTTCGTTGTCTTCTATATTTTTCAGATCTTCTTATCTGGAAAGAGGAAGAAGAAGGAAGAAGAAGAAGAGGAGGAAGAAGAAGAAGAAGAAGAAGAAGAAGAAGATGACGACGAATCAGCCGCTGAAGCGGCGCCAGCGACGTCGTCCTCCCTGCCCCCTCCTCCTCGTCCTTCCTTCGGTGGTGAATGGGGCGGCTGCGGTGGTGGCGACGAAATCAAGGCCACCCTAGAGATCCACCGGAGCCCCCATTGAAGTCGGCGACTTGATTAGCTGTGTCGAGGAGATCCACAAGATCCTCGTTTCTTTTTCCCTTAATCTCTGAGTCAATCTGAACCCGTCAGACGCCACTGCCCAGAATTTAGCCGGAGGCAGCAAGCTCAGTCCGACCACGAGGAGAAGCAGTGCTTGTTTCTGCTCGAGCAGGAGGAGAAGAGGAGGGAGCTAGCAATGTACCGGCTAAAGCCCGTAGACCGGGTCCCATAAATGTATCAAGCCCGTAGTTCGGGTCCCATAAATGTTTGGCCATACAGAGGTCTAGGGTACATGAATCAGTTATAAATGATACAAGAATATCATGAACAATACTCATACTTATCAGTTTATGTGCATATATAGATGTCCAATCTCGCCATTTTTTATTCCCCCAATTTTGTATCTTATACTCATAGACACATACGTATATCTAATCATTTATTCTTCAATATCAAATAAGCATTCATAAGCTTACCTGGCAGTCTGCCTAGTATTCCTGACCAGTGTCGCTGATACTCTATCTCGATAACCTCTACACATACAAGTGTATAAGTACTTATTAGTACATATTTCCATTAGTGAAGTATAATGCATATGCAATATCATTCTATTTGTCTACCCAAAATGACTATTTAATCCCCTGAAGTCTCGGTCTTATCAGTACCGTCCCTTACTGTCCATGAACCCCTTAGTTAGGGGTGACTGGCTAGTCTCAAGACTTACTGAGTCTCCGAGTTGTCTACTTAAGTTTGAATCTCGAGTTTTTGATTATTTATACTCAAGTCCTTGCAGTTTGTCTAAATTGCCTTTTTGCCCCTCATACACAATTTGGTCCTTACAGAGTTCTTTAGAAAGTTAATTTGGTCTAACTAGACACTTAGTTGTAGAATAGCCTTATGAGAAACTTTTCCCAAGAATGTGAAGTCGAGAATCGAACGTATTGGCTGACAAACCAAAAGTTATAGTTTAATGGATTTCAGCACGATTGACCAACCTCCGAGCTATTTTAAGGATAATTGAGGAAGAGTTTGTGAAAACTACAAATAGGGTCTCGAAGATGGTTGAACACGGATTCTGGAACATGTTCAAGATCTTACAAACTCAAAATATTCAAGAAGATAATGCAGATCAAAGTTTGCCAAATTCAAGCTAGTGTCCATACTTGGCCAAACTTCAAGTCATTACAGTTTTTGAATGCATTTTTTTCCAGCAACTTAGGAAGGAATCTAGAAACACATAGAGCATTGCAGAGAGAGATATATATATGGGATTGAAGCCCTAACATTCATCTACAAGTAGAAAGAAATGGGAGTTCAATCCAATAAATGAGGTGAGAGATAAATGGCTGCAAAGTTGACACACACACAAAAAAAAAAAAAAAAAAAAAAAAAAAAAAAAAAAAACAGCTCAAGAACAAGGTAAGTAGTTTCATCTAATTTTATCTCAAGTTTGGTTTGATTTCTGGGTAATCTAAACATGAACTTAAAGCTTCTAATCAATTTGGTGTTCAAGAGATTCTATCAGGCTTCCTAACGAGCTATCAAGCTATGTAAAACAATAATCAGAGAGGGAGATACAAGTCTCCAAACAGGGGTTTGAAATGAGCACAACTTAAGGTATAAAAACTGAAACATCAAGAACATTGTTTTGCAACTACTTTGAGCACAAATTCAGGGGGTTTAGAGACCAATTAGAACAACAAAATCAATCATGGGAGTTGTAGTACTACATGCAGTGAATCTATAGTGTCAAAAATCATGCGAAGAGGCCAAGAAACGGGCAAGATATAGGCCGATGAACAGGGCTAGTTCACAAGTGGAAAAACGATGAACACACGAATCAAACACCAATCAAACTACAATCTGGGCATTTTTGGGTACCTCTAGTGTACTCCCGACGGTACTAGGTGTAGGGTTTTGAACATGGAATCGCAGCGGAAGAAGATAATTATTTCGTTCAAATCCCTCCAAGGATCACAAGTGAAGAACACATAACGATAGTAAAGGATTAATATGTGTTTACCTTTGGGTTCTACTTTGATGACTTCAAACGCGAATAATGTCACGTTCTCTACGGTTGATCCACACCTAGGATAGATAATTGGACCTCCCAACCTGCTTGTGCTAGCTAGAACGGAGGAAGGAGACGAAGAAATCACGCAAAAAAGCCACGAGGAGGGATTCGGCCCCCTTGTTGTGGTCGACGGGTTTGGGGCGGCAGGTAAGGGGCTTCGACCTCTTACTTGCTTGCTCTCAACTCTTTTCTCTCCTCTCAATATGTGTTATGAAATAACATCTATTGAGAGGGAAGGAAGGAATTCCTTTATATAGTCCAACTACTCCTAGTTGTTTCCATAAATGACCCAATACTAATCATATTCATATATGGACTAGTACTATTTGCTAATTAGTCCTAATAAGTTTGCAACTTGTTGCAATATGATCCTTTCAATTAATCTCTATTAATTAAGTCTCTTGTCCAATTATATCCATATGGCGTGTGACCCCATAGGTTTCTACTTAACTGGTAGTAACTATTTACAAACATGGAGCGGTGTCTAGCAACACATCCATGCCACCCAATTAATAGAAATAGTCATCTTGACAAACCTTGTGATCTTATTATCGCATCCCTTTGTCTCATTATCCGGATTGGACACGAGACATGCAAGTTACACTCGTATATCCAATCCATGTTTCTCGATCCTGGGAATAGCCCTATCCATGCATATGACATCAATATCCCCATAGTGATTCATATGAGTCTGGCCAGACATTCCATAGGCGCCATCCCTCGAGTGGCCTCGGATAATTTCTCCTGTTATGTGAGAGGGAAAAATCCTATCTACATCACTCACCATCTCTAAGCTTGCTTGCTATTGTGCCCAACATGCGCTTTTATAACTACCCAGTTACGGAGTAGCGTTTGACGTTGTCAAAGCACAATATTCCACACTTAGAGGATCTAGTGACTTCAAGTCTATAGGATGATAATATCCTATCACCGCGAGAAGCGCTCGTGACTTTACATAACTTGTATGTAGCCTTCTCGGATTTGGGTCAATCCAGTATGTCATTACTCCTGATACATACCCATGTGTTGGATCGTGATATCTCCATATCAATCCAACCCCATACTAGTCTATAGATGATCGTCCTATTAATCCTTATATTTGACTAGGGATATTTAAGATAAACAACACGATTTGTAAATCTAAGGACTTCATTATATTAAATATCTCCATAAATAATACAATGATTATTCTATCCAACTCATACTAAAATTAGATTGCCTCTAGGGCATCTATTCCAACAGTCTCCCACTTGCACTAGAGCCAATCTGGTGCATCGCGTATGCCAATCGCCCTAGTGTGCTCATCATGCTTGCGCTGAACAAGCGGCTTCGTGAATGGATCTGCCAGATTATCATCTGTGGGAATCTTGCATATCTTCACATCTCCTCTATCGATAATCACTCGAATAAGATGGAACTTCCGGAGTACGTGTTTGGATTTCTGGTATGATCTAGGTTCCTTAAATTGAGCGACCGCGCCTGTGTTGTCACAATACAACACTGTGGCATCCCCAATGCTAGGAACTACACCAAGATCAGAAACAAACTTTCTAATCCAAACAGCTTCTTTTGCTGCACCACTTGCAGCAATATACTCAGCCTCTGTTGTAGAATCAGCAACCGTCTCTTGCTTGGAACTCTTCCAGCTCACAGCTCCTCCATTCAGGCAATACACAAATCCCGACTGCGATCTGAAATCATCTATGTCGGTTTGGAAGGTTGCATCCGTGTAACCAGTTACACGCAACTCTTCCTCACCTCCAAATATCAAGAACGCTTCCTTAGTTCTTCTCAAGTACTTGAGGATGTTCTTGACTGCTATCCAGTGACTCTCACCCGGATTAGACTGACATCTGCTCGCCATACGCAACGCGTATGATACGTCCGGTCTAGTACATAACACAGCGTACATGATAGATCCTATGGCCAGGGCATAGGGGATCTTACTCATGCGGTCCATCTCAATCTTTTGGATGGACAATCACTCTTAGAAAGAGTAATTCCATGAGACATGGGCAACAATCCCTTCTTGGAATCTTGCATGTTGAATCGTTTCAACACCTTGTCTATATATGTACTTTGACTTAGGCCTAGCAACCTCTTAGATCTATCCCTATAGATCTTTATACCGAGTATATAGGCTGCTTTCCCTAAGTCTTTCATTGAGAAACACTTTCCTAGTCAATCCTTAACTGATTGTAACATAGAAATGTCGTTTCCAATGAGTAGTATGTCATCCACATACAAGAACAGGAACCTACGGAGCTCCCACTAACCTTCTTGTAGACACAAGACTCATCTTTGTTCTTGATGAATTCAAACTCTTTGACAGCTTCATCAAAACGTCGATTCCAACTCCTAGAAGCTTGCTACAATCCATAAATGGATCGTTGAAGCTTTACAGACTTTATTTGCATGCTCTGGATCTAAAAAACCTTCTGGTTGTGTCATGTACACATCCTCGAGAAGATTCCCATAAAGGAATGCTATTTTGATATCCATCTGCCAAATCTCACAGTCATAGTAAGCTGCAATTGCAAGTAGGATTCGGATGGATTTGGTCATAGCGACTGGGGAAAATGTTTCATCATAGTCTATACCATGAATCTGTGTGAATCCTTTAGCCACCAATCGGCACTTATAGTTAACTACATTACCATTCATGTCGGTCTTCTTCTTGAAGACCCACTTGCACCCTATGGGGCGTACCCCTTGGGGTGGTCCACCAAAGTCCATACTTGGTTTGTGTACATGGATTCCATCTCGGATCTCATGTATTTTAGCCACTTCTGAGAGTCCGGCCCTTGCATGGCCTCTCCATAGGTAGTAGGCTCATCTCCTATGAGCATAGTGTCACCAGTTTCCGTCACGAGAAGTCCATACCTCTCTGGCTCCTGGCGCACTCTACTCGACCTACGAAGCTCTTGTGTTACTTGAACAGGTTTCTCCACAACCTGTTGTGGCTCCTGTTCATGTTCCATAACCGAATTGGTAATTTGTGGTTCTTGAACCTCTTCAAGTTCTACAGTCCTCCCACTTGCTTCTTTAGAGACAAATTCTCTTTCTAGAAACACGTCGGTCCGAGCAACAAACACTTTGTTATCGGTAGGATTGTAGAAGTAATAGCCCTTAGTTTCCTTAGGGTATCCCACAAATTTACACGTATCCGATTTCGGCCCGAGTTTATCCGGTTGTAAATGTTTTACAAAACATCGCAGCCCCATATCCTCATAAACGACACTGTGGGACGGCTCCCACTCCACATCTCATGTGGTGTCTTCATGACGGATTTGGATGGAACACGGTTAATGGTGAAAGTTGCGCACATTAAAGCATATCCCCAAAAGGATAATGGAAGATCTGTTTGACACATCATAGATCTCACCATGTCCAACAAGGTTCGATTCCTCCTCTCGGATACGCCATTCCATTGTGGCGTTCCGGGTGGAGTGAGTTGGGATAATATCCCACACTCTCTAAGATAATCATCAAACTCTTGGCTCAAGTACTCACCTCCTCGATCTGATCGTAGAGATTTGACACTTTTGCCAAGTTGCTTATCTACTTCATTCTTAAATTCCTTGAATTTCTCAAAAGATTCGGATTTAGCCTTCATAAGGTATAAAAATCCATATCTACTGAAATCATCATTGAATGTAATGAAGTAGACATAACCACCTCTGGCAGGTATAGCAAACGGCCCACACACATCAGTATGTATGAGTGCTAATTGCTTACTAGTCCTTTCACCTTTCTTGTTGAAAGGGGACTTTGTCATCTTTCCTAATAAACAAGCCTCACATGTCTCATATGATTCAAAATCAAATGAGTCTAGAAATCCATCCTTATGGAGTCTAGATACACGTTTCTCATTTATATGGCCTAGACGACAATGCCATAGATAAGCAGGATTTAAATCATTCATTTTAATCCTCTTAGTGTTTATGTTATAGATTGGATAGCTTAGATCAAGGATATATAATCCATTAAATAATTGCGCACTACAATAGTGAATACTATCAAAATAAATGTAACAACAATTGTTCTTTATTGAAATAGTAAAACATTTCTTGTCCAAACAAGATACAGAAATAATGTTCTTACTCATAGCAGGAACATAAAAGCAATTATCTAATTCTAATATTAATCCAGAAGGCAGAGACAGCCTATACACGCCTATAGCCAATGCAGCAACTCTTGCTCCATTTCCAACGCGCAAGTCCACATCTCCTTTTGCTATCTTCTACTTATACTTAGATCCTGCATATTTCGACAGATATGAGATCCACATCCAGTATCCAATACCCAAGATGAAGAAGTAGTTAAATTAACATCTATAACAAAAATACCTGGTGGTTATGGGATCACTATCCCAAGCCTTTTATCCTCCAGATACTTTGGGCAATTCCTCTTCCAGTGTCCAGGCTAACTGCAGTAGTGACAATCACCCTTGATCACGCCTTTGGCCACGCCACCAGCAGGTTTAAGGGCAGTGTCCTTGGGTTTAGCTGCCTTGCCTTTGCCCTTGGAGGTAGAGGCAAACATTTTACCCTTTCCTTTCTGCACCATCATTATGGCCTTGCCCTTTCCCTTGTTGATGGATTGTTCAGCTGTCCTCAACATATTAAGTAGCTCGGGCAGAGGCTTGGCGATCTCATTCATGTTATAGTTCATGATGAACTGTCCATAACTATCCGGCAACGATTGCAGAATGAGATATGTGGCCAACTCATGACCAATCGGGGACCCTAGGCGAACGGGATTCTCAAGATACCCGTTCATCCGCAACACATGCGGTCCTACTGGGTTCCCTTCTGCCAAGTGACTCTTGAACAATGCCCGAGAAACTTCATACCGTTCAACCCTTGCCTGCTCTTGAAAGAGCTGATTCAAGTGTTCGATCATATCGACTGCATTCATGTTTCTCATTTTGCTTCTGAAGCTCAGGAGACATGGTGCAAAGCATAAGGCAGGCCGCATCATTATCATCGTCAACACGTCTTTGATACGCCTTTAGGGCTGCTGGGGTATTGTTCACTGGACCCTCTGGAACTTCTTCTTCTAGTGTGTACAGTTTCTTTTCTTGTTTTAGAACAATTCTTAAATTTCTGTACCAGTCCAGAAAGTTGGTTCCAGAAATCTTGTCCTTCTCAAGAACATCACGTAGGGAGTGTGATGAATTCGATGAATTGTTTTCCATTGGAATTCTACAAAAACGAGAAATATACAAGATTTTTTTAGTATGATTTTACTATACTCAATAATGGCTAGATTATTAAATATAGCTCCCACTATTTTTCTCGGATTAATAACCCTCCATATTAATGCGGAAAATATCCTTATATTTTCTAGTGGGCCAAGATCCATATTTCGCCTCTTCCGAGCTTGCTTTGGCAAGTCACCTGGAATTGGTTATTTAGGTAGGAACCATTCCAATTACATCATATGTAACTCTTGGTTCAATTGGGCAAATAACCTTTATTTATCCATCCCCATGAATAATCCCAATTGTATGCCACTAGGTTCTTTTAATCTTATTAAATCTAGCTAGTTGTGTCCAACCTCTTACGTAAACAATTGCACATTGTTACGTGACGTCGCATCTAATCACGATAAACCATGTTGCCATGCTTTGGCTCGCACAATTATGGGATATAGTGATCATGATGAATGTTTAAATAACGAGAAGACATAAACACAATATTTTGATTGAGGGATTTGCCTTTCAATTTTAATTTGTATTGTTGATCTATATCAACATGATCTATATGTTGAGTTTTGGGCAAAACTCCAAATCATAGATCCGGGTTGTCTAATTATCTTATTATCCTAATCGCATGCATCAACCATACACCAATCACAAAATAATAAGACAATAAAATAAACAACCATAACAAAATAAACGTGATGTGGATATGGCCTTTCTAGACTAAGATATTCCCAAGCCAATGAGAATATCTATGAACCCTAAAATAGATCACATCGCCATGCGCCTCCATCTTTTGGTCCATCTTTCATAGTCTTGTGGAATGTTCCATGCTCCATCTCCATTGCTCCAATGTCTTTGAGCTTCTTTTTTTCAATCTTGGCTAACAATCTATTTTATCTAGCTACTCCTATACTAAATAAAATAAATCTCACAAGTTGAGAAAAATACGACTCGCAGGCCGTAAACCTTAATTAATTATTACATTAATTGATCAGCTCGAAGGCCGTAAAACAAACCACAAAATAAACATTCACACACAAACCACAACCTAGGACCATATCCAACCACCATGTGAATAGCACATAAACAGTTAAAACCAATTTTAACGCGCTTGTTCAATTTTTAATTGTTTTGGAAGAAGTAGGGTCAAAAACATTCCAAAAAGACTTCCCAAAGCCCTATTGGATCACACACAGCCCTAGGGCCCGGCCAAGCCCAAGCCGCCGGTCACCCCGGTCGCGACTAGGCCCGGCCAGCCTTTAGGCCGTGCGTGGCTTGGGCGGCAAGGCATAGGGGCGGTCCCCTAAGGGGGACCGAACCCTTTAATGGAGTTGTTTCCAAAAACAACTCCTTCCTTGTTGCCCAATCCAAGTTGTTTCCATGTTGAAAAACTCCTTTTTCAAACATGTGCCCAAACCCTAATCATCAAACTAAGAAACTCACTAATTTGTTGCATCCAATGCACAATTAGATCTTGTTAGATTGAAATCTCCATCCAATTGCATCTACTATGCTTAATTTGTCGTTTTACGCGATAAACATGAATTTAAAGTGTTAAAACAACAAAATCGTAACACATAAACTACGTTATGCTCTACGACCTGTGGCTATGATACCACTGTAGAGTTTTGAACATGGAATCTCAGCGGAAGAAGATAATTATTCCGTTCAAATCCCTCCAAGGATCACAAGTCAAGAACACATAACGATAGTAAATGATTAATATGTGTTTACCTTTGGGTTCTCCTTTGATAACTTCAAACGCGAATAATGTCACGTTCTCTACGGTTGATCCACACCTATGATAGAGAATTGGACCTCCCAACCTTCTTGTGCTAGCTAGAACGGAGGAAGGAGACGAAGAAATCACGCAACAAAGCCACAAGGAGGGATTCGGCCCCCTTGTTGTGGCCGACGAGTTTGGGGCGGCGGGTAAGGGGCTTCGGCCTCTTACTTGCTTGCTCTCAACTCTTTTCTCTCCTCTCAATATGTGTTATGAAATAACATCTATTGAGAGGGAAGGAAGGAGTTCCTTTATATAGTCCAACTACTCCTAGTTGTTTCCATAAAGGGTCCAATACTAATCATATCCATATATGGACTAGTATTATTTGCTAATTAGTCCTACTAAGTTAGCAACTTGTTGCAATATGATCCTTTCAATTAATCTCTATTAATTAAGTCTCTTGTCCAATTATATCCATATGGCGTGTGACCCCATTTACTTAATTGGTAGTAACTATTTAGAAACATGGAGCGGTGTCTAGCAACACATCCATGCCACCCAATTAATAGAAATAGTCATCGTGACAAACCTTGTGATCTTATTATCGCATCCCTTTGTCTCATTATCCGGATTGGACACGAGACATACAAGTCACACTCGTATATCCAATCCATGTTTCTCGATCCTGGGAATAGCCCTATCCATCCATATGACATCAATATTCCCATATTGATTCATATGAGTCTTTCCAGACATTCCATAGGCGCCGTCCCTCGAGTGGCCTCGGATAACAGCTCCCGTTATGTGGGAGGGACAAATCTTATCTACATCACTCACCATCTCTAAGTTTGCTTCCTATTGTGCCCAACATGCGCTTTTATAACTACCCAGTTACGGAGTAGCGTTTGACGTTGTCAAAGCACAATATTCCACAACTAGAGGATCAAGTGACTTCAAGTCTAAGGATGATAATATCATATCATCGCGAGAAGCGCTTGTGACTTTACATAACTTGTATGTAGCCTTCTCGGATTTGGGTCAATCCAGTATGTCTTTACTCCTAATACATACCCATGTGTTGGATCGTGATATCTCCATATCAATCCAACCCCATACTAGTCTATAGATGATCGTCCTATTAATCATTATATTTGACTAGGGATGTTTAAGATAAAAAACACGATTTGTAAATCTAAGGACTTAATTATATTAAATATCTCCATAAATAATACAATGATTATTCTAGCCAATTCATACTAAAATTAGATTGCCTCTAGGGCATCTATTCCAACACTAGGGTCACGGGGATGCAACTGGAAGTGAAAACGGCGAAGATTCAATAGTTTACAACATTATTGCCGAAGCTTGAAAGAACCCGTCGGCCATGGTGGATCCCGGCGAGCCAGCAACCTGTTGACGGCCAAATCATCACAGTTTCAACTTGATATTTCACTCTAAGTGAGTTATAGACCTCAGGGGAAGCCATTACAGGTGAATTAGCGGTGCAAACACGAGTTTACCGGACTCTCGAAACAAGTTAGGGCTTTTGCTCCTCCTACAAGTGGCTACCCCCAGTGGTAGCAGCTTTGAGGGAGGTGGATGTTTGGTGGTGGTTCAATGGTGGTGGGTGGTTGTTGTTGGTGGAGATGAAGAAGAAGTTGAAAGTGATGAAAACAATGGAGAAAAATGAGAGAAGAGGTATCGGGCCAGGTGAATGAAGATGGTTGAGATGATGCCACCTCAGGAATGAGGTGTCTAATTGGATTTGCCAAGTGTCCAACATGCACAAGGGGTTAAAGTGTGAGTTTCTAAGACTTTAGGGTAGTTTTAGATTTAGGCAAAACTATTATTTCAAAGACAACATTTTGAAAAAACCTTAAAAATTCCTTTCCAATTCCCAATAATCTCAGCCATGCCAAAATTCCAGACAGCAAGCAAGATTCCATAAATTATATTAGAGCCCCTAGTTTCACAGTAACTGTATATTGGCCCCTTGTCAAAATTCAATGATGATCAATTGTCAGTAAACACTGCTGAATAGAAGTTTTCACAACAAACTAAAGTTTTAATTAGTTGCAGTTTGGCCCTTATATAAATTTCAGGGTGTTACAGACCCTCTAATTTTATGTATCAACATATTATACATTAGATTTTGAGTAATTTAGATTTAGGGTAAATAAATGCAAAACTTACATATGAGACTAGAAGCTTCCTTATTGAAGAATGCAATGGAAGCTCAACCTCACAGTATAGCAACGGGAACTAGACATACAATGAGGTAGTAGGCTACCTCACTATGTGGTTAAGTCATGTTAGTGTGTTTGGCTTATTTTCAAATAGGCTAGGCAACCTATACAAAAATTAACCGCTATTAAAGTATAGAGCGTCGGTAAAATCGACACTAAAATTTTGAGAGCGAGAATTATAAGCGAATTCGAACTAAAATCGCAAGAATGAGGATTGGGAGCAGGACCTCCTCCTTGGAGTTTTAGGTGATCTGTGTCCTACCACATGTAATCATGATCAAACCCGATAAAGCACATGTTCATCTTGTTTGCAGTAGTCCTCATATCTTGAACCATGGCCCGAATTTAAAATTGTTTTTTTTTATGAAATGTAAGAAATATATTAATAAGAAGAAATAGTATAGTCAAAACATAACAACTGTAAAACCACATGTAGGCTTCGTCACCTCTGTAGAGTACCTGCAGTCTAGAGCTACAACACTTAACAAGACTAGGTAAACAAGGAAAACAAACCAAGGCTGCAAACCAAACTCTACCTAAGACTAAAGCCCAAACAACACATTATTATACAAAAGCCCAAAAGAAACAAACTAATAAAACAAACACTAAAGTATGAGGCCCATGACCACTGGACCAATACTTGAGGATAAGATTAAAACTAAAGGAACCCTACTCATCCACGTATATCCTGCAACTTCCGAGAGGCGCAAGAGGCCGCAGTTGTGTTTGAGTTTTCTAAGGACACGTGGAACTGCTTGGCGGTGGACGGTGCGCGGTTGGACGGTGGACGGTGCGGCGGTGCCTGCGATTGCGATGGCCGGAAAAGAAACCGGAACATGGTCCGATCAAAAATTTCGATCCCTGACACCGGTGAGTATCCGCTGACCTCCCCTCCATTTAATTACCGGACTAGATTTTTCCAGTGAGAGCCATGGCGGGTCAGACGTCGCCCATCAACTACACGAGTTGGACGAAGGCGATGCGACAAAATTCATTCTCCGTGCCAACGACGGCGAGATAACTCCTTGTTTTGCTTCTTGTTTGGCACCCCGTTTTGCTATCTCCGAGAGATGATATTGTGAATGTTTCTCCCTTTTTGAATTTGGCCTTTGAGAGGCTGGCAGCAGATGGGAGGAGGGTGTTGGATCGACAAGTTGATGTTTCCTCACTGGTAATATTTTTTTTGGGTCACTGAGCGTGTATACGAGCGATTAACTTCACGGTTCCACCATCGGGTACGGTTGATAGGATCCAGTACTTTTCGAACATGAGAGAACATTTGAACCGAAGAGGCTTCCCACAAGATGCTTCCCACAAGATGCCTCGGAAAGTGACTGGAGTTTAGCACGATCAACGACGAGAATTCGAGAACTGCGTTGATTTGTGAACAGGACATAAGGAGTTGGCGGCATATTGTTTGCCCGACTGCGCTTCGATGGTCGGAGAGTTGAAGCAGAGAAGTGCCAGGGAGAAGAATCTCTGACTCTTTGCTTTGTGGTAACATCAATACACATCGGAGTCGCCATGAAAGACGTTGAAAGGCTAGGTGCTCTGCTTTGTTTGGAAGTGGGATGGAAAGAGTTGCCGGAAAAATTCTCTCTCTAGAAGTAGAGAGAGGTTAGAGTAGGGCACATACCCTCTTGATAGGAAGATCATAGAAAGAAAAACTCAAATTTAAATTTTTTGTTTCGTTCCTTGTAAGCATTGATCGAGTATATTGGAGCCAGTAATTAGTTCAACATTTTTGAATAACTGTGGGAGAGAAGTCACTTGAGCTCTTGCTTCGGCCTGTGTGAGAAGAGTTTGGGAAAAACAGTGGCTACCTTGAAGAAAAAAGTTGTTAGTGTTTAACCAGGCCGCTATCAATGTCTTATTAGTAGACCTGGCAAAATTGTCTTTTATCCATTGGGCTTAACTAGTTGTATCGCTTATAAAAAGGTTGGGTCCTGCCTGTTTATTGAAAAGGTCTTATTTGGGCTAGGCCATTCAAACCCATTGTGAACTTGGGCGGGTTGATTTTATCCAACAAACCCAACGGGGCCCCAATTAAAAAACTCACATTGATACTACTACATTCAATCATAACTGAACACTTCCAATTTACAATATTGCCCTAGTAGATAGTTTTTTAATTCAACAAAACCAAATCTTGAAATAGTAAAAAGAAATTAGATCTACCAGTACAAGTTTAACTGGAGAACGAAAGGCGGTCATGGTGGAGGTGGCGAAGCCGCCATCGCCGTCGTCGACACCGACAGGGACAGTGAACACAACGCCGTCGATGAGAAGAACGACGGGCGCCAATCCATGGGCGACGATTACGATGACGAGAATAAGAAGAGGAAAAGACAAGGTGAACTTGTTGATTCAGCCGCCGAGCGAGCACACCACCACCGCCGAACCCACTCATAGCCAGTGGCAGAACCAGGAATTGATGAGTGGGGTGGCACAATTCACAATTTCAGGTGTGCGCTTGAAGTGGGGCACGAATTAAATTTAGTTGGGGTGCACTTTTGTCATTAAAAGAAGGGCAGATCTGAAAAAACCCAGAATATAAAGGGTATACTAGTAGTAAACGAAAAATTCAGGGGTGCACTTGCACCCCCGTGCCCCCATGTCCCTCCGCCCCTGCTCATAGCCGCCACATCCCAGCAACACCACTACGCCGCCGGGTGAGCATCGATTCCGCCATAAAGTCTGCAAACCCCACCGTTCGATCTACAGACCCTATGTAATTGTCTGTGAGATCGGTGATGGCGGCGGTTACGACGATGTTGTCTGCAAGTTCGGTGATGGCGACGGTGGTGTAGGCATACATCGTGTATTCGAGGAAGATGAGGGATGGGCTTATACTGTAATTTAATGAAAATACAGAATTAGTTTTAGTAAAAGATAAAATATTTCTATGATAAAAACCTATATTGCTCACTTGGCCTTTTTTTGGGTTATACTGACATTGGGCTTAATAAAAACTAATTTTGCTGAAGTTGGACTTAATTGGGACTACCCACTATTACCCAAGCCCACAAAATTTAGTCCAACAAAATCTAATTAATATTTGGTGTTAAATGGAGAATGATCTAATTAAAACCAACCTATATAAAACCAGCCCAAATCCACCCAACCCGCCTATTTTGCCAAGTCTACTTATTAGCTTTTCAAGATGCATATGATGTGCAAAGTTCAGGAGTTCTACAACGAACGGAGACATACACCACGGGATGTTCTTAGGGGGAGTGATAGCTCAACAGTAGTTTGACGAATGCTTTTGGTGCAAGTAAATTCTAGTATAAAATCACAAGATATAAACGATCCTCGATAGTTCATAAATTTTATTCATATAGGTAATAAAAACTGATTGATTGCCATATCTTTTGAACACTTGGTTTCCTTGCAGTAGCAGAGTCATGGTTTTGAGTGGCATCTTTTTCTTTTTACAGAAGTGTGATTGGCATCTTAATAAACATAACAGGCACTCATGATACATTTGGTTTTCCAAAAGAGTAATGATAAGTAGCCCACTCCTATAGTCAGAACGATAACACGAATATGACGTGGCATGCCACATCAACAAATTGCTGAAGGAAAAGTAAAAAAGAATAACAATAAAAGGCAAGAAATTAAAACAAATTAAAATGATAAGGCATGTAATAAGAACAACCGAAAAAATAATATATCTTTTTCTTCGTTTCCTCTCTCAATGTGTTGATGTGGCATGTCACATCATATTCCGGCTACCGTCCTGACTACGGAAGTGGGCTACTTATCATAACTCTTTCCAAAATTAGTACTAAAGAATGATAATATCCTAAATCAGTTTCCTCTTTACATGAGGGCACTAGTTGAATTGATTTATCTATACCTTAATATTAAATTGATACCGCACAAAACCAAATAATGTAATAATATATAATACACACAATCCGATCCGATCCAATCCAATCCGGCTAATGTAATCCAATCCATTCTAATCTGGCTACTCCGAAAAACCAGAAGTGACGTTCTAAGTCATCACTAGCTTTCGGCTGCTCTTGGCTGTTAAAAGAACACTTCACAAGTTTGAAGATTAATATTAAAGGTAGAGACTTGTGGTAACCCGAGTCAGCTGCTATCCAAGTGATATGGGTCAACCGTATTATTCTCGTTAAGTGGCGTTATTTATTTATGTACTTAATTACTTTTTATTAGTTAGTTATTTAATTTTAATTAATTAATGACCTAATTTTCTTGTCGATTCTTTCCCGGCCCGTAAGGTCGAACCGTCTAGGTTAGATACAAGGTATTTTTCTTAATTTGAACAATTATATTCGCGTATTTTTATTAAGCAATCAAAATATTAAAGTGTGTCACTGTTTATTTTTAGTGTATAGAGACCATAACTTCTCGAATTGCTATAGCATTTGGTAAACCCTGACAAATATGCATGGCAGCTAAACCGTGCTGCCCTAAGAATCTAGCTAGAAGGCTCATTTTGAGGAATCAATGTGCAAAACAAGGGCAAGTACTTGCTTGCTTGCTGCATTTGACATAATGATTTCAACTGCAAAACTACTATCACTAGGGGTGCACAAGAATCCGTCAATCCGCACCGATCCGCAAATCCGTCCGATCCGTGACGGATTGGGTCCGAACCGATCCGTGATGGATCGGACTAGGATTGAAAAATATAAATCCGATCCGATCCGTCAATCCGTTCGATCCGTTTGTGCTTATTATTATGTTAATTTTTACTAATTTCATCAATATTATTTGTTCTAATGCTAACTTTAACTTAGTAAGTCATTACTTATCAATGTTGTGTTGAATAATTTTGATTTTTGATGATATAAAGTGTAAGATATTTCGTAAGTTAACTAAAAAGTATACTAAATGATAATTGTATATTAGTGTTTATGTTGTTAGTTGAACATATTCGAAAATATTTTGAAATATTTGCGATCCGCGGATTAATCCGGCCCGATCCGCGAAATCGTGGATCCGATTGGATCCGATCCGTTTCAATCCGTAAACCGGCGGATCGGATTACCTCAACCTCAATCCGGACCGATCCGATCCGTGTGCACCCCTAACTATCACAGTACAAAGTCCAGCTTATTGAATGAAAAATCTGGTTGTTTCCATCTGATTCGCAACTGAAGCTGGGATACTACTGTTGCCCAAAGTATTTTGCCCTTCAGCCAAGCCAGTCTATAGGATGTAGCCCATCAACCAGATTACCAGTCAATTTCTGGACCAAATCGGTATCAGTAGTATTCAAAAGTAGGTCCAGACTTTCTAGCGTGTTCGAGTTCCTCTCCCTTCCAAATTCCTCTCAGGTAGGCCACATGCAACTCTACGCACCTTCTGGATAGCGTTATTTGGTACTATACAGATAGGCAAATCATATTGGGGGTTTCAGATCACACAACCTCGTAACAGAGCTGTCGCCATTAAAAAGGAACTGTCAGAAACTAGATAAGATATGCCGGGCTTCATGTGCATTGTGTTAAGCTCAGCGTAAACTAAGGATCACGTGTCCCTAACGTTATCCGTTTAGAGATTAAGCAAATTCTCTACAACAGGTTTAACTACTAGTTAACAAAATCCATTAAATGCCAATCTCAGCTTGTGGCTCAAAGATCAGAACAAGACAGGATAGTGATGCTCCATAGAAAGAAAAAAATACTCCTCCCTCCTTGTGTAATTACACTACTACGGAAGTCAAACTCTAGAAAATATAATCAAGTTGGCCGCTAACATGATGCGGTGGAGAATCACAAACTACAACAACATCCATATTAACTCGGCCGAAAGGCATTATTCTGTCCGCAAGAGGGGTTTAATTAGGGTGGAATCAGCAATACACTCATAAACACACAACATTCACCTTCCGGATGAAGTAATCTCAAAACCAAATATTAAGTGATATTAAATAAAACTATGAAAATGATTGAAATATTGGAGAAGCTTCTGCAAACAACATCAGAAGAAACCTGTGATGCTCCTCAAGTGGCCTTCATGTCCTGGTTCCTGACTCAGGATATGTGAAGCTCAGTACTACAGGAAAAATCCTGGTCATTGGACAGGCCTTGTTTTAATTCTGTGTTTGTAATGCAGATTCTATGACCCTCAGTTTCGATGTGGCTAAAAGAATAGATATTCCACAACTTTTTTCCTGAAACTTAGTGCCTGTTTGGTAACACCGAATTGGATTAAAATCGGCCTCTTTTCAACAATTTTGTTTGTTATGACTACAAATTAAAAGCTGATAATCTGCAGATTAAAATAATCTCTGTGCACCAAAATTAAGGATTATGCAGCCGAAAATCTCTAACAAATTAATTTTGATATTTTACATTAGCATGATCGCTTCGATTAAAATAATCACTGTGCACCAAAATTAAGGATTATGCAGCTGAAAATCTCTAACAAATTAATTTTGATATTTTACATTAGCATGATCGCAGTTCAATTATAAATAGGCGTATTCAATTACTTGACTATAGAGCTCTTTAAATTTTTTTATATGGATCAAGTTAGTGATCTATAATTTCAGCACGTACCAAATAGATTGTGATTTTTAGTTCAATCAAATAGGATTTTCACCAGATTATTTTCAACTGATTTTTTAGACTTTCAGCTGATACCAAACAAGGCCTTAGTGAAGTAAGCTACGAGGACATTCTCATGAGCATTTCTTTACCTACAGATCCTC
The DNA here is from genome assembly GCA_023055425.1 of Linanthus parryae. NCBI lineage: Eukaryota > Viridiplantae > Streptophyta > Magnoliopsida > Ericales > Polemoniaceae > Linanthus > Linanthus parryae. The sequence goes on from JALGPY010000002.1 coordinate 72,407,248, forward strand.
TAATGATGCAATTCTAATAGTAGCTTTAGCAGCCTTGGAAGAACTCAATTTGAGCGCTCGCAATACGCTGATATGCACATAACCAACATCACATTAAGTTCTACTACTGCTACGAGTTTACAGGGAGAATGGGAATTCTAGGGAGGAATTCACTATTTCAGAAGGGCACAGTTAGATAATCCATATCTAGCAATTAAACCAGCTCAACTTGGTAGGTGTGGCTGCTGGCTACCACCACGTTCAGTGGCTCCACCGCTTCGTCCACTTTCAAGCAATTGGTACCACTCCACTCCTATCACATACCAAAAGAAAACTGCAACCCAAATCATCGTGTCCGACCCCAGACCAAAAGCTTGTACCCTTAAAGGCTAAAAAACAAGGTCAATGATGCAGCTTTGCGTAAAACACCAGAAACCTTAACAAATGATGCTGCCCAACAAAAAGATTAATCATCACTAAAACCCATAAACTCCATAAGCTTAATCTCATCATAACCATGTAGCAATTCACAAACTGATGGATAATAAATAGTTTAACTAACATAACACTTGTCCCCCAAGTGTCCAAAAAGTAATTAGCTCAACAAAACTTGAAAAATTATAGAAACTCCGCTAGGTCTGTCTGAGATATGAGGAGACACAAGACAGTACCTATTTTAGAAGTGCCCCAGGCTTCTAAGCCTGGTGTCAGGTTAGATATCATACAGAAGGATGCCATGGAGAAACCCAAGTAAAGCTAAAACAGACGAGAGCCACTACAGACATGTCATTTACTTCTCATATTGAGATGTTCTAGGGTTTCCGTTCTTTTCTTCATGTACCAGTGTGACCACTTTCAGGCATGTTTAACGACCAAGCAAACATATTTCAAATTTTGGATTCAGGAATGAGAACCTTGGCATTGATGAGAAGGGTATCCCGAACAATTTATTCACATCCTCACTAGTAGAATACATACATGTTATTTTAGATATACCAATCTGGCAATCTTCGAAGAATTCTCTTACCGGCTCTATTTACACATGAAGGTTGGCCTTTCTCTATCTGTACGCCAATCTTCTTATTTATGTCGGATTAAAGCAGATACTCGTAGTGCGTAAAAAAGCACGAATCTGGAGAATCTTTGGGTAAGCTGTTGATATATAAATAGAACCGCAGCAAGTCCTCTCTTGAAATAATTTGAGTGTCCACCACTTCATCACTACAGGTAAGAACCCATAAGTCTCTTGACATGACTCTCTTTATGCTTCCACGGCAGAAGGGACAAGACTCTGATCTTGTGTTCCTGCACATCAGGATCCAGAACTACTTCAGGAATAGAATAGAGAAACCAAACGCCAAGGGTTTTGGACAAAGAGTGAACTTCAGAAGAGAGCTTCAATGTTAGATAAAATTTTACCAGTCGCGGTAGCAGTTGATGCACATTTCGTGACAGCAATTAGGCAAAACCATCTTCGTGCAGCGCTCCAAGCAAATCCCACATTCATCTTCTCTCTCTGAATCGAGTTTGGAAAACCCTTTAGTACCAATGGTTTGAATGCTATGCTTTTCATCACTAGTAGCACCGGATTCTACTAAGTCGCCGTGGAGGCGCTGAAGAGAGGGCAACATAACAGCTGCATTTTTGTATTTTTTGTAAGACAAGAGTACACAGACTCAAGTATGTCAATAACCCTTAAAATGAAGCTCAAAAGATGTACGAACCATAGAAATCTCTGATAGTGGCCTTTCTTCCATGCCTAGAAATTTTCGGTCTCCCATCCGTGTATACCTGCAAATGCATAAATCCAATGTGCTCAATGCCAGGGGCTAGGAAATGAAACGAAAAGCAAAAAACCCTTTTCAAAATTCTTTCCGAAAAGGTAACTTGGATCATGAGAAATGAGGAGATTCACTTTGAGGAGTTCTCTAGTTCTTGCTTCATTTTTTTTTCAAACAAAGACGGAGAGTGATGGTTCTACGAAAAAAAAGAAGGGCTAATCTAGATGATGCTTGAACCAACCTTATATACGAGTACGTGGAAGAAACTTAGATATCCAGGAAGCAAACATGTGCAGGAACAATCCAACCATTGAAGGAAATACAGAAAGAGGGGAGCCAAGTTATTATAAACCAACTTTATCTGAATACGAGGAACACCTTTGGCTCTCGGAATGGCAGCAGCCCTGCATCAAAAAAAGAACAGAAAGAAGAAAACAGTAAGCTCTCCATATTCCTATATTACACGGCGATGAGTCTCCAAACTCTACACTCATCCACAGATGTTGGATTACTCAAAACTCCAAGCATTCCAGCATCCAATAATTTCGAACAATCAAAAAGTTGAGTATCATACACAACAGCATCCTATTGAGTGCCACCCATCCCAAACTCCATGCCTCAATAATAAAAAAACCATATTTACACATACTTGAAGAACCAAAATTATTCCCTCAGAAAAAAAAAAAAAAAGAACCAAAATTAAGACAAAATTTGCAAAACCCTAAATTTGGAAAATCCAAACTCCGCTGTGTTGTGGGAAGATAAAATTCGCATATGCAATCGTAATCACAAGATATATTACTAGCAAAAACAGGTAGGGTTCATTTACTGCTGTCAACAAAAAGGCTAATCTTTGTTCTAAAATCCTCTTGACTTTATTTGCAGCATACAACACATGAAGTTCAAAACCCACAAAGGAAAAGATTAAAACAACTCAAAATTCGCCATACCCAGAAACAGATGATCACAATTCAAGAAAACCCACAAATTAGGAAACATAAAACGAGGTCAGAAACAAATTTAGACCAGATAAAAGCAAGAAAAGTAAAACCCACATAGCAAAAACAGGAACTAAATTAAAGGTGAGGGAGAGAGCTCACAGAGAATTAGCATGCTGTATATCTGCTTCCAGGACTTTGAGAGACTCCTCATAAGAGAATCTTGGGAAGTGATAATACATCATCTCCATGGGATGAAGCTAGTTTTTGTTCTTCTGATCTTGTTGATAAATACTTCTGGGGATGGAGGTTTGGGGAGAAGAATCAGTAGGGGCTACAAGTAGAAGAACCTAATCTCTTCTCCAAGAAAAAGTTGAACAGGGGCGAGAGGATTAATGGAAAGTGATCTCTTTGGTGTATAATGGAGAATATATAAAGCTTTTTTTTGAGTTTGTCTTCACACTCAATCCCTCTCTCCTCCTCTGGACGGGCGGCTACCGATGAGTTTGGTCAAAATTGTGATTTTTTCATTGTGGTAAAAGACACTTTCTCCCCCTCACGTTTGATACAAACGCACTTTTACTCCTCTTCGTTTAGGAAAAGATACTTTCACCCCTTCAGAGTGTCAAATTTCAAGACACGTGCACTCTCTGATAGTGATAGTGTTAGTCTGCGGGCGGAGGTTTTGTTATTGATAGACGTTTTTGAGGAATTTTTTTCCTCTCGTAGTGTATGAAATGACACGATTAGGGGTGTAAGTATCTTGATGTTTACCATACATAAGGGATGAAAGTGTCATTTCTAAAAATAGAAGGGTGTCTTTTACCTTTTACCTTCTCATTGTAGTGGAAAGATAAGTTTTTCTTGCAGTCTGCTAATCTATGCAACTGGTCACCTAACGTTTAAGTACTTTCAGTAAATATATAAGGATAAAAGACACTTTAGTATCTGAGATTTGATACAAAGACACTTTCACCTATTCTATTCTGGGAAATGACACATTCACTCCTTCAGTTTGCCAAATTTTAAGACACTTGCACTAATAGGAATGTTGTTAGTCTGGGAGTGAGGGCCCTTCACCAATAGCCGCTTTTGGAACAAAGTTTTCATCTTAGAATACAAAATGACACAATCAGGGTGTAAGTGTCTTTAAATTTGGCACATTGAAAAGGTAAAAGTGTCATTTCCTAGACTAGAAGGGGTGTAAGTGTATTTATGTCAATTTCAATGGGTGAAAGTATCTTTTACCCAATATGTAGTGGCATTTTGTGCTGCAAACTACGAATTCTTTATTATTATTATTATTATTATTATTATTATTATTATTATTATTATTATTATTATTATTATTATTATTGAGGAAATGAATTATTTACTTATGTAAAAAGACTATGGATAATTTATATTAGAAGAAAAACATTAATGATTTTCTCAACAAAAAAGAACATTAATGAAAAATTATATCTTATTTTCAGGTCATTGTCGTCCCTATTTTATTCATGAGTGTATTATAAAATTAGGTTATCTGCTCAACAGACCCAATTATTGGAGTTGTCAAGTCCTAATAACATTATTTCTCAACTAAGAAAGGAAGTCCTAATAACATTCTTTTTCGCATGAAAGTGTTTTTTTCATTTTCTTTCTTCTCAATTTGAAGTAGGAGTAACTACGTAACTACTTAGGTAATTTTGGAATCTATAATTGTGCAAGTATGGAACCTGGAATGACTTTTCATGTAAATTTAATGCAGTAGATGACCTACTTGGTCAAGAAATGAGGGCCATATTGAAAACTTCTAGCAACTTTAGATGTTTCTTTCACATAATATAACAGTATTGTAGCAACTTGAAAACTTCTAGCAGAAATGAGGGCCATATTGAAAACTTCTAGCAACTTGGTATGTATGATCTTATATTCAGTGGCGGAGACAAAAAAGTTTACTGATTTCTTCAAATAAATTCACCAACAATCGAAAAATTATATTGTAAACTTCCATTCGAATAAAGTCTCAAGAACTACTAATCATCGTGGGCTTGAAATTGAGATTTCAAAGAGAGCAAACCATTAATTCCTAAGCTTCCACCATTAGGCTAACCCTTTGGTGTCATTGGGTAATTGTTAAATGTATGGAATTAAAATACGAACATATAGTTTTCCTTTTGAGAAGCAACATGTAGCTAGAATACAATACGACTCATCTACCGGGGCAACATTTTCTAGAGTCTATTAAGTTCTACTTTTAATGGTTATTTTTATGGCCAATGAAATGTTTGTATTAAAAAAAATGGGATGGGATTAATATTTAGTTATTTACTCTTAGCCTACTAGAATTACCTAATAACCAACGTCAGAAATACACAACATATTCTCTCGCAGCAAATGGATACTAGATCAATGGAAGAGTACATATAGCTCCTTCATGAGGTCACTGTTCAAACTCGTTTAATGGTAGGCTAGTTTAGGAGATTTCTTATACGTTGCTTGATGTATATGACAAAAAATAAAAGAAAATGCAACATTAAAACAGTTTGCGAACTCGAGCAAATTAAAATACTATTCTTTCCCCTTCCTCTCTCATAATATTTTTCAATGAAAATGCCTTAAAAATACGTAAGTTGCTTCCAAGCCTACCTCCCAGTTGCCATTGTCTTAGAAACTTCATTTTTGTGTTGTACTGGATCCCGCTCAATCTAAAACTCTGGTTAGAGGGGCACCTTTTAAGTACATGGTTAGAGCTAGTTATCATTTACAACGGTTACTTTAATTTCCAAAATGCACGGCATATCTGCGAAAGACATTACACTTACTTAATGTAACACTAGCTATTTGAAGTGTCTTTTCGAAAAAAGAAATATATATATATATATATATATATATATAATAATTGTTTTTTTAAAGAAAAAATAATTATTTAGAGACAGTAGTACTTCATATAGAGATTAGAGAATGCTCTAACATTATCCATGACATGACATGGAGAACCAATACTTTCTAATCTTGTTGGAGGTTGTGTATGTTGTTACATAATTTATGACACCAAAGTCAATGTGGAGTAGGCTCTTTAATTAATATATAATTAAACTAATACTAATATGTTTTTTTTTTTGAAATAACTAATATGTTTTGGTTAGAATAATAGTGGGTGTGTTTGTTTTAGTCTTTGCAAAGTATATTTTTTTAAGAATTGCAAAGTATGATTCTCTTTCGTCACAGAATTATTTAGCTAAGTTTATTATGATATTTAAAAAACACTTGTTCAAAAAATAACAAAAAGTGTGGCATCATAAGTGGAGCATAATTAATTCTGATGGCTAGGATTTAAGCAACTTGCTTATCCATCCAACCCCCTCTTAAGTCAATTTATTCTCCTAGTTGTAGAGGCGTGTTTGGTTGAAGCTAAGTTAGTGGGGGCTGTAATTACCTACTTATTGATTACCAACTAAACTACTAATACTGTTGGAGTTTGGAGACCAAGCAACTGCTCCATTATACAATTCTTAGATACTATTAATCATGATTACATAAAGTAAGATTTCAAAACGAAATTGACATGTACTTGTTTTCTTACATATGGATTCGTAAGTTGTTGCCAATAATGTTTTGTTCTTAGAAATACGCGCCGCGGAGAAAGGAGATGGAACCAAAACTAAACAAATTTATGTTTGGTGTCATCCCATTTCTAATTTGCTCAATATGTCTAATATAATGCCTTTAATCCCCATGAAACTGAAATAGCATACTACATTTTGCTATCTGAATATGAGTCGTGAGTTGCAGTACGGTATATAAGTAGTATTATCATATTTATACGTCTTATTAATTAAGTGGGAGTTACGTACAGTAATATGAGATGATGGATGATGATTGCCACTCATACACACTACGATGTCTACACTCCATCTACTTTGTCATTTTGTTGATATATGCTGATAAATTATACACGTTTGTATAGTTAAAAATTATTACATTTACAGCAAAGTTATAGACGTCTCCGAGTTTTCACCTCTAATCTAAGCATTTTTTTCTTTAACTTGTTACTCATGTCGTATAAATAGTTACATCTAAAGTTGTTAATTCACATAAAAGGCATTGGACAACGGATTAAATGTGTACAATGAGGAAATTCAAAATGTATGTCACCGAAACCCTCCATATTGAGGTGGTCTGGTGGCCACTTAATTATATTTTACAAATCAACAAAATTAACACTTATTTAATTTTAAAATCTTCCGTGCGTGTTTTATTCATTATCAACCCATTTAAATAGTAATTACAACACTAATTACAAATTAGTTCAAAACTAGTAATTACAAAGTAGTCCTACAACTATTACGCCCCCGCAGTCGAAACTGTAGGCGGGCCAACACTGAGACTGGAACGGAAGCGCTGGAACAGGGGTCGAGGAAGACCTTTGGCGAATATGTCGGCGTACTGGTAATCGGCTGGAATGTGCAACACGCGAAGCTGACCCAAACGAACCTTCTCACGAACGAAGTGGAGATCAATCTCAACATGCTTAGTGCGCTGATGCTGTACAGGATTACCGGAGAGATAGACAGCACTGACGTTGTCGCAATACACGACAGTGGCGCGAGGCGGGGTAACACGAAGCTGAAGAAGTAAATTCCGAACCCAACAGAGTTCGGAGACGGCGTTAGCAACACCGCGATACTCAGCCTCATCACTGGGTCGTCTCCGCTTGTTTTGGATCAGATTGTCTCCCAGCTCTCTGGAGAGTTTGCTATGACTGACCTCGGCCATCTGCATCAAGGGAAAAGAAGTCTGCGAAAAAGAAAGTCAATGCCCGATCTTATAATTTTTTTTTTTCAGTTTACTAAACCATTTGCAACTTTGTTTGCTGTTCTTTGCAACCATTTCAGCTTGTAACTTCTTTGATTCAGTACCTCCTCGAATGTTGATTGAGGGTGAGTTTTTAGATCGTGGTGGAATATTTTTGGTTTTAGTTTTTAGAGATTATGTTTAAACAAATGTGTTTGGAAGTGATTTTTAAACTAGATTAAAAACTGAAGAAATGTGTTTGGTAGTGATTTTTAAACTAGATGATGTAGATAGAATGACATAGCCCTCCACTTAATTTTTTTTTACAGATTCAAGAGGAACAAGTGCTATGTAAAAAAATTCATGATCTCATGAGCTTCAACGTTTTCATGAAAGTAACAATTGAAGAACAAATTAATAGTTGCGTGACATCCAAAAAATTAAAATTTCATACTTAAATTCAACAAAAAGTTAACGATTTCTTGGAACTTCGTCCACACTCGATGCTTCGTTGAGTTACGAATAACGAAAAAATAATCAACTAAGGAAAAAACACCGCAAAATTGGTTGATCCTAAATAATAAGAACATTTTACATAAAATGTATCATCCGAAATATGCGAGAATTGAGTTTTGTGGGAAAAATATTTATGTCAAAGTATAGAAAAAATTCGTGCAATCTTTTTAATTACCTCGATGACTAAAGAGTCAGAGAGCTACCCAAATGAGAGGAGATTTTCATTCTAATACGTCTAAGATGTGAGGGTAATATCGTATTTGTGTGTCATAGAAATAAACCAAAAGAAAAATCACCAAAAGTTGGTTTTTTCGCCAAGACAAAATGACAAAAAAAAAAAAAAACTAGATTAAAAACTGGTTTTTAAAACACTACAAACAAACACTTTCGATAATCCATTTAGTTTTTAAACCATAAACCACCAAAAACCACTCTACCAAACGCACCCCAAGTATAATCACGTTATCCATGAATTGTTATTTCTCATGGTGGGGATCATTTCTTTCACTATCCCGACAACCTCTATACATACCAATGTACATATACTTATTAGTACCCACCCTATTTAGACTCCTTAGAGAGGTAAGATGCATATGCAGTTGTCCTGCTAGTTGTCTAGCCCTTTATGTGACTATTCTTCCCGTAGAGTTACAGTCTTATCAGTACAATCCCTCACTGTTTACCCTTTACTGCCTAACTGGAAAGTCTCAAGAGTTAATAAGTCTCCAAGTTTATTACTTAAGATTGTATATCAGTTCTGATTATTAACACTCATGTCCCTGAAGTTTAATTAAATTACACTTTAACTCCTGATTGAGCCTGAACTTCCCAACCCAGTAAAATAATGCTCTATAATGTGAAAGCATCTTCTTAACACTTTTTTTTTTTTTTTGAAAAGAAGAGAGAATTTTTCATAGAAAACCAACAAAAAACACAAGCCAAAACAGAGGACAATGTCTGAAACCCTCTAACCAACCAACCTAGCTAAAACAAAAGTGCTTAGAGATCATTTACATAAACTTGTTCTTGAAATTTTCCATCTGAAAGTTACACGATAAGCAGCAAAGTGAAGAGCTAATAATCTGGAAGTCCTTCAGCTTTCTCTTCCACAGTCCGGGCCATCTCAATTCCTTCTCCTGCGTGGGCTCTTGCAACTGCCTGAATTTCTCCTTCCTCCTCCTCAAGTCTCCATTGCTTCCTCTTTTTGGGTGGTACCACAACAACTTGTTTTTCAGCTTCCTGGTTCTCTTCTTTGCCTTTCCCCATATCCTCTTCAACTTGTGTCTTCCCATCATTTTCCTCCTCATCATCATTGATAATGATAACCTCCTGGTTGTTATTTCCCATTGTTGGTGGATCTGCAATTTCTGGGATGAGAGCCTCTAACATATCCAACTTCCTCTCCATAAGCTCCTCCATAGCTTCATGATGCAACTCCCACTCTGATTCATCTTCACTAGACCAAGTCTCAAAATCTGGAATCTCCATTTTAAAAGCCGACCAGGTACAGATCGGCTCCACATCAATTACTGGAATGATCTCAAGACACCTCTTTTCGTTGGTACCTTCATTCACTTGTTTTCCTACTTTGTCCCCCTTCATTTCTATGGCATCTGCTTGTTTCATACTCACTTGACTCTGAGCCTCATTGTTAGTGGTTTTTGCCATGCCTGAACTCTCTCCCTTTTCCATTGTGGTAAAAAAATTCTCCGGAACCAACTGTTTCCCTTTTATAGCATCTCCTTTGTCAATCCCAACCGTTTTATTCTCCTCTTGAACCGTCTCCACCCCCTTTTGACCTTGGGAAACCAAAAGCACCGATTCATGAACCTCGGGACCAAGCGAAACGCCGCGTTGAACATCAGTGGGTCCCTCCATGCTTTCTCCTGAGACCACAACATCCTCTTCCATCTGAACCGTCTCCTCGTTTCCCCCAACCCTATCCGCCGGAATCTCTCCCATTGCAATTAAAGTCCTCAACCTTAAAACAGCTTGTTGAAGCACTCCCAAGGTATTAACAGGTTCATTTAATCTCACGGCCAAGTTTGGGGGGGTGAATGTGGAGAGAAGGGGGAGAGAACAGAGGTGGGGGATTGGAAAGACTCATGTGGAGCAGTGGAATCGTCGGAAACTGAAGAGGTAGACGTGGTCACATTAAAAACAAGGTCTTGATGCTCTCCTATAAAAGGTTGTGATGCCGGCTGAATGGGTTCGTTTAGATCATGCACCATCACCTTAGTGGACCTATTAGGACCATAAAGACGGAAAGCCCTAAGTCTAGGAGAGAAAAGAGGGAAATGATGCTCAAACATAACTTGCACCACATTTCCAAACCCAGCTTCATGGTACCGTTGGTTAAGATGGTCTACCACCATCCAATCATCCCAATCACACCTAGAAACCTTGTGCCCAATTCGCTCACATTTTAAACAAACTTTGAAGATTCTCTCATACCTAAAATAAAGCCAAGTGGGCTCACCATCAAGCAAATGAAGAAAAGCACCTGGTATCAACGGTTGATGCGGGTCAATTCTGATGCGAATCCTAAAAAAATCCATGTTTATCACCCTGTGATCATTTCAGTCGATTTCTAGCACTTCTCCAGCAAGCTTTCCAAGATCCTCAGCCAACTGGAACACGAAATACTCGATTGGCACCCCATGCACTTGCATCCACACTTCAGTAGTAGGAAACTCAGCATCAGCAAGAACCAGGTTAGGACTTCTTTCCTTCAGCATAAGAGCCTTCCCCCTAATAGAAACCAAACTCTCTTTAATTAGAGCCTCCTTGTCCTGAGGGTCTAGACAGTGGAACAGAAAAACATTTTGTTTTCTTTCCACAACCACCATATTCAAAGTACCCCAACATGCATGCACTTCTTCCTGCACTACGGTTGAGGGGGGTGGGTTCTCATCAAGGAACTTCCCAATGAAAGTGTTTTGCCATAGGTTGCGGAGGGACGAAACAAGAACATGGTTAACATACATTGTAGGGCCTTGTCGTGGTAAGGGCACAAAATGTTGATCGAAAAGCTGATAATCTGGACTGGAATCTGGAGAGTGAGGCTCCATGAGGAAACAAAATGAGAAAGAAGAGATAGAGTCAAACCCTAAAAATACTTCTCACTAACCCTAAAAGACTATCACAGAAACCTAATGCCCTAGGAGCTTTCTAATTGGTGGACTGGGTCGGCATGCAAGACCAGGAGAAGCCCTAGGAGAGCGGTGCTATCACCGACCTAAAACCCTATGTTAACCCTAATCTTGGTCAAGACAGACCATGGTTAAGCCATGCAAAAAATCCAAGAAAGCACTTTAATCTTCCACAATCATGACCAGTATTGAAAGACTCCACAAGAGATGTCAGTCTTTTAGCCTTCTTGAACCCACAAAAGCTATCAAATGATCCTTTAGACAGGGTTACCCTTTCCTCTTCCTTGTTGGCATGTACAAGATCAAGAACAGATCGTCAAGCCTTAAATAATCGACCACTCCAAAAGATTCTTTAGGTTTCGGAAGTTGCAGTAATAATGATGAATGAATAGCTCCTTTTTTGGTGTAGCTAGAATCAGAAGAAGATGAAAAGACCACTCTTCCTTACCCCTTTCCTCTATCCACTGTTTTTGCTTCGGGGTAGGTGGAAATCCAAGAAAGAAGTAATCAAAGTCGATCTTAATGAAAGATGCAATCAGAAAATAGTGAAAACTAAGAGTTTGAAATCAGAGAGAGAAAAGAAGATGAACAGATCACTAATTGTTGAGAAAGCTCTGAGAAGAGCAGAGAATCTAGAGAGAGAAAGTAGTTTATAACTTTTTCCTTCTTAACACTCTAAATAGTCACAGAGTTGAAAACTATAAATTTTAATTATTTGCATTCAGTCCCCTAAAATTTAGCAAAATTACAGAAAGACCCTGGTGGCTGATTTGGTCAACTCTTACCCATATTAGCCCATTAAGTCACAAAGTATAGGACATGTACATACCTTCATGACAAGTTTTATGTGAAATTATATTCTTCCCCTCTAACACAGTTTTGTTCTAAACAAAGTTCCCTTGACGATCACCTTAGTCAAGTTTGACAGGCAGATTCAGAATAACAAAGTGGGTAACTTTGCTCAAGTATGTGAAGGGTAAAATAGTCATTTTGACTGATAAACTGGAGGTACAAGATTGAGTGAAATTGACAAATACAACCAATTTCAGAGTCAGCTTATGAAAAACTGGGAAAGATTTTGAGGATTCTGAAGATAGGGCCTTGAACATGGTTGATCCAGGATTCTAGAACGCATTCTAGCTCTTCAAGACTCAAAATAATCAAGGATATATTACATGATAAAGTTGGGCAGTTCCAAGCTGAGTCCTATACTTAGTCAATTTCCAAGTTATGACAATTTTAACTACAATTAGGCAGCAACTTTGGCTCATGCTCTAGACACACACAAAGCATTACATGAGAGATCTTCACATGGGTTTCAAGAGATTTTCTAGGTGAACAAGTTGGTCCAAGATTTGCCTCAAAACAACAAGTAATGAGGAAAATACCAGGATGCAAAGTTGGCTCAAAACACAGCCCAAGAACACAAGTAGTTTCAGCTAATTTTTCAGCAAGTTCAAGAAGGGTTTAAGGTGTTGAGTCAAGATCCCTGAATGCGCTTTGGCTGATAATTGTTTTGAGTGATGAAAGACAAAAGGCTAAGACATAAGTAGCAAAGGAATTTCAGTTATCTCAAGGCCTTGAGATTGACTAAATTTCAAAGCCTCGAGTTATCTTATTTTGCTTTATGTTCTAACATTTCTGTGTTGCAGAATTGGATATCTGATTATGTAAATCAGTGGTTTATGGTATATACTTTTGGATTATACTATTTATATATCTAACACAATTACAGATGATCAGAACAGGAAGAATCAAAGTTATACTTTTGGATTATACTATTTATATATCTAACACAATTGTAGTATTGGTAATGGTTCTACAAAGTAAAATGCAATTCCAGTAGTGCTAGCTTCAAAAGATTTGTTTGAACAAACTGATGAAGAAGATGCTGGTGAAGACACATGTGTTGATGCAGCTACAGAGGTAGATTCAGTACTGGCTAAGAAGAAAGTGGATGAGATAATCCAAGAAGTGGTTGCTGAAGTGGAAGCTGAACAAGAAGGTAATCAGTCTGCAGAAGATGCTGCAAGTGAGGAAGAAATTGGAGAAGGCTCAGAGAAAGGCCAGACATCAAAGAAGAAGTGAAGATCAGAGACTGCCAAAGCCTTGACCCTCTATCTCATTCTCTTCTATCTTTTCTGTCTCAAGACCTTGACTTTTTAGCTAAATTTTTTGTTTTAAGTTTATTTTCAGACTCTGAGTAATGATCCTACATTTCTTCAACCTTATTTGATGAAAGTCAAAAGGGGGAGAGTTTATTTGTGTTTTGTTTGCAGTATTTGGACTAGTAATAATAAGAATTGCCTAGTTATTTTGGTGAATTTTTGTTTCTGTGGTAATTTGTAATATTTATTCTCACTGGTTATCTGTTTGGGTTCAGTATATATATATTGTATCTGCAAATTGTGGTTATTTAATATTTGAATATGAGTGGCAGGAAGATGTATGCAAGACTATAGGTTTTGTCTTTCATCAAGGGGGAGATTGTTGAGTCAAGATCCCTGAATGTGCTTTGGCTGGTAATTGTTTTGAGTGATGAAAGACAAAAGGCTAAGACATAAGTAGCAAAGGCATTTCAGTTATCTCAAGGCCTTGAGATTTACTAAATCTCAAAGCCTTGAGTTATCTTATTCTGCTTTATGTTCTAACATTTCTGTGTTGCAGAATTGAAAATTTGATTATGCAAATAAGTGGTTTATGGTATATACTTTTGGACTATACTATTTATATATCTAACACAATTGCAGATGATCAGAACTAGAAGAATCAAAGTTACCTGGGTTTAACTTTGAAATTCTGTGAAGCAGGTTCAGAGCTCCAAGGCCTTGAGATATGCCTTGAGCTGCTGACAGTTTTTACAGAACTTAATTGATTCTTTCTTGCAGGTTATGACTCTTAGTATTGTGATTATTTACTCACTTATAAGTTTCTTAAACTTGTTTTTCATGATTCATATGTTTTAGAAGATATGCAGGTTATTGTTCTAAGTTTATTAAACAGTTTTATCAGAAACTGTATAACCAAACAGTCTTAGTACTGTTAGCTGTCTGGATTTTGTTGTTGCAGTGTTTCTATGCTGTTGCAGGGTTGTTAAACGTGCAGGAGCAATCTCAACAAACTCCAACGGATATCCACTTGAAGCTGTTTGAATTTAAGTTGAAAACAGAAGGAGGATTTGTAGGATCTGAGATCCTAAAATCTCTCAATCAGTTGCAGCTGTGGATAAAAGAGACTGGTTTGAATTTTAAAGGTGATAGATGCTTGCAGAATACTCTGAGAGGTGTGACAAAATCGTGGGATCCATTCAAACACACAATCATTCAAGCTTCATTCCAGACTTCTGAAGATCAAATCAATCCAGTTTTCCAGAAGAACACTTCCAGGCTTCAACAGCTTATCTTCATACTGTGTTCTTCACTTGTACTTCTATCTGTGTATCTCTAGATTATCTTAAACCTCACTTAACCTAGTGGTTGGTTGTTCAAGTGAACAACAAGAGGTTCTTGTTAGCTCAACAGTTAGTAGCTGGAACTAGATAGGTTTGGAACCACAAGTTGTATGGGTGTAAGGGAAATCACTTAGGTTTGAAAATCTAGGGCTGTTTCTGTGTGAGTAATAAGAAGTGTTTGCCCAATCCTGGTGGGATTAGATCCCTCAGGCAGAGATTAGGTCCATCGGGACTGAACTCTGTAAATTGCTTTGTGTTCTTTACTTTTCTGTTTGATTATTATCTGCTGCACACAACTCAAATCAAACTAGGGTTTAAAAGCTGTTTAGAATTGTTCACAGCTCAAGGCCTTGAAGCTTACTATTTTGCCTTTGTAAGTTTCAGACAGTTTACAAAATCTCAAGGCCTTGAGATTTGAGTTTCACACAAAGCTTTCCTGTTAAACTTTAACTTTTGCAAAAATTTTCCATACTCTATTCAACCCCCCCCCCCTTCTAGAGTATTTAGGTCCTGTATTTAGTCTACATTACACACTTTCATAAGGGTTGTTAGAGTGTGAATTAGTCCGGGAAATTCAAATGAAATTTGTAGATCTATGTCCAGGATTTTCATAAAGCTAAGAATCACTCAAAGCAGATTTTAAAACGAGGAAGATACAAGAGTCCAAAGTTGACAAGAAAGACATAATCACATGAACTCAAGAACACAGTTCATGAACTGGGTTTGTTTCCCAAACTTAAGCTCAGATTTCAATACAGTTAGAGATTGAATTGGAACTTGAAATATTCATTAGCGTTACTTCATGATATGCATAGATTACCCAGGTATAAGATTCAGATCAATTGGTTTCACCAAAAACAAGTTACATAATCGTAAACTGAGCACCCAACCGCACGTAAGAAAATTTAAAATCATGAATCAACATAAGTTTGGTGTAATTTGGGCATGAATCACTAGTCTAGATGAATTTTAGGCATCACAAGGATCATTTTACAACTGTTGGCATCAAATTACATGAAGAAATGAAGGATTTGCCTAAGTTCGGTGGTCATGGTGTTTTTCGGCGGTTGCAGCAGCCTATGGCGAGCTGAAGCAGAGCCCGATGCAGAACCGCCTAGATTCTGGCGAAGGTGAATTCTTTTGACTTAGCGCATGATTTTGGGTTACATGGAATCCCCTTGACCTCGCAAAACATAAGGGGTGAGTTAGAAATAGTAAATGTGGAGGAGAATTTGGTCGATTTCCAAGTTAGGATTCATACCTTCAAGTCGAGTTTTCTCTCTCGGATTTGAATGAAATCACAAATTGTTTTAGAGGCTTTTCTCCCCATGTGACCCTTGTAGGGTTTTGATTCATGGATCGCGCAAACGGAAGCATAATCAAACAAATAACCATGCAAAACCCTCCAAGGATCACAAGTCTAGATGCATAACGATAGTAAAGGTAAGAAATCATAAACACACCTTTGGGTTCTCCTTGATGACTTCAAACGCGAATAGTGTCACGTTCTCTATAGTTGATCCACGCCTAGAGTTGTTCCTAGATCTCCAATCACCTTGGTGCTAGCCCGGATTGAAAGGAGGGTGAAGAAATCACGCAAAACGAGACACCAAAAGGGGTTCGGCACCCTTGTGGCGTCGGGGACAAGGGGCGGCGGCAAGGGGGCGGCGTCCCTCTTGTGGCTTGCTCTCTCTCTCCTTTGTTCTCTCCTACTCTTGTTATGTTCTCTCTAGAGCATAAAGTGTGTAGGGAAGGAAGGAGGAGGGTCCTTTATATAGTCCAACAACTCCTTGTTAACTACCTAAAGGACTTATTCTAGTCCTACTAGAATTCAATTTAGTCCCTTCCTTGCAAATTAGTCCCTACTAAGTTTGCAAGGGTTTGCAAAGTGATCCTTCTAATTAATTAATCCAATTAATTAATTCCATAATCTAGTACAACTCTATATAGCGTGTGACCCCATAGGTTCTATCTAGTTGGTAGCAACTCTTTGCTAATATGGAGCGGTTTCTAGCAAAACATCCATTCTAGCCAACTAATAGAATAGTCATCTAGACAACCTTGTACAAGTAATTGTCTCATCCCTTTGCCTCCATATCCGGATTGGACACGAGACATACAAGTCACACTCGTATATCCAATCCCTAGTTTATTGATCCATGGAATAGCCTTATTCGTGCAAATAACATCAATATCTCATATATTGATTTATTTGAGTCTGGCCAGACATTCTATAAGCACTATCCTCGAGTGGCCTTGGATATTCGCTCCCGTTATGTGGGAGGGGCAAATCCTCTCTACGTCCACTACGATCTCTAAGCTTGCTTCTCATTGTATCCAGTACACGCCTTTATAACTACCCAGTTACGGTGTAGCGTTTAACGCTACCAAGATCACAATGATCCACAACTAGAATATCTAGTGACTTCAAGTCTAAGGATGACAATACCATTGTACCCGAGAAGCACTTGTGACTCAACATAACGTGTATGTAGCCTTCTCGGTAATGGGTCAATCCAGTGCAACATTCCGTAATGCACACCTATGTGTTGGATCGTGATATCTCCATATCAATCCAACCCCATACTAGTCTATAGATGATTGTCCCATTTAATCATTATACTTGACTAGGGATATTTAAGATAAACAACACAATTGTAAATCTAAGGACTTCATTATATTAAATATCCAATAAATAATAAATGAATTTCTAGCCAATTACAAATTCATACTAAACTAGATTGCCTCTAGGGCATCTATTCCAACAGTCTCCCACTTGCACTAGAGCCAATCTGGCGCATCTCGTATGCCCATACTCCTAGTGTGCCCTTCATGCTTCCACTGCGTGAGAGGCTTCGTAAGCGGGTCTGACAGATTATCATCTGTAGGAATCTTGCATATCCGAACGTCTCCTCTATCGATAATATCTCGAATCAGATGAAACTTCCTGAGCACATGCTTGGACTTCTGGTGCGATCTGGGTTCCTTTGATTGCGCGATCGCCCCAGTGTTGTCACAGAACAACTCCACTGGATCCGCAATGCTAGGGACCACACCAAGTTCAGAAACAAACTTTCTGATCCAAACAGCCTCCTTTGCTGCGCCATTTGCAGCAATGTACTCAGCCTCTGTTGTAGAATCAGCTACCGTCTCTTGCTTGGAACTCTTCCAGCTCACCGCTGCTCCATTCAGGCAAAACACATATCCCGACTGTGATCTAAAGTCATCTCTATCGGTTTGGAAGCTTGCATCAGTGTAACCCCTTACACGCAACTCTTCCTCACCGCCAAACATCAAGAAAGCATCCTTAGTTCTTCTCAAGTACTTTAGGATGTTCTTGACAGCAATCCAGTGACTCTCACCTGGATTGGATTGGTATCTGCTTGTCATACTCAAGGCATATGACACATCTGGTCTAGTACATAACATGGCGTACATGATGGATCCTATGGCCGAGGCATAGGGAATCCTACTCATGCGTTCCTTCTCAATCTCATTGGAAGGACAACCACTCTTCGAAAGAGTGATTCCATGTGACATGGGCAAGAATCCCTTCTTGGAATCTTGCATGTTGAACCGTTTCAACACCTTGTCAATATATGTACTTTGACTTAGGCCTAGCAACCTCTTAGATCTATCTCTATAGATCTTTATACCGAGTATATAGGCTGCTTCCCCTAAGTCTTTCATTGAGAAACACTTTCCTAGCCAATCTTTCACAGATTGCAGCATGGGAATGTCGTTTCCAATGAGTAGTATGTCATCCACATACAAGACCAGAAAAGCTATAGAGCTCCCACTAACCTTCTTGTAGACACAAGACTCATCTTCGTTTCTGATGAAGCCAAACTCTTTGATCACTTCATCAAAACGTCGATTCCAACTCCTAGAAGCTTGCTTCAATCCATAAATGGATCGTTGCAGCTTACACACTTTGTTGGCTTGCTTTGGATCTTCAAAACCCTCCGGCTGTATCATATACACATCCTCGAGGAGATTCCCATAAAGGAATGCTGTTTTGACATCCATCTGCCAAATTTCATAGTCGTAGTATGCTGCAATCGCAAGTAGGATTCGGATGGATTTGGTCATAGCGACTGGTGAAAAGGTTTCATCATAGTCAATACCATGAATCTGTCTGAATCCTTTAGCCACCAATCGGCCCTTATAGGTAATCACATTACCATCCATGTCGATCTTCTTCTTGAAGACCCACTTGCACCCTATGGGCCGCGCCCCATCAGGTGGTTCCACCAAAGTCCATACTTTGTTGGTATACATGGATTCCATCTCGGATCTCATGGCCTCAAGCCACTTCTGCGAGTCTGGGCCATTCATGGCCTCCTCATAGGTAGTAGGCTCATCATCTATGAGCGTCGTGTCACCGGAATCAGTTACGAGAAGTCCGTACCTCTCGGGTTCCTGGCGCACTCTACTAGATCTACGAAGCTCTTGTGTTACCTGAACAGGTGGATCCACAACTGCTTGTGATTCCTGTTCATGTTCCATAATCGGTTCAGTAATTTGTGGTTCTTGAACTTCTTCAAGTTCTACATTCCTCCCACTTGCTTCTTTAGAGACAAACTCTCTTTCTAGAAACACGCCGGTCCGAGCAACAAACACTTTGTTCTCGGTTGGATTGTAGAAGTAGTATCCCTTAGTTTCCTTAGGGTACCCCACAAATTTACACTTATCCGATTTAGGCCCTAGCTTGTCTGATTGTAAATGTTTTACATAGACATTGCAGCCCCAAATCCTCATGAACGACAGTGTGGGACGCCTCCCACTCCACATCTCATATGGTGTCTTCATGACTGATTTAGATGGAACACGGTTAATGGTAAAAGCTGCACTTAATAGAGCGTAGCCCCAAAACGATAATGGAAGATCGGTTTGACACATCATAGACCGAACCATATCCAATAGGGTTCGATTCCTCCTCTCGGACACGCCATTCTATTGTGGCGTTCCGGGTGGAGTGAGTTGGGACACGATCCCACACTCTCTAAGATAGTCGTCAAACTCTTGGCTCAAGTATTCTCCTCCACGATCCGATCGTAGAGCCTTGATACTTTTGCCAAGTTGCTTCTCTACTTCATTCTTGAATTCTTTGAACACTTCAAAGGATTCGGATTTTGCCCTCATAAGGTACACAAATCCATATCTACTGTAATCATCAGTAAACGTAATGAAGTAGACATAACCACCCCTGGCAGGCGTGGCAAATGGCCCACACACATCGGTATGTATGAGCGCCAATTGCTCACTAGTCCTCTCACCTTTCTTATTGAAAGGGGACTTTGTCATTTTTCCCAATAAACAAGCTTCACATGTCTCATATGATTCAAAATCAAATGAGTCTAGCAATCCATCCTTATGGAGTCTAGATACACGTTTCTCATTTATGTGGCCTAAACGACAATGCCATAAATAAGCAGGATTTAAATCATTTATTTTAATCCGCTTGGTATTAATGTTGTAGACAGGATTACTTAGATCAAGGACGTAAAGTCCATTAAATAATTGCGCACTAAAATAGTGAATATTATTCAAATAAAAGGAACAACAATTGTTCTTTATTGAAATAATAAAACCTTCCTTGTCCAAACAAGAAATAGAAATAATGTTTCTGCTCATAGCAGGCACAAAATAGCAATTATTTAATTCTAAAACTAATCCTGAGGGCAGAGATAGCTCGCAAACGCCTATGGCCAACGCAGCAACCTTTGCTCCATTCCCAACGCGCAGATCTACCTCCCCTTTAGCCAATCTTTTACTTCTCTTTAGATCCTGCATATTTCGACAAATATGAGATCCACATCCAGTATCTAATACCCATGATGTAGAGACAGTTAAATTGACATCTACAACAAAAATACCTGGTGGTGGTGGAATCACTATTCCAAGCCGCTTGTCCTCCAGATATTTTGGGCAGTTCCTCCTCCAGTGTCCCGGTTGACTACAGTAGTGACATTCACCCTTAGTCACGACCTTGGCAATCCCACCAACAGGCTTAAGGGCTTGTTCCTTGGACTTAGCAACTGACTTGCCTTTGCCCTTGGAGGAAGAGGCAAACTTTTTACCCTTTCCTTTATGTACCATCATAATGGCCTTGCCCTTACCCTTGTTGATGCTCTGTTCAGCCGTCCTCAACATGTTGAGCAAATCTGGCAGTGGTTTAACGATCTCGTTCATGTTATAGTTCATAATGAACTGTCCATAACTTTCGGGCAACGATTGCAACACGAGATCGGTTGCCAACTCTTGGCCGACCGGGAACCCAAGCCGGGCGAGATTCTCCAAGTACCCGATCATTCGGAGTACATGGGGTCCCACCGGGTTCCCTTCTGCCAGATGACATTTGAACAGTGCCTTTGAGACCTCATACCTCTCTACCCTCGCCTGCTCTTGGAAGAGCTGCTTTAGATGTTCGATCATATCGACAGCATTCATGTTCTCATGTTGCTTCTGAAGCTCAGAGGTCATGGTGCAAAGCATTAGGCAGGCCGCATCATTAGCGTCATCAACACGCTTTTGATACGCCTTTAAGGCAGCAGGTGTCTGATTCTCTGGACCTTCTGGAACTTGCTCCTCTATTGCGTACAGCTTTTTCTCTTGCTTGAGAACAATTCTCAAGTTTCTGTACCAATCGAGAAAGTTGGTTCCTGAGAGCTTGTCCTTCTCAAGGACAGATCGTAGGGAATGTTGTGAACTCGATGAGTTGTTTGCCATTTGGAATTCTACAAAAGGAAAATACGCAAGTTTTAGTATTTGTGAATTTTTTGACTATATTTAATAATGGCTAGTTTATTAAATATAGCTCCCACTATTTTACTACGGATTAATAACCCTCAAGATATTAATGCGGAAAATATCTTTATATTTTCTAGTGGGCCAAGATCCATCTTTTTCATCTCCTTATGAGCTTGCTTTGGCAAGTCACCCATAATTCGATTACTTCTTAGGTAGGAACAATTCCAATTGCATCCCATATGCAACTCTTGGTTCAATCGGGCAAATAACTCCTTATTTATCCATCCATATGGATAATCCCAATTGATTGCCTCTAGGTTTCTTAATCAAATTAATAGCCTAGTTGTGTTCAACCTCTTATCTAAACAATTGCACATTGTTACGTGCCATCGCATTCCATCATTATGAACCAAGTCGCCATGCTTTGGCACGCACGAACTTGATAAATAATGATGATAATGAGTGTTTAAATAACGAGAAGGCAAGAACACAATATTTAAAATTTGAGGGATTTTTCTTCAATTTTAATTATTTTGTTGATCAATATCAACTAATCTATCTATTCGAGTTTGGGCACAACTCCAAATAATAGATCCGGGTTGTCTAATTATCTTATTATCCTAATTGCATGCATCATCCATACACCAACCACACAAATAATAAGACAATAAATAAACAACCACAAAACAGAAATTAAACGTGATGTGGATATGGCCTTTTCTAGACTAAGATAATTCCAAGCCAATGGAATTATCTATGAACCCTAAACAAGCACATCTCCATGCGTCTTGATCTTTTGGTCCATCCTTCATAGTCATATGGTGTGCTCCATGCTCCATGCTCCATCTTTTGTGGCTCCTTTGGCTTTGGGCTTCTTTTCTTCAATCTTGGCTAACAATCTACTTTATCTAGCACTATCTAATATCTATACTAAATAAAATAAATCTCACAAGTTGAGAAAAAAAATGGCACGCAGGCCATAAAACCCTAATTAATTATTACAATTAATTGATCAGCTCGCAGGCCGTAAAACCAAACCACAAAATTAAACATCCACATCAAAACACATCCTAAGGCCATATCCAATCACCATGCGATTTGCACATAAACAGTTAAAATCCAATTTTAACGCGCTTGGTCAATTTTAATTGATTTTAGGATTTCTAGGGTTAAAACGGTCCATGGGCCCAACAATCCAATTGCCCGGGCCCAAATAAGTGAACCATAAAGCCCTAGGGCCGGCCCGGCCCAAAACCCGCAAGCTAGGCCCGCGGGTTAGGGCCGCCCGCCCCCTTAGGGCGCCAAGCTTGGGCGGCAAGCAAGGGGGGGCGGCTCCCTAGGGGCCGAACCTTCCTTGTGGAGGTTGTTTCCAAAACAACCTCCTTGCTTGGAGCCCAAGTTTGGTTGTTTCCTTGTTGTGGGAGAACTCCTTCTTCCCCAAGGATGCCCAAACCCTAGATCTATGATCCTAAAATTTCTCAAACTCACCAATTCATGCATCCAATGCAATAATTGGGTCTTGTTTTGATTAATTCTTTGACAAATTGCATCCAATGCTTGATTTGTCTTGTTTTACGCGATAAACAACAAATTAAGGTGTAAAACAACAAGAATGTAACACATAAACTACGTTTATGCTCTATGACCTGTGGCTCTGATACCACTGTAGGGTTTTGATTCATGGATCGCGCAAACGGAAGCATAATCAAACAAATAACCATGCAAAACCCTCCAAGGATCACAAGTCTAGATGCATAACGATAGTAAAGGTAAGAAATCATAAACACACCTTTGGGTTCTCCTTGATGACTTCAAACGCGAATAGTGTCACGTTCTCTATAGTTGATCCACGCCTAGAGTTGTTCCTAGATCTCCAATCACCTTGGTGCTAGCCCGGATTGAAAGGAGGGTGAAGAAATCACGCAAAACGAGACACCAAAAGGGGTTCGGCACCCTTGTGGCGTCGGGGACAAGGGGCGGCGGCAAGGGGGCGGCGTCCCTCTTGTGGCTTGCTCTCTCTCTCCTTTGTTCTCTCCTACTCTTGTTATGTTCTCTCTAGAGCATAAAGTGTGTAGGGAAGGAAGGAGGAGGGTCCTTTATATAGTCCAACAACTCCTTGTTAACTACCTAAAGGACTTATTCTAGTCCTACTAGAATTCAATTTAGTCCCTTCCTTGCAAACTAGTCCCTACTAAGTTTGCAAGGGTTTGCAAAGTGATCCTTCTAATTAATTAATCCAATTAATTAATTCCATAATCTAGTACAACTCTATATAGCGTGTGACCCCATAGGTTCTATCTAGTTGGTAGCAACTCTTTGCTAATATGGAGCGGTTTCTAGCAAAACATCCATTCTAGCCAACTAATAGAATAGTCATCTAGACAACCTTGTACAAGTAATTGTCTCATCCCTTTGCCTCCATATCCGGATTGGACACGAGACATACAAGTCACACTCGTATATCCAATCCCTAGTTTCTCGATCCATGGAATAGCCTTATTCGTGCAAATAACATCAATATCTCATATATTGATTTATTTGAGTCTGGCCAGACATTCTATAAGCACTATCCTCGAGTGGCCTTGGATATTCGCTCCCGTTATGTGGGAGGGGCAAATCCTCTCTACGTCCACTACGATCTCTAAGCTTGCTTCTCATTGTATCCAGTACACGCCTTTATAACTACCCAGTTACGGTGTAGCGTTTAACGCTACCAAGATCACAATGATCCACAACTAGAATATCTAGTGACTTCAAGTCTAAGGATGACAATACCATTGTACCCGAGAAGCACTTGTGACTCAACATAACGTGTATGTAGCCTTCTCGGTAATGGGTCAATCCAGTGCAACATTCCGTAATGCACACCTATGTGTTGGATCGTGATATCTCCATATCAATCCAACCCCATACTAGTCTATAGATGATTGTCCCATTTAATCATTATACTTGACTAGGGATATTTAAGATAAACAACACAATTGTAAATCTAAGGACTTCATTATATTAAATATCCAATAAATATTAAATGAATTTCTAGCCAATTACAAATTCATACTAAACTAGATTGCCTCTAGGGCATCTATTCCAACAACCCTCTCCCTCCAACAAAAACATGTTTTGAGTTGGTGGAGTATTGGTGGTAGTTTGCGGGTTGAGATGTTTGTGGGTGGTGGGTGGTGGTGATGGAGAAGTGGATGAATAATATAATGAAGTTGATGATGAAGATACAGTTGACTGCCACCAACATTCTAGATGGTGGAGGAGGAGATGCCACCTCAATGACGAGGTGTCACAAGGCGCTTGACAAATGGCACACATGCACCAACGGGGTGCATGTGCAATTTCCAAAAGTTGGGGGTATAAATTTGATTAGTGAGGAGATTCAATACTTTGAACATTACAACTTTAATCCCATTATTTCAAAGAAATCTAGATGTAACCACAAGTACCGGAAATATTATATTGGGCACAATCTCAACCAGATATACAAGTTTAAAGAAATTACAAAATAGCCTCCACTTTCCCAGTAATTACATTACTACCCCAACATGATTTCACACCCTAAACATTTCCTGTTAACCAAACGTCTAACATTGTTGCACAAGTAACTTTACACAACTGAATCAATATTTTGATTTATTACAGTTTGAACCCTATAAAATTTCAGGGTGTTACACATCTAATCCCAAGAACTTCTCATGGAGGGCACGTGCTTTCTCATATTTCAATTTTCAGCTTATGTTACACAGTACCCTGCAAAACCTTTCTCTAATGTGGTAATTTACCTTTTTACTGTCCATGTGAAGCCACTGCCATGGTAGCAAAATGGTGCCTGAATCAAAAGAAAGGGGCAACTAGAGTACATCCATATTTGAGAAAGTAAAATAATAAAAGTAAAAACTCATTTTTGTATAACACTATTGTAAGTACTGTTAGCGTTTTTACTAAAAAATTTATTGTGAATAGTTTTTAGCTAATGAAGTTAAACACCAAAAAAAAGTTACGGGTAAGGTCTAAAGGTAATCACATGAGTCATAGGAGCAAGAGTACATAAAACTCTGCCCAAATGTTAACGGTGAACATTGCACAAGTAGGAACATGTCACAAGTAGGACTAAAAACATACTTGGTCAAGGTTCAATTCATGGGCCGGATGTGATCAAGTTTGTGTTTATGTTGGGTTAGTTCAACGAAGTGAGACTGAATATGTGTGGTTTGTCATATAGGTCACGAGGTTGGCTCATTCAATGTAATATAATGTAAAATATTGTAACTTATAAGTATCATGTTGTATTTATAATTTAGGGTTTTAATCATGGATACGCAGCGGAATAAACAATAATTTATCCATTCAATACCCTCCAAGGATCACAGGAAGAGAATTCATAACGATAGTAAATGATTCATAAAAAGTACCTTGTGGGTCTCCTGTGATGACTTCAAACAAAAATATTGTTGTGTCTATACGGTTTATCCACGCCTAGGATTGAGATCTAGATCCTCCAAGTCCTTTGTTCTAGCTAGGAATGGTGGAGGAAGAAGAATAAATCACGCAACGGAGACCAAGAGGAGGGTTCGGCCTTCTCTCTTGGCCGACGGGTAGGGGCGGATGGCAAAGGGGCTTCGGCCTCTTTGTTTGTCTTGCTCTCTCCTTGCTTCTCTCCTAATCAACTTATGTTATGAGCATTAGTTCTAGGAAGGAAGCTAGGAGCATCATTTATATAGTCCAACAACTCCTTGTTACTACATAAAGGCCCTCCCCTAATCCTACTCAAGTTTGGATTAGTCCAACTTGCATATTAGTCCTACTAAGTTAGCAAGTTGTTGCAATTTGATCCTTCTAATTAATAAATTATATTAATTAATTCTCAAGTCTAGTTCAATCCATATGGCATGTGACCCCATAGGTTTCTACTTAGTTGGCAGTAACTATTACTAATATGGAGCGGTGTCTAGCAACACATCCATATTACCCAACTAATAGAAATAATCATCCGACATACCTTGTGCAAGTATTGTCTCATCCCTTTGTCTCAATATCCGGATTGGACGCGAGACATACAAGTCACACTAGTATATCCAATCCATAGTTCCTTGATCCTGGGAATCGCCTTATTTTTGCAAATAACATCAATATCCCATATTGATTTATTTGAGTCTGCCAGACATTCTATAAGCACTATCCCTCGACTAGCCTTGGATATTTTCTCCCTTTATGTGGGAGGGACAAATTCTATCTACATCACTACGATATCTTTGCTTGTTTCCTATTGTGTCTGATACGCGCCTTTATGACTACCCAGTCACGATATAGCGTTTGACGCTACCAAAACACAATATTCCACAACTAGATGATCTAGTGACTTCAAGTCTAAGGATGACAATACCGTTGTCACCGCGAGAAGCACTTGTGACTTTACATAACATGTATGTAGCCTCCTCGGGGATGGGTCAATCCGGTATGCCGTTACTCATAATGTATACCCATGTGTTGGATCGTGATATCTCCATATCAATCCAACCCCATACTAATCTATAGATGATTGTCATGTAATCAGTATAATGGACTAGGGATATTTAAGATAAACAACACAATTGTAAATCTAAGGACTTCATTATATTAAATATCTCAATAAATAATACAATGAATATTCTAGTCAATTATTGTTCATACTAAACTAGATTGTCTCTAGGGCACCTATTCCAACATATAATGTAATACATGGTATTTCATCCGTCACAATATTTTAATCCCCTACTATATTCTCGGTTACCCCAATTTTTTTTTTTTTATTTGTTGTAATTTATAATTTTATAATTCATCTAATTTATCCTTAAAATAATAGTTACATCATTCAACATTTCAAAATTATGAATATTAAGTAATTAACTTGATAATAAGTTATTGTGTGTGTAATAATCACATGTCCTCAAATAGTTGAATTCTCTAAATGATGCCAAAATATTGAGATAAATGAAGTATATAATTTTCTCATTTTGTATAAGAAGTTAAAAACTAATCAAAATAAAACACATTGCTTAGTTACTATTATGAACCATTAATGACTTATGTTTATAAGCATTTGCTTGTTTAATTCTTCGGTCCAAAAATTTATTTCTTTTTTATTTTGATAGGAGTTTGAAAGAAAGTTTTGATCTAGTGCTCCCATGGAGCGATGATCAACCCTACGGGACCAATGGAGAACAAGCAGCTCGAGGAGTAATGAGCACCAAGAAAATGAGCTTGACTCACTTTCACAGTCATATGGAGGGGGATTTCCTCTCGATCGGATATGGTGGTAGAATGAGACTCAAAGAATCCCGTCATCAACATGGAGGATGAAACAAATAGATTATACAATAACCCATTTTCCGAGATAACAATCACCAAAGGGACACATTCTGCACAAAGCTAAATTAGTGGGGAAGGAACTGACAACCCAGCATAATGCACCATCGGCCAAAGACCATAGGACCAACGATGTTAAATTAAAAATCAGGGTCCATGATACTAGTCTAACCACTAACCCAAAAAACAAACAAAGGGATCGAAGACTGAGTTCGTCCAGGATGAGGCAACACTTTAATGGCTTGGTAATTGCGATTAAAGATAATGAGGAGGGGGGAACCTTAAGTAACCCACTCGCGCTAATGCGCCGACTGCTAAGTTGTCCGCGAAACACAATGGATGCTTTTCACTAGAACACAAAGGGGCTTGGGATCCTCCGTAATGTTCTAGAGCTTAACGAACTTGTTAGAGGAAAGTTTCCAAAAATATCTTTCGCATGGAGACAAGACTGACTAGTTCGAAGATGGATCAAGTTAAAGCACGCTTGGGTTTCAGCGTCGACCTTAGCATGGATTGCAGTAGACGTAGTGGGGGCCTTGCCTTACTTTAGCATGACAGTTTTGATGTTCGTGTAAGCTTTTACTCGAAGCATCACATCGAATTTATTTTCATTGAACGCAAAAATTCAACTATGTGGATACTTACATGGTTCTATGGGGACCTGGTGCCAAATGAACGACATGTCTCCTGGAAATTGGGGAGTAGATTGAAAGATCCTAATAATCTTTCCTGGTATTTTATGGGAGACTTCAACGACATTGTGTCTGAAGATGGGAAAGATGAGGAAGGACGGTTGACCAACTAGTGTGGTGGAAGAATTCAGGTATAATCTAATGAGCTTTTTGATCTTGTATTTAGGGGTAACAAATATACTTGGACTAGAAATCCAAGAAACGGACAAAGAATTCGCGAAAAACTCGGCAGTGTGGTCGCGAATTTGTTGGGTCTGTTTGGTGGAGCCACCGTCACCCATCTAGTATTTGCTGTGTCGGACCACGTCCCACTGGAGTTGCACTGGAAGCATGTGGAACATCGGGCCACTCGATTTAATTTATGATCAATGTGGTTACGTCGTGAAAGCTGTAAGCCTTCTATTCATAGAAAATGGATGGAACTGCATAGGGAGGATAAATACTTCATGCAACAAGTAGATCCCTCCGGGTTTGGGATCATCAATTGTTCGGTAATGTTAGACGCAAAATCAGGAAATTGGAAAGTTCTCACAAACACCGATCAAGTATTAATGAGTTGAGGATTTGTAAAGAGGACCTTAGCTCCTTGCTTGCGAATGAATAGGTGATGTGGAAGCAACACTTTATAATTTCTTAGCTTCAAAAAGGCGACCGTAAAAATGGTTGTTTACACCAAAAAGCTTCCACCGGTAAAGCTAGAAACCATATTAGAGGGATAGAAGATAGCCAAGGGGTATGTCATACCATGAAGGAAGATGTGACTTACATTATGGAAGGTCATTTTAGTGGGAACTTTAAATCCAAGAGAACCTCAGAGAAACAGATGCACGAGCTGCTGAAGCATGTGAATCCGAGCCTTTTTGCGACCCAAATAACTGAGCTCGATACACCCTTTACCGGGTCTCAAATTGACACCACACTCAACAATATGACGCCCTCTAAAGCCCCCCGGACAGGATGGCTTCCCTACTGAATTTTTCCATCAGAATTGGGAGTGGATCAAAAACAAAGTAAGTGAAACATATTTCAAAATTCGTAACAATTGTATGAGCATTGCGGGCTTCAATTACACAGTCTTGGCCCTCATCCCTAAATTCAAGCAGGAACACACTCCAAGTAATTTACGCCTTATAATTTTGTGCTCAGTGATCAATAAATTGGTTACCAAAGTAATTGCTAATCTTTTGCGTCCAATTTTAGATTATATTATCTATGAGTTTCAAAGTGCCTTAGTTCCCGGTAGGCTTATCGCATACAATATATTAGACGCATTCAAAATCCTTTAATCGGAACGCACAAAAAAGGAAAAATCGGGTCCATGGCAGATAGGTTGGATATGGCGAAAGCTTACGACTTGGTCAAATGGTGTTTCTTAGGGGCTACCCTAGCAAAGGTAGGATTCAATGATCAGTGGGTCTGATTGGTGCATAAATGTGTCTCAACGGCTACGCAAACGTTTTCGTATCAGGGTGAGATTAAGGGGGAAAGTTTACCTGAACGGGCATAAGGCAAGGTTGCCCCTTTCACCGTATCTTTTCACGATTGTTTGAAAAACCCTATCCTGGGTACTCACCAATTTAGTCCGTCTAAATAAAGTCTTGGGAATCACATCA
The DNA here is from genome assembly GCA_023055425.1 of Linanthus parryae. Classification (NCBI taxonomy): domain Eukaryota; kingdom Viridiplantae; phylum Streptophyta; class Magnoliopsida; order Ericales; family Polemoniaceae; genus Linanthus; species Linanthus parryae. Next base: position 72,437,253 of record JALGPY010000002.1, read on the forward strand.
TCCTATATATGGTGTACCGACTGTATCCCATTTGTTCTTCGCATAAACTCTAGCTTATGTATCTCATACAAGTACTGCTAAAAACATCATATAACCCTAGCCATGCTGAAGGTTATTTATAGGGATGAGAGAGTTTAGCTTGCTAACCCTAACAGTTATTATTAGTTTAAATTCAAGTGTGAATCCACAATCGCTCTTTAGTCCAACCAACGAGCTTTTAATTCCAGTTAGATCCATTATTGTGTGTGACTCTGTAGGCTCCTAATTATGTTGGCGGTAACAGTTACAAATATTGAGTGGTATCTAGCTATACATCAATGCTACCCAAGTAATAGGAATGTTAGTGACTCTGTAGGTTCCTAATTATGTTGGCGGAAACAATTACAAACATTGAGCGGTATCTAGCAATACATAAATGCTAATCAAGTAATAGGAATGTTAGTTATCTAACTAACTTCTATGACCAATGTTACAGTGTTGTATCATACCTTTGTCTCACATATCTAGATTAGACATAAGGCATGGAGTTTCACCCTTGTTTCTCTAATCTATAGTTTCTCGATTCCTTGAGCAGACTTAGACAGACAAATGACATCAATATCTCATATTGATTTATTTGAGCATGATCATGATTTTTCCTACGTCACATTCATCGAGTGTCCATTGATATTTTCTCCTGTTATTTAGGAGGGACAAATCCTATCTACATCACTCACACCTCTCAGCATGTTTCATAACATGTCCAATTATCGCTTTATAATTACCTTGTTACAGCGTGATGTTTCGCGATATTAAAACATGTACTCCACATCTAGAGAATGTGGTGACTTCATGTCATAGGATCATAACACATTGTCACTATGAGAAGCACTTGTGACACTCACTTAACACCCATGTAGTGTTCTCATGGGTGGGTCAATCCAGTACGCAATTACTCCTAATGCGTACCCATGTGTCTGACTTGATATCTCATATCAATCTACCCACATACCAGTGTCGATGCAAAATTAACAACAATAATAGACTAAGAATATGTAAAAACACTCACATAACACCCATAGTCGTCCTAATTAACAACAATACTAGACTAGGGATATGTAAGAATACACCATTTAATCTAAGGACTTCATTATGTCAATCTTTATTTTTGAATATATCTCTATATAGATAACATAGTGTATAGAAAAGCTTTATAAATGTCACAACAAATAGATTGACTTCAGGGCATACTCCAGCACTCGAAAGTAAGGAACTGGAGGATATTAATAGCGCTCTGTTAGCTAAACAATTTCGGAAGATCTTGAACACAACGACCATGCATAGTAGGGTGTTGAAACACAAGTACTTCCCAAATTCTGGCATTGTGGAGGCTGAACCACAAAAAAACTGTTCATTGCATATAGATCAATTCTTAGTAGCAAAGCCACCATCAAAAGAGACCAATAGTGGAAGGTGGGCAATGGGAAATTGATCCGAGCTATACATGATCTGTGGATTCAATGGTCAGTTCAATTTAAACCAATAGTAGTAAATAATTCAGCCCATAACTTGTTTGTTGCTGATTTGATTACTCATTATAGAAGCTGGAATCTAGAGCTTATCCAAGAAGTTGACCTTGGAGTCGATTTGGGGGAAATCTAGAGGGTTTTAGTCCCCACAATTCCAACCGAAGATACAAAAAATTTGGCATTATACGGAAAATGAGCATTATAACCACATGTTATCTACAAGCAAAGCAGATGAGAATGAAGGTACATATGAAGACCAATGATCTTCTCATGGTGCTTTAAACTCATGGTACTCTACTCTATGTAAGATTAATGTGCAAAATAAGGTTCTTTATGCTACCTTGAGGGCAACAAGAGACTCCATAGCCACCAGATCAACGATTCGGAGATTACAAAGAAAGATCCCACTCGTTGTCATGTTAGTCTCTTCGGCATTGGAACTGCCACACACCTACTGATGGATTGCCCCACAACTACCCAGGTGTGGGAAGCCCTTCTAGGAAACTAATTCCTAGAATTAATACATGGAGACATCAAAGCCTGGATTCCAACAATGATAACCGATGTTACACCTGAACATAGACAAATCTTGTACTTAACTATGTGCTCCTTATGGTCAAACAGGAACTCAATCGTCTTCTCCAACCAAAGGCGTACTTGAAATGAATTGACCTCAAGATCCGAGAACACCTTGCTGAAACGGAATATATGCGCCAACTAAACCAACTAGGTCCAGGAAAATTGATGACAACAAATGACCGATGGATTCCTAGAAGCGGACTGGACGACGCTCAACTCCGATGCCGCCCAAATTTCGTCAGAGGTGAAAGCTGCTGGAGTTGTGGTAGTGAGAGATTCCATCAGTGCCTTTCTTGGTGGTATTTCCACCCTGCTGCTCTCGGCTACCAGTGCTCGCGAAACTGAAGCTATGGCCATCTAAGAGGCTCTGCTCATGGCGATAGAAACGGGAAAAATGAAGGTTGTGGTTGAGTCCGATGCCAAATCAATAATGGGTGCTTTAATTCTTTCACAAGACCCAATAATAATGACATCTCCGACACATGTGGCGTCCTCAATGACATTTTAAAATTTTAAAGACAAATTGAGGGGATTACATTTCAATATAGTATACACACCGCAAACATGGTAGCTCATCACTTTGCAAAACTTGGTCTCTCTCTACAAAAAAAACATATCTGGCTTCACATTAGCCCAATGGGGCGCTCAAATTCTTTACAAAAATGTAATTGGTCTTTAGGACCCACCAATTTTGCATTAATAAGAAGTTGCCTTATTCTTAAAAATTGAGTTTAATGGTAGCGTTGTTAGAATGTCGGCTCGTCAACTGGGTCAAAATGTAAAAAAAATGAGTTCAAAAGCTATCCCACGAGTAACGCTGTGATAATGTTAGCTCGTCAAATGCTTCCCTTGTGATCCAAGTTTTTTTTTTTTTTTTTTTTTTTTTTTTATTTTTATTTTTTTTTTATGACGTGAGAACTCCCAGCCGATACCCTTTGGGTGCAGACTGGATAAACCTCCTCTCTAGTGTAGTACCCTGCAAACTCCACCAAAGAAGTAAACCAGCATGAGAAAATCTGGACTGACATGCTTACTGCAAAAAAAGGCCAATAGCCTTAAGAATGCAAGCCCGACAAACTCAAGTACACCCCCGAATGGATGAATACTTACTACCTCCGTTCTCTCTCTTTCTTCCATTTACTGTTCAAATCACTATTCACTGGATGGCATTGACCCGATGATTAGGATAATAAACCGGTGCAATTTTTTGATATTTTTTGCATGGTGTTGTAGATAAACTTTGTCACTACAACACCATGCAAAAATTATCAAAAAAATATCTAACCTTGTTACTCAAATTACCGGGTCAAAATGACTCAATTACGAGTCAAAAAGTCAAACTAGGAAGAAAGAGAGAGAACGGAGGTAGTACCTTAAAAGAGCCGAGCACAAACACCTATAAGCCCGGCTCGGCTCGGCTCGGTTTGACTCCTTTGCACCCTAGCTAAAAGGGTGAGGCAAGTGTTGTTTCACAAGTGTTTGGGGGTGAACATTAATAACGTTTGGGGGGGGGGTGAACAGTAATAACAAAATCTTAAGGGGGTGAAGGGAGTTTGCCAGAGTTGTGTCCTCCCTCGCCGGCGACGGCGAGCTCTTCCGTCAACGCTCCATTTCTGGTACCATTCTTGTCTATCTACTTCTCTGAAAACCCACTACTAATCTTTCCATCACTGTAAGTGCACAGATAGTTTCACTTCATCATCAGCACATAATATGTTTTTCTCAACCTAAACCTGTGATTCAAACCCCCTAGTTCAAAACATGTTAGACTCCACCAGTGTAAAGCTTTAGCTTTGTACAAGAAAATCAATCTCTACAGACAAAACAAGGAAGACTAAAGAGAGGGTAAGTCAATATATGCAGTGTAGTTTACATATTCTGATGTGGGTTTTGATTTAAAGTATTCATCTTGCTGATGGGTGTAGACACCCAGTTGACAAATCAGGGCTTTCTATGTCCAGAAAGCTTGTTAGCAGTGTCTTTCTTCCAGATTGCACCCTTGAACTCCCACTAGCTGGATTCTCATTCCCCTTCTCAATCTTGATTGCATCTTGTATGGCCATTATGACTTCTTGCATTCTCGGCCGCGAGTATCCGTGTTTCTCCACACATTGGATTGCAACCTCGGCTACCCTCCAGACCGACTCGATTTTGACACTTCCTGCGATGGAAGGATCAATTATGCTATTTACGTCCCCTTTACGCACCAATGATCTCGCCTGCAAAAAATAATCAGTTTCGAGTTTATTATAAGACTAGCATTGTGTTATTGACAAGTTTTAGCACCAAAATGACCCCGGAAAATTAGTTCTCACAATGTATGAGTGTATGTTAAACTACAATAGATGTATCGCCACTCGATACTTGCATAAACACGTGTGTGTGTGTGTAATGATGAAACATGGATTATTATTAGATTGGAGGAGAAAACAACAGTCCTCACCTCTTTGTTGTTCCATTTTTGGTTAACTGTATACAAGATCAAGAAACTACAATAGCTTTCACCACTCATTTGGAATTCATGGCATGACTAGTATTGGTGATTAGAGTTATTATATCCATGTAACAGTAGTCTTATTACACTACATCACCAGGCATGCATGAAAATTCCAAGAGATAGGTCACTATATGTCGTTCCCCATGGTTAGACTTGCATAATCAAAAGGTAAGCTAAGACTAGAATGTGTTTGCTACTGTATTTAGGTTTGTTGTGGTGTACATCACAGATACAGTGTAAATTAAGTCTGAAGATTTGGATACCCGTATATCTTTGAGCTTCCTCAATATAATTTCAGGGTGGTATTCGGAATCTGGAACGTAAATTGGCTCAGAATATTGCTGTATGCTATTCCCTAGTTTCCTATGTACGTTTTCTGTATGGTATTCGGTATCTTTAGGTTTACGTGTATCAATCAGTATCTTTAGGTTTACGTGTATCAATGTTTTTATGTAGTTAGTGATCGTCTATAGTAATGATGTGAGGCTACGAACCATGGTCCATTATTCTTTCACTTGACTGTTCTGGAACCAAAGAGGTCTTTCAACTATTAGCTACATTCAAAATGCTACATGTACGGACATAGACTTATCAGGCATGACCCTCAATGTTTTGGATGAGACATGGTATATGGACTCTGGGGCGTCCTCCCATCTCACATCTCAGACAGGTAATCTCTCCTCTGTTTCATCCAGTTCTCCTGTTTCTGATATGATGGTTGGTAATGGCATGAGCATCCCGGTGTGTGGTTCTGGTCAGCCTACTATCCCTACACACACCCTACGATCCAACACATAGATGTCCCAGTAATGTCCCAACTTCGCCTTATCAACAAACCTGTTGAGAAAAAACTACACGGTTGTGGGTCTTGTAGCTGATGTGGACAAGTTGGGACATTGTTGGGACCTTTATGTTGGTACGTAGAGCATTACTCTAGCTACATTGCGTGAAGGTATTAACAAATTTGCTGGATATTGGTTCAGTGTATATTTTTGACAGGTAAAATGTGATATTGGTTCTTATTTCAGTTAAAATGGTTCAAATAAGAAAATTAGGATACTGGAGGAGGTTCCGCAGTGGTCAATGTGGTTCTTGAATGTTTAGGGGCCTTAAGTTTACCAAAAGTTTGTCGAGTCAAAGAGGTAGAAACTTGGTTAAACTCAATTCTAGACACTTGAGGTTTCTTTCCAGTATCTGATTAAGTACAAATCCGTTACTAGACAAGTTTTGCATCTCTGCAGACAACTGCCGTGTCGTTGACTCAGCTCTGTCATATCATCATATGCTTCCTTTTGCTTATCTCTGCATATCTTATAGAATTTAGTCATCATAAACATATATTGTTGTTGGTTTGGAGTAGAAAAGACAAAAACTTCATTTCAACCTTCTATCAGTCCTATTCCCCAAGATCCAGAAACAACAATAGCTTTCCCCACTAACTTGGAATATATATGTTATGACTAGTGTTGGCGATAGAGTTATTGTATCCATGTAATAGTAGTCGAACTACACTACACTAAACTACACTAGTGGCCATGATCATTAGAGGCGTAGGTAACTATTTGTTGAGTCATAGAAGACTAGCTTGGTTGAACTTAACCTGGCTCATGAGAATTAATGAGGCTAGAACTTCGTAGATATCTTTTATAGCTAATACTTAAGCTCATCCTATACTAGACAAGTTTTGCATCCGTACAGAAATGCCGTGCTGTTTATTGTGCTCTGTCGTTGAACAGTTTGTTGTCATTGGACCTCCCACACACCTTTTTTTCTTTCTTTGTTGAAGTTATGTTGATCTTATTTCCTACAACGTCTGGTGCAGATATTCAGTAACCTGAAGTGAGCACAGCTTCATGACTGGCAAATAATCCAATACTGCGTATTTCATCCTGAGAGTAGGGAGCATCCAAATGGTACTGAGTTCCGTGTGCATCTCATCATCTTTTCTTGATTGGGGTTTTGGAACTTAATTGAATCGCTTTGCACTACTTGGTTAGTTTTATCCTAAATTCTAAATAATTATAACTGTTTAGCACTATATCTTACTTCAGAAATACTGGACATGCACTAATAAGAATTCAATGAATCGAAAATGAAGAAACTAGCATCACAGTGCCCTCTCTAGCTTACCGTCAATTTGGAACTCAGTGTTTTCTGTACAAGAAATAAATAAAAAAAGCTACGGTGAAATCATTCTTCAACTACTATATAAGCCGTATACACAGGGTTGAGAGCAATATTGTTATTCTCAATATCTTTAGTTTTAGTTTTTTGTTTGTTTGTTTGTTTGTTTGTTTGTTTTTTTTTTTTTTTTTTTTTTTGTGTATATGCTATTATTTGCTGCTGTTCTGCCTGAATGTCTAAATCCATCATTATTTTCAGTATAAAACCAACTTTTTTATTTTCTTGCAACTCCTGCTTAATATTCTTTCCTACTCTGCATAATTTTTTAGCTTGTTCTAAGAAGACTAGAAACTTTTAGCCACTCATATAAAGTGAGATACACCCAAAGTTTGAAACATCAATAAGACGTAGATAATGTCATACCCAGTGAATGATGCTCCAGTCAGAACCATAATCTTCCATTGAAACAGGTTTTCTGCCAGAGATCAGTTCCAATAAAACCACCCCAAAACTGTAAACGTCGCTCTTTTCAGTTAATTGCTGATTACCGTAGTACCTGTTTTGCAAAATGGGCCATTAAATATTTTTTCTTCTTCTTTTTCTTTTTTGAAGGAATGTTATGACAGGTAGAACGCAAGAGAGGCTCACTCTGGATCAAGGTATCCCACAGTTCCTCGCGCCACACTTGATACATGTGTTAGATCTTCTTCAGTTTGTCGTGAAAGTCCAAAATCTGATACTTTTGCTCTCATGTTAATATCCAGAAGAATATTGCTTGTTTTCACATCTCGATGAATAATACTGGGGTTGCATCCTGTGTGCAAGTACTCAAGACCTATAGAAAACCAAAATTTAATTATGTAAGATTAGGGCTTTCATTTGTAGATAGATAGTAGGGAAGTTGAATGCCAACCTTTCGCTGCGTCTTCTGCAATATGAAGACGTGCCATCCAGTCCAGATGTTTGTGTTTTGGTGTATCTGTCAGAAAATTGCATAAATGGCTTAGGTTCTAGTTGTTTCTGTGATAATTGATAAGTCAAATTACAGAAATGTGAAGAACTCAAGTTTGAGTACAGTGGCAGACCATGTATGTGATCTCGCAATGTCCCATTGTGCATGTACTCATAGACCAGCATTCTCTGGTGCGCTTCTTCACAGTATCCAATCAAAGGAACCAAATTTCTGTGATGAATTTTCGACAATAGAGCAACCTGCAATTATGCCTCTTCTATTAATATCACATGATTCAGGATAAACTTCACAAATGCTTACATGTCATACACTGATATTGTGCTTAGTTTCTCTAATGTTTTTTGTGCAAGTACTATTCATTGCCTTCAAGAGTGATTTTATATCTATATGCATCAAGAACACTCTCATGAAAGTAAGTAGAAGTCTGGTCTTTCCTTTAGCTTTTGTAGTTTGATGATCTCCATATCACAGAGGATAGACAAAGATTGAAAGAAATTCAGTAAGTAAGAAAGAGGTAGGTCATGGTGTCAAGAGGACCGGCCCAGCCCCCAAACCACCAGCCCGAAACCGGTCCGGGTCGCATTTAGTCCGCCCCGCCATGCAAAACCCCTCTCCGGATTAGCCCCCCCCCCAAAAAAAAAAAAAAAACCCTACAATTGACTATTAAATCCGGGCCGCCCCCTCCCGGCCCCGAACCCAAGGGCTTTTAGCCCCTAACCAGTCCAGATCACTTTCCTCTGCCTCCCCCTAACAGGCCCCGCCCCTTCCCCTCCCAGCCCTCCTCCAAGCCCGGTCCCACTATCCTGGCCCCATGCCAGCCCGGAGACACCATGAGGGGCAGGATGACTACTATGCTAACAATTTAAGTGATGAAGATGTTGCCAGTGAACAGGACACTACCTCGGTTACAAATTGCTTGGTCCCATGGCTTGTTGGATCAGCCATGATCTTAACTGCAATCTCTTTCCCATCTTTCATTCTCCCGTAGTAAACTGGTCCGAAACTCCCTTTTCCAACTTTCTTTGAAAAAGATAGAGTAGCTTCTTCTAACTCAGACACTGGAATATATATGGCGACTCCTTCATCCATTAAATGTCCACCTCTGGAAATTGAGTAGCCACTTGAATACCTGGTGCTGGGATGCAATGAGTCACCTGAAAGGAGAGATGAGCAAGAGTGAGTGCGGTGCGCTATGTCGTGAAAGTCAATCAATTTGTGAAAATTAGTTGACACTACATACCTTTCTGACCACTTTTCTCTTGAGAAGTCTTTTGCCGAAGTTTCCTTAGGAGTAACAAGCTTCCAAGGAATAGGATGCAAAGAAGTACAAGTACTCCTATTGATACTCCGAGTATCACCTTGTAAGAGGTCTTGTGCGTTGTCTTTCGACTTAAACCAGGGTTGCCTTTATAACTGCAGTAGAAGACATGGTGTTAATCTATTACATTCATTGCTGGATTTAACCTGTTTCTCATATTGACTTAATGTTTTGAGTGCACTTCTACTCCTTAAGTAGCATTAGGTAATGCATGAAGCAGTTATTTTCTTCATTCATATTAGGGGTTTATGTATTTCTTCATTACTTGTCTTCTTTTTACAAGATAAATAAGAATCAATCGCTTAAACCACTTGCAAGTTTGATATGTCTGATTCTGAAGGAACGTGTGTGATTGAGTTGTAGGAAAGATCTAAATGTTTCCAATATCCATGAATTGTTGGATCTTAATAGCTCAGTGTTTTCTTGACATTTTAGTATATACATCTACTTCACATAGGTTAAGAGTCAGAAGTTGCTAATTAGCTCGATAGAACCCATACTCACTTGAAAGTTATATTTCCTGACAACAATGCGGGAGGGATTTCCCCACTCAAGGAGTTGTTCTGCACATACCTGTCACATATCTAAATGTTAGTTCACATTCTCTATGTACGTGGAACACCATCAAGTCGGATCAGAAATGTCAAAACCAAAAACTAAACTTTTCGTGATAAAAACAACATATTCACACAATGTAGCAGAAGTTGAGATTACAGATCCCACATACAGTTCTTTTAAGTTTGGCAAGCTTCCCATGTAAGAAGGTAGTGGGCCGCTCAGTCTGTTGTTTTCAAGATGCCTGCATGTTCATCAGAATTAAGCACTGTAAAAAGATTTCTTAATGAGTAATTTGAACCATAGATTTTCAGTTGAAGGGCTTACACAATTTTGAGATTGTTCAGGTTACTAAAATCTGGGATTTCACCAGTGAGAGAATTGCCGTCCAACCACCTAAGAGAGAGATAACAGGCTGTAAACCAAATCTTGGAAGGACCAGCAAATGAAAGCACGGCTCTTCAGAGAAGAAAAGTACTTACAACTCCATCAATGAATCCATGTTCTTCAGCTCTGTGGGAATGTCACCCTGGACGTGCTTACCTGACAGCATACTGTCCAATGCAGGTCAGTGAAATTCATAAAGTAGCTTGAGAAAACATTTACGCATTCATGCATTTATAGATCAGTTTCTACTCTCTGCAATTTCCATGAACACAGAGGATTGTGAATTTGCATTAGGTAGAGATGAATTCTATGTTCCCTAGTATTATGAAGATTGATGAATTCTTCATTGCAATATTGGCTGGCACGGTACACGTGCCGACTTTAATTTTGATAGAATGACGACTTGGCAATCTAATAATGATTTCTAGGCTGAAGCTCCGTGCTATATACACAAACTGAATCGGGTGTTCTTTATTTCTGGAAGTTTTTACTTTTCTGATTGTTAAGAAAGATTTTCTTAACAATAGCATCCAGCTTACGTGTACTATCTTCTGATATGCATTCCCTTCTATTTTTCTATGTGATACTGAAATTTTAGCCTACATTATTCTTGGTTTCAGAGACTTACATTTTCGTGACTCTTGGTGGTTCAGTGGAGCTGCAAGTCACCCAATCCCACTGTACTGGAACACAAGGATCACCTTGATTTCCCCAAATGCTTTCGGAAGACATGGAGCGAAGGGCATTGAGAACATTGACTTGCATAGTGAAATATGGACCCAAATTAGCTCATACAGCGAAAACACAATCACAACCAGTCTCAAATTTTCTGGTAGCAAAAACTATGATCTTACCATCTTGTCCATCTGTCTTTGAGGCTATCTGTGCATATTTGCTGATCTCGATTGCATTCAGTATTGGTCCTCGAGTAGAATCCTTCGTTTTCACAAAAGAGAACGACAGAACAAAATCCAAGGTGACGTTCATGTAGCTTGGTTCATATAATGTGTAGCTCCCATTTGCATTTTCAGCAATGTTCACCACAGCATTGCTGTAATCTAGCATATAAGGCTGCTTCATTATGAACTTCCGCGACTCACCCTCCCCCAAATCTTCAATCTCAGCAAAGTATGCATACGCTCTGGCATTGGCAGGAAAATCCTCTAGATTTAGCCGATAAGTTAGACTCCCTTCTGTGCCTAGAACAGCAGTTTGCATAACTTTAACCGGCGGGTATTCTCTCGAATTGACATTGATGTCTTTTGTTGTGTTTATTCTCTCTGTTCCAGGAGCTGCACCTACGAGATAATTTTGCCTCTTATCAAGGTCTGATTCCCATATACGGTCATATGGATCATCTGGGTACCTGAAAAAAATCCAGAATCATCATACCATTATCGTCATTGCTGCATTGGCCTTGTTTGGGATGAGATATATTATTGGACAAATTATTGAATGTGCGGTTGAGGTGAGGAGAGAGACAGATACACATCATCTCAACCACGCATTCAATAATCTAGCTAATAATCTTTATCTCATCCAAACTAGGCCTTTACTATCCATGTTTGAAGGCTGAAGCTACTAAAAATGAAGCTTACCTCACATCTTCCTTGCTCAGTGCCCCAAAATTCACTCTTGCAGCTACTTTGAGGTAAAAATCATCTTCGTAATCCGTAGCGTACATCGAGAGATTCAATGGTCTGAGCTCAAGAGTGGATATGAAAGGTGAACCTGTTGTTGCACAGCACAAGCACACATCTATGGAACTTGAAGGTGCTCTTATGATCATTTCTGTTACATATACTCTTGAAGCATCTGTGACAGTTATAGTTGACCATTTTGTTGCATCTAGGTAGAGCTGAAATTTCGGGAAGGGGTCTCCATTGTCAAAGCTACCGTACAAGAAGGTTGCGCGGACGAGGTATCGCCGTCTCTCTTTGGTGCTCAGGGTGTAGCAGTACTTGTTGCTGTCTATGGGGAAGTCTCTTCTTCTTTGGTATTGCTGTAAGTAATCTTTTGGATTCTCTACTTGTACTGATTTCCCATAGTTCATGGTTCCGGTATCTGAAACCCATCCTAATTTGGTGTTTGTGTCTGTGTAATTACTTGTTCCACCACAGTCAATGCTAATGAATTCTGCACAGTTTTGTTGAATTTCATGATCTTTAAATGGGAAGCATCATACTGTTGTTATCATGGGACAAATCAAAACTATGATGAGTGAAGATGTTGAGTGAAAACATACCTGTCACTTGGCAGAGATTAGGTGGAATGATGAAGCATAGAATTAAAACAAGGAGATGGAAAATTAAACCACACATTGGAGATATGAATGAAGAAGAAGAGAAAGGAAAACAGTGTGTGAAACTTGACTGTGTGTGAGTATTGTAATGAAAAGCTAATGTTTATGTCCAAATCTTCACCCTTCTTTAGTCCACTACCTTTAGCTTTTTATGGTGATTGATGAGTTGTGGCAATGTTCACTCATCTGCTTTTTTCTTTCCTACCTCCATGAAAAAGGAAATCTTGTTTTAACTTTTTTGTTGCTTTGGAAAACAAAATGAATATATGACAACACCTTAAGCCCCACAAAGCTATAAAAGCCCTATTTTATTTCCTATAATGTTCTTCACTTTAGAGGTGGGATGTAAAGGTGTTTGGCAGTTTAGCCAAATTGGGGGATTTTTCTGGGGTAGATGCTCAAATTTGATGAAACTGGCAGTACCACTGTGAATAATTGGGACTGGGGACTGTAGCTATGCTTCTCTCTTCCTGAGAAAAATCTGATTCATCACCATGATGAGGTGGTGGTCTAAATCTATCGCCACCACATATTCAAACATGCATCAACTGAATATGTGATGCTGGTGAATTTGAACTACTGATCTCTATGATTAGAGAAATTACTCCTCAGACCTCATGTCAGGGGGAACACATCCCTGAGACAAGGCCCTCACCAAAGTCCAAATTTTTCTTGGACCTCTCATAATTGGAGATGTAGCACTGTAGAACCGCATAATGAACTTAAGATAGGAACTCCTTATGATGGTTCAAATGATATGTGAGACCGTTAATTAGGAGAAAGTACTCACTGCGGCTAGCTCCACCATAGTGGCATGCTTGCGTGGTGTAGCACACTAATCAGAATTGTAACAAATGTGTGTTAGTCAGACGAAGCCCGTCAATTTCTACGTGTGCCACATGACACAGACATGCCACGTGTTGAGCCCAGCCCCAGTGAATACTCTTTCTCATTGATTAGACAAACATGAATGGCGAGCCACCGAAAACCGTTAAGGAAGACTTGTATCAATTACTAGTCAAGATGATAGATGACTTCGAACGACATCTGAATCTAGGGTTCACTCAGGTTTTTCCCTTTTAGCAATGGGCCACTGCGCCGGATGACATGCCCTAACAAAAGTAGGAGACCGAGTCTTTTTTCTCATATTGCAAAATAGTAAAAGTATCTAGTAGTACTAGTTTGAAGATCTCAGTGCTTGCATCATTAGAGATATTATTGGTGTTACACTCACACTTGTGAAACTGACAGGATAAATAGGTTGTGGTCATGCAGAGGGCATCTACAAAAGAAAGGAAAAGATAAGAGGAATGTACCTTTTTAATTGTCTGGTTTTGCTTTGGTTTGCTTTGGTTTGTTTTGTGCAAGTGTTGTTGATTACAACACAATCTCTTCTTTTCTCAATTGTCACTTTTGACCCCCCACTTGTCTCTAGCTTTTGTTAAAGTTTGGGGGAAAAGCATGCAGGTTTGATGCCTCTTTGCATGTGTAGATGAATAAAAATTGGTCCCTTCTACTAGTTTCCCAGTTTCATTTTATTTAAATTCAAACTTTAAAAACAAATCCGGGATATAAAAATTAAACTCATAACATATGTACTATATACAATTCAACGGCGGAGTCAAGTATTTGCATTCACTGCCCATTTTGCTTTGTCGGAGACGCTCTTGCGCAAGAGGAACCTTTTTTAATGCAAATATGACACATGTCACATGGTGTTACAAGCTAACTGCAAGTGTGTCTATATCTTCATAGGGCCATTCCAGGATTAATTATAATCTTAAGCTATGAGGTTATGAAGAGCTCAAAATGTGTTTGATCCAATGGTATCCAACCCTAGGCATGGATTGTACTTTTGTCAGCTTATGATGAGACGAGTCTTAATTTACGAGTAAGTTATAAGAAATAGCACGACACGATGTTTATGCAGTTTGTCTTGAAATACTTGTGACATTGGCGCGTGAAAAATGGTTCCCTTACAACTTGTTATATGTATTTGTAGAGTGGACATGGTTTCATACAGCGAGATCTCCATTAGGCTAGGAATTGTTCGTACTTTCCTTTGTCATGTCGTGTAATGTGAGTTAAATAATGATTGTATCACACTTGTTATATGTTTTTGTAGAGTGTAGACCACAAGAGAACCTAATGTGATAACACATCCACCACCCACTCTATGCTGGAAAGATCATGGTTTTATCGAATTGTCAATGTTTCTACCCAATCCATACCTCTAAATAGAATTCTACCTGATCGCTGGTGCATGTTTGGTATCGGTCTAAAATCTCAAATGGGGTTTGAGACTTTTATCCCCAGCAAAAAGGTTTATTAATTGTGTCTGTCACAACAGTTTTGAAATCAGATTGAAATTTGTTTTGAGATAAAACTTGTGGATAATTACAGATCTAAATTTGCAAGAGTTTCACTTACGCTTACTAGCACGAGACGCAACACAGAAGAAGACTACTTAGACGGGTGATCTCCTCCGCTGGGGGGGGGGGGGGGGGGGGGAGGATCTTTCATTCGCGAGAACTCGACTTCTTACGTCACCATAATGGAGAAGAGCCATGCTTTTTAGAGCGAGAGAGATGCTGCATTGCTGCCCCCTGTTGTTCTCTTTCGCCTGGCTCCTCAGCAAACAGGCACAGGCACTCGCATTCTCTTTCTTACATTTTGAAAAATTCCAGCTGAAAGATGTGAAAACCCCCTCTCTTCCAAGTGCCAGTTAGAATCTTATTTTTTTGCTTGAATATCAACAATTCTGAAGTGCCATTGATCTTATGCATCTTAGATTTTTGCATAGAAATAAATATTTTGTTTAATCCCGTTTAATCTGATGTTAGAAATGTAGACACTTCTCACTAATTAGAATAGATGCGTGCTTTAATTCAACAATCGACAACATCAACTCAAAAGCGATCGTTTATAATAAACATCACATTTAACCACATCAACTCATAGCAGACAGTGCTGAATTTCAAAGTCCCAAAGAAATGCTAAGATCAGCCCGCCAATAATTAAGGGACAGTGAGGACAACATTACAATTTCTGACTTGGCCCCAATGAACGAGGAAAATATTTCTCTTTTTTGGGACAAAAATTTAGAGGAGGAGACTCGGCCGCTGATGTGGGACGAAAGTAAATATTGAATTTGTAACTTACAAGAGAAAACTGCGAGCTTAGCTATAGACAACTTGATATTGTAAGCTTCTCTCTCTTTAAAGATAAGAAATATAAGAATGCCTTGAACTAATAATTTATACGTTTTGAACACATTGAACATCGTGAGCAAGAGGCTGTTGCTTCTAATTGTATAACTAAGAAGGAATGCATCTGCGTTTGATCAAGTCAAATCATTACTGGAAGTTACCATGACTTAAATTTTCTTGCACATATTGTAATTTAATCTTAGTATTCTACCTTTTTTATTGAATTCATATTTCATTAAACAGAGTAAAAATCGAAGAGTTAAGTAACCCCTTCATAATTACAAAAATTTAGTGACTAATAGGAAAAGAGACGATACTGCAGGAGGTTTTCTGTCAAAAATTCGAAAAGAGATTAACATCAGTACTTTTTCCACTATACTCATTTTCTCTTACCCAATTTGCCATTCTGTGAGCCTCAATATTGTTGTTTCTTCTAACAAAAACAATTCTAGCCAGTGCTTGATAGCCTCCACCCTTGTAGTTGTAGCTCTACTCTAGTTGGCCATAGCTGAGCTATTGCATTCTTTGACAATGGTTTGGCAATCAGAAGCATACCATATCGTACTCCAGCCTTTACTTTCACTTACTTGAATAGCTAATTCCAAGGCTCTTAGTTCAGCATCCTCAACATTAATCTCTTTCCAGCAATCACTAGCTATATCAATAACCTTTCCCTTGTCATTCTTGGCAAAAACAGCTACACCTGCAATTTCCTCTTTAATACTAGCTTCACCATTGAGCAGAACTACACCAGGAGGGGGGTTACTGCAAAAGTTCACAGAGTCATTATTTTTCCTGTTCTCAGAGTGTGGAGGTCTGGCCATTAGAAATGATACTACAATGCTGAAACTACAAGTTCTTGATGATGTTTACAATGGTTGAGCAGTCCCAGGTTTGTCTCTTGCTGAAAAGGCCTTCATTCCTCAATTGCCATATCTTATCCATGATAATAGCCATCAGCAACCTCGGTGGAAAGAACACGTCCACCAATTTTCATTGTCCACCATAACTAACAGCTGATCAGTTCTTATGCTCACCATAGCAAACCAAATACTAGCAAAATGGCACTTGAAAGAAATGTGAGCAGCTGTTTCCAAGAGAGTACCACAAAAACAACAATTTGCATTTTCAACCCAAACTCTTCTACTAGTTACCTCTTCAGTAGGAATAGCATAAGCTGCAGCCCTCCACAAAGTCAATTTTTTACCTATTATGCCGAGGCATTTTCCATAAATCCTGCCAACATTACAATTTCTTTCTACTGTGCACGAGGCCTTTCCAAAACTAAGACTATGTACTCCTTTTCTCAGTTATTTGAAATTTAATCACATTGCAATACTTCCGACGAACTTGTTTCACCCCGATCTTGTTTTCATTACACCACAACATACAAGCCAATTTACAGAAGGCTAAACTGTACTTTTCAACTTCCCTGAACCCCAGTCCCCCAGAATATTTAGAGTCACACAACTTTCTCCCAAGCAATCAAATTGACTCTTCTTTTAAGCTCAGAATCACCCCACCAAAAACCTGGCTAGAGCTGGAGTTTATCTTGTTCAACAAGTTTCTAGGTGTAGATACTGCTTTCCAGATAGACAGGTCATCGTTACGTGGCATCCATCCAGCACACCTACCTCCATCCACACCGGATCACCACCCGTGCTGATCCACGTGGGGGCTACGAGACAGGGCCCCCGCGCACCACAACACGGGACTTGTAGGGACTTAGTGGTTTGGAGGCTAGGGTAAGGTCCGTCGCGTGTATGCGACAACCAAGCTTGCACGCGACCTCTGGTAACTGACTGAGAGATCCTAGGCTTACGTGTCCCATCAATGCGGCTGATCTCATAACGGTCTCCGATACTTACGGGCAGGTGCGTAACGGTTCCTATATACACGGTCGAACGTGTCGTTGGGGGTTCTACCATTAAGCCGCCATTTGTGGTGCACTACCCCACTATCCCCGTTGCGACACAAGACTCACAAGACACATTGGTCCAGTGCCATAGCTTACTGTCTCTCTCTCACAAACAGTTACCAGTGCTTACTCTCTCCCTACACACACCCTACAACTCTTCATGTTCTTATTCCCTACTTGAGGTGTACACTTGGAGATCTCTCGAGGATTTCCTTGTACACATTTTGGTGAATCCGACGTGAACATCCACCTTCAACAACCTAAAATCTGCCCATAATGTCTTCGGACCAAGCCATCCGTCACGGAGATCAGTCCCCTTCCCATGAGGAGACCTCAGGAGAGGGCGGACTGCTCAACACCACTCCCAACACTCGGGATCCGGTTGTCGTTGAGGGAGAACCCTCCTTGGAGTCTCTCCAAGCCATGATACAGACACAAGCCCGAGCCATGGAAGCTCAATCTGAATAAATTGCTCAGATCATGGCGGTTCTGGGAAAGGTGGCCCAGAACGTTGTCCCAGGGGCTTCTGCCTCATTGCTGTCAACCTCACTGCCCCCACCAGGGATGGTGTCCACCTCAGTGGGCACCTCGATAGTGCACGTCTCTGCTGCCCAGGCTCCTCTCTCAAGCGGCCCGGCGAGCCTGACTCCACCATTCTCATCGGGCTCGTCCCTGATGACAACAGGGAACCCCACTGCATATCCAGCATCATCTCTATACGCAAGCGAAGCCCTGGGAAGCCATGGGCCTCCACCTCCGCCTCCTTACAACCCCAGTATGCCCTACATTCCGGGCTTCGGGCCAACAACTCCATCTTACGGAGGAACACCTTCTAGTATGGCGGTTCTCGAACAAAGGATTGACAATATCATCGCCAACCAGAGTTTCGCAGACACTGTCATCCCCAAAGTAGACAGAGCGCCTCCCATTCCGCGGGATGTCTATCTGATGCTGAACCCCGCAGGATGCAAAGTGCCTAAGTGGGACAAGTTTGATGAAGTCAGTGGAACGCCCACGAGCACGTGATGATGTTCATGGACATGATGGGCCCGTACGCAGCTGATACTCGGTTACTCATGCGCGAATTTCTCAAATCTCTGGGAATTGTCGCATGCAAGTGGTACAGAGCCCTCGAAGCTGGATCTGTCAAGACATGGGATGAAATGGTAAAGACAATCTATACGAAGTTTTTCCAGATGGACGAGCGAGTCACCACCATTCACCTCTCCCGGATGTACCAAAAGCCTGACGAGGAAGGCGTCGCCTTCATCAAGAAATTCAGGGCCAGGTCCTTGGAGTGCAGCGACGAAGTCTTGGAGGGCCGTCTGGTCGAAATATGCCTGCAAGGCATGCGCGACGAATATAAATGTATGTTGATTAACTTGAACATGCCCACTTTTTCAAAATTGATTGACTGCACCAGGAACGTTGAGCCACTGGTAGAAAGGATGAAGAAAAGACACGATAGCAAGCGTGTGCCCAGTTCTAAAGACAGCGGATTCAAGCGACTACGAGACGCTAATGTGCACGCGGTATCTTCGCCCAGCAAGCAACGACGGTTTACAGCTCAAGAACCACCACCTCTGTCTGTATCGATCAGGGACGCCGTCGACCTTTGCAAGAAATGGCGACGAGAGGGAATTTTGCCGGCATTCGAACACAGACCTACAGGAGAAGAATTTCGGGACCCGAAATGGTGCGAATGTCACGGGAAAATCTCCCATCCAACCAGGGAATGCAGGAAACTCAAGTGGATGGTGGACGAGCAGATAAGGAAGGATCATTTAGTTGTTGAAGAATCAGCCAAAAATGTGCGAAACGACCCTTCGCCGCGACGACAATCCAAGGGAAAAGAGATCGCCATGATCTCGATCACAGACATGGCAGAAGCGACAGTCCCTGTGGTTGCGGAACTCTACAAGAATGAAGAATGTGACGAAGACGCTCAAGCCGGGCAAATGCAAGACTCCATCAAGTTCACCAAATTCTTTGATGAGATGAGCTTTTCAGAGGGCTGCAGGCATGGGGTGATGAGAGCAATTTTGGGGGTGGCAGAAAAGTATGGAGAAAAATTTACCATAAGTGACGGAGCTGTTAGAGCCCCTGGATCGCGGAGGCTCATCATGACATTCAATGAGTCCGACAAAAGGATTGGCGCAAACCATCAGAGGCCACTATATGTCACAGCCACGATCAACTACGTCGAATTCAAAAGAGCCTTTGTCGATGGAGGAGCTGCGGTAAATGTTATATCCTTGAGTACCCTAGACATGGCAGGGGTTCCCGGGCATAAGATGGTTAAGAAGCCCTTCATAACGACTTTGGGTTGGATCAATTTGGGAATACGAATCGGACAGATAAATAGTTCTACCAAATTCCATGTTATTGAGGCCGAGACGGCCTACCACATGATTATTGGGCGAGCATGGATTCACCGCTTCAATGATATACCCTCGACGGCCCATCAGGTGATGAAGGCTATCTGGAAAGGAAGGGTGGTCACGATACCTGCTTCGGTGAATCCTTTCAATCTTTTGGAGGCACGCTTACCTGAAGCGGCGTGGTTTACAGAGATGGAGGATGGGCCTCTCGCGACCCCGTTTCGGCCAACTCCTTTGCCCAGATGGGAGGACATTCAGAGCCAGTCACCGCCTGGAGCAACAGAAGCACAAGAGGAGTCAAAGGAAGAGCAGCCCACGTGGGAAGACATCCCTAAAACAACCAAAAGCATCTACACTTTGAAAAGGGCCATGGGGAACACTGAAGAGCAAATGAACAATTTCTGCCCCAAGAATAAGAAATTTTATCGCGTTGCAGGCGTCTCCACGCAAATTTGCAAGCTATCCGGGGTTTCCAGTATAAGCTAGGGAAGCCCATCAGTCGAGGAAGTCAAAGAGGCACCTGAGTGCATGGAAGACCGCCGAAAGCCACAAAAGCAAGAGCTGAAGGAAGTATTCCTAAGCCCTGCCGAGGAAAAACAAAGACATGTCTTCCTGAGCGCAGACCTAAGCGATACGAAAGAACAAAGGCTGGTCCAACTACTGAAGGAGTACAAGGATGTGTTCGCGTGGGATTATGACGAAATGTCGGGGCTTGACCGAAGCATTACTATGCATCGCCTGGATATCATCCCAGGTTCGAAACCAGTCAAGCAAAGCGCGAGGAATTTCCGTCCGGAGATCAATGTCAAAATCAGGGAAGAGATGGTCAAACTGCTGAATGCCAAGTTCATAGAACCTAACCATCATCCTACCTGGTTGGCAAACATAGTCCTTGTACTGAAGAAAAACGGAAGCCTTCGTGTATGTGTGGATTTCAGGGATCTGAACAAATTCTGCCCAAAGGACGATTTCCCTTTGCCAAACGTGGATCTCTTGATCGACTCCACTGCGGGTCATGAGATGTTTAGCTTTATGGACGGGTTCAGTGTCTACAACCAAATCAAGATGAATCCTTACGATGCGAAGAAGACGACATTCATAACACTGGTAAGGGTTTTCAACTACATAGTCATGCCGTTCGATCTGAAGAACGCGGGGGCCACACACCAGCGCGCGATGATGGCACTCTTCCACGACATGATGCACCAAGAAGCCGAGTTCTATGTGGACGATCTAGTGGTTAAGTCAAAGAAGAAAGAAGACCACTTGAAGAATCTAAGGAAGGTTTTCGACAGATGTCACGCATTTCAGTTAAAGATGAACCCTATGAAGTGCGCATTTGGGGTAACTTATGGTAAGTTCCTAGGCTGTGTGATTCACATGCATGGGATCGAGCCTGATCCCGCCAAAATCTCAGCAATCACAAATATGTCAGCACCGCAATCCCAAACTGCACTGAAGGCATTCCTAGGAAAGCTGTCTTACTTGCAGAGGTTTATACCAGCAATTGCGGAACTAACTTTCTGCTTCAGCAATTTGCTCAAAAAGAACGCACCGTTCGTCTGGACTGAAGAGCATCAAGTTGCATTCGAAAAGATGAAGAAATTACTGACATCACCGAGGGTTATGATTGCACCACAACTGGGAGCGCCTCTATTATTGTACCTCACCTCAACTCAAAGGTCGATTGGAGCATTGCTGGCCCAAGAGTTCAAGGAACAAGAAAAACCGGTGTATTATATCTCTGGTATGATCCAATCAGCAGAATCAAGATACACAGACATAGAGCGGCATTGTTTTGCTTTATTTTTCGCGATTGAGAAGCTAAGGCACTACTTTGCTTCTCATAAAGTGGTAGTTATAACGAAGAACGACCCCATACGATATCTCCTGGGGCACTCACTCTCCTCAGGAAGGCTCGCAAAATGGTACATGACCATTTCCCAATATGAAATTACATGTATACGACCTAAAGCCATCAAATCGCAAGCACTAGCAGATCTGCTTGCACAATTCCCAGACGAGAAGCACGAGCCGGTACCAGAGGAGCTCGAAGGACCCGAGGTATATGCCATCAGCAAAGAATACTGGAATCTGAGTTTGACGGATCATCCACAAGATCGGGGGGAGGAATTGGAGTAGTACTCATCAAGCCTGATCAGGAGGTTATCCAGATGTCGACATAATTGGACTTTGCGGTGACCAATAATGAGGCCGAGTATGAGGCCCTGATCGCAGGACTCCTTGCAGCTAGAGCTCTGGAAGTCAAGAATCTCGTTATTATGGGAGATTCAAAACTAATCGTCAAACAAACCTCAGGAGAATACGCCCTGAAAGAGATAAATCTACTAAAGTACCGGTCAATTGTGCAGAAGTTGGTTCAAAATTCCGAGTCTGTGACATACGAGCACACTCCCAGTTCTGACAATCGCCACGCGAACACATTGGCCACTTTAGGGTCAAAAATCAGTTCAGATAAATTCCCTGCGAAGATATCGATTGAGGTGAGGTCAGCCCTTTCATTAGTAAAAGACTTGTGCGAAGAAGGACCTCCGGAAAGACGCGGACTGGAGGCGGCCTATTTTGTGCGCGATGGCCGATGAAACCAGGAAAGAAACATGGGTTTCTATCAAGGGCTTTTTCATACATGATGGTTTGCTTTATTACAAGGGACCCGGAAGTATCCTTATGAGGTGCGTAACTGAAAAGGAGGGCCAAGCAACTTTGGATAAAATTCATCAAAATTCTTGTGGAGACAACGAGGTCTCCATCTACAGGAAAGCCCAAAGGTATGGGATATATTGGCCGCAGATGTCGTACTTCGCCGCCATTATACAAAACAACTGCGAGAAGTGTGCTTTAATCAAGGCCACCATGGATGTTTCCGCAATAGAAGACGATTGGCGACAACCGTTATTTGACTATCTTCAAGGGGGAACTATGCCCGACGGCAGAAAGAAAGCCGAAAAACTCAAAAGAAAGGCCAACAGATACGTTTTCCAAGAAAACACGCTATGGCGAAAGGGGCATAATGGAAATTTGCTCAAATGCTTGCATGGACAGGAAGCCCAAGAGGTCATGGAAATGTCGCACCAGGTGGAACAACAAGGGGGGGGGCAAAGTTATGCCGACAGCTCTTGACACTAGGGTACTTCTGGCCAACCATGGAGGCAGACTGCCGCGCGAAGGTTGGAAGGTGCCCGCAATGCCAGTTTCATGGCAATTTGGTACATGCTCCCGCGGTTGACCTACATGCGTTAGGGACCCCATGGCCATTTCATAATTGGTCCTTATATTTCATTGGACCAATACGACCCCCATGAAAGGGGAATGAATACATCTTGACGAGAACAGAGCAGTTCACTAAGTGGGTAGAAGCAATCCCACTCAAGACAGCAAATGCGGCGACAGTGGTCAAGTTTATCCAGGAAAATATTATTCACCGCTTTGGCATTCCCAACACTGTGCTGTCCGAAAATGGTACTCCCTTCGTCAACCGCCAGGTAGCCGAAAAACTGATAGAATACAACATCAGACAGATATGCTCCACACCTTATTACCCAAAGGGAAACGGACAGGCAGAAGCAACCAACAAGACGCTGTTGCGGATACTAAGTAAGATGGTCACAGATGACCACAAAAAGTGGGCGGATTCATTAGGAACAACACTTTTGGCGTATCGAACGTCGCCTCGGACTCCCACTAGAACTTCTCCCTTTCTACTATGTTATGGGGCAGAAGCGGTCGTTCCCTCAGAGGTGAAGGTGAACTGAGCAAGACTGGCTTTCAGTGCCTTGTACAACAATGAGCGTGAACATGATTTGATCCTTCTGGAGGAAAAACGCGAAAGGGCCACACGAGTAAACCTGAAGTACAAGGAGAGGATTGCGCGGGCATATAACAAGACAGTCCAGAATAGGGACTTTACAATAGGCGACCTCGTGCTACGAGCCTCCCATTGCATGCGCGAAGCAGCCCACCCCAAATTCGCGGCCAATTGGGGAGGACCCTTTAAAGTAAAAGAAGTCTTCGACAGCGGATATTGCAACATTCTGCGATGCCAAGGAACTGCAACTACTCCGCAACCAATCAACATGCGATGGCTAAAAAAGTACTATCCTTAGCCTTTTCTGTCTAAAAGTTGCTTGCAACGTCCTTTCTTCAAAAGCCTCCCATATGAGGATCTGATAAAAAGCCCTACCATATTAGGGCACTTTTGTCAAAATTGTCAATCTACTTCTCTAGCTAATGGGTCACTAGATCGACCGCAACATTAAGACGTGAGCCTATCTCATTGGATAGCATTCTAAGCCTATCTCATACGATAGCATACTCAAAAGCCTATCTCATATGATAGCGGCAGAATAAAGTCTATCCCGGGAAGAGGGAAATACAAGCCTATCTCACATGATAGCCGTAAAAGCCTACCTCATACGGTAGCACTATAAACGTACCTCTACCAAAAGCGAAAAAAGCTTATCTCCTACGATAGCAATGCAACCTCGTCTCACACGATAAGATAAAAAATCCTATCTCACATGATAGCAATAATAAGCCTATCTCATAAGGTAGCGGGATTACTGACCGAATGGTGGTCTAACAGGTCTACCTCATTAGGCAACAATCACGAGCGAAAAAAATGCAGATAATACTTGGGGGCCATACTAAGGAGGCCCACCTACAAGATTGCCTACAAAGGGAGTCAAAGGTCATAACCTCAAGAAAAAAGAATTTGCTCAGAAGCATGCTAGCCCATGAAAGGGTGCAAAACAACGTTTGTCTTTAAAAATCGTTTAATATTCAAAGATATACACTGCGAGCACAAAGAAAAAGCAGGACAACAGAAGATGTTTTCTTGTAAAGGCGACCTCATTCTTCAAAAAGATCTTTCAACAAGGAATCATGCCCCGACAACTTAAGAGAATTAGCAGCGAGCTCTGCAATACCGGCCTTGTTAGCCTCATGACGCTTCACGGCCTCGTCTAACTCCTTGGTTTAACGCTCGAACTCTTCCCTGCGCGCCGCAAGATCGGCCGTCTCCCTTTTTAAGGAAGCAAGCTCGTCCCTCAAATTGGCAGAATTGTGAATTCTTGTCAACCATTGGGCGAGGAAGCTCAAATCCAACCGCCCCGCTGCAAGTTGCTCATGTTTCCGCACGCTTGCAAGGAACTCTTGGGCTTTAGCCGGCGTGGTTTTTACAGGAGAAGCTTGATGCAGTTCTCCCAGAAAAATGGCAAGCTCTTTGAAATTTTTCCCTCTGTCCACTGGAGACAACTCTAGCACGCGCGCAAAAGCAGTAGGGAAAGATACCCGGACTTTCATAAGCCACTCCAGGAAAGCTTGATCAATACCTACATGCACAAACGCAATATCATACTCCGAAAAAATAGAGGAATGAAAATGAGGAATAAAAGACAAGGCTGGGCTTACCAGTTCCTTCGATAATTCGCTGGAGGGAAGCGATGGGCAATGTTGCCTTCAAATTAGCACCAGCTATGGCTATCAGTTCCTTATCAGCTGTCGCCTCACGCGCGAAGTACACCTCAGGAATTATCAAGTTGCCCCTTACAACAACAGGAGAAGCGGTCTGCGAGCCCCATACCTCAAAAGGATTCTCGGAGGAAAGAATGTCCAAATCCAAAACCAAATCAGAGGACCTTGAAAAGCTCAGCGCTAGATTAGCCGCACTGGTACTCTTAGTAGAAACAGGGGTACGCTTACAAGAAGAATCTGGGGCATTAGCAGTAGTTCCCACCGGACAAGGAACAAGTTCTCCTGCACCGCATCATGCCTGGGAGGAACGGTTTCCCCAAAACCCTCCTCGTGAACAACGTCATGCACATGAGACGCACCTCGGGCAGCGCGTAAGTCCTGGGCAGAGTTTTTCTCATCCGAAAAAATAATTAGGGAAGGCTCTTGATGCTGTTCTCTGATGCGCGCAAGGGGCCCGACACGATCACACACCGTAATCTCCCTTGTCTCTCCTTTTCCAGGTATTTCGCCTACTGCAAAATAAAAAAATAAGACTTTCTCAAAGGCATAATCACTAGGAAAATAAGTGTGTCTCTTACGTGCTGAGGATCTCGAGATTCCCTGAGTAATTGCCTCGACACGAGAACACTTTAACTCTCGCATAAGTATCTCATTGGAGTGAGTTTCATAGGAAAGCCTCTTTCTCACTAAGCCTTTCCCGTTAGAAGCAAGGAAGGCCGCTAGCGCATTAGAAATCAACAATTGAACATCGGGAGGCATATGCATTGCTGGCTCGATACACTTTTCAAGAACTGATGAGCCTCGCGAAGCTGTCCTTTCTAGTTGTATACGAGCAGCTAAACTCGTGCTTCTATCTCCAGACGTGAAGCGCCTCAAACAACACTAAAAATCAAGGAATCAGTTAGAAGGAAGACGGCAAGCGAGTTTGTACATAAAGTGAACAACGAAATATGAATGTACCTGGACGAAAGAATGAGCGTACTTGGCCTTGGCTGTAAAGGATTTGCACTTAGAAACTTCAGTCTTCTCCTCAAGAATCAGGTGAGCGCATAGATGTCGGTCTTTAGCCAGCAAGGAAAAGTAGCCATAGTTACAGTCATCACGGCTACGAAGGGCCCCGAAAGGATACTCGCTGGTTGAAAAAATTGGTAACTTGTTAGGAGAGGGGATATCATGAAGGTTGAGCAGAAGACGAGTCTGGAAGTTCCAGAAAGATACCCAGTTTGGGGCATTTTGTCCCTTCCTGTCACGCAAAGGTTGGATCAAAGGAAGCTCAGCATAAAGAGAGGACACCCCCTTGCCACATAAAAGACTGTCATAGCAGCCCCAGTCCATGGATTCAGGCCACAACGAGGGAGCTACGGCGTCGTACCCAAATTGGGGGATAACGCGAACATGGTCGTATGGCACGGTGAATCGTTCATAGTCACCAGAAAACTCGATCTCTGATACGTACTCAAGTAGCGCGGGAAGAAACCCTCTTCGAACCCAGTTCACGAACCTACTGAGAGACCAATCGCTTGTAGATAGGAGATCAACAGAAAGAATGACGTACTGCTTCGGATTTAAGTCTTCCCAGAAGTCTGTGTCCTTATCCTCTAAACGGGTAGTATAGGGGCGACGCGTGAAGTAACGAGCGTCGTCGGCGATCAAGGCAAATGTCCGTTGGGGAGCTTCTGTATTATACCAGTGCCACTATTCGCTAGGAAGCTCTGGAACTTCAGCAGCTTGCTTGGGAGCCATTGCTACAAACGCTTCAGTGGATGTTTTGTTCAAAGAAGAAGAAAAGCAGGAAATCTACATCAAAGGCATAAAAGGGTTTAAATAAAACCACGAAGACCCGCAACCCTTGGGTACTGCCGAGTCAGCAAAAAGCTTTGGAATCCAAAAAATTTGATGCTTGATCTATCCCCGCCTCGAAAATGGGCGAATTTGGATGGTGTTTGATTAACTCAACAGAAGTCACGCTTCATCAAAAGCTAGACGGTGTTTCCCAAACCCTAGGCAATCATGGCTAAGACAGAGGGCTAAAAGGATTTGAATTTAAAATTCAAAAAGGCCCGCGTAAGCTCCACGAACGACTGATTTTCCGCGGCTGCACAACAAAAGAGCGCGTGATAATCGCGCAAAAGGGGGCTATTGTAGATACTGCTTTCCAGATAGACAAGTCATCGCCACGTGGCATCCATCCAGCACACCTAGCTGTGCTCCATCCACACCGGATCACCACCCGTGTTGATCCATGTGGGGCTACGAGACAGGGCCCCCGCGCACCACAACACGAGACTTTTAGGGACTTAGTGGTTTGGAGGC
Source organism: Linanthus parryae (assembly GCA_023055425.1). Taxonomy (NCBI): domain Eukaryota; kingdom Viridiplantae; phylum Streptophyta; class Magnoliopsida; order Ericales; family Polemoniaceae; genus Linanthus; species Linanthus parryae. Next base: position 72,464,810 of record JALGPY010000002.1, read on the forward strand.
TAGGGTAAGGCCCGTCGCGCGCATGCGACAACCAAGCTTGCGCGCGACCTCTGGTAACTAACTGAGAGATCCTAGGCTTACGTGTCCCATCAATGCAGCTGATCTCATAACGGTCTTCGATACGTGCGGGCAGGTGCGTAACGGTTCCTATATACACGGTCGAATGTGGCGTTGGGGGTTCTACCATTAAGCCGCCATTTATGGTGCACTAAACCCCCCAACGGTCACTTCTCCACTATATATAGGATCGTTAGCTCCCCGTTGCGACAGAAGACTCACAAGACACATTGGTCCAGTGCCATAGCTTACTGTCTCTCTCTCACAAACAGTTACCAGTGCTTACTCTCTCCCTACACACACCCTACAACTCTTCATGTTCTTATTCCCTACTTGAGGTGTACACTTGGAGATCTCTCGAGGATTTCCTTGTACACACTAGGCAACAAGAATATTGACATAGGGTAAGTAGGTATGGCACTCATGGTAGCCTTGATAAGAACTTTTCTACTAGCACAAGATAGACACTTGGCCTCCAACCACCCATTTTTATGTTCAATAATTCTATTGAAGGTAGCTGCTTTGGATCTTTGCTGAACATTGAAAGTCATAAATCCTTATCACCTTGTTTGAGTTGAAGAATACTTCTAACCAGCCTTTTTTGGATCCCCTTTATTGAATTTTATCAATTAGGGATTGAAAGATCAAACCCAGAAAATCATAGGAAGAAAGAGGGAAGAACAGTATGAAGAAAGAGAAACTTTCTTATTTCCATAATTGAGGCTAAAAGCCTTTTAACCAATTCGTTACAATGACAGCAGGTATCCACCAATAGGATAGTGACATCTGGCCATACACGAAGATAACAGAAATGCAATTAAGAGGATAAAGATGCTTCTAACAATGCTACTGAAACTCCTAACAATGCTACTGAAACGGGGTCGTTCTAATAAGTCTGACCCTTATTGTGCAAATAGACAGAAGATAACTTAATTATTTTAGAGTCCCTCAATTCTTAGGAAAGTGAAGAATAGGAACTTCAATACCCCCCTCAAGTTGGAGGGTGATCATCTAGCACCCCCAACTTACAAAATAAGACTGTTGAATACAGGGGCAGCAAGAGGCTTGGTGAGAAAATCAGCTAGCTGGTCTGCACTGCTCACATGCTCCAGTTGAAGCTCCATAGTTTGAACCAAATCCCTTATCATGTGACAGCCAAGCTCTATGTGCTTGGTTTTGTCATGACAAATAGGGTTGTGTGCCATATGAATAGCAGAACTACTATCACTGTAGATGAGTGGCACATTATTGATAGAAACCTGTAATTCTGTGAGAAGAGAAAGAATCCACTTCATTTCACAAGCTGTGACAGCCAGGGCTCTATACTTAGCTTCTGCTGAAATCCTTGAGATGACTTTTTGTTTCTTTGACTTCCATGAGACAAGAGATTTCCCAATAAAAACCAAATAACCTGTAGTAGACCTCCTTGTATCAAGACAGCCTTCCCAATCTGAGTCTGAGTAAGCTGTAATCTGGAGACTGGAACTGGAAGAGTAAATGATACTTTGTGCAGGATTTTTCTTGATGTATCTCAGAACATGATGAAGAGCATTTAAGTGATTGTGAGTTGGCTGAGAGACATATTGACTCAGCTTGTTCACAGCAAAGGTCAAGTCAGGCCTTGTATGACACAAGTAAAGCAGCTTTCCAATGAATTTTCTGTAAAGAGAATTGTCTTCATCACTGATAAATTCACTGTCATGTGCACTAAGATGAATATGAGCCACCATTGGAGCAGATGCTGTCTTGCAATGCATGTATCCACTATCTTCAAGAAGATATAATGCAAACTTTTGTTGGTGAACTGAAATGCTTAATCTGGTTCTTGAAAACTCCAAACCCAGAAAATAATTTAGATGACCCAAATCTTTGAGTTTGAAGTCTTTATGTAGCAACAGTTTGAATTGAGTGAGAGTTGCTAAGTCATTCCCAGCAAGAAGTATATCATCTACACAAAAAAGCAAAAGAATGAAAGTGTTTGCTGACCTTATGATGAACAGTGTATAGTCACTTTTGCATTCAGTGAAACCATGATCCAGGAGAGTGCGAGAAAAATTTTGAAACCACTGTCTTGAGGCTTGTTTGAGGCCATAAATGGCCTTTTGCAATTTACAGATTTGTATCCAGATGTCTTGTCATGTGAGGAAGTTGAGAATGTCGTAACCTTGAGGAATGTCCATATACACTTCCTCCTATAAAAGTCCATGCAAGAATGCATTGTCAACATCTAATTGAAGAAAATGTCAATCATAAATAGAAGCAAGTGCCAGAATAACTTTGAGTGTAGGTAATTTAGCCACAGGGGAGAAAGTCTCTGAGAAATCTATGCCTTCTATTTGTGTGTACCCTTTTGCCACAAGCCTTGCCTTGTACCTTTCTATGCTTCCATCTGCCTTGTATTTTATTTTATACACCCATTTGCATCCAATGGGTTTGTGTGTGGAGGCAAAGGGACAATACACGAGGTTCCATTTCTCTCAAGAGCATTGAGTTCTTGTTTCATGTCTTCTATCCAGGTGGTGTGTTGGATGGCTTCTTTGTGAGAATTAGGTTCAGTACAGTTTGTAAGGTATGAGAGATAAGAAGAATGTGGTATGAATGAATGGGTGTTTATGGCATAATCATATTTATGCACATTATTGGCTTTGGATTTGGTGAGAACATAATCTTTAGGTGCTGGGGAAGTTTAGTAGTTCTGGTGGAATGTCTAAGTGGTTGCTGTATGGGTGAAGGGTGTGTTGGTGATGGTTCCGGATTAGGATCAGAAACAATAAGAATATTGTCTTCAAAAGTGGCTGAGTTTGTAGGTGGTGGGTAAGTTTGAGGAGTGTCAAGTAAAGGGTCAATGATCATTGTTGAAAAGGGATCTTGTGATGCTTTTTGAGAATCTTTTGGATCAGAAAAGGGAAAGATGTTTTCATGAAAAACATCTCTAGATATTATAATGCAAGAATGATCCAACTCATATAACTTAAAACCTTTGATGCCATAAATATATCCCAAGAAAACACACCTTATAGCTCTAGCTTCAAATTTTACCTTCCATGAGCTAAGGTGGAAGCAAATGCTAAGCACCCAAAAACTCTGAGTTGACTGTAATCAGGGCATCTTCCATGCAGGAGTTCATAAGGACATATGTTATTCAATATGACAGAGGGGGTTCTATTGATAATGTAGGCAGCTGTGACTATGCAATCTCCCCAGAACCTTGTTGGGACATTAATTTGGAATTTTAGTGCTATAGCCACATTTAAAAGATGTTGATGCTTCCTTTCAACAATATAATTTTGTTCTGGTGTAGCAACACAACTGTATTCATGTAGGACTCCCTTTTGAGCAAAGAAGGACTTCAAATCCAAATCAGGAGCCTGATCACTTCTGACCTTCTTTATGCATATACCATATTGTGTCTGTACATGGTTGAAGAAATGTGGAATGACTGTACTTGCTTCTGATTTAAATTTCAATAAATAAATACAGGTAGTCCTGGTGCTGTCATCAACCAATGTAAGAAAGTACTGATGACCACTATAGGTTTTTGCCTTATAGGGACCCCAAGTGTCAATATGTATTAACTGTAATGGGGTAGTGGATATTTGGTTTGATTTAGGGAACGTCAATCTTTTCTGTTTGGCAATTGGGCAAATTTGACAACAAGCATTACTTGGTATTGCATGACACTTCAGCTGTGGTACCAAGAGATTAAACTTTCTGTGTGACAAATGTCCCAACCTCATATGCCAAATTTCTGCTTTTGTTTTCATTTCAGGAGTGATAATGGAGGTATGAACTCTTGCTTTTGAATCAGATAACTGTTTGTTACTTCCCTTGATGAAATACAAACCTCCATTTTTGGTTCCTTGTACCAACAAAACTTTTGTATCTTTGTGATATATCTTGCAGCTCTCATTGTCACACATAAAAATGCATCCATTTGACTTTGCAAGTTGTGACATAGACACTAAGTTGAATCTGAAATCAGGCACACATAATACATTCTCAAGGAGTATAGTATATGTGAGTTGTACCTTGCCAAAGTGTGTCACTGCCACCCTTTTTCCATTAGGAAGATGGACATAAGTTCCTTCTGTTCGGACTGCATCATGAAAAAGTGATAGTTGTGAGCACATATGATATGTGGCTCCACTATCTATAATCCAGCTGTTTGGTGTATGTTGAAGCTTTCCAAGATTGGTTTGTAGTGAAAAAGTACTAGTCACCCATCCCAAGAAATGATTCATAGATGACAAGTCATTCTTGTTAAATTGCTGCATTGGATTGTCATAGCTCAAATGGGGCTAGAAGAGCCAGCACTGTGCATATTGTTGACTTCTCCTGCATTGTTGACCTTTAAATTCTGCAAGTGTGAGCTGACTAATGAGGCAATCTGCTGAACTTGAATTGGAGTTAGCTCAATACCAGAAGTTTGCAAGGTTGAGGTCACATTGTTTGCTTGAGCTTTGTATTGTTGATTCTGTCTTGGCTTGTAATTTGGAGGATATCCATTCAATTTCCAGCACTTCTCCTTAGTATGTTCAGTGTATCCACAATGGCTACAAGTCACCTTTGGCTTGTTGGTGAATTTTGGAGGTCCAACATAGGCAGCAGAATGTGGAGTTGAATTAGGAGTAGGCAATAAAGAATTACTTGTACCACTGATGTTGTTTCCAGAAAACATTGCCATCTTTGGTATTTGATCATGAAAATTTGTGCTAATTTCCCTCAGACATTCATGTTGTAAAACTTTAGCAAATACATGATTCAAATGGGGTAAAGGATCCATCAACAAGATATGTTCCCTGACTGCAGAATATTGCTCATTTAAACCCATCAAGAACTGCATAATCCTTTCTTCCTTAGCCATTAACATATAGGAATTTTGTGCACCACATTCACAGTTAGGTATGCACTTATAATTCTTATAATTAGAAAGTTCATCCCACAATGTTCTGATTTTGGTGTAGTAGTTTGTAATACTCATATCTCCTTGCCTTAGTCCTGAAATTTTTCTAGATAACTGGAAAATTCTAGGTTTGTTTCTTTGAGCAAACCTTTCTTGCAAATCAACCCAAATTTCATGAGATGTGGATCTATACACCACACTACCTCCAATTTCTTTTGAAACAGAGTTTAATAGCCAAGAAATTACCATAGAATCGCACCTTGTTCATAGAAGAGATTCCGGTGTTCCAGTAGTCGGACATGGAAGAGATCCGTCGAAAAATACTAGTTTATGCTTTTCCATCAACGCAACCTTCATGGCTCTCACCCATGGATAATAGTTTTCCCCAGTTAAGATCTGGCTAACCAAGAGATGTCCAGGGTTGTCTCCGGCTGATAGAAAATATGGGGAAGAGTGGTCAATTCCACGGTTCCCGAGCTCAGTCAAAATTTTTCAGTGTTCGCCATTTACAGTTTTTGGCGAAAACAAGAGATCCAGAAATTCGAGAAGGTTAAGCAATAGTAGAAGAAGAAGAAGAAGAAGAAGAAGAAGAAGAAGAAGGAGAAGAAGAGAGAGAGAGTTGTCTCTAAAGGAAGGAGAAGAAGATAATCATATGCCATAACCTGACTCTGATACCATATTGAATTTTGTCAATTAGGGGTTCAAAGATCAAACCCAGAAAATCATAGGAAGAAAGAAGGAAGAACAGTATGAAGAAAGAGAAACTTTCTTATATCCATAATTGAAGCTAAAAGCCTTTTAACCAATTCGTTACAATGACAACATGTATCCACCAATAAGATGGTGACATCTAGCCATACATGAAGATAACAGAAATGCAATTAAGAGGATAAAGATGCTCCTAACAATGCTACTGAAACTCCTAACAATGCTACTGAAACGGGGTCTTTCTAATAAGTCTGACCCTTATTGTGCAAATAGACAGAAGATAACTTAATTATTTTAGAGGCCCTAAATTCTTAGGAAAGCGAAGAATATGAACTTCAATACCCTTTGACATTATTGCTAAAGAAAAATGCTGATTTATCCTTGTTGACTTTATGTCCTAAGACCTCCTCATACAGCTGCAGACATAAGTTGATGTTCTTTGCTTCCTCAAGCTTAGGTCTTGCCAAAATTACCAAATCATGAGATGGTGGATGGGGGATCAACTTCTACCAATCTTGACACCATGGATCCAATTATTGTCAGCTGCAAAATTGAGAATCCTAGATAGAATTTCAGAATGACCGTAAGGAACCCCATTGATCATGGAGAAGCTGGTAGTTGAGATGCATTCCATGATCCACATAATAAAGTGAGTAGGGAATTTGAGCCAAGTCAGCACCTTCCTTATCAGCTCCCAATGCAACATGTCATATGCCTTTTCCATGTCTACTTTTACTGCCATTAGACCTCTTTGCCCGTCTTCTTCTTCATGGTATGTATAACTTCATAAAGGATTATTACATTGTCTTGGATGTTCCTCCCTGGTACAAATGCAACTTGAAAAGGACTTATAAAGCTGTCCACAAAAGGCTTAATTCTAACCGCAAGTATTTCTTGAATAACATTATAAATGACATTGCATAGGGTGATTGATATTCAGTGGTTAACTTTTGAAGGGGAACTGGTTTTGGGATAAGAGCAACAAAAGTGGCATTCATACTAGCATTTAGCTTACCAGAAAGAAAGAAGCTCCTAACTGTAGAACAATAGTCATACCTACTATATTCCAAAAGTGTTTGAAGAAGAAAACTGACATACCATCTGGACTAGGTGATTTGTAGTTGTCCAGTTGGAATAATGTCTACTTAATCTCTTGATTGTATGGAGTGCTACACAGTACATGCCAACTATCATGGGTACCTTCGTCTTGGACTATTTCCTTAAACCATTCAGGAACCTAGATGTCGATGGTGTTGAAGTCAAAGAACCCTTCATAGAAACTTGTAATTTCTTTTCCTATATCCTCCTTTTTCTTAGCCCATCTACCATCCATCTTCTGCAGCATTCAATTCTATTCCTCTCCCCCTTAATTGTAGCAAGAGTATGAAAGTACCTGGTGTTAGCATCACCTTCTCTCAGTCATTGTTTTTTGTGTTTTTTTTCTTAACAACATATTTTTTTCTATGAAGTAGTTCTTGCCACCTTTCTTGAGCCTCATCTCTTCTTCGATATCAAGATCATCTTCCTTTTGGACCTTCAGGAAAGCTTCAATAGTCTTGTTAATCTCATATCAATCCAACGAAAATGTTTGTAGTTCCAGATCTTCAGAGCCTCCCTAGTTTTTTTTGTTTTTTTTAATTGAAGATACCACGAGCTTAAACCATCTCTGTTAATTCAAGTATTCCAAGCATTAGCTTGACACTCTCCACCTTGAAATCATATTTCAATATAATTGGAATGTGATCAGAGAGGTAGAGGTTGTCTTAAGAATTATTGCTGCTTTGGAAAAATCTGTTCACCATTCACCATTCGCAAATGGTCTTTCTATCCTTTCCCTTATGAACGTTTCCCTTTTCCAACCATTAGCTCAGGTGAAATTAGCACCACTGTAGGCAAGGCCTATTAAGCCTGCTTGAAAGATTAATTGTGACAGTCCTCCATTGGAACTTTGAGCTACATTGAGACCCGCTTCTTATCTTTTTAAGCAATGACTTCATTGAAGTCACCAACAAATACAATAGGGAGGTTGCAGAGATTGGTAGTGTAACTTAACAAGTGCATTAAGTTGGTTGATCCAAAGAAGATAGACATGCTGAAGTTGAGAAATTCGGCTGAAACATCCCTAAGAGTTGGCAATCATGGAATTTGGAGAAGCGCATTTTTTATAACCGAAATGGAATGAGAGAGTGATGAAACGAAGAACAAAAAAGAGCAAGATTGCACAACGATATGACGTGGTTCACTAGTTTCTACATCCACAACCAAACCAACCAATTTATTGATGAGAGAATTCGATTACAATCAACCACACTCAAATCCACGACCCTAGGTACATAGAGACTAACTTGAGCCCCAAGAAACAACATAAAGCTTCTAAAACGGATTATGAACCAATTCAGCCGCCCCCAACCTAGACCCATTCGCAAGAATGATCGGGCCATTCGCAAGAATGGCTTTCGTGCCAAAGCCTTGACACATTCGTGCGAATCGACAGAAAACCCTAGACTTCCAATGCAGCTTCGTCTTCCTCCGTTGCTTGCTCCAATGCCTCAATGCTTTCCTAATTGTAAAGCTAGAGTTTTTGTATCACTTTTATAACATCATTATTTCCATCTCTTATCAATATGAGGTAGATTGCCACTTGCCACTTGCCAAAAGATGAGTCGTCCGCATGGATACCATATTGCAACAAGTTGAAAGGTTAATTACCATGAATGCTGCAACTAAATTTACGGATATCAAAACCGTACAAAAAAAACTATGCAATGCAATTTTGTAGGGATGGCAATGCGGTCCGCTCCGATCACAGATCCGGGATGATTCTACCCTAATGGAGCGGTCCGAATCCGATCCATTTTCTTTTGGATTAGATTTGGATCATAAAAAATGTGATCCGTTCGGATTTCGGATCGGATACGGATCATAGTTGTAAATATCAGTTGATCCGATCCGAAAGTTATATATTTGTTGATCCGATCCCTTAGCAATATATTTATTATGTAATATAAAACATATGAATTTATGACCCCATGTGTGAGCGAAATTACAAATATGCATAGTGTTGACCCGTGACCCGTTTACACTAACAGATCGGGTTCAGACTATTTTAGAGATTCGTTACTTGATCCGATCTAGATCCGATCCGTATCCGAACGGATTCTGATTGAATTTGGATCACGAGAGTACATTTCAGATCAAATCGAATTATATACAGATCCGATCCAAATCCGATCCAAATCCAATCTGTTGTCATCTTGTTCTTTCTTTTTGTTGTTGAGGGAATCCTTCATTTAATTGTTACTAAAATTTAATACTTCCTCCATATCACTACTAGTATTTCTCTACGCTTTGACTTTTTGACTAGTATACGGGTCACTTTGACGGGGTGATTTGGATCGCAAAAAGATACGATTTCTTAATAACTTTTTCACCATGTTATAGAACAAGTTTTACTCTAGAACATCATGAATAAATCATCAAAAAATTAGATCGTTTTACTATCCACCGAGTCAAAGTGACCCAATGAATAGTGACAGTCAAAACGTAGAACAAGAGACGCTACGGAAGAAGTATTTCTCTTCGAATATACAATCAATATTTAAATTTGCACAAAACACAAGTTTGTCACATCAAAATTCGGATCTTGCGACATCAAACCAACAATGAACCAGGGCCACATTTTCTCAGAAAAAAAAATGCCACATGTCCCCGATATTCAGAAATGTAATGAATGTATTATCCAGGTTTTATCAAGTCAGATTCAGCTATTGTCAATCTGATCCTAATTTTGGTGACAAAAATCTCAGAGACAATATTTTTTGATTAAATTAAATTCATGTCACAATCTCATAAACTCGCTCAGCCCAAATAGCCCATTCAAATTGTGTGGTAAAAATGTCGTCGGCACAGAAGTACAGTTGTTTAAGCCTTAAGGTATGCCTTCCTATTTGTACTTGCTACACACCCCACAAATATCCATCAACAATTTCAATGGACCATTCTGTCCTCCAGATCCTCCTCACAATTTTCTTGCCGTTGACAGTTTTAGTATTCCGCCGTCGACGCTCTTGCAGCCCATCCCCGTCGTCACCAACTTCGTCTCCGCCGTCGCCGCCGAGTCTCCCGATTATCGGCCACCTCCACCTCCTCACCGACAAGCCCCACCACTCCCTAGCCAAACTCGCCCAAAAACTCGGACCCATCATCTACCTCAAACTCGGCCGAGTCCCCACCGTCGTCATCTCCTCCGCCCAACTCGCCGGACTCGTCCTCCGCACCCACGACGCCGTCTTCGGCGACCGCCCCCAACTCGTCTCCGCCCAGTACCTCTCCTTCGGCTGCTCCGACGTCACATTCTCCCCCACCGGCCCGTACTGGCGCCAAGCCAGAAAAATCTGCATGGCCGAGTTACTCAGCCCGAAACGAGTCAACTCGTTCAAACTCGTCCGTGAACAACAAGTGAACCGCCTGATAACCACCCTCTCGAGCCGGGCTGGGTCCGCGGTCAACCTCAGCGAGCTACTCTTCAACCTAGCGAACGACGTGCTCTGCCGAGTCGCGTTTGGGAAGCGGTTTTTGACTGAGTCGAATCACGAGTTGGGGCGGGTTCTGACCGAGACGCAGGCTCTGCGCGGGGGGTTGTGCGCGGGGGATTTTTTCCCCGAGTGGGGGTGGGTCAACTCGGTGAGTGGGATGAAAAGGAGATTGGAGAAGAACTTGAAGGAGTTGAGAGAAGTTTGTGATGAGATCATACGTGAGCATGTGGAGAAGAGAGAGGGGAGAGGTGTTGAATGTGACGTGTCGGGCGAGGAGGATTTTGTGGATGTCTTGCTACGTGTTCAACAGAGTGGGGATCTCGATGTGCCCATCACAGACGATAATCTCAAAGCTCTGGTTCTGGTGAGATCTCTTGTCATGCATTCGGCTTAAAATTTCGGCGTGATTATTTTGCGTTTTGCGTTATGTCATACGACTCTGTTTCTTCTCTTTCTTCCTATTTTTCGCTGGGTCACTTTGACCCGGTGATTTGGATAGCAAAACGAAGCAATTTTTTGACAATAGTGTTGTAGAAATGCCATTAAAAATTTATCAAAAAATTATATCGTTTTGTCATCTAAATTGTCTGGTCAAAGTGACCCAACTACGAGTGAAAAAGTCTATAGAGAGAGAAAGAGAAGAAACGGAGTGGTATGTGTTGGGTTTGTTTAACAAAAAAAAAATGAAAAAAAAAAAAAAAAAAAACAAACAAACAAACAAAATTCACTGTTTTAGAATCCAAATATAGGTTGACACTTGACACTTGAAAGTAGCTCAAAGGAATTACAAACTTGCAAATAGGTGCTAACTCAAGTGATAAAACATTTGCAGGTTTTGGGTTCAAACTATGTAGACGACAAATATGTTACAAACTCAAGTTTTTTTCTAAGAGATAGAGTGTGTATAAAAGACGATTTTTAAACGTTCTTTTATAATTTAAAAAAAAAAAAAAAAAAAAAAAAAAAAAAAAAACTCCACTGATCCGTCTCAATATTTTTAGTCCCCTAGTCTATTTGGCTGTCCCAAAATTTGTGTTTACTTTCCTCTTTTTGTAGCTTATCATATTGCAACTTCTTTTATTTGCCAGGTAAAAAGCGTGATATCATCAAACAGAGTAGTTTGACAAAAAAAAAAAAAAAAAAAAAAAAAAAAAATCAAAAAATCAAACAGAGTATTAAGTAATGGACTTTTTAATGGACTTGATAAAGTTTGTGGGTGTGTAAAGATTACATGCGCCTTAAAATATTTGGGCCAAAATATTGTGACAAAGGGAGTACTATGTTCTTATAAACTTTCCAAAGCAATGCCGTGAGTCTAGGGGTCACAGGAATTGAGTGTTAGGGCTGTGTTATACCTCACCAGAATATTGCTTGGAGCTGAACTTTCTTGCATTGTTTCAATAGCTGAAATTTAAACCAAAAAATCGAACTATTTTCTGCTAACACGATTTCAATTTGTGAGATTATTTTCAATTTGGGTTGTCTCGATCTGCTTGCAATATGAAAATATTAAGGTGGTTGTGATGGTGGTGGTGACTATGTTTTAGATTGAAACTACGTGGAAGATAAGATATATGCGGGAATTTGGGTGATTGTGGTTTTTGTGGAGGCTGACTTGGCGTGATGTGATGACCGGAATCTTGTTTTTGGTTTAATTGGGTGTTCAGCTCTCCTCGCCAATGTTATTGGATTTTTGAATCAAGTCGTGTTGGGTAACGTTAGTTTGTTGTGGTAATCTGGTGTGGTTGATTGCGTACTTCACCTTAAGACTCTTGTTATTCATCTTCACCATGTTCCTCATCTTCAACAGACCTGGTGGTGAAACGTTTGCAATGCCTACTCTGTTATATTTTGTTTACTTTTCAGATTTACTACGCGAGCACTAAATTCTACTCCATTATAAAACCAAATGCAGGACATGTTTGTCGCCGGAACTGATACAACTTCATCAACGATCGAATGGACAATGACCCAACTCGCCAGGCACCCTAGAGTGATGACGAAAGCCCAAGAGGAAGTTCGTAAAACCGCAGCAACAAAAGGAACAGTAGAAGATACTGACCTCCAACACCTCCATTACCTGCAGGCTGTGATAAAAGAAACAATGCGACTCAACCCACCAATCCCCTTACTCGTGCCCAGAGAATCAACGGAAACTTGCATTCTACACGGCTACACAATACCTGCTAAAACTAGAATTCTTATCAATAGCTACGCCATAGGCCGGGACCCAGATTCGTGGGAGAATCCACTAGAGTACCGTCCTGAGAGGTTTCTGGAAAACAACATTGATTTTAGAGGTCAGGACTTTCGGTTTTTACCGTTTGGGGGAGGTCGTAGAGGCTGCCCGGGTTTTGCGTTTGGATTGGCGACGGTCGAGATCGCTCTGGCTCGGCTACTCTATCATTTTGACTGGTCATTGCCTGATGGATTAGGTACTGATGATTTGGATTTGGAGGAGGTTTTCGGGTTAGCCGTGAGAAAGAAATCAGCCGTAGTACTCGTTCCCAAGTACCCCCATGTCTTAGACAAGTAATGTTCAGTCCTGAGTTTCATTTCCTGTTTCCTAAGCTTGACAGTGCGATACATACACTATGACATCGTGTACCAACATTTCTGATTTTACTGACATGTCGCCCCCAACAATATGATAAAAGATATCTGCATTAAAGGGCGCGACGTCAGTTAATAAATACTGCCTGGTGGGAGTTATCTGTTAACTCTCATAGTGTATGTATTGCATTGTCAGTGAACATATATTGCATTGTGGTCACATCTCAAAAGTTCCAAATTATAAGACGAATGCAAGATCTTCTACAGTGTACTGGTGTATTATCATCTCCTTGCAGTTTATTTGCTTTTCATGTGCGTGCGCCTCACGTGTGGTACGAATTGGTGTTGCGTATATGCATCTTTACGAACTAAGAAGTAACAAACTATACCTTTCAACTGCACGGACGATGCCAAGTTGTGATTTCATCATTCCATTTCACTTGTTACTTGTCTCCAAAAAAACAAGAACCGCGAGTATACAACATTATCCACACAAAAATTGCTACTCTACACGATCGTGCTCCAAGTTCTTGCACTTGAAGACCAGAAAGGATCCAGGCCGGGTTGACCCCTGATCCAATCCTTGGCAATATGAAAACTCGTGACCTCTAAGCGATATTTACAGTATACTTCTTCACCCATATTGCAATATCTTCTGCACAAACCTGTGCCTGTGGCGTCTTGATGAGCACGTCGAGTGTTGCAAACTCATGCACCGCGTCCTTATAATCAAGAACTGTGGCATCCACATTTGCTTTTTGGAGCTCCGCCGAGTAAGCAATGGCCCTATCCCTCATCCAATCGTGTTCTGCCACGACGATGAGTGTAGGAGGCATGTCTGAAAGAGGGGTTTGTCTGCCTGGGATGAGGGGATTGGCGGCTGGGTGGTCTAGGTCGAACTGTTTTTTGGGTAAGAAGAGCTTCCATGCGAGTATGCTTGTGGCTTTGTCGTAGAAGTAGGAGTTTGCAAGCCTGATTTCGGAGTGAGTTGGGATGGTGCCGATGAAGAAAGGGTACATCAGCACTTGTGCCACCACTTTTAAGGGTTCAAAGGCTTTGCCTGCTTCCATGGCTTTTTGAGCTACGTAATCGGCTATGTTTGAGCCGCAACTCACCCCCAGGAGGACACACCTATTCAATGGAAGAATCAGTGGTTATTACTTGATTCAATTTAGACTGGAAGGAAGAAGGAAAAAAGACGCATACATGTCCTTGTGAGTGCATACCAAATGAATGAACTCACAAGGACAATGGATGCATCAGAAAATGAATCACAGTGCTAATTAAGTAACTTTCTTCCCATTGCTGTTTCTGTTGAATATATTGTGTTTTTCACATTAGCGACGCTATTTTCTTCCTGATGGAACAGTTTTAGTATTTCACTAGTCCTGAATCCTGATGCAACTACAAAAACGTTATCCCATGCTTTAGCTATCTTTCCATTAGAAGTTTGAAAACATCAGAAGTCTGGATAATAGTGATAACTAAGTGACAGATAAGGCCAGCCATGTAGATTGAAGCTAATAGCTTCCTGAACATCTCTCTTGTAGCTTTTGCCAAAATGGGTGTATTATCATCATTACTATGTTTCAGATGACTTATGGTTTCTGTGATTGTCTAGAGGTCTTGTGTTCCATGGTTGAGGACTTCAAGAGTTGCCTGCTTGCCTTCTTAGAGCTTGGATTTTTTTTAGATCAGCTATCTCTCAGTGTGGTTTGTAGGCTATTACGTGAGAGTGCCGATCCAAAGAGCAGCGGCAGTGAGTTTCTCTTTTCGGTGTGTTTAGATAGAAAGATTATTGGATTATATTACTCCATAATCCAACTTTTAAATGTGTGGTTAGGAAACAGATATACATAATGAAGGTTTCGATTAGTGTTTAGTCCATAATCCTTCTTCTGTCTCTATAGGGTGTGGTTGGGTACAAGGATTACTGGATTATATTACTCCACAATCCAGGTTTCGAATGTGTGGTTAGAGACAGAGATACATATTCAAAAGTTCAATTATTGTCTAGTCCAATTATCCTTCTATCCAAGCATACCCTTCAATGTAGTAGCTCATTTGCTGGGCCTCAAACAGATTACATGAAAGCAATTTATAGGCAAAGTCCCTAATCACTGATCATCCATTCTCATTTCAGCAGCTACTGTGAATGTAACAACACCAAATAGGACTAGTTAGATCTTAATCATTTTCTTCCATTGAGAAACTACAAAGTAGATGATACCTGGAAGGATCTCCATGAGCAGCTAACCACGGCTCCACCGTAGACGCCGCAGTCCCAAATCCATCAACAATCCCTTGCCGACGAACATCCAGCCTCATCGCATCCCCACCAACAACACACTCAGCCAAATTCGCTTGCCTCCCCAACCACTCCAACACCTTCACCCCATCCTCAAACGCCGCCGGGTACACACTCTCCGGCGCCAGCCTGTACCCGACCGCCACCACGATCGTGTCCATCAGCCTCGCCATCCGCCTGCAGAACACATCGTTCGAAACCGTGTCGTTCCCCCCGCTCACAAACGCCCCCCCGTGGAACTGCAGGACCACGGGCAGCTTCCGGAGGCTGCGGCACCTCTTGTCCACCTCCGGCGCGTAGCCTCCGTACGCTCCCCTGTCGGGAGAGGACGGAGGTCTGGCGGACTCGGGAAGGAAGATGCGGATGGAGAGAGAGGTGAGGGGGTCGATATGGACGTCCTTGGTGGCGACGCCGTCGGAGAAGGAGGGGTTGGGGGCGGCGATTGGGTCTTCGGAGGAGCGTGAGGTGACGGCGAGGGATTCGAGTAGGCGTTTGAGGCGGTACTTGAAGAGAACGTTGAAGAGCTTCACGGAAACTCCCGGCATTTCTCTTAGAAGATGATTTTGATTTCTTTTGTTTTTCAGACCTGTATCAACATGGAAGTGGGTTGATACAGGTCTGTGTTTTAGAGGCAGAGAGGAAGGGGTTTCAGTTATGAAGAAGCTTCTTCTTCGTCTTCTCTGTGGGGGGATTAAACGGCGGATAGTTATGGACATGAAGGCACGTACGTTTTGGTTGAGAGAAGCGGGAAAAGTGGGAACGCATGAAGGTCGTGATCACTCTCACCCCCACCACGTGGCCTCACCTTGTTTGTTGGTTAGATTCAACATTTTAAGGACGACTAGTTCCTGCACGGGGCAGAAAATATATGCAAGAAAATGGTTCTTGACCGTGGCTAATACTTAGTTAACGGGGATGGCACAATTTTAACGTCTTTGTATCTTCTGTTCTAAAAAAAACGTCTTTGTATCTTCTGATTGTACAGAACTGCGGCGTTTCAGCATCGAAAACCTCTTTATCATGGTGTCAGCAGGCCGGGCCGAGTTGAAGGGGGCTGTGAGAGAGGGCGTCGGCTTAAGGACGGCTCGGGCTCGGTTGGAGGGAGGCCAAGTCAAACCGCACTGGCTTGGGGGCATGGCTGGGATTAGGGGGCTGGGCCGGTTCGGGTGTTGGGGGGGGGGGGGGGGGGGGGGTCCAGGGCGGGGCCGTTTTTAAGCCTGGGCCAGCCCCGTTGACCTCTTTATTATTTCTTGCTCAAATTACCAAGGCAGTGAGGAGTTTCTGGTGGGATAATAACCCATGTGCCAAGAAGTCTTCCTGGTATCTTGGAGTAGGACTAAGAAGTACGAAGAAAGATACGGGTGTCAGATACCATACGGGATCGAACACCAAATACATTATTTTTCTTAAAAATACACAGTAAGGATACACTATTACACATGTGTGTGTGTGTATATATATTATAAACAACCTAATTATTGAATTACAATAAAAACATTGCTTTTATTTTCATCAATATTCATTAAAATCATAGCTGCACTATAATCTCTTAAAAACAAGATCAGAAGAAAAAATTCTTATTTGACAAAAGACTAAACTAAAAAGTTAAGAATGCCTCTCAACTGGTAAGGAGCTGGGGCGAGAGATACCCCAGTTTACACGAAGGGCGAAGAAAGGATATGGGGAGAGAGACAGCCTTGCAGGGAGTTTGTTGTGTCCTTTCGGTTCGAGAGAGTGTGACAGAATTGAATAGGTGAATTTTGTGGTTGAAGAATCCACATCCTTTTTATACCACACATCAACTAATTAATTGCATATTAGACATTAATTTTTAAATTATTTCATCTAACCCTTGAAGGTTTTAATAAATTTTCCTTTCAAAAAAAAAAATTGACATTACAATACAGCCGAATCCCATCCGTGTCCCAGCCTTATCCTTGGAAGCTGATACTAGGTGGATTATAGGCAAGGGTTATGCAGTCAGTTTCTTCAATGGAAGGTGGGTTACTTCTTTACCTGAAGGGAAGCTACAAGGCCAATATCATAGATCAGAAAGTAAAAGTCAAAAGAATTCAATTAATGAACACATGAAGTGTTGGAGGTTGTTGGCTCTTAAGAATGTGAGAGGACCTTAAGGCTGTTCTTCAAGTCCACATCCCTATTAACAGTCAAGATTATAGAAGAGTTTGGAGATGGATCTGTGATGGTGAGTACAAAGTGAGATCAGGTTACAGGACATCACAGATGGATATTAGACAAGAAAAAAGAAAAGAAGGGTCCAAAAAGAAGAAGGAATGCACTAGTCAAGAAAGTTGAAGATAAAGTTTCTGTTTGGAAGCTAAAGATTCCTTTTGACTTGAAAACTTTATGTTGGACAGTGATTTCTAATGTCTTGTCTGTTGGAGAACAATCGAAACTGGACCGAAAATAAGAAGATGGAGAAGAAGCAGAAACAGAATTGTATGATAGAAAGTAACTAAGTAAAGACAAATTGAAATACTTATAAAAGTCGTCAAATATGAATAGTAATTAGAAACGATCTCGAGCATTGGCTCGATGTCCTTAAGGCTTTATTTGCTCCCTTTGGTACTGCTTGATCCGGAACAAACCGCCTCCCAGGATAATCGTCTCTCACCATGCAAGAAGTCAGTACACCGCTTACACCCTATGAACCGCAATGGCATGGCATCTCTCTTGAAGGAATTGAATTGGAATATAGGAATTCGAAATTCTGAAAGTTGTAGGTTCTACAAAGTGTAGGAAGACTTTGTAGGGAATTATGAGAGTAGAAGGAAAATGTTGGAATGCATAAATGGGTGGAGAAGCCCTCTATTTATAATAGAGTAGGTACCCTTCAAAGGGGTGAAAATGAATAGATGTGTCTATTCATGGTAATAACTAACTTTGGATGTTAGTAACTAACAATAACTAACTTTGGTCGATAACTAATAAAATTATTAGCAATTCTAACAATTATTAATTTGCGACTTTAATTAATAACGCACCCAAAGTTAAATTGCGTCCATCGAAGGACCTATTTGCACACCCATAATTTACAATAATTTTCATTCACCCGTAACTTATTTTGGACAACTCTCAATTGTAGATTTACCATCTCCGAATGAGAATTAAACTCTACATATTTTACTATCCAAAATTTAAAGTTTTCCAACAATCCCCCACATGAATGACAAATTGGTATAAGATCCGGAATAATCATAGAGGATATTTAGAGAGATACCAAACGAGTGATAATCGCATCGAGAAGGTGGCCAAGGACTTTGAACCTCTCTTAGTGGAATACTATCGGATATACTGGATTGCCAGTGGTGAAACGCCTTGAACTGCTTTCCGTGGTGTATACCTAGACAATAGTACCCACGCGGTTATCATCCTTCCATATTAAGTTCTCATTTTCGTGTCCGTTTTGGCCTTGGAGAACTTAGTCCTGGTTTCGTGAGTGGTCTTAGAGAATTTAGCCTCGTCATTCTCCTAGAACCGGCTGCCAGTTCCCACTCATATAGGTGAGTCTCAAAAGAGTATCTTGCCATACCCCACTTGGTTTTATCCCCCAATGTATGAGCTCATTAAAAGCTAATCGCTTATCCTTACCAATGCAAGCGTCACTCAGTGTCGTCCTAAGAATGGGTTTGGAAATAAAATTTCCTATAGTGACTATATTTGCACAGTAATTAGGTTGTCCCTTTTGAACCTAGTTCTTGGGATCTCCAATCATCTAGGTTGGGTTTTCCGTTACGTGCAACTCAGAGAGATAGGCTTTTGTCCCATTCCCCTTGATGACGTAAACAATTGCTCTCTTGTTAACCCTATGGGCAACGGATTTGCTAGTTTTTACGTACTTTTCACACGATCGATCGATATAATTATGTTCGAGAGCAAATGTCCAATGGTGTTATGTATACGACGTATATGTCTAGACTTGCCATTGTAAATGGTGATTTGGTCCCTTCCAATTGCCGATTGACTATCGCAATGAATGCAGATAGCTGGCATCGGTTTTGGCCACTTAGGAAGTTCTTCTAAAAATTGACGAAGCCACTCGGCTTCCTCTCCAGTCTTATTTAACGCAATGAATTTCGATTCCATTGTGGACCTTGCAATGCAAGTTTGTTTTGAAGATTTCCAAGACACGGCCGCTCCTCCAAGGCTAAAAACATACCAGCTTGTGGACTTAGAGTCCAATGTGTCCGATATCCAGTTGGCATCACTATACCCTTCCAGTACTGCAGGATACCTAGTAAAGTGTAGTCCATATGATAAAGTATATCTTAAATATTTTGGCACTCGAGTCACTCATTTCCAATGTTTATCACTTGGATTACTAGTGAATCGACTTAACATTCCAACTGCTTGGGCAATATCGGGCCTTGTACAATTCATGAGGTACATTAAACAGCCAATTACTCAAGCATATTCGACTTGTCTTACAATTGCACCATGGTTCTTGGCGAGATGTAAATTAAGATCCATGGGAGTCTTAACTATCTTGCCATCGTTCTTGTCGAATTTCTCAAGAATCTTCCCAACATAGTGCGATTGAGATAATGAGTATCCATTCGTCGTTCTAGTGATTTCCATCCCTAAAATAACGTCAGCAATACCCATATCCTTCATATCGAACTTTGTTGTCAGCATTTTCTTAGTTGTTTTAATGATAGTTGAATTACTTCCCATAATTAACATATCATCAACGTACAAGCACACGATGACATATCCATCACGAGTGGTTTTACTATAAACACACTTGTCAGATTCATTAATATGAAATCCATTTGATAATATGGTATTATCAAATTTGATAAGCCATTTTTTCGGAGCTTGTTTGAGACCATAAAGAGATTTTACCAAACGACATCCCTTATTTTCTTGCCCAGGAGCAATAAAACCCTCAGGTTGTTCCATGTAAATCTCTTCGTCTAATTCACCATTTAAGATGCAATCTTAACGTCCATTTGGTGAATTTCAAGATTATTTATAGCTGCAATAGCTATAAGCATGCGAATGGACGTTATCCTTGTAACTGGTAAGTAGGTATCGAAATAATCAATACGTTCCTTTTGTTTATAACCTTTTGTGACAAGTCTATTCTTATACTCGTCAATTGAACCGTCAGGTTTAAGCTTCTGCTTAAAAACCCACTTACAGCCTAACGCTTTACTTTCTGGTGGAAGACTCACCAATTCTCAAGTATGATTTTGAAGTATGGATTCAATTTTCATATTCACTGCTTCATTCCAATATGACGCCTCGGTACTAGACATAGCTTTCTTGTAGGTTTGAGGCTCATTTTCTACCAAGTAGGTTAGAAAATCCGGGCCAAATGTTGTAGCAACTTTTGTCCGCTTGTTACGTCTAGGTTCGTTTTCCATTTCGGACTCTTGTGATGTTGATTCCCGTGTTCTTTTATTAGAACTTTGTTCATTCTTCTCTTTGTATGGAAATACATTTTCGAAGAATGATGTGTTGCATGACTCAAAAATAGTATTTTCGTGTATGTCTTCGATTTCTGATTTGATAACCAAAAATCGATATGCACTACTATTATGAGCATACCCGATAAAGACGTAATCTACTGTCTTCGGTCCAAGTTTCACCTTTTTAGGTAATGGTATTGCCACCTTTGCGAGACACCGCCACACTTTGAGGTATTTGTAAGATGGCGGTTTTTCTTTCCATAATTCATATGGAGTTTTGCCAACATTTTTCCGAAGTATCCTATTAAGGATATGGTTGGCCGTTAATAAGGCTTCCACAAGTTCTATGGTAATCCCGAACTTAGGAGTAATGCATTTAGCATCTCTTTTAAAGTCCTATTCTTCCTCTCGGCTACGCCATTTTGTTCAGGCGAATAGGGTGTCGTAGTTTGGTGTATAATTCCACTTTCTAGACATATGTCCTTAAGTGGTGCCTCGTATTCTCCACCACGATCGCTACACACCATTTTGATTTTCTTTCCCAATTGATTTTCCACTTCATTTTTATAATGTTTGAACATGTCAATTGCTTCATCTTTACTTCGTAGAGGATAGACATAGCAATATCGTGTACAATCATCTATAAACGTAATGAAGTACTTCTTTGCACCTCTTGTTTGAAGAAACTTTAAATCACAAATATCCGAGTGGATTAATTCAAGAGGCGCAGTAGTTTTTGTTTTCAATTGGTCGAAAGGATGCCGAAATATAAGTTATTCCAAAATTTATTATTTCGTATGCCTAATTCAAGCACATATACCCACTGAATAAATAAATCATAAGTGCTATGAAACTCTCTTATGCCCATGAGTACTTTGAAACTCTTGATATATGTTCTCTAACAAGTGACGTCATGATGTAGTAAAATAACAAATCATAAGTACTATAAAAACTCTTGATTTGCTAGACACTAAATCGACAACCCATGAGTACTTTGAAACTCTTGGATTTCCATGAGTGCTTGAAACTCTTGTTACGTCAAATAAATGATCTGTTGATAAATAGACCCCCACAAGGCATATGACATGTTTCCGTTTTACAACGAAAATATTTCAATACGTATATGTTCAAGATCAACGTGCTCTAAACTAACGAACGACAACACAATACTTATGTTAGTTTAAATCATCTCATACGAAGGTTTTATTTCGACATATCCCAAAACATTGAATATTCATATTCAATGAATTAGCGAATTAAATCAAAATTAACATGACGCGACCTACTATACTATATAGTATCACGTTCATTTATTTAATTTTGAACGCTCAGTTGCCCACACATGTCGTGCGTAACACTTACAACTTTTGGATTCAAGATCAAGTTTGAATCCTTTCTAAGTTGTCACATATTAAGAAACCAAATTCTTACGTTTTAAAATATGACATACACTTTTAAACGTAATAATTTTCCGAAATCTAATTGCATAGACTATTTGGCTTGGTACGATATTATTTTTAAAAACTTTGACCATGATTCTGGAGGCGTTCTGATGTGAATCTGACATCAAGACCATATCCAATAGATTCGTCTCGTCGAGATACACAATTTTCATATATGACTCGCATTGATCCGAGGTCTATAGCTCCAGTTATCCTTCAAAAACCGAAGTCTGAATTTGTATAAAATTCTGTTGCGAACCAGAAACTTTAACCAACGATATCTATTTTACAACTCCGATGGATGCACCGTTACTCCCCACTGCTTCATTTTTCCGTTCTCTACACCTTTCATGTTTTACAAAAATTGATACGAGATCGTTATTAATGTCTAAACAATAAAATACAATTTTGCTCCAACTTATGCATGCCGAATTTTTGCGTAGAAAAATTCATTCTCCAATGATACAAATCGGTAAACCATAATTTTCATGCAATGAGTACTATAAAAACTCTTTGCAATCCGTTGTATTAATGAGTGCTATAAAAACTCTTTGATACAACAATCTGTGAGTACTATGAAACTCTCAGATTTACAAGAAAATTAATTAAACCCGACCTGAAAACCAAAGAGGCGGCAAAAACCAGTTTCGAAAAATAAAGCCTTAAGATTGTTGGAGAACAATCGAAACTTGACCGAAAATAAGAAGATGGAGAAGAAGCAGAAACATAATTGTATGATCGAAAGTAACTAAGTAAAGACAATTGAAATACTTATAAAAGTCGTCAAATATGAATAGTAATTAGAAACGATCTCGAGCATTGGCTCGATGTCCTTAAGGCTTTATTTGCTCCCTTTGGTACTGCTTGATCCGGAACAAACCGCCTCCCAGGATAATCGTCTCTCACCGTGCAAGAAGTCAGTACACCGCTTACACCCTACGAACCGCAATGGCATGGCATCTCTCTTGAAGGAATTGAATTGGAATATAGGAATTCGAAATTTTGAAAGTTGTAGGTTCTACAAAGTGTAGGAAGACTTTGTAGGGAATTAGGAGAGTAGAAGGAAAATGTTGGAATGCACAAATGGGTGGAGAAGCTCTCTATTTATAATAGAGTAGGTGACCCTTCAAAGGGGTGCAAATGAATAGATGTGTCTATTCATGGTAATAACTAACTTTGGACGTTAGTAACTAACAATAACTAACTTTGGTCGATAACTAATAAGTTTATTAGCAATTCTAATAATTATTAATTTGCGACTTTAATTAATAACGCACCCAAAGTTAAATTGCGTCCATCGAAGGACCTATTTGCACACCCATAATTTACAATAATTTTCATTCACCCGTAACTTATTTTGGACAACTCTCAATCGTAGATTTACCATCTCCGAATGAGAATTAAACTCTAGATATTTTACTATCCAAAATTTAAAGTTTTCCAACATTGTCTTGGAATGCAAACCTCAGTAGAAGATTCTGCAGCAAGAATGCTATATGCTTAATTTGTGGAATTGACATTAAGGATGAAGCTCATGTTCTAATTAAATGTGATTGGACATGTCCCATCTGGTTTAAGGCTGGTGTACTCAATAGAGAAGACACTTAAAGTGCAGGCTCAACAATGCTGGTGACCCCCTGAAGATCAACAGTTAAAAGTGAACTGTGATACTTGTTGGGATAAACATTCAAACTGTATGAGTGGTGCATGGGTCCTAAGAGATGAAGGTAAGGTCATTGATGGCAATGCTATAAGAGCCATGGTTGTGAGTGCCGGTCAAGTTGGAGCTGTTGCTCTAAAGGAAGCTGTGAAGAATGTCCTTCAAAGACCAGAGAGCATTGTTCTAGAACTTGATAATCAGGATTTGGTTAAAATGCTCAATGGTGCTAAAAGAAGCAATCTGGAGATGGAGGTGCTAGTTGAAGATATCAATTGCTTGTTGAAGGTAAAGAAAATGCAGGTTTGTTGGGTGTCAAGAGCTGCAAACAAAGCAGCAGATTTGGTAGCTAGTTTAATGCAGAAAAGAATACTTAGAATGGATTGGGTTTTCCACCCTCAATATGTTCTAATGATTTTTTTTTTTAGATCTCTATGAAAATTTGACTTTTAACCCCAAACAAAAGTTCACAATATACAAAACGTAATAGAAATTCAAAGAAGCCATCATGGTGACCCAGCAAGAAGAGTCGAAGACCTTAACCCTAGATAAGGCTCGGAAGTTGCAGAAAACACCCTGCCTTGATCGAGAAACAAAATCTACCTGTTAAAGAACAAATAACAGAGAAATGCGCTCATCCACCACAGCGTAGTAAGAAAAAACAAAACAGCTGAATCATATACCACAAAAAACAAAAAATGTACACCCAACCTATGAACCAAATTGGGAGGTTGCCGTTGATCACCAGTTACCGAACTGAAGAATAAAATGAACTAATTTTACATGAATACCACCCGCCTTTCACACATTTATGCTACTAAGAAATCCCGAAAAAATGGAAACTAACTCTCTTCCTAACCACAATGACACACACACACACAAACTTCAGGTTGGAAGCAGCACAGCCTCCTGTATTGCAGCTTTCTTTGAAGCCATCTCTTCTAGGCGTTTCCAAGCACCTGCTCGTCTCACTCTTATCCCTTCTTCCTTTGATTCATCTTCCTGAAAGTTGAGCATGCACTCCTCGAACAACTCTGGATCGAGATCAAAGAAAAGTTTGCGGACATTTAGGGTTAAGCTGCGAACAGCTTGATTCCAATGGCTTCTAGCGTTTCTTTCCAGCGCAGGGAAGATTATCGGCAGTATCACCTTACGGTTTTGTCTTATCAAGTTCTCGATGTGATCGTTGTTCCACAAGAACAAGGCTCTTTCTGCCACCTGAAATTGATAATAAACATTTCTCACTTGATGATCGATCATTCAGAGTTTCCCCAGAGAAAAAGGCAAATCGAAATTCAAAAAGCAACTAGTTTTCAAGATGAGATATTTAGAAATGATCAAAATCTCAGCATCCCAACATGTCATCATTCGCAAGGTGTAGTGAACACAAAATAACAGTTGCAGAAATATCCAAGGAGCAAGTAAAAACTAAAGGGTAAAAGACACTTTCACCCCCTCAGGTTTGACACATAATTTTCACCCCTTCCGATTTAGGGAAATGACACTTTCACCCTTTTAGTGTGCCAAAATTCAAACTCTCACACCCCCCCCCCCTAATTGTGTCATTCTGTAAGAAGGCAAATTTGTCCCAGAATTAGGGAGTGTAGGCGTCACAATTAGGGAGTGTAGGCGTCCTGGAATTCGGCACACTGAGGGGGTGAACGTGTCATTTCCCACACTAGAAGGGGGTGAGAGTGTCTTTCCATCAAACTTAAGGGGGTGAGATACCCAAATTTGAATCAATAGGAAACTTGTGGAGGTGACTCAAATATGTGTCTGGGCTGTGCACAAGGCTGATGGGTATCGTGTATTGGAATAAAAGGTTGCATTTCTTGAGGAGAATCTCTTCAAAGATGAAAGACTCAACAGCTGAGCTGCTTTCAACCAACAAGGTCAAAGCTCGAGTCGCCTTAAAAGAGCCCATCTGGGAATATTGGTATGGAATAAAATTTTACTAATTGAGTTCATTTGGGTGATTCTGTTTCCATATAAAGGCTCATCTAAGTAGCTTCCTTATCTTCCACCTACAGTCCTCAAGAATAGGCCACAGTGGCTGTTTCTGATGTGTGAGAGAGGGTAGTTTCTTGCAAAATCATCTTGGGTGAGTGTAGTGACTTTGGGTTTAGAAATAACTTTGTTTTCAAATGGTTCAACAGTCTCCATCTCTTCGGTAAGAATTTTGTAATCCAGGCAACGTAGGTGGTGATTTTTAAGGGTAAAGGACACTTTGCACCCTTATGTTTAGGCAAAAAGACACCCGACATCCCTGTGTTTTAGTTAATTCCACTTTGCCCCCCCCCCTTGTAACTAATGGATCCATTTGAAAGACCATTATACCCCCAATATTCCTACAAATTCGCTGCACAACTCTCTGTCTGGTCCCCCCCTCTCCCTCGCCATCCCTGTTTTTTATCGCTCTCTCTCGCGCTCGCCCTCATTCTTCTCGACATGGGTTATGGCGGATGGGTTTCAGAACAGGGGTCTGATTGGTCAAGGATTCTCTGCGACTCCTGGTAATCTGATTGGTTCATGGATTTCAATCGACAGTTGGTTTTGGTCTGGGTTTGTCTCTCTTTGTAGGTTTGAATTCAAGTTATGGCTTCCTTTCGGTGGGTCTATGGCTGTTGAATCTGAAGATGCAGGTGCGAAGGATTCAATCTCTAGCCCAGATCAGTGGTTGTTCTTCGATCTACGTTGTCTGTACGAAGAGGCATTTGATTGTGGGGATAGATTTAATCAGGGGAGTTCTTTTCGGCATAGGAGATGAAATCAAATCCGTTATAATGCTGCTCAACCTCTTCTTCTTTTCACTTTTGAGTTTGCAGGCTAGTTTGATATGGAGGACTTCCTCAGGAACCAAATCAAATTTGGATCTTTTCCCCTAAGTATCTAATTGGTGTTAAAAGCAGTAGCTACTGTTAATGGGTTGAGTAGACTTTTTGTTTGTTGAGTTCAGATGCCCACCCTCTCTTAATTGCTCGATCTGAGGGGTTTGGATCTCATTATGGTGGCTGTAGTTTCAATGAATGTGTATCAAATCAACTTGGTGATTGGGTGTTTGTATACCCATGGTTTCACTGCCATGGAAGCGATTTGTGGTGGTGACGGTTTAATTTTCTTTGGTGGAGCAGACGAAAGGAGACTAACACCAACATCAGATCTATATCCAAGAGAATGAGTCAAATTCATTCTAAATACACTGGCCTTTGATTTTCAAAGGAAACAAAATGCTCTTGGTCAATGTTTGATGTGAAATTGATAGCCTTTATAGATTGAATCGAGTAATTAACAGTGGAGACTGCTTTCAACGTCATCTTGCTTTCTTTTTCACTATTTGCAAACCCGAATTGCGGTAGTATGGTGGTGGTGGTGGTAGTAGTGGCAGTGGTAGTGGAGGTATAAATGTCTATTGACCTTGTTAAGGGTATAATAGTCACAAAAAAAGGGTGACAACACGACCCAAACGGAACATAACAGAGGGGTGTTAGGTGTCCTAACGTTTTTCCGTTACAAGGGTGCAAAGTGGAGTTAACTAAATTACAGGGGTGTCGGATGTCTTTTTGCCTAAACATAAGGGTGCAAAGTGTCTTTTACCCAATTTTTAAATGTAGGTTAGAATTTTTTTCTCCGAAAGGAGCACACACAAGCAAATGGACTTCAACTTAGATGACTAAGGTCGCATTCCATTGTGCAGATAAGAATAAAGAAACTCGAGGGTGGAAGACATTATGGAAGTTCAATTTTCACACGATTTTCAAATTCCCGGGCGAAAAGTAAGGCATAGAGTATAAAAATGAAAGGAACGACTAGAAGAGGAATGTTTACTTTGGAGGTAAAAAGACAAAAGGTAAAGAAGATGAAGATTAATCGAACATAAAGGAGGTACAGAGAAACATGCTTAGTCCAGAGAGCGAGAGAGTTGTGCAATAATGCTTTAGCACCATTGGTGGGCGTACAGAGAATCATACTTATTTAGCTCATTCTCCATATTCTTCTATGATATGTTCACTCAAACTAAAATTAACTGGCTCATGTAAGACACAGGACGCTACTGAAGTGTAGTGACTGACATTTGGTGCACCAAAATCAGCTGGGAGACTTAATTGTTTTTTATATACATGAGACTATACACATATATATATGTGCGTGTGTATAAGAAAATCCACAACCAAATCGGATATCACAGTTGTAAAAGAATTATAATGCTGTAGCACACATGCCTATCATGTGTTTAGCAGTCGTACCAAAGGTGAATACTTCATATGGCTGGCATCAAGAGCAAGGTTACTCAGTACCAGCATCAGATTAGCTTACCACACAGTTAGTTCTCTGATATGCTAACTGTGGGGAAGCTGAAGACGATGACCTATGATATTGAGGAGCTTTGGAAGAGATAGGAGTGTGGGTGTGCCTAGTAAGACAAATGATTAACGTGTTGATTATTGATGTGTGGGTAACTGATGAGCCAGCTGGAAGGCTCTTGTCTGAGGTGTGGTTTGGAAGATTTTACCTACTCTTTCCATTTTTGTTGATAGAAGCAGAGCATCTGATGCTCTGTGGATCATTACTTTACCCCAATAACGGCCCTACTATCCAATGCAGAAACAATAAATTGTTAGTAGGTTTTAGACTCGCAGACAAAGTGAAAATTTAATGATTCGGCAATGAGGTAAGTGGTAAACATGGTCCCAGCACCCAGAAAATTACCACCTTTTCAGGACAGTGAACTATATTTTTTTAGGGATGTTCATAAGCCATTTCATTAATGACAGGTCAGATAACCGTTCGTCGTCAAGATAAAGAAAGGCTGAAAGATACTTTTACTAGTTCGAGAATCTGACCAATCTTTTTAACTAACACAGAAGATACCAAGGTTATGCTCTTGTGCTGGAGGAGTGCATAACAATGTCCCAGGTAGTTAACTGTCTCATGGCAACTGCCAAATGGTTTTGGATCTCCACCTAAATCTCCAGAATGTGAAGGATGGCATAACCCCAGCCCGCATTGACATCATAACACATAATAGAAAACTTCATAATCAGATATGTGCCAGCCCTCAGTGAGTATACTTTTCATTTATACGCATGGTAACTAACATTCGAGAGTCTAAGGTGTTGGTACTTAGGTGGTTTGATTTTGGAGCAAAAGATATCTCGAATTTGTACACCAGCGCAGATCATCGAAATTTGCACAAATTCGAGAATTTGTACACACATGATGACAATTGGGAGCAGTGGATTTGGTGTAACCACTCTCATTGCCAGATCATTTCTACACAATAAATGGGTTGCCACAGAAGACTATAACCCTAATCTTTTCAAACTCAACTACTTCACCTTTAATTGGTCATATATCTAAGCTGATATTTCCCTCCTGAGCATTAATCGAGGCCCTGCATTGTTTCTCTCACCAAAGACCAATCCCCTCAGATTTCGAAATAATTATTGAGTTAATGACCTGAAGCAGAATGCAGTCAGGCCAACAAACCACATCAGGCAAATTTCTTCATAAATTTCACAAGGCAGCTCCAAAAAAAAAGCTTCTCAATCCAAAAAAACCAACATCACAAGGCGTACACAAACCCACCCCATGGACCCACCCGCACAGACCACGGGTTCCTGGAATTCCTGCTTCTATTAATATGATTAGCCATCATCACTGGTTAAACAACTCACTCAGGTTAAAGAAGCCAGAGAGAGGTTAAGCAATCTAAGCACTTTCTATCATTATGCCACTTATTCATTTATCAAATTATCATTAAACTTATACACCCAAGGTGACGACCTAGCCAAGTTTTAATTGGCATGGATGATCCCATAAAGGAGAAACTGCAATATGTGGTGTTAATGTACTCGTTCATGAGTCACCATATCACTGGTTCATGGAAATAAGGTCAATGGAAGTGCGGGCCCATTTACCAATCTATAATGAACTCAACCCCAACACAGCGATTCATTTGATAATAGCCTATGCATATATCTTAAGAGGGGGGATAAAATTTTACTGGTTCGTGAGCAAGCATGCCATTTCTTGATGCAAATGAGGTACATGGAAAAAGGCAATCCTAAAGAATCAAAAATAGACAGCCATCAGATTTGCAAATACTGTGTCAGCACAGCAGTTGCTCTACCTTCGCTTTTCCACCATCTGTGAGATTACCACAACCAACTATACATTTGCGGTATTTGGATACAACAGTTTTTGGTGGTTTTGGGTTTACAAAACCTTTTTGTGGCTTCAGAATGGGCCCAGTCACAAGATGTGACACAAAATAAAAACAAACATCTACCATAATCCAAACACCTCAGCTACCAAACCCATGAAATCCAAATACCCCCACTTACCATGCCTTAAACAACATGAGTATAAGATTGGACAACTAAGTCAGCTACAAGGTCTCCCAGTTGAATGCACTTCAAAGACTTTGGACAGCATGAATTTTGAACCACTAGTACTTTCAACAGACTAAGCATGTTGTTGGATACCAGTCAAATACAACCTAGGCAGTTTGACTCCTGACCTCTTCTTTCCATCATTTATAAACCAGAACCCTAAAAGTTATTTAAAGATGCCTCACAAAAACTAGCACATTTACACTATCTAAGAAATAAATAAATACTACATCAAGTACTAAAGACACCTTAGAGGAGCTTCAGAAACAAGTCACACAAAAAACAAATTCATGAGAGATACAACAGCAGAGAGAAGTGAACAACAGTGTTTTAGGTTTGTGGTCATTTTAAAAACCCAACCACGTGGCCGAAAATCAATATCTCCCAGCTAATGATATAACCTGCTCAAACGTAGGAAAACAGCTGCTTGTAAAATTTCATCTCTCTAACACCCAACTGGTCTATCTATTACTGTCATAGCCAGTTACAGCTGCAAATTACAATTATTGCTAACAATTCATAACTCTGACCAGAGAAAATAATCTATATACTAAAGTAGAGGGGAACTCTCCTGTTTATTGTAGTCACGTGATTCACTTATAGCCGTTGGATTTGATGAAAATCAATGGCGAAGAAGTTGATGAAAATGCTTTTCACCGTTTTTGTGGCCTCGGGCCACGGGGAATAACCTAGTTCCACCATAATAAACCTAGTTAAGAGCATAACTGAAGCTGTCTGCCTCGATCTCCAGTTTTGGCACTTCACCAATAAGGCAATAACACATTTAACAACAAATTTTCTACTGAGAAATGTTTTTTTCTCAGATCACCTTAAATCACTAACCACCACCTGAGACCATGAACAGCTTCAAACAACTGCACCCACCCATAACCAATGTAGCAAACTACTTTATACCAAACCATAGAGGCAGAAGCCTAAAACCATGTTGCCTAAAAGATAAACCTAACAGCAACTTTCCAGGCTTTCAGATGCCAAAAGCATCACATCTACCACTACCACCACTAGTTCACCACAAACTAACATAATTGGATTCCAGTTAAGCAGCATACAATTTAGGTTTCTTACAACTTGTAAATTTAATATTATTTCAATAAAAGACATTTTATTGAAGCACTTAAAGTTTAAACATACAGCCAAGACTAACTCAGACTTCAGAAACAGAGAGCACTAAGCTGTAAAAATAAGTAGATAAAACGAAGCACAGGCATAAACCTATTTCTATTTATACTTCCAGATTTCAAAAATCAAGGACAATCCAGACCTACGTGAAACCAAATTAAATTCAGATCTTTATAACTTCATTGGCAAACTATATCAATCATCAACAAAATTATCAAGAGCATACATCTTTCACGCTTGAATGCTCACAAAATATGTAACCGTACATAAAATGAAGAGTTAATACCTGAAAATGTAGACTATTCAAGCAACGAGCAAGTTGTTGGAACAATGGCACCATACAGCGCTGGAATTCTGGTGGTAGTGTAGATTCTAGAACTTCCTCTAACTCATTCATAAACAAGACCTCCTTTGAACTGTTTGTGATTGGCCAATACTTCAATAAACCCCTGATAACAGTATCGGCAAGCTTGCAATCTTTCTCCACAAATTGTGTGATACAATATGATAACTGCTGATGATACATAGCTAAGCTTTTTGGTTTGTGCAAGGGGATGAGAGACCGGACGAGGAAGAGTTTGTGCTCTTCTTTCAGCGGCAAAGCAAAGCCATTAACAATACTGCCCAAGATCTCTAAAAGTTCAGCTATACCATTATGTTTTTCAGTCTCAAAGACGAAATGGTAAAATATATTGTTGATGGCTTTCCGGATAAATGGGCGATGTACCATGAATTTCCCATAAATTCGGTGCAGTATACTTTTTAAGTATTCCCTTTCCCTAGGGTCTTCAGAATCGAACAAATCCAGCAACTTGAGCACAAATGAGTGATCAAGGTATTTTTTAGCCAATTTCGCATCAGTTTCAGGTGAAGCAACAAACCTCAACAGAAACTCGTATACGATCTGCAAATGAATCCAAGCAGGATCCATTGCTGGCTCCTCATCTTCCAAATCATAGGCTTCCAAAACCTTGTTTTCCCGCGGTTGAGGAGTAAAAGCCCTAAAAATATTTGCAGATACCATCCTAATAGCTTCTTGCATGGCATTTTCTGTAAACTTCCCATTCGCAGTTGTGATATACTCGACTACCTCTAATAACGTTTCTCTCTTAATCTCCTTCTCCTTTATGTGCTTTGTTGCATCATTGAAGTCAAATATGACACAACACATATTCAGCTTCCGGATAAACAAGTTGGGCTTCTCTGCGTTCGGAACATCGCGGAAACCCGGGAGTCCTTCATATCTACCGACAAAGTTCTCATTCATATTTAAATTCACAGCGGTAGAGAAACCGTCGAGCTGATTATACCCAATCTTTCGCATAGAGTTGGGGGCTGATATTGATGCATTGTTTGGATACCCTGATTTGTTAGTTCCTGGACCGCTAATTTTCGAAGTGGCGGAATTGTCAAAAGTAGGGTTAGAGGCTCCAACAAACTCTCCATTGGAAGATGACTTTGAGGATTTCTTAGGGAACTTACTCAGAACCTTTTTTAACATAATTAAATCAGATGGTACAAGCACACTAACAACAACACACAGTCAAGTGCAATGCCAAGATCACCCACAACTACTCAGAAGGACTCAAGCCCCATCCTTCTCAACAGAAGTAAACAAACCCAGAATCATGAAACCCAGATGAGGAAATTAGCTCAAGTCCATGAATTGTCAGAGAAAGGGGACAAAAACAAACAACAACCCATTTCTCATCAAGCAAAACCCAGTTGAGCAGAGTGAAAACCCAGATACAGAAATGAATTCTGATATGCAGATCGGAACAATCAGTTGAATTTCAGTGGATTCAGAGAGAGGGAACGTTGGTTACCTTCCTTTATGGGTTCAATTTCATCAGCATTTGCTTGAGCTCCACCACCAGCTCCAAGTGGGTAGACGTGAGATTTGAGAGTTGAATTTGAAAATGGGGTTTGAAGAAGATTGAGAGTGAAGACGATGAATCAATGGAGCTTTTGAGTTTTTGAGTGCTATCTATCTCCTCCTCCAGAGAAAGTAGGGGGACAAAATATTAATTAATTGGTAATAATTACAGCACACCAGTGAAGAGTCAGGTGGTGGACTCAGAGGGAGGACTCTAGGTTTGCTTTTATTTCGTTTGGAGGAGTAAATAAAATTTTGAGCTGTAAAAGGTACCAACATGATTTCAAATTAAATTTGTACCAAGAGACAGAAATTTAGAAATAATATACTCTTTGGTCATTTAAGAGTCTGTTTGGTACTACCCTTCGAGGTGTAGTTGAGTTGGTCGGACGAGCATTCTTAAGACTTTGGACATTTGTCTTGAGGTCTTGAGTTCAAACCTTGAACAATCTAAAGGCTGCCTGTTGACCTTTTTAATTGTGAGTTTGTCAGTCCGGATTTTCTCAGGCTGATTTTACGTCTCTAGTGTGGTTTGCAGGCTATTACACTAGAGTTGGGGTTTACTCAGTGCGCACCTCTAGGATAACCGCAGCGAGTTCCCACGTCAAAAAAAATGTTTGGTACCAATCAAGAATTTAAAAAACCTTCTCAAAACAAAAAAGAATTTAAAAAGTTAGCTAGAAATAAAATGAATTAACTGAAAACTCAAAATTTGAGATAAATTGAAGGTGCAAAGATAAAATGAAGATGTAAAAATTCGTCCTCACACAGGTTTTGGGCCAAATTCTAAAATATGCTCCCAAATAAGACTCGATCAAAGTGGCAATTTTTTAGTCAAAGATGATAATTTCATCAAAATAGAAAAAGTAGCCACATGGAATGAACAAACATAAAAAAAATGGGGATTACACAGTTACCCCCAAATTCATTTGAGTGCCTCTATTCATGTAATATCTAGGTCCACGTCGAGATAATGTGGATTAGGTGCGTAGCAATTGACTTAACTACCATGCAGTTTGACACTCCTGACACTTAGTGCATGCAGTTCTAAAACTGACACTAAACTACCATGCAGTTTGACATTCATGACACTTTTGTGCACACAGTTTCAATATTGTCACTTAAATGCATGCAGTATGCAATTTACCAACATCCCGCTCCAATTCGATGACCGCGTCATTTGCAAGGCGTCATCGAAATCGGAACGTGTTGTCGGTAATATACATACTGTGTGCGCTTAAGTGTTAATTTTGAAACCGCGTGCACCAAAGTGTCAGAAATGTCAAAAATGCGTGCACTTAAGTGTTAGTTTTGAAACTGCGTGCACCAAAGTGTCATGAATGTCAAACTGCATGGTAGTTAAGTGTCAATTTTTCTATATGGATTATTACGAGTACCTTCAAGACTTAAGCATTTTTATCCGATGGTGCGGAAGTGGTTGGGACGGTAATCTTTTTTTTTGGACAAAAGAGTTGTTATATTAAACCAAAAAGTACAGCAGAGTACAAGGCCCGACCAAAAGAAACGCAAATTGGAGGTGGCTAACCTCTATAAAACAAAGCCATATGAAAAAATTTATCAAAAGAAAAACAAAGCCAGATGAAAACAGACAAGCAGTCGAGGTGGCCAACATGTATCTTTCAAAGCCCAACCACAGTACCATTAATAAACTGAACTTTACACCAGAAAACATAACAAGTAAAAAGTAGTTTTGGGGACCAAAAACAGACAGTGCCAACAAGTTTAAGTGTTTGGAGTGAGAGCAATGGCGTGTGGAGTGAGTCTTTGATGTTTATCACCATCTGGAATCTACTGAAGACCTGTAGGCACTGTCTGGTAATGTTGAAATGGTTCAGAGAGCTAAAGACCGGCCGTTGTCAGCCAGTCCGCCGCCTGATTGTGCTCCTGATAAACGTGAAGGACCTTCCATGCTGATGCGTAGTCAGGATTTGCCTGCATTCAAGAAGCATATTGTGAATCTGAGATGAATATGGCGGCTCATATTGGATTGTTATAGTTATTGTGATGAGCACTGACCAGTCCATACCAAAGTGCAATGCATCCTGATTCTAAAACTAAAGAGAAAGGTGTGGAAGCTGAGTATCTATGGAGCCAATGGCCTTGAGAGTTACGAAAGAGGCCGCCACTACCTCCTATACCAGTTCTAGAGTTGTACGAACCATCTATATTAAGGTTATGAAATTAGGGGGTGGCGGTTGCCAGCTTACACTAATGGTGTAGGTAGGTTTAGCCGGTTTGGGAGGGTGGAGAAGATGGTAAGTGGTTGAAGTGTTAAAACTATTGGTAATAATAGTAAACGGATAAAAACCCATGATGGTTAAATATGAAATTATTTCTTGATGTCCAAACGTTCCACAGAGTGTAGCCCACAGACTGTCGCCGGAGAACCCATCGTACGAATCAGCAACCCATGAATCGACCGATTCAAACCCCTCCATGGGGTTACGATCCATAACCGAGAAACCCTAAATCCGAACGACGATGAACAAGTCGGGTTTGTGAATGATTTGTTGGATTCATACACAGATCGAGGATATTTGATGCGACAGGAGAAATCAATCACACAAAACCATGGAGATCATCGATGGTGGAAGAGAGATACAGAGAGACGGAGAAGACGAGAGATATCCAGAGAAGTAGTGCGAGAGAGTCTACACAAATGAGGGCAAAACCCATCTGTTTTGTTTATGTCTAGGGTTTGTTTGAGCTGGATCATCTGTTTAGGTTTGGGTTTGGGTTAAGTGTAGATTGGGTTAGTGTAGGGTTACATGTAGATTAGTTTTGTTGATTACGCCACTAATCAGATTATAGTGGCGACTCAATCTGATAGAAATAGTATTTATAAAAAAGAGGGGTATTCTCCTGAGGGTAAAATGGTCTTTTTGCATAAAAAAACTTGCCAAATGGGGAAAAGGGAGAAAGAGTGGGAACAGACAGAAATGGAAAGGGGGAGAAAAAAGGGAACGGAGTGGTAATCCACTTGCCAGAAGTCACATTCAACCAAGATATTCTTCTTAAGTTGATATGCAGCTTCACAGGTGAACTTCACAGTCATTGATTTTGCTACTGTAAAAGACAAGGTCATTTCTCCTATGAAGTTATCTTCAATAAGATCACCTTAACTATCTCTGACGTTGTACCCCATCGCAGCACAACCAGAATCACTATTTTATCTAGCATCACAAATGGCTTTCGAACCATTCTCTAGTGGAGGACTCCAAACAGAATTGGACATTTCATCATCTTTTTTCTCTTATTCCTGCAACGTCATCTCCGTTGAATTTGATTGAACCAACATCTTCTTCCATCTGATTCCTTTCTCCTCTATCACATTTATTGGGTCAGGTGATGCGCAAACTAACGTGCTGTCGCAAGTGTACGAATCTTGTAATACCGGGTGCAATTTAGACTCGGGTGATCGTTCCCACGAGGACTGTTTCGGGTTTTTTCGATAAATCAGTTTTAACTTCCAGAGTATGAAAAGGAGGAGTATTTTAGGGTTGTGATTAACTATAGACTAAAAATAAATAAAACGCAAATATTTTTGTGACGTTTTTCTGAAAATCTTTAAAGTTTTAAATCTAGGGTTTGGAATACTAGGTCCCAGGATCCCCTAGGGTTTCTTCAGAATTATGTTCTTCGGTTTGATATGAAAACACTCCGCAGTTTTAATTACCTGTGCCACGTACCGATTGTGCAGTAACCTTTCAGATTCCACACGCTGTCACGATCCTGCAGACTTTCGGGTTCCTGTTAAGCTGCCTAAGTCTGCAGTCTCGTTCTAAGTCTGCTAGGGTTTCTAACCT
Organism: Linanthus parryae; assembly: GCA_023055425.1. NCBI lineage: Eukaryota > Viridiplantae > Streptophyta > Magnoliopsida > Ericales > Polemoniaceae > Linanthus > Linanthus parryae. The sequence goes on from JALGPY010000002.1 coordinate 72,501,643, forward strand.
GTCCTGATGGCCCGGGTCAGATTCTCTAACAGTTGGTCTATACGTTTTGGCTAGCCCTATCTCCCTTTCTCTGGTCGGTCTATCAGGGTAAGGTACTAAATCCTGTCTTTTCTTCCTAACCCTAACCTGACGTTTTCACCTACAGGCTCGGGTCTCTAGCAATTCTGGTTCGCGACTCCGATCATGCATAAACAGATATAATCAAAGACAGAATAACTGATAATACTGCTGAATTAAGATATGTAATCATGAATTCATACTCAAACTTGCAGAAATAATGTCTGAAAACGAAACCCTAGGTTCACCGAGAACCTAGGTAAAAGGTTTAGCTACTAAACGACATAACTAAATAACAAAGTTTCTGAATTTAAAAGAGAGATTAAGATCAAACTAAGTCTTCGGATCTGGATGAGTGCTTCCGTGCTCTCCCGGGATGCTCAGACTTGTCCTTGGATGAATTGTCTTGTGTGTTGTGTCTTCAAAACGAGTCTGGACGAGTCTTTATATAGTGCTGGCGAAGTTTCTGGAACTTGTCATTATTTACGAAACTGCCACTGCCCGAAACCGCCTCAGTTTTTGTGCTGTCTGCGTATAATACGCAGCCTGCTGCGTATAATACGCAGACAGGGTCTTCTCCTGTGCTGTTTTCTTCATTTTGTGCTTGCTGTCTGCGTATAATACGCAGGGGCTGCGTATAATACGCAGACAGGGACCCTCCTGTGCCTCCAACTTCTTCTTCCTGCGTATTTTCTGCGTATTTTCTCCCCCTGGCTGCGTATAATACGCAGGGGCTGCGTATAATACGCAGACAGGGAAGAAAAACTGTCCAAAACCCCTCTCCCCTGCTTGCTGCCTGCGTATTTTACGCAGGGTCTGCGTATTATACGCAGACAGCAAGGCAGGATGCTCTTTTCTGCCTCTGTTTGCCTCCTGCTGCATTCCCGATCCATTCCCGCTGCATTCCCGGGCCCTGTTCCTGCATAGACAACATGAACACACCCGCGATCATATCCAATAAAAGTACGGAAAATGCATAATTTTATAAAGAGCAATTAACTGTCTCGTGTCCTAAAACCGAGGCTTTCCGAGGGTGAAAATTGGCTAAAACATGAGTTTCCGGCACAAATGCACAAAAACCGAGCTATAAGATAACCCCTATTTGGGCGTTATCAAATACCCCCGCACTAAATATTGCTTGTCCCGAGCAATCCCCTTGCATACCAACCTGCTTGCATACCTCTCGGATTTTGCAAAACCGACCCTTTCGTGCATACACTACCTTTGCATACTCCCTGCAATTGCATACTCTTTCGACCTGAACCGTATAACCAGACGACTCGATAGAAAGACCGACTCAGATAGAATATACACAGACTCAATATACACGACTCAAAAGTACTAAACATTTTATTTTTGGTGAGATTGGGCAATCTCAAAAACATAACCGAGTGTCCTCAAAACCTCACCCTTTTTCCAGAAAATACTTCCCTGCAATCGATCGGTAAGTCTGAACAGATTTATTTGGTGGATGTAAGCACGGGACCCGAGTACTGTTACTTTTGCTATCAACCTGAGCGAATCCCTAGTTAACCGACCATCCGAGCTATTTCCGAATCAAGGTTCTAAATCTAACAGGTAGGATATATATATGTAAAGGTACGGCATGATCCTACTCGTTATGACATTCTCACAATTTCCCAAAACTCACACCCCTCACCGAGTTCCCGAAAAACTGCCCGAAACACCTAAGTTTCTGCCATATCAATCTTCCTGTCCCCCGGTGTGTCTCCGCCGTTCTCGCGGCCACAAATGTGAAGCGGTGTAACTCGTCTCGAAAATTGTGCTACTCACTCAGCTTTTTGACTCAATAACATAAATAACTGAAAAACTACAAAACTAGATCATTTTCTTTTTTTTCTGATTTCTTCTTTTTTTTTTATTCTTTTTTTTATATATTTTTCTGATTTTTTTTCATCATTTCTCCTTTTTTTTTATAATAATAATAAGACTCTATATACTCATAAATACACGAATAACAATAAATAACTGACTAAAGCTGAGTGAGTAAAAATAAACTATCGTCGTGGGGTATGAAAGATGTCCTCATATGGAATACCCCCACACTAATCCTGAAGCGCTGATCCTGTAGTCGAAATAATATTGTGCAGTCCCACCGAACCTCCTCATCACCAAAGATGTAGAAAAACGGCACAACCACCAATTCACCTCTCAACCCCCCCGGACCCCATAATGTGCGGAAAGATGTCTCGCACGCGACTAACTCCTCCTGTGGTCACTATGTAATTCAGTGATCCACCTCCGCAATTTAATGCACTGTCGCCTCTCACTCACCCTGTCCTTCCCTCGAAAAATGTGTCAATGTCGAAACTGTCCAAAACTGATATGTCATGAAGTGCTCCATCTAAAACCCTCCCCAACTCACTCCCTCCGTCATAACTCGTAGAATAGCCAACTAATCGACTGATGAGGTCTCAAAGAAGGCTTCCTAGGCTATAGTGGCTAAGAATAAAAGGGGTAAATGGCTTCAAACGGGTTTACTAGTTGGACCTAGGGGTAAGAAACAGGACGTGAGGTCCCTTGATAGCCAGTCACTCCACCGAAAGATGCGATGACCGTGACGGCGCCCGTGGGCGGGTTGTCGACTACCTAGATGACGGCGGTGTGGCAACTAGTCGGATCCTTTGCTCAGGTGATAACTACTTGCGGTTTCCAAGGGTCACTGGCTCTCACCTATCTACTATACCTCGGTGCAAGCTTTCTTTTCTGTCAAAGGATTTAATCTCGATTTCTTCCCAGTTTCTGTTATCTTGATTGCCCTTTCTCAAATTTTCTGATTTTTTAATTTTTTTTTTTGGATTTTCTGAAAATTTTCGATTTTTTTTTTTTTAAATATACACAATGCAAGGTCAGAATGATGTGGTAGGTCGACTCAAATAAAGAAAATATGCTGACTCAAAAAATAAAATAAAACTGCAAATAAATATGAAAAAACGTGCAGACCGGGTTATGCAGACACGACTCCCACCCCCACACTAAGTGGTGGCATGCCCTCATGGCACTGACTCGTCTGGACTATACGGCGGGTCTGACTCGGTCTCGGATGAACCGGACATGCTGTTGGGTGAGCTGCTGGTCTGCCGGAATTTGGCACTACTCGACTGTCGTGGGTGCGAGCTCGACGACTGGCGTGACCGTGAGCTCGATGACTGTCGGGACTGTGTCCGGGATCCTGACCGAATGATAGGTGGGTGTGGGCCCGGCGCTGTGGCATGCTCACTCGAGCTCGCCTCGTCCGACCAGCTGGTCGTGTAGTCACTGGAATAGGAGGGAGGGAAGATGATAGGCAATGGCACCTCTCGGCCCTCATGGCGGGCCGCCTCTCGCTGCTCCTCTCGGAGTGCAGTAATCGCATCGCCATGGTCTTTGGCTATCTTCTTTGTGGTCTTCTTGAGGTGCTTTAGGTATCGGAAAACTTTCCCTAACTTGTTAAGCACCTTCTCACCTAAAGACGCCTGGCCAGCACGGCACCCCTCAAGTCCCTCCTCAACTCGGGCCAACCTACGGTTCATGACCGAAAGTGGCGGTGGACCGGTCGGACCTCTCGTACCTCTCGTACTAGGTCTAGCTCTCTGACTCGGCCCGGCTCTCTGGCTCGGCTCCCCGTGGTCATGGGTGGACTGAGAACGCCTAAGTGTAGACGCTCCCGTCCCCCGAGTAGGTCTGTCCTGGGTCGATCGCCTTCTAGGGGCATGGGCAGGGGCAGGCTCATCCTCCTCCATAGGGTCTGCATCAAGGTCGATGACTGGGTCATTCGGTCCCGGACCTCCCCCTCTAATCTTCCTATAGGCCTTAAGAAGAGGAGGATTCCAGTCACCCTCGAGCTCGGAGAGAGGAATCTGGTAATTACGAGCCAGTTGGATAATCAGGTTGCTATACCCCGAGTCCCTTCCGGCTCGCTGAGGCATTCCTCTCCTGAATATAAGCCCAAATGAGCTGAGCTATATCAATCCGTCTCCTCATCATCAGACAGTACACTATCATGGTCGCCTCATTCTCTAGGTAGGTAAAGTGTTGGATCCCCATAATGCGGTTCACCACCCATTCAGCCCACCACTTGGCAGGTTTGCACAAAAATCCCGAGTGCAGTTTCAGCCCCACATTTCCTTCCTCCTCAAAGTGGGCCCCCGCGTTTCCACCTGTCAGAACCCGCAAAATTTCCCCAGCTGACGGAGGGTCACCCACAGCTAACTGGTATGCACACGGCTCTTGGGATGGTGGAATCCCGTAAGCCTGCCTAATAGAGTCAGGGGTCAGCAAGATATAGTCACGACTGCAGTAGATCCACCGCACATCAGTGTTCTCGGCATCGCCGGCATGCATAAGGTTGCAAAAGAAATCCCTAGTCAGCCTAGAACTCGACGTACCCTCAAACCCAGCTAGTGAAGTGCCAAAAATGTCTGCTCGACTGGCAAAATTCACCATCTGGATTGGCATCCTATCATCGTCTACCTCGAAACGGTGGTCCTTAGCCAACCTATAGTTCGGCTTTTTACCGTTCAGATAATAGTCATGGGCACGGTAGGTCACAAACCGATAACTGTCAAAGTTATGCGGTGTAATTTCGCGGACAGGGATATCAATCGGCTCATGCCGACGGTTCGGGTCAATGACAGGTTTGACTAAAGCCATGAAAATGCAAAAAGAGCATAAACAGAATTCTAGAGTACGTGCGCGTGAAATAGTGCGTCTCAGCAAATAAGCCCCCTAGAATCTACCAGAGGTCCACACGGCACGAAAACCGAGAAAAATTTCAGAAACAATGACCCGGCTACGGGTCGTGCTTAAAACTGAAAAATTAAAGAGAGAGTTAGAAATTTGGACCTTCCCACAACGGGGGTGAAGTGCAGACTCCGACAAGGTTGTTGCCGGAAAACCGCCGGAAAACCGCCGGAACAGCCGCCGGAAAAGCCGCCGGAAAAGTCAACTTTGCCGGAATGAAATTCCGGGCACACCCACACGTAGCCTTCTTCCTCCTCTTCAACGTTCCCTTCTGTGAAATTTTCCGGTTTGGCTTCAAACTCAACAAATCTGGGATTTTTCCTCAAGAACACCCTTCACTTTCCTTCCACCCCCACACTAGCTCGGTTGGAATTTCTGAAAACCGAGAGTAGTTCCGTGCTCCTTGCGACGAGGGGATTCCAAAAATGCCTTCGATTTTTGATTTCGAGCACTTTTGAAAAATTGGTGTGTTGGTGCTAGAGAGGAATGGAGGTAGAGAGAGAAAGCTTCAAGCCAACAATGGCTTCCATAGGGCCGGACCCCCCTTTATAAACCCTAAGTGCCAAAATGACGAAAATACCCCTGGCTTAAAATGGTCAAAAACTGCGTATTTTGTGCGTATAATACGTATATGTTGCGTATTTTACGCAAACAGGGGTACCGGGTGATCAAAAAAGTAAAAAAATTGCAACTTCCTTCTCTGTCTGCGTATAATACGCAGGAAGCTGCGTATTTTACGCAGACAGAGACGGAAACTGAATTTTTGAATTTTTTTTTTTTTTTCAAAAATTGGTTTTCCAGTACTGACTGCGTATAATACGCAGTATCCTGCGTAAAATACGCAGACAGCACTTGGTAAATATTTTTCAATTTTTTTTTAGAAAAACTCATTTTTCAGAACTGTTTGCGTATAATACGCAGAAACCTGCGTAAAATACGCAGAAAGTTCTCAAAATAAATTTTCAACTTTTTCAAAAAAATCAATTTTTGGTGCTGTCTGCGTATAATACGCAGAAAGCTGCGTAAAATACGCAGACAGCAGCAAAATAAATTTTTCAATTTTTTTTTTTTTTAGAAAAATACAGTTTATGCTGCTGGCTGCGTATAATACGCAGAAACCTGCGTAAAATACGCAGACAGCAGCTAAATTAATTTTTCAAAAATTTTCAAAAATCAAGTTTTCTCTGCTGGCTGCGTATAATACGCAGAAAGCTGCGTAAAATACGTAGACAGCAGAGAAACATAATTTTCAGATTTTTTTTTTCACCTCGGTTATTTTGACACTGTGGGTAAAAGGGGGTAATTTTTCTCTCTCTCCTTTCTGTTTCTTTTCTTCTGCTTCTTCTGTATCTGCACATGCTGAATTTTCATTAAATACCCACTCATCTCACCTCTCTCAAAATTCAAAACTTAAAATAAAAGCTAAACTATAAATAATTTAAACATACTACGTTGGGTTGCCTCCCAACCAGCGCTTTGTAATTTACGGTCGACGGCCCGACCCAGTTACCTCAGGTTCGATCATGGGTCGTCGAAGTAGATTGGATCTACCTTGGCGACCTCGGCGTTCTCGAGATACGGCTTGATTCGGTTTCCGTTCACCCTGAAGCTTGAGTTGTCTTTTGGATTTTCCAGCTCAAATGCGCCCCATGCGAATATCTTCCTGATGATAAACGGTCCCGACCAACGACATCTCAACTTTCCCGGAAAGAACCTCATTCTCGTGTTATAGAGAAGTACCTTGTCTCCTTCGTTGAACTGTTTTGGCGTGATACGCTGATCATGCCACTTCTTCGTCTTCTCTTTGTAAATTTTGGCGCTCTCAAATGCCGTCCTGCGGAACTCCTCTAATTCCAGCAGCGCCATCTTTCTCTTATCTCCGGCCAGACTCTCATCCATGTTGAGCAGTTTAATGGCCCAATAGGCCTTATGTTCCAGCTCAACCGGGAGGTGACACACTTTCCCAAACACGAGCTGGTATGGTGACATTCCCAGCGGTGTTTTGAAAGCTGTCCTGTATGCCCATAACGCATCATCCACTCTCATCGACCAATCCTTCCGGCCCAGATTTACGGTTTTCTCGAGAATGCCCTTGATCTCTCGGTTTGACACCTCTGCCTGCCCGTTAGTCTGGGGGTGATAAGGCAGTGATACCTTATGGATCGATACCCCGTACTGCTTAAGTACCCTGGCAAACACTTTGTTAATAAAGTGTGACCCTTCATCGCTGATCATTGCTCTGGGGGTCCCGAATCGTGTGAATATGTTGCGTTTCAGAAAACGCTCAACTGTCGCTGCATCGTTTTTCTGACACGCTATCGCCTCGATCCACTTTGTAACATAGTCCACTGCCAGCAATATGTACAGATTTCCCATAGAAGACGGGAACGGCCCCATGAAGTCAATCCCCCATACATCAAAGGGTTCAACTTCCTGCCAAATAGTCAAAGGCATCTCGTCCCTATGTGACGTACTTCCTGTCCTCTGGCATCTATCACATCCCTGTACATAATCATGACAGTCCTTGAAAAGTGTTGGCCAAAAGAAACCTGACTGCAGTACCTTGTGTGCCGTGCGGGTCCCTCCGAAGTGACCCCCACACTGAGCCGAGTGGCAGTGCCTGATCACGTTCCAGGCCTCGTGGGTCGGAACACACCTCCTCAGAATGTTGTCGGCTCCCTGTTTGAACAGATACGGGTCGTCCCAGAAATACTGCCGACTCTCAGAAATAAACCGTTTCCGCTGTGACGGGGTTAGGTCCTCGGGAAGCGTGCCACTCACCAGATAGTTGGCTATAGCATAATACCACGGTCTCCCCAGTTTGACCGCCATGATGTGCTCGTCCGGAAAGTTCTCCTGGATCGGTACCGGGTCCACCTCAGCATTCTCAAGCCTGGACAGGTGGTCCGCTACTACGTTCTCGACTCCTTTCTTATCCCGGATTTCCACATCAAATTCCTGCATCAGCAATACCCACCTCAGCAGTCTCGGCTTTGCGTCCTTCTTGTCCAGCAGATATTTCAGGGCACTATGGTCGGTAAAAACGATGACTTTTGACCCTACCAAGTACGGCCTGAATTTATCCAGGGCGTATACCACAGCAAGCAGCTCCTTCTCAGTAGTGCCATAGTTGATCTGGGCATCGTTAAGTACCCGACTTGCATAATATATCACATGGCACACCTTGTCCTTCCGCTGCCCCAAAACTGCACCGACTGCATAGTCGCTTGCGTCGCACATTAGCTCAAACGGAAGTGACCAGTCCGGTGTAGTGATAACCGGGGCTGTGGTCAGCTTCTCCTTCAGATGGTCAAAGGCCTGCTGACAAGCTGCATTAAAGTCAAAGGGCACGTCTTTTCCAAGCAAAGCGCAGAGAGGCTTCGTGATCTTGGAAAAGTCTTTGATGAACCTCCGGTAAAATCCTGCATGCCCCAGAAAACTTTTGATCGCCTTTACGGTTGTCGGATATGGGAGCTGTTTTATCACCTCGATCTTGGCCCTGTCCACCTCGAGTCCCTTGCTAGAAATTTTGTGACCCAGCACGATCCCCTCGGTGACCATAAAATGACACTTTTCCCAGTTCAGCACCAAATTCGTCTTCTTGCATCGGATCAGGACCTATCCCAGGTGGTGCAGGCAATCGTCAAAACTGTCCCCGAACAGTGAAAAATCGTCCATAAAGACCTCCAGATTTTTCTCGATCATGTCGTAGAATATCGCCATCATGCATCTCTGGAACGTGGCTGGAGCGTTACACAACCCGAATGGCATGCGCCGGAACGCAAACGTACCGTACGGGCAGGTAAACGTTGTCTTCTCCTGATCTTCCGGGTCTATGCAAATCTGGTTGTACCCGGAGTACCCGTCTAGAAAACAGTAATATGCGTGATGGGCTAGCCTGTCCAACATCTGGTCCATGAAGGGTAGCGGGAAGTGGTCTTTCAATGTTGCATCGTTTAGCCTCCGATAGTCCATACAGATCCGCCAGCCTGTAACGGTGCGCTGCGCAATCTGTTCCTGGTCCTCATTCTGCACCACCGTAATACCCCCCTTTTTGGGCACGCACTGGACCGGGCTGATCCAAGTGCTGTCTGATATGGGGTATATGATTCCTGCTTCCAGCCACTTCATGACCTCCTTGCGCACAACATCCTTCATGTTCGGGTTCAGTCTCCGCTGGGGCTGAATCACCGGTTTCTTGCCTTCTTCAATCCTGATCTTGTGCATGCAATAGGAGGGGCTGATCCCCTTAATATCTGCAATCGTCCAGGCGATTGCTTCTTTATGCTCTCGCAATACTTCCAGCAGTTTCTCTTCCTGTTCCTGAGATAGAAGAGAAGAAACAATTACGGGCAGAGTATTATTATTACCAATGTACGCATACCTGAGATGGTTCGGGAGCGGTTTAAGCTCGAGTGCAGGCGGCTCCTTGAGTGACGGAACCAGGATCATCTTCTGCCCGCCATCTTCGTCCTGGTGCAAAGTGGTCCAGTCTTCGGCTCTCATGGCCTGCTCGCACCGAGTCATCTCCTTTTCTTCTCCATACATGCTATCAATTTCTTCCCATAACTGGTCCATCTCCTCGTTTTCCCAGCCATCATCAACTACGTCTATGGCGAAGATATCTTCGTGATCATAATAATTTGGCAGTTGCAGATTTTTGAAAACATTAAATTTAACCTTGTCCTCGTTAATCTGCATGGTCAGTTCCCCGCTCTTGCAATTTATCATAGCTTCTCCAGTGGCCAAAAACGGCCTGCCCAGTATGAGCGGTACCTCCCCTGCCTCCATGTCCAGGATCACGAAATCTGCTGGAAAAATGAGCTCACCGACCTTCACCAAAATATCCTCGATAACTCCATAAGCCTGTTTTACGGACCTGTCTGCCATCTGCAGCATGATTCTGGTGGGCCGGGGCTCCCCGACTTTCAAACTCTTGAAAATCGTCAATGGCATCAGGTTGATGCTGGCCCCTAGGTCACACAGAGCCTTTCCTGTGTAAGCGTTACCTAGGGTGACCGGTATTACAAAACTGCCAGGATCTTTTCTCTTCCTCGGTAGCCCATTCTTCACACAGTTGCTCACTTCTGCCGTCAGGTTTATAGTCTCGAAATCGCTCATTCGCCTTCTCCCATACAAGATGTCCTTGAGGAATTTGGCGTAAGTGGGCATCTTAGCCAAAGCCTCGGCAAAAGGTATGTTAATCTGCAGCTGCTTGAACATCTCGAGAAACCTGGCGTAGTCCTTGCTATCGTCCCTCTTTCGTGTCTTCAAGGGGTATGGTACCTCTTTGGAGACAGGTACCGTTTCTGCATCTGTCTCATTCTGCACTGCATCCTGCTCAACCGAGCCCTTCGGCTGGGGGCGGTCGACTGAGCTGTTATCCTGGCCAGACAGTTTGCATTCTACTTCTTTCGAATTTTCTGCGCGTGCGTGGCTAGGATACGGTGGATCCTGTAGTGCTACTCCACTCCGAGTGGTGATAGCATTGATCTGAGCACGTGGATTATTCACTGTATTCGAGGGCAAGTTTCCTGGCTGTCTCTCCGTTAGCTGCTGTGCTAACTGCCCCACTTGTACATCCAAAGCACGCAGTGACGTTTTGGTTGTCTGCATGTCGGCTGTCAGGGCGTCCATGTGCTTGAATCGGGACTCCATGGTCTGGAACATGGACTTGATCTCTTTCATCTGGGCGTCGTACTGCTGCGCAGATGGGACTGTCTGAGCCTGTTGGGCCGGGACAGCCTGCTGGGCTGGTGGCCTGAGCTGGAATCCCGGTGCGTAAACTGCTGCGTTCGGGTTTCCGTACCGAAACCCGGGATGGTCTCTCGTACCCGGTCGGTACCGGCTCGGGTCCCACTGCTGCTGTACGTAATTGGTGTCTTCGGTCCTTAGCTCCTCAATGGCTGTGTCCAGATCAGGTTCTTCGACTGCTGCAACAGTCTTCTTATCCGAGTAGACTTTCTTGACCAAGTCGTGAACTATCTTGGCCAGGTTGTCTATCCGGTCATCCTCTGCGGGTTCGGCTCTAGCCGCCATCCTGCGATCGTCAAACAGTCGGGTGTCCTGCTTGGCCAACTGCTTCATCAGGTCATACGCACCTTCTTTGTCCACGTGATACAAGAAATTTCCCCCGGCCTCTCTGTCAATCCTGTCGGCGTTCTCCCTGTCTAGGGCATGGTAGAAAACCTGCAGAATTTTCGCGTCTCCAAAGCCGTGGTTTGGGCACCGTTTGACTAATCTCATGAGCCTGTCCCATGCGTCCACCACCGTCTCCCCCATCTTCTGCCTGAATGACAGGATCTCGCTCTGTAACTGTATGACTCGGGAGGCGGGATAGAACTTTGCCAGAAAATCCGCGACACACTCCTCCCATGTGGTGATGGATCGGGGTGGTCGGGATTCGAGCCAGTCTTTGGCTACTCCGTAAAGACAGTATGGAAATAAGATCAGCATGAGTGCCTCTGCTTCTACCCCCTTGTATCTGACCTTGTTGCAGTAATCTTCGAATTTCCCGATAAAGTCGTTCGGGTCTTCGTCGGCCCTGCCATGAAACGGACAGAGAGTTTGTACCGTCTGGATGGTGGATGGTTTGATGTCAAAGTGCTCGGCGGTGATCTCGGGCACCACAATAGCTCGCTCATGCCCCCCGGTGGGGACTTCGAAATTTTCCACCAACGCCTTCCCAGATCGGTTATATGTTCTCTGGTTGCTTCGGGCAGCAAGTCCTGCTGTGACAAGTTCCTCAATGTACCGAGCCATCAGGGCTGGGGTACGTGTCTCTCGTTCCTGTCCACCGGCTTCGGTGTTCTCGGGTGGATCTCTCTGGTTGGTTGCCATCCTGCTTTCTCGGTTTCTGCGGTTCTGTTCGGTATACAGTTTTTCCGGATTGTCAAGTGGTGTTACCAAACTGCGAGGCAATCTGGGCATCAACTGAACAGTCCTGAAAACGCAGATTCAAAAAGCAGTGAGATAAAAAGAAAAATAACGAAACTGAAAAATAAAAAATATGAAAACTAATTATGATAACTAAATTAACCCTAAAAAGTCCCCGGCAACGGCGCCAAAAACTTGATGCGCAAACTAACGTGCTGTCGCAAGTGTACGAATCTTGTAATACCGGGTGCAATTTAGACTCGGGTGATCGTTCCCACGAGGACTGTTTCGGGTTTTTTCGATAAATCAGTTTTAACTTCCAGAGTATGAAAAGGAGGAGTATTTTAGGGTTGTGATTAACTATAGACTAAAAATAAATAAAACGCAAATATTTTTGTGACGTTTTTCTGAAAATCTTTAAAGTTGTAAATCTAGGGTTTGGAATAATATGTCCCAGGATCCCCTAGGGTTTCTTCAGAATTATGTTCTTCGGTTTGATATGAAAACACTCCGCAGTTTTAATTACCTGTGCCACGTACCGATTGTGCAGTAACCTTTCAGATTCCACACGCTGTCACGATCCTGCAGACTTTCGGGTTCCTGTTAAGCTGCCTAAGTCTGCAGTCTCGTTCTAAGTCTGCTAGGGTTTCTAACCTGTCCTGATGGCCCGGGTCAGATTCTCTAACAGTTGGTCTATACGTTTTGGCTAGCCCTATCTCCCTTTCTCTGGTCGGTCTATCAGGGTAAGGTACTAAATCCTGTCTTTTCTTCCTAACCCTAACCTGACGTTTTCACCTACAGGCTCGGGTCTCTAGCAATTCTGGTTCGCGACTCCGATCATGCATAAACAGATATAATCAAAGACAGAATAACTGATAATACTGCTGAATTAAGATATGTAATCATGAATTCATACTCAAACTTGCAGAAATAATGTCTGAAAACGAAACCCTAGGTTCACCGAGAACCTAGGTAAAAGGTTTAGCTACTAAACGACATAACTAAATAACAAAGTTTCTGAATTTAAAAGAGAGATTAAGATCAAACTAAGTCTTCGGATCTGGATGAGTGCTTCCGTGCTCTCCCGGGATGCTCAGACTTGTCCTTGGATGAATTGTCTTGTGTGTTGTGTCTTCAAAACGAGTCTGGACGAGTCTTTATATAGTGCTGGCGAAGTTTCTGGAACTTGTCATTATTTACGAAACTGCCACTGCCCGAAACCGCCTCAGTTTTTGTGCTGTCTGCGTATAATACGCAGCCTGCTGCGTATAATACGCAGACAGGGTCTTCTCCTGTGATGTTTTCTTCATTTTGTGCTTGCTGTCTGCGTATAATACGCAGGGGCTGCGTATAATACGCAGACAGGGACCCTCCTGTGCCTCCAACTTCTTCTTCCTGCGTATTTTCTGCGTATTTTCTCTCCCTGGCTGCGTATAATACGCAGGGGCTGCGTATAATACGCAGACAGGGAAGAAAAACTGTCCAAAACCCCTCTCCCCTGCTTGCTGCCTGCGTATTTTACGCAGGGTCTGCGTATTATATGCAGACAGCAAGGCAGGATGCTCTTTTCTGCCTCTGTTTGCCTCCTGCTGCATTCCCGATCCATTCCCGCTGCATTCCCGGGCCCTGTTCCTGCATAGACAACATGAACACACCCGCGATCATATCCAATAAAAGTACGGAAAATGCAGAATTTTATAAAGAGCAATTAACTGTCTCGTTTCCTAAAACCGAGGCTTTCCGAGGGTGAAAATTGGCTAAAACATGAGTTTTCCGGCACAAATGCACAAAAATCGAGCTATAAGATAACCCCTATTTGGGCGTTATCATCAGGCACCACATCATTGAATACGGAAGTCATTTCTACCCAGTCATATATTCCAAGCAGTTAATATGATTTGTTCAATGAGCTTTTGCTCAAGATCCTTCTTCTTCATGAGATGAACCACCCTATAATAAAAAAAATTCGCTCTAGCAGACACTTAAATCCAGCAAAGCAGTGACGAACTAAACAGATTTTGTCCAAGCACAACGAAAAAAGACAATTTCAGTAGTTTCTAGGTTCTTGCCACATATGTGGCACAAAGTATCCCGAGCACTACTCATATGGGCCAGGTTCACTTTACTGGGAACGGCATTGGAGTTAACTCTCCACCAAAAGACTTGTATGGTCAGGTTCACTTTACTGGGAATGGCATTGGAGTTAACCTTCCACCAAGATTTTTTAAAGTTTTTGCTGAAGGGTTGAGGATCAAAGCAATTTGAATGAGCCTTTAGTGATGTTTTGGGAGGAGCTTGGATCATTGCTACCACCATTAGAGAAAGAGTTTATCTTCACAAGTCTTGCCGCTGTTTTGCATCAAGATTATACTCACCACCTTTGAACCATTTTATAATCCTTTTCTCTTTTGATCAGACCAAGGAAGAGGGATACTAAGAAATGTTTTGGTGGTGGTTGTATCAAAACATTTTTTTGATCATATCTACCTGTTAGGATTCCAATACGTGAGAAAGCAAGAGAAAGCAAGAACCACCAAGAGCAAGATCAAGACGCACAAGAATTTACGTGGTTCACTAGTTTTGAGACTAGCTACATCCACGGCCAAACCAACCAATTTATTGATGAGAAGCCAATACCAATTACAAGCACACACCAAGTCATGACCCTAGCATCTACTTATATACTAGTACAAGACTTGGAGCCCAAGTAATGTCCAAAACTAATCCGAGACAAACTAGGAAATAATTCCTAAATTGTTTCCTGACCCAATAAGGACACTACCAAATATATTAGTCAAAGTAGACCCCTACAAGGATTCTTTGTTGCCAAAGTAATGTAATTACTTCCAAAAACTACCCTTTGACCATTCCATGCTAGGATTTTGAATCAACCAAAAATCCCAACAAACCTCCACCTTGATTCAAATCCCATAGCTACCGAACCAATTCTTCTCATCAATCCAACAAACCCAATTCGAGTGTATTCCCAATACGCGGAATTGAACACACTCCCAATGCGCCCCAACAAGCGCGTCTATGGTTCTTCAACAAACACAAAGACAATGCGTCCCAATAAACGCCTCTTCAATGCACCATGACTAATGCATACCCAACGTCACTCCAATGACACTTAGTGACAAAAGTGCCTATCAATCAATGTCATGCCGATTTGCGCCGCCACCCGCACCAATGCGCAAAACCAATAACCAAAGCGCGCCAATCCAATATCCAATCGCGCCACCAACCCGCGTGCCCAATAACACGCTCCATGCTCCATGTCTGGAGCCCGATCCGTCCTCAAGGGGCTTAGAGATCATCACCAACCTTTAGCGTCCCTCCTCCTCCACCTGAAGCGAGATCTACTTGTGAACGATTTTTAGGACACTCCCTCTTCCAATGACGATTCTCCCTCAATTTGCTAGTTTATTCGAGTCGCCTCCACCTAGACTTGAATCCTCCTAGCTTCCAAATCCAGATATAGATCCAGATCACTCGCCGGGTTGAGCACGCCATATCGATTGACGCATGCCGGAACCGAAAGCGTGCCGGATGTACTAAAACTAGATCCACAACTCCGATGCTCCCCAACAAGAGCCCGATAGCTCCCCCAACAAGGAAACCGATAGCCTCCCAACAAAGGCTTGGTGTGCTTGCACCCCCTGTTTCAGAGGCCAACCAGCGGAAACCCGATCTTCCCATCAAACCCAGATCTTGATCACGAACCAACGCCATTGCTCCTCTTGAATCTCAACGGACCTGGCCCTGATACCACTTGTTAGGATTCCAATACGTGAGAAAGCAAGAGAAAGCAAGAACCACCAAGAGCAAGATCAAGACGCACAAGAATTTACGTGGTTCACTAGTTTTGAGACTAGCTACATCCACGGCCAAACCAACCAATTTATTGATGAGAAGCCAATACCAATTACAAGCACACACCAAGTCATGACCCTAGCATCTACTTATATACTAGTACAAGACTTGGAGCCCAAGTAATGTCCAAAACTAATCCGAGACAAACTAGGAAATAATTCCTAAATTGTTTCCTGACCCAATAAGGACACTACCAAATATATTAGTCAAAGTAGACCCCTACAAGGATTCTTTGTTGCCAAAGTAATGTAATTACTTCCAAAAACTACCCTTTGACCATTCCATGCTAGGATTTTGAATCAACCAAAAATCCCAACACTACCCTCCAGGCTTGGAGATTTTAATTGATCAATTCAGCAACCTTGAAGTCAGAAGTATGCAGCCTCATTCTTGGATTGACATAAAGGTCGAGATAGGGAACCCACTTATCACTGAATACCATAACATTTTTGTCATTTTCAATCCTCCCGTGAGGCATATTTAAGAATCCTTCAAGCTCCTTCAAATTGCACAAGAATTCTAACTTTTGATGTAGTCCATAAAGAGCCATTTGGAAAGTACAACGCTTTAAGCACCTTTGTCACTAAGAAATCATGATTATTACCGGACGTCGAGGATTGTTAGCAACCAAGGCTAAGTTGTAGAGTTTAAGGTCTCTAAATTCAAGTCCACCATCATTCTTTTAGTCAGGAAATTTTTTTAACTAAACAAACTTTGTGCTCTTTGGGATGAGTACTCCACTTGAAGTTTTAATGAGAGAAGGGGGCACCAGAACACAAGACAAGATGTAACTTGGGAGACTTTAGATTACTGCTTTGATCATGAATTTTCTGCCACCCTAAGAAAGTAGCAGAGATTTTCACCCTTGCAGCTTATGAATTACTCTTTTAGCGAGCAAATATCAATAACATTCTTCTTCAATTTGCACCAGAACAGGGGGTCGCAAGGTAGATACCATCCTCTTTGAGTTTTGGAACTTGCAGAATGTTCTCCACTTCTGCTGTCTCTCCTTTCACACCTGGTGATGGAAATCAGACACTTAAAAGGAAACCGGATATTAAGTTTTGGTATGAAAGAAAAATAAGCAGATGGAAGGGAATAAATGAAATTCTCAGCACTTTGACAATTAGTAACTTGATTGATTTTCATTTCCTTAATAAGTGAGTTAATTATGTCAATTTTCTTTAATGCTTTTCCTTATTTAGTCTATGCTTTTCCCTATAAAAAGCTAGGCTCTATCATTTGTATTCACACTTTGATTTTGAGAAATAAAAGCTGAGAATTTCCCCTCTGTTAAGAGTGTTAGTTTCTGTGAGTTTTGGAGTGTTTTGTCGTTTCATTTGCAGGTTCTGCATCAATTGGTATCAGAGCCTGGCCTCTCTCCACCAGCCACCGTCTTCCGCCGCTTCTTTGCTGCCCCGCCACCATTTCCACTGCCATTGCCGCTGCCTCGCTGCCACTACTCCGCTGCTGCGTTTTCAGACACTGCTGCTGCATTTCCACCTAAAGTTTCTGAAGCAGCCACGCTTGCTAAAGTTTACAGCACCAGAAATAGTGAGTTAACGCCACCAAAAAGAGACGCAGTCAAGATTGTCGCTACTAATCGCCAGATCTGACCGCGAAGAACCAGTGGCGACGCAACAAAGGACAAATAAGAAGCTGAAGACAAAGCAAGAGACGAAGCAGAATCTGAAGACGAAGCAAGAGACGAAGCAGAAGCTGGAGACGAAGCATAAGGAGAAAAGATTGCACACCCTTGTGACCGCAGCCCTCGCCACCGCTGTGCTGCTTATTTTACCGCTTTTGGTCCATCGCTTTGAGTGCAGGACCGCTACAACGGGCCATATAAGATCTTGGACAGAAGCACGAGAAAGCGCCCTGATTGCTACTCCAATCAACTCATACCCCGCGGCTTCCCTAGTTGTTCTCCTCGTTGCTGTAGCTTGTGCGGTCCATGACCATTCGAGACCTCCAAAATCAGCAGGAAATAATGGAGGAACGAGTCAAGAACATTGAGGCCTCTATGGAGAATGTCACGAAGTCTATTGACCAACTACGATTGGAGTTTCAAAACGAATTGACTAAGCAGTTGTCTCAACTCACCAAGTCCCTCGGTAAACAACCAATGAATGAAGGAGGATCCGAGCCCGCGATGTCCCAAAGGATTCCAAGGGAAAGAGAAGGAGTACAACATCTTCATGATAGCGCAAAGGGAGGGCGTGTACAAGACTTGGGAGGAAGGACTTATAATGTTAACCGCTTTGAAGTTCGTCAACCACGGCGACGAAATGAAGATTTCTCTGAAGAGTTTGAGTATGGAGACGAGGTTGAGAATCGAAGGCCAATTCGACAACAAGGTCGATATCAAGAACGAAGACTCTATCCATCTCCAGTGACACACCACCAAGGAAGGTATAGGCATGAAGAAGATTTCGAAGATGAGGATGAAGACGAGTATCGAAGGCCTACTCGAGCACAAGGACGCTTTCAAGAGAGACGGCTCTATCGTTCACCAAATAGATATCGCCAAGGAAGGTATAGGCATGAAGAAACAAGGGATGACGACATTACGAAGAAGGCTCGCGTAGAAGCTCCTGAATTCGATGGGCAACTAGATCCCAATGCCTTTCTTGATTGGATAGCAGCTATGGAAGATTACTTTGATTGGCACGATATGTCGGCCACCCGCCGAGTTCGTTTTGCAAGAGTAAAGCTAGTAGGAGCTGCCAAGCGATTTTGGCAAGACGTACAAGCAGACTTAGAGAGGCATGGTCAAGAGCCCATACTTTATTGGGATGAGATGAAGTAGAAACTTGAGTCAAAGTATCTACCGAGGCACCACAAGAGGCAACTATTAGACCAGTGGACAAACTTGAAGCAGGCACCTTCTAGCGTGACGGAGTACATGAGCAAATTTGAAGATTTGCGTTTGAGGTGTCGAATTCGAGAAGACCCAATGCTAACAATGACAAAGTTCATCAACGGATTGCGTCCAGAAATCAAGCGAAAGGTCAATTTGTACTTGCCTGACTCAATTGAAGACGCTTACCAGAAAGCTCTAGAAATTGAGACTTACAAGAAACCCCCTGCCCAAAAACGTTGGAATTCTCAAGTCGGGGAGTTTCAACATGGTAGGTCAACTTCCTTCAACAAGCCTGAAGGTATGACATCGGGACAAACCACTTCAGCTACATCTAAGGGTAATACAAACCCTAGATTCACTTCTAATGGTGGGACTGGGTCATCTTATGCCAACTCGCGGTCTGTCAATCCAGCAATAGTGTGTCATAACTGCCACGAAAAGGGTCACATAGCAGCTCGTTGTCCCCAACGGAACTTGATTATAAACCATGAGTATGAAGAATTCCACGAGGAGGATGTCGACCAGGAAGTAAAGCCGTTGGACGAGCCTGAAGATTCAGAAGATGGAGAAGAATTTACAGGAGAAGAGAACTACATCAACATCATGAGGTGCATCTTCTCGGTCCCGTCTAAAGACGATGAATGGAAGCGAACCAGCATCTTTCACACATTTGTGAAATGTGGAGATAAAGTTTGTAAAATTGTCATTGATGGGGGAAGTACTATGAATGTCGTGTCCAAATCTGCTGTCGCAAAGCTCAAACTAGAAGCCGAGCCACACCCTAGTCCATTTCGAGTTGCCTGGGTGGACAACACTTCCTTGCCTGTGAAAGAAAGATGCAAATGCCTATCCAGATGGGTGATTATTCGGACAGGATATGGTGTGATGTTCTTCCTATGGATGTAGCCCATGTTTTGCTGGGACGCCCTTGGCTTTATGACAAAGCTGTGATCAACTACGGTCGAGAGAACACATATGTTTTCAAGAACGGAGGCAAGACCATAAAGCTTTACCCTGCAAAGCCATCTGATAAAGAGAAGGTTGAGCCGAAGAAAACTCAGAAGCAGAGACTTCATGTTCTCACAAAAACAGAGTTCGAGAAGGAGAGCAACGAGACTGGACTAATGTTAGCCTTAGTGGCTAAAAGCATTCTCGCTGCAGTAAGTGATCAATTTGTTTCACTTTCTCCAGAAATTCGCAAGTTAATGGACGATTTTCATGATGTTGCACCAGAAGAACTACCAAAAGAGCTTCCACCGATGAGGGATATCCAGCATGCCATCGATCTTGTTCCAGGCTCTCAACTGCCAAATCTACCTTATTATCGAATGAATCCCAAAAAACGTGCCGAATTGAACCGTCAGGTTGAAGAGTTGCTGCACAAAGGATTTATCCGTGAGAGTCTTAGCCCTTGCGCTGTCCCTGCCTTGCTAACACCTAAGAAGGATGGAAGTTGGAGAATGTGTGTAGACAGCCGTGCCATTAACAAAATTACTGTGAAGTATCGGTTTCCAATTCCGAGACTTGACGATATGCTGGATCAAATGGTCGGTGCAAAATGGTTTTCTAAGTTGGATTTAAGGAGTGGCTATCACCAAATCCGCATTCGACTGGGGGACGAATGGAAAACCGCATTCAAGACGCAAGATGGCTTATATGAATGGTTGGTAATGCCTATTGGCTTATCCAACGCTCCAAGTACTTTCATGAGAATCATGAATCAAGTTCTTCGCCCTTTCTTGGGTAAATTTTTAGTTGTGTACTTTGACGACATCCTGATCTTTAGCAAATCAAAGGATGATCACATGGAGCACCTTCGGCTAGTTCTCTTAGCACTTCGTGAAGAAAAGCTTTTTCTTAACTTAAAGAAGTGTTCTTTCCTACAAGATCAAGTTTTATTCCTCGGGTTTGTTGTTTCCTCAGAGGGAATAGCAGTCGATCCTTCTAAAGTTAAAGCCATTAAGGATTGGCCAATACCCAAAACCATATCTGAAGTTCGAAGCTTTCATGGTTTGGCCACGTTCTACCGAATATTCATTAAGGGGTTTAGCTCCATTACATCGCCTATCACCGATTGCATGAAACAAGGCGAGTTCAAGTGGACACATGCAGCTTCCAAGGCCTTCGAGGAAATCAAGGAAAAAAATGACAAAGGCTCCTGTTTTGAGACATCCCAACTTTTCTAAAGTTTTTGAGGTCTCGTGTGATGCTTCAGGAGTAGGCATTGGAGGGGTACTAAGTCATGAAGGTCATCCCATTGCATTCTTTAGTGAGAAACTTAATGGAGCAAAACTAAAGTATTCAACCTATGACAAGGAATTTTATGCTGTCGTGCAAGCGCTTCGCTATTGGAGATATTATTTGTTGTCTCAAGAGTTTGTCCTTTACTCGGATCACCAAGCTTTACGCTACCTACATTCTCAAAGGAACTTAAACTCAAGGCATGTCAAGTGGGTTGAATATCTTCAAGAGTACACCTTCGTCCTCAAGCATCGTGCTGGTGTTGAAAATAAAGTTGATGATGCTCTGAGTCGTGTTATGACAGTGCTTCAAGCTATGAGTGTTCATGTCGTTGGTTTCGATAGGCTGAAAGAAGAGTACGACACGTGTGCCGATTTTGGTATCATCTACCGTGATGTTAAAGATGGAGATCGTCGCGATCATGTTGATTTTGTACTTCGAGATGGCTACCTTTTTAAGGGGTCCAAACTCTGCATTCCCCGCACATCAATGAGAGACTTTCTTGTTTGGGAGTTACATGCAGGAGGACTTGTTGGACACTTTGGACGCGATAAAACTATTGCTCTTGTTGAAGATAGATTTTATTGGCCTTCATTAAAAAGAGACGTTGCTCGAATCGTATCGCAATGCCGCACATGTCAAGTGTCGAAAGCAAAGAAGAGGAACACGGGATTGTATACCCCATTGCCAGTTCCCCATGAACCTTGGAAAGACCTTAGCATGGATTTTGTTCTTGGTCTACCAAAGACTGCGCGGGCGCATGATTCTATCATGGTCGTGGTGGATAGATTCTCTAAGATGGCACATTTCATTCCTTGCAACAAGACAGCGGATGCTTCACATGTTGCAAAATTATTCTTTCGAGAGATCGTGCGCCTCCATGGATGACCTACATCAATTGTTTCTGATCGCGATGTTAAGTTTGTGAGTTACTTTTGGCGGACACTATGGAAGTTGTTTGGTACTCAGCTAAAATTTTCATCTGCCTTTCATCCACAAACGGATGGTCAAACTGAAGTTGTTAACCGCAGCTTGGGAGACTTACTGCGGTGCATTGTTAAAGACAAACCAGGACTTTGGGACTTGGTTCTCCCCACTGCTGAATTTGCTTACAACAACTCTGTCAATCGGTCAACTGGCAAGAGCCCCTTCGAGATAGTTCATGGAGTTGCCCCTCGCCAACCAATTGATCTTGTCAAGTTACCCGTCAATTCTCGATCATCCGAGTCAGCTGAATCTTTTGCCGAACACATCCATAAACTTCATGCTGAGATTAGGGGAAAAATCTCCCTTAGTAATGAAGACTATCGTCTTACAGCCAACGCGCACCGCCGTAAGATGGACTTTCAGGAAGGAGATTATGTGATGGTCCGTGTGCGTCCTGAGCGATATCCCAAGAACTCTTTTAAGAAACTTCATGCGCGTGCCATTGGGCCTCATCGCATTCTTCGGAAGTTAGGTCCCAATGCTTACCTACTCGACTTACCTACCGAAATGGCTATAAGCCCAATATTTAATGTGGAGGATTTGTTCCCTTATCATGGCACATTTCAACCACCGCTTCCTCTGTAAGGGTCCTCTTTTAGCCCAACAACTCATGCCCCAAAGGCTCCACCACTTCCTTCGTCCAAGGCTGACGTGATTTCAGAGGTACTCGACGACCAAGATGTTCTCACAAATGGTGGTACTGTCCATAGGTACCTTGTCAAGTGGGCAACCCGCCCAGACATCGACGCTACTTGGATCACAGAGGATGAATTCCGTACTATCGATCCGGAGTTCTTGCATCATTACCACTCTTCGGAGAAGAGTTCTTTTCACGCGGGAGAGAATGATGGAAATCAGACACTTAAAAGGAAACCGGATATTAAGTTTCGGTATGAAAGAAGGAAGAAATAAGCAGATGGAAGGGAATAAATGAAATTCTCAGCACTTTGACAATTAGTAACTTGATTGATTTTCATTTCCTTAATAAGTGAGTTAATTATGTCAATTTTCTTTAATGCTTTTCCTTATTTAGTCTATGCTTTTCCCTATAAAAACTAGGCTCTATCATTTGTATTCACACTTTGATTTTGAGAAATAAAAGCTGAGAATTTCCCCTCTGTTAAGAGTGTTAGTTTTTGTGAGTTTTGGAGTGTTTTGTCGTTTCATTTGCAGGTTCTGCATCACCTGGAGAAAGTAATGCTCCAGAATTATTTATATTCACCCTCAGACCAAAAACATCCCTAAAGAGGCTAAGAACCCGTTTAAAAAATTTGGAATTTTAACAGAGGAGTCTTTCGTAAAAACTAAGGGGTCCATTCATCTACAAGTTGTGTCAAACCTTGTTACGAAGACTTCAGTTGCGAAATAAAATATATATTGGCAACAAAATCAACCTAAACAGCTTAACTACTCTGTAACAAAACCTAGGCATGTGAGAGCTTAAGCTGTCTAGGCACTTTATTTCTTAAACCAAAGAAGATATCTACGAAACTGCCTTTCCCAACCAAAAGCGGATGTCTCCCATATTCCGGTTCCTAGAAAATCACAAGGTCAGCAAGCCATATTCCAGTTTCTTGTCCACGAAAGCTTGAATCGACGGCTCCCTTCCTAGAAAGTCTGACAGGACATCAGTAGAATCCTTTGCTCCTCCTGGTGCCAGAACCTGTCAAGAAAAAAAAAATAAAAAAAAAAATTACGAAGTACATTAGAAGGAAGAAGCTTTAATAGACCCAAAGCCGGAAGTGAATTGGGAACACACGACGATGATGTGGTTCGATATCGCAGTTTAATAATCACCTTATTCCTGAATTGCATTCCAACAAACTGATTCGATAGATCACCTTCAAATTTTGCGGCAAATATATCAGCTGCAAATACCTGCCATAGAGAAGACAGGTGTAGAAGAGATTGTTAATAAGGAACCGAATACAGAACGTGAAATTGTTAGAGAATTCGTGTCTTAAAGATGAAGGGCGGAATGGTGTGGCGGTGTTGGAAGCTGCTGTGTGAGTAATTTGTAAGAAAGTAGCTGTGAATTTTAGATAAAATGTTGCTTGGTAAATATTACGTGAATGCTGCGGTGAAATATCGATACAGTAATTTCATGTTTGGTAAAATCAATTGTAGACCTGCTCTGAGTAAAATGACAAAAATGTATGACGTGCATAAGTTCCGTAAAGATAAATATTGAAAACATTCAAAATTGGAAGGTTAAAATCGGTTGAAGATAAATTAATCAAAAGTGGGTTCGGAAAAGCATCTCCCCCTAAAGCATAACAAAGGAGAGACTCGAACCTCGCCCCAAATACGACTGTAGCAAGCGGCTTCATAGCCAATAGCGGTTCTCGGGAAGCATGAAGCTGGATTAGTTCCTTCCAATGCTGGCAATCCAAGCATCATCTGCATAGGGAAATATCAAGGTATTATGGTAGTCAATTTAGGCCTTATCTTTCAAGTATGGAACTACAGTTTTGGCAATTACCTTGGGATGGAGATGTTTGAACAACCCAACCATGTCAATATTTTCAGTCGAATGTATGATTTGATCAAAGAGACCTGACAATGTGTTTCTTTTTGTTAGTTTCAAGTTTCGACAGATATAAGACGAATAACAATCTTACCATTACATTACATTACCAGACAATATACTTTTTTTCTTGGTTATCAAAAAGTAACTTGTTACTTATTATTCTCACTTCTCAGAGCAAGAGTCAATTGGGAATGTAGTGGGGTTCATCAAAGGAGTGATACAGCAGTCCGATTAAGCTAACAAGAAGATTTTAGTTTTTAGATAACAGTTGAAAAGTGTGTCTTCAGAGTTGGTTGGGTCAGATACTCATCATAGAAGACATAAAGGAAACTCAACTTCTGCATCTTTTAACTTTTTGAAGTTATAAAGCCAACTTCTCAATTGCAAAATAAACTAGGGCACCCAATAAAGTATACCAGGAGAACTTGTACGAAACAGTCAATAAATAATTTTAAGTTCATTCCTCATAAAAAGCTCACTCCTGGACCTCCAAGATAATGTCTAACTCAGCCCTAAAGAACCCATAATCCGACATCCACTACACAGACTCACAAGCAATGCCCAACAGAGTGCCATAGACTAACTGGAAACTAACATGAGACAGAATTTAAGAGGCAACACCCTAGGACTTCATTAAACACGAGGCCAAGCCAGGAATACACAGTTGTTGAGCCAACCATGATACTGTATTAGTAGTATTACATGGTTATACGTAAGCCAAAAGTCGGTGATGATCAGATTACCAGGACAAGCCGAACCCTTAAGTGGGTACCTCAAGAATGCAAGCTGCCTAATCGAGTTTGGTTCACAAATGGAACGGTCATGGGGAAATGGAGCATTGAGGCAACCTTTGGAGCCCAAGTAGCAGTGCTTCAAGGGGCATTTGGGACCGAGTAACGTGTAGCATATGTGTTAGAACTTAGAACCCTTTATCATCATATAAATCCACTCATTCATGACTTAATACTGCCTTGTTCATGACTTTCATGTGAATCTGCTTTTTGTTGCTTTATATAACCTTCACATTCAGGGTGGTCCACCAGCCAAAAACTGTTAAACAATATGATAGTTTTTTAGTTTTCAAGCGAGGAACTATAGCTTCATAAATGATCATGATAGTAATCAAACATTATCTCAAGTAAAAGCACTCATCAGTTGACAAATATTTATACTGAAATGTTCAGAGTCCCAAATCTCATGCTAGATACATTGCACTTACAGTAAAGAATTTCTTGCTTCAACTTAATTGCCGAAAAGGAGCGCCTCCATCTTTTGAGTGCTTTGCATGTTTCATCCTCGATGGGCTTTGTGATATCCTACAGTTCAACCATGTCAGTATGTCTCTAGTAATTTGATTATTGCAGTTGAAAATGATTGTATATTGACTAGTAACTGTTTCATGGAAAGGAAGTTGAGAGACTATTTACAGTATACACAGACTTAGGCACATAAAATAGGAAGAACTACATAAATAAAATTATTATGAAGAATTGAAAGTGATAAATTTCCGAAGTACGATAACAAAGTCTGGTTACCTGATGGAAGCCAGATATCAATTTCAGTGATATACTTTCATAACACCTGAACAGATTTGCAACATTTGGCAGCGTGAGTACTAAGTTTTTGTCTAATTAAAAAAGTAACTATGTGTCTGATTTATTACCAGTTCTCCAGCACCTGGGCTGGGATCTCAACAAAGTCAGGGTCAAGACGAAGCCCTGAGAATCTGGCAAATGAAGCACGGTTGCAAATATGGTGAACCTAAAAGCGCATCAAAATAAGTAAGTGATGCAAATAATTCCCAGAAAAACAAATTAGAACATAGATCATAACAAATAAGAGAAGTTCAAACAGGACGGCTGATGCCAGTTCAGAGGGCGGAAAAAAAAAAAAAATTGTGAATATATGATATTTGTATTCTCCAGATCAAGGAAAAATGCTCAATATTCATCAAGTTCACTTGCGAGCCATTTCCAAACCAAAAGAATAAAAAATGTAGTAAAACATTGAAGTATTCAACTCTTTTCTCTCTGCTACAGTGCTACAAAAGTACATCTTGTTGTGTTTTTCCGATAGTTCTTTCTCGAACTTGAATCTAAATCATTACTTGCAACATGTGCTGTACTTCAAATTTCAGCTGGAGCAAATAATCAGTGACGGTGTCACTTCAACACGAAAATGACCATCATAAATGTAAGGTGAAGAGGTGACCATTTCAGAAATCAGAATGATTCTGTTTCTTATCTCAGGGTACTGCGCACACCTTCTTGGAGAAAAATTAGCCCTGACATTTCATACAAATGACCTCTCTTTCAGGCATGTTTTCCACCTGTTGACCTATTTCTAACCCCCACCGGAAGTTGCTCATCCGACCATTTATTCTCCCCCTCTATCTCATAGCTCTCACAGAAAGCATCATTTCTTTGCAAATTGCCACCAATCCTCCCTCTTAATCAGCTCTAGCCATATTTGACATACCATATTTCCAAACCACTCCCACTCTATAAATTTTCGATGCGGACTATTATTCCTTGATAAGAGAAGGGTAAAGGAACACGGAAAATGTGACTTCAGGTGTAGGGATGGCAACAGATTGGGCTATCAAACGGAACATAGCGGACGATATTTTTAGTTCATTATGCCTAAGTTTTTTCTTGAGAAGACATTATGCCTAAGTTAATCATAAATGAGATTATATATTACATTAGTAAGTATTTTCAAAGTATCAAAATTCAAAGTAACCAATTTGATCATAACCAAATATAAAGTATATCACTTGATAATCTTTATAATTAAAATAAACTTCTTTGAATAATGAATGGAAATATATGTAGGTTAATGTATTTGATAAATAATAAAACTGATTAGTTTCTGGATCACATAAGTACTGATCCGTGTCTCTTTTACTTGTAATTGAATCAGATTCACTCTATTAGGTTCGGGTAATGCCGGGTACACAAAAGCCAAAACAAAAGCCAAAACAAAAGCCAAAACATATCAGGCACAATGGACTGAAATAATTCTGGTAGACAATAACATTAGCTTTTGATTAATCAATTGTGTAAGCCTAATTCTTCTTGAATCTTGGACTACCCATGTAGCCTAGTGGATGAAGCCTGAAGGCATTTATTAGGGAGTTCATGTACCAGGATTCAAACCCTGGGAGTGTCATGTTTATCTCTTGTGATGTTCTTGGCTTGTAACCCAAAAAAAAACTTATTTTTTGAACTAATTAAAGTTCAACTGTTCTACTTAAAGGAAAATAGTCATACGAAACATGTTACATTTATAGATTAAAGAAACATGTATCTTGAGCGGACACGGTTTCATTGACTCTATTAGAACTTCTAAATTAAAATTCAATGGGCTTGTTTGGATGAGAGTAAGTAGAGAGGAACTAAAAAGTCAAAAATTTGAGAAATTCGGTCAAACCTCTCCGAACAAACAAAGGAAACGGAATTCCGCCAAAAAAATTCCGGATTTCCGGATTTTTTGGCGGAATTCCGGACTTTTTTGGAAAAATTTCGAACTCTTTAATGTAATTTTTGATTCTTTTCACA
Source organism: Linanthus parryae (assembly GCA_023055425.1). NCBI lineage: Eukaryota > Viridiplantae > Streptophyta > Magnoliopsida > Ericales > Polemoniaceae > Linanthus > Linanthus parryae. The sequence continues at coordinate 72,529,373 of JALGPY010000002.1, forward strand.
CAATGTTGTGTTATCACAGTGGTAAAGTGTTTGAATCCATTACATGAGGTCTCATGTTCAAACCTCACCATCTCTAAAAAAAAATTTTTTTACCATAATCTATAATAATCTACCCCATCCAAACACTACAGATAAAAGGAGCTTTCAAGCTCAACCTCTCACTTATTTCAGCTCATCCAAACAGCCCCAATATCTCCTAACGCATAAATTTTATCTAATACGATCTAACCTCCCCATCTTTACCTCCATAAATGTTTGGACATGAGTGAGTTGCGAAAACTCTTCACTCGTTACTCATTGGGTAAATTAGTTTCAACAAAAATAAGCTCTAACTTTGTATGTAGGATACTAGGATTAGGTCTCAAACCCACCACACAGTGAGCTGACCATTACACATCATAGACTCATAGTACAGCAAACAACTATTTTCAATTTTAATTTCACCTTAGCACGTGAATGGTTATCTTTTGCAGTGTCTTTAATGTCGAATATGAAAGAACAATATAGCGTGAGTACAAAGGCAATTTTAATTTCTCACTTTAAAGTGTAAGTGTGTACTTAATCGAAAAATAATGAAACACACACACACACCACTCACACTGCACTCATGTAGGTATTAATGTACTAATCTGACTGTTATAATATGACAGACTCAAAACTATTAATAGTAAGATTCAACAAATACCTAAAATTAATGTGAAATGATCTAATTAGCCAGAACTTCAGCTATGAATTCAAGCACGCGGATAATACCGTAGTAGTGGAAAATTCATTGTAGCTACTTGCTCACTCTATAGAGGTTCCATGCTTCTGGCATCAGATTCTAATCATAGTGCCACGTCGAGAACGAACACCCAGTACAGTAATGACAGCCCACGAACATCCTAGTACATGATTAAGTAAACCATAGGCACTAGTAAATGAAGAGTTATCAAATTGAATTCAAGTAGTCTTGTCACTTACGTACAAGGATAACATAAATGACAAGACTACTTGAAAATGCTCCGCACCCCCGACGAGACCTTTGCATGCCTCAAAGATACGTATTTTTCCCAATGTCAGGACCTGAGGTAGGTCTGTATGAACACAGAACACAGCCACTAGGTTAGAGCTTCAGAAGAATTCTTTGAAGCCTTGCCTGCCTCCCAATCCCCCGGCCCAGTCTTCACTGGAGGCTCATCATAACCGAGAATGATTACGAAAATCCGGTCCAGCTATGAGCGTACTCGGTATGTTGTTTCAGAAGTGACCTGGGCACAACCTGCCTAGCAAAAGACTAGTTTGCTAGCCAGTTCTGGAGTAGCACAACTATACACCAGTGCATAAATGACTACAAATTACATATAACTGCCACCTGTATTTCTCAGTGACCACCATGGTTCTAGTCTCCTAGCCCACACAGAGGCTAAATAAAATAAGTGATCCCGGCTACTGTCCTAGTGTCATCGTGCTGTATAAATCTGAAACTTGCTGGGATTGCACATTTCAAAAGCAGCAATCAGATTCGTCCTACTAGTCCTTATTTTCGCAATGGACAAAATACTAAGAACATGAGGAGCATTTTTCCAATATTACCTTCTTTGTTCCCAGCGTGTGGATACTTTTTAGTCATGAAACAGTTTGTGTCTCTAGCTAGTAGATAGTATGGCTGGCCAGTGTTTTTTTTAATTTGATGTTCTCATGGCAATCTACTCACAGAAGAAAATTTCAGACGGTTAGTCATGTGGCACTTAATGGTCTATGATACCTTCATGTCCAAAGTCGGGAATAAAAAAACTCTTTTTCCGTCGCTAGGTCCTACGTTTCATCATTTCTATGGTAGTGATAATGTGATATCCTTCTACTTATAGCAAGCAACATATAGAAGTATCTATCTTTTTTCCAGTTGTAGACCAAGCTTCAGAACCAAATCACTGCCAAGACAATGCCTAACTAAAGAAACTTGCAACCACGGCAATATTGATCTATTATATCAGATGATTTGGTTGTACCTCCAATACATCAACCTACTCACCTAGAAGAGAAACCTTAATAATCTCCAGAAAGACCACTCGTTGGAGAGATATGAAAGAGTTGAGACTTCAACTGGGTTTGGGTATCCCTAACTTTCAAGATTGTATGAATACTTTTTGAGTGGAGGCTAATCTGCTCCAGTATATGCTCATACTACAATCCAAACCAAGGGACACGCTCTTCCACCATCACCAGCACTGCACGACTATATGGCTATCAAAATCCACATCCCTGGATCCTTCTAAATGCTTCCATAATACCAGCTAAGGCAAGGAATGGGTGGCAGATAGACAAATTTGATATGCTGATGAGTATGGTGGATTTTTATGTACATGTTGAGCTTCCAAGTCAACTTAGTTAATTGGTAACTTCGAAAAGTTGTAGTCAACCAGAAAAAGACGACACAGAAAAGATAATCTTCGAAGAGTAAACTGCAATGGTAATGTGAGTATCTAGGGTACGTAGACCAGAACCACCAATGGAGGAATCAGCTTCAGGAAATAATTATGAGAAGTTTACATAAGCATAGAGGGGGAGAGGGGGGGGGGGGGGGGGGGGGGGGGGGAATAGCCATTTTGGAGAAGCAGGAATTGCCCCACAGAGGTTAGAAAAGGCATTTAAGCCATGTCTGATAGGAAACAGCGTACGGGCAAGTAATTGCTCTAAACCAAAAGAGGACATGAACTACAGATCTCCTGAGAAACTATAGCAATTCAAAGAATAAAATTTAGAATATTGACAAGGATCCTGACATACCACATGACTAAACTCGTGGAAAAGATTGACCACTTCAGAGAATCTCAGCACTCCGGCACGACCACCACTATCCTTTTGAATCTGAGAAATAAGTAAAGCCACCGGAATCTACAAAAAACATCAGGGATAAATCAGTGATACATCAAGATAATAAATCGTCAATAGTATTCTTTATTTCCAGCTGATGATGAATTGATTTAGATGATAACCCCCTGACAAGAGACCTCGTTGACATTTTAACCAAAGATGACAGAAGTTTCAAATGGACAGGCTTTACTATATTGATAAAATATGGAGAGCAAATATGTTTACAATTTAAAGGAATTTGCTTTTTATTTGTTCATTGAATTGCCGCTCAGATTGAAAGCAGAGGAGGAAAAGAAATCCAACATGGCACATAATCATGCTTCAAGAATATTGGTTAACCATTTCCAAACCTAGAGGACTAACATTTAAATTTTAATCTGAAAGAACAAAAGATCGGAGCTTCAGATTCACAAAAGCAAAAGTGGAAAAATGTAATTACCTTCCGTGAACCATTCACCAAAGAACCATTTTGGAGAGGCACAACGCAGGTATGACCATACTTTCCCTCCCTGCTTTTAAGCACAAAGTTCAGTGGACTCCAATGTCTGCCAAGTATTGATGAATACAAGACAGCTAATTTACAAACCTGGAAAATATATCGAGGTAGAAATAACCCAAAGGCTCGCCTGAAGACAAGTCATAAACTGAATAAACAGTTATGTCACAGTGCCAAACCTCCGCATCTAGAACTTCTTCAAATCTTAAACCTGCATAACAGAGTGAAGATGAGGGATAGTAAAACAGATAAGTCAAGCCAAACAGTACTTTTGGCTTGGGTTTTACGATTCGAAATTACCAAAAAGGTCTTGGAATATTTTTAAGATCCCAGACATAACCAAATTGACTGGAAAATATTGCTTCAGATCTATAACGTCCAAATTAAATTGTTCCTCCTCAACCCTCTTGACGTAGTACAAAAGATCCTCAACTCCAAAAGGAGAATCTCCTTCCTCTTTTTCCTGAAATATCAGAAAATAAAACTGAGACATAGAGCACATTTCAGCAGAAGAAAGCATATGATAATAAAAAATCTACCTTCAAGTCCTTTAACATGGAAAGTTCACTGGTAGCCAAGTCAGTTAATCTGGCAGAGAGGTCCTCCAAGAATTCAAATACCTAAAAGCAAGCATAACCACTACTCAAATCAATAAGCGACTATAGTTGTCTTGAATAAGTAACTGGACATCATGACGGATCAAATAGGTATGGAAAAGTTGGAATTTCTAAAGAGAGATGACAAAGGTAGGATGGATTATCAACAAATACAGCGCCCCAGAACCCAACTGAAAGGTATTTCTGCCGATACAACCCAATAAAACGAAAATAGCAATCCTATATAAGAGAATGGGTTACTGGACCTACCAAATGAAAACAGATTGCGGGTGATATAAGGAACCAAAACACCAACCAACAGTAGAACGAGTTTACATTGCTTATAAAACTGAACTCAAGAAATTCCCAACCCGTCGTGTATCAGGAATTGATAGTCTATACTCGTGAAAAAGCGACCTACTGAAGATAAATTCAATGAACTCAAGGCTTGACACATAGAACATCACCAACTTCTTCAATTACAGAGGACAGCTCAGTCGAGTAAATGAGCATATCCATAAATCGATGGATGAAAATAAAATTTTGTGGTGAACGTGGATACATTGAAGAAAGGTGTAGGACAAAGACTATAGATGACATATCAAACACAATCAATAATAACATAACTCACAAAAAGATGTGGAAATGGTAGCTACAAACCTTAGAGGATGACTTCACCATTCTGCTATTAACTGCATAGTCTGCATAGTTTGAGTAACCGAGTAATCTTGCAAATTTATGACGCAATTGAACCTAAATAATGCAGAAGGTAAGATGGACATGTCAACAAATTTTGGACAATAACATGCAAGTGCAACAACCATAATATTAACTAGCAAAGGAAACCAAACACTGGTTTCTCAGCTTTGAAACTGAAAGGCAGCAAACAAAGAGTGTTATTGAAGTTCGCAAGAAGCAAATTTCCAAATTATGAAATCATAGACCCTTCTCCATATTCATTTATCAATCCTACTCAATTATCTCCTTTGTTCACATAAGCATAAAACAAATTATCAGGGGCGGCTCCTGAACTTCCTAATCGAGTGATATTGGATTATTTAATTTTGGGTTAGTTGCATTTTGCCCCTGTGGCTAGGGGATGTTGGCACTTAACCCCCTCATTAACAAAGGTGACACTTAATTCCCTACATTTACAATTTTGTGCCACTTTAGCCCATGTCCTAAATTGCATCCGTTAACTTGGATGGAAGGCATGTAAAAAGATCAAATGCCCCCTCAGACTTTTGATAAGTGGTTTAAAACGAGGAGGGTACTCTTTGATCCAACAAACTTAAGGGTGATACGCAGTTGGGCCAAAGTGTGAAGATCATAGTTGTCAAAATCTTACGATTCACGATTCGTATCCTACGATTCGATTCGATTCGCCCATGAAACGATGCGAATCCCTTAGTGAATCTTTAATGGCCAAAAAAATATTTGAATCCCGATTCAAGAGTCTTACGATTCATTTGCGATTCAGACCAATTCTACGATTCACCTTCGATTCATCTGAAGGTCTACTTGAATTGCGGCATCTGTCTAAGAACTAATACTTCCTACATTACTTCCTACATTTATGTATATTTTGCAACATGCGTTTGTTTTAAATTACTAGTGCATTTTTCTCAAGTCCAGGGCTACTAGTTTTCTATTATTTTCAATCTCATTGGCCTCTTGTAGTTCCTTGCTCCACATGCCTATCTATATCTAGATTATTCTTTATCTTTTTGATGTGTGAAACTCCTAATCACTAGTTAGGGATGCGAGTTTCCAATAATTTGAGCTTTCTTTTCGTAAAAATATGAATACTTTGTTCAATAGTGTTATAGCTTTATAAAATATTTTATTATATCTACATAAAAATATTGCAAGCAGAATCTTTACGATTCACGATTCGATTCGATTTACGATTCAGTGAAGGTGAATTTCAATTCACTGTGTGAATCCCGATTTGACAACTATGGTGAAGATGTATGTGAACTGAAGTGTCACTTGTAGGGGGGATTCAGTCACAAGGTGGTTAGTGAAAGCAGGTATTCCGCTTTCTTTCATTAACCAAGCAAAACGTATACAAAATAGATGATCAAGTGGTTCGTGAGGGTAAGCCCAACCAATTGAAACGCAAACTTCAGATAGCAATGAGAAACTTTTAGCAGTTATACTGCATGCACAATCTGTAAGAGATTGAATAACTCGTCAAAAAAGTACACTGGGAATTCGAGAGTGGAAATCGTATGACCGGTTCATAATAAATCACAAGACATAAGTGAAAGAATGTCATCAGGAAACTAGTTTTCTAAAATAAATACAGAAATAGTAACATCGATAAGTATTGAAATGTTTTCTTTTCCCCTTTTCCTTACCAGAGTTTCCAAGATAGGGAGGTTGGCTTCACATCTTCGCCCATAAGCCATTGCTACTCGTCTTCTTGTCATACCTACCTTCAGAGATATTAACCATAATGGTGTGATGATAGTATTCAGTTATGGCTTGGAAGTTATAATAAACAAGAAAATGTAAGTAAACCAATTTTGGATTAGAAATGTGCATAAGCGACAAATTTTCATCTCATCAGAGAAGAAAACACACATGTACACATACTAACAGAAATGTCAATACGATATGTGGGCTACCCTCCCTCAATAGATACTTCGTCACACCAAGCGCTTGTGTTTCCCATCAGATTGGCATACGAGTGCATTATATTGGGACGTCTACAGTGTTATGAGTTATTACATACAAACACAGATCAGATACCCAGGTATCAGGATTCAATACTTGGTTTCAACCATGGCTATAATTGAACTTAGTGTACTTCAATCTTTAACAAGTACTTCCTCCGTTCTACCTCTCTCTTCCTGGTACACTATTCACCGGGCACTTTGATCCGATGATTTGGTTAGCAAAACGATGTAAGAATTCGGTATTTTTTTTCATGGTGTTGTAGAGCAAAGTTAGTTCTACAACACCATAGAAAAATTGCCAAATTTTTGCATCGTTTTGCTAACCAAATCACAGGGTCAAATTCACCCTCAAAAGTAAAGTAGGAAGAGAGAGGAACGGAGGAAGTATCAGATTCTTCAATTTGGTGACGAACTGGTTATTTCAGAAAATAAATAAACTCTGGTTTTTTAATCATGCCGATAATTATTGTTGCATGCTTGCCATCCTGTTGCTGAATGCATAGAGATACTAGTAGTTTCAAGCTCTAAGAAACATTCGGAAGGCAATGTGTCGTAAAGGAAGCCAGAATACAACTTCTGAGCGCTATTCATCTGACTGATAATTGATCTGTTGCATTGTTGGGTTGCAAACAATAGCAAGAGATATGTACCTTACAAAGCTCCAGTACAGGAGACACGTGATGGCTTTTCAGGGTCACTTTGAATTTACCACTTTCAGATTTATCCAAGTCCTGCGTGCAAGTATAAAATTAGTTAGTGAAAGAATAATAATGCTAGACAAGAATGATTACAATTCATTAAATGTTTCATAGTTTTGACAGTACACTCAAAATCTGATTCTTTATGTGAGCTCAAAGCTAATATAATACCAGAGAGTACGTCCATCTGACAGAGCATGCTGAAACGGGAGTTCAAAAATTTTTACAAGCATTGCAGATTGTTAGTGAATCATTTTTTAATGTAAAGTCCCATTATATGTAGCACTAAACAGCTTCGTTTTGGACACTCCTTCAAGTGCAAATCACAATTGAATAAATTAACACTGTCAACTGAAATGTTGAGAGAGTATCAAGACTTGAAGCCAGATGTCAGACAATAAAGTCATCACTACAACTATGGTGACGTGAGGGCACAGCTACCATAACATAGATTTTGCAACAGAAAGATGTCAATCAGGTAGATTCAGCTGAATAACTCATTGCTTAAATTAAACAATGAGAAAATAATCACTAAAACCTTGAGGATTTCGGAGGGCAAGCCAGCCAACTCTGTTTCACTGAAGAGCAGGAACGTACTGTCGTCATTAAGATTCTGGATATATCGCCTACTTAACTCATCAATTTCAGCTCTTATTCTTTGTAATTCTTCCCTTTTAGCTACAGTAAGACTCAGTCCATTTCGTTCAAAATCTCCAACCTGTCACTGAATAGCAAAGAGTTAAGTATATGAAATCAAGGTTGATATTTCCAAAAAAAAAATGACGGATTAAAACTGAGAGGACAATCCATAAGTGATAACGCCAAATCGGAACACACGCTATTCTGTAATATGTGGATTTGAGAATGCACCTTCAAACTAGCAAAATAATGACCAAGCAAGTTTTTGAAGAAGTGCATACAATGTCATGATCTTGGTCAGTTTCTATAGGAAACACAACTCCCACACTCCACTAATCAGCAGGTAAGACTTAATGATTGAACTGATTACCATGCAAATAACAGCTGATCTGACAAATGTGAAGCATTAATCTATGAATTAACATATAAAAAATACCTTTTGGACCGAAAGCATTAATCTTGAGAGTTGTAGCTGTGGATCACTTGACCTTTCATATTCAACCGAAAACTCAAATTGGTAAGGGCCCCACTCATGCTCTATCTTCTATTTCCTAATGGCCTCTCACAATATTTCAGTACACCAATCACTGCTATATTTCGAAAAACTAATTTTGGTAAATATTAATCTAAACATTTATATAACAATTCTTTTAAGTGGTGCTTTCAGGCACGGGTTGATTTCCTAGTCTATATGCTAAAACAGAATAATGTCTTTTGGACAATTAGATCCAATGAATTCTAGTCGGTGGATTCTTTTATGAAGCACACACTCGATCAAATTCCCGTCCATCTTCTCTCTATATTCATTGCACATTACTATGGCACTATCCATCAAGATATATTACTCTCGCAGCAGACAGTTAGACACTCTCTTCATGATGCGCCGATGTTTACTTTATTCTATCAGAATGCTTTTGTGCAGTGCCTTCAAGAGCGAATTTATTCGTTAGTCATGGTTATTTATCCTTAACAACACAGTAAGATCTTGCAGCCAAATAGTCTTCAACATGTTAGAACTTACTTATAAGAAAACCAACTGCATTTAAGAATCCAATCAGTCTCTCCTTCACTTCATGGCTTCTATAAAAGTTGACAAATCACCTAAATCTTCTACCTTTTGACTTAAAGATTTTAAATTATGGGTGCCCAAGTAAACACAATTTTCATCTTTAAGGGAGAAAGAGGTGCAGGTGGAGAGGGGATTTTCCTGAAGGAACTGAGATCAGGTTTGTCCACATAAGATTGAATGGGGATCTTCTAATAGATGAGCTTCAAATAATTATGTCTCCCATTTGGCACAGAAGTAGTAGACGGGGCTAGTCAAACGGCCTGCCATTAATTTTCCTCCCATGGGATTGACACTACTAAGAAGGGTATAATTGAGATACCATCATACCAGACCTAAGAAGGCTTGAATGAAGAACTGGGTGAAGAGAGAATCGTCCTAATCAGTGTCTTCTTTAAGGAGTGGGTTGAAGATGGATATTTTTGTTTGGGAAAGAGTAAAAAATTCAGGAAAATACAATATTTAATTAAGTCAAGACATATAAGTATTGATAAGGGAAAAATTATCAACTTTGTGCTGGAAAACATTGATCTGGTAGCATGTTTCAGCCTAAAACCCCATATTGCTTCCACGATACCCATAGCCTGTCTTTTCTGGAATCTGCAGCCAGTAGATTCCGTATCAGGCCCAAGAACGTCCTCCAACCCAGTACCGTGGAGAACCTTAACCATTATACATAGAATAGCCAAAACTATGCCTTGATCCTGTTGCAGAAAGAGCTGGGCCAAGTTTCCTAAAGCCGAACCACACTAGCATCGCTAAAGGATCAGATAGCACGGTTCAGCCATTTGATATTTTACTTTATTTGTCAAGTGTCTAACAAACATGAACACTGACAAGGGCGGCACATGCTAACACAAAATATCAAACGTAGCATGCCGCTGACACTACGGCTTTTTTCTGTCTGCAACTTTTAAATTAATCTACTCGCCATTCTGAGATTACTAGTTTGTGTGTACATTCAATATAGTAATCTCAGTTTTTCTTCTCCTATCAATCAGGCTCCGCGTTTTTCGCGCAAATCTGGCTGATCATCAGATTCAATCAATAAAGAATCTCTCCCTCCCATGTGTTAAAAATGGTCAAAACAGTAATGTGTCACTAGCGATGTTTCTTTTAGCTTAATCACATGTCATAGCAATCATTGACTACACGAGCATTAACTACGAGAATTCATCAAAAATCTGAAACAATAAACTATTTCTTTTAAGCTTTTCATTCTTGGAAAATGTACTGTTACAACAACCTTTCAATTATGTGTCAAAGCCCTCACGCTGCTGGAGAAGAAAGAAAAACAATCTTTCTGTCCAAGGTAATCCTGAAGGTCTCTACAGAGAATTTGAACTTGCAGAATGAAAGAAAGAAAAGTAGATAGAACTTTTCAGCAGCTTATAAATGAAAACAGGGAAATAACTGTGATACGAGGAAAAAAGTCTCAACTCCCTTGCTATACAAATTTAACAAAGTGAAACGATCCTATCTCATTAAACGAATGGATGCACGGGGCATACTATACCAAATTTGGGAAACAATACTTGTGGGTTAAGAAAAAAAACAATAGAGAACAAGATCCAACACCTCAATCTCAAGACACTCAATCACTGAAGAACCATATCCATAAAGGCTAAAATATGAAACGGCAATTAGATACTTATATAAGATATGGATCAATGAATGACTTCAGGATATGACTGAATCAGTTTGTAATGAAACATGACATGACTTCAGTACCAGAGATTGCGTATAGCGTTTATCTTCAGAGCTCATCCATTCTCCTCTAGCTAAAAACGCTTTGATTGCACGGTACACATCTTCACGTTTACTGAACAATAACATGATGTAACGTGTTAGGAACATTAACTAAAAACATCTCCACTTCAATATCTATGCATGAATAGTCAGGCACGAGTCAAAATTGAAACTTTAAGTTTGTTCTTGATGTCTTTTCACCCCACAACCAAGTACTCTTTTCTCATTATCTTCCATCGTATTACACAAGCAACAAACTAGATTGTATGGGCATGCGAATAACCAAGTCTCTTTGTCTTCCAAGTCATATGCATGAATAGTCAGGCACGAGTCAAATTTGAAACTTTAAGTTTGTTCTTGATGGCTTTTCACCCCTCAACCAAGTAATCTTTTCTCATTATCTTCCAAGTCATATTTCACAAGCAACAAACTGGATTGTATGGGCATGCGAATAACCAAGCTAACTATATTAACTGTAAAATGAATTACTGTTTCTACAGAATTTTAGGACAGATCAGATATCACAGCCCTTTCATCTGTTCCTAATACCACAACCATCACCTTGAAAAATCAAAGAGAATCCATAAGCTTCATCCATATCCAGCTGTCTCACTTTTGTGGGTATAAATGTGTATTCTATAGAAAGAAAAGATTTAAAAAGGAATCTACAAAACTCCACACTGACAATCTTACAAAGGACGTGATTGTATGACTGCTAATTGAATTTCATAATAATGGTGTGCTGGACAACGGGGACATACTTAGCCATCGGGTATCATCTAATAAACTTGGGAGTCCTGCTGCTTATATGGTGATAGCATGCCCCTGCCACCACCCGAAAGCTCGTTCATGTTCGGGTTGACCAAATAAACAAACAAATCAAACTCAAGATTTTGCCTGTAAGCAAACACAAGATTTGGCGTGTTCATACTTTACTTTCGTGTACAATTTCTGTGTACATGTTCTACATATAATTTTATGTAAAAACATAAACATTCAAAATATGTAAGTGAATAAACTTTAGAAAATATAGTTTTCTTACATTATATGATAGTTAAGGTATATTTTGAATAAATTATTGAGAACATGATTTTCTTAAGACATGAAAACTAAAAATTGACTTACAATTGCATTAATTTTTCCTAAAGCATGGACTCAATTTTCAGCACGTATTCGGCCCGAGTTTGAATAAACTCAAAACAGCACAAAATGTGTTCAGCTCGAGTTCGTGTTTGTTAGGTTTTTAAACAAGCCAAACCCAAAAAGCCTATATTCAGTTCGCTTACAGCCCTAGCTATGGTTGAGTTCTTGGCAGGGGAGTTAATCTCCAAAAAAACCTCAGCAAGTTAAGGAGGGCACGAGATTATTCAAGATTTCAACACAATTTCAAGATATATTTAGTTCTTTATTCATTATAACCTTTTCCTCATGCATCCAATACTTTTGAAGCTCATGTAGTCGGTGTGTTCGGTTGGGTCCAATCCCAACCTCACTTTGAAGAGAGAATGTTGAGGTATGTTTATGGTAGGGTGATCAGCAGTTGCAACCTGTTATTTAGATAGAGTTGAGGCGGATGTTGCTTGTGGTAGCGCGGTGGATGTGATGCTGTTGATAACCAAGCTGAATGGGTAGTAGCAATGGCGAATCTTGGTATGTGTTGGGACTCATGTGCTCGTGAAAGGAAATGTGGAGAGAGGAGAGACATGCAATGGAAGGGTTAAGATGAATATCTTTCAACAGCTAAGAAGAGTGTCAAGAAGTTTACTCCCTCATCCGTTTTCATCTCTCTTTCTCTCCGCAAAACTTCTCCTACTTTGTTTTCCAGTAAGGCAACACTATCTCCTACCTACAGAGTCACAGAGACAGTATTCAAAACCTGGGAAAATAATTTCCACTACATTCACCAGAAAGAAAACTTGAAAATCAGTCTCGAGTTGAACGGAAAAGGGTCTCCATTTATCATCAATCACGTGAATGAAGGTCTTCCTTTTAGGTACCAGTTCCGCCAAGCTATTCGCTCCTTATGTAATAATTGCAGATACTGTTTTCCGAAATTTTGATGGGAACAGGATGTTTCAGTACTGGGGTTTTTTCATGTAATTGTTAGTGAAGATTGATTCTCATGGGTCATAACATCAAATCAAGTAAGATCGATTTTCATGAGTCATGACATCAAATTGCATGAAGACGTGAAAAAACAATATAGTAGCTAGAAAGAATAGAAGACAAGAAATATTGGAAATACAATTACTCTAAATTCTGAAGTTTGTTGGTAGTGATATACAAATGATCAATGGTCAGGCAATCCCGACTCAATTTCTAGGCAAATAACTAGATTTGATTCCTCATTTTAACATGCATTTACCTATTGCTCAGCCGCACTGCATAGTGTTTATTACTACGTTATACCTTGTTTTCATCATTGATTGGTGAGCTTGGAGGCAGTCCAAAATTTTAAGTCCAGTGGCTCCCTAAGTTTAATTCAACCAGAACATGGTAAGGCCTGGAAATAAAAATGGCGGCATGATAGTCCCGATTCCCTGCTCGGATGGAATGATACAGATGGTTTCGGGAGAACAAAAAATATATGCAAACTCTGCTCTACGGATATCTAATAGATGTCGTCCAACACCATTTTACCTGCTTTTGTATCTGTGAGTCATGTTTCATAAGATTGCAAGTGATGCAAAATAAAGACAACGAAGAGAAGGTAGTGTCCATGCGACCTAAAACTGTGAGCATTCTGTTTGAAGAAAGGAGAATTGAAGCATAGAATGTAGACTTTTATGTAGACTAAGTCGTGGAACAGTGTAAACAAACGCAAGACTCTCGGATTCCGTTACTTAGAAAAAGAGAAAAGGAATATGAATGTAGACTGACATGGGGGAACTGTACAGATTATTTATAGTACATTCAAATGAAGATGATTTTCAGATATTTCTTCAGAAACCTCTACAAGCTTTAAAACTTCCTTTTTATTGTCTCTGTCATTACAAAACTTTCTCATCTACATTGTGAAGGCCCCTTATGAAAGTGGTGACACTCTGGACAGAGTGGTGCAAAAGCATGCAAGAAGACTGACCTGCAATTCAAGACATGGGCATCTATTCTCTTCTCGGCTTCAGCACTTGCTTTACGCACATCTTCGTTAGTGGATACAAATTTTGGCAAGACACAAGATTGGATCAGTGGAAACTGTTGTGATTCAAGTTCGGCCAATGGTAATATCACATTCGTATACGAAACCTGCAGTTTAATAGATCCAAATTCATAAAAGGAACATATGAAGATGTTTTCCATGGTAGGAATTAGTAGTTAAATATTATTGACTTCATTACATCTTTGTTTCGCATATAAATTTTTCAAAACTATCTCTCAAACTTTAAGATATTTTCTGATAAATGCATGTATAGAGAGCCGAACTGACAAACTCAAAACATAAGTTACAAAGTTTTATAGCATAAATATTTCCGGCATGGATATGGATGTATAAACAGCGGTAAGAGCTGAGAAATCACAGTTTAATAGAACAGGTAGTTCAGTGTGGCTAGGGAAACATGATTGTATCTTTGTTTGGCAGCAGCATTGTGCTATAAGAACAGTAGTCTATCCCTACAACAGTTTACTGAGTTGTTATTTTCAATAATAACACTTCAGAGTACTATGCTAGCGGAAGTTTGACACTTAAACATATATGTATGTGGTTTCATGGAGAAGTTTGCCAACACCGAATAAGGACTCAGTCCAACCTCCCAACATGATGTCGCCCACCTTTTTTTCCACCACTAACCAGCTCGCACCACCTTCCTCTGGCAATTAATCCCCACAGTCACTTAAAAAGGCCAATCCAAGAAGGAGGAACACAAATATGGAGAAACAGCAAGTACAGTGCTAGACAGAAATTCTCAAAATACAACATGAACTTCAGACAGGTAAGTTGCAACAGTGAAACAATGTATGGAAGTGTGACGCTTATCAAGTTATTAAATATCCATCTTCTCACTGAAATGCAACTTTAATTGTCTTCTATGTCGCCACATTAGACAGTGTCATTATATGGTGTCTTTTCCTTTTGATGTGTGGAAAAAGAACAATTTCACTCTAGTGAATGCCACGTGGTGTTGGTGATTTCTCTTCTGAAAAAGCAATATTTGAACTTAACTCTCCAACACATACCAAATCATATTCTTATAAGACATGCATACAGCCTTTGACTAATATAGTATCTACTTTGTGTAAGTAACCACCATCAAAAGAGAAGGATTTAGTAGCAAACAACAATAGTTTGAAGTGCATCTTGCGTTTTTCTTAAAGAATTTCTTTCCAATTGTGAAGATGAATCGAAATCACACTTCATAATGGCAGCAAGGCATGCTCACTTGGAATCAGAAAACTCATTACTATACTAAAGGTTTCTATTCTTGCAGCAACCTGTAGGTTTGCCAAACATCAGTTTTGACTGTGCTCACTTTAACCGTACTAGTAGTAAACATTTCAGCTTGTCTGCTTAAAAGTCAAAAGTTTGTCCAACTGTATATAACACCCCCCCCCCCCTTATCCCTTCAACTTAACGCCTAAAAGGAATATCAAAAAACACGGAATTGACAATAACTTTAACGCCTGGTTCAAAGCCACTTCTCCCCCAAAAAGCCATCTACTTAGCTAACTCATAAACCAACCTAAAAGTAGCCCATTTACAGTGGCGGACCTAGGCAGGAGCGGGCGGGGGCCGCGACCCCTGTAAGGTTGTAAAATTTCTTAGTTACCCCCATAATTTCGCATACTTTTCATCCAATTAGTAGGAAATGGCCCCCTCAAAATTGAAAATCTCAACTATACCCATCTAACTATCATATATCCAACTTGATTATTCTAATATAAGAAGATAAATGTTTCACTTCCTCCAAAATTTCTTGACATATCTACTTCTTATTTATACGATTCAGTGAAACAATTATGACATTATCCTAAAACGATAGTGAATTATGTAGAAAAAATGCAAAAAAACAATTACGATGTAATTATTATATTAAAGGTCGGCCCCTAGTCGACTAAATCCTGCATCCGCAACTGCTCATTTATTTGATCCCTATACTGAGCAAAAAGGCAAATAGCTAACCAAATGGCAGATTTCATACAAATGGAAGTGCTCATTTACGAAATTCTCAATTTGGGGAAAAAATGTTAATAAAGAAAAATGATACAGCAAAAACTATTAGGACACACTCCTAATACCTTGTCTGGAGGGACTGAAGCAACAGCATCGTGGACCTTCTTCGATTTGGCGATGATTCGGTCAGCTAATCTTAATATCTCTTTGGCCGTCGGATTGATGACCACTTCAGACCCCGGAAGATCTAAAATCAGCAAAAACCGAAATCAACCTTCGTATAAAAAAAAAAAAAAAAAAAAAAAAAAACACAACAACAACAACAACAACAACATCGCTGATAGCTAGAGTGAGCGTTGTATCGGATTAAGAAGTTCAGTGAGTGTACCTTTCTTTTTGCGATTGTTCTTCTTGGCGTTGATAGTCGTGACGGCGAAGTTAACGGCGACGGCGAGGAGAGCAGCGGCTCCGGTGAGGGCTATAATAGTAGAACCTCTGTCTCGCTTCTGCTGCTTCGTCATTCTCTCTCTCTATCGGTGGCTCCTCCTAACCCTCACTCACTCGCACCCAAGGCGGCAAATGCGAGGGAAATTTTGTGAAGATGAAGCCGCATTGAAAATTGACTTTTTCATTTATAACGTACTGCACTTTTTGACACTGTTCACCGGGACACTTAGACCCGGTGATTTGGTAAGCAAAACGATACACGAATTTGGTGATTTTTGCATGATACTATGAAAAAATTACATCGTTTTGCTATGTCGAGTCAAAGGGACCCAATTACGGATAAAAAAGTCAAGCGCCTTGAAAGAGAAGATAAAGAGGTAGTATTACATGAATAAACCCGAGACTTCCCACTCCTTCCCATGTGTAGACCATATCTCTTTACCTTCTCCATTCATCCCCCTTTGTGCAAGCCAGTGGGCTTCTCTGTTCATCGTCATTTGATCTTGAGCTTATCTCCGTTGTCTTCAACCGATTTCTCTCACCACTAGTCTTCGGTGCTCTAAATCTTCATTATTCTCCAGGAGCTCGAGGAGGATCTGAGCATCGCATGAGATTGTTGCATTAGAGATTCCAAGTGAGATTAAAGGATCGAGAGATCGATTTACAGCGAGAGCTTCAATCTCGAAGGCGCTATTTCCCCACAAAGCTTGATCTGATTCTGCTATGATGATCGTTCCAACTGCGTCACGGATTAGTACCCCTGTCCCCGCCTTCCGCCATTGGTAGGACCATGCTCCATCGAAGGATACAATGTAATCATTTGGATCTGGAATGGAACTGGGGATTGGGGTTGGCTCGTGCTGTTCGGTTTGGTCGGAGGTGAAACCAATGATGTCTTGAAGATACGAAGAGGTTGAGGTTGCTAGATGCTCCAACTGGGTCTTCTTTCCTTCAAAGATGATTCTATTTCTGTTAATCATGATGCTCCACAATCCGACACATGCACGAGTCTTCTCCGGAGTTGAGCTTCGTAAGAAGAATTGCCGGAGCCATCCTTGGCCAATTGGTAAGTTCAAATTGTTATTGCGTGCAAAGAGATTCCAAAATTGTTTAGATACAGGACAATGAAGAAACAAATGGTCTGAGTCCTCATTTGCCCCATTACACACTCTGCACTTGAGATCCACTGGAATATTCTTTTTTGCCAGATTCATGGTTGTGGGAAGGGAGTTATTGTTGATTTCCAATACTAGAAACAATAACTTCCTGGGAATTTTCATCGCCCAGAGCTCTTTGAGCCATTTATGTTCTTCTTGGGGACCACTGTTGCTGGTATTATCTGATGAATCCGAGGCTTTTCGAATAAGTTCATGCCCACTTTTGACTGTATATGTGACCGAATCTGTGGGATGCCAAATCCACCTATCTTGTTCTTGTCTTAATGTAAGTGGGATGCGGCAGATATCACGTATATTTGTAGATAGTAATTGTAGCATCTGCATCGCTTCTATATCCCGTGTGTTTGTTTGATAGTTGATAATCTCTCGACCTACTAGGTTTACGCCATTTGGATTAGCTGAAATAACTATGTGGGGGGCAATTTGCTTTAACATACCTTCCTTCAGAAGTTTATGTCCCTCTAATATGCTGCTCCAAGCATATGATGGATTCCTCCCTAGTTCTGCATCTAGCAAGTTCTTCCCATTGTGATATTTACTGGAAGTTATTCTTGCTGTGAGACTGTTTGGCTGGTCAATTTGGCGCCAATCTTGTTTGGATAAGAGCGCTTTATTGAAGTCAAGAATATCTTTAAAGCCTAAACCCCCTTGCAGCTTTGGCCTTTTAAGTTTGTCCCACGCTATCCAGCAAATGCTTCTCTTATCTGTCTGATTCCACCAAAAAATTCGCATGGCTTGCTCAATGTTTTGACAGGAAGCAATGGGGAGTAGAAAGCAGCTCATCGCAAATTTTGGAATAACTTGGACAACGGCTTTTAGAAGGACCTCCTTCCCGGCAGGGGATATGTACTTTTCTTTCCAACCCTTTCTTTTATGAAGCACTCTGTCAAACAAATGATTAAAATTATGGCTCTTGTTTTTACCAATAGTGGTAGGCAAGCCAAGATACTTATCGTGTTGATTTGCCCCGGGGACTCCACAAATATCAGCAAGAGCTACTCTATCATCTTCATCCACGTTTGTCAAGAACAGGGCCGCTGATTTTGCTAGATTCATCTTTTGTCCAGAAGCCTCCTCATATTGTGTAATTATTTGTAGTAACTTTGTAATGTTTTGACTGTCTGCACCTGTAAAAAGATACTATCATCAGCGAAGAATAGGTGTGAAACCATAGGTCCTCCTCTGGAAACTTTGACCCCTCCTAGATTATTAGCAGCCACTTCCGCTGAGATTGCTCTGGACAAGCCTTCGCTGCAGATGAGGAACAAATAAGGGGAAAGGGGACAGCCTTGACGCAAGCCTCGTTCAGGTACTATATTGCATTTAACTTCGCCATTGAGCACAAAAGAGAACTGCACCGAACTAATGCATTTTCAAACATCACCCATTCCCATCCGTTGCATAGTAGCTAATAAACAAGTCCATTCAACCCGGTCATAGGCTTAGACATGTCTAGTTTTAGGGCAACGTAGCCTTTTCGACCTTTGACTCGAGTTTTCATGGTATGAATTAATTCAAAAGCATCTAGTATATTGTCCGTGATTTGTCTCCCCGGAAAAAAAAAAGGCACTTTGAGTGTAACCGATTAATTTGGGAAGAATCTCTTTGAGTCTATTTGCCACTACTTTAGCCATTAAGTTGTAGACCACAGTACATAAGCTAATTGGCCGAAAATCTGCCGGGCTTGTTGGTTGCTTGATCTTAGGAATTAAAGCGATCAGAGTGACGTTTAACTCTCCCATCTCCTTATCACCATTTAAAATACTTAAACATTCATTTGTGACCTCCTCACCAATTATACTCCAATGTTTCTCATTAAAAAGTGTTGGGTAACCATCATTACCGGGGGCTTTAAGAGAAGGCATACCTTTAAGAGCTGAAAAAATTTCCTCTGCTGTGAAGGGTGCCTCAAGCATAACATTGTCTTCTCGGTTGCACATCCGAGGCATATATTGGAGAATTTTCTCCATGGACTCCACGGTAGGAGATTCCGAGCAGTAAGCTGTTTTGAAATGCCCCTCACGGCACTGTTGAACTTCATCCGGTTTTCAACCCACTCTCCACTTGCTGTTTGGAGACCATTTATTGAGTTTCTAGCCCTCCGGTTGGATGCTTTACGATTGAAGTACTTTATATTATATAAAAGACACTTACACCCCTAAAGTTTCTAAAACAATAATTTTACCCTTTCACAGAGTTTATGTAAAAGACACTTCCACCCCCTTACATGAACTATCAAATTGATCGATCTAACCGAGGATTCAAGATACAAGACATGATTTTAATTAGGGGAAGATTTAGAGCATACCCACGCTGAAAATTTTGAGAAACGGTGGAGAAACGGATTTGGTTGAAACACACGTCGGGGTCGCCGGAGGTGGAGCTTTGCCGGGCTTCCTCCGGTCAGTTCTGGGTTCGGCTAAGGTCTCCTTGAGCTTTATCGGACCTCCGAGAGTCGATAGAGGTAGATAACATGGCCTGGTTCGCTCCGGTTTAGTTGGGTCGAAGCTTATCGCCGAAAAGTATGGTGGATCGCCAACAAAGTTGCTCCTGCTACTGCTGTTGCTGTTGGGCTCTGATCTTGGTCGCGAGAAAGAGAGAATAGGAGGGAGATTGAGACAGAAGGTAGGGATATGGAGCAGAGGTGGTGCCATTCGCCGGTGGGTTTCCCGTTCGGGGAAGGCAGCGGCCATCGCTGCCGCTGCTGCTTCTTTGCCTGTGAGAACAGAGAGAGAGAGAGAAAGAGAGAGATTGAGAGAGAAAGAAAGAGAGAGAGAGAGAGAGAGAGAGAGGAAGAGATGAGGGAGGTATAGTGGTGGTTGTGGTGTTGGTGGTGTCGGGTGGCGGTGAAATGTAATACTAATTACTTCATTATAAATTGAATTTACAATGTGTCACTCTCTACGATAGGAGGTAAAAGACCCCAAGTTTTATTGCTATTATTCCTTTTTTATTCTGAACTTTGAGTTCCATTTGCATTGCACGTGCATAACAAATTTTATTTAATTATCAATCAATTTTCTACGACGGAGTCTCATAACAATTGCTTTCAACAAAGCTACATCATTCCCAAAGTGTCCACGAGACCATCGAACCGGCAAATTTCAAGACTTCTCGTAAACTTAACGTTTAAATAAAAAAATTAATATTTAGTTCTCCATTTGGGGTGCTTTTCTAAGAGTAAATTAAATAAAATCTTATTAGTTTGATCTTCAAATAACCCATAAAATAATAAGCATATATACAATATCCCAGGGATGTATCTCATGTATAGCGATTCGTAATCTTCCTTGTTGTGGACTTGATAAATTCAAACGAACCTGTGAGAAATTAAGGTTGATGGTTGTATAAACTCGTATGGTGGGCAATATAGTAAGCAAGTGTTAACGTGAGTGCATGTTGTTCACGATATCATTCTTGAGATAATTTTTTCCTAAACAAGTATATTCTTATGATCACTAACAATAAATTATTAAGAAAATATGCATATTGGGGTTGTCTCGCTCACTGAGCTTTTGAAACTTAAGAGATTACAATACAATAAATATATAATCAAATACAAAAAGTTATAGAGAAATATTTACACAAAAATTAATAAAATTGTGTCTGAAAATGCCTATGATTCATAGGCCGAGAGCTTTGACTTAGAATGCATTCATAATGAAGTGAGTTCAAGCTAAAATATTGTTGGACACAAGTATTAAATATGTTGAGCGTATTTATGTCAAAGTTTGATGGCTAATTTTTTTTTCTTCAACTCTATCACATCTCCACAATTAACTCGTTGGCGCGATCATGTGTAAGATAAATGAGAAACAATGCCCGTCGAGGTGAAAGACTCCATTAAAGTTTGTTGAAAATTAGTATTTGATATAAATATAGACACATTTGTGGTTACACATTCGTAGAGTCGTGCAATATAATAGGATTCTGCAATTCTTATCGTTTGTGAATTTTTCTACCTTACTTCAACTTTTGAAATGTAACAAGCTACTATCCTCCAAACTACAATTTTTTTATTTTTTTATTTGTTTTTTAACATTATCAAATTAGCTACTTTATACAACATAAAATAGCACGAGTATATGTAGTTTAAATATGGTACAATTGACAAGTTTAACTAAAGTTAATTACTAAAATATAAAATAACATTTTTTGAAAAATGTTATTGAATGGTATTGAGAAAAAGAGTTCAACCATAAATCCCCTTTAATATTGTATCATCATTATTATCATTTTTGATTGATTTTGATTTTTAACAAAAAATGTTGGAGTGATTTTTGTACTAACAATTAACCCACACCCCCTCATGTGTGCATTGTTGAGTCTCACAAAAAGAAAACCCCAATTAGCCGCTATCCGGTAAAGTACATTTGGCTGGAGATAAGGGATATGTCACGCACAAGATTTCATCTTCCATCACATATTGCACCGCAATACGAGCTTATCTTCCTGTCCCAACACGTGTATTTCACTCCCCTTTTCTTCTCTCCCAAATTTGGAACAACCTCCAACCCCCTTTCGACCGCTCTTTTGTTATTTTCTTTTCATATTTCTATTTCAGTATATATATGTGGATCATTATCTCTCTCTTTCCTCTCTTTCTCCTCCGTCGGACTCCGATCGGTAGATATCCACCACCACCACCTCTCCGAATCCCTATTTCGACATTCGAGGAGCAGCTTATCGGCTTCTCTTCCCCGTAGAAACAACCTCAATTCCGAGGGCTTCCCCATGTGCGAGGATTCGGTTTATATTAGGTGACCATCATCCCTCTACCCACCTCCGTCCGTCGTCGATTCTGAGCCAATTAGGGTTTTGTTTTCGGGTGGTAATCAACGTCTCCCATTTTCTTTATCTATCTTGTTGTTCAAATTCACATGTATATTTCCATTTTCTTCTTTTTTGTAAGATCCTAGTATCAATGCATATATCCTCTTCCTATCTTTAATATGTTTCAAACCCTAGGTTCTGAATTAGGTTTGAAGAAGCAATGAGATGGTTGTATAATAGATAGCATCGATCTAGAAGTTCTCATCTTTAATTGATCGGCTTATGTTAGTTTATCTAGATAAAACCCAATGAAATTTTGGTGCGTTGTTTTAGTTTGGCATACGAAATTGAGGGTTTCTTGTTAGGCTCTCTGTAGCTCTTCTCTTCTCTCTCCATAATACCCCAAAAAAGAAAAAAAATAGAAATCCCTAAAAAGAAAAAAAAAGAAAATCCTTATTCAGTCTTAGCTTCCTCCTTCTTCTACTCATTTATTGGTACATTTGGGGAAAAAATTTACATTTCTGGTTGGCTGGGTGAATATATTATGGCTCTGAATTATTCGCACCGTCCAATCTTTCCGGCCCATTTATCTGAAGACAACTTAGCCTCTCCAATGAGAATTGTCAATGGTTATCTCGTTGAAGGCATTCCGGAGAGGAGTGGAGATGGATTTGTGGAAACATGGAGCTTCAACAAGGGTACTGAGAACTCTTTGGATTGTGGTCAAGACAGAATGGACAAGAATGGCTCATGGGAATCGAAAGACATTGTTGATCTATTGCCATCAGATCCTTTTGGTATGGATATGAGTACAACTTTTACAGCATTAACTGGTTGGCTAGAAGATTTGAAGGTTGATTATGGAGGATTTGAGTTGAATAATAGCGAAAATCGAGAGGAGTGTGAATTACATGCTGGATTTAATTTGATTTGGAATAAAGCTTTTCAGTCATTTCCGAGCAATCATCAATTTTTAGGTAACTCCAGTTCAGCTCGGCAAGCTGAAAATGAATATGCACAACATAAACATAACAATGTCGTGTTCCTTGCGAACTCTTTTGAAGCGGTACCTAGTTTTCTAGATGCTCGTAACTTGAGTAATGAAACAACTAGTTCAGCTACAGAGCAAGCACATGAGCGCATGGAAGTCGCCGAAAATTATTGTGAGGGACATGATTGTGATGGGTTAATTCATCCAGCTCTACCATTTGCCCTTAGCTTTTTGGGTGTCCGGGATCTTTTGTCGGTGGAGAGTGTTTGCAGATCATTGCGCTCAACAGTTCAAAGTGATTCTTTACTATGGAGGACAATCATCATTGACCATTTGTTGAGCGAAAGGATTACCGACGAGCTCCTCTTGAAGCTGACAGCGAGGGCACAAGGCAACCTGCTTTACTTAAGCTTGATTGAGTGTCCAAAGATTACAGATGATGGTTTGAGACGCGTACTTCAAACAAATCTCAAGCTGACGAAGGTCAGTAGCATTTACATCTTAATCTGTTTTTTGTTAGCTTCTGCTATGCTTGATGTTCATTTTATGATACCCCCTGGTCTTGTAGAGTAGACTCTTATGGTAAAAAATATAACACTTGTAAACTCTATACTAACTTCATTGTGAGAAAAAATCTATTATGGGGAATTATATAAAAAATAAAAAAATGTAGAATGGGCTTGTGAACTAAAGCATGGTATCAGAGCTCCTTTTTTTACAATGTTTAGAGCTACTTTAGTAACTATTTCTTGTCCCTAAAACATTGAATGAAGTAGTTCACCAAATAAAAAATGTACCTTTATGCCCATTTTTAATGTTTTTCATATCCTTCTTTAGTTGTAAGTAGTATGGCCATGGGTCGGAGCTCGATTCTTCTTTACTTGTAAGAATGAAGGAGTTTCCCAAAATAAAAAAATTACCTTCTATGAACATTTTGAATGTTTTCGGATTCTTCTTTAATAGTATTTTCATGGGTCATAGATCAATTCTTTTTCCTCACATGTGAACAATTTCCTTGTGGTACCACTTACTGTACATCAAAGAAAATAATAGACGGGGAGGAGGGGAAATATCATGTGTTGTCTGTCTGTTTTCTCATGTAGTACATAGAATATGTCAGACAAAAAATGTATGATTCATGAACTTCTTTATGGTTTTGGATTGTGTAATTTACTTTTTTATGTGCTATATATTGTGAATTCAGAGATAAACCACTTGTCTTCTTGTCATCTCACTCACGAGTAAATTTAGTTATATGTTTGCTTGATATACATGATTATCAACAACAAATGTCCGGGATTGATTGGGTGGAGATATTTGTCTTTGCAATTCAACATTGTTGTTATGAAACATGTATTAGATTTCAGTAGTTGTGAATGTTTGTTTTGTGTGCATCTTATATTTGGCAAAAGTATATTATCATATCACGTTTAACCATATACCATTGTATCGTCAACATTTTTTTGTCATTTCAGCTATGTGTCTCCGGATGTACGAGACTCAGCATCGAAGGAATTGTGAGCAACTTGAAGGAGTTCAAATCTAGCGGGGCACAAGGAATAAAGCACCTTAGGATTGGTGGCCGGTATGGTGTTACATACGAGTTATTCGATGAGCTCAAGATTTTACTCGGGGTTGATATGATGACCAACACTCTCAACCCTCACAAGCCTCACTATTATCACAGAGGAAACAGTTTGGATGATGCGCGACCTATAGATATTGAAGTGTGCCCGATATGTCAAAAACTAAGGCTTGTTTACGACTGCCCAGCTAAGACATGTCAACAGAAAAGGGATGTCTCTCACCCATGTAGAGCTTGCAAGCTCTGCATACCGCGATGTGTTCATTGTGGTCGTTGCATAAACGACAACGAGTATGAAGAAACATTTTGTCTTGAGTGGCTTTGCTCAGATTGTTCAAAGCAGCAGTTGCTCGAGTCTCCAGATGGAAATGATGGTTTTTTTGAACATGAGGTAATAGAGGAGTCAGGCAGTAATAATATAATTCATGGCTAGAGGCTAAATGTTGTTCTATGGGATGGGTATGATGTTATGACTGATGTCTTAAGATTTTACTTGGAAATATATTAGGCAGCAACAAGCCTTATCATATATGGGTTCATCATGTGTCCGAGTGGCTTGACAAGGAGAAGAAGCTGAAAGAAATGGGGTACCGCTAGTAGTTGAGATCACCAGTAGTAGGCGGCAGTTGCTCTGTTCATTGTGGCAGTGGGTGTCTGCTTTACTGCGCCAAGCAGTTTCTCTTGGGGACAAATGATGTCCGATTGAGAATCTCAATCCAGGTTGCAACCAGATACTCATATTGTGTATGTTGGTAGTCCTTTTAGTCCATGTTAATTCTTCTTGTAATTTTCTTGATAGACTGGTGTCTGTTTTGTTTGTTTACTACCCTTTGTATGCGTTTGGCTTAGTCGTATTTATGTTGTCGGTTAAAAGAGAGAACTCAAACTCGTATTTTCGTGAAAATGTGTTGGAAATAAGCTCTATGAGTTAAGATTGAGTGTTATCTTGTGTTGCTATATATCATGTATTTTTTGTGTGGTTATGCCGAGCCTGATGTGTTAATGACTCTTTCTCTTCCTCTATGGACTAGATTATGATCCTGATCCTAACATGCTTTGTAAATACTCTATTAGAGCTTTGCTCTGGAATTTGTTCTTGCATGTGTGTGGTTGCACTTGTGATGATAATTTTTAGGCTACGCCAAATTGGAAAGCATATTTTTGTAGTCATGAAACCATCCATTTTTAACATATTGTGTTCAATTCCTGCCGACGAGAGGATGATTTTTTATCCTTTATGGTTTTAAAAATGTATCGCCGTCAAGATTGCTGAAAGTACATTATATGTATCATTCTGTTTGCTTTTCAAGCATGATTAGAGAACACTGATTGCTAGAAGATTGAACAGAGCGTTTATGCAAACATATTTATTCAGATACGCATGCAGAAAATTTGAACCTCCTGTGATTAGTGATTACTGACTACATATCTTCATCCATCTATGCTGCGATAAAAGGATATTGTAATCTTTTACATACCGATATTACTCTAAATCCAGACACATGAAGCCATCGGCAATAAGGCAACTAACTCATTTGGCTTATTTGTAGGGGGAAATCGAAGAAAGTGTGGTGCTCGCAAACAGAAGTAGACATTGGATATTAGTCGAGCAGGGCCAACCTATCAATAGAAGTAGTATTTTTGCTTTTATATTTTGGTTTAGATACGTGATTTTCTTATTCATTTTTGTTCCTTTTTTTTAGATAATAGATACATACTTATTGTATGTACATCAATAATTTTTAGAATAGTAATGTACTGGTAATTAATACGTAGTTGAGTACAGAGAACATGTAACAATTACTTTATACTAAGAGTATGAATTACTTTGTAAATGGGTGCTAGCTCAAGTGGTAGAGCGTTTAAAAATCCCATGCACGAGGTCCTGAGTTCAAACCCAGTAGACGACAAACAAGTAAGTCTAAACTAAAAAAAAGATAGAATATGCATTACCTTTTTTTGAAAAAAGAATATACATTAGTACTGAATTTGTAGTGGAATTGTGTTTAATTCTAGAAACAGCAAATACCAAGTTAAAAACACCTAATTTTGAGGGCCAAAACATAATATTTATGTGAAAATGCTCAAATTTCACCGGGTTAATAATGAAAATACTGAAATTTAGAGGGGTCGCGGCCCTCGCTGACCCCTCCATGTGTTAGTCATTGCTCGCAAAGTTATTCAGTCAAGAGCGGATGATAGTATCACGTCTTAGCAATGGATGATAGTATCCCGTCTGATACCGAAAGGTATCGGGTTGTGACGATCTCGTGCAAAATTGAAAAAAATCCATGTAGATTCTAGCCTACGGCACAATTCTAACAAACCAATTGATTGACCGAATAAAGAAATTCAATTTTCAATTCATTGAAAAAAATAAACAAAAGACTACACTTGTTTAAATAGACTCTTAACCCTAACCTAGACTTTTACTGGCCAGTTGACAAGAAATCCTGATCACTATATAACTAATAACGTAATTAACTAATTAACTACTATCAACTAATTAAATACATATATAATCAAATAAGTAATTAAATAGATGATACGGCTGACTCGTAGCAACTCCCCCGCACTCGAAATTACCTTGTCCTCAAAGTGGTTAAGCAAAAAATATGAAACAAGGCCATAGTTACGTTTTCTCGTATCAAATTGAATTCGAACGAGCTTGAGATCATTACTTTGGAGTTAAAATCCAAAAAACAGAGGCTGTAAACGAATTTAGGAGGTTGAAAAATCTTAGGGAAGGCCCCGTGGCTCCAAAAAATACAAGTGCGGCTCAAAAATAGGCTAAAAAGTGGCTTGCGGCTCACTTGGAGTCTAGGT
This sequence comes from Linanthus parryae, assembly GCA_023055425.1. Taxonomy (NCBI): domain Eukaryota; kingdom Viridiplantae; phylum Streptophyta; class Magnoliopsida; order Ericales; family Polemoniaceae; genus Linanthus; species Linanthus parryae. The sequence continues at coordinate 72,557,067 of JALGPY010000002.1, forward strand.
GGAGTTAGTGGATTGGGATGAGCCAAAAGGAAGCCAACAAGCCGAGTATGATAAGGCGGCTCAAGACGAGTCGTATGCCGGCTGGTGGCTAGATCGAGCCGTGACCTAGTCGATGGCTTAAAACGAGTCGGGTGCAAATGTTCGACTAAATCAAAACAATACCATATCTGTTGCAACCCGACGGCGAGCTCAAGGCGCCCTTGTTGAAGGAGGGGTGGAATCGGCCTGGGCTGAAGCCGAAGGAGGCTGTTGGTGGTAGACGGTTGGTGGCTGTGGTCGTGAGGGAGAAATCGAGCCAAGTGTCCCGTGCTTGTAGTCCCGACGGTGGAGGTGCAGCGTCCTGGTGCTGTAGATCGGACGTGAAGGGCCTTGTCTTGGAGATTGGCTTCAACTGGAGGCCGATTGGCGGCGACTGTGGGATCTGCTGGGTCTCCGAAAACGGTGAGGCAATGATGGGATTTACTAACGCGTTTAACGCAAGCGAATGGTCAAGTAGTAAGTGGAGTATTTGAGACTCCGGATTGTCGAACCCAAGGGAATTATACGATTATTAGTCGACCAAAATTAACTAGATGATACCTAAGTAACTAGTAAGAAGTGGTTTGATTTGAAGGTTCGTCACCCATAAACAAGTGACTTAAACTAAATAACAACTAAATCAACTATTTTTTTATGATTTTCAGTTTAAAATACAATAGTTGTGATTGATATGATTATGGAGAGAACTAAGCAATTGATGGTCCCTAGGGCACTTAACACTTTCCAGATTACGCTTGAAACACTCTAGTGATATTTAGTTATACGGAGTTATACTCGTCATGTTCTTCTGTCAATCTCACATGAATTTGCGTCATCGGTTGAGTTCGGGTCCTTTCGGTCCACCGTTGTCTACTGTTACGTTCTAGTTGGTTTGCTAGGATCGCTCACCGGGTCCTGTAGGCCCACCGTTTTCACTAAGTCCTACCAATACCAACCAAAACAACTCACACACGGTTATTCAAGTTCTCTTATCCTCTCAGTCTCAGAGAACTACCTCATATGTTCTTCATCACGTCTCAATTAGCTCACTATCGTGCAACTATTTCAACAACTAGCATACTACGGGTAATCAAGCCAAGCATACTAAAGATTAAAGCACAAGAACAAGGAAGCTAACAAGAACATCAACTAGAATTAAGCACAAAACATGAATCAAGTCATCAATCCGGAAAAACCTAATCAAACCCTAGTTCTACATCGATTGCCTAGCTTAGAGAGTTTAGCCTTTTTTTTTTTTTGCCAAACCTTAGAGAGTTTAGCTAGACATAAATATGTTTAGCATAGAATAAATCTCCATAATTATACAATATAATGAAAGAGAGAGGAAATCAAACGAATAATCTTCAAAGTCTTGATGATTCTTGATGATTTTCCGCCTCCAAGCTTGCTCTCCAATGTTGTTCTCCTCCAAAATAACGTGAATGATCGTTCCCCAATGCTCCTAGGTCATTTAGTAAGTAATTCCCATCACTTGTTGCCCAAAAAGTCTTCAAAATTGCACAAACCCCATATTTTTGCGTCCAGGTGGTCGGACTGGTCGTACTGCTGGTCGTGCTACTGGTAGTACGACCAGCAAAAGGTAATTTTTTCTTGATTCTGCCAAATTTTCTAAGTATGGGACTGGTCTTACTACCAGTAAAGTGGTAGTACGACTAGTCTGGGAAAATCACGTATTTTTTTTTGACTTCTCTGGTCTTTTCTTCACCCGCCTTCCATTCCACACACCGTTCTTGAGCCTTCAAACATTCCGAAGTTTGTTTCCTATTGCCAATGCACGTATCCGAGCTCCCGGTTCCTGAAAAGCACAACACGAAACATACCGGAAGATCAGATGTGACAAAAATAACTCGAAATTACACAAGAAACGCACGAATCATACATTTAAGTCCAAATAATCAAGAATGCTCAAAACGTACAAGAATTGGTTAATTTCTCACGTAAATCCCACAAAGTCACGCAAAAAGGTAGTGAAAGCTATACAAATATAACTCCTAAGGTGGAGTTATCAGGCGACCAGTCTGGGTTGGCACCAGAACCCTGTGACAGATCCATCGGAGGCGGCTGGGTTGGCGGCTGCTCTTCCGACGGCGTGACTGGAGGCTGCTCTTGGGGCTGCGATGGTGGCGATTTCTGCTTCGCTTGTTCTTGTTGTTCCTGCTGCTCATCTTCTAGCTTCAATTGGCCGAGAAGTTTCTCGAGTTTAGCTATGCATGTCAAGAATTCCTTCTTGAATTCAGCTAAATCGTTCCTGAATCCAGCACATATTTCCTGCAACGATTCCGACATGATTTCACCAGTAGATGATGGTGAAAGTCAGTGAAAGCACAAATTTGATACCGAATAGGTATCTGGTTGTGACGATTTTGTGAAAAATCGATGGAACTCCATGTAGCTTTTAGCCTACGGCACTAATTTAACAAACTAATTGATTCACCGAATAAAGAAATCCAATTTTCAATTCATTCGATAAAAGTAAACAAAAGACTATACTTGTTTAAATAGACTCTTAACCTTAACTAAGACTTTTACGAGCCCGTTGACAAGAAAATCTAATTAAGTAATTAACTAATATCAACTAATTAAATATATAAATAATCAAATAACTAATTAACTAGATGATACGGCTGACCCGTATCAACGTCTTCACAATGGATGATAGTATCACATCTTAGTAAACTAGACTTCAGGATAATAGTATCACATCTTAGTAAACTAGACTTCAGACGCAGCACAAATAGCATTTTGATTAGTCCATAACATCTTCACAATGAATCATGTGATTTCCAAAATGACAACTAAAGAAAGAACCAGAGTTAGACTTGAGTTTGGTCCGATAGTTGGGTTGGGCTGGGTTAAAAACAGCCATTCAAATATCCGGCCCAATCGGGCCCGACCCAGCCCGCCTTTACCTACTGTGAAATAGTCGAAGGACGGAAACGTCACTCAAAATGAAACTATGGGAGGTTTCCGAAAATTTCCGACAAGTAATGGAGGGATGAAACGAAAAGTAGAGAAAAACCTCAAGGAGAGGGTTGTACTTAGCAATAGTTACGTGTACACTACTGTGAAACTCTCTGTTCGTATTTACGAAAATACTTTGACCCCAATCTCTGTAGCTGACATCAAAGCCGTCGACAAGGTTTTTGGCTTCAGAGAGAGAGAGAGAGAGAGAGGTCCGAGCTGGTGTAGGCTGTGAAGAAGACGATAGCCAGAAGCTGGCCGGAGGTGCGGTGGCTTAAGAGCCAGATAGAATTAGGTAATTTTCTTTATTTGTTAGCCGGATAATAAAAGGATAGTAAATTTACATTTCAGCCTTTGTTTGGTTTTTACAGCTCTGTCAAATTTGATCTTCCCCTGCACAGATGTTAATTTTCACGTGTATTGGTGAAGTGGGTTTTGATTGAATTGAACTGGGTTTGTGCTTGTTTTGGGATTATTCTATGAAGATGATTACTGGAATTGGAGTACATTTTCATGATACAGGAATCAAAAATTTCTTTTACTTGGGCATGCTTGTATAATCATGGATTTTGGGCTAGGACTAGAAGATTAGAGGACAGGGTTTTCCAAATAATTATCATTTGATTGATGATTGTGCACAATATTTTTCAAATTGACAACTTTTAAAAGCTAATCAAGTAGGAAACTATGTCGAAAATTCGGTCTGTCACGTTAGACTTATTGTTTTCTGTGAGTTTCCAAATAGCATATATACTTGTTAGCTGTTAGGATTTTGTTTCGAATTCACAGCTAAATCAACTTGTATTCTTCATTGGCGCAAGCGTGATTTTCTTAGTCGTAGTTTGGGAACAGGGAATTTGGAGGGATAGATAAAGAATTTAAGATGAACTAGATTTTTCTTGTTTCATATTAGGCTTGGAATATGATCAAAAAATTTGGTGGTTTTAAGGTTTAACATCATGTAATCTGTAATTGATGTCCTTATCCTGATTCCGAACCTCAACCCTGAAACAGTCTTTGGCTTTGGGAGGAGATCATTCAACTGGAAAAGATTGATATCAAGAACGTAAGAGGTCAGCCATGACCAATGCCTACATCAGTAAATTCAGTTGCATTCATCACAGAGCTGCAACGCCGTTTACACAGAAGAAAATGCGCAGATTTGGAACTTTATTCAGCTTCTCATCCTCCGCGTCGCTTCTAGTTTCCCCTGTTGCCCCTCACATCATCCATTCCCCTTCAGAATTCGTATTGAGAGCCTGTCTATCCCCATCAGATGCCCCACAACGCTCCGACGAATGGTTTGCTCTCCGCCAAGATAAGCTGACCACAAGCACCTTCAGCACTGCCCTTGGGTTCTGGAAAGGAACGCGCCGATCTGAACTCTGGAGCGAGAAAGTATTTGCAACAGAAGCAGAAACACTGGACTCAGGTAGAAACAGTGCAATGCAATGGGGGGTAGTGAACGAATCAACGGCCATAGAAAAATATAAAAGCATCACAGGTCGCGACGTGGACTCGCTTGGATTCGCGACGCATTCGGACGAGAAATTCAATTGGATCGGCGCATCTCCCGATGGTCTACTTGGATTCTTTCCAGGAGGTGGTATTTTGGAAGTGAAGTGCCCCTATAATAAAGGGAAGCCTGAGTTGGGTCTTCCTTGGACGACTATGCCTTTCTACTACATGCCTCAGGTGCAGGGCTTAATGGAGGTTTTGGATAGAGATTGGGCTGATTTGTATTGTTGGACGCCGAACGGAAGCACGATATTCCGCGTCTGCAGAGACCGTGGTTACTGGCAGCTGATCCATGAGATCCTGAGGGAGTTTTGGTGGGAGAATGTGATTCCAGCACGCGAAGCTTTGATTCTGGGAAATGAAAAGGCGGCAGAGTCGTTCAAGCCGGAGTCAACCCATAGTAAGACAGGGCTGGCTATTGTTAGGAGCATTCAGTTGGCTAAAGAGTCGAAATTACACTGTAGAGAGGTCGCAGACCATGTAGAATTTTTCAGGTAATCGGCAGTGATTACTTTGGCTTTAGTTATTTTCTGTGTTGTAAAATGTTAGCTTCAATCCCTTAAACCTTCTCCGCACATTTTATTAATGATTTATTACTACTTGGATCAGTGACTACCAATGCAAAATATTACTAATACCTATTTAGGTCAATGACTGTCAATGCAAAATATTGCCCATCTTCTGTATCCTTTTATGGCGTGCTGGAAAAGTGCTTTGACTTATTATGGAGAATGAATTATTTCACTTTGCACCATCCTTGAATTTCTTTAAATCGAAAGAGTGATGTTGAAGTTTGTTTCAGCTTGATTTAGATTACCAGTACTAAAATGTTGGCATATCTAAAGCATGGGTTTTATTTAGATCATCATCAGGTCCTTATTTCATATTTTCACAGGTGGGCTATTTATGTACACAACCTAGTAGTCAAAGCATAGGGCCCTGACATAGTTAACTTTGTTGGTCATCATGATTCATGTCACTTTATACTGTGATGGAACCTGAGTTTGTAACCTCTTTCAGCAATGACATGGTGCATGCTACAACAGCATCCAAAGTGTCTCCAGGAACTACGAAGTTGAAAAACATGTTGGCCTTGACCATAACTGGCTCATGGAAGCCTTTATCCCCTAGCTGGTTGATGGTGTTTTTAAGCAATGAGGAATCCTCTTAATTTTGGCACAAATGTGAGAGAGATAGACATCTTTAGAGCATGAAAATAAGGAAAAAGTTGGTCTGACTGGAACAATTCTGCAGGGGAGATGTTAAACCTCTAATGGGTGAAGGATCTCTGCTAGAAGTCTGAAAAATAATCAAATCTAGAAGCTGCATCTTGTATCTCAGTATTAATGAGGTTTGCAATTCTATCTTGTCATTAACACCGTGGTTTCATCGTTGGCTAATCTAAGGCTAGAAAACCACATAAATTTGGGTCAGATAACGTCTCCTTCTAACTTCTGAATGTCGCTAGGTTATTCCTTGGCTCTCTTAAAGCTTGTGGAACTACTGAACACAAGTTACTCCACAAGCTGTTACTCGAATCCAAAATTGAAGCTCTCACTCCATTCCGATGTGGAAAAAATGTTTCTTGTTATTCGGTACTCTGCAGATTCTGCAGAATGCTATTTCTTCTCCAGCCACATGCCCCATAGAATATTATTATATTTCAGGTGTTTCATGTTCTTTCTAATATGGCTAGGGAAACTCGCTGCCTTTTTTTTTGGGTACATCTGAATTCGATTAGAAACTAATAGGAAACCTCTAAGTCACAAAACTAAAACACTTGACCAAACATAGAACATATGTACATAACTATACTGGCTAAAACAAATGGTTTCAGTCATACATAGTACTAAGACTGTGCAGCCATGGTTTCCTTAACCAGCTGCTCTCTGATTTCTTCAGGTTGCTCCTCATAGATGACTAGGTGCTCAATCTGGTTAGCCTTTTCCTTGGCAAGCATATCTGCAACCTGATATTTCTGGATATGATCTTGATGTTACTTTTGCAGCCTCCCTTGAACACTAAGGTATCATCCACCAGGTTCTTCTTGTGAGAATGACTCTGAAACTCATCATTATCAATAAGGTTGAATACCAATTACCTCCTAGTTGTTATGAGCAATTGGGAGCTCTCTAAAAAATATTCCAGCACTGAGCAGTGCCTTCCAAGCCAGTAGCACTCTGCATCTCTGAAAACACCTCCATAGCCTGCTACTCCATGTTCATCTTTCTTGCTGCCATCTGTGTTCTTCATTTTGCCTGCAGAGGGAGGAAGCCAATTTAAACATTGTTTCTTTACTAGTCACATGAAGCATATGTGTTTTATCTGGTGTAATCAATAATCATCATTCGGATGCTTGCGTGTGGATTGGGGTCCACCTGTTGGGATATTTTCTTTTATGTCGTTTCCAATTACCCTAACAGATGCTTCTTTGAGATTAAAGCCAACCAGGTGATGCACTCCTGGTTTTCACTCTTGCTCAACCAGCCTTTTACTTCTGATGATTAATACACTCTCATTCAGGATCTGACAAATTATAAGGAATTAGTATTTAGCAGCTATACTTAAGTCAAAACTACATTTAAGTCAAATTTAGTCAAAGCTAAATTTCGAGTATAATGCAGGTACTCCAATCTAGTCCGAATATAGTTTTCAATAAAGAGAAGGAAACATAACCAACAACCTAAATACCCCTGAGACCTACACAATTAGCTCAAAGGCAAATTCCATGCATGTAGAATTTGGAGCATGTTTACATCCTCTCTCTTCTAAGTTCATAGCCACCTCATTGGAGTTTGCTTGGATGAACATTTTCCTCCACCTAATAGCATCTTCAGTGCTAGGCCTGGGAGAATACCATTAAAGACAACTGTTTGTGGCCAGCCAAATACTCCAAGTAATGAAGATAATTTTCTCCACAGAGTTTTGCTCTAATTCTTTTTTCTTAACAAGTTAAGCAATAGAGACGAACCAACCCCTTATTGAGAAATCACTATTACTCAAGTTCATTGAACTAGTAGCAAACCAGGCTGGTTCTGTCCAGGCACAGTGAAAGAAAATATGCTCAGTGGTTTCTGGAGCCTTACCTCAGATTTGGCACACAAAATCTCTTACATTACTTCCAAGGGCCATATTAGGTCTGCTTGGAATGGCATTGGAGTTGACCCTCTGCCAAAAATGTTTTGAGTTGGGGTGGGGGGGGGGGGGGGGTGGTTAAGAGATCTTGTAGGTGCCAGTGTTGATATATTGAGAGGAGCCTGGTTTACTGCAGTCATGTCTTAGGGAGGACTTGGTCTTTAGAAGTCTTGATGTTGTCTTTTAGCAGCACGATTTCATTGAGTATTCACCAACTATTGTCCAGTGCCATATTCTTCTTCTTGATTAAACAGAATTCTAATTAAACCTACCCTCCAAGCTTTCAAATGACCATTAATCAATTCAATAACATTAACATCAGAGGCAGTCACACCCATTCTTGAAATGGCAGAGAAATCAATGGGTAGTAAGGACCCAATCGCTAAAGGCCATGACATTCCTTCCATTACCAATCCTCCATCTAGAATAAATGTCTAGTATCTTCCTTATAGTAAGCAAGCTTTTCCAAATTGTGCAAGTACTATGGCCTCTTGTAGCAGGCCAGAAGGAATTGTTCATGATTGCTTTCTACTCTCCGGTCGTGTTTAGCTACTAAAGTATGGTTGAAGCATTTGAGATCTCTAAAGCCCAAACTACCATCATTCTTGCTTTCAGTCGGTTTCTGCCAAGCCACCCAGCAGATCTTGTGCTCTTTAGAATCATTGTTCCACCAAAAATATTTGCTTTTGTGAGGGCTTTGGAGAGAGAGAGAGAGACAGGGAACATAATACGTGACATTCAATTTTCTAGACGCTTAGAGGCTGATTCAGGTGAAACAATTAACAAGAAGATTGTCGAGTTACATGCAAAGAATGAGCAGCACCAAGAAATTTGAACACCAACACATATGAGGGAGTTACAGCCCTGAGAACGGGGTTGCTCTACTCGCCGGTAACATGATGAACAATGAATCAAACAATCTCTAATCGGATTTGAGCACATTTTGACGTTAGATTATATCATTATGCCTATTGGGTACCTAAGGAGCACAACGGAACCAAAAGAAGTGATCTTGGTGAAGGAATTCAGAGTTTACCCAAAACCGCCGGCCATGGTGTTTTTCCGACGACGAGTTCGACCCAGAATCCGGTGACCCTAAAAAAAAGAGACGTTCTTGGACCAAACAACATGAAATTTCAAATATACCATTTTTCGCACAAATATGGAGGCGTGGTTCCGTTAATTTTAAGATAACCACGGGGAGGTGTTATGCATTACTATTATTGTTTTCTAAAACAGAGATTGTATTAAACTTCCAAAGCACCATTACAAAAACTTTTACCTACTTCTAGCCGCCATATTTTGATATCTCCTTATCCACTTCACCTGTCCCTTAATATGTTTTAAACCTTCTAAAATGTCTTGTGAAATGAAGAGTAAAAGACACTTTCTCCCCTCAGGTACGACACAAAAATACTGGACCCTTTTATGTTTTTGAAAGGACAGTTTCATTTTTTTAGTGTGCCAAACTTCACTCTTATCGTGTCACTAAATTCTCTAACAGATAAAGTTTATCCCAAAACTTACCTAGCCTAACACTGCTACCATTAGGGAGAGCACGTGTCTTGGAATTTGGTCTACAGGGGTCGAAGTGTCCATTCTCAAATTGGAAGGAGTGAATGTGTTTTTCCATTAAACTTGAAGGGATGAAGTGCCTATTATCCTGAAATGAATTATTAAGGATAAAAAAGTCCTTACAGCATGGTTGTTGTATAAGAAAGCATTTTTTCGTAGATATATGCTATAGTAGGGGCTAAAAATTAAAATTAAACAAAATAGATTAATTGTGGGGGCTAAACTGTAAACGAGGGAATTAGTAAGGACTGGTCTAAAATAGTTATGGGGGTTAAATCTTAATTTCTCTTACAAATATGGGCCCTTGTGCCTGAAGTGTCGTCCAGAAGCCATTATTATTAGATTCTTGGGTTAATTGCATTTTACCCCCTGTAGTTAGGGGTTTGTGCGAAAGACCTCTATGGGTCTCAAATGTTACAATACACCCTCTTGTGGTTTTATTTTTGTGCGGTAAGGGGGAAATTTTCCATTAATGATGGCAAAAAGACTTCACTACCCTTATATAAATACGATACACCGTTTATTTTTTCATTTCACACTCTCTCTTTAAACTTTCTCTCTCACTCTCATTCTCTGTGCATCTTATTCTCCTTCCTCATTCCCCATCATCATCTTCATCTCCTTCCTCATCTTCCTCCTTCTCTTTCTTCCTTTCTCCAAACCCAGAAGCCCAGAGGTCTCGTTCCCCCTCCACCTGCGCCGCCGCCATCTTCAATCTGCGTCGCCGTCCACGTCGTCCTCCCCGCCGTCGCCGGGTTTGTCCATCAGCAACCTCTTTTCATTTCCCTCTTCCTCCTCCTCCTCCTCCTCCTCCTCCTCCCCCTTCCACTCCTCCTCTTCCCCCCTTCCCGTCCTCCTCCTCATCTTCGCCCTTCTCCCCAAATCAGAGAAACAAATCGACTTTTCTTGTTTTTGTTTTTTTTTTTTTTTGCTTTTTTTTTTTTGGTTTTTTGTGTGTGTGTGTGTGTGAATTTTGAAGGTATAATGAGTATAAAAAGTAATAAGTTAACAGATCCCTTTAAAACTAACGGAACCCCACAAAAAACAAACCACATGGAGGTGTATTGCAACATTTGAGACCTCAGGCGGTCTTTCGCACACACGAACCACAGGGGGTAAAGTGCAATTAAACCTAGATTCTTATCTTTCTTAACGCGACCCCTTTCTTAAATGGTACTACTAACTTCTAATGTTGGAATATATGCAATGCATAACTTCTGGTCAAGGTAAAAAGAAAATAAAACTTCTGGTCTAGGTATCCTCTAAGCAATTGGTGGCATTGAATAATTCATTTCAGCGGACTCTACCTATCATTCCTGCCTGAATTGCAGAGAGAGAGAGAGAGAGAGAGAGAGAGAGAGAGAGAGATGGACATCTACAACTCAGACGGGCTATCGTGGGCGGATCAATGGGATCCTGAGCCGCTACCATCGCCGTCAGCAGAAGATGATACGGAGAAGAAGAAGAAGGACCAATCTGAGAAGAAATCTGTAGGGAAGATTTTTAATCTCAAATGGGTGAAAGATCTCCGTAAGAAGTCTCATAAATAATCGAGTTGTCTACATCTCAACGTTAATACTTAATAAGGTAGTCATGTTTGGTTGTATTATTTGCAAATGGAATTGTATACAACTCGACTTGTAATGAACTTTGCTCCAATAGTTTGTCTTTCCCGTTGTTTGTGCAACTTATTCGATCAACATTTCTCAAATGTACCGCTGTTTCGTACCATAAGAACATCAAACTCATTGCAAGTATAAGAGTTTTGAACTATATAATTATTAGTGAGCAAGAGATGTCAACGAAGGATAATTTATACATCTTGAATCGACTTTACGTAGTGATAAGGATTATCCTTCGTTGACATCTCTTGGATAAAAAAGATGGTGGATGAAGTGGATGCGTGTGCATCTGGGGTGCTTTGCGACCCTATGATCCCGGTTAGGTTACTGATTCATGTATGTGACAGGGTGGACTAAGAAAAATCATAATGAAGTTTTGAGTCTAGCCAAACTGAAAATACCAAGATGAATGCATGTGTAAATAGAAAATGTACACACCATGACACAACTAGAAAGAATTTAGATGTTGCACCTTAAAATATAAAATTAGAGACCCATTTGAGATGGTTTTATCATGCGTGATGCCATCGACGGTTAAGTTGGTGATTTATGTATGATCATAATCGAGCCGCTCAAAATATTAGAGAGCTGACATATGAAGCAATAAAAACTTTTGTCGACTGAGTGATAGCCCACTGAATGCTATCAAGGAACACACGAAATTACGATCAAGAGTTCATAGTTCTTAGAAGAGAGATGTCTCCCTATAGCAATCAAGTGAGACCTCTCTCTTTTGACTGCTACTGTCAAGAGATGGGTATAGTATAAATAAACACAGACATGGTAAGAATCTGGCTTAAAATAGTTCTAGAAACCCCGAGAATGCAATTATCTTTCTTTCAGACTCCCAATGACTAGAAGCAATAACCTGCTGCAGCCTCATCCCATTAAAACAATCTCATTGGGAAACTCAAAATCCTGGAAAAGCTCACCCATTTTCACCCTATATAAGAAACTCACCATCCTTGGTCATTTTCATCACCTACTTGAATCAACACAGTTTCATCAACATCCCCTCAAGTCCTTTTCCTTCACCGGCAACATGAAGATCATCTTCTTCTCCATGGTCCTCCTCCTCTCCATCTTGGCCATCACAAGCGAAGCCGCCATACAATGCGGTATGGTCACCACCAAAGCCGCCCCGTGCCTCATGTACGCCACTGGGAAGCAGCCAACACCATCCCCACAGTGCTGCACTGGCCTCACACAGCTTGCTCAGGCCGCTAAGACTCTGGAGGACAAGAAAGCCGCTTGCCGCTGCCTCAAGGCCAGTGCTGGTGGCTTGGGGCTGCAGGACAAGTTCTTGAGCAAAATTCCCTCAATCTGCAAGATCAAAGTTGGCTTCCCTGTTTCCACCACAACCAACTGCAACGCGTAAGTACTTCATGGACTGCCAATTTTCAAAATTTCACTGCTAAAGACAGACAAAGTTTAACAACCTTAACTATTTCCTAGAATTGAAGATTTTGACTACGTTATTGTTTTCTTTTCTTTGTGCAGGATCCATTAAAGAGTGCTAGAGAAGTGGTAAAGTGCTTAAGGAAGAGTCGTGCTGTTAGTTTGGGAGGAAGAGTATTGGGAATAAGACGTGTTACAGATATGTTTTGAGGGATCAATATGTATGATCCTACTCAGGACATTTTGATCATGTAACTGAATATAATAAATTGGACTTGTCAAGGTCATTTGTTTGGTTCAATAATTTGATATTTTTTTTCACATTTTAATGATTTCAAGATATTACAATCGATTGTGATTGATAACAGGAGGGTAAAGTGGGCGACAACTAATGCATATAACGCTTTGAATATAGGAGATGAGCATGGTAAATAAGTTCAAGACAACTCTACATTGATAAATAAGTTCAAAAAGTACCATTGTATGGTAAACCGGCCTTCGTGACAGATTATGTCAAGGATTAGAAACTTAAAATTTAAATAGGATTTATCGGGTGCCGGCGGGGTGAGCAAGCCCAGACCAAATCCAGAATTGCGTTACTTGATTGGTTACGGTTATAGAATGCCCACTCTGAGCAGAATTTGATTGATCATGGTCTGGAAGTTGGCAAGGCTTTTTAGAACCTAGTAGGTCCCGTTATGTAAAAAGTACATATTGAAGGTTCGTGAAATTGTCCTCTTCCCAGACTTTTGAATTTCATTAACAATATAAACAAAACTGATACAAGACTAATTACAGTTTAGTCCTTAAACTAAGTATAAGTTATCGCTATTACACCCCCGCAGTCGGAGCGGGAGAATGATGAACGTTCAGACTGGAGCGGAACCTTTCAAATAACTGGCGAGGCAAACCTTTGGTGAAGATATCCGCATACTGGAAGTCAGCGGGTATGTGAAGAACCCGAAGTTGACCGAGGCGAACTTTTTCCCGTACAAAGTGAAGATCGATCTCAATATGTTTCGTGCGTTGATGCTGAACCGGATTACCCGATAAGTAGACGGCACTAACATTGTCACAATAGCAGAGTGAGACCTTCGGAGGACGAACCTTAAGCTCAAGAAGAAGATTACGAAGCCAACAGAGCTCAGCAACAGCGTTGGCCACGCCACGGTACTCGGCCTCGGCGCTAGAACGAGAGACAGTAGCTTGTCGTTTGGACGACCAGCTGAGAAGGTTGTCCCCAAAGAAGGTGCAAAAACCGGAGGTGGAGCGACGTGTATCCGGGCAGCCTGCCCAATCCGCATCAGTGTAGGCCGTGAGACCCGTGGAGGCAGTAGCAGAGATGTGAAACCCGAGATCAAGAGTGCCACTCACATAGCGAAGAACGCGTTTCAACGCGCAAAAATGATGCTCTCGAGGATCGTGCATGAAGAGACAAATCTGCTGAACGGCATAAGAGATGTCAAAAGGTGAATGTGAGGTACTGAAGAGCACCAGCTAAACTGCGGTAGAGAGTGGGATCATCAACCGGAGGTCCTGAACCTGCGGTGAGTTTAGAGCCAGTCTCAACCGGAGTGCTAACCGGCTTACAGCCGACCATCGAAGCACGCTGTAGAATCTGAGAGGCATACTGACTCTGAGAGAGAACCATACCAGATTCAGTGCGAGTGACAGCAATGCCCAGAAAGTGATGTAGAGGTCCAAGGTCAGTCATAGCAAACTCAGTCGAAAGCTGAGCAATAATCCTCTGCACAACTGTAGGAGAAGACCCCGTAATGATAATATCGTCGACGTAGAGAAGGAGGTAGACAATATCTGATCCCCGACTGTAGACAAACAGAGACTCATCACATCGACAACTGGAGAACCCCACTGAGCCCGTGAGAAATGTAGCAAAACGCTGAAACCACGCGCGTGGTGCCTGTTTCAGCCCATAGAGGGACTTACGAAGACGACAGACATGATCCGGATGGCGAAGATCCCGATAGCCCGGTGGCTGATGCATATACACTACCTCATCCAGATCACCGTGCAAGAAAGCATTCTTGACATCCAACTGGCGAATAGGCCAAGCATGAGAGATGGCAAGAGTGAGAACAGTACGGATGGTGGCCGGTTTGACAACAGCACTAAAAGTATCATCACAATCAACACCCACTAACTGAGATTTGCCATTCACCACGAGGCGGGCTTTGTACCGCTGAAGAGTACCATCAGCCCGAAACTTGTGACAGAATAACCAAATGGCCCGGAGAATGTTTGCCCCAGACGGGCGAGGAACCAACTCCCAAGTATGATTCGTGATCATAGCCTCAAACTCATCATCCATTGCAGCTTTCCAGTGTGGGTCCGAAAGGGCAGAGACATGGGATTTGGGCACGGGAGACACGGAAGAGGGAGATTGAGTATGAAGGGTGAGACGGGAGATGGGTTTATGGATACCGTGCTGGGCTCTGGTTCTCATCTGAGGGGAGAGAGGTGGAGCCGGTGGGTTAGGAGAGTCTGGTGCTGCAGACAGCGGGGAGACCGTGACAGGTGAGGACGCAGGAGGCTGAGGAGGAGGCTGAGGTGGCGTCGAGATAGCACGAGGAGGTACGACCGGGCGACGAGTGTAGTGAAGAGGGAAGGGTGGGGTTAGCCGAGAGGGAGCAGAGGGGTTGTGAGAATGACCGAACAGATCTATAGGAGGAAGACCATCGTCGGGGTCAGAGACAGTATGCCCGGGAAGTGACACAGAACCCGGTGTGGCAAACGGGAAGACATGCTCATCAAACGTAACATGACGAGAGATGTGAATGCGACCAGTAGAGATGTCGAGACACCGATAACCACGAAAGTTCGAAGGGTAACCAAGAAACACACATCGAGTGGACCGAGGGGCAAGCTTGTGGGGAGACACAGCAGTCAGATTAGGGTAACACAAACATCCAAAGGTACGAAGATGATCGTATGTGGGAATACGATGATAGAGAATGGTGGTAGGAATTCCACCGTTGAGAGCTTTGGTGGGGAGAATGTTGTGGAGATAGACAGCAGTGATAACAGACTCAACCCAGAAGCGAGGAGACATGGAGGCATGAGAGAGAATGGTACGAGATATGTCATTGATACGACGTATCATACGTTCGGCCTTGCCGTTTTGAGGAGACGTTTGCGGACAAGCAAATCGAAAAACAAGGCCACTGGACTTGGCGAACTCATGAAACAAAGAGTTATCGAATTCCCCCCCAAGGTTGCATTGAAAACTCTTGATGTCACGAGAAAATTGAGTATGCACATACGTGTGGAATTGTTTGAAGTGAGTAAAAGCATCCGATTTGAGTTTTAAAGGAAAAACCCATAGAAAATGCGAGTAATCATCAACTAAGAGGTGATAATACTTGAAATTGGATTTGCTAGCAACAGGCGATGTCCAAATATCACTATGAATAATGTCAAACGGAGCCACAGTACAAGATTGAGAGGGGGCAAAGGGAAGTCTAATGTGTTTGCCAAGCTGGCATGCATGACACAATCCGGTTTGCTCAGTTTTAGTACAAGTAATGAAATGATTAGAGATAAGTTGATCTAAGACGTGG
Organism: Linanthus parryae; assembly: GCA_023055425.1. Lineage (NCBI taxonomy): Eukaryota > Viridiplantae > Streptophyta > Magnoliopsida > Ericales > Polemoniaceae > Linanthus > Linanthus parryae. The sequence goes on from JALGPY010000002.1 coordinate 72,572,893, forward strand.
CGACCAGGATGTCCAAGACGGTTGTGCCACACAGGGGATGGAAGAATGGCAAAAGACTGGGATGGAGAGGGTTGAGTGTGCGACGGGGTGGAAATAAGAGGATATAGGTCCCCTGAACTATTGCTCCGAAGTAAAAGGGTCCCTGAGTGAAGATCCTTCACAGAAAAGCCAGTCGGGTCAAACTCGATAGATACATTATTATCAATGGTGAACTGACGGACAGAGACAAGATTTTTAATAATATTTGGAGCAAGAAGGACATTTTTGAGGTGTAGGGGACGAGTTAGGGTAGTAATAGTCTGCTGACCGGAACCGCACACTGGAATTTGCATCCCATTACCGACCATCATATTAGAAACTGGAGAACTGGATGAGACAGAGGAGAGAGTACCTGTCTGAGATGTGAGATGAGAGGAGGCCCCAAAATCCATGTACCAAGTCTTATCCAGGGCATTAAGGGTCATGCCAGCGAGTTCCGAACTCAGAGAAGTAACAGAGGGAGACGAACCCGCAGTGGCAGCAAGAACCTGTGAGCACTGAGCAGGTCTTGGACCAAGAATACCTGACGTAGATACATGATGAGCAGTCAGAGACGATGGGGCAGGACACCACACCCAGCTGCCATGAGGAGTGGCGGATGGGACAGTGTGTAGCTGAGCGCGACCCGGCCCTTTCCGAGAATGACGGCGTCGACCACCGTGACTGCTGCGACCCAGTGACACTGAATGGAGCTGATCTGCGGAGGAGGCCAAGGAATCCTTTGTTTGATTTGTCATGGCAATTGTGTTACACACAAAATAGTGAACTTCGAGCAGCCAATCACAAGTAGCCACAAACACGGCCAGATGGAGTACCAACAATAGGTACTCGTCACAAATTCAAGAGATTAACCACAAACCCACCAGATGCTAACAAGTTGAAATCAGTAATAACTTGAATAGGTGGCCCACGCTAAGTTGTAACCCACTAACAATTTGAAACCCATACGTGTAGGGTTGAATCTGCGTGGACATTCAAGCAAATCAGAAACCCAGCAAAGCTAATTTCAATTCGTCCGAGCAGAGAGGAGGCGAAGGAGAGAGTGACGATCAGGCCCGGAGAGTTGCTGTTTTGCGGCTGTAAGTTCGAGAACTAGACGACGCAGAGGATGGCGCACCGGAGGTGAGGATGATCGGAGACGCAATCAGACCTGGAGATCAATCCGACCAGAGAAGCGAAGCAACCGCAGAGAGCTAGGGCGGCGTTTCGGTGCGTGGAACTGGTTTGCGACTGGGTGGGTGATAACCGCTGCAGATTACAACGGAACGGGCGAGAGAGAGAGAGAGAGAGAGAGAGAGAGAGAGAGAGAGAGAGAGAGAGAGAGAGAGAGTGATCGGAGCACTTTAGGCGGCGGCGGCAGCGCACAGGGAAGAAGACGTGCGACGGGTGCGGCAGCAGCTAGGGCTCTGATACCATGAAGGTTCGTGAAATTGTCCTCTTCCCAAGTTTCTGAATTTCATTAACAATATAAACAAAAATGATACAAGACTAATTACAGTTTAGTCCTTAAACTAAGTATAAGCTATCGCTATTACATATTTCAACTAATACATAGTGCAAAAGTTAAGTTATGCAAGCGCATAATCAGACTGATTTTCCACAAATACTCCTTTCGAGAAAATCATCCTATGTTTCCAACTCCTAGAATTGTGCATAAACTGTCTCGAATTTTAACCGGACCTATTCGGTTTGGTTTGGATATCATAAACAAATGGGTACGTTTGGGTTTGAGACTCTCCAACCCAAACATATTGGGTTAAGGAAAATTTGGGAAAACCCACCGAAACATGTCTGCTTTCATCCCCGCGCTGGAATGAAAATGGTCCACTCAATAACACAAAAACTCCTATTTCTACAGGTCATGTATATGGGCGTGGGAAATTATGTCTTTTGGACAATAATTCGGAATAAATATAGTACCTAATCACAATTTGACAGCAGGACTTCAAACTTATTTGGCAGCACCTGAACGTTCAAAATACGAGCACACAAAAATAGAGTGAAAAAGTTAGCTGAACCGAAAATCCAAAAATGTTTGGTATGAACTGAAAACCATATTAAGAGTTCAATGAATTCGACATACCTTAATACTTTTTCAGTCTAAGAATAAGGCTTTTTTTTCTAACAAAATGCTACTAATTGTCATTATGAATGAATTTTCGGGCGGGAAAATAAAATTAAAACCCAATTTAGAATCATGCATAACAAATGAACTTGATACAAAGCTTCTTACTTAGATGCCAACTAGATGCCAAAAATATATCTCCTGTTTGGTACCACCCTCAGCTGTAAATACTTTTCATGAAACAAGATAGCCGAAACTTCTTATCTGTAAATCCAGACACAGTTGGGTATGAGGTGAAAATTCAAAAAATGTGAGATAAAAAGCAGACTTGGAGATTAATTTTTTTGCAGCTTTCCAGTCCAAATCAGCTTGCTTTGTATTCAGACTCCAACATATGTTGCCAAACAGAACTAAATTGAAAAATAACATTTTTTTAATCAAACCATATCAAAATTTATGTTCCCAAACACGCACCAGATGCAAATTACTTGGTCTGTTTCTTCTCTTTCTTCCAGTTTTGACTTCTTCATCCGTAGACATGTCATTTTGACCCGGTGATTTGGATAGCAAAACGATGTAATTTTTTGATAATTTTTCATGGTTGTTGTAAAGCTTACTGTACGACACTATGAAAATTTACCAAAAAATTACATCGTATTGCTAATCAAATCATCGGGTCAAAGCGGCCTGATGAATAATGGTAAAACTCAAAACTGAAAGAAAGAGAAGAAACATAGGAAGTATAGTTTTGGCTCCCACTTCTATTAGTAGCAGAGCATGGTGAGGAGTCAGAAGATGACTCCCCATAAAGAGTAGCCTGCAGGCTTATCTCCTGAAATTTCATTGGGAGACTCAACCCCTGAAAAACCTCACCCATTTTCTCCCTACAAAAGAAACTCACTACCCACTCAATTTTCATCAATCCAAGAGCCCCCAAAGCAGCTAAAAAGATACTAGACATTTTTCTTGTTCTCACCTAGTAAAAACATGAAGAGCATTTTGTTAGTTCGTGGGGAGTTTTTTCATATGCGATATGCTGCTGATATAATATATCTGATTGTTCAAGATGGATTAGAAGTAATTGAGGGTTGCATTGAGAAAGTAACACACAGAGTGAATTTCTGGATAGCATCTACAAAAAGGAGACAAAAATTTAGAGAAACCGCGGATCAAATTCATGTGGCTTGCACAAAGAAGTTGGTGTTGGATTGCAAAACTAGGTGGAACTCCCCATATTTCTTGTTGTCTATTGTGTTGGAGTTTAAAGATGTTCTCTTTCGGTTAAGACAACGTGAGAGAGATTATAATACGTTGCCTGGGGAAAAAGAGTGGGATAGGGCACGTGAAATATGTGAGAAGTTAACCTTGTTTTATAATGTGACGTGTGTATTTTCTGCGACAAATTATGCGACGGCCAATGTTTTATAATACTTTGCCTTGTGAAGTGGAGTGGGATAGGGCACGTGAAATGTGAGAAATATAGCTTGTTCATAATGTGACGTGTATTTTCTGGGACAAATTATCCAACGGCAATGTCCAAATTATAAAACAACGTGAGAAAAAACGTTGGCCGATGCATAATTTGTCCTAGAAAATACACATGTCACATATTTCCCATGCCCTATCCCACTCCTTTTCCCAGGCAAAGTATTATAATCACTCTCACGTTGTCTTAATCGAAAGAGAACATCTTTAAACTCCAACACAATAGACAACAAGAAATATGGGGAGTTCCACCTAGTTTTGCAATCCAACACCAATTTCTTTGTGCAAGCCAGAGGAATTTTATCCCCAGCTTCTCTAAATTTGTCTTCTTTTTGGATAAGCCATCCAGAAACTCGCACTGTCCCTTACGTTCTCACTGCAACCCTCAATTACTATAATGAATCTTGAACAACCGGATTTATTATATGAGCAGCATATCGCATATGAAAAAACTCCCCACGAACCAACAAAGTACTTAACTGAAGCTTGTTCAAAAGTAACCGTACCATGCAATCATTTGTGGTGCAATTATCAATGGTCAAACAACCCAACCATTATTCCACTCCAACATTGGATCGAGTAGAACTTCTTGCATCACAGCCGCCGTATGTGGAGAAGGAATATAAATGAACCTACAAAATTAAAAAATATATATATTATATTAATTTTTATATATATATATATATAACAACAAATTCAAAATAAGCAAAATATTATATGTACATAAACATAAGCTCGTGATATACCTCAGAATAAAAAAAATAGAACCTCCATACCTCGTCGACAAAATGTTCGGTGATATAAACCCCCTTCATTTGTTCTTTGATGTCCACATGTCGGTTGTGACAGACACTCTACTCTTGGACATCGCCAATATCTTCACGACCTTCTCTTTTTCTTTGCCATACACCTTGTATATGTCATTTTTAAGTTTATTCCTAGATATCATATTAAAAGATGGTTGAAGAGCAAATGAATATTCTCGAATAACTATCTTAACAAGCTTTTCTCTAGCCAAATTTTGGTCAAAGCTAGTCATACCCATAACCTTAGCTCCGTTAATTGTTTGACCAACCAATGCCTTTTGCCCTCCCATCATGCGGGTAATGTATTATTGATCACCTTTGTACTTAGGACACTCGCCTTTTGTTAAATGATTATTCAAATGTGTTGTTCCAGATTTACTATCACCCACAAACTTATTATTGCAATAGTTGCAAAATGCTTTTACCTCTCCGTTAACTGTTTTCTATGTGAAGTGATTCCATACCCTGGATGTCGTCCTCTTAGTCTTTTTTGAAGGAGGTTCTTCCCCTTCTCCGTTAGGATTACTTGTTCCACCAACTGCCCCTTGAACTTGAGTCTCATTGGGTGAACTTTCGTCATTCAACTGGTTGCTTCCAACTGTTGTTTGACGAGAGCTTTGATATTGTGACTCCACTTTACCCACAATAATATTAATACTGGTTAGAAACAATCCACTGGTTCAAAAAAAAAGATTAGAAACAAACCATGTTACTAAGAGAGAATGACGGCTGCTGTGTTCTTGAGAATGACGGTTGCTGTGTTGGGGATTTGGAGGACGCCGAGTCGGCGACTGCTTGGTCAGGGCTTTTGACGCTTCCAGCGTTAGTGGACTACGGTGGCGGCCGACGTTGGTTGTGATTGTGCCTCATGAGAGAAGAGAGGTAGTGAGTCGTGACTAAGAGAGAAGAGGGAAGTGAGAGAGAGTCGAAGTAGTGACAGAGAGAGGCGTGGGTAGGCGTGAACTGTCAGGGTTTCCTAGAGTGGATAATGTGTTTATATACATGTAGGTAAATTTGTAGTTTTCTATTAACTCTTAAAGGGTATTTTGGTAAAAACTGTGTATTCAGATCCTTTCGGATCGGATATCCGAGCAAATCTAATTTTTAATATCCATATCATATCCATTTTAAAATAAATCGGATTTGGACTTGATCCATTAGGATATATTACTGGATTCGAATCGATTCGAACCGCATTGCCACCCGTGAGGAGTGGGATAGGGCACGTGAAATATGTGAGAAGTTGAGCTCGTTTTATAATGTGATATGTGTATTTTCTGGGACATTATCCAACGGCCAATGTTTACTTTTCGAAAGTGTCACATGAAAATTCAAATGATGGAATGGCTTGCTAGTCTTGTGACATGTATACGTGATTCATGGCGGAAAATTTGAGAGCTATTGGAGTGAAACACATGGGATTATGGCCGCAACTTCTTTTTTGGATACCCGGTTTAAGATGACATTCTTGGATTTTATGTTTAAAAACATATATGGGGAGAGTATTCATGCGGAGAATGAAATCAAGTAGGTGAAGTCTCTTTGTCTTGACTTAATGTAGCAATATTCAGCTAAGAGAAGTGCTTCTAATTTGGCCTCTACCAACTCCCAGTTTGATGTTTCAAGTGGGGAGAGTATTGATGCCTTTGATAAATATGACATGCTTGTTAGTAGTCAAGCCCAAAATATTGAGAATGTGGGATTAGAGTTGAAGCACCATCTTGAAGATGTTGTATTGCTTAGAACTTCGGAAGTTGATGTCTTATTTTGGTGGAAGAGTAATGGGTCGAAGTATCCCACTTTGACGTTGCTTGCAATAGATATTCTAGCTATTCCCGTAACGGTTGCCTCATAATTGGCGTTTAGCACAACTGGTAGGATATTGAGTACTTATCGTAGTAGACTCAATCCAAAAACGTTGGAAGCATTGATGTGTTCTCAAAGTTGATTGTGGAGAGAGATTAAAGGTTAGTAGGTAATAATTAAGCCCGAATCTTGTAAGTTCGATTCTTTTTTTGTTTTACTTAACATATGACGTGTTTTTAAAATATGTTATTTTGGAGGTAAAACAACGGAGCTCTGGTGTGACATTCAAACTATTCTCGATGATGATCAAGAAAGTGATGAAAGTAAAATTGTTGAATTCTTCATAAATGATGGTAAGGATTCTTATTGTCATTCAAATTGGATTTTCATTTGCGCATGTACTTCACACATTATATGTCCGTTTTGTTAAGCGTTTTTGTGTCTAGTTAAAAATGTAAACTTAACATCTTCTACTTGACTTATGTTTTGTAGGCTTTTGGAGGAAGAGAAAGATGAGATGGAGGAAGAGAAGGATGAGAAGAATTGAAAGAGGATCGAACTAGTAAGATTTTTGATTGTTTTTGAAGTTTTTGAATCTTGATCTTATGGTTACGGACAATTTAGTCTCTTGATCTTATGGACAATTTTGATATGTTATTTTGAATCGAGTTTGTAGATTCTTGGTGCTTTAAAACTTTAAATGGTTTGCTTATACTTCTAGGTAGATTTGAGTTTGTCATATTGGTAAAAAATATTAGGTGTATTTTAGGGTAGATTTTTACTTCTGTGTGGTGGCAGAGTGCTGCTGCTTTTCTTTATGTATTTTTCTGGATTTGTTGTGGTTTTTTGTTTGATCAGGATTAGACAAAAGAAATGAATCCGGATCCGTTTCTGGAGCTTTGGGTTGGCGGATCGAATAAGTATACTACAAATGAAATCCGATCCGAATTCGATCCGGATCCGCTTCTGATCTGGTCAGATCCGGATCGAATATGGATCCACCTATTCGGGATCGGATTCGGATATGGATTAGATGGATCCAATCCAAATCCAACCCATTGCCATCCCTAGGATGGAAGATTAAATAATTCAATCTCTCTGACAGTGAGAGTGCATATCCTATCTTGGTAACCAGAAGTAGCTAGAAGAAAATTGGCCATACTTGGTAGCCAGATCAATAAGTGCATTATTAATTTCCACTAGGAGACATTCCATCGAAACAAAACATTTACTAGTCAGCGGTTATCTAGCCCGACCCAGATTAGAAGCCAGCATTGCTTTCTATTACCACATATACTGATAATGAAAATCTTGAAGTTCATATCTACTAATGCAGCATTTTGGAATAGTTTCCAAGCCGTTACAACTTACTATGTAAATTTAATTTACACAAACAAGGAAAATAACAAATATATATAAGGTGTCAACCTGCAATCAATTTTCAGAGCCTCTAATAATGTGTTTAGTTCAATCATAAGACTGAAAGCACACTGCAGAGCATGAACGACAGAGAGGTAGCTGCGCACAATAGGAGAGATCCGTCAATGGAAGTCAAACCATGGCCTTCAAGTTCCTTACTACGTACCATTGTACACTATGTTACTACTTACTAGTCTATCAGTTCTCCCCTTTTAGGCATGGCTCTATTTGTGATTCCTTGAATGTATTATACTACCCAAGTCAACATAGCGTCTCCCTCTAACTGAACTACAGTAATACGCAAGCGCTCAGGCAGCATCATAAAGCAGGGGAGGGTGAACCCATCGGACTTTATTGTTCTTAGAAGCACATGCCGTTAATTTATTTGTTCATCTACATATCGCCCTTTTCGATAAAAAGCGTACTCTTGAGTTTAATGGCTTACCAATGTACGAGCTCAAGGATATACCAACAAACCAGGGGCGTTTCGTTCATGAAAAAACATTTTAAGACGGGACACAAAAACCCTTTAAAAGTTATACTCACTGGACCTCTTTGGATCTTAAAAGGAGCTTTTCTGGATTTGATCATTTCAATTTCATTCTGTAAGAGCTTCAAACAATGTTCCTTACAATCCCCAGATTAATTTATGGAATCATTGTCTCTCCAAGGTTCCCTGTGGTCATCAAAACGTTCACCAGGATTTCTACTAAGGTAACAATATGTGTAACCAGCTACGCAGGATTCACTAGTCAAATGATCTAATCGATTCAAGGAAGACTGCAAAAAAGTAGATAGATTAAGTCATAGAACATACATGTTGAGAATAGATCCTTCACTAACTTGCATCAACATTAGAAGATGCCTTCTTTTTTCTCTTATTCTTGGGCTTGACTGCATCTTCTAAATTTTTCCTTCCAGCAGTCTTTTTGACATTTCCTGGTGCCTCATCTGGGTAAAGAGCGGCCTTAGAATCAACAGGAGGAGGCTGGCTTCCTTCAGCTTCAGCCGGTTTCTCCTGATCAGTTTTTTCTAGTTTCTTATCGCTTGTTGGCACTCTTGCAAGTCATTTTAACACCAGTGTGAATTGCCACCTTGTTATTTTTAGCAAAAAAAAGACATGTCCAAAAGCATAATTTTCCATGTTTACAAGTATGTGAAAATCCAGTAGTAGAGGTTATCGATCTCGAAACCTGCAGCTCTTACACTATACATAACCCTTCCCCCCACTTGATTATCTACAAACTAAGATATGCATATAAGCTTCCTCCTCAACTACGTATATGTAAAATACCACCTCAAATTTGTGACGACCCGTCACACTTTTAACAATTAAAATCGATTATTTGATAAAAATCGCGATTTACCCGTCACATTTAAGTAATAAAAATATCGATTATTCGATAAAATAGTTACTGTCAACCCGTCTGACACTTTCAGACGTCCAAAACTCAATCACGAGGACACACAGTCCTCTGAACAACATTTTCAATAATATTTCTGAAAATCTGGTACGTGACTGAATTTAGTAAATAATTACACCAGCTCGTCAAAAATGACATTTCATATATATCTGACCCAAAATAGTAATTTACAACAATTTACTAAAAATAGCTAATAACAACAGTTTTTAGCTAAAAATATTGACCTTCCTTCGGTGGATTTGCTGGATTTCTAGAACTGTTCTAGGCTCAGTTACTAGTTCTCCCAGCCTCCTAGGTGTTGAATAGTATGTGATGATACCCTAGCGAACCAGATCCAGTTCAAAAATATGGAACGATTGTGTTCAGTCTAACAAGTATCAAGTATCACTTTTCGACATCGAAGTACTATTTACTCAACTAATCTAGCTTGGAGACCATAAAGCTTTAGTTGATAAAACAAAAGGTTTTACCTTAGATTCATACGTTTATACTCTTAATTAAGGAATCTAGAGCATATATAACTGGTGTGGAAAGCAGGGAGCTTAACTTTTGCATAACTGGATACGCAAAAGGTAAACCGCACCTTGATTGAAGAGGAAACTATGGGAAACAACTCTGAATGTCTTCTTATTCAAACGGATGGAAAATAAGGAAGATGAGTTCCCTGGAACTACAGAAGTTGGACGACAGAATGAACTATGATCTCAACCAACGTAGCACCAAAATTCAGTTAAGTTCAGCTGAATGTTTTACAGAACTATTGCAAGTCTTGTTTTGAGGTTCAAACAAGGCAAGTGGAAGAAAACATACCAACATAGAACCTCAAATAACTACTTTGCAACAACTCAGTGGTATAAGGCCAAGTTTCTACAATTCTCTACTAGCCATGCAAATTGCCATCCTGATCACGCGTCCCAAACATGATAAACTAGCATTCCAGAACAGCTAATTTGGTGATCCCATGAGTACATATACCTTCTCTAAATGTTTCTACAACGGGGGAAAACTAAATTTATGTCTCCTTACGTGTTAGTTAGCTTTAAATGTTGATTTCTATAAGAACCGAAAATTGAACTCGGTTCATTTTTTGGTCAAATTCCTTCTGCCAACTAAAGGCAGCAAGGAATATAAAAGTTCCTTTCATGTTTCTTTCACCTATCCTTTAATGAATCAGAGCCTCAATCATAGCACTACGTATACATAAAAAACAAACTCAAACTATCACAGTATCACACCTATATGCAAATAAGAAAAAGATATGTTTCAAAAGTATCAACAATTATTGGAGGGAGTTGATAATTTTCCCTATATATTGTCAATAGTTCTTGAACTTGGATAAACAGATGAGTACATTGAGGCACTTAAGATGAACAGATATACAAGAAACCACTATTTGCTGACTGCAAATGCTACCAGAGTGAAAGGGTGTAAAACAATAAACCCAATGGTCTGTGGAGAGTAGGTGTTTCAGCTTTTGATGCTGCCCATGGTAGTTTAAAGAGACTATTACATAAAAGATAGAGATGGAAGTCATAGAACCAGACCAATGTTAAAGTATAGCTTAGCGTGTGCATGATAATACGTCAGGCTATGCCCACTTCAAGGAGTAGAAGTAAGACTAAGTTCTAAATTCCAACACGTGAGAGTGTGTTTCTTGAGATTTCAACAGGCATTTGGAATGCGGGTGGATTAAGAAACTCATTTCCAAAATCAGAAATCTAATGCCAGAGGGAGTAGTGATATGCTGATTCAGCCTTCAATCCTATGTCTATTCCCCGCATTAACAAACATTGAATGTCTCCTAGTGACACTCATACATGTACCCACTTAACCCCAATTTCGTGGAACCATAGAGCCTAGGATTCTAATCCTCAATAAACAGGCTAAAAATAATGCTAGAGTCCATCTGCAAGAAAGAACATATGTAAAAAGTATAATATTTTCGTAAAGAACCAGATACAGGGCTATCAAGATATCATGAGAAGCCATAAAAAGGAAAATTACGGTCTTATAATCAAGTGCAAGTGTACAAGACTCGCATACCACGTGAAGCTAGAGAACTTTTCAACGCATCAGAGTCAATCCCCTTTGAATGTGGGTCCCTGAAACAGAAGAATTTTCTATAAACTATGATGCTAGGAAATGAATTCACCAAACAATTTTATGAGTTCTGACGAACCTGATACAAACAGGAAGTACTAGCAGAAGTAGGTACTTTACATTTAGCTAGATCATACTGATCTCAAGAAATTACTATGCTGCCTCTTCATCATGTAACTTGAGCAATTGTTTATTTCCTCAGTTTTGTGCTTGGAAGCACGAATTTTGCAAGGGAAAAGAAAATGACAAAAAAATTAAAAAAATCCAAGAATAGTGGAATCACGTTTTTTGCTAACAAATGAAAAAATAATGCTAACAATATTCTCTTTACCATAGAACTTATAGAATGTTATAACTTTATGTAAAATCAATCAAATAAATTAGTTTTTGAATCGTTTCCTTTTTCTTTCCTTTTGTTTTCATAGCGAAACCCATGGCTCCAAGAATAGCCTTAATAAACAACCAGGTAAATAAGTAAATAAACAATTTCTATCATAGGAAATCCTAAAGTAAAAAAAGTTCCAACTAGCAGCATTTTAGAGATATAGTTTTCTTCATTGTTTGATTAAATATCACAAAGTAAAATAATATGTTTGTTTTCTAGTGGTCACTTGTAGTTATTCGTTTTTGAACTTACTCAAGTACTTATATCCTAACCTAATATTATATAGTGTGTGCACACACACACAAATGTGTGCATATACAAATGGATGACAAGAAAAGAAAACAAGCTCGCCCTAAGTCATATTATGTTTACAAGATAAGATATCTTGTAGTGAGATTACTCGTTGAGTTAAATAGAATATCAAACAACTAAATTTTATCCAACAGAATAACATGCGTACCAGCATGAGGGCCCCCCAATGAAACTAGTTGTATGAGAATCTCTCTTGTCTGTTCTTTCTTGTTCAGAAGATTGTCTGTCATCTTCCATCCTATTACTCAGTCGTACAACTGTTTCCTCTGTTCCACACTTTAATCTCTCATTCTGTCCTGATAAATTACTTACTCGGTCTCCATCGACAGCTTGCTTCAGGATCTCCCGTTTCGAACCGTGTTCATTAAAACCTAGAGAAGCAGAAGAGGGGTGACGTTTGATCTTCCGTAGTTCCCTCTCTGTATTGTATGATTCAACCTGCAGAATTACAGACATGATATTTCCACATCAACAGAATTTATAAATTTGATCCTCTAAACTGCATATATAGTCAACAAAGGAGATGATAGAAGAACAGTTTAAATCATACAAATTATTTTGGCCTGTTTAGGATTCCTTAAGCTGTTAGGGAGCATTCAAGCAATTCAAGAACTTGACAAATTAAAGTTCAAGATATTTCTTTACATATTAACAGTCAACACATAAGAAGAAAGCTACAGCTAATATTAAGGACAGATCAGAATATTGCACAGTGTTTTCACTCTTCCATCCCCAGAAAAGGATAGGACATAGTAAAGGTGAGCTCAACTTAGCTGAACTCAATTTCGATGTCCAAGGTGCGAGCTCAAGTCAATTAATATAATCTAAATGAAATCCAACCAATTCACTTTCTCCATAAGGAGTGGAAATTTTGTAGCTACGAGTGTTTATTCACCTAAAGTGTTTCCTTATTTTATCTTTCCAAAATAACCCCTTGAAATGAATATTTTACTCACATTTACACCTACGTAGTTGAGTTTTAATTTTGTCCGATGGGATTCTTAAAATGGTTTCTCAAAAACAAAATTACATTTTCTATCTTCTATCTGACTACTATATAAATATTATTTATTAATAAATAAATTCCCCAATCATCAATGTAGGTTTATTTCTCCTTCACCAAATTGTAATGGCTCAACTTAAATGCATATTTCATATCTTCTTGACCAAAATGTAACAGCCCAACTTAAATACAGTATCATTGTGGGTAGAGAAGTCATGTCAGCCACGCTTCAATTCTCTTTCAGCTGGAAAAACCATTTTGAATTGGTTGGTTCTTGAAATGCAACATCCGTCTCAATCATCCCTCACTGATCTTGTACCATGGTCTCAACCATAGTTTTAAAAACCGGACCGGACCGGCCGGTTCGACCGGTCGGACCGGCGAACCGGGCCTTGACCGGTCCGGTTCAGTTATTGAGACCGGCGACGCAAGAGAACCGGGCCACGTCATCCAAACCGGCGGTTCAACCGCCGAACCGGTCGAACCAGCCGGTTGGTGACCCGCCCGGTTCAAAGCTCGTCGAGCTTGTAAACGAGCTAGTTAAACGAGCCACGAGCCGAACAACGAACAACTCGAACACTAAACGAGCCGAGCTCAAACAAGAATTTCTGGCTCGACTGGAGTTCGTGTTCGACTCGTTTAAAAGCAAAGTTAAACAAGCCAAACCCAAACAAGAGATATACGATTCGGCTCGATTCGTATACAGCTAGGCGACATGCAGAGAGAAGAATAAGAAGAAAAGCTGGAGGGACGAGAAGGGTTATGGGTTTTCTCATTGCAGAGGCTATTACAGGAAATTCAAAAAGTTGAGGGTTATTTCAGGTTTTTAAACTCGGTCATCAAATTACACGCCTAAAGTCCTAAACCCATAAACCTCGCCCATCTCCTCCCGCAACTGCAACCTCGCCGGCTCCGCCCTCTCACTTCCGTCGCTGTCGCGTCGGCACACCGGTAAGTGACTCTCAATCCCCCTCTATCTATTTCACAACATCTGACGAAAATAAGCAACACAATCTATTAAACTGTTCTGAGGAGCTATGTCTCTGGCTACACGTAAAATCTCCATTTTTTTACCATTAGGGCTTAGGAATTGATAACATGGACTAGGGTTTTAGGAAGTGAACATTGAATTGTATTTTTCCTCTTGTTTAAGTTTAATTAGCTTGATGCTTCTTTTTCTCTCTGCAACTGTATTCAGAGTTATGGTTTGCTGAGAAACTCATGTGGGTCTTTATGCATGAATTTTTCAAGGATGGAGCATTTTATTGCTTTCAGGGGTTTGAAATGTATCATTTTCTTGTGCAGAAATAGGAAGATGGATCAGCGATTGGCGAGTATGTCGCGGATGACCATAAATGAGAAGGCATTCATCGAGTCTGCTTTGCTATCTGATCTTAGAGTTGATGGTCGCCGGCCTTTTGATTATAGGAGGATAACTATAAAATTTGGGAAGTAAGTGATGGGTTTGATATACTTTGAAAAGGATTTGGTGAAATTTTATTTTTCGTCTTGAACCTTCCTGACAATGTGTGAGACTCCAGTGTAGTATATGAATATCTTGATACCCTTTTTGCAAGTGGATTTGATATTTAGACATCACCGTTAACGTTTTGTCATTCGACTTTGAGATGTTTGTCAATCTGCGCAAATCAATCTTGTTTCAAATGTGAACCCAGGCAACTTAGAATTGGCTAATTTCAGTTACCGCTCATAAGAATATTGTTTTGGTAGTAACATTCATTCTCTACCTCTTGCGTTTTGAATGGGACGTAGAAACTTGAACACACCATCACAATTGTTTACCCAACACTTAATGTAGTGAACTCCAGAATGTGGACATACATGTTTGAATTGTGGATGTCTAATGGAGTATTCCGGTTCAAGTGTTGGAGAAAAGTGGGTCCAAGTCTCAGATGACCTGCCAAAGTTTAATGCTCTGACTCATGAACATACAATGTTCGGCAATTGAATATTTTCTCAACTAATAGGCACAGCTGAGAATTTTATAAAATCTTTCCGGTTGTTTTATGTGCTGTACTTGATTACATGTTCAGAAATATGGGTTGTTTTGCTAATTGTAGTTGTTGAAATGTCATGTAAGGTCCTTATATATGTTACACTGTGCAGAGAAGATGGTTCATCAGAGGTGCAGCTCAGCCAGACTCATGTTATGGGATTTGTAACTTCCCAACTAGTTCAGCCTTACCGTGATAAGGCAAATGAAGGAACATTATCACTCTACACAGAGTTCTCTCCTATGGCAGACCCTTCTTTTGAAGTTGGACGTCCTGGAGAATCTGCTATTGAGTTGTGACGCATTATAGACCGTGGTTTGCGGTAATTATTTGTTCTTGTCTTGTGTTAAATCTAGATTAACTTCCTCAAGAACATATGCTTTCCCTTGAGACTTTCTAGCTGATAAGAGGCACATTGTGGTGAAGTTGAATCATATGTTGGCATCTTGCACATCGCGCGTTGTTATGCAATATGTTACTCTATAAACTCCGCCAGTAGTGCCTTTTGTATGCTCTCTTTTTCTTCATGACAGCTACAGTTGAAAAAAATGCATGCTAGTAAGGTATATTAAGTGGTGGCATTTAAAAGAAATCTTGCTTAGCATCTTCACTCTTAATTAATTTCGTATGATGCATGCTCGAGCACCAAGTAGATTTATATGAAAAAGAACTCGTTCTTAGGTTATACCTTTATATAGATTGCAACACTGCTGTTTTATGACATCGAGATTATACATGGCTTAATACATAAAAGAGGAAATAACGTAATAATCCTGTTGGATGTTATAATGTGAAATTGTGTCTTGTAGAGAAAGTCGGGCAGTAGATATGGAATCACATTGTGTCATTGCTGGGAAGTTGGTATGGGCTGTTCGTGTTGATCTTCACATTCTTGACAACGGAGGGTAAGTTTTCACTATAAATACAGTTCACTTCTCTGAGCAACATAGTGCTGACAGTAGGGGGTAAATTTTCGTAATTGCAACTCCAAGTTACCTTTTGAATAGTGATACTCTTTACAATGATAATGCTACAGAAATCTAGTTCATACAGCCAATATAGCTGCCTTAGCTGCTCTGTCAACATTTAGGCGTCCTGAGTGTACATTAGGCGGAGAAGATGGCCAGCAAGTGATATTGCACCCACCTGAGGTCAGCTTTTAACTTCTTTTCAAAATATTCAAATCTATATGTTTGAAGGTTAATATTTGGTTGTTTATTTATGCATGGGCGATTCATCTAGTATTTGGTATTTAGATGTCCCAATTCAGAACTTCCTGGTTGGATGAAAACAAATGCTCATGCCATTGTAGTGGACAAGGACGGTTTCATCATTGTCGATGACTATTTATGAGAAGATACAAATGCTCACAGTGATGTTCGTTTTGTAGTTTATTGTTTTTTCAAGGAGTCGGAGAATAAGAATCTTTGTTAAGAATTGTACAATCTTTGTTAAGAATTTACAATTCAAGTTTGACACACACATCACACTCTCCAACAACTGTTTTTGCTACAGGTTTTCCTCTAACTGACTAAACACATTTTTTTGTTGCTACAGCCAACCCACTAAGACACAAAGTTAATGCTGAATCTCACCAATGAGTCCAAGTTTCCTGTAACTCAATATAATCTGACTACATGGTAGTTGACTGGAACTCAGCATATGGGCATTTGTTTATTTCTTTTCCAAGGGTTACATACTTTAAGTTTGTGAAACGTGAAGCACGTCTCTAGTCAAGTATATATTTTCAAAAAATTAAAAAGCTTCTATTAAATGCCACACACATACTAAAAATTTAGAGAATGACAGTGTGTATGTGACACTACCTTCCTTCCTTCGCGACGAATTAGATTAGGAGTACAAACTTTGACGTTTTTCACATATAACTGAGATCTTGGTCGCATTGAAATAGTTGTATATCAGTAGGTGCACAGACATGTCTTGTCTCCTAAATTTCACATCTAATATTTGGAACCTGTCAGATAAAAACGTTATCCTTGAATTCCTTGCCATTTGTCTTCCTTTTTTCTCCTTTGCAGCCTCTTTTATTATCTTATTCGTCTTGAGTAGCGTAACTGTTCTCCGAGACTCCATTTGTGACTGATGCATTTTGCGTGGAATATTGTTGCTCATGATGATGTGTTTCGTAACACGTAATTATGTTGAGAAGTCCCACATTGGGCATTTAAGAAGAAGAATAAGAGTTAACAAGTGTCATGGGCTACTCCCCTCATGGCCAATTGTTTATGAGGTTGAACCCCATGAATTCTTTGCAAGGTATCAGAACCACGACTCCTGCTCAAGTGAATGGTCGGCCACCCGTAGACAAAAAGATCGATGTGTAGGGAAAAAGATGCCGCACGTGAGGGGGCGTGTTGAGAAGTCCCACATCGAACATTTAAGAAGAATAAGAGTTAATTAGTGTCATGGGAAACTCCCCTAATTGCCAATTGGTTTTCTTTACAAATTACTCCCTCTGTCCCATAATTTTAGTCCCCTATTCCATTTCGGTCCGTCCTAAAATTTCTGTCCACTTTCTTTTTTTGTAGCTTCTAATAGCGTAGTTTCACTGATTTGCTCTCAAAATGTAAAGGTGACATCATCAAACAGTTAAAAAGTGAGGGTATTTAAGAAAAAGAGTTGGCAAAAAGTTAGTGGGGATGTAATAACCACATGTCCACTTAAATAGTTAGATTCCCAAAAGGGGACTAAATTATGGGACGGAGGGAGTAGCTATGATTTTCTCAGCGTGAGCTTGTATATGAGCTTGGCATTTGGCGCTTAGCGCCGATTGCTCTATTTCTACGAGAATAGTGGGCACACACAGTGCGTATAATTTTATTAATGAATGTACGTTTTAGTAAATCTGAGCATACCAAATACCACATGTGGCGTTTTACATACAATTTACTCATTTATATTTCATGAAGTTACTGATTTAGGGATTTTGAAGTTAAGTTTCTCCCTACTATTGTGGGAATTACGAAATTGTGGGTTGCCATAGGTGTTTTAGTATCTTACACATATAGCATTTGGTTCGCTCTGTAAGTTTCAGGACATTTCATCTATTGGAATTGCTTCACCAACTTATAATCCCCCTTTGGATGTTAGTGTAGATGTTAAACTTGGATTCATAATTATATTGGTGCAACTCTTCAGTTGATCATTGCTGAAGTTCTTACTTTTGCACAGGTTAGGGAGCAAATCCCTTTGATTATACATCATCTCCCTGTAGCAATAACATTTGGGTTTTTTGGCGATGATAATATCGTGGTAGGCTATTCAAGTCCAAAGACATCTCATCCTCTTTACTCATCAAAATAATGTATTTATGCTTATCATAAGACTTCAAGCTCTCTGACAGAATGGTGTTGTTAGGTAGTAGACCCGACCCATAATGAAGAGGCTGTCATGGGAGGGATAATGATTGCTACGCTCAACACAAATGGGGATGTTTGCGCCATTCAAAAAGCCGGAGGAGTGGGTGTCTTGCACAGTGTCATTACTCAGTGCTTGAGAATCGCTGATGTGAAGGCTGCTGACATTACAAGCAAGATCAAAACTGCTGTTAGTTTTTTCTCCTTGAGCTTGTTTCTTCTTCAGGGCATTGAATGTCTTCTGCTGCTCCACTTTATGCAATTGTTTATCATTTAAAATCATCAAACGAATCTCTAGACTGGATGATCTTTATTTTCTTTTTTCTCTTTAGCATATCATAGTAGCCAAATCGAGAACCGGAGGATGTCAAATAGTATAGTAAAGATTGAAATGTAGTCTACATAATCCAATATGAACTTGAAGTTGTGAGAATAAACCTATGAGGATGATATTATTTATGAATTCCTAAGAAATCTCACAAATTAAAGGAAAAATTAGATGTAAAGAATTATATCCCTGTTCAACTCTGTTTCCTGTAACAATCAAACTTCTCATCTCGAAGAGTTCTTAGGTGTTTGTGTTTGTGTTTGAGATAGTGAAGCTTACATAGTTTCAATTCCAAGGAAGATGTTACGATTTCACAAAGATTTTTCTACTAGTTTTTAGCACGCACATGTTCTAAAAAAGCTAGATAGACCACAATAGTTTGAGGGTCAATTGCAAAAGTCCATAATGAAATTAAGTACAAAAATGTTAAGAAAGTTTAATCAACTACAACAATGCTAAGGGCTGGACTGCGATATCACTCACTTGAAGGGAATCCTTTTCTTGTATAAGAACCTCAAGGTGGACAGTTACAAGTCAAGCAACGAAGACAATAACTCTTCTATTAGTGTTAAACTTGAGGAGTTGAGACCAAAGTTTTAAAAACCGGACCGGCCATCGAACCGGTGAGGCACCGGTTCACGGTCGGACCGGTCAGACCGGTGGTCGGACCGGTTCAATTGCACGTTATATATTTATTATTTTTTATTTAATAAATAGTAAAACAAAATTAAATATAGCCAAAAAAACACTCGAATGTTTTAATTTGAGCCTTTTTAGCGTTTTAATATATTTGGTGATAGCTATATTTAAAAAAACGAAAAGATTATGGTCAACAACAAATATATTTTGAAGTTACAATATGTATAAAAATGTTGATTGACATTAACAAATATATTTTGAGGTTTATAAACAATTAAGTTAATTGTTAAGAACCAATTTAACTGACCAAAAAGCTAATCGTGTCTATTTTTGGAGTATCACATTTCAAATTTTTTTTAATAACAATTTCTATAAGAGCAACAGAATTTTATGGTAGTACAAATTAAAATTGGAATTTAAATCCTTAATTATAAATGCTTATATTTCTTTTTGTGTGCACCACTTTTTAGTTCCTTCCAAATTTAAAACACAATCAGACCTATCAAATATTATGACCTATCAAAATAAACAATAAAAGGAAACAAACAATACAAAAAGAAATAAGAGTTAAGTATTTTTTCAAGAATGAAGGTTTATATTTTAATTGTCTTCTCTACTCAACAAATGATGGGTTGGCGTGGTGGTAAACGTTTCATTCTTCTTTAGTGAGGTCACAGGTTCGACTCATCCCAGCAGCGCAGTTTTCTTTTAATTAATTTTATTTTTTTGGATAGATTTTATTTCTTTTGTATAAACATGTTACTAAATAATTCTTTTTTTTTTGAAAACATGAAGATTACCATAGATTAAGCAAAATAGCACATACAAACTAGTCCAAACAAAGAAACATCAACTACTAGTTCAAATCCCAGAAGATCAACCAACTATAAACATTACAAGGATTGGAAAGACTCCTAACCACAACTAAAACCAAATCCATTGGTTTACTCCATGATGTAGGGGAAGATCGCATTAGAGGGCACCAAAAAGGGATCCAAACGAGGGACTGCAGCACCTTCTGATGATGGGGGAGGAACACCACCTTCTGCTTGTGAAGAACCAAACTCTAGGACTTTGTTTGCTGGAACCTGGAAGGGAGCACCTAGAGGGGGTTCAGAAGCAAGAGGAGCCACATCTAGCACTTGCTGGATGCTGGAACTTGCTGCAAACTGGTCACAAGCTTTACCCAAGAGTAGGACTGCAATTCGGTCGGATTGAACCCGGGTAACCCGAACCCAGACCGAATTGAAATCGGGCTTGGACAACACTATTTATTAATTCGGACGGGTTTGGGCCACTATCTTTAGCCCGAATTGATTTCGGGCCCGGGTTGGTTTGTAGTATACCTTTTTTCGGGTTTAACCCGAATTACCCGTTTGATGTATAGTAGTATTAATTTATTTCTATGTATATATTTTTATACATTATACACGATTATACGCTAATTTTTCTCAAAAAAAATATATATAATACGCTATTAAAGGTAAACTGAAGATTCTTCCCCAAATCGAAGCCACATCTCTCGGCCTCTTGCAGTCAATCAGCGATTCTGAGATGGAATACACACAATCAAAGATGCTGCTGATTGAATAGACAATCAATTGGAGATTTGAGGAACTGGAATGGCTCTTTCTTGTCCACGAATGCTCTGTATATAGTCTCGCTCCAATCTCATCAACTCACTTCTAACCCTAGCGTAATGCAGAAACACCGCTGCCATATCGAAGGGAGTCAACGGAGCTTGACGACGGGTCACTGGGTCAACAAGTGCAAATTCAGCGGTATGATTCAATATCTCTCCTTTCTCTTTCGAACAATACTCTTTTTTTAGTATTTTTCCTGGTTTTGGTATATCGTTTTTCGTCTGGGCATTGATTCAGGTGAATTATGGAACATGAACATTTTTTCTCTTTATTTTAGTGAAATGTAAATCTATGAAGTTCTTCAACTTCCTATTTAGGTTTGTGTTTGCTGTTCCTACGTGGGGTTGGGTTTCTAATCTTGTTCTCAACATTTTATTCAATCTCTGGAACAAACTCAAGGTTAGGGTTCAGTTTTCACATAACTTCACATTTTAATTTTTAGGAGTTGTAGTCAGTGAATGTTGTCACTGGGCACTCCACTGTTCATTAACGGATGCATCATTTTCATTGCAAAAAATGAACTGATGAGCAGATGTTGGTTTGTGCTGGAACCAAAAAGATGCAGTGATAAAATTGTTTTATTTTCTTGTGCCAAATGATGCATGTACTTTGTCCCACCTTCAAATAATGAATAAATAGATTGAAGCACTAACATAGCTTACAGTCAATAAGCTTTTTTTTTTTCTCTACAGTCATGATCAGTTGCAACTTGTACAAGTCCAGCTGCTGCCGTATGGCCATTAGAAGTGCTATGAAGGTCAACGGAGCTTCCAGTTATATGGCGGCGCGAATTAGCTTGCTGTGTATAGTTGTAGTTTTAGAATTTTAGTTGACGTGCACAAAAGCCTTAGTAGCTAGAGCTTTGCATTGGTCCTGGGATTTTTTTCTATTTCATTTACTTGAAATACAAGATGAAGAAACCGATTTCTGGGATATGTAAATTATTCAGAAATTTTAGTATGTATTTTTGGGAGATGGGCTCAATGAATTTATAGCGATAAAGTAAAATTTGCATTTACAAAACTTTGTCAATTGTTTGAGTTGAACTCGGGCCGGCCTGGGCAAAGCCCGAATTCTTCATACATAATTCGTTCCGGGTTTGGACGGGTTGTGGCTATTAGATAGTCGGGCCTGGACGGGTTCGGGCACTTGAAAAGTAAATCGGGCTCGGGCTCAAACAGGGGTTCAAGCCCGTCCAGACCGACCGAGTTGCAGTCCTACCCAAGAGGGGGCACCATCCACTGAAGCAATGTTGACCAATGCAGTGGATGTTGGGTTTTGAAGTAGGTAACGCAGCGGAATAACAAAATTTAATTCTACTTCAATGCCCACCACGGATCGTCAGGAAGAGATATCATAACATGATAAGAGACATAGTATTGTGTACCTTTGAATTTGTGAGATCACACGAAGAATGATGTCCTCGTCTCAACGGTTGATCCACGTCTAGAGGTGAGATCTAGATTCTTCCTTCAAACAAGTGCTAGCTTGAACCCGGAGGAAGAGGGAAGAAGATTAAAGCAACAAAGGCACAAGAGGAGGGGCGGCCTCCTCTTTGAGCCGACGGGAAGGGGGCGGACGGGGCTAGGGTTTCGACCCTAGCTCTTGTCTTGCCCTCTCTTTTGCTCTCTCCCACTTTCTTTGTTATGTCTAATAACATTAGTGTGGGAAGGAAGCCAAAGCCTCTTTATATACTCCAATAACTCCTTGTTGTTTCCATAAAAGAGTTTCCTAATTCTAGATGAACTAGAACTATTCCCTTCATTGCAAATTAGTCCTACTAAGTTTGCAAGGTGTTGCACAATGATCCTTCTATTAATTAATCCTAAATCTAGCTCTACTCTATTTGACGTGTGACCCCATAGGTTTCTATATAGTTGGTAGTAACTCTTACTAACATGGAGCGGTGTCTAGCAACACATCCATGCCACCCAACCAATAGAAATAGTCAGTGATCCCGACAAACCTCTTGTGCCCAATATGTCATATTGCACTATCCCTTTGTCTCCATATCCGGATTGGACACGAGACATAAATAGTCACACTCGTATATCCAATCCATAGTTCATTATATTAAATATCACAATATATAATAAATGAATATTCTAGCCAAAAACAATGTTCATACTAAATATACGATTGCCTCTAGGGCATCTATTCCAAGAGTCTCCCACTTGCACTAGAGCCAATCTGGCGCATCTCGTATGCCTATAGATCTGGCGTGCCCTTCATGCTTTCGATGCGCAAGAGGTTTTGTGAGCGGATCTGTATCATTGTCATCCGTTGGAATCTTGCACATCTTCACATCTCCTCGATCGATCATATCACGAATAAGATGGAATCTCCTAAGTACATGCTTTGATTTCTGGTGTGATCTTGGTTCCTTGGCCTGTGCGATCGCCCCAGAGTTGTCACTGTACAACTCTATGGGATCCACGATGCTAGGGACCACACCGAGCTCAGTGATAAACTTCTTTATCCAAACTGCCTCTTTCGCTGCTTCCGCAGCAACAATGTACTCAGCTTCTGTTGTAGAATCAGCAACTGTCCCTTGCTTGGAACTCTTCCAGCTTACAGCTCCTCCATTCGGGCAAAACATGTATCCAGACTGCGATCTGTATTCATCTTTGTCGGTTTGGAAGCTCGCATCAGTGTTACCCCTTACACTTAGCTCTTCCTTACCTCCATATATCAAGAACACATCCTTAGTTCTTATCAAGTACTTTAGGATGTTCTTGACAGCAATCCAGTGACTCTCACCTGGATTGGACTGGTATCTGCTCACCATACTCAACGCGTATGATACGTCTGGTCTAGTGCATAACATGGCGTACATGATGGATCCAATGGCCGAAGCATAGGGTATCCTACTCATTCGGTCCTTCTCAATCTCATTGGAGGGACAGTCATTCTTAGAAAGAGTGACTCCATGTGACATGGGTAAGAATCCCTTCTTGGAATCTTGTATGTTGAATCTCTTCAACACCTTGTCTATATATGTACTTTGACTTAGGCCGAGCAACCTTCTAGATTTATCCCTATAGATCTTTATACCAAGTATATAGGCTGCATCTCCTAAGTCCTTCATTGCAAAGCACTTTCCTAGCCAATCTTTAACAGATTGCAAAGTAGGAATGTCATTGCCAATGATTAGTATGTCATCCACATACAAGACCAGAAATACTACAGAGCTCTCACTAACCTTCTTGTAAACACAAGGCTCATCTTCGTTCTTGATGAAGCCAAACTCTTTGACTGCGTCATCAAAACGTCGATTCCAACTCCTAGAAGTTTGCTCTAATCCATAAATGGACCTTTGCAGCTTACAGACTTTATTGGCATTCTCTTGATCCTCAAAACCCTAGGTTGTGTCATGTACACGTCCTCAAGGAGGTTCCCATAGAGGAACGTTGTTTTGACATCCATTTGCCAAATCTCATAGTCGTAGTATGCTGCAACAGCAAGTAGGATTCGAATGGATTTAGTCATGGCGACTGGTAAAAATGTCTCATCATAGTCAATACCATGAATCTGTCTATACCCTTTGGCTACCAATCGCCCCTTATAGGCAACTACCTTGCCATCCATGTCGGTCTTCTTCTTGAAGACCCATTTTCACCCTATGGGCCGAGCCCCTTCGGGTGGTTCCGCCAAAGTCCATACTTTGTTGGTGTACATGGAATCCATTTCGGATCTCATGGCTTCTAGCCACTTCTTAGAGTCTGGGCCTTTCATGGCCTCTCCGTAGGTTGCAAGCTCATCATCTATGAGTGGTACGTCATCGGGCTCAGTCACGAGAAGTTCATACCTCTCTGGCTGATGACGCACTCTTCCTGATCTACGGAGTTCCTGTGTCACCTGAACAGGTTCTTCCACAACTACTTGCGGTTCCTGCTCATGTTCCATCATCGGTTCAGTGATTTGTGGTTCTTGAATCTATTCAAGTTCTACAGCCCTCCCACTTGCTTCTTCAGAGACAAATTCTCTTTCTAGAAACACGTCGGTCCGAGCAACAAACATTTTGTTCTCGATGGGATTGTAGAAGTAATATCCTTTAGTTTCCTTAGGATATCCCACAAATTTACACTTATCCGCTTTGGGCCCGAGCTTGTCTGTTTGTAAACGTTTTACATAGACATCGCAGTCCCAAATCCTCATAAACGACACTATGGGACGCTTCCCAGTCCATATCTCATATGGTGTCTTCATGACTGACTTGGATGGAACGCGGTTAATGGTAAAAGTTGCCGTCATTAGAGCATGTCTCCAAAAGGATATCGGAAGATCTGTTTGAGACATCATAGATCGCACCATATCTAATAGAGTGCGATTCCTCCTCTCGGACACGCCATTCCATTGCGGCGTTCCGGGTGGAGTGAGATGGGATACTATCCCACACTCTCTAAGATACTCATCAAACTCTGGGCTTAAGTATTCTCCTCCACGATCCGATCGTAGAGCCTTAATACTTTTGCCAAGTTGCTTCTCTACTTCATTCTTGAATTCTTTGAACAATTCAAAGGATTCGGATTTGGCCTTCATAAGGTATACAAATCCATATCTACTGAAATCATCAGTGAATGTGATGAAGTAGGTATAACCACCTCTGGCAGGCGTGGGGAATGGTCCACATACATCAGTATGTATGAGTGCCAATAACTCACTAGTCCTTTCTCCATTCTTATTGAAAGGGGACTTTGTAATTTTTCTTAATAAACAAGATTCACATGTCTCATATGATTCCAAATCAAATGAGTCTAGAAGTCCATCCTTATGGAGTATAGATATGCGTTTCTCATTTATATGGCCTAAACGACAGTGCCATAGATATGTAGGATTTAAATCATTAGTTTTAATCCTTTTAGTATTTATGTTATAGATTGGACTATTTAGATCAAGGATATACAATCCATTAGACAAATGTGCACTACAATAGTGCATACTATCAAAATAAATGGAGCAACACTTGTCCTTTATTGAAATAGAAAAACCCTTCTCGTCCAAACAAGAAACAGAAATAATGTTTCTGCTCATAGCAGGCACATAAGCATATGTCTAATTCTAAAATAAGTCCAGAAGGCAAAGATAGCTCATAAACGCCTACAGCTAATGCAACAACCTTTGCTCCATTCCCGACGCGCAAGTCTATCTCCCATTTACTCAATCTTCTACTTCCTTTCAAATCCTGCACATTACGACAAATGTGAGAACCACATCCGGTATCCAATACCCAAGATGAAGAAATAGAAAGATTGATGTCTATAACATAAATACCTAGTGGTGGTGGAATCACTATTCCAAGCTTCTTATCCTCCAGATATTTAGGACAATTCCTCCTCCAGTGACCCGACTGGCTGCAGTAGTGACACTCACCTTTAGCCACGCCTCCACTAGGCTTTAGGGCTTCCTTGGATTTTGCAACTTTCTTGCGCTTTTCTTTTGAAGTAGAGGCAACTGACTTGCCCTTCTTCTTATGTACCATCATTATGGCCTTTCCCTTGCCTTTGTCGACGCTCTGTTCCGCTGTCTTTAGCATGTTCAATAAGTCAGGCAGAGTCTTACTGATCTCGTTCATATTATAGCTCATGATGAACTGATTATAACTGTTAGGCAACGATTGCAAGACAAGATCAGTAGCCAAATCTTGGCCAATGGGTACCCCAGTCTCTCAAGGTTCTCTATGTACCCGACCATTCGGAATACATGAGGCCCTACTGGATTCCCTCTGCAAGACTACTCTTGAATAATGCTTTAGACACCTCATAGCGCTCATGCCTTGCCTGTTCCTGAAACAATTGTTTCAAATGTATGATCATATCATAGGCTTCCATATTCTCATGCTGCTTCTGAACCTCAGGAGTCATGGTACAAAGCATGAGGCAAGTCACGTCATTAGAATCATCAATATGTTTCTGACGTGCCCTTACTTCCGCTAGAAGAGACTCGTCTTGTGGTGGTTCTGGAATTTGGGTGTCCAAGACGTACAGCTTCTTTTCTTGCTTAAGGACAATCTTAAGTTTCTGTACCAGTCAAGGAAATTTGTTCCAGACAGTTTATCCTTCTCAAGGACAGATCGTAGGGATGAAGTCGATGCGTTGTTGTTTGCCATTTGGAATTCTACAAAACGAGAAATGTGCAATTTTAGTATTTTGAACAATTTAACTATATTTAATAATGGTTAGATCACCAAATATAGCTCCCACTATTTTTCTCGGATTAATAGCCCTCGCCATTAATGCAGAAAATATCATTATATTTTCTAGTGGGTCCAAGATCCTTTTTTCACTTCTTCTTGAGCTTGCTTTGGCAAGTCACCCGAGAATAGGTTATTTAGGTAGGAACCATTCCAATTGCATCCTATGCAACTCTTGGTCCAATTAGGTGAATAACTCTTTTATTCTTTATCCCATGGATAACCCCTAATTGTCATGCCTCTAGGCTCATCAATCCAATTGATTCTTGCCTAGTTGCATCCAACCTCTTGCTTCAACATACACACATTACTAGCTTGTGTCGTCCGCAACACACCATGGTAAATTAATATCGCCTTGCTTTGGCAAGCCCGAGTTTTAATAAACCATGATCATGAAGGGTGTTTTGGCAAGAGAAGGCAAAACGCAATATTTAATTGAGGGATTTTTCCTTTTAATTTGTTTGGTTGATCTCATCAACATGGTCTACTTATTTGGATTGGGCAATCCACAATAAAAGACCAACCTTTTTTATTTTTATCTTGTTATTGTTTTCGCTAGTATCGCCATACACACAAAATAAAATAACAAGACATAAATAATAAACATCCACAAACATAAAAGAAACGTCGCATGGATATGGCCCCTAGACTAATGATATTATCAAGCCAATGATAATATCCAATTTCCCTAAAGTGCCGAGCTCATCTCCATGTGCTCCACCATAGTTGCGCGCCTAGGGATGTCTTCTTTGTCTTTTGGCTCCTTTGGTTCTCCGGTCTTCTTCTTCATGTTCTTGGCTATCATCTAAATATATCTAATTCTAGCCTAATATCTAGAATAAATAAATAACAAAAGCCTCACATGTCGAGGAGAAAAAGACGACTCGCAGGCCGTAAAACCTAATTAATTATTACATTAATTTGATCAGCTCGCAGGCCGTAAACCAAACCACAAAGCAATATAAAAATATCCACAATCCTAGGCCATATCCATCCACCATGCAATAAAGCACATATTACAGTTAAAACCAATTTTTAACGCGCTTGTTTTATTTTAATGAGATTGGGTAATTAGGGTTTACAACGGTGCAAGGGGTTCAAGCCAACAAGGGGCCCGAACCCCTAGTACCGCCGCCGCCACAAGGCCCGGCCCAAGGCCGGTCGCCCCTATGGCCCGCGGCCTTTGCTTGGCGCGCAAGGGAGGGGGCGGACGGCTAGGGTTTCGGCCCTAGTCTTCCTTCCCTCTTCCTTGTTGCCCAAGCAAGGTTGTTTCCTTATGGATTTAATTCCATAAATTTATTTTCCTAATTGAAAACCCCTTTTCAATCATGTGCCCATGAACCCTAATTTTTCAAGAACCCAATTATACACATCTTGTGTGATTAAACTCACCAATTTTAACATCCAATGTTAAATTGGGTCTTTTCAATTGAATCAAATTCAATTTTGCATCTACTATGCCAATTAATTTCAGTTTTCGTTTAATAAACAATAAAACGGTGTTTAAACTGAAATCGTAACACAAACATCATGTTATGCTCTACGACCTGTGGCTCTGATACCACTGTTGGGTTTTGAAGTAGGTAACGCAGCGGAATAACAAAATTTAATTCTACTTCAATGCCCACCACAGATCGTCAGGAAGAGATATCATAACATGATAAGAGACATAGTATTGTGTACCTTTGAATTTGTGAGATCACACGAAGAATGATGTCCTCGTCTCTACGGTTGATCCACGTCTAGAGGTGAGATCTAGATTCTTCCTTCAAACAAGTGCTAGCTTGAACCCGGAGGAAGAGGGCAGAAGATCAAAGAAACAAAGGCACAAGAGGAGGGGCGGCCTCCTCTTTGAGCCGACGGGAAGGGGGGCGGACGGGGCTAGGGTTTCGGCCCTATCTCTTGTCTTGCCCTCTCTTTTGCTCTCTCCCACTTTCTTTGTTATGTCTAATAACATTAGTGTGGGAAGGAAGCCAAAGCCTCTTTATATACTCCAACAACTCCTTGTTGTTTCCATAAAAGAGTTTCCTAATTCTCGATGAACTAGAACTATTCCCTTCCTTGCAAATTAGTCCTACTAAGTTTGCAAGGTGTTGCACAATGATCCTCTATTAATTAATCAATATTAATTAATCCCAAATCTAGCTCTACTCTATTTGACGTGTTACCCCATAGGTTTCTATATAGTTGGTAGTAACTCTTACTAACATGGAGCGGTGTCTAGCACAACATCCATGCCACCCAACCAATAGAAGTAGTCAGTGATCCCGACAAACCTCTTGTGCCCAATATGTCATATTGCACTATCCCTTTGTCTCCATATCCGGATTGGACACGAGACATAAATAGTCACACTCGTATATCCAATCCATAGTTCCTCGATCCTGGGAATATGCTTATGCTAGCTGATAACATCAATATCTCCATATTGATTTATCTGAGTCTGGCTAGACATTCAATAAGCCTCATCCCTCGAGTGGCCGTGGATATTTACCCCCATTATGTGGGAGGGACAAATCCTATCTACATCACTACGATCTCTAAGCTTGCTTCCTATCACGCCCGATAGCCATCTTTATGATTACCCAGTTACGGTGTTACGTTTGATAACATCAAAGCGCAATATTCCACAACTAGAGTATCTAGTGACTTCAAGTCTAAGGATTGCAATTATATTAGCACTACGAAAAGCGATTGTGACTTGACATAATCTAATCCTTTTCGTTGTGGGTCAATCCAGTATGCCATTACTCCTAATGCATACCCATGTGTTAGACTTGATATCTCCATGTCAATCTACCCACATACTAGTCTATATTTGATCGTCCTATTAATCAATATAGTGGACTAGAGATATTTAAGATAAACAACACATTTTATCTAAGGACTTCATTATATTAAATATCACAATATGTAATAAATGAATATTCTAGCCAAAAACAATGTTCATACTAAATATACGATTGCCTCTAGGGCATCTATTCCAACAGTGGAATCTTTTTGCATGGCTTTATTAGTTTTCGTTCTTGGCTTCTTACCCTTGATCATACTAAAAGGAGAACTCATATGTGAAGAACTAGCATCTCTCTTCTTGATTGGCTTCTGTACTTTGTCTTCCTTGGCCCTTTTTGAGAGAACAACCTTCTTCTTCATTTTGACTGAGGAACCTTCACCTTTTTTTATCTTGACACCCACCACATCTTTGGATTTTTTGGCTCTTGCTCTTTGTTTTCTCGGCGCCATCTTATCTTTCTCAGCAATGGCCTTGTCTAAATCTGCAATTTCTTTCTTCCTCTGAGAGGGATCAATCTCATTCTCTGTGGTGAGTGATGGGGTAAAGTCATGGGCTTTCATCACGAAGCCAGTGTTTCGTAGCATCTTATAGGTGGTTGGGAGGGTACACATGGTGTTGGGATTGGAAAAGCACTGATGGTGAGTGGTTGAAGCAAGTGAAGCAAAGGAGGGTGGTAAAGTGGTGGGAAAAACTTTTGCCACTGCAGTTTCTTTTCCTTTAGTAGTAATGATCGGAGGAAGTTGAACCAACTCCTGGGGAAGGGAATCGTCAAAGAGTGGCTTTGCAGTTACTGAGGTGTGTTGGGAACCCGAAGCTTCTACATGCATTGAAAGGGTAGTTGAATTAAGAGGGAGAGAAACCGCTTCGGTTGCAGTGCTCTCATTAAACAGATGCAGATGGTTTGAAAAGGGGGATGGATTAATAGTAGAAGGAATGTGATCCGGCCATTGGAATTGATGAGTGGTATTAAATACGGTGCATGCAGGGTTGGTGGAGGTGTTGCCTATAAATTCCGGATCTGGTAGGATTAGAGGGGTTTGATTGAGTTCTTCACATTGGGTTTGAGAGCATGGGGTGAAAAAGGGTTCATCAGGGAATGAATACCTACTATCAACAGAAAAGATGAGGTTGTGAGGTAGTTCTTGAGTTTGTTCTTGGGAGAGAGGAGGAATGGTGAAATCATGGACATGAATAACACTGGTATCAAATTTCTTAGTGCGGTAGGGGCCATTCTTTGAGTGAGCTTTGAGAATGTTAGTGAAGAGTGGTCGATTAGGATTCACATAGAAGGGCAAACTTGAGAGGAAGTGGGATTGAAGATACCTCATTTCCAGTCTCTCCAAGACTTCAACCAGGTTAGATTTGCACTCTTTGTTTGAATTTCCGACCATTCCACATCTATAACAGACTTTAAACACCCTTTCATAACTGAAATAGACCCATTTGAGGGGTTCATTTGCCAATTTCACATAGGTCCCAGGAACCAAAGCATTATCCAAGTTGATCCTCACTTTGATTCTCAATCCATACCAGTTTCTAACTCTTTCATACGACCAATCAATCACTAGCAAATTTCCAACAAGAACACCCAAATCATTTTCATGATCAAAATGAAAACCTTCAAGGGGACAATTAGGAACTTGAAACCATAAGTCTGCATGTGAGAAATCAACCTCCATGAGAGCTTGATTAGGCTTTCTTTCTTTGAAAACTAGACTTAATCCGTGAAAAGTGACCACTGATTCATTCAGAAAATAATCTTTGTCTTCCCGTTTTTGGAAATGAAACAAATATCTAACATCTTTCTTTGAAAGCTCTTTCCTCTCAACCAAAACATTTCCAAACGTTTTCCAATTCTTTGTGATTTTATTTTGCATGATTTCAGGAGAGAGGATTTTAGACCCAATGAACTTAGCTATCAGGTTCTTTGTGAGCTCTCTGAAAGCATAAGCTTTAATAGGGTCTAGAGCTAGAACTGATCCCCTTTCATCTAGCCTCTCCTCTCTGGAATCATTAGAAGAAAAGTTGTTAAAATCCATGCAATATGGATTAGACATGGAAGACAAAGAGAATGGCTACATAGAAGAACAAGGGGAGTGCTGTTGAGAAACTGAAAGAACTGGAAGAGGTAGAGTCTCTATATACTGATGAAATTGAACTTGCAAAACAAATGGATCAAGCAAAAGATACTGAAAAACCCGACTAAGTCTACTAAAGAAATTTCACTTCTTACGAAACAAGGCATGCAAATGATGAAGCCTAAATCAGAAAGAGAGAGGTGAAGGATGATTGGGGAGGAAAATAGGCGTTGACAAAGGATTAGGGTATTAGGTTATGAGTGTGAATTTGATGGGCTCAAGGAGTTGCTGGAGATGCTCATGGGGGAGCAGAAGAGGCTCATTAGAGAGCAATAGAGAGAGAAAGGAGTCTCTTTTGAGAAAGTTGCACTAAATAATTCTTGTATCAAGAGATATATTGCTACTTCAAATAAAATTCATGGAGAAAAAAAATCTCATAATGTACTAATTTAAAGGAATGCATTCTTTTTGCCAATGAAAGACTCATAGAATCTAGTTTGATTAAGCAAAAAACAAATTCATATGATTTTAGAAGTACATGTACTCTAAAAACATCACACCAGACTTGGTGGTATTTTTATTATTCCTACTATTCCACTGCAAAGATTCAGAAACGTAAGAGCCACAAGCTCTATTGTCAAGTAGCCAGTCGGCCCTTATTCTTTTATATTTTTTTCTTCAAGTCTTCAATCCAACGATCCACGTAAATATCTGGCACAATATAAGAAATTGTATTTAGTAACAGGACACAAAACATGGTTAAAATTTTATTATTGAAAATTCCAGCCATTTTGTACCTGATGTTATTAACTCGTCATAGAACTTTTACGGCAATATCACATCTTCATATGATTCTCCATTGGCCTGTAAAATAAATGTGACAAATGTACTGTTAGTACAAGTCTCAATATGAATCACAAAACTAGCAAGAGATAATTAACTTTACCTTGGATGTTCACTTAAGTCCATGTAAAGCACGAACCCAATCCGCCCCACAAAGCAACGCTTGCATGGTATCTGTTGAGAGTGAGGCACGATAATGATCAGTAACTCGAGTTCCAGCACCGAAAGCGCTTTCCGATGCCACATAAGTGATTGGAATAGATAATATGTCTATGGCCATTGTCGATAAGACACGATATTTGGGAGCATTGACTTTCCACCACTCCAATGCATCAAAGTGTAAGTCAGATCCTCCATCGCAAATGTAAACACTTTCTTCCAAGTATATGTCCAACTCAGATTTTATGGGCTGCACAACATCTGCTTTCCTAATATATGTATCATACCTTGATTGACTGACACCACTTGCTTTCCAAAATTACGCGAACCATCTTAAGCACAGCTATCAGCGGTACTTTGTTTAGCAATCTTCTCATGTGCAGTTGATGAGTACGCCGCAACATAGTCACTGTAGATTTCCCTAAGAGCTGCAAGCACAATTTTCACATCCTTTGCCCCTTCCTTTGGTGAATATACCACCGGAAAGCAAAACTCAACAAGCATCATCTTGTATCTTGGGTCCAGTATAGCAGCAATAGCCATCAACATATTACATTCACCCCGATATTTATCAACCTTGACTCTCATTTTCAAATTCATCTCCCTAATATAGGGATTTTCATCACGTGACTTCTCATTGAGTATTTCTTTGATCCTCCAAACTTCACTTAAGAAAAGATTAGAGGTAGGGTACTCACTTCCAGATATGATCTCTGTGACATCATGAAAAATCGCCAAGAACTGACATATATTCTCAATATTCACCCATTCTTCAATTGTTGGAACATATATGAAACTTGAATCCCTCTGCTGGTACATGGGAAAGACATCCTTGAACTCAAGGGCAGTAGCTAGCATCAAGTTGTCCCATTCCATCTTGTTGGGAAATCTAGAATCAGCTTCTTCGATGGTAACTGCAAATGTTTTGCAATTTCACTAAACTTATTAAGTCTTGATTTTGAATACCTCAAGTATTTGATACCATCTCGGATGGTGTCAATAACATCTTTAATGGCGCTCAGTCCATCTTGCACCACGAGATTCACAACATGAGCACAACAACGCACATGGAAGATCTTTCATATGCAAACTTGTATCAAGTCAGGTATTAGTAAAAAGAAAGTTAAGGTTTTAACACCAGAGTCACAAATTTTTGTCACTTCCCAAGATCACTAGGCTTCATTCGTGTAATTTTTCCTTAGTGAGATGCTATAGGGTATACTGGCTTGTCAGTGAACGAAACACCGGACTGCTCGAAGAGTTCTTGATGTTTTCATTGGAAGAAAAAGAATGCCACATATTTATTGAGGAAGGAACTTGAATAGTTCATCTACTTCAAGTTTGGATTAATAGGGCACATCCTTTGGGCGAAGCAATTTTGTAAGGAGGGGAGTGTTGGAAAAACTCCAAACAATACACGCGACCGCATTGCCGCTGGCGTCTGACCGACCGGTTGGCTCGGTCTCGGGCACGGGCCGGGGCGTGTTGGGCTGGCTAGTTAGTGGTCTTGACACAATATTAACCTTTTGGGCCACTGACAAATTACAAAACCGAATTTTGGTTTTAACAAATATGTTAACGAGCTGTTAGCAGTTTCAAGAATTCTAACAGTTGCAACTGATTGAACAAACACGACCATTCCCAACATGCACTTCTTCTTCTATAAAATATCTGTCATCTTCCTCATAGCAAATATCTCAGAAACACACAAATATCTCTCTCACTACCTTCCATCAGAAGCTCTCTTTCTCGTAGTTTTAGTTCGTTGTGTGCGAGTGTTGTACCGTGATTTCTAACACCGCACAGTGAAACTTCTATCCCGGGAAGTAGACATACAGATTCTCCACGACAAACACGAAATATGGAGGACGGATATGCTTTAAGGAGCATCGTTTTCTATACGAAAAGGGCTTCCAAAACGGTACAAGCGTTCGAAAATAATTCATCTGTAAGTCATTACAATTTTATCTTCTGCTTTATTTTATGTTAGAATTATTGAACACATTCCCGGATCACTATTTTCCTACGAAACCAATCTACCAAACTCACCATATTAATCTCTCTCTCCACAGTAAAAGAAATCCCCTTC
Organism: Linanthus parryae; assembly: GCA_023055425.1. NCBI lineage: Eukaryota > Viridiplantae > Streptophyta > Magnoliopsida > Ericales > Polemoniaceae > Linanthus > Linanthus parryae. Next base: position 72,607,895 of record JALGPY010000002.1, read on the forward strand.
TCCAATTATCCATCTTTTTATTTGGTTCTTTCTTTCTCATTTTTCATTTATGGTTTCAAGACACATTCACCACGTGTAATATTAATGGAAGACAATTCACCCCATATTGTTTTAGAAAATACACTCACGTTGTCTGATCGTGGTCCCAAACTCTAGGACACATACACCCTTAATAGCTGACGCCGTTAGTCTTGGTGTGAGGTTAGTTGAGAAAAATATTCTTTGGGATAGTATTGTCCTTCCTGAATTTGTATATCATTCTTTAAATTTTGTGATGCAAATGCCCTCCCCTTTGAGAGATCAAGGGGATGGAACGATATTTTACACGCCATTACGAAAAGTTATTAATCATTCTTAACTCTTGACGGACAATATTGTTTCGCATGTTGTTTTTCGTAACTGACACCACATCAAGACTAACACCCTCAACTAGAAGGGGTGCAAGTTTGCTAATGTTCAAGAGTTTTTGACCATCGATGATGATAGTACACGTTCTTTCCCAAACATGAAGTAAAGTGTCTAGGGTGAAATAGTCTCTTAGAATCAATTTATTAAAAAAACGATTGCCTTTTGAGTAGGCCTGGCAATTCAAGTCAACCCGTCGTGTTGCGGGTCGGGTAGAACCGTGTTGGGTCATAGACGGGTCGACCCGAACTTGACCAATTTATCCCGTGTCACTTTCAGGTCAACCCATTTTGACGCGTCGGGTTGCGGGTTTGTGTCGGGTCATCGTATCGACCTACCCATATATTGTTTGGATTTTGCTTATATGACTTCTTGAAAAAAAAGTCAACAGTGAAAAAGATTGTTATAGTTGTCTTAGGCGGATTGAACCAGATCGTTTTCGGGTTGTCCAGGTTGACCCTAGACCGACCCATTTATATTCGTGTCACATTCGAGTCGACCCATCTGCACCCGTTGCGGGCTTTGTGTCGACCAAAACCCGCTAACTTCGTGTTGGGTCATGGGTTCATGTCGTGTCCAATATTATCATACCTACTTCAGTGCACACTAGAGCTGAAATGTGATATAACCGGCTCCATGTTATCATTTCACCTTAACATAAATACCAATTCTTCAATAGGGTTTCACTCTTTAACCGACTTCAGCCTTCAATCGCCGGCCGGCGATCTTCTGTAGACACCACCCAGATCGCGACGAGAGCTACGTAGTTGTAAAAGCCACCGCCTATCAACGAGGTTCGTTTCTCTATTTCACTGTTCTTTCATTTGCTGTGTTTTTCTCTCTTATGTTCTGAATAGATTTATATTTTTCTTCTACACCGATCTAAGTTTCTCTTCACAACCTCAGACCAACACCATTGACGATAATCGTCTTTTGGGTTTTCTCTCACTGATTCAATCGGTTTAAAGCCAAACCCTAATCGCAGAATCTCTATATTCTGATCTTCTGATCTGGGTAATCTCCATTTTGCATCTTTTCTGTTTTCTGATATGCATTTGATCACATTCATGTTCACCATTGTCTGTAATTTACGATTTCCCCCTTGTTTCTTTCTTTGATGTAGGCTCTGATAGGGAAGGATCAAGTTTTTGAATTTAGGACTAGTGACCTCTTGACATGGCTAGTAAACTTGATTTCGATCGCAGCCAGGATTCGAGCTGGTTCAGTGACCACTACTATGGCAAATTAGCTTACCATGACATCAATCTGAGGTCTTATTTGGGTGCTATACGCCCACCAAATCGATTCAGCCTCGGGTTTAGACTAGGGAAGTCAATCATTCTGCATTCTCCGAAAAAGACTTCAGTTCATTTATTCGTGCCCCGTCGGCCACCAAGAAGAGGCCGCGGGGGCTTCCGTGGTGGTGATCAGGACGGAGCAAAGAAAGGCCAAATATGGGCAATTAGGGATGTGAATTCGATTGGCTGTCTTGGAGAAGTGAAGGGGAAAGCAGCAGAAGCAGTTGAAGATGAGGGAAAAGAGGAAGGGCTGAAAAAGAAGAAAAGTTCACAGTCGATAAAGAAGAATCTTGCGGACTTGCTTTGTGTCAGCAGGACTCATCCTAGAAATGCAGAGATTAGTAAGGGCATGGCTTTCATGGTGGACGACGTCTCGGCCTTTAGGAGAGCAAAACTATCCAATTATTTATTCCCTGGTGGTGCCAAACCAAGGACTGAACTTCTGAAAAAGACCATACCTGCTGTGAACCCATCCATGAAGTATTTCGTTATGCAGTACCTGTTGAAGACTAGCAACAACATGCCTTTTGACCCTGTTGCAGTTCTCAATCATATGGTGGCTAAAGGAGGTAATGCAGAGGGAAGCAGCTTTGATCAGCAGAGAATGCATTCGCAAATTAGGTTTTTCCTAGAAAGCTTAACGAACAGCGAGGAAGAATCTTTGGCCAAAAAGAAGTTGAACCACAGTATTCAGCAAGCAAGTGATCTTAGCTTGGCTGGAACAAGAAAGAAGACAACATCCATGTCGCTGATTCCTTTCTACGGGGCTACCTTTCCCTTTCTTAGAGACGGGGTTAACAAAAAGTCACTGGTTGATGATAGTGATCGCGAAAGAGTCCTAGATTTATTGAAGGTCAAATGTTGGAACCTCATTGGTAGTACAGACAAGGGCATGGAACTGGTAGGGAAAATCATAAGAGACAAAGACGGAGTTGAGAACTTGTCTAAAGGGATCGAGATGATGTCAGAGATCATTCTGAGAAACAGAAGAATACCGTACGGCTTCAACTCTTACTTGAACGAAGTGATGAAAATGCAATCCCTGGTTTCGAATAGCACAAACACGGTTACCTCCATTAACTCTGTCAAGATCAAATCCTTCTATCAAAGTGCTGCTCTTATTGCTGAAGAAATCTCTGTTCAACTGAGAACCAAGAAATCATTCCGTGCCATTTTTAGTCAAATAGTAAGGGATCTCCCCTCAGCCAAGGGGGTGCAAGGGATACGTGTCACTTGCTCTGGCCGATTAGGTGGTGCAGAAATAGCTAAAGTAGAGTCTGGAAAGTATGGGAAAACATCTACTGCTACATTTGACCAGAAAGTTGATTATGCTTTTACAGAAGCAGCTACTCGCTATGGTATCATAGGTGTTAAGGTTTGGATTTCTTACCAGTCAAAAAAGAAACCCACAGATAAGAAGGAAGCAAAGGCAGGTGATTATGGTCTCTTAAGCTAGGTTGATTGTCATTGGACTGCTTCTGACTTCAATCAGTAGATGAGCACAGGGACTTGATTAAGTAACAGCCAACTCAAGCTCTCTCTTTGATTTTGTCTCATCCATTTGATCTTTGCCATTTCTTCGACAGGTGTCAATGTTCACTAATTCCCTTCTCTTATTATCTTTCTTCTTTTTTTGGGTAAAACATTGTTAGCTAAAGAAATAATTACTGAGATGTGGTTTGTACTCTCTGCTTCTTCGCTCATTCTGTCAAACTAGTTGAAGGATACTGTTTTCATCTGTTATTTATAGGCAAATGAATGTCGTTGTTTGAATATTTCCTGGAAGCGCGATTCGCTTGATATGCTATGGATGTTAAGTTTTTTCTTTTTTACTCCTGTTATGTTTATGCGAAGTAGCCAAAGAATAAGTAATCTATAACCTATATATAAAAGAAGGTAAGGCATTTAACGGAGGGGGTTTTCGCTGACGTGGCCCAATCACAAGCCATTTTCGCGCACATATGATAATGACTGTATTGCCCCTGCATCCTCTGTGATCCGCTGTCGTTTAGGTTGCTCCTTTCCTGCGAGTTTGTGCTGTTCTCCCGTTCGGGTCAACAACAATGGCGGAAACCCTACACCGCCTCAGCTTAGCTTGGTGAGCAAGCACGGTAAAGGGTAAGGCATGTGCTCTGTGAGGCTCTCCTCTTCTTTGCCGTTGGAAGCTCCGTCTCTGAGAAGGAAGCCCTCGAGGTGTCCTCCAGTGAGCGATTTAGCCACAGTCTGAGGTGGGTTTTGTTGTTTCACATTGCGCCGCATCCGGAGACTCTACGGAGAAGTGAGAACCAGTCGGCTGCTGATAACAAAAGCGGTGAGCCTCCCAAGCTCTAAACCTAGCCCTTCACTTAAAATTGTTAATGCTTACCCCTGTTGTAGAGACTTCCCACTCAGACCACGACTCTGTGCTTTGCATATTGTGTTTTGAACTCATTTCTCCCTCTTCTCTACCTTTTATTGCAGATTGAAGAAGATGAAGCGGTGGCTATGGCTGTGGTGAAGATTGTCCTCCTCCTTGTCCAGAGTTCTTTTTGGCCTTCCGGGTATCTCTGAATTTTGGGTTTTCGCTTTGGTTTGTGATTTCTGATACAGGGTTCTTAGTGTTCTTTTTCTTCTTATTTCAGTGTCTGTGTAATGCTTAAGGGATTAAATACAATACAGCCTGATAAGGTGTGCAGTCCAGATAACCTCCGGGTCAAGGCCAATACAATACAGCCTTCTGATTTCATAGAATTGATCTAATTATTGCAATGGATAAGGAAAATAAAGGTATGGTTTCTTAAATATTATCCTTAGATCGCTCAAAACTGGGTTTGTGATGAATTCTCAACGGCAATTCCAGTATAAATCTCTTGTTCTAGCACTGTTTTTGTTTTGCTTTGATCTTGCTCGATTTACTGTTGCATGCCTTTTGATCTCCCTGTTGGTAATAAGCAGTAGAAGCAAGTCTGCGTTGTTCTCCCATCCCTTTTGTGTCATCCCCTTGCGTGCTTATGTTTTTTTTTTTTTTTTTTTTTTACTTCATGCAGGCCCAAGGATTTTGTCCAGTAATCAACAGGTGATGCTCCGTAGGAAGTTGGAAGAACAGGCTGAACTCCAACAAGCCATTGAGATGGAAAGAAGAAGAATGTTGAATTTGCAACTTATGGACTTGCAAAATGGTCAGCACGGTCACCAGTTCAGGCCAAACATGGCACATGGGTTTTCTATTTCCATTCCGTCACCTGCTAGGCCACACTTCAATATGTATGGCGGCAATGTGTTTCAGAACGAGGGTTTTAATCAAGAAAATTTAGAAGGTATACTTACAGTATCCATCTTCACTTGGAAGTGCATAATTTTCTAGGGTTTCTTTATGTTCTAACGGCAGAAAACAAACATAACCCAGGTGGAGTGAAGTCCCCTTCTGCCGTTGGCAATCAGCAGTAGCAGGAGGAAATATAACCTAGCTTTAACAACCGCGGCATGGAGCAACTTGCCAATCATGAAGAAAATTTGATTAATGGCAGGTATAGAACACACACTGATTTAAAAACAAGGACACTTCTTAGTATCTTGCTTAGATGTTTCTATAATTATAGTCTTGGAGCTGCTTGCATCCCTAAAAGTTACTTATCTTCATCATTTTGGCTTTCAGATTAGATTTACTTCTTGTTATCTAATTTTTGTTTTGGCTTTAGATGTTTAGAGCATATCCTTTTCCCGGTGATTTATTTACTTCGCCTTTGAAATCAACCCTTTTGTTGAATTTGGCTTTTGCAGTTTGGAGTACATCTTTTTGGATAAACTCTTTGCTTCACCTATGAAAAGAGCTGGCCAACGTCTATCAACTTTTTCCGCACTTTCAGCAGAAGTAGGTGATAGTGCTGCTCTAACAGCTACATCATCTTCAGATAATGTTACCTCTCTTGATAGGTCTTCTGGGAATCATGTTGCTGTCAAACACCAAGGTACATATTGCTTTCCAGTTTCCAGATACATGAACAATCATTAATCCAGAATTTAGAACTTTAAAGCAATGGTTTATTGGGCTTTAGCCTGTATCTTGACCCTTGTAGCAAGGCCTTTGTAAAATTTGTTAAGTTCAGCTCCACGAGCCTACAAGTATCTGCTAAAGCTAGGTTAAGATCACACTTTTACCCTCTTAAACTGAGGGAAACACTAAAGTATAATTTGGGATGTCATTTGTTGCTTTTCACACAGTAAATAAATGATACAGAAGTTGAATGCAACTTTGCAATGATTTACCGCTCTTAAGCCCTATACCATGACCCAATTTGCAAGGCAAACTAAAAAAGAAATCAGCAAGTATCTGCTTAAGGAAGGTCTAAACATCATACTATTACCCTCTTAAGCACATTAAGAAACTCGGGGGAACACTACAGTATAATAATTTGGGACACCATCTTGGTGTTATTGTTCTTTTAGAAGCGTTTATTTATTTGTTACTTATTTTTCAATCACGTCTTGCTCAGCTGTTTACACGTTTTGATTGTTATTTGTACCATTGTACTTATTTGGGTGGCAATTTATAGGGCTCAAGTGCAAATGACCCATAATTATGGTTTTACTTTTTTACTACAATGCATTTCTAATTTGAGAGAAACCATTGAATTCAGGGGATGGGGGTGAAACTGGGGAGCATGGGATGTGTTGACTAAGCTTGGGTAAGAGGCTATTTGGTGCATGACTTGAATTATGCTGCTACATTTTGGTTAAATATTACTTGCTGACTAGATTCTAAGTAAAGTTTACTAGCAGCAGAAAAATTACAAATTCTGTTCATGTTCATTCTTCATCTTCGCCGTAAACTAACTTACAGCAGTGCATGTTCATATCTTGAATCATTGTTTGTTTTGATTCATGTTCATTCCAAGGAATGATTGTTTCCTGCATCATGCACCTTCCTTTCTCAGTCGCCGCTATGTCAGTAACTTTCTGTATTATTCTTAACTTTGCTGAGTGATTTGGGTTCCATGTTGTTTTCAGCTTTATACAAAGCCCGATTCAAAGGTCTCTTTACTCGCTTCAGATCCTGGCAGTTATGAAGTTTGCCCATGAGACTGGCATGCGAGAGAAATCAATTGTTACTGCAAAGTAGGTATGTACTGTGTGTAATGTTTCTGATTGCTCATGCTATTGTTATTTTATTTTTCTTCATATTTTTTGGTAGCTATTGACTCAAATTGCCTTGCTGTTCCTTATATCTCTATATCACATATGAATTACCCCCAATTTCAACAGTTGAAGCTTAATTTCATTGAATACGCCTGCATTCATGGAATCAAAATAAAAATTACGTTCAAGGTGTTCGATGTAACGCCTGAATAAGAAATTATAGGAAAGGACTAACATACAGATACATAGTTTAAATCACCAAAACTTTTTATCCTGAATTGGGGTTGAAGGAATAAAGACTTGACATTGTTTTGGATTTGCTCATGTGTAGTGGAGTTATGATGGTACTATGTCAAGCCTTGGCTGCCTAAGCTTGTAAGTCTGGACAGCTTGAAGATGTCGGTTTCCATAATTAGAAGGTTTGATGTCCGACAATATTTGGATAAGTAGAGCTGTCAAAACGGTTAACCGTAACCGCAATTGGCCCTCTAAGCCGTGAACCACCGGTTACAGTTACGTTAACCGGACCGCTAAATATTCCGAAACCCTTACCCGGACCGGCCCGTGGAACCATAACCGCTTTAACCGGGCATTGCACTGTATTTGACGAGCACGTTCGTATAACATTAGTATTGAACTGAATTCGATTTACTGTGTAATTGAGAAGTCGTGGTTCAGAAATTGTCATATCCCATTCCAACTACTTGGGAGACGAATTACCATGACTCTATGGGTTTATGTTAGTCTTTTCCTAGAACTTTTTATATGCTCTCACCGGTATGGATAGCATGCCGTAGTATCTTCAGCTTTATTTTCTATTCTAGGAGTCCGTAACAAAATCCAGTTTACACATTTTCCCTATTGATTTGGTAGGCAAACATGCTTGTTGTTATCCTCTCAAATTATATGGTGGTGATAGATTGGTTACTTCCTGGTAAGTAGTTTTTTTGTAAGAATACGTCTTATGTTTTCAACTGTTTCTATTTTTCGCATTTCGACCTTAATTATTCATATTAGTAGAGTCGTCATCTTAAATGTTTTTGGACTTTTAAAAGCGAGATGTTCCTAATAAGCTACAACTATTGAATCGGCTAGGTTACTTTCCTAAATGGGGAGCTTATCCCTTTTGTAGGGATAGTATAGAGCATCGTCTAATACTCCGATTAGTCGGTTCCCTTAGACATTTTGAGTATGACTTGCTATTAGTAAAGGTAATCAAGTGAGTAGCAGTTTGCAATGTGTCTACATGAAACTCTCAATGATGGTTTAAGATTGGAAGTGTCATTCTTTAGCATTTTTGTAATAGTTTTGGAAATTGGTAGGGGTTATTTTTTTTTCACTAAACATCAATATTACTGTATCAAGAAATTCTCCAGAAATTGAAGTAGCACTTATTACACAACCAAGAAAAAGAGGCAAGGGAAGGTAGCTCAGGAGCTGTTGTTTGAAGCGCGGATGTATCTGTATATTCATATTATTAGTGGGGCACCGAAAGACCTCGTTGATGTTCCCGATCCGTTCCGATCCGATAGAAAGATGAAAAGAATGTAGGGCGGTAGCCTGGGTCAGGGTACCTTACTAGATGGTGAGGGGTTACGAATTTGTAGTGGTAGGTCATGTCCAGTTCTTTTCATGCAAGACACAGTGATGGAACTGATAAAACTTGTCAGACCAAAGTTGTTGGAAAGGACTTATGATGCTTAGTTGACCAACACGTGATGTTCCAATTTGAATTTTGATTTTCAGAATATAAATGTTGGGAAGGAGAAATCGAGAAATGGCGTGCTCTTATCCTAACTGATGGCAGGTTACCCAAAGGTATGCACATGGATATTTTTGGTTATTTAAGACTCCAGTAGACTTCGTACTTACCCTTAAAAGGTCTTCAAGCTTATAATTACAATCTGCAGCGGAGTTAAGCCTCATGCTTGTGCTGAAGCCCCGATTTTGAATGACCTACAGCTGATGTTCCCAACTTCCCATTTGATTTTTTTTCCAGATTATAAACGTTTGGGGGAAGAAATTGAAAAATTGAAAGCTCTTATTCTCACTGATGACATGTTACTTGAATTGCAAGTATTTGGCGATTATTGGTCATTTAAGTGCCGAGGAGACTTCATACTTACCGTTTAAAGGTCTGTAATTTCAGAGCTTCTCTTGATGGAGATTCTGAAGGAAAATAAAAAAATGCAACTGACAGAAATTTGAAGGTTGTAATACAATTGAAAAACTTTAATCCTCTAATGAACAAGTCACATTGCTAACTGCTCAGAGCCCGTTTGGTAATGCTTTTGCTTTCTAGAACGTTGCTTTTCGAATCCAAAAGCAGTAATTTTGTGTTTGGTAAAATTTTATTTTTCTGCTTCCCCGCAGCAGCTTTTGAAAAGCAGGGGAGGGGTTGCTTTCTACGACCTGCTTTTTGATTAATTTATCATTTGACATCATTATCCATTAATAAATATTAATAATATTTTATTATAATTGTACTACTTATTATATCATGTCTGAAATGGTCGTTTTGACATTAACAAAAAGTCTAAAGCACTAATTACCTAACACAAAATGTGAAAAGTGCTTTCTAACAGCAAATTTTATACGGAGTTTACCAAACGTTTTTTGTGTAGATTTTCACAGCAGCTTTCTCACAGTGCTTTCTACACAGCAGCTTTCTAAACCGCCACAACATTACCAAACTAGCCCTTAGTTAACCACTTGGGTTTCTGTAGTTGTAGTAGTTCATATTCGGCTTGCATATTACTCTCTTGTTTAAAAAAATATTCAAATTTGAATACGTTGTTTTTGTACGTATTTTGGTACGTGTAGTATATTTAGTCATGTAATAGTTAGAGCATCTCCAACCATCCTCCATTTCTCCATATTTGGTGATTTTTTTGAAGATTTTAGTCTCCAACCTCAAATCTCCATTTCTCTATTTCTCCAAAAAATGGAGATTTTTTTTAGGCCTCCAACCATGTTTGACCAAAAAATCTCCATTTCTCCATTCTCTATTTTTTCTTCATTTATTTGGAGGTGGAGATGTTCATCTCCAACCATCCTCCATTTCTCCAAAAAAATCTCCATCCTCCATTTTTTCCTCCAGAATTGGAGGAAAAAATGGAGAATGGAGATTCGTCTCCATTTCATCGATTAGCGTGTAAAATGAATAATTTAACTCTAATTGTGTATATTAGTGACTTAAAACATATATATTATTGGTAAAAGTATAATATATTGACAAGTGTTCACTATTACGAATAAAAAATAATAGGGTAAAAGACACAAACCACCCCTGGGTTTAGGGAAAATTCCATCCCACTACCCTGGATTTTGGATAAAGACAGTCTCCACCTTTTTTTTGGATGGAGCTAACAGTTGACTAACAGCTCGTACTGAAAGACCGTTTTACCCCTTATATATTATAAAATTACATCATATTTATTGCTCCTCCAATGCATTAGCTTATTCCTTAACCTAATCCCCCCCCCCTCTCTCTCTCTCTCTCTCTCCCCCTCTTCTTCGTCAAACACCAACCACCGCCACTAACATCACAGCTACCACCAGTCCGTTTATCTCCCCCACCCCACTTCTCTCTCTCTCTTCCCTCGTCGACCCAATCAGACCCAGATTCACCGCCTTGGGGTCTGGATCCCATGGTGGAGGCGGTGCAACGACGACGCCGGCGCCAGTGAACCGGCGGTTCTTTATCTTCCTCCCTCTGGTAAACGCATTGTAGCGGTTTTCGCGGCCTGGGTTCGATTGGGGTAAGTTCGCCGCTATCGTCGGTTCGTTGTAGCGGTTTTGGGGGTAAGTTCGCGGCCTGGGTTTTCGCTGCCCGAGTTCGGTTCACTGGCGAACTCACTAGGTTATCGTCTATTTCGCAGCCTCGGTTCGATTTTGGGGGTAAGTTCTTTCGAATTTCTGGGTTTTTATTTTGGTGGTTGTCGATTTGAGTCTGTGGAGGTTGTAATTGTGGTTGGTGTTTTTGTAATCATAGTTGTGATAGAGTTTGACGGTGGTTTGGTGAAGAATTGAGTATGGGTTTGGGTTGATTTTGGTGGAGGCTGAGAATTGTGTATGGGTGTTGGTCAATTTAAGAACAAAATTGAAGTTACCACCGTTGATGATTTAGTCGACTTGAAGATTGTTCAATTGTTCTTGGTTTGGTCGAACCAAAATCGACAGTGCAAAATTGATAGTTTTGGGTTTTGATAAGGGTTTTGGATTTGTATGTTGAATAGATTTCAGTAGCAAATTGAATTTGTATTTGAAATAGCAAAGTGGGTTTTTGGATTTGATTTCAGCACAAATTAGGTTATTAGATTTAATTGAAATAGAAAAAATTTGTGTGTTCTTCGTGTTCTTGAAACCATAAACACCAAGAACACTAAAAACATCAACACACAGTTGTGGCTTGTTGATTTTTTAGTTTTTCATTACTTTTATTCATCCTCCAACATGTTATTTCAATTGTTAGTGGTTATTGATGTTTTAAATCCAAAGTTAAAATTTTTATTGGTGTTTTCGCGCTTAAACCATGAACAACAAGAACCATGAACAACAAGAACATCAACAACATCAACACAAAAAAAGTAACAACCAGTTGTGGTTTGTTGTTGATGTTGTTGATGTTTTGGATTAAAAATGGAAATTGTGGGTGTTGATATTTTTTGATAATCTTGCAAAAAGGGCAAAAAGATGCACAGGGGCAATATGGTCCGAAAAAATTCAATTACCCACTTTTCTAACGGAATGTAACAGAGGGGTGGTCATTGTCCACGGAATATTCCGTTAACTGGGTGCGCAGTGTCTTTATCCAAAACCCAGGGTAGCGGGGTGGAATTTTCCCTAAACCCAGGGGTGATCAGTGTCTTTTACCCAAAATAATAATATAATAATAATTCATTCTATTAACTTATAAATAAAAATAAAAATTAACACTTTCCGACAAAACATTAATATAAAAAAGTGAACACATGCAAATATTACTAAATAAAAATATACAAAAACAAAAACATAAAGACATTACATGGAAATGAAATACATGGTTAAATAAAAACGTCGAAAACGATTCTAAGAAAGCACTTGAAATGATAATTTATTCCGGACTTCCTCCACCTAGGAAGTCGCATATGTAGCTTGAACCATGAGTTAATGCACCATCTTGAATATTAGGAGATTCGGGGACATAGACATCTTGTGATGCTTTTCCATAAGTGCGTTACTTTTTTGCAGCAGTACTCATCATTTCTTCTCACATAAATTTGTAATTTAGATTATTGTATTGAAATTAAATTGCTAAAAATTAAGTTGAAACTGAAGGAATTTTGGTGTTAACCATTGGAGACTGAAATCTCCATTCTCCATAAATGGAGAAATGGAGATATATATTATTTTATGATTTGGAGTAAAATTTGGTTGTATTGGTTGGAGACTAAAATCTCCATTCTTCCTCCAAAAATGGAGAAATGGAGGTAGAATGGTTGGAGGCTGCTCCATTTTTTTCCATCAAAATACAGAATGGAGGAAAAAATGGAGATAATGGTTGGAGATGCTCTTAGGGCTCGATTTCTTAACGCTTGTGATTTTCTTTCAGTCGAAGAGCAGCAGCTGCATATAACTTCTCCTATGAAAATAAGTCCAGGGAAGGACAGTTTGATCTTGTTTATGAGATACTTAGCCGGGCATTATGCTAACAAATTTTGTTGAATAAATCCAATTACCTATAAATTTAGCGATTCCTAAATGCTTCAGGGGACCTTATCGGCCGGTCAGAGTAGCAGTAAAGAGATTTTCGACGAGTTATGGACAGGGTGTGAAAGAACTTAATAATGAATGTAATATTTGACGAGGAAATAACTAATTCACTACTCAACTGATTATCTAAATAATCAATGATATATCCCAAAGATGAAATGTTTGGTAGTATGAACTTGTGCATGGAACTATATGAATTAAAACATTGGTGCTCCCTTTGCCAGTTATACTGCTGCAAGTAGTTGCGGCACCATTTTACTCTTTGCTAAACATATGTTACTTTCTGAGGAATAGTTCAAGTTTGGTGTCAACTGTCAGAACTTTTAGGTCAGATTTGGTGTCTCAATATCTGTGACAAAAAAGTCAAAGAAAAAAAATTAGTATGGTAAAATAAAATTTGTCTCCGGTGTAAGTTTGATACGTACAATTTCTTCGTGGAGTATGTTATTGCAGTTTGGATGTTCTCTTTCATTACTTTTTTCCTTGGGACATTGTTCTCTTGCACTAACATGGTCTACTTCATTGCATTTCTTAGCAGAAGTTTTCAAAGCGACCTAACAATTGAGTGTAGTTTAGCTGATTTGCAAGTCTACAAGTGATTGTAGTTTAGCTGCTTTGCAGCACATTTACTTGCTATTCTGAATTCGCCAGTTATGTTTTTTCTTTTACTTGTTTTCACTTTTGAGCTACGCATGTGGAAGCGGTAAATCTTCGTTTGGAATATGCTAATAGCTACAATTGTTTACCTCGTTCTCCTGCATCTCTTCTTCTGTCTTAGCCTCTTGCATTCGACTCATCAAGGTTCCTATACTAGACAACAACACTAACAAATCTATCTCTAATATGCAGACCCAGGAAACACAACTACCAAAACGAAGCAACACAAGACATTGAAACACCGCTTTGGCGTGATCAACTTGAAGGCCAGACAGCGCAAACTCCAGCAGCACAAAAACTCCGGCAAAGTTAATGCAACTACAAAAATACTGAATTCGCTCTAAGTGATCAAAGGCTCGAGAAAGATGCCCAGTGCGGGAAAAGTAGAACGACGATGAGAGCAAGCACCTTTGATTTATCGTCCCTGAAATTTTTCAACGACTTGGCAACATAATTTCTTCTACTGTATCAAAGTTATTCTCATGAATGTGTTTCAAATTGAAGTTATGTAGTAGCCTTCATCACTGGCTATTGGAACAGAAACTCAGTTAAATTCATACATTCTCTTCCCTTACAGTCATCTTTTGCATTGTAAAATCAACCAGTGTACTTCCAATTTTGCAGATTACGTTTGAGGCAAATCAGTAGAGCAACCCCACGCGCAACGTGCGTGGGGAAAAACTAGTGGCATGAAAAGAAACCAAAATGTTCATTTTTGAACCAGCTACCAGTTACATAGTTGTGCATATACCTCTTTTCCTTCTTTACTCCTCTAACTTGGTTTATGTAAAGCAGTCTACCTGAATACCTAGCTGATCTAAACCAGTTAGCAATCTCATGGGCTACACAATTACTACTCCTTGGACTAAACTTAAAACAAAAACTGGTAGCAAAATTTGGCAACTTCATCAGACCTAGCAGCCTGTTCTTCCACTTCCAGTGAGCTGTGCCTTGACTGTTGAAAGCTTTTATCACCACTTCAGCATCAGATTCTATATAGATCTTCATACCATTCTCAACACAATTGACCATCTTGAGTACTCCCATTTCTATAGACATAAACTCAGCTTCTTCTATTCCCAGCTTTTCATCATAGGCACCTTCCACAAACAACATTTCACTATTGCAATTCCTTCCAACAAACCCATAACCCACCATGCCCTTTTTCAAGCTGGCATCACAGTTAATCTTGATATTAGGGGGGGGGGGGGGGGGCAGTAAACAATATTAGAGCTGTCATTTAACTTTGATCTGGGATTGAATGATCTGCATCTAGGAACTCCCAATAGCTGTTTATAATCTCCTTTGTTATTACTTCCACGGGCTTGAAGATCTTTCTAGCCCATCTCTCATTTCTAACTTTCCAAATTTTGCTAATAATTATAGCTGCCATTAGTTGCAACTTAACATCATTTACCTCCTCCAATTTATGATTGCAGAAGAGGAACTTGAACCATTCTTTCATGTTTGTAAACTGAAGATTCTCAGTCCTTAACCCTAGGCAGCTGAACCAAACTAGTCTAGAGAAATGACAGTTAAAAAATACGTGTACCTCATTTTCTGCACAACTGTGGCAAAAGTTGCAAACAACATCCACATCAGATATTCTCTTCTTCAGATTAGATCTGGTAGGGAGGGTTTGGGCTAGGACTCTCCAAAGATGTAGTTTTAAGTTTTAACCTCTGATGAATTTTCAGATTCCATACTCTGCCCCAAAAATCATTCCACCATCGATCCTATTGTTACCAGTATTGGCACAAAGAAACCTATAGACTGATTTGACAGTCACTTTGCCATCTCTTGTGTGTGGCCAGGCACATAAGTTACCTTCGCAGTTCACACGCTACTGATCCTTTTATCTCCCAGTTTTCAAGAATAGGCTTTAGAAATGCAACTATGCCACTATGTTGAAAGTTGACTTGCAATCAAATTGGTAAGTTTTTGGGTCAAAGTCAAAGTAGCCAAATATGCAATTACTTTGCCTTGAAGGCAAAGGCAACTGTTTCCTAACTAGATTGATGGTCACACGCACACACACACATGTCACGTGTTTGGCTATCTAAAGAGCCTAGCTTTGGTTTGTAAACATACACACATAGAGGGACGAGTGAGTTTGAGAGCTTTTGTGAGTGTGTGTCTGGTGTGGTGTACTGGGTTCTCTTCTCAATAAAATATCTGGTTCTGGCCGTGGATTAGCTAGCAGGTTCGTTACGAATTCGATAATGAACCACGTTAAATATCTGTCTCGTTCTTGTTTCGCTTTCGTCGTTCTTGCTCGAATACCCCCAGGTAATAACTAACTGGTAACAGAGCTCTGAAACAGGAGTTCTGTTACAACAAACTGGTATCAGAGTCGGGGTTCCAAGATCCGGGTGGAGCCTAGAGCTAGGGTTTTACGTTTTAGTGGAACTCAAAGCTAGGGTTTCACGATTCAGGTGAAGCAGGCTATCGGGAGGTTGGGATTCGAGATTCCGCCAAGAACGATGTCTGGTTTGGCGATCAAGATCGATCTGTTCGTGAGAGAGAAGTAGGTACACCCACCATCTGGAAGCCTCGTGGAAGGGGTTATCCGGGCTCCTGTCGGAGCAATCTGGCGCGCATCTGATTAGGCGTGCAAAGGATCTGGCAAATCCAACACACATTCGGTTTCGGTGCGAATCTGGCGATTCACGCTCATTTGGCGTTCTTGGGATTGGCGTTCAGGCGCAATCCGGCTCCCGGCGTGGAGCATATGGCGTGTGAATTGAATCTGGTTCTGATCATGCGTTGCAAGAACTCGTTGGAGTTGGAGCAACGACATGGAGTATATGGCGCGTGAGATTTCTGGCACGCGCATCTGGTTCTGGTTCTGACGCGCATTATGCACGAGTTTGTTCTGGCGTGCATATGGTTTTGGAGCGTATACCATGACACACATTGAGCTCCCATATGACGCGATCTGTTTCTGGCGAGCATCTGGCGCATCTGAGGCATACGGGGCGCATATGGCATGACAATTTGTAGCACTCGTCATTGGTGCATCTGGTCTGAATGACATCAGGGCACTTGTCATGGTGCATCTGTCTGGCGCAATTGGGCGCATCTGGAATACATTCGGTCTTGCTTTCTCAGTGAATGTATTTGAGTCTGGTTCTGGGTGGAGCACTTGTTTCTGTTTCCGGAAGTGCATCCGAATCGGGCGCATTCGTTGCAGGAACGCATGGTATTTGGAGCAACGATTTGGCGATTCTGGTTTCGCATACAGCTGCAAAACATCTGTTTGAGGAGGCGTGCTCGTTCCAGGTTCTGGGAGACGCATCTGGTTCGAGTTTGAGAAGACAAGCAGCATGTTCTGATTTCAGGTTGCTGAGATGATTCAAGTCAAGGTGGAGATTTGTTGAAAGTTGACTTGCAATCAAATTGGTAAGTTTTTGGGTCAAAGTCAAAGTAGCCAAATAGGCAATTACATTGCCTTGAAGGCAAAGGCAACTGTTTCCTAACTACATTGATGGTCACACTCACACACACACATGTCATGTGTTTGGCTATTTAAAGAGCCTGGCTTTGGTTTGCAAACATACACACATAGAGGGACAAGTGAGTTTGAGAGCTTTTGTGAGTGTGTGTGTCTGGTGTGGTGTACTGGGTTTATTCGGGTCGCCGCCGTGCCATTGTGGCCACGGCGTGCATTGTAATCGGGTTCTCTTCTCAATAAAATATCTGGTTCTGGCCGTGGATTAGCTAGCGGGTTCGTTACGAATTCGTTAGTGAACCACGTTAAATATCTGTCTCGTTCTTGTTTCGCTTTCGTCGGTCTTGCTCGAATACCCCCAGGTAATAACTAACTGGTAACAGAGCTCTGAAACAGGAGTTATGTTACAATAAACTGGTATCAGAGCCGGGGTTCCAAGATCCAGGTGGAGCATAGAGCTAGGGTTTCACGTTTTAGTGGAACTCAAAGCTAGGGTTTCACGATTCAGGTGAAGCAGGCTATCGGGAGGTTGGGATTCGAGATTCCGCCAAGAACGATGTCTGGTTTGGCGATCAAGATCGATCTGTTCGTGAGAGAGAAGTAGGTACACCCACCATATGAAGCCTCGTGGAAGGGGTTATCCGGGCTCATGTCGGAGCAATCTGGCGCACATATGATTAGGCGTGCAAAGGATCTGGCAAATCCAACACACATTCGGTTTCGGTGCGAATCTGGCGATTCACGCTCATTTGGCGTTCTGGCGATTGGCGTTTAGGCGCAATCTGGCTCCCGGCGTGGAGCATCTGGCGTGTAAATTGAATCTGGTTCTGGATCATGCGTTGCAAGAACTCGTTGGAGTTGGAGCAACAACATGGAGCATATGGCGCGTGAGATTTCTGGCACGCGCATCTGGTTCTGGTTTTGGCGCGCATTATGCACGAGTTTGTTCTGGCGTGCATATGGTTTTGGAGCGTGTACCATGACATGCATTGAGCTCGCATATGACGCGATCTGTTTCTAACGAGCATCTGGCGCATCTGAGGCATACGGGGCGCATATGGCATGACAATTTGTAGCACTCGTCATTGGTGCATCTGGTCTGAATGACATCAGGGCACTTGTCATGGTGCATCTGTCTGGCGCAATTGGGCGCATCTGGAATACATTCGGTCTTGCTTTCTCAGTGAATGTATTTGAGTCTGGTTCTGGGTGGAGCACTTGTTTCTGTTTCCGGAAGTGCATCCGCATCGGGCGCATTCGTTGTAGGAACGCATGGTATTTGGAGCAACGATTTGGCGATTCTGGTTTCGCATACAGCTGCGAAACATCTGTTTGAGGAGGCGTGCTCGTTCCAGGTTCTGGGAGACGCATCTGATTCGAGTTTGAGAAGACAAGCAGCATGTTCTGATTTCAGGTTGCTGAGATGATTCAAGTCAAGGTGGAGATTTGTTGAAAGTTGACTTGCAATCAAGTTGGTAAGTTTTTGGGTCAAAGTCAAAGTAGCCAAATAGGCAATTACATTGCCTTGAAGGCAAAGGCAACTGTTTCCTAACTACATTGATGGTCACACTCACACACACACATGTCATGTGTTTGGCTATTTAAAGAGCCTGGCTTTGGTTTGCAAACATACACACATAGACGGACAAGTGAGTTTGAGAGCTTTTGTGAGTGTGTGTGTCTGGTGTGGTGTACTGGGTTTATTCGGGTCGCCGCCGTGCCATTGTGGCCACGGCGTGCATTGTAATCGGGTTCTCTTCTCAATAAAATATCTGGTTCTGGCCGTGGATTAGCTAGCGGGTTCGTTACGAATTCGTTAGTGAACCACGTTAAATATCTGTCTCGTTCTTGTTTCGCTTTCGTCGGTCTTGCTCGAATACCCCCAGGTAATAACTAACTGGTAACACAGCTCTGAAACAGGAGTTATGTTACAATAAACTGGTATCAGAGCCGGGGTTCCAAGATCCAGGTGGAGCATAGAGCTAGGGTTTCACGTTTTAGTGGAACTCAAAGCTAGGGTTTCACGATTCAGGTGAAGCAGGCTATCGGGAGGTTGGGATTCGAGATTCCGCCAAGAACGATGTCTAGTTTGGCGATCAAGATCGATCTGTTCGTGAGAGAGAAGTAGGTACACCCACCATATGAAGCCTCGTGGAAGGGGTTATCCGGGCTCATGTCGGAGCAATCTGGCGCACATATGATTAGGCGTGCAAAGGATCTGGCAAATCCAACACACATTCGGTTTCGGTGCGAATCTGGCGATTCACGCTCATTTGGCGTTCTGGCGATTGGCGTTTAGGCGCAATCTGGCTCCCGGCGTGGAGCATCTGGCGTGTAAATTGAATCTGGTTCTGGATCATGCGTTGCAAGAACTCGTTGGAGTTGGAGCAACAACATGGAGCATATGGCGCGTGAGATTTCTGGCACGCGCATCTGGTTCTGGTTTTGGCGCGCATTATGCACGAGTTTGTTCTGGCGTGCATATGGTTTTGGAGCGTGTACCATGACATGCATTGAGCTCGCATATGACGCGATCTGTTTCTAACGAGCATCTGGCGCATCTGAGGCATACGGGGCGCATATGGCATGACAATTTGTAGCACTCGTCATTGGTGCATCTGGTCTGAATGACATCAGGGCACTTGTCATGGTGCATCTGTCTGGCGCAATTGGGCGCATCTGGAATACATTCGGTCTTGCTTTCTCAGTGAATGTATTTGAGTCTGGTTCTGGGTGGAGCACTTGTTTCTGTTTCCGGAAGTGCATCCGCATCGGGCGCATTCGTTGTAGGAACGCATGGTATTTGGAGCAACGATTTGGCGATTCTGGTTTCGCATACAGCTGCGAAACATCTGTTTGAGGAGGCGTGCTCGTTCCAGGTTCTGGGAGACGCATCTGATTCGAGTTTGAGAAGACAAGCAGCATGTTCTGATTTCAGGTTGCTGAGATGATTCAAGTCAAGGTGGAGATTTGTTGAAAGTTGACTTGCAATCAAGTTGGTAAGTTTTTGGGTCAAAGTCAAAGTAGCCAAATAGGCAATTACATTGCCTTGAAGGCAAAGGCAACTGTTTCCTAACTACATTGATGGTCACACTCACACACACACACATGTCATGTGTTTGGCTATTTAAAGAGCCTGGCTTTGGTTTGCAAACATACACACATAGAGGGACAAGTGAGTTTGAGAGCTTTTGTGAGTGTGTGTGTCTGGTGTGGTGTACTGGGTTTATTCGGGTCGCCGGCCACGGCGTGCATTATAATCGGGTTCTCTTCTCAATAAAATATCTGGTTCTGGCTGTGGATTAGCTAGCGGTTTCGTTACGAATTCGTTAGTGAACCACGTTAAATATCTGTCTCGTTCTTGTTTCGCTTTCGTCGTTCTAGCTCGAATACCCCCAGGTAATAACTAACTGGTAACAGAGCTCTGAAACAGGAGTCTGTTACAACACACTATTCGGGATGTAGCGGAGTTGGTCGAATTCACATTCTTAAGTCCTTTGGGACGTTTGCCTAGAAGTCTTGAGTTCAAACCTTGGGAAAACTTAATGGTAGCCTTATAGGCCTTCTCAACTGCGGACCTGTAAGCATGGGTTTTTCGACCTTCTCAAGTGCGGCCTTGTAAGCGCGGATTTTTCAAGGTTGGTTTACATCTCTAGTGTTGTTTGAAGGTAATTGTACTAGAGCAAAGATTTACCCATTGTGCTATTGAAAGGTAACGGTTGCAGGTTCTCACATCATAAAACAAAAGGAAGACAATTATGGTTCTACAGTGTTTAAGGGTGGATTTCGTATGACTTATTTCCAAATTTTAATCCACTTTGGACTTTCAATCTGTTCCAAACTTTTCTGAAAGATTTGGTATGATTTATTTTGTGACAATTTTTGAAATTTGGCTTTTAATTTTTAGTGTAAAGCTGAATGTTGAAAAAAGTTGGGCTTCACGAATTTTTGTTGGACTTTTTTCTTCTTCAATAACAAATGACTAATTTACCCATACTACTTTTTTTGCATTAACATACTATGGCAACTATAGTAAAATCTTTATAAATTAATACTCGATAGATTAATAACCTCGATAAAATTAATAAATTATCCAGTCCCAACTTGCGATTAGTACAAAATTTACCCCAATCGATAAAATAATAAGATAATCTTTTTTTGAAACTTCAGTGTATATATATTGGTTCTTACGAAACTATAAATTAATAATTACTAAAAGATTCTAAATTCTAAGATTGTCTAATAAAAGATGAGTCTATAGTCACTTGTTTTTTATTTGTTGAACTTCAAATATTCGAACAACTTTCTCGTTGTCCGGTTACTTGGCTGCTTTTGACGGTTGGAAGATTAACCTTTGTCAAAGTCAGCTGATAGAAACTCTGATGATCGTCTGAGTGTGTTTGATTATCAGTACTACTAGCCCCTTTATCTCCCAGTTTTAAAGAATAGGCTTTAGAAATGCAACTATGCTATGCACCATTCGGGATGTAACTGAGTTGGTCGGGTTCGCATTCTTATATCCTTTCGGACGTTTGCGAAGTCTTGAGCTCAAACATTGGGAAAATCTAATGGTTGTCTTAAATGCCTTCTCAACTGCGGGCCAATAAGCATGGTTTTTTCCAGGCTGGTTGGCCTTCTCAATTGCGGGCTTGTAAGCATGGATTTTTCAAGGATGGTTTACATATCTAGTGTGGTTTGAAGGTAATTGTATTAGAGCAAAGATTTACCCAGTGTGCTATCGAAATGTAACAGTTACAGGTTCTCACATCATAAAACATAAGGATGACAATTATGCTACTGCTGTTTTTAAGGGTGGGTTTGGTATGACTTATTTCTAAATTTTAATCCATTTTGGACTTTTAATTTGTTCTGAACTTTTTAAAAAGGGTTGGTATATTTTTTTTGTGTGTTAAATTTTGAATTTTGGCTTTTAGTTTATAGTGTAAAATTGAATGTTTAAAAAGTTGGGTTTCATGAGTATTTTTTTTGACTTTTTCTTCTTAAAGAACAAAATGACTAATGTACCCATACTACTTTTTTTGTATCACCATACTACGGCAACTACAGTAACATTTCTATAAATTAATCTTCGATAAATTTATAACTCGCTGAAATTAATAATTTGCCTGATCAGTACAAAATTGAACCCCAATCGATAAAATAATAAGATAATAACTTTTTTAAACACCAGTATATATATTGGTCCCTACGAAAATTTAAATTGATAATTACTAAAAGATTCTGAACTCTAAGATTGTCTAGTAAAAAATGAATCTATAATCACTTGTTTTTTTGTTGAATTTCGAATCTACAAACAACTTCCTCCATGTTGGAGTACTTGGCTGTGTTTGATGCTTGGAAGATGCACCTTTATCAAAGTCAGCTGATAGGAACTCTGATGATTGCTCGAGGTTTGATATTGTTCATTGACTAGCTTTTAAATTGAAAGTTTTGTCAACCCACTGCACCAAATATTGTCGAGTGCATCCTTGGTGATTTCTGTTATACTCGCATAACAGTTTTTGTTGTTGATTGGCTATGGTTAATTTTTGAACACCTTGTAGTTTATGAGTCATAGTTGTTTGAATTTAAGAAAATTCAATGCACATTTTCTATTGATCAATTTCTAACCATGTTTAATGTACCGCGTTGGTACCTCGCTGTTGGAATTGTGCCCTAGAGGCAATCAATTAATTGTGACAAATATATGGATTTACGATTCATTATGTTATCAATATGGAGATATGCTAACATGAATGAAGTCCTTAGAATATAAGGTGTTATATTCTTAAATATCCCTAGTCAATTATAATGATTAATGGGACAATCATCTATAGACTAGTATGGGGTTGGATTGATATGGGGATATCACGATCTAACACATGGGTATGCATTAGGAGTAATGGCATACTGGATTGACCCACGACGAAAAGGATACATTAGATTATGTGAAGTCACAATCGCTTTTCGTAGTGCTAATATTATTGCAATCCTTGGACTTGAAGTCACTAGATACTCTAGTTGTGAAATATTGCGCTTTGATGTTATCAAACGTTACACCGTAACTGGGTAATCATAAAGGTGGCTATCGGGCGTGATAGGAAGCAAGCTTAGAGATCGTAGTGATGTAGATAGGATTTGTCCCTCCTACATAATAGGGGTAAATATCCACGGCCACTCGAGGGATGAGGCTTATTGAATGTCTGGCCAGACTCAGATAAATTAATATAGAGATATTAATGTTATCTGCAAGCATAAGCATATTCCCAGGATCGAGGAACTATGGATTGGATATACGAGTGTGACTATTTATGTCTCGTGTCCAATCCGGATATGGAGACAAAGGGATAATGCAATATGACATATTGGGCACAAAGGTTTGTCGGGATCACTGACTATTTCTATTGGTTGGGTTGCATGGATGTGTTGCTAGACACCGCTCCATGTTAGTAATAGTTACTACCAACTATATAGAAACCTATGGGGTCACACGTCAAATAGAGTAGAGCTAGATTTGGGATTAATTAATATGGATTAATTAAAGGATCATTGTGCAACACCTTGCAAACTTAGTAGGACTAATTTGCAAGGAAGGGAATAATTCTAGTTCATCTAGAATTAGGAAACTCTTTTATGGAAACAACAAGGAGTTGTTGGAGTATATAAAGGAGGCTCTAGCTTCCTTCCCACATATGAGTTATTATTAGTCATAACACAAAAGTGGGAGAGAGCAAAAGAGAGAGCAAGACAAGAGCTAGGGCCGAAAACCCTAGCCCCCGTCCGCCCCTCTACCCGACGGCAAAGAGAGGCCGCCTCCTCTCTTGTGCCTATGGTGATTTGTTGCTTTGATCTTCATCCCTCTTCCTCCAAGGTTCAAGCTAGCACTTGATTGAAGGAAGAATCTAGATCTCACCTCTAGACGTGGATCAACCGTAGAGACGAGGACATCATTCTTCGTGTGATCTCACAAATCAAAAGGTACACATCTTCTATGTCCTTAATCATGTTATGATGTCTCTTCCTGTGATCCTTGGTGGGCTTTGAGTAGGATTAATTTTTGTTATTCCGATGCGTTACCTACGTCAAAACCCAACAGTGGTATCAGAGCCACAGGTCGTAGAGCATAACATGATATTATGTGTTTACGATTTCAGTTCATACACCGTATTATTGTTTATTACGCGAAAACTGAAAAATTGGCATAATAGATGCAATATTGAATTTGATTCAATAAAACAAGACCCAATTTAACATTGGATGTTAGAATTGGTGAGTTTAATCACATATGATGTGAATAATTGGGTTCTTGAAAAATTAGGATTCATGGGCACATGATTGAAAAGGGGTTTTCAATTATGGAAATAAAATTATGGAATTAAATCCATAAGGAAACAACCTTGCTTGGGCAACAAGGAAGGAGGAAGGGGACTAGGGCCGAAACCCTAGCCGCCCGCCCCTCCCTTGCGCGCCAAGCAAGGCCGCGGCCCCCTTAGGCGTGCGGCGGTCCTAGGGTTCGGGCCACTTGTTGGCTTGAACCCTTTGGACCGTTGTGAAACCCTAGTTACCCAATTTCATTAAAATTAAACAAGCGCGTTAAAAATTGGTTTTAACTGTATTATGTGCTTTATTGCATGGTGGATGGATATGGCCTAGGATTGTGGATGTTTATTGTTTTTGTGGTTTGGTTTACGGCCTGCGAGCTGATCAAATTAATGTAATAATTAATTAGGTTTTACGGCCTGCGAGCCGTCTCTTTTCTCCTCGACATGTGAGGCCTTTTGTTATTTATTTATTCTAGATGTTAGGCTAGAATTAGAAATATTTAGTTGATAGCCAAGAACATGGAGAAGAAGACCGGAGAACCAAAGGAGCCAAAAGACATCCCTAGGCGCACAGCTATGGTGGAGCACATGGAGATGAGCTTGTCACTTTAGGGCATATAGATATTATCATTGGCTTGGTAATATCTTAGTCTAGGGGCCATATCCATGCCACGTTATTTTCTTTTGTGGATGTTTATTATTTATGTCTTGTTATTTATTTTGTGTGTATGGCGATACTAGCAAAACGTTAACAAGATAATAATAAACAAGGTTGGTCTTTTATTGTGGATGGCCCAATCCAAATAAGTAGACCATGTTGATAAAGATCAACCAAACAACTTAAAAGAAATCCCTCAATTAAATATTGCGTTTTGCCTTCTCTTGCCAAAACACCCTTCATGATCATGGCCTATTAAAATTCGGGCTTGCCAAAGCAAGACGATTTTAATTTTCCATGGTGTGTTGCGGACGACGCAAGCTAGTAATGCGTGTATGTTGAAAGCAAGAGGTTGGACGCAACTAGGCAAGAGTCAATTGGATTGATGAGCTTAGAGGCATGACAATTAGGTGTTATCTAAAGGATAAAGAATAAAAGGAATTTATTCGCCTAATTGGACCAAGAGTTGCATGGGATGCAATTGGAATGGTTCCTACCTAAATAACCAATTCTTGGGTGACTTGCCAAAGCAAGCTCAAGAAGAAGTGAAAAAGGGATCTTGGACCCACTAGAAAATAAAATATTTTCCGCATTAATGGTGAGGGCTATTAATCCGAGAAAAATAGTGGGAGCTATATTTAATAATTTAAATCCTTGTTGAATATAGTTATACGTCACAATGCTTTGCATAATCCTATAAGTGTTGAACACCCAACGCATTAAACAAACAAACGCGACTTTATGTCCATGAGATGGACAAGATATCTGGAATCTATTTTCTAGATTGGTATAAAAATCGAGAATTGTTCTCAAGTAAAGGAAATATGTTGTACATTGTAGAGCATAAATTTCTCTTCCCACCAACTACCAAAACGCACTAAAGCCTTATGGAAGGAACATCAAAGAATGGTTCTTTGGATGTAACTTGTCTCATGTCAAGCTCCCATGAACTCTGAGCTTTGGAAGCAAGATGAGAAATTTGGAGGCATGTGATATGATCATACGAGCTTGTCATGAAAGGCTTGAGGTGTTGCTCCACTTTGCAATCTCTTGCTTAGCACTCGTCATGGTCAAGATGGAATAAGTTCGGGCTTGCCAAAGCAAGGCGACTTAGTTTATCGAGATATGACGCGACGACACAAGTCAGTAATGTGTGGCTGCTGAAGCAAGAGGTGAAGCGCAAACTAAACTAACTCAATAGGATTGAAAGCTTAGTTATTGGGAGTTATCTATAAGATAGATAAAGAATATATAATTATTCTCCCAAGTGGACCAAGAATTGCATTGGATGCAATTACAGTTTTAAAGTTGATTTACTCAATATGATTGAAAAATCACTAAACAAAACACTCATAATGGGCATGGACAAAAACTGTTAATAGTTAACAGCATGGGTAAGGGCAAATGGTTGCGCCGAACCCATGAGTATAAAGCAAGCCTGTTGCTAAAACCAAGTTGCCTCGAAGTCCCATAGGTGGTGTAGAGGAAGAGAGACTACCCAAATTACATGGAAGTAAATAATAAAGGAATTATGAATTCCGACTTGGGTATTTTGTTATAAAATTCAATAGGTCTATCTCATCATCAAGAGTATATGATACTAGATGAGGATCTCACATTTATAGAAATGTGGAGGATCTCAAGAGACGAAGACAATTGGATAAGGAAGAAATAATCCTACACGTGGGGCTGTGAAGCAAAGGGTTGCTGAAAAGCCGTAGGAAATTATTTCTACCTTTTAGAAATTGTTCATGAATTAGACAAAAGGGATAATGTCCCTGCTATGAGTAGGACCATTATCATAGTTTCTTGTTTGGACAAGAAAGCTCCTTATCATAATAAAAGGACAAATGTTGTTCCATTTATTATGGTATGCATTATTGTAATGCAATTTTGTCTAAGTGGATTCTATATCCATGATCATGATAATTTCATCTATAACATTAATACCTAGAGGTTTGCATATAATGATATGAACTTCACTTATCTTTAGCATTATCGTTTAGGCCCATAAATAAGAAATACATATCTAGAACTCCATTAGGATGGATTTCTGGGACTCATTTGATTATTGAATCATATGAGACATGTAAGACTTATTAGGCAAGGATATGATCTTTTGGGAATCATACATATTGATGTATGAAGGCCACTAAGCACAAATACTAAAGATGGTTTTAGTACTTCATCATATTTACTGATAGGATCAGAGAAATATGGATTTGTGTATCTTATGAAGAAACAAATCAGAATCCTTTGAATTGTTCAAAGTATTCAGGAATGAAGTGGAGAACCAACTTGGCAAAAGTATTTAGACTCTACGATTGGATCATAGAAAAAAAAAAAAATACTTGAACCAAGAGTTTGACAAGAATCTATGGGAGTATTGGATATGATCCAAAACTCGCTCCACCTAGCACGCCACATGGGTTTGGCGTGTCTAAAAGGAGAGTTCGAACCTTGTAGGACACGGTTCGGACCATGATGAGTCAAACAGAACTTCCATTTTACTTTTAGGGGCTATGTTCTAATTACAGCAAATTTCGCCCTTAACCTTGTTCCATCAAAACGGATTATGAAAAACACCATATGAGATATGGACTAGCAAGTGTCCTAGTATGTCATTCATAGATATTTGGGGTTATGAGGTTTATGTAAAAGAGTTTACAAATAAACTTGGACCCAATTCGGATAAATGTTTTGTGGGATATCCTGAAAAGGATATTGTTTCTACAACCTAATCGAGAACAAACCGTTTGTTTCTCGAACCACAGTGTTTCTAGGTAGAGATTGTCTCTAAAAGAAACAGTGGGAGGACAGTAGAACTTGAAAAGTTCAAGAACTACAATAGAACATTGATACGCTTGATGGAACATGAGCAGGATCACAAGGTGTTGTGGAGCAACCTACTCAGATAACACAAGAACCTCGTAGGACAGATAGGATATGTCAAGGGACTAGAGAAATAAGGATTTCTCATAACCCCTGATATATTGCTCATCGAGATGAGCCTACAACCTATGAGATGGCCACGTGTGGCCATACTCTCAGAAATGGCTTGGAGCCATGAGATACGATATGGAATCCATGTATACCAACAAAGTATGGACTTTGGTGGAACCACCTGAATGGGTAGGACCCATAGGGTGCAAGTAGGTTATGAGGAAACCAACATGGATGGTAATATGATTACTTTTAAGGGGCAACTGGTTTGAAAGGGTTTCATGAGAATTCATAGTATAGACTATGACGAAATCTTTCCCCAGTTGTGATGCTCAAATCCATTTGCATCTTGCTTATAGCAATCTATTCATAGATTGGATCAAGCTTCTTGGAGTTGGACTCTTCAAATGGATGATGCAATCAAAGGAGTTTGGTTCCATCAAAATTGAAGATGATACTTGTGTTTACAAGAAGGTTAGTGGGAGCATAGTTAAATTTCTGGTCTTGTATGTAGAGACATACTAATCATTGGGAATAATGTCTCTACTCTGCAATCTATTAAAGATTGGCTAGAGAAATTAATTTCCAATAATAGACTTAGGCGAGACAATCTATAAAATCTATGGAGATAGATTAAAGTAATTGTTCAGCCTGAGTCACGGTACATATATTGACAAGGTATTGAAATGGTTCAATGTGAAAAGAATATTGATTCTTACCCATGTCACATGGAATTAGTCTTTGGAAGGCTAATTGTCTTACCAATTAGGTTGGGAATGGACCGTATGAATTAGATTCACGAGATACGCCATGAGATGTACTAGGCCAGACGTGTCATGACACAAAGATACCAATCAAATCCAAGTGAGGTGTCACTTAATAATTATCAAGATTATCCTTAAGTACTTGAGAAGGAATAAAGGATGAACTCTTGATTAATGGAGGATAGGAAAAGTTTACTGTAAGGGGTTACAGTGATGAGAACTTCCATCTGACAAAGAAGATTTCAGATTATAGTCGAGTTTTATGTTTTATGCTAGAGGGAGTGACTGTGAGCTGGAAAGGTTCCAGGCAAGATTCAGTCACTGATTCTAACATAGAGGACTGAGTAAATTAATGCATAAGATGCATTTATTCAGAATATTCAATCTCAATCAAAATTGTTGATGGAGGAGATGTGAATATTTGCAAGGTGCCAGCATATGTCTCGCCCCTACGCAGTGTAAGCGTGGAGGACCGCGCTAGATCAATAGGCATATGATGCAGGAGATTGACTCTAGTGCAAGTGGGAGACTGTTGGAATTGTGCCCTAGAGGCAATCAATTAATTGTGACAAATATATGGATTTACGATTCATTATGTTATCAATATGGAGATATGCTAACATGAATGAAGTCCTTAGAATATAAGGTGTTATATTCTTAAATATCCCTAGTCAATTATAATGATTAATGGGACAATCATCTATAGACTAGTATGGGGTTGGATTGATATGGGGATATCACGATCTAACACATGGGTATGCATTAGGAGTAATGGCATACTGGATTGACCCACGACGAAAAGGATACATTAGATTATGTGAAGTCACAATCGCTTTTCGTAGTGCTAATATTATTGCAATCCTTGGACTTGAAGTCACTAGATACTCTAGTTGTGAAATATTGCGCTTTGATGTTATCAAACGTTACACCGTAACTGGGTAATCATAAAGGTGGCTATCGGGCGTGATAGGAAGCAATCTTAGAGATCGTAGTGATGTAGATAGGATTTGTCCCTCCTACATAATAGGGGTAAATATCCACGGCCACTCGAGGGATGAGGCTTATTGAATGTCTGGCCAGACTCAGATAAATTAATATAGAGATATTAATGTTATCTGCAAGCATAAGCATATTCCCAGGATCGAGGAACTATGGATTGGATATACGAGTGTGACTATTTATGTCTCGTGTCCAATCCGGATATGGAGACAAAGGGATAATGCAATATGACATATTGGGCACAAAGGTTTGTCGGGATCACTGACTATTTCTATTGGTTGGGTTGCATGGATGTGTTGCTAGACACCGCTCCATGTTAGTAATAGTTACTACCAACTATATAGAAACCTATGGGGTCACACGTCAAATAGAGTAGAGCTAGATTTGGGATTAATTAATATGGATTAATTAAAGGATCATTGTGCAACACCTTGCAAACTTAGTAGGACTAATTTGCAAGGAAGGGAATAATTCTAGTTCATCTAGAATTAGGAAACTCTTTTATGGAAACAACAAGGAGTTGTTGGAGTATATAAAGGAGGCTCTAGCTTCCTTCCCACATATGAGTTATTATTAGTCATAACACAAAAGTGGGAGAAAGCAAAAGAGAGAGCAAGACAAGAGCTAGGGCCGAAAACCCTAGCCCCCGTCCGCCCCTCTACCCGACGGCAAAGAGAGGCCGCCTCCTCTCTTGTGCCTATGGTGATTTGTTGCTTTGATCTTCATCCCTCTTCCTCCAAGGTTCAAGCTAGCACTTGATTGAAGGAAGAATCTAGATCTCACCTCTAGACGTGGATCAACCGTAGAGACGAGGACATCATTCTTCGTGTGATCTCACAAATCAAAAGGTACACATCTTCTATGTCCTTAATCATGTTATGATGTCTCTTCCTGTGATCCTTGGTGGGCTTTGAGTAGGATTAATTTTTGTTATTCCGCTGCGTTACCTACGTCAAAACCCAACACTCGCCCCGATTACTTGGTACCAGGTAACATAAACTAATTTTTTGCTTCTTCAAAAACAATGAATTCAAAGAATTCAATTGATTGTGAATGTACATTTATAGAATGTGTTTTGAAAGTTGTTTTTGTATTTTTCTCCATCTCTAACTAATATACATTCTAACTAGTACATTGGACTTGGAAATTCAAAAGTGATACGTAAAACATCGTTAAATTTATATTTTTTTTGATAAAATAAATTAATTTATCGATGTATAATATCTAGCTTAAACTAATAAAATATCATGGTCCCAAAATTATTATTTTATACATGTTTTACTGTACTTTGACCTATCATAACTTTATTAATAAATATAAAAAATATAAAATGACAATTTTTACTAGAAAAAGAAGTGTTGCATCACTAAATTTTTAACACACACACCCTCTTTTCATTAAGCACATACATTTTTTTTCATCAACTTATGTACCGTTATTGTTTTCACAATTAAAAAAATTGAATTAAGAAAGGTCACACCAAACCGACCCTAAATTTGTGATTTCTCAATGTGCTCTGTGATCGTCATCATTCATCATAATTTGTGTGAAGGATGATCCGGTAACAATCACCCTGCCTTCCAAGTAAATAATCAAGTGTTTATCTTTCTGCAAAATTATGGTACAAAATCATCAACAACAAATACTTCAAATTTCCATCTCCATGTCACAACACAAATCATGAAACGCGAACTCAAAAGGAAGGGGACTACACTCTCATCCACAAAGAACCCCCCAGGAACTTAAATAGTCGCAAGGCATGATGATGAAACACGCTTCATACCATGATCGAGCATTCATAAGCTCTGGATTGGCCTTCCAGAGTGATTACTGATGCCTAGGCCTACTGGTTGGTTGTTGGTGTGATTTGATTTGTCTATGTTGGAATATGCCCTAAATGTGGGAGAAATCACTTTGGAGCATCAGCGGGGACTAAAGGAGCCTAAATGGGGAGCAAAGGAACAAAGAGGACAAAAGCTGAAACATCCGGAATGTTGCAGAGGTCGCACGACATGGAGGTCTTGAGGTCGCACGACCTCTAGGAGGTCCCACATGACCCGGAGCAGGTCCCACAGGACATGTGGCAGGTCTCACAGTCACGGGACCTGGATTGGGGTATGGCATTTTGGAAATGTTTTCTAATCCCTCTAGGACGGTTCTAGGTTGGTTCTTACCACTATAAAAGCTCCCCTAAGTGTCTTAGACGTGTATGCATTATATTAGAGTCGTTCCTCTTGATAAATAAATGTCTCTCTTCGTCGTGGACGTAGTTAGCTCGATTAGGGCTAGCGTACCACGTAAACTTGGTGTGAGTGTCATAAAAACTAGTATAAGAGCCTACGTCGTGATCAACTCCACCAAGAATGGTGTCCGGATCGATGATGAAAATTGATAGGTTTACGGGAGGGAACAACTTCAGTCCGTGGAAAATCAAGATATGCGCCTTATTGAAGTCACACGGCATCAGGAATCTTTTGGCCACTGACAAGGGAGGCATTAACGTTGCCCCTTCGGAGTATAGGTTCATGGAGGAGAAGCCACACTCGATGATCTTGTTGTGCTTATTGAGTGATGTGATCATCGAGGTCGCGGATCAGACAACGACGTCTGCTCTATGGCTCAAGTTGGAGAGTCTCCACATGTCGAAGTCACTCACCAACAAGTAGATGCTTAAGAAACAGTTGTTCACCCTGCAGCTGCTCGAAGGTACGGCTCTCAACAAACACCTTGATCAATTGAATACAATTCTTCTAGATTTGTGTAATATGGACGAGAAAGTGAATGATGAGGATGCTGCACTCTTGTTTCGGTCTCCTTACCTCCATCATAAGAGAACTTCGTGCAATCCTTTATTGTGAATAAGGATGGCATAACCCTAGAGGAGGTCAGATCGATGCTCCATGCTAGAGATTTTGCCACACGGGCGCATACACAGGTATAGTCGACCATGCTTCTGAATTGATGGCGACGAGGGGTAGCAAGAGGGGTAATAAGAACAAGAAAAAGAAGGTTTTCGGTCGGTAAGGTCTCTACTCACTAGTATCATAGTAGAGGTTCTAATACAATTAGCTCCAGTAAAAAAAAGGTCGGCATCAAATTTCGAAAGGTCTAGAAAACATACAAGTTCCCAATTTTAGAAGCTATTCAAAAAAATGTAGCATTTAAGAAATCACAAAACTTGTAGAAGAATACTTTGGTCAAAATTAACGTGTCATTTTGCCTGACTCGTACGCATTAAAAAAACATATTATCTTACTTGTTTAGGATTAGATAAATCAATCACCTCAAGTGTTCTACACATACGAGGAAGAAAAGAACACTATGTGTCGTCACACAACGTGCCTCTCCGTCACAACTCGCATGTGTTTCTGATGTTCCAACTTAGTCTACACAGCGGGTACAACTCATAGTACCGTCGTACTAAGAGTCACGCCAGCGGACTGCTAAACAAAGTGGTCCATATCACTTGGCATTTGGTATCTCCGCACCCAATTTTTTTTTTCAAAATCATTTTTTTTCTTAAAAGAATACATTTTTTTTGTAAAAAATTTCTAATTTTGGAAACGATAAAGTCAAATTAACTCAAACTGAAACAAAACATATTATTATCTTAAAAGTCGCACTCAAAGGTATGAAAGGAATGGTCTCAAGGTCTTCTAAGTCAAAACGTCGATTCTCTCATGTAGACAAAATAACATAACCAATAAGTGAACGTGCATACGCATTACACGACAATGACAAATCATTTCTATATAGTAAGTAAACATGCTCATAGGATAACAAACATATAAATAAGCAAGAAATTTTCGCATTGATCACATATCAATAAGCAGTTAATAGTCAATTAACAAGTAAGGTAGAAATCGAGTTCAAGAATACTTAAGTACCCAAACTCCCCGACAGCTTGATTACTTCATTTATTTCCCAATTGAGTTATCCTAGTAAATTTTAAGTTTTAAACATTTTATCTTTCTTATGCTCTACTAATGAAAATCGATCAGTCTCTTTAACCGGAGAACGCATGCTCTGATACCAGCTGAAACAACCCGGGATCTCGGTTCAGGGTTAATGCGATAATCGATAACCAAAAGTAGAACTATATTTACAAATATTACAATTTATTTAATACATAAATCTTTGAGACGATAAGTTTACAAAATCAATGTGTGAAATAATCTATGTGATCTACTAAGTGATCTAAACGTCTTCGTCTCGATCCGCGTTCTCATAACCCCACCTTGATTGATGACCTGCGGTTTTAAAATGGCAAAAGCCGACGCAGTTTTGAAGAAAATGATTAGTAAAAATTGAGTAAATACACACTACGACATGGTAAAGCAACGAGTGGCACGTAGGTATGAGTTGAAATAAATCAAGAGATTTGAAAGAATCACAAGTAATAAAGTTGGGAACAATTTGGAACAATTATAATTAATCGCGTAGCGTGAACTCTCAACCTTAAAACATTTATAAATCACGAGAATTCAAGATATTCTTAGCCAAGTAAAGTGTCAACAGTAAACACGTCCATTTGAACTGATAACAATATTAATTCACGAGTAGCATATGCTTTTCAATTCATTTCATTAGACTAGGCAATCAAGAGCCACAAACAACATCAATAGAATAATCAAACTTTCTTTCAATTCCAACTTAACCATTAAGTTTAGCCGAGGCATGTCCAGAGCCACCAGCAGGATCGATGTAGACAGAGGGATCACGAAGTAATCACAAAGGGTTCCTTCCAGGGTCTATCAAACCCTATTTCACCCGAGCGTTAAGGGAGCCCATTCGTCAACCCCGCTCACAACATTAGCTAAAAGGCCTTAAGTGTCGACACCCCTATACCGTTGTGACCCTTACAAGTATAAGTAGCACTCCATAGCTCTAAAAAACCCTTGGCCTCAATACCTTGGTACATTTTGGCTCATCGGGGGCGGATTTGTGAACAATTAAGTTCTATCTAATAATAAGAAGCATTGCTTCAATGGCATTACCCATATGAAAATGGAGGATCGCTTGGCGCCTCCCATTAATAACATAACTCTGTACATCGTCCTAGATTTATTAGAGGTTTACTATTACCTTTATTTCTCATAACCAAAGTTGGTATAAAATCTTCACAAGTCATGTCCAAGAGTTCTTTGTATTAATTATTAATCGGAATTTTTTTCAGTAAAAATCATGCTTTTCATACTCTTCCAAATAAGACGATATTCATTTAAAACGTCACACACATGGTCACAATGTGATAATTAAAGTTGGCACATATGTATTTTATTTCTTCTCTTTACAATAGACAAAATCAGATTATCAACTTATCTCAAGTAAAGTTCCAAGACTTAAAAAGATGATTCAATTTATATCCAAACAATTTCGAGTATTAAATCATGCTTTGCATATTTTTTCAATCAACAAATATTCATTTGAGACATCGCACAAACACTCACATTTTGATAAGTAAAATTCGCACATATGTACTTACCACTAAGATGAAGCAAAAGCAAAAGCGATATGGTAATTCGAGCACTCCAACGAGAACCACCTCTTCTACGAGGTCGAGGTCTACAATCACACGTGTAACGTACTCGTTACAACTGATTTACACATGCATTATACAAATGCAAAACTACATGCCACATAGTCCTATATTTCACCAATGCACATATAATGATGTTCACTTATCAAAATAAATCAAATAATACACTTAGAAATTTAAAAATTCAAGTTTTCTAAAAACGGTGAAACTACAATTCTGGACAGAATTGTAGCTCTGACTTTAGAGCCATATTTATCATATGAAAACATCTCTTAAAATTATGAAATTAATTTAAGATCAACCTACATGTGTCTAGTTTCAGAAACACCAAGAAAATCATACATAGCTATATAAAACTCAAGTTATAAAAATAAAAAATACTGCTATGCAGTGACAAGTTTGGCAGAAAGTTTCAACTTTGAAGAACAATTACTACTACTTGGAGAATAGGAAAAATGCCCATATTCTCCAGAATGAATCCCTTATGTGTCTAGTTTCATCACAAGAAATATTGGGTGCCATAAGTTTCTGGAAATGATATTTTTAATAAAAATGGCAAAACTTGTCCAAAAACAGAGTTTCAGAAAACATGCAACTTAGAATGAGCATATCTCCCTAACCATAAAGGCTATGGAGTTGATTTTTCTTTCAAAATGACCCTCTTTGAGTCTAGTTTCAGAATATGAAAGATTCAAAAATTCCACAGTGACAAGATTTAGAGTTCATATACGTTTTTCACAAACTAGTCAGATTATATGAACATGCAATTTTTAAAAAATCAACAAGTATGGTTCTAATGATACATGCAACTTATGAAGACTTGATTTCCACCCAAATAACATAATTTTAAGCATGAATTAAGATTTTTATATGCTCTTGACACAAATTATCAAAGTGTTCTTGACATGCAAGTGCAACTACCAAGAAATTTACAAAGTGCATGTGGGTTTTAGTCTGGGTTTCATGAAATAGAGAACATTCAAGTAACAAAGTCATGCTCAATCCAAGAAATGAAGAATCAAGTTTTGAGATGAAGAAATCTAAGATGATTTTTCATCAATCAAAGCTAAGCATAGACATGCATGAATGAATTCAAGACTAGAAGAAAGTTTACCCAAAGATTCAAGAAAATGGTGGAGGAAAAGAGTGAAATTGACCTTCAATCCTTGAGAAGAATGATAAAATAACTCCCCTCCATGATCATACTATGCTTGGACTAAATTTTTTCATGTTTTGGAGGCTTGAAAATGAAGATTTGATGGTGTTTTGTGAAAGATATGAAAGAGTATTTGAGTATTCTTGAAGAGAGAAAGTGAAATGAAATGAGAGTGGATGAAATGAGGTTGATGGTGCGGCTTGGTGGTGAAGAACTCCACAAGAAGATTCACATACAAGATGGTAGGTAGTAGTGAATTATTGAGGGATATGTGTGTGTGTGTGTGTATGTATGTATATGAGTAGTCATGAAGAGACATTATTTTATTGGTATTGACCAAAATATTGGTGAGAGTACTTGGGTGAAAGTATCAATTACACGAGTTGATGGATGGTGTTGAAGTATAAAATCCAAGAGTAAAGATGGTGAAAATATAATTTCCAATTAATAGGTAATACAAAAAAGTTGATTTTCATAAATTAGAAAGTTCCCAAATAATTTCAAATAAACCACTTTGTATATAAATGTCAAAATTCACTGTTAGAAAACTACAAGTATCTCTCAAATATACAAAAATAAGTTTTGTGTAGTATTATCCAAGTTTCTAAAACTACAAAATAACCTCAAAACGAAATTCTATATAATCATAGATGCCCAATGATACCCTTATACTTGAAGGGTAAGAAGAAGTCAAGAAAAAGTTTGAAATATAAATTTCTTAAAATTCTCAAATATTTTTCAAAATTACTAAATAAGCCCCAACTAAAATACGGGGTATTACACTTATCCTTTCGGTTTCGGTGATACAGGATTGATGTCCGTATCTCCTCCTAGCTAGTTAGAATCACTGTCTTGCATTCTCTAACTAATTAACGATTCTGGTTAATAACTCTATTTCTGTTAAGAAGTAATACAGTGTACGAACAATTAAACTAGAATTTAACTAACAATTAAGCATGATTCATCTAATTAACAAACCCTAGTTTGTGAATATTATTTCATCTTCTAACCGTGTCAATAGATTATGATCAATAACAAGATTCAAGAACTAAAAATCATCCCACAAGAAGAAATCACTAAAGCATGAAACTATATTAGATTTGGAGAATCCTCGTTTACATAAACCCGAGGCTCTCATGTGAGATGCCTAGATATTGAGAGTTTAACTACTCATAACTAGATAAACAATCACAAAGAGTTTCTCCATAATAATTGAATAGGAGAAGGTAGACGAAATCAAAGAAGGTTCTTCAATGGTGAAGTCTTGTTCTCGTCTTCTTCGTCTCCGTCTTCCCTCTTTTCTATCACGTAGGTGTTGGATAATATTCCATTAAGTGAGAGATATATCATATTATTGATTCCCTAGTTAGGGTTAGAAAACAATCAATGAAACTACGCCGTTTGAGAAACCCGACCTGCGCCTCTTCTTAAAGTAGATCGTACGATCTGCTTGAGGTGATCGTGCGATCTGGCTGTTTGGCTGAGCTTTTCGTGCGATCACTTCTTGGTAGATTGTGTGGTCTGCCCGTCCATTGTCTATGCTTTATTTTCCTCCTAGCTGATCGCACGATCAAGACTTCGGATTGTGCGATCTGTGTATGATCGTGCGATCATTTGTCCCGATCGTGAAAAGAAGAGAGTTGGGAATTATTTTGCTCCGAAAAGATTTCAAGTGTTTGATCCATCTCTAGGGGGTCCAAGTGTAGTTTAATAAACTTATTAAAACTACACTTGACTCCCCGTAATTATTCCAAGCAGTCCCTTCCTTTAGAGCTCTTACCCATGTCATACGCCATTTGAACTTCCTCTGTTGATACTTTGTTGATACAGTCTGTTTTAATAAACAAAACATTGAGTTTGTGACAGCTGCACCATTCAATAACGGCTTCCAGTGCAGTCATTTCTGCTTGCAAGGGTGTAACATTTGTCATTTGCTTGGCCATTTGCATTAAGCAACGACCATTTCAATTTTCATGTGAAAATCGCAACACCTATCCCCGCTCGATGAGAAATGTTATCCCATGCTCCATCCACAATGACATAGCCACATTGAAGAAAGGGATCAAAGATTGTGTATAATCCTTCAAAATGATCTCAGTCGGCGAATTTAGAGATTGAATAAGCGAACTGTTATTCATTTACCAATGTTATGCCTTCATAAACCAAATGGATGATTCTCTTGAGCGATTCAAGACTGCTGAAAGGGTAAATTGCGTGCCTTTGAAGATTTGATCAATCCTTTGATTCCAGATTTCCCACAAAATAGCCACACAAATATGCAGAAAGTCTATATCAGCGTGAGCATTAAAGTGGAATAGCCAATGAAGCAACCGATCTTTGAGATTTCTTCTTTCCTCTGCCAAACGAAAAGAGAAACTAGAAGCAATCTAAATTCTTTGAATTTCCGGACATCCTATGAAGAGATGGTATGCATTTTCTGTTTCTTGTTGGGAAATTGAGCAATTGACATCAATGTTACATATTGTCTTTTGTCAAAGGACTTTCACACGCAGTGCATCACTCACAATTTGCTGTAAAAATACATTGATTCTTTCTGAACTCCCAAGTTTCCAAATCAACATCCAAACATTTCTCTGTTTTCTCTCGTGCTATGGTAGCTATAGCACATATCCAAGCTGAAGGCGCCACATATTTTTTTTCGTCATTTTTTCTTTATGGTATACATAGAAGTGATTGGTATCTATATTATATATAAAAGCTAGGAGGTGAGTATATGCCATGTGTAATTACAAATGCCTCTCATGGACGAGCCATGTGTACTAACAGTTGGCTCTCATCAACAAATCATAGATTCCCATATAGCTTTATATGCCACGTCATCCAGTAGGTGGGCTGTGCAATTACTCAGTGTCCAAAATTGTCTACAAATGCAAATTAAATGCCATGAAAATGTGGGGGTCACAATTGCAATTAGTCAACATTAAATTCCCACTAATTAAATGCCCAACCCCATGGGAAAAACGAAGAAGATGAATGGCTTCCCCCCCTCTCTCCGTCAGTTGCTTCTTCCCACCGTCAGTACTACACAAATCACTGGGTCAAAGTGACCAATTGAATAGTGTCAAAAGTCAAACCGGTGTGATAGAGAAGAAACGGAGGTAGTATTATTTTCAATGTGGCAGCACGATCATATTCATGTTTACTTTTAACCACCATGATTTTGGAATAGTAAGTGCATGGGAACCCGTACTATGACATTTTTCATCCACATCATGGCATACATGTCACGTGGTAGCCAATTAAAATTCGACACATAATTATATATATATAAATAAGTAGGATGTGTAATGCAAAATAAAAGTATTAATTTATATTAATTATCAAAATTGTAACTTATTGCATTGAAGTGTCAACATTCAAAGATAAAACTGTAACTTATTTACATTAATAATTAAAATTTACATAATTATGTTATTTATTTTATTATTTATAAAAAAACAACATTCAAAGAAACTTAAATTATAATGGGGAGAGTAATTTTAAAATGAATATCTTTTCCTATTTTCAGAGAAACAAAATGCTTCTTTTTTTCTACTTACACGTTCAGTGAATGCACTTATTTATAAATCAAAACATATTCATTTTATTAATTTAGCACGATAAGGAACAAATGACTATTTTTTTTAAATGAGTATGTTTTAATTGAAATAAAACATTTTTGAAAATTAATCAATAACAAATAAATTACTCAATTAGCATATATAGAATATACACAATATTTATAAAATGTAAGAGGAGATAAATCGCCATCTTATTTGAATATTTAAATTTTAAAATTGACAAGAAATGCATTGATTAAATATAAAATGTGTTCAAAGTTAAAATAAATTCTACCAAACATGCATCGAGAACAATTTAGATGTTAGAAAATACTGACTTATTTTAATATTATTTTATTTAATAACATTAGAAATCCAAAATATATGTTTTGATGACACCAGAACATTACATCTCTCAAATTGGTTACTCAAAGCGCACACATTTATTTTGTATGTTATATGTTTGATCAATTCTGACAATCACAATTTATCTAACTATTACAAAAAATGTTTGGTTTTAAATTAGTAAAGCGCTTGACATTGACTACTGCTTTTTCTAAACATGGCTATGTTACTTACGTTATTTGTATAAACAAAAAATATTTAATTTAGATTAAATTAGATGGGGGTGAGAGCGAAGTTGAAAGAATCGACGACTTCAATTGTGTATTAAACTCTACCCCGTCAAGCAAAGCTGCTTACAGTATCTTGCCAAACGCTAGCGCCTTCTTCGATTTCCCTAATAAAGCTACTTACAGTGCCCTGCCAAATGCTAGCGCGCTCTTTGATTGCCGAATCGACGTTAATAGAACACAGCCACGATTTACCTACACTTCACTGTCGCTCCCAGTGTGTACTGGAGGAAGGTAACTAATTCTTTTACTA
The DNA here is from genome assembly GCA_023055425.1 of Linanthus parryae. Classification (NCBI taxonomy): domain Eukaryota; kingdom Viridiplantae; phylum Streptophyta; class Magnoliopsida; order Ericales; family Polemoniaceae; genus Linanthus; species Linanthus parryae. The sequence goes on from JALGPY010000002.1 coordinate 72,648,401, forward strand.
AATGGCTTAACTATTCTCTTTCCCCAATGTCTATCTCTGGTTTCGTTCTTTGTTTCATGAAATTGTCTTGCCTGCTGCCTTCTTCAATTTCCCAAAGAAAGCTACTTACGGTGCCCTACCAAACGCTAGCGCGCTATTTGATTGCATGCCGAATCCACGTAAATAGAACACGGCCTCGATTTGCCTACACTTCACTATCGCCCCCAGTGTGTAATGGAGGAAGGTAACTAATTCTTTTACTAACTATTCTCTTTTCCCAATGTCTATCTCCGGTTTCGTTCTTTGTTTCATGAAATTGTCTTGCTTGCTACATAGTTGAAAGCTTGAACTGACTAATGGTATATTCCAACAATATAGATTGTCATCCAGTCCTTAGGGGATTAGCAAAATTTATGGGAAAAATTTTTCTCCTAGAATTTAAGTTTTTCGTTTAGAAGTAGTTATAGGGTATCTCAATTTTGATGGGCCAAGCACACCTGTAGCACTAAGCATTCACAAATACTATCAACTTAAACCCTTATATTGGCAGAGCAAGCGATGATTGACTAAAAGATTTTGTATCATAACAAGCATATGAGCCCTGTGATAATTAACTAACTGGAACAATTCTTTGATTGAGTCCAACCATCAAATTATATGTCTTTATTTAGTTGCTGCATACTTGACATATTTCTATGTTTACTATCCGCCGTGATTAGTCAAAGCCTTGCTCATAGTACGTGATTTTCTAATATGTTGCTCTGGAAGTTCGATTTTCATACAATTGCATGACATCTGATAGATCCCTTGTACAACGTGAATACCACCTTAATAGAACGAGGCCGAGATTTGTCCACTGTGTAATTTGCCACGAGTGAGGATGGAAACTAATTATTAGCCTATATTTCTAGACTGTTCTCTTTTCCATGACTACTTTGGGTTCATAAAATTACATGTGTTTTTTAAATAGTTGATGTGGCTCTAAACTTAACTCTTTGTACTCAACTCATACAATTTTCAGTTTCTCATCATTATTTTCAGATTCAAAAAGCTTAAATTTAACATTCCTGGGGTTATAGAAGAAGCTAATGTTAAGGATGCATGAATTCTACTCAAACTGCAGGCCAAACGAGGTCAGAAATGCATCAGGGCCAGCAGCAAGACCCGCCGTCTATCAGGGATCACCCAGCTACATGTTACACTACGCCACACTCTTTCTCTATCCATAGTCAAAATTCAGCAGGCTTGCCTTCAAGAAATTGTGAGATTACAGCTTCAAAACAAGCTAGATCAAATAGACGTATCATAATTTCTCATTACCAAGGGCCAGATAGGGCGACATTATTTTGCAACAAGATGTTGTAGAAGATGGCTTAGTGATTGATGAGGTACGTCATCTTACGCATGAAGCTAAAAATGTGCTAATAGATTGTGCTGGATGTTCATGTTTTATTAGTATAATGCTATACTAACCACAAAAATGTTGAAATTTATAGCTTTGGCCATGATAGGTGAAACTATTTTTTTTTTTGTAATTTAATAAATAATGAGCATACAGTTTTCTAATTGTGTGAAATCTATTCGAGCATGCATCCCTTACTATGCCAACACCTTTCTAATTATATTTGGCCTTCCTTCTTTTTATCTTTTTAAATTAGGTGAAGGAATTATTACAGTGTCGATTTATTTCTGCATCTGAGGCATGCTGGAGAATACTAGGATTTGACATTCATTATCGAGACCCAGCTGTTAAAAGATTATCATACCACCTCAAGGATCAACAACCTGTCACCTTTCAAGATGATGATTACTTGGACCATGTTTTGGATAGGCCAAACACTGCGAAAACTATATTCAGAGAATGGATGACAGCCAATAAAACTTATGAAGCTGCTCGAGAACTGATATATATTGATTTCCCTACGAAGTGGGTATGGCACAGAGATACGCAAGAGTGGAAGCCAAAAAAATCAGGGCGCTGCATTGGCCGTGTTTATAATGCTCATCCAACAAGTGGTGAATACTTTTATCTGAGGATGCTTATTATTATTATCAAAGGAGCAAGGATATACAAAGAGATAAAAGCTGTGAACGGTGTCCGATATCATACTTACAGAGCTGCATGCTATGCTTTAGGACTACTGGACGATGATAAAGAATGGGATGACGCTCTTAGTAAAGCCTCAATTTGGGCATCCGGAAAAATACTAAGAGAGTTATTTGAAACAATACTGATGTATTGTGAGGTGGCTGATCCTTATGCTTTGTGGGAAAGAAATTGGAGATTACTGGCCGAACCGTATGCTTTGTGGGAAAGAAATTAGAGATTACTGTCAGAAGACATCCTGCCTACACAAAGGCGAATATTGCAGCATGAAACCTTACAACTCAACGACCAACAATTACAAGGTTATACGTTGTATGAGATTGAAGAGGTATTGATGCAAAATGGTCGATGCTAAAAGAGTTTGAGCCAATGCCTTTTCCAGATATGCTTCTCCTTAGAGAAAGCAGCAATAGGTTAATCCAAGAAGAACTTCAACATGATAGGGAGGCATTGGGAATGGAACATGTCAAGCTATTTAACGTCCTGAACTCACATCAGAACCATGAGGTATCTGATTGTTTCAGTTCAGTTCTATTTTCATTACTTCATGCATAGTTACTTTTTGAATAGTTACTTTATGGCCCCTTGGTCTCCATACCCCACATCGCTCAGATTGAGATATTTATTCCTCTAGAAAATCATAGATATCGAGATCATCACTTCGGCCAAGATATTGAGATTGTTTGAGTAACTATGTATCAACCCATGAATTATCCAACCAACCAAACTTCTGATTTTGAAATATTGATTCGGCTATGGTAGGGATAAAACAACCCAAAAGAAATTAATATTACTTCCAAAAGCTAATACTATATCTACGGATGTCAACAACTTATCCAATATTGTAAGTATGTATGAATTACAATTCCATGCATGACAATTCGATTAAACATGCTAGCATGGACTGATTTCAATTCAATTAAATGTGTTGGCACTTACTGCTAATGTTATCTTTTCTTTTGTTACATTTACGAAGGACAATGATGACGTTGCTTGGTCAGGAGTGTCATGAATCTGTCCAAACCCATGAAAATGAAACAAACAACCAGTTCAAACGCAATAGTAGCTGCAACCGATGCGAAAGAATCATCTGACAATGTACGTGTACCTTACTTTCTAACCCATCAGCTGATTAGCGGATACAGTGCATTTGGATAATTACCGTTGCTGCGTTCACATGCGGGACCAAGAAACACCTTTGTCGTACAGTCTCAAAACTACTTCCAAGAAAGCCAGCCAGAGGAAACGGACCAATCAGATAATTGACACTGTTAGTGCACTATCATTCTAATGTGATGGAATCGGTAACCGAGAGTGCTCTTTTTGAAATCTCTCATTCATTCATTACATTTGTATGCAGGACGATGACGTTACTAGAACACCAAAAAAAAAAGCGAACTATAAATTCTAAAGCAACTACAACTGCAAACAATACTATCGCAATATCTGATACTGTTAGTACAATTCTTAGTTTATTCCATCACACGATCTAAAACCGTTGAACTTGAATTCACACCTTACATTGCAGGAACAGGATAAACTGACATTGAAGATGCTCCCCAAAACTCGGTCTAAAAAAAAACAAAATAAAAGCCCATTATCTCGTAAAGAATTGGCAACACCAACAACGGCGACCGATCTATCTGATACTGTGTGTATGACTTCATTTTATTTCTACACAATTGTTATCATACACCTCTTTTCTTGAAAACATTTTATAAAATTTATCGCATGATGAGGATGCCGCTTTGTTGGGGAACACAACAGATGAAGAGATCATACCAACTGCAACTGGAGAGAATCAGATATCCGACAATGTAAGTATAGTTTCATCTTAAAAACATTACACCATTAACCTATAACGCGGATCTTGGAAAATGACTTTTGCCAATTTTAACCAAAGGATACAAATATCAGTTGATAGGCCAATTTTCCCGAAAAAAAAAACAAAAAAGGAAATTGATCATTACATGTATTAGCCAACACAACAATAAAAGAATGACACATCTTTCCCTAAACTACCCAGTTCGAAACTGACAATTTTCAGCATTTACATACAGGTTGGGGATAGTTGTGACAGCCCACCCAAAGACCAGTCAAAGCATCGCGAGAAGAAAGAAAAGCCATGTAAGATAACAAAACATACTAAATCTCAGAAAAATGACGTCGCTAACGTGGCAAGTACACACACTTTATATGTAAACAATACTTTGTTCATATGGGAGCTTCAATTAACATGCTAACATCAAGAGCTTCACTTAATAACATGCCAACTTCAATCTTTCATTCATTTAGGCTATGGAGACAGGAACAAACAAAACACTTACGCTGGACTATCAAAGTGACCTGAAAAAACCATTGCGAAGAGCCACCAAAAGAATACGGACATTGAGTTTAAAAGCACATGAAGCCTTGAAAGATGTTTCTCCCACATTTTTAAAGACAGCATAAAAATGGCAAATTCCACGAGTCAGATGTGTCTTCTCTATGACTACAGGCGAAAGTTGGGACAAGTTAGCCACATCGTCACATATTTCTGTATTTTTAACATGTTGTGCAGAATGAAATTTCTTAGTTTGATCCTTCACGGGGAACACAAAACATTATCTTAAGTTATGTGTGAACGAACTGATATCCAACAGTACTACCAGTTCGCAACGAGCCGCCCGCGCGAAAGCGTGGGGTACTGTCTAGTTGTTTATAATATTTGTTCTTGTTTGTTTGGGGCTCGTTCCTCTTTGGTCTTTGGTTTTTTGTAAGACAATGTTTTTTCACTCTAATGAAGTTATTTGTTTTGGAAAAAAAAATAAAAAATATGTAAAGGCATATGAGGCAGTGTTTCTTATGATCAGAAGTGTTATGATACTCATATTATATAGGTCATAGTTTTATTATATTTAGACCTAAAGGTATAGTCGTACCTAAAATCATGTGTATAGACTATATATAGGGTGCATGTACATTCTTAAGTCAAGTTGAACATCAACTATTCTATTTCTCTCACTTTCGTATCATGGAATCAAAGCTAAAACAATTTTAGGGTTTCGTTTCAGTTCTTGTTTCGTTTATTTCTCGGTTTTGGTTGATCGTTCGTGATTTTTTTGTCCGAGAAGTTTCTTGTAGACTATATAAGTCCTAATTTAGCATACATCACTTTGAATCTGATAGTTTTTCTCTCTCTAGAATGACGGAGAGTAATTCCTTCACGTTTCCGCAACCTCCTCCACCGACGAATTCTGTTGAATCGCCGGAGAAACTTTTCCGATTCCAAGCCAGCTTCAAACGTCGATTTTTTTTGCTGGTACTGCCTCTGATGAAGACGAATCAGTTACTGGAAATAGATAGTTTCGTGATGCTCTGTTGCAGCCACACCCCAAGGGGATCTATGTGGCGGACGAGGAGAATCCGTTTGGGGGATGATCTCTTGGTTGATAACGATGCTACCGGAGTGGTTTCGGAGATCACTGAAGATGGCCGGATCTCTGTGAAAATTACCGGAGCTAAGCTTCAGAAGCTGCATCTTCCATGGATCCGTGCTTTGGTGGTGCGATTTATGGGGAAGGAACCGTTGTATCATGTGCTTCATGATCGATTAACGGCACAGTGGAAGCTCAGATATGGATTTGAGCTTACTGATCTGGATAATGGATGCTATTGCGTTCATTTGTTGTGTAACGAAGATTATGAGCATGTGCTACTTAATGGTCCTTGGATGGTTCAGGGCTGCTATCTCACTGTTCAACGGTGGACGCCGCACTTCGGTCCATTTGGGCCGGCGGTTACTTCCACTCCGATCTGGATTCGGCTTCGAGGTTTGCCGGTGGAGTACTTTGAGGAGGAAACACTGATGGATGTTGGAGCTAACTTTGGCACGACGATTAAGGTGGATTGGTATACGATTGCTGCTACTCGAGGTAAATACGCTCGGATCTGTGTTGAAACAGATCTCCGGCGAAGCTTAATTCCGGAAATTTGGGTTAAAAATAAGAAGATACCAGTTGAGTATGAAGGATTAGGGGTAATTTGTTTTGATTTTGGCGTTTATGGCCATCATCGAGAGAATTGCTCGAAGCACACCTCTGTTCTTGATGAACCGTCACCGGTGGAGGAGATAGATTCGTCCATAGGTATGACGGAGAAGGGGAACACCTCATCGGAGCCGGGGTCGGGGAATTTGTCGACTGATGCTTCGGAGAAGGAGGCTAGTTTGGGCCATGGATGATTGCGGTCAAAAATAAGAAGAAGAATCGGAACCCTACACCTGGCAAGGGTGATGATATCCCTGCTGCACCAGATAAGGCGAATGGGGTAGCTGGAGGATCAAGATTTGGTGCTCTCTCATCATTGGGAGGTTTTTGTGGTAGTGGTACGACTGAACGCACTAGATCTCGTCCTTTCAATGGACATCTGGATGCTGAGGTGGCTAAGCGTTCGGTCAGCCAAGCCAATAAAAGCCAACCACATGGAGGCTCAGGTAAGGCTGGTTTTAATAACCCGAAAGGTCGCGGGTCGGGTTCGGTTGCTAAAGGCAAGCAAGCGGTCAACCCTAATTTCAGAACCCCCCTCGGTGCTATAGACATGAATAATTTTTCGGCGTTTAATTGCAGCAGTTTCGCGGCTGAGGGCAATTCGCGCTCTAAGGGAGGTTCTGACGCCGGGTTATTCGCCCAACGAGGGTTCACAGCGGAATCAACAAAGAAAAGGGTAAAGAACTAGGGCACGGAGCTCTCTAGAGTTCTGAAAAATTCAATAATCAAAGTCTGACCAAAAATTACCCGCAAGCCTGGTATAAATAGCTCAAAACATATAATTTTGCCAAAAGTAACAAAATCTCAAAAACAATCATAAATTAAAGTCCTAAACAAAATAAAGACTCATCAAAAGAATTCACCCAAATTTTGACCTCCTAATTAGTGAAATAAATATTACCAAAAATGAAGAAACGCTGATTTGGACCCCTAAATGGCCGAATTTGACCAAATCAGGGCGGTGCCGTGATAAATTACGGGTTCGTTTTAGAACGTCGTTTCCACTCAGAATTATGTATGGTTCGACCCAAATCTCGCATCCTTCAATTCTGCCTCTGATTCTGCGCTTTGACCGAAACTGCTTTTCTGGACGCGACTGATTAATTCCCCAATTTTGTCCTGCATCAGTCACCCCCTCTTCAAAAGAACTCGTCCTCGAGTTCAATATAGACACATGAATGGAAGTGTCCACCAAGAACAGATCACAATAAAACGATGGCGGTTTTATCGGAACGATGAAAAACTTATCTAATTCAACTGCAACCTCTTCAAATCCATCTTCATCTTATTCATTATCTCCAATAATAATACTCGATGGAAAAAATAATGGAGATGAATCTGAAATTACCTCAACTTGAACAGAGACATCGGAATTGACCTCGCATTCCTCCAATTCATGGTAGCGAAGTGCGAAACTGGTCGCGTCTGACAGCTCTGCCTCGGCTGTGTCATGTGCGAAACTGGTCGCGTCTGATAGCTCTGCCTCGCCTTCGTCTCCATAATCATCGTAAACGGGAGGTTTTGTCCAATCCACTTCGCGTTCACATGAATTTGGAATAAGCTCATAAAAAACCGCATCACGGAAAATATGCTCGATTGGTAACATACCCGACGAATCTGGAACATATGTCTTCAAACTCGCTCCTCCATAACGCTCGGTCCAACCACCGGAATCACCGTCGTAGCGGATCTCGAACGCGGGCTGCGAGTCTTGATCAAAGGTCTTGCAATCCTTCAATTCCCGTGCCGCTAAGTGTCGAGTTAAATCTGCAACTTGCTGCTGCAAATACCGCACCGCAAGGCTATGGGTTAGGTCTGCAATTTGCCTTTGCAAATCTTGTATCATCATAACGTCCTGGACGTTACGTCTCCGTTGGGGGGCTTCCTCAGCTGGAACCTGCCCGCAGCCGCCAGGACGTCCACGCACCATCGTTGATGATGATCTTCCTCCCAAGTCGAACTTGCTCTGATACCAAACTGACGCCGGGTTATTCACCCAGCGAGGGTTCACAGCTGAATCAACAAAGAAAAGGGTAAAGAACTAGGGCACGAAGCTCTCTAGAGTTCTGAAAAATTCAATAATCAAAGTCTGACCAAAAATTACCCACAAGCCGGGTATAAATAGCTCAAAACATATAATTTTGTCAAAAGTAACAAAATCTCAAAAACAATCATAAATTAAAGTCCTAAACAAAATAAAGACTCAGCAAAAGAATTCACCCAAATTTTGACCTTCTAATTAGTGAAATAAATATTACCAAAAATGAAGAAACGCTGATTTGGACCCCTAAATGGCCGAATTTGACCAAATTAGGGCGGTGCCCGTGATAAATCACGGGTTCGTTTTAGAACGTCGTTCAATTCTGCCTCTGATTCTGCGCTTTGACCCAAACTGCTTTTCTGGACGCGACTGATTAATTCCCCAATTTTTTCCTGCATCAGGTTCCAAATTTGGTGGTCCTATGTCCATTTTGACTAGGTCGGGGATGATTTCCCCTCAAGAAACTCCGGTGTTGAACCGACCTCAATCAGTAGTTTCCCAATGAATGTTATTTCATGGAATTGCAGAGGTATTGGCAATCAAGCGACGGTACGATCAGTTTTAGATCTTTGTCACTTTTATAGTGTTGCTGTTTTGATTATTCTTGAGCCAAGGGTGGATGGTAGTCATGCTAAGGCTTTGTGCAGTAGGTGCTGCTTTGATAAGCTTCATGTTGAGGAGGCCATAGGTTTTTCTGGAGGAATTTGGATTCTTTGGAATAGTCAAGTCTTAGATTTGTGTGTGATTGCTTCTAATTTTCAAGTTGTTACCTGCATTGTGCAGAATTGTCACCAGACTCTTTGGCTTTTGACTGCAGTTTATGCTAGTCCTATTAGTGCTAAGAGGGAGGATATTTGGGTTCAATTGAAGTACATTGCCACTACTCATGATTTATTCTGGCTGCTGTTGGGTGATTTTAATCAGGTGTTGGCTTCTAGTGAGAAAAAGGGAGGGGGGGGGGGAGAGGAGTCTCTTATAGAAATTGCAGATCATTTGTTGATTGTTTAGATGTTTGCTCTCTCCAAGATTTAGGGTTCTCTGGGCCAGCCTTCACCTGGTCCAATTCTCAAACTAGAAGGGTGATTAGGCAAAGAATAGATAGAGCTTTCTGCAACAACAGGTGGAGATTGAAGTTTTCTGAAGCTTTAGTCAAGCATCTTGTTAGAAGTAACTCTGATCATCATCCAATTTTAGTGGATTTGCAAGGGCTTCCTCTTCCTGCTGGGAATGTTAAGCCTTTTAGAATGGAGGTGGCATGGTTTCTTGATCCTAGCTTTAGTGACATTGTCTCTAAGCAAAGGTCTGGCTGGATTCCTTTTGCTCTTAGAGTTCAGGGGTTTACCTCAGAGGTCAGGCATTGGAATGTTAATTGTTTTGGGAATATTTTTCAGAGAAGAAAAAGTTGAGAGCTAGGATTTTGGGAATTCAAAGGGCTCTTGCACTTGGAGATAATCCCTTTCTTCACAGGTTGGAGGCTGAACTTCAAGAGCAGTTCAACACTGTTTTACTTCAGGAAGAGATTTTTTGGTTTCAAAAAGCTAGATTGAATAAGCTTTTGCTTGGTGACAAGAACACCAGATTCTTCCACCTTACCACAGTGGCTAGAAGGAGGAGATACAAGATAGCCATGATTAAGCTGGATTCTGGAGCTTGGTGTGAGGATGTTAATCAGCTTAAGAAAGAGGTGTCTGGCCATTTTTTGAAACTGTTTGCTGATCCTGATCCTGTTCTGAGGCTTGGTTTTCATTGGTTGGGTAATGTACTTTCTGATGCGGACATTGATTCTCTCACTTTACCAATTACTACTACATAGGTGCACAAGGTGGTTTTTGATACGGGTGCTTACAAAATCCCTGGTCCTGATGGACTTCCTCCTGTTTTTTATCAACATTTTTGGGAGCAGGTTAAAGACAATGTCTGCAATATGGTGTATGAAGCTCTTCTCTTGGGAAAGCTGCCTCTTGGAATTAATCAGACTTTGATTGCTCTGATCCCTATGGTTGAAAATCCTGTGTCTTTCAATCAGTTAAGGCCTATCAGCCTTTGCAATGTGGATCTCAAAATTGTCACTAAATTACTTACCCACAGGCCGAGACCTATTCTTAGAAAGCTGATTCATCCTCTTCAATTCAACTTTCTTCCTGGGAGACTGAGTAGTGATAATGTGATGATAGCTCAAGAAGTGTTGCATTGTATTCAACATAGGAAATCCAAGAAAGGTGTTGTGGCTATTAAGATTGATTTTTCTAAGGCTTATGACAAGGTTAGGTGGTCTACTCATGAGCATATTCTTAGATGTATTGGCATTCCTGCTAATTGGGTTAAGATAATTATGGATTCAGTCTCCACTACCTCCTATAGAGTTATTTGGAATGGTGAACAATTAGATGAATTTCTTCCTCAAAGGGGCTTAGGCAGGGTGATCCCTTGTCACCCTACTTATTTCTTCTTTTTATGGAATGTTTGGCTCAAAGGATTCAGATGGTTGTTGAACAGGGTTTATGGAAAGGTGTTAAAATTGGAAGAAGTGGGGTTGCTATTACTCATCTGTTCTTTGCAGATGATCTGTTGTTGTTTGGAGAGGCTACCACCCAGCAAATGGACACTAAACAAAGTTTTGGAAGAGTTCTGTTTGGACACTGGTCAAGCCATTAGCCTGGAGAAGTCCAAGCTTTATGTTGCTCCTTGTGTTAACAAGGTGATTGCTAGGAATCTGAGTGACTTGCTGGGTATTAACCTTACTTCTGAGTTAGGGTTCCATCTGGGTGTCCCTCTTATTCACAATAAATGGAATAAGACTACTTTCCAATTTCTTGTGGATAAAGTTCAAAAGAAGCTTGCTGGTTGGAAGCCTCCCCAGCTTTCTCTAGCTGGTAGGTCTGTCTTAATCAACACTGCACTTCAGGCTCTTCCTACTTATGTTATGCACTCTACTGTCTTGCCTAAGTCCATCACTTCTGAGGTGGATAAATTTTGTAAAAAATTCTTATGGGGCAGCTCTGGGTCTCATTCTAAACTTCCACTTATCATCTGGGATTCTGTTACTACTAGTAAAGATAGAGGAGGTTTGGGTTTCAAGAAGCTGGATTTATTCAACAAAGCTCTTCTTGTCAATGCTGGGTGGAGAATCATCTCTTCTGATGACTCTGATTCTTCTCTCTGGGTTCAAGAAATGAAGAAGAGGTATGGTTCTCCTTTTGCTTCTAATGCTTGTAACCCTTCTCATTCTAGGGTTTGGAAGCATATAGTTAAAAGTATGAAGGCTGCCAAGAGTGGTTTTGGTAAGCTTGTTGTTACTGGCACTTCTACTCTTTTTTGGGTAGATAAATGGCTTGGTGATTTCAGATTTATGGATGTGGTTATGGGTTCTCTTTCTGATGAAGACTTACTTTGCAAAGTGGCTTCCTATTGGCATTCTGATTCTGGTTGGAATCTCTCCTCTCTTTCTGCTCTTTTGCCTTCAGTGTTTATTGACTTGTTGAACACTGTTACTTTAAAAGATGAACAGGAGGGTGGTGATGGATTTGTTTGGAGGGGGTCTGATTCTGGGAATTTCTCTGTGGCTAGTGCTTATAAAGTGCGTGTTGACTCTGATTCTTCTGCTATTTTTGATCCTGGTTGGAAGAAGATGTGGAGATGTCCTGGTTATCAGAGATGGAAGCTTCTCCTCTAGTTGATTAGGCATGAAAGATTGCTCACTCAGGACTTAAAGAGGAAAAGAGGTATTATCCAGTGCGCTAATTGTCTTTTTGTCATAATTCTGTGGAAACTACTCTTCATGCTCTGAGGGATTGTAGTTGGATGGCTACTATTTGGAAGAAGTTGGTCAATCATGATAAGTGGGATGATTTTTTCAATCTCAATATCTTTGACTGGGTTGATAGAAATCTCTCTGAAAATTGGGGGAAGGAGGTTGTGCTGGATTGGAATTTGATCTTTTTAGCTACCTTGAGCTATGGCTGGATGTGGCACAACTTTAGAATTCATAAGTATGATTTTAGGGTCCCTAACCTCCCTCATGAGTTAATTATAGCTCAAGTTAGGAGACTTCAGCATGAAGTTAAGATTCTGCCATCTGGATCATCCCAGTTCCTATTATTGTCAAGTGGAATGCTCCTCCTTTGGGCTCTTGGAAATTGAATGTTGATTGTAGCTGCAGAAATTCTAACACTTTCATGTCTATTGGAGATGTCTGTAGAACTTCTGATGGTGCTTGGAGTTGGGGTATGCAGAGAAGAATTGTTGTAGTGTCCATTCTTCAAGGTGAGTTGTGGGCAATTTTGGATGGTCTTTGTAGTGTGTTGGAGTTCAATCAATTTGGTATTGTTGTTGAATCTGACTCCTTGGTTGCTGTTGAGCTGATAAAGAAAGGTAATGATAAGCACCAATTCTGGAATTTGATCAAGAGAATCAGAGAGTTGCTTGCTGCAGTTGATGGATCCTTGGCCTATGTTTGGAGGGAATGCAATGCTGTTGCTGATCTGCTAGCTAGGAGCTGTATTAGCTTGGATTTTGATAAGTTGTTATTGTTTTCTCCTCCTATTCAGTACCAGAAGCTTCTTATGTTTGATAATGTTGGTGCTGGTACTGTTAGGGTGGTGTTTAGGTTTTTTACCTCCTTGTTTTACCAAAAAAAAGTTTCTTTTGGACTGCTCCTGAATCAACCGACTCCGATCGTCAACGAATCTCACCACTACCGCCAATAGACGCAGAATTGCTTTCCGCGTTAGCCCAAAGAATTTGCCTCAAACACAACAACGACAGCCCACACACGCCTCCGAAAAGTGCTATTTTGCCGCCCGTCAAGATCCACAAGCACACACCCTCTCAACCGGCTCTGGGCATCCGCTCAGCTAATTCGACTCGTCATGGCTTCGGTTCGGCTAGATTTAACCAGAAACTTCCTTCGGCCCGTCTTGAGCCATCAACTTCTGTGCGGATCGTGTTGAAGCCGTCCACTTCCTTGTGAGCCACAACTAGCTAGTGTCATTATTCCATCCCTTTGTTCCATTCCAGTTGGTGCCGCAGTACCGGTCTGCACGCTTTGACCGATCATTTTGACTCAATTTTGCTTCGCATTTGAACCGGATCTCACCGGTTCCTAAGGTTTTTCATCACTGAATTCATTTGCGGAATATGTTTTGTAGAATTTGACTATTTACTACCATTTCATGGCAATTTTTGATTGGTCACATATTTAACCAACCCTCCGATCTATTTTCTTTCGCTCCGTTTTGGACATTTTCTCAATGCTTACCCAAGGTTTTTGGGCCTCCTAAATCCAATTTTACAGCGCTTTTGGTTAGATTTGGTCTATTTCTTGTTGGTTCTTGACAAATTATAGTTTCTTACTTATACTCTGGTTATTTGAGTTGTTATTCTCTGGGTTTGCTGATTATTATACATCACTGCACGTTGCACTCACTGTCACAAGCAAGGACACAAGCTTCCCCACTACCCTATTCGATGTTGTCTATATTTTGAGATAAAAAATTCAGGTCACTTCTTGTATGATTGTCACGAACAGTCCAAATTGCAGGGAAAGTCTAGCCCCGCTATTGCTTATCCTCTTGGTGATTCCTCTTATAAACCCACAAAGACTTCATAACCTGAATATGCTATGCTTATACAACATCTTCTGGAGTTGATACTAAAGCAAGAACCTCACGCTTTTCTCTCTACCACATCTGTCAAAAAGTCTTGGTACTTTTAATCGGGATTTTCTAATCATATTGCTTCTTATTCTACATGCTATGCTTATATATCATCTCCTGGATTTTATACTGAAGCAAGAACCTCATGCTTCCCTCTGTACCACCTCCTATTCAAAGTCTTGGTACAATCGGGATGTTGTAATAATATAACTTCTGATTCTACATTGTTTAGTTCGCAAACAAATGCACCATAGATTTCAACTATTCATACAGCTGGCAGCGCACGCATTTGAACCGCTCATAAGCGGCATATTTCCTTACGATAACTTGTTACTTTTGGCTGCTTGTTTGGTTCCTTCTCACTCTGAATATAGTATTTATTGGTCAGATATGTGAACCTGAATTTGATGTGAAATTTCCAACTAACGGGTGCTGTGTGCAAGATCCAGAAACAGGGAAGACACTCGGAGCTGGTCGGAAAAATGTTTGTTTATGAGCTATAGTTTGAAGCTTCTGCCTTCCTTTGTGACCCAGCATGATGCTTTTGTAAGATCACATGTATCACCATCTCGTAGTCTTTGGCATTCCAAGCTTGGCCATACTTCATATGGTGTTTTACGTAAGCTTGCTTCTAGTCGAAGCCTTCGTCCGGTTGAAACTTGAAAGTGAACATTTTGACTGTCTTCCATGTCAGTTAGCAAACCAACCAGCATTTCCCTTACCTAAGAGTCAATCCTTCTCTTCAACTCCTTTTGATTTAGTTCATTATGATGTTTGGGGGCGTTCCCCACATGCAACCATGGGCGGTTCTAGATTCTTTATTATCTTTGTTGATGACTTAACCCGGTATACTTGGATATATATCATGAAAACCTGTTATGAGCTACCTCAGATTTATCATGCATTTGCGAAAAAACCAGCTTTCTCTTCCCATCCAAGTCTTTTGAGCTGATAATGGAGGAGAATACACAAACACTTAGTTTCTTGCGAGTATTCGTAGTCAATGGACTCTTTCAAAATGCTCGTGCCCTGGTACTTCTAAAAAAAAAATTGTCGTGAACGTAAGCATCGCCACATACTTACTCTGTACTTCCCTTTCTCATATCTTCCCCTTGGCCTAAAGGTTTATGGGGGTAGCTCCTCTCACTGCTGTTTATACAATAAATCATGTTCCAACTTCCACTATACATAAAATGACACCCTATGAGAAGTTTTATGGTGTGCATCCTGATTATAAACCACTTTGTGTGTTTGGATGTGTCTGTATTTTTTTCCTACAGCCTCACAAACACATAAGTTGGAAACTAGTTCTCGCGTATGTTGTTTTCTTGGTTATGGCATTGAACACAAAGGGGATCATTTCTGCGACGCAGTCTCCGACCACCTTCGCATCTTTCGACATGTGGTCTCCCGAGTAGACATGATGTTCTCATGCATCTCATCGTTTCATTCATTGAACTTGGTGGATAATCGTGCCTTCACCGATCTGGCTTACGTTCTCTTTTTTGAGGATTCAATGATAACTCCCAGAAAGGAGTTATATATTGAGCTTAATTGAGAAAAAACTGTAGAGTTTTCTTGAGTTTTGAGCCGGTTTTAGCACTAAACGTCTCGGTATTGCACACAACATGCAATTGAGCTAATATCGGGATTCGAGTATTTTATACATTAGTTTCACATATATATATTTGGATATGATCGCGGGTTTGTTCATGTTGTCTTTACAGGAACATGTCCGGGAAGTGCGTTGGGATAAGTGCCGAGACAGAACCAGGTTTGCCTCGGGAAAAGTGCAGAAAATGCTAGGGTCAGAATTTGGCCGAGGCTGGTATAAGGGAGAGCGAAACAGAAAACAGAAAGACCGGAGGAAAAACAGGCAGTGAAAACCGACCGAGAAAGCTGAAAACGCCAGAAACGAGAATGACCAGTATACACTCAGTTGACAATATCTTGAGTTCTATTTGGAATTTTGAGTGAGGCCAGCGGCAGAAGAAAGTAGATGTCAAGGGCTTCCTGAAAACAGGTCATGATGCTGAAACGGAGTCCGACCGAAAAATCGACCCATGCACAAGCGTGGGTCCCAACCAGGACACACCCAAGCGTGAGTCCATGACCAACCCACGCCCAATCGTGGGTCTCGGTTCCCGGTGTTCGGAGTCGTTTTCAGTTATTTTACATTCAGACACTAACTGGTCGATTTTCAGGGCAGTTTTGAGCCAAGGGTGTTCTGATAATTTTTACATGGGGCCCGGGTTTTCAGAGTCGATTTCTGAGTTTGTCACCCAAATTCAGTGAGCAATTTTCCTATGACCAGATTAAGAATTGGGCATAATTTGGGGCGGTTTTGAACCAGGGGTATTTTGGTTATTTTGACAAGTTTCGGGACAAAATGCAGGCGAAAGTTTCTGGAAGCTTCCAGACTCGGATTCTGAGGAGGTTACAGGATTTTGACAGGAAGACTTTTTCTGAGACGGTTTCGAGCCCAGTGGCAGTTTTGTAAATTTCGGGCAACTTTATGGAAACTCGTGCAGTATAAAAGGAACCTCAGCCCAACAGTATCAAAATCGTAACACTCATTCGGAGGCCGCTTTGGGGAAGGATCGTCACCAGATTTTGGATTATTTGTTTGATTATCTATTTCTCTCTCTCTCTCTCTCTCTCTCTCTCTCTCTCGTTATAAAAAAAAGTATCATCGTTATTATGTCAGTTTTTAGTAATTAAACTTTTACCTATGTTCTCGGTGAAACCTAGGGTTTTGTACTCAATATCTAGTTCTGTTTTCAACTATGGATTCATGATCTTAGGATCTTAATATCAGCAGTTTTTATTCGTTATTTTGTCTTTGATTTTACTGTTTATGCATGATCAGAGTAGCTAACCAGGATTGCTACAGTCTCGACCGGGTAGGTGAAAACGGCTGGTTAGGGTTAGGAAGAGAAGACAGAATTTAGCCCCTTACCCCGATGGACCAAACAGAAAAGGGGAGATAGGACTAGCCTAAAAACGTTTGACCAACTGTTAGCGGTTTGCACCGAGGCCTTTAGGACATGTTAGAAACCCTAGCAGACTTTAAACGAGACTGCAAATTTAGTTAGCTTAACAAGGGCCGAAAATCTGCGGAATTATGATAACGTGTAAGAAAATAAAAGATAATGCACAAATGGTACGTGACACGGATAAGTGAATGCTGTGTGTTTTGATATCGAAAAAGAACGAAAAATTGAAGAGACCCTAGGGGATCCCGGGACCTAGTACCTTGAACCCTAGTTTTACAACACTCAATATTATTCAGAAAAACATAAAAAAGATTTACTTTTCAATATTTACTTTCAGCACTTAGTAACCAAAATCTTAACTTATTCCTCCTATTTTACACCCTATCTTTTGAAACCGACTACGTAATAAAACCAGAAATAGTCCTCGTGGGAACGATAACCCGAGTTGAAATACACCCGGTACTAATTGATTCGTATACTTGCGACTAGCACGCTAATTTGCGCATCATTCATCTGAGGACTTTCATGGCATGCCGGCTCTACCAGAATCATTTTCAGAGATGACTTCCTCTCTTGGTGGATCCAATACCACCCTCGTTGAGCATAACATTGACCCTGATCCTCCAGTTCAACATTATGAGGACGATGTGCCCTCGGTTGAACCTACAGTTAATGATCCTATTGATCTTGTAGAAGAGATTACTGAACTCTCTCGCTCCACCAGAGAAGACCATACACGCTCGGTTTCATGAGTTTGTAATGAGTACATTCTTCAAAAATATGGAACCACAGTCGTATCAGGAGGCGAGGGTTTCTCCCATTGGGTAGGCACGATGGAAGAAGAGTTATATACTTTGGCAGAGACTAAGACTTGGGATCTCGTTCGGTTACCCCCGGGTAAACCTTGGTGGATTTCATATAAATATATAAGGTTAAGACTCTGTCAGATGGCTCTGTTGAAAGATATAAAGCCCGACTGGTAGGAAGAGGTTTTACACATGAAGTGTATATGCCACCTCCACCTGGTCTCAGGGTTTCTGGCTCACAATTATGTCGCCAGTGTCGCGCGTTATATGGTATGAAACAAGCCCCTCGGGCTTGGATTGATAAGCTTCTTTCCACAATTCTCAAGATTTGTTTCTTTTCTAGTGCATATGATTTATCTCTCTTCGTTTGTCATAAAAATTAGAATATCATCCTTCTACTGATCTATGTAGATGATATGATAATTATCGGGGATGATCTGGTTGGTAATCCTTGAATCACCACTTTGAGATAAAAGACTTGGGGCCACTCAGTTATTTCTTGGGTCTTGAGGTCACTTCAGATGTTGATGGATACTCTTTCACAGGCTAAGTATGCCTCTAATGTTATTGCTCGTGCATAACTGACTGATCAAAAGGTCGCCTCCACCCCTTTGGAGCCCAACCTGTTACTCCCTGGGAGGGTGAACTCTATCTGATCCTACTCGGAATTGAAAGATTGTTGGTAGTCTGGTTACATCACTGTCACTCGTCCCAACATAGCCTATGCAGTTCCTCAGGTTAGTCAGTTCCTAACTTCTCATTCCTCTACACATTATGCTGATGTTTTCTGGATTCTACGGTATGGGGAATGTACTCTGTTCCGTTGTCTCAATTATTCTACTCAATTTACACCAAAAATTACATGGGGTTCTAAGATGAAGACTGGGCTAGTGATCCGACAGACCATTTCTCTACCACTGGATATAGTTTCTTCTTGGGTGACTCACTTATCTCTTGTTGCAGAAAGAATTAAATTTTTGTTGCAGGGTCCTGTACAAAAACTGAGTATCGTGCATTGGCTGATGCCACACAATTGCTTGTTTGGCTTCGATGGTTACTAGCTAAAATGGGAATACCTCAGTATTCTGCTACTATGACATGTTATGCACCCGTAGTGTCATTCACAGTGATGTGTTCCATGCGAGGACAAAGCAAATTGAGATAGACTATCAATTTACTCGTCATCACCTTCATGCTGTCACCGTTCATCTAGAGTCCATAACTTCGGCCGATCAAACTGCAGACATTCACACGAACTCTCATCTGCCTCGACGTTTTTGTTAATTGGTCTCCAAACATCCGCTTATCACGATATCTACAGTTTGAGGGGGCTATTATGATACACATATTACAATATTGGTGATAATTTTATTATGTATAGACCTGGGGGTCTAGTCCTAATTAAAATCAAGTGTATAGACTATATATAAAACATATTATGTACATGTTCTGAAGTCAAGTTGAATATCAATTATTTTTCTTCTCTCACTTTCGTCGTATCAAGAACCGCCATATGCATTGAGCTACGTATACTAGTTTCCTTGTTGGCGACTTCGTGTGAAACGGTTACAACTTCTAGTTGCCAGGTTACAAATTCTTGTTGGCTACTTCACTTGAAACAGAAACCATTACAACTTACTCCTCATAGCTAATGTTTAACCGCCACTGTTTCTTAAGCCCTCCTTCCATGCTTTGTATAATCTTGGTAATTCAAGAACAGATCCTCTCTCTCTCTCTCTCTCTCTCTCTCTCTCTCTCTCTCTCTCTCTCTCTCTCTCTCTCTCTCTTTCTAAGGAAAGAACATTTTGATATCTCTCTCCCTCATTTATTACACATCACTCTCCTCTCTCTGTGGGGCCGTCAAATCAAACACAAACCCATTCTCAACCCCAGTCATGGAGAAGCGTGATGACACATGTTTAACCGCCATTGTTGCACAAGCCCACCTTCCATGCTCTGTATAATCTTGGTAATTGAAGAAGATATCCCCTCTCCCTCTCTTTCTAAAAAAATAACCTTTTGAGATCTCTCTCTCCCTCATTGAATACACATCAATCTCCTCTCTCTCTGTGGCCATCAAATCAAGCACATACCCATTCTCAACCCCCGTCATGGAGAACGAAAAAGATGACACCCAATACCCCAAGAAGTCTTCTAAATACAACATTATCGAGATGATTGGTGGGACCCATTGCACTAAAGTCTACAAAGCAAGATGTTTAAATAACTCATAGGAAGTGGTCATCAAATGCCTAATTGCAGAAGAAGCTGAGATTACAGCAATCCAAGAACTAGATGAATGACGTCTCCAATACGAAGGTCTGGAGAATCGCCTTTGCCCTTTTGTAGAAGACAACTCTCTTTGGCTTGTAATGCCTTACATTGAAGGTTATACATTGGATTGCGTCAAATCAAGCAAATACTAGTGACTATTGTGATCAAGAATCTTTCTCATAATGGTAACAGCGAAATACTAGTGACTATTGTGATCAAGAATCTTCTTGAATTTCTCTGTTTTCTCAAGGCTCGAGGAAGGGCGCACGGTAACCTCAAGCCAAGCAACATTTTGATAGTTTCGAATGGCTCGGTTAACGTTTTGGATATGGGCTTTGCGGGTGGGATAGTATCCAATGTTCATGCCGTGGGAAAGCTAGCCATGGAGCTCACTGATGGAAATAAATACTTCTCCCACAATTTCAAAGATTTGGTGGCTATGTTGGCCTCTTATGAGGAGAATTCATTTGTTCTTGAACAATTTTTCATCCACCCGTCGTTGAAAGATTGTGATGAAGACACAATTGGTCGTGTCAAGGAACTTTGTTGTCGATTGCAGTTTATTAAAGAGATGCTGATGGAAGACTACAACAACCTTGATGGAGAGGGCAAGATTTTAAGTGCCCCGGTCTTATTTGATGAATATGCTAGTGGTGCAAGATTTGAGTAAACTAAGATACATGGGAGATTAATCTACCCTATGTCACGGGATGCTTTTCACGACCTTCCCGTGCGGCACTTAGTGTCTTCAATTTCCTCTGCAAACACTAAGTCAGCCTACCTCACATCGTTAGTGGAAGATTAAGAACAACCGAAAGAGTATGAAGGAAAGAGAGCTTGTATTGCTTTAGAGAAGTAGAGATCTTACAACTCTTGGATGGTTTGGAGCAAATGAGCTCCTCTCTATTTATACAAGATCCTTCCTCCTTGGAAGGATCTAGAGATCTATCGATCTAACGAACATGATCAATTGGCCTAGAACCTTCCTACATGTTCTAGCCTAAGATATTTACAATGGAGGATTCTAGAGCCCGCTACACGAGGTTACATCCATAGAACTTGGGAAGCTTCTAGAATATGGACTATCAAATGGGCTAAAGTTGGCTAGGACATCCCCTAGGCCCAAGCTAGCATAACTCCAAGTGGGCTAAAGATGTCATGGGCAAGCCCAAGTCCAGAAGTTATCAAGTAAATAATGCGGCCCATGAAACATGTGTCTGTTATTAAGAGCTACATGGACACTAAGGTTGAGGACCAGATAAATGAAGAGCACCACATAAATGATGAACTCTCAACCAAACTCACTACAGAGGAAGAAGTAGAAAAATTCAACCCAATATCCTTGTCCGATAGCTATCTTGCCATCGATGAAGATGGATTTGAAGAAATTCGACATGATGTATGGTCATATTCGGTCGTGTGCTTGTAAGAAAGAGCGATGCTCATACTTTCATCTTTTCATTTGTTACTAGCCTTTTGAAGGGAATTTTTAGACTTGGTCTCACATATTCTTTTGTAAATGCACTCATTTTTGCCGTATTAGTTACTCTGTGTTGCAATTTTCTTCTAAGAAATTTTGTTGTTAATGAACTTTTGTCTCAGTTATGAACACTTGGTTCTCTAGTTCAATTCTTGCTAGTTTTGATGTTTATTGATGTGGCATCGACGTCTATGTGATTCTTTTGTAAGGCATAGGAATTTACAGTTGTTGTGTGCTTCAAACTTATGGTCAGAGTCTTGAAGTACGATGTCTCTATATCTTTGTAATACTAATTTTCATGCACATTCGTCGCATGTTTGCTGATTTTCGAACAATTCTTGCATAGTTTGAGAACGGAAAGAGCATATTCAACCCCATGGGGGGGGGGGAGGGGGAGGGGATGGGGGAAACCGTATAAAAATACGGTTAAGTCCAACCCCATGAGGGGAGGGGATGTGGAGGTGGTGCTAAGGGGAGAAATTCTGCCTTCGTGTGGGATAGTAATTAGGAGGAATTCTCCATGGACATGCACCTCTCCCCCGCTTTTAAAATGAACAACGGAAAAATGAGTTGGAGATGAGTTCTAGTTTGGGAGATGGGATGGGGAGAGGGGAGGGTAAAAGGGTGGGCTTGTGAGGGGAGGTGGGGGAGGGGGAGGTGGAGGTTGATTGGAGATGCTCTAAGACTCTAGAAATAGCCATTCAAACCACACGACAAAGGAAAATTAAAACTAACAAAGGATTTAGTTCTATTGCGCATGGAACTTGGTGGATTTATTTATTTCCTTATTTAGATTTATTCAAGTTTTGAGTATGATAGTTTCATATACTTCCAACGGTTAAATATAAACGAGAACAACATATATAAAGAATGTATTACACCAATTAAATGTCAATCATACGACATGTATTGATATTTTACAAGCATTCTTTTGCTACGACATTGGGTGTGTTCAGTATAGACTTTTTGAATTTTAAACTGTCTTAAAAGATGTTGGGAAAAAGTCTACGACTCAAAAGTTAAGGAGAAAAGTTGTACTAATATATGAGTTTAGTAAAAAAAAAAAGTATGTACTATTTAAAAAGTGTGTGACGTTAATTACAATTGACTGTTGAGGACATGTTTATCATTTTCATGATTTGAGAAAAAAAAGTCACAAAAAGTCACAGAAGATCATCAAACCGAACATTTTTCTAATACTTTGTATATTTACTATGGGCAATTCGGTAATTTTAGAAGGAAAATAGAGTTTTAGTAGGGGATTTTTAGCTAAGAGACTGGTGTGGAAGTTATAGGATATATTACTGTGTTTTCTTTATTTTAGACACTGCCTGTGCAACCACCGCGAGACTCCCTACACTTGCTACACCCAATCACCCAACTCACTAGTACACCCATCACACCTTAATATTTCCAATTTTAGTAATAAAAATTATTATTTAATACTCCTTGAACTCATCTTCTCCAACTCTCTTCTTCTCTTCTTCGGGAAGCAACTCCCACCGCCGCCAACATCACCGCCTTCACTTCACCGCCTCTTACCCTCAATATAGCTCTCTCTCTGGTTGAAACCACCATCGCTTCCACAACCACCATCACAAATTACCACCATCATTTTACCTCCACCAGCACCACCGCCGCCACTCATGGCCATCAAAAACATTACTATCTACACACCTTCGAATACTCTCTGTGTTCCGTCTCTCTCTGTGTCTTCTCTCTCCCTCTCTATCGAACAGAAACAGCGGTAGCAACCCCAGCCAGAGCAGCCACCGTAGAAGGCCTACAAGGACCCGATAGGGAACCACCGAGAGCCACGCTCTCTCTCTCTCTCTTAAGACAAGTAACTTTGAACTCAACTTGTTGAGCTTTCGACTCGTTTTAACTAGGATTTTACAGCCTTAGTTACTGAGTGGGTTTGATGGTTAATTAATTTTCTTCTCCATGAATTGTACTCGGGAGACAATGCTAGACTGATTCGTCATCAATGATTTGGGAGCTCTCCGAATATTTAAATATTTAGGCGTTACTTGGAGTCTAATTACCCTACTATTGCTTGAGGATAAGGATTTCAATTCGGTTGTGTACTGCTTTTAGAGTAATAGGACTCTCTTGGGAATAATAACATTTAAACTGTGAAGTAAGTGGTGTTGATTTACTGATGATCTTCTACAATACTTGGATGCACCCTATGACTGATCTAGAAGGTTAATTCGATGTTGCGCATTTGGTGTAACCTTAATTTTAAGTGTTTGAGCCTGGAGAATATTTTGGAGTTTTAACCCGGATTTTGGAAGACCATACTTGAAGTATGTTATTTCATGACGTTTACCCGGGATTTATTATTCCGCTACGAGAAAATTTCCGAAACTTCTTATATTCTCAGATACTACTGCTTGGAGTGTTGTTATAATATCGTTGCCTACGGTCATGATGTGTGATAAGATGTTGATTGTCTTTAACATATATATGTTTCACGGATGTCACTCGGAGGCTCTGATGTTTTGTTAGAAGTACTGTAAATGATTCAATTTAGTGTCGTATAGCTTGTGATTTGAGGTATGAAATCTATAGAGACGAAGATACCGGATAATAAGAGGAGGTTAAAAAAAATCTTGGAATCAGTGTCAAATGTTGGAACTGGAAGCAACTTCTAGCTCTACCTATGGGGTTTCTTTGGGTATAGACATATAGTCAATCAGTGTTTCAAGTTGGATTCTAGTGAACCCACATTAACGAGGCAAGTACCAAACTTGGACTGGGAAGAGTCATGGGTTTATATTGCCGTTTGGGGTTCGACTAGAATATCGTTTAAAGCGTAAGAGTATGGATCACTTAATGGGGAATGGAGACGATAGTACCCTCTATGAACAACAAGTGGTTATCAAATTACTACATTAAGTTTTCTTAGGTACAATATTTTAGAAGAATATATGGCATAATTATAAACTCCAAGAGTAGACAGTTCTGTAAGTGATTTGCACAATGACAGCTACACAGTTTAAGACCTCTATCAGCTCGACTATTTGACTTTCATAAGGTGTTTACATATGACTTGGCAATATGTGAAATTAGATTTGTGAATCATATGTGATTATGTGTTAGTATGAACACTTGGTGAAAAGCGAAGGCATGTTTTTTTTGATATTGTGATAGCCGGTCAGGCTTGCTCGAAGAAATTAATTTGAGAACATGGCTTGATATCATAGTAGAACCAAGATTCTGGTATCTAGATTGGGCCACATTTAATTTTTCATATCAAAACAACTTACGTGAAGATTTCATGTTTGGTTGATTGTACTTTAGGAATGATTGCGATAGGGATCCACGTGCTATATTATGTGGTTATGTGCACATTACATGTTATGTATTCCCTTTACCTATATTTCATGATATATTGATAATGAATCCACTAGCTTAAGAAGTGAATTCGATCGATCACACCATCGCAACGCTGAAGAAGCAAACTTTACCATGCTGGAAGTTGCTAAACCGTCAGAGTCACTACTATGGTGAATGGGACAAGGAGATAGCCTAAATCAGGACTAACTTACCACCAAGAACGAAAGAACCTGAAGTGAGTATTATTGATAGTTTGTTACCTACTAAGCTAGGAAAGTTCGATCTAGGAGGAATCAACAAGATTCGAGGTATATCTCGACATCTGGCGATCAAAGGTCGGTGTGAGAGGACCTTAAAACGCGAAATTGTGGAGGAAATTAAAAGAGATGTTGAAAGTTGGACCAAAGGTCTCATGACCAACCCATTAAATTTTAGAGACGCTCGAATAATGCAGGCATTATTTTGAGTGTTTATTTGGAGTTCTAATGACATTAAACCAATTACCCTGAGGAATTCGGTTATTGATATGTTTGAGAATTTTTAGTATT
Organism: Linanthus parryae; assembly: GCA_023055425.1. Classification (NCBI taxonomy): domain Eukaryota; kingdom Viridiplantae; phylum Streptophyta; class Magnoliopsida; order Ericales; family Polemoniaceae; genus Linanthus; species Linanthus parryae. Next base: position 72,673,656 of record JALGPY010000002.1, read on the forward strand.
GTGAACTAGTAATTTTTCGTGCATTGCTTGGAGTTACATAACACGAGGATATGTCTCAGAAGTTTAAGTTTCCTGTTTTCTTGGTATAAATTTTTCACATAATTTTTACTTCAAGTCCTGTTGTTAATGTCTTACTGAGGTATATACTCTTCACATAAGTTTTATTTGAAGTTTCCTTCCATCCTTGTTGGGGTTTGTTTCCTCACATAGGTTTCATTCGTGTGCTTTGATTAATGAATTTCTTGGGGGTCTTGAGTATTGTTCTTTCATTAGTCATTCAACACGGAATATTAGGATTCTAGAGTGACATCACAGAATTTGGGTCGGTAGCTTGGTTCCAAATAATAAGAAGAACCGTGTATTATGAAGTCTTGTTCGCTATTTCTTAAATCATCTGTTGGAATGAATGGAGTGCTTTGCGCGGCTAAAAGTTAGTATTTGCTTTGTACGTTATCGTTTGGAGTTTTGTTACTTGACTATAACTAGAGGATAATAATTTTTGGGTCATGATTTATCTTTGGATTCAAGGAACTCGCAGGATTGTGTGTGCTATATCATGGGAGTGTAACCTAGGTCCTTGATTTATGTCCCAGACTACTGGAGTATCAAATAAGAGTTAAAGGTTATTTTAGTAGTTCACCAAGACTTTGGAAGGTTTTAATTGTGATAGTTTTGCCACTCGGTATGTTTAGGTTTCATCTACTGAATTATGGCACGGATTGAGGATTTAGGTAGTTAGTACGATTTTTCATGGGAAGTATGCAAATTGGAGTCTTGTCACTAAATAGTTATTTGAGGGCCATGGAATGATCGTTCACTAATCAACTACATATGGTGATTATACGTTTCAATCGGGCTACCCAACGTTTTAATTTGTTTGAACCAAGGGTTTCACATGTTCTTCTGCAGACTTTGTGGATTGCAAGACTAGTAGCAGAAATACTTACGTTGTGTTTGTTTGAATCAAACTCCAACCAGATTATCATAGTATGGCTTAGGTATGGAATTCATAACCAAGAGGTTACTAAATATAGTGAATAAGTAAGAAGAGAAACAAGACTTCCTAAATACCACCTAAGACCGATGAATTTTTTGGAAAAATGCCTTAATTTCTAGCTCAACCCAGAGTGGAAGAGGGACATGATTCGCAGACAAGATTATCATAGTCATTCCACTCTAGAACAATAGTGACATATTTAAGGTGCCATAACTAAAAACAAGTATCTGCGACTTGTACTCACCAGGTATGACATGGTGAAAGTTATGAAGAGTTCCTGGGACGTCACTCCTCTAAGGGGAAGAGGATTCCACCCTTCGTTTAAAACCGCCACATGAGACCACTAAGTGATTAGAAATTCAGTTCGATCATATTAGGCCGAGCATTAACAATTAGTAGCTGATACGAGTTATGGGTTTACTTGATCTTACGAGTGAATTCCCTATTACATTGTGTACATAATACATATAGATTAATCGATAGAGACTTGATTTTTATGTGACTCTAACTTCAAGATTTAGTTGCTTGCTGTATGATTTTAGCATCACGATTATTGGTTACATTTTAGCTTCGGGGGAGAAGCTCTCTTCAAGAGGGGAAGGATGTAATACTTCGTATATTTACTAGGGGAATTCGGTAATTAACAAGCAAAATAAATTTTTAGTATTGAATAGTGATTTCGGTAAATTATTGGGAAATTTTAGCTAAGAGACTCGCGTGGAAATTATAGAATAGATTAGAGCGATGTTTTTAATTTTATATGTGTTGAAAGGGGAGTAAGCAGGTAAAAATGCAGCACAAATACTCTAGAAGGGGGGGTTGAATAGAGTATGCCATTTTTTTTTGTAAAACTTGCAAAGATGAGAGTTTATGTGAAGAGTAATGAAGTTCAAGGCCTTGAAAACAGTTTCAAGCATTTGAAGTAGAAATACAGTTTAATTAAAAACAGACAAGTCATTTTCAAGGCCTTGAAAAGAGTTTCAAACCCTTGAAAACAGACTAGTTTGAATGCTGTGTAAATCAAAGTATGAGAATGAAATGATAAATGCAAGAGACACATGATTTATAGAGTTTGGTCCACTTGGACCTACGTCTCTACCTCAGGGATTCTTCTCCCTGTAGAATTTTCAACACAATTCTTATTAATCAAAAGCTAAGCCCTAGATCTCAAGCACAGAGATATGCCTTACTCTGTTACAGCTTGTGGTTCTCACTAACCTATCTTGTGCCTACTCTAGCTAACTGATTAACTAAGAATTCTCTATTGTTCACTTTGAAAAATCCTTGAGTATGAGAGTTATAAGTAGTATAATAATGATATACAAATTAAGTGCAGAACAGAAGACCACTAGAAGTAAACTGCAGTGAGAATGCAGTGATCTTGTATGAGTTGGATTGAGAGAATGATGTGCTTCGTTGATGCTTGACAATCCTTGAAATGTGTCTCTCTTTGCCCGTTGAGTGTTGTGTCAAAAGCTTCAAATTGAGCTCCATTTATACTACTCAAATGGTCAACAAATCTTCCTGATTTTTAGCAACAAACTTCCTGTTTAGCAGCAATCTTTGATCTTCTCTAACAGCCTTCCCAACGGATAGTTGATCAGAATCTTCAAAGATAATGAGCTGATCTTGTCTTCAAACGTATTGAGAAGCTGTCATGAGTGTTTGATTGATCATAGAATCACAATCTCTCAGTCTTACCTTTCCTGCAAAACCCAGGTTAGGAAACCATTCCTGCAAAATAGGAAATGGACTTTCTCTGCAAAACTAAGTCAAACAGGTTTATTAGATGAAGTCTAAGTGAATCAAAATCTTTTGTTTTTCATCATCAAGTACTAACAGATCAATAATAGGGGTGTGAGAGTTAGAATAAGATCAGAAGAACTTAGAAAAACTCCCTCTTAGAATATGCATACATGACAGACAGTTTTAAGGCTTTGAATGTTAACTCAAGGCTTTGAAAATTGTTTCAAGGCCTTGAAATAGCTCTGCCTGTGAAACCTGTGAACTTACAATCTCCCCCTTGATGAAAAAAAAAACACTTTCTGTTTGAACCTTAGTTTCTGCACAAAAATACTTATTAGCACATATCAAAAAGATTCATAGCACATAAGTTCGAAAAGGAATCCAACTTATTCAGTAACAAACTTAAGCAGAAAAACACATAAGTCTCAGATAATTCCTTACTGACCAAAAAGACAGGTCACTAAAAACATAAAAATAACCTAAGATTTATCCCCCGTTTTGACTTTCATCAAAAAGAATGAGAACATGTTGGATCAGAGTCTCTGGAAAATTTTAAAAATAAATTTAAGAAAAGAGTGGGCAAGAAAGAGTAGGCAAGAGTTTATGGGGTTGGGTCTTCATCTCCTTCTTCTTCCTCACTGTCTTCCTCATTCTCGTGTGCTTCTGTAGCCTCTTCATTCATACCAGTAGTTTCTTTTTCAGCCTGTTCTTCAGTAGTGACAACTTCTGGAATGATTGGCTTTTGAGATTTCTTTTTCTTCTTGATATTTATCAGCAATGCACCTAAATCAGGATTGTCTACTTCTTCTCCCTCTTGAGCAACTTGTTCTTCGATCACCTGCTTGCCTTTATCCTTGTCCTGGGCAACCTCTTCCTGGTTTGAGTGTTCACTGGCAACTTCTTGTCAGGACCATCCTTCTCGAGACCTTCTCCATCTTGAAAGACATCCTCTGGGACATCAAACACAGTCATGCTTCTGAATATGTTCTCAACCATGTACTTTATCTGCCTGAGATCAGCCCCAAACTCATGTTGATTTTCTTTGACTTCATACATGTCCAACTCTAAACCTTCAAGTCTCTCAAAGACTGAAGATAAATCTGGAGGCTGTGAGGTCTGGCTTGAATTAGGAGTCAAGGTCTTGGGCTTGATAAACTTCTTTGAACTCAATTCTTCTTCTGTCAGCTGAGTACAACTTTCAAGTTTTTCTTTGGTTTTTACCACTCCAATCTTCTCAAATGCTTTTTCACTAAGCAGACCAAACCTAGAAGTGATAGTCTCTTTACCAGCAGTTGGAATCTCAAGGTGTTGGAAGAAAAGTGTGAGCAAATTTTCATAAGGTAAAGGATGCTTTCTATGATCTGTTTGGCTAAACAGCATGTGTTCCATTACATGCTTTTGAAGATCAATGTCATACCCATGCATCACCAGATACGTAACATATAGAACCCTCTCAGTGATCAAATCCTTGCAATTGTCCCTTGAAAAAATAAATCTCATCAAGATAGTGAATAAAACCTTGGCTTCAACATTTAACATAGAGTGTGTTAACTGTTTGGATGAGGTATGGGTGTTGAGTAGAAAGAACTCTGCTTTTGCTAACTTCAAGGCTTCACTCTTGGGAGGGTGATTGGTTGTGTCATACCTCTTAGGAAAACCTAAAACAGATGCAAATTTACCATGATCTAGCTCCATATTGACACAAGCAACTCTGGTTTGAACAACTAGATATGCAGTGTTCTTAAGTTGCTTCATGTCAAGGTAGAACAATCTGGTAAGTCTTGGATAGGCTAGCTCAGGAGGGTTTAACATGAACCAAAGAGAGCTATTCTTTAAAATTGTGATGCAATTCAGTTTCATTCCAAGCAAAATAGGAAGACTGGCCAAGCTACAGAAAGCAATAGGTCTAGAAGCAAAACCATCCAACCACTGACATTTTGAAGTGTTTGTGATGAACAACGTTTCATCAGGAGCTGAGTTCTTTGAGTAGATCTGCAAAGTTCTTTCAACATTGTCTTCTGGTTCTTCCACAACCACCTTTCCTTTTCCCTTTTCAGCTTGAGAAGCTTTTTTTCTTCAGCTTCTTGGGACTTGAGATCTGTGTTTCCGGTTGCCTTTCTGTAGTAGTTTTCTCTTCTTCTTCTTCTTCTTCTTCTTCTTCTTCTTCTTCTTCTTCTTCTTCTTCTTCTTCTTCTTCTTCTTCTTCTTCTTCTTCTTCTTCTTCTTCTTCTTCTTCTTCTTCTTCTTCTCTTCTTCTTCTTCTTCTTCTTCTTGTCCGAAGATGGTGTCACATCCTTCTTAGCTTTATTCTTTGGTGGAGGAAGTTCTGCAAATGGTTCTGCATTGGGAGTCCTAGAACTTGAATCCCCACTGATTGTTTGAACTTCATCCTCAGCTGTCTTTCTTTTCTTCTCTGCACTACGCTCTGAACCACCAGCCATCTTGATTCTGTCAGAGGCTCTTCTTGTGTTCATTAGGGTTTGGGAGAAGAATAGAGAGAAGTAGGAATGATACGGATATAAGGAAAAGAGAAGAAGATAAATACTAAAAGAGTTTGAGTTTAAAAAGGAAACTACAATTTCTCTTTGGTCTCAAAAAGATTTGTAATGATCAGAGAAGATTCAAATCTTTGAAGCCGTTGGAAACAAATATTTTAATAATATATTTGGATGAAAAAAGGATTTTGAAAAAGGGTAGGGGCAATATTGAGCAAATATCTACAACATAGCACCCAATATTGAATGATCCAAGAGTTATTGACTAAACAGTTATCAGACTTATTTTCAAGGCTTTGAAAAGGATTTCAAAGTCTTGAAATGTTGTTATACTGAAAACAATAAAATTAAATCTTTGAAAATATTTTCAAGGATTTGAAAATTAGTTCAAACCTTTGAAACACATAAAAACTTACCTTCCTTACCTTATACTCCCCCTAAACCAATGCCTCTTTATTTAGCATGCCCAATTCCAGCCTTAGAGCTGAAAATCTTTCCTATGAAGTGGTTTAGTGAAGATATATGCAAGTTGCATGTTAGTAGAAACAAATTCAGAAACAATATCACCTTTCTCAGCATGATCTCTGATGAAATGGTGTATAACATCAATATGTTTGGTTCTTGAATGTTGAACTGGATTCTTTGTAATTGATATTGCACTAGTGTTGTCACATTTGATAGGTACACTTCTGAAATCTAATCCATGATCTCTCAACTGTTGAGCAATCTATAAAGTCATAGGTTGCACAAGGCTTGAAATAGCAAAACTATTTCAAGGCCTTGAATCAGCTTTCAAAGCCTTGAATCTGTTCTCACATGCTTTAAAATAGTTTAGCTATAGCTATTTTCAAGGCCTTGAAACTGGATTCAAAGCCTTGAAACTGAATAACCTGTATGCTTATTCTCAGGGGGAGTTTTCTGTGAACTTTTCTTATCTGATTTTTTCTCTCTCACCCCTATGATTGATTTAATATTATTTGATGATGAAATACAAATTAACTCGACATGTTTGAACATAAGAAGTCATCTGTTTTACTATGCTTTTGCAGAGAATTCTACTTCCTTGTTTGCAGGGATAGTTTCCTAATCTAACTTGTGCAGGAAAGGAAACAGTTGGATAAGATGATTCTGTGATCAATCAAACCTGTATGACAGCTTCTCAACATGTTTAAATGCAATATCACAACAATATCTCTGAAGATCGTGATCATCTAACCATTGGAGAAGATGTCAAAGAGTCAAAGTTTGTTGCCTACAAAATATGAGATTTGTTGCTGAAAATCTGGGAAGATTTGCAGATCTTTTTGAAGTATAAATAGAGCTCATTTTTGAAGCAACAGAGACAACACTCAACGGGCAAAAATAGAGACACAATTATGGATTGACAAGCATCAAATAAGCACATCACTCTCACAATCCAACACACAAAAGTTCACTGCATTCTTCATTGCAGTTTTTCTATTCTAGTGTTCTTCTGTATTGTACTTTATTGGTAGATCATTCTTGTAATACTTCTACATCATTCTCAAGGATTGTTCAAAGTGAACAATATAGAATTCTTAGTTAATCTGTCAGCTAGAGCAGGTACTAGATAGGTTAGAGAGAACCACAAGCTGTAACAGAGTAAGGCAGTTCTCTGTGCTTGAGATCTAGGGCTTACCTTTTGATTAATAAGAATTGAGTTTACAATCCTGCAGGGAGAAGATCACTGAGGTAGAGACGTAGGTCCAAGTGGAATGAACTCTATAAATCATTTGTCTCTTACATTTACAGTTCAGTCATATGCATAGTTTTTACAGCATTCAAACTTGTCTGTTTTTCAAGAGTTTGAAACTCTTTTCAAGGCCTTGGAAAAGACTTATCTGTTTTTACTGCAAGATGTATTTCATTGTAAAGGATTGAATTTTTGTTCAAGGACTTGAAATCCTTTGCACTAAAACTAAAACTCTTTTCCTCCTCTAGTTTTGAAAAAAGTTGGCATACTCTATTCACCCCCCCATTCTAGAGTATTTGTGCTGCATATTCATCTGCATACTCCCCCTTTCGCAATCCATAAGACTTGTGAGCAACAGGCTCCTGCAGCTATGTATTCAGCTTCAGCTGATGATAATGCAACTGAGTTTTGTTTCTTGGAGTGCCAACTGATCATGGAGGGTCCAATGAATTGACAAGTTCCTGAAGTGCTTTTCCTATCAACTTTGTAACCTGCAAAGTCAGCATCTGAATATCGATAAAAAGAAAAGTTAGAATGTCTTAGATACCAAAGCCCTAAGTCTTTGGTACCATTTAGATATCTGAAAATTCTTTTCACAGCACTTAAGTGTGATTCCCTTGGATCAGCTTGAAATCTTGAACACATACATACACTGAACATGATATATGGTCTACTAGTAGTAAGGTATAGTAATGATCCAATCATACCTCTATATTCTTTCACATTGACACTCTTACTAGATTCATCCTTATCTAACGACAATGTAGAACTCATAGGGGTCTTGATTTCTTTGGATTGAGACATACAATATTTGTTCAACAAGTCCCTAGTGTACTTGCGTTGATGTAGAAATATGCCATTCTTCATCTGATGTATTTGAAGTCCAAGGAAGAAGTTCAACTCTCCCATCATGCTCATTTCAAATTCCCTTTTCATAAGACTTGAGAATTCTTTGCACAATAGACCATTAGTAGCTCCAAATAAAATATCATCAACATAAATCTGAACTACAAGTAAATCTTTCTCATGAGTCTTTATGAAAAGGGTCTTGTCTACTAATCCTCGTTTGAATCATTTTCAAGTAAAAATCTTGACATATTTCATACCAAGCTCTTGGAGCTTGTTTCAAACCATAATGGGCTTTGTCAAGTTTGTAAACATGATCTGGAAACTTGTCATTTTCAAAACCACGAGGTTGTGCAACATAAACTCCTCTTGCAAGTATCCATTAAAAAAATCACACATCACATCCATCTGAAACAATTTCATGTTCTTGTAAGATGCAAATGCAAGTAAAATTCTAATTGCTTCTAACCTGGAAACATGAGAAAATTTTTCCTCATGATCAATACCTTCTTCTTGGTTGTAGCCTTGAGCAACTAACCTTGCTTTGTTTCTGATCACTTTGCCACTTTCATCAAATTTGTTTTTGAACACCCATCTAGTACCAATGACAGACTGGTTTGTTGGTGGAGGAACTAGATTCCACACCTTATTTCTTTCAAACTCATTGAGTTCACTTTGCATAGCTATAATCCAGTCTGCTTCTTGTAATGCTTCCTTCACAGTTTTAGGTTCTACAAGAGAAATGAAATCATTAAAAGCACAAAGGTTCTTCAAATGTGATCTTGTTTGTGTACCAGTGGTTGGATCGGAAATGATGTTGTCAACTGGATGAGATAAAGTATTTGAATCTATTTCTTGGAGACCAGGGTTCAGGCTCTCTATATTGCTTTTCTGGTCTTGAAGTAGTAGCCTGATCACTCATATCTTTCTGATCATCCTTTCCATCGCTTTGATATTTATTTTCAAGTCTTTGAGACCTATTTTCAAGGTCTTGAAAATGTCTTATGTTTCCTTCTTAGTCTTTCTTGAAACCAAGTGAGTCTTCAACTTCTTCCTATGATTCATGCTTGTTCAGATTCAAGTCTGCAAAACTTTCACTCAAAGAACCATCATAGCTTTCATAAAAAATAACATGAATACTTTCTTCAACCAGCTTGGTTCTTTTATTATAAACTCTATAAGTTTTTTTATTAAGAGAGTAACCAAGAAAGATACCTTCATCACTTCTTGCATCAAACTTACCTAAGTTTTCCTTTCCATTGTTGTGCGCAAAACATGTGCATTCAAAAGGTAAGAAATAAGAAATGTTTGGCTTTCTCCCTTTGAATAGCTCATAGGGGGTCTTCTTCAGGATATGTCTGATCAAGCACCTGTTCAAAATATAATTTTGCTGTATTCACATCTTCTGCTCAATAGTGTTTTGGTAGCTTATTTTCTAAAAGCGTTGTTCTTGACATATCTTCAAGAGTCATGTTCTTTCTTTCAACAACTCCATTATGTTTAGGAGTTCTAGGAGCAGAGAAGTTGTGAGAGATACCATGCTTAACACAGAATAAATCAAATTCTATTTGATCACCTCTCTACCATAATCACTTCTGATTGAAGCAAGAGGTAGGTTTTTCAAGGTTTGAAGTTCTCTGCAAAGCTTTGAAAATTCAGAGAGGGCTTCATATTTTTCTTTAAGAAACATAACCCAAGTAAATCTAGAATAGTCATCTACAATAACTAGCATATACTTCTTACCTTTTGGAGTTGGATTCCTCATAGGGCCATAGAGATCCATGTGAAGCAATTCAATATGTCTAGTAGTACTTACAAACTTCTTTGGCTTGAATGAGCTTCTGGTCTGCTTACCCTGAGCAGAAGCTTTGCATACTTCATCATCTTTGAACTTAATGGATGGTAATCCTCTTACGAGATCTTTGGAGATCAATTTGTTCAAGGTATGCAAGCTAATGTGACCAAGCTTTATGTGCCAAAGTTTTGAATCCTCTTTCAAGGCTTTGAGACACTTCAAGTTTTCACCTGCACTTTGTTATTCTGAAAAGTATAAACATTGTTTGATCTAGAGGTTGTGAGAATGCAATTGCCTGATTTCTCATTTTGCACCACACCCTTCTCTTTATAAAAGATTACCTTATTACCATTATCACAAAGCTGAGATACACTAAGCAAGTTAAATTTCGAACCATCAACTAGATATACATCAGAAATTGAGTTTTCAGAATCTGTAACAACTTTACCAATACCAAGAATGTTGCATTTTCCGTTGTCACCAAGTGTAATTGAACCTTCTGATTGGTTCTTTCAATTATGAGAACAGAGATCTATTTCCACTCGTGTGTATTGAGAACCCACTGTCCATAAACCATTTATGTTCCTTGACATTAGTGACAACCTGCAAACACCAACCACTGCCTTACCCAGCTGTTAGACCAAGTGTGGAATTTGGACTCATATTCATGATCAACCATGTTAGGTGGTCTGTCCCCTTTAGGAACCCAAATCTGTTTGACTTGTCCTTTGAGTTGAAATGGAAATGAGTTCCTCATTATGTGAGGGTCTCTTCTTCTGAAAGCACAAGTCATCTTAACATGACCAATATTGTTGAAGAAATGACACTTGGGAGAAGTTTTGTTTCCATCTTTCACAAATCTGGTATTGTTCTTTCTTGGAAAATTTGGATTGTATCCAATACCAGTTTTGTGAACTAACTTTAAACTTCCTCCAAGAATCAAGTTCAAATTGTGTTCAGAGCCTGCAAGCTTGGCTTTGACTAATTAAGATTCTTGAAGTTTCTCAGTCAGATTAGTCGTTTATCTAATTCATCAACTTGATGTATCAGATCAACAAGGTTGTCACTCAATAGAGAGTTCTCAGCGACTACTTCCTTGAATTGTGTTTTTAAGGCTTTGAAACTGGTTTTCAATCCCTTGAAATCACTGCCAGTTTTCTTCAGAGAGATTTCAAGATTCTGATTCAGACAAACAAGATGTAAATTTTCTTTTTCTTTCTCATGCACTTTTTCTTTCAAAACTCTAATTTCTTTCAATTAGTCATCTTCATTTAAAAGCATTGTTCTAAAATAATCTGAGAGGACTTCTTTTGGTTTTGAAATCAAACAATTCACCAGTACCTCAATGTTCTTTTCAGAACTTTCATCATGCTTGGCCATGAAGCATAGGTTGGCATGTGCTTCTTCAAATTCAGAGTCACTTGAGGTATCTGAATTACTCCATGAAGCTATCATAGATTTCTTTCTTCTGTCATGATCTTTCTTCTGGAAGGTCTTGCTTTTATTTAGTGGACAGTCTCTAATTAAGTGTCCTGCATCACCACACTCAAAGCAATTCATGACTTTTGATTTATTATTTTGTGAAGAAGACTTACCTTTTTAGTCCTTGCTACTGGATGATCTGTGTCTTTCTATGTTGAAGTCTTTGTTTCCAAAGTTTTTCTTCATCTTAAGAATTTTGTTCAAGGCTTTGGAAATCAAAGCAAATGGATCTTCATCATCATCCTCAGTTTCAAGGCTTTGGATTTTCTCATTCACCTTAGCCTTGAATGCTAAGTTCTTGACACCTTCTGGTAGCTCTCCATCAGCTTCATTCATGGATATTTCATGTGTCAGAAACTTCCCTTGTAGGTCATCAAGTTGGATTGATGAGAGATATTGAGCTTCCTCAATAGCAGTAGTCTTTGGTTCCCATTTTGCCTTTGGAAGACTTCTCAGAATCTTCCTTACTTTTTCTTCATTTGAAATATGCTTTCCCAGTTAATCAAGGTTATTGACAATGTCTTTAAAAATTTTGAACATGTCTCAGATTGACTCATCTGCATTCATCTTGAATAACTCATATTGCCTGAGATAGATGTTGATCTTTGTTTGCTTGAATTGACTGGTTCCTTCAAATGTCACCACAAGCTTATCCCAGATCTCCTTGGCAGTCTTACAGCCTGAGAATTTATTGAATTCATCTGTACTCATGGCACAATACAAGATATTAAAAGCTTTGAAATTTTTAGATAATTGTTCTAATACAGATGAAGAGAGAGATTCTTCAGGTTTGGGATTTTTAATCCCATCTTTCTATGTGTAGAAAGTGTGAGGTCCATTATGAATGATGGTCCATATATCTATGTCTTGATCAATGATGAACATTTTCATTAGGGCTTTCCAGTGAGAAAAATTATCTCCACAAAATAGAGGAGGTTTGTTAGCAGCTCTTCCCTATGAGAAACCACCATCACCTGTAGTACTCATGATCACCAGATGGTTAAATATACATAGTGATACAATCTCTGATACCAATTGAAAGGGGAGTAAGCAGGTAGAAATGCAGCACATATACTCTAGAGGGGAGGGGTTGAATAGAGTGCCATTTTTTGGTAAACTTGCAAAGATGAGTGTTTCTGTGAAGAGTAATGAAGTTCAAGGCCTTGAAAACAGTTTCAAGCCTTTGAAGTAGAAATACAGTTTAAGTAAAAAAAGACAAGTCTTTTTCAAGGCCTTGAAAAGAGTTTCAAACCCTTGAAAACAGACTAGTTTGAATGCTGTGTAGATCAAAGTATGAGAATGAAATGATAAATGCAAGAGACACATGATTTATAGAGTTCAGTCCACTTGGCCAACGTCTCTACCTCAGGGATCTTCTCCTTGTAGGATTTTCAACATAATTCTTATTAATCAAAAGCTAAACCCCAGATCTCAAGCACAGAGATATGCGCTTGTTGTTCTCACTAACCTATCTAGTACCTGCTCTAGCTAACTGATTAACTAAGAATTATCTATTGTTCACTTTGAAAAATCCTTGAGAATGAGAGCTAGAATTAGTATAAGAATGATATACAAATTAAGTGCAGAACAGAAGAACACTGGAAGTGAAACTGCAGTTAGAATGCAGTGATCTTCTGTGAGTTGGATTGAGAGAATGATGTGCTTCATTGATGCTTGATAATCCTTGAAATGTGTCTCTCCTTTTGCCCATTGAGTGTTGTGTCAAATGATTCAAATTGAGCTCCATTTATACTGCTCAAATGGTCAGCAAATCTTCCTGATTTTCAACAACAAACTTCCTGTTTATTAGGCAGCAATCTTTGACCTTCTCTAAAAGTCTTCCCAACGGATAGTTGATCAGAATCTTCAAAGATAATGATCTGATCTTGTCTTCAAACGTAGAGAAGCTGTCATGAGTGTTTGATTGATCACAGAATCACAATCTCTCAGTTCTTTCCTTTCGTGCAAAACCCAGGTTAGGAAACCAATCCTGCAAAATAGGAAATGAACTTTCCCTGCAAAACTAAGTCAAACAGGTTAATTAGATGAAGTCTAAGTGAATCAAAATCTTTTGTTTTTCATCATCAAGTACTAACAGATCATTTATAGGGGTGAGAGAGTTAGAATAAGATCAGAAGAACTCAGCAAAACTCCCCATTAGAATATGCATACAGGACAGACAGTTTCAAGCCTTTGAATGTTGATTCAAGGCTTTGAAAACTTTTTCAAGGCCTTGAAATTCTGTGAACTTACATGTGTGTTTTCTTTAGTTTAGAAAAGAACGCGTGTGCAACCACAGCGAGGCTTCCTACACTTTCTACACCCAATCACCCTACTCACTAGTACACCCATTACAAATTAATATTTCCAATTTAATAATAAAAAATATTATTTAATACTCCTTGAACTCATCTTCTCTAACTCTCTTCTTCTCTTCTTCAGGAAGGAACTCCCACCGCCGCCAACATCACCGCCTCCACCTCGGCCACTCACTATAACTCTCTCTCTCTCTCTCTCTGTCTCAGGTTGCAACCACCACAACCACCATCACTACCACAACAACCATCACAAATCACCACCATCATTTCACCACCACAACCGCCACTCATGGCCATCACAAACACCACCATATCCAAACCTTCGAATAGTCTCTGCTTCGTGTCTCTCCCTGTGTCTTCTCTCACCCTCTCTGTCGAACAAAAACAGCGGCATCAACCCCATGTGGAGCAGTCGCTAGAGAAGGGCCAACAAGTAGCCGATGGGGAACCACTGACAGCCACACTCTCTGATCTCTCTCTCACTCACTCCATCCCAGTGACTCTTCCCCTCTCTATCTGGAGCTCAAGATAAGGAGCAGAGCAGCATGCAGCAGCACTAGCTACTAGGGCCACCACCCCCGCCAGCAACACCATTGTTTTCCCCGATAAGCTCATTCCGTCAGATTCAAGCGCACCCATCTCTTCAAATCAGTACGAAACAAATTCTGAAGGTAATAGGAGTCAAGAAACAACCCCATCCATAGCCATGAATGACGGAAACATTGCGATCGAGCACCACTGCTGGCCACCACCGTCGAAAAACACCAACCGCCTCATTTTCAACCGTTTTTCACGATTTTCGTTATGCGTAAGTTCTAAATCCCTCCTTAGTTCATTATTGATAGTCAAAATACACCCTTGATGGTTGTAATCGGATTTGGGTTGATGGGGTGAGGAAGATGATGCTTTTGAGATTATTTGTGAACTTGGGGGGTACTTTTTGTACAATCTGAGATTTTCGTGGTATGAGTTGTCCCATGTGATACTGTCATTACTAGTGGAGGGGGTTATTGTTTGTATTTTAAGAGAACATGTGGGATATGAATGTTTGTTTACATAACTGTATACATAAATATGAAATAAAAAATAGGATTTTTGGATTAATATTATTTTCTAAAACATATAGTTTTCAAATTTTATAGTAAATATGTATATAAATTAAACAAGTATCATTTTTCTTGAAACATAAGAAAATTGAAATATATTACGCTTATTTACCATTTACTCAAATTCGGTCACGTTTGAATAGTTATTTTCAAATATTTGTAACTTGATTTGTGAATAGATATTTGTTTTCTACTAGAATATAGTTTGTGGAATATTTAAAAGTGGTTTGTTTATCTAAAAATCTTTTTTTATCTTATTTTATAATAAATTTCTTATTTCCAAGAGTATTTTATTTTTTACTTGATTTTTATAAGAATGTATGAGTCAACACTTGTGTTCTTTGAATAAATATTTTATAATATCACTTAAATTATTTAGCGTCCAATTCTTTTATTTCTCTATAAAAATATATAATCTTTCTAATATGTATGTAGTCTAATTAAATTATTTCTTTTACTAGAGAAAAGTTATACTGGAAATACTAAATATAATTGTTAGAAGAGTTTATAAAATTAAAATGTGGTTTCTTACTAGACAATCTTATGAGTATTATTTATAAAATTGCTATTGGAAAGATATAAGAGAATAGTATTATTTTCATTATAAGTGTGTATCTACATGCTAGCAATAAGGGGGAAAGGGGTTGATCTCAAATCAAATTGGACTCTCGCTAGGAATTATAGTATTACTCAGCGCGTCCTTGCATAGTTTGACTTGTCATTGACTCAGTAAATATACTTTGTAGGTGACGAATTTGTAGTCGAAAGTGAGTATACATGCCAAGTCTTGCGTGCTTAGCTTCTTTCGTGTCGAAATATGATTTTATAATTTGTCTCACAAAGTGTTTTGTGATATATATATGTTTTACTTGAGATTGGTTACATTTCAAATGTTTGCTTTGAAAATGACACAGAAAAATAATAATACGTAACGTAGAGTGGGAAGAATTGTGAGGTTATTTATTTATTTATTTATTTATTTATTTATTTATTTATTTATTTATTTATTTATTTATTTATTTATTTATTTATTTATTTATTGTCGAGGTTGACTGGGACACTCGGCCCGTGGTATTTTACTCGATCGCAGTTAGCCCCCGGTTGCTCCATGTACTTACCCTTTTGGTCGAAAGAAGTCTTAAGGGGGTGTGGGCACTTAAGGTTTTGGATGCTTGCGAGATGATTGGTTCCTCCATGCATCAACTAATGGATAAAACTAGAAATGTCTGGATTGCACGTTTATTAGTGGTAATAGGAATACTGTGATTTGATTGGAAATTCCTTACCTGGACATTGGGTACTGGATATGAACTGAAACGTCTATGTGATTAATATATTGGAAGCCATACAAGAACTTGAAAATCTTACTCTTCAATACTCTTTTAATTTTGCTGTGCCATAATTGATATTTACTAGTGTTATCTAAGTATCTCTCATCTTTGTTTGACATGCTTGGGTGTTACTCACTCACAATTTATTGCTGACATTTTCAAAACTGTGGTTCCTTCTTTTCTTCCCACTGCAGGTCTAGGAGATTGGATTATGAAATAGTTGGGCGCAAGTCACATCTAAAAGGATAACATCACGAGTAGTAATCCATAAATGCTAGTAAAGATCATAAAATATTAGCTATAAGAATGTATATGAACTTAAAGACATCTTGTATTAATGTAATGGTTAAAGAGTATGTGTGGATTATAATGCTTTTGATTTTCGCCGTCTATTTAGCAGATCCTTTCCGGTCTTTTCCGAGTCGAAAAAAGGGGTTGTTGCGTTTTTATTCCACCAATTTTACGCTACAAGTCAAAAAATTGATATTCAAATTCACTCAAAAAGTCCATACCAAATCCTTCAAAAATTCCAAAAAAAAAAAAGTTCTTTCGAATAAAATCCATGAAAAAGAAAATCCACACCAAACCCTCTCATTATTGTGCTTCAATGCCTATCATTAGATACTTAATTTGTTTTACCTCGCTCTTTGTGGTTATCATAGACACAATTTTTAAGAAACCCGTGTATTTGACAATTTTACCCATGTACTTTTAAGCATTTACTCTCTCTCTCTATCAGGTTCTCCCTCCATGTTTTCAACAACTTCAACAATGTAAAAAAAATAACATGAACATAACCAATTAACAGATCTAGATAATAATTAACATATCAATACACTCCTCCATCAACTAGATGAAAATTTACAGGTCTCTGAACCTCTTTATATCACAGTCTTCTCACAGAAACACAACAACAACAGTAGCAACAAATAAAAAAGATATAAAAGAAATTAGACAACAGAGAAGATGAATATGTAAAAAAAAATACTGAAGAACGGAGAAGATGAATTATTGCTTTCAACACGACCGCCACAAGGCCATCTTCTTCCTACTATAGAGAGATCCTAAATCAGGGAGAGAGAGAGAGAGTCTAACCTCCAGTGCAAGATCCATCGCTTGAGAAGATCCAGCTACCGATCGACGGAGAAGAAGCAGACTGGGGGACCTCGTCCGCCCTCATCCGCCATAAAACCTCGTCCTCCGTCCTCTTCATCCGCAGAATCTCTCGTCGCAACCCTAATTGAAATACCTGGTTTTCATTATACGATTAAAATAGTCTTTTTAGATACTTGAGGGGATTTATTATTAATTAAGATATTTTGGGGGAGTTATTTTTAATTTTTAAGAAGTTGGGGACTTTTGGAAATGCGGTTTAAAGTTAGTTTTGGACTAAACTGAATTAGTTTAGTTTTCAATGGATTTTTTCTGAAAACCCTATAGTCATTTTTCTACCCCTATTCTTTTTTCCTTTATCTTCTCTATTTCTTTATATTTTCTCTTTTTCTTATCCTACCCGTGCCCTATCTCCCTTACTATCTCCCTCTCTCTCTATCTTGCTCTCTTGGAACTGCTGCCACCTTCGTGTCTCTCTCTCTCTCACACACTTTTTTCTTTGTTTTGGTGAGTTCCTATCTCTTATCTCTTTATTCTCTTGATACGAAACCCTCTAATCACCAGCTCTCTACGATGATCACAATCAAGGGATTCTTATCCATGTTATTGTGTTGTGACGTTTGAGTTTCAGTTACACCATGGTGATCACTGTTATGATCTTGTTACCGGTATGTGAATCAAAACCCTAGTTCAATTATCCATCTTAATATATCAATCCTGATTCGTATAGTTCGTCTCATCATTCAAGAAGTCCTATGATTAATAATCAATTGTTAGTATTAATCTTGTTCATAGGTTATGGGCAAAACCCTAGTTATGGAGCAGACATTTAATTAATTGTTTTGGGAGATTTAGTGCAACAACCCCCTTATCTGGCTCGGACAAGACCGGGAGGGCGATGCCAAAAGTAACGATGGAATTCGTAAGCATAACATCCATATATTACAATACTATTAAACATTACAAAACGGTTCATACATGCGTTATCGAGTACTACTATATTATACATAAACCAACATCTAGACGAATCCTTGTGACATTATCATTCTACGTGAGTCTCGTACCCGGCTATTCTGTAGTCCCCGTATCCAAGACCTGCGGTGGGAAGGAAAACAAGAACCGCAGTTTCTAAAGTCAGCATAAATACTGAGTAAGTCACACCCAAGCTCGTAAAACAGAAGGTGAGACATGCTTACTTTTCCTTAACAATAACAAGAGGAATATTTTATAAAACAGTAAACTTCAAGATTAAAGTGGGAAATCAGATGTAAACTTCTCTTTCTTTTAATTTTCTTTCTCAACATTCAAACGGGGAGAATTAGTCCCAATCTCTTTCTTCTTTTCTTTTGTAAATATCAAAAATCTTATAGAGAGTGTGTTATTAACTTTGTTGATACGGGGAAGAATCTATCCATCTCGCATACTCCGAGACCTTAAGTTCCGGCACCCCCTAAAACTCCTTGAGGCCAGACGGGTGAGTACAGGGAGAATAATAATAACCACGGGCCGAGTCAAGCTCGAAAATGATAAATTAATAACCACGGGCCGAGTCAAGCTCGAAAATAATAAAATAATAACCACGGGTCGAGTCAAGCTCGACAATGATAAAATAATAACCACGGGCCAAGTCAAACTCGAGAATAATAAAACAATAACCACGGGCCGAGTCAAGCTCGACAATAATAATCTTCTCCCGCACAACTCTTTCCACTTTACGTTATTACGCATTATTAATTTTTTGTGTGACAGTATCAAATCAAATCAACTTCTTTAAAATGTAAAGTAATCACAAATAAGAACATATAAGTCATAAAAACATTTTGAGACAAGTATTAAAAATCAAATACTGACACGAAGGAAGCTAGGCTCGCTAGGCTTGGCATGTATACTTACAAATATACTTTGAGACAGAAAACAGCTATCATAATTTGACACGAAGGAAGCTGGGCTCGCTAGGCTTGGCATGTATACTTACCTCGGTTTAGCACATAAAGTCTCCTAGAACGTCACGTGGCCCTCGTCTACAAACTTGTCGCCTACACGGTACATTTCTTTAATCGATCACAATCGACACAAATACGCAATTATAAATTATCATAAGCCTACCAAGTTTTATTTTAAATCTCTTAATTGTCCCTATACATTTTTATATATTTATAGAAACTCATAATTTAAGTCCATAAACTTTTAATAATTATTAAATAATAATTTATTAATATATCTACTTCTAAGTAACCAAGAAATTATTCAATGAATAATATTATTAAATTAGCCATTTATTTACTAAATTTATAAAATTAATTATTTATAATATTTTCAGTGAACAAATACAAGTTAGGAGAAATCGTTCTTCTTACTAGTAAAAATAAAATTTCTTTATTTATTGAGAAAACTATTAATTTTAAATTCTAAAATATTTCTTATTTACCAACTAATAAAAAACCAAAAATTAATAATTACAAGTTATACTTCTAGCTTGTTTATTTTCAAGAAAATAATTTCTATCTAACTAGCCCCTATATTATTTAATTACTTAACTTTTATTTTGTTATTATTATTACTTTTATTATTATTACTATTATCGTTAACATGATGATTGGTTCGGGTGGAGGTTGGCCAGAGTTGTTGCCGGCGTTAATGGAAGTTCGGTGTCGTGGTGCTCTGTTTCAGTGGCTTGTTAGCTACTGGTTTCTCCTTCTTCTCTCTTGTTTCAGGTCTGTACAGAGAGGGTAAGACGGCGGCCGGCGGTGGTTGTGGCCTTTGGCCACTGCTACTGGCTGCTTTTGTTTTTGTTTCTTCTGAATAAACCTGAAATGTAGAGAGAGACAGAGAGTGGTGGCAGAGAGTATGAGAAGTGGAGGTGGTGGTTGCGGTTGTTTCTCGTCGGAGTTGCAGCCGCGGTAGTTGTGGCTTTTAGCCACTGCTGCTGCTGCTGTTGTTGCTTTGTTCGTGACAGAGAGCAAGATAGAGGGAGATACAGGAGGAGTAGCGTGTGAGAGAGAGTGCTGGTCACGGTGGGTTGGTGGTGATGGTGCTCTCGGTGGTGGTGTTGGTGGTCGCCGGGGATGAAGAAGATGAAGGTGAAGATGAAGGCAGTGGTGATGAATCTGCGATTATTGAAGCTTATATAGGAGACAAAAGGATTTGGTGATGTTGATTGTGGCGGTGAAGGGAGAGGTGGAGGTGGAGAAAATCTTCACTTCCGTAGAGAAGAGGAAGATGAGTACTAGGAAGATGACAAAATATAAAATAATAATATTATTATTAATAATAATGATAGTGAGATGTTGGGGTGTGGTTGAAGCACTATTTACTAGAGTAATTAGGTGCAACACTCACATCATCTCTTGCGGTGGTTGCACACGCGCTAACGTCTAAAAAATAGAAAAACACACAATTTAACTATGAATTTTGATCGTACGTTGTTCTAAAATCTCACCGGATTTCTCAATTAAAAGCACGATAAATTCACCATTTTTTTATTGTATCACAAATTAATTACTATTTAGCTTTCAAAATTCTTCACACGAGTTTCTTAGCGAGTAAAATTTTAATCCCGGAAATTTTACAAATAATTTCTTGAAAATTCTAAACTAAATTTTCACAGGTTAAATTTATAGAATTACCCTTGCGAAAATACGGAGTATTACATTTAGTATGTTTAGTATATGGGTAATAACTTGATTTGAATTGGGTAATCATTATAATTTGAAGTTAGATTGAAGACGGGATGATTAAGTAGATGTTTTGGAAGTTAGATTAAGTAGAAAAGCTGAATTTGTGACTAGTAAGTTAAAGTGGGCATATCTTGAGTTCCGGGAAGCGGAATTATAATCCGTTTGATGCTAGACTTATATTTCAGAATGTTTTGAATTTAATGAGGCTATTTTTGAGTCAAAATCAGTTTTAGAAGTTGCAGTAATAAATTATAGAAGTTATGTTATGTTATGTTATGTCCATATTAAGTTATGGGATTTTCTTCTCAAAAACAGTTATGAGATTTTGGAGCATAGTTTAGATTGTGATTCGATCATGAATTAAGGGGTACTCTAGAGACTTTAAGCATAACCTTGTAGGATCATTATTTTGATTAAGTAGGCATTGTTTATCTATTTGTAGTATTGTGTTTTGATTAGCGCATTGTTAAATTTTAGGAGACGTTTTCGTTTATGAATGATACGTCCAGTATTACTAGGAAGTAATATGCTTGTGCTTGTGATTCAAGGTGAGTTGATATGCCACGTGTTGAGCCTTATCTTCTTTCATGTCCACACGATGCTTTATTATATACGTCTCAAAATGTGTTTCATGAACCTTAGCTTATCTTTTGGATGTCGAATGAAACTAAAATTTCATGGCTGAAAATAGACACATAGGGCTTTACCTGAACCAAATATTTGAATTTTTGGTCGAGTTAAAGTGGGTTAGTCGTGTTGCAAAGTTGAAACTTTTCCCCATTATTTCGTTGAAAATAGACACATAGGGCTTTACCTGAACCAAAATAGTAACTCAAAATGTGCCATAGCTATTGAGTTGATTATTTTTGCTAATAAAAGTAGTCTCAATAAGGAACAAGCATGAAAAATTTCACAATTTTTACTTGTCCGATTGATATGGTTGAGAATTTTTACTTACAAAGCAATTTCCATTGAACTCAATATGTATGTTCCTGAGTTGTGACAAAGTTGTTGAATGTTTATGTGCCAATTTGTATGATAATATCTTGTTTTATAGCGTTATATATTATAAAATGATACAAAATGTTATTGTGTAGGCTATGAATGGTAGACCACTATAATACTTCACCAGGAGAGTTCGACGTCAACAAATGGCCAACCAGAACAACAACGTGGAGAAACTATTTTCTCAAATGAACCAAATGATGAATAATTCCCAAATGGCACTGGTTGGGAAAAGAAAGTAGTTGATATGAAGTCTGGAAGCTTCTTGGGTAACGATGATCCGGTAGAATTTGAGAACTGGATCGACGCGAGACAAGGATAATAAATCATTTGGCTTTTCCTTCGGAAATATTTTTCTTGATCCTTTCTAACTTAACATCTCTTGGTTGGTTATTTCAGATCTTATCGAATACTTATGGAAAAAAATTAATACTTGCAATCAAATTCTCCACTCCTCCTTGTTTCACTAGTTCAATCTCAAGTTTTCTGACCTCGCGGTAGAGTAACTCTGGTAAAACTAACATAGCATTCACACCATGACTCAACTTCCTAATTAAAGAGTCAGCTACTGCGTTAGCTTTTCCTTCATGGTATTGAATACGCATATCATAGTGCTTGATTACTTCCAACCAACCTCGTTGTCTATCTTTAAGCTCCTTTTGAATGAATATTTACTTCAGACTACTTTGGTCCGTGTACAGCTTGCAAACAGATCCATATAGATGATGTCTCCATATCTTCAGTGCAAAATAATGGCTGCTAATTCAAAATCATGTGTAGCATAATTCTTCTCACGTGGTTTCAATTGTCTTGAAGCATATGCAATTACCATTCTTTGCTTCATCGAGACACATCCCAGTCCCTTCTTTGATGCATCACTATATACTTGAAATTCTCCAGAATCAATTGCTAGTGCTAATACTGGTGTCGTAGTTAACTTCTCCTTTAAAGTCTGAAAGGCTTCTTCACAGCTTTCATTCCATTGATACTTTACCATCTTCTACATCAAATTGGTCAGTGGCATTGCAATTTTTTAAAAAAATTTCAAAAAATGACGATAATATCATGCCAATCGAAGAAAACTTCCTGTTTCAGACACATTCTTCAATGTTGGCCTGTCCTTTACTTCCAAAATCTTTGCTGGATCTCCCGCTAATCCTTCCTTCGAGATTGTGTGACCCAAAAAATGGAACTTTTTGTAACCAAAACTCACATTTAGACAGTTTAGAATGCAAGTGTTCCTTCCTCAAAGTCTGTAACACTTACATGAGATGATCTTCGTGTCTTTCCTCACTCTTTGAGTAAACGAGAATGCCATCAATGAAGACTACCACAAAATTATCCAAGAATGGTCTCATGAAACGGTTCATTAGGTCCCTAAGTACTGCAGGTGCGTTAGTCAGATCTAAAGACATAACAATGAATTCATTATGAACTTACCTTGTTCTAAAGGCTTTTATAGGAATATCATTTTCAGCGACACGGAGATGATGATATCTAGACCTCAAATCAATATTCGAGAACAAACTCGCCCCTTGTAACTGATCGAACATGTCATCAATTCGGGGTAAGGGATATTTGTTCTTGACTGTTGCGCTATTCAACTCTCGATAGTCGATGCGCAATCTTAAGCTTCCATACTCCTTCTTCACAAAAAGCACAGGAGCTCGCCAAGGTGACACACTCGGTTGAATGCATCCTTTCAGTCAGATCTCGTTCAATTGATCCTTTAATTCTTGCAATTGAACTAGGGCCATACGGTAAGGTGCTATTGAGATCGGTGGTGTAAAGTGAATAGTACACTCGACTTCTTTGGTGGCATACATGGGATCTCATCTGGAAATACATTTGGAAATTATCTCACTATAGGCGTAATACCCCGATATTTGGGGCGGGGTATTTTTAGTAGTCTAGTGAATATTTTGGGCTGTTATTGCAATTTATAAAAGTAGTTTCTCCGTATTAAATAATTTGTATGATAGTTTAATATAAATATATAACTATATTATAGTTTTGTGTATATATAACAAAAAAAACTTATTTTTCTTTAATTAATATTTTTAATAGTTAAAGGTTGGTGGTTAGGTGTAAATTTTATGTATAAGTGTTACATGTCGTATAACATAAACAACGTCACCAAAGAGTTACTTTTAGTTAATATTACGTGTCGGACCACCGCGTTACCCGGCACCCTAGCACACCATAGCATTTTCACTTCATCTTCCACAAAAGCCATATCCTAACAGGAGAAGAATTTCTCCCCGGCGTTTTCTCCGCCTCACACACGATCACCGCCACTACGACCTTCTCTTCTTCCAAATATTGTCTCGATTCACTCCAAATTCACCAAGGACAGAATATTCCTCTCCAAGAAGACAATTTCACCCAAAATCGTGACCGTCTCGATTCACTCAAAATTCCGATGAGCCGAAGCCCAGCTCCGATCTCCGCCGCTGCTCCGCCCCTTCCGCCGTGTGCTGTCCGTCCCCTTTCCTTTTTTCGGTAATTCCCCAACTCAACTTTTTTTTCAATTTAGCTTGGTTTCCTTGTAAATCAATTGCTATGGAGACTTTGGTTGTTGGGGAACAAAGTAAGATGAAACATGTTGGGAACTTTGGGGGTTATTTTTGCACGTTATAAAACTTGTGGGGATCCAGTTGTAGTTTCTAAAAATAGGGGGTGGCCTTAGTCTTTTGGGCAGATTAGTTTTGTTCTTTATTTAGTTGGGTACTACTATAATATTAGTATGACATAACTAGTAGCTATATGTTAGTTTCGGGAAAATATGAAATCAAATAAAAAGGTTTTATTATTCAAAAATATAAGGAGATTCTTAGTAATAATGTTAATAAATTAGTATTCTTAGAAATTACATGGAACTTTGTTTGTAGGATTATTTCAAGTTATTTTCTTATAAAAAAAAGGTTTGGCCTTATAGAAGTAAATATTATCTGGTTGTAATATAACTTCATTTCTACTATATTCTCTCAAAAGAACGTTTTATTAAATAAATACCTGGTCTAAGTTTGTGTTAATTATTTTAATTAGTTCTTTATAGACAAGGCTATTTAATTAAATACTAGATTGGTTAGTACTAACGAGTAATGAGTTCGTTATAAAATTTAATTGGGGTCGAACGATTGCATTGCATATAAGACTTTGTGTGTATTATTGTCGTGTTAGAAATATATTGATTATGAATAATTGTTATTGTAGATGACGAGTTCTTAGACGGCGAAGTTGTGGAGGATCCGTATTACTAGGACTTTGCTTGCTTTCGTGTGACGAGCTCTCTCTTTCCAAGTAAGTTTGTATGCGCAACACCTTCAACTATCAAAATGTGTCTTGGCGTGTGTTACTTGTGTTTCAGATAACTATTTCAAGCTTTGAATTTCGAAATCTCTCTTGCAAATATCTCTTTGCAAATATGTGGTTATTTATGGAAATTCTGAACCAATGATTATGTGAAATCTTAATGGACGATAAATGATATGGGGCGATGTACAAAGGATGCGTGTGAATGATACAGCCGGAGGCGCCCATGAGACGATCCTCCTCGGGTTTCATACCCTAACATATATGGGTTTTATATTGTCAATACTATAGAGTACTACCTATGCATGTGTGGGTTACAACTTTATAGGGGTATCGACACTTAAGGTATTTTAGCTATGTGGTTTGAGCGGGGTAGTGTCGGGCTACCTTGTAACGCTCTGGGTGAATTAGGATGGACTGTGACATCCCAAGAGGTACCCTATTTATTATTTATTTCATCGTGACATTTTCTGTGGGCATTCGTTACCCGATGGGCTCTAATATGCCTCATCTCAATTGATGATTTAATGTGAGGTTACTTCAACTATATTTGGTTCGGTCTTTAAGCCAAATCTCTGTTTTACGCGTTGTGGTATATGCTTACTCAGTATTTACTGACAAACTTTTACTGCGTCGACTTTTGCCATTTGAAAACCCGCAGGTTATGAATAAAGTGGGCGAACGCGCACACGTGAATTGAAGATTAGGCTCAGGAAGCTAGGCAGTATTTCAATTGTCTAGGAAGAATTCATTCAGACAATGTCATTTTGTTTATTCAAACTATTTTTGGAGGATTTCTATGGTTTTAATTAAATAAATGCATCTGGATTCTCGTTTAGTTGTGCTAGCAAGGAACCGTAGGTCCCAGAGTTGTTTCAGTTGGTATCATAGCCGGCGGTTCCAACGCTAGTACTACCTTACAATTTCCACTAAAAAGGTAAAATTTAAAATAACTTTTCAAATTTTTTTTATAGGATAACTAAAATCAATAATAAAATTAAAACAAGTCGGGGTTGTGGGATAGTCTAGCAGCATTTTGTTGGTTGTTTGAGATTCGTTGAAGATTTCTATGTGCTATACTTTGTGCCTCGATGTGCGAATACTATTGTGATAATTTCTTAGCACTTGCGTTTATAATCATTTGATTATTTTAGATTATTTAGATTAATTTCGTTAAGATTATGAGTGCACATGTGGTGTAGGAAAATTCTGAGACATTTTTTTCTTCTTTCAGATGGCTGCCCTACATGCTCCATGTTGGAATTGTGCCCTAGAGGCAATCAATTTGTCGTGACATTTGTATGGACTTACTATTCATTATGTTAACAATATGGGTATATGCTAACATGAATGAAGTCCTTAGAATATAGAGGTTATATTCTTAAATATCCCTAGTCGAGTACAGCAGTTAATAGGACGACAATATTACATCGAGACTAGTATGTGGGTAGATTGATATGGGGATATCAAGTCTAACACATGGGTACGAATTAGGAGTAATGGCATACTGGATTGACCCACCATGAGAAGGCTACATGGGAGTTATGTGAATGTCACAAGCGCTTCTCATAGTAACAATGGTATTGTGATCCTTAGGCTTGAAGTCACTAGATATTCTATTCGTGAAATATCATGCTTTGATATTATCAAACGCTGTGCCTTAACCGGGTAGCTATAAAGATAGTTATCGGGCATGATGGGAAGCAAGCTGAGAGATCGTAGTGATGTAGAGAGGATTTGTCCCTCCCACATAACATGAGTAAATATCCATGGCCACTCGATGAGTGAGACTTAGAAAAATGCATGGCCATGCTCAAATAAATCAATATGGGATATTGAAGTTATTTGTTTATCTAAGTCTACTCACAGATCGAGAAACTATGGATTGGATATACAAGTGTGACACTCCATGTCTTGTGTCCAATCTGGATAGATGAGACAAAGGGATTATAGAACACGGTAACATTGGTCACAGAGATTAGTCAAATCACTGACATTCCTTTTACTTGGAAGCATTGATATATTGCTAGATAACGCTCAATGTTTGTAATAATTATTATTACTGTCACGTAATTAGGAACCTACAGGGTAACACACAATAATAGATCTAGCTGGGATTATTGCTAATTAGTTGGACTAAATAAACTGTGCTCATTAGTTGGACTAAAGAGTAATTATGGACCATAATGTAACTAGTCCCATATTGTTGGATTTATGGGCAAAGAAGAATTTCTCTAGCTATAAATAGGACTTATAGGCTAAGAAAGTTCATTCTTAATTAATTCTACACAACACAATGTACTAGAGAGCTAGAGAGAAAAGAAGAAAAGGAGTTTGTTCTTCTCATGAGGGTTCGGCAAACCCTAGCCGCCCCCTCCAAGGAGTCGTCGGCCTCTTATGGTGATGGCCGCCCCTTTGCTCGCTGCCCACAGCATGGTGATGCCATCTCTCTCTCTCTCTCCTTGCCGCGTTGATGGATGTGATCCAGCACGTGCACGTCCAAGTTCGTCCTTCTTCTCACGATTGCTAGCACCATTGGAGAAGAAGCCCGGTTTAGGTCTATTCGTGTGGATACCGTAGAGACAAAGATACTATTCTTTGTATGTGATCGTCCCAGCCTGGTATGGCTGAGGTAACCTTTCTTCCTTTCATCATGTTATGATGCTTCACCCGTGATCCTTGGTGGGATTTGAGAAGGATTAATTTTTTTTATTCCGCTGCGTAACCTGCATCAAAATCCAACAGTGGTATCAGATTCACAGGTCGATAGCGCATAACATGATTTTATGTAGTTATCTGTTTTTATTAATTTTACACCGTTCTGTCAGATTGACCGTAAAACATTAATAAAACTGATATGCATATTATGATGCGCCATGAATGTGATTCATGTGGAGATTCAATTATTTTACATATGATGTGAAAATAATGAATTTTCAGGTGTGTATATTTGATATACTAATTTTATCAGTTTTGACTGTTTCTGTCAGTTTGATCGTAAACTGTAATAAAATTAATATGCGTATTTTGAGATGCCACGAATAAGATTCATGAGGAAATCATCTAATTTAAATAGGATGTGAAAATTAGTATTTTTCATGTACATATGATGTACAAATTAATTGGTGACATAAAGCTAGGGTTTGAGCACAATGTATGGAGAAAAGGTGTTTTTGTCCCACATTGGGGTTTGGCCACAAGGAAGGAAGGAAAAATAATGATTTAAACCCTTAGAGGGGTTCGGCCATGAAGACCCATCCCCTCCTTTGTGGGCCGACCAAGCCAACCGGCCACGCCGGTTCGGTCAGCCGACCGGTTTGACAGGGCGGGCAGGTTCGACCGGGTGGGCTCGGTTTGGCGGGTCAGTTCGGTTCGGCTAGTTGGACTAGCGCGGCCGTTTTGACAATTTTGCCCTAGTGTCCCAATTTAATTAATTAAAATTGAACAAGCGCGTTAAAAAATAGTTTTAACTGTCTTATGTGCTTTGTTGCATGGTGGATGGATATGGCCTAGGTTGTGGATGTTTAATTTGTGGTTTGGTTTACGGCCTCCGAGCTGATCAAATTAATGTAATAGTTAATTAAGGCTTTACGGCCTGCGAGCTGATCATCTTCTCGACATGTGATGTTTTATTTATTTATTTAATTTAGATGCTAGCTAGAATTAGATAATTAGATGATAGCCAAGAGCATGGAGAAGAAGACCAAAGAACCAATAAGCCACAAAGGCGATGGGAGCCTTGCACACCTAGGACGCGCAGCTATGGTGGAGGCCCATGGAGATGAGCTTGTCACTTTAGGGCACATATATATTATCATTGGCTTGGTAATATCTTAGTCTTAGGCGCCATATCCATGCCACGTTAATTTTAATTTTTGTGGATGTTTATTATTTATGTCTTGTTTTATTGTGATGTATGGATGATGCATGCAAAACGTAACAAGATAATAATAAACAAGTTTGGTCTTTTATTGTGGATTGCCCAATACAAATAAGTAGATCATGTTGATGGGATCACCCAAACAATTAAGTAATTACACTAAAATCCCTCAAAGGAAATACTACGTTTTGGCCTTCTCTTATTTTGACACCATTCATGATCAATGTTTATTAATTTCGGGCTTGCCAAAGCAAGGCGATTTTAATTTACCATGGTATGATGCGGCGACACAAGCAAGTAATGTGTGGTTGTTAAAGTAAGAGGTTAAACATTACTAAATATTTTCAATTGGATTGATGACTTAGAGGCATGGCAATTGGGATTATCTATGAGATAGATAAATAAGGAGTTACTTTCCCGGTTGCACCAAGAGTTGCATTGGGATGCAACTGGAAGGTGTTCCTACCTAAATAACCAATTCTTGAGTGACGTGCCAAAGCAGGCTCAATAAGAGGTGAAATCTGGATCTTGGCCCACTAGAAAGTATATGATATTTTCCGCATTAATGGTGAGGGCTATTAATCTGAGAAAAATAGTGGGAGCTATATTTAATAATTAAGTCCTTGTTAAATATAGTTAAAACGTCACAAATATTTTACTTAATCATTTTGTGTTGAATACCTACGGCATTAAACAAACAAACTCGACTTTATCGTTTGTCTCGAATATGTTTTTAATAAACTAGTATAAAATTGAGAATTGTTCTCAAATAAAAGGAAAAATGATGTATATCATAGGGCATAAAGTTTCCTTCCACCAACTACAAAACACACTAAAACCTAATGGAAGGAACATCAAAGAATGGATCTTTGGATGTGACGTGCCTCATGTTAGCAACCATGAAATCTGAGCTTTTGAAGCAAGATGAGAACATGGAGGTGTATGATTGATCATACATTTAAAGAAGATCTCTTCTAGAGCCGGCTATACATGAAAGGTTTGAAGTGATGCTCCATGTGCGTTTTACCTCCTCTTGCTTAACACTCGTCATGATCAAGATGTAATCAAGCTCGGGCTTGACAAAGCAAGGAGACGTGATTCATCAAGATGTGACGCGACGACACAAGCTAGTAATCTGTAATTGCTTGAGCAAGAGATTAAACACAAATAAGCTATTTCAATAAGATTGAAAGCTTAGAATATGGGATTTATCTATGAGATAAATAAATAATAAGGAGTTATTCTTCCAACTGGACCAATAATTTCATTGGTTGCAATTAGAGTTTTGTTCAAAGACGATTTTCACAATATGATTGAGAATCACTGAACAAAGTACTAGCCAAAGGGGTGGTGTAGTGGAAGAGGAACTGACCAAAGTACATGGAATAAAAAGGAATTATGAATTCTAATTTAAGGTATCTTTTTTATAAAAGGCCAATGTGTCTCTCATCATCGTAGGTATTTGATACTAGATTAGGATCTCACATTTATAGAAATGTGCAGGATCTCAAGAGATGTAGACAATTGGAAGGGATACACCTACACGTGGGGCGATGAAGCAAGGGTTGCTGAATTAGATGTAGAAAATTATCTCTATCTTTTGGATTTATCCATGAATTAGACAAGTACGATTATGTCCCTGCTATGAGTAGGAACATTATCACAATTTCTTGTTTGGACAAGAAAGGATTTTTCTATTGAAATAATGGACAAATGTTGTTCCATTTATTTTAATGAAATGCATTATTGTAATTTGTCTAATGGATTGTAGATCCTTGATCATGATAATTTCATCTATAACATTAAAGATATAACTTTTGCATTGTGGTTTAAGTCACGTGAATGAGAACGCATTTCTAGACTCCATATGGATGGATTTTTGGACTCATTTGATTATGAATCATATGAGACATGTGAGACTTGTTTATTGGGCAAGATATGATCTTTTGGACTCATACATACTGATGTATGTGAACCACTAAGCACAAGTGCTAGAGATGGTTTTGGTACTTCATCATATTTACTTATTCAATAGATATGGATTTGGGTCTTACGAAGAACAAATCAGAATTCTTTGAAAAGTTCAAGGAATTCAGGAATGAAGTAGAAAGCTAGCTTGGCAAGAGTATCAAGACTCTACGATTAGATCGTGGATGAGGATGCTTAAGTCAAGAGTTTGACAAGTATCTAAAAGAGTGTTGGATATGATCCAGACTCACTCCACCTAGAACACCATTATAGAATGACATGTCTATGGGGAGAAATCGGACCTTGTTGGAAACGGTTCAGTTATGATATGTCAAACAGGACTTCCAATTTACTTTTTGGGCTATGCTCTATATATAACGATTTCGCCCTTAATCTTGTTCCATCAAAATCATTATGAAATACTTCATATATGGACTAGAAGGTGTCCTAGTATTTCATAGATATTTGGGATTGTGAAGTTTGTGTAAAGCGTTTACAGATAAACTTGGACCCAATTCGCATACATGTATTTTTTGTATTATTCGAAAGGATATTGTTTCTACAATCCAATCAAGGCCAAAGCGTTTGTTGCTCGAACCGTTGTGTTTCTAGAAAGAGATTGTCTCTAAAAGAAAACAGTTGGAGAATAGTATAACTTGAAGGAGTTCAAGAACTCACAACAACACATTCATC
The DNA here is from genome assembly GCA_023055425.1 of Linanthus parryae. Classification (NCBI taxonomy): domain Eukaryota; kingdom Viridiplantae; phylum Streptophyta; class Magnoliopsida; order Ericales; family Polemoniaceae; genus Linanthus; species Linanthus parryae. The sequence goes on from JALGPY010000002.1 coordinate 72,705,137, forward strand.
CATTGATGGAACATGAGTAGGATCACAAGGCGTTGTGGAGCAACCTACTCAAGTAGCACAAGAACCTTGTAGGTTAGGTATAATATGTCAAGGAGCTATGGAAATATGGATTTCTCATAACCCTATGATATATTGCTCATGGAGATGAGCCTACAACCTATGAGAAGGCCATGAGTGGGCCATACTCTCAAGAATGGCTTAAGGCCATGATATATGAAGTGGAATCCATGTATACCAACAAAGTATGGGCTTTGTTAGAACCACCTAAAAGGGTATGACCCATAAGGTGCAAGTGGGTTTTAAGGAAAACTAACAGGGATGGTAATATAATTACTTTTAAGGGACGACTGGTGGCTAAAGGTTCACTGTGAGTTCATAGTGTGGACTATGACGAAATCTTTTCCCAGTTGCGATGCTTAAATCCATTCGCATCGTGCTTGCGAAAATCTGTCTACGGATTGAATCAAGCTTCTTAGAGTTAAGATCTTCGATAAATGATGAAATCAAATGGTTTGATTCCATCAAGAATGAAGATGAACCTTGTGTTTACAAGAAGGTTAGTGGGAGCACAGTTATATATTCTGGTCTTGTATGTGGTTGACATACTGTTCACTGGGAATGATGTCCCTACTCTGCAATCTTGTAAAGATTGTCTAGGGAATCGTTTTCCAATGAAATGACTTAGGCGAAACATATTATAAGAATCTACGGAGATAGATCAAGAAGGTTGTCCGACTTAATTCAAAATGCATATAATGACAAAGGTGTTGAAACGGTTCAACATGCAAAGAATGTGGATTCTTACCTATGTCACATGGGATTAGTATTTGGAAGACTAATTGTCCTTCCAATCAGATTGAGAAAGGACTGTATGAATAAGATTCATAGGATACGCCATATTATGTGCTAGGCCAGACATGTCATTTAAAGAATGACATGAAGATACCAGTCATATCCAGATGAGAGTCATTGGATATTGATAAAGAAAAATCCTTATGTACTTGAGAAGAACTAAGGATGAATTCTTGATATATGGAGGATAGGAAGGGTTCACTGTAAGTAGTTACATTGATGAGAACTTCCAATCCAACAAGGATGATTCCAGATCATAGTCAAGTTTTGTGTTTGCCTTAGTTGAGGGACTGTGAGTTGGAAAGGTTCCAGACAAGATTCAGTTGCTGATTCTATCATAGAGGACTGAGTATATAGTTGCATTAGATGCAAATACTCGGAATATTTGATCTCATTCGATTTTCGATAGAAGAGATGTGAATATTTGTAAAGTACCAGTGAAAGTCTCTCTTACCTCTTGCGCAGCGAAAGCGTGAGGGGCGCAATAGGTCAATAGGCATATGATGCACCAGATTGACTCTAGTTCAAGTGGGAGACTGTTCGAATTGTGCCCTAGAGGCAATCAATTTGTCATGACATTTGTATCGACTTACTATTCATTATGTTATCAATATGGGTATATGCTAACATGAATGAAGTCCTTAGAATATAGAGGTTATATCCTTAAATATCCCTAGTCGAGTAATACAGTTAATAGGACGACTGTATTACATCGAGACTAGTATGTGGGTAGATTGATATGGGGATATCAAGTCTTACACATGGGTACGCATTAGGAGTAATGTCGTACTGTATTGACCCACCATGAGAATGCTACATGGGAGTTATGTGAATGTCACAAGCGCTTCTCATAGTGACAATGGTGTTGTGATCCTTAGACTTGGAAGTCACTAGATATTCTAGTTGTGAAATATCATGCTTTGATATTATCAAACGTTGCGCCTTAACCGGGTAACTATAAAGATAGTTATCGGGCATGATAGGACGCAAGCTGAGAGATCGTAGTGATGTATAGAGGATTTGTCCCTCCCACATAACGGGAGTAAATATCCATGGCCACTCGATAAGTGAGACTTAGAAAAATGCATGGCCGTGCTCAAATAAATCAATATGGGATATTGATGTTATTTATTTATCTAAGTCTACTCACAGATCGAGAAAATATGGATTGGATATATAAGTGTGACACTCCATGTCTTGTGTCCAATCCGGATAGATGAGACAAAGGGATTATACAACACGGTAACATTGATCAAAGAGGTTAGTCAGATCACTGACATTCCTATGACTTGGGAGCATTAATGTATTGCTAGATACTGCTCAATGTTTTTAATAATTATTACTTCCACGTAATTAAGGGTCACACACAATAATAGATCTAGCTGGGATTATTGCTAATTAGTTGGACTAAATAGCAATAATGAATTAAATGGACTATAGTGTAAACTGTGCTCATTAGTTGTACTAAAGAGCAATTGTGAACTAGAATGTAACTAGTCCCACATTGTTGGATTTATGGGCAAAGAGGAATTTCTCTAGCTATAAATAGGATTTATAGGCTAAGAAAGTTCATTCTTAATTAATTATACACAACACAGTTAACTAGAGAGCAAGAGAGAAAAGAAGAAGAGGAGTTTGTTCTTCTCATGAGGGTTAGGCAAACCCTAGCCGCCCCCTCTAAGGAGTCGTCGGCCTCCTATGGTGATGGCCTCCCCTTTGCTCGCTGCCCACGGCATTGTGATGTCGTATCTCTCTCTATTTGTCGCGTTGATGGATGTGATCCAGCCTATTCACGTCCAAGTTCGTCCTTCTTCTCACCATTGCTAGCACCAATGGAGAAGAAGCCCGGTTTAGGTCTATTCGTGTGGATACCGTAGAGAAAGAGATACTAATCTATGTATGTGATCGTCCCAGCCTGGTATGGCTGAGGTAAACTTTCTTCCTTTCATCATGTTATGATGCTTCACCTGTGATCATTGGTGGGATTTGAGTTGGATTAATTTTTTTTTATTCCGTTGCGTAACCTGCATCAAAACCCAACACTCCAGTCCTACCTGCTCCAGCAGTTAGACCACCTATCCCGGACCCTGCTGATCTCACTAATGCTCACACGTCGCGCCTTGTCACATACCTTGTGGGGCAGGAGACAATACAAGAGTGCAGCACCTATGTCTGAAACCTACGCCTCGCTTGGAGAAAAATCCCACATGGAAATGAGATCCAGGCTCACCCATTGGGAATATGTTATACACCCTCAACGGTTTACCAGATGTGCCCTTATGGAAGGACCTCAAGGATGATCATGACGAATTGCTTGTTAAGAATATATGGGGAAACGGGTGCCTAATATCACCAAGTATAAGCATCGCGACTATGAAGCTTAGTGGATGAACCCACTTGAGCGTCGGTATCGGATGGAAGAATTGCTAGCTCAAGCAATACACGAGGAGGCAGCACAGAACGCGAGCACCATGAAGAAGCGGAGGAACCTGAGGAAGGCCAAATAGAGGAAGAGGAAGAACCAATAGAAGAGGAGGAGCCAGGGGAAGATCCAGAAGAATAAGATGAAGAGATGCCTGTTGAAGAAGTACCCATTCCAATCCCAGCTGCACACACATGATTTAGACCGCCCATCCCTGTCCCAGATGACCTCACTAGAGCATATCTTCCACACATCATTGTTTACCACCCCGGCATTGAAACATTAAAGGAATATTGTGCCTATATTGAAAACTTATGCATCGCTTGGAGCATAAGAGGCCATGACACTTTCGGCCACCCGTTGATTATATGCCACTACATAATCGAAGGACAGTCAAGCATGAAACCTTGGAATAAGATGAAGGACGAGTTCAATGACCTAGCCATCTACAACTCATGGGACGAGGAAGTGCCTAACGTCTTGAAGTACAAGCACCACGGGCATGAAGCATACTTGATAGACCCGCCCACTCTTTTGGCACGTTTAGAGAGTATAACAATCATGGATGCAGGGGCCGAGCATGAGGCGGGACAATTTTTTAAGAGATTCCCGCATATGAAATGGGACGAGATAGCGCAGAAAGTACAAGAAGAATTGGATGGTGACGCTGAAATGGATCTATCCGAATATTGCTCTCCCGTCTCACCAGAATACACTCCACTCACCCCATCACCCACCCATTATGACATCACATTCTATCTTTTATTTTATCGCAAGCGAGAACGCTTAGGATTTGATTTGGTTTTATTTTAGACACGGTCTTTAATTTGGTTTGATTTGGTAGGATTATTTTGGATTATGTGGTATTTTATTTTGGCAATGAATGCATGATTATTTCTTTACATATGTGTGTCAAGTGTGTCAATGCCATAATGCCATAGGTTAGGATTGTATTAAGTATAGTCACATTTATAAGGTACAATGCAATATTATACCAGGGGTCGTGCAAGACAAGTAGGAACCATGAATTAGGGAGGTCAACAAGCTCACAGCGGACAAGTTCCATTTTGATACCCTCATGGATGCTTATGGGGCAGCCCAGGACACCCAGAACTTGATAGAAAAAAAAAGTGAAGAAAAGAAGAGAAGGCCCGAGGCACCAGCAGCAACAGGCTTCCAGAATCTTGGTACATGAAGTAATGGAGGAGATAAAAGGTTTCGTCCCAACCCAGCCCCCACCAACCAATTTGAAAACCAAGGCCAAGGAGGACGAGGCCAGGTACGAATCTAGAACTGCACGCAATGCGGTAGAAACCACCCAGGAGTGGTTTGCCGAGGTAATAAAAGTTAAATGCCTCGCATGTGGAAAACTAGGCCACCGCAGGTGTGAATGTCGTGTCAAACCCTCAGGAAGTAGCAATGGTGGAAGTTATGGAGGAAACGATACCTACCGCCATGGAGGGAACATTGGATTCGGCCGTGGAGGCAACTACGGTGCGAATAACAATGGATATAACCAGAATGGAGGCAACCAACGCAACTATCCGCAAGGTGGAGGCTGTGGGAGCAATAACAACTAGAGGAACAACAATGTCTACAACAATGGAGGGGGGGACAACCAAGGAAATTATGGGAAAGGAGGAAACAACTATTAAAACAGGCCACAAGGAAGTTTTACTGGATCTTTTACCGCGACAACAACAGCTCCTACAGCACCAGCTGCCACAGCCCATAGCACAGCTGGAACTATCAATGTTATGAATCATACTCAAGCGGAGCAAGCCAACGTGCTGACTGGTACATTCTTAATCCATTTCACTCCTGCTTTAGTTTTATTTGATTCTGGAGCCACATTTTCTTTCATATCATCTAATTTTTCAAAGAAATTAGACTTACCAACTCCTACCCCAATATCTATTGCCATCTCTATCCCAAGTGGAGAAGTCACATCTTGTAAAAACATGTATCCTGGAGTCAACCTAGAAATCTTAGGAGCCAAGATACCTTCCGACCTGGTTCTTTTAGATATGGGTAACCTAGATGTCATCCTAGGAATGGACTCGCTTAGCAAATATAAAGCCACCATAGAATGTGCCAACCAAAATGTTAGATTTCGTGGACCGAAAGGTGAACATCTATCCTATAGGGGTATAACCAGTGGACCCAAAATCCAAATCGTGTCAGCCTTATCCATCCTATCCTATGTGAAGAAACGGCATAAGGCCTAACTCTGTACGATCCACGATCAGGAGAAAGAAGGTGAAAAGTTGGAAGATATTCCAGTGGTGAGAGAATTTCCATACGTCTTTCCGGAAGAGCTTCCAGGAATGCCACCTAAAAGAAAATCGTGGACTTTGCAATCGATTTAGTACCAGGCACTGGACCAATATTGAAGGCACCATATAGGATGGCACCAGCCAAACTCAATGAACTACAAGAGAACCTTAAGGAGTTATTGGAAAAGGGTTTCATCAGACCTAGTGTATCACCCTGGGGAGCACCAGTTTTATTCGTAAAGAAGAAGGATAGAAGTTTAAGACTTTGCATAGACTACCGTGAATTAAGTGGAGTAACCGCTAAGAATAAGTACCCACTTCCCAGGATCAATGACATGTTCGACCAATTGCAAGGAGCCAGTACCTTTTCGAAAGTCGATTTAAGGTCAGGATATCATCAGCTTAGGATAGCTTAACAAGATATTCCTAAAACGACATTCCGGAGTCGATATGGCCATTACAAGTTTACAGTGATGCCATTCGATCTTACCAATGCTCCAACAATATTTATGGAGTTGATGAACTGCGTTCTTCAGAAGTACCTAGATAAGTTTCTTGTCGTTTTCATCGATGTCATTCTAATCTATTCAAAAGGGAAAGAAAAAAATGAACAACATTTGAGGGAGGTATCGGAAACCTTAAGGGAAGAGAAGTTGTTTGGAAAGTTATCAAAGTGTGAATTCTTGTTAGATAGAGTTCCTTTCCGAGGGCATATATATCCAAGGAAGGTGTGTCTGTGGACCCAGAGAAGATATCGGTCGTGAAGGAGAAGGCCCGCACCAAAGAGCGTAACGGAGATAAGAAGTTTCTTGGGATTCGCGGGTTACTATAGGAGATTTGTGAAGGATTTCTCTAAGATAGTGAAACCTATGACAATCTTAATGAAGAAGACGAGCAAGTACGTGTGCGACATAAAGTGTGAGAAGAATTCCAAAATTTGAAGGATAGGCTAATGTCAGCACCAATGTTGACTTTACCTACCGAAGGAGGAGAATTTGAGGTTTACAGTGATGCTTCGAGGCATGGTATAGGATGTGTTCTGATGCAAGATGACAAGGTGATTGCCTATGCTTCCATACAACTGAATCCTTACGAAGAGAACTACCCCACTTATGATTTTGATTCGGCGGCTATCATGTTTGCACTGAAGAATTGGATGCATTACCTTTACTGTACGACTTGCAAGATTTTCACGGATCACAAAGAGTTTGAAGTACATATTCATGCAAAAGGAGCTGAATATGCGACAAAGAGGTGGTTAGAGTTGGTGAAGGATTACGATGTTAAGATTCAATACCATGAAGGAAAAGGCAATGTAGTGGCAGGTGCATTGTGCCTATAGACAGACCATACGGTGAATGAAATGTGGGTGTTGCCACCTAAGCTTTACGAAGAGTTCTGAAAGTTGGAGATTGAGGTTTGCACAAAAGGATCCATGACTAAATTGTTGTGAAACTTGACAATAGTACCGGATACCTTAGTGGGAATAAAGGATGCTCAGTAAGAGGATGCTTTTCTCCAAAAGATGAAGGAGAAGATTGAAAAGGGCGAAGCACCCGACTTCAAAGTAGAGAAAGATGGGAGCATAAAGTTCAAAGGAAGGTGGTACCAATTAAATGCGCGGAAATGAAGGAGAAGATAATGAAGGAGGCTTATAGTATGCCTTATTTGGTACACCCAGGAGGAGACAAGCTATGCAAGGATCTGAAGAAGAATTTTTGTTGGAAGGGTATGAAGAAGGAAGTAGCAGACTTTGTATCTCGGTGTTTGACTTGTCAAAAGGTCAAATTCGAGCACCAGAGACCGGGAGGGATGTTGCAACCTTATAAATACTAGTATGTAAATGGTATTCCATCTTAATGGACATTGTTACGGCCTTACCCGTTTGGACAAATGGTCTGAACCATATTCGGGTAGTAGTCGATCGACTAACGAAGACAGCGATATTCATTCCCATGAAGGACACGTGGGATATGGAGAAGAGAGCGGATGCTTACATAAATAATGTTGTAAGATTACACGGAGTACCGAGTTCAATTGTTTCTGATAGGGACCCAAATTTCTTCTTTCACTTTTGGAAGGATTTGCAGAAGGATATGGGATCGGAGTTGCGATTTAGCACTACTTATCACCCAGCAACGGATGGGCAATGTGAAAGGACGATTCAAACACTATAATACATGCTAAGAGCTTGCATTTTGGACTTTTGAGGTTCATGGGTGGACAAGTTACCACTTATCGAATTCTCTTACAACAACAGTTATCATGCCAGCATAGGTATGGCACCCTATGAGGCGTTGAATGGAAGGAAGTGTAGAACATCTTTGTGTTGGAGCGACATCGGCGAGACGGTCATTCTAGGACCTCAAATGATAGAGGAATCGACGAAAACTATTATGCGGACAATTTATTGGTGACAAAGTGTTCCTAAAGGTCTCTCCGACGAAGGGGGTTATGCATTTTAATAAAAAAGGAAAGCTGAGTCCCAAGTTAATTGGACCCTAGTTTTGGATTGGATCGGAGAGATAGCCTATCGCCTTAATCTTCCTAACAACCTAGGGTCGAGTCCATAATATTTTCCATGTCACTCAACTCAAACCTTATATTCATGACTCGAACCATATCCTTGATCCTGAACCAATTGAACTTGATCCATCCCTCACTTATGTAGAGCAGCCAATCAAAATCTTAGATCGAAAGATTAGGAAAACCCGTACCAAGTCAAATGCGTTAGTTAAGGTTCTTTGGTCGAACCATCTCACTGAAGAAGCAATGTGGGAAGCTGAGCCAGACACGCAAAAGCTTTACCCACACCTTTTCGACCAGGTATGAGTCGAGTGACGGGGACGTCACTCCATTTAAGGGAGATGTGATTTAACAGCGGTGCACCTAATTACTCGTCTTGTTTTGATTTACATGAATATTAGAATTGCATACTTGCATTGGGGGAATTACTTTAAGCTTCGGGGAGGAAGCTTTGTTTTAAGAGAGATGTGATGTAATACCCCGATATTTTGGGGGTATTTTTAGTAGTTTAGTGAATATTTTGGGCCGTTACTGGGATTTAAAAAAGTAGTTTCTCCTTATTAATAATTTTTTATGATAGTTTAATATATATATATATAGTTTTGTGTATATATAACAAAAAAAACTTATTTTGTTAATTAATGTTTTATAATAGTTAAAGGTTGGTGGTTAGGTGTAAATTTGATGTATAAGTGTTACGTGTCGAATAAGATATACAAAATACAACGTGAAAAGTGACTTTTAGTTAATATTACGTTTTGGACCACCGCGTTACCTGTGCACCCTGCCACACCATAAATTTTTCACTTCATCTTCCACAAAAGCCATCTCCGAACAAGAGAAGAATTTCTCCCCGGCAATTTCTCCGTCTCAGACACGATCACCGCCTCCTCGACCTTCTCTTCTTCCAAATATCGTCTCGATTCACTCCAAATTCACCAAGGACCGAATATTCCTCTCCAAGAAAATAATTTCACCCAAAATCGAGACCTAATTCTGAATCCAAATCAACCCGGAGGAGTCATACTCTTCGCCGGAATCATCACCTCCAAGACTATATAAACCCACCTTCCAATATCTTAATAGTACTCTCAAATTTACCATTTGTCTAAGGGTGAAAGCTGTACTAAAGCATAACTGAGAACCTAGAGCATGCTGCAAAATCTGCCAAAACTGAGAAGTAAATCTAGGGTCTCTATAAAAAAACAATAGATATCGGAACTCCATGCAAACTAACTATCTCTATGATATAGAGTCGACACAAGACATCTAATGAGTCAGTCATGCGAATGGATAAGAAATGAGCTAACTTGGTTAAACGATCCACAATGACCAAACATAATTATGATAAGAACCTGCACTTGCTTTGTTCACAAAAATGGTAAGGACAATCTTGGTAAGTTTGATGCAAGAAGTGATGAAGGTATCTTTCTTTGTTACTCTCTGACTAGCAAATCTTATAGAGTTTACAATAAAAGAACTAAGCTTGTTGAAGAGAGTATTCATGTCATTTTTTATGAAAGATATGATGGTTCTTTGAGTGAAAGTTTTGCAGACTTGAATTTAAACAAGCACGAGTCAGAAGATGAAGCATAGACTTCACAGGGTTTTAAGGAAAGCTTGTAGGAAAATAGGAAGAATTTTCAATCCCTTGAAAATGAGTCTCAAAGCCTGGAACAAGAACATCAAGAGAATCAGAGTGAACAAGCCACTAATTCAAATTATCAAAGACCCGAGAAGATTCCTGGAGAACCAGAACCATGGACACCAAGGAAGAGTTTCAAATATCTTTCATCTCATCGAGTTTACAACATCATTTCTGATCCATCCACTGGTACACAGACAAGATCTCAATTGAAGAGCTTATGTACATTTAATGCTTTTGTCTCTCTTGTGGAGCCTATGAATGTGAATGAAGCGTTACAAAAAGCAGACTGGATCATTGCAATGCAAAGTGAACTCAATGAATTTGAGAGGACAAGGTTTGGAATCTGGTTCCTCCACCTCAAGATCAGTTAGTCATTGGTACCAGGTGGGTTTTTAGAAACAAGTTAGATGAGAATGAAAAGGTAATCATAAACAAAGCAAGACTTGTAGCTCAAGGATACAACCAGGAAGAAGGTATTGACTATGAGGAGACTTTTCCTCCTGTTGCAAGGTTAGAAGCAATTAGAATTTTACTTGCATTTGCATCTCATAAAAACATGAATTTTTTCAAATAGATGTGAAATGTGCCTTTATAAATGGCTACCTGCACGAAGAAGTTTATGTTCCTCAACCTCCTGTTTTGAAAGTGATGAGTTCCCAGATCATGTCTATAAACTTGACAAAGGTTTTTATGGTTTGAAACAAGCTCCAAGGGCTTGGTATGAAAGACTGTCAAAGTTTCTAATTGAAAATGACTTCAAAAGAGGACTTGTAGATAAAACCCTTTTCGTAAAGACTCATGAGAAAGATATTATATCAGTTCAAATTTATATTGATGATATTCTATTTGGTGCTACTAATGATTCTCATTGCAAGGATTTCTCAAGTCTTATGAGCAGGGAGTTTGAGATGAGTTTGATGGGAGAGCTCAACTTCTTTCTTGGACATCAAACACATCAGATGAAGAAATGAATCTTTCTACATAAAAATAAATATACCAAGGACTTGTTAAACAAGTACAATATGTCCTTGTCCAAGGTAGTAAAAAACCCTATGAGCTCTACACTATCTCTAGACAAGGATCAAACTGGTAAGAGTGTGAATATGAAAGAGTATAGAGGAATGATTGAATCATTGCTATATCTCACTGCAAGTACACAAGATATCATGTTGTGCCTGTATGTGTGCTAGATTCCAAGCTGATCCTACGGAATCACACTTGATTGCTGTCAAAAGAATCTTTAGATATCTCAACGGTACCAAAGATTTAGGGATTTTGTATCCTTAACAATCTAATTTCTCTGTGTGTGGCTATACAGATGTTGACTTTGCAGGTTACAAAGTTGATAGAAAAAGCACATCAGGATGCTGCCAGTTTCTTGGAACAACCATAATTAGCTGGCATTCAAAGAAGAAAAACTCAGTAGCTTTATCAACAGCAGAAGCTGAATATATAGCAGCTGGAGCCTGCTGCTCTCAATTTTTATGGATAGCTCAGATTTCAGAGATATACCTATCAAATGTGACAACACCAGTGCAATATCAATTATAAGGAATCCAATTCATCACTCAAGGACCAAACACAAAGATGTAAGACATCACTTCATCAGAGATCATGCTGAGAAAGATGATGTTACTCTTGAATTTTTTTCTACTAACATGCAATTGACAGATATCTTCACTAAACCAATCATAGAGGATAGATTCTCAGCCCAGAGATTAAAAATTTAGAATGGGACATGCTAAATAAGGAAGCATTGGTTTAGGGGGAGTATCAGGTAAGTTTCTGGTAAGTATTATGTGGCTCAAAGTCGTTAACAGATTTAACCCATGGATAATTAGTTTAGAGTACTTTCTAAATATCCTATAACTAGGGATGTAGAGTCCCTCCCACATAACCGGAGAAAATATCCGAGGCCACTCGAGGGATGGCGCCTATGAAATGTATGGCCAGACTCATATGAATCAATATGGGGATATTGATGTCATATGCATGGATAGGGCTATTCCCAGGATCGAGAGACATGAATTGGATATACGAGTGTGACTTGTATGTCTTGTGTCCAATCCGGATAATGAGACAAAGGGATGCGATAATAAGATCACAAGGTTTGTCAAGATGACTATTTCTATTAATTGGGTGGCATGGATGTGTTGCTAGACACCGCTCCATGCATGTAAATAGTTACTACCAATAAAGTAGAAACCTATGGGGTCACACGCCATATGGATATAATTGGACAAGAGATTTAATTAATAGATATTAATTAAAAGGATCATATTGCAACAAGTTGCTAACTTAGTGGGACTAATTAGCAAATAATACTATTCCATATATGGATATGATTAGTATTGGGCCCTTTATGAAAACAACTAGGAGTAGTTGGACTATATAAAGGAACTCCTTCATTCCCTCTCAACACATGTTACTCATAACACATATTGAGAGGAGAGAAAAGAGTTGGGAGCAAGCAAGTAAGAGGCGTCCGCCCCTTACCCGCCGCCCCAACCTGTCGGCCACACAAGTAGGCCGAACTCCTCCTTTGTGGCTTTGTTGCGTGATTCCGTTGTCTCCTTCCTCCGTTCTAGCTAGCACAAGAAGGTTGGGAGGTCCAATTCTCTATCCTAGGCGTGGATAAACCGTAGATAACGTGACATTATTCGGCGTTTGAAGTCATCAAAGGAGAAGCCAAAGGTAAACACATATTAATCATTTACTATCGTTTTGTGTTCTTGACTTGTGATCCTTGGAGGGATTTGAACGGAATAATTATCTTCTTCCGCTGCGATTCCATGTTCAAAACCCTACAGTGGTATCAGAGCCACATGTCGTAGAGCATAACGTAGTTTACGTGTTACGATTTTGTTGTTTTAACACTTTAAATTCATGTTTATCGCGTAAAACGACAAATTAAGCTTATTAGATGCACTTGAATAGAGATTCAATCTAACAAGATCTAATTGTGTATTGGATGCAACAAATTATTGAGTTTCTTTGTTTGAAGATTAGGGTGTGGGAACATGTTTGAAAAAGGGGTTTTTCAACATGGAAACAACTTGGATTGGGCAACAAGGAAGGAGTTTTTTTTGGAAACAACTCCTAGAAGGGTTCCGCCCCCCATAGGGGACCGCCCCTGTGCCTTGCCACCCAAGCCACGCACGGCCTACGGACCGGCTGGGCCTAGGCGCGATCGGGGGGACCGGCGGCTTGGGCTAGGCTGGGCCCTAGGGTTGTGTATGATCCAATAGGGCTTTGGGAACTTCTTTTGGATTTTTTTTGACCCTACTTCTTCCAAAACAATTAAAAATTGAACAAGCGCGTTAAAATTGGTTTTAACTGTTTATGTGCTATTCACATGGTGGTTGGGTATGGCACTAGGTTGTGGTTTGTGTGTGAATGCTTATTTTGTGGTTTGTTTTACGGCCTACGAGCTGATCAATTAAAGTAATAATTAATTAAGGTTTACGGCCTGCGAGTCGTCTTTTTCTCAACTTGTGAGACTTATTTTATTTAGTATAGGAGTAGCTAGATAAAATAGATTGTTAGCCAAGATTGAAGAAAAGAAGCCCAAAGACATTGGAGCCATGGAGATGGAGCTTGAAGCATTCCACAAAACTATGAAGGATGGACCAAAAAGATGGAGGCGCATGGCGATGTGATCTATTTTAGGGTTCATATATATTCTCATTGACTTGGGAATATCTTAGTCTAGAAAGGCCATATCCACATCACGTTTATTTTGTTGTGGTTGTTTATTTTATTGTCTTATTATTTTGTGATTGGTGTATGGTTGATGCATGCGATTAGGATAATAAGAAAATTAGGCAACCCGGATCTATGATTTGAAGTTTTGCCCAAAACTCAAACATATAGATCATGTTGATATAGATCAACAATACAAATTAAAATTGAAAGGAAAATCCCTCAATAAAATATTGTGTTTATGCCTTCTCGTTATTTAAACACTCATCATGATCACTATATCCCATGATTGTGCGTGCCGCACGTAACAATGTGCAATTGTTTAAGTAAGAGGTTGGACACAACTAGGTAGATTTAATAAGATTGAAAGAACCTAGAGGCATACAATTGGGATTATTCATGGGGATGGGTAAATAATGGTTATTTTCCCAATTGAACCAAGAGTTACATATGATGTAATTGGAATGGTTCCTACCTAAATAACCAATTCCGGGTGACTTGCCAAAGCAAGCTCGGAAGAGGCGAAATATGGATCGTGGCCCACTAGAAAATATAAGGATATTTTCAGCATTAATATGGAGGGTTATTAATCCGAGAAAAATAGTGGGATCTATATTTAATAATCTAGCCATTATTAAGATAGTAAAATCATACTAAAATCTTGTATATTTCTCGTTTTTGTAGAATACCAATGGCAAACAATTCATCGAATTCATCACACTCCCTACGGGCTGTTCTTGAGAAGGACAAGCTTTCTGGAACCAACTTTCTGGACTGGTACAAAAATTTAAGAATTGTTCTGAAACAATAAAAGAAACTGTACACACTAGAAGAAGACGTTCCAGAGGGTCCAGAGAACAATACCCCAGCAGCCCTAAAGGCGTATCAGAAACGTGTTGACGATGCTAATGATGCGGCCTGCCTTATGTTTTGCACCATGTCTCCTGAGCTTCAAAAGCAACATGAGAACATGAATGCAGTCGATATGATCGAACACTTGAAGCTGCTCTTTCAAGATCAGGCAAGGGTTGAACGGTATGAAGTTTCTCGGGCATTGTTCAAGATTCACTTGGCAGAAGGGAACCCAGTAGGACCGCATGTGTTGCGGATGATCGGGTATCTTGAGAATCTCGATCGCCTAGGGTCCCCGATTGGTCAAGAGTTGGCCACAGATCTCATTCTCCAATCGTTGCCAGATAGTTATGGACAGTTCATCATGAACTATAACATGAATGAGATCGCCAAGCCTTTGCCAGAGCTACTCAATATGTTGAGGACAGCTGAACAATCCATCAACAAGGGAAAGGGCAAGGCCATAATGATGGTGCAGAAAGGAAAGGGTAAAAGGATTGCCTCTACTTCCAAAGGCTAAGGCAAGGCAGTTGCTAAACCCAAGGAAAATGCTCTTGAACCTGCTGGTGGCGTGGCCAAAGGCGTAATCAAGGGTGATTGTCACTACTGCAGTCAGTCTGGACCATAGTTATGAATTTCGTTCCGTTCCGTTCCGGTCCGGAACGGCCGGAATAATCCGTTTTTGAGCTAAAACGGTACAGAAATCCTTTTGATTCGTACCGGTTTAAAATCCGGTCTGTTCCGGTCTGTTCCGGTAATTTCGTTAAATTTCGGGTCGTTTCGGTATATTTCGCTCGGGGTCATAATGTAATTTTTAAAAAGTGATTCCCACTAATAAAAAACCCAAGAACACAATCGGTGACTGATGAGCTCTCTCAAACCCGAACCCTAGCCGCTGCTCTCTCTGTGTCGCTCTCTCTCTCAGGCGAAAATTGTCTGATTTGTGCAAATCAGACCCAAAATCAATTCAATTTCATTGATATATGTTGGTCAAGTAATCGTACTCAGGTGTTCGATTTTGTGGAGGTTTGGAGGTCGATTTCTGTCGGGTTTGCTCCAGGTACGGGTTTCTCCATCTCTTCTTCGTTTTTCTTTCTTCTTCATCTCTTCTTCTTCTTCTTCTTCGGCGTTATCTTCTTCCATTCTTCGCCATTTCTCTGCATGTATATTCATATTCTTTGATTATGTTTGTTCTCATCGTCCTCTTCTTTTGTGCTCCAATTCCTTCCCTCAATTTGTTATAGGCATATCTGTAATTACCTGTTTTCCATCAATCAATGTAGTTTGATTTAATTTGATCAATGAAATTCATGTTTTAGTTGTCTATGGATCTATCCATTCAGTTTTATGATTTAAACTGAATCATTTTTTTTTTTTGCAAACAGACTGAATCCTTTGAATTCACTATTCAGTATACAATGAATCAATTAACTTCACATTTAATAGCTCACATCTGATTCTCATATCTTCCTTGTTACCATGAAAATAACAAAATTAAGTAAAATTGCTGAATTTTGCAGGGCATAAACCAACAAACTGAACATCAAAATACTGCTCTAATGGCCACTGCAAATACTGCTAATACATCAAGTGAGGCAAACTCGGTGAATTCTGCTCCTGCTAGATCAGATGAACATTTGTACTGCCCATTAACATTTGTACTGCTCCTGCAAATACTACTAATGTCTATGTTGGTATGTGAACATTTGTACTGCCCAGTAGCAGTTGGTATGTCTATGTTTGTTGGCTGTGGTCTGTTGGTATTTGGTGATAATGTTGATGACATTTTGCTCTTAGTTAGTTTTGTTGGCTTGGTGATAGTGTTGATGACATTTTGCTATCACTTTGTTGGCTATTAGTAATTATGAAGTGTGTAACTGTGTATATTACATATATTTACATATATTTATTGTTTTGAGAAGTATGTTTCATATATTATGAATGTATATTGTAAAAGAAAAGTGCGGTAAATCCGGAACGGATCGCTGTTCCGTCCGGATCCCGGATTGTTCCTTCCCACTAGAGAAAAATGGAACGGCGACCGGAACGGAATTCGTAACTATGGTCTGGACACTGGAAGAGGAATCGCCCAAAGTATCTGGAGGATAAGAGGCTTAAGATAGTGATCCCACAACCACCAGGTATTTTTGTTATAGATGTTAATTTAACTACTTCATCATGGGTATTGGATACTGGATGTGGATCTCATATTTGTCGAAATAGCAGAATCTAAGTAGAAGTAGAAGATTAGCAAAAGGAGAGGTGGACTTGCGCGTTGGGAATGGAGCAAGAGTTGCTGCATTGGCTATAGGCGTGTATAGGTTGTCTCTGCCTTCTGGATTAGTATTAGAATTATATAATTGCTTTTATGTTCCTGCTATGAGTAAGAACATTATTTCCGTATCTGGTTTGGACAAGAAATGTTTTACTATTTCAATAAAGAACAATTGTTGTTCCATTTATTTCGATAGTATTCACTATTGTAGTGCGCAATTATTTAATGGATTATATATCCTTGATCTAAGCTATCCAATCTATAACATAAATACTAAGAGGATTAAAATGAATGATTTAAATCCTGCTTATCTATGGCATTGTCGTCTAGGCCATATAAATGAGAAACGTGTATCTAGACTCCATAAGGATGGATTTCGAGACTCATTTGATTTTGAATCATATGAGACATGTGAGGCTTGTTTGTTAGGAAAGATGACAAAGTCCCCTTTCAACAAGAAAGGTGAAAGGACTAGTGAGCAATTAGCACTCATACATACTGATATGTGTGGGCCGTTTGCTACACCTGCCAGAGGTGGTTATGTCTACTTCATTACATTCACTGATGATTTCAGTAGATATGGATTTGTATACCTTATGAAGGCTAAATCCGTATCTTTTGATAAATTCAAGGAATTTAAAAATGAAATAGAGAAGAAACTTGGCAAAAGTATCAAAGCTCTACGATCAGATCGAGGAGGTAAGTACTTGAGCCAAGAGTTTGATGATTATCTTAGAAAGTGTGGGATATTATCCCAACTCACTCCAACCGGAACGCCACAATGGAATGGCGTATCCGAGAGGAGGAATTGAACCTTGTTGGACATGGTGAGATCAATGATGTGTCAAACAGATCTTCCGTTATCTTTTTGGGGCTATGCTTTAATGTGTGCATCTTTCACCATTAACCGTGTTCCATCAAAATCAGTCATGAAGACACCACATGAGATGTGGAGTGGGAGCCGTCCCACAGTGTCGTTTATGAGGATATGGGGCTGCGATGTTTATGTAAAACGTTTATAGCCAGAAAAACTCGGGACGAAATCGAATAAGTGTAAGTTTGTGGGATACCCTAAGGAAACTAAGGGCTATTACTTCTACAATCCAATCGATAACAAAGTGTTTGTTGCTCGGACCGGCGTGTTTCTAGAAAGAGAATTTGTCTCTAAAGAAGCAAGTGGGAGGACTGTAGAACTTGAAGAAGTTCAAGAACCACAAATTACTGATTTGGTTATGGAACATGAACAGGAACCACAACAGGTTGTGGAGCAACCTGATCAAGTAACACAAGAGCTTCGTAGGTCGAGTAGAGTGCGCCAGGAGCCAGAGGGGTATGGACTTCTCGTGACGGAAACTGGTGACACTATGCTCATAGGAGATGAGCCTACTACCTATGGAGAGGCCATGCAAGGGCCGGACTCTCAGAAGTGGTTAAAACCCATGAGATCCGAGATGGAATCCATGTACACAAACCAAGTATGGATTTTGGTGGAACCACCCCAAGGGGTACGCCCCATAGGGTGCAAATGGGTCTTCAAGAAGAAGACCGACATGGATGGTAATGTAGTTACATATAAGGGCCGATTGGTGGCTAAAGGATTCAGACAGATTCATGGTATAGACTATGATGAAACCTTTTCCCAAGTCGCTATGACCAAATCCATCCAAATCCTACTTGCAATTGCGGCTTACTATGACTATGAGATTTGGCAGATGGATGTCAAAACAGCATTCCTTTATGGGAATCTTCTCGAGGGTGTGTACATGACACAACCAGAAGGTTTTGTAGATCCAGAGCATGCAAATAAAGTCTGTAAGCTTCAACGATCCATTTATGGATTGAAGCAAGCTTCTAGGAGTTGGAATCGACGTTTTGATGAAGCTGTCAAAGAGTTTGACTTCATCAAGAACGAAGATGAGTCTTGTGTCTACAAGAAGGTTAGTGGGAGCTCCGTAGTGTTCCTGGTCTTGTATGTGGATGACATACTGCTCATTGGAAACGACATTCCTATGTTGCAATCAGTTAAGGATTGGCTAGGAAAGTGTTTCTTAATGAAAGACTTAGGGGAAGCAGCCTATATACTCGGTATAAAGATCTATAGGTATAGATCTAAGAGGCTGCTAGGCCTGAGTCAAAGTACATATATAGACAAGGTGTTGAAACGGTTCAACATGCAAGATTCCAAGAAGGGATTATTGTCCATGTCACATGGAATTACTCTTTCGAAGAGTGATTGTCCATCCAATAAGATTGAGA
The DNA here is from genome assembly GCA_023055425.1 of Linanthus parryae. Lineage (NCBI taxonomy): Eukaryota > Viridiplantae > Streptophyta > Magnoliopsida > Ericales > Polemoniaceae > Linanthus > Linanthus parryae. Next base: position 72,723,946 of record JALGPY010000002.1, read on the forward strand.
TGGACCGCATGAGTAATATCCCCTATGCCTCGGCCATAGGATCTATCATGTACGCCATGTTATGTACTAGACCGGACGTATCATACGCTTTGAGTATGGCGAGCAGATATCAGTCTAATCCAGGTGAGAGTCAGTGGATAGTAGTCAAGAACATCCTCAAGTACTTGAGAAGAACTAAGGATGCGTTCTTGATATTTGGAGGTGAGGAAGAGTTGCGTGTAACTGGTTACAAGGATGCAAGATTCCAAACCGACATAGATGATTTCAGATCGCAGTCGGGATTTGTGTATTGCCTAAATGGAGGAGCTGTGAGCTGGAAGAGTTCCAAGCAAGAGACGGTTGCTGATTCTACAACAGAGGCCGAGTATATTGCTGCAAGTGGTGCAGCAAAAGAAGCTGTTTGGATTAGAAAGTTTGTTTCTGAGCTTGGTGTAGTTCCTAGCATTGGGGATGCCACAATGCTGTATTGTGACAACACAGGCGCGATCGCCCAATCTAAGGAACCTAGATCACACCAGAAATCTAAACACGTACTCCGGAAGTTCCATCTTATTCGAGAGATTATCGATAGAGGAGATCTGAAGATATGCAAGATTCCTACAGATGATAATCTGGCAGATCCATTCACGAAGCCGCTTGTTCAGCGCAAGCATGAAGAGCACACTAGGGCGATTGGCATACGCGATGCACCAGATTGGCTCTAATGCAAGTGGGAGACTGTTGGAATAGATGCCCTAGAGGCAATCTAATTTTAGTATAAATTGGCTAGAATAATCATTGTATTATTTATGGAGATATTTAATATAATGAAGTCTTTAGATTTACAAATCGTGTTGTTTATCTTAAATATCCCTAGTCAAATATAATGATTAACAGGACGATCATCTATAGACTAGTATGGGGTTGGATTGATATGGAGATATCACGATCCAACACATGGGTGTGTATTAGGAGTAATGACATACCGGATTGACCCAAATCCGAGAAGGCTACATACAAGTTATGTAAAGTCACAAGCGCTTCTCGCGGTGATAGGATATTATCATCCTCAGACTTGAAGTCACTAGATCCTCTAGTTGTGGAATATTGTGCTTTGACAACGTCAAACGCTACTCCGTAAATGGGTAGTTATAAAAGCGCATGTTGGGAACAATAGGAAGCAAGCTTAGAGATGGTGAGTGATGTAGATAGGATTTGTCCCTCCCACATAACGGGAGCAAATATCCGAGGCCACTCGAGGGATGGCGCCTATGGAATGTCTGGCCAGACTCATAGGAATGAATATGGGGATATTGATGTCATATGCATGGATAGGGCTATTCCCAGGATCGAGAAACATGGATTGGATATACGAGTGTGACTTGTATGTCTCGTGTCCAATCCGGATAATGAGATAAAGGGATGCGATAATAAGATCACAATGTTTGTCAAGATGACTATTTCTATTAATTGGGTAGCATGGATGTGTTGCTAGACACCGCTCCATGCATGTAAATAGTTACTACCAATTAAGTAGAAACCTATGGGGTCACACGCCATATGAATATAATTGGACAATAGATTTAATTAATAGAGATTAATTAAAAGGGTCATATTGCAACAAGTTGCTAACTTAGTGGGACTAATTAGCAAATAATACTATTCCATATATGGATATGATTAGTATTGGGCCCTTTATGGAAACAACTGGGAGTAGTTGGACTATATAAAGGAACTCCTTCCTTCCATCTCAACACATGATACTCATAACACATATTGAGAGGAGAGAAAAGAGTTGAGAGCAAGCAAGTAAGAGGCGTCCGCCCCTTACCCACCGCCCCAACCCGTCGGCCACACAAGGAGGCCGAACTCCTCCTTTGTGGCTTTGTTGCGTGATTCCGTTGTCTCCTTCCTCCGTTCTCGCTAGCACAAGAAGGTTGGGAGGTCTAATTCTCTATCCTAGGCGTGGATCAACCGTAGAGAACGTGACATTATTCGCGTTTGAAGTCATTAAAGGAGAACGCAAAGGTAAACACATATTAATCATTTACTATCTTTATGTGTTCTTGACTTGTGATCCTTGGAGGGATTTGAATGGAATAATTATCTTCTTTCGCTGCGATTCCATGTTCAAAACCCTACAAAAGCAACCATTGAAGAGTTGATTCAACCCATCGAATTCGTCTCAACCACTGAAGAGTTGATTCAACCCATCGAATTCGTATCTGCACGCTGTTGCAATTAAATCGAAACCAAAGAACCACCACTGTTGCTGCCGGCTAACTCCTTCACCTTCGAAACAACGTAGATACTAAATCGAAGCCCAAATTGGACTTTGTCCACAGAGGTTGACAGCGAAGAATTTGATGGGATCTGGATAACGGCTATGAAGGAAGAGGAAGTTGATCGGTACCTGATGGGATCTGGGTCTAATGACGGAGACGGATTGGTTTCGATGGTCATGCATTCAGAGAGAGAGAGGAGGCGGGAGCAGCGACGGTGGCTGGAGGCGCCCGTGAAGGTGACCAGGTCATCTTCTTCCACTGCCTTCACTACCACTAGGAGGTCTACGTCGTCCTCCAGTTGAACTCAGAGAGGAACAAAGCCTTCTTCCTCGACCAGGCGAGATCTCGATTCGCTGGTGGTGGTGTCAGGCCTTCTTCCTCGACACAGCAAGAACACAGTTCCTCACCAGAGCCCAATCCACCACCTCCATCGCCTTCAAAGCCGCCGCCCTCGCCAAATCCACCGCCGCCGAAGCCGATTTCGCCATCGCTCTCGACCCCAAGGACGCGGCTTCTCACATCCTCAAAGCACTGGCTCTGGATCTTCTCGATTCACTCGACGCCGCCCTGTCTCTGCTGGCGGCGAAGTCGCTAACGGAGGAGGAGAAGGGGGACGCGCTGTTCAAGAGGTGAGGCTGAAGGGGGATAACGCGCTCTGTTTTGGAAGGAGAAGAGGAAGGAGAGAGATAGAGGGATGGGAAAGGAGGCAGCTAGGGTTAGAGAGTGAGGAAGAAGAAGGAAAAAAGTATTTATTATGTGGCATTTTTTTCCAAAGTGAGGGTAAATATGTCTTTTTATCCCTCTGTTATTGTGCCGTTAGTCACTAACTCAGACAGGGTGGTTTTTGTATATCCCCGAACAACAGGGTGGTTTTTGTATATAGCCCATCTAACGAGGGTGCAAAATATCTTTTACCCTTTATTCTAGCATTCAAAAGGAAGTTAATGAATATGATACACTTTCACCCCCTCAAATTTAACACAAAGACACTTTCGCCCTTTTAATGTGACAAACTTAGGGATGGCAATGGATCGGTTTTGGATCGGATCAGCCTAGATCCAGATCCGATCCATAAGCTTTCGGATCGGATCAGATTCGGACCGGATTTTGCCAGATTCAAATCGGATTATCCATCGGATCATGGAGAACATTATTTTTAGTTCATCTGACCTAATATTATTGTAAATTATAATCAAAATTGGATTAACATACACTTTATATTTATAATTTTATTAATTTATTCCCAAAAATATATAGATATATCAAATTTAAGATATTATCTGAAGTAAACATAGTAAGATATTTATATGTAATTATATTAATAAATGTATATTATTGAATTTATTAGATATGATAACATAATCGGATCTTATCAGATTTTACGGATCATAAAACTTCTGATCCATATCCGATCCGTTTGTAAACGGATCGGATCAGATCTGCTCAATTACGATCGTATCATGTCGGATATCGGATCCGATCGGACTCAATTGCCATCTCTAAGCCAAACTTCATGATATTTACACCACTTGACAGTGTCATTTCTTTCGTACTATACACGGCATCTTTTCCCCCAAAAACTACCATCAGGGAGAGCCCTCGCCCTAGAGCAACTATGTCACAATTAGTTAGCGTAGGTGTCCAATAATTTGGACAATAAAGTGGTGAATATATCCTTTCCCAAGCTAAAGTGGGTGAACGAGTCTTTTTCATGCAACTTTTTTTTTTTTTTGAAGGAAACTTTTCATCCAACTTGATGGGGTGAAAGTGTCTTTTACCAATGAATAATGGTACTCATTATTACTGGCCAATGAGTTCTACTCATAATTACTGGTTTTTCACTATCTATATTATAAAATAGCATTGTTAAACTAACTTGTGACTTTTCGGCCATTAGATTAAATAAACCTCATCCCCACTTTTAGATCTCACCTACTTCTTACATTTCTAACTACCCATTCTCTTGGACATCCCTAACTACCCACTCTTTTTGGATATTCCTAACTATCCATTCTTTTTGGACATCTCACTCCATTATAATGCTCTCATACTAGGAAGTTGTTTTTTTTTCCACCATATTTGTAAATATAATCTTTGGATGACACCACTAAATTCATTTAAATTAGAAACACCTATAAATTTAAAAACTATCTAATTTAGGGATAGTGCCCTCGGGCACGGGCAATACTCTAGTGTTTCAATATAAATTAACGACAATTCCGAGTCACTTATTAATGAATCTCTTACTTTGATCCAAAAAAAAAGACAAATGTGGGTCACTGCGGCCATGCGGGATTTTGTCCAATTTTTCGGTTTCGTTACAGTTTTGAAGCACGGCCCGATTTTGAAAAATAAAAAACCGTTTGAAGGATGAAAAATGAAAAAGTGAAAACATCCCACTACTTTGTGCGATTCAATTTCATCGGGTTGGTCTGTTTATGAACACCCTAAGAAATACTCTGACAAACATGCACATAATCAAGAAGGTAAATTTAATGGAGAAACTAATTTTTTTTGGGTCAACCTGAACCGGTGCAGTTGAAAAAAACACCATGAACCAATGCTAAGTTCTACATTTGCCCTCTGAAGTTGACCCTTGGGCAATATATAAATAAATAAAAATGGTTCATTTAGAAAAGGGCAATTATTGGGATGATGTTTTATTCTTCATCACACGATAGTGAGTTTAAGTCAACTGTTGAGGCATGTTTACTGACATCAAGAAGTGCATCATCAGCCATTTGCATCTTCAAATCATCCAGAGCTGAATATTTATTCTGAAATGTCCACCCATTCCAATTGAAACTAATTACATATTATTGTTGATTAGGTTTTTTATCTGAAATTTACAGATACTTTTGACTTAAAATGGCTGAAACTTGCAATAAAACTTGTCCGAGTTGCTATGGCAAACTCGAGTTACACTACACTGTTCAAACTTGAGACACTTTTGATGAAAGAAATTAACAGAAAAAAAAGTTCTCATTTTAAGATTGGTAGATTCATTTTTTATTGTTGCAAAAAAAAATGAATCCACCAATCTTAAAAAGAATCTACCAATCTTAAAATCGAGATTGGTAGATTCTTGATTGAACCTATGCTCGGCTTGATTTTTCTCGATTTAATAGAAAACATTTGTATACTTACTATTCACCCGCAAGCTTAATGCTAGATGACTGGTTCTCTTAAACATGGCTACACGATCGAGGTGCTGAGATCGAAATCTGCTGCAAATACACTTTTGGTTTCTATATACAATCCTTCTCCAACACTCATTTATGCCGGGTAACAAAAAATATATATAAAAAAATCTCAAAGCTAATATTAATTTTAATTTGGAATTAACCACAAGTTTCCTTTGCTTGCAACGTTCGTCTCTTTTATCGGTCTTGGTTTTAGAGGATTTAACTCCTCCAATCCTACTCCTCTCTCTTTTCTTGGTCGATGTAAATTTTCCAACTTTACAATCGACTTGGCTTTCTCTCATGCAAATGAACATCACTGTCTCCCACAACATCGTGCAAATGAGCATCATTGTTTGTGTGTTGTTGTCTTGTTGACCGTGTTGTTGCCTAACAAGAGATGTTTAGGCGGTTGAACTCTATAACTTATTTGACAATTACAATATACAGACTCTTGTGTCATTTTAATTGTCGATTTTCTTCTTCAAAATGTTCAAAAAAATTTTAATAATAATGCCATCTTGAAAAGTTCTCTCTAGGGTTATCTCTCCAGAAGAGGTCATCGGAATTTTGGTGGCGACGGATTTTGAGGACAGTGCATGGATAGATTAGATCACACTCTCGGAGGAAAAGAAGAATGGAGTTATTATCATGATGGATATATGCAAGAAGGTGGAAGACGATTGGAGGCTCTGCCTAATCGGGAGGTTCATTGGCAAAGAAAAGATTGCTGGGTAGGGTGTGAAAGAACTTTTCAGAACAATATGGTGCCCTAATGGCAATTTAAAGGTAATGGGGTAGGATTTAACACTCTTATTTTCAGATTTGATAAATGGGCCACCATGAAAAGAGCAACAATGGGAGGCCTTAGGAGCTACAAAATCAACTTCTTCTTTTAAAGGAGTGAAATGTCAAGATTGACACTTCCATTTGGGTATGGATAAATAAGAGGGCTCCCTCTTCATCTATTGCATGAAGATATTGGAGCCCAAATCGCGGCATTGACTGGAGAAGTGGCGAAAGTTACGGTTCACATAGAATGTGAAGAGTAGGACCGCTCCACTCGAACCAGGACTAGAATCAAGTCCTACAAATCTCTTCAAAGAATAGACAAAGTTAAAACAGGGGATAGTGAACAATATGGGTTAATCTTATGTACAAAGAATCCCACATGTTTGTGAGTGGTGTGGTCAGATTGATCAGAAAGCCCGAAGCTATAAAATGAGACATCAATTATCCAAAAGGAGATTGACTCATAATTTGGTGCATGGCTGCTGTGGAGGCAAGTTGGAAAGAAGAAGCAGGCAAATTAGGAAGCTCAGGATGGACAATAGAGGATCACGAGGGCAATCTTGGAAATCCACTTCTAGAAGATCTGATACTGGAGGAAACATGGGAAAATATGGGTCAAATATTGGCGATGAAACCACCAAGAGGTAAATTGCAACCGAAAGCGCAATAAAATTCTTTGAATAAAGGAAAGGAGATAGCGCAGAAGATGTGGCTGCCTAATTTGTTCCCGTTGACAGAATTTACGCATCTAGTAAAGAAAAACTTTTAATATGATAAGGGATCCTTGAAAAATAAAAGAGTTCCAAAAGCGATCCAATTCGGGGCAACTGAAGCACCAAAAAGAAAAAAAATGGTCAATCACAAGCACAGAGCCCAGAATAAGAGCATAGATGTTGCAGAATCCGAAGATAGATGAACACCAGGAAAGAGAAATCCAAAAGGTCAGGTCATTGTGGCTACTTCGGTAGGGGCCTTACACGTGGGAGGTAGAAAACGTTTCTGGAACCCAATGGAGGTCCTACACCAACACGATGCACAAGAAATTAAGAGTGAGGTTGAGAATGATGCAGAAACAGTAATGGATTGTGAAGGTTAAGAAACACCCATTGAACTAGAGGAAGAGACTGCTAAGCAGCTCTGCCTAGAGCAATGAGTGGTCTAAGTTGGAACATATAGGGGCTTGGAAACCCTTGTATTTGTTCTATCCCTTTGCAACACCATAAAGGAAAGCCGTCCCAACCTTTTTTTTTCTCATGGAGACAAGGATGGAGAAAGTCAAAAAGATGGTAGGCTTTGCTAATGGAATCTATGTGGACTGTGATGGTAGACTCGGAGGTTTGTCTGTACTTTGAGATGAGTATGTTGAGGTAACTCTTTAAACTTATTCCATACATCATATTCATTGTTTAATTAAGTTTGATGATGAGGATACCAGTTGGCGTTCACCGGATCTTCTTGAGAGATATGAGAAACATCACTCGTGGAATCTCTTATCACGTCTTAAACCAAACAGAGATGCTTGGTGGTGTTTGATAGGAGACTTTAATGAAGTGATATGTCAAAGTGAAAGTAAGGGGGAAAGGATGTTACTTTTAGCCAAACTAATCCCTCTCGTGACGTCCTTAGAAATTGTAACCTCGGACTTGAGTTATGCTTGTAACACCTTTACCTGCAGGGACGGACCCAGAAAATTTTCCGAGGGAGAGGGGGGCAAGATGTAAGAAAAAATTAAAATCTTTCCTTTGCATCCGGCCCTCAGTAGCAATTCTTTCAAGTTACTTTCCTCAAAAAATGTTTTCCAGTTAACTTTTAAAACTTCTTAAGAACTTTTTTTTGTTGAGAAATTGTTTTGTCGTCAACCGCTTTTGAACCTGAGACTTCATACAGGGGATTTCAACCCTTTACCACCTGAGCTAGCACCCAAGCTGCAAACTTTTTAAGAACTTTGATACCATTACATGATTGGTGATAACAAGTAATATTTATAAACCAATAAAATTAAATTAGTTACACCATGGTAACAATATCACACCTTACTTATTGATCAACTATGTACCTACATTGGAGATAAACAAATATGAGGGGGGAACCTACTAACCCACTAGAATATATGAATGTAACCAACATCTACTACTACTTCTAACACAAACTCTGGGGGGGGGGGCACGGCCCATGCTTGCTTTCTCGTGGTTCTGTCCCTGTTTACGTGGAATAATAACCAATATGATGGGGCTAGTATCTGGGAAAGGCTAGGTAGGGTTGTGGCCAATATGCATTGGAGACTAAAGTTTGGGAATGCGAGATTTATCCACTTAGTCACCTCTATTTTAGACCACAGGTCGATTGAGTTATGATTTGCGAATCAGAGCCATTTTAGATATCCTAGTGACTCGAAATGGTTCTATTTTGAGTCAGCCTGGATGCAAGATAGTGGATGTGAAATTGAGGTGAATTTCCAATGACAGTCGACATGAAATACGGTCAGTGATAAACTGATCAGCTATGCGGCTAAGCTTCAGCTGTGGAGCTGTGAGTGCTTTGGCAATACCAGAAAAATGATCAGGACTATGAAGAAGGAAATTGAGCACTTGGAAAGGCGGAGACAAAGCACCGGGATTATGCGCAACTTAGACAATTAAAAAGGGTCTAAACACCTTGCTGATGCGGGAGAAAGAAATGTGGCATCAAAGTTCGTTGATCCAGTGGCTTAAAAGCGTGCACAAAATTACAGCCTCCTTTCACTGAAAGGCCTCGGCAAGGAAGGCAAGGAAATTAAAAGTATTGAGTATGAAGGCGGTCAGTGGCAGACTGAAGATGATAAGATTATCAAAGCTCTATCGAAGCATTTTGATGGGACTTTTGAGACTTCCAATCCCTCGTAGGCCGACAACGATGTGATGATTTGCTTCATTATCGAAGGATTTACACCAACTTTAAGGGCTTAATAATGGGTGCTCTATATGCAATTGAGGAAGTGATTGAGAGCCTCTTCCAAATGGGGAGTGCCCCCTGAGTGGACGATTTTTCAGCAATTTTCTTCTAGATGTTTTGGGATATGTTATGGGATGAGGTGGGAGTTGTGTGTTACATATTCTTAATGGGGAACAAATTTCAATCATTATCTAGTAGAATTAATACCTAAAGTGTATCATGTTAGAAAACTAGCTGACATTCACCATATAAGCCTATGTACAGTTATATACAAAATAGTTTCAAAAAGTATGAATAGGCTCAAGAAGGTTCTACCAATATCATTTTCGAAAGTCAGTTTACATTTGTCTCTGGTAGATTGAATACGGATGACATAACTACAACATTCGAATTCCTACACGCAATGAGGACGAGGATGAAGGGGAAAGAGGGCTACTTGACATTTAAAATAGACATAAGCAAGCATATATGTGTTCTTGTGAAATAACTATTTCGATATTAGAAATAAAAATAAAATGGCATAAGGAATCTCCAATATTATCAATAGTACAAATTATTTGATGCGTAAAAGACACTTTCACCCCTCAAGTTTAATGTCAAGATACTTCAATCCATTCTAATTTTGAAAATGATACTTGTACCTAGGGCAGAGCACGGACCGGGTTGGGCGGGTGAGGGTGTGTTTCTTACCCAACCCAATGATCACGAGTTTGTCATATCGATACTCAAACCCAATCAAGTAGTCGACAAATTCAAACCCAATCAAGCTTTTCAACTTGGACCGGTTCGACCAAGTGTAGACGGGTTCAAAAGGTTACAAATCGTTTGCAAAATTAAGTCGATATACATGACATATTCAGCACTTGGAGTGAGCGCGGACCGATTTGGCCAGATTTTTCCAATTTTTTTTGCCCCGGCCCAATAGGTATGGGTTGGAGAATGTTCAAATTAAACCCACCATGTACTTTTTATAGTCAAACCAAACCTACGTTGAAAACCTTGATTTTTACATGTGAAATTTAAGTCCAACCGCACCGGTTTTAAACGGTTTTGCTACTCCGTCATCACGATCAATCAAAACTAGTCCGGGTTTATAATTATATAATCATAATCAATCAAGTAGCATGACAGGTTCAAAGTTTGGACCGATTTGGAGCGGCCGATTTGGGCGAATTTTTCTCACCCCCACTTGTACCCCTTTAGCGTGCTAAATTCCAAAAGACCTACACTCAAACAGTAATCATGGTGTCGTTTGTCTGGACATGGTTTCACAACTGATAATATTGGGGTCAAAACTAAAATATGTCAAAACTACCCTACTAACATAGGGTGTAAGTGTTCCGCAGTTTAACACAGAGAACTAGTGAAAATATCATTTTCCAAATCAAAGGGATGAAAGTGTTTTTTTATAAAACCCAAGGGGATGATATTATGTTCAGACTTTCACCCCTTTTGTAACTTACTGTTCGTTCCCCTACGTTTATGTAAATAGGCAATTTCTATTCCCACTAGTCATCAATTAACAGGGGACACCCCTATTTTGGATGGATGTAACGGTCATGGACGAAAAATGTGAAAGTACTAATTTTCCCATACACCTTTACTCAATATTTATAGAGTAATTCACACAAAGCACCCTCGGGTTATGGCAAATAGGCATTGTAACCCCTACTTTTTGTCAATCGGCACAGGACACCCTTAAGTTAGACAGTCTCCAATGAAAAATGGGTAAGTACTATTTTACATTCAATCTTTATACAATGTTTAATCTGCAAGTTACATAAAGTCTAAAAAATACCAATATAGAGAGCACCACGTGGTGCTCTACAACAACTTATAGAAAGCACTCAAAAATGTTATTGCGACCAATTTTTTAGTGCTCCAAAAGAGCACTACTTGGTGCTCTACAACCAACCAATCACAGTCAAGTTGTTTAAGTGTTGCCTTTTCATTGGTTGTAGATCACCATGTGGTGCTCTAATGGAGCATTAAAAAAATTCTCTGTTATTGCCACCGATAAATCCCCTCCGTGACTCTCCGATGCCGATGGATGAAAAAGATGGAGGGTTAATCAATCTACCGGAACTTATAGAAAGCACTCAACTCAGATGAAAAAATATGGCATGTGTGTAAACATCATCTTTGAAAGTCTAAAAAACCGAGTGATCGAATAGATACGCAAAAAGAATGTTTAGGTGGGTTCATGACGGTACATAATTCAGTTGACAGAGAGCATAGAAGGGAAAGACGCAAAAAAAAGTTGTTTTAATTGATTCTTTTTTGTAATTTATTTAAGATATTGCTAGATAGTAATAGAATCGTGTCTGTTTGCTATGTATCTTTTTGTATCTTTTGTGCTTTTCTTCTGTTCACAAGCAGTTTTTAACATATTACAGCAAGCTGAATGGTTGATTTTTTTTTTTTAATTCAACGCTTGAATTTAATAAAGTTGGGTTGTGTTAACTACAATAATCTTTGACAAAAAAGTATTACAATCCTCTCTATTTTAGTTTCGGATAATTTTCAATGATATTATTTACTTTCACTTTAAAAACTTCATTATCATTCAAGTACACAAACAACACATTGTTGTTGATATTTGACAAGTACTATATCATAATTAATTTTGTGAAATAAAACTTCAAATTCAACCAGTGTTGATTTTCATTCTCGAATTTATCTTTTGAAAACAACAAAATATATTCTATACTAATTTATAACCATCCATGGAGAGGTAAAAGAGTCATACAGTTTAATGGTATAAATAGTAACATTTAAGCTTCTAAAGGTTAAAAAGGGCATTATATATCACTAGAGGACATAATAGGCATGAACCAAACACCCAAATGTGCACCCCACTTCCAACTCACAAAATAGGGGTGTTCCATGTCAATTGAGAAACAGTAATAGTGTGCCTTGCATATTTACCTAACTTGGGGGTAATAAGTGTAAATTAGCAAAATTCAGGGGGCGAAAGGAAAATAAAAATTACACCCAAAAGTGAGCCCCGCTATAACGTCACAGATCCCAGAAAGATATATCTCGCGTCACAACCTCCTTATGTCCTATTCACTCACGACCGAAATTCTTGGGTTTTGTTGGTGGATCATGCTAAACTCAAATCGCTTTTCGAACGCTCTCAATGACTTATTCGGTTCAAATCGTTTTCGCATGCTCGAAAATTTTTAGATCCACTCAATCCGTCTCGATGGTAGAATCGAGAGACCGTTTGCTCTTCGCAGACACAACAGGAGAAACAACCGGTGTGCAAACCATCTCCAACTCGTTCGTTGTCATCCTCTGTCACTCTTGTCAAAATATAATTTCTATTTACTGTCTCAAAATGCGCTTGTGAACTTACATGCTTGGCCTCGTATGCCTGTCTTCTTTCGTATCAAAGAATGACTTTATAATTTGTCTCAAAGATATACTAGTGAGTCTACATGCTTAGCGTAGCGTGCCTAGCTTCCTTCGTGTCATTGTTGATATTCGTAACTGTTAGCATCTCCTATCAATACAGTTGATAGGAGTGGGCCAAGCATCCAGAAACGCCCCCAAATAACCTACGCTTCATCCGTTCTACTGCTGGTAAGGATAGCTAATGATGTCCCGTCTATTGGAGTGACACGTGTAGCGGCGAATGGTGAGCGGTGGGCGGTGAGAACCGAGCGGTTTGGTTGTCTGTTGAAGGGGCGGTGGTCTCTGCCTGCATTCTGGCGACCGGAATGTGTGACGAAGAGGCGATTTCGCCGGTTTACCCAATCTTTTGACAGGGATAGACATGAAATTGCTACTCGGTCGTTTGAATACCAAAAAGTACTTGTCTGGTGGAGTCCGTGGGAGTCCAGGTGATGCCCAAATAGGTTTAGGTGAGGATAACAACTTCTTGCCTTGCATCGTCGATGTGGAGGACGCTCCCGTGGTTGATGTTTCTGGGAGAAATAGTTGCAGGAACTTCACCCGTGATAGCCAGGCAGCGTGCCTACACAACTCCCGTGATAACACCACTTTGGTAGAGCTCTGTCATCGGATCTGCAGCTCAAAATCGGTGTGCTAGAGATAGGTTAGAGCAGAGCGTGATTCATTTGGTATCATAGCATGAGTCTCATAAGATGTGACAACCAGAAATGATTAAGTGAACATCCGGGAAAGAATCACCACCAGAGCTTGTTGGCCACAGCCGGGAAGCTTTTTCTCAAGGAAATAGCAACTTTTTAAGCCTATTTACCATAAGGAATTCTGATTTCTTTCCTTTATTCATTATCTTATTTTATTAGTTTCATTATATTCTTTTCGCTAATCGGATGCTAAAAAAGACTCCTTTTTCATGCTAAATTGGATGTTTGATTTGATGAGGCTCATTTCGTGATACTGGTGATATGCTTACCACACTAATATCAAATTAGTGAAGAAAAGCCTCCCTCCACTCGTTTAGTGCGTGTTCGGTCCCCTTCATCTATTGATTCTCAATCACATTTTCATTGCTTTATGGATGAAGCGGTTAACCGAACGCATGTATGTTTGAGGGAGTTGTTAAGCTTGGGGCCACCCTAGCGCATTGAGTACTCTACCTCGGGCCATCGGCATCATACGCTCTGCAAACCTAATATCTAATCAGCTGAAATCACAATCAGCAATAAACCGAGTCCACGACTCAACAGCCACAACCAAGCACTGAGTCCACACCATTTTCCACTTTGGTAGAGCTCTGTCATCGGATCTGCAACTCAAAATCAGTTAAAGTCAAAGCGTAGTAAAAACCCATTTACTACTGAGCTTACATGGTTGGCCTCGTATCTCTGTCTTCTTTCGTATTTGGCCACGTATGCCTGTCCTCTCAGCCGTCAGCCTCTCATCGCTTTCACATAGCCAGGCAGCGTGCCTACACAACTGCCGAGATAACAACTTCTTGCCGTGCATCGACGATGTGGAGGACGCTCCCGTGATATATGTGAGCTACTCTACTCTCTTCTCCTCCTTCATATCCTTATCTCTCTTTATCTATGTCATTCTCATCGCTTTCACATAGGCAACAGTCCAAGCACGTATTGTTTCATGGTACACGTATCACATCAGCATGCTATCGCAATTCAATATAGACATGTAAATCAAGTCATGCATATGTGGGTCTTTCATCGTTTTATTATCTTTATGGAACCTGGGGTTCTCACATTCGCGGTCGCAGCCCGGAGTGAGTCAGCCGCCCTCTGCATACGTACTCTAAACTAGGAGCCGAGTGCCCCACCTTCCATCAAGCTGGCAGTGCTTTTTGCACCAGGCCTCATGCGCGTTCAGGGTCTTCCACCCAAGGGATGTGCAATCACTTCTTGCTAACCCCGTCCATTTATCTTTCCACTTTCATTATCAATTTCACATGCATATCGTGCATGAACAGTACTATCGACGATATGATCATGCTAACAGCATATCAACAATCAATACAGTTGATAGCATGTATCCAGCATAGTCACGAATATCAACAGTATATTCGAATAGCAATTTGAGCAGCATCTACGGATGAAGCGTAGGTTTTTTGGGGGCGTTTCTGGATGCTTGGCCCACTCCTAATATTGGGCTCTGACAATTACATTTTTTTGGGTCATTAGTCATTTGTTTAGTTTGGGTTTTAGATCCTTGTTGGGCTTAACCAATATGTTTGTGTAAGGTACTCTACTAACCCGTTAATTTTCTAGTATCGTTTGTAGCACGGTTAGGTTCTTTCTTACACACTGCAGCTATTCCGCTGCGGCGACGACGGTTTTCAGACATTTTTACTGTACTTGGGCTTAACCAATATGTTTGTGTAAGGTACTCTACTAACCCGTTAATTTTCCAGTATCGTTTGTAGTAATGTTAGGTTCTTTCTTACACATTGCAGCTATTCCGCTGCGGCAACGACGGTTTTCAGACACTTTTACTGTACTTCGGACCTAATTGTATCCTTTATCAATGAATTTCTTACCTTCCATAAAAAAAACAACGGTAGTACGTAATAGACTAGTAAAAACAACGGGTTTGTCGCAGCACAATTCAGCGGCTCTATTCCAGAACCATCCACAACTCTTTTCTTTTCCCCCACCCCAAGCCAGCAGCCACAGAGATTGATTATTCAATACCAAAACCGCCTCTGCTCTGCTCCCTTTATATTCAACCCCCCAAATCTCTCGCTTCTCCATCATCATCCTCATCACCACTCTCAATCTCTCCAAACCAAATCAACCTCTCGTTATCTCTCGCTCTCCAAAACACCTACAATGGGTAACCAACCTTCTCATTCTCTTCTGTTCCATTCCATTCCATCCCTAATCATTTTAGTTCGCTAATTACCTTCGTTTTTTCTCATGCTGTCGCAGTTTCTGATAAGAAGATCAAGATCGGAATCAACGGTATTGTTTCTGGGTTTATTCTCCATTTTTCAGTTTAGTTGTTTTAATCATCTGGGTTCTGCTTAATTTCTCGATTTAGTACTTGTTCTCATCTGGGTTCGGTTTTATTCTTCAATTTAGTTCTTCAATTGATGATCGATGATTATTTTTTTCTTTTTCGATTTAGGGTTTGGAAGAATCGGTCGTCTGGTCGCGAGGGTTGCTCTCCAAAGAGACGATGTCGAGCTCGTCGCTATTAACGACCCCTTCATCACCACCGATTACATGGTATCCATCTATTATGTGATTGATTCATACCCATATCACTAGTTTTAGCCTATTTCTCTTCTGGGTTTGTGACTATTTTGGGTGATTGTGATTTGTGCAGACTTATATGTTCAAGTACGACAGTGTACACGGCCAGTGGAAGCACAATGAGCTCAAGGTTAAGGACTCTGAAACCCTTCTCTTTGGTGAGAAGTCCGTTGCTGTTTTCGGGTTTAGGTACTCTTCTTTTTCACTTCCCTTCTTCAAGTTTAGAGACCAGAATGAATGGAGTTGGATGAAACTGATGTGTTTTTGATTTTTTAGGAACCCTGAGGAAATCCCATGGGGCAAAACTGGAGCTGATTTTGTGGTTGAGTCTACTGGGGTGTTCACTGACAAGGACAAGGCTGCTGCTCACTTGAAGGTAGTGTCTCCTTTTCGCTGTTGATATCTAACTATGTGTTTATGTGTACTGAATGCTGTATTTGATGAAAGCATGTGTTTGTTCCTCTTTAAAGAGATTGCTTGTTGATATTGTATTCATCTATGTTGACCATTACAATAAGTACATAAAAGTGTTAATTAACTCGTATCAACAAAAGATTTAGGATTCGGAAAGATCCAATGGTGCTATGGTTGAAAAGTAGTAAACACAGACATTCAAAATGTAAAGTAGTGTTAGAGTGTACATTCCTAGTAATACCCTGCATTTAGTTGGTTGTTAAATCCTTCTTCTTTTTTCTGTTGATATATAACTATGTGTTTATGTGTATTGATTGCCATGCTATATTTGATGGAAGCATGTGTTAGTTACTTTCCGAAGAGATTGCTTGATCTGTTATTCATCTATGTTGACCATAGTAATAAGAACATAGAAGTGTGATTTTAATTGTATCAACAACAGATTTAGAAATTGTAATGATCCAGTGGTGCTATGATTGAGTTCTGCATGATCTGTGCACTCTCACTTGTTTTTAGAAAGTGGGAAACATAAACATTCAGATGGAGAAGTAGTGCAGTGTATACACTACTAGTAATACCCTGCATTTAGTTGTTTGTTAAATCCATCTTCTGTTGTCATTGGCTGATCTCTGACTGTTTGGTGTTTCCAGGGTGGGGCTAAGAAGGTAGTCATCTCTGCCCCAAGCAAAGATGCACCCATGTTTGTTGTGGGTGTCAATGAGAAGGAATACAAGTCTGATCTTGACATTGTCTCCAATGCCAGTTGCACTACCAACTGTCTTGCACCCTTGGCCAAGGTTATTTCAACTCCTGATTTAGAATTAGTCATATTCAGTTATTTGCCCATAGATCGAGTGGTATTTAATTAAATGCTCTTCTGCTTCGAATATCAGGTTATTAACGATAGATTCGGCATCGTTGAGGGTCTTATGACCACTGTTCACTCTATCACTGGTTAGTTGGTTCTCGATGTCTTGTTATGTTTGTATTTTGGCAAGTGATGCTGGGTCTTAATACGTCATATGAATTGCCTTGCAGCCACACAGAAGACTGTTGATGGGCCATCAGCCAAGGACTGGAGGGGTGGAAGAGCTGCTTCCTTCAACATCATTCCCAGCAGCACTGGAGCTGCAAAGGTAGTTTTTGAAACATAGTATTGGTCTATGACCTAATGCCCTTGTATATGATTTGAAATTTCTGATGTTCATTCTTGGATTGCTTCTCCTAACAATAGCAGTTCCAACTATCATAGATATAACTACCATTGTTATTGAGTTGTATTTCTAATTAGGGTATGACTTCTACATAACAGGCTGTGGGAAAGGTCTTGCCATCTTTGAATGGTAAGCTGACCGGCATGTCCTTCCGTGTTCCTACCGTGGATGTCTCAGTTGTGGACCTTACTGTGAGACTCTCAAAGGCAGCTACTTACCAGCAGATCAAGGATGCTATTAAGTGCGTATTAGCATGCGTTCCTTCAGTTTTGAATCATGTTCAAACTATACGATCTGTTTTCTAATACTTGTGACTTTGCAGGGAGGAATCTGAAGGCAACCTCAAGGGTATTTTAGGATACACTGAAGATGATGTGGTGTCCACCGATTTCGTTGGTGATAGCAGGTATATTGCAATGCTTGATCTTAATAATGTGGTTGGATAATGGTGTCTTACTCTTGTATATGGTGGTAGAGCTAAAGAATTTGGCTTCAACCCAAGTAATGAAGGCACTAAGATGTGGATGAGAATTGTTCCTTTTTATTCTCTGCATACATTCAAATTTACTGTACTAGAAATAGACATAGTAAAAGTATCAAGCTTGTTGTATGTTACCTTGGTTTCTTTGTTCTTCATCTGGGTGATTGGTTTAATGCAGGTCAAGCATCTTTGATGCCAAGGCTGGGATTGCTTTGAATGACAATTTTGTGAAACTTGTCTCGTGGTACGACAATGAATGGGGCTACAGGTAATTTTGCAATGCTTCCCTTGTTTTCCTCACCACAAGTGTTATGTAAGCAAAGAATGAGGCTTTTAGAAAATGTTGTTCTTTTAACACTCGGTTTTATTCATCTTGCAGCTCACGAGTGATTGACTTGATTGTCCATATGGCTTCCGTGGCTTGATTCTAATCAGTCGAGATGGTGATAACTTACTGGGGGGAGTGTTCTTGTTCTGCTGCATCTGCCTACAATAGTTATAGCTTTTAGGTTCCTGAATGTTGTCTTAGTTTAGTTTGGAATAACTGCAAGAGCTTTGCTCTGTGTGATCCTTCATTTTGTCTCTGTTTCGGAGGGTTTTACTCCTGGATTTTTTTACCCCTTCCCCTTTTCAATGAGAATCTTCTAATTTTCCGCTAACCGACTGTCAGTTGCTTCTTTCTTGCTTTCCTTGGTAATTTTTATATCTAAATTGACAAAATGACTTGAAAGTAGGAAGACCTAAGAATTGTAAGGAGGAACAGGGTTTTTGATCAATTAAGGAGGAATAGTTGCGGGATGATTTGTCAATCCACTATAAGTGGCATAAGGCATAAGTGGCTGCCAATCCACTCAAACTTTTAAACCCTTTTTTAATCCATCACCAACTTTGTTAAATTTTTGTTTTATGTTCATGTGGGTCCTGATCTAATTAGAATCCCGATCTCGCAAGATCGAAGTTCGATCATGCAAGATCGAAGTCCGATCAAGTAAAATCGTGCCCTGATCAAGTAAGATCGAGTTTCGATCAAGCAAAATCGAGCCTCGATCAAGCAAGATTGAGTTTCGATCAAGCAAGATCGGACCCCGATCCCCAAATCCGACAAGCAAGCTGGACGACGACGCTGGAAGGAGGGAGCAACTGCGTTTGTGTTCGGTCGGCGTCTTGGTGATGGAAGTGGCGGTGATGGTGTTGTGCCGAAAGGGAGAGAGGGTGGTGATGGTGTTGTGCCGAGATGGAGAGAGTGCATATTTGTTTTTGAATGCAGAGTGATATTGAGGGGAAGATGAGGGGAAGTTAGTATTTGTTAGGGTTTTTTGAATTTTTGGTATAGTCAAAATTTCATTAATTAGTATAATTATCAATTTATTCGGTCAAATCCAGTCTCCCAGAAGTTGAGGGTGGATTGGCAACGATTTCCTCAGATCCACCCTAGTAGCCAATCCTTTTGTAGCTTGGAATAGTTGCTCCACCATATCCTTGACGGATCGAAACATTTCCAAATTTGGCCTTATAAATGTTCCTTTTTCTCCCGACAGTGCTGAGTGTTGGAGATGGCTTTTTAATCCGACGTTAGACCTGGTTTTGTGAGAGCTTGTTTGTAGGCTCACTCTGACTAACACAAATCAGTAAACTAGGGTAATGAGGATCGATTCAAGATTCAAAAATTATTAATGGATGAATGAGAAATAAGACGTCGAAGTTAGACGTTTTTCATCTTTGGAATGTGAAACAGTACATTGGATGTAAGAGAAAAGTTGGGATCACAGTTGTCAATAGCGTGGCGACACTGGTAAGATGAGTCTTCTAGGCAATACCCGCTTGGGGTCGCCTAATTTGCCCAAGAGGTCGCCTTCTTTTAGCTTCACAATTTCATAATAATTGTACAAAATTGTATTAAATATACTAATCAAACTAATAATGGATGTATTGATACAATTTTATATTGTACGATTATAGAAATAATGTATATTGTTTGTAACTAAGACAACCATTTGTATAGCAGAAAATGGTTTAAGAGTTTTTATATAATTGTTTTGAATTTTGTAAGAATCTTTTTTTTTCGGAAAAACTTCCGTTAACAAAGATGAGGTAAATTTACATAATTGAGAATAGCACTACTCAACCATGTCGGTACATTTCCACTCCATTCGTCCTCCACACAAGAATCTCGGGCTCGTTTTGCTTCACGACATATCCAAGAGATTCCGAAGGTTTCAAAGTCTGCTAAGCAATTTGCCGTCTCCAATATGAGGTCACCAATGATTGTTAAGTCCTCAGGAGGCCTTCCCCTTGTTCCCATTTCAAGCTCTTGAAGGAGCACTTTTGCATCCCCCTCCACACACAGTTTCCAGAAACTAAGGCTTCTTGCGTGGATCACTACAAATCTCATAGCTGATGTCTCAGCTTCCCAGGAATTCGAGCAGGCCCTGATCCCAAAGCAGCGAGCTCCGACTATTTCCCCGGCTAAGTTTCGAAGGATGTAGTCTCCACTTGCTGCTCATGTGTCCGAGTTAAAGGCTCCATCAAAGTTGAGTTTGATGAGTCCAGTATCCGGCCTTTCCCAGGGTCGGGAATCCTCGTCTGCAATCCATTTTGACCCTCTCGAATTCTTTAACCCGACTGTAGACATCTTCGGCCATTTGAGCAATGTTTTTATATTTGTCTGGAAAACAACGACATTTCTACCGTTCCAGATCTCCCATAGAGCCACACATAAAAGCTTTTGTTCTTTCTCACTCAGGTGGATTAACTGCTACACTACCCACTCGGAAATGCAAGCTTGGTCCAAAAACTTTGCGCGAACTTCCACTTGTTGAAGATGTGCTCATCAGTTTCACCATGGATAACACAACGGGCACAAGTATTGGGAACAGGCACTTGTCGTTGGGCAAGATTATGGCCGCTTGGGAGGCATTGATGAATACACCTCCAGACAAAGTGAATTATCTTCCATTGAATTTTAATCTTCCTCAACTTATTAAGATGAGGAATGGAGGTACCTGAGTTAGTCGCTGATTGATACAAAGGAAGAGCATGCATTGCTCTTTCACACTATAGATTCTGTTAGGCTCATGAGGCCATACTAGAATGTCTTCGGTAGGTGTCCCTGGAATTGGGATTGTGGTAATCATGTTGGCGTCTACCTCCCACAGAGAGCTCCTAATAGCTTGTATGTTCCAGGTGCGGTCATCGTTTATCAAGGTCGAGTCGCCACAAGCTCCCATTTTTAATAATTTCGCCGTCGTGGATGATACTTCGCCACACATACGAAGGTCCATGACCCAATCCCGCCTCAATGATAGTTGAATGAGAGAAATATTTTTGCCTTGATAACCCGGCTCATGAGCGAGTTCGGGGATCTAATGAGGCGCCAAACCTGCTTTCCTAGCAAAGCTTGGTTACAAAATTTTAGATTCTTGAAAGCCAAGCTCCCTTCCTCTTTGGCTTTCTAAAGCTGATTCCACACGAGCCAAAGGATTCCTCGGTCTTTCCCATGTTTACTCCACCAAAACGTTCTTATCATAGCTTCCACCTTCTCACAAATACCGTTCGACAACTTAAAACATGACATAGCATACGTCGGGAGGGCTTGGGCAATGGCTTTAATAAGAACCTCTTTGCCACCAACGGATAGGGTCTTCTCCTTTCAACATTTAACTTGATACACAATCTTTCAATCGGGCCGTTGAATGTAATGGATTTGTTCCGTCCCATGGACATGGGAAGGCCCAAGTATTTTTCATACTGTTTCACTTCGTTGACTCCAATAACTTGCAGAATTTCTTGTCTTGTCTGAGCAGGAACCCCAGCAGAGAAAACTATGGATGATTTCTAGATGTTGATCCTTTGACTTGGGGCCTGACCATATGAATGAATGACCTGCATAAGAGTGGTTATGTTCTCCATATCAGCACATGCGGAAAACAAACTATCGTCAGCGAACAAGAGATGCGAGACATAGGTCCTCCTCTCGAAGCTATAACACCTAACGAATTTCCTTCTTGAAAGTCGCTGCATATAATAAAGAGATAGGGTGATGATGGGCACCCCTATCTGTCTCAGTCCTCTTTCAGGCACCACGTTTCTTGCAGGGACTCCATAACGAACAAAAGCATAAGAAATAGTGGATATACAGTTACGGATCAGAGTGATAAACCTGGGCCCGAAGCCTATGTGAAACAGTGCTTCGCGCACAAACTGCCACTGAAACACCCCGGGATCTCGGTTCAGGTATAATGCGACAATCGATAACCAAAAGTGGAAATATGCTTACGAATATTTCAATTTAGCTAATAAATAAAACGATCTTTGAGAAGACAAGTTTACAAGATCAAACTGTTTCAAAACTATGTGGTCTAACTTAAGCTAAACATCTTTGTCTCGATCCGCGTTCCCATCCCCCACCTTGATTGATGACATGCGGTTTTAAAATGGCAAAAGCCGACGCAGTTTTGAAGAAAATGATCAGTAAAAATTGAGTAAATACACACTACGACATGTAAAGCAACGAGTGGCACGAAAGCATAAGTTGAAATAAATCAAGAGATTTAAAACAGTAAAACTAACAGGTTGGGGGAATTCGGAACAACTGAAAGTAATCGAGTAACGAAAACCTCTCAATTTAAGAACATTGAGAAACCACGAGTATTCGGTAATATGTACAGAGTAAAAAAGTCCATTTAAGTTGATAACGATGTTAGTTCATGAGTAGCCAAAGCCTTTAGAATCATTTCAATCGACTAGGGCATATCCAGAGCGACAAAAAAAATCAATAGAGTAGTCAATTTTCTTTCAACTTCAATCAACAATTTAATTTAGCTGAGGCATGTCCAGAGTCACCAGCATGATCGATGTAGACATAGGGATCACGAAGTAATCATAAAGGGTTCCTTCTAGGGTCTATCAAACCCTATTTCACCCGAGCTTTAAAGGAGCCCATTCGTCAACCCCGCTCACAACATTAGCTAAAAGGCCTTAAGTATCGACACCCGTATGCCATAGTGACCCTTACAAGTATAAGTAACAATCTATAGCTCTGCAAACCCCTTTCGCCTCAATACCTTAGTACATTTTGGCTCATCGGGGGCGGATTTGTGAACAATTAAGTTCTATCCAATAAAATGAAGCATTCTTTCAATGGTCGTAGCCATATGTAACAGGATGATCGCTTGACGCCTCCTGCCGGAGCCATAATAAACAGAACTCTATACATCGTCCTAAGTCTATTAGAGGTATTTTATTTCTTCGCTTTCACATAAACAGGATCAGAATATTAACATTTCACAAGTAATTTCCGATAGTTCTCAAAGGAGATGAATAAAATAGTTTAACAACTTTCGAGTGGAAAACATGCATTCTCATATGATTTCATAAAACAAAGCGTTCATTCCAAAACTTCATACGTATACGCACATTTTGATATATTGAAGTTCGCGCATATGTACTTACCACTAAGTCAAAGAACAACGACAAGCAATGCTAGAACTCCCACAAGGACACTGGTCTCATACGATGTTGGGTCTCACAATCAAGGCGGTAGCACGAATACATACGTCTACTTCAAGTGGTCCTTAACAACTGCTGGATATACACAAGTAAAGTATACAACATATTAGCATATACCCTCTATATGAGGTTTATGCAAGAATGCAATGAAATGCAGGTCATGCAACCTAATTGGCCAAAACGCCCCTGATACTCCACTATCGTCTAGTACAATGTCTGACACTTCCTAGATACCAAATTATACTCATATTGACCCAAAATCATGCAAGAATTAACTTCAAACTCTTCCATATGAACTTAGCAACGAAATCTACAACTTTCAATTAATTACACTTAGGCCCCTAAAGTTTAGTAAAATTGCAAAAAGACCCCAACTGTTGACTTGGTCAACCCTATCCGAGAATGACATACAAGTACTCCAAATACGCATACAAGACATGCTGACAAACTATTAGTTACTAAACGAAACTCAATTCAAAGCTAAAGTGAAATTACTCTTTTGCCCCTCTTATACAGTTCAAGTTAAACTAGGGTTTACGGAAAGTCAAACTTGGTAAAACTTTATATTTAGACTCAAAATATGAATACGAACAAGTTTCATGTAGAATGCTAAGGCTAGAAATGTCGTTCAAATGCTCAAAACTGAAGGTCAAAGATAGCGAAAAGTCATTTCAAGTAGTCAACTTCGCGGCCGATTTCTGAGAAATTGGGAAGGAATTTGAGAAACTGGGAATAGGGTTTTGAAGATGACAGTTCAAGGATTCGAGAACATCTTTGAACTCATAGAAACTCCAAGTACTCAAAGAGATATCGCTTGTCAAAGTTGGACAAAAATTCCGATTCAACACTTAGGATAATTCAAGAGTTGTACACGAGTTCAAAGCAACAACTTTAGGCTTGATAAGTGAGAAATTCGTTACAAAATTGAAGATCACCCAGAAAGGATGAAATACAGTATTATATACCAGATTTACACAGGAGAAAACATATCTAAATTTCATTAATTTTTGAAGAAGATACAAGGGTTAGAAAATGGGTGTTTCACCATAGCATTCTATACTTAGAAAATTTTGAACACTTGACAGCCAAGAACACAACATCCACCACGCTCACTGGCCATGTTCAATCCTGATTTATGGGGGTTTAGAAATCTAAACTGACAAAAATTAAAACACGAAAATTGTAGCCAATCATCCAAGGATTCCAGAAAGCTAAGGTTCACTCAAAACGGATTAAAAACAAGGGAAATACAAGCATTTGAACATGGGTGGTTTTTATGTCGGAAAAACGAAGAAAGGAAGAGAAAAACCATACCAAACCAACCTCAAAACCAATTCTGGGTAAATTTCAGGTTTCTAGCATGATCAATCATATCCTAGGGGTCATTTTGATGCAACACCCATCGAAAAAGAAGAAGAAATAAGAGGAATACCGAGTTTTCCGACGAACCGCGCAATTCCTGCGGAAATGGCCGAATCCGGCGAGAATTGTTGCCCAATTCCCGACGATTCCCTGAACTTATGCCAATATATAGCCATCTTATGAGTTCTACCGAGCCTAAGGACCTCCCAGAACTGATCAAAACCAAGTACGAGTGAAGAATGGTCGATCTACCCGATTCCCGTCGTCACTTTCAGTATCCTTGCGGGTTCTTCAACCCGGAATCCGAGGAAGCCGATTCCGGCAATTCACGTGATGAGATAGGGTGTGTTAGACTCCCCTCGGCCTCATGAGTTGGAATACAAGGGTTAGATTCTCCGATTTACAACATGCAGAGAGAATTTGACAAGAAATCGAGCTCGGGTTCTTGAGTATTACCTCCGATTTTGACATAAAAACTCGATGGAATCTCAAATTTATTTGTGCGTATTGCTCAGAGGACTGAGTAGGTGCTGTGGTATGAGCAGGTTTTGATTTGGAGAAATAAATGGTGGCTGCCTTGGTGGTGGTGGTGGTTACATGGTGGAGAGGGTGGTGATTGGTGGTGCTAGAGGGAAAGAAGAAGAAGTTGATGAAGGAGGAGACTTTTGTCTCCAAAAGATATGTAAAATTGGATTGTTTCTAGCATGAGTGATTGTTTGATACTTGTAACTAAGATCCATATTCCTAACTTGCATGTGTGACACATAGAGGGGTTCTAAATGAAATTAAAATAAGTTCATGGTCACAATCATAATTTCCTCTCAACCTCTTATTATTATCAATCTGACCCCACATATTTCTAGTGCCTCAAGATCATTCTAACAACTTCCAAATATTTCAAACACTCCAAAGTTATAACTTTAAAGACACGAGAAATTATCTACACATTTGCCCCCAAAGTCTTGATATTGCACTTAGAGCAGACTTGGAAATAGGGGTGTTACAGCCACTCAACTCTGTCATAAGCTTTTCTCATGTCAAATTTGAGAGAAGGCTCTTTGTTTTCAAAGATGATGTTTGGGAGGATTCTTTTCAACCTGTTTGCTACAGCTTTGGACACAATATTATACATAATTGTACGCAAACTGACTGGTCTGTAGTCACTCGCTTTCATGTGTTGCTTCATCTTGGGAATCAAAGCAATCAACGTAGAGTTATAATCTTCCAAGTTATCCCCATTTTTGAGCATGCCAAGAGCACTAGAGGTCACTTTGGCACCCCCAAAGTGCCAATAACGCTGAAAGAAACTTGAGAAGGCTCTTTGTTTTCAGAGATGATGTTTGGGAGGATTCTTTTCAACCTGTTTGCTACAGCTTTGGACACAATATTATACATAATTGTACGCAAACTGACTGGTCTGTAGTCACTCGCTTTCATGTGTTGCTTCATCTTGGGAACCAAAGCAATCAACGTAGAGTTATAATCTTCCAAGTTATCCCCATTTTTGAGCATGCCAAGAGCACTAGAGGTCACTTTGGCACCCCCAAAGTGCCAATAACGCTGAAAGAAACTTGAGTTAAACCCGTCCACACCAGAACCTTTATCAAGTCCCATCTGAAACAAAGCATCTTTAACCTCCTGTGTCGTATATGGGTCCTCCATAGATTGTTTCTCAGCAGTTGTAACGTCCGCGTCCATCGAATTGAGGAGCGACTTAATTTCTTCCATGGTGGGATTAGAAATTGTAAAAAGCTCTCGGACAATGTCTCTGTCTTCATTAATCCATTCCCCGTTACGATCTTCTATGCCTCTGAAACAGTTTTGTTCCCGAAGAATGGTGGCTTTTTGTTGGGAAAAATTTAGTTTACTGGTCGCCATGTTTGAGCCAGTACGTTTTAGATTGCTTAGCCCACATGATCTCCTCTTCTCGTAGAGTGTCGTTATGCTCGGCTAATAGCCGTATCTTAGACGCAAGAGTTGACCGGGATTGTCTTCAGTTTTCCAACGCACTAAGTTGTTGCCTGAGATACTTGATCTTCATTCGGACACTTCCGAAGAGATTCCATCCCAGATTTTGCATGTTGTCCCACATTTTGAAGTCGCTGCTTCATTGGTACGGTATCCCCCTCGCCCCAATGCCGCCTGATTACTTCCTCCCAGCCCGGATTGGTCTTCAACATATTCTGAAATTGGAACCTTCGTCGCACTTTCGGATTAACCACAGACCAATCAAGACGAATTGGTGAGTGGTCCAACTTGGCTTCGTGAAGGTGTGTCACTTCTGCACCTTGAAACTTGTCAAGCTAGATTGTATTAACAACCACTTTATCTAAACCGTTTTTGAATATTAGCTTCCCCTTCTTGGTTGTTAGTCCATGTGAACGGATTGGCTGCAATACCCACATCAAGAAGTTCACCATCGTTGAAAGCTTCTTTAAACTGAGATAGTTGAGAGTAAGTGACTCCCAATCCTCCATCTTTCTCCGTATTGGTCGTTACTGCGTTGAAATCACAAGCAACACACCACGGACCTGACGGTTGTTGGCCAATTCTCTTTACTAAATCCAAGAATGATGACAATCTTCTCTGTTGGGGTCGCCATAAAACCCAGTAAACTTTCAAGAAATGGAACCATCCTCATCCATAATACTAAGCATCAATGTGTCGATGTGAACACTTAGTGACAAGAATATTCATGCTATCGCGTCAAAGGAGCGACATCCCCCCTTTCTAGCCATCACTATCATCACTAAAGCAATTTGCATACCCAAGTTTAACATGTACCCGTTCCATTTGACCTCGCCCGAAAATGCACAAAAATACTTATATGTTATTGTTTTATTAAAAAAACACGTGAAATTATGAAATTCTGAGATTTTTTTAAAGCTGTTAAAAAAGTTAAAGACTTTAAGATTGACGGATATATGTCAATAAAAACATATTTCATATCTTGAAATGATGTAAAAATATGTAATTTTGATGAAATATATTGCATTATCTTACATGTATCAAATTATTAAAGTAACTATTATTATTTTTATTTTTTAAAATTTGGTAGTAAAACTTGTATTTCAAAAAAAAAAAGTTGGAGGTGAAATACGGGTACAATAGTCTTTTTATATTTTCCGTCCAAATCAACGGAAGGGTACCCACTTGCACGAAAATCTAAAGTTTAATCCGTGGTGCACGATTTTAAAGTTTGGGTACCCACTTGTCTGTTTTTGCGAACTATGGGTGCAATTTAGCATTTCTTCTTAGTTCCCTGATCTAGGATTTTTTTTCTGCGCAATGACACGCATTTTAATTTTGGTGGGATTGGAAACCGGTTCTTGATCTTCTTCTGCCTGTGATATTTGGGTGGAGTAGAGTTCGATTTTGTGGATTACGGTTCGATTTTGGTGGGTTAATGTACAATTTGGATGGATAAGGGTTCAATTTGGGTGAATTAGGGTTTGCTAGGATGAATTGTGGTTATTTTTGGGGATTACAATTTGTTTTTTTGTTAGTGGATGTTGTGATAAAGAAGATGGTGGGAGCAGTGGCGGGGGCCGGGTAAAACTTGGTTGGGTTTGAGGCAGAGATGGGTTATGGTTGTTGTGTGGTTGTTGGATTGAAAGGAGCATCAATGGTGGGTGTAATGGTGGCGATAGATTCCTAGGAGCAGTGGTGGTTTCTTTCCTCTGAGAATCTGGTTCTGGTCTGTCACTTCTGTGGGTTGCTACAATTTTAGAATGTCCATTTGATTATGGGAGTTGATTCTATCGTCGAAGTTCTTTGATCCAACAAGCAAATCAGTTTTGGTCTGATTTGGTTTAGTCTTGTAGAAATTATGTGAATTTGGCGGTTCGACCTATTGCAAAGATTTGCCATTTTTCTGAGTTTTCTCGTGAGTTTCATGTGAATGGATTCCTCGTGAAAACTTCACCCTAAATTATGTGAGGTCAACTCAAAGATGAACCTTTTAGTTTTTACAGATACAGCGACTAACAATTCAAGAGCAAAAGTAGGTTTGATATAGTGTTTGGAAGCAACGTTAATGAAGTTCATAGCAATGCAGGTAAATAAAGAGTCAATATTAGAAGGAATGACCACAAGGGTACCTCTTTTTGAAGCAACACTGAAAGGCTTTATGAACATCTCTAATCAGATCGCATTTCCCCCTCCACAGCCCCCACACCCCCCCCCCCCCCTTCTCCCACGGAACCACCAAATTTCCCCCTCTGATGCGCAAACTAACGTGCTGTTCGCAAGTATACGAAACTTGTAATACCGGGCGTAATTAAGCTCGGGTGATCGTTCCCACGAGGACTATTTCGGGTTTTTCCGAGAAATCAGTTTTAACTTGCAGAGTGTAAAAGGAGGAGTAGTTTAAGATTGTTATAAACTAAAAAATAAACAAAATAAAATGCAAATATTTTTTTGTGACGTTTTTCTGAAAATCGTGAGAGTTGTAAATCTAGGGTTTGGAATACTAGGTCCAGGATCCCCTAGGGTTTCTTCAGAATTATGTTCTTCGGTTTGATATGAAAACACTCAGCAGTTTTAATTATCCGTGCCACGTACCGATTGTGCAGTAACCTTTCAGATTCCACACGCTGTCACGATCCTGCAGACTTTCGGGTTCCTGTTAAGCTGCCTAAGTCTTCAGTCTCGTTCTAAGTCTGCTAGGGTTTCTAACCTGTCCTGATGGCCCGGGTCAAATTCTCTAACAGTTGGTCTATACGTTTTGGCTAGCCCTATCTCCCTTTCTCTGGTCGGTCTATCAGGGTAAGGTACTAAATCCTGTCTTTTCTTCCTAACCCTAACCTGACGTTTTCACCTACAGGCTCGGGTCTATAGCAATTCTGGTTCGCGACTCCGATCATGCATAAATAGATATAATCAAAGACAGAATAACTGATAATACTACTGAATTAAGATACGTAATCATGAATTCATACTCAAACTGCAGAAATAATGTCTGAAAACGAAACCATAAGTTCACCGAGAACCTAGGTAAAAGGTTTAGCTACTAAACGACATAATAAACTAACAAAGTTTCTGAAATAAGAGAGAGAATAAGATCAAACTAAGTCTTCGGATCTGGATGAGTGCTTCCGTGCTCTCCCGGGATGCTCAGACTTGTCCTTGGATGAATTGTCTTGTGTGTTGTGTCTTCAAAACGAGTCTGGACGAGTCTTTATATAGTGCTGGCGAAGTTTCGGGAACTTGTCATTATTTACGAAACTGCCACTGCCCGAAACCGCCCCAGTTTTTGTGCTGTCTGCGTATAATACGCAGCCTGCTGCGTATAATACGCAGACAGGGTCTTCTGTTGCTGCTTTTTCTCCACTTTGTGCTTGCTGTCTGCGTATAATACGCAGGCCCTGCGTATAATACGCAGACAGGGACCCTCCTGTGCCTTCCTCTTCTTCCTTCTGCGTATTTTCCGCGTATTTTCTCCCCCTGGCTGCGTATAATACGCAGGGGGCTGCGTATAATACGCATACAGGGGAGAAAAATTGTCCAAAACCCCTCTCCCTCCTTGCTGCCTGCGTAATTTACGCAGGGTCTGCGTATTATACGCAGACAGCAAGGCAGGATGCTCTTTTCTGCCTCTGTTTGCCTCCTGCTGCATTCCCGATCCATTCCCGCTGCATTCCGGGGCCCTGTTCCTGCATAGACAACATGAACACACCCGCGATCATATCCAATAAAAGTACGAAAAATGCAGAAATTTATAAAGAGCAAATAACTATCTCGTTCCTAAAACCGAGGCTTTCCGAGGGTGAAAATTGGCTAAAACGTGAGTTTTCCGGCACAAATACACAAAAAACGAGCTATAAGATAACCCCTATTTGGGCGTTATCAAATACCCCCGCACTAAATATTGCTCGTCCCGAGCAGTCCGCTTGCATACCAACCTGCTTGCATACCTCTCGGTTTTTTGACCCTGTCGTGCATACACTACCTTTGCATACTCCCTGCAATTGCATACTCTTTCAACCTGAACCGTATAACCAGACGACTCGATAGAAAGACTGACTCAGATAGAATATACACAGACTCAATAATACTAAACAATTATTATTATTATTTTTTGGTGAGATTGGGCAATCTCAAAAACATAACCGAGTGTCCTCAAAATCTCACCCTTTTTCCAGAAAATACTTCCCTGCAATCGATCGGTAAGTTTGAACAGATTTCTTTGGTGGATTTAAGCACTAGACCCGAGTACTGTTACTTTTGCTATCAACCTGAGCGAATCCCTAATTAACCGACCATCCGAGCTATTTCCGAATCAAGGTTCTAAATCTAACAGGTAGGATATATATATGTGTATAGGCACGGCATGATCCTACTCGTTATGACATTCTCACAATTTCCCAAACTCACACCCCTCACCGAGTTCCCGAAAAACTGCCTGAAACACCTAAGTTCCTGCCATATCAATCTTCCTGTCCCCCGGTGTGTCTTCGCCGTTCTCGCGGCCACGAATGTGAAGCGGTGTAACTGTCTCGAAAATTGTGCTACTCACTCAGCTTTTTGACTCAATAACATAAACAACATAAATAACTGAAAAACTGCAAAACTAGATCATTTTCTTTTTTTTCCCTTCTTTTTTTTTCTCTCTTTCTTTTCTATATTTCTTTTTTTTTCTGTATTTTCTTTTCTGTTTTTTTTCTTTTTCTTTTTTTTTATATAATAAGACTCTATATACACATAGATACACGAATAACAATAAATAAACTGACTAAAGCTGAGTGAGTAAAAATAAACTGTCGTCGTGGGGTATGAAAAATGTCCTCATATGAAGTACCCCCACACTAATCCTGAAGCGCTGATCCTGTAGTCGAAGTAATACTGTGCAGTCCCACCGAACCTCCTCATCACCAAAGATGTAGAAAAACGGCACAACCACCAATTAACCTCACAACCCCCCGGACCCCATTGTGTGCGGAAAGATGTCTCGCACGCGACTAACTCCTCCTGTGGTCACTATGTAATGCAGTGATCCACCTCCGCAAATTAATGCACTGTCGCCTCTCACTCACCCTGTCCTTCCCTCGAAAAATATGTCAATGTCAAAACTGTCCAAAACTGATATGTCATGAAGTGCTCCATCTAAAACCCTCCCCAACTCACTCCCTCCGTCATAACTCGTAGAATAGCCAACTAATCGACTGATGAAGGTCTCAAAGAAGGCTTCCTAGGCTATAGTGGCTGAGAATAAAAGGGGTAAATGGCTTCAAACGGGTTTACTAGTTGGACCTAGGGGTAAGAAACAGGACGTGAGGTCCCTTGATAGCCTGTCACTCCACCGAAAGATGCGATGACCGTGACGGCGCCCGTGGGCGGGTTGTCGACTACCTAGATGACGGCGGTGTGGCAACTAGTCGGATCCTTAGCTCAGGTGATAACTACTTGCGGTTTCCAAGGGTCACTGGCTCTCACCTATCTACTATACCTCGGTGCAAGCTTTCTTTTCTGTCAAAGGGTTTAATCTCGATTTCTTCCCAGTTTCTGTTATCTTGATTGCCCTTTCACAAATTTTCTGATTTTTAAATTTTTTTTCTGAAAATTTTCGATTTTTTTTTTTTTTAAATATACACAATGCAAGGTCAGAATGATGTGGTGGGTCGACTCAAAATAAAGAAAAATATGCTGACTCAAAAAATAAAATAAAAACTGCAAATAAATATGAAAAAACGTGCAGACCGGGTTATGCAGACACGACTCCCACCCCCACACTAAGAGGTGGCATGCCCTCATGGCACTGACTCGTCTGGACTATACGGCGGGTCTGACCCGGTCTCGGATGAACCCGACATGCTGCTGGGTGAGCTGCTGGTCTGCCTGAATCTGGCACTACTAGACTGTCGTGGGTGCGAGCTCGACGACTGGCGGGACCGTGAGCTCGATGACTGTCTGGACTGTGTCCGGGATCCTGACCGACTGCTAGGTGGGTGTGGGACCGGCTCTGTGGCATGCTCACTC
This sequence comes from Linanthus parryae, assembly GCA_023055425.1. Taxonomy (NCBI): domain Eukaryota; kingdom Viridiplantae; phylum Streptophyta; class Magnoliopsida; order Ericales; family Polemoniaceae; genus Linanthus; species Linanthus parryae. Next base: position 72,756,751 of record JALGPY010000002.1, read on the forward strand.
GAGCTCGCCTCGTCCGACCAGCTGGTAGTGTATTCACTGGAATAGGAGGGAGGGAAGATAATAGGCAATGGCACCTCTCGGCCCTCATGGCGGGCTGCCTCTCGCTGCTCCTCTCGGAGTGCAGTAATCGCATCGCCATGGTCTTTGGCTATCTTCTTCGTGGTCTTCTTGAGGTGCTTTAGGTATCGGAAAACTTTCCCTAACTTGTTAAGCACCTTCTCACCTAAAGACGCCTGGCCAGCACGGCATCCCTCAAGTCCCTCCTCAACTCGGGCCAACCTACGGTTCATGACAGAAAGTGGCGGTGGACCGGTCGGACCTCTCGTACCTCTCGTACTAGGTCTAGCCCTCTGACTCGGCCCGGCTCTCTGGCTCGGCTCCCCGTGGTCATGGGTGGACTGAGAACGCCTAAGTGCAGACGCTCCCGTCCCCCGAGTAGGTCTGTCCTGGGTCGATCGCCTCCTAGGGGCAGGGGCAGCGGCAGGCTCATCCTCCTCCATAGGGTCTGCATCAAGGTCGATGACTGGGTCATTCGGTCCCGGACCTCCCCCTCTAATCTTCCTATAGGCCTTAAGAAGAGGAGGATTCCAGTCACCCTCAAGCTCGGAGAGAGGAATCTGGTAATTACGAGCCAGTTGGATAATCAGGTTGCTATACCCGAGTCCCTTCCGACTCCCTGCGGCATTCCGCTCCTGAATATAAGCCCAAATGAGCTGAGCTATATCAATCCGTCTCCTCATCATCAGACAGTACACTATCACGGTCGACTCATTCTCGAGGTAGGTAAAGTGTTGGATCCCCATAATACGGTTCACCACCCATTCAGCCCACCACTTGGCAGGTTTGCACAAAGATCCCGAGTGCAGTTTCAGCCCCACGTTTCCTTCTTCCTCAAAGTGGGCCCCCGCGGCTCCACCTATCAAAACCCTCAAAATTTCCCCAGCTGACGGAGGGTTACTCATAGCTAGCTGGTATGCACACGGCTCTTGGGATGGTGGAATCCCGTAAGCCTGCCTAATAGAGTCGGGGGTCAGCAAGATATAGTCACGACGGCAATAGACCCACCGCACATCAGTGTTTTCGGCATCGCCAGCATGCATAAGGTTGCAAAAGAACTCCCTATTCAGCCTAGAACTAGACGTACCCTCAAACCCAGCTAGTGAAGTGCCAAAAATGTCTGCTCGACTGGCAAAATTCACCATCTGGATTGGCATCCTATCATCGTCTACCTCGAAACGGTGGTCCTTAGCCAACCTATAGTTCGGCTTTTTACCGGTCAGATAATAGTCATGGGCACGGTGGGTCACAAACCGATAACTGTCAAAGTTATGCGGTGTAATTTCGCTGACAGGGATATCAATCGGCTCGTGCCGACGGTTCGGGTCAATGACAGGTTTGACTAAAGCCATGAAAATGCAAAAACGAGCAGAAACAGAAATCTAGAGTACGTGCGCGTGAAATAGTGCGTCTCAGCAAATAAGCCCCCTAAAATCTACCAGAGGTCCACACGGCACGGAAACCGAGAAAAATTTCAGAAACAATGACCCGGCTACGGGTCGTGCTTAAAACCGAAAATTTTAAGAGAGAGAAGAAAGTTGGACCTTCCCACAACGGGGGTGAAGTGCAGAATCCGGCAAGGTTATCGCCGGAAAGCCGCCTGTAAACCGCCGCAAAGCCGCCGGCAAAGCCGCCGGAAAAGTCAACTTTGCCGGAATGAAATTCCGGGCACACCCACACGTAGCTTTCTTCCTCCTCTTCAACGTTCCCTTCTGCGAAATTTTCCGGTTTGGCTTCAAACTCAACAAATCTGGGATTTTACCTCAAGAACACCCTTCACTTTCCTTCCACCCCCACACTAGCTCGGTTGGAATTTCTGAAAACCGAGAGTAGTTCCGTGCTCCTTGCGACGAGGGGATTCCAAAAATGCCTTCAATTTTTGATTCCGAGCACTTTTGAAAAATTGGTGTGTTGGTGCTAGAGAGGAATGGAGGTAGAGAGAGAAAGCTTGAAGGCCAACAATGGCTTCAAATGGCCGGAACCCCCCCCCCCCATTTAAACCCTAAGTGTCGAAATGACAAAAATGCCCCTCGCTTAAAATGGTCGAAAACTGCTTATTTTGTGCGTATAATACGTATATATTGCGTATTTTACGCAAACAGGGGTACCGGGTGATCAAAAAAATAAAAAAAAAATTGCAATTTCCTCCGCTGTCTGCGTATAATACGCAGGAAGCTGCGTATTTTACGCAGACAGGGGGGAAATTGAATTTTGATTTTTTTTTTTTTTATTATTTTTTTCAAAAACTCATTTTTCAGTGCTGGCTGCGTATAATACGCAGTATCCTGCGTAAAATACGCAGACAACACTGGAAAATATTTTTCAATTTCCTTTTTTTTTTTTTAGAAAAACTTATTTTTCAGAACTGTCTGCGTATAATACGCAGAAAGCTGCGTAAAATACGCAGAAAGTTCTGAAAATATTTTTTCAACTTTTTCAAAAAAATCATGTTTTGGTGCTGTCTGCGTATTATACGCAGAAAGCTGCGTATTTTACGCAGACAGGGTCAAAATAAATTTTTCGATTTTTTTTTGTTTTTTTTTTTAGAAAAATACAGTTTATGCTGCTGGCTGCGTATAATACGCAGAGACCTGCGTAAAATACGCAGACAGCAGCTAAAATAATTTTTCAAAAATTTTCAAAAGTTAGTTTTTCTTTGCTGGCTGCGTATAATACGCAGAAAGCTGCGTAAAATACGCATACAGCAGAGAAAAATATTTTTTTCAATTTTTTTTTTTTCACCTCGGTTATTTTGGCACTGTGGGTTGAAGTGGGGTCACTTTTCTCTCTCTCCTTTCTGTTTCTTTTCGTCTGCTTCTTCTGTATCTGCACAAGCTTAATTTTCATTAAATACCCACTCATCTCACCTCTCTCAAAAATTCAGAACTTTAAAAGAAAAAATATAATATAATTTAAACTTACTACGTTGGGTTGCCTCCCAACCAGCGCTTTGTAATTTACGGTCGGCGGCCCGACCCAGTTACCTCAGGTTCGATCACGGGTCGTCGAAGTAGATTGGATCTACTTTGGCGACCTCGGCGTTCTCGAGATATGGCTTGATTCGGTTTCCGTTCACCCTGAAGCTTGAGTTGTCTTTTGGATTCTCTAACTCAAATGCTCCCCATGCGAATATCTTCCTGATGATGAACGGCCCCGACCAACGAGATCTCAACTTTCCCGGAAAGAACCTCATTCTTGTGTTGTAGAGAAGTACCTTGTCTCCTTCGTTGAACTGCTTTGGCGTGATACACTGATCATGCCACTTCTTCGTCTTCTCTTTATAAATTTTGGCGCTCTCAAATGCCGTCCTGCGGAACTCCTCTAATTCCAGCAGCGCCATCTTTCTCTTATCTCCGGCCAGACTCTCATCCATGTTGAGCAGTTTGATAGCCCAATAGGCCTTATGTTCCAGCTCAACCGGGAGGTGACACGCTTTCCCAAACACGAGCTGGTATGGTGACATTCCCAGCGGTGTTTTGAAAGCTGTCCTGTATGCCCATAACGCATCATCCAGTCTCATCGACCAATCCTTCCGGCCCAGATTTACGGTTTTCTTGAGAATGCCCTTGGTCTCTCGGTTTGACACCTCTGCCTGCCCGTTAGTATGGGGGTGATAAGGCAGTGATACCTTATGGATCGATACCCCGTACTGCTTAAGTACCCTGGCAAACACTTTGTTAATAAAGTGTGACCCTTCATCGCTGATCATTGCTTTGGGGGTCCCGAATCGTGTGAATATGTTGCGTTTCAGAAAACGCTCAACTGTCGCTGCATCGTTTTTCTGACACGCTATCGCCTCGATCCACTTCGTAACATAGTCCACTGCCAGCAGTATGTACAGATTTCCCATTGAAGACGGGAACGGCCCCATGAAGTCAATCCCCCATACATCAAAGGGTTCAACTTCCTGCCAAATAGTCAAAGGCATCTCGTCCCTATGTGACGTACTCCCTGTCCTCTGGCATCTATCGCATCCCTGTACATAATCATGACAGTCCTTGAAAAGTGTTGGCCAAAAGAAACCTGACTGCAGTACCTTGTGTGCCGTGCGGGTCCCTCCGAAGTGACCCCCACACTGAGCCGAGTGGCAGTGCCTGATCACGTTCCAGGCCTCGTGGGTCGGAACACACCTCCTCAGAATGTTGTCGGCTCCCTGCTTGAACAGATACGGGTCGTCCCAGAAATACTGCCGGCTTTCAGAAATAAACCGTTTCCGCTGTGACGGGGTTAGGTCCTCGGGAAGCGTGCCACTCACCAGATAGTTGGCTATAGCATAGTACCACGGTCTCCCCAGTTTGACCGCCATGATGTGCTCGTCCGGAAAGTTCTCTTGGATTGGTACCGGGTCCACCTCAGCATTCTCAAGCCTGGACAGGTGGTCCGCTACTACGTTCTCAACTCCCTTCTTATCCCGGATTTCCACATCAAATTCCTGCATCAGCAATACCCACCTCAGCAGTCTCGGCTTTGCGTCCTTCTTGTCCAGCAGATATTTCAGGGCACTATGGTCGGTAAAAACGATGACTTTTGACCCGACCAAGTACGGCCTGAATTTATCCAGGGCATATACCACAGCAAGCAGCTCCTTCTCAGTAGTGCCATAGTTGATCTGGGCATCGTTGAGTACCCGACTTGCATAATATATCACATGGCACACCTTGTCCTTCCGCTGCCCCAAAACTGCACCGACTGCATAGTCGCTTGCGTCACACATCAGCTCAAACGGAAGTGACCAGTCCGGTGTAGTGATAACCGGGGCTGTGGTCAGCTTCTCCTTCAGATGGTCAAAGGCCTGCTGACAAGCTGCACCAAAGTCAAAGGGCACGTCTTTTCCAAGTAAAGCGCAGAGTGGCTTCGTGATCTTGGAAAAGTCTTTGATGAACCTCCGGTAAAATCCTGCATGTCCCAGAAAACTTTTGATCGCCTTTACGGTTGTCGGATATGGGAGCTGTTTTATCACCTCGATCTTGGCCCTGTCCACCTCGAGTCCCTTGCTGGAAATTTTGTGACCCAGCACAATCCCCTCGGTGACCATAAAATGACACTTCTCCCAGTTCAGCACCAAATTCGCCTTCTTGCATCGGATCAGGACCTGTCCCAGGTGGTGCAGGCAGTCGTCAAAACTATCCCCGAACAGTGAAAAATCGTCCATAAAGACCTCCAGATTTTTCTCGATCATGTCGGAGAATATCGCCATCATGCATCTCTGGAACGTGGCTGGAGCGTTACACAACCCGAATGGCATGCGCCGGAACGCAAACGTACCGTACGGGCAGGTAAACGTCGTCTTTTCCTGATCCTCCGGGGCTATGCAAATCTGGTTGTACCTGGAGTACCCGTCCAGAAAACAGTAATAGGCGTGATGAGCTAGCCTGTCCAACATCTGGTCCATGAATGGTAGCGGGAAGTGGTCTTTCAGTGTTGCATCGTTTAGCCTCCGATAGTCCATACAGATCCGCCAGCCTGTAACCGTGCGCTGCGCAATTTGCTCCTGGTCCTCATTCTGCACCACCGTAATACCCCCCTTTTTGGGCACACACTGGACCGGGCTGATCCAAGTGCTGTCTGATATGGGGTATATGATTCCTGCTTCCAGCCACTTCATGACCTCCTTGCGCACAACATCCTTCATGTTCGGGTTCAGTCTCCGCTGGGGCTGAATCACCGGTTTCTTGCCTTCCTCGATCCTGATCTTGTGCATGCAGTAGGAGGGGCTGATCCCCTTAATATCTGCAATCGTCCAGGCGATTGCTTCTTTATGCTCTCGCAATACTTCCAGCAGTTTCTCTTCCTGTTCCTGAGATAGAAGAGAAGAAACAATTACGGGCAGAGTATTATTATTACCAATGTACGCATACCTGAGATGGTTCGGGAGTGGTTTAAGCTCGAGTGCAGGTGGCTCCTTGAGTGACGGAACCAGGATCATCTTCTGCCCGCCATCTTCGTCCCGGTGCAAAGTGGTCCAGTCCTCGGCTCTCATGGCCTGCTCGCACCGAGTCATCTCTTTCTCTTTTCCGTACATGCTATCAATTTCTTCCCATAACTGATCCATCTCCTCGTTTTCCCAGCCGTCATCAACTACGTCTATGGCGAAGATATCTTCATGATCATAATAATTTGGCAGTTGCAGATTTTTGAAAAAATTAAATTTAACCTTGTCCTCGTTAATCTGCATGGTCAGTTCCCCGCTCTTGCAATTTATCATGGCTTCTCCAGTGGCCAAAAACGGCCTGCCCAGTATGAGCGGTACCTCCCCTGCCTCCATGTCTAGGATCACGAAATCTGCTGGAAAGATGAGCTCACCGACCTTCACCAAAATATCCTCAATAACTCCATAAGCCTGTTTTACGGACCTGTCTGCCATCTGAAGCATGATTCTGGTGGGCCGGGGCTCCCCGACTTTCAAACTCTTGAAAATCGTCAACGGCATCAGGTTGATGCTGGCCCCTAGGTCACACATAGCCTTTCCTGTGTAAGCATTACCCAGGGTGACCGGTATTACAAAACTGCCAGGATCTTTTCTCTTCCTCGGTAGCCCATTCTTCACACAGTTGCTCACTTCTGCCGTCAGGTTTATAGTCTCGAAATCGCTCATTCGCCTCCTCCCATACAAGATGTCCTTGAGGAATTTGGCGTAAGTGGGCATCTTAGCCAAAGCCTCGGCAAAAGGTATGTTAATTTGCAGCTGCTTGAACATCTCGAGAAACCTGGCGTAGTCCTTGCTATCGTCCCTCTTTCGTGTCTTCAAGGGGTATGGTACCTCCTTGGAGACAGGTACCGTTTCTGCATCTGTCTCATTCTGCACTGCATCCTGCTCAACCGAGCCCTTCGGCTGGGGGCGGTCGACTGAGCTGTTATCCTGGCCAGACAGTTTACGTTCTACTTCTTTCGACTTTTCTGCGCGTGCGTGGCTAGGATACGGTGGATCCTGTAGTGCTACTCCACTCCGAGTGGTGATAGCATTGATCTGAGCACGTGGATTATTCACTGTATTCGAGGGCAAGTTTCCTGGCTGTCTCTCCGTTAGTTGCTGTGCTAACTGCCCCACTTGTACCTCCAAAGCGCGCAGTGACGTTTTGGTCGTCTGCATGTCGGCTGTCAGGGCGTCCATGTGCTTGAACCGGGACTCCATGGTCTGGAACATGGACTTGATCTCTTTCATCTGGGCGTCGTACTGCTGCGCAGATGGGACTGACTGAGCCTCCTGGGCCGGGGCAGCCTGCTGAGCTGGTGGCCTGTGCTGGAACCCCGGTGCATAAATTGCTGCGTTCGGGTTTCCGTACCGAAACCCGGGATGGTCTCTCGTACCCGGTCGGTACCGGCTCGGGTCCCACTGCTGCTGTACGTAATTGGTGTCTTCGGTCCTTAGCTCCTCAATGGCTGCGTCCAGATCAGGTTCTTCGACTGCTGCAACAGTCTTCTTATCCGAGTAGACTTTCGTGACCAAGTCATGAACGATCCTGGCCAGGTTGTCTATCCGGTCATCCTCTGCGGGTTCGGCTCTAGCCGCCATCCTGCGATCGTCAAACAGTCGGGTATCCTGCTTGGCCAACTGCTTCATCAGGTCATACGCTCCTTCTTTGTCCACGTGATACAAGAAGTTTCCCCCGGCCTCTCTGTCAATCCTGTCGGCGTTCTCCCTGTCTAGGGCATGGTAGAAAACCTGCAGGATTTTCGCGTCTCCAAAACCGTGGTTCGGGCACCGTTTGACCAATCTCATAAGCCTGTCCCATGCGTCCACCACCGTCTCCCCCATCTTCTGCCTGAATGACAGAATCTCGCTCTGTAACTGTATGACTCGGGAGGCGGGATAGAACTTCGCCAGAAAATCTGCGACACACTCCTCCCATGTGGTGATGGATCGGGGTGGTCGGGATTCGAGCCATTCTTTGGCTACGCCGTAAAGACAGTATGGAAATAAGATCAGCATGAGTGCCTCTGCTTCTACCCCCTTGTATCTGACCTTGTTGCAGTAATCTTCGAATTTCCCGATAAAATCGTTCGGGTCTTCGTCGGCCCTGCCATGAAACGGGCAGAGAGTTTGTACCGTCTGGATGGTGGATGGTTTGATGTCAAAGTGCTCGGCGGTGATCTCGGGCACCACAATAGCTCGCTCATGCCCCCCGGTGGGGACTTCGAAATTTTCCACCAACGCCTTCCCAGATCGGTTATATGTTCTCTGGTTGCTTCGGGCAGCAAGTCCCGCTGTGACAAGTTCCTCAATGTACCGAGCCATCTGGGCTGGGGTACGTGTCTCTCGTTCCTGTCCACCGGCTTCGGTGTTCTCGGGTGGATCTCTCTGGTTGGTTGCCATCCTGCTTTCTCGGTTTCTACGGTTCTGTTCGGTATACAGTTTCTCCGGATTGTCGAGTGGTGTTACCAAACTGCGAGGCAATCTGGGCATCAACTGAACAGTCCTGAAAAACGCAGATTCAAAAAGCAGTGAGATAAAAGAAAAATAACGAAACTGAAAAATAAAAACTCCGAAAACTAATTCTGATAACTAAATTAACCCTAAAAAGTCCCCGGCAACGGCGCCAAAAACTTGATGCGCAAACTAACGTGCTGTTCGCAAGTATACGAATCTTGTAATACCGGGCGTAATTAAGCTCGGGTGATCGTTCCCACGAGGACTATTTCGGGTTTTTCCGAGAAATCAGTTTTAACTTGCAGAGTGTAAAAGGAGGAGTAGTTTAAGATTGTTATAAACTAAAAAATAAACAAAATAAAACGCAAATATTTTTTTGTGACGTTTTTCTGAAAATCGTGAGAGTTGTAAATCTAGGGTTTGGAATACTAGGTCCAGGATCCCCTAGGGTTTCTTCAGAATTATGTTCTTCGGTTTGATATGAAAACACTCAGCAGTTTTAATTATCCGTGCCACGTACCGATTGTGCAGTAACCTTTCAGATTCCACACGCTGTCACGATCCTGCAGACTTTCGGGTTCCTGTTAAGCTGCCTAAGTCTGCAGTCTCGTTCTAAGTCTTCTAGGGTTTCTAACCTGTCCTGATGGCCCGGGTCAAATTCTCTAACAGTTGGTCTATACGTTTTGGCTAGCCCTATCTCTCTTTCTCTGGTCGGTCTATCAGGGTAAGGTACTAAATCCTGTCTTTTCTTCCTAACCCTAACCTGACGTTTTCACCTACAGGCTCGGTTCTATAGCAATTCTGGTTCGCGACTCCGATCATGCATAAATAGATATAATCAAAGACAGAATAACTGATAATACTACTGAATTAAGATACGTAATCATGAATTCATACTCAAACTGCAGAAATAATGTCTGAAAACGAAACCCTAAGTTCACCGAGAACCTAGGTAAAAGGTTTAGCTACTAAACGACATAATAAACTAACAAAGTTTCTGAAATAAGAGAGAGAATAAGATCAAACTAAGTCTTCGGATCTGGATGAGTGCTTCCGTGCTCTCCCGGGATGCTCAAACTTGTCCTTGGATGAATTGTCTTGTGTGTTGTGTCTTCAAAACGAGTCTGGACGAGTCTTTATATAGTGCTGGCGAAGTTTCTGGAACTTGTCATTATTTACGAAACTGCCACTGCCCGAAACCGCCCCAGTTTTTGTGCTGTCTGCCTATAATACGCAGCCTACTGCGTATAATACGCAGACAGGGTCTTCTGTTGCTGCTTTTTCTCCACTTTGTGCTTGCTGTCTGCGTATAATACACAGGCCCTGCGTATAATACGCAGACAGGGACCCTCCTGTGCCTTCCTCTTCTTCCTTCTGCGTATTTTCCGCGTATTTTCTCCCCCTGGCTGCGTATAATACGCAGGGGGCTGCGTATAATACGCATACAGGGGAGAAAAACTGTCCAAAACCCCTCTCCCTCCTTGCTGCCTTCGTAATATACGCAGACAGCAAGGCAGGATGCTCTTTTCTGCCTCTGTTTGCCTCCTGCTGCATTCCCGATCCATTCCCGCTGCATTCCGGGGCCCTGTTCCTGCATAGACAACATGAACACACCCGCGATCATATCCAATAAAAGTAAGAAAAATGCAGAAATTTATAAAGAGCAAATAACTATGTCGTTCCTAAAACCGAGGCTTTCCGAGGGTGAAAATTGGCTAAAACGTGAGTTTTCCGGCACAAATACACAAAAACCGAGCTATAAGATAACCCCTATTTGGGCGTTATCACCCTCCCCCTCCCCCCTCCCCCTCCCCCAAAATACTACTCATCCATAACCATTCACCTCCCCCCACCTAATTAAGTTAATTTTTAAAATATATTTAATGATTTAAAAATAAATAATTAGTAGTGATAAAATAAACCTGAAATAATATTAATGTAAATATATATTCACAAAAATGATAAAAAAAATGATAAAAAAGCAACACTTCTATTTCCAAAAGAAACTTTTAACTGTGTCTTCAAAATATTTAATAAATATAATTTCTAAATGAAAAAATAATAATAAGATATATCAAATTGACTACAAAATAGAATAACGATAAATTTTGATAAATATTTTGTTCAATTATCGAAAAAAAATTATTTACTTTTATAATAAAAAAATAATTAAAATATATTACTCATAATAAAAAACACATATTATAATAAAATAGTACTAAGTGTAATTAACATATCCTAAAATTGGATTAGTTATCTATAAAGGAGGGGGGAGGGGGAGGGGGATGTTAGGGGGAAATGCACCATAACCATCCCCCACCCATGCCTAAATTCTCCCCCCACCTTCCCCCTCATGGTTGGATATGATCCGTATTTTTATACGGTTTTGCCCCTCCCCCTCCCCCTCCCCCCTCATGGTTGGAGATACTCTAAGAGGATCTGATGCAAAAGTTCTGATGGATGTGCTTAATGCAGAGCAGTCTTCCGGTCCTGATGATCTGGATTCGGTGTTGCATAGCCTATCAATGTCTTGATCTTGTGTCTAGTTTTTTCAATCTACTACCTCCGTTTTTCCTACTTTGACTTTCCAAGCCGTAATTAGGTCACTTTGATTCAGTGATTTAGATAGAAAAACTGTTATGCAATTCACGATCGCTCTCACCTCACGAATAGTCAAGAAAAGATGCAAACACACAATTTAACGTGATTCGCTAGCTCAAATGGAGCTAACTACGTCCACGGGCAAGGAGGACCTTTATTCAAGTGAGGAGAACGACCAAAGATGTTTACATACATATAATTCTAGGACCCCAAAGGACTCTTTTATAGTCCCCAAAAACCGACCCTAGGCCATAAGGAAACGTTTCCATCCTTATTTGCCGCCTCAGGATCTTGTTCGCATGAACAATCGTTCTGTTCGCAGGAGCATGTTCGCACGAACATAAATTTGTTCTCACCGGAACATGTTCACACGAACAGAATTCTGTTCTCACGAGAACAAATTCTGATCCTTGGTTTCCTTTGACACTTGTTGCTCCATTGTTCGACTTCCCTCTTCAAGGCACTATCTTAAAAAATCTCCACCTTGACTTGAAGTCTCTCGTCTGCAACAAAGTATTTCTCCTCCTTGTGAACAAAGCTTGTCTTCTCGCCTCCCAATGTCTCCCGTCACAGAGACTCACTGGACCACGTTGGGTCCGACATGCCCCTAAGGGCTCACTGGCTCGTAATGCTGAGCAGTTCCAGACAATGCTGGAACTTGCTCCTTGGAACCGGCTTGGTGAACATATCCGCGGGGTTATCAGCAGTCCCCACCTTCATTACCTTGATCCTGCTCTCACTTCTCAGAAAATGATACCTAATGTCAATATGCTTGGTCCTTTCATGATGAACCTGGTCCTTAGTTAAGCAAATTGCACTCAAGCTATCACAGTAGACTATCGCGTGATCTTGATGTAGCCCTAGATCATTGACCATTCCCTTAAGCCAAATTAATTCCTTTGCAGCATCTGCTAGAGCCATATACTCCGCCTCCGTGGTGGACAAAGTCACCGTCGGCTGTAGCGTAGCCTTCCAACTCACAACAGATGCTCCCGGAGCAAACACATAGCCTGTCATTGATCGTCTACTATCAATATCCCCTGCATAGCCTGCATCCGAGAATCCAGCTACCAAGATGTTTCCACTAGCCCCATAACATAGGCCCATGTATGACGTACCCTTAAGGTACTTGAATATCTGCTTCACCGCCTGCCAATGGTCCCTACCCGGATGAGCCATAAAACGACTAACCACACTAACAGAGAATGCTATGTCTGGTCGAGTACAGACCATAGCATACATGAGACTTCCAACTGCGCTAGCATATGGAACCTTGGACATGTACTCCTTCTACTCCTCAGTCTGAACGGTGTACATTCCTAGCTTGCTGTTAGTTGCCATAGGAGTATCTAAAGCTTTTGCTGATAACATCCTGAATCTTGCCAAGATCTTCTTGATGTATCCCTGATGTGATAGGAAAAGCTTCTTCTTCTTCCTATCTCTATAGAACTCAACTCCCAATATCTTCCGAGCAGCCCCCAGATCCTTCATCTCGAATTCCGCGCTAAGGGACCTCTTCAGTTCTCTAATGTCCTTGATATTCCGAGTTGCAATCAGAATATCATCCACATATGGAACTAGGTAAATACGAGATCCACCATGCAACTCTTTGTGATACACGCAGCAATCATACTCGCACTTGTGGTAACCAATCTTCAACACGAATCTGTCAAACCTCTTGTACCATTGCCTCGGCGACTGCTTAAGTCCGTAGAGAGATCTCTTCAATTTGCACACGTGGTTCTCTTTTCCGGGAACTTGGAACCATTCCGGTTGGCTCATGTATATCTCTTCTTCCAACTCTCCATGTAGAAAAGCTGTTTTGACATCCAATTGCTCAAGCTCTAGGTCGTGGTGTGCCACCATTGCTAGTAGCACCCGGATAGAAGTATGTCTTACCACCAGCGAGAAGATCTCGTTGTAGTCAAATCCCTCTTTCTGTCTAAACCCTCTTGCAACTAACCTTGCCTTATACTTGACGCCCTCTCCAGATGCAATTCCTTCCTTTCTTCTGAAAACCCACTTGCAACTGACTATCTTCCTTCTCGCTGGCAATTTAACAAGCTCCCAATTTGAGTTCTTTCTAAGAGACTCCATCTCTTCTCCCATCGCGGAAATCCATTGTGCTGACTCATAACTGGATATAGAGGCCTTGTAGGAGGATGGCTCATCCTCCACCTCTTCCGCTACCTGTAATGCATATCCCACCATACCATCATCCCTGTATCTAGCCGGAGGCTTTATGACTCTCGTTGGTCTTCCTTCAGCAATACTATGATGAACTGGTTCCTCTAGTGTAGACGCATCCTCACTAGCCAGAGGCGTAGGCGTAGGGATTTCAGAATCCTTAGGATCAGTAGGATCCGACTCTCCCTCCACTTTCTTCTCTACATCTCCAAGCTCTACCTCCACTGAGTTCTTCAACATAGTAATCTCATCAAAGACCACGCTTCTGCTAAGTGTAATCTTGTTGTCTGCCCATATCTTGTATCCCATCACACCTGTTCTGAAACCCATGAATACTCCCTTCTTAGCTCTTGGTTCTAGTTTACCATCATCAACGTGATAATATGCAACACAACCACTGCTCTACCGGACAAGACTTTCATTGGAATCTTGCATCCTATACCTGTGTGCGGGCTTCGATTTATGAGATAGCATGCCATGGAAACCGCCTCTCCCCAAAAGCCTCTAGAAAGACCTGCATTCAAAATCATGCACCTTGGTTTCGCCAAAAGTGTCTGATTCATTCTCTCAGCTACACCGTGCTGTTGCGGTGTGTGTCGAACGGTGCGATGGCGTGCTATTCCCTGATCTAGGGCAGAGCACGGGTCGGTTCGGCCGGGGATTTCGCCAAATGGCCAACCGACCCGATCAAGCCGGGTAGAGAGAATCCAGAACCGACCCCAATCGGTACCGCTACAAAACCGACATCTTCGGGTTCGTTCGGACCGGGTTGGGTTGGGTCGGGCGGGTTTCATCGGGTCTTTGTTCGGCAACGAAATCACCGAAAGATGAAACTCTGGCGACGAAATCACCGGAAAAAATGGAAGAAGAAGAGGATTATGTGGATCAGAGACGACGATGAAGCTCTCCTCTACAGGTTATGACCTTTTAGTAGTTGAAGATCTGAACTTGATCTATCCTTCCATAGCAATTGAGCGACGATTTCGGCGGCAAACTTCTTCTTTCTCCCTCTTTTGCTGAGATTGGATCTAGAGAAGGAAATGGGAAATTACCTTCACATCAGCCAATTAATTCTATATCTCACACCATTTTCTTCTTTCTCTTCTTCTCCCCCTCTCCCTTCTTTCTCTCCCTCATTCTCGAAAAACTCTAAGAAAAAACTATGTTCAAAATGACTACTTTACTCCCTCTGTGGTTGTATTTGTGTAGAATTAATAAATAGGTGTACTACATGATAGTACTTGTACTACACGTTCACTAAAATATCATATAATAATAGTACTTAGGGTTGGATGTTCTATGCAGTACTGGTACATGAATTGTTGGTCGGGTCGGACCGGATAATAACGGATCTCGGGATTTGGCACAAGCGACCCACCCGTTTTTCGGGGGGTCTGATTAAACCCAACCCATACACAATCATTGAACCGAATTTTAACTCTTTTTTCGATCAATCCGGCCCGGACCGGTCGGTTTTTTCGGGTTGGGCGGGTTTCTGCTCACCCCTACCCTGATCCTTGCAGAATCCATCAAACTATGATGAACAAAACTCTAAGCCGTTGTCCGTGCGCATCCTCTTCACCTTCTTTCCCACCTGATTTTCTACTAGCGTCTTCCACTCCTTGAATCTTGTGAAGCCTTCACTCTTGTGCTTCATCACGAATATCCAAGTCATCCTGGAGTAATCGCCTATGATGCTCAGAAAATACCTGTACCCGCCAATCTCCTCGACTCGAGATGGACCCCAGCAATCCGAATGGATATTATCAATAGTACCTTTCTTTCTATGAACCGCCTTAGGGAACTTGCTACGCTGTAGCTTCCCATACACGCAGTGCTCACAAGAACCTAGGCTCTTGGGCGTATGCCCGGTGAGATATCCCTTCTTGTGAAGTACCTGCATTCCACGTTCACTCATATGACCGAGTCTCATATGCCACAACTTAGTTAGATCAGTTTCCTTAACCTCGGCAGAGGCAACTCCGACAGACCCTGTGATAGCCGAACCTTGTAGCACATACAAAGTCCCATCCTTGACCCCCTTGAGTAGCACATCCGAACCCTTGTAGACGCATAATCCTCCACCTTCACCCTTGAAGCTAAATCCTCTGTTGTCGAGTAGACTCAAAGAAATCAGATTCTTTGTGACAAGCGGTACGTGTCTAACCTCCTTCAGTGTGCATGCATTCCCATCCTGTGTCTTGAATCTAACTGAACGTTTTCCTATGACCTTGCAAACAGCTCAGTTTGCCATGTGAACAAATCCTCCATTTGCTTGGTTGTAGCTTGAAAATAGTTCACTGTTAGAACATATGTGATAAAAATCCCCAGAGTCAAGAAAACACGCATCGGGTGAATGCGTGACATCATCCGCCAGTAGAACATAATCATCCTCAGATGAATTACCCTTCTCTACCACGGCTGCAGAGCCATTCGGTCACTGTTGTCCTCGTTTAGGGCAATCCCTCTTCCAGTGCCCTTTCTCCTTGCAGTAGGCACATACATCCTTGGGCAACTTAGAACCGGAGAACTGCGTATTCTTCTTCTTCTTACCCTTCTTGCTTCCCCTTGACGCCATCAATCCGGAAGCATGGTCCTCTGTACCTATGCCTACACCCTTATGGCACAATTCTCTAGCATATAGCGTCGATCTGACCTCCTCTAGAGATAAGTCATCCTTGTTCACAATGAATGACTGAACAAAGTTCTCGTATGATGGAGGTAATGAGATCAATAAAAAAAGTGCGGCATCCTCATCACCCACCTTCTCGTCAATATTACGCAAATCAAGAAGAATTGTGTTCAATTGATCAAGATGGTCTTTAAGAGTCGTACCTTCGAGCATCCGCAAAGTCAAGAGCCTCTACTTTAGCATCAAATTTCTAGTGAGGCTCTTCGTCATGTAGAGACCTTCTAGCTTGAGCCAAAGCCCTGTTGCTTGCTTCTGATCTGCGATCTCGATGATCACGTCATCGGATAAGCACAACATAATCGTTGCGTTTGTCTTCTCCTCCAATACCTTGAACTCTGATGTATTGACATCCATGCCTCCCTTGTCCGTGGTCAAAGGTGCCCATAATCCCTGCGATTTAAGCAAGGCCTCCATCTTGATCTTCCACAGACTGAAGTTGTTCCCTCCGGTGAACCTGACAATCTTCAACATCGATCCGGACATCGTTCTTGGTGGATTGATCCTAACCCTAGCTCTGATACCAGTTTGTTATGCAATTCACAATCGCTCTCACCTCACGAATAGTCAAGAAAAGATGCAAACACACAATTTAACGTGGTTCGCTAGCTCAAATCGAGCTAACTACGTCCACGGGCAAGAAAGACCTTTATTCAACTGAGGAGAACGTCCAAAGATGTTTACATACATATAATTCTAGGACCCCAAAGGACTCTTTTATAGTCCCCAAAACTGACCCTAGGCCATAAGAAAACGTTTCCATCCTTATTTGCCGCCTCAGGATGTTGTTCGCAAAGACAGTCGTTCTGCTCGCAGGAGCATGTTCGCACAAACATAAATCTGTTCTCATTGGAACATGTTCACACGAACAGAATTCTGTTCTCACGAGAACAAAGTCTGATCCTTAGTTTCCTTTGACACTTGTTGCTCCATTGTTCGACTTCCCTCTTCAAGGCACTATCTTAACAAAAACGATATAATTTTTTTATAATTTTTTCATGGTATTGTAGAGTAAAGTTTACTCTGCAAGGTCATGTAAAAATTATCAAATTCAGATATGGTTTTGCTAATCAAAATACCGGATTAAAGTGACCCAGTGAATAATGACAAAAAATGAAATAGGCTGAAAGAGAAGAAACAGAGGTATATTTACTAAAACACCTAGGCAATTGTACACCAATGTCACGTGGTTTTTAATTTCTACCGTTATACTAGTGGGTTTGGATTTGCTCCGGTAGTGATCTATCCGGTAGCTGTACAGTTCACATCATGTGGCTTAGAGTTGGCCACGTGACAGTTATTAAAAAAAGTACAAAAGACAGAAAATATAACCCACGCGCACTAATTTGACTCCCTCCTATCAGTATCACCTCATTCTCACATCTCTCTCTATTCAAAGATCCCTCTGTCTCTTCCTTGCTATACAAAATATCCATTTTCACATGCCGAGATCGGTATCTACTTTGTTTTCTTTTGCTACATTAGTAATTCGCATTACAATTAATTAAGATTTAAGAACACCGCCACTACCTTCTTGCTTTCACCATATCTCCTTCGCCACCGCTTTGAACTGACCGACATTGCTCAAAATCTTCTAATCCACGATTGAATCGTCAATTATTAACATTCAACAATTTTTCATGACGGAGAGCATCGAGGTGGTTCGAGGCCTCCTCGACCTGAAAAAAGAGGCATCCCCGTCGCAAAATTCTCCGAAGAGACGATGGAGCTTCGTGAAATCAAGCAGGGAGAAGGTCTGGTCGACCGCGAAGAACGCCAGAGACTACGGCGGAGCGTGCGATTGCGGTGGCCACGGCGACAGCCGCGGTGGCGGAGTCAGCTGCGGTCGTCCGATTGACCAGCAGAGGGGGAGCCGACGCCCGCCGCTGCCTCTGCCGCGTTCGTCACCGGTTCCATCTTCGGGATTAGCGAAGAATCCACAGCGGTTGTGATTCAATCTCACTTCCGATGCTCTCTGGGAAGAAGAATTGGGGAGGGAATGAACCTGTTGCGCATGGGTTTCACTTTTACCCTTTTCTTCTGTCTTTCACTAGTGTTACGTGGCCAACTCTAAGCCACATGATGTGAACTGTACAGCTACCGGATAGATCACTACCGGAGCAAATCCAAACCCATAGTGGGTTTGGATTTGCTCCGGTAGTGATCTATCCGGTAGCTGTACAGTTCACATCATGTGGCTTAGAGTTGGCCACGTGACAGTTATTAAAAAAAGTACAAAAGACAGAAAATATAACCCACGCGCACTAATTTGACTCCCTCCTATCAGTATCACCTCATTCTCACATCTCTCTCTATTCAAAGATCCCTCTGTCTCTTCCTTGCTGATACAAAATATCCATTTTCACATGCCGAGATCGGTATCTACTTTGTTTTCTTTTGCTACATCAGTAATTCGCATTACAATTAATTAAGATTTAAGAACACCGCCACTACCTTCTTGCTTTCACCATATCTCCTTCGCCACCGCTTTGAACTGACCGACATTGCTCAAAATCTTCTAATCAACGATTGAATCGTCAATTATTAACATTCAACAATTTTTCATGACGGAGAGCATCGAGGTGGTTCGAGGCCTCCTCGACCTGAAAAAAGAGGCATCCTCGTCGCAAAATTCTCCGAAGAGACGATGGAGCTTCGTGAAATCAAGCAGGGAGAAGGTCTGGTCGAGCGCGACGAACGCCAGAGACTACGGCGGAGCGTGCGATTGCGGTGGCCACGGCGACAGCCGCGGTGGCGGAGTCAGCTGCGGTCGTCCGATTGACCAGCAGAGGGGGAGCCGACGCCCGCCGCTGCCTCTGCCGCGTTCGTCACCGGTTCCATCTTCGGGATTAGCGAAGAATCCACAGCGGTTGTGATTCAATCTCACTTCCGATGCTCTCTGGGAAGAAGAATTGGGGAGGGAATGAACCTGTTGCGCATGGGTTTCACTTTTACCCTTTTCTTCTGTCTTTCACTAGTGTTACGTGGCCAACTCTAAGCCACATGATGTGAACTGTACAGCTACCGGATAGATCACTACCGGAGCAAATCCAAACCCATAGTGGGTTTGGATTTGCTCCGGTAGTGATCTATCCGGTAGCTGTACAGTTCACATCATGTGGCTTAGAGTTGGCCACGTGACAGTTATTAAAAAAAGTACAAAAGACAGAAAATATAACCCACGCGCACTAATTTGACTCCCTCCTATCAGTATCACCTCATTCTCACATCTCTCTCTATTCAAAGATCCCTCTGTCTCTTCCTTGCTGATACAACATATCCATTTTCACATGCCGAGATCGGTATCTACTTTGTTTTCTTTTACTACATCAGTAATTCGCATTACAATTAATTAAGATTTAAGAACACCGCCACTACCTTCTTGCTTTCACCATATCTCCTTCGCCACCGCTTTGAACTGACCGACATTGCTCAAAATCTTCTAATCCACGATTGAATCGTCAATTATTAACATTCAACAATTTTTCATGACGGAGAGCATCGAGGTGGTTCGAGGCCTCCTCGACCTGAAAAAAGAGGCATCCTCGTCGCAAAATTCTCCGAAGAGACGATGGAGCTTCGTGAAATCAAGCAGGGAGAAGGTCTGGTCGAGCGCGACGAACGCCAGAGACTACGGCGGAGCGTGCGATTGCGGTGGCCACGGCGACAGCCGCGGTGGCAGAGTCAGCTGCGGTCGTCCGATTGACCAGCAGAGGGGGAGCCGACGCCCGCCGCTGCCTCTGCCGCGTTCGTCACCGGTTCCATCTTCGGGATTAGCGAAGAATCCACAGCGGTTGTGATTCAATCTCACTTCCGATGCTCTCTGGGAAGAAGAATTGGGGAGGGAATGAACCTGTTGCGCATGGGTTTCACTTTTACCCTTTTCTTCTGTCTTTCACTAGTGTTACGTGGCCAACTCTAAGCCACATGATGTGAACTGTACAGCTACCGGATAGATCACTACCGGAGCAAATCCAAACCCTATACTACTACTGGCTGAATTCAAGTCTCTCTCTCATTAATGGCATGTTTCCATCAATCTATCACTCTCATCTAATAAGTGATTATTAATGGCATGTTTCCATCAATCTATTACTCTCATCTAATAAGTGATTGTCCCACAAACTACATTCGTAAGCTTCTTACGCGTGCCATATGTTATGCACCACACGAAAACAAAATTGATAATGCAATAACTTTATTCGATTAGATATTTGGTATATATATTAATTTTGGGACTTTAGGTAAATTTTCATTTCTCTTATTATATCGTATAATATATTTATGTTAAAATGATTTCATAAAGGTCGGTAGTGTCAACGAGGATCATGTGTCTTTAATTTCTATAATTAAATCTTACCAATTACATCTCTGTTAGTCTCCTACCAATCTTCTCTCTCCTACCAATTACATCTCTGTTAGTCTCGCCTCTCTTCTCTCTCATCTCTTCGAAAAACTCCTCCATCATTAACCGGACAATAATAGTACAGAGATTTGGTGAAGGCTTTATGGTTCGGATTTGGGTTGCAGAGGTTCTCAATAGATGCCAGTGGGGGGAGGGTGTGGTCCGGAAAAATAGTGTCACCCACCGCCCTAATTGAACGTTAGAGAAGGGTGTTTTTGATTTAGGGGTGCATAGTGAAAAATTTCAAAACACAAGGAAATCAGGTGTCTTTTTGCCTGAACAATAGGTGCAAATTGTCTTTTAACCCTTGAATTTAATAAAAAGATATACTTAACATGTTTCTTACTTTTCTTGATCCCACATATACCACTAGTCACTCGATTATTTTGACCTGACAGTTGATTAGCAAAATGATATGAGAATTTTGAATTCTTTTTTATGGTTTTGTTGAGTACACTTTAATCTATAATATTATGAAAAATTAACAAAAAGTACATTGCTTTTCTATCTAAATCACTGGGTCAAAGTGACCCGGTTACGGATGAAAAAGTCAAATCTGGAAGAAAGAGAGAAAATTGAGGAATTACATCCCAGCTCTTTCTCCCTAAATTGACTTTTACCACTATTCACTTGGTCACTTTGACCCGGTGATTTGGATAGAAAAAGTGATGCAATTTTTTTATAATTTTTTTATGGTGTTGTACAGTAAAAGTTATTCTATAACCCGGTGAAAAATTATCAAAAAGTCGTACAGTTTTGCTATAAATCGCCCGGTCAAAATCACCCAGATACGAGTCAAAAAGTCAATTTGAAAAGAAAAAACTGGACGGAGTGGTAGCTGTTATAAATACGAAAAGTATGACAACTTTAAATATACTACATATGTCTCTTCTCTTTCACCTTATTTCACTTTTTGACACTATTCACTGGGTCACTTTGACCCGGTGATTTGGTTAGCAAAACCATACACGAATTTAGTAATTTTTGCATGATCTTTACTCTACTATACTACGAAAAAATTGTCAAAAATTTACATCGTTTTGCTATCTAAATGACCGAGTCAAAGTGACCCAGATACGAGTAAAAAAGTCGACCGCATAGGAAAGAGAAGAAACAGAGATAGTATGTCGGTGGGATTTGATGCAGACCAAACCGTTAATTGGATTTTTCCAACCGTTCACAATTATTTTAGGGTAGTTGTGTTTGGTGTAAGGACTTGAATTTCGTAACGTGGTATGCCCAGGTTATAAATGCTTGTTTGGACCCAACTTTTTCACTTGCTCGTTCCTCTCATTGCTTCTTCTTATAATTTGATCTCATTCCCAGAAGCGTGTTGTTTCTACTGTGGCCGTGGCCGTGGCCAGGCGGGGGATCAATAATGGCGGTGAGTGGCAAACCGCACCTTGTTTGCATACCATTACCAGCGCAAAGCCACATAGGATCTATGTTGAAACTAGCTAAACTCCTCCACCACAAAGGCTTTTACATAACCTTTGTGCACACCGAGTATAACCGAAACCGGTTACTGAGAGCTAGAGGTCCGAAATCACTAGACGGCTTGTGCGATTTCAAATTCCAAACAATCCCAGACGGCTTGCCACCATCGGATGCTAATGTCACCCAAGACCCCGCTACTCTTTTAGATTCCCTAACGAAAAACTGTTTGGATCCATTCTTGAACCTCCTCGCTGCACTTAATGCCGACGACAGTGGTGGTGGTGATGATATCCCTCCAGTTACTTGTATCATCTCAGACTTGCTGATGCTATTCACATTTACGGCCGGAGAACAGTTGAACATCCCTGTTTTTGCATACGTCCCTGTTTCTGCTGGTTGTTTCATGGGACTGTATCATTATCGTAAGCTGGTTGAGAAGGGGCTTACACCACTCAAAGGTACTTCTACGTTCATCAACTGTTTTACTATTATGTGTTAAAATTTAAGGATCATTGTGCCATATATAATGATAATGGTAAGGGTATGATTTCGCTTTTCCATGTGCAGATAGTAGGGTAATAAATTTACTTTCTAGTACCTTGTTTTTTTATGCCAAAAGCAGTGTTTGATAAATTATTATTTATCTGATTTTTAAACCCTAACTGTTTTCCTCTTGAATCTTTTGAAAAGCAGGAGAGAAATTCTTTATGATGAAGTATGCTTTTTGATAATTTTATTAATAGGCTTTTATATCCAATGTCATAACAATAAAAAACATTATTAATTCTCCCAAAGAATAGCATTATCTGTTCTATTATTATGTTTGGTATTGTCATTTCAACCATTCCAGCAAGTTAAAACAACAAAGACCAAAAAGAACATGCCAAAATTATTTACCACGTCAGATATATGCAAAGCGCGCCAAATACTTTTGAAGTGTTATTACTACAACAACGGTAAATCCCAAGCAGTTAATCAAATAGCGAAAGTGATTAAACTGGTTTACCTCTTGTAGCGTAATCGTCCGCAGACGACATCACGGATCTTTGTTCCGCTTGTGTTCACGTGCTCCAATCTCCCAGCAATCAGTGTGCATCACAAGGACGGACGGACACTATGTTTCACACCAAGTTCCGCCTTTGGGATGAATGTTAGAGAGAGAACTAGTGGGGTTCCTAAATATGTTCACATACACACATATGATTTATTGTGAAGCTGTCTCTATTTATAGACAAACTTCTAGCCTAATGCAGCATACCCCCTTGGGGTTTGTGTCAATTACAGAGCAGCCCCCAAGGCGCTACACGTAATTTTCTACCATCTCCCAATCGACTTGTGGGGCTGTAAACAACTCCACTAGTCTCCATTTCTCCAACCAAAATATCTCAAAGTATTGTGCGACCTTGGTGTGCGACTGCAATGACGGCATTTCGGGCGCTTCTACATTAAATCATCATGATCCAGTAGTAGGTGTGCTCAACCTCCATAGAATGGTGAGCAGTTTAAACTCTCATATGCCCCAAATCCGCTCACGTGTCATCTTGTAGACCACGAGCATGTCTAGTCCCATAGACAACACTTTCGTGCATCTATCTTTCTATGTCATATTCCCATCTTGCAAGATCTAGATCATACTTGGATGATTGAGGATGCTCACATGAGAGGAGTTCTTTGGGACTACTCTACTCGCCACCTTGTGTCGCTCGTGAGCACGTGTTTGAGGAATACACGCCATCGTGTTTGGACTCCCTCAAAGCGCATGTCTTATCTCAAAATGGGCTATAGCCTGAGTTGGACTATAGCCTGAGTTGAACCACTAAGCAGATCTTAGTTTAATCACCACCGAGGCAACTAACCCGAGTACTGAAATGTCGCATTCTACAATGTGCTGCAAAAACAATTCTCACATCTGGCTTACTACACAAACTATACATGGATTTAGGGGTCAACCATGTTCGAATGGCACACATGCTAATATCACCTTGGAGCATGTCCACTACGACAAGTGAATCCATCAGATCGGCATCACAGCACGAATCAGGAATCTGTCTAATCTCTGTTCACCATCTAAGGTGCCACAAAAGGCGATTGCTCGTGTGAGGGAGCCGATCTATTTGTCTGTGTGAGATGTTGTATGCTAGTACAGGAAATACAACATATTATGCATATATCCAAAACAACATGAAAATTAATCCAAGTAGATCCAATTAAAATCCTATCATCAATGTCTCGAATGTTAGTCATATTGCAAGTCATCAACTAACGAGTCCCATTTCTCTAAAACTTCCCACAAAGATAACTATCATAAGTTTCTTAGGAATGGGATGAGCCAACAATTTGCCCAATAGTTGATACACTCCAATATTATTTCTCATGTACACACCTCATCCCTGATGAAATGGTACCCTTTCCTATGTATTTGGTTTTACCGCAGCGCTTCGGGTCCTTAGCTCTCTACTAGACTGTCATACTAGGGCGATACATGGTAACAGGTTCGTGGATAACTCCTAGGTCGGCGAGAACCTTTTAAACCAAACACATTTTTGTGCGGTGGTAGAAGAGGAACCGTATTCCGCTTCCATGGTCGATAGAGCCGTCCAATACGATTGTGGAACACTTCGTATTGTTGTTCCATGCGATGAGCCGGCAAACAAAAATGGACTATAGCCTGAGTTGGATCCAAGTGTTTCTAGATCCCCACCCGATTAAGAATTTATATCCAACTAGTCGAAGTATCTAACTCTTATGGCATAACACATGATCCTTCGTTCTTTAGAGATATCTGAGTATTCTCGTGACTGCAATCTAGTGTCCTAAATCGGGATTCCCTGAAATCTAATCATCCAACTGCGTAGTGTCTGATGGGTCTTGGTACACATCATAGCGTACATGAGACTCCCACTGCTCCTACATCGGTACTCTGGTCATCTGGCCAATCTCATATGGTGTCTTTAGGGCATGCATTTGGCTAGTAAAGTCTTGAATCGAGCTACTGGAGTGTCGCATTGTTTTTTGGTCCAACTTGTGGAATCCTTCAAACATTTTCTTGATGTACGCATCTAGCGACAACACAAGAAGTCTTTGTGAACGAACGTTAATGCATCTTGCCCCACCAATATCCTTCATCGCAAATTGACAGGATATCCACCCCTTAGTGGATACGAATAGTTCTTTGTACTGGCTAATAGTGTGTCATCGATGTAAACTGGCATAATCATCAACTCTCTCCTAGAGTGATTGACATGCAGTGGTTTTCATCCATTATTGTAAGCATATAGTAAACAAACCTGATGAAATAATACTGTATAAAAGACTTTAAGACCACCCGTGGACTTAATTAGCTTGCACACTTTTGTGCATTTGACCTATTGTCTCTCAAACCCTGTGGTTGAGTCAGTTAGATCTCCTCTTAGATTTCTCCATCATGAAATCGAGTCGTCACGTATATCGAGAATGAAGCTTTAAGTCCATTATCACCACTATTGCCAATATTAAGCGAACTAACGTAATCCCAATCCATTTGGGAGGAAATCTCGATGGACTAGCCTAATTATTGCTACCTTGACTCTTAAGGAGAATAGCTCGTCGGATCGACACAATTCTCACTACCCGACTACTTGGGAGAATTTGTCATTGACGTCCACACTCCACTACTAAGTGTAGGCTTTGCTTCTATGCAAGTCTTATCCCGTTTCACCCTTCAATCTGCCTCTTTTCTTGACCCTGTAAACCTAACGACTTCCAATAGTCTTACATCCATCCGAAAAGTCAACCTAGTCCCATACTTGGTTGCCCCTCATAGACTCCAACTTTTCATGTAAATCTTACTTTTCATTCTTTATAATCAGGGGATTATAAGTCTAGGATACTATTCTATCGTCATGCAAGGTGACCCTAAAAGGTCTCCCCTTCAATTTCATATAGTTGATGGGGTATGCTCCTTCGAGCAATACCTTTGCATAGGAGGGTCGTCAATGCTCTCATCCCTACTGATGGGCACCTCGCTTGTCTAGTCGCTCCTGCTGTTCAAAAGATCATGAGGGACTACTCCCTCGTACTTGATAAAGGATCGTGTGTCTCCCAGCGACTCCTCTATTTTGCAGAAATCGTTATTTCCACAAAAACTTTCCCGAAATTTTGGATATCTCCTATGAGAAATCCAACGTCTCGTGAATCCATTTATGTTACACTACCATTCGGTCGTTGCTTTCCAAATACGCAACCCCTAGAACGCTCCAAACAACGGATGAAGATGTACTTCTTCTATCAAGGGTACACCTGCTAATCTTTATGGAAATCGGTTAGCACATAACTTGCCGACCCTTATGGACTAAGGTGATCTATCTGAGATCTCCTCATTAACTCATGTCTCTTAGGGTGTAGTGGCTATAGACTTGGTGAGAGCTTAGTTTAGTATGTCAAAACCCGTTTAGAAAAATGTATCCTCAATAGGAAACATGCAATTTCCATGCTCTATCATACATCAAATCATCTTCAACAGCATCCTATTCCTTCGTTCTGCTGCAACATTCTGTTGCGGAGTATAGGGAATGGTCAAATGTCTTACTATTTTCTAACATAGCTCGAATGAGATGGAATAGTAGGCACCATGTGCTAGCTAAATGTTAGATTTTGATGCAGGTAACGCAGCGGAATAAAAAACTTAATCCTGCTCAAGCCCTCCACGGATCGCAGGCAAGCATTCATAACATGATTAGGGTTAACGATACGTGTACTTAGTTTGTGTGATCACCTCGAAGAATTGTGTCTTCGTCTCTATGAATATCAACACCTAGGATTGAAGCTGCAATCCTTCTCCACGTCAACTGCTAACAACGAAAGAAGGAGGCAAGATATCACGCAACACAGAGCACCAAGAGGCTGCGCGCCACAAGGAGTGGTCGACGGCTTGGAGGGGGAGGACGGGTTGGGGCTTCAGCCTCAACTCTCTCTCTCTCCTTGCTTTGTTATTTCTCTCAATAATGACTTGTGTTTAGAAATAATAAGCTAGAGTGCCCTTATATAGTTAATAACTCCTTATTAACTACATATTTGCCCCAATAAATCCTGTCCATACACGGATTAGTCCACCTTGCCAATTAGTCCTACTAACTTTGCTTGTGGTTGCGTTATGACCCGTTTAATTAATTAGTCCAACTAATTAATGTCCAAATCCAGTTTAATCCATATGGTGTGTGACCCCATAGGTTTCTACTTAGTTGCCAGTAACTATTACAAACATAGAGCGGTGTCTAGCAACACATATACGCCATCCAACTAATAGAAAAGTCAGTGATCCGACAAACCATGTGCCCAATATTACCGCGTTGTATCTGTCTCTTTCTCTAAATATCCGGATTGGACAAGAGACATAATTTTCACACTCGTATATCCAATTCATAGTTTCTCGATCCTGGGAATAGGCTTATCAATACAAATAACATCAATATCTCCATATTGATTTATCTGAGTCTGGCCAGACATTCCATAAGCACTACCCCTCGAGTGGCCATGGATATTTGCTCCCATTATGTGAGATGGAAAAATTCTCTCTACATCACTACCATCTCTAAGCTTGCTTCATATCATGACAGATGACTACCTTTATAGTTACTCAGTTACGGTGTAACGTTTGATAATATTAAAACATGATATTTCACAACTACAGTATCTAGTGACTTCAAGTCTAAGGATTACGACACCATTAGCACTACGAGAAGCAATTGTGGTATTGACATAAACTAATGTAGTTTTCTCGTTGTGGGTCAATCCAGTATGCCATTACTCCTAATGCATACCCATGTGCTAGACTTGATATCTCCGTATCAATTTACCCACATACTAGTTTATAGTGATCGTCATGTTAATAATATAATGGTCTAGGGATATTTAAGAATATAACATTTATATTCTAAGGACTTCATTCATGTTAACATATATCCATATCAATAACATAATGAATAGTAAGTCCATATCAATGTCACCATAAATAGATTGCCTCTAGGGCACAATTACAACACTAAAATGATTAATGGATCACAAAAAACTGAACGAACAAGTCGTAATGGATCGGTAGTCGTTACTGCTTCACTTAATGGGTTGCGTCTCGTCTTTCCTATAAGGAAAGAATCACACACATGTACGGATACCTTGGACAATGTTCCAAGCAGGCCTGATCTAGCTAGCCTGATCATCCTTTCTCGTCATATGTGTCTTAAACTAGCGTGTCATCTATAAGAATCTTAGTTACCACTCTCTTAGGCAACGTCCAAAGATTCTGAGGTGACACACATGCTAGAATTTAAGAACGCCTCAACCATTTGTGATTTAACCAGTTCCAAAGTGAAACTGTAGCAAAACAACTTTGGTGGCTATCGCATCAAAGATAAGCCTATAGATCCAAGAACAAAACCCTAGACCAAAAATTAGTGCCTACTCCGGCCATGTTTCTAGTCCTAGGAACTCTCATGTCCCATTTTGCGTTTGCCAGTTTTGAGCTATTGGTCCTAGACCGCTATCATCCCTAGACATCTTTATCCTTGCTCTTCACTTTTCTTCACGGTTTCAATACTGGGCAAGGGAATGCATAGTCCATTGATACTTCACTAACAGTCTTATCAATATCTAATCGCTCAGACTTCAGGAGTATGCTCAACAAGTATTCTTAGCAATCTCTAGTTGCTTAGAGCATAGTACTAAGCGATACTTGATCATATTCAAACACCTTGACACTCAAAAAGTGTGTCCTATACGTTTTCATGGAATCATGTGAACGTGGCAGAGGTCGCAACATAAACTTCATTAGTTGCTAGTCGGATAACTTGTGCATGGCAGCCTATAACTCCCTGATCATAAGCAACATGCCTCTCAGACAGTATTGTTGAGTGATCATTAATATGATATGAGTCATCACTCATAGTTAAGTCCTGATTTACGCGTATTACTCACAATCAATGCACGCAAATGGCTGAGGTGCACTCACAATCAATGCTCGCAAATGGCTAAGGTGGATTTAAGATTTTCTTTAACCGATTACTACAATACCTTGACTTTTCAAGGTGGTCTTGAACTTTCCTGATGAGATCATTTCCCCACCCTGGCATACCACACTCTACGAAACTATCTTGTCCGCTTCCTCCCACTATTGGTGAGCCTCAAGACGACAATGTCTATGTGCTGCTGTGACGTCCAATCATCAAATGTTCGACCATTTGTAGGTGGTTTGACAAACCTATGTCCATTGAATGGTACATAGTACGACGTCCCCTTACGTTGTTGGTGTCACCATTTAGCCCTCACAGTTTCGATTTAGACACGATTGGCAATTTCAGATATTACTAGGAAATTAGCATTTTACTTGGCTCCACGACATGAGCCACTAATTAGCTTAACAAAGTTTCATAAGGACTAAACCAAAACCTAGTAGAAATTCTACGAATAAAATCTCGTCACTTATGTCTCCTAGTAAGTTTAATCGTGCCTCAAATGTGAGCTACTTTTTCTCGTTCCTTAGCATGCGGGGTGTGCAAAGTATACATATATATCTAATTCCACACAGTTAAGAACAGTAAAACAAGCAAATACGAGCATATACAAAAATATGCATGGATGTGGCCAATAAGGTTTGCATTCTCATTAATGCAAACACATCTTGTGCAAATCTCAAATTCAGCTCCTTTCATCCTCGTCTCTCGAGAACACTCATAGCAAAGTCTTTGAATTCGTCCTTGCTCCATGCATCATGTTCCATGCTTCTCGGTTTGGCCATCTCTTGAGTCTTCAAACTACAAACTCACTAACTAACTATCTTATTACTAATAAGAATGACCTTCTAACGAGGGGAGTAGGTGAGAGAAGAAGACAATAGAGGATAAGAGAAGCACAACACGCATGCCGTATTTTGATCAATAAAACTTACAAATTATTAAATAAAAACCAAACCATAAATAATAAACAATCACATCTAAGCCACATCCACGCACCAAACGCATTCGTTCAACCCAAAAATATGAATAAAACAGAATAATAAACATTCTAAAATTTTTGGGAGTCCAGAATTATCTAGCAATTACTGAAATTAATACGCAATTATTTAATTGCTCTAAATAATCAAATAAATCTATGAACCTCATATAGTATCACCTTATGGTAAATAGTAGGGAAAATAATTTTGGTTTATAAAACAAAATTTGAGCTGAAAACAGTGTAGTTAAGGTCTCCCACTTGCCTCGAGAAGTGTGCAAATAACAAGTATTTAATTCTATATTTAAATGGTTTTTTACTTTTCCAAAAAAATGAAAAATATCCTGAAAATCAGAAATAATTTTTTGCACATACTATAAAAAATTAGACAAAAAGGGTGGCGGGGGAAGGGCGTACGCAGCCGCCGTGCGTGGGCGCTTCCGCCTCCGCCACGCGCCACTCGGAGACCAAGCAACGTCAGCATGTGCTGACCCCCAGCCCCCACGTGGTGGCCTAATGAGCGACACGTCGGATGTCAAGTCAGCTACTAAGCTGGCTATGCTTGCCATTTGTCATGCCACATTAGCAACCACGTTAGAGTCGCGTCACTGACACGTCAGAGACACCTCAGCGCCACGCCACCACCTTGTTGACGTGTTAATGCCACGTCACATGCCATGTTGTCCCTAGTGCACGTCAGCTGCTGCCGCAAGCGTGCGGCTCGTGAGGGTGCGTGGTGTCGTCGAGCGGCGCGTGAGCCTCACGCGCCGCCTTCATGTGCTCCATTTTCGGTGATGTAGAGATCGCCGTATTCGGTTTTTCGTCCTGATTCCAACCATGGTGTTCAAATCCAAATTTAAAGACGTTCGAAAAATCACCTTTTAATTTACAGAACTAGATTCTACAGCGCAGAGCAGGAAGAATGTTAAAACGGTCATAACTTTTACAAACTTTATATTTCTCGAATCATCGGGGAAAGATATACGCCATGTCATATTATTTGCATACTGAAATTTCCGGCACGAAAAACGAGACAGTGGGTACATGTACGGATTCTATCGGGTCACGAACACATAAACTTAAGGCTCTAATACCAATGAATTATTATTTGTACAACAACGGTAAACCCTAGACAGTTAATCAAATAGCGGAAAACGGTAAAAATAGTTTACCTCTTGTAGCGTAATCGTCGGCAGACGACATCATAGATCTTTGGTGCGCTTGTGTTCACGTGCTCCAACCTCCTAGCAATC
Source organism: Linanthus parryae (assembly GCA_023055425.1). Taxonomy (NCBI): domain Eukaryota; kingdom Viridiplantae; phylum Streptophyta; class Magnoliopsida; order Ericales; family Polemoniaceae; genus Linanthus; species Linanthus parryae. Next base: position 72,787,710 of record JALGPY010000002.1, read on the forward strand.
AGTATGCATCACAAGGACGTTCTAACACTATGTCTCACACCAAGTTCCGCCTTTCGGATGAATGTTAGAGAGAAAACTAGGGATTCTATGTATGTTCACATACACACATATGATTTATTGTGAAGTTGTCTTTATTTATAGACAAACTTTTAACTTACTACAGTGTACCCCCTTGGAATTTGTGTCCATTACAAAGAAGCCCCCCGGGCACTACGCGTAATTTTCTAACAATTTTTTATGTGGATTCTCACAACTGGTTTCTCACAATATTTCCTGTACATTAGCTTTCTAATAAAATGCCCCGGCATTCCCAAATTAACCTTGAGTCGTCTTGAAACCCAAAATAGTTCATATTAGGTACATTGGTCACATATATCAGTGGTCTTACTATGATGGTGATTTTCACTACCAGTGTTTTACCATTCAACTAACGATGAATGTGTTACGTACTGATTAGAAAAATTTGTCGCTACAATTTTTACCATGAAGTCGTCACATGCAAATGATGGTAAAATTGCCAAAAAAAAAATGTGTGGAAGCAAATTATGATTTAACCTTCACAACTATTTTAGATTAATACCTGTAAGTATTACAGATTATAGTTTGGCCCTCACTAGTTCATCTATTTTGCTTTATTTTAACTTTTGGCCCTTACTCTAAAATGTTTCTGGATCTGCCCCTGGACCTGCCATAGGTGAACAAATTTTGTGGCATATAGCATCTCCATCTCGTTCGTCCGCCTTGTAGATCTAGTGATAATACTAACTACTAAATTTATGTATCAGATGAAAGCTATCTATCAAATGACTACTTGGATACCATCATAGACTGGATCCCTGGAATGAAGGATTTTCGACTGAAGGATCTTCCGACTTTTCTCCAAACTACTGATCCGAACGACATCATGTTTAACGGCTGTATGGAATCGGCATTCGAGAGAGTACCTAAAGCTGCTGCAGTCATACTTCACACTTTTAAAGCGTTAGAGTCGGAGCTACTCCACCATCTCTCATCACTTCTCCCCTTGATGTATTCTATAGGCCCTATCCAGTGTATTTTAGATAAAATCACATATACTAGTAATGAAAAACAAGAAGATGCAACAAAAAGTATCGGTTCAAACCTATGGGTAGAAGAATCCGAGTGTCTGCAGTGGTTGGATACCAAGAAACCCGGCAGTGTTGTTTACGTGAATTTCGGAAGTGTAGCAGTCATAAGTCAGCAAGTGTGGGTAGAGATTGGATGGGGACTTGCTAATAGTGGGTACAGCTTCTTGTGGATAGCAAGGCCTGATTTGGTGATCGGGGAGGCTGCTAATGATGAGTTTCTGAGTGAAGCTAATGGAAGATTTTTTATGGGAAAGTGGTGCCCGCAAGAGCAAGTCTTGAACCATCCTTCAGTGGGAAGTTTCTTTACTCACTGTGGATGGAACTCGGTATTGGAGAGTCTATCTGCTGGAGTACCGATGATTTGTTTTCCCTACTTTGGAGATCAGCAGACCAACTGCAGATTCATCTGCAAAGAATGGGAGGTTGGACTGGAAGTTGTTGATGCCAAGAGAGAAATAGTGGAGAAGCTTGTTAGGGAGATTATGGGAACCCAGGAAGGTATCCAAATGAAGAACAAAGCTATGGAGTGGAAGACACTTGCAGAAGAAGCCACCAGCTATCCTAATGGGTCGTCAATTTCGGATTTTGATAACCTTGTCAACAAATTGTTTTCTCTGGTGTAATTAAGTTAACTTGGCATTGGCCAAGGTCTTCTCTGCTCTGTCCCAGTCATTTAAATACGTTATCACTGTCCTTCATGACTGTCCTTCATGATTTTTTTATGTTATTTACTTTTACTTCTACTTCATCAAAAGAGACAGAGTTTACCCTGTGTATGTATGCAACGTTCTTTTCCTATCAATATAAACTAGACGTAACCCCGCACCATTGGCGCGGGACACAACTCCATTGCATATGGGTTTTTTTATACTAATAAATATATAGTAGCTCGTTCTTTATTTATTTTTTTGTCAAATTTATTTCGATTTTGAGCAAATTTGTTATTATATTATCCTTCATAAGTTGTTGATACAATATTTCGCCAAATTCTGTAATATATTTATCTATATGTAAAAAATCATAACATAATTGTTATTGTTGTCAACAAATTACTTGATGTTCGTTTGTTGAGGCTAATTGTTGGACTCTACCATTTCCCTCTTCTATTTAATTCTAAATAATATAGTATTTGCTAAAATAATTTTTTTTAATCAACCAACAATGACGTTGAAAGCGTTATTGTCAGGTCTACATATGTTTTCCTTTATTAGCTCATAGTCCATTCTATAAGCAGTGAATGAAGTCAGCTGAAATCATTCACTGGGAGACAAATGTATGACTGAATATCCATGGTTATATTAATATTTCTCATCGTTTTTAAACCATCTGACAAATACCAAACACAACTATATATTTAAGTTCTTATCTCACCAAACAATCAATTTAGGCTCAAACAAAGGCCGATGATAGTGTCAAAATATACCTTTCACTTACTCTTTGTCTCATGGCATCCATTGACATTTTTGTAATAATCAAAATTGGGAAGTGAAGTATTTTGATGGGATTAATTCTAGTTAAAATATAATAATAAAGGAGAAAAATATGAATTCATGGAAATTTCTAAAGTAAAAACCAAGTAAGTACTACACATATGGAATACATGATTACTTAATTTTTTAATAGATTACTTACATTTTTGTGTGTGTTAAGAACATATCATTCAATCAAGCAAATACTTACACAACTGTATCACACACAAATAGGTGTATCAATAAAGTTGTTATATGAAGAAGATTTTTTTGACTGCTGAAGCCTCACAAATGGTCAAGTGTTACAGAAATGCATTAAATTTCATGTTACATAAATAAAAATGCATATTCAAATGGACATTATGTTCTTAAAATAAATATATGTACATTCATATTAATATGATAAGTGCAAATGGGTGCTAGCTCAGTGGTAGAGCGTTTAAAGCCCATGCATGAAGTATTGGGTTCGGAACTGGATATATGATGTAATACTAAATAAAAAATAAGTTTAGCAATTTTTTCAACTAAATTCATATCCTAAAAGCTTGAGTACCTAATAAAATGTAAAAATTAATGGTCCAGAATCTAGAGTTAAAAATCATAATTTCATTAATCTAAAAATAAATAGCAACTAAAATATGGAAAATTTGAAATTCCTAGAGAATTTGCAAATCACAATTGTTGTAAATTAAAATTTTCTGCAAGTTCCGTATTGCAATTGGCTCACATATGAAAACGGTAAATGATTTTGAAGGAAAAAATTGAAAGTAATAGCTCACTTCATGACTTTAATATTCTAATTTTAATTATTATTATTATTAAATAATATTGATATGAACAGAGTGTACATCGATTCGAAGTCTAAAGAGTACAATATCATATAGAAAATATAACCTCACTACTATGAGAGTTATGAGTGACTACGTATTGTATCAATTCCTTGTTGAGTGTTGGCACCAGTTGAAAAAATTTACGAGACTTTTATAACATAAAAGTAATATTGATTTTTAGAACACCCAAAGCGATTAAAATGGTGAAACATCTCATAATATTTCTCAAGAATTCAGTAATTATATTATTATTAGTTATATGCAATGGGAGAACATAATTTTACACAAAAAAGTTATTTAAATACTAAAATTGAATATGATATTAGGAGCCATTTTTAAGGAGGAGTCATATTTGTAAAAGTTTAAATTATCTATTATATTACAATATATATCGACAAGAAATTCGTTAGAATACATTTTAGGAATAAGAACAACAAATATAAATTCACGTGTTTCATTTTTGAGTTTATTGTGATATTTTAAAACGTAATCCAAATAATATCAAAAAATATTTTTAATTAGATAAAACGAATTTCTACATTCAATAATATATCTTAATAGTAAATCACGTCAGAAACACTGCCGTTACAACATTAAAATTAAAAAAGACTGTATATTTAAAGTGTTACAGTATATGTCAACATTAAATTTGTTATAATTTTTATTTTCTTTAGTAATAAGAACAACAAATTTAAATTCATGTGTTTTATTTATTGAATTTATCGTGATAGTGTAATATGTAATCCAAAATAATGTTTAAAAAATATATTGATTAGATAAAACAATTTATAATTTTTCTACATCCAAAAATATATTTTAATAGTAAATCCCTTCATAAAGAGTATCATAAGAACATTAAAATTAATATTTATTGATACGAGTTACAAATATAAAGTGCAGTATTAAAAACAATAATGACGAGTAATACATACATATTTGTCGATTTCTCAACGGTTGTTTTTTTTAGTAAATAGACACGTAGGATGACAAATGTCGAACTCATAACAATCATTTATAGACAAATGGCAAAACATGGTTTCACCTCGGGACTTTTCTGTTGTTATATTATCTATAAAATTATGCGATTCTTCTCAAGAGAGAGAGAGAGAGAGAATTTGCTAGTGAACACAATGTTATAACATGGTATTAGAAATATTACATATGCGCCCGGGGTGCTACTTTGTAATTGACGCAAATTCCATGGAATATGTTGCGAATAACTGAAACTATTTCTATATTAACATATTGTTCCATATAAATCATATGTGACTGACTATCACATATGGTAGATCACTTTTTCCTATCTCACACTCATCCAAATGCGGGACGTGATGTGGATCATCACGTTCATCCAAGAGGTGCACTCGGATTGTTGGGAGACGAGTACGTGAACACAAGCGTAATAAGTAATAAGATCTAGGACGTCATCTGCGGACAATCACCCTACAACAGATAAGACTCTAATTTCTGTTGTAATTTGTCACATTGGGTTTACTCCAGTTGTTGTCGTATTAATCCTCCATTGGTATCAGAGTCGTAGTTTATGTTTCCTCAAAACTAGTACATGTATTGACTACCTCGATCTATGTGCCTGCGTTTTCTACGAACGAATTAAATATCATCCCATAGATATATCATCATGAGGATTCCAAAAATATATTAGTCGATTTTTTGATTCACGTGATGAAAGTTATAAACATTTTAAGATTTTGCAGAAATTAAATCAGTACAATTTAGATCTGTAAAATAATGATTTTTTCCAAAAGCACGTTAAATTGAATTTTGAACACATGGTTGGGATCAGGAGTACGAGACGAGTCCATCGACGTAAACCTCATCGGAAACGGACCGCCAACGCCGCACGCGCCAAGCTTGGTTGCGGCGGCTGGCGTGGCAGCCCACGTAGGCCTCACCTGCTGACATGGCTGTTGGCGTGGCTTGACATGTGGCGATGATGTGGTCGAATGGCATGGCGCACACAGTCGACATAGAGGATGACATGGCTGCACAGTACCTGGCTAGGCAACCATGTGGCGTCCGAGTCAGCAAGTGGCTGACGTGGCTAAGGGGTCCGTGAGGCGCGTGACGGAGGCAAGACCGTCTACGCGCAACGGAGGCCTCCTGTCACCATTTTGGTCCAATTTTTTTTTTGTGGGCTCAAAATTTTATTTCCTATTTTTATGGTATTTTTCTTTATTTTAGAAAAATAAAATAAAATTGGTTATTTATATACTTATTAATTAGTAATTAGCACACTTCTCGAGGCAAGTGGGAGATTTGAAAACCGTGTTTTGACCCTAAATTTTTTATAGAGCCTTAGCGTTAATTATCATACTCTTTCACATAGGTTGTGTCATTTTAGGATGATTATAGAAATATTTGATTCTTTATTATTATTAGATAATTGCTTGTTTATTTTCAGGATATTCCGGAAAATTTCCCAACATATTAGAATGCTTTATATTCTGTTTTAAGTCAAATGTGTGGTGTTCGGGGCATGGATGTGGCCTGGATGTGGTTGTTTACATTTATTGTTTATGGTTTTAGTCCTGTAATAATAAAGTTTTGTAAATTTATTATGTAATCAAAATACGGCATGCGTGTCGTGCCTCTCTCTTCATCCATTGTCTTCAAACTGGTAGTGATGTTGGCGGTCGGAATGGTGGTAGGCGGTGGTGGTGGCGGTCAGAGTGGTGGTTGAGGTCGAACTGGCAGTTGTTGTGCCTGTCGGGATGGTGTGGTAGGGAATAACAAGTTTTGGTGGAAGCAGTCACGGCGACACCAACAGTAGCAGCGGTTGGAGAAGAGGTGATTTATGGTGATGGTTATGGTAATTGAGTGGTGGCTCGGTGGTTAGAGGAGCTTCAGGACATGTAACTGTAAACAAAAATAAAGCAACATTTTTTTCAATTAGTAATAAATCGTACACGTAAAATCTAATATGACTGCATCAATTATGGAATTTATAGTGAAACAATTTTAGGTGAAATGCGCGGTGGTTTCGATAGAATTTTAAATTATAATTTTTGACAAAATTCAAAATTTTAATTACGCCCAAATACACTCTTAGAGACCTACGGACTATCCTAATCCTTGGAAATGGTAGTCTCCCACCCGCTATACTTCGTTGTAAAGGAAAACATTCCCTACTTCATTGGTGACGGCTGGAGTAATTGCAACATGATTCCTTGCTTAATTGGTTTGACTTTAATCTTAATGACGCAAATAAGAACTATGAAAGAGTGATCTTATTCATAAGTGGTTGTTGGACTATCTGGACATGTAGCAATAACCATTGCTTCAACCCGCTTAGTACTCGCCTTATGGCTATGAAGATAAATACTTTTCATATGGCTGATGAGATTAAGGCTTACACCGGGGGAAGTCTAATGAGAGCTTACCTATCATTGCTAATACTTGGATTCCTCCTTCTGCAGATCATATAAAACTAACTGTGATGGAAGCAAAAAGGGGAATCATGGAGTGGCTGGCTACAGTGGGGTGCTGAGAGATGAAGGTGGGCAGTTGATCAAAGGCTAAATGGGGCAAATCCGGTTACAGCTCCATACTGGAAGCTGAGTTATGGGGTATTTATCGTGGTCTGTCCTCATACACCGGATGCAGGAATTTTGAGAATTTTTTTGGTTCAAAGTGGGATATTGAGATTGAAACAAACATGGATGCCATCAACTGCCTCAATCAGCTGTACGCCCTAGGGGTGTAACGGTTCGGTCCGGTTCGATTTGAATCATTATACGAACTTAACCTAAATTCTCGGTTTGGGAAAAATTCGAATCTAAATTGAACCATTTATAGACGGTTTGGTACGATTCATTTCTCCTATAAACGGTTCGGTTCCGCTTCGAACCGCAGTTAACCTAATAATATTTTTCTATAATTGAATTTGTCCTCAAAACTTAGAAAACTCGTAAATTTACGTGAAAAACATCACAACAAGGTAATTCAATCCAACTAAATAAACAGAAGCCAACATGAATGAAAGCTCAATGAAGATAGTTAAGGTCACTAAACAATTAACATAATGTGGCTGCATCTACTTTTTCATCTATTTCCATTTAACATTCCATTAAGGCAATTTAAACCATTAACTGTGAACTATGAACACTAATTGTAGTTGGTTACATGAAAGAAAAATTGTTGATTTTTTTTTACAACTTAAAAGTTAGGTTCCTGGTGATCATATATACGAAAAGAAATATTAATATAAAGAGAACCATTTAAAATAACTATTGTCCAGAGTTTAGACATTAAAATTGCCGAATTTCAACAAGCAACGTCACAACACTTGCATTTTAGATTGCGTAGCATGAACTCATGAAACTAAAGAGAACATATTGTTACCCAAAAAAAGAGAACTAAGTATATACAATTTCATATAATTATTATTTGTTAATATAAATGATTTAAACGGTTTAGCGGGTTTGTAAGAAACTAAAACCTAAACGAACCATTTAATTTTAGTTTGGAATTTTACAAACCTAAACCGTTGCTTTTTTACTTAGATTTCGAATTTTACGAACCTAACATGAACCGATTAGCCCGATTTGGTCCGGTTTGCGATTTGGGCAGTTTAACTTGCAAAGCTAGTACACCCTTACCTGAACACTATTCCATACTCAACATCTCAGAGGATATCGAGATCTCATGTGAGAGGATGAAATTACCACATCCACCATGCTTCAAAGGGATGTGAATGGGATGGCTGATGCGCTTGCTAAGAAAGAATACAATCAACATGAGACTCTTGTTATTTTGGATGAACCACCTTCTGAGTTCGTTTCCATTGTGGTTAAGGACATGATCCACACTAATTGTGGTTAACTGCTGTTATCCTTTCCGTTTAAGCAATACGAAAAAACGAAAAGAAAAAAAAATTGTAATGTGTCGGAAAATATATGAGCTTAAAAAAATATATTGAAGTCTTAATCTCAATACTGCTCTCCCTGTAACAGCAGTCATTCTCCAGTTCCTTAAGTTGGTCTTTCTTTGTTCCGCCCACAACTGCAGCTAACTTGTTTCATTTGGTTCATCGTCGACAAGCCCAAAAGATTTGGCTTTTCCGGTGGGCAATACTTCATATTATTCCAGAAGTGAACTTCAAGAACAAGTGAAATCAATCCTTCATTGGAAAACATTCAAATATCGGACCAATATCATTAAACAAGCTTTCATCCTGTTTCACTATTTCCCAATTATATTAAGCTGATTAGTTCAGTGAAGAAAGACCAAACTCTTTGCGCACTGCACAAATACTACCCACACTAGTCACAAATAATGATGAATTTATATACGACCATTATTATGGCATTGAACACCACCAAATGGGGAGGCAGAGCCGCAGATCAAGAAATGTGTTAGAGATATTATAATTATTATCTCAATATTCAGTTTCCTAGTTATTTAGAATTACGTAGTAATCAGAGATTTAGGATTATTATATCGCCTTGTTTAGTTTATCTAATATCGTTTCCTATATAAAGGACCCTATTGTACATATGCTGTATAGTTCAGTAATATATATTCTTTTTCTCCATAAAATCTAACATGGTATCAGATCATCTACGCTCTTGGTGGCCTTATTCGCGCTTCCGCCTCTGGTGGGCGGCACAGTCAATAGCCGCCCGCTGGAAATGTTAGCGTTTTGTTGTTTCCGCTCATTCGTATTTGGTTTCTCGCCACCCACAGACTTCTGTTTGATCCTCCTCCAGATGTTGGTTAATCTCACCACCCCACCCGATAGACTCGGAATCCAATTCTGACCAACCCTGGAAAATTTCACGACAATCGGAGGTTGGACGCGCCGTCACGCTCCGTCACAGGTTCCTGCGCCTCCGCCATTCACGCTCCACGCAGATCACATGTGCGCTAAAGGAGGATGCGCGTGTGGCTCAGTTTTCCCATGTCGGCTCATCTATGGCTTTCGTGCAAGCCGCCAGCTCGCTTCAGCGCTATCGGCTTCTGCATCATCTCGCGGCGCAGACCTTCGGCTCCTAGCTTCCGCGTTAGCCACGACTCCAGTTCTCGGCTCGCGGCTTCCTTGTGAGCCACTAGCTCGGTTCCAGCCTCTGTCCGGTGTCGGCACCGTTCCAGCCAGCGTTCCGTTTGCGGTATCGGTCAGTAGCCTTTGGCCGATCGTTTTGCCTCGATTTTGCTTCCGATTTGTACCGGATCAGAATAGTTCTCAAGGTTTTTTGACGTTCGGGGTTGGTTTTCGCAGTCCGTTTTTCCAGGTTCGGATTCATGTGTCGTTTCACCGCTTCGTCTCGACTCCACTTGGCTCTATTTCGTGATCTCAAGTTCTTTGACTGGCATGTCTCTAAACTGTCTCAATTTGACCTCAACATGTCATTAAACTGTATGGTTTCAGTTCTCACTCCGACGTGAACTGGCGCGATTCGTCTCGATTCGACCGGATATGTCGTTAAACTATCATATTTTGACCTTGACATGTCAATAAACTGTCGTTCCGTCTTTGAGCTTGACACATCTATAAAATGTCATTCGGATTTGCCAGTTTCGTCATCAACACTATTTCTCGATCCTGGCTCGCTTCTTGGATCGAATTTTGATTTTTTCTCTCTCTTTGTCTCTTTCAAACTCTAGCCATATTTCATATGCCTTGAGTTTGAGGGGGAGGGGGATAGTGGGCAATGGATGATTAGGCACATGGGTGCCACATCAGACAGGATGGGACAGATTAGAGAGATATGCCAGTCTCAGATCATCACTCTCGGTTTGTCAGATTATCTCCGGCCTTCGCAACCACCTTGGTCTTCTTCCGCTACTCGTTCTTCGCAACCACCTTGGCCTTCTTCCGCTGCTTTGTTTTCTTCTTGCAAACTCGTTGTTGGCACTTTGAGTTTGAGGAGGGGTGTTAGAGATGTTAGAATTATCTCAATGTTCAGTTTCCTAGTTATTTAGGATTACGTAGTAATTAGAGATTTAGGATTATTACGTTGCCTTGTTTAGTCTATCTGATATTGTTTCCTTATCTTGTTCGGGTTTGCCTGTATAAAGGCCCCCCATTGTACATATGATATATAGTTCAGTAATATATATTCTCTTCCTCCATAAAATCTAACAAAAGGATTATGTTGGAAGCTACAGTGGAATGGTCTGTTGAAGTATGTCAATTCCATATCCATTTGAACCAAATTATGATACTAGCTTTGATGTCGAAAAATTGAAAAGGAATGACAATAAAAACATTCATAGAATTTTCTCCTCTATCGATACCACCATAATTCTTCTGTTCAAGTTGCAAATGGTACATCTAAAAAAAGGAATACGAATAATGTTCTAGTAATCTACCAATGTCTTCTAGTAAATCTACGAGTAACTCTCCTGGAATTAGAGGAAATTGTATCCATTACCATTACGCATGAAAAAGATAAATAATGTTTGTTGTTATGTAATATTGGGCTAGTTTATTGGTGAATATCCACCACATATTGTAAGCCCATTGTAAATTTTTATTAGCACATTAGCCCACCCTAATGCCTATATAAGGAGGCTTAGAGTTGGAGAATAATACACATCTCAATAATACTTTCCCTACATCTTGTCTCTCTTTATTTCTCATCTCTGGTCTTCTCTAGATTCACAACACGTTATCAGCACTGCTCTACCAGCAAAATAAACCTACCAAAAAACAGGGGTTTTGCTAGACCCTAGAACGAAATAGCAATGAATACCATGTTGATATAGACTCTATCCATGATTACCTCAAGAGATAGACGGAGCAAATGCAACGATTTGATGTCGCGCATCAAAATCCACTACCAAAGGCGTGTACAGTAACTACTGTCTTTGATTTGAGGTAAGTCCAACTATGTTGGTAGTCATATTTTGGTAGTCATATTTTGCTCTTATATTAACATGTATGCCTGCTTATTTATGAGCACCATGTGTCGGTGCAAAAGAAAAAAAATGTTACAGCAGTACTAGTTTTCAATGGATCTTAGTAGGCCTTATCCAGAAAATTGATTGGTACTCTTAAAATTGTTTTGCTAGAAGTGTCTAACTCTGGTACACATGAACTCCATCATTTATTAATTCAATAATTTATTAGTTTTGTTTCTTCTTGACCATGGTTGTTGGTCAATACTACTAGTAGTTAAAGATAGTGTTTTCTGTCCCATTGACAACATGGTTATTTTATTGGTTTTGATTTAACCGTTAATTTATTAATGGTGTTAGTTTTAGTCTCTGCAATGGTTGTAAAATGAACTTGAAAAAAAAAAAACTGGTTGCAACATATTGTTTATCTTTTATTGTTTCGTTCTTATACAATCTGCAAATTGAAAGAAATGAGATGTAAAACATTGACGTTATCTCTCATACCTCCTGAAGAGGTTCCTAGTCTATGAAATTCGTGTCTATTAAAGCGATTTGATATGCTTGTAAAAGAAAAATACGGATTCACACTTTAAGGTGTGAATCACAAGGAACTCTGATCATAACCTGAAGTTATGACATTTTTTGATGACCTCAAGTCATAGTATATTATTGTTTCATTTTTTGAAGAGATCTCATGCGATTTTTCTGTAACCTCCAGAAGAGGTTTTGAATTGGTGATCATGATCCGGTCCAAGCTTTTGATACGATTACAAAATAATATGTTTCACACCTGAAGTTGTGAACTACACCAATCATTGATCGTAACTTGAAGTTGCGACATATTTTTTTATGACCTGAAGTCATAAAAGACGATTATTTAATCTTTAAAATAGATCATATTAAAATCTTAATAGACTTGCAAAATTCATGATCCATACCTGAAGTTATGGATTACATGGAGTATTAATCATAACTTAAAGTTACGTCGCAATATTTTATGACCAGAAGTCATAGATATTATCACTACATCCTCTGAAGAGATGTCTAACACGTCTAAAACGCTTGCTATTATCAAGCCTCCTGAAGAGGTAGCAATATGTGTTCTTTAGTTTATTTTACTTTTGTGCACTTTAATTTTCTGCATTCCATTTTTGTATACTTATTATGGGTCAAAAACGATACTCCAGAAGTGTTTTCGTAGTGGCTATCGACTCACATGTCTAGCCATGTAATTTGTTCTTGGAGTTATGACTTTCATAATCTGAAGTTATGAAATATTATAAATAGTGATCTCCTACAGAGATGTCTACAATTCAAATAATGACCCACCCTCCTGAAGAGGTCGTGTTCCATTCTTTTTTATTATCGATCAAAGTAAAATATCCGGAAGAGATCTTAAGTCCATTGTTTATATTGGACACGAGGGGCATAAGTTTGTATCGTACATGGATTTACGAATTATATGATTTATTGATCATAACCTGCGGTTATGGAAGAGATATCTACAAATTTAATAATTGATCAATCCCGCTAAAGAGCATCCAGAAGATGTTCTTAGTCCATGATTATTTACTGGACATACGCTATTTACATGCGTGTAACATCGTTTTCAAACTAGAAGTTATCAAAACCATGAAGAAATTATAACAAGATGTTATAAAGTTATGTCAAAATATCTCCTTGAAGAGAGAATATACACTCATCTAACCAGAAGTTTCGATTGCCTATTTTTCTTCTTCTTTTCCTAATTTACATTTATTGTAGTTTTATTCTAATTCTCCTGTTAGAGTTGTTATCTTAAAGAAAAATAACAAAGATCTCCTGAAGAGACTTGTATACCATACAATGGCAAGTTTAAAAGCAATTTGTATTGCTAGCGGGTGTCAAAGAACTATTTCACACCAGAAGTGTGAAAGAAAGTTACAACTGTCAATAACTTGAAGTTATGACATATTTATCAAATATTAATATTTGATTTGAACTATTGCCATTGTTCATGACCAACCAATTCCACCCCATTCCCTTCAGTGAATGGTAAGTGCATTCCCAGAAGCGAATCACTTGTTATATGCGGTCGAAATCCACATGACTATAGAGGCGGTCATGGTTATGAATGTGACAATCTCTAAAAGAGATTAAAGTCGGGAAGAAGATTTTTATTTTGTAGAAAGAACCTCCAGAAGAAGTTCTTAGTCCAAATTATTATTTGTTGGACATATTTTATGACTCATATCATGCAATCATGAGGTGTTTTATGACCCGAAATCATAAATTTTGATATATTTGAAAGACTATTTTCTTAGATTTATTGAACTTGAAGTTCAATTCAGAAAATAAACACTACTATAAAAAGCCAGAACATGACATTGTACCAGAAATACAAATCATGTTGTTGCCATACGTCACACATAAGAAAGGCTCGAGCAATTATGAATTGATGAATACGAGCTCGTTGTCTCGATCATCGCAAAGATGAGTCATCCTCTCTAAAAAGGTTGTTTCATTATGGCATCTCCATGATATGAGTATAAAATCATTGAATGGTAGATTTTTAAAGAAGTTGATATTGATATATGAGGTATTTCACACCAGAAGTTGTGAAATACATGTTATGCCCAAGAGTTATAGCATATTATTATATGTCAAAGATATATCGTATTATCAAATGGAAGCTCTTATTAGAGTAATACGAAAGATTTAATTATCAACATTATGATAAGTTGGTCACATGTTGAGAAGTGGACTGTAGAGCATTTCCCGAAGCATATGCCTGCTCTACAACATTTGTTTTAAAGAAAATAGTGACACATTCTCTGAAGTGAACCAATCTATGATGTCACAATAATCGGTGCAGTCATGGACTTAGTTGCAATGACATGCACATCCATTGTCATATATTGAAGTGCATCTTTATGATTTCTCCGAAAGAGAAAGACTGCATACAAACAGGGGGAGAAAGAAATGCACCATTAGTTGCAAAGAAAGCATCTCCTATGAATTTTGTTGCATTCTGGAGCTTTATTTATTGGGTTATTTGAGACACTTATAGCTCCTTCACAAGTTTAGAGCTATGACTCCATGAATTAAATTTTAAATTATTTAGAGAAAAAGGGCATTCTCTACGAAGATAACATTTTGAGGGAACCAATATGACTTGATGGGTTACATCGCCAAACCAACGACTAGTTGATGCGTTGTGTTTTTGTATCAATTCGCAAGAAAATATTCAAAATTGTAATCAAGCCCTGAAGTGGTTTTGATGTTATATTGCTATTATGATGAATATTTGTTAATGACGCATAGTATTTCAAAATACCCAACGAAAATTGACCCACATTCCCAAAAGTGAATGTCATTATGTGGTTCAATTAGTCTACAAGATAGTGGACTAATTTACGGTTATGGATAGAAATAGTCATTGAAAATCTCTTAAAGAGATTGAGCTATATCAATCAACTCTTGCAACGGTTTGGATGTTATCAATCATATATTTAGAAATATCTAAATATTGTATGAAGCCTCCCAAAGATATTTTTTTTAGAAGCATTTATACTTGATGGAGGATATTATGATCCAATTTTGAGAGATTTATTGACTGATACTAATCCCAGCAGGATTATTATTTTGGGTTATTTCTACCTATTACGTTCCCCTGAGAGAACGACCAAATTAGCTCATTAGATTTCCTTGAAGGAAGTTCGAGGCATGACATATTTCTCAATGAATAATAACTCGTCTCATTGTAGTAGTGACTAGAGTTTATGAGAATATGAGAATTGGAACCGTGACATATCATATCTCATAGAGCGATAAATTGCATGACATAGCTTTAATGTCTACTTGGATTTTTTTTATGCCAGAATCATAAATTGTGAAGTTATTACGGTCATGAGTTTCACGTCATAAGGGGGAGATAGACCATATTACATGACGTGAACTTTATTTTTATCTCATTTACATCCAGCTATACTGGGGTAAAGTTATAAGTTCCATTATAGACTGAAGTCTAATTGACTAATGAGTTTTGGTTTGAAAGCATGCTAGTAGCATGCAAGGATTGCTTGTTCAAATATTATGATCTTCCAGAAGAAGATTTAGAAAGCATCCAAATCTTGTGCAATTTAAAGTCCCAAATTGAGAACACAAGATATGAAAAATTCTCTTGATTTATGAGAAAAGAAGTGATATCATCAACATTAGATCAAAGCCAACGTTGGAAAACAAATAGCCATTGAAGAGGCCTGAAGCTCTTGAAGAAGGTAAAGTACCTAATTTGAGATTAATCTCACGATCTTATGGTTGATGATACTTTAATTGAAAAAGCGCTTGAAATCATTTATGATTTCCATTTACCACCTGAAGTGGATGAAGTTGACTTAAAATATTTGATCATTACATAAGTCAACAAATACATGGACACGAGGATAAAAACTCTGCAGATTTATCAATGCATGGAGTAAAATTAAAAGTACCAAGAGTACTTGTGATGCTTGAAGCATTAATGTCCATATTGAATTAATGCGTGTAAATATACACGAGCTCTGCAGTTAATGCATGGAGCATATTTGAGAAGTACTTTGAAGTACTTTAGATGCCCATACATCCATGTTCTTACAAAAGAACAATATATTCAAATGTCTGCACCCAAATGGTTGAATGCGTGAGACTGTTGAAAGAGAAATATGTTGTAGTGCAAGTGATGCCTAAATGACACAAATATTTCTCATGGTTATAATTATACTTATAACCCACAAATCTTCTATTTGTTAAGAGTGATTGTGATATTTCCTTTAGTCTAGAAGACTACGAATATAAAAGTAACTAGTTACACCAAATGATCGTACGAATCACCTTATGTGAAAATCATGGAGGTTGATACCCATGAAAGATATTTAGTTTCCTGAAGCAACTGAAAGTGTACACTCGCGAGTAGTCTAGGTGCATTTGCATTTTGTCACATATCACCTGACATTACATACAATCACATGACATGATGACTATTGATAAACAATTTTGTTTACTATCTCTACATGGTCATGTAGTATTGCATCATATATTTGTATGTGTTTGTATGTCTATATTTTGTTTTCGCTGTGAATTTATATTACAGGTCCGAAGCTCGAATGACTTGTGATGGTATACTTCAAAGAAAGCATTGAAGAAAGTGGAATGGAGATAATCAATTGATGCTATTGTAGATACTGCTTTCTGACATGACAGATCTTGGCCACGTGGCAGCCATCCAGCACACCATATTGTGCTCCATACACACTGGATCACCAGCCGAGCTGATCCATGTGGGGGCTGCGAGACAGAGCCCTCGCATACCACTGCACGGGACTTGTAGGGACTTAGTGGTTTGGAGGCTAGAGTAAGCCCTGTCGCGTGCGAGTCAAGCCCGCACGCGACCTTTAGTAACTGTTTTGAGAGATCTATGGCACGAGCTCCCTAGACCCGGTCAATCCGGTCAAACCCGGTCAACCTCGTAACGGTTCCGGTATTCGCGCACCACGTGCTATAACGGTTCCTATATACTCGGACGAACGTGCCGTTATGGTTAAGCTAATTAAGCCGCCATTAATGGGCGCATTAACCACACTACAACGGTCACGTTCTCCAGTATATATAGATCGTCAACCTTTCCATACAAGGGAGAACACACTGCCATACGCGGAAGCTCTGCCAAACCTCTGTCTCTCTCTCAGACATTGCTACTGACTTACTCTCTCCCTACACACACCCCTACTCTTCCTGTGCGATCCTTGATCCACTACACACGGTGCACACGGAGGTCTCCCTGCCGGAATCTCTTGTGCACATTTTGGTGAACCCGACGTGAATCTTACCGGCAAAAGCCACCATGTCTCAGGAGGATGATGTCAGCAACCGATCGCCTTCCACCGAAACTCCCTCGGGAGACGAGACTCGCCGTACTCCGACGACTCCCGGCGAAGCACCGACGTTAGAGTCTTTGGACGCCACCGTCCAAAGTCAGGCGAAAGCTCTCAAGTCTCAATCCGCGCAATTAGAACAAATCTTGGCTGTTCTGGGCACCCTCGCACCAAATCCTCCGTCAGCCACCGCTATCCCTCAGGGAGGAGGAACCCCTACTGCTCCAGGACTGGGAGTGCCAGCCACACCTCCCAACCCTCATCTGCAGACTCCACCGTCGGCTGCGCAACTGCCTTCGGTTCAAGGATCAACGGCACAAATGCTGCCTCCTGCTGCTCACGCTCCTCAGCCCTCGGCTTTGGCGTCCAACCCAACTTTGCAGTACCCTTTGCCTCCCCCAACGATGATCTGGGGAAACGCGGGTACTCAGTATGCTCCCAATCCTCTGACGGCATATGTGTCGCCACCGCCTACGGCAACCCCTCCAGCGACTACCGAGGGAAGCATTCCAGAATGCATGACGTCTTTGCAAAAGCGCGTGGACACCATCCTGGCTCATCAGTCATTCGCGGATACCATTATCCCGAAGTTAGACAATGATCCACCTATTCCACGAGAGATCTATCTCATGCCTAACCCGGCGGGGTACAAGGCTCCCAAATGGGATAAGTTCGAGGACGTCAATGGAAACGCTCATGAGCATGTCATGCGTTTCATTGATGTCATGGGCCCGTACGGAGCCGATCCCAAGCTGCTGATGCGAGAGTTCCCAAAATCTCTTGGGAACGTAGCATACAAATGGTACCGGACATTGGAGGCCGGATCCGTGAAGACTTAGGACGACATGGTCCAAAAGTTCTATACCAAGTTCTTTCAAATGGAGGAAAAGGTGACAATGATCCATCTCTCGCGGATGTATCAGAAGCGCGAGGAGGATGGGATCACCTTCATCAAGAAATTCCGGGCGAAATCCTTGGAGTGCAAAGATCCAATGCCCGAAAGCCGGCTCGTGGAGATATGCCTACAGTGCATGCGAGATGAATACAAAGGTATGCTCATCAATTTGCAAACACCTACGTTTTCAAAACTAATCGAATGCACGAAGAACATCGAGCCCATAGTCGAGAGACAGAAAAAGAAGAACGCTCCAGAGCGACCTGCGAGCGGCACCACTTACAAGATCGGAAGGTTCAGCTACAAGCGGGGACGCGAAGCTGAGGTCAACACAGTTTCGCCCCAGAAACAAGCAAAGGTTGTGAACTTCGATGTACCGCCTCTGCCATGCTCGGTAGAGGAAGCGAGTGACCTCTGCAAACAGTGGCGCAAGGACGGCGTCCTGCCACCGCTCGAGAAAACACCCTCCAAGGAAATGGTGAGGGACCCTAAGTGGTGCGAGTATCACGGCAAGATCATGCATCCCACCGCCGAGTGCAAGAAACTCAGGTTCGCGTTCGATCAGAAGATGAAGAACGGCGAGCTAATCGTCAGCGACAACAGGAAGGACGTGCGCAACAACCCACTTCCTGCCCATACAGAGTCAGGCTCGAAAGGCAAAGAGGTCGCCATGATCTCGATCGTAGACTTGGAGGAAGTCGCAGAGGATGGTCTACCCATCATTGCTGAGGTCCATCAAGACGAAGATTATAGCATGGACACGGAGGATGAACGTGCCGACCGCATGAAAGGGTCGCACGGCTTCAACAAATTCTTCGACGAGATGAATTTCTCCGAGAGGTGCCGGACTGATATGACAAAAGCAATCTTAAGAATAGCGGAGGACTACGAGGAGGACCTCGTGGTCTCCAACGGGAAAGTCATTAGGGCGTCTCGTTCCACAGAAAAGATCATGACCTTTTCTGCCAGCGACAAGAAGACGGATGCGAGTCACCAGAGGCCTCTGTACGTGACCGCCATCATCAATGGCGTCGAATTCAAGCGAGCATTCGTCGATGGAGGAGCAGCGGTCAACGTTGTTCCACTTCACACACTGAAGCTAGCAGGGATCCCCGAGCACAAGGTAGTCAAACGTCCGTCTCCACTGGTGGGATTCGGAAGTGACTCCAGAATGACGATCAGATGGATCCGCCTGGGCGTCCAGATTGGCAAGATCAAGTGCTCGGCGAAGTTCTATGTCATAGACGCGAACACCACATACCACATGATCATAGGTCGAGCCTGGATTCATCGCTTCGACGCAGTCCCTTCGACGGCTCACCAGGTTATGAAAGCTATCTGGAACGACAGAATAGTCGAGATACCGGATTCGACTAACCCGTTCAACTTGGACGAAGCACATCTCAGCGAGGCGGTGTGGTTCACTGAGATGGCGGACGAGCAAACACCCGGGCCTTTCAACCCTACTCCTTTGCTTCTCTGGGAGGACATCAAGGACCAGTCACCTGCGGGCGTGATGGTGACAAGGGAAGATGCCAAGGAAAAGCCGCCTACACGCGAAGAGGCGCCACGTATCGCATATCATCGAAAGAATGTGTAGACCTTGAAGAGGATCGCAAAGCATGACCCCGAGGGCAAGGAGATAGAGAGCTTCTACGCCAATGGGAAGAAATGCTATCGCATATGAAGGTACGCGGGGATGTCCTCACGCGAGCATGGGGATATCCCTGGGCAAATCAATCAAATCAAGCAAGTTGCGCTGACAAAAGAGCCAACACAGGGCGCTCCAGACGAGAAACTCAAAGAAGCGCCTGAATGCATGGAAGACAGGCCAAGACCACAAAAGCAAGAACTAAAGGAAGTGTTCCTCAGCCCGAACGAGGAAAAGAAAAGGCCGGTCTTCCTGAGTGCGGACCTCACAAGCGAAGAGGAACAAGGACTGCTGCAGCTCCTAACTGAGTACAAGGACGTGTTCGCATGGGAATATGATGAGATGCCAGGTCTGGATACAAGCATCACCATGCACCGTTTAGACATCATTCCAGGGTCTAAACCGGTCAAGCAAAGCATCAGAAGCTTCAGGCCAGAACTCAACGTGAAGATCAAGCAGGAGATTGTCAAACTCCTAGATGCCAAGTTCATAAAGCCAAATCATCATCCCACATGGCTGGCCAACATCGTGCCGGTGGTGAAGAAGAACGGACAGCTTCGCATCTGCGTGGACTTCCGAGATCTCAATCGCTTCTGCCCTAAGGACGATTTCCCACTGCCCAACATCGATTTGCTTATCGATTCAACAGCAGGCCATCGCATGTTCAGTTTCATGGACGGTTTCAGCGGATATAATCAAATCAAAATGGATCCCGATGATGCGCGGAAAACTGCATTTATCACTCCTGTGGGGGTATTCAACTACACGGTAATGCCGTTCGGTCTTAAGAATGCGGGCGCAACCTATCAGCGGGCCATGATGGCCCTATTCCACGACATGATGCACAAAGAGGTGGAATTCTATGTGGATGACCTGGTGGTTAAATCCAAGCACGAAGCGGATCACCTTGCAGACCTGCGAAAGGTGTTTAACAGATGCAGGAGCTTTCAACTGAAAATGAACCCCATGAAATGCGCGTTCGGCGTGACCTCGGGGAAGTTCTTGGGATGTGTAGTCCATCGCCAGGGGATCGAGCCTGACCCTGCGAAAGTGTCAGCCATCACCAGCATGACGCCTCCCCATAATCAAAGTACCTTGAAGACATTTTTGGGAAAACTGTCATATCTGCGGAGATTCATCCCAGCGATTGCAGAAATCACATGCTGTTTTAGCACTCTCCTCAAGAAGGACGCCGCGTACAACTGGGCTCCGGACCACGAAGCTGCATTCGAAAAGCTGAAAGAGCTACTCACGTCCTCAAAGATAATGATCGCGCCTCAACTGGGATCACCGCTTCTGCTATATCTTACATCAACAAGGAGATCTATAGGAGCACTCTTGGCTCAGGAGTATGAAGGCCAAGAGAGGCCCATCTACTATATCTCTCGCATTGTGCAGCCTGCTGAATCAAGGTACACAGACATCGAACGTCATTGCCTTGCTTTATTCTTTGTGATAGAAAAGTTGAGACACTATTTTGCATCACACAAAGTAGTGGTGGTCACCAAGAGCGACCCCATAAGATACTTGCTAACTCACACTACTCCGGGCGGGAGACTGGCGAAATGGTACATGACCATCTCTCAATACGATATCACATGCGTGAAACCAAGAGCGATCAAGTCGCAGGCGGTAGCGGATCTGTTAGCACAGTTTCCCGACAACAGCCACGAACCTGTGATCGAAGAAGAGCTCGAAGGCCCTGAAATCTACGCAATCGACGTGCCCTATTGGACCCTCCACTTCGACGGTTCGTCAACCAGGAAAGGCGGAGGCATTGGGATAGTCTTGACAAGGCCAGACGGGGAAGTCATACAGATGTCCGCAAAGCTCAACTTCGCTGTCACAAACAACGAAGCAGAATACGAGGCTCTCATTGTGGGGCTCCGTGCGGCGAAAGCCTTGGAAGTGAGCAACCTAACAGTCATGGGAGATTCCAAGCTGGTTGTTAAGCAAGCCTCGGGCGAATACGGATTGAAGGAGATCAACCTCCTGTCTTATCGCACCCTAGTACAGAAGCTGATGCAACAATTCTGCGACGTGAAGTACGAGCACAAGCCCCGAGCAGACAACAGGCACGCAGACGCCTTGGCAACTCTGGGGTCTAAGGTCAGCATAGACAAGTGCCCCGCAAGGATTTCCATCGAGGTGCGAACATCGTCGGCATTGACAGAAGATGCGTGCGACGACGAACACATGGATGACGCAGACTGGCGGAAAGCAATCCTGCAAGCTATTGCAAAAGGCACCAGCAGCGAAAGCTGGGCACTCACAAAAGGATACTGCATCCACGACAACACCCTTTACTACAAGGGTCCTGGAGGAATACTCATGCGGTGTGTCTCCGAGCAAGAGGGACAACAGCTGTTAGAAAAGATTCACCAACACGCTTGCGGAGAAAGCGAGGTGTCAATCTACAGAAAGGCTCAGAGATATGGCATTCATTGGCCAGGCATGTCAACAGCTGCAGCCCTGATACAAGGGAAGTGCGAAAGTTGCGCGCTAATCAAAGACTCTCTAATCGTCGCCCTAACTGATGACGACACGGACTGGAGGAAGCCACTGTTTGATTTCCTCACCCAGGGCACCAGGCCCGAATCGAGAAAAGAAGCCGAAAAAATGAAAAGGAAAGCGTCTCGATACATGGTACAGGAAAACCTGCTTTGGCGAAGAGGTCACGAGGGCAACTTGCTGCGATGTCTAGACGGCAGGGAAGCACAAGAAGTCATGGACCTTTCTCATCAGGTAGAGCATCAAGGAGGTGCGAAATTATGCAGACAGCTCCTCTCAATCGGATATTTCTGGCCCACGATGGAAATCGATTGCCGTACCAAAGTGCGACGTTGCCAGGAATGCCAATTCAAAGGGAACCTAGTGCATGCTCCTGCTGTGGATCTACATGCACTAGGGACGCCGTGGCCATTTCACACATGGGCTCTGGACTTCATCGGTCCCATCCGGCCAACGTCGCACGGGAATCATTTCATTCTCACCGCAACCGAGCTGTTCACCAAGTGGGTGGAAGCAATACCACTAAAGACGGCAAATGCGCTGGCTGTGGTCAATTTTATCCAGGAAAGCATCGTATGCAGGTTCGGAATCCCTAACACCATTCTTTCAGATAATGGTACTCCCACTACAGGAAACATTGCTATAAACGACGGACATAAAGTGTCGTTTACGAACTAATTTCCGTCGTTTTTAAAATATACGACGGAATATGGTATCGAAGTATCGAAAGCCATCGTTTATTAATATACGACGCCACTTTTTCCGTTGTTTACATATTTATGGCGGTTTACACTATAACCGTCGTTTATTACATTTAAACGACGAACCAAAGTGACTGTCGTATTACATAAACGACGGTTACTTATTAGCGTCCTTTTGTTTTAAAAACGACGGTTGGTAATCTGTCTTTTTTAAAAAGGGGCGGTCATGTATTTCCGCCGTTTAGTTATATATACTACAGTTATTTCTTACGGTTACCGTCGTATACATGTTTTTTTTTTTTTTTTAATCCTATTTGCATAGAACACCTAACATGTAATTACAATTACTTAAACAATACTGTAAATACACTTTGAACTTTCAACAAACCAATCCATAACCAAAGTTCCATTCATTCAAGAACCAAAATTTCAAAATCCCCAACAAAACCAGTACTACTGAGTACAGAACTCATGTCCAAAAACAATCCCCAACAACACCACTACTGAGTATAGAAGTCATGTCCAAAAACAATCAAAAACCAGAACTGAGTATAGAACTCATGTCCAAAAAGTAATACAACCAAAATCTGGCTTGTACTGCTTGGCAAACTTACTACAAAATAATAGATTTAAGTTTTCCCTGAATATTGAGATGCAGTTAACTCAATCTAAACGTGTCGTGCCCTTCGACTCGTTCGCTGCTGGTTTTCCCATTTCAGTTTGTGTGTGGTCGAAGCTGCAAAACAAAAAATGTCTTCAATACTCAATCAAAAGAAGAGGGGAAACTCTGCTTCAAATAAGAAAATGAGTGATATATATAATTGAAAACATATAACCAGTTCCAACTCAAAATCACCCACTTGATGGATAAGTACCTAATAAGTGTCCCTAATGTGTCTGCTTCAAATAAGAAAATGAGTGATACACTTTAATTGAAAACATATAATCGTCGCATTCCTTGTGGAGAGCTTGTTGATCTACCTTGCTTGAAAAGCTTTGTTTTCTACCAGCCATGTTGCTGCACTATGCTATATCACTAAAGATAAATAATAAATTGCAATTTTCAACCACCAAAGATGCATTCAAGGACCAGATGTTGGCAGAAACACAAATTTTGAATGAAATCTGGTATGAAAACCTCATAAGCTATTCTCTTAACAATTCTAACAAAACTTTCAGAATTAACAAAACCTTCTAGCATTGATTTCCTTTCCCACTGAGCTACCTCACGGGCACATGTATTTGCTTCGTCGAATTTGAAAACCACTTTCACACTGCCACTCTATTAACAACTCTAGTGCAAAATTGCAAACTACTACCAGACCTTTCTAGCCAATAAGCAATGCCAGCAATTCAATAGCCAGCAAACCTGATTTAGATCACACTATTTAATGGCTAATTCAATAGCCAGCAATTCACTTTCCTCCACATCCAGATTAACATCAAAACAGACACCCCCAGCTAGCAGAATACCTTGGCTATTTCTCAACACCCATGCTGCACTAGCCTCATGATTCTTCACACTACCATCACAATTTATCTTTACATGTCCATCAAGGGGAGGAATCCATTTGAATAACTGTTGCACATGAATGCTACTAACCTTTTCTTTCTGAGTCAGTTCACCAATGAGAGCCAGAATTCCTTTGAGAAGATTCTGAATCACATTGGCATTTGAATCAACCCAGAGTAAAATAGGTTCCAACTCAAAATCACCCACTTGATGGATACGCACCTAATAGCCAGAATTGATTATTTTTTTAATGAATTGGCTTTTACTAACAGAACCAAACACCCGGACTACAAAACTGGATCACTTGCAGCATCTAACCTATCCTCATAAGCTATTCTTTTAACACTTCTAACAAAACTTTCAGAATTTACAAAAACCTTCTACTAAGTTTATGGTATGCTGTTTACTAAGTTTAAAATATGAGTTGTACTCCTTATGTAAGGAAATCACGACAAAGAACTTCATGGATGTGAACATAACTATAAATTGAAAAACTAGAAGACTGAAAATGTAATGTGGCTTACCAAGGTCGTTGGCCAAGCTACATTTTTCCCTACTGCATCTCCAACTGTTTTTGCATTTCCAAACTCTCTCGCCAACTCGAATTTTGATTTTGATTTGATGCACTCATCAATACGAACTTCGGTATATTCACTGCCTAAGGAAACTCCATGCACCAGCTTCGACGGATTAGATGAAAGAATTGTACCATAAGCCACAACCTGAAGTGGTTTGGTCTTTGATATCAACTTGACCGATTTGCTGCCCTGTATAGACCACTTAATACAAAACATTAATACAATATTGTTGCAGAAATAGAAAACAGAGGTTTTGCTATGAACCTGCTGAGGGTGTCGTTGAGATTGCGCAGACGACGAAGAATCAATAACATTGCAGTTCATGGGTACTGCTGCAGTCCTTGGTTGAGTCATGGCCGGATCAACACCCCCTGCTGTCAGCGAAGATACATAATCTCTCAATTTATGAAGTTCACCTTCAAGATTATTCATTCGCTGCTGCGATTCTTCTTCTCGAGCTTTGGTTGCTACCTCCCTTGCTACCATTTCTGCTTGCAAATCAGCCACTTTAGATTCCAACTCTATCACTTTTTTCGATGATTGCCTAGAAGTAGATCCAAAAACTGTAGTTGGAGTTACTCCTGGCCCCATTGTTCGTACGCGGCCATGCCTCTCTGGTCCCAAGACGTCTTCAAAAACTTCATCTCGCAACTCGTCAGTTTGTTCTTCCAATGGAACGGCATTAAGTCGATCATCTATCGTATCCTGAAAAATAATTAAAAGTTCGTATAATATCCATTTTTTTGCTACCCACAAACTCTAATTTTCTGTATGTACAAACTCACCATTGCTGTTGCTGATACGCCATCTGAAGGCACTCCTTTAACCTTCCGTGTTTTGAAATACATGGCAACACGATCGTGCCTCAGGCCTTTATCTTTTAGCTGCATATGTATGAAATAATTAAACATAACATGAAGGCACCAGCTGAGAAAGAAGAAAACAGAACCAAAAAACATAGCATTCCCAAAAATAAAGTATACTCTACCTTTTGTCGAATTCGTGAGTGAGCCTTCCTTCCAGTTCGAGGAGCTCCAGTTAAACGCAGTCTATTCTGTTTATTCTTTTCGCTCACCATCTGTGTATATATATTGTACATGGAAATGTGATCAGAAAATAACAACTTCATCACAGCAGCTTATAATTTCAAATAGACTGTAAAATATAGTGTAATAATCTTAATGAGATTGAATAAAGCAAGAAGATGGATAACTTGAAAAAAACCTTACTTGTGCAACTGGATCGATCCTTTTGTTAATCGCCAGGTAGCTGCGAAATTAGCGGAGTACAATATCAGGCAGATATGTTCTACCCCTTACTACCCAAAGGGAAACGGGCAAGCCGAAGCGACTAACAAGACGCTGTTGAGAATATTGAGCAAAATGGTCGCAGACGACCACAAAAAGTGGGCCGACTCTCTAAGCATAGCTCTGTGGGCCTACAGAACTTCTCCAAGGACACCCACAGGGGCCTCGCCGTTTCTACTGTGTTATGGGGCCGAAGCTGTAGTACCTGCGGAGGTTAGAGTCAACTCGGCAAGGCTGGCCTTCCATGCACTCTATGAAAATCAACGCGATCATGACTTAATCTTGCTGGAAGAAAAGCGAGAACAAGCCAAAAGGACTAACAAGCGGTACCAGGAAAGAATCGCTCGCGCATACAACAAGACAGTCCAGCGAAGGGATTTCGCAGTCGGAGACCTGGTCTTGCGCGCATCTGACCACTGCATGCGAGAAGCAACTCACCCAAAGTTCGCAGCTAATTGGGAAGGACCCTTCGAAGTCACAGAAGTCTTCGATAGTGGCTACTGCAGCATACGAAGGTTGCACGGTACAACCTCAACTCCCAGTTCAATCAACATGCGCTGGATCAAGAAGTACTATCCCTGACTTCTCTCATTTCATACGTTTTATGATAACGTGCTTAATGTCTCATGTGGCTATTATTTGCGCAATCTCCTCTCCCATATGAGAGGATTGTAATCCCATCTCTCCCATATGAGAGCGTTATAATAAAAGAATTCTCCCAAATGAGAAGTTCATATTTCTAGCTGTTCATGTTGCTCTATTTAATTTGTTATTACTGTTAACAATGGTTTATTCGCTGCAATAGCAATCCATACAAAATGCGATCTTGAGTGATCATCTAAGCCTATCTCTCGCGATAGCAGCCAATGCAACGCGATCTTAAGTGATCATCTAAGCCTATCTCTACGATAGCAGCTAATGCAAACGCGATCTTAAGTGATCATCTAAGCCTATCTCTACGATAGCAGCCAATGCAAACGCGATCTTAAGTGATCATCTTAAGCCTATCTCTCACGATAGCAGCCAATGCAATACGATCTTAAGTGATCATCTTAAGCCTATCTCTCATGATAGCAGCCAATGCAATGCGATCTTAAGTGATCATCTAAGCCTATCTCTCACGATAGCATCTAATGCAAATGCGATCTTAAGAGATCATCTAAGCCTATCTCTTACGATAGCAGCCAACGCAAATGCGATCTTAAGTGATCATCTAAGCCTATCTCTCACGATAGCAGCCAACACAAATGCGATCTTAATTGATCATCTAAAGCCTATCTCTCACGATAGCAGCCAACGCAAATGCGATCTTAATTGATCATGTAAAGCCTATCTCTTACGATAGCAGCCAAGCGCAAATGCGATCTTAATTGATCATGTAAAGCCTATCTCTCACGATAGCAGCCAATGCAAATGCGATCTTAAGTGATCATCTAAGCCTATCTCTCACGATAGCAGCCAACACAAATGCGATCTTAACTGATCTTCTCAAGCCTATCTGTTACGATAGCAACTTATACACAAAACGATTTTACCTGATCTTCTCAAGCCTATCTGTTACGATAGCAACTTGTATGCAAAGTGATTTTAGTTGATCACCCAAGCCTCTGTTACGATGGCAACGCATGCGCAAGACGATCTTACTGGACCTTCTAAAGTTCTATCTGTTGCGATAGCAATTTACGCGAGAAACGATCTCAAGCAGTTCGCTAATAAAGCCTATCTTTTGTGATAGCAGTTCGCACCACTTAATGATCTTAATTGATCTGCTAAAGACTATCTGTTACGATAGCAATGTTGTGAACATGATCTTAAATGATTTGCAACGGCCAACTGCAAGCCCATCTGCCGAGATGGCACAGCTGCGAAGATACGATCTCGAACGATCTAGCGAAACACCCGCGAATCAATATATCGCGGATGCGAAACAATTACATAGCATTATGCAAGGCGAAATATGCCGAAACGCATGCCAAATTGTATTCTGTTGTAAAGAGACAGCAGATAATACAGAAAGCTATTTATCATTACGAGTCAAATGACTTACAATTTATCTGTCTAGATAGCAGCTTACAAGCGAAAAGCTCGAGTCTAACTACGCAGCCAACATGGCTTACAATACATTCGAAAAGTGGTTGGTAAGCCAACAGAGACACAGTACGGAAACCCGGACTGCAAAGGATGAACCCACCGGTTTCAAACACCGGCTACGCAACGCCCAGATCTGCGGGTGAACATCTGTAGCAGGGGGGATCTTGCTCTAAAAGAGCCACATGAAGCCATACGCTCGAGATCCCGCTATCCGACAAGACCGTTGTCAGATATGCACCCCATAACATTTGCCCAAGGAACCACCGGTTCCGGCGATCCACAGGCAAGCAGAAGCTCCAAAGGGCAAGGGCTCCTTGTAGACGGGGATGAACGCGACGGTTCGTCATCCCGAGCTCACAAACGTGAAGGTGACGGATTCTTCTTCGGAGATGCTGAAGAAGAATTCCGCCGTTCATTACGAGACGGTAGCACGGTCACTTCGGCGCTGCACCTCGCCACGAGGCGGCCGGAAACATGACCTGCACACATAATACACGAAGAAATTTCTTCGAACACACATGAGATGTTATCTGCATCTTCTTTATGATGGTTATAAAGAGCAATAAGCCTCATAAAGTGGATCTTGGAAACTATTTCTATAGCACAAAGCGCAAACTCAGGATTCAAAACTTGAAGTTGCCATGAATCAACGAAAAACAAGCGTTGAAGCCAGCAGTCGTAAGGACTCACGGCAAAGCACATGTTTGGGATGAAGAACCCAAATAGCAAAGACAGGGTTTATATAGACCCTGTACAAACTCTTCGGTTGCCTAAGATGAGTCAGCAAAATTCAAAAAGAGGGTAAGTTCAATCACTTACGCCTTGAAAAGCGGTAACAATCAATTACCCTACTAAAGGCTACGACGATTCAGTTGCGTATCCTAATAAATGACGGATAGTCATGATTCGGATGGACTTCCCAACGGAAGCGTGCTTATCTGCCGAGAAATTAGCGCGAAAATCAAGCAGAGAATCAATTGCTGATGTCATAATTGGATATGCACAGAAATGTCCAATCAAATCCCGGAAAAGGGCAAAACGAGAAAATTTATTGTTCTTGTTAAAAAAAAAGAGGGAGAAACCCTAGCAACATTACATTAATGTTCAAGACATTACATTAATGTTTCAGCTATTTTTCTTGCTATTTTTGCAAAATTCGAAAAATCAAAGCAAATTCTTGATTAAAGAGTCTTGGGGCTCGAACTGCTCGCTCAGCTTCTCCACCTGTTCCACTTCTTGCTTCAATTGCTCGCACCTGGCATTCATCTCATGATACAGCTTCAGAGCTTCATCAACCCTTTGCTTCTGCTGTTCCACCTTTTGCATCTCAGCTGCGAGATTCTGGTGACCGAGTTTCAAAGTTACAGCCGCGCGAATCAGCGTGACTCTGTCCTTAAGAAACTTAAAGCCCATTCTGCCTTGGACTTTGGTCATGAGGTTTTGGCACATGCCACATAGCAATTCAGCACTCTGGACCGAAATGGTCGCAGGCGTAGCCGCAGACAGCTGCTCCAGTATCCAGATGGCTTCAGTGAGGAACAGCCTCCTGTCAAAAGGCCCGATCTCCAGAGATCTCACAAACGAGCGAGGGTACCTGAGACGCATTCGAACCACCCAGTCTACATCGGTTTGCTTCAAACCTGAGGAGACGTCAAAGATAAGTTATGATGTCAAAACTCGCAAGCGAATAATGCGACGTGCGAACAGTAAAGCTCTACTTACCAGTTCCTTCCAGAATCTCATGAAGAGAAGGAATGACGGCTGCCGGGTTGTTCAAAGATTGCCCTCGCTCCACAGCTCTCCTATCGGCTGCGAGCTCCAATCTCTCGTAGTCAGGAGGAAGAGTGTAGGCCGCACCAGCTGCGACTGCATTCCAAACCTGCGAGCCCCAAATGCTCCACGCAGGAATAGGTGCCTCGGGCTCAGTCGTCGCCGGAGGTGAAGGGACAGCCGAAGTCGCTTGGCGAGGGACGCTCTCAGATGCGAAAGCATTAGCAGCACTTGTCCTCACTTCCTCAACACTAGCATGGACATCTTCATCCATCAACACAGTGTCAGCTCCAGCATCGTCGGAAAGCTCGATGATATCCTCACGAGGCTCACCCGTGCGGTCAGCAGCTGCGACGGGCTTCTCGGTACGGGAGCTCGGAATTGGAACATAGGACGCAGAAGGCTGACTTCTCTGTTCCAGCTCAGGTTCCTCAGCGTGACCTGCGACATTAAATGCGATGATATGAGGTAACTTGCGCTATAAGTTATTTTGCTATCTTTACTAAAGCTAAATAATAAGCACCTCCACGCGAAGGTGGGATTGAGGTATCTTCATCATACACTAAGGACGTGGAACCATGCCCTATCAGTGTGTCCTCACTAAGCAAGTCTGTAAGAGGAGCGTGACCTGGGATGCGAATAAACCAGTCATGATTTTGCCTCAAGTTGCTAGAGCCTAGTACATGCGTGTCACTCAAATAATTACCTGAAGGTTCTCCGCATTTGTCTACTAACCAACGGCGAATGTCAGCCTTTGACACGCCATGCTTTAACGCACCCACAATAACATCTCTATAAGTTACTGCGAGATTGAAGATCTCACCTTTATCGCCGCCTGCGATTTCCTCAAAATCCGCTTGGACTTGCTCCAAGGCTGCTGCATCCTCTCCAAGAACCTCATCTTCCTCCTCCGCATGAGGAGCTACTTCTTCGGGAAGCTCGTCTTCCTCGACAGTTGGACGCGCTAAGTCATCAACATGCCGCTCTTCGAGGCTCCGCTGCTTCACACGCTCAAGCTCCTCTTCTTCCCGACGCCTTCTTCTCTCAGCAGCCTCCGCGGCTGTCTTCCGGGACTCAGCAAGAACGTCCTCGCTTATGGGCTCATCTGAAATGCCAGAATGGGCATCTCTCTTTTGTCTTTTGGCCGCGAGGCCACCAGCGGTCTCATCATCATCTGCGAATACACGAATGGTTTAAAGAAAAGAAGTGCAAAGAAGTTACGATGACAAGGAAGGAAACGCGACGGAGTTACCTCCTGATTCTTCCTCATGCATTACAACTGTTGCTTCTTCTTCTTCATCACTTGCCGGGGGCTCCTGCCTCTCTTCCTCTCCCTCTTGATCGAAGGGAACGAAAGACTCAATTGCGAGCTCTTTCCGCACTTTGCTGGGCATGCGACCTTTGCCTTTGTCCTTGATAGAAAGGGACCTCACTGGAGGAGAAGCTGGAGCGCTTCTAGGGGAAGAAATCGTAATTCCCTTTTGCCTAGGTCTCTTCACTCTTGGCGCCGCAGTCGCTAGAGGAGACGGGTCATCTCCGGGAGGAGACGAAGCCGGAGGATTGTCTATCAGCGAGTCAGCAAAAACATTCATGACTGCGCGAACCTTTGTTTCAACCTCAGCGTCCATCCTCCATGAAAGCCGGAACGGCTGCTTTTGTCTTCTGGTGGCAACAATAGTGTTGACCAGTGACTTGGAGCGATCACCAGCTGCGAATCTCCGCACATGACACTACAACAGTACAGAATAATAGTGTCAGCACAAGGAAATCGAGAAAACTTAACACATGCGAAGAAATTGCTTACCTCAGCAAAAGCCTTGCTGTATCTGACGACTTGCGCGTCGCCCTTCTTGATTGCGGCGACCTGCTCCTTCAGAATGAAATCAGGGCACAAATGGTTCTCACGGTCCCACAGTGAGTAGCAACCATACTCAGACTCGCTCAGACTGCAAGTGGGGCGAAACGGAAAAGAATTTCTTTTGATCAAGGGAGCTTTACCCGGCTGCGCGGCCGACTCTGTCTCGATCCTCGTTCGCTGGGCAACCCAGTATGCGAGCCAGTTCTGGGAACAACCACCCTCGCGGGTTCCCGCAGGCTGCTCAAAAGGAAGATTGTTCATGAAAACCGTCTCGCACTCCTTTGTTAGCAAGCGCTTGTAGCATCCTCTGACAATGGACTGGGGCCAGATTGATGGGGCCACCGCATCAAAACCAAACTGAGGAGAAACTCTAGTGGGGTCAACGTCCACGGTGATCTTCTCATACCTCGGCGCGAGCTCACGAATATGCTCTGCGAGGGCAGGAAGGGAACCTCGCAGACACCAGCAAAAGAACTCGCGGTAGCGCTCATGGAAATGAGGTCCCCTTTCAAAGAGAAGCTCTTTTGAAAAGACCATGCCTTTAGAGGGGTACAGCTTTGGAAACCATCTCACATTCTCAATACGCGTGGCATAGGGCCTGGCAGTAAACTCCTTCCGTTTGTCGCATATCGAACTCCAAACGCACTTGGTGTTGCCTGTTCCGAACCATCTCGCAGCTCTTCCGCTGTTGCGCGCTTCTGTCTCGCCTGGGGGACACCACTTATCAAGTTGGAGAGCAGTTGGGGCATAAGACGGCCAGCGCTCGAAAACCCACATTGTCAAAAAGGAAATATTGACAAAAGTCAGCACATCGAGGCGGCCACGCGACTCCCTCATAGCCAGAACCAGCTGATCAAGCCTATAGTACAGCGTGCCCAAAACCAAGGGTCCGAGTGCGACTCTCTGGCCAAGAACGAGCCTCACGGCAAGCGGCAACACATGGTAGAAGACTCCATCATGGGGGTGACCATCAATCAGATACCTTGACAGCCAGGCACAGAGAAAAGCACAAAGGGTCAAATGGTAGCCCTTGCCCTCTACGTAATTCTCGGCCTCCGGGTCCTCGTTCAGAAGCTTCTTAGTAATGCTGCTGTTCGCATAGTCTCGGAAGAAGTACTGCAACCATTTGTTCTAGGTATTCTTCGCAGACGTATCGACCAACTGCCAATTCGGAAGAGGCTTCGTAGTAGTCCACCGAGTGGAAATTTTCTTCACCTCTGCTAGGCATTCCTCCATCTGCGTGTACAAGGCAATCTCCGCGGATGTCCTCCAGGGACTCAGAGGGTCCACCTCGCCCATGGGAGAAAGCTCGTACAGCATTTGAACGTCCTCGAGTGTCGGGGCAGCCTCGAACTCAACAAAATGGAACGTATGAGTCGCGGGTGAGTAACGGGACAGAAGGTCTAGAAGCATGGACTGATCCAACTTCACGGCAGCACCCTTCATAGCATGGATAGCAAAGTATACGCCGGCTTCATTAAGAGTCTCGGCGTGATGATCCAACACGTGGTCAATCCACTCATCCATATAGTCCAATTTTTGGACGAACGCCTGAGTAGAAATCGCAGTATATGGGAAGTGCCCGTTTTCGATCCCCAATCGAACTACATCCTCGGAACCAACCCACTCGAGCAGGGCTGAGTTAACTGGGCGAGTCAACGTCAGCAATCGCTCAACTGGAACAGGATCAGGCATCCTCTTCGCCTTTACCCTCGCATGGTAGAAATCTTTGCCGCCTAAAAAGGGGGCTTTTCGCCACAAGGCCTGCGGAAGGTCGGGTATCTCTTCATCTTCCTTGACGGGTCTGGTTACTCTTGTCTTGGCCATTCCTGCGAAAGAGAAAAAAAAAAGGGGGAGAAATACCACACTTCAGTTTGAATTTTGGGATTCAAGATCTATGCAAAGGAAGACGAGCAGTTCAGAAATTGGGGAGTTGCAAGATCCAATATTGTTGAAAGATTAAAACGAAGCGGGTTCAAAGATCAAAGCCTCTTCACAAATTTCATGGGTTTACAGATTCAACGCAGTTCAAGGCAAACACTGGTATTTTAAATCAAAAGTAAACGAGGCCAACCTTGTTTTCTTGAATCCTGCTTGGATATGCACAATTGAAGAATACGATTTGCAGTTCTGAACTGGTGATTGATTATCTGGATCTGCTCTCGAAGATCTCCGGGTACCATTCACTTTAAGAGAAAGAAGTGATGCTTTGCAATAATGGGGGATACAAGGTATTTATCCAAAAACAATGAAGGGTTGCGTCCTTTCGATAGTCGAATCGCAACCGTCATCGTCGAATCGCGCAATCACAGACAAGCTGACGTCACGCCTAAAACCCTAAAGGTCAGACGGCATGACTCTAGGGGTTTTAGGTCATAATGACACGCACGGGGGCTGAACTTACCCGTATTTGAATTGGTGCGTGGCGGCGACGCGTATGTTGGTTTCCGCGCATGGAAGTCTATACGGCTATGAGTCTTCACGCGCAGAAAGGGGGCTAATGTAGATACTGCTTTCTGACATGACAGATCTTGGCCACGTGGCAGCCATCCAGCACACCATATTGTGCTCCATACACACTGGATCACCAGCCGAGCTGATCCATGTGGGGGCTGCGAGACAGAGCCCTCGCATACCACTGCACGGGACTTGTAGGGACTTAGTGGTTTGGAGGCTAGAGTAAGCCCTGTCGCGTGCGAGTCAAGCCCGCACGCGACCTTTAGTAACTGTTTTGAGAGATCTATGGCACGAGCTCCCTAGACCCGGTCAATCCGGTCAAACCCGGTCAACCTCGTAACGGTTCCGGTATTCGCGCACCACGTGCTATAACGGTTCCTATATACTCGGACGAACGTGCCGTTATGGTTAAGCTAATTAAGCCGCCATTAATGGGCGCATTAACCACACTACAACGGTCACGTTCTCCAGTATATATAGATCGTCAACCTTTCCATACAAGGGAGAACACACTGCCATACGCGGAAGCTCTGCCAAACCTCTGTCTCTCTCTCAGACATTGCTACTGACTTACTCTCTCCCTACACACACCCCTACTCTTCCTGTGCGATCCTTGATCCACTACACACGGTGCACACGGAGGTCTCCCTGCCGGAATCTCTTGTGCACAGCTATGAAGATGGGGGGTTTTCAAGGTTCATCCCTGAAACTATGAGGCGATGTACTCTTTTCCTTTGCTGAGGTTTTTATCCCACTGAGTTTTTTCTAGCAAGGTTTTTAATGAGGCACGCAGCCAGATGTGAATTCCTGGAGAATGTCATCATCAATGAAAGTCAGCAAAGAATCTAGAAGATTCATTACGACAAGGAGAATGTTTATTTAGGTCTGTACTCTTTTTCCTTAGACAAGTTTTTGTCCCACTGGGTTTTACTTGGTAAGGTTTTAACGAGGCAGACGATACAAGTTTCCAAGCACCGATGTACTCTTTTTTACTTCCTCAGAGATTTTGTCCCGCTGGATTTTTCTTGACAAGGTTTTAACGAGGCATCCTTACGGTGAATATTCAAGGGGGAGTGTTATGTAATATTAGGCTAGTTTATTGGTGAATATCCACCACATGTTGTAAGCCCATTGTAAATTGTTATTAGCCCATTAGCCCACCCTAATGCCTATATAAAGAGGCTTAGGGTTGGAGAATAATACACATCTCAATACTACTTTCCCTACATCTTGTCTCTCTTTATTTCTCATCTCTCGTCTTCTCTAAATTCACAACATTTGCATAATTGTAATGGATACAATTTTTCGGACGGAATAATTCCAAGGGCAGACATATGCATTTTGTAAGAGTTCAGTAAATTTTGTAAAATAACAACCAGACTCTATTCATCTCTCTTTCTTCGATTCTCGACCGCCCAGCCACCGCCGTCGGCCACGGAAGTCGGCCAATTTCACCCTCCGTTCATCCCCACCCCAATTGACGACCTCCTTTCCAAAACCCAACCACCGCAGCCCCAACCGCCATAATTTCGGCATAGTCACGATCCAAATCAAACGTCAACGAACACGAGCATCCTCGGCAAAGCTCCGGCTGCCACTGATTCCGGTCAATTATGGGTACTTGACTGCAACAATTTGAAAGAACGAAGTACCATAAATGCTACATTTGAAACTATAAGTAACGAAATCCACACGAAAGTCAAACAATGGGTATCACGGATGAAATTTCGCCAAAAATAAATATCAGTTTGTAATGTACCGTAAACACATGGACTTATAGAGGGCAGGTCAGTCATTTAGACACCCGGACCCAGTGTATAAATACGGCATCTCCTTACCCTGTTCCTCAATTTTCCCGCCATTTTGCTATTTCCGCTTCTCCAGTACTCCCTCCCTAGTCTGCGAAACCCTAAATCGCCATGGAAGAGCAAATCAAAGCAGAGTTCAACAAGAGCGGCTTCACCCTCAAGGAAGAGGACGAAATCTTGAAAAAATGTGAGAAACCCTCGTCCCGTTGCCCTTTGATTTGCTCCGAATCCGTCGAATCTGACTCTCAACTTTTTGTTGTTGTTTACCTACAGGTCTGACTTTCTGTATTCAGTACAAGCTCACTCCTTCCGACCTCGTTCTCAGATGGGACGCTTTCTCCCTCCCCATGTATGTCTGTATTTTCTCCAGAATCCCAAGTTTAATTGCTAAATCACAAGCTAAAAACCCTATTCGATTTCGAGTAAAATAAGAGATTTTTATGCCTTCGGTCTTTCTATGGTGTATTTTCAATCTATTTGGCTGTAAATTGAACTAGGGGCATGATTTGGGTTTGAATTTCTGTTAGTTCAAATGGAGGTATGCATATATGATACAGTAATGACACGTTTGGTTTTCCGGACTATCCGGATTGGACTGGACTGAACTAAATTTTTAGGATTGGATTGGCTGAGCTATAATTAATAATGTGTTTGGTTTCGTGCAGTATTAATTCACCATTTATATATAAATAGTCCGATCCAGCTAATACCCTCATGTGAGAGGGGACTAATTTGGGGTAGTAAACACCAACTTTTCACTATATAGTACCGGTATTAAAATTAGCCGAGAACAACCAAACACATTATTGTTAACTAATACCTGGACTATATTAAGTCCATTCCCAACTAATACCGCTAATCCTAAAGAACCAAATGTACCCTAAGTTCAAATGGAGGTATGCATATATGATACAATAAGGGATAAGTTATGCTGAGCTTTTATTTTGCCGCAGGGACCTTGGAATGACAGTGGAGAATGCTCACATGGATGCCTTCTTGTTGCACCTCCAAAATGAGCAGAAGGAAGCAATTATCAAAGAAGAGTCTGGCATGCACTTGTACTCTCATGATGTCACAATGTGAGGATCTTTTATGTTTGACATTGTTGTGTTAGTTTCGTAATTTGTCGAATGTCTTATCAGATATTATGCCTGGAATTTTCGTGCCTGACATTGCAGTTTATGTTCTTCCTTTGACATAGGTTGATATAATGTTTTGCCATATTCTCTCATCCAACACACACAGACAAAGCCCACTATTTTCAGAGACTTTCTTGGTCATTTTGATTCTAAAAGAAGTTTAATGCAGGATATTGGATGATGAACCCGAAGACAGTAGACGCACTCCGGCGAAAACTATGCCATTCTATAATGAGCCGTTTGACTCAGCCGGAAAATCAAATGGATGGACTTCTGCATCTGGGAAGCCACCAGTTTCTGTGACTCCATTTGGGCAACGGAAGTCTAAATTTGTGGTACACTCAACTCTGAATACCCTGCCTGTGATGGATAATATAAAGATAGAGCAGGATCAAGAGATGTCTGAAGATGATTTTATAAGGACGGTGCAGCCTAGCTCAAGATGCTCCTTGGTTATAGATAGCTCTAAGCCCGAACCGGGTTGCAGGTTTATGTATGATAAGATCGAAAATAAGGTATTTTGGATTCTCAAAGTTGATAGCTATATTTCGAGTGAGCTATTAATGTTTTTTTTCTTCGTGATCTAGTGTGATGTGCTTGAAAACCGCATCCTAAAGTATGGTGAAACTCTTGTTGCTTCTGGGCTATGTGAAGAACTAGTAGACCCGACAATTGCTTCACAGGTATGCATGGTCTCTTGGCCTTCCCGAAATCAATGCTCATTCTTCTGACTTGTCAAACGAAAGAAAGAAAAACAACGTATAGAAGGAAGTGGAGAAAATAATTAAGGCTGTGAAGTGTATTCTCCAATATTTCCCTAAAGTTGACATGTTTTGCTTAATTTATTTCACAACTCATACCAATGAAGAGGAAACATTAAATTTCTTTTTTGTTTTGATGTTTGTCTGTGACACGGTCGTTGTTGTTAAGGAAATGCATATGGAGACTCGTAAATGTGAATTATACGTTTTTATTTATTTAGGACCATTGATGTATTGCCGTCTTATATACATGTGTATTCCTCTCCATAT
Organism: Linanthus parryae; assembly: GCA_023055425.1. Classification (NCBI taxonomy): domain Eukaryota; kingdom Viridiplantae; phylum Streptophyta; class Magnoliopsida; order Ericales; family Polemoniaceae; genus Linanthus; species Linanthus parryae. The sequence goes on from JALGPY010000002.1 coordinate 72,826,179, forward strand.
GGAAACATAATATTTTCTTCTTCTTTAAGTAATATACTTAATGTACATTACTGATCTTATGACAATTTTTTTGTATCAGAAAAGTGTATTTGCAGTTGGCATGATCTGCTGTGAGGACGATGGTCGATTAAAAGAGAAGCCTATCTTGCTGCAGAGCAGGTATGGAACATTGTTCTCCCCTTCAGTTCATCCTAGGCATTCGTGCTTTTGTTTCTTTGTGATTTCTTCTTCTTCTTCCTTTGGCACCAAACTTTAAGAGGAAAGTTCCATTATAAGAAGTTGTGTCCAGATGTCATCGAGGAAACTTCTCACAATATCCTTTCCTATGGTTTCACACAATTGATATATTGTCAAATGATCTGGTTGGCTTACCTAGTTCATCAGTTGTTTTACTGAGTGGAAGCCAATGTCAATTTTACTTCAAGTTGGATTCAGTTTTACATGAATTAGACAAGTTTTACACATAGCATGCGACTAGAATATAGAACGAAGGCAACTGCTCTTCTTTCAGTTCTTTTTTGTTCCTGATACATTTTTCTAGTTAAGTATGGATACGATCACTTGAAGTTTGTTTTCTCAGTGTCGAGCATTCTGGAGGACAACGTGTGCGTCTCGACTTACAACAGTTGAGCCACTTTTCCATTTTTCCTGGGCAGGTGAAGAAACAAAATCTCTCTGCATACATTTAAAATACTTACTATGCATATAACATGATTTAAGATGTTTGCAAATTATTATAGATTGTAGGTATACAAGGGCAGAATCCCAGTGGACATTGTTTTATTGCGTCAAAGATTATCGATTCCATGCCTCTGGTGGTTTCATCTGATGAAAATCTACACCCTTCAAAGAAACAAGTTGTTGAGTCAACTGATCCTTCACATGCACGGGCAGAATTGTCACTGGTACGTAATTTTGTTCACCGTAACGACCAAATGCTTTCTGGTTTCTTATTATGACAAGTAATTCCCACTTATTTATTGCTCAACTATACAACTTAACCTGGTAGAAATGAAATGGTGTTGAGATTATCTGACTTATCAAAATGAAATATTAGATAGCCTGACAGGATAAATATAATTTTCTATCCGACTGAGGTTATATTCTAGGGCATAGGTTCTCATTTCGAATTGCACATACTCGACAGGGTCACATTCACATAACACAATTTTTTTAGCAGTATCGGACACGTTAACTGTGGCTGGTTGTTGGAATGTAGAGCGCAATAGTAGGTCCCCTGTGAAACCTCTCCGATTATCTTCATACCTTTCGATTATTTACTAGTTTCATTTTCTGTGGAAATGTTGAACAGATCATCGCCGCAGGCCCTTTTACCACAACAGACAACTTATTGTTTGAGCCACTAACTGAGTTGCTGGCATATGCACGCAGGAAGCAGCCCCAGTTGCTTTTATTGGTTAGTTTAGCCATTCATTCTTTTTCGTTGCAGAGTATTTCTAGGAGACATTGTACTTTTTTGACTTGCCTAGTTTTGTTGGCAGCTTGGACCATTTATTGATTCTGAACACCCAGAGATAAAGAAGGGATATTTGGAGAGGACATTTGAAGAAATGTTTCGTATTGAGATACTTGGAAGGGTATACTCTCTAAAAGTGCCGCATTCTAGTCGGATTTCTTCTAATTCATTATTCATCAATTCTCAATTGTGCAGCTTCAAGATTACGTAGAGTACATGGGCTCTGCTGCACGCGTAATTCTGGTTCCTTCCATTCGAGATGCAAGTCATGACTTTGTTTTCCCTCAGGTAAATTGATTGCATAGACCATTGTTCGCTCAACTTAATTTAAGTAGGATAGAGATAGAATATAAGTACCAATTTATGTTTTAACCTGGTTAAGTTTTCATTCTACAGCCTCCTTTCGAAATTGACAGTTCCGATCTTGAGAATCAGGTATGCATGGCCAAGCCGTATAAGTTATCCATCTTAGCTGGTTGCTAATTTTCTGATCATCTTTCATGAATCTGAATAAACTAACTTTTGTTGCCAGATAACCTGTCTTACAAATCCTGGAATTTTCAGTGCAAATAAGGTAAGACAGAATTACATTCTTGAATTGTTATACATGAGACCATATATAAGATTAAGAACACTGGTTATGTTATCTTTTTTGTTCTAAAACATAAATTTGCTATGATAGTTTTAAGCATTCTACTGCCCCCGGACCCTAGATTTACCAACTTGTAAATTTTACCAACTTGTAAATATTAAACTTCTGTCACCAACTTCAGTATAACTTGGTGAAGCAACAACTGATCCTGTTGGACCACATCACAATGGACCAAGCTGTTACTGGCGTGCATAGACACATGCTTTATTTTATAACGTTTCTCATTCTCTCAATAGATAATCATTCTATTTCCACCGCCTAAATTGCAATATAGCTGTATCGTGCTATCTGGATCAGCTCACCAGTTCACTCGTTGATTGCTTATGTTGTTATAGTTTTTAGAACAATTGACACCTAAGTATCATGCAGTTTCACATTACTGACATTTTGGTGCACGCAGATTTAAAATTGACACTTAACTATCATGCAGTTAGACATTACTGACACTTTTGTGCACCCAGATTCAAAATTGGCACTTAAGTGCACGCAATATGCAAATTACCGACAACCCGCTCCAATTTCGATGACGATTCATTATGTCATTTGATTTTCAAAGTGACAGTCGTCATCGAAATTAGAGCGGGATGTCAGTAATTTGCGTACTGCATGCACTTGAGTGTTAACTTTGAAACTGTTTGTAGCAAAGTGTTAGTAATATCTAACTGCATGATAGTTAAGTGTCAATTTTAATACTGTGTGCACCAAAATGTCAGTATTGTCAAACTGCAAGGTAGTTAAGTGTCAATTGTTCTATTTTTTTACATCAAAGCTACAATGAGGTTATTTGGCAAGCCTAGTGTATTAGATTTTGAGGGTGGTGCTAAAAATGCTGTAAATGGATTGGCACTCCTCATACCCTATGTAATTGGCATGGACACGTGGATTGTCAAAACCTTCAGCTCTGTTAGTTTTCCGTAACCAACTCCATTTAAGACATCGGATATTTATTATACTTGCAATCTAAAGACAAAAACTCCCTACTACCTTGTGTAAAGTAAGAGGGCAACCCAGTGATGATTGTAAGCTGACATGATAGCCTCAAGTGTTTGGTCACTATTGATGTCTGTTTTTTTCCTGACTGAGTTTAAGTTTGGCATTCAAAATTTTGAATTTCCAGGTGAAGATAGCGTGTTGCACCGCGGATATTCTCAAACAGCTTAGTGGGGAGGAGATCTCACGGAATCCTCAAGGAGGATCCAAACAACGCATGAACAGGCTTGCAAGCCACTTGATTAGCCAGCGCAGGCATGTTTCAAGATATTATCTTTCTGAAGTCTATGATAGATGTTAAATCACTTCTAAACTGTCTGAATTATGAGCTCTTACCCTATCTTTTGCCTTTTGGAACTTGAAAAACAGCTTCTACCCGCTGTATCCACCTGCGGAGAGTATACCTCTGGACTTTTCACTAGCACCAGAAGCTCTTCAGATGTCAACAGTTCCAGACATTCTTATTCTATCCTCGGACTTGACAAATTTCGTTAAGGTATACGATACCACCTCTATCTTCTGTCTTCCACACCACACCCAAAGAGCATCTCTAAGTAGTAGGGAAATCCAGCAGATCTTATACGCAATGTAAATCTTCTACATTCTTAATGCTTATCAGGTGCTGTCTCTCGGCGAAGAAAAAGAAGGTGAAGAGCAAGTAAAGTGCATTTGTGTTAACCCAGGAAGACTGGCTAGGGGTGAGGGAGCTGGTTTCTTTGCGGAGCTTAACTACCGTGGGAATCCCAATTCATCGCAAGCTTCAGTTCTGAGCATATAGATATCAGTAAATTATTCCTCTCCTAATTCAGCAAATACCTTCCGGATCATTCCAATATCACAGCGAGGCTCTTCCGAATTTCTCAGCCAATTGCTTATTCAGTGCTTATTGTGAATATATAGTACTCAGGTAGAGTGTTGCTGAATAAACCCCTTTTCCAATGTTGTATGTGCCAGTTAGTTAGAAGTTTCAGTTTGGAGATCTTTGTTTCATAATTTATATTTCTTTAAACTCTAATTCCAGTGCTATTACAATTTAATTTTTGTTGAGAAAATGTACTCACTGTCTTTGATTTCGGCTGCTCGAACCAACCAAGTTGGATTGACAATTGGTCCAGAGGAGTTTTCATACATTCTCTTCAGCTCTTAGTATTTCAGAACCTAATTGGTGGCTTTTACCAGAGCTGGTGTGCTCAAGGGTTCGATGGGAGTCTAACAATTTTCCTGATACTAAAAGCTCATCTAGTCGAACTTTGGTGTAGCTTTCCGTAGTTAGTTGCAGGAATGTGTGTGCGGTGTTTCATTTGCTCTGCTTTTCCCTTTTGCACTTAACTGACGATGTGATGTTCTTTTGAAAAAAAATATGCTGTATCAACCACAATTTTTCTGTTTTTCTCTTTTATGCTATGCAATTTTTGTGGTTCACCAATGGGACTTGGGGCAATGGTGCTCTTCAAAGCAGTGGCCGACCCAGGAAATCAAGTCAGCCGGGGCAAAAAATAATGACTGGGAGAGGACTCGAACACAGGTTGTAAACTTTTGTAAACATTGCAACTAACCGCTCAGGCAAGTAGTTTTGAAATTCATTGGGGGGGGGGGGGGGGGGGGGGGGGGGGGCAAAATTGTATATATCTTAACAATTAGTCATAAAAAATCTAAAAAATTATGGGTACTAGTAGAAAATTTTAAATTTCAGGGGGGGGGGGGGGGGGGGGGCACAAGTCTGAAGTATGCAAATTTTGTGGTTGTTCAGAGCAGAGCCAGGTCAGCAGCTCCTAGAGCAACGGATAATCTCTCCTATCAAAGGGTATCAAACTGAAGCGCTTATATTTGCTGAGTACAAAATTGGGTAAATTGAGAATGAAGATAATGACAACAAATCGGAGGATCAATTCTCTTGATGGATCTCAATCTTGTGGGCTATCTGGAAAACTCCTAATAGCTTTAGCTTTGCATTCGGGAATGAACTAGTCTCCGTTGATAAGATCCTGGGCCTGGCGAGCAGTATCTTGCCAACCTCGATCTCTTCTGGGGTTTTAAAGGAGGCTTTCTAAAATAGCAGCACTTATCAAGATGTGGGAGAAAGGTCAACCTCTTGAATTCTTTGCTGGGGAGTTCTCTATCTTATCAGTCCTAGATAGTGCTCTCTCAAAGTGGATGGGGCGTGGAAGGCTGCTCTGCCTATTGGGGGAAATATTTGTGGCACTTAGCGACTCGGATGACAGTTAAAATGTGCTTTCTGACACTCCTTGGACCAGTCTTGAGTTACATATGTGCCTAATTTACTTTTTGCTCTTTTTTATAAATTCATAGGAGCGAGGTTACTGAGGAGGCGCACGTCCTTGCCAGCTCAAGCTCTACTGAAGGGGCTACTGTTGAGGTTAGGAGCCACACGTCCTTGCCAACTCAAGCTATAGTGAGGGGCTACTATTGAGTTCTAGGAGGCGCTCGTCCTTGCCAGCTCAAGCTCTACTGAGGGGGGCTACTGTTGAGGTCTAGGAGGCGCACCTCATTTCTACGGGGGGGGGGGGGGGGGGGGGGGGGGGGGGGTTGATACTGTTAGGGTGCGCGCAATGTCATGGTGTGTTGTTAGGGTGCGCAATGTCATGGTGTGTACTTGCGTATTACCTCTGTTTCTCCTGAATCTTTTCAGTTGACTTTTTGGCGGTCAGTTTGACCGATTGTTTTGCTAACCAAATCAGCGGTCAAACTGGCCCGGTGAACGGAGGTAGTATTTCATGTTGGCTGTCTGAGGAATCCTTTGTACTGGCTCTCTGTTTCATCTTAACAAAGTTCTTGATCCATTAACCAAAAAGCAAAAAGTAAAAGATAACAGGTACTTGTAGCATTTACCTTGATAGTGATTCTCGGTGTTGTAGTGTGGCTGCACCAGTAAGTTTCTAGCAACACGAGAACCATGAAAAGTGTTTTTAACTGGAGATAGTTGCTTGGGCATATAAACTAAAAACGCGACTGTCAGGTGCAAGATAACCAACTTGCGATCCATTTTGTTTCTTCACAAAACGGATCCCGCTGTTCGGAGCAACAAATGCTCTACCTTACCAAACAAAGCTCTTCAAGAAACAAATTTATATAGTAGTTTTCATGAAAATAGGTGGCCATACAATTCTTCTTCGGTCTGATTAACAAGCATGCTTGCTTATTGAAACTCCTATCTGAACTCTCACAACATTTCCTTTACTTACTCTACCACTACCGAAATGTAAAACTCCAAATAACCTCACTAGTTTTCTGGCAATAACTCAGGCTAGCTGCGTTCCTACTCATCTGAGCTGGAAAGCTAAATGTTACATCAACAGGCTGGAAACCGGCCTTTTTACATCACCATTCCTCCATCGATTGTGAGAACCTGCGTAACCACAATTCTTATTGAGCAACACTCCCGAAAGCGTGAAAAATGACTGGTTATTACTAAACACCTACACAGACTCCAGTTGTACTCGTGAAACAAGGTTCGAGTTAGAATAGATGTTCTAAGTTTTCTAGCTCAGATTGCTTGTAAACTGTTTCTTGCAGAAAAGCCACATGTCATCATGTAAGGAAGATATGAGTATATGACGTGATGTGTCACGTATTACCTGTCCTGTGATGTAACTAGCAGCAGGATTGAGGGCCAAAAATTCGACCAGCCCAGCAACTTCTTCTGGTCTACCATACCGTCCTGAAAAGAAGAAGCAAAATTCATTATCAGACTCAGCCATGTACTTCAACAAATTTACATTTACAAAAGGTGATGTGGTTTGGCAATCTTATGTTAGCTATATAGTACAGGTGTAGTCAGATCAGTTAAACAGCAGGATTCCAAATGTAATGCAGCCGACTGCGTAAGCAGTAAAAGCTTGGTAAGAAAGAAAGCTTCACCAAAGTCGGATTGAACAGTAATTATATGACATCCCAATTCCAATAGCAGAAATGTATGCACATACTAAAAAAAAAGGTACGAGAGCCAAAGAGGCTTTCATATTAGTTCAAACAAAAGCCAGAACGAAGTTGTGAGTTGAGGTAACAGAAAGTGACTCGTGATGTTTGGAGATTGAGTTCAGATAACAAAATTTGGATGTTTCTATCCTTCTTACCTAGGGGTATGGCTTCCAAGATTTTCTTCTCGAAATCGTCTCCGAGCTTGGCAGTCATATCAGAGGCAATGAACCCTGGAGCAACGGCATTGACCTATTGAATGTAGAACCTTAGTCTCAAACTAAATGAATTCCCATTGTATCAGTTGGAGCTGCATCTTGGCCGCACCCAATTCCAAATATGTACACAAGTAATTCTGTTGAACTCACATTGATATTCCTGCTCGAGTATTCCTTTGCCACAGATTTTGTCAAGCCAATTACCCCCGCTTTCGCAGCACTATAGTTGGCTTGCCCAACATTACCAATAAGACCAACCACAGATGTTATGTTGATTATCCTTCCCTGAAACACACATTACTAATATGAGAGATCCATAAACCCATTAAAGCAGTTGGACATATATGTACCTATATTGTCCTTGTCTGATACTCCATACAAAAATAATACCTACGGCGCCCACTTGTGGCCACCCCCATGGACTTGCAGAAGCGAAATAGTACACATCAATATATGGCAGTATACAGGGAAGAAGTAGTTACCTTTTTCTTTTTCATCATAATTTTGGCTGCAGCCTGCAAAGTATATGTTGGGTTAGATAAACAAATAAGAAAATTGCATCTGAAATGTTTATGTTTATGTAAGCTGTAAATCTTCCAACCTGTGTGCAAAGGAAGACACCAGTGAGATTCAGATCAATAACATCCTGCCACTGAGCTTTCTTCATTCTCATTAATAATCCATCTTTTGTAATACCTGAAACACACGAGGATCAGTTAATGGAATGAATTTGAAACAGATGAAGACATAACCATGACTGTCTCTGAGCCTCTGACGAACCTGCATTGTTTACCAATACATCAACAGTCCCCCATGCATCAACGGTCTGAATGGAATAGAGTCATTACGCAAACCAATTATTAGAAAGTTGTAGCTTTTGCTTAGAACCAAAACAATTACAGGGGAGAACTGGTGCTCACTGTTTTTATCATTGCCTCTACATCTGCTTCTTTCGAAACATCTCCCCCAAAAGTAATGGCCTGGCCACCGTATGTCTCAATCTAGAAGGTAGTAACACAGAACCCATCAATAATTTCCTTTCAGAAGAATTGCAGAACAAGTTACGAGATAAGGGGGAACTTGCAAGTGATTAGCTCATTATCAGGAGTTGCTAGAGATGGCAACGGGTCGGATTCGGATCGGATCAGGCCCTTCCCGATCCAGATCCGACTAGGAGAAATGAGATCCAGATCCGATCCAGATCCGTTCGGATCATCACCGGATTCGGATCAGATCGGATCGGGTTTCATTCAGCTGATCCAAATCCGATCCGCAGATCCATATAGTACGTGGTCAGATCGAATTCGGATCGGATCCGACTAAAGTTTGCAATAAAATAGAAAAAAATAACATAAAAAATAAACACTATTTCAAATGCTAAGGCATGTTCGTAAGTTATGAAGCCTAAAAACCATAAGAAATAGCTTCTTATGTTGGAGTTACTATAGTAGTTTTCTTCTAAGTGTAGGTAGGGAGGTAATAGGCGTATATTTGTAAAGCACACATATACGTCGGATCGGATCGGGTCGGAACCCGGTGGATCTGCCCTCAGATCCAAATCCAGATCCAAATCCGTTCGGGTCTGGCTTTCCGGATCCAAATCCGATCCATTTTCAATTGGATCGGATTCGGATCCGATCCATTCGGCTCGAATCGCTCGGATCTCAGATCGGATCGGACCATATTGCCATCCCCTAGGAGTTGCTTTGACATAACAACCTTAGCTTATGCAGATGTCACAATAGCAATTGATCATATTAGAAGAGAGTAGAACTCATAAACTATGAAACCATAGTTCACTCCATCTTAAAAGACTAGTAACTCTGTTACTTCCAGAAAAGCAAAATTTTAGAAGACATTTGATGTTTTTACTCTATAGGAGTGTTGACCATTTATTTATACCAAGAAACCAACGTCAAGTTCTGAATATTATGTCAAAAATTTGTGACCCTGGAAAATATTATGTAAGAAGCATACTTTCAAGATTTGAACATTCAGTATCAAAATAGCAGTACCCTTGTCGCACTGAAACATCTACAACAGTGATGAATGTTTGCTTAACAATGGGGTGAAGAGATTACTGTTTTGAGCAGAAAATGAGAAAGATTACTAACCTCTTTACAAACTTCCTCGGCCTCCTTTGATGATCTTGCATAATTGACGAGAACCTATTTAGCCAGTGAATACTCAACTATTAGGAGTTGTGTAATGTAAAACTGTCAGACAACTCAGTATGCCACAGGTTAAGTGAGTTAAACAGGATTCAAGCAAATCAGACAGACTCGAACTTGGACCAGAAACGTGTTGCAGTAACTTATCCTGATTCAAGTTATAGGTTGAGATAACATGTTACAAAATTCAGTAAGAATAATCAATGGACTCAGTTTATTCAATAGTAGTGTTAATACCAAGAGTTCATATTATTATATTCAGACTGATAATCACCCTGTCATCATACTAAACAACTAGATAGCCACTCTAGCTGCCAGAAAGCTACAAAGAACAATATTTTAAAAGTCAGTATGAATGGATCTAATTATCTGGAGGACACAAAATGAAACAGCCCTAGAACTGCAACAAGGGTTTGTCGAGATTAGCCTCTATATATATTTGTAGTTTGACCAATGGTCCTCTGCCACTAGGGGTACAAAATTTAGTTGTGAACACACTATTGATGACACATAGGGTATCAATTAATCCTTGTCCTTACCGAGGAATATGAATCTAGTTAAACATCCCAGACAATCAAGAGTTCAATATATACTCCATGGTTGTAAAGTAGTACATCCAACTAACACCTTAACAGCTTAAAGACAATACAAAAATTGATCATCTAACCTTACAACCAGCTTTCCCCAGAGCCACAGCAATTGCTTTGCCAATGCCTCTAGAGGCTCCAGTAACTATCACAACAGGAGCTTCCACGCCTTGAGTCACTTCAACACCTGATTTTTCAATAGTTGCAACCTGTGCTTTTACCCCTGCACGTGTCATTTAATCCAATAAGTAAGCATTTCAAAATATCAGATTGTGGACTGGAAGTCTTTTAGGTAAATGGTTCATGCATGATTATCATAATAACAACTTTGACAAGAAATTAAGTCATTAAGAGTCACTAAAATTTTCATGGGATAGTACTCCATTAGCTCTGTAGTAGCTCTTGAAGAAGATATTAAGCTTGTGCAATGTAATCGGCAAATCACATAGTTTAAGTTCTTCATTCATAATGAGGCTACCTTTTTCTGGTCCAATACTCTTTGATGGGAGATCAGAAGTTCAAGAGTGGAGTCCACATTGTAAGTTGGTGCAACAAGCAACCAGATATTAGTCAGTGGGGTCGTAAAATACCTGCTTTTAGGCATCGGATAGAAGATAACCAGGACACCGAGGAGGAGATATTCAAAAAGGAATGTCATGATACCAGATAAACAGATAAGAAGGTGGAGGAGGAATGGACACTTAGTGGTTTTAGATCTTAACTGAGTGAGTGAGTGGGCTACTCTACCAGAAATGATGTTAGTCAATGTATAAGGGTGCATTTAGCCCAAGGATCTGAAGATAGTTTGAGCTGAAAATGTGTGGATTCCGATAGATGTCAACAGAAAAATGCAAAATCAACTGTCTGCCTACACGCTCAATTCAAGCATGTGCAAAGATATCAGAATGATGTTACTATCTTCAAACTGTTCATTGCTCTTAAAAATCCAATGAATTTACAGAAATATCGTTTCCGACGTGTGTTGAGAGATGTTTTATCTGCCAAATTCTATAAATCCTTCTTCAGATCAACAACAGTAGCCAACTATAATTTCTCCAGTCTACAACTTCAGAAATGCTTTCCTCTGAGGATTTGGCATTTTCCCAATAAAGAAGTTAAAGATTCAATTTAACCAAACAATCAAATTAATCAATAACCAAATGATTCTCCTACTAATACTGATAACAGAAGCATCAATTAAAGCTCAATTCAAATCAAGCATGAGAGAACACTAATTACGAACCACCACTAATGAAATTCCCTACAAGTGAATCAGCATAATGCACACGCGAGAGCACAGTGAAGCTTAAAAAAAGGGCAAAATCATTACCAGAGGAAGCGAGGGAGGTTCTGGATCGGCAATGAGAGTCGAGGCTATGACGGAGCTGAACGGATCCGACTTGATTCTGGAACAAAGAGCACTGGCCGAAGTGAGCGAGTTTCAGGTGGGCAGAATTGGTTGAGAGCCCGGTGGATTTGAAGGCGGCGGCGACGGCGGCCGAACCGGCGAGTGAAGAAGCAGCCATGGGAAGTCCGTCGACGATCAGATAGAGAAAGAAAGACAGCGAATGCCGAGAGAGAGAGAGAGAGAGAGAGAGAGAGAGAGGAGATGTATTTATGAAGCAGAAATGGCTTACGGATTTTGCTTTGGAAACTCCGCAGAGTGTATGAGAGTGGCGATGTATTCCAAGTGTCGTCTGCCTAATTTGCTGCTGGTTTTAGTTGAGAAATTTTGCTCAAATGTTTATGCCATGGGGACCTATTTGCTGCTCCCGAAGTATCACTCTCGTTGAGTGCTGGGCTGGGTTTATGTTAAATAAAAGGGTCAATTATTTATTCAACACTTCCAGTTTGGGGTAATGATCCCGTTCCCACCTCCAGTTTCAAAAACCTCAGATTAACACCTCCGGTTGTTGATTGATTGCAATCAACAATTGGGGAAAATTTTCCGTCAAAAACATAACCCCGTCAGGTACATAAGCGTCCATTAGAAAGTAAAAATTAAGATATAAAACAAGAAGAACAAACTAAAATGAAAAAAAGAAAATAATGAAAGAAAAAAAAACACGAAGAAGAAACAAGAAGATGATCGGAAAAAGAAGTAGAAGACGATGAGAGAGAGAGTACATCCCACTCTCTATCCCAATTCTTCTTCCCCACCCTCCATCTCCATCTCCATTTGTGATTATTCTTCCTCACTCTCTCTCATAAGATGAATCAGATAAAGAAGTCCCAGAAATCTCCGATCTATTCTTCTCTTCCGATCTGTACTTCCCACCATGAAAGCTTGGGTTCGGTGATTCAAACTCGTACGGCGGTGATTGTTCTATGCCGATCTACTTCCTCTCCGTTCCTCTTGTTCGAAGCTGCCGCCGACGATGGTGAAACGGCGGGTTGTAGCTGCAGAAACGACAATGGCGATGGATTTTGCAGTGATGGTAGTGGCGGCGCTGTTCTCTCTCTCCCTCACCGTGTTGTGGTTGCCGGAATTTATGGAGGGTGGGCTCGATTTTTGTTTCTCAAACTCAGTTTTTCAATGTGCTTTGAATCCGACACGACCAAAATAGGACTTGGGATCTTAGTTTAATCGATGTCTTTGTTTAATCGATGACGATTTTTGTTCATGTGCCTACGTTGTCTGTTTTGGCTCTCTGTACCAGAGATGTAATGGTGGTCTAGTTATTGGTGGTGGTGTTGGGTGGTTATCGATTTGCTAAAGTCAGGGATGCATTGGCCGTAGTTGAGGGCGGGGGAGATTCGATTGGGGTATGTAGTAGAAGCAGTGGTGGTTTGTTCGTTGAAGGATGCTGGTAGCAGTAATGGCAGGCGGCGGCGGCGGTGGTGGTAGCGATGATGGTGATTGTGGGCTGCCGGATTCTGGGCGATGGTGGCGGTGATGGTGGTGTTGCAGCAAGGCTGGTGGTTATATTCTTAGTGTTCATATTTTTTTTGTTGGACTACTTTGCCCCTCAATTACCGTTAACTAACGGAAGATTTTGGACAGAAATGATCCCAGTTGTTAATTGTAAACATTAAGCAACTGAGGATGGTAATAAGTGGATTTCGATATTAGGGGTGGTAACTGGATCATTACCCCAAACTGGAAGTGGGTAATAAGTAATTGACCCTAAATAAAATTCGCCATACACATAGTTCGTTTGGAAATGCTTTGAATTTTAGAATATTGGTTTTTTTATGTTTAAAGTAGTATGTGTTCAATAAATTGTTCTTCATCTATATTTTGAATATTACTAACGGTTCTTCCACTAAAGTTTTGTTGGAAATTTTCTAAAAACATAAAAATAAAAACAATTTTTGTTAGGAAATTTGTGGTAATCAGGGCCAGCTTGCGCACACTAGACTGATTCACGAAATCCAGGGGTATATTTACAGTTTGTCTGTAAACGGAGATGTCCATTCGTAGTGTCCCCCAATAATAACTGGCGTTTGTCGAGTTTGAATCTTAGAGCTACGAGCATCTTCCACAGTTGATATCAAATTTTACACAAAATCATAGTGTGGAGAAAAATGGCTTAGCCTCCCACAGTTATCCCTCAAAAACACAATGTCACAATATTTGGTGGAAAAATAGCACTTTTGGTCTCCCACATTTTTCACCAATTTTTACATTAGATAGTTATTTCACCATTTCATCAAATTTAGAGAATGGTATTTTTGGCCTCCCACAAAAAATCATCAATTTTATCACCAAATCATGAATTTCATAACTATCAAAAAAGAAATATATATATATATATATTAACAAAAAAATATTACACGAAAATTACAAAATGATTAAATTACACTTCAAAAAATCTAATGATGAGTAAAAATGCGAGGACCAACGAACTTTTGGAAAAGCAACAAGTAGACGTCATTCATCTCCAACAACGTAGGGAAGCACGTGCAGATTTGTTGGTAAGCATTAGGCAAGATGAATTGGCTATGAAAAAAAAATGAGCTCGACTTAAAGCAACTTGCACAAGGATTACAACAAAATGAATAAGATATCATGACTATGACAAAAGATTTGAGTAATCTTACACCAATAGGCCTAAAATTGTGGACTCGCAAGAAACAAGCACTTTCGGAGGGCGATAACATGCCTAGAGTAGCAAAGAACTTAAACTTTGGTGCATGGACGAGTGGAGGAAGTAATGATGAATCGTATACCACATAACCTCCTAGTAATAATGATCAGAAGAATGCTCGGCCAAATGCAATTTATCCCAACTTCAGAATACCAAAACGAGGATTTCAACTAGAATGTCATGCAGACATGGCACATTCTATTAATATGTTACTTTGTTCTTCATTATGCTTTCTTCATTTTCTTAATTTGACCATGTATTTTATTTTCATGATAATAATGTAATATATTTTTATTTTTCTCAGTTTATTATTAATGTTCTGTTCTTGTTGTCATTTTTATTTATATTTTATTTCTATCACTAAATTAATTATATTAGTCGTCAAAATTATTTTTAACACTAATCGTTTGTAAAATATGACATTATGTCTCCAATTATATAAAAGTAATGTAAAAACATGCCCTAAACACTAATAAACACTAATTAACAATTTGTGTAGATTACACCAAATCCTATTTTCACCCTCAAATTTGATGGTAAAAATAGGATTTGGTGATATAAGATAGGATTTGAGGGTATTGTGTGAGATGCACTTCATCATTTCACAAAAGCTACACCAAATATATGATTTGGTGGTTTGGTGTTTTTTGGCCAACGACTGTGGGAGGCCTACACAAAAATCACCATTTTTTGGTGATTTGATGATTTGGTGATACGTTGTGGGAGGCCGAAAACACCAAATTTTACATCAAATATAGGATTTGGTGCACTGTAGAAGATACTCTAAGGGTCAACACATTAAATCATAAGCCTTACTGTGCTCACAGGAATCCCTCGGAGAGATCCAAGTGTGCACCTCAAGTAGAGAATAGGAACACAGAGAGATGTAAAGTGTGTATAGGGAGAGGGTAAGCACTGGTAACTGCTCTAGAGAGAGACAGTAGGCTGATAGAGAGTAGGTTGCTTAGCGTTCCAAGAGCTAAGATGTGTCGGTCTGCCCTCAGTGTACTCTGTTGTAATAGAAAGCTAACGATTCTATATATAGTGGGGAAGTGACCCTTGAGGGGGTTAACGCACCATAAATGGCGGCTTAATGATAGACCCCTAACGACACGTTCGACCGTGTATATAGGAACCGTTACGTATCTGCCCGTAAGTATCGGGGACCGTTACGAGATCAGCCGCATTTATGGGATACGTAAGCCTAAAACCTCTCAGTCAGTTACCAGAGGTCGCGCGCGATCTTGGTTATCGCCCACGCGCGACGGGTTTTACCCTAGCCTCCAAACCACTAAGTCCCTACAGGTCTTGTGCTAGTGCGCGAGGGCCCTGTCTCACAGCCCCCACGTGGACAGGCATAGGTAGTTGTCCGGTGTGTATGGAGCACAGCTAGGTGTGCTGGATTGCTGCCACATGGATGTGATCTGCTTGTCTGGAAAGCTATATCTACATTATCCCCCTTTTGCGCGAAAGTCACGCGCGCGTCCGTTGTGCAGTCGCACAAAATCAGCCCCGCGTGAGCCCGACGCAGATCCTTTGTATTTTGAACTAGAATCCCCATAGCCCCCAGTCATAGCCATGATTGCCTAGTGTTTGGGGAGGGCTGTTTAGCCTCTAGTGAAGCGTGGCCACTGTCGAGTTAATCAAACGTCACCCAGTTTTGCCTATTTTCGAGGCGAGTGTAGTTGATAGGTCGTCAATTTCACCGGATTTCGAAGCTTCGCTGACTCAGCAGACGTCAGCAGTCGTGACTCTTCATCCTGAAGGTTTATTTAAACCATTTGCTTTCTTCAATTAAAACTTTTTCCATTGTTGTTGCTTCCGAGTTCGTATGCATCAGAGAGAGCATCCACAATAAGAAGCAGAATCCTTTGATCAAGTTTGCGATCAACTTCTTGAAAACTTTTCTAAGGCGATCCTAGCGCTTACTCGTGAACAAGGTATCTTAATTTGAACTCGTGATTTTGAAATTACAGACAATTTCTGCAGATGCTCTTCTCCCCCTCTTTTCTTTCATCCTTCATGTGAATTGATTGTTAAGATCGAGTATTTCTTTTTCCTTTCGCAACAATGCCCCCCAAGAAGTCGAACAAGGAGTCCGTTGAAGTGCAGGAGATTCCCAAGGAATTTTGGTGCAAGGCCCCATTTCTGGGTAGCGATGATTTTTATTTTGCTACCATCCGGGGAGACGCTCCCCAAGCGTCTCCTCCAGTTGCTAATTTCAAATTGAAACCTGAACCAAGAAGGGAAAATTGGGATCTAGTTGATGCCCATGACGTGCAGAGGATCAGTATTGAAGCTGGTCTAGTCCCTTTCAATGATGTCTTTTTCCAGGCTTTCTTAGAAAAGCTTGACGGGATGGATGAATGGACAACATTCCTTCTTCGTAATTATGAGGCGGTGTTAAAGCAAGCCGGGATTTATAACGCAATTCGTGCGACCAAAGGTTTCAACCTCAAAGTTGACCAGGACATCCTGTTTTCGCGTTACTCAAGGAGGACCCATACATTCCACTTTTCGTCATTCGAGGCCGCGCCTACCCTCAAAGATGTGAAAAATATGTTGATGCTTTCGAGCACGGGATCCTTTGATCCTCTAGACGAATTAGAGGGTAACAAGGAACTTACCCTTTTTACTCAGATGCAGGAGTGTATTGTGATCCTGAAGAAAGCCGCCACACAATGGGCACCTGAAGCAATTGAACCATGCGGTAATTTCATGTCAGTTTCCTCCAGCGCGAAGAACATCTGGTCCAAATGACTCATGTTCTTTTACAGAGACTATGCCAAGCCCGCCATTATCCTGAAATTGCTCAAGGGTGATCCCAAAGCGGTGATTTTTGTTGATGGAGAAGGACTCTAATGGTCATTGTGTGGCTTCATGTGCGTCTTCTTTTGAACTGGTAGGCTGTCGCAGACGCCCTTTTATGAGCATTTAGTTTCTACAGACATGCCTTCACAATTATTTTTGCCACTTATCGAAGATGGCTAGACTTGCGTGCATGTATCATGCTTTGTTGTAGCTTAGCCCCGAATGTTTCCTGACTCTTGGTGAGTCCGAAACATTTTAGACCTTTGTAGGCTCAAGTCCCCAGGAACCGCCATTATTATTTGAACCAGTATGCCACCTCAGCGTTAAATAAAGCATGCCTGTCATACAGCGGGCCCCTCCCCTCATCATTGCTTAGGGATAGTGTATCGTCATAGTCTTTAATAGGCCCATTGATTCTTGCTCCTTTTCGAGATATTGCTGACTCAGCTGGGAAACTGAAGAGTCTCCTTTGAGCCCTTATATAAGCCCCTTTTCTTGCTATTTCATTCTGTACTCCTGGGTGCTTGCTCTTCTTTTCATTGTTCCTCGCCCCTTTTCACTTCAGATCAGTTCTGGTTCATTGGCTTTGAATCCGTGCGTTGTGATATCGAAATGAATCTCAAGGAATTAGCTAAAGAATCCCCAAGTCGGCATGGTATTCTCGAAGACCGACTATGTAGGTTCTCGTATCGGGATGAAGACATCTTTTCCCTAATCATGTTTGTAGGGGTCACCTCCGGTGGTTCTCCGGCGAAGAGCAATATTACGCCGATTCTTATGCCAGCAAGTAATGAGAAGTGTGCATCTCTGTTGGCTTTGCATTGAAGAACTATTTGCCACCATTATCTCCCCCATGGGATCACGGGTAGGTGTGCTTTTCCTTGCACACGCTCGGTTTCCTACCCCATGAGCTGTTCTCCCATTTGTTCTTCACATCAATAACCTTCATGGATTGAAGTTCATTTGGCATCTCACCACGTCAGGGGCATCGACAAAAGCTATGTTCTGGTCGAGAACGTCGACGGCAGCCTCCCCCTTCGTAGACGTAGAGTTATGTAGGAGTGTTCCTTAAGAACACTTTGCTTTCAGTTGCAATCCCTCTTTTTCGTTTGTAAGCCTTGCTTTAAGCTGCTATCTAGACAGATAAATTGTAACCCAGATTTGACTGTTATGAAAGTATGCTTTTTCTTCGCTATTTTGTCTACTATAGTAGTCTTTTAACTTCACGCATCTTCCTGCCATTTAATCGAGCAGATAGATTCTGGTCGCGCTTAGCCGATGTCTGATCAGTTAAGCCTTTCATTTCTGCCGCTATCTTAGAAAAATAGGCTTTGATCGTGTTTGCTGCTATCTAAACAGATAGGTCTAGACAGATAGGCTTTGATCGCGTTTGGCTGCTATCTAGACAAATAGGCTTTGTATTTAGCTGCTATCTAAACAGATAGGCTTTTCATTTTGCTGCTATTATTTCGCTTCTATATAAACAGATAGGCTTTGTATTTTCCTTCTATCTAAACAGATAGGCTTTGATCTCACTTAGCTGCTATCTAACAAATAGGCTTTTCATTTTGCTGCTATCTAGACAGATAGGCTTTGTATTTCGCTGCTATCTAAACATATGTGCTTTGTATTTTGTTGCTATCTAAACAGATAGGCTTTGATCGCGCTTAGCTGCTATCTAAACAGATAGGCTTTTCATTTTGCTGCTATCTAGACATATAGGTTTTGTATTTTGCTGCTATCTAAACATATAGGCTTTGTATTTTGCTGCTATCTAAACATATAGGCTTTGATCGCGCTTAGCTTCTATCTAAACAGATAGGCTTTTCATTTTGCTGCTATCTAGACAGATAGGCTTTATATTTCGCTGCTATCTAAACAGATAGGCTTTGTATTTTGCTGCTATCTAAACAGATAGGATTATACCTCGTGTATCGCTGTAGAGTGGCAAGGTGAGTCTGATAGTTAATCAGGAAAGGGATTCCCCATGGGAGGGTTGTTATTACTCCTGAGACCTTCGTATGGGGATGTACATTCGTTAGTCACAAAATCCTAGTAAAGAGAAGGCTAAGGACAATACCATTGTGTTCTTGAGTGGTGTTGGAGTGATAGTAGTCCCGCGACAGCCCTCAAATGAGATAGCACTTCCTACCGTTGGAGTAGAAACTACCTACCTGCCTTCCCTCACTGTCATGTTCGATGACCCTCTTCAGGGTGTAGACACTCTTCTTGTAAGCAACTTTGGGAATCTCCTCTCGCGTGGGTTCCCTCTCAGATTCTTCATCCATTACCATGATTCCGGCTGGTGACTGCCTCTTAACATCTTCCCACTTGGGTAAGGGAGTTGACTGGAATGGGGCTGGAGTAGGTTCATCTGCCAATTCTGTAAACCATACAGCCTCGGACAAATGTGTTTCTTCTAAGTTGAAGGGGTTCACTGAGGCAGGTATCGCAACCACTATGTTTTTCCAAATGGATTTCATAACTTGGTGAGCCGTGGAGGGTACAGCGTCGAAGCGATGGATCCATGCCCGACCGATAATCATGTGATAAGTGGTGTTGGCCTTAATGACGTGAAATTTGGCAGAACACTTGATCTGGCCAATCTGAATCCCCAATCGAATCCAGTCGACTGTCATTTTGGAGTCGCTTCCAAAACCCATTAGTGGTGACGGCCTCTTAACGATCTTGTCTTGGGGAATTCCTACTAATTCCAAGGTACTGAGAGGGATGACATTCACTGAAGATCCTCCATCAACAAAGGCCCTCTTGAACTTCACGTGGTTGATAGTGGTCGTTACGTATAGCGGCCTTTGATGATTAGCATCAGTCCTCTTGTCAGATTCATCAAACGTTATGCTCAAACCTCCTGGTCGCGCGGCCATCACGACCCATCCGTTAGAAATGACCAATTCTTCCCCATGATCCTCAACTACCCTCAAGATCGCCTTTATCATCTCATGCCTGCAGCTGTTTTAAAAATTCATCTCATCTAAGATTTTAACAAACATGAAAGAGTCCTTCATCCGCTCAGCACGTGAATCCTCGGTGTCGACACCATAGTCCTCATCTTCATAAACCTCTGCGATCACCAGGTCTTCTTCCTCAGCGACCTCCTCGAGGTCCGTAATCGATATCATAGCTACCTCCTTTCCCTTGGACTCCCGCCTTGCATGAGATGACAGTGGGTTGTTGCGCACATCCTTGGTTGGCTCATCTACCACCAACTGGACCTCCTTTATCTTCCTGTCCACCAGCCATCAGAGCTTTTTGCACTCTCTGGTTGGGTGTAGCACCTTCCTGTGGCACTCGCACCACCTTGGATCCTGGAGCTGGTCTTTCATGGGTTTTTGCTCTAGGGGCGGCATGATCCCATCTTTGCGCCATCTCTTGCAGCGATCTATTGCATCCTCGATTGAACAGGGCAAAGGTGGTGCCTCCTGGGGCGCGGGCCGCTGCTGTTTATTGGGGGATGATATTGCATGGACACTAACGTCTCGAGTCCGTTTGTAGTTGTACTTTCCCACCTTGAAGCTGGGATTCGCCTGTGTACGCTCGTTAGCCTACTGCTTCCTCATCCTTTCCTCCATGGGCTCCACGTTCCTGGTGCTTTCCACCAATCTGAAAAAGGTAGGCATGTTTAAGTTAATGAGCATACCTTTGTATTCATCGCGTATGCCCTGAAGGCATATCTCCACCAGTCGACTTTCCAGGACATCATCCACACATTCCAAGGACTTGGCCTTGAATCTTTTGATGAAGGCGACCTCCTCCTCGTCACTCCTCAGGTACATGCGTGAGAGGTGGATAGTAGTGACCTTTTCTTCGACCTGGAAGAATTTGGTGTAGAACTTCTTTACCATATCTTCCCATGTCTTGACGGATCTTGCCTCCAAGGTCCTATACCATTTGTATGCGATAGGCTCCAGAGACTTGGGAAACTCGCGCATCAATAACCTGGTGTCTACCCCGTGTGGGCCCATCATGTCAACGAATTACATCACGTGCTCGTGTGCGTTCACGCCGACGTCATCAAACTTCTCCCACTTGGGTAATTTGTATCTAGTAGGGTTGGGCATCAGGTAGATGTCCTGCGGAATGGGAGGTGCACTGTCAACCTTTGGGATGGCGGCCTCTGCGAAGCTCTGGTGCGCGATGATGCTGTCTATGCGCTGTTCCAAGGCCAGGAAGCTCGGAATGTAGGGAATCGTTGGATCATTGGGAGGTGGAGGTGGAAGTGCATGGCTGCCTAGGTTCCCATCTGTGTGATAAGGCACCGCCGAGTATGATGTAGGGTTCCACATTGTCACCAGGGAGGAGCTCGTCGGGATGCCTGGTGCCTGAGGCCCAAGGCCACTGGAAAAAGAAGATTGTGCAACAGACGTATGCACTATAGATGTGGTTGCCGTCACTGGTAGAGGCAACAAGGATGTCAGTGATGGGTTCGAAGCCCCTGTGGTGGTGTTCTGAGCAATCCTTCCCAAGATTGCCATGATTTGAGCAATCTGGGCGGACTGGGCCTGCATCATCTGAGCTTGACTGTGAATCGTGGCTTGGAGTGCCTCTAAATAAGGCCCTCCTCCAGCAGCTACTTGCATACGGACGCTGGGATTGGCAGTTGTATTGAGAAGTCCCTCTTCTCGTGAGGTCTCCTCATAGGAAGGGGACCGATCACCGTCATGAACGTGTGCATCAGAAGACATTATGGAAGGGTTAAAAAGAACATTGAAGGAGGATGGTTCATGTCGGGTTCACCAAATTGTGCTCACAAGAATCCCTCAGAGAGATCCAAGTGTGCACCTCAAGTAGAGAATAGGAACACATAGAGATGTAGGGTGTGTATAGGGAGAGGGTAAGCACTGGTAATTGCTCGAGAGAGAGAGAGAGTAGGCTGATAGAGAGTAGGTTGCTTAGCGTTCCAAGAGCTGAGATGTGCCGGTCTGCCCTCAGTTTACTCTGTTGTAATGGAAAGCTAACGATCCTATATATAGTGGGGAAGTGACCGCTGAGGGGGTTAACGCACCATAAATGGCGGCTTAATGATAGACCCCCAACGGCACGTTCGACCGTGTATATAGGAACCATTACGTATCTGCCCGTAAGTATCGGAGAGCTTTATGAGATCAGCCGCATTTATGGGATACGTAATCCTAGAACCTCTTAGTCAGTTACCAGAGGTCGCACGCGAGCTTGGTTGTCGCCCACGCACGACGGGCCTTACCCTAGCCTCCAAAACACTAAGTACCTACAGGTCCCGTGCTAGTTCGCGAGGGCCCTGTCTCGCATCCCCCACGTGGACAAGCATAGGTAGTTGTCCGGTGTGTATGGAGCACAGCTAGGTGTGCTGGATTGCTGCCACGTGGCTGTGATCTGCTTGTCTGGAAAGCTATATCTACACTTACCCACTAGAGTTAACCCCTTGGGGTTCCCCAATATAGCTTTTGAGGAAGGTGCAGTTTTTATTCTAGACTAATTTTTTCATCATTTTTTACAAACATGTTTATCCATGCCATAACAATAAATTACGATAGTTTATTACATTAATAGCCTTATTTATTCTATCGTGTTAGATATTTTCTTTTTGCCACGTACAACAAGTTTAAGACAATAGTTATCAAACATATTTTTTGATAGAAGATATAAGGTAAACCCGAATTCGGCATGTCGTGCCAATGCTCCGGCATGATCTATGCGGAGGTAAATGAGTCGAGCCGTCAACGTCAAATTACAAGAGCTCGTAGCGAGGCAACCCAACCTAGGAGTAGGAATAAGTTTAGTTAGTTACTTCTTTATATTTATTTATTTGCAAATTTGTATACAATATTGAGGGGTAAGAGAGAGATTATTATGTTCGCAACTAGTGTACAAATGAGAGCAATGCAATGGTGCTGAGGCTGAACAAGGAATTCGAGAAGTATCACTCAAGATCGAATCACAAGAAATTGGCAGCGCGCATCGAAATTCGAGTACATAAAAAGTCATGTTGGGAAAGTTCGAATAACACTATTTGATAGAGGAGATCAAGTGCTTTCCAACAGATGGTCAAGTCCAGATGAGCCACAAAAAAATTCGGGACAAAAGTAGCTCACACTCGCTATTGGAGATAGACAAATTTTGGGAATTTTCTCTCAAATTTGCGGGATCTAAAAAGTGGCCCCTATTTTTTAAGGATCAAGCAGCTGACCGGCAACGAGTTCACAAGAACTTGTCCTGTGTTCGCACGAGATCCAGGAAAAGGCACAGCTCGCACGAGATATTGTGGAGCTTGCACGAGCTATAATAGTTAGACAATTTTTTAAGAAAAAAATGTGTCGCACGATCTCAATTTGCCCTCTATTTGTGCTCGATCTCACACCCGATAAAGTCTAGCTTCCGCGAGCCAGGCTGGAGATCGCACGAGCTCTTGTGTAAAAGAGTAGCTCGCACGAGCTGAATGTTAGTAACCGACGGGAATCTCACCTAGGGTAGGGTGTTTTTGTCCAGTTCTTCAACAATAAACATGTTCTAATGCTCTAATGGAGATCAAAACACATTTCCCTCTCAAATCCTCTCAAGAAGTTCAAGAAAACCAAAATTTCAAAGTGCTCCAAAAGTGAATTTCTTGGAGGGGTTTTGATCCTTCCGCTTCGTTTGTCATGTTGACCATTGAAATCATTTGAGTTATAGAGTTCTTAAGAGTAAGACCAATCATGAGAAACATTTACCTTTTTATACAAACGTTTTGCCATATGTGTTGAAAGCAGTAGGAGTAAGAGAAAATTTGAGGGTATGGCGAAGCTTGTTGATGGAAATTCTTGATCGAGCTTAGCTGCAGAGGCCATCTTCAATTTTCGATACTTGGATTATAACTGCGAAACAATGTAGATGAAAATTGAGCAAGTGAATACCCTTAGGCAAAAGCATGTGGTATTCACCCTAGAGACAATTGTTTAGGCCTTGAAGTGGCCGCTTTGGACCGCACCTTTTAAGTTTCATGAAGTGTTGATGAGTGAGAATATTGAAGAAGAGATTGGTGAGTTTTTCTTTTGAAGTTCTGCCAGGAGCCAAATGGAGGAAAGTTAGTAATAAAAGACACCGGAAGATCACGGAAAGATTTCTTCTACCTCATAAGAGGTGGTTGATTGAGTGACTTGAGGTTTGGGTGTTAGGAATTTCTCCGAATTGTTTAATTTTGACACATGCTTAATGACATACTGCCTTTACAAATGTTGGTGCATTGACATTTCCACCCCTATCTATAAGAACTTGAGGTTGACACTCGAAGTGGGTAACCGATGGACAGCTGGATATAAATATTTGCTTCTGCACTTAGTTACCATATCCAATGTGAAATTTTCTTTGGAGTATAGAGACATGCCAGCCCCAACTCCGGGTGTCTTTGACGAAGTCCTGATCCATTCAAAGTACCTAAAGACTAACCAGTTAAAAAGGGAGGTGAGAGCATAAGCCCAAAAAATAAAGTACGCGATTACGAGTGCGTGCTCCTATAAACTGTCAATTCACAATACTACGTGACACATCGGAAGACTGCAATCGTAGATCCAAATAGGAACGATTCTTGTAGACAATTGATATATCAAGTAATAGATACAACTATAAGATATGACGTATGCTAATACATGAATTTGCGTAAAGATATATTTATATATATATATAGATGTTGTTTTATAATGTTTAATAATAGAACTAATCTAATAGTTAAAACAGTTATACGAAAAGTAATGGACATGACACACAAGATTTTTACAGTGGGGAAACCTTCACTATGTTCTCCGCCTGAGAATGATAGTTAGGAGTAAAACCCACATGCTAGCACAAAAAAGTGCTAGACACTTTTCCACGAAATGTCTGATACAAGATAGGTAACGAGCTGTCTCTCGGATCAGCTACTCACAACACTACATTTGGCCAACCTAGTTTCTGCATCTTCTTATGTAACTCCAGTAGTTCGTCAAGTAGAAAAATCTATTACCGTTTAGTTCGTGAGTGAACAACTCTGTATGAGGATACAAAACTTGTACCTGTACACTATGAGACTCGAGAAAAATCTAATGAAACATAGACATCAAAAATACATAGAGATAAGCACGAGGGATTACTCTACACGTCCCAGATAGGGGAAACAGTACTCAAGTATGAGAGCAGCTAATTCAACAGTACAAGACAACATATCTGACAAAATAAAACTAGACTCTAGGATAGATATGAGAGAGTAATCGTTGTGTTTAAAATATGTGAGACGTCTATAGAGAAGAGACAGTCAAAAACACATATTTGACGCAAAACCAAACTAAGATTAAACTTTAAAGCACATTGGTTTAGTCTTACAGATAAGGACTTGATTCTATATTCAGGTTATATGACAGAAAACTGTTCTAGATCAATAGACGAAATTGATCTAAAGACTGAATGAAAACTAATCCAGAAATACCTGGATAGATCCGAGAAGAGTATTCAACAGCTTGTAGTTGAAGAATCAATGCTGAGAGAAGCTGAAGCGTCGATGCATGGAGCTTGGAAGCTAAATTATTGGTCAGCTAAAGACTGAATGAAAACTAATCCAGAAATACCTGGATAGATCCGAGAAGAGTATTCAACAGCTTGTAGTTGAAGAATCAATGCTGAGAGAAGCTGAAGCGTCGATGCATGGATCTTGGAAGCTAAATTATTGGTCAGGGAAGTCCAACTGGTCGGCCTTGGAGTTCCTGAGCTATTGGTCGAACCTATGAAGAGCTCTCTCTCCCTTTCTCTCTTTATCACGTGTGAAGGAGGGTGACCTAAAGCTTATATTTTTCTGCTTAATTTTCTCTCGACTCTACCTCTGTATTTATAGGAAATTTTACTTAATTTTCAAGTAAGAGAGTTCTAGAGAAAATCAATTATGAATATAGAGATATGGAAACTGATTTAATGTCCATCTCTTATTTAAAAAATAATCAATTAATAGTAAAATAGTTTTCCCTATAAAGAAAATCTAATTTCTATAGATAGAGATTCATACTTCATTTCAAATTCTAAAGGAAGAAATTATTTAAAAATAAATATTATTTTTTCAACTTACTTGGAATAGATAATAAGTTGTCAATTATTCCTTTTAGTATTTATGAAACGATTCCTAATCAAGTACAAATAAAATCTCCATAAGAAATAATTTAGTAAAAGAATAATAGCCATATTATATTCGGCCGAAATATGTAGGGAAAATAAATAAACATGGTCGGGTTTTATCAATAGAAAAATTATGCTATATTCTTTTTTATTTATTCTGAATTTTTTTTTTAGGAAATACTGAAACTCTTCCAATTAACTTTAAATAAAAAATTGGTTA
Organism: Linanthus parryae; assembly: GCA_023055425.1. Lineage (NCBI taxonomy): Eukaryota > Viridiplantae > Streptophyta > Magnoliopsida > Ericales > Polemoniaceae > Linanthus > Linanthus parryae. The sequence goes on from JALGPY010000002.1 coordinate 72,852,440, forward strand.
AATTCAAAAAAGAGTTCTAATAGGAAAATACATCTTGATTATTATCAATAAGTATATTATTTCATAAAAGATATATTATATACCTAACCAAACTCTTTTGGAAGATAAGGAAAAAGATCCTAAATAATCTCTAAGAAGAATAACTAACTGACTAAAATTGTCAAAAGATCTAGAAAGAAAAAACAAAGAGCAAACAAAATCCTCGTATGGCCGCCCCTGGACTGCGCACGACATCCTAGGCGTGCCAGACAAGTTTAAGCTACTCTTTGGTCCTTATCTCTCTTGCGGTGTTGGCAACTTAGTCCAAAGACACGTGGTTAGAGCTACGCTAATAATCCTAGACCTATGAAAGGTCCATACACTTTCAGGGAAATACATGAAACCAAAGGATCACATAACTGATAATATCTGATGATTTCTCGCTGTACTAGATTCAAGACGTCTGAATTGCCGACAAGAATATGGATTAGCATCACATAGTATCTTAATAAAGAGATTTCTAATAATCCTATACAATGCACTACATGATCTGAGCTAAACACTAGAAATAGTGCGGGCCCCTAGATTGAATACATTCCAGCTCATCGTGTTTCAATCTCTCCCTTTGTCAATTTGGGGACAAAATCCTCTTTTGAACTTATAAATAAAAACAAACTAATGTATAATAGTCTTCTTCTTTCTACATAAACTTGCTCCATGAATGCTCCAAAACTTTGTCAACCAGGAATAAACCAACTTTCTCTTCAAAGCTTGTCTCGTTCATCCATTGTTATTTTTTAAGGCCTGCATATCAAACACCCCATACAAACGACCAAGTGTAATGTGCCCTTTGATAATTAAAATTTAGAACATCAACAAGTATGCGCAAAATCAATCACAAGTATATATGTAACCAAAGAGTTTGAATTATGAAGGCCGATGTACTTATTTTTTCTCACATTCATATAGAGTGCAACAATTCAAGATATGAACGAGATTTTTGTTAGATCTCTAATCCATTAAAACATATATCATAGTTGGGTTATCGTATAGCATATGGAATAAATCAGCGCACATTTATTAATTCATCATCGTGAGTAAACATCACATGACTCATAATCAACTCGAAACATTCATGAGATACAATTAAGCATAAATAGAAGCAATTCTCATGAACACAACATAGTCTTTTTATTCCATTTTCATAAACAATGCTCATGCGAATCTAAATTCAGATCTAAATTCAAAACTACTCCCCCTATTTGTCACACGAATTTGACAGAAGGGCTATTTATTTGATTGAACGACACTAACAACTAGCTAAACATCCAAATACAAAAATCTAAGAAAGACCTACAAGTACGTTTAGGACGCCATGGAACCTCAACACAAACCTTATCAGGTAACATGGATCCAAAACGTAGACTTCAATGCTTGAAACAACTCTTTGACTCCCCAGACAAGTTGTGACCTAGCCTCATCAGGAAGATTGTCTTCAGTATCATTAGCGAAATAAGCTCCATAATCAAAACCCGGACTGTAGAAACCATAATATTCTCTAGGCAAGGAAAAAATCCTTCATCATGTGCAGTTATAGGGTAAGAATGAGAGTAATAGCTCATTGTATGTAAACAGGTGGAAGAGATCCACACGGTGTACCCGACGGGTCAAACGGGGAGATAGACACGACCAATACATGGGGTATAGGTCAGATCCTACACACCTGATAGCACCTTTTAGGGGATATAATTATTTAGCATTTACCACATGATAATATGTATTTGGAGAGTGTTTTGAGGCCAATTTTAGAGATTATAGGTCGTTTTATCACTTGTTGCTACCATGTGCTATATTGTTAGTCCGGGCGTTTTATATGCATATTTTATTGTTATTTGTCAAATTTAATCGCTTGGTATGTTTTCCCATGTTTTTTTGGCAGGGAAGGATGCTAATCGGTTGATAGGAGGCATGGAACGAACTTCAGAAACAACGGGAGCTCAAGTGGAGTCAAGAGAAGCTGAATTGGAGGAGCTTGGATGACCAGTCTGCACTATTTTGATCATATCCGGAGTTCTACAAATAATTTTGGAGTGAGACCAATTCCATATGAAATTAGACTCAGAGAGATTTCCATCGATAGGTCATGGAGCTAAATCCGAGTTCGGACGAAGAAGATACCGCGTTTTGAAGTTAGGAGCAGATTTCAGGGGGCTTTTGTGCAATTACTAAAGACTTCTGCGGGTTATGATTCAAGGACGACCTAGGGACTAAATTATTCATCATTCACGCATCCAGAGAGCAAAGAAGAAAGAGGAGGGAAAGGAGACTTCATTGGGAACGACCTTAAGCAAGGAGGAGAGCCCGGATCGCGCCAATCTTCACGATTTTAGCGTTTGATCTATTTTTCTCTTTACTTTCTTGTATGAACTATTCAAGAACCATGTTAACTTGTGTTATAAGTAGCTAAACTCATACCTAGGCATCTATGGAGAGCCTAGGGTTTGTGTTTTGATGATATTTTCCCGATTTTGGATGATCTTTCATGCCAGGATTATGGTTTAATGGAGATTGTTTTGGTTTTCATCATGTTGAGTTCTTTCATTGAAAAGTTAGGGCTAAGATGTGTGATGTGAATTATCTATTTCTTCATTCAATCATGAACTAGGCTTTATGATGATATTGGTAGCCTAATTATCTTGTTTATTATGCTTAATTCTTAGTAACGTAGGAGTCATGACCTGAAATTACTACGTAGCTAGTGAGTGTGTGAAAACAACTCTACCCTAGTTGGGATGAGTAAACAAGATCATTCTTAATTGACTAGTCTGAGAGGTTAGTTGGATAGGAATGGCTAGATGAGGGTAAATTCAGTAGGAAGTAATGAGTTGTTAGTGAATGGTGGTCTGAGAGGACATTATTCCTTGCAATTTGTTGGCCTGCTAGAACACATAGGTAGTTTACTTGGCCTGAGAGGGACAAATCGTTACGTTAGTGTAGAACGACATGAGACCGATAGGTGATTGTCAACGCCATTACCCAGTATAGGTTACTAAGATTCATTGTGTTAGAACATGGAATCCGGAATTGTTATAACTACCCTAGGTGATCTATAGATTGCCTACCTTTCTCTCCTCTGAATTACATCAAATCATTTTATTCGCGTTATTTCATTACTGTTACTAGTCACTTGTTTGAGGGTGACAACACTTCAAACTACAATCACTTTTTACTGTTTACTTAGGTAAATTGAGTTTAAATGTTACTCTAGAGCATATAGTAAACACCTTCCCTTGGGTTCGATAACTCGGAGTCCAAAATACTCCACTTTATTACTTGACCGTATATTTGCGTAGCAACGCGTAGTAATCGCGCCTCAAGTTTTTGGCGCCGTTGCCGGGGAAGGCATTGGTTACTATTCTAGTTTAGCGATTAGTTTAATTTACCTCTTTCTTTTTTTTTATTATTTCTGTGATTTCTGATTTGTTTTCTGAATTGTGTTTCAGGTTCTCAGTGTATACACCGGATCTCTAGAGACCTTGTGCCCCCATTTGAAGACCCAGAACCACTATTCAGAACTCCGAGACGAGATCAAAGACAGATCGCAATGGGCGAGCAATTGACTAACGCTCAACTGAACCAGAAGTTGACTGAACTTCAGGAGAAACTTGATGAGCAACAGAACCAAATTCCCTACAACAAATCGGGGCAAGCATTGGTTGAAAATTTTCAGTCAACTCAAAGAGGACACAAGCCAGCGATTGTAGTGCCAACCATTCAGGCTGAGCACTTCGATTTGAAGCCTGCCACCATCACGACTGTGCACAACCAGTTTCAGTACTATGGGAACAGGGATGAAGACCCAAATGAATTCATTGGAAAGTTTGAAGCCTACATCAAGACAGTGAAGTACAAGAATGTGACCCCAGAGACATTAAAGCTGATTTTGTTTCCTTACTGTCTGAAGGGAGCGGCAGAGAAATGGCTTGAGTCCAGGGAGCCAGAATCGATCACCACATGGGAGCAATGTGTTGACGAGTTCATGAGCAAATTCTACCCCGCGCAGCGCGTCATTGGCTTACAGGAAAAGATTCTTGGTTTTCAAAAGCATGCTGATGAGACAGTTGTAGAAGCATGGGATCGTTTCATGAGGACGATACGCAAGTGTCCGAATCATAACTTTGGCGACTAGAAGATCCTCCAAGTCTTATATCACGGCTTGGAGCGCCCCAACCAGGATCAATTGAACATGGAAGCATGAGGTAACTTTCTTTAAAGGGTTGACAAGGATGGAGGATATGCTTTGATGAAGCAAATAGAGAAACATGATGCTCAATTCTATGACTCTAGGAGGTTGTCCAAGTTGCCCGAGCTAAAGAATGATGAGTGGAAAGATGGGATTACAAAGATGGTTTCAGATATGGCAAAGCGTGTGTATCAGGATAACAAGACTGTGTCTGCAGTGGAGGAGCCAGATTTTGATGCAGCTTTGACTCAAGCTGCTAATGAGAATGTTAGCTATGTGGGGGCACAAGGGCAGCGCAACTGGAATCAGGGGAACTATAGGCCATGGACTAGAGATCATCCAAGATTCAGGTATGGAGATCATGATGGAGCTTCATATGCACCCGGGTTTCAGCATAGGCCAGCTGTTCAGGCGCCACCACCACCACCAGCTGCAGGGCAGAACGTTGAGATGACATATCTCAAGAACATGGTGTATCAGATGGGCAAGAATGTGAATACTTTCACGTCTCAGGTGGAGACACTTACTGCAGATTTACATATCACCAAGACCTCACTTCATAACCTGGAAGTGCAGGTAGGACAGATTGCTACTCAGCTCTCCACTAGAGCCCCAGGTTCCTTGCCATCTGACACGGAGAATGTGCGCCAGGTGAACGCCATCACCACTCGTAGCGGGATTGTTCTTGATGATCCCCCATATCCGAGCCACGCCAGAGCTGATGCTTCGAAAGCTAGGGAGCATGAGGTCTTTGACAAGACCCCTGTCATGATCCCCTAATCAAAGGGCGTGACTCAACAAGTTGATGATGAGGTAACACCACCACCATCCTCTTTATCTAATAATCTCCCATATCCGCTTCACACAAGAAAGAAGAAAGATGACTCTGAGGAGTACAAGAGATTCTTATCAATTTGTTCGAAGTTGCATATCAATGTTCCATTTATTGAGGCAGTCAAGATGATGCCTAAATATGCCAAATATATGAAGGATGCAATTTCATGAAAGAGGGCGGTGCCGGACTTTGAGACAGTAGACTTGACTGAGCAGGTGAGATCATGTGTGATGCATGGTTTGCCTCAAAAACAGAAGGATCCAGGAAGCTTTGTGATAGAAGCTAATTTGGGAGGAGCTTACACGGGGAAGGCCCTATGTGATTTGGGGGCTAGTGTAAACTTAATGCCACTTTCAGTCTTTCAAAAGCTGGGAGTAGAAGCTCGTTCCACATGGATCAATCTTCAGTTTTCTGACAAGTCTTGCAAGAGAGCCTTTGGTGTGGTGGAAGACGTGTTGGTAAAGGTAGGGAACTCTATTATCCCTGCAGATTTTGTGATTCTTGAGATGCCTGTGGGAGATGTTCCAATCATTCTGGGTAGGCCCTTTCTGGCTACCGGTCGGAATCTCATTAATGTTGAGAACGGAGAATTGATCATGAGGATCAATAACGCGTGGGAGACCTTCTGGGTTTCTAAGACGACTCCACAGCAGCCTCAAGAGAAGACACAGATTCCAGTGGCCGTGCAATCAGTGCACAAGAGTTCTGAGGTGGTTCGTGATGAGCCACCAATTCCAAAAGACAAAGTTCATCGTGTTGTGTTGAGGATCCAACAGAGGAAGCTGGAAGAGATGGCACGGGGTGCCAAGCCACCTGTGTAGGGGCTACAAGGTAACTGGGTCGGGCCGTCGACCTTAAAGTACAAGCGCTGATTGGGAGGAAAACCCAATGTAGTTAGTCGTTATTTGATTTTTGTATTTTATTTCTTTAGACATTCATACATTATTTTTGAGGGGTGAGAGATAGATTTAATATTTTCAATAAGTGTGCAGGACACAGGTACCGAAGACCCTCCGTATTCCCATACTTGATGTATGTGCACCATTTTGCACGCAAAACGAAGAAAAACGAGCTTACCGGGAACAAAGAAATTGATAAAGAAGCCTATTGAGGTCAAGGAGTAGCAAATGAGTCATGAGGATCACGGTAGCAAGTTGGAGTATTGGGGTTGCACGCATCGGAATCCGGAGTGGACAAAGTTAAAGAGCTTGAGGAGGTGAGATTCTTGAACAAGGAGAAACATTTTGGTAAGAAACGGAAAAATCCCCGGATTTTGGAATTTTCGGTCAAAAATGGATTCCTCGTCGAGTGTGGAGTCCAAAGGTTCAAGAATCGCGTGAATCGGATACTGGATGAATATATTAGAGCAAAAACAAAGTGGGCGAAAGCAGTGATTTCGGCACCCATTTCGGGCCGAAATGGGGGCCGAAATCAATGCATTTCGGCCCCAAATAAAACAACCTCACTGGTTTGAAAAAGTGTCAGTGATTTCGGGCCCCATTTCGGGCCGAAATCGGGCGGGTTGGTCCGATTTTGGGGGTGTTTTTTGGTATTTTGTTGATTGTTTAATGCTCATCTCCGGCCACAAAGGGTAAAAACACCCCAAACTTGGATCAAACCCCACTTTTCTTCATCTTTTTCCTCCAAAACCTTCAAGAACACCCATACATCCATACACCCAAATTTTCAAAACTCAACAAAATTCAAAAATTGTTGTTGGGTTTTGCTCCTTGCAAACCCAACAACAACATTAACTCTTGAGTTTTTGAAAGATAGGGCTTTGTTTGATTGTGGAGGCTCGATGATGGTTCGCTAGGCGTGCACGTCGGTCTAGCAAATGAACCAAGGAGTAACGGCGTGCAAGACGGAGAGATAACGTGGTGAAATTGGCTTTGGCTTACACGGATCGGCACCAAGGTTAGCAATCTAAAATTCTAACTTGGTTCAGCCTACACTCCGTTAATTGGACCGTTAGTAGCGATGTTTGTAAGGGACAAATGATCACGATAGTTGTATGAATCTGCACTAATTTTATTCCCTTGAATTTCACCCGTACATCACGAATTCATACAAGTTTTATCGTGTTTTCTCTCTAAAATCATCCTACCATCTCTTCTCTAACAATGGCTGAAAGATGCCATTTATTACAATGATTTTCAGCCAAAAAGATGGCGGTTACATTCTGAAATAACTCCCTAACAAGTAACTAACTTGTTGGAAGTAACCGCTGGAAACCGCCATCGGACCCGACGGCACTGCTGGCACTGGACCAGGCACTGGGTGCTGCTGGGACCGGCACTGGGACCGGCACTGGGTTGTCAGTGGGACGACACTGAGACATCATCGGGAAATCACAGGGACAACATCGGGTTGGCACAGGGACATCATCGAGGGACTGTGCCAACATCGGGTTGGCACTGGGGCATCATCGGGTTGGTGCTGGGACGTCATCGAGGGACTGTGCCAACATCGGGTTGGCACTGGGGCATCAATCGGGTTGGCGCTGGGACGTCATCGAGGGACTGTGCCAACATCGGGTTGGCACTGGGGCATCATCGGGTTGGCACTGACCCATCATCGAGTTACCTCCTACCCCCTATAGTAGTCTTAGAAGCATTTTCCTAAGTGGCAGGAAGGAACATCAATATCTCTGAGGAGGAGTACTGGGCTTGGCATTGAGCCAGAACCCGATTGTGCCTGAGCAAACGTATCCGATATCGGGTAAAAGTCCTGAGTCGCGTCCTGAGCCAGCCCGGGACCGTGCTGATGACATCGGGTCCAGAACCTGAGCCACCCCCATCTCTCCACCGAATGCTACAAGGACCAAGGCACTGATCCAAGGTCAGAACCCACCACGAAGCCAAGGCACCAAGCCAAGGCAAGGCTATGGCACGAAGCCAAAGCCAACTTCACCACGTTATCTCTCCGTCTTGCACGCCGTTACTCCTTGGTTCATTTTGCTAGACGTGGGTCTGCTTCGGCAAGTTGTGGGAACGCAAGATGGGACAGAACGGGTCAGGGCAAGTCGGAAGATCCCTGAACCGCAACCGTTCAATGGCGCCCGAAGTGCCAAGGACGTGGAGAATTTTGTGTGGGACTTGGAGGAGTACTTCTCGGCAGCGAAAATTTCGGATGACGAGAAGGTTGCTATGGCAGCGAGATATTTGGCAAGTGATGCCAAACTTTGGTGGCGAACGCGGGTTTCCGAGGACTCGATCGCGGGGCGGTCACGGATTGAAACATGGGACAGTTTCAAGGTGGAATTGAAGTCCCAATTTCTGCCCGGAAATGCGTCGCGCCAAGCGAGAGAAGCTATGAAAAGTCTCAAGCAGACGGGGTCTGTTAAGGACTACGTGAAGGAGTTTTGTGCGCTCTTGTTGAACGTGTAGAACATGTCGGAGGATGACGAGTTATTCAACTTCGAATCCGGGTTGAAGTCGTGGGCGCAACAAGAATTGCGGCGACAAAATGTTGCTGACTTGAAGGGTGCAATCAAGGCAGCGGAGGCCTTAGCCGACAACTATGTTGACAAAACGACATCGGAGGCAGCCACGTCTAAGTCCAAGAAAGGGAAAAGGCGACAAGGAGGACGACCAATCCCAGGGTGCGGGCAAGAAGGTTGATGGTGGACAGAGATGGAATGGGAAGAAACCCGATGGTTCTTCCAAATCCAGCAGTGGTGGCCCCATGAAATGTTACATTTGTGAAGGTCCCCACTTGGCGAGATATTGCCCAAAGAAGGAGAAAATCAATGCACTCATGGTGGGAGATGCAGAAATGGGAAACAGGCAAAAGGAGACGGAGAATTCAGAACTTATCTTGCTGAATACGCTTGTAAGTCTGAATAAAGTTGAGTTTTTGAATACTCTAACTGAGGATGTGGATTTGGTGCGACAGAAATTGATGCAGGTGGCTCTAATGGTCAATGGGAAAGAGGTGATTGCAATGGTTGACACGGGTGCCACGCACACGGTGGTGTCTTTCAAGGTAGTGCAGAAACTTGGCTTGCGAACAAGCAAGTGTTCTCATCTTCTCAAGATGCCAAATGCCACTGCACAATCTGTCCAAGGGATGTGCTATGATGTGCCGATGAGGATTGGCACGCTTTTGGGAAAAATCAACATGTTGGCGGTTCCGTTGGATGACTTTTATATGATCCTTGGAATCGACTTCTTGAGGAAGACGCGGTCTTGTCCAATGCCGCATCTGAATGGTTTGATGATGACACACCAAAACAGCCCCTGTTTTGTGCCATGTGTTGGGGTAAATTCTGCTCCAAGTGAGAGGGTGGCGACGGTCTCAGCCATGACCGTTGAGAAGCGAGAGAAGGCAGTCCCGGTGGCTTACTTAGCCGCGGTGGCAGCAGAGAAATCTGGTGCGGGTTTGAAGCAACAGATTTGTTGGAGTCCAAAAATGAAGCGTGGAAAAATCTGGGCAGCGAGACGTGTAAAGGATGGTTCGACGAGGACGTCAAATTCAGTGGGTGTGGGTGGTTTGTCACGCCCCTAGATTGTTGCCTCGATGATGGTTTGCTAGGCGTGCACGTCGGTCTAGCAAAATGAACCAAGGAGTAACGGCGTGCAAGACGGAGAGATAACGTGGTGAAGTTGGCTTTGGTTTCGTGCCTTAGCCTTGCATTGTCTTGGTGCCTTGGCATCGTGGTGGGTTCTGACCTTGGCTCAGTGCCTTGGTCCTTGTAGCCTTCGGTGGAGAGATGGGGGTGGCTCAGGTTCTGGACCCGATGTCATCAGGACGGTCCCAGGCTGGCTCAGGACGCGACTCACGACTTTTACCCGATATCGGATACGTTTGCTCAGGCACAATCGGGTTCTGGCTCAATGCCAAGCCCAGTACTCCTCCTCAGAGAAATTGATGTTCCTTCCTGCCACTTCAGAAAATGCTTCTAAGACTACTATAGGGGGTAGGAGGTAATTCGATGATGGGTCAGCGCCAACCCGATGATGCCCCAGTGCCAACCCGATGTTGGCACAGTCCCTCGATGACGTCCCAGCGCCAACCCGATGATGCTCCAGTGCCAACCCGATGATGCCCCAGTGCCAACCCGATGTTGGCATAGTCCCTCGATGATGTCCCTGTGCCATCCCGATGTTGTCCCTGTGATTTCCCGATGATGGCTCAGTGCCGTCCCAGTGACGACCCAGTGCCAGTCCCAGCAGGACCCAGTGCCTGGTCCAGTGCCAGCAGTGCCGTCGGGTCCGATGGCGGTTTCCAGCGGTTACTTCCAGCAAATTAGTTATTTATTAGGAAGTTATTTCGGAATGTAACTGCCATCTTTTTGGCTGTAAATTAATGTAATAAATGGCATCTTTCAGCCATTGTTAGAGCAGAGTTTTTAGAGCGACAAAACACGAGGAAACTTGTATGAATTCGTGATGTACTAGTTAAATTCAAGGGAATAAAAATTAGTGCAGATTCATACAACTATCGTGTGCAATTGTCCCTTACAAACATCGCTACTAACGGCCCAATTAACGGAGTGAAGGCTGAACCAAGTTAGAATTTCATATTGCTAACCTTGGTGCCGATCCGTGTAGAATTTCGAGACACGAAATCTGACCCGGATACTCCGATTCATCAACTTGGAGGGGGATTTGGCCTTAGCTCAAGAAGATACGTTCGACGGGGACACCGAGGAGCACAAGGAGGTAGCTTCACTTCACTTTTCTCAAGTTTTCGAAAAATTGGTCGACCACTCGGTCCTTTCTGACCAATTTTTGCGAAACCGGTCCCGTAAAAACGATAGTCGGGGAACATAGGTACCTAAATCTTTCTCTCGCTTTAATTCCTTGCTTACGCATTCGTAGAGCTTAATTTAATTTGAAATTGTTACTTGCTCATATTTGGATTGGGATACTTGCTTATTTCACTCTAGACCTCACGTGCACTCGTCTTTTATTTTCTCTATCATTATGTCTACATCGAATAGTGCTAAGAGGAGACGGGGTATAGTTTTTGATGATCACCCCATCTGAAGAAGATGTAGTTTTGAGTGAGGAGGAGAATGTGGACGAGGGAGACGGCTCTGGCAACCGTCGTTAGGTTCCTCCGTCTCCAATTCGTTATGAGTTGAACTTAGTTATGCCTGCACTTCCAAAGATTGGGACGAGAGGTAGGGCTGCAAAGGATGTTGACCTCGACGCTATCTGCAGTACCAAATTCTGCAGCTTCAGGTTTGTTAGTGCAAATGCTCGAAAGGCATATTGCACTGACCCATTCCAGAAGAGGGTAGGGACTCCTGAAAAACCCTTCCCGCAAAGCGACAAAATGCCAAAACAGCTTCAGGATCTCTTCAAGAATGAGAGGCTAGATAGGTGGTTTAAAATTTGTAAGAATTCTAGATCCGCTCTTGCGAGGGATATTCTGGTAAATACTCGTTTCTATAACGAGGGAGTGGGTCAGGATCGGAGGCATGTGTATTGCCGGGGCACCTATATAGTCATCACGCCCGATACTATAACAGCCGCCTTGAAATTCAAACCTCTAAAGACTGAGATTTGCGCCTACCATGAGACCATTATGAGGGTGGATGCTGTTGAAGTAGTTAGTGCCTTTTGTTTTGAGGGGGTTCCTGGAGCGGGGTGGAATGAGAAACCCACTTTACATGAGTGGAACGTTTCTAGGAAACTCGTGCTTTCACGTGCGAGGTGGTTGTGTGAGTTTCTTGAAAAAACTGGGTTTATGGAGTTTCTCCTAATCCCACGTACTCCTTCCAGCTTTGCACCATGGCTTACTGTTTGTGGATGGGGAAGCGTATCAATGTCCCGTACTTCATTTATATATTGTTATGGAGAGGACCGACCGCTATAACTGTAGATCTCCCGGGCACACTTGTTTGCTCCTAAAGCTAGCACAAGATGCTAAGGCTAATTTGAGTGGTCTAGAGTATGACGATATCTCTAGATACAAGAAGAAGAAAGATGCAACACGTACTTGGGAGAGAATACCCAACCCCCTCAAGAACCAAATACCTGTTGACCCCACACACCCTAGCAGAGACCAAGCGAGTAGCTCGAGCTCCAACATGGAGCGACATCTTGAGACGCTCATGCATATGATGGAGTCTCAGAGACTCCAAGCTGATGAGGATAGATCAAGGGAGAGGAGACATTTTGAGCACATCCGTAGTAGCCAGCGCCAGTTGGGCCGCGGGATGGAGTCACTTAGCTATGACTGTGCCCAGCAGGGTGGATGGATTCGGGACTTGGCTGTGGCGGCCAATGTCCAGTTTCAGCACCCGCATACCTACGATGGCTTGTTCCATTACCAGTATGATGTATACCCAGAGTTGAGTCCCAATGTCCGAGATGAGGACGAAGGGAGGACTCACTCCGACTAGACCCACCGGCCCTACGCTTGAGCAGACGATTCTTTTTAATTTCACTCTATTTTTCGTTGAGGACAACGAAGCGCTTAAGTGTGGGGGAGTTTTTAGCTATTCGCTAGTTAGCCATTGCATAGCCTTTTTTACATGTAGTTTAGTGAGTCTGTTATGCATATAGAGTTGGTCCATAGGATTGCATGTGCGCACATTTAAATATTTGCATTGTATATATTGTTTCACTTTTATTTATTGAGTCCACCTACCATTTTTCTTGTTGGTTAATCGAGTTGGCCAGTTACATATAGTGTCTAAAAAAATAAGAAAATCCCTAATTTTTTTTTTTTTTTTTTTTTTTTTGGAAAGAGCAATTTAAGAGAGTAAGCGTGGAGAGGGCTCAATGATAGTATTCCCTAGATAGTATGACAATCTGAGGTGAGGTAGACACGCGAGAATATGGAGTAAGAAGGCTATAGGGCCAATGCACTTAAGAGTTGTGAGTAGCTGTCTCTCAAACTAGTTATCCTACTAGCGCTACACCACCGTCACTTAGGTAGTCCTCAAACCTCCTCGTAGTGGCAACGGAACAGCTGTGCGAGTGATTTTTATGGGGACCTCACGTCCCGTCTCCATCTCCTAGGTCCACTAGTTACCCCAATATGATCCATTTACCCCTTTTATTCCCAGCCTTTAGCCTAGGAAGCCGTTCCTTGTGACTCCTATCACTAGCTAGAATGGTCCCTTCCTATGCGTCATGATATAGGGAGTTGAGTTAGGGAGGTTCGATGAGGGTGAGCTGATTTGATACATCTTGAGTGGACATTCTTACATGTCATCTTTTGAGGGGATGTGAGGGTGAGTTAGAGACGGCAACACACTTCTGTGTGGCGGTGAGTCGTGTCCATACACCACGATCACAGGTGGAGTGCTGTAGTGCGTGATACTTTTCCGCACGTCATGGGGTGGGGGTTGATTGACCTTATAGGAGGACGTGCTTGCACTTCATTCATATTTTCTACATCTTAGGTGATGAGGAGGATCGGTTGGAATTAGCACGTTTACACATTGACTATCGGGTTCGAGATATGCTTTACATCGAGTGTGGGGGTGTCGACATATATTTGATTTCATCATTTGATTTGAAACATTCCATCCCCACGTTATCTATATTGATTTGATCTCCTTGGATATTGTATCATCATTGGTGGCTCCATGTGCTTATTGGTATGAAATTGAAATTGGAAAAAAAAAGAAGAAAAAAACAGAAAGTTGAAAGTGAAATGGAATAGGGAGCTGGAACTTAAACTTCATGAAGACCAAGGAGATTAACTATTGTTCGATATCACTTCCTCACATTTGTGGCCGCGAGAACGGTGTTACACCAAGATTCAGGGAATGAGGGCCGGAGTAGTTAGTTCGGTGGAGTTCCTTGGATTTTGGTGAGGGAGTGTGAGAATCGGGTTTTGTGAGTTGTATCATGACGTCTAGGACTGCGCTTCTAAATATCCTATCCTACCCGTCCTAAATCCGTCAACAATTTTAACCCGTGGATAAATAGCTCGGATGGTAAGTGCTAGGGATACGTTTGATGAGTGTGCGGAAGCAACATATTTTGTGTTCGTGCCCGTTCTGTATGACGAAACTGGCCGAAAGTTCTACCGATCACCAAAGCTATAGAATCTTCTAGGGGATGTGAGAGCCTTATGACATGCCGGTTTGTTCTTTGAGATTGCCCAATCTCTACTAAAAAGAAAAAAATATGTTCTTTAATTCCTCGCATTGTACATACTTGAGTTGCATTGTACATATCATGTAGTTTGCATAGTCGTGTCTTTGTGCATCGAGTCGTGAGTCGTGTTGGCTAGTGGAAAGTTAAGTATGCAAAGTGGTGGGGTATGCATTGGTTTGGTTTTGGGTATGTATGCAATGACTCAAGTGTGGAGGTTTGTGCTTCATTGTTGCTCGGGACGAGCAAGAGAGTAAGTGTGGGGGAGTTTGATAGCACCTTTTAGGGGATATAATTCTTTAGCATTTACCACATGATAATATGCATTTGGAGAGTGTTTTGAGGCCAATGTTAGAGATTATAGGTCGTTTTATCACTTGTTGCTACCATGTGCTATATTGTTAGTCCGGGCGTTTTCTATGGCTATTTTATTGTTATTTGTCAAATATAATCGCTTGGTATGTTTGTTCATGTTGTTTTGGCAGGTACGGATGCTAATCGGTTGATAGGAAGCATGGAACGAACTTCGGAAACAACGGGAGCTCAACTAGCTAAACATCCAACTACACAAATCTAAGAAAGACCTTCAAGTACGTCTAGGACGCCATGGAACCTCAACACAGACCTTCTCAGGTAACAAGGATCCAAAATGTAGACTTCAATGCTTGAAACAACTCTTTGACTCCCCAGACAAGTTGTGACCTAGCCTCATCAGGAAGATTGTCTTCAATATCATTAGCGAAATAAGCTCCATAATCAAAACCCGGACTGTAGAAACCATAATATTCTCTAGGAAAGGAACAAATCCTTCATCATGAACAGTTAGAGGAGAAGAATGAGAGTAATAGCTCATTGTACGTAAACAGGTGGAAGAGATCCACACGGTGTACCCGACGGGTCCAACGGGGAGATAGGCACGACCAATACATGGGGTATAGGTCAGATCATACACACCTGATAGCACCTTTTAGGGGCTATAATTATTTAGCATTTACCACATGATAATATGTATTTGGAGAGTGTTTTGAGGCCAATTTTAGAGATTATAGGTCGTTTTATCACTTGTTGCTACCATGTGCTATATTGTTAGTCCGGGCGTTTTCTATGCATATTTTATTGTTATTTGTCAAATGTAATCGCTTGGTATGTTTGTTCATGTTTTTTTGGCAGGGACGGATGCTAATCGGTTTATAGGAGATTGGAACGAACTTCGGAAACAACGGGAGCTCAAGTGGAGTCAAGAGAAGCTGAATTGGAGGAGCTTGGATGACCAGTCTGCACTATTTTGATCATATCCGGAGTTCTACAAATAATTTGGGAGTGAGACCAGTGCCATATGAAATTAGACTCAGAGAGATTTCCATCGATAGTTCATGGAGCTAAATTCGAGTTCGGACGAAGAGAATATCGCGTTTTGAAGTCAGGAGCATATTTTAGGGGGCTTTTGTGCAATTACTGAAGACTTATGCGGGTTATGATTCAAGGACGACCTAGGGACGAAATTAAGGCTTATTTTCTCATAAGCACTAAAATGAGAAAGCATTGCCAGTAAGCACCAGCCATATAAGCTGGTGCCACAAAGCACCAAACATTGGTAATTAAACCCTTCTTTTGCAAACCCTTCTTCTTTTTCATCGAAGAAACATCTGCAGAACCTTCTTCCTCTTCAATCTTCAATCTTCTTCCGATTCTTCTTCGTCTTCTTCAGTTTATTCTTCAATATTCGTCGGATTCTTCTTCTTCTTCAACAATCATCGTCAGATTCTTCTTCTTCTTCTTCTTCTTCTTCTTCTTAAATCTTCGTCGGATTCTTCTTCAATCTTCGTCGGATCTTCAATCATCGTCAGATTCTTGTTCTTCTTCTTCAACATTCGTCGAATTCTTCTTCTTCAATCTTTATCAAATACTTCTTCCTCGAACTCGCCGGATTCTTCGTCGGAGTAATTCGAGGTCGACAGTCGACATGGTGATGTCGAGTGTCGACGTGGTGGATTCACCGTCGACATGGTGATGTCGAGTGTCGACTTGGATGCTTAATTTTTTTTATCCTTAAACTCGCGGCCTTAATTGTTGGTGCTTCTGGGCAGTGGAAAACATTTCCACTGCCTCTTGGCCAATTATTCCCGAAATTTTTCACCATACACGCATCAAGAGAGCAAAGAAGAAAGAGGAGGGCAATGAGACTTCATTGGGAACGACCTCAAGCAAGGAGGAGAGCCCGGATCGCGCCAATCTTCACGATTTTAGCGTTTGATCTATTTTTCTCTTTACTTTCTTGTATGAACTATTCAAGAACCATGTTAACTTGTGTTATGAGTAGCTAAACTCATACCTAGGAATCTATGGAGAGCCTAGGGTTTATGTTTTGATGATATTTTTCGTATTTTGGATGATCTTTCATGCTAGGATTATGGTTTAATGGAGATTGTTTTGGTTTTCATCATGTTGAGTTCTTTCATTGAAAAGTTAGGGCTAAGAAGTTTGATGTTGATTATCTACTTCTTCATTCAATCATGAACTAGGCTTTATGATGACATTGGTAGCCTAATTATCTTGTTTATTATGCTTAATTCTTAGTAACGTAGGAGTCATGACTCGAAATTACTACGTAGCTAGTGAGTGTGTGAAAACAACTTTACCCTAGTTGGGATGAGTTTACAAGATCATTCTTAATTGACTAGTCTGAGAGGTTAGTTGGATAAGAATGGCTAGATGAGGGTAAATTCAGTAGGAAGTAATGAGTTGTTAGTGAATGGTGGTCTGAGAGGACATTATTCCTTGCAATTTGTTGGCCTGCTAGAACACGTAGGTAGTTTACTTGGCCTGAGAGGGACAAATCGTTACGTTAGTGTAGAACGACATGAGACCGATAGGTGATTGTCAACGCCATTACCCAGCATAGGTTACTAAGATTCATTGTGTTAGAACATGGAATCTGGAATTGTCAAAACTACCCTAGGTGATCTATAGATTGCCTAGCTTTCTCTCCTCTGAATTACATCAAATTATTTTATTCGCGTTATTTCATTACTGTTGCTAGTCACTTTTTTGAGGGTGACAACACTTCAAACTAAAATCATTTTTACTGGTTACTTAGGTAAAATTGAGTTTAATTGTTACTCTAGAGCATATAGTAAACACCTTCACTTGGGTTCGATAACTCGGAGTCCAAAATACTCCACTTTATTACTTGACCGTATACTTGCATAGCAACGCGTAGTAATCACACGTCAACACCAAATCTTTTTACATAGGATCCTAAGGACTAATGGGAGTCTCAATCCTACCAATATTATGGTTCTACGGATGGAATCATTTCTAGAAATTGTAGATCTCCAAAACTAAACATAACTTCAAGTAGGAAACTAATTTAGTCTAGACCTATAGGGAATTGAAAAATGCAAGGAAATTTAAAAATGACCCAAAAAGTAGATTTCAGACTTACACCATGAGGATGCCGAAATTCTCAAGTAAAAATATTAACAATTGATTTTTATTTGAGAAAAAGTGAGAAAATTGTGAAAAATATGCTATTTTTCTTACAATCTTCTAAAAAAATACCCCCTAGCTAAAAAAGACTTATACGACATGCTAGGGAGTAAAGAAAAATTAAATATTATATTTACTCAAGATCTCTTGTCGAAAATAATTTTTCGTTAAAGTATATCCTTCATGAACAGGAAATATTCAATGAGGGGAAATCAAATCTTTGTGAAAAATCGTGGATAACTTTAAAGAGACTTAGTTTCTTCAATTTTCACAAAGAATGAATTAGAGAGAGTGTCAGAAAAATCTTTGACCCAGATAGAACGTCGATGCCCAGAACACACACATATATGAATATTGTGTTTCGTAGAAGTTGAACGTGTGCGAAGATATACTAAAGCTTCCACACTAAAACGTTTTACCCATTAAAATAAAAAGAATAAGATATAGATGTTCCCTAAGGCTCCTAAGGGTACGTTCCCCACTTCAGAGGGTCTAACTGAAGCTAGGAAATACTTGAATCAAGTTCCCTTACAGTGTCCTTTCATGATGAACATTTGAGATTCATCTACAGAGCATATGAGATTCTGATTTTTCTTAGAGAATTTGAGACCCTAGATTATAAGGACATTTGAGATTCTTATTTTTATTCTCTCGGCCTTGATTTTATCGAATACAAATTATCATCGTGAAAGGAGACAAGACTTCTTGTTGTAAGCTATTGAATACTCTTCTAGGATCAATTGAGTTATACTGTTTTTTTGGTTTTCATTGAGACTCTAGATCAATATTCATATATTGATCTAGAACAGTCTTCTATCGATTACCTTAATCTAGAATCGAGTCTTTATCTGTAAGACTAGACGTATGTGCTTTAAAGTTTATTCTTAGTTTGGTTTCGTGTCGGTTAGACTTGTTTGTATTCAAATATGCTATCATGAACTGTTGAATTAGTTGCTTTCATATTTGATATTGTTTCCCATATCTGGGACGTGTAGAGTAAGACCTTTTACTTATATCTGTGTATATTTTATGTCTAGGTTTCGTTAGCATTGTTTACAGTCTCTTAGTATACATATAAATTTTGTATCTTTCTACATATTTTTTCACTCACGAACTAAACTGTGATAGATTTGTTTACTTGACGAACTACCGGGGTTACTGCTATTATCAACTAGATTCAAGCGATGCTTGGATTGCCACAGGTGTGGGGTGCTACTCAAGAAATTACATAAACTATGTAGGAAAAAGGTAGTGTGGTGAGTAGCTGGTCTGAGGGACACCTCGTTATCTAGCTTGTATCAGAAGTTTCGTGCAATAAAGTATCAATAACTTGTTGGTCCTAGCAGCTGATGTTTACTCTCAACTGTCCGTTTCAGGTGGAGACCAACAGTGAAGGTTTCCCCACAGTAAAGATATTATGTACCATGTTGTTACTCTTCGTATACTGTTAGAGTAGTTCTACTCTTTAATGTTATAAAACTACATCTATATTTATATTTACGCAAGTTCTTATATTCAAATAAATCATGTCTTATAGTTCTTCTATTACTCGATCTATCAAATCGTCTAGAAGAATCATTCTGTTTGGCTCTAGGATTGTACTCTTACGATGTGTCGCATAGTGTTGCGAATTAAGGGCGTATAGGAGCAGACACACTCTAGAACACCCCTCGTTTCCCGAGCTTTCCGTTCCGGACCGGAGAGCCTAGGAGGGTGCTACTCCGAAATGAAGCGGCGAAAATCAAGAACAACACATTCGATAATTATATATTACAACTCTTAATTTGTCTGCAATATGTTGTTACACAAGATGATATTATACTAATAATGCGCCTTATTAAAGTGATGTCAAGTGCTAGATGAGTCTCGAATCCCGCTACTACGTAATCCCAACTCTTAGACCTGCGGGGAAAAGAAGCAAGACCGCAGTTTTTCCAAAGTCAACAAGAAATACTGAGTAAGTAAACACCCCAACGTGTAAACAGGGAAGAGGCATGCTTTTCTTTAAAGAACATGAATAATAAAAAGGAATCAGATATAGTAGTGTAAAATGACCAAGTATGAGAAGATATAAATTTCCAATATTCTCAAAATATTACCATTTATGATTTCAATGAAATATTTCCAAACCACCATACTGTCCCGATTAGGGATAATCTCATAATATTGTCCCAATTATGGGAAAAACTCAAGTATGAAATTCCTTTTCATTTTCTCATGAAAGTCCATGTTTATTAATTAGTTGTAGCGGGGAACGAACCAATCCATCGCAATAATCCATCACAGTATCTCATAAGTAACCAACCATATCCCATGCATCCAAGACCTTAAGTGCCGGCACCCCCCTAAGACTTCTTGCGGCCAGAGAGGTGAGTACATGGAGCAGCTCGGGGCTAATTGCAACCGAGCAATATATCACAATCACAATATATAAGAATCCGAATGAGGTTCCGCCGCCCAACTGTTTCCACTTTACGTTATTACGCATTATTAATTTCAAGTGATAGTTTCCAAAAAGAATCATTTAGACAAGTATTTGAAATCTCAAGTCGAGCACGTATATCACAAGTCACATTTTGAGACATAAAATCATAAAAATATTCGGACAAGAAAGGAGGACGGCACACTAGGTTATGCACGTTTACTTACCTCGAATAGTAAGACAAATAGCACGATAGAGCTTCTACGGGTATACGTAGCCCTCGTCTACGAACTCGTCACCTACAATTTATAACTCCTAAATTAATTACAAGTTTAATCGTGCAAGTAGGATATGCAAAATTTCTATAAGTCTCATTTGAGATTACTCCCCATTATCCCATTAATTATTAGCATGTCCACTTGTATTTTTCTCATAGAAAAATCTCTATTTATATATAAATACTAACTCTTAAAATTTATTAAGTAATAAATCGCATATTAAATTTATACACTCTAATATTTAGAAAATAAAATAATAATCTATCTTACAACACATTTATTTGTAAGTAGCCACAAAAATTGATTTAACTAATTTAGTTATTGCTAATTATTTATTATAAAATATATGTACTATTAAATAATTAAACTCATAAATAAGACTCACAAAAATATTTATTCAAATAAAACAAGTGTTTAGTCTCACGCAATTATAACTTAATTTTGGAGAAATCAATATCTAATATATATATATATATATTATCAGGCTTTAGCTATTTATAAATAGAGGATTTTCTTTAAAAGTACTTTTTTTTTTTCCTATTTAACTTTCTAACTTATTTTATTTTATCAATTTTGAACAAATAACATAAATACTAAAAATACTAATTTATAAGTACTTGAAATGTTTATTTAATCACGCTAAATTATATGATTAGAGAACTCCATATTTTATCTTGCTTATTTTTCAATGAAACAACAATATCTCATATTAAATAATACATATATAAAATTTTAAATAGCAAAAACATCTTTTATATAATTAAAACAATAACTAGAAATAAATTCCAATACGAAAATGCATTTTAATTTTATACTATATTTGCAGTTTATGTAAATACTAAATAGATCCCCAACTTTTCATTAATGACAAGAAATAACCTCCCAATAACCAAAAATAGTTTCAACATGCTATACTAGCCACCCCTAACTTTTCTGAAAATACAAGAACAACCCCCAACATGAACAAGCATGAATCCAACAACCCGAATAGATCTAGAGCTAATAAAATTAGGTTTCGATGATCACAATTGAATCAGAGGGTGATTTAGGAGTTACCCAAGCGAAAAATCGCGAGAAACGGTCAAGATTTGAGTCAGGTTGGGTTCACCGTCGATGGTGGCCGGCGGTGATGGTCGATTCCGGCGATTGAGGCGTCCTCTGCTTAGATTGGCACCGACAATAGCGTCCTCGGGCTTCTAGGAGTTGTTTAGGACTGATTTGAGGGAGTGGGTGGCGTTGGATAGCTCGGGCCGAGCTTCTCGCCGGCGTTAATGGAGGTCGCCGGAGTTGTGGTGGCTCTGGGTTGTTTCGGCAGTGGTTTACTGCTGTCTTTGCTTCCCTTTGGCTCGAAACAGAGAAGGGAGGGGAGAGAAAGTCGAAACAGAGGGAGAGAAGAGAGGTGCAGTGGTGGTGGCGGCGATTCTGCCGTCGGGGCTTCGCCGGAGATGGCAGCGGCTTGAGCCGCTGCTGTTTCTACTGGGTTTTTCGGCGGAGGGAGAGAGAGAGGGATAGAGAGAGAGAGATCTGGGGGAGGGGGAGAGAGGATCAAGTGGTGGTGGTGGTGGTTGTTCACCGACGGGAACAGCGGCGGCCTTGTGCCGCGGCTCTGTTTTCGCCGGCCCAAAACAGAGGGCAGAGGGGGAGACAGGGAGAGAGGTCGGGGTGGTGAGGGAGAGAGAGGGAGTGAGGTGGTAGATGTGGTGGTGGAGTTGGTTCCGGTGGTGGAGGTGGTGGTGTACGGTGGTGGTGGTGTGAAGAAATGAAGAAGAAGAAGAAGTATAAGAAGAATGGTGTGGGAAAGAAGACAAATTTTTCTTGTTTTTGGAGAAGAATTCAACAGACGATGGAGTGTTTTTGGGAGAAACAGTTCTCTCATTTTTTTTTATTACTCCCCCCTTTTTTTTGTTCATTAATTATTTAATTCACTATTATTAATTTATCCCCTAGGTGTTTGACTTTCTTCAAACTACAACTATCTCCCCCGTAAAATAACTAGTTTATCTTTACTTAAACTACAAATATCTCCCTAGTTCATATTTAAACTTCACGAATCGCTATTAATTTACCCGTATAAAAACGGGGTATTACACATTCGTACTCTTGTGGCGTAATGTCTGCGCATGTGCTCTTTCCTCTTTTTCCAAAGGTAACAAGCACATTCATTCCCATTGTGTTTAGACATACCCATTGGACTATAGCAGAGCCTCTAACTCGTCATTTCCCGCTGCCACCTCCGATAACTGGGTAACAGTCATCGAAAACTACTCCAACTCGCCGGAGAATCAGAACCTCTTCTTTATTGGTTCATTTTCAATCCCAATGTTTTCCCCGTAGTCTCTAGATGTCGTAGAGTTCACTACCTTATTTGGAAACAACCAGGAGTTTGATATATCACCGGGACTTGGAACGGATATCGTCGGATTCTGCCATTAACGTCGTGAAAGGGTAATCTCTCTGTTTTGGCTTCATTTTCATTGTAAATAACTTCTAATTATTCCCTTAAACTCACCGAGTACACTCCAAACCTCAAAGCGTGACTGTTACACGAATTGAACCGAGTTTGATTCATGGAGTTCATGTTTTCCTTGAACGTAGTATGGCCCTGTTTAAGGGCCTACAATAACTCGTCGTGTGACTGTTTGTGTGATTCTTGGTGATTTTTAATCTCCGGATTACCCTCTACAAGTGTCGAGTTGATCTAAAATTCTGATTTGAACTCTAAGTGTCCTGAAAATCCACAAAAAGTTACTGAAAATCGTTGAGAAAGTCTGAGTTACAAGAACATTGTGTGAGAAGCAGTAACTTCTAGCTCCTGATTCTCTCTCATTATTTGATGAAAGGAGTTACAATTTAAACTTGAGTATTCTTTGAACCTAATACTACAACTCTCGTGCCATTTTCATCTTTTGAATCAACCCCTAACCCTCTTGAAATCAGTCTCAAAGACTGATGCAAGTTGCTGCATTTTGGCCACATAGCTCAAAATCTTTCAAGTGTTGAAAGTGGTGCTGAAACTGTAATTTTGACTTGGCCATAACTATTTCAACACTTCATGAAGTCTTGATATGTTTCTCTCTAGTGAAAGTCGGTCGTAAACACTACAATTCACATTCTATGAGTTTTCTTCAAACTCTAAATAAATTTTCCAGAAGTTGAGCCTAAATTTGAGTGAACATCATTTTTAGTATAAAATGCAAGAGAAAATAGCCATCTTTCAACTATCATAAATTCTTTTGTACTTGATCAATTCTTGTTCTGCTCTCTACTGTGAGATGTTGGTTGATATATTTCAAATCTTCATAGGGAAGAATTTTGCATTTCCTAACAGATTGCTCAAAAATGAAGCTCAAAGTAGCCACCTTGAAATTGTGAAATCTCTTGAAAATATTCTAAAGTGTTGCTCAACGATGTCCATCCCACTTTTACCAAGTCTATCTCCTCATATGTTTTGAATCTTGGAGAGATAAATTATGTTTTGGAAACGTGGTACTTCAAACTACAAAACCATATTTTCAGGTTCTCAAATATCTTTTTAAATTGACCAAAAAATGACTGTAAAGATGAACATTTAAGAAGATTTCCTCATAAATTTGAATTTCTAATTTGACTTGTCAGATGAACTTATTGACAAAATGACTTTCTATAAAGTTGTCCAGAATAACGTTAAAAGTATAAGGGTCAAGTTTGACAAAGTTGACTTTCTAAAAATCCTAGTTTGACTGAGATGTTTATGAGGGACAAACTGGTAATTTTACAATAGATTGAATTGAACAGTCTAATCATAACCCTAGGCATGACCTCATGCATTTTTATGAGTTTCATGATATATGGAATCAATCTGTACATATCTTGGTTGAAATTGGCTAAAATTTAACTGTATGGGTTTTCTGCGATTTTGATAAACTATAGGGACCTGAATGCAATAAATTAAAAGTTTTAGAAGTCAATACTGAATGTACCAGGATGGAATAACGATCATGTCTGCATATTAGTAGACTTGTCCGAATATGATTGGAGGGTTCATGCACAATTAATGAGAGTACCGAAGAGACTGGGTTGTCAGGGGTTAAATGGTAAATTTGGTTGGGCACTCAACATGACATATGCATTATGTTTTCTACCTCATTTAGAGGACAAGTTTTAATTTCATATATACTTGAACTGTATAGTGGTTGGTAGAATATGAAATCAGTTCTGCTAATCAGAAAACTAGGCTAGATATCAAGTAAGCATGTGTATGCTTATGTTGTTACTGTATTTCTCTAAGTATAGAAGCTGTATGAATAACATGAGTATGAAATGTGATATAATTTTCTTCGGGCGTCTTCAGACACATGAATGGCTAATACTTTCTTCATACATGTAAGCAAGTAGTACTACTCTCTAGACTGGGGATCTAGTAGGGGCACTTAAGGTCTAGTTTGTCTTGGTGGGTTGGTTAAGCTTTCCCTTTCAGAAGTGAATCTGGTTCTCACGACCCTCTGGGTGGTGGGATTTAGAATCCCCTATATAAGGGGGGTATGGTTGAGTCAGTTACGGATGGTTGTGGATTCTCTGGGTTATAAGTAACAATTAACTCTATCTATATGATCTATGGTATTATATGATCAGGATAGTGTCTGGAGGCTTGTAAATACTATGATAAACTTTTCAGAACTCTAAATTACGTTTTTTTCTTATGTGTTATACAACTAATTAAACTACTTCTGACAATCTCTATTTTCTACATGGTTTCATAACTTTGTAGGAGAGCACGTGGAATTGGGGAGTAGAGTTAAACAGATAGCTGACAATGTCACATAGTTATCGTACTTAAAAGCATAAATATAAGCTTTCTTTCTCAAAAGATCAATTTTCTTTCATTTTATCTCGGAACATAGCCGTTAGGGTTAGTGCAACAACCCCCTTATCCGGCTCGAACAAGACCGAGAGAGCGACGCTAAAAGTAACGGCGGAACTCAAATGCAATACGATCCACAACTCATAATATTAAACAACTATATTAATATATGAGTCTCATACAATAGCTGATTTCTATTACACAATGATTAACTAACATTGTTAGATACTACTGGTGAAGTCACTCTTAGTGAGTCTCGAGCCCAGCCAAATCATAGTCTCCAGCTCCTAGACTTGCGGCGGGAAGGAAAACAAGAACCGTAGTTTTGAAAGTTAGCAATAAATACTGAGTGAGAAACACCCAAGCATGTTAAACACAGAGTGGATATAATTTTTAATAAGTTAATGAAAATACAGCGGAAGTAAAAAAGACAGTTAAGTAATAAACATCCTCAAGTGGCTGACACATAGCCAGCGATATAAAAGACATTATTTAGCCAAGAGGAGTTGGTGGTAATGAAGATGATGATGGTGGTGGTGGCGGTAATGGAGGAAGTGGTGGTTGTGGTGGCTGTCGTGGGTGGGCCAGGAGGATAGGGGGGGTTTAAATAGAGAAAGAAGAGGGTGGTGAGAGAGAGGCGGTGAATGTGTTGGTGGCGGTGGGGGTGCTTGTGTAGGGTTTTGATCATGGATGCGCAGCGGAAAGATAATAAATTCATCCGATCAAGACCCTTCGAGGATCACAGGAAGAGAAATCATGACGATGGTAAGGGAATAGTGTTATGTACCTTTGAGGTCTCTTTGATGACTTATAACGAGAAAATTCTCACGTATCTACGGTTGATCCACGCCTAGAGGTGAGATCTAGATCTTCCAAACGCCTTGTGCTAGCTAGGAGGAGTGGAGTAGGATGAAGAAATCACACAACGGAGCACCAAAGACAAGGGCGACCTCTCTTGTGGCCGATGGGGTGGGTGGACGGAAAGGGGGCTTCGGCCTCCTTGTTTATCTTGCTCTTTCCTTCCTTCTTTCCTAATCAAAGTATGTTTTGAGAATAAGTTGTAGGGAAAGAAGCTAGGAGCATCCTTTATATAGTCCAACAATTCCTTGTTTACTACATAAAGGCTCTATCCTAATCCTACTCAAGTTCGGATTAGTCCAACTTGCATATTAGTCCTACTAAGTTAGCAAGTTGTTACGATTTGATCCTTCTAATTAATTAATCATATTAATTAATTGTTTCCCAAGTCTAGTTCACCCCCATATGGCGTGTGACCCCATAGGTTCTATTTAGTTGGTAGTAACTATTTACTTAATATGGAGAGGCCTCTAGCAAGACATCCATTCTAGCCAACAAATAGAAATAGTCATCATGACAAACCTTGTGCAAGTGTTGTCTCATCCCTTTGTCTCAATATCCGGATTGGAAACGAGAAATAAAAGTCACACTCGTATATCCAATCCATAGTTCCTCGATCTTGGGAATAGCCTTATTCTTGAAAATAATATCAATATCCTACATTGATTTATTTGAGTCTGGCCAGACATTCTATAAGCACTATCCCTCGAGTGGCATAGGAAATTTGCTCCCGTTATGTGGGAGGGAAAAATTCTATCTATGTCTACTACGATTTTTAAGCTTGCTTCTTATTGTATCCGGTTGTGTACGAGAGAATCCTGCAGAGAGAATTCAATATACACCAAGAGTAGGGGATAGAAAGAACACAGGAAGAGTAAGGTTGTGTGTAGGGAGAGAGTAAGACAATAGCACTGTATGAGAGAGAGACATAATTTCGGCAGAGCTTCCGCGTATCTCTGGTGATTCTCCCTTGTATGGAAGGGTTAACGATCCTATATATAACGGAGAATGTGACTGTTGTAGTGTGGTTAATGCGCCCATTAATGGCGGCTTAATTAGCTTACACGGCACGTTCGTCCGCGTATAAAAGGACCGTTACGGCACGTTATCCCCGTATACCGGAACCGTTGTGAGGTTGACTGGGTTGACCGGGTTTATGGAGCTCGTGCCATAAATCTCTCAAAGCAGTTACTAGGGGTCGCGCGCATGCTTGGTTGTCGCTCGCGCGCGACAGGACTTACTCTATCCTCCAAACCACTAAGTCCCTACAAGTCCCGTGTGGTGGTATGCGAGGGCCCTGTCTGGCAGCCCCCACGCGGATCAGTGCGGCTGGTGATCCTGTGTGTGGAGCACATCTAGGTGTGCTGGATGGTCGCCACGTGGCTAAGATCTGCCTGTCTAGAAAGCACTATCTACTTTAGCCCCCTTTCTGCGCGTGAAGACACACAGCCGGATAGGCTTCAATGCGCACGAACCAATGTACGCATCGCCACCACGCACCAATTCAAATACACGCAAATTCATCCCCCGTGCATGTCATTATGACCTAAAATCCCTAGAGTCGTGCCGCCTGGTTTTTCAGGGTTTTAGGCATGACGTCAGCTTGTCCTGTGATTGCGCGATTCGACGGTGACGGTTGCGATTCGACTACTGAAAGGACGCGACCCCTCATTTTTTTTGGATAAATACTCTGTACTCTCCATTGTTGCAAAGCATTACTTCTTTCTCTTAAAGTGAATGATACCCGGAAGCCTTCAAGAGCAGATTCAAGTGATCAATCATCAGTTCTTCCTTGTCAATCGTCTCCTTCAACTGGCTTAATCTTTAACAAGCTTTACTAAAACAAGGTTGGATTTGCTCAATTTCATTTAATGTACTGAAATATTCTTTGAACTGTATTGGATCTGCAAACCCGTGGCTATTTGAAACATAGAATTCGTTGAGAACTGCAAAAAGAGACCTTGTTCTTAACCCCAGAACTGATCTAATCACCGAATTTTGAATGCGGGACTTCTAAAATTCCAAGCAATATAAACGATTCCGAAATTCCAAACCTAGAATTGACCCTGGACTGTTCATCTTCTTTTGACAAAACATAGTTTCTTCAAACTGAAATTCAAACTGAGTGTGTGTATTTCTCCCCCCTTTTTTCTTGCTCTTCCACAGGAATGACAAAGACAAAAGGAACCAAACCCGTTAAAGAGGCCGAAGAAATACCTGATCTTCCCCAAAACCTATGGCGGAAAGCCCCCTATTTGGGCGGAAAAGATTTTTATCACGCTAGGGTTAAGGTGAAGAACCTGCCGACTCCTGTTCCCTCTGGAGAGTTGCAAACATTGACCCCACCTGTTAACGCGGCCATGCTAGAATTGATCGATTCCAAGGATGTGGTTCAATGAGGGGTTGAAAATGGGTTTTTCCCCCATACTACAATTTCTACCCAGACGTTTGTCCAGAAATTGGACTTCATGGATGAGTGGATCGACCATGTATTGACCCACCATGCCATCGCATTGAACAATGCTGGTGTCTATTTCGCAGCCCGTGCTATGAAGGGTGCTGCCGTGAAGTTGGACCAGTCCATGCTTCTAAACCTTCTTTCCCGCTATTCGCCTGCGACTCACACCTTCCACTTTGCTGAGTTCGAGGCTGCTCCCACTCTGGAAGATGTACACATGTTGTATGATCTTTCTCATGTTGGTGAGGTGGATCCTCTGAGTCCTTTGAGGACTGATCCGGAACTTGCTCTGTACAAGCAGATAGAGGAATGCTTGTCTGAGGTAAATAAAATTTCCACACGGTGGACATCTGCGAAAGTTCTTCCCGACTGGCAGCTGGTTGATACATCTGCAAAGAACACCTGGGGCAAATGGGTGCATTACTTCTTCCGCAACTATGCGAGTAGCAGTATCACCAAGAAACTGCTGGGCCAGAACCCAAAGGAGAAGAACTATGTGAATGGGAAAGGGTACCATCTCACCTTGTGTGGCTTTCTCTGCGCCTGGTTATCAAGTTACCTAATTGATGGTCACCCTCATGATGGGGTTTTCTACCATGTCCTCCCTCTTTCTGTGAGACTGACCCTTGGTCAGAGAGTCGCACTTGGGCTGCTAGTCTTGGGCACCCTGTATCATAGATTGGACCAGTTGGTTGTGGCGACCAAGGACTCTCGCGGTCGCCTTAATTTGTTGACTTATGTTAATATTGCATTCCTGACCATGTGGGTTTTTGAGTGATGGCCTTCCTATGCTCCTGTTCCTTCTAAACCCAGCAAATGGTGTGTCCCAAGTGCGGAGGATGAACTTTCCAATGGAAGAGCTGCTCGATGGTTTAGAACCAAGTTTCCCAAGTGTACCTGGAGCCTGATATGCGATGACCGAAGCAAGTTTACGGCTAGGCCTTATGCCACGCGCATTGAAAATGTGCGATGGTTCCCAAAGTTGTATCCTTCCAAACCTCTTTCTTTCTCGGAAGAACTCCTTTTCGAGGGTCATGAGTGCTTCCATGAGCGCTATCACGAATTCCTCTGCTGGTGTCTAAGGGGCTCTCTTCCTGCTCTTGCAGAGTATGTTCCCGAGCTTACTCCCAGGTACGAGAGGATCACAGTGGATGTCGATCCAACTCGCGTTTCTCCCCAGTTTGGCTTTGATGTGGTGGCGCCATTAGTCTAGCCTAGATCCATTGTGCGAGGCTGCTACAAGCGGTTGCTGTCTGGCGAGTGCCAAACGATCCTGAGGAGCAACCTACCCTTTGATGAACCTTCACGTGGCCGCGCAGGTCGCTACTCCAGGAATTGGGTTGCTTACTGGACTACCCAGCAGGCTAGATTTGAGACACAGTCGACCCCTCAACCCAGCAGAGCTCCTGTGATCAAGAGAAATTCCTTCCCCTTCCGTCCTAACTGCAGTTTGGATGACTCCCAGTATGGCTGCTACTCATTGCTGGACCATGAGAACCACTTGTGCCCATCCACCATTCTCGAGGAGAAGATGGCCGCAGTTAGGGATGGTGCTTCGCATGTTATCAAGTACAGCGAAGATTTTGCCAAGGTAAACAATTTCCTTTGCACGTGTTAAGTTTCTTTCCTTCGGTGTGTCGAAACTTATGCTCCATTTTCTGTTTTAGTGCTATCTGAGGAGGTTTGCATCTGGTGAGCGCTCCAAGTCGCTGATCAATACCATTGTTGCTGCGAGAAGGCAGGGTGAGCAAATTCTGCTAGCAATGGGAATGGCTCCCGCAATCGAGGCCCGGATTCGCGAGGTAATGGACGCATTTGCTGACTCGCTGATAGACAACACCCCAGTTTTGTCTTCTCCTAGGAACGCTCCATCTCCTCCCGCAGACGTTGCTCCTAGGTCGAAGATACCAAGGCAGAAGGGAATCACAATCTCTTCCCCTAGGAGTGCTCCATCTTCCTCTCCTGCGAAGTCCCTTAAGGACAAAGGCAAAGGTCGCATGCCAAGCAAGGCGCGGAAAGAGCTCACAGTCGAGACTTTTGTTCCGTTTGGTCAGGAGGAAGAGGAGGATGAGAGGAGGGAGATGAGAGAAAGAGATGATGATGATGAAGAAGAGAGAGTCGAAGATGAAAGAGAAGAAGAAAGAGGTGAGATACAAGAGGAAGATTCAGAAGGTATCTCATACGAACTTATCTTCTCATTACTTAAACTCTAGCACTATTTATTGAACAGTTTGTTCTTTCGTAGATGATGATGCAGAAACCATCAGCGGCCTTCTGGCCAAAAAGCAGAAGAAGGGTTCTCACTCTGGCATTTTCAGCGAAGCCATAGACGAGGACATCCTTGCTGAGTCTAGAAGAACAGCTGCGGAGGCTGCTGAAAGAAGAAGGAAGCGAGAAGAAGATGAGATCGAACTCATAAAGAAGAGGAGTTTGGAAGAGCAACATGTTGACGACCTGGTGCAGCAAGCCAATGAGGAAGATGCGGCGGATGATTTGGATGCGGCTGCTTTGGAACAAGCTCAAGCAGATTTTGAGGAAATAGCAGGTGGTAAACAAGGTGAGATTTTTAACCTCGCTGTGACTTATCAAGAAGTGATTACGGGTGCGTTAAAGCACGGCTTGTCAAAAGTTGATATCCGCCGATGGCTAGTAAGCAAGTGCGGTGAACCCTCAGGTAATCATTCAAGCAGTGTTTGTAAACTAGGCTTAGTAACCCAAGCATCATCATAACTGGTTTCTTCGCACCCCAGGTCACGCCCACCTTAAGGATGTGCTTAATGAAGATACCCTAGTAGGATACGGTGTCGCATCTTTAGCATATGATGAAGATGCCACAATCCCACCTACGCGTGGAAGTGCTCGCTCTTGGTTTATCAAAATAACAAAACATTGTGTGATACAAGTTACCTCACATTTTTCTGTCCTGTATCGCAGGCGATGCTGAGGAGGCCATGCCGGAACAGAGAAGTCAACTCCCTGCATCTTATGTTCCAGAGCGAAGCCCTCATGTCGAGAAGCCTGTCGCAGCTGCCGATTATGCAAGAGAGCCCTTGGAGGATGTCATTGAAGTTTCTGATGACATCGAAGCTGACACCGTGCTAATGGAGGAAGATGCTGATGCTATAACTGAGGAAATGGAGACAGATGCTGTCGGGGCTGAGGTTCATGAGAATGAGAAGGTCGTGGAAGATATAACATCACATGCAAATGTGAATGTTCCAATGAGTGCTCCCAAGCCTCACGAGCCCCTCGCACCCGAAGGAGTTCCTGGTCGAGCAACAGCTACTACTGTTGCCATTCCTCCAACAGAGATAGAGCTTCCAGAGGTTCCCCAGGCATGGAGTTTTTGGAGCTCGCAAGTGGGAGCTGCAATCGCACCTCTCGCGGCCTATACCCTTCCTGCCAACTATGAGGAACTGGAGCTCGCGGCTGATAGACGAGCAATGGAGCGAGGACAGACTTCAGCACTTCCGGCAATGCGCATTCCTTCTTTGCGCGAGATCCTTGAAGGAACTGGTATGTTACCATTTTTCGCATTTTACATCCTCATTTACAAGTTTCATGCTCTAAACTTGAATCAACATTGTTAGGATTGAAGAAGCTGATGTGGACTGGCTAGTTCGGATGCGTCTCTCCTATCCTCGGTCGTTTGCGAGGTCTCTAGAGATAAAGCCATATAACAATAGGTTGTTCTTGACCGAAGCCATCTGGATTTTGGAGCAACTGTCTGTGGCCACTCCTGCGACCATTTCTCCTCAAAGTGTGCAGCTGCTTTTCAGCACATGCCAAGGCCTTCAAGCCAAAGTTCAAGGCAAGCTAGGCTTCGGGTATCTTCTCAACAGGGTCACCCAGATTCGCGCAGCTTTGAATTTGAAACGCGGCTTCCACAACCTCGTAGCTGAGGGGCGAAAGGTAGAGGAGCAAAGGCAGAAGGCTGAAGAGGCTTTCAAACTCTTCCATGAGATGAACGCCAAGTACGAGCAACTGAGGCGAGAGGTGGACCAAGTGAGAGATACATCACTCTCGTTTTCTCCTTATGACCCCCTGATCAAAGATTTATTTTGAAAAAAACAGCAAGTATTTGTTTGAAACAAAAACATTATTGTAATGTTGCTAGGGTTTCTCCCCTTTCTTTTCTATCCAAGACTTGCATGCCCCGTTTTGCCCTTCCAGGGATTTGCTCAAACATTTTATGCGTATTAGTTATGATGTCACCTGGTGACATATTCGCCTTGATTTTCGCGCTAACTACCTATTAGATAAGCACGCTTTCCTTGGGAAGTCCATCCGTATTATGACCTTCCGTCATTAATTAGAGCACGCCACCGAATCGTCGTAGCCTTTAGTAGGGTAATTGAATGTTACCTCTTTTAAGACGCAAGTGATTGATTCTTACCCCTTTTCAAAGCTTTGCTGACTCAGCTGGGGAACTGAAGGGTCTCCTTAGGGTCTATATAAACCCTGCCTCTTGCTGCTTGGGTTCTTCATCCCAAAATGTGTCTTGCCATGAGTCCTTACGACTGCTTGCTTCAACGCTTGTCTTTTGTTGATTCGTGGCAATTTCAAGTTGTGAAACTTGATTTTGTGCTTTGTGCCATAGAAATAGCTCCCAAGATCTTCTTTACGAAGCTTATTGATCTACATAACCATCGTAAAGAAGATGCACATAATACCTCATGCTTGTTCGAAGATTTTTCTTCGTCTATTATGTTTGCAGGTCGCATTTTCGTCTGCCTTCCGGCGAGGTGCAGTGCTGTACTGACCTTCTTACCAACTCGTAATGCACGGATTGTTTCTCCTCTAGCTTTCCCGGAGGAGAACTATTTTCCTCCACGTTCTTGAACTAGGGGTGGCGAGCCATTGTGCTCGTCTCCGTGGACAAGGAGCTTCCTGCCCCAGGAGTTGCTCCCTGCCTGTTCTTCACCGCCGCATCCGCCTGAACAGGTGGTTCATATGGCATATCTCTTGGGCAGAAGACCTGACAGAGGCCTTGTGCAGATCCTGGATCTTGACGCTAACGTCGCATAGCTTTGTTAGGAACAATAGGCCGATCATTTTATAGTAAGATTTACCTTACCATTAGCTTTCACTTTGTAAGCTGCTATCTAGACAGATAGATTGTAAGTCATTTTGTAATATCGCATGATAGAACAGTTTGTAATATCGCATGCGAGTTGGCTATAAAACAAGTTATGTTTCTTTCTCCTCTTGCATTTGGATATTTGCCTGCATAATTCTTCGTTTTACACAGGGTGTTGCTGATCTAGCTGGCTATCTAATAGATAGGTTCGCAGACCAGTTAGGATCACACATTAGAACTGCAATCTTAGGCAGATGAGCTTTTAGATCATTTAAGATCGCATTCGAATATTGCTGCTAACTCAGCAAATAGGCTTTAAGATCACTTTAGATCGCATTTGCATAGTACTGCTCTCTGCAAACAGGCTTTGGGATCACTTTAGATCGTGTTCGCATAGTGCTTCTATCTCGGCAGATAGGCTTTAAGATCACTTAAGATCATTTTTAAATATTGCTGCTATCTCGGCAGATAGGCTTCGGATCAATTAAGATCATATTTTATTAGGGCTGCTATCTCAGCAGATAGGCTTTGGACCCATTAAGATCGTATTTCATTGGTGCTGCTATCTCGGCATATAGGCTTCGGATCAATTAAGATCGTACTTGACTAGCGCTGCTATCTCGGCAGATAGGCTTTCGTTGTTAAGAAACAGAGAAGTAAATGAAACGATAAAAGACAGCCGAAGTCATAAAATTCTTCTCATTTGGGAGAAGTCTTTTATTATAAGCACCCTCATATGGGAGAGGAAAAATTACATTCCCTCATATGGGAGAGGCCAGGTTACAAATCCCTCATATGGGAGAGACGACGCATGAGTCTATCACAATACTAAGCGTAAATAGACATTGTAATTTGATGCATGTAAAGAGGGGAGCTAAGGATAATACTTCCTAATCCAGCGCATGTTAACTGAGCTTGGGGTTGTGGCCGTCCCATGTAGTCTCTCTATGTTGCAGTAGCCACTGTCAAAGACTTCTTTGAATTCAAATGGTCCTTCCCAGTTGGCTACGAACTTTGGATGAGTTGCCTACCGCATGCAGTGATCTGAAGCGCGTAAGACCAGGTCCCCAACCGCGAAGTCTCGATGTTGGACTGTTTTGTTGTATGCTCGGGCGATCCTCTCCTTGTACTTTTTATTAGTCCGCTTGGCTTGCTCTCACTTTTCTTCTAATAGAATCAATTCATGATCGCGCTGATTGTCATATAATGCGTGAAAGGCCAATCTCGCGGAGTTGATTTTCACCTCCGCCGGTACAACAGCTTCAGCTCCATAGCACAAGAGGAATGGGGAGACTCCTGTGGGGGTCCTCAGCGAAGTTCGATATGCCCACAATGCTAAGTTCAAAGAATCGGCCCATTTCTTGTGATCGTCTGCGACCAGCTTGCTCAAGATTCTTAGCAGTGTCTTGTTGATTGCTTCCGCTTGACCATTCCCTTTTGGATAATAAGGAGTAGAACGGACCTGCCTTATGTTGTACTCCGCTAGCTTCGGCTACTTGGCGGTTGACGAAAGGGGTACCATTATCCGAGAGAATTGTGTTAGGAATCCCGAACCTGTATATGATGTTCTCTTGGACGAAATGGACCACAGCAAGCGCATTTGCTGTCTTCAGCGGTATTGCCTCTACCCACTTGGTGAACAGCTCGGTCGCGGTGAGGATAAACTGTTTCCCATGCGAGGCTGGTCGAATAGGGCCCACAAAATCCAGAGCCCAAGTGTGGAATGGCCATGGAGTCCCCAACGCATGTAGATCTACAGCAGGGGCATGTACAAGGTTGCCTTTGAATTGACACTCCTGGCATCTCCTTACTTTAGCGCGGCAATCTGCCTCCATGGTGGGCCAGAAATAGCCAACTGTGAGGAGTTGTTTGCATAGTATCGCACCTCCCTGATGCTCCACTTGGTGAGAGAGATCCATCACCTCTTGCGCTTCTTTGCTGTCTAGGCATCGAAGCAGATTATCCTCGTGACCCCTTCACCAGAGTATGTTTTCTTGCACTACGTACCGGGCTGCTTTCCTTTTCAGTTTCTCGACTTCTTTTCTTGACCCAGGCTCGATTCCTTCCGTGAGGAAATCGAAGAGCGGATTCCTCCAATCTGCATCATCATCAAACAGAGCAATTGTTAAAGAGTCCCTGATCAATGCGCAACTCTTGCAGTTCCCTTGAATTGTCGTCACGGCCGTTGACATGTTCGGCCAGTGAATCCCATACCTTTGGGCTTTCCGATAGATTGACACCTCACTTTCCCCGCAAGTATGCTGGGGAATCTTTTCTAACAGCGCTTGTCCCTCCTGCTGCGAGACGCATCGCATGAGTATTCCACCTGGGCCTTTGTAGTAGAGAGTTTTGTCATGTATGAAGTACCCCTTAGTGGATGCCCAATTTTCTTTACTCGTTCCCTCTGCGATGGCGTGCAATATTGGCTTCCTCCAGTCTGCATCGTCCATGCATTCATCCTTGCATGCGTCCTCTGTCACCGCCGATGACACTCGTACTTCAATCGAGATTCTCGCGGGGCACTTATCCGCACTAGCCTTAGATCCCAGAGTGGCCAAAGCATCAGCATGCCGATTATCTGCTCTAGGTGTATGCTCGTATCTGACATCGCAAAATTGTTGCACCAGCTTCTGTACCAAAGTCCGGTAGGGCAATAGATTCGCTTCTTTCAGTCCATATTCGCCTGAAGCTTGTTTGACGATTAGCTTGGAATCCCCCATAACCGTCAAATTGCTTACTTCCAGTGCCCTGGCTGCGCGGAGACCTGCAATGAGGGCCTCATACTCCGCTTCGTTGTTGGTGACTGCGAAATCGAGTTTTGTGGACATTTTTATGACCTCTCCATCGGGTTTGGTCAGAACTATTCCGATTCCTCCACCTTTCCTTGTTGACGATCCATCGAAATGAAGCGTCTAGTAAGGTGAATCAACTGCATAGATCTCGGGTCCCTCTAGTTCTTCCTCGATCATGGGCTCGTGGCTGTTATCAGGGAACTGTGCTAGCAAATCCGCCACCGCTTGCGATTTGAGTGCCCGTGGTCGAACGCACGTGATGT
Organism: Linanthus parryae; assembly: GCA_023055425.1. Taxonomy (NCBI): domain Eukaryota; kingdom Viridiplantae; phylum Streptophyta; class Magnoliopsida; order Ericales; family Polemoniaceae; genus Linanthus; species Linanthus parryae. The sequence goes on from JALGPY010000002.1 coordinate 72,889,042, forward strand.
CGTATTGAGAGATGGTCATATACCATTTTGCCAGTCTTCCTCCAGGAGAAGTGTGAGTCAAGAGGTACCGTATGGGGTCACTCTTTGTAACCACTACCGCTTTGTGCGAGGCGAAATAGTGCTTCAACTTTTCTATTACAAAGAATAGAGCAAGGAAATGACGCTCAATATCTGTGTACCTTGATTCGGCTAGTTGCACTATGCGAGAAATATAGTAAATCAGCATTTCTTGCCCTTCATATTCCTGAGCCAAAAGTGCCCCTATAGACATCTTTGTTGATGTTAGGTACAGCAAAAGCGGCGATCCGAGCTGTGGTGCGATCATTACCCTTTTTGATGTCAGCAAGTCCTTTAGCCTCCCAAACGCGGCCTCATGTTCTGTGGTCCAATTGTACACAACATTCTTCTTGAGGAGATCGCTGAAGCAGAAGGTTATTTCTGCAATCGCAGGGATGAACCTTCGCATGTAAGATAACTTCCCCAAGAATGTTTTCAGAGCACTTTGATTGTGTGGTGCCGTCATGCTAGTGATGGCTGATACTTTTGCAGGATCAGGCTCGATGCCCTGGCGATGTATTACACATCCCAAGAACTTCCTCGATGTCACTCCAAATGCGCACTTCACGGGGTTCATCTTTAGCTGGAAACTTCTGCATCTCTCAAATACTTTCCGCAGGTCCCCCAAGTAGTCCGCTTCTTCCTTGGATTTGACAACCAAGTCATCAACATAAAATTCCACTTCTTTGTGCATCATGTCATGAAACAAAGCCATCATGGCTCGCTGATAAGTCGCGCCTGCGTTCTTGAGTCCAAACGGCATAACCGTATAATTAAAGACTCCTACCGGCGTGATGAGCACAGTTTTTCGTGCATCTTCGGGGTCCATTTTGATCTGATCGTACACGCTGAAACCATCCATGAAACTGAACATGCGATGACCCGCCGTCGAATCGATGAGTAGATCGATGTTGGGCAGCGGAAAATCATCCTTAGGGCAGAAACGGTTAAGATCTCGGAAGTCTACACAAATGCCAAGCTGCCCATTCTTCTTTACCACAGGAACGATGTTAGCCAACCATGTAGGATGGTGATTTGGCTCGATGAATTTGGCATTCAGTAGCTTGACAATTTCTTGCTTGATTTTCACGTTTATCTCCGACCTGAAGCTCCTTGTGCTCTGCTTTACCGGCTTGGATCCCGAGATTATATCTAACCTGTGCATGGTAATGCTCGCCTCCAGGCCAGGCATCTCATCGTATTCTCATGCAAACACATCTTTGTACTCAGTCAGAAGCTGCAGCAGTCTTTCTTCCTCCTCGCTCGTGAGGTCTGCACTCAGAAAGACGGGTCTCTTCTTTTCTTCGCTTGGGCTTAGGAATACTTCCTTCAGCTCCTGCTTCTGCGGTTTCGGCTTATCCTCCATGCACTCAGGCGCCTCTTTTAGGCTTATCCTCCAAAATGTCTGGTGTTGGCTTGTCTAACTCCATGACACGCTCGATTTGACTGATTTGCTCAGGGATATCCCCATGCTCGCGTGGGGGTATCCCCGCGCACCTTCATATGCGGTAGCATTTCTTCCCGTTTGCGTAGAAGCTTTCTATCTCTTTGCCCGCGGGATCATGTTTTAGTACCCTTTTTCAGGGTGTACACATTCTTTCTTTGATAGGAAATCTACGGTGCCTCTTCTCGTGCGGACGAATTTTCCTTGGCCTCCTCCCTTGTCACCATCACTCCTGCTGGTGATTGATCCTTGATGTCCTCCCATGGAGGCAAAGGAGTCGGATTAAACGGACCTGGCGTTTGCTCGTCTGCCATTTCAGTGAACCACACTGCTTCGGTGAGGTGCGCCTCATCCAAATTAAAAGGATTCATCGAAGCCGGTATCTCCACTATTCTGTCGTTCTAGATAGCTTTCATCACCTGGTGAGCTGTCGAGGGGACTGCATCGAAGCGATGAATCCAAGCTCACCCTATGATCATATGATTTGTAGTGTTCGCATCGAGGACGTATAATTTGGCTGAACATTTTATTTTGCCTATCTGGACGCCCAGACGGATCCATCCTATCGTCATCCTACAATCGCTTCCAAATCCCATCAGCGGGGATGGACGTCTGACAATCTTCTGCTCTGGGATTCCCGCTAACTTTAAAGTGTTGAGCGAGACCACGTTGACTGCCGCTCCTCCGTCAACGAACGCCCTTTTAAATTCAACACCGTTGATCACCGCCGTTACATACAAAGGCTTCTGATGGCTCGCATCTGTCTTCTAGTCGCTTGCGGAGAAGGTCATGACCTTTTCTGTGGAACGAGATGCTCTGACAACTTTCCCATTGGAAACCACGATGTCTTCTTCGTAATCCTCTGCTATCCTTAGAATCGCTTTTGTCATTTCTTTCCGGCACCTCTCCGAAAAGTTCATTTCATCGAAGAACTTGCTGAACCCGAGCGACCCCTTCATCCGATCGGCACGTTCGTCCTCCGTGTCCATACTGTATTCCTCCTCATTGTAGACCTCGACAATGATGGGTAGACCGTCTTCCGCAATCTCTTCGAGATCCATAATCGCGATCATGGCCACCTTTTTGCCTTTCGGCTCTTGCTCCGCATGGGCGGGCAGTGGATTGTTTCGCACATCCTGCCTCTGATCGCTGACAATCAACTCGCCATCTTTCATTTTTCGGCTCACCGTGTTTCTGAGCTTCTTGCAATCAGCCGTGGGGTGCATGATCTTTCCGTGGCATTCGCACCACTTTGGGTCCCTCATCATCACCTTGGAGGGTATCCTTTTGAGCGGCGACAAGATACCGTCTTTACGCCACTGCTTACACAAGTCAGTCGCTTCCTCTACCGAACATGGTAGAGGTGGCGCATCCAAGTTTGTAACCCTGGGCTGCTTTTGCGGCGAGACTATATTAACCTCAGCATCGCACCCCCTCTTGTAGCTGAACCTTCCAATTTTAAAAGTAATTCCACTCGGGGATCGTTCAGGGGCGTGCTTCTTCTTCTGTCTCTCCACTATAGGCTCTATTTTTTTCGTGCACTCCATCACTTTTGAAAAGTTCGGAGTTTGTAGGTTGATAAGCATACCTTTGTACTCGTCTCGAATACCTTGCAGACATATTTCCACCAGCCCACTTCATCTCTGCATTCCAAGGACTTGGCTCTGAATTTCTTAATGAATGTCACTCCATCCTCCTCGCGTTTCTGGCACATGCGAGAGAGATGAATCATTTTCACCTTTTCTTCCACCTGGAAGAATTTGGTATAAAACGTCTGAACCATGTCATCCCAGGTCTTCAAGGATCCAGCCTCTAACGTCCTGTACCACTTGTAGACTACATTTCCCAAAGATTTAGGGAACTCGCGCATCAGTAGCTTGGGATCGGCTCCATATGGTCCCACCACATCGATGAAACACATGACGTGCTCGTGAGCATTCCCGTTGACATCTTCGAACTTGTCCCACTTAGGAGCTTTGTACCCTGCGGGGTTAGGCATGAGATAAATTTCTCGTGGGATGGGCGGATCATTGTCGACCTTTGGAATGATGGTGTTAGCGAACGGTTGATTGGCCAAGAAGGTTTCCATGCGCCGCTGAAGCGATGTCATACACTCCGGTGCACTCCCCCCAGCAGCAGGAGGAAGGGTTGTTGTAGTTGGAGGCGACACATATGCCGCGGTCGGGCTAGGAGCGTACTGTGAATTCACGTTGCCCAACAGTGCCGGTGGAGAAGGCAAGGGGTATTGTGAGGACAGGTTGGGTGCCACAGTTGGTGGTTGAGGAATATGTGCGGTAAAAGGCGGTATTTGAGCCGTTTGCCCCTGGACCGAGAGAAACTGCACCGTTGCCGGTGGGGTTTGCAGATTAGGATTAGGCGGCATGGGTATCACTCCAGTCCCTTGGGTGGTGGAAACTCCTCCTCCCTGAGAGACAGCAGTGCCTAATGTAGGATTCGGGGCAAGGGTTCCCAGAATGGCCATTATCCGTTCCATCTGTGCAAATTGAGCCTGAAGGGCCTTTCCCTGATTCTGAATGGTGACGTTCAGAGCCTCCAACGTCGGAGTCTCTCCGGCAGCCGCAGAAGCGTGACGGGTCTCCTCTCCCGAGGTGGTCTCCGTGGAGGGCAATCTGTTACTAACATCATCTTCGTGAGACATGGTTGCTTGCAATGTTAGGTTTCACGTCGGGTTCACCGAATGTGTACGAGAGAATCCTGCAGAGAGAATGCAATATAAACCAAGAGTAGGGGATAGAAAGAACACAGGAAGAGTAAGGTTGTGTGTAGGGAGAGAGTAAGACAATAGCACTGTATGAGAGAGAGACAGAATTTTGGCAGAGCTTCCGCGTATCTCAGGTGATTCTCCCTTGTATGGAAGGGTTAACGATCCTATATATAACGGAGAATGTGACCGTTGTAGTGTGGTTAATGCGCCCATTAATGGCGGCTTAATTAGCTTAACCACAACGGCACGTTCGTCCGCGTATATAGGGACCGTTATGGCAAGTTATCCGCGTATACCGGAACCGTTATGAGGTTGACCGGGTTTATGGAGCTCGTGCCATAAATCTCTCAAAGCAGTTACTAGGGGTCGCGCGCAGGCTTGGTTGTCGCTCGCGCGCGACAGGACTTACTCTAGCCTCCAAACCACTAAGTCCCTACAAGTCCCGTGTGGTGGTATGCGAGGGCCCTGTCTCGCAACCCCCACGCGGATCAGCACGGCTAGTGATCCAGTGTGTGTGGAGCACAGCTAGGTGTGCTGGATGGTCGCCACGTGGCTAAGATCTGCCTGTCTAGAAAGCACTATCTACACCGGTACACGCCTTTATGGCTACCCAGTCACGGTGTAGCGTTTGACCCTACCTAAATCACAATAATCCACAACTAGATAATCTAGTGACTTCAAGTCTAAGGATGACAATATCGTTGTCACTGCGAGAAGCACTTGTGACTTTACATAACTTGTATGTAGCCTTCTCGGAGTTGGCTAAATCCAATATGCTATTAATCCCAATACACACCCGTGTGTTGGATCATGATATCTCCATACAAATACAACCCCATACTAGTCTATAGATGATTGTCCCATTAATCATTATAATGGACTAGGGATATTTAAGATAAACAACACAATTGTGAATCTAAGGACTTCATTATATTAAATATCTAATAAATAATACAATGAATGTTCTAACCAATTCATTGTTCATACTAAATTAGATTGCCTATAGGGCACCTATTCCAACAGTCTCCCACTTGCACTAGAGCCAATCCGGTGCATCTCGTATGCCAATGCTCCTAGTGTGCCCTTCATGCTTGCGCTGAACAAGCGCCTTTGTAAGAGGATCTGACAGATTCTCATCTGTAGGAATCTTGCATATCCGAACATCTCCTCTTTTGACAATATCTCGAATTTCATGAGTACGTGCTTGGATTTCTGGTGTGACCTGGGTTCCTTCGATTGCGCGATCGCTCCAGTGTTGCCACAATACAACTCTATTTGATCCGCAATGCTAGGAACCACACCAAGCTCAGTAATGAACTTTCTAATCCAAACAGCCTCTTTTGCTGCGCCATTTGCATCAATATACTCAGCCTCTGTTGTAGAATTAGTTACCGTCTCTTGCTTGGAACTCTTCCAGCTCACCGCTGCTCTATTCAGCCAAAACAAAAACCCCGACTGTGATCTGAAATCATCTCGTTCGGTCTGGAATCTTGAATATGTGTAACCCTTTACACGCAATTCTTCATCACCTCGAAATATCAAGAGTGCATCCTTAGTTCTTCTCAAGTACTTTAGGATGTTCTTGACCACAATCCAGTGACTCTCACCGGGATTGGACTGATATTTACTTGTCATACTCAATGTATATGACACATCTTGTCTAGTACATAACATGGCGTACATGATGGATCATATGGCCGAGGCATAGGGAACCCTACTCATGCATTCCTTCGAATCTCATTGGAAGTACAACCACTCTTCAAAATAGTGATTCCATGTGACATGAGCAAGAATCCCTTCTTGGAATCTTACATGCTGAACCGTTTTAGCACCTTGTCTATATATGTACTTTGAATTAGAACGAGTAGCCTTTTAGATCTATCTCTATAGATCTTTATACCGAGTATATAGGCTGCTTCACCTAAGTCTTTCATTGAGAAACACTTTCCTAGCCAATCTTTAACAGATTGCAGCATGGGAATGTCGTTTCCAATGAGTAGTATGTCATCCACATACAAGACCAGAAAAGCAATAGAGCTCCCACTAACCTTCTTGTAGACACAAGACTAATCTTCATTCCTGATGAAGCCAAACTCTTTGACTACTTCATCTAAATGTCGATTCCAACTCCTAGAAGCTTGCTTCAATCCATAAATGGATCGTTGCAACTTACAAACTTTGTTGGCTTGATTTGGATATTCAAAACCCTCAGTTTGTGTCATGTACACATCCTCGAGGAGATTTCCGTACATGAATGCTATTTTGACATCCATCTGCCAAATCTCATAGTCGTAGTATGCTGCAATAGCAAGTAAGATTCGGATGGATTTGGTCATTGTGACTGGTGAAATGGTTTCATCATAGTCAATACCATGAATCTGTCTGATTCCTTTACCCACCATTCGGCCCTCATAGGTAATCACATTACCATCCATGTTGATCTTCTTCTTGAAGACCCACTTGCACCCTATGGGGCGTGGCCCTTCGGGTGGTTCCACCAAAGTCCGTACTTTGTTTGTGTACATGGATTCCATATCGGATCTCATGGACTCAAGACACTTCTGAGAGTCCGGCCCTTTCATGTCCTCTTCGTAAGTAGTAGGCTCATCATATATGAGCATCTTGTCCCCATATTCAGTCACGAGAAGTCCATACCTCTCTACTAGATCTAAGAAGCTCTTGTGTTACTTGAACAGGTTGTTCCACAACTTCTTGTGGATCCTGCTCATGTTCCATAGTAGGATCAATGCTCTGTGGTTCTTGAACTTCTTTAGAGACAAACTCTCTTTCTAGAAACACGCCGGTCTGAGCAACAAACACTTTGTTCTCGGTTGGATTGTATAAATAATATCCCTTAGTTTTCTTAGGATATCCCACAAATTTGCATTTGTCCGGATTAAGCCCTAGCTTGTCTGATTGTAAACGTTTTACATAGACATCGCAGTCCCAAATCTTCATGAACGACACTGTGGGACGCCTCCCACTCCACATCTTATGCAGTGTCTTCATGACCGACTTAGTTGAAACACGGTTAATGGTGAAAGATGCACTCAATAGAGCATAGCCCCAAAATGATAATGGAAGATCAGTCTGACACATCATAGATCGGACCATATCTAATAGAGTTTGATTTCTCCTCTCGGACATGCCATTCCATTGTGGCGTTCCGGGTGGAGTGAGTTGGGATATTATCCCACACCGTCTAAGATAGTCGTCAAACTCTTGGCTCAAGTATTCTCCTCCACGATCTGATCGTAGAGCCTTAATAATTTTGCCAAGCTGCTTCTCTACTTCATTCTTGAATTCTTGGAACATTTCAAAGGATTCAGATTTGGCCTTCATAAGGTATACAAATCCATATCTACTGAAATAATCAGTAAATGTTATGAAGTAGACATAACCACCCCTGACAGGCGTGGCAAATGGCACACATACATCAGTATGTACTAGCGCCAATCGCTCACTAGTCCTCTCACCTTTCTTATTGAAATGGGACTTTGCCATTTTCCCCAATAAACAAGCCTCTTATGTCTCATATGATTCAAAATTAAATGAGTCTAGAAATTCATCTTGTGGAATCTATATACACGTTTCTCGTTTATATGGCCTAAATGACAGTGCCATAGATAAGCAGGATTTAAATTATTCATTTTAATACTCTTAGTATTAATTTTATAGACATGATTGCTTAGATCAAGGATGTATAATCCATTAAATAATTTCTCACTACAATAGTGAATACTATCAAAATAAATGGAACAACAATTGTTCTTTATTGAAGTAGTAAAACCATCCTTGTCCAAAGAAGAAACATAAATAATGTTTCTGCTCATAGCAGGCAAAAAATAGCAATTATTTAATTCTAAAACTAATCATGAAGGCAGAGACATCTCATATATGCCTACGGCCAATGCAACAACTCTTGCTCCATTCCCAACGCACAGGTCTATCTCCCCTTTAGCCAATCTTCTACTTCTCTTTAGATCCTGCACATTTCGACAAATGTGAGATCCACATCCAATATCCAATACCCGCGATGAGGAGACAGTTAAGTTGACATCTATAACAAAAATACCTGGTGGTGGTGGAATCACTATTCCAAGCCTCTTGTCCTCCAAATATTTTGGGCGGTTCCTCCTCCAGTGTCCAGGCTAACTGCAGTAGTGACACTCACCTTTAGTCATACCTTTGGCAATGCCGCCAACAGGCTTAAGGGCAGGTTCCTTGGGTTTGGCAACTGACTTGCCTTTGCCCTTGGAAGATGAGGCAAATCTTTTTCCCTTTCGTTTCTGCACCATCATTATGGATTTGCCCTTACCCTAGTTGATGATTTGTTCAGCTCTCCTCAACATGTTGAGTAAATCTGGCAGAGGTTTCACGATCTCATTCATGTTATAGTTCATGATGAGCTGTCCATAACTTTCAGGCAACAATTGTAGGATGAGATCGGTGGCCAACTCATAGCCTACCGAAAACCCTAGGCGACCTAGGCTCTCAAGATAGCTTATCATGCGCAACACGTGCGGCCCCATGGGGTTTCCTTCTGACAGATGACATTTGAACAATGCCTTGGAAAATTCATACCTCTCAACCCTAGCCTGCTCTTGGAAGAGCTGCTTCAAGTGTGCGATCATGTCGACTGCATTCATGTTCTCATGTTACTTTTGAAGCTCAGAGGTCATGGTGCAAAGCATTAGGCAGACCTCATCATTAGTGTCATCAACACGCTTCTGATACGCCTTGAGGGCTGCAAGAGTGTTGTTTTCCGGACCATCAGGAACTTGCTCCTCTAGAGCGTACAGTTTCTTTTCTTGCTTGAGAACGATTCTCAAGTTTCTGTACCAGTCTAGAAAATTGGTCCTGGATAGCTTTTCCTTCTCAAGGACAGAGCGTAGGGAGTTCGATGAGTTGTCTGCCATTGGAATTCTACAAAAAGGAAAATACGCAAGTTTCAGTATTTTGTGAACAATTAACTATATTTAATAATGGCTAGATTATTAAACACAACTCCCACTATTTTTCTGCGGATTAATAACCTCAATATATTAATGCGGAAAATATCATTATATTTTCTAGTGGATCAAGACCATATTTCACTTCCTTTTGAGCTTGCTTTGGCAAGTCACCCGAAAGTTGGTTATTTAGTTAGGAACAATTCCAATTGCATCATATGCAACTCTTGGTTCAATTGGGCAAATAACTTCTTATTTATCTATCCCATTGATAACCCCAATTGATTGCCTCTAGGTTTTTATTCCTTATTAAATCACATAGTTACGTCCAACCTCTTACTCCAATATTTGCACACTATGTGTGGCATCGCACCACATGATGATGAATCATATCGCCCTGCTTTGGCACGAACGAATTTGATTAATCGATCTTGTGATGAGGGTTTAAGTAACGAGAAGGCAAAACGTAATATTTTGTTCTGAGGGACTTTTCTTTAAATTTTAAATTGTTTTGTTGATCTATGTCAACTGATCTACTTATTTGAGTTTGGGCACAACTCCAAATAAAAGATCCGGGTTGTTAATTATCTTATTATCAAATTGCATGAATCATCCATACACCAACGACAATAATAAGACAATAAAATAAACATCCACAAAACAAAAAATAACGTGATATGGATATGGCCTCTTAGACTAAGACATTCTCAAGCCAATGAGAATATCTATGAACCCTAGACTAAAAATGCATATCCATGTGTCTCCATCTCTTGGTCCATCCTTCATAGCCTTGTGGAATGCTCCATGTCGTGGCTCCTTTAATTCTTTGGGCTTCTTTTTCTTCAATTTTGGCTATCATATTTTTTTATCTCGCACTAGCTAACATCTATACTAAATAAAATAAATCTCACAAGTTGAGAGAAAAATATCGGCTCGCAGGCCGTAAACCTTAATTAATTATTACATCAAATTGATCAGCTCGCAGGCGTAAACAAACCACAAGAATTAAACATCCACAACAAACCACATCTAAGGCCATATCCAATCACCATACACTTCCCATAAACAGTTAAAACGAACTTTTAACGCGCCTAGTAAGTTTTAGTTGATTTTAGGATTAACTAGGGTCAAAACGGTCCAAGGGGCCCAACCATACACTTGGCCGAACCCCTAAGAGACCGCCTAAGGCCTTGGGCGGTCGGGCCCCTAGACCACACGGCTAGGCCGTGCGCTAGGGCTGCCCCGGCCCTAGGCCGAACCTTTCTTAGGCAGCAAGGAAGGAGGGGCGTTCCCTTATGGGGGCCGAACCTTGTTGCCCAAGTTTGGTTGTTTCCTTATTTGGAAAAACTCATTTTCCAATAGGATGCCCAAGAACCCTAGATCTAAAATCATGAAATTTATCAAACTCACTAATTCATACATCCAATGCAATAATTAGATCTTGTTTGGTTGAATCATATTCAACATGCTTCTAATATGCTCAATTTGTTATTTTAACGCAATAATCAACAATTAAAGGTGATAAACAACAAAAACGTAACACATAAACCACGTTATGCTCTACGACCTGTGACTCTGATACCACTGTAGGGTTTTGATCATGGATGCGCAGCGGAAAGATAATAAATTCATCTGATCAAAACCCTCCAAGGATCGCAGAAAGAGAAATCATGACGATGGTAAGGGAATAGTGTTATGTACCTTTGAGGTCTCCTTGATGACTTCTAACGAGAAAATTATCACGTCTCTATGGTTGATCCACGCCTAGAGGTAAGATCTAGATATTCCAAATGTCTTGTGATAGCTAGGAAGAGTGGAAGAGGATGAAGAAGTCACACAACGGAGAACCAAAGAGAGGGGCGGCCTCTCTTATGGCCGACAGGGTGGGCGGACGACAAGGGGGCTTCGGCCTCCTTGTTTGTCTTGCTCTCTCCTTCCTTCTATCCTACTCAAAGTATGGTATGAGCATAAGTTGTAGGGAAAGAAGCAAGGAGCATCCTTTATATAGTCCAACAACTCCTTGTTTACTACATAAAGGCCCTATCCTAATCCTACTCAAGCTCGGATGATCCTTCTAATTAATTAATCATATTAATTAATTATTTCCCAAGTCTAGTTCACCCCTATATGGTTTGTGACCCCATAGGTTCTATTTAGTTGGTAGTAACTATTTACTAATATGGAGCGGCCTCTAACAAGACATCAATTCTAGCCAACAAATAGAAATAGTCATCATGACAAACCTTGTTCAAGTATTGTCTCATCCCTTTGTCTCAATATCCGGATTAGAAACGAGACATACAAGTCACACTCGTATATCCAATCCATAGTTCCTCGATCCTGGGAATAGCCTTATTCGTGTAAATAACATCAATATCCTATATTGATTTATTTGAGTCTGGCCAGACATTCTATAAGCATTATCCCTCGAGTGGCCTAGGATATTTGCTCCCGTTATGTGGGAGGTACAAATTCTATCTACGTCTACTATGATTTCTAAGCTTGCTTCTTATTGTATCCCTTATACACCTTTATGGCTACCCAGTCACGGTGTAGCGTTTGACGCTACCAAATCACAATAATCCACAACTAGATAATCTAGTGATTTCAAGTTTAAGGATAACAATACCGTTGTCACCGCGAGAAGCACTTGTGACTTTACATAAAATGTATATAGCCTTCTCGGAGTTGGGTCAATCCAGTATGCTATTACTCCTAATGCACACCCATGTGTTGGATCATTTATCTCCATACCAATCTAACCCCATACTAGTCTATAGATTATTGTCCCATTAATCATTATAATGGACTAGGTATATTTAATATAAACAATACAATTGTGAATCTAAGGACTTCATTATATTAAATATCCAATAAATAATACAATGAATGTTCTAACTAAAATATTTTTTACTAAATTAGATTGCCTCTAGGGCACTTATTCCAACGGCTTGGCGTGAAGGAAAAGGAAGAAGAAGGACGAGAAAATGTGGGTTTTCTCATTTAGTTAATTGGGAATGATTGGGTGTGGACCTCTCGTGGTGGTCGCACCCTCAGTCACGACTAGAAATAAATAAACTCTCACGTATTAATTACGGATATGAATCTAACGTTTCTAAAATTTTACATGAACATTTCTTACCTATAAAAATACAATAATTTACCCAAATTATTTATCGAAACCAAATTCTTATTTTACTTCCCAAATTATTATTTTACCCTTAAGAATTATACGTGGTATTATAGTTAGACTCATTGCTGAGATATTTTTGTTCATTAGCGGAGGACACTCCCGCAAGTCTGGGGTCTTCTGATAGATTTTTCAACTCTGAAGGGTGGAGGTGTTACAGAATCGAGTCCAAAAAATAAGTTATGGTTGGTTTGGATTCACAACTGGGTAAATTTGTATTGAACTTTCTTCAACCAGATCTTCTTGACCGGGTGATTTTTTTGAAGAAATCTCACCCAAATCAGTAAGCACATATCCCTAATTTAAAATACAACCCAATGAAAATGAATTATTCTAATTATTATGTTAAATGACACATATTTTTTTGTGAGATTGTGAGAAAGAAGATGACGCATAATACATTCGTTCTATCAGGTTCTTCATACTTTATTTTTTCATCACTATTCACCTGGACATTTTGACTCGTTGATTTGGTTAGCAAATTATGGAGAATTTAGTGATTTTTTCATGGACTTGTAGAGTAACTTTACTTTACAACACCACGAAAAAATTATTAAAAATTGTATCGTTCTACAATCCAAATCATGGGGTCAAAGTGACGTGACTACACGTAAAAAAGTCAAAGGAGAAATAACTTGACGGAACAGAGATAGTTCTTTGGAACCCACATTTCAAAAGATGTTGACTTCTATAAACTACAATGCAGGTAGTGTGATACGATAAAATCGTATTGATAAATAAAATAAAATGCAAAATACTAAAAGTAAAGGGAGAGAGACAGATTTCTTTATTGACTAAATAAACGGGAGATTACATCTCTTTAAATAGATAAGCTGACCTAACCCTAACATCACCTAGGCTCTTACGGGCCAAGCCCAGATCAACTAAATACTAAATAATATAATTAAATAAATAATAATTGATTGACTACTAAATAAAGAAATAACTAAAGAATAATTATACGGAACCCGTATCATCTCCCCCATGCTTGAAAACCACCTTGTCCTCAAGGTGGATGTTGAAAACTCGTGAATAATCTTGCCTGGATCAAATTGTCGTCGCACAAGCTTCAACAACCCATTTTCGAGTCCCAATCCAAATAATGTAGACTGACCCAAACTAGCTTGCTAACCCAAACCTGAATTAAGCCCACGTTTGTTGGGCCCCTTTAGTTTCGGCCTAATTGCACCACCTAACCAGATAAACTCAAATTCATAACCTGTATAATGAGGCCAAAAAATGGGCCCACATTTTTGTTGAGCCCTAGCTTCCACCAATTGTGAAACTGTAGCCTGTGAAGAGGGAGGCCTTTTGATGTGTCCGACGCCACTGTGGAGGGTGCGGTGAAGGACGCGGCGATAGCTTGAACTGCGGTGGTGGTGGCGGAGCTGGTGGCCTGGAGGCCACCGTTTGCTGCAGTGGCCGCGTAAGGAGGGCCGACTGGTGAAGATCGTCGTCGAGTGGAGATCGGGCGAGGCCGGCGATGGCCGAATCGAGTTTGGTGTTGGCTCCGTTTGCTCCGATCTGGTGCATGGATGTATTCGTCGGTAGGGGTGGCCCGAGGATGTTGGTGGTGATCGAGTTATCCTCTTCGGAAGAGGCTGTTCGCGCCGGCTGGTACTGAATCGACGTAGGGTCGCCGAATTTTAGTGCCAACTGAAAATCTGGCACAGTTTGGGGCGCCAGAGAAACGACGATTGAGTTTGGTTCAGGTAATAGCTGTTGTTGCAGCGATAGGAAAATCCAGTCCGCGAGAAATACGACTAGATCTGTGAATCCGACGGCGGCGTGTCAGGACCCTAAGAGGACCTGAAGCAATTCACGAGCTGAATCCTCCTACCAACGCGGGTTAGGGTTTCGCAGCTTGGTTGCTGTTGAGAGAAGGAAGAGATGGAAACGAGAGAGAAAGAGAGAGAGAAAATTATTAACCAAATCAATCATGATTTCATTTCCTCCCTCAACGGGTGTATATCCGTTGTGCACATGGGGCACAACTCCCAATAAAACAACCTGGTGAAAAGAGTAAATACGATAACATGAAAAGGGTAAAAATGTAAAAGAACAAATAACGGAGACTCTAACGCCGTCCTATGAATGTAACGGAAAGACCTACGGTCAGCCCAAAACGCTGCCGTTCCACTAACAGCTTTGGTAGATTTAAACTCCAACGTTCCAGAGATCCAACGGCTACTGAACCTCTTTCATCTTGATCGTACGGCTACTGAACAACCGATTCCAACGGCTACTGAACCTCTTTCATCTTGATCGTACGGCTACTGAACAACCGATTTTCATGTCATTACTTTGTCCTCCCTTGCAGTTTCGTCCTAGTTATAGGTCACTAGTTTGAACTATCTTTCACTTTGGTCCTCAACTCCCAAGTTCCTGACATTGCCTTCCCCTTCAACAAGCTTGTCCTCAAGCTAAGAAGGAGGGAAATTTAGCATGAAATGAGTCCCAATCCTCCCAAGTTGCATCTGCAGGTATTGAATTGGACCATTGTACCAAAACCTGAGTGGCTGCAGCATTGTGTCTTTTAACCATTCTTCTGTCCAGAATGGCTACTGGTTCCACCAGCATTTGGCCTTCAGGCCCTATATCAGGCAGAGTAGGAGAAGAGACATTGTTGTGGCCCAACTTCTTTTTGAGAAGAGAAACATGGAACACATTGTGAATTTTTGCAGATTCAGGCAACTAGAGCTTGTAGGCTACCTTTCCCTGCTTGGCAATGATGGGAAAAGGACCATAAAACCTTGGAGCTAGTTTAAGATTCCTTCTAAGTGCCAATGTGGCTTGCCTATAAGGCTGCAGCCTGAGATAGACAAGGTCTCCTACCTGAAATTCTCTTTCACTTCTGTGTTTATCTGCATAAAACTTCATTCTGCCTTGGGCTTGTGTCAAATTGTCTTGTAGCAGCTGAATCATGGTAGCCCTTTCTTTCAAGAACTGATCTACTTCAGCAATGGAGGATTTGGTGGGTTGGTGGAGGAAGAATTGGGGAGGAGCATATCCATATAATGCCTGAAAAGGGGTCATTTTAATACTAGTATGATAGCTGGTATTGTACCACCATTCAGCTAATGCCAGCCATTTGAACCACTTGTGTGGTCTGTCACTTGTCATGCTTCTGATAAGACTCTAAGCACTGGTTAACCCTCTCAGTCTGCCCATCAGTTTGGGGATGATAGGCAGTGGACATGTGAAGCTGGGTACCAATGAGTGAGAAGAGAGATTGCCAAAAGGCACTAATGAACACCTTGTCTCTGTCTGAGATGATGATGGAAGGTTGACCATGAAGTTTGTGTACTGTTTCAAAGAATATGGTAGCCACTTGTGCTGCATTGTAGGGATGAGAAAGAGCCATGAAATGGGAGTATTTGGTGAGTCTATCCACCACCACCATAATAACTTCTTTACCCTCAGATTTGGGTAATCCTTCAATAAAATCCATAGATATTTCTTTCCAAGGCTGTGAGGGTATAGGAAGGGGTTGTAGAAGGCCTGGATAAGGAACATGCTCACTCTTCATTCTCTGGCATATGTCACATTCAGCTACCCATTGTTTGATTTCCCTTTTCATGTTTGGCCAATAGAAGAAGTGGTAAGCTCTCTTGTAAGTGCCCCTGAGTCCAGAGTGACCACCAGATCCAGTTTGATGACTTTCTTGTATAATCTGATTTCTGAGGGAGACATTAGCTCCAACATAAATTCTATTTTTGAAATGGAGCAAGTCATTAGAGAAAGAGTAATGCTCAATGGGACCTGGGTGCATAAGGAGTTGTGCCAATATTTGTTGGATTTTGTCATCATTTTGGTAGCTTTTGGCTAGTTCCTCCTTCCATATTGGCTTCACCACAGTGATAGCAGCACACACAGAGTCATCTTCTGGTGGGGAATGCAATCTAGAGAGCCCATCAGCAGCTGCATTGTTCTTTCCTGGTTTATACACAATGGTATAGTCCAGCCCCATCAATTTAGATACCCATTTTTGCTGCAACATAGATGTGATTCTTTGATCCAATAAGTATTTGAGACTGTAATGGTCTGTAGAGATGATGAAAGGCCTTCCTTCAATGTAACTCTTCCATTTTTGAACAGCCAATACCACAGCCAACAATTCCTTGTCATAGGTAGACCATCCTAGATGTCTAGGGGCAAGTGCCTTGCTAAAGTAAGCCAAGGGTTTGCCTTGTTGCATCAAAACTGCTCCCACCCCATGATAAGAGGCATCTGCCTCAATGACAAATGTTTTGGTGTAATCAGGTAATGCTAGCACTGGAGTGTTGGTCATCATTTCCTTGAGAAGAAGAAATGTTGCTTCAGCCTCAGAGTTCCACTCAAAGTGTCCCTTTTTGAGAAGTGCAGTCAAGGGTCTACTTACCACCCCATAATTTTGGACAATTTTTCTGTAGTACCCTGTTAACCCTAGAAAACCCCTCAAAGACTTCAGATTAGTAGGAGTTGGCCATTGTTGCATATGTTCTACCTTGGTGGGGTCAGTAGTCACTCCTGCTGCAGAAATTAAATGTCCCAAATATTCCAGTTTAGGTTGAGCAAATGAGCATTTGGAAATTTTGGCTAACAATTGATTCTGCCTCAATATGGTAAGTGTGATTTGGAGGTGGCCAATATGAGCTTCAAGAGAAGAGCTGTAGACTAAGATATCATCAAAGAATACAAGGATTAAGTGTCTCAAGTAGGGTTTAAAAAGGGTGTTCATGATGCACTGAAATGTGGAGGGTGCATTAGTGAGGCCAAATGGCATCCTAGGTACTCATAGTGACCTTCATGGGTTTTGAAGGCAGTTTTGGCTATATCAGGACCATGCATTCTTATTTGGTGATACCCAACTCTTAAATCCAGCTTTGAAAAGATTGTAGCCTTACCCAATTCATCCAAGAGCTCATCTACTAGTGGAATTGGGAACTTGTCTTTGATGGTGATATTGTTCAACTGTCTGTAGTCTATACACATTCTCCAAGTTTTGTCTTTTTTCTTGACTAACAATGCAGGTGAAGAGAAGGGGTTGTTGCTGTGCCTTATAATTCCTGACTGTAGCATGTCACTGACTTGTCTCTCAATTTCATTTTTTTGAATGATTGAGTATCTATAAGGCCTTGAATTAACTGGATGGCTACCTGGAATCAGGGGTATTCTGTGATCTTGTGACCTTGGTGGAGGCAATGTGGTGGGCTCACCAAAGACTTCAGAGAATTTGATTAATATTTCTTGCACTTCTGCTGGAATCTCTTCTGTTGATTCCTTTTCTTCTTGAGGAGCATCTAAGTGGAACAATATTGCTTGTGCATTCTGTTGACAAAATCTTTGTAAAGCCTTGCAGCTCATGAAATGTACCTCTGGATTTGCCTTGAGACCTTGTAATTTAACTTCCTTGCCATCTCTGTGAAAAGTGATTGTCATTTCCTCCAAATTGATCAAAAATGGACCCAATGTGTGCAACCACTGAATGCCTAGGACTATGTCATAACTCCCCAAGTTGATAGCTCTCATTGGTGCCTAAAATAACTCCCCTTGGACTCTCCATTCCATCCTTGGACAATAAGCCCCACATTTAATCTCATCTCCATTTGCTATAGTCACCTTGACTTCATTAGTTGGCTGTAACACACACCCCAACCTCTTAGCAGTAGCAATGTCTATGAAATTGTGAGTACTCCCTGAATCCACCAACATTGTCACCTTTTGATTCTTGAAGTGTCCTTGCAGTTGTAGAGTTGTGAGAGTAGTGATGCCTGTGATGGCATTGAGAGTAATACACATCTCTGGGGTGTTTTCTGTATTTTCAGAAACTTCAGGGTTGTCTTTGCAATATTCTTCTTCCATACCCAGGGTATCTGTCTCCTCATCTTCCATTATTAAATACAGTTGAGGCTTTTTCTTGCATTTATGCCCCCTGTGATATTGCTCATCACAGAAATAGCACAAATTCTTCTCCCTTCTTTGTTGCATTTCTGATTGAGTCATCTTATGCACTGGTGTGGTGTTACTCCCAGCTGAATGTTGAGTGCTAATGTTAGGTATGGAGGTGGCTTTAGTGGCACTGGAAGTGGGGGTGGTGGGCTGAGTGTTGGTGATGGTATTTCTGGGAGTTGGTGAGTAAGATATGGTGTGTGTTGGTGATTTTGAGCCAAATGGAGTTCTGCTGCTAGATTTTTGGTTTTGCTGCAAATGCAGCTCTTCTAGATAAGCATTTTCAACCCTGGCCAAGTGTATGGCTTCTTGAAGGGTTTGAGGTCTCATAATTCCCACCATATGTTTGATCTCTAGCTGCAAACCACTTCTAAAGGCTGAGATGAAGAATTCCTCATTCAAATTGGGTTGTTTAAGCAACACCCTCAATCTTAACTCTTCAAACTTCATGATGTAATCTCCCAGTGTGCCTTCTTGTGTTATTTTACATATCATTCCAATCACATCTTCCAACTCTATCCCTCAAACTTAGAACAAATTTCTTGCACAAATAACTCCCAACTCAACCCTTCAATGGATTCATAAGCATTTCTAAACCACACATCAGCTTCTCCTTCCAAATAGAGTGAAGCTAGAGCTACCTTTTGCTCACTAGTTGCAGGATAAAAAGTAAAAAACCTAGAACACTTCTGGACCCAATTTTTTGGATCCACACCACTGAACTTTGGAAATTCAATCTGAGGCCAACGGTGATAGTTATGGAGGTTACCTGAGGTCTGAGATCTAGCATCTGCACCAGGAGGGTTCACAGTAGGAGGAGAACTCAGAATTGGGGGAGAAAATTGATTGAACCCATTTCCAGAAACCCTAGCTCCTGGCGATTGGACCTTCTCCTTTCCCAGGTTTTTAAGGCTTTGAAGAGATCTGTGGAGCTCCTCGAGTTGACCTTGGTGATTCGCATCCATGGCGTTGAGTCTCTGATCTATAGCTTGCAAGGCGCTCATCATCTTCTCTTGTGATTCCCGGAATTGGATCTGATTTTCCCCGATCGCCTTGACTTCAGTCTCAGTGAGCGTGAGGCGAGCATCGAGCTCATCATTTCGAACCATTTCGTTTGTTCGCCGGAGCTGTGGTAAACCTGGCTCTGATACGAATGTCAGGACCCTAAGAGGACCTGAAGCAATTCACGAGCTGAATCCTCCTACCAACGCGGGTTAGGGTTTCGCAGCTTGGTTGCTGTTGAGAGAAGGAAGAGATGGAAACGAGAGAGAAAGAGAGAGAGAAAATTATTCACCAAATCAATCATGATTTCATTTCCTCCCTCAACGGGTGTATATCCGTTGTGCACATGGGGCACAACTCCCAATAAAAAACCTGGTGAAAAGAGTAAATACGATAACATGAAAAGGGTAAAAATGTAAAAGAACAAATAACGGAGACTCTAACGCCGTCCTATGAATGTAACGGAAAGACCTACGGTCAGCCCAAAACGCTGCCGTTCCACTAACAGCTTTGGTAGATTTAAACTCCAACGTTCCAGAGATCCAACGGCTACTGAACCTCTTTCATCTTGATCGTACGGCTACTGAACAACCGATTCCAACGGCTACTGAACCTCTTTCATCTTGATCGTACGGCTACTGAACAACCGATTTTCATGTCATTACTTTGTCCTCCCTTGCAGTTTCGTCCTAGTTATAGGTCACTAGTTTGAACTATCTTTCACTTTAGTCCTCAACTCCCAAGTTCCTGACATGGCGCTTCGAGGGTGTGATTAGTTGGCGGTTGCTGGGTTTGTGGTGGCGGGGTTGGTACTAGCGACTGCTGGGTTGGTGCCGGACTTGACGGCGGCAGCCGGATGGGTGGCTTCATCCGTACCTGCAGCTTTTCTTGCCGCTTTTGTTTCTCTTGTTCCTGCATCGCAAATTTTGCCGCCAAATCGACGTCTTTTGCGAAGGAGGATTGCACCACGGCGTCTTCTTCTGCCCAAGGCTTCAGGATATCATCGAGCTTGTCGATGAGTCTATGGATGAGAACGTAATCATTGAGTCCGAGAACCGCGCAAGGGATATTACCCGCATCTGTCATTCTCTCAATGAAAGCACCAATTGATACGATAAAGCGTACCGATAAATAAAATAAAATACAAAATACTGAAAGAAAGAGAGAGAGAGAGAGAGAGAGATTGATTTCTTTATTGCCTAAATGAAGGAAAGATTACATCTCTTTAAATAGATAAACTGGCGTAACCCTAACCTAACCTACACTCTTACGGGCCAAGCTAGATCAACTAAATACTTAATAACAAAATTAAATAAATAATAATTGATTTTCTACTAAATGAATAAATAACTAAATAATAATGATACGGAAGCCGTATCATAGTGTCAATTAAAAAAGAAAAAGATAGAGACACTACCCGCGTTGTAGTTTATAGAAGTTGACATCTTTTGAAATGTGGGTGTTTACTAGACCGGCCTGGCTACAGGCCCCTTATTTAACAGAGGTCGAAGCAAGTCTTATAAACTATAATGATCCCCTGTAGACTGTAGTCCTCAGATCGTTCTAGATAGATCTGACCGGGTGGCGTCTGTTTTTATTTCATTACAGGAATATGAAGTAATAATTTATTAGCAATACGATTATCTATTCAATTTCTCTAAAATAAAATCATCTAATCACTATTTAGATTTATGGAAGGAAGAAATATAGTCATTTAGTACTACTACTAGGAATCCTTCAATCTTTAATACCACTAAGAATACTACCTAAAATATTCTGACAAAAAAAAATATATACTTCCTAAAGTATTAAATTAGTACCATGATTAATAGCCAGAGTAATTGATGATTTCCTTGTACCCGTTCATCCATCCCAAACGAGGTTACCACAAATCTAAATAGAAGTCAACCCCCACTCCGTCAACAAAAACTCCAACCGCCACACACTTGACACAAATCTAATCAAAGTCAACCCCAAACTCCGTCAACAAAATCTCCGACCACCACACCAGCACATGACCAAACCTCCAGCCCTATCACCTAATCCCGATCACTCTACGTAGGACCACTCCGTTTCTTCTCTTTAGCCCCATTTGGGTGGGCATGGTAATTAAGAAAGTTGTGTTTTGTGGCTGCAGTTTCTTCAAGTCGCCGTAGCTTACCTGATTTTCACCATAACTAAACCACCGGAGGGTCATGAAGTACTAGTTCAGCAGCCCTCCTTTCCCGTCCAACTTATGCAGTCAACGGTTGCAATGGTGGTCACGGACACGTGGCAATATTTTGTGCATAGGTACATGCAGGGCGACCCTAGCTCTCAAGTGGCCCTAAGCAAAATGAATGGCGGAGGCCCTTGCACAAAAGAAGATAACAATTTGTTTACAAAATGTACCTTTTTATGAACATTATGTATTATTGTCTAGTAACACAATGGATGCGGTAAGTATAATTAACGATTCAACTAGATTATTTGCAGAAGAATAGTATAAGGATAGCTTCGAGAATTTTATGTATAAAAATGTATATAACCCCGTATTCTAGAGCGTTATATTTTAGTCTATTGTAATTGCCGACGTAGTACACGACACCGACGTTGGTGTACAACTTCTAGAAGTTCCCCCATTTTTTTTTGAAGAATTAGTTTAAGTTACTGTAGCAATTTTACTCTCTTAATGTCCTAGTAGGCTAGCTTAGTAGTATATGTTAATATTTACAAGTCAACATTTGTAAGGGAAAAAAAAAAGAAACCCCAACGTTATTCCCTTAAATTTCTCGAAAATAAAAATATAAATTACCTCCAAAAAGTTAGCACTACCATTTACACCACGCTGACCATGTTGAATGTTTGACTCTAAGGTCACCTTTGGTTTTCCGGACTATCCGGACTGGATTGTACTGGACTAGACTGTGCCGGATAGGATTGGACTGGATTAGCTGTATTATATTTAAGAGTAAAAGACAAAAACCACCCCTCGAGTATGGGTTATATACAAAAACAACCTTCGTGTTGGGGGATATACAAAAACCACCCTTGTCAAGAAAGAATTGATGATTGATTATTTGAATATGCTCTTCAAAGCTTCCGGGTATCATTCACTTTAAGAGAAAGAAGTGATGCTTTACAACAATGGAGAACACAGAGTATTTATCCAAAAACAATGAAGGGTTGCGTCCTTTCAGTAGTCGAATCGCAACCGTCACCGTCGAATCGCGCAATCACAGGACAAGCTGACGTCACGCCTAAAACCCTAAAAGACCAGACGACACGACTCTAGGGGTTTTAGGTCATAATGGCACGCACGGGGGCTGAATTTGCGTGTATTTGAATTGGTGCGTGGCGGTGACGCGTACGTTGGTTCCTGCGCATGGAAGCCTATCCGGTTGTGCGTCTTCACGCGCAGAAAGGGGACTAATGTAGATAGTGCTTTCTGGACAGGCAGATCTTAGCCACGTGGCGACCATCCAGCACACCATAGTGTGCTCCACACACACTGGATCACCAGCCGCGCTGATCCACGTGGGGGCTGCGAGACAGGGCCCTCGCATACCACCGCACGAGACTTATAGGGACTTAGTGGTTTGGATGCTAGAGTAAGTCCTGTCGCGCGCGAGCGACAACTAAGCCCGCGCGCGACCCCTAGTAACTGCTTTTGAGAGATTTATGGCACGAGCTTCATAGACCCGGTCAAACCGGTCAAACCCGGTCAACCTTGTAACGGTTCCGGTATACGCGGATAACGTGCTGTAACGATCCCTATATACGCGGACGAACGTGCCATTGTGGTTAATATAATTAAGCCGCCATTTATGGGCACATTAACCACACTACAACGGTCACATTCTCCGTTATATATAGGACGTTAACCCTTCCATACAAAAAAAGAACGACCGGAGATACGCAAAAGCTCTGCCAAAGTCCTGTCTCTCTCTCATACAGTACTATTGTCTTACTCTCTCCCTACACACAACTCAACACCTCCTGTGTTATTTCTATCCTCTGCTCTTGGTGTACATTGAATTCTCTCTACAGGATTCTCTCGTACACACCTGGCAATCGATCGTTTAAGTCTTCTGCTAGTACCTCTTTTGGTTCCGCTAGTGGTAGTATTTCTCCTTATCAACATCTTCATCCAAATTCCACTCCAAGAGGTTATGGAAGTTATGGCAGAGGTACTAATTCTTCAAAGATAGTTTGTAAAATCTGTGGAAAAGGAATACATACAACTCTTAATTGTTGAAAAAGGTTGAATACAACTCAGTTTGCTGCTACTAAGCTTAGACCTCAGGGCATGATGGCTGTTGCACATAGACCTTACTCTTATGGTTCAGCTCCTGCACTTATGTCTTCTTCAAGTCATCCTTATCCCATGGCTATGTCTCCTGCTCATCAGTTTCCCTAATCTGCTCCTTCTATGGCTTTACAAGCAGTCAAATCTTCATCAGAGCAGCCCTGGTTGTTGGATAGTGGGGCAAAATAATCATGTTACAAATGAGCTTAATGCTCTTTCCTCCCCAGTTCAGTACACTGGTTCTGAAGCAGTCTCAATTGGAAATGGAGCTTCTGTTCCTATAACTCATTATGGAGACGGTATACTTGTTACTCCTTCTCATTCGTTTCACATGTCTTACACTCTCCTCATTTTGCATCAAATTTGTTGTCCATTTCTAAATTCACCTCTGATAATAATTGTTCTGTGTTGTTCAATTCTACTGGTTTTGTGGTTCAGGACAACGCTTCCAAGGCTATCCTGTCTGAGGGCCCTTGCAGACATGTACTGTACTCCATTCCAGCTCACTTTGTGTCTTCTTCTCAGCCTACAACTCTTACTGTTTCTACCATTCCACCACCCTCTCTGTGGCATGTTAGATTGGGTCATCCCTCAGCAAAAGTGTATAACCATTTAGCTAAACTTTTGCATTTTTCTTTTCAATCTTCTTCACATGTTTGTGAGCATTATAGTATTGCTAAAAGTCATAGACTGAAGTTTCCTTTATCTTCTTCTATGGCTGTTTCTGCTTATGACTTAGTTCATGCTGATGTGTGGGGTCTTGCTCCTACACCTTTTTTCATTAAATTTTGTTACTATCTTATTTTTGTTGATGATCACACTAGATTTTGTTGGCTATATCCTCTAAAACAGAAGTCAGAAGCTTTCTCTTCTTATGTGGATTTCACTTCTATGGTTTCTACTCAATTCAATTCCAAAATTAAAAGTTTTAGAACTGACAATAGAGGAGAATTTCTCGGTAATGAGTTTGGACAGTATCTTCTCAGTCAAGGTACTATTTAGCAACTCACCTGTCCACACACTCCAGAGCAGGAAGGTAGAGTTGAGAGAAGACATAGACATATTGTTGAAGTAGCTCTTACTCTCCTTCAACAATCTAAGCTTCCTCTTTCATTTTGGCTAGATGCTTTTGCTACAACTAATTACCTCATAAATAGGCAACCAAAAGCTAAGCTGCATTTCAAATCTTCTTATCAGGTTTTGTATACGTCTTTGCCTGATTAAATTTTTTTGAAATCTTTTGGGTGTTTGTGTTTTCCATGGCTAAAGCCATATGTTTCTCATAAACTCACACCTAAATCTGTTTCTTGTGTGTTTCTTGGCTGTTATCCAACCACAAAAGGGTATAGGTGTATGGATATCACTACACATAAAGTCGATAAATCTAGACATGTGGTCTTTTATGAGCACATTTTTCCATATACCACAGAATCAAAGATGTGTTCTTCTTCCTTACCCTCTTCTACTGCATTCTTTCTTAATCCTTTCTTCTCTCACACTGTTTCTTCTGTCTCTTCATCATCTTCCTCATCTGTTTCTCTCTCTCCTCCTTGTCATTATGTGCCATCTTCTCCCAGTACTCATTCTTCTCCTTCTTCTACTCATTCTGTGTCTCCACCTCCTATTATCCCATGGTTACTAGATCCAGAGTTGGTATACTGAAGCCCAACCCCAGATATCAGGCACATTTAGCTCATAGTGGCTATGTGGATACTGAACCACCTAACTTTGCTGAAGCTGTAAAATGTCCTCACTGGAGCACAACTATGTCAGAAGAGTATGCTGCTTTTCTTCAACAACACACATGGAATTTAGTTCCTAAACCTCCAGGCATGCATGCTATTGGTTCTAAATGGGTTTATAAGATTAAAAGATGTGCAGATGGAGCTATATCTAGGTACAAGACAAGTTTAGTAGCTCAAGGGTTCTCTCAAGAGTTTGGTGTAGATTACATAGAGACTTTCAGTCCAGTTGTGAAGCATGTTACTATAAGAGTGGTTCTTACTCTAGCTCTGTCTCAGAACTTGAAAATAAGGCAATTAGATTTATCTAATGCTTTATTACATGGTAACTTGGAAGAAGAGGTCTATATGAAGCAACCTCCAGGGTTTTCTCATCCTCAATATCCTTCTTATGTGTGCAAACTTCACAAGTCTCTTTATGGCCTCAAACAGGCTCCTAGAGCTTGGTATTCAAGACTCTCTGCCTTTCTCAGCTCTCAGGGTTTCACACCCAGTTCTGCAGATTCCTCCATGTTTGTCTTCAAGACCCAGATGCTTATCACCTTGATATTGATATATGTTGTTGACATTTTGGTCACAGGAAGTGATCGAAATTTCATTTCTCATCTCTTACATCAGATGACTCTTCATTTTGCTCTCAAAGATCTTGGAGATTTTCACTATTTCTTGGGTATTGAAGTTTCATTTTTGGCTCAAGGTTGTGTGTTACACCAATCTAAATATGCTACTGAATTGTTACAAAAGTCAGGGTTGTTTGACAGTAAGCCCATGACTACTCCTCTTGCTATTCCAAATGCAACACACAATGGTATGAATGTGTCTGTTATTACTGAAGCAGATAAGTCTTTCTTCAGAAGTATGGTAGGTGGGCTGCAATATCTTACCATTACCAGACCTGACTTGCAATTTGCAGTCAATGTGCTATGCCAGCATATGCATGATCCTCAGACTAGTGATTTCTTATCTCTTAAAAGAACCTTGAGGTTTATCAAGGCACTCTTCATGATGGTCTGTTCTTCTCCAAGTGTTTGTCTCCTCTCAATGTTATTGGTTTTAGTGATGCTGATTGGGCTGGTTGCAAAGATGATAGAAGGTCTACTTGTGGGTATGCAGTGTATTTCGGTGACAATCTTGTGGCTTGGAGTTCTAAGAAACAACCTACAGCCTCTAGACCCAGTACAGAAGTTGAATATAGGGCTCTAGCAGTCTTGGCTTGTGAAGTGAAGTGGCTCTCTTATTTGCTCAAAGACATTGATATTATTTCTTCTACTCCCCCACAATTATTTTGTGATAATATCTCTGCTATAGCTCTGGCTTCAAATCCAGTTTTTCATGTCAGAACTAAGCATATAGAGGTTGATTATCACTTTGTTAGAGAAATGGCAGGGGCCAAACAGGTGTTCATCTCTCATGTATCTTATGGTGATCAAGTTGCAGACATTATGACCAAGGCACTGGGACATTCTCCCTTTCATGTTCTTAGATCCAACCTGCAGATCACTTCTCTGGAGAAGTAATCTCAGTTTGAGGGGGGTTGTTAAGCAAGTGTATTTTAGCTATAGTCTAGGGTTCTTTTTGTAATTTTCTAAAGTTAGGTTGTTAGTTTGTTAATTGAAGTTTGTGTGATATATAAAGCTGTGTAATAACTTCTTTTGGGTTAATGAAAATTATCTTCATTTTCCCTCTTTCCATTCTCTCTCTATTTGAAGAACCCTAGTTCTTCAACATTACGCAACGTTAATTCGCGCTTCACAGGTTGCTTCAGCCCGGAATGAAAGAGGGACACGAGGACCCATTCTTCGAATCCCGAAATCTTGTTCAAAATCGTTTCAAACTCTGTCTGATAAGCCATAACTGTGGCAGTCTGCTGCAATTTTGACAAAGGACCTAAGGAGTCCTGGTAATGGTCCGGATCAATATGTACCTTAACGGCCTTCAAAAATTACACTCATGTAGCACCCGCAATGTTTGACTGATAATACCGGAACCACTCGGAAGCAGGATGATCAATAAGCATAGCCACAATCAGAAGGCGGTCCGTGTCGGCGGTACTGTAGTAGTCAAAATATTTTTTAATACAGAAAATCCACCCGACCGGATCCTCACAGTTGAAATGGGGTGAGTCAATGCGCATACGCGGGTTTGAGACGACAACGCTTGTCACGGCTAAAGGCAACGGAGGGTGCCAGGCAGCGCCCTGGCCGGTAGGAAGGGCGGCGCGTCCAGGGTTGGCAATGGCAGCAGGGGAGCTGTGCCATATTCCGGATTGAGCAATTGTCGGACACCATCCCAAATCTCAGCGATTTTGGTGTCCCGGTGTTTCTCAAGTTCAGCCGCTTGCTTGTCACGGTTGTAAATCTCAAATTGTAAATTGTTACAGCGGTCATGGGTCAGCCCACCGTTATGGTAAGAATTAGAAATGTTACCCGATATTGTAATGGAAGTTGTAGTTCTTTTTCTTTTCCTTTTTTTTTTAGGAAATAGAAGTTGTAGTTTTTTATTTGATCCGAATAGACGTTATTGTTTTTCTCAAAAAAAAAACAAAAACAAAAAACTTGTAATTGTACCTGAGATAGTGGCTGATTTTTTATACAACTCATACATAGTAGCTGTTTGACTTTTTTGTTATTTCTTATCCAAAATTATTACTAGCTCCGTTTCTTCTCTATCACACCGGTTTGATTTTTGACTCGTATCTGGGTCACTTTGACCGGGTGATTGGGATAGCAAAATGATGTGATTTTTTGATAATTTTTTCACCGAGTTATAGAGCAACTTTTACTCTTCTACGCCATGAATAAGTTATCAAAAAATTGTTTCGTTTTGCTACATAAATTACTGGGTTAAAGTGATCCAGTGAATAGTTACAAAAGTCAAACCGGTGTGATAGAGAAGAAACGGAGGTAGTATTATAACTCAGACGTGAACCTCACATTTCCATTTGCAGTTTTGATAGTAGTACTAATCTAATATTTCGCCGTCGCTAAATTATAAATTAATCCACCATTTTTTTTTCTTCGTTGAATGAAGTGTTGTACTCTTAATTTATCTTCCGTATTTGATATGCTCCTACATATTGACAACTTTCCTCTGTACGAAAGCTAAGAAGCATATAATTAACATGTGAACTCATAAATATGTTTTCATCCCCTCAAAATCGTAAAGGCATCATCATTGCAGACTTTTTCATTCTCTATGAGCAGTGCTGGAGCACTAAGCGAGGA
Source organism: Linanthus parryae (assembly GCA_023055425.1). Lineage (NCBI taxonomy): Eukaryota > Viridiplantae > Streptophyta > Magnoliopsida > Ericales > Polemoniaceae > Linanthus > Linanthus parryae. The sequence continues at coordinate 72,917,597 of JALGPY010000002.1, forward strand.
AGCATGATTAGAAAATTATTCAAAAAATGTAAAATAGAGCCACTTTGATTTACTTTGAAATGTATATATACACCCATTATCAACTGATCGATGACTTTCATTCTCCCACAAAACCTAATCACAGCCAACAGCAGAAACTCCGGCCACCACCACACCGACACCGACTGGAAAACCATATAGTCTAATGGTGTTCTGGGAAGGTTATGTTAGTGACGCAGCCATGGGAACGATTGCCCCGATTGCAGTCTTCTGGATATACGCCGGGTTTTATCATCTACTACCGCCTCTAGAAAATTACCGCCTCCACACAAAGAAGGAAGAAGATTCGAAAAATGTGGTGCCATTGCGGGTGGTGGCGAGGAGTGTTCTGTTGCTGCAGCTTCTTCAGGCGTTCATCGCGGTTCCTCACTTTCTCCTTAACCTCAACGCCACACGATCATGATGATCATCATCATCAGCCCTCCCTTCCAGTCCAGCTCATGCAGTTCGTCGTCGCCATGCTTGTCCTTGACGCGTGCCAATACTTCGCGCATCGCTGCATGCACCAGAACAAGTTTCTGTACCGTCACGTCCACTCCATGCACCACAGGCTGGTCCTCCCTTGCGCGATCGGAGCCTCTTACGTTCACCCGATCGAGTGTTTATTCGATACAATTGGTGCAGTCCTCTCACTCCTGGTCTCGGGTATGACAGCAAGGACGTCGGTGTTTTTCTTCTCGTTTACCGTGATAAAAAACATCGACGACCACTGTGGGTTATGGTTGCCTGGTAATATCTTACAGATGATATTCCGGAACAACGCTGCTTATCACGACATCCATCACCAACTCCAAGGCAGTAAGTATAATTATTCCCAGATTTTCTTTCCCATGTGGGATATACTTCTCGGCACCCACATGCCTCACAGGGTTATTAAAAGACCAGAAGGAGGATTTCAGGCAATTCCAGATCGAAGAAGGCCTGGCGACCATTATGTCACCGGGCATGTTAAGGAAGATGAACTAGAATGATACAGGTTTACTGTTATGCAAATTGATGTAATTGATTGTTTCCCTACATTCCAATAAGAGAATCTAAATTGGTTGTTCTCTTTGTATACAACTCCAACATTTCTGTATAATATTAGACTGTCAATAACGGGGTTTGTTGGTGATTTTAGTGTCATCGGTCATTTTTATGTAATTGGATTTACTTACGACCAAAATAGACATCGACATATATAGTGTACACGTTAGGAAGTGTGTAGTACACGCGTGTACACGACTATACTAATGTCTTGGACAACGAAGTCCCGGACGACTATGGGGGTTCGGGGGCAGCGCCCCTGAAAAATTGGATTTCGAACGTTTGTTGCTTCACAAAAAACGTCTCAGAACTTGTTTCGTAGATAAAAAACAAACTGAAATCAGGGAAGTTATAACCGCTGCGTTAGCTGTTATAATCGATACGTCAACCACATGTCCCCTTTTTTAAGTTAGCATTTTGGTCGAATGAAGAAACACAGTGAAAAACTGAGTTCGGAAATCCATAGCAAAACTATATTCGTTCTTGAGCAATCTCAGTTTTATCCGATATTGACTTAGTGTATACCGCTGAAATACTCTAATCTGAAAGTAATTCACACGACTCTGAGATTATCCAGGTCTATGATTCCTATATACACACCAAAAATCAGGGTTGTCTATGGTGCGTCCCTAATTAGGGTTCCTGATAACTATTTACTTTTGTGGTCCCCGCTACTAGAGGACAAAAAAGGTTACCTGGTATAGCAGGTCATTAGGGTTGGGGATAAAATTGCTAGCAGATTTGCTTGGTGTATAGCTAACGTCTGCGCCACAGAAAGATAAAAAAGGGTAACCTACTGTTAATAAATTACATTGAGTATATAGAACGGTTCCATACTTAGATAACATTGTTAAGAACTCAAATTTTTTTGTTAAGAAATCACGATTAAATTAAATACAAACAGAACAGTATCAACTAGAATGTCCTTTAAGGCATGATTAACGATTTATACCAGGTTAATTTCACAAGAACATCAAACTCATATGGTACTTGTTGAGAATATATCGTCACCCGAATCATTTTTCTTGTTAAGAAATCATGAATAAAATCACTCTAAACAGACCAAGATCAATCATGATGGCCTTTCATGGACTGATTAGTTGATTGAGACCACGAGAATTTCTCTTTAACATCAAAACTTGGATGGTATTTGTTGAGAATCGTCATCTGGATCGTCTACTTGTTTGAAGAAGTCCACTGGAGGATTGTGACACGTTGTCTTGTTGTGTCCCAGCTCCTTGCAATTGCCACACTGCCTTCTCTTGTCTTCTGTGGGTCCTTTATGACGTAATGTCCGGGGGCTTCATATTTTTTACATGGGTGTAAGGATTTTCTTCCTTCTCAATTTCTCCTTGAGTACCCTGAAAAGATTGAGAAATAATTCTCTGCGGTATCTGAATCGCATCGGCAAGATGCTCTTTGAAGAACTTAATTGTCTCGGAAGATGTGCAATCCAAAGTGGTATACAGTTGAACATGGCTCTTCACGGAACCCCGGCGAAATGATTGCACATCTAGGTCATCACAGTTCTTCCTAACATGCTCCTTCATTGATGGCTCAGTTCGGTAGAATTCTTTGTCAGTTTTTGTTCACCTTTGGGCAGTTAAAGAGGTTGGGATCCTATGTACACCCTTGTGTTTCAGAACACACAACATGTGTTTGCAAATCATGTAGGATGTTTCCCAAGGAAAATGACGCGATTTCTTAACGCATTTGCGCAAGTGCACGGTCAAGTAATATAGGGGTTGTATTTCAACCATGAGTTATCGGTTCCACGAGGACAGACTTTAGATTATCTAATTAGTTATTTAGTTTCGAATACGGTACAAGGAGGAAGAATTGATATTTAAATAGTTCGTCACCCAAAAACAAGTGACTGAATTAAAATAACAACTAAGCTAATATTTTTATATTTTTTAATTTTAATAAAATATATATGGAGAAACTAGGCAATCTCTAGATCACCTAGGGTTGTAGACGAATTCCGATTCAGCTATGTAACACGTTAATCCTATTCTAGTTCAGCCGGGTAATAGGCTATGACAATATCCTCTCGGTCTCATGTCATTTAATGTCTCGGTTAACTACAATCTCATATCGGTCTCATGTTGTCTACCGGTCCGTTCTAGCAAGTCATCTACTGGTACGATAACGAGTCATGTCGGTCCACCGTTTCACGGAACAGCTGGATAATCCTACCGAATCTACCCACACTAAGGCCAATCCTAACACTTCTCCTTTTAGGTCTCGTTGATTAGGGATTGTGTTCATCCAATCTTCACGACTACATTAAGTCACCGTCGTGCACTCTCTAGTTAATTAACAAGTTCGGGTCGCGAAATCCATTCTTTCTAAGGATTAAGCACAGCATATGAACATGTAACAAGAATAAAAATTAACATTAAGCAAGATGATAGACTACGAAGAATCCTAGTTTCATGATTATTAAATCGTAAACTAGTCGTGTCAATAGACTAGATTCATCAACAAGTTCATGAAATTAACATTCAATCGATAGAATAATCCAATGTGAAAGTGTGAGTGTGCAGGTGCAAATGCAGCTAATATACTATAGAAGGGGGGGTTGAATACAGTATTTTTTGCAAAACTTGCTAAGGGGATGAGATCTTGTGAAAACTAGTGAAGTTCAAGGCCTTGAAAACTAGTTCAAGCCTTTGAAAGAGATGCAGTTTCTACTAAAGCAAATAAGCCTTTTTCAAGGACTTGAAAAGAGTTTCAAACCCTTGAAAAACAGACAGTTTTTTAGAGCAGCAAGAACTATGAAAATGAATGAACTGTAAATGCAAGAGACAGGTGATTTATAGAGTTCAGTCCACTTGGACCTACGTCTCTACCTCAGGGATCTTATCCATGTAGGATTTTCAACTCAATTCTTATTAATCAAAAGCTAAGCCCTAGATCTCAAGCAAAGAGAAATGCCTTACTCTGTTACAGCTTGTGGTTCTTCCTAACCTATCTAGTACCTGCTCTAGCTAACTGATTAACTAAGAATTCTCTATTGTTCTTCTTGAACAATCCTCGAGAATAAATATAGAGATATTACAGAAATGATCTTCCAATAAAGCACAATACAGAAGAACACTTAGTGTGTAGAAACTACAGTGAAGTATGTAGTGATATTGTGTGAATGGATTGGGAGAATGATGAACTTCTTTGTTGCTTGTCAATCCAGAACTCTTTCTCTCTTTTTGCCCGTTGAGTGTTGTGTCTTGTTGCTTCAGAATTGAGCTCTTTTTAAACTTCAAATAGCTCTGAATAACTTCCCAGATTTTCAGCAACAATCTCCTATTTTGTAGGCAACAGACTTTGACTCTTTGACAATCTTCTCCAACGGTTAAGTGATCACAATCCTCAGAGATAATGTCATGATCTTGCATTTGAATAGATTGAGAAGCTGTCAAGTCATTCAGATCAAACACAGAATCATCTACTTGATTATTACCTTCCATGCATAAGTCAGATTAGGAAACAATCTCTGCAAACTTAGGAAAAAAAATCTCCTGCAAAAAGCATAGTCAAACAAATGATATTCTATGCTCAAACGAGTAAGAATGCTTTGTCTTTCATCATCAAATAACAGTAAATCAAGCATATGAAGGATAGAAAGGAAATCAACCCAGGAGAGTTTGCAGAAAACTCCCCCTGAGAGTGTTTACACAGGTTAAGCAGTTTCAAGGCTTTGAATCCAGTTTCAAGGCCTTGAACTATTTTCAAGCCTATGAGAACTGATTCAAGGCTTTGAAAGCTGGTTCAAGGCCTTGAAATAGTCAGACTATTCCAAGCCTTGCATAACGTGTTCTTACAATCTCCCCCTTGATGAAAGACAAAACCAAATTCTGTTTGATCCTTAGTCTCTGCAAAAAATACTGGTTAGTTCATAATTTATAATAACACAGTAATTCCAGAAAGATCCAACTTATTCAAATTACCAACAGAAAGTAAACAGTTCAGCAAATAGCAAATAAAACCTAAGAATAAAACCCAAAACCTAGAATTTCTCCCCCTTTTTGACTTTCATCAAAAAGACAGAGAGGATGCTGGATCAAGTGTCAGGAAAATTTTGAAAATAAAACTTTATAAACTTAAGAGAAAGATTGGGGAAGGAAGAATAGGACAGATTAAGGGGTTGGGTCTTCATCTCCATCCTGATCTCCTTCTTCTTCCTCACTGTCTTCAGCATCAGTCTTATCCTGTTCTTCTTGTTCTTCTTCATTCTCACTAGCAGCAGTAGCTTCTTCAGTCTTGTCCTTTGTAGCAGCCTTTGGAGATTTCTTCTTTTCCTTCAAGGTAATCAGTAGATCATCTGATTCAGGACTGTTGACTTCATCACCTTTCTGAGTATCTTGTTCTACCACTTGCTTTCCCTTATCTTTGGCTGGAGCAGTCTCTTCCTGATTGGAGTGTTCACTAGGCAGATTCTTGTAAGAGTCACCCTTCTTTGTACCTTCTTCATCCTCAGGAACATCAAGCAAAGTCATGCTCCTGAAAATGCTTTCCACCATATACTTCACTAGACTCATGCCAGTCTCAAGTCCATAAACAGTTTCTTTGATTTCTTCCATATCCAACTTCAAACCATCAAGTCTCCGATTGTCTGTAGGCTGAGAAGTCTGACTTGAAGTGGGATTCAAGGTCTTGGGCTTAAGAAACTTCTTTGCACCCAGTTCTGCTTCAGTCAAATTTGAGTACAACTTCCAAAATTTATCTGTAGTCTTCACTACTCCAATGGTCTCAAAGGCCTTCTCATTTAGCATTCCCATGCCAGAAGTGACTAATTCCTCTCCACCAGTTGGAATCTCAAAGCGTTCAAAGAACAATGTGAGCAGATTTTCATAGGGCAGAGGGTGTTTCCTTTGATTGGTATGGCTTAAGAGCATATGTTCAAGCACCAACTTTGGGAGATCAACCTCATATCCATGCATGATCAGATACATGATGTGCAACATTCTTTCAGTCACCAACTCCCTAGAGTGTTCTCTGGGAAAGATACATCTTTCCAGAATAATCGCCACCTCACCACACCTACTCTAAAATCAGTTGTAAGCTTAGATTACAAACACTACTACCTCCATTCCCTTCCCTCTGAATTTACCCACGACCAAGCATGAAGTTGGCTACTTTGCTTTTCCTTTCATTCTCTATACTTTTCTTTTATTTCTTATTATCTTTTTTGTTTCATTTCTATCCACTATGGAGCTATAAGTGTGAATGATTAAGAGAATCTTATGTTAACAATTAACTTAAGACAAGCCCTATACACTGAAAACTAACAATTTGTGTTTGTCATTACAGACGACAACTAAATAGCACCGTTGCTATACTAACGTTCATATCCCTAATTACTACAATATTCAAATAATACATAATAGCATTTCGAGTATTCAAAAGTCTGTTTACTATCAGGCGTTTATCAAAACAAATTCCAGCTTCTACCATTATTTTGACGATACGAAGAATATCTAGGTTCAACTATTTCACTCAACAAGTTTGCAATTATTAACATTAAATTCAAACCAACATAATAATTGTGGTGAAACAGGCACAATAAGTATATTTGTGACGAATTACTACTTTAAAACTTTCAGAATATTACATTCTACCCCACTTACAAAAAATTCATCCCGAAATTTAATAAATCTGAGATATTATTAGGAAATCGGTCACGTACCTGAGTTATCACCTCTAACATACTCGTACCAACTTGGGGAATATGTCACATACAGCCTTAGTTGTGCAATCATAATCTCTAATCAGCTGATATCACAATCAGCAATAAACAGAGTCCACGACTCAACAGCCACAACTTAGCACTGAGTCCACACCATTTCCCACTTTGGTAGAGTTATGTCATCGGATCTGCAACTCAAAAATCAGTTAGAAACATAGCGAGAAGGACTTTGGCTTCAACATTTAACACAGAGTGTGTTCATTGTTTGGCTGTGGTGGGAGTGTTTGGTAGGTAGAACTCTTCTTTGGCTAGTTTCAGGACTTCTGTCTTTGGTGGATGATTGCTAGTGTCATACCTCTTGGGACAGCCTAGCACATTGGCAAAGTCAGAGTGGTCCAATTCAATTTCTATCCCAGTAACTCTAGACTTGATCACGAAGTGTGCAGATCTCTTAACTTGTGTCAAGTTCAGATAGAAAATTCTGGTGAGTCTAGGATAGGATAACTCCTTAGGGTTCAGCATAAACCACAGATAACTTTTCTTTAACATAGATATGCACTTAAGTTTCATGTGTTCCACCATATGCATATTGATCATACTACAGAATGCAATAGATCTGGAAGTAAAGCAATCTAACCACTGACCTTTTGAGGTGTTTGAGACAAACCAGGTTTCATCAGGGGTTGGAGTCTTTGAGTAAACTTGCAGAGCCCTTTCCATATGATCTTCTGGCTGTTCTTCAGTCACCTTCCCTTTCCCTTTTTCAGCTTGAGTGGCCTTCTTATGTTTCTTCAACTTCTTGGAACTGGAAACCTCTGTAACAGGTTGCTTCTCTACAGCAGTCTTCTCTTTCTTCTTTTTTCTTTTATGAGGAGGGAGTTGCAACCTTCTTGGCTTTCTTTTGAGGAGGGAGATCTGCAACTTCCTCTGCACTAGGATTTGTAGAGCTAGAGTCTCCACTAAGCTCTTGAACTTCATCCACTACTGCCTTTCTTTTCTTCTCTGAACCAGGTTTTGATCCTCCTGCCGTCTTGATTATGTCTGAGGTTCTCCTTGTGCTCATTAGGGTTTGAGAGAAAAATAGAGAGAGATAGGGATGATACGGAGAGAGGAGAAGAGAAGAAGATAAATACTAAGAGAGTTTGAGTTTCAAAGGAAACTAGAATATCTCTCTGATCTCAAAAGATTTGCAATAATCAGAGAGAGTTCAAATATTTTAGGCCGTTGAAAAATAAAATATTCTAATACTATTTTTGACTAAAACAAATTTTTGAAAAAGGTAGGAACTATATTAAGCAAATATCTACAGAGATATCACCCAATATAGAATGATCCATGTTTATTGACTATTAGCATAGCAGACTTATTTTGAAGGCTTTGAAAAAGTTTTCAAGGTCTTGAAACGTTGTAATATTGCAACAGATAAAAATCAAATCTTTGAAGTGATTTTCAAGGCTTTGCAAATTAGTTCAAACCTTTGAAAACACATATAACTTACCTTTCTTTACCTGATGCTCCCCATAAACCAATGCATCTTTATTTAGCATTCCCAATTCCAATATTAGAGCTGAGAATCTTTCATCTGATAATGGTTTAGTGAAGATATCTGCAATTTTCATGTTAGTAGCAACAAATTCAATAACAATATCACCTTTCTCAGCATGATCTCGGATGAATTGGTGTCTGACATCAATGTGCTTAGTTCGTGAATGTTGAACTGGATTCTTTGTAATTGAAATTGCAGTGGTGTTATCACACTTGATAGGTATGCTTCTGAAATCAAATCCAAGGTCTCTTAGCTGTTGATAAATCCATAGTACTTGTGAGCAACATGCTCATGCAGCTATATATTCAGCTTCAGCTGTTGATAGAGCAACTGAATTCTGTTTCTTGGAATGCCAACTGATCAAGGATGATCCAATAAATTAGCAAGTTCCTGAAGTGCTTTTCCTATCAACTTTGAAGCCTGCAAAGTCAGCATTTGAAAATCCATGCAATGAAAAGTTAGAGTGTCTTGGATACCAAAGCGCTAAGTCTTTGGTACCATTGAGATATCTAAATATTCTCTTCACAGCAGTCAAGTGTGATTCTTTTGGATCAGCTTGAAATCTAGCACGCATACATACACTAAACATGATATCTGGTCTGCTTGTTGTGAGATAGATTAATGATCCAATCATACCTCCATACTCTTTCAAATTGACACTCTTACCAGATTCATCCTTGTCTAAGGACAGTGTAGAACTCATAGGAGTCTTTGCTTCCTTACACTGAGCCATGTTATATTTGATTAAAAAGTCTCTTATGTATTTACTTTGATGTAGAAAGATACCCTTATTCAATTGATGTATTTGAAGTCCTAGGAAGAAGTTCAGCTCTCCTATCATGCTCATTTCAAAGTCCCTGCTCATAAGACTTGAGAATTCTTTACACAATAGATCATTAGTAGCTCCAAACAGGATATCATCAACATAGATCTGAACTACAAGCAAATCTTTTTCTTGAGACCTTATGAAAAGAGTTTTGTCTACTAGACCTCTTTTAAAATTATTTTCAAGCAAAAAACTTTGACAATCTTTCATACCAAGCTCTTGGAGCTTGTTTTAAACCATAAAGAGCTTTGTCAAGTTTTTAGACATGATCTGGAAAATTGTCATTTTCAAAACCAGGAGGTTGTGCTACATAAACTTCTTCTTGTAAGTAGCCATTCAAGAAAGCACACTTCACATCCATTTAAAATAATTTCATGTTCTTGTGAGATGCAAAGGCAAGTAAAATTCTAATTGCTTCTAACCTGGCAACTGGAGCAAAAATTTTCTCATAATCAATACATTCTTCTTGATTATAACCCTGAGCAACTAACCTTGCTTTGTTTCTGATCACTTTGCCACTTTCATCCAACTTATTTCTGAACACCCATCTGGTACCAATGACAGACTGGATTGTAGGTGGAGGAACCAGGTTCCACACCTTATTCCTTTCAAACTCATTGGTTTCACTTTGCATAGCAATGATCCAGTCTACTTCTTGTAATGCTTCTTTCACGGTTTTTGGTTCTAAAAGAGAGATAAAAGCATTAAAAGCACATAAGTTCTTCAACTGTGATCTAGTTTGTGTACCAGTGGTTGGATCTGAAATGATATTGCCAACTGGATGAGATGAGAGATATTTGAATCTATTTCTTGGAGACCAGGGTTCAGGTTCTCCATAGATCTTCTATGGTCTTGAAGTAGTGGCTCAGCCACTTGTATCCTTCTGATCACCTTTTTCAAATCTTTGAGGCTTATTTCAAGGCCTTGAACACCATTTTCAAGGTGTTGAAAATGTCTTCTGTTTTCTTCGGAGCCTTTCTTGAATCCAAGTGAATTCTCAGTCTCTTCCTTTGATTCATGTTCAAATTCAAGTCTGCAAAACTTTCACTCAAAGAATCATCATAGCTTTCATAAAAAATAACATGAATGCTTTATTCAACCAGTTTGGTTCTTTTATTGTAAATTCTATAAGATTTGCTATTCAGAGAGTAACCAAGAAAGATACCTTCATCACTCCTTGCATCAAATTTACCATGATTGTCTTTTCCATTGTTATGGACAAAGCATGTACATCCAAAAGGCCTGAGGTATGAAATGTTTGGCTTCCTCCATTTGAATAGTTCATAGGGGGTCTTCTTCATAATAGGTCTGATCAAGCATCTGTTATGTATATAGTTTGCTGTATTCACAGCTTCTGCCCAATAATGTTTTGGCAATTTATTTTCAAGAAGCATTGTCCTTGACATATCTTCAAGAGTTATGTTATTTCTTTCAACAAACCATTCTGTTGAGGAGTTCTTGGAGCAGAAAAGTTATGAGTAATACCATGCTTATCACAGAACAAATCAAATTCTAATTGATCAAATTCTCTACCATGATCATTTCTAATTGAAGCTGAAGGTAGGTTTTTCATAGCTTGAAGTTCTCTGCAAAGCTTTGAAAATTCAGAGAGGGCTTCGAATTTTTCTTTGAGAAACAAGACCCAAGTATGTCTAGAAAAATCATCTACAACTACTAGCATATACCTTTTACCTTTTGGGGTAGGATTTCTCATAGGACCACAGAGATCCATATGAAGCAGTTCAATAGGTATAGTTGTACTTACAAACTTCTTTGGCTTGAAGGAACTTCTGGTCTGTTTGCCTTGATCACAAGCTTTGCACATTTCATCTTCTTTGAACTTGATGGATGGAAATCCTCTTACCAAGTCTTTGGAAATCAACTTGTTCAAAGTATGCAAACTGATATGACCAAGCTTCATGTGCCAAAGCTTTGAATCCTCTTTCAAGGCCTTGAGACACTTCAAACTCTTACCTGCAACTTTGTCAGTCTGAAAAGTATAAACATTGTTTGATCCAGAGGCCGTGAGAATGCAATCTCCTGATTTCTCATTTTGCACCACACATTTCTCTTTATCAAAGATAACTTTGTTGCCATTGTCACAAAGCTGAGATACACTAAGCAAATTAAATTTCAAACCATCAACTAGATACACATCAGAAATAGAGTTTTCAGAATTTGTACCAACTTTACCAATACCAAGAATATTGCATTTGCCTTTGTCACCAAGTGTAATTGAACCTTCTGATTGCTCCTTGAATTCAGAGAATAAGGATCTCTTTCCACTCATGTGTCTTGGGCATTCACTGTCCATAAACCACTTTTGTTCTTTGGTGAAACCCTGCAAACACCAATCACTGCCTTACCCAGCTGTTAGAACAAGTGTGGAATTTCGATTCATATTCAGGATCAACATGTTAGGTGGTCTAACCCCTTTAGGAACCCAAATCCGCTTAACTTGTCCTTTGAGTTGAAAAGGAAAGGTGTTCCTCATTATTTGAGGGTCTCTTCTTCTGAAACGACAAGTCATCTTAACGTGACCAGTTTTACAGCAGTAATGACATTTAGGAGAAGTTTTGTTTCCAGCCTTCAAAAATCTGTTATTGTTCTTTCTTGGAAAATTCGGATTGAATCCAATACCATCTTTGTGAACTGACTGTGAACTTCCTCCAAGAATCAAGTTCAACTTGTGTTCTGATCCAGCAAGCTTAACTTTGACCAATTCAGATTCTTGAAGTTTCTCGGTAAGAGTAGTCTTTTGTTTATCTAATTCATCAACTTGATGTTTTAGATTAACAAGGTTGTTACTCATCACAGAGTTCTCACTGACTACTTCCTTGACTTGTGTTTTCAAGGCTTTGAAACTGGTTTTCAAGGCCTTGAAATCACTCTCAGTTTTCTTCTGAGAGATTTCAAGATTCTGATTTAGACAAACAAGTTGTAAGTTTTCTTTTGCTTGCTCATGAACTTTCTCTTTCAAAAGTTTGATTTCTTTCAGATAATCTTCTTCATTTAAAAGCATTGTTCTGAGATAATATGAAAGAGCATCTTTTGGTTTGGAAATCAGAGAGTTTACCATTACCTCAATATTCTTCTCATAACTTTCATCATGCTTGGCCATGAAGCATAGATTGGCATGTTCTTCCTCTAATTCAGATTCACTTGAACTATCTTAATCACTCCATGAATCTATCATAGCTTTCATTCTTCTGTCATGGTCTTTCTTTTGAAACTTCTTGCTTTTCTTGTGTGGACAATCTCTTATCAAATGTCCTGCATTATCACATTCAAAACAATTCGTGACCTTTTATTTACTTTGTGAAGAAGACTTACCTTTGTAGTCCTTGCTACTGGATGTTCTGTGTCTCTCTCTGTTGAAGTCTTTGTTTCCAAAGTTTTTCTTCATTTTGAGTATCCTTGTCAAGGATTTGGAGATTAAAGCAATTGGATCTTCATCATCATCATTTCAATTTCAAGACTTTGAGTTCTCTCATTTTCTTTGGCTTTGAGAGCTAAGTTCTTGACACTTTCTGGTAGCTCTCCATCAGCTTCATTCATAGATATTTCATGTGTCAGAAACTTCCCTTGTAGGTCATGAAGTTGTAGAGTTGAGAGATTTTGAGCTCCTTCAATTGTTGTGGTCTTTGGTTCCCACTTTGCTTTTGGAAGACTTCTTAGAATCTTCCTCGCCTTTTCTTCATTGGAAAAGTGTTTTCCCAGTGAGTCAAGGTTGTTAACAATGTCTGTGAACCTCTTGAACATATCTCTGATAGACTCATCTGCATTCATCTTAAACAACTCATATTGCCTGAGATAGATGTTAATCTTGGTTTGCTTCACTTGACTGGTCCCTTCAAAAGTTACCACAAGTTTATCCCATATTTATTTGGCAGTAGTGCAACCTGAAATCCTGTTGAATTCATCTGTACCCAAAGCACAATATAAGCTTTGTAATTCTTAGAGAATTGCTCTAATTCAGAAGAAGAGAGTAAGTCTTCAGATTTGGGAGTTCTAATCCCATTTTTCTCTGTGTAAAAAGTGTGAGGTTCATTCTGGATAATGGTACAAAGCTCTATGTCTTGATCAATGATGAATATTTTCATCAAGGCTTTCCAGTGAGCAAAATATTCTCCACAAAATAGAGGAGGTCTGTTAGCAGCTCTTCCCTGTGAGAAACCACCATCACCTGCAGTACTCATGATCACAAGATGGTTAAATCTATACAGTGATACAAGATCTGATACCAATTTAAAGTGTGAGTGCGCAGGTGGTAATGCGGCTAATATACTCTAGAAGGGGGGGGGGGTTGAATAGAGTATGCCAACTTTTTGCAAAACTTGCTAGGGGGATGAGATCTTGTGGAAACTAGTGAAGTTCAAGGCCTTGAAAACTAGTTCAAGCCTTTGAAAGAGATGCAGTTTCTACTAAAGCAAATAAGCCTTTTTCAAGGCCTTGAAAAGAGTTTTAAACCCTTGAAAAACAGACAGTTTTGGAGAGCAGCAAGAACTATGAAAATGAATGAACTGTAAATGCAAGGGACAGCTGATTTATAGAGTTCAGTCCACTTGGACCTACGTCTCTACCTCATGTATCTTCTCCCTGTAGGATTATCAACTCAATTCTTATTAATCAAAAGCTAAGCCTTAGATCTCAAGCACGGATAATTGCCTTACTCTGTTACAGCTTGTGGTTCTTCCTAACCTATCTAGTACCTGCTCTAGCTAACTGATTAACTAAGAATTTTATATTGTTCTTCTTGAACAATCCTCGAGAATAAATATATAGATATTACAGAAATGATCTTCCAATAAAGCACAATACAGAAGAACACTTAGTGTGTAGAAACTGCAGTGAAGTATGCAGTGATCTTCTGTGAATGATTGGGAGAATGATGAATTTCATTGTTGCTTGTCAATCCATAACTCTTTCTCTATTTTTTCCTGTTGAGTGTTGTGTCTTGTTGCTTCATAATTGAGCTTTATTTAAACTTCAAACAGCTCTGAATATCTTCCCAGATTTTCAGCAACAAATCTCCTATTTTGTAGGCAACAGACTTTGACTCTTTGACAATCTTCTCCAACGGTTAAGTGATCACAATCCTCGGAGATAATGTCGTGATCTTGCATTTGAATAGATTGAGAAGATGTAAAGTCATTCAGATCTAACACAGAATCATCTACTTGATTATTACCTTGCATGCATAAGTCAGATTAGGAAACAATCTCTGCAAACTTAGGAAATAAAATCTCCTGCAAAAAAGCATAGTCAAACAGATGATATTCTATGTTCAAACGAGTTAGAATGCTTTTTCTTTCATCATCAAATAAAATTAAATCAAGCATATGAAGGATAGAAAGGAAATCAACCCAGGAGAGTTTGCAGAAAACTCCCTCTGAGAGTGTTCACACAGGTTAAGCAGTTTCAAGGCTTTGAATCCAGTTTCAAGGCCTTGAAAATAGCTGCCTATGAGAACTGATTCAAGGCTTTGAAAGCTGGTTCACGGCCTTAAAATAGTCAGACTATTCCAAGCCGTGCACAACCTGATCTTACACAATGCATGAGACAAAAGTCTAAAATCCGGAAAATCATTCATCTACATAAACCCTAGGCTCTCATAGAGATGCCTTGCAAAACTTCTAGCTAATAAAGATCAACCAAACACGATGCAATAGTTTCTCCATACGAAGATTGAGAGAGAAGAAGAATAAATCAAAAACCTAGCTCTCCAATGGTGGCTTCAGTGTTCTCCTTGTCTCCCTCGTCGTGCTTCCAACGTGAGTCTCCTCCTTTCTTTCGTTCTTTCTTTTCACGTTCGTATTTTATTTTAGGTCTAGGGTGTATTAATTAATCACCAAAGACTCTTAATTAATAACCCTAAACTCCCCCCCCCATTAAGTTCCCGTGCGTGAATGGCCTCTTTCCTTCCGATCGCACGACCAGAAATTGATCAGCTCTGATCCTACTTCCTGATCGCACGACCACAAACTCTGATCGTGATATACAGTGATTTTGGATATTTTCTGATCGCACGACCACAATATCCTGGTCGTGCGATCACCTGGAGTCTTTTTTTCTTCTTTTTTTTCTCTCAAATGGGGTGCTAAAGTGTCATTACCCAAACTTCTGAAAATGACACTTGCCTCCCTTCTCCATCTCTCTACACCATTTTCTTCACGATTTCTTCTCCACTTTAGCTCCAGATGAATCTCCCAAGCTTGTTTCTCCTCTCCACTTCATCTCCCTAGCTCCGTTCCCTGCCAAAACAACACGAAACACAACCCGTGCGATCAAACGTGACAAAAATAAATTAAATAATGCGAGAAACGCCTGGATTAACAATATAATGCCTAGAGCTAAGATTCTACGTTTTCTCTCCAATCATAGTGTAAAACTAAGATTATCAACCCGAAAAGCACGCAAAATGATATAATGCGTGCAAGAAATATAACTCTAATAGAGAGTTATCAGAAAACATGTGCATCGGAGATGCTGATTATTCTGAAGACATTGAACACTTTGCTGAAGCAGGCACATATATGGTAGTTAGAAACTAAGAAGGCATTGTTAATATAAAACAACACAATAACAGACAGATTGTAACATGTTAATAAAAAAAGATGGCAATAGTTGACAGAATGAGACCTTAATGGTTAAAACAAACCCTTAAACACTTAAGAAAACATTATTAACATGATGGAAGCATGAGAAGATTATTTAGCAGTACAAATGCAGTACAAGTGTACAGTGTATATAAAAATGTAAATGAAAACATATATACATACCAGGGATTTCTTGATTTAAACTCTCATCACATAGAACAAGTCCAAGTTATCTTCTGAAATAGTTTTAACTTGCAACAGTCTATAATATTCATCATTTCGAGCTTGTATCCTAAACATATTGAACACATTTTGGGTGAAGACCTCTCCTGCATGGGATTCGATGTCCCTGAACTGTGTTGTTAATACGGGGTCTAATTGGTCGGATAAGTAGTTTTCCTTACGCTCGTTGCTGAGTAGCTTATCTACCCCGGTCATGAATCCCTTGCAAACATCAATCAATTTCTCCGAGAAGGAAATAAAATCCTTGAAGAAACGTTAATGCTCTAGCATCTTGAGGTTTTTGTTGACAAGGTAAAAAATTGTACTTCAAGTATGTCTCCGCCCACAAGTGTCGGTTCATATATTTGACTTGGACCCAATTCATATCCGATATGCTCCATTTTTTAACCATTGCATGCCAATCATCATGCCAAAAGTTATCAAGCTTCCTACTATGCAAGAATATTTTAAAAATTAAGAATGAATAGAGCTCCCAACTTGAGATTGGACTAGGAGTTCTGACAAAGATGCCAAGAACACAAATGATGTCTTGCCTCTGGGAAACTTTTCTGAATAGCATTTCTCATGGCCAAATCGCCATATGTGATGACCGAAAAAGGCCTCTTATTATCCATTGCATTCATCGGACACTTCAAAACCCAATCATATGCTTTCGATTTCTCGTCATTGAGGATAGCACAGGAAAAAATAGTTGTCTAGAAGTGATTGTTCACACTAGATAGAATTGCAAATGGTTTTTGATACATGTTGGTCTTGTACGTTGCATCAAACACAAGTACATCACAAAATCTGATGTAATCTACCATTGATCTCCTATCACACCAGTATAAACTTTGAAGCCCATTATTTTTACCTGATTTGAACCTACAAACATAATACCTACTTTTTAAGGAAATAGAAAAATATGTTAAAACTGCGGACATAAACTTTAAATATTTATAGTGTACTTTTAACACTTAAGAAAACAGGATACATAGATAAATAAACAAAAAGCATGACCAATAGAAATTGCAATAAGTAAGAAAATATGATAAACAGTTAGGAAGGTATCCTTACTCCTTGAACACGGCATAGTGATTGTTTTTCAAACTATCAATGTACATCAAGGTCTGCTACCCATATCCTTCATTTGAATATATATTTTCCATAGAAGCCATTTTATTGTATAGATACTTATGTGTGTAACCCAATTGGTTATAACCACATGCTTGTATAACCATCAAAAGAAAGCCTTGACAATACTTGATACCCATCTCCTTCAACGATCTGATGTGTTCAACGTCCGCATCGCTGACCTTTGTGTGTGACCGGTGGTTTCTCGTGCATCATGGTTCAGAAAGTTCGTGTGAATGTCTGGGTACAAATTTAACCACCGTAAAAGGCTCTGTAGGTGATCTTCTAGAATTTTTACACGAGCTTTGCAGACACACCTACTTTTTATTGTATTCTCATGTTTCCTATTTTCTTTGTAAATGACATTTCCGAATCGCTCGTATTGTCGGGCACACACATAGATCCTTGACTTTATGCTATCCTTCGTTTTTGGGTTGAAATACATGCGGTTGCACCTTCTAATCCTAAAACCAAACATCACTGCGTAGAGATTGTACCAGTCATAAGCCTCAAGCTCATTGGAAAAAGTCATTTTCATAACCTCTTCCTTGGTAACAATTATACATGCAGGAAACTTAAAATTGATCAACTAACTTAACTATTAAGTAAACAAACCTGGCATGATCTCTGCATTTGGAGCTACCAAAATAAATTGCTGGTGGTATCATCTCCATAGTTCTCCGTAAGATTGATGTAAAAACACTCATATTCATCCATGACTTCAAAGTCGTATTCAAAGCCACCACCAGTAACACAGGCCACCACCACACCAACACTGGCCGGAAAACCATTCGGTCTAATGGTGTTTTGGGAAGGTTATGTTAGCGACGCAACAATGGGAGCGATTGCTCCGGTCACGGTCTTCTGGATATATGTTGGGTTTTATCATCTACTTCGGCCTCTAGAAAATTACCGCCTCCACAAAAAGAATGAAGAAGATACGGAAAATTTGTTGCCATTGCGAGTGGTGGCGAGGAGTGTTTCTTCGGTCGGTCATCGCGTTCCTCATTTTCACCTTTACCTCACCACCACACAATCATCAAAGTCATCATCAGCCCTCTATTCCCGTTCAACTCATGGATTTCACCGTCGCGATGCCGGTCCTTGACGCGTGCCAATACATCGTGCATTGCTGCATGCATCAGAGAAAATTTCTCTACCGTCACGTCCACTCCATGCGCCACAAGTTGGTCGTCCTCGTGCGATTGGAGCCTCTTACGTTCACCTGATTAAGGTTTTTTTCGACACATGTGGTAGAGTGGTCGCCTTACTTGTGTTGGGAATGAAGGCGAGGACATTGGTGTTTTTCCTCTCGTTTATCGTGATTAAAAAACATCGACGATTACTTTGGGTTATGGTTGCCTGGTAACATCTTACAGATTATATTCAAACAACGCTGCGTATCACGCCATCCATCGCCAACTCCAGGGCAGTAAGTTACAATTACTCACATGTTTTCTTTCCCAGTGGCGGAGCCAGGATTTGAGTAAAGGGGGGCACATATTTGAAAAACCATAGTCAAGTACAAACATCAAATAATATGTTATCGATTCTGTTGAAGAAACATGAACTGAATATGGATATATATGTATCTCAAGTGTTATATGTAGGGTTTGTAACGGATTACGCAGCGGAATAAAACAAATAATGATCCGCACAAGACCCTCCAAGGATCACATGACTAGACATCATAACGATAGTAAAGAATTTTAGTATCAAATACCTTGTTTGTCTCATTGGATGACTTCAAACGCGAAATAGTGTTCACGTTTCTACGGATAGTCCACGCCTAAGATAAAGTCTAGATCCCTTCCATGTCTTGTGTGCTAGAAATTGATGGAAGGAGGAAGAAGAAGATCACGCGAAGCGAACCAAGGAAAGGCCGCGCCTCTCTTTGGTGGCCGACAGGTAGGGGCGGCACTAGGGGGTCGTCCCTCTAATGTTTGCTCTCTCCTTGATTTTTTATCTCTCTCTTAATCAATGTAGGATGTGAGCATTAGTGAGAAAATAAGCTAGGAGTGCTCTTTATATAGTCCAGCAATTCGTTGCTAACTACATATTAGCCCATCTCCTAATCATGTCCATAAATGGATTGGTCAATCTTGTAAACTAGTCTTAATCATGTTTATACATGGATTAGTCCATCTTTGCAAATTCTAATCATGTCTATACATGAATTAGTCCACATTGCAAGTTATAATCATGTCTATACATGGATTAGTCCACCTTGCAAAGTAGTCGTACTAAGTTTGCAAGTGGTTGCGTATTGATCTTTCTATTTAATTAATCATATTAATTATTTCCCAAGTCTAGTTTAACCATATGGCGTGTGACCCCATAGGTTTCTATTTAGTTGGTAGTAACGATTACTAACATCTACGCCACCCAACTAATAAAAATAGTCAGTAATCCGACAAACCTTGTGACTATATTGTCACATCCCTTTGTCTCTATATCCGGACTGGACACAAGACATACAAGTCACACTCGTATATCCAATCCATAGTTTCTCGATCCTGGTAATAGTCTTATCCATGCAGATAACATCAATATCTCATAGTGATTTATATGAGTCTAACACATGAGTATGCATTAGGAGCATATCCCATCGACTGTTTGAGATCGAAGGGATGGTCTTAAGGATCACCTTGCATAAACGATGGGATATAATACTATGCCTTATCGTTCCCTAATTGTGAAGAATGAAAAGTAATCTTTACAGAAAAAGTTAGAGTCTGTAAAGGACCAACCAAGTTTAAGACTAGGTTGACTTTTCCGACTGGATATCAGACTATTGGAAATGAGTGGATCTCTAAGGTCAGTCAGAGTGACACAGACGGAAGCATAGTAAGGCATACGACTTGCAGAGATATCAGTAATAGTTGTGGTGATGGAAATAAGGCTCCATTCTCGATAAACGTGACGACTAAATTTATCAATGGAGAAATCAGAGAGGTGATCTGTATGACTCGACCACAGGGTTTCGAGATGTATGATCGAATGCACAAATAGGTGCAAGATAATTAAGTCCATGTATGGTCTTAACTAGTCCTCTAAGTCAGCAGTATTTTATCAATGGATGAAAATCGCTGCATACCACTCTCAGTAGTAGAGAGAAGATGATCACGTCATTATTATCGATGACACACTATTTTCAGGAGAGTCTAAGGACTATTTCACATCCACTATAGGGTGGTTATCCTTTCGATTCGTGACGAAGGATATTAGTAGGGCGAGATGCATTCTCGTTCGTTCAAAAGGACTTCTTATATTGACGCATAAGGCGGACAATAAGAAGATACTCTGAACGATTCCATATTATGGACTAGATGCCATGTGATACTCCTATAGCTCGCTGCAGTATTTTACAAGCCTGAATATATGCCCTAGAAGACACCATACAAGATTGACCAAATGACCAAAGTGCCCGATGAAGTGTGAGTCTGCTATATACTATGGTATATACTGAGACCCCACAAACCTTATGCAATCGGAGGATTGGATTTCAGGAAATCCAGTTTAAGACACTAGAATGCAACCAAAAGGATACTCTGTACAAAGGATCAAGTGCTATGACTATCGGAGATGATGCTTCGACTAGCCAGCTATGCATGCTGACTAGGGTGGGGACCTAGATACACGTGGATCTGACTCAGGCTATAGTCCATGCTAGATTACATACACATCGCGTGGAACTGCAACATAAGTGTTGCATAATCGTATTAGACAGTTCGATTAACAATGGAAGCGAAGCACGATTGCCTGTTCTGTCACCGGGCAGAAACATGTTTGGATAAGAAGGTTTCTGATAAGCTTATGAGCTGTCAACCAACCTGTAGTGCTAACGTACGGGTACAGTACTTTTGATAAGGCCAAACATATAGAAAAAGATACTGTTTCACAAAAGGTGAAATAACCACCTGAAGAGTAATCTTGGAGTAGATCGACTACGGGCCAAAATGTAGGCACCTCCCATTCCTAAACCACATAATAATCGTCTTTGTGGATTAATTTAGGGAATCGGGACTCGGTAGTGGATCACTGGAAATATGATTGATGAGCATATGAGACATTGATAATTGGATTTTAATTGGATTTGTTTAAATTATGCTACATGTTGTTTCGATACGTGTATGATACGTTTACATATCCTGTACTAGCATAGAACATGTCGCGCAGACACTAGGTTGTCTCCCTCACACGAGCAGCCGCCTTTACGATAGGTGAGCAGAAGATTAGACAGAATCCCGATAAGTGCCAGAAGTCTATGATGTAATAAGTGACGCCTGTCATATGAGGCGCATGGCCTATGACAAGAGCTAGACATCTATCAATAGTTCAAGACCCTGTCAGACGGATTCATTTGTCGCATTGGAATAAGTTCCAAGGTGAGATTGGTTTATGGCCATTCGAACATGGTTACTACCCCGAAACATGTATATGTTGGAATAGATGCCCTAGAGGCAATCGTAGATTTAGTATGAACAATATTTTGGCTAGAATATTCATTTATTATTTATGGCGATATTTAATATAATGAAGTCCTTAGATAAATTGTGTTATTTATCTTAAATATCCCTAGTCAATTATATTGATTAATAGGACAATCAAATATAGACTAGTATGTGGGTAGATTGATATGGAGATATCAAGTCTAACACATGGGTATGCATTAGGAGTAATGGCATACTGGATTGACCCACGACGAAAAGGATACATTAGATTATGTGAAGTCACAATCGCTTTTCGTAGTGCTAATATTATTGCAATCCTTAGACTTGAAGTCACTAGATACTCTAGTTGTGAAATATTGCGCTTTGATGTTATCAAACGTTACACCGTAACTGGGTAATCATAAAGGTGGCTATCGGGCGTGAAAGGAAGCAAGCTTAGAGATCGTAGTGATGTATTAGGATTTGTCCCTCCCACATAATGGGGGTAAATATCCACGGCCACTCGAGGGATGAGGCTTATTGAATGTCTGGCCAGACTCAGATAAATTAATATGGAGATATCAATGTTATCTGCAAGCATAAGCATACTCCCAGGATCGAGGAACTATGGATTGGATATACGAGTGTGACTATTTATGTCTCGTGTCCAATCCGGATATGGAGACAAAGGGATAATGCAATATGACATATTGGGCACAAAGGTTTGTCGGGATCACTGACTATTTCTATTGGTTGGGTTGCATGGATGTGTTGCTAGACACCGCTCCATGTTAGTAATAGTTACTACCAACTATATAGAAACCTATGGGGTCACACGTCAAATAGAGTAGAGCTAGATTTAGGGATTAATTAATATGGATTAATTAATAGAAGGATCATTGTGCAACACCTTGCAAACTTAGTAGGACTAATTTGCAAGGAAGGGAATAGTTCTAGTCCTACTAGAACAAGAAAACTCTTTTATGGAAACAACAAGGAGTTGTTGGAGTATATAAAGGAGGCTCTAGCTTCCTTCCCAGAACATGAGTTATTAGTCATAACACACAAAGAGTGGGAGAGAGCAAAAGAGAGAGCAAGACAAGGTGCTAGGGCCGAAACCCTAGCCACCCGTCCGCCCCCCTACCCGACGGCAAGGAGAGGGCCGCCCCCTCCCTTGTGCCTTGGTGGTTTGTTGCTTTGATCTTCATCCCTCTTTCTTCAAGGTTCAAGCTAGCACTTGTTTGAAGGAAGAATCTAGATCTCACCTCTAGACGTGGATCAACCGTAGAGACGAGGACATCATTCTTCGTGTGATCACACAAATCAAAAGGTACACATCTTCTATGTCCTTAATCATGTTATGATGTCTCTTCCTGTGATCCTTGGTGGGCTTTGAGTAGGATTAAATTTTTGTTATTCCGCTGCGTTACCTACGTCAAAACCCAACAGTGGTATCAGAGCCACAGGTCGTAGAGCATAACATGATATTATGTGTTTACGATTTCAGTTCATACACCGTATTATTGTTTATTACGCGAAAACTGAAAAAATTGGCATAGTGGATGCAATATTGAATTTGATTCAATCAAACAAGACCCAATTTAACATTGGATGTTAGAATTGGTGAGTTTAATCACATAGGATGTGAATAATTGGGTTCTTGAAAAATTAGGGTTCATGGGCACATGATTGAAAAGGGGTTTTCAATTATGGAAATAAAATTATGGAAATAAATCCATATGGAAACAACCTTGCTTGGGCAACAAGGAAGGAGGAAGGGGATTAGGGCCGAAACCCTAGCCGCCCGCCCCTCCCTTGCGCGCCAAGCAAGGCCGCGGCCTCCTAGGCGTGCGGCGGTCCTAGGGTTCGGGCCACTTGTTGGCTTGGACCCTTTGGACCGTTGTGAAACCCTAGTTACCCAATTTCATTAAAATTAAACAAGCGCGTTAAAAATTGGTTTTAACTGTATTATGTGCTTTATTGCATGGTGGATGGATATGGCCTAGGATTGTGGATGTTTATTGTTTTGTGGTTTGGTTTACGGCCTGCGAGCTGATCAAATTAATGTAATAATTAATTAAGTTTTACGGCCTGCGAGTCGTTCTTTTTCTCCTCGACATGTGAGGATTTTGTTATTTATTTATTCTAGATGTTAGGCTAGAATTAGAAATATTTAGATGATAGCCAAGAACATGGAGAAGAAGACCGGAGAACCAAAGGAGCCAAAAGACATCCCTAGGCGCGCAGCTATGGTGGAGCACATGGAGATGAGCTCGGCACTTTAGGGCAATTAGATATTATCATTGGCTTGATAATATCATTAGTCTAGAGGCCATATCCATGCCACGTTTTTTTATTGTGTGGATGTTTATTATTCATGCCTTGTTATTTATTTTGTGTGTATGGCGCTACAAGCAAAAACGATAACAAGATAATAATAAACAAGGTTGGTTTTTTTATTGTGGATATCCCAATCCAAATAAGTAGACCATGTTGATAAAGATCAACCAAACAAATTAAAAGAAATCCCTCAATTAAATATTGCGTTTTGCCTTCTCTTGCCAAAACACCCTTCATGATCATGGCCTATTAAAATTCGGGCTTGCCAAAGCAAGGCGATTTTAATTTTTCATGATGTGTTGCGGACGACGCAAGCTAGTAATGCGTGTATGTTGAAAGCAAGAGGTTGGACGCAACTAGGCAAGATTCAATTGGATTGATGAGCTTAGAGGCATGACAATTAGGAGTTATCCAATTGGATAAAGAATAAAAGGAATTTATTCACCTAATTGGACCAAGAGTTGCATGGGATGCAATTGGAATGGTTCCTACCTAAATAACCAATTCTTGGGTGACTTGCCAAAGCAAGCTCAAGGAGAAGTGAAATAAGAATCTTGGACCCACTAGAAAATATAAAGATATTTTCCGCTTTAATAGTGAGGGCTATTAATCCGAAAAAAAATAGTGGGAGCTATATTTAATGATCTAGCCATTATTAAATATAGTTAAATTGTTCAAAATACTAAATTGCATATTTCTCGTTTTGTAGAATTCCAAATGGCAAACAACAACGCATCGAGTTCATCCCTACGATCTGTCCTTGAGAAGGACAAATTGTCTGGAACAAATTTCCTTGACTGGTACAGAAACTTGAGGATTGTCCTCAAGCAAGAAAAGAAGCTGTACGTCTTGGACACTCCAATTCCAGACCCACCACAAGATGAGTCTCTACTAGCGGCAGTAAGGGCACGTCAGAAACATGTTGATGATTCTAATGACGTGACTTGTCTCATGCTTTGTACCATGACTAGTGAGCTTCAGAAGCAACACGAGAACATGGAAGCCTATGATATGATCAGACACTTGAAACAATTGTTTCAGGAACAGGCAAGGCATGAGCGCTATGAGGTGTCTAAAGCATTGTTCAAAAGTAGTCTTGCAGAGGGGAATCCAGTAGGCCCTCATGTACTCCGAATGATCGGGTACATAGAGAACCTTGAGAGACTGGGGTTCCCACTCGGCCAGGACTTGGCGACTGATCTCGTCTTGCAATCGTTGCCTGACAGTTATAATCAGTTCATCATGAACTATAATATGAATGAGATCAACAAGTCTTTGCCAGACCTATTGAACATGCTAAAGACAGCTGAGCAAAGCATCAATAAAGGCAAGGGCAAAGCCATAATGATGGTGCACAAGAAGAAGAGCAAGTCAGTTGCATCTACTTCAAAGGGAAAACGCAAGAAAGTTGCGAAATCCAAGGAAGCCCTAAAGCCTAGTGGAGGCGTGGCTAAGGGTGAGTGTCACTACTGCAGCCAGCCGGGTCACTGGAGGAGGAATTGCCCTAAATATCTGGAGGACAAAAAGCTTGGAATAGTGATTCCACCACCACCAGGTATTTATGTTATAGACGTCAATCTTTCTATTTCATCATCCTGGGTATTAGATACCGGATGTGGATCTCACATTTGTCGTAATGTGCATGATTTGAAAAGAAGTAGAAGATTGCGAAAAGGGGAGATAGACTTGCGCGTCGGGAATGGAGCAAAGGTTGCTGCATTGGCTGTAGGCGTTTATGAGCTATCTTTGCCTTCTGGACTTATTTTAGAATTAGACAATTGCTTTTATGTGCCTGCTATGAGCAGAAACATTATTTCCGCTTCTTGTTTGGACGAGAAAGGTTTTTCTATTTCAATAAAGGACAAGTGTTGCTCCATTTATTTTGATAGTATGCACTATTGTAGTGCGCATTTGTCTAATGGATTGTATATCCTTGATCTAAAATAATCCAATCTATAACATAAATACTAAAAGGATTAAAACTAATGATTTAAATCCTACATATCTATGGCACTGTCGTTTAGGCCATATAAATGAGAAACGCATATCTAGACTCCATAAGGATGGACTTCTAGACTCATTTGATTTGGAATCATATGAGACATGTGAATCTTGTTTATTAGGAAAAATGACAAAGTCCCCTTTCAATAAGAAAGGCGAGCGGACTAGTGAGTTATTGGCACTCATACATACTGATGTATGCGGACCATTCCCCACGCCTGCCAGAGGTGGTTATACCTACTTCATCACATTTACTGATGATTTCAGTAGATATGGATTTGTATACCTTATGAAGGCCAAATCCGAATCCTTTGAATTGTTCAAAGAATTCAAGAGTGAAGTAGAGAAGCAACTTGGCAAAAGTATTAAAGCTCTACGATCGGATCGTGGAGGAGAATACTTAAGTCAAGAGTTTGATGAGTATCTTAGAGAGTGTGGGATAGTATCCCAGCTCACTCCACCTGGGACACCACAATGGAATGGTGTATCTGAGAGGAGGAATCGCACTCTATTAGATATGGTGCGATCTATGATGTCTCAAACAGATCTTCCGATATCCTTTTGGGTACATGCTCTAATGACGGCAGCTTTTACCATTAACCGTGTTCCATCCAAATCAGTCATGAAGACGCCATATGAGATATGGACTGGGAAGCGTCCCATAGTGTCGTTTATGAAGATTTGGGGCTGCGACGTCTATGTAAAGCGTTTACAAACAGACAAGCTCGGGCCTAAAGCGGATAAGTGTAAGTTTGTGGGATATCCTAAGGAGACTAAAGGATATTACTTCTATAACCCTACCGAGAACAAAGTGTTTGTTGCTCGGACCGGCGTGTTTCTAGAAAGAGAACTAGTCTCCAAAGAAGCAAGTGGGAGGGTTGTAGAACTTGAAGAAATTCATGAACCACAAACCACTGAACCGATAATGGAACATGAACAGGAACCACAAGAAGTTGTGGAAGAACCTGTTCAAGTAACACAGGAACTCCGTAGATCAGGAAGAGTGCGTCATGAGCCAGAGAGGTATGGACTTCTCGTGACTGAGCCCGATGACGTACCACTCATGGATGATGAGCCTGCAAACTATGGAGAAGCCATGAATGGCCCAGACTCTAAGAAGTGGCTAGAAGCCATGAGATCCGAAATGGATTCCATGTACACCAACAAAGTATGGACTTTGGTGGAACCACCCGAAGGGGCTCGACCCATAGGGTGCAAGTGGGTCTTCAAGAAGAAGACCGACATGGATGGCAAGGTAGTTGCCTATAAGGGGCGATTGGTGGCCAAAGGTTATAGACAGATTCATGGTATTGACTATGATGAGACCTTTTCACCAGTCGCCATGACTAAATCCATTCGAATCTTACTTGCTATTGCAGCATACTACGACTATGAGATTTGGCAAATGGATGTCAAAACAGCGTTCCTTTATGGGAACCTCCTTGAGGATGTGTACATGACACAACCAGAGGGTTTTGAGGATCCAGAGAATGCCAATAAAGTCTGTAAGCTGCAAAGATCCATTTATGGATTAAAGCAAGCTTCTAGGAGCTGGAATCGACGTTTTGATGACGCGGTCAAAGAGTTTGGCTTCATCAAGAACGAAGATGAGCCTTGTGTTTACAAGAAGGTTAGTGGGAGCTCTATAGTATTTCTGGTCTTGTATGTGGATGACATACTAATCATTGGCAATGATATTCCTACTCTGCAATCTGTTAAAGATTGGCTAGGAAAGTGCTTTGCAATGAAAGACTTAGGAGACGCAGCCTATATACTGGGTATAAAGATCTATAGAGATAGATCTAAAAGGTTGCTTGGCCTAAGTCAGAGTACATATATTGACAAGGTGTTGAAGAGGTTCAACATGCAAGATTCCAAGAAGGGATTCTTGCCCATGTCACATGGAATCACTGTTTCAAAGAATGACTGTCCCTCCAACGAGATGGAGAAGGACCGCATGAGCAGGATACCCTATGCTTCGGTCATAGGATCCATCATGTACGCCATGCTATGTACTAGACCAGACGTATCATACGCGTTGAGTATGGTGAGCAGATATCAGTCCAATCCGGGTGAGAGTCACTGGATTGCTGTCAAGAACATCCTAAAGTACTTGAGAAGAACTAAGGATGTATTCTTTATATTTGGAGGAATGGAAGAGCTAAGTGTAAAGGGTTACACTGACGCAAGCTTCCAAACCGACAAGGATGATTACAGATCGCAGTCTGGATACGTGTTTTGCCTGAATGGAGGAGCTGTGAGCTGGAAGAGTTCCAAACAAGGCACAGTTGCTGATTCTACAACAGAAGCTGAGTACATTGCTGCTGCGGAAGCAGCAAAAGAGGCAGTGTGGATAAAGAAGTTTATCACTGAGCTCGGTGTGGTCCCTAGCATAGTGGATCCCGTAGAGTTGTACTGTGACAACTCTGGGGCAATCGCACAGGCGAAGGAACCGAGGATCGAGGAACTATGGATTTACCACGGCTCAGTGATACCCAGGATCTGCAAGCATAAGCATATTCCCAGGATCGAGGAACTATGGATTGGATATACGAGTGTGACTATTTATGTCTCGTGTCCAATCCGGATATGGAGACAAAGGGATAATGCAATATGACATATTGGGCACAAAGGTTTGTCGGGATCACTGACTATTTCTATTGGTTGGGTTGCATGGATGTGTTGCTAGACACCGCTCCATGTTAGTAATAGTTACTACCAACTATATAGAAACCTATGGGGTCACACGTCAAATAGAGTAGAGCTAGATTTAGGGATTAATTAATATGGATTAAATAATAGAAGGATCATTGTGCAACACCTTGCAAACTTAGTAGGACTAATTTGCAAGGAAGGGAATAGTTCTAGTCCTACTAGAACAAGAAAACTCTTTTATGGAAACAACAAGGAGTTGTTGGAGTATATAAAGGAGGCTCTAGCTTCCTTCCCAGAACATGAGTTATTAGTCATAACACACAAAGAGTGGGAGAGAGCAAGACAAGGTGCTAGGGCCGAAACCCTAGCCACCCGTCCGCCCCCCTACCCGACGGCAAGGAGAGGGCCGCCCCCTCCCTTGTGCCTTGGTGGTTTGTTGCTTTGATCTTCATCCCTCTTTCTTCAAGGTTCAAGCTATCACTTGTTTGAAGGAAGAATCTAGATCTCACCTCTAGACGTGGATCAACCGTAGAGACGAGGACATCATTCTTCGTGTGATCTCACAAATCAAAAGGTACACATCTTCTATGTCCTTAATCATGTTATGATGTCTCTTCCTGTGATCCTTGGTGGGCTTTGAGTAGGATTAAATTTTTGTTATTCCGCTGCGTTACCTACGTCAAAACCCAACAGTATAGTCTGCGTAGAGAAAGCCAGATGAGAGAACTGATTTCGAATTGCATATGTGGAATATTCAGTACTCGGGTTAATAGTCATATGGGCTGTTGGACTTACATCTGTATAGTGGTCCCTGTGGGATAGGACATGTGCTCTGATTAGAGTCCAAACACTATGGCGCACATCTTATGAGATGACGCGTGCTAATGAGTGACATGAGGTGGCGAGTAGAACTAGCCCCTGAGTTTCCTCGCCGTGTGAGCCTCGTCGATCATATAAGAATGATTGACACTATATACCCTTAGTACTTTTATCCATGTCGCGGAGAGACGGTTAGGTGGTGCTACTTTAGCGTGGCACCTCATGGCTATGAATGATTCGGCCTACCAGGACATTGCTAGGAAAGCAGCTGACTCCGAATCAAATCGACAATGGATGGAAAGGAAGATTCTCATTGCATCGCTCTTTATCATTTTCATTGGGCCCACCTACAAGATCTTATGGGATCATGCAGGATATGAAAGTAATAAAGGAGATGTAAACTCATTGGTGCACGACCTTCGGGACAAGGTAGGTGCTCATGGTCTACGAGATGACAATTGATCGAATTTGGGGGATACGAGAGATATATATACGTATTGCATTATTTCTTAAGGTTGAGTGCGTCTGCTGCTAGCTCGTCTCGTATGAGTTTAGAGTATGGAACTCCCGAAATGCAGGTTCTCTCATAGTCACACACCAAGGCCACAAAACACTTTGGCAGATGATAATAGTTGGAGATTGAGGGAGACTAGATGAATTGTAATTGTGCAACCCCACTGTGCGAGTGGGAGATGTTAGCATTTGGTGCGCCCATGTGGGGTGTCCAATGCAATTATCTTAATCTTATGGAGTTAGTTGCAACAATACAAAACCTGTGGGGTTAATAGCAAAGGCACAAACCTTAGGGAGTTATTTGCAAACTAGGTATAAGTCTGTCTATATAAGGAGACAACCTCCTACATTATTATATGCTAGATGCATAATAATACACTACTGTAGAGATCATGTGCTGATCATAATACAGTAAACCCTAGACTCTCTCTCTAACTAGCCTCCATTGGTGGAACTTGGTTTGGATCAGAACTTTCGTCCTAGTGATTCGAGCCAGACTGTGGGAGCAAGGTGGGCACGTGAACGCAAGCATCCTACGATCATCCGATGTGCTTAGGAGCTAAGGAAGACAAGATAAACACATGAATCTTCCGCTATAATTCATGTTGTAGATCTGTATGTGATATATCATGTTTCATCCTTCAGTATTCATCAAGAAACAAAGACCCAAAGACCCAGACACATAAGTATCACTTCAACACACTAGGAGAAACCACGCAAGCCATTAATCTTCTTCTCAATAAAGATCGGTTTCCTTGTGGGTGTGAATCACGCAATCAGCAGTAAGGTACGATATGCAAGTAAGAAGGTACACTTTCTCCATCTGGCTTTCGTCGAGGAACGGCCCGTCGGATTGGTCAACCGATCCGGAGACCATCAGGCCCGCACAGGTGGAGCATGCGCCGGCCCTGCAAGAGTAGGGTAACTCTATTCCTGCATTTTCAGCTGAATCAAGAATGTATGTGTCATCAGGTGCCTCAAACTCGTGCTCCTCACCCTCGGGTGTGACTAGCTTCACTTTGTACAATGCCATGGCCGTCACTTTGAAAGATGACGAATGCTTCAAGCCAAACATTTTGGAGACGCTCTTAACAGCAAATTTCTCAATAAACTGATATTGTTCATGAAATTAAATAATTTAAGCAGGACTAACTTCAATAGCATAAAGTTTTGTGAAAACAACTTCAGTTACATATAAAAATTGTAGAAAGCAACTAACTAATAATTGAAATTAAGTAATCTATCACAGTGGGGCTCGTCGTTCTTTTAAAGAATGAACTTGTTAATGATGAAATCAACACTAAATCATTAATTTTGTTTGCTATTTTCCTTTCAATGTAAACCATCGTGCAATCAGCTAAAAACTAATCTTCCATCTTGTTTCGAAGTTTAGTTTTAACTAGTTTCATTGTTGAAAAAGCTCGTTCTATTGTTGATGTGGGACACTGAAAGTGTAAGCACAAGTATAATCAATCTGTCAATAAGTTGATAAACAGCTGATGTCAATTCTCTGAAAGCTCTGAAAGAGTCTTAAGATTCTGAAAATCAACATACTGAGACAGATTAACGTTATAATGATGTAATTGAAATTCTCAAATGCACCTTTTCTTGTTCTGTGTAATCCTGAGGATATAATTTATCGGCCAAATCATAGACATTTGGGAAGGACTTTTTAACTCGGAGTTTTGCAAATAACCAACTCAGACTCACAGATTGGGTAACAGACAAGATAAACACTCTCAATAGAGATGAACAAATGGTCTTTTGCAGAGACTCAAAATTCAACCTTGTTTTTTTTTTGGACAAACAAAATTCCACCAGGTTACGGAACAGAGATGAGAGCAGCGATGGAGGCTATGAGATTTGCATCACAAATGGGCTTCCCAAAGATTTGTCGGAGATGCGAAGACAGTAACCACAGAGCTCGACGACGCCAACAATGGCGGTCAAGTTCAAGACCTAACAGAGATTGGTGACATCTAGTCGAGTAGCTCATGCAGTTGCAGAATGGGCAGTGGGACAACTTTATCACATCAGATTGCCTGGAGACCTGGGGCAATGCTGCAGCTATATTTCTGTTCTGCTTCAGAAATTAGATTCAAGAATTCCAACCAAACAGTAGCAAGAACCTGAAAAATATTTCACTCCAACCTACAGACATGTCTAAATTGCCATCTTATTTCTTCACCCACATAGTTCAAAATAACATCACTACAGAACAACAAACCGGTTGCTCAAAAACACTAAATAAGTTCATTCATCAAGAAACAAAGACCCACGGACTTATAAGTTCCACTTCAACACAGTAAGAGAAACCACCTGATGCATTGATAACTTCAGAAATCTTTTCAATAAAGATCAGTTTCCTTGTGGGTGTGAATCACGCAATCAGCAGTAGGATACGATATGCAAGTGAGAAGGTACCCTTTCTCCATCTGGCTTTCGTCCAGGAACGACCCGTCGGATTGGTCAACGGATCCAGAGACCATCAGGCCCGCACAGGTGGAGCAGGCGCCAGCCCTGCAAGAGTAAGGCAACTCTATTCCTGCATTTTCAGCTGAATCAAGAATGTATGTGTCATCAGGCGCCTCAAACTCGTGCTCCTCGCCTTCGGGTGTGACTAGCTTCACTTTGTAAACTGCCATGGCTGTCACTTTGAAAGATGACGAATGCTTCAAGCCAAACATTTTGGAGACGCTCTTGACTGAACTCAGAGACCGTGGGGTCTTAACCAACGCGCAGGATCTGGTCACAGGAGCACTCTTGAGCTGGCATGTGGATGGAATTGTCACAGACGCCATATTGATACCTGCAAGAGCGCAAAATTAGTACTTCTACCAATGCTATACAATTAGTTTCTAGTGAAGATACGCAGTCCCAAAACAGGTATCAACTAGGAGGAACCCGGCATTTTAGTAAAGGTTGCACTTCTGTAGATCAATGTAGATGTAGAAATGCTATACATACCCAAATCTACTATTCAGATTCTAAATTTAGAATTGGAATTGGCATCTCCATTGGAGCTGCTCTAACTATGCAGTCCCAAAAGAGATATCAACTTCAGGGAACTCGACTTTCCGTAAAGGTTGCATTTTTGTAGACCAATGGAGATGTAGAAATGTTTGCTTGGTGTTTAACTGATTCGTTTAAGTATGTTATACAAAACGGCAAAAACTCCGAACAATCCACCATCAATAATGGCTCAAAAAAAGCACGGATAGCAGATACCACGAATGGACAAGCATCATGAAATTACAAGGTTTTTCAGGCCTAAGGTGTGCATAGATCCATAAGTAGATGGGACGTAGTCCAAGTTTTTCCGCCAAAGTGGACCCTCCATTGCCGTCGACGTGCCCAAGGGTGGATCCACCCCTATGAATGAGGGGGCTATAGCCCCCACTCACTTTCTAAAATTCTTTCTTTACCCTTGTTTTTGGGTAGTTTTTTCAGTTTAGTCCTAGAAAATTTGCACTATAGCCCCTCAAAATTAAAATTTTCACTTATTTTGCTAGTTTAGCCCCCACTGTATCAAATTCCTAGATCCGCCCTTGGAGGTGCCTACTGCCCCTGCTCACCAGCCCAGATACATCGCCGTATTCAAACCCTTATGATGCTTTAAACGGTAATCGGTACACAAAGAAAATAACCACACTGCTATGCTACGTTAATTTTGTCTTTGACAACTACAAGCAGCAAAATCCCGGGTTGAGGACACATTCTCATAGAATTTAAATGTGTAACATATTTGCCCATCAGTAAGAATAGTTTCAGTAAAAGAATTCTCAACAAACTTCCTCTCAAGACCAGAAAACAAGGCAATTGTAAAGCGTCATGTAAGGTGCGTGAATAATTTTGAAGTAACACCAGAGAACCATGTCTTTGTTTAACTTAACTAGCATTCACCTAGCCGTGTAAAAACAATACTACCTTCCTTTCTTCTCTTTCAATGGCTGTTGACTTTTTTACCCGTAACTGGGTCTCTTTGACTCGATGATTTGGATAGCAAAACGATGTAATTTTTTGGCAATTTTTTCATAGTATTGTATGGTAAAGTTTACTCTACAAGATCATGCAATGACTATCAAATTCGTGTATCGTTTTGCTGATGAAATGACCTGGTCAAAGTAACCCAGTGAATAGTGTCAAAAAGTAAAATAAGCTGAAAGAGAAGAAATAGAGGTAGTATGATGTATCAACAAGTAATTACGAATGCTACTACATCAAATTTCTTGACACATTCAAAAACTCATCATCCGTCCAAACCAAAATCTGGACATACATGTTGAACCAAGCAAGAGTCCAAGTCAATTAGCCTTTCGAATATAAAAAACCCAATGAACTCCATTAAATTGCTTATATTAGGAAAAAAAAAAAAAAAAAAAAAAAAAAAAAAAAACAGCAGCAGCAGCAGCAGCAGCAGTTTAAAGAACCCTCTTTTTGATGAGCTCTGCCGATGAACTTCTAATCATAATTATCCAAAATTTTAATTTTCTTAAAACGTCCCAATTGTGAAATCAGAAAAGTCCCATCGGAAATTCAAGAAGCACAAGGTCTATTGATTAGTGGCCTTAACCCATCACTAACCCCTAATCTCTAATTCGGATCAAAAAAAACACAAAAATCAACAAAAAGATCACCAAATCGATAAACCCACTTCGAAGATATGCATACACAGGATGAGTAAGTAGAAGAATCTAATTAAACTAAAACCTAGCAATTTCAATCAACTCTTCAATTCCGTGCCCAGAAGAAAGACAAAGATTGTTCGATTAGTGATGCATCAAAATAACGACCAGAAGAGAAGATCAAAGGCATGAAAAATCGTAGAAAGATCGCACCTGTGAGAGAGTGAATCCGAGAGGGCGGAGGTCACGAAGTTGGAGAGGAGAGAGAATTTTTTGTTGTGTGTGTTGGGTAGACGTAAAAAAATGGTCGAGGTGTTTGTATTTATTTATTGTCAATCAGTGGGCAACACAATTGATCAGTGGGAAACAATTAGTAAATAATTAGGATTGGAGGAGAACATTCACTGCACCATGAGCACAAGAACGTGGTGTCCACGTGTTTGTTTATCATGCGTGTTGTAAACTTTTTATGAACAAATAAAAAACAAAAATCACCCTCCGTGTTTGGAATGTATACAAAAAAGCCTCTCGTATTTGAGAATATACGTAATCCACCCCTGTCAAGGTTAGTGGCTAACGGCACACTAATGGAGGGATTAAGATACAAAAATACCCCTAAAATTTTAGGAAATTACCCACTATAAATACATTTTCCTTCCCTTTTCCTCCTCATTTCCTAACCCTGAACCAACCTTATCTCTCCCCCCCCATCTCTCTTCTCTCCATTCTTTTCCATCTTCTGTAACTTCTCACGGCACAACAACACACACCACCACCAACGCCTCTCACCCACCTTCGCCCCTCTCTCTTTCTTTCTCCCCGTCGGACCACCAAACCCAGCTGGAGCCACCGCCCAGTTATTCTCCTTCCCCTTTCCTCTCTTCATCGTCTTTCTCCCCTCTCTCTCAATTGGTCGCTGCAGAGAGAAGACGGAGTGCGATCTCATCGTTATTGAGGGAGACGGTGTAACTGAGTTCTTCTCCCGGCCTCGGTGTTTGGGTGTTGGGGGTTCTGGGCAGTCGTTGGTGTCGCCATTGATGGATGCTCTGGGTGGTTACGAAAACCACCCAAACGACCACCGGCGAACGCCCATCACCGTCCAAAGAGAAACCCAGAGCACTATTAATCCCTTAATCTCTCTCTGGTTTCGCCTCTCTCCAAATCGACAGAGCCAACTGAGACCGCCAGTAGACAACTCGGCCTAAGATGGCGGTTTGGGGCTTTGGTTGGATTTCGGTTTTAAGATCGATGGTGAAGAAGAGAGAACAAGATCTGCAGGATGAGGAAACGAGGAGAAGAAAAATATTGGTTCAATGGAAATGAAAAGAAGAACAAGATATACAGACCTGTTCATGGCATTTCCTCAGTCCCCCTTCTTCTTCCATCTCTGTGTCCCACTTTCTCTCATCTGGTTTTGCGTATCAATGGTGTTGGGTCTCTCTTGCGCTGCTTTTGGTGTGATCTGTATAAAATTCATTCAATTTGTTCGTAAGTGAATGAGGTGTACAAAAGGAGAAGTGCTAAGTTTTATTTAGGAAAAGCAAAACCCCGTGTCAAATTTGTTCGATTTTTGGGAAAACGTATTCAGTCAGATTTGAAAACCAACCGTGGTGGTGAAGTATGGGTCAGAATTTCTCACATCTAATACTGAACCATCTTTTTACTCAATTCTTGCAAGGGGTACAACCCATGGTGCTGGGGGTATTTCTCGATTTTCGACTGTAAAGGTGTTAACTTTATGTTTTTTGTGTTATGAGGTTTTGGTGATTCTAGAGTGGGTTTGATTGGTGTTGTTGGTTGTTTGTGTTGGTGGTGAGGAAGGTGGTGTTGTTGTTGGTGGTGAATCAGTGGTAGTGGTGAAGATGTAGTGGTTGTGGCCAATAACACCAAGAACATTAACAAAATAAACAAAAATTACAAACAGGGGCAAAATGGTCATAAAAATTCAGATTGCACCCCTGTGATAACTGATTGTAACAGAAGGGTGCTATTCGTTTAACGTCCATCCATTGACTTAGGGGGGGGGGGAGGAGTTGTCTCTTACATGAGGGTTTTCGTATATCCCCAAACATGAGAGGGGTTTTTGAATATATTCCAAACACGGAGGATAGATTTTGTCTTTTACCCTTAAAAATATGTTAGGTTCCAGTTTAAAATCTCAATAATCTGATGAAAATAATCTGAGGTGAATAAGTTGGCTGAAATTATAATATAAAAATTGTTTACATGCGTTGAAAATTTAAAAAATTTAAGTACGTTCGGCAACACTTGTATTTTTTACCATCAAATTCTTTATTTGAACTTATGACATGTTGAAGATATTATGCGTTTAACATAAAATTGATAGTACAAGCATAAAAAAGATGGTAGAGAATGGTATTTTATAAGCTATAGCTAAAAGATCTCCAAAATTAGAGATTATGTATTCTATAGAATATTATCCAATTTAAATTATAATCAGGCTCAAAAAATTTATGAAACAGACGAGAGAGTCACCTACCGCTTTGTTCAAAGCATTTACACAAAAGAGTGTTCAATCGGGGTAGAAAGTGTCTTTATGTGAAAAGATAGCGGTGCCTCTTGTCTTTTAGCCGTTCACTCATGGACAAATTCGGAAATTGACGTAATAATGGACTAAAATGACAACGACGGTAGAGTTGAAGCCACCGAGAAAAAGAGGGTGGTTTTAGAAAACCCCAACCCTCAACACACCCAACTCTCCCGCCACCAGTGCCCTGCTCTCAATATTTCTCCCCCTGCTTCAAAGGGCATCTCCAACCCCATGGGGAAGGAAGGGGGAAGGGGAAAATACGGTTCATGTTCAACCTCATGGGGAGAGGGATAGGGGGAGGAAGTGCTATGGGGATAAATTTTACCTTGGGTGATAGATGGTTAGGGGGGATTTCTCCATGGACATCCCTTCCCCCTCCCCCTCCCCCCTACATAGAATGATTAATTAATTGAATATTTGATAATTTTAATTAGACGTACTAATATTTTATGATTATATTATGTATTTTATTATTATGATTAATAAATTTTATTTTGTATTATTTTTTAAAATTAATAATGTATTCACGATTGTTGGAAAGTATATTTACGAAAAGTCATCGTTATCTTATTTTTTTGAAATTTAATAAAACTTATTTTTTATATTGTTAACAATTATAATTTCAATAATTAAAAAACACGGTTAAAAATGTCAAATTTATTCAATGATAACGATACAAAATATAGCATTTAGATACAAAGCAAAT
Source organism: Linanthus parryae (assembly GCA_023055425.1). Taxonomy (NCBI): domain Eukaryota; kingdom Viridiplantae; phylum Streptophyta; class Magnoliopsida; order Ericales; family Polemoniaceae; genus Linanthus; species Linanthus parryae. The sequence continues at coordinate 72,955,321 of JALGPY010000002.1, forward strand.
GACGTCACTTATAATTTTTCCCTTGTGCATTCCAAACATGTTCAACTCGTTGCATTTTTGTATTAGTGTTTAATTTTATTTCTTGTAATAACGACTTTTTCGTACTTGTAAACGTTACTATTATTAGTATTAATATCATTGTTATTATTATTAACATATTTTTTGTGTGTATGTGTGTGTGTGTGTGTATATATATATATATATTGGTAAACAATTTTGTATTTACTTTTTTTTGGCATTAATAATTCATTTTTAAATAATTAAATATATATTATAAATTAATTTTGGGCGGTGGGAAAGAAATGGGTTGGAGACGATTAGTAGTTTGGCGGAAAGGGAGGGGGAGGGGGAGGGGGAAAAGGGTGGGCCCGTGGGGGGAGGTGAGGGGAGGGGGAAAAAGACATGGGTTGGAGATGCTCTAAGGCAACAGTGGACTGTTATGCACATGTACTAGGGTAGAGCGCGAACCGAGTTGGACGGGTGAGGGGTGTGTTTCTTGCCCAATCCAACGATATCGGGTTGGTCATATCGATATCCAAGTAGTTGACAAATCTAAACTCTCAAATCTTTCAACTCGGACTAGTTCGACCGTATTTAGACGGGTCCAAAAGATTACATATCATTTGCAAACTTAAGTCTATAAACATGACATTGAGCGCTTGGAATGAGCGTGGACCGGCTTGGCCGGGTGTTGCCGAAAAACAATTCCCGATCCAATAAGTACGTGTTGGAGAATGTTCAGTCCAAATCCACTTTTTTTTTTTTTTTTGAAACTAGACCTAACTCGCAATTCGGACCGGGTTGAACTAGTTGTTCGATTTATAAAATCAAGTACAGTTTGGGTTAAAAAAATTAAAGACGTGGAAGCATACATTTTGGAATAGAAAACTTATACGGCTTATAAAATTTGATTTGTGGACGGTAGACATATAATTTTTTCATATAAAATTTAAATCGGACGGGACCGGTTTTAAACGGTTTTGATAACTCCGTAATCATGATCAATCAAAGTTAATTCAAGTTTGTACTGCTTTCGTTTTACCAATATCTTTCCAGCTGGCATTAAGATTACTTTGATCGACTGATTTAACTACCGACATGATACGAAATGTTTAATCTTGTCATAATATTGTATTTTTTGTTAACACCAAGTAACCCCTAAAGTCAGTTGAGAAGACAATGGCAAAACAACTCAATATTTATTTTATTGTTTTTTTCCTCTCACAAAGAGCGTCAAGAAAATAAAAATAAAATAAAATTAGGGGTGAGCAAAATTTGCCGAAACCGGCTGTCCCAAACCGATCTGCACTAAACCGGATCGAATTTCGCGCCCGTTCATGCCACTCTATTGTTTACGATTATAGAATTACAAACCCGAAATAATTTTGATTTATCATGATTTCGGAGTTAGCAAAATCGAGAGAAATCGAACGGGTCCGAATCAAATTTCATGTGAGAAATTACATATTTTAGTTAAATATATCGTCCCACAAATTAAATTTTACAAGCCCGCATAATTTCCGCTTACATATCTTTAAATTATTTTAACTAAAATTATACTATAATAATATATTTTTTTATTTAGCAAACGTTCGACCGCGGCCGAGTTGAAAAATTAGGTTTGAATTGGGTATCAAAATTAATTGGGTGAGTTTGGGTTTAACATTCCAACTCGTAACTATTAAGTCGGGAAAAAGTTCGGTAAAACATTGCCCCTAACTGTGTCCAGCTTTCTTTTCTGATGCCCTGTTTTTAAAAAAAGAGTCGTGCTAGAGCGACAAAAAATTGAACATAAATTTGAACAAAAAATGATGTTGCATATGGCAAATCAGTAAATGTCGGCATATCACCCGGATTGATTCTTTCTATTTTCTTCATAATCTTTATCCGAATTTTTATTAATGACATATTTTCATGTACATCACTTTAGATTCAACTTTTGGTACGAATTTTTATTCACCTAACTTTTCCCTAAAAAGTTATTAAACAATTAAAAACTAAAATCTCTAAATCATCTTATCCAAACAAAACAAATGTTTGAGTTTCTAATCACAAAACCATCCTATCTAAACAAACACAAGGAAAGCTTCAAGTAAAAATCCGATACAAACCGACCCGTTTCCTCCCCCGTTCCAGGCGATTCTGGAGAAAACATGGCAGCGTCGTCCTCGCGCATCGCGGCGGCAGCAGCGCAGAAGGTGGGATCCGCCGCCCGACGGCAAGTTCTAACCCTAACGGAGGCGGCGGCCGGAAGGATACACAACCTCCTACAGCAACGCCAACGCCCTTACCTCAAGCTCGGCGTCAAGGCCCGTGGCTGCAACGGCTTATCCTATACTCTCAATTACGCAGGTCACTCTTCTTATCCCTTTTATTTTCTCGCTAATTGATCATGTATTTGTTCATATATATATGAATCTTACATGTTCTTGATGGTATCTGAATGATTTAGAGTAATTAGGGTATAAGTTTCTGTTGGTTACTGGTGGCAGATGAATATTTTTTTCTCATTAGAAAGAAATTATCAAAACAGGTGACACATCTAATTTAAGAGCAAGTCATTCGTTTTCTGATATATCAAGATAGGAAGTCTAATGAGAAAAATTATCTTCTTACATTCCAGGGAGACCTTATTCACCTTCGGTGTTTAGTAGCAGAAAAGCAACAAAAGCTTTAAATCTAACAGAGTCTCGTGTTTCAAGTAGAAGTCCGTATAGAGTTTTATCACTCAGACACTAGGATATTTCCTAGCAATGAACTAATTGTTTGCATTACCAGTGGAGAGAAAAAGTTATGTAAGATTGAAGCTTAAAGAGGGAAAAAGTACTCAATTAGGATTCTTACGCGAACAACTCAACGTAGATACTAAATCAGAGCATATAGTTTTTATTTATGTAACCTCGGATTTTGTGGTAGTAATTAAGGAATCTTAAGAAGGAGACCAAAAGAACTTGGTTAGAGACTTAGAGACATAAGACACGACTTAGTCAAATTAATCGTAAAGGAGGAAAGGAGTTTGGAAAATCACCAATGGAGCCGTTTGATACATGTAGCCGGCCCAGTTAAACTAGGAAAAAGGCTTGTTGATGTTGAATGAAGGAATTTTATGACTTGTTCATTAAATGTTGCAACAATGGAAAAATTCGGCTGATATTCCAATATACTTGTGAGTTATGAGTTGATGACTCGAATTTAGGAATTTGAGGTAGATTTCTTTCATTGATTTTCACGTTGGTGAAGGAAGAAATGTCTCACAAGGTAGAGGCAACGTAGTTGTTCTGAAACTGCCGCATAATTGGGAGGTGGGTCGAATTTGTTTTCTTTTATTTATTTATGGCTTGGGGTAGAGGGGGAAAAGGCGAGGATTTGTGGTTATGTGAACTGAACCTTGAAGTCCTTGTTCTCTACTAAATCATTTTCCCTGCAGCTTACTTGTTCTCTGGAGTCCTAGTTTTGGAAGTAAGTTGTGTGGACGACCTGTCCTTGGCATGGATTGCACTTTACATTTGTGGTGCTTGACGCTTGAGATGTCCATCATATATTTGCATATCTTGAATCACTATGATGATTACTTTATTGGATCTTCCATAGGCACTGGGCAGTGGCTTGGTTGATTTCGCTTTTTTGTCTTTTCTTGAATATCGGTGAAGCCATAAGATTGGATCCTGTCTTTGATGTAATTGGTACATCATTGATTCTTTCTCGAATTGTCATCTTACTTTGGAGAAACATTTTTTTCTATTCAAAGATGATTTGGGCTCTCAATTTATTGTGCATTTGGTAACAACAGATATAGTAGCATATCACAACCCAAATTTAGTCTTATTTCTAACGGTGACTAATGAATTATTGCCATGCTTCAATCAGTAGCTCCTTCGACCTTCCATGTGCCCTAGTTTCCTTGGGTATTGAACTATAACTTAAATGCAATCAATTACTCAGTGTGCTGTTATTTATAATATGCAGATGAAAAAGGGAAGTTTGATGAGTTGGTCGAGGACAAGGGTGTGAAGATATTGATCGATCCTAAAGCTCTCATGCATGTTATAGGAACCAAGATGGATTTCATTGATGACAAACTCAGGTACGAATTCAATCTTGTACGTTAAACTTGACATGCAGTGCCTCCATTCACATATATGTGATGATGCTTTTGTGTACCCTGTACATATTGTCGCTGCTCCGAATGCTCTGGATGTTTTATTTATCATGTCAAGTTTGAGCTCGCAACGTTCCTAAAACACCATGACTTCTTTTTTCTGTGGAAGATAAAGTTAATATTGGATACTTATCACAGAGACTCTTGGAAGTTGTACAATGTTTAAACAGAATTAGTAAGAAAAAAAAAAACAAAAACATAAGGGGGAAGACACATGTATGAGTAGCTACTGCCTGAGGGCTTGTCAAGGTGAGTTGAGTACCAGTTGGAGTGTGGAATATTTAGGCGTGCCCTTTGGTGCTTCAGTAGTAATAAGTCTGGAGTTAAAATTCTTCTATAGGAAGGAAGAAGGATGGAGAGGCACTCAAACATGTGGAGAAAGCAATTTGTCCGATGGGAGTAAGCTCTCATTAACTCGGAGTACATCTGTCATCTATGACCCCTCACTTTTGGTCTAGATTTCAATTCTTGTCATGGTTTAGAAAGAGTATGTTCTAGTAGACGGAGTGTAGGGGGTGAGAACATGTTGCTTTCTATGTTGCTATCTTAAAGAGCTGTTTGTACTCCAACAAACGAAGAATGTTGTTTCAGTAAGTAATAATTTGGAAAAAGAGTGTTCTAGCTTCCAAAGAAGTCTGTGATGTGTGAATGTGAGGAGGATACAAGTCTTACTTTTGTTTGTGTTTAATGACTGTCATGGAGATTATTGCGGAGTCACTTGGCATTCAGTGAGGCCGACCAGGAAATTTAAGTATACAATTCTGGTGTTCGGTTTGAAGCAAAGGAATGTTTGGATAATGGCACATTCATGTAGAAGTTGTGGAAAGGTTAGGTCCAAAATTTATCTGCAATTGGTCTTTTCTCAGTGTGCTTACTGGATAACACATCAACAACAATAGAGTCCATATAACCAAAATATTGGTTATATATGGAAGGAAAAAATTGACTTGCCTCGACATATTTAGAAACACCAAATTGTGTTGTTCGTTTGGTGTATGTCATAGTGCAGATTTTGTTCTTCCACTAGTGCTACTACTTCAATCACAAGACTGTCGCTTGTAGCTCAACAATTTGGTTTCCATTCTATGAGAGAGACTAAAAAGGAATAGTATTTGATGAGAAACTGTGTAAAGCAGTAGACCTAAGTACCTAACATACCTTTGTATAATCTTATATCGACTAGCTTACTAGAAACCCTAATCTCGAAATACTCAAAATACCCCATACTAACACGAGAGTTAGTTATTCGCCAATACCCTCCCTCAAATACTACATGCCCCTCGAGTTTGCCAAATAAGTAAGTAAAGTAAAACTACCAGCGGCATGCTTCCATTAGCACCACGAATCAAGCAAACAACAAAGCCTGAATCATTTAAATCTCCAGGACCCAAATCTAACTCATTGCAATCTGATGTGCGAAGTCCAAGTACAGTAAATGAATCCAGAGGGAGTAGAAACAACTTGAACCAACCAAATATCCATCCAACGATGGACTTGACCAAACATGCATCATCGGGATTACACCGTACCTGGTCATGGGACCTAGTTTGTTCCCTTTGACCCTAGATAATTGCGTCTAATGGAGGATCGATAGAAATCTTTTCGGCAATCTTTTTGAAAGTCTTTGCCTTATTTTAATCATTGTTTGCATCATATTTTTTAGATGATCTAGTAAGTTAATCTCGCTTTATAGCTAATGTTTCGTTTTTATCCATGGGGTGAGTTGATGATGCTGAAGGGCTGGAGTCAGAGAACTGAAATATCTAACTTTTGTGTTAATGGAAGGGATTTTGCAAGGGTAATAATTGAAGCCTATCTTTCCGTTGAGACTTTGAGAAGGAAAGCAAATATAAGAAAGGATGAAAAGATCTGAAGCACCCAAGCAAGTTAGATGGCTAGACGGAATGACAAGAAACATCAAACAAATATGTTAGATGACCCTGCCTTTAGCAAGACAGATAGTGACACCTGACAAAGGGTACACTACTTATACTACCTTAGAAGTCTATAAATCTTACCAGATACACATGCTTTGAGTTATATCTGCATGGCACCTGTAACTCCATTCTCTTGATTGCATGTTTATTTCTACCTCAGGAGGACGTACAGGACTGGTCTTTATTTGCTTCAGAAACTCGCTTGTTCCTCTTTGTCTTATCACCCATGTAATAAACAGCAGGGGAGACATCTTTTGAACATTTTTCAGCATACCTTTCTACGAACTCACCCATCTCACTGCAGCTCCACGTTGGTGCTTTAACCTTAATTTGATAGAGAAAAATTGGCACACCATAGTTGTGTATTGATATTAATAAAAGGGCCAAAGACGCTTTCCACCCCTATCTTTTGATGAAATTCCACTTTCCTCCCCTGACGTTCGAACAATCTCACTTTGCACCCTTGTAACTGACGGGCGCTAACGTCACAAACGAAAAGACTAATTTGCCCCTAACAATGAAGCAAAATTACACGAAACAAAAACCCCCTCCCTCTTCCTCCTTCAGCGACAGACACAATACCTTATCTTCTTCTTTTTTGAGAATATACACAAAACCTTTTCTTCATCTCCATCTTCGTCATCTCCCTCTCTCTCTCCCTTATCCTTTTCTTCTTCCAGCAACGAATTTTTGCTCCAATCGTCGGACGAAACATAGGTCTGAAGCAACAGGCGCCAGTCGGTGCCGTCCCTCTCTCACTATCTCTCTCTTTGCTAATAGCATCCAATTTCTTCTTATTCTTCGCGTTTCAGAAATCTGACGGCTGTTGAACCTTGAATTGCTCTGGTGCTTTCGTTACTGCTGCTATTGAACAAACAACACACGGGTTCAACACACAGGGACAGAGGCCCTAATTTTCGACATGGGCATGCCTTCTATTCTTGTTCGAACAAACCCTTGACCTTTCTCTCTATCCGGGCTGGTTAATGGTGGTGGGTTGTGCGGCGGTCGATTTGTGGTGGCGATGGTCTAGTGTTCGTGGTTGATTTGGTTGGGCCGTTTCGTTAGATAAACAATTTATGTATCAGTATCCGCATCTTTTTGAAGTCTGGTTGCAAGTTGGTTGGGTTAATTCGAGACGTAGGTTTCTGGGTTTGGTATTGAGGCAGTGGCATGTATATCACTTAAGCTATTAGAAGTCCTACGTTTTGATGGAGGCTTGGGGTTTGTCGCTTCAATAAACGAAAGGCAGTGTTGTTGAAGTATCGTTTGATGGAATTTATTCTTGTTCAATTTCAGTTCTTGTTCAAGATATGTTCTTTTTCAATTTCCCAAAATGAATTGGTATTCTTGTTCAATTTCAGTCCGCTGGAATCCGATAGATTCGTTCGTTTTGATGGATGTGCTGGACTAAGGATCATGAGCACCATTTTCATGAACCAAATGGAGGAATTTAAAGAGATGTCTCAAACTTGGATGGCACTCTTAATCACATTTTTTTACTTTTTGAATCTCTTAGAATATTGATAGTAAAATAATTTTCCTTCACATTTCTAAGATGTTGAGGTCGTGATTGAAGCAGCGGAATTGGCTATTGATACTTGTTCGGAGCATTAAGAGAGAAAAAGGATGGGCAGGAATTTGGGTTAGCAGTGATGGAGATGGTGGCAGTCATGGTGGAGATGTAGGTTGTTCTTGTTCTTCATATGTGAAAAAGGAAATGAAATGAGGGCACATATGTCTATCCACCCAATTAGGGGCAAAATAGTCAACAAAATATTAGAAAGAAGCTTTATGGATGGAACATGACAGAAGGATGCAAAGTGTCCACTGATTTTCCGTTAGCAGGGGTGCAAAGTGGAATTGTTCAAACGTCAGGGGAGCATAGTGGAATTTCATCAAAAGATAGGGGTGGAAAGAGTCTTTTACCCTTCAAATATATACCATAATTTCCTTGCTATCTTCGTTCAAGACATATTTGTTATTATCTTTAACCCCCACTTCGATATATTTTCTTGTGACTGTATCACGCTTTTTATACACTGACATATGAGTATTCCCCACTAGACGGAAAATATCTAAAGACAGGATTTTATTTTACATCAAACAGCGTGCCACACAGAAGGGGGTTAGAGCTGTCTGAGTGCATTGGCAAATATGGTGGTTTAAAACTTGGTTATGGTAGTGGAAGTAAGTTATATTATCTCCATTGTTTTGGTGTACGTAGTTTCATTGAAGAAGATATTGCAGTAATATAACCATAGGTTTACTTGAAGTGTTGAAGTCATCCTTGATCTTTTTATAAAGTCATACCTGGACACCCGTATTATTAGTTGACGTAGTAATACATTTATTTAACTTTATAGTAACACCAGGATGAGGTTACCTACTAGGTCAGGTCTACCTACACAGCAAACTTCGGTTTTCTCCTCAGTCTCGTGTTATAACAGTTGTGTGATATTTACTATCAAAACCTTAAATAATTAACTTAGAAAATCACCGGCTCATCATGCATCGATTACAATAATTCTACTGTACCAGAGTCTTAACTACTGATTACATTAATTTCACTAACTCACTTGATCACACATGTGCGTGCATGTGTAACTTTACACTCATGGTCTAATTTTATAAAATACATGGCTTTTAGAAGGCTTAAAATTAGTGAAGAAGTACCTGAATTTTGGAGCAATCGATATGTTTCTGGATTTCATCATAGGCTAAAACAGCAGTATAGGCATGCCTGTAAAGTCGTAATGGTGTGTGTTCTTCATGAGATCCAGCTTCCATGCATTGGTGACAAAGAAACATGTTGCCATCAATGCAATACCAATTCAATTCATTTTTCGAAACTGTGTGGTCAGTTCAATAACCAAAGAAGGTTATTTTTAAAAAGCTATGTAACCACTCAGGCAGTCCTTTATTTTGCGCTCCACATCCATCCTGAAAATAAGACATTGTAATTCAGTCACTAAAATACTAAGCTGTTAGATCAAAGAAGTGTGTAAGCTTGTTTAATCACCCTTATACTCTAGGTGGTTATCCAGGTGCTTCAGCTTTGTCTTATTAGGACCATTATCCAAAATTCTTCAGTTGATGCCCTACTGACTTCAGCATACATTTTCGATGAATTTTAGTTTTTAAACGTTCGCAAAAACTTTCATAGTAGTAAGACAATAGCGGAGCACCAGTATTTATAACCTCTATATACAGAAACGTCAATGTGGAATAATATGAACATATTTTTGTGATTAGACTACAGAAAAAGATAAGAAGACTACAAAATGTCAATTTGATTATATTTGGGCATTTTGTGGTTAGAACTTACAACTTTTATCCACTGCCCCGATGCTATCTGGAAGTGGAAAAGAAATCATCGAATGAAATTTGGAGAACTAAGAATACAGATGAAACAGTCTACTAAATTCTCAACTGAGAAAACTGAACGATGGTTCTATTACTTTGCTTCTGGTGTTCTCATTTGTCCTTGGAATTGTGAATTAGAAAAGGCCAAGATCCTTGAAAAGGGAAATGGGAACACAGTCTTTAATTAATTTAACCAATCTTTGTCGAGTATTTTTTTCCACTAGCCAACTAAATCTTGTACCAAATTTCGTATGTAGAACTTATGGCTTTTTTATTAGCCGACTTTGTAGGATGTATGTTAGACTGATGGACGACTAGGAAAACTTTTTAAGATTTGCAAATTTTGCAGTGAAGCCAAATCTGTTATTCATGTTCTCATTACACATTCTCGAATGTACCATTCCAACTTGGGTATGACTTATCTTGGTCGATGCTGGTTAAGAAGACTGCTAGTCTCATGATTCTAAAGAGCTTCGTAACTTGATCTTTTACTAATCGGTCGTTAGTAAGTAATGATGCAATAAAACATATATTTTAACTATAAAAGACGGACATGCTATAGCTTCTAACACATATCCTATATCAGTTTATATGAAAATAATGTGCATATTGTACATACCTGAACCGGCATGGTTGAGCTCATTATGCTTTATTGAAGTCAGCAACTCTCTTTTCTCTGTTTTAGAGGTGTGATGGAGGAACGGATGCTATTCGCCAGAGAATAGTGTGAGAGGATTAAGAGGAACTTTTTCAAAAGCAAGGTCTGTAGGAGTTCTTTCCTAGTATATGATGGAAATGGGGTAATTCACTTGGAACAATCAAGTAACACATGTATGTTTTAGTACCTTTCATAGATGGATATATGTATCAATTCTAGAAATTAGAGTTTATCCCTCATACATTCCATAATTAATGAGCTAGTTAATACTCGGTTTCGGGGGTGACACGATTTCCATATTTTGATCATATTAGGATAATCTAAAACCTAAATTTAGAATTAAAAAGTAAATGCATTCTAAGAGTTGAAACTTAACATTCAATTATGATCAAAATTGTCAAAATATTTTAAATTTGTATTTAAATTTATTAAACCACACTTTTATGATCAATATTGTAGTAATCCAAAATATGATAAATGTTGAGAAGTCCCACATTGGACATTCAAAAAGGAAAAGAATTAATTAAGTGTACTAGACTACTCCCCTCACAGACATGAGTGGTCTGACAACCAACGTGCTCATCGCCACCCACGGACGAAAAGATCCACGTGTAGGCCAAATGATGCCACACATGAGCGAGCGTGTTGAGAAGTCCCACAACGAACATTCGAGAAGAAGAAAAAAAGAATTAATAAGTGTGATAGTCGTACCATTGTTTTATACTTATAATTTATATCTAACATGAATTTTATTACATTGTTAGTACATGTGTTTTGATTATAATTTTATAAATTTATCGAGATCAGTACGTCCAACTCTTTTGATGGGTTTATGAGACTGTAAAAACAAGTGAATCAAAGTGAAAAATAATTAGAGTTTATATGGTTCAAGTTGATATAACAACAAAAAATAAAGGATACTAACAACATCAATTCATTCTTTTACTATTCAAAACTTCATAAATAAATAAATAAAATTATCCTCACTCTGTCATCAAATGAATTGAACTCATTGGAAGTCGTCATCTTCAGTTGCAAGAAGTAGTACAACTATTAATTTACAGCATATTATGTTAAAAATTCAATTTTGTAATCAACCTGATATAATATTAGTTTTATAGAGGAACATAACGTCAATTAGATAAAAAGAATTCTCTAGCATTAAATTCCCTTTTTATCCCACTATGAATAAAATTTGGGAAGCATGTAACCATTCAAACCTGAGAATTAAATTGCTCATTAATTATCTCCACAAGCATTCATTATATTCATTAGAAGTAGATAACTAAGATGGACATGTATGAGGGATAAACAGTAACTTTGGTAATTGATACATATATCCATTACATGAAAGCTATTTAAACATACTACCCACGTGTTAATTTGATTGTTCCAAAATGAATTTATTTCCTTTTTCCATAAACTATTAGAAAATTATTCTTACAAACCATGCATCTATCATAGTACCTCATAATCCTCTCACACTATTTTCTGAAAAATAGCATCCGTTCTTCCGTTGCACCTGTAAAATGGAGAAGAAAATAAGGTTGCCAACTTCAATAAAGCATAATAAGATCATCCATGCCGATTCAGGTATATATGCACAGTAATTTCATATAAATTGTTATTGGTATTGTGTTCGAAGCTTTAGCATGTCCATCTTTTATTGTCGAAATTACATTGTCTATTGCATCATTCATAACTCAAGATAGGTTAGTAAAAAATAGAGTGACAATGTTCTTTGAAATCATGTAACTTACAGCAGTCTTCTCAATCTGCATCGGCCAAGACAAGTCGTAGCCATGTTGTAACTGACCGGGAGCATTTGAAAATGTGCAAAAGGAACAAGAATAAATGGTTTAATTTCTCTGCAAAATTAGCAAATCTAAAAAAAAAAAAAAAAAAAAAAAAAAAAAAAAATAATCTCCATCAGTCCAACAGAAATCCAATAAAATTAACTGATACAAAAGCCATGTAAGAAACTAATCGACAGTGATATAGACTGATTAAACTAAAGGTTCTATCCGTTGTTCCTACGAGGTTCTTGATAATTTCTGGTTCACAATTCTGATTTCCAATGAGAATGCCAGAAGCAAAATAATCGAACCACAGTTCAGTTTTCTCGGTTGAGAAATTTGTAGCACATCCATATGTATTCTTTATTCTCCAAATTTATTTCACTGTTTGGTTTCCAGCTCCAGATAGCAAGGGGTTGATAAAGTAGTAAGTTTTAACCACCAAGGCCAAAAATAATCAAATTCACATTTAGTTTGTTATAAGATAGGAATACCAAATACTTATATAAGTCTTCTAATCCCTTTTTTGTAGTATAATCACAAAAACATGTTTGTATTATTCCACAACCACGTTTCTGTATATGGTGGTCCACTTTCGTTAGCATCCCCCGAAGTGCTTGTTGCTTCCCTTCTAATACACATAGCCATCTCCTCCATGCCATTACGTTCTTTGCTAGTAAGAAAATCTACCATCAATTGCTTTATCTATTCAATCAATACGAGAAGCAATCGAGGGGGTCAAGGAAGCAGAAGGGGAAAATTACATTTTCAATATTATATAGTTGCCTACAGCCTACTTCCATTTTCAATATTATATAGTATAACCAGGTTTCTTATGTGTTTTCGTTTCTGTTTTTGGTGGGAGGGGAACATGTAATACAAGGCATAGAGGTTATAAATGTTGCACCAGGTTAGCCTAAGAAGTCATGCAGAAACTTCCACAATAGTAAATAGACTTCAAGGGTTTAAAAAGATCTAGCAAACTGAGAATGAAGGATTTCAACAGAGTTTACATTCATTTACATTCCTCGAAAATGTATGCTGAAGTCAGTAGGACATCAACTGAAGAATTTTGGAAATGATCCTATAAGACAAAGCCATAGCACCTGGACAACCACCTAGAGTATTAAGGGTGATTAAACAAGCTTACACACTTCTTTGACCGAACAACTTAGCATTTTAATGATTAATAACAAGGTCTTGTTTTCAGGATGTATGTGGAGCGCAAAATAAAGGACTGCCTGATTTGTTACATAGCTTTTTAAAAAGAACCTTCTTTGGTCCTTGCGCTGACCACACAGTTTCGGATAATAAATTGAAATGGTATTGCATTGATTGCGACATGCCTCTTTGTCACAAATGCATGGAAGCTCGATCTCACGAAAAGCACATAGTATTAAGACTTAACAGGCTTACCTTTACTGCTGTTATAGCCTATGATGAAATCGAGAAAGAAATGGATTGCTCCAAAATTCAGGTACTTCTTCATTAACTTAAAGTCCTCTAAAATCTCTATATTTTATAAAATTAGACCATGAGTATAAATACACACACGAGCACACATATTGTGTGATCATGAGCCTACATGCTTTCTGATCAAGTGAGTTCGTAAAATTAATTTCCTTGGGAGCTAGACTATGGTACAGTAGACTATAATCGTTGCATGAAAAGCCGGTGATTTTCTCAAGTTAATTTTTTAAGGTGATGATAGTAAAGATCACACCAGGCTGAAGGAGAAAACAGAAGTATGCTGTGTAGCTAGACTTAGTAGGTAATCTCAACCTCATGCTATCATAAAGTCAAATAAATATATAACTACTTAAACCAATAAGACGGGTTTTCAAGTAGAACTTCTAAAAAAATCAAGCAGCTGTTCTGACTTCCACACTTCAAGGAAACCGACGGTTATATTACTGTTATAGCTTCTTCACTGAAACGAAATACACCAAACCAATGGAAATCACACAACTTATATGCCTCTGCCATAAGAAAAGCTTAAAGGGACTCCAAACACCAGATTGAAGAATCAATTACCAAAAATTGGACATAACTAATGGCCGCAACCAACAAAACCAAAATCATTGCCATCATAGATCAAACAGAAGCTGCACCGAAACTTCAGATGCATCTGTGCGAAGCACCAAATTTTCTGGGGCTGGCTGAAATTCTACAAACTGGAGATTAAGACCAAAATTTCCCAAACCAGGAGGGGTCATATTGATGTATAAGAAATCGTTGATTCAATTTTCTATATCACGTTCCAAGCTCTCTAAGAATCTCTCAACTTTGAGTCTCTGACCTTCAGTGCCACACAGTCAACACCAAACAAGATCACCAACCCAACAGTATGACGAAAGCACAGGTCCAACAGCCCACGAAACAAACATTGGACAAAGCTAGAAGACAATACGGCCGCTTGACAGAAGAGGTGACGAGCATGGGCTATCAAGAACATTGAAAATGCATCTTCATATGAAAAAGATCAACAGAGAAACAAAATAGACTAGATCACCGATTTGCCATAATAAGATCAGAGAAAGACATTCAGACAGTGAAACTTCCCCTCAAGTTGATGTGCTATTCTTAGTTGAGCAATTCAATTGCATATGAAGAAGTCATTGCAAGTTTGCAACTCTGGAAGAAGAAAACAGAGACAGGACCTCCGATTCAGATGACAAGACTATCAGACAATAAACCAAATCAGAACAAAAGCTGCAAAAGATATTACCAAAGAAGATAGTTATGATGATGTAAAGAAAATCGAGCAAGACCTCAGAACAGCTGAGCGACCCAGAAAGACACGATTACAAACAAATACATGACCGCAGAACCCTAGACGGACATGAATGAATACAGGCAAAGAAACTGAGAGACAAACCTACCATCTAAAAGAAAAGCCACCATATGAAGCAGCGAAATACTGATCCGGCGGGCAACTATGTCAGCGTTGCCCGCCGACAAAGCGGAAGCGACAGGTTCATTTAACGCAATGATACCATATTAAGAAACACGGGGTTCCACGCCAAAACCAATTGGAATTGCGAGGAGTAGCTCAAGTATCTTATTAGGCACAGACGAAATAGACAGAGCCCCGATGTGGGACAAATAGTGACTCTCAACACGCCCCTCAGGTGTATCGCGGGAAATAGACAGACAAACAAATTCAGACGGATCGACATAACATGGCGCTGACACCATGTGAGAGAGACCAAAATGAATTAATATTTGATGAGAAAACTGTTAAAACAATAGATCTAATATGCCTTTTCGAAGGCTAATATCGACTATCTAACAAGAAACCCTAGTCTTGAAAAAACCCAAAATACCTTCTACTGACACCGGTTTTTTATTCACTAACACATCTTAACAAATTTCCCTTGTGATGTTGAACTCAAACATTCAAATAATTCATGCACCCACACAATGCAGTTTACTTACAAGGTGATGCATAAACTTGATCAATAACATAAAACTGTTCGCTCTACTTGCTGTCACTTATTTCTTCAATGGGTTCGGTTTAAGCTTCATTACTCTCTTTTCGCATTCGGTCCTAAGTCATATCCACCTCCTCTGAAATATTTTTATTTGATTTCTGTCTTGCTACAGATCCGAGTTCATATTTATTAATCCAAACTCAAAGGGGCAATGTGGTTGTGGAGAATCTTTTATGACGACAAGCCCTGCAGAAGCAGCAAAACCTGGTGGTAGTTCTCAATCATAACTTATGGACAAACTTGCAGTTACAAGCTCTTTGGGATAAATCACAAATCCTCCTGTTCGTCTTCTGAGAGCCAACTTTGGGTGAATTTCGACAATCTTTTAATGCTGTAGCGGCTTCCAAAATTTCTTACAAGAGATAACCACAGAAGTTTTAAGCCAAGTGAAAGTCTATAGCTACAATAAAAAATATCAGGAGCTGTTCCATTACCAAAAAAGTCAGTTGCTCCTGACCTCTGATTTGGGATTTTTTTTTGTTACCACACTCACGATTTTATGTGGAATTCTCATAGACCTATGTTGTAAGTCAAAACATCAAAAAGATTTTGGTTTCACAGAAGCAAATCCTTAGAAGACGAACAGGAGTCAGTTTAGTATAGGTTAGGTTTTGTTTTGCAGCATCGAAAGTTTCCCTCTGTAGTGAGTGGGAGGCGTGCTTTGTTGAACTCCTGGAAAGTGTTCCTCCTTGGGAGTAAACTGTTCATTGTGCTTGTAGGTTTGTATATTTACATCGTAGTCTAGTACCTGGTTCGCTGGTGTAAATTTGAATAAAAATAATTGTTGTGTTCCAGCTTGTTTGGCGCAACTAAATTTGAAATGAAAAGTGCAGTGTTTTCTGCTTCTACAGTCTCTTTCATTTGAACTTTTTTTTCCCTTTCTATACAATCATTTTGGTGTTTTTGGTCAGTCAATTCCTTTTGCTTGGTCATGAAATATCTCCAGATGGACCTGTGTCGGACGACATCTTGTTCTTCCAAAGAACACTAGTGTGTAATTCCACATCCATCTCCATATATTGTGCTGCAGTTTTATATTATTCTTCAACGTTGTTGTCATACATCTTCGAACTCTTCACCATTGATTATAGCCATAGCTACATACTCATCAGTCTGTTGACCGAGAAGTAAGAACTCCTTCTGTTTTTTAGGATGGAGCATGCTGAACATCGCAACGTAGAACACTAGCACGACGGTTTCTGATAAAATGACATCAACGAATTCCATTCCACATCCATCATCGTTATTCATATAAACGCCGAACTTCACCAACCTCCTCGCGTACTCGTAGGTAAGCACACACGAAAACATTTCTTTGAGGAGTCTCATCTTCTGCAAGTTCCATGCAACATTCCCATTTGTTTCTGCAGCTTCCTTAAATGCCCTCATCGCCACCTTAAACGGAAACAGGATAATTCCAGTACTCAGGAGATCAACAACAATGAATGGAACAATCCAATAGGTCTCGCTCACAATAGGTCCTAGTATGTTCATGTAAGTGTAGGCAATGGAGAAAAAGACTTGAATCATCATCCCTGTCCCCAGGAAAATCTTTTCCCACATTAGTAACTGTGGTCTCAAGAAAGACCACCCGATTCCAACCAACATAATCACAATGCTGAACAACAAGCATCTGATGAAATAGAACATGTAGTAGAACGTATCCCACCCGTGAGCCGAACCAGTGACCATGATCGTGTATCTGTCCTTTGCATCAAAGAGCAGACTCAACGATTTCACAAGTAAGAGCAATCCCAATAGCGTATGGATCTTGTAGACACTATGTTTGTCATTGCACAGTATAAATACCCAAACGAATAACAACACCAAGTAACAACCCGAGAAGGCCAACAAAGAAGGTGGTAACTGATAGTTCAGATACTCGACATATAACTTTGTTCCGTCGTCTTCCAAGTTGTACATTTCCAAATGTATATTCATTGAGACTTTTGCGTCTTGCTCGCAATTCGTGAAGTACACCCCGTAACATTTAGCTCTAGGCACAACTGACGTCACATTGAGGTTACCGGAAGCTTCCAAGAGTTCTTCGAAGGTACCCAAACGATGGATCTCCCCAGGCGAGTAGAGGGAAGATTCAATGTCGCAGTTATATATTTTGTCTAGATAAACTGCGTACTCAAAGAGAGAGAAGCTGAAAAGGGACGAGTTTGTGGGTTTGGTGGAGGTTATGGAGACATTGGTGGCGGTGATTGAGACATGACCCGTCCTGCCAAAGCAGAAATTTTTGAAATGGATTAAGGGGTGGGAGTTATTACGGATGGAGGAAGTTATTATCTCGGCCTTTGTTAGGTAAAGGCCTTGAACGAGGAGAAATGAAAGCAAACAGATTTGATACATTTTAGGCGAGGAGGGTGATGTGATCTTAGATCGGTATTCAGAGAGAAGGATGAATCTGAGAACATCATGGCGGTGAGAACCCTTTAAGATTCCTCTGGTTTCCTGATTGGAAAATGTTCAAAATTAAGGAAACGAACAACCTGCAGAACCCTATTTTGAGGAAGACAACAAAGAAGAATACAGATCGTGACTGGATTTGACCATTATTAGTTTGTCTTTCCTTCAATTCAATATAAAAGCCCTATTTTTGGAGGATTTACAGGATTCTACCTCTGGCGTAAATGGCCTATTTTTAGGAAGGGGAGGATCACAGAATAGAAATAGTTGGGAGATGATCATACTTTGCAACACATGCACATAGCCGAATATTTATAGAATCGATTGAGAACTTGAATCGGTAGATTGAAACCGCAACACAAAAGGATGAATGTCATGGAAAAATATTTCTTAAAATAGTAATGTTGGATCTACCCGGTTGTCTCAGTGACCGGGTTAAATAATTTACGGCTCACATAGAAGCGGTGTGCCTTAATTTGGTGTCTACATAGAAGCTTAGTTCTGATGGATTATGTAGGCTTGTAATTTCGGTTAGCTGAAACCGGCCCGAGAATCCTTGAACCGATCGGGCTCGGTTCGGTTTGTGCCAGTTATTCGGATACGGTTAACGGGCCCGGAAATTTGTCGTATTCTCTAACCGCCCCGCCCCAGCCCCAGCCCGTGTAACTGTAACCGGGTATACCGGTTTGGGCCGGGCTCGGTCAACGGTTTCAGCCGGTTCAAGGTTCGACAGAATGTCTAACCGGCCCTAGCCCGCAAAAAAACGGTTTTCGGTCCCGGTTTTGTCCTCTCAAGCTCGGTTACTCAGGAAACGGTTAAAATACCGAGTCGTATGATTCATATGCATATAAACATTTCAAAAGCATGAAACTCAACCTCCAGAAGATATCTGGAAAGCGCCAGTACCGACTATCACAGTTCAAATAAAGAAGGGAGTGAGGTATCTGAGGGCGCGAGATGCCTCAAGAACTGAACCTGGGATAACTGTTGTAGCAACCACCTCCAGTCATTGACCAACCCGAAAACAGGAAGTGAACTAAAGAGCATGAAAGAGAGCAGTTTTAAAGGCAAAAAATCCGTAAGAAGAAGCTGAATTACAGTATAAACAAGTGAAATGGAATCCATCTTGCAAAGCTGATAGATCCCCCACAGTAGCCAATGCGACAACTTTGCAGAATGCAGATTAAGCCCCTAGAACATCCACTGTTGCCGAGAAAGATGTTGATGAAGACTGCCAAAACTGGGCGACTAAGGTCTAAGGTGTTATAGAACTCGCGCGTAAGGGCCGGTTACGAGTAATCAATCAAATATGCATTTGCATGCTTTTTACCCAGTGTGAATAAGAGCAGAACTCTCCCAATATAAGCCAGCTCATCCTTAGAAGGAAGTTGAGCAATTTTGCAGGCCGAGAGAGTTAAATATGTCTGTGGCCGGTTTGGCCGTATTTATAGCTATCTCGAGTGCCCGGTTTTGACACATTTGTCGGATTTTTTCTTTCCAAATAATAAAATATCATCGGCGAAAAATAGATCGACTGGGGATTGGTCTCACGCTACAAGTCCCACCACTGTTTCCGTGGATAGGATAAAATTCCTTAACAGTTCATAAAATAAAGTTCTTGGAGGAGTAAAGGTGTGGGGAAACCAGTACAATAAACAAATATGATCACAAATTTCTTGGAGGAGTAAAGGTGTGGGGAAACCAGTACAATAAACAAATATGATCACAAAGTCGCTATTTCTTGTCATCTGTGTTATGTACTAGTAGTACTATGATACAAAGTCATTGTTCTTGTTATGTGAAACTTTCTTTATTTTGAAGTGGTTGGTCACATAATTACATTATAGCAGTTGTCTTGAGATTTAAGAATGGAAGAAAACAATCATTTGATGACAACCTTATACAGGTCACCTTTTATCATTCCACCGGTAAAAGG
The DNA here is from genome assembly GCA_023055425.1 of Linanthus parryae. NCBI lineage: Eukaryota > Viridiplantae > Streptophyta > Magnoliopsida > Ericales > Polemoniaceae > Linanthus > Linanthus parryae. Next base: position 72,975,082 of record JALGPY010000002.1, read on the forward strand.
CAAAACTAACCATGATGACCTCAACTGTGTATCTCTTCCCAATCCATATTCATTAATTCTTAAGCAAACTCCCCTCTTGTGCAAACCACACAAGACTTGTCTAATCTCCACCGGTCGAAAATGTTAAATTCTTCGACTGTTGACTCTTTAGACGTATACTGGCTGGTAACAAGCAGTGTGTACGGCAGACGAATTAGCTAATGAAATGACGTGACCACCCATAGCACGTCAACCATGACTATGATGTGACTGTTCTACCTACTAGTTACTCATTATAAATTTCCTTATATAACACATACAAAGCTTTAGGTAAAGTTGGTATTGTAGGACATTGAGAGAGCCCAAGCCTCCCCAATAGAACAGTTTCCTTCTTTGAAACCCTTCTTTTTTGAAATGGTGGTTTTGTTAGTTGTGAATCTTATGATTCTCCTCCACAGCCATATAGCCACAGCTACTGACCCTGATCCAGTCCAAGACTTCTGCCTACCCAACACACACTTCTCATTCACCAACCATCAATGCAAGAACTCATCCCTTGCCACGGTCGACGACTTTGTGTTCACCGGCATCAAAACCGCCCCAGAAGTCAAAAAATCCGAGTTCAAAGCCACATTGGCGACTGCCGCCACATTCCCTGGGCTTAACACCCTAGGGATGGCGTTCGTGCGCGCAGACTTCGGCGTAGGAAGTGTCAATGTGCCTCACTATCACCCTAGGGCAACAGAGGTTGGATTTGTGTTAGAAGGGAAGATCTACTCGGGATTCGTGGACACGAATAATAAGGTTTTTGCTAAGGTTCTTGAGAAAGGTGAAGTGATGGTGTTCCCTAGAGGCATGGTTCATTTTCAGATGAATGTTGGAGATACTCCAGCTACTATTTTAGGGAGCTTCAATAGCCAGAACCCAGGTTTGGTGAAGATCCCAAATGCTGTTTTTGGATCTGAGATTGAAGATGAGCTCTTGGAGAAGGCTTTTGGGTTGAGTCCCAAGGAGTTAAAGAAGACTAGGAAGAAGTTTGAACCAAAGGAATGAAGCTTAGGAGGGTAAAGTAGAAGTTACCAAAGCTATTTCCTTTTTCTTTTTACCATTTTATTCAATCTTCTTTTTGTAATTTCGTCAATAAACTGAAAATTCCAAAGTAATATGGATGATATTACATATATTTAAGTACCTTTTCTAGGTTTATTTGTGTTGAATGCCATTGTTATTGTGCACATCTCTTTCAGATAATTGTGGATGGAAAAGATGCTTTTCTTTGGTCCATCATAGCAGTGGCTGAAATGAATTACCTAAACAATTTTGATTTATACTTTGCCTGAAGTTTTGAAGAAAATGTACATGATAATGACAAGATGAGTCAATTATAACATGGCTGTGCAAGCTTTAGTTGAAGATGGAGAGGCAAATTGCGCATCACCCGTGTTGGAGGGTACTAACCAAGAAAAGCGAAAGTCGTTTGAGCGTGAACCTTGCATGTAGCGATGTGTAGCCAATTGTTGACATGAACTAAATTGACAACTGTCGTGCGTGTTTTACAACAGTCTTTAATTTAGACAATACAGGCAGATCCTATTTTGATAATTTCATTATTGGGAATAAATAAATAAACAAAATAAATTTTAGAAGTAAAAAACGAACGTCCGGCATTGCAACCCTTGTTTTATAAATTATTATGTAATATAAAACATGCCTGCCAACTATAATACAATCAAATCATACCAAAAAGATCTCAGTATATTCTTTCATATGCTCATTTTATGCTCATTTTATGCTCATTTTGATTGCATTTACTTGAAGATTAAAGAAGCTGTACATAATAATGACAAGAGGAGTCAACTATAAACATGTATGGGTGTTTCCAGCTTTTAGTTGAAGATAAGAAGGGAATGTGATATAGGTCAAAAGCAACATGTCCAGAAGGTAGCATTTCTTTTTAAGCACCTCAACTAATCCACCTTTGAAAATAAAGAAAGTCTACAAGATTCCTCAAAAAAAAAGAAGAAAGAAAGACTAAAAGACCTTGTTCCCTCATGGAAACCATTGACTTTATGATTTGATTTCTCCAAGTATTATGAGGAGTTGATTTGACTGCGACGTGCGATACTTGCAGAGAAAAGCAGGACCAGTAATTTAGAGGGAAAGGAGTAAAATTTTCCATCAGAGTTTCAGATGTTAAAACTTTTGGATTTTAAAAACTCGGAGTTCTAACATGTTATTTTGACATATCAACCTTCAAACCAAAGTCGCAACAAGCGACGTTACGTAGCACTGATTAGAATGTAGTAGCTGTCAAAAATTTAAACAAACCGAACACAACCAACTCGAATGTGCGATAGTAAATCGATAGACCTAGACAGAGATGACGCGACGAGAAATCCAAGGGATATAGCGTTCGACATAACTTAAGGACTCTAGGCCCTAGGGTGGTGACCGAACAAGCAAGTTATTCTAGCTAATTAACCACATAATGCCTATACATACATAAATAAACTTCACCCAAAGCTAGAGCAGAGCACTCAGCAACTCATTCCAGATATCTGGCACTCCAGGCAGGCACCAGTGGCTGCAATCAGACTTTGAATCCTTGATGTGCTGCTGTTTCTCTGCTCGTCCCACGGCTCGAGCGTAAACGGACGGATGCCCGTCTCTCCGAAGAGACGACATTGTCGTAATGTCCTGTAGGTATACCGGGAATCTCATCCTTCTCAGGACCCCTTGTAGGACCGGAATTTGCTGGGGTATGTGTGGGTGGGTGGCGAACCCTAGAGGTTCTCTCTGATTGTAGCATTTCCATCCATTTTCTCTGCAGAGGTAGAAACAGGGTTTTTGCCATTTTAATCTAAAAAAATTCAAATAATTGTCAACCAGAACTCACACCAAACAATCTCTATCTTTAGACAAGGTATAGTATGTTCACATATCATGAACCTGTACATTGAATTATATCATGTTTGGCCTATATGATGGGATTTGCAAAGAATGTCTACCTTGAAAGACATCATTGAACTACATAGGTTTAGGTAGGGATGGCGGTTCGGGTGGGTCCCACCCTAACCCATCCCGTTCGGTTATGAACCGAGCATGTACAATAACGGGTTCGGGTATGGGTGCGTCCAAAACCCATTCGGGTGCGGTAAGGGCGGAGGGACTTGAGGACAAGGGGTGGCAATTGCCACTACTGACATTTTGAAAACTTCACTACCACCCCTCTAATTACAGATATTTTATATTAAGACCCTTAAGAATACATAAATGCCCCGAATGGAATTTTTCCGTCATATCTGGTATCATTTAATTTTGCCCCAGCTGATTTGATTTTCTGGCTCCGCCACTAGGTGTGGAAATCCCGCAGTACCCCATTCATACCCGAATGAGACTCTGGTACAGGGTACATCTATCATGCAATTTGGGGTACTGCCTAAGCACTGCACCCCCATTATGAATGGGGTACTGCGGGGGCACCACACTCGAACGGCGTACTTCGCATAACAGATGTATTCTGTACCAATGTTTTCATCCTGGTCCGGTTAGGTGGGACCCAATTTTTTCAGCCCGAACTGCCATCTTAGGTCTAGGAGCGAAACATGAAGAAAAACTCTTTCTTATACTTGGAAAATAGCGGACAGAATAAGTACTGTATGTCAAGTTGTTGAATGAAGAGGGAGACCTGGACGAATGTGGGTAGAGAAAATAAGACGAAACTTGGCCAGATTTAACATAACTGAGCAATTTGTTACCAGCCTCCTATTTTGGAGATTGATCTTTTAACATTTTGGGAATTTTACTAGGTGGTTGTGAACTGACATAGAAACAAACATTATGAACAAGTATAAAAACAACTTACCTGTTGTGTTTCGGGGACATACTACGGAAGATGACGCGTGTCCTGCGAGGGTCTAGGTTCAAATCTACCCATTTGGCCCATGTAAATAGTCCTTTCTCATAAGCAACCATGGGGTTCATGTTCGTGTATAGCTTGTTCTGTTCCATAAGGTAATCCCACCTGAAAATTAACATCAGACTCACGTAACAAGACCACAGATACAAATTCTAGTTATGGGGAGTAAAGAAAAATCTTCCTTACGAGGTCATATTCTCAGAGTGAGTCCACCAATGAGCCGAATCAAAAACAAGAACATCAACTCCTCTCCAGTACTTGGCATTCTCTTCAATTTGATCCAAGTGCAGGACCCTCTTCTTTCCGGGTGCTTTACTCAGTTCCACTAGGAATGGAGCCCAAGCAAACCCTATTGATGTCTTGAAATCCTGTAATGGTTCGTGCTTGATCAAATGCTTAGTGGGAAAATTTTGAAAACCAAACACTATCCAATAGAACCGTACAGTTGGAGAACCAGACACTATCCAATAGAACCATTTTAATTTATAATCTGCATAAGAGAAGTCGAGTTTCTTACCAAGGCGTGAAAGACCATGGTAGGGCCATCATAAGTGACCCTCTTCCTATTGGTTGGAACAACCGATTGCACGAGGCATACGAGAGACTCCCACTGATTCCTCATTATGGAATCGCCTACCAGCATTATGCTTTTCCTTCTCATCTTCCCGAGGAACCCGAGTGCATCAAACCTAAGTGATGACAGAAGAAAATACCAGAATTAGAATGATTTCATGAACAAACTTATCGAAACTGAAATGTCAAAAGGCCAAAGAAACAACTTCAAGCTTTTGTTTCTGTAACATACTTTAAATTTCACGCACTATCTTAGTCCTCAGAGTTCTGCCGCCTTCTCAGGGATATGAACAAACTTAAAAACATTTTCAAGCCAATCACTCTGTCAACGGCTCAAAGAGTAAAATTAACATTTCTTTTTATCTTTTTTCCAAGAACGTCAGTAAATGTACCACTAGCAGTATCGAACCATGAACCTCATATAGAGACTTCTAACTCCCTACCACTAAGCTAGTACTCAAGGTGAGAGCGGGCCGGGCCGGGTTCAGGCCGGGTTGAAGGAGAGTGGGCCAGGTAAGGGCTGGGTCAGAGTGTGGAGCGGGCCAGGTACGGGCCGGGTCAGGGTGTGGAGAATTTGACCCACACGGGCCAGGGCCAATATTGAAAATTAATTAAAAAAAGAAAAAGTCACGTTTTGAGCGGGCCAGGCTGGAAGGTGTGTCAAACTGTACCTGGGGCGGGCTGGGGGCCGGGTAGGGGGTTAGGCGGGCTAGGAGCCTAGGAGTTGGGGGGGCGTGCAGGGGGCGGGTTGGGGGCAGGGCGGGTCATCTCCACCCGCGGGTTCAGCCCGTTTTGCCACCTTGAGCTAGTTCCCATTTGCAAAAGATTTAAAACAATTAATGAAAACTACCATGGTAAAAAGATCTGGCTGGAAAAAAATGGAAAATGAATAAACAATCAAGAAGTAGTTGGTATAAAGCTGAAAATAGTTTCCTGAAAAAAGCTGAAAATAGGAGTTGGAGATGATCTCCACAACTTGAGATCAAAAAATCTGTAAAATCCCCCCCAAAAGCCGGTTTTCAGCTCAATCACAAAAGTCATATAACCAACCAACATTTATCTAACTTACCAACCATAACTTTCAAGAACTAAAACATTGATGCATAGTCCTAAATTCCTAATCCAATGGTGAAAAAAAAGTTACTGAGAAGGAATAATGCAGGATGGGGTGTACCTAGGGATTGAACAGCCATGAGGCTTCCACCTCCACTTCTCATAGTCAGAATCTGGCCTCCCATTCTTCTGACATGTCACTGCAGTACTAAGATAAGGGCAGCTCACATCATATAGAGGGTAAGTCTGATCATAAACCCATTTCCCGGACGAAAAATCGCAGCTTTTCGACGACACCCGGCCACTCTGCACCATGTTAACCCCATCATCTTCTTCATCAAGAAATGACCCTGCATTGTCTAGGTCAAATTGCAGGGGTTTTCCATGGAAGATGCTCAATGAGATGATGGCCAAAGACAAGAACAGGGTAGTAGTGAGCTTGGACATTGAAGGTAAGTGGGTAGTTAGTAAAAAAATGCTTAGGATGGAGAAGAAGTAGTCTTTTGGTTAGCTAGTGACTGTGAGTGACACTATAAAGTTGGACTGGTGATTGAGATTTACACCATTTAGGCATGACTTGCGCTGTGATTGATATGGACCCTCTCTGTTGGATGTACAAGGTAAAAAGGGAAAGAAGAAAAAAGGAGCATGTCTGTTTGATGTTTTTAGGGTAAAAGACACTTTTCCCTCTTCCAGTTTGGGAAATGACAATTTCACTCTTTCATTGACCCATATTTCAGGACACACATATACTCCATAATCGTGTCGTTGTTAGTATGGGGTGGGAATATGTTATCATCTTAGAGTATGCAATGAGCCAATGACACAATCAGGGGTGCAAGTGTCTTCAAGTTTGGCACACTGAAAAGGGTGAAGATATCTTTTCCCGAACTGGATGGGGGTAAAAGTGTGATTGTATCAAACCTAAGGGGTAAAAGTATGATTTACCATTTGTTTTTAACTACTACCACTACCAACTATATTTCTCATATTAATTACACTTGTCGATTTTCTCCTATTGAGGCAGACTGGCAGAGGTCTAGTAATGTTGGGGAACTTTCTGGTGTTTCTACAGCATTGTATATCTCCAATAAGTTAGGAAGTAGTAACACATGGGAGCAGTGTTTTCGGCTTCTCGCATCATTTATGATTCCTGTTCACGGGTAACAAATTAGCTGTTTCAGTAAGAAGTTAAATGGTTACATAACCAAATTTAAATAGATACTGGTGAGATGAAGGTTTGTAGTTGATATTTTTAAATCACTCACAACAATATTTGTTTCTAGTGCTCTAAGTTATCAAAAAACAAGATAAAAAAGATGGAATACAATATTTTTCATAATAAGTTACTGTTACACTATAGAGTTAAAATCATGTGAAGTCATAGGAATGTTATTAGGTATGACATGTTAGGAAAATAGGTTAGTATGTAATTTGAGTTTTGAGGCTAACGTTTGTAGCTTTTTGTGAAGGATTATGGATTCATCATGATTTGATGTCTAATGTTGCATGTTGAATTTTATATCTTCACAGCATTTGACTTCAGATATCTTCTTTCACCGTAATTAGATGAGCATTGATCTCTAGATATTTTTGAGTTAGTATTTGACCGCTATCTTCATGCAAGATAACTTTATATGGATCATCAATCTCAACATCCACGTGTATATACTTACATAACTTAAATGTTTCCAAGAAATAATTTACTTAGCACACTCACATTATATCGTTACAACGTCTCTTCTGAAATGGGCAATTTCATTGATATTTTATACTCTAATTTAGTTCAACCTGGCCATATTTCAACTTTGTAGGTCGATTTCGTTAGTGGTAGCCTGGTAGGTGAAATTAGTTGACGTGAGCCCGTGACTAAGTTGAAAAAATTGGTTGGGTTGGGGGAGCTTAGAAATGATGATCATATTTCAAACAGTTATAAAGTAATTATAGCATGCTAGCCCCTAAGACCCACACGCCAGGGATACCTCACTTTATGCTAAAAATGTCAAACCTCCTTCAATGGAATTGATCCTTTGATTAAGGTCCTCGCTTAGGATACTTCAAAAACTCTTTTTAAGAGATTTTGTTCAGGAGGAGCCCTAACATAAGTAAAGAACATACCCGTTGGTGGTGAAAATCATCAAATTCATATTATTAATATTCATAAGTAATCATAAGTTGTAAGGCATGTGTACTCTACGAAACATCAATAAGAAAAGTCCTGGATTAGTTAGGATGAGTGTGTAATTTGTTCAGAAAAACCAAACATGCTCTCAAAAACACAAGGGATTGGCGTAGTGGGTAAGTCTTAGGATTTAGAGGTTTGTTTTCATTGAGGTCTCAAGTTCAAACTCCACGACGGTCAATAATTCTTCGGGCGCCGTAGATTTAGCTTAGGTGCGCGCAAGCTAGCTCAGACACCACAGTTATCTCTGAAAAAAAAATGCTCTAAAAAAAGCTTATGTGATGGCAACTTTTCGCAATGTATGGGTGGCGTACTATTACCGAATAGTAAAATACTCTTCTTGACCGCTGCAAAGTGTTTAAATGCAACAATAAGAAGAAGGGTAAAAGACATTTTCCACCCTCCGATTATGGAAAAAATATATTTTGCCTCTTGATTTATGGATAAATTTTTTTTACACCCCTATCAGAGTTAAAAACTAACACCACACTAACGGAAGGGTGAAAAGACAAATATACCCCTGAAATGTTGAGAAATTATCCAACTATAAATGACGTTCCTCCTCATTTACTAACCCTAACCTCTTTTCCTCCTCCTCTCTCCCCCTCTTCCTCACCGCCTCCTCTAGCAATTTCAGCTGCCCAGAAGTGTGTAATCCAGAGAGTGTGAGCCGCCGTCGCTGGAATCTTCCCCCGAGTTGCGGGCCTCTGTATCACTTACGATATCACCCTCAATCTCACAATCTGATAGAACCCAATTCTCCGGCGATACCCGACAAAACCATCAAACCACAGGCGTGAGGTCCTTCTTCTTCCGCTGGGTCAGTAGAAATGGGGTTAATCGACAGTTGTTGGTTCAATTTGGTGGTTCGATTTGGTATTTGGTTGCTCACTAATCGATTGGTGGGTCTATCAGCTGAGTTTAGAGGTCGGAGAAGATGTGGACTACGGAGGGTTTGGATTTGTTGTCGGCGAGGTCGTCGGCTTCAATGGGGGATCGATGGTTCTGGGCAATCTGTGATTTCTACAGTTGAAGGATCTGCTGGTATTGATTCAGGTACAACTTGTGTTTGATTGGAGAAGCGAAAATTGTTGTAGGGGGTTATTGAATTTGGGGCTCGGTTTTGGTCGAAATTCTGGGCTGCTACTGCTTTGTTCATGCTGCACTTGGAGCAGCAGTTAAGTGAAACCCACCACCATCCAACAACTAGCTCCAAATTGAATCAAAATCAAAGATGTCTCCAGATCGACCAGTCAACTGAGCATACCTTGGATCAGTATGATTGATCTAGTCTAGTTTCTCAACTAGATCAACTAACCTGTTGGTATTGTTGTCGTAGTGGTGGTGGTGGTGGTGGTGATTTGGTGATGGTGGTGCTCAAGAACACCAAGAACATCAAGAACATGATGAAGACAATAACAAACAGTAAATGGTGGTATTTGTCCAAAATTCGTAAGGGTAAAATGGTCACAGAAAAGTCATTTTGCACCCCCACTAACGGATTGTAAGAGATGGGGGGGGGTATATGTCCACCCTCCATCCACTAACAGGGGTGCAAAAAGTATTTATCCATAAATTGGGGGGCAAAATATATTTTCTCTATACTTGGAGGGTGGAAAATGTCTTTTACCCTAAGAAGAATAAAGAAACACCAGACTTACCGATCGCATCCAGTATCAAGAATGCTTTAAATTGTTTAGATTTCTAACTTCTCATTTTTACCTACATCCTTACCACCTTATTTAAAAGCACGAGTTGCCCATTTTGGGCTGGTGAAATGACGGGTTTGCCCCCCGTTATTCGCTGAATGGGAGGAGTTTCATGAGTGGCAGGCGCCGTAATTTGTGGTGTAGTTGGGGGTGCTCTGTTAGCACTGCGTTTTCCTTAATTTGACCTTTATGTCCCTATACTTGCCTGAAACTACAGAGCGCGATGAAGTAAGCTGATGCCATTTGTGCTTCACCAGGGGCATTTGTGGGTTTTTTGCCGGTGTTGGCTATCTGCAGTTGTTAATTTGGCGATTTTGCCCTTCATATTTGGCTTCAGTAGTGTGACATAAGGGGGTGAAAGTGTCTTTTTCTCTGGCTTCCACGAGAAGCTTGATGTACCATGTGCTCTCTCTCTCTCTCATTACTGCTGCCTCGTGTCTGCGACGGTACACAGAGAGAGAGAAGCGAGGCGATGGCGGAGGCGGAGGCGGAGGAGGCTAGGGCTTCCAGCAGATCTGAGTTCCTTATGAGAGATATGGATCGACGAAGGGTGATTGTTCTGATTCAGTTCTTGAAGATCAATTCGACGGCTAGAGTACCTCCATTATCAGATTCTTCATCAATTATATGGCCAAAAGGTAAATGTTCGTAATTTGGTTTTACTTTGTGGGTTGTTTTCTTCATCTTCTCACTGGTTTGTGTCTGCGTTTGCTGATATGTGAATGAAAATATGAATTCAGCATCAAAACTTAAGGTACATACTTTATTTAGGGATGTTCACCAAATAGCATGTTGAACCTCCGATTTCATGTTTTTATATGGTTCTTTGCTGGTGTGGGTTGCGCTTACACAACTCAATTTCACATCAGTTCTAGAAACCCACGTTAAATGCAGCACTAATTCGACTATTAGCTTCTGTTTGTGATCCTAAGAATTCTGTCTATCACAGTTATGAATCAAAGAGTGATACATGAACAGAACGAGTAAATGTAGATTTAGTTTTCCCCAATGTTTATGCAAACATTGCATACATACAGTTCAAGTATACTCACAGTTCAAACATTGCAATATTAGTTCAAACATTGCATAATTTGACTACTAGATTTGTATAAATCTTCCACATACATACTCATTTTTTGGTATATTCTCATAGGGTCTTATTTGCTTCTCTAACTGTTCTTTCTTTTTTGATGATGCGTCGGTTCATACTATGCGATATCGTATTTGGATGGCGCAGTGCGCGTTCTGTACATTGCATTGGCATTTACTGGCTCCTGAAATCTGATTTTTTGCTAATTTCGCAGGAAACATGTTTCAAGTCATCCAAACCGCTGCTTCTGCAGTCGTTGCAGCGAATTGAATAACCTTCACCGTTTGTGCGTGTTTGTGTTTTGCACTACGTACTTTAATAGCGTATGTATCATAAAGTGCTACAAGAGGCAGTGATGATAGCGTATGTATGTATTTCGCTGGGAAAATGTGCCATCCATGGCACGTCAAAAATTATTTGCAGCCATGGTTGGGTACAATTTCTTCGGCTATGGTTTCAATTACACATCTGAGCCTCTCATTCATTCTACTTACATAGTATTATCTCTCTCCTCATTACATGGAGGGCCTATGATGTACATGAGATTATGTTTTTGTGTTTCATACTTTGGCAATGGACGGAGTAGTACGTACTACAATCTGCCAATTTCCGTTGATTGATAAGGACATAAACTGCTACAAGAGGTAGTGATGATACTGTATGTATTTGCTTAAAATTTGTGCCATCCATGGCATGGCAAAAACTCTTTGCAGCCATGGTTGGTTCCAATTTCTTCGACAATGATTTCAATTACACATCTGAGCCTCTCTTTTTCCCGGTGACAGATCCTAACACGCCGTCATTGGCTGAATGGGAGGAGTTTCATGAGTGGCAGGCGCCGTAATCTGTGGTGTAGTTGGGGGTGCTCTGTTAGCGCTGTGTTTTCCTTAATTTGATCTTTATGTCCCCATACTTGCCTGAAACTACAGCACGCGTAGAAGCAAGTTCAGTGCCATTGTTGTTTTTAGAGGGGCATATGCGGCTTTTTGGGCATGTTAATGGGTGTGGATGTGTAGTTGTTGATTTGACTTTTCTGCCCTCATGAGTTGTAGGATTCAAGAGTTTCCATACGGATTCATGGTGATATTTTGCGCGTTTCTGAGGGTCATTTTTTGCCCTTGTGTTCCACCGTCGACATTTATCGGCGGCGTAGTGGGTTTCTTTCTCGCAAATTGGTGAGCTGCAACCTGTGCTCCATTATTTCCGGTGGTTTATATTTGTTGTTGTTTGATTAGAATTGAGGTTTACAGAGAGATTGGGCCTTCGTGGTGGCAGTGCGCAGAGGATGTGGATGGTCATTCCTTTGACGAAACTGCCCTTGAGTTTCAAGGCAGAGAGTGTGGCATGCCCGGAGCAAAAAATAACAATTGGCTCCTGCCCACAATGTGAATTAGTCTTTGGGGTATAAGAAGAAGAGACGATGATGATAAATCTTCTTAGTTTGGGTTCAGAGATAGAGTACGGGGTTTTTCGACCCACTTCTCGGCCAGGCAATATGGAGACTGGTGCAGGTCAGGAAGCACTCCCTCCTTTAGATGCAGCCATGGTGGAGTCCAAGATGGTATGCCTTCGCTACCTGATCACCGTAACACATATGAGTCTCAGCCTCTTCTCTCTCCCTCGTGAAAAAATGGGGTTACCTTAACTTTGATGCAGTTCTTCTACTTTACATACAAATCCGGGGTCTCCACTCTGACACATGTGATTTGAGTTCGGTCCCAGCTGTGATTTGGCCATTTTTCTTGTATGCCATTTTAGCAGTTTTTGTGACTTTATCTGCGTTTGCTAATTTTATTTTCTTCAATATCAGGTTTAACAGAGTTGTAAGAAGAAGTTGTTGGTACCGATGAAGAAGCAACGCAAAGCGGTAATTTAACTGCTACCACCCTTTTGGCTATGATGGCTTGGCTTGCGTATCTCCAATTTGATGTTATTGTGAGCTTTTGTGCTACAGTTCCTATGTGGTTATTGATTTTGCAGTCATACTAATTATTAATTAATTGCGTTGTTGGTTCATTTTTCACTTCTTGATCTGGGTTTGCAGTGACTTAACTTTGTAGCGTTGTCCTCAACCATGGACATATCGACCGACCACACCACCGTTGATGCCCCTCTGGGTACTATTTTTAAACCGTTCAACCAAGTCTAAGCAAGCTCTTTTCAATTTTCAGATTCGGTTTCTTGATTACTTCCTTCATTAACTTGTATCTGTATGCAGCAATGGATATTTCAGAGACTGGAGCTCCAAAACCACAAGCCGGTGCAGCCATAAGGTAGGTTTCTACAGGACCCATTACTAAATTTTTGAGGCCTAGCTCTTTCAAAAAAAAATTGTTTTGAGTATAATTTACCCTCTGATTGTAGTTGAAAGTGTGTTGGATTTTATAAAATCATGCAGTTGAATACTTAAGTGAATTCCTGTAGGTTCCAATTCCAAAAAAATAAAATTGAATTCTTGTAGTAGCCAATATCAAACAGTTAAGTTGTTTTCAATTCGCTATATTTGCTGATAAATTTGGGCTTCCTTCTCTTGCTATTTATGTTCTACTGCAATGCCTAAATAGTTGCGGATAATTTAATTAATGACCTGATAATAAGACATGATAACAATTCTGAATCATTTTTTGGAGTCAAAATTAAACATGATTAGCAGTCGCACACATTTGAGTTGTTCTTGGACCCAAAATAATAGTTCAGGTTTAGATTTGGTTATATGTATGTGTAATTGTGTGTGTGTGTGTATATATATATGTATAATTGTATATATACACACAGTTACAGGTATGTATAGTAATCGCAAATACTCCGAGTCCCCGCAACCGCGTCTGAACAGTGGCCACCTTTCAGCCCTGTTTCGAAGCCATATTTCGGAAAATTCAAAATTTGATTCTCCGCACACCCGACATGAAACCCTCACCGGCGTCTGCATACAGAGTATTGGTACATGTACGTATCTATATAAAGTTTCACATGTGTGAGAATCCTGTCTTCCCTACTTGCCGCATCCATACATCTCCATTCTCATCTGTTTCATTGCTTCTTCAGTGTTTTGTCTTCTTCTCAAATTGGTTATTTCTGGGGTATTTAAATACCATTCTTTTGGGATTACTTTGTACTCGTCGCCTGCGAGGAGTGACTTCAATCAGGGTGTAAACTTGCAGAAGGAACTTGTACTAACCAGAATGAATGGGCAAGCCTGAATTGCTTTCTAACATGCCCAAATATTTGAATGGCTTCAGCCCCTGATCACGAGAGCATCTCGTATGGGGTGGTAAAAGTGGTTCTGAGACCCCCCCCCCCCCAAAAAAAATTAGCATTTGTGTGCTCCTGTGGGTTGCTATCTTGGTTCTATCTTTAGTATTACGCTATATTTGGTTTCAAATTTGAGACCAAGTATAATGCTAAAGATAGAACAACAACGCTACCCCTTCAACTTCTTAGAATTATTTGCAACACTGTCATTATTGTGCTTTTCAGGTACTTTATTAAGTGGATTTATTTAGATAAATGTTATTTCTGTAATTTTTAGATAAATTTTCAAAATCTACACACGTACTTAAATCTGTACATCCAAAATACTAACTAAGCATCAATACAAGAATAGTGACCAAATCCTTCATGTTCGTTGTCTTTGATGGACTTTATTTGTGTACAATTACATAGGTTACGGACAAATCGGTGACGCTTGATTCACATCCTTTTCAAATTTTAGTTGATCCAAAATTTGGTCTGGATATAGCCCACTATGCGTATTTGAATTTGGTTTTGCAGGAGAGTTAATCAGTCTTGGCCAATTTCTGCGTTCATACAACCAGAATTTTGGCTTAGCAATCTGGTCATCATGATAGCAATAAGGCTTCAGTACACCCATTATTTGAGATTTGAGTACAAGGTTTGGCTACTTGAATCTTCACTCCTCCTGTAACTCCATTGAGGACAAGAGGTAATTATACCAACTCTCCCATCTCCCTTTCCGACGGCCAATATATCTCCAGATCGCTACTTCACTGCTTTTTAATTCGTGTGTGGTTTTGGTTACGTGAGGGAAATTATTCTTATGTATTGGGTGTAGTACTTCTTATAGCTAATTATGTTTTTGAAATATGTATGTTATCTGCAGCCTTTTGTTGACTGCTTTGCTTGGGTAGGTGCCGAGCATCGTCTTTGCATTGCACCTGAACCAAATTGAATCGGTAATTCATCCTTTCCAAGTGGGAATGCAAGAAGGTAAACTCTTGGATTACGACTCCTTAGTTTCCTCAAATATCGCTTTTGACTTCACCTTCCTAGCACGCTTCACACTGAGCATCAAACAAGAGATCATGCTGCTTGTTCTAACACATTCCAAAAGAAATCCAAATATAAATTTTTAAAAAATTGTTTGTGAAGTTCAAGTATTTAGGTTTACCTTGCTTTCAATAATCTTCATTGTAATATCTTTCATGATCACAAGTCCTCGTATTATTCGCTAGGTAGGCAGTTGGGAGATTCTGGGGTTCTAAATGATGCACTTAAGGCAAGGAAGAGCTCTTAAAGACCCAAACCTAAACCATACAGTATCTTCTCGTTTTGGTTTCCCTCATGTTCGTTGGTTAAAAATGCAATACATTTTATCATGTGGGAGTGGCTATCTACTGGGTAAATGCAATATATGAAGCATGAGAGCTAATATATGAATGGACTGTAAGCAATGATAATAATATTTGATAAAACAAACAAACTCAGATACCCATAATGCAAGCAATAATATTAAATATTCTTAATATCAAATATGCAAGTTACAATAGCCAATCATATTCGACTGCTAGATCCATGGTTTAAAATATATTACATATTACTCATAACGATGCAATAATGAAATTACGACCTAGGCTTCTTCTTTGAGATTTTTACATAAGTGTTGTCGGCTCTCCTCTTTTGTTGTGCCCGCCGCTGTGCTCTGCTCTTTCGTCCCGCCTCCCTCTGTCGCCGCAACACAGCTAACACTAACTTTGCATTTCGCGAGTAAGAGTTTGCTGTATCACTTTCCAAGCCATCATCTTCATCCTCTCCTCCTGAGTAAACCGTTGTTTCGGATCCTTTACCAACCAGATAACCGTGCTCATGCCAGCTTTCTAATTCGGATTCGCTCTCGTTGTCAGTTTCTCCTATGCTTTCAGTATGTTTGACTTCATCTTCATTGATATCTTCATTGTGGTCCTTTCCCTTGCTCTTCGACTTATCTTCCACAATTTTACTAGGGCTTCTTAAAGATCGACTTTTTTTATCCATTGCTATGCTGATTTGAGAGTATTCAAACATTTGGGAGTGCTTTTATAACCACAGCATCTTAATGGAAGATAAACAGCCTATCAACTGATGTTGTCTGCATCCAGTGTATCTATGGAAATACAACCCCCTTATCATGTACTTACTCCTCCATATGGATATATACAATTCCCACGAGAGGGTACATTAAAGAGTTGAACCATATCAAACAGCGTACCACATAGATTTCCAGGAGTTTCAGAGTACCAAATGAATGTATTTTCTTGTTCATGCATGAAATAAAGTTCGGACTCAATAATATTCTGTTATGGTACTGTTCGCTAACAATTAGGCTGAACTTGCTACAATTACTTGGAACATCTATTCAAATCACCTTTAGTAATTCAGAACATTACAATACGAAAATAAACTTAAAATCCGATAAAACCTGGTAAGAATGAACAGCTAATTTACCACTCCATATTTATTGAATATACGGTTAAGCAAATGCTGACACAGAAGAAAAATACAGAAGAAATCACAGATAGAAAGTAGATGAAAAGCAGTCAAGAGATACATTAAAACGACAATGTCCATCTGCTAAATTTTTATGACCCGATGCATGATTCCTGTTTCCATCCTTCAGCTCAATGTCCCTGAGACAATTGAACACATCTATGGTGTACTGCAAGGAGAAGTCGAACTAGCTGTGGTAAACCCCCAACCATCGTCGTCATCGTCCTCATCAGAGTACACTGTTGTCTCTGAACCTTTACCCAGTATATAGCCACTCCCACATGTACTTTCCTCCTCAGATATATCCTTCACATCGCTTACTTTTTCTTCCTCCGTCTCAGTTGCTTCGCCAACATCTTCCAGTCTCTCTTCTTGTTCTTGGTCCTGCTGTTCATCATCGCTGGATGCCGTCTCAAGTTCCGTTGACTGACTGTTCTCCGCCATCTGAGACAATGGTCTTCCTCATCCAGTTAAACACATAAAGATGTGAAAGCAGATAAATAGTTACATAGACAGAAAAATAGAGTAATAAAATATATTTATTAATTTGCTATATTACTCTTTACCTTGGCAATAAATATTGAAGCTACACTGCTACGAAGACGTACTCGAAGACAATAAATGTAGCATATGAATAAAAAATTGATTACATGTACTATCTATTTTCAATCTATTTACCAGTAATTGAACGGCTCATCCAAATTTTTGGGTAGCATCGCGATGAGCTAAAAATGTGTGCCATCATATAGACAGCTTGGATATCCTCAATCTGGCAATTCCACTGCAAACAGAAACACCTGCTTTTCCTCCTTAACAATTCAATGTCATCACATGCAGCCTGACAAAGCTGTTAGTTCACATGCAGAACAAACACTTGGCATAGAACATTATTGTGTCCGCACATTTGGCGGAAAGAATGCACTGGCTGCTGATAATATTTATGCAACTACTGCAGTCATTAACTCACATCCGATTTGGAAGATATTAGCCAAATATTCACAGCCATCTATTATCACCTAATTTGTTAATGCTAAAGTCATTATCGTCCAGCTATAATCCACAGATGCATGAATACAAATATGCAAGTAAAACACTGTTATCAAAACAGCTTAAATATGAGAAAGTTATTAATGTAATGATTCTATAATTATAGGTGATATTTGACTAATCCAGTACCAAAGTAATTCTGGCTACACCTACTACATAATACAATCACTTGTTAGCTAACTCACAATGCTTGGAATTACTATTGACGCTAACATATTAATAAGACAACGTGGTCAATAGACTTAATAGCTAATTCCACCCAACGCAATACACTATATAAAGTAGTGCTGTTCCCAATAACACCCACATCAAATACTATTTCATACGTACTAGTCTTAACTGCATTTCCACTAAAACTATCCAGGCACCGCAACAGAAAGCATGACGCCCTCCACAATTGCAGAGCTTCGTGCATCAGTGGTAACATTGCCTCGTATAACATTGCTTCTGATATAGTTTTCCAGCATGACGCCCCTTGTGGTCCTAATTCATCGGTATGTAATATTAACTTCAATTTATTTTGCGATCATTTTCAGGAGATGCACAATGAGGCCTGGATAAGAGTCTGCATTCGTATCATCCCAACAACTCAGCGGGGATGGTTCACTGCATGTAACATTTGCGTAACCATTTTTACTGTTCTACTTGTGACAGTCCTCAACCGAAGAGTAGTCCCAGGTTAAACACGCTTCAGCATATGCAAATATAATATTTTGAATTATATGTTAAACACACTTCAACAGTTATAATAAAGAATGTTTAGTTGGAGTAGATTATATGTTATTTAAAACTACTAATTCCATTCAGGTGTCGTCTGATGGTTGAGCTTAAAGATGACACTGGAATAATGGATGTTATTCTCTTTGGCCACAATGCTGAAATTGTACTCAATACAACAGCTGCAACTTTAGCAGTAATGACTGCAGATGTATTAATATGCTTCCCCAACATGTAAGATCATATAGCCGTATACTAATACATACACAACATATTTACAACAGAGTTTATTTTCCACTTGCATACTAATATAACACCAGGAATGCCAAGCTCTCATCATCAACTTCAACACCAACAGTGCATCAAAACTGTTCTATGTCCGTGTTCTCAAATGCACTCAACGAACCAATCGCAGGATAACCAGATGGGTAGTCCGCCAGGTTGAGAATGCATAACCAAAGAAGTCCAGCTGCAAGGATAGTGAATAAGATCTGAGAATGCATCTATGTGAAAATAAAGTTATATCAATATCTATGTAGTTTATTTTATTTCGTTATGTTATGTAATTTGTGATGTAATTTTGTGCTTCTAACATTTTGACATGTTAAATAAAGTGTGCTGTGTATTTCATCATAAAATTATTGTTGTGCGAACAAATATTATTTGTTGCAAATTTACAGTTACACAAGCGCAACAAATTAACTCATATCCAGCTAAATATATATTGCATACCTACATTTATTTCAGGCCACATACCTCGCTGCAAATACAGATAAATAGCTACAAATTTGTACGCACAAACGGACTACAGAAAAAACAAACAACCTGCTAAGCCATCCAAATGGTAATGTCGTAATCCGTGCCAATGTTTGCTCAGTATATTAGGAGATGTCTTTCCTTCAAAAAATATCAAATAAACACTACCACAAAGACCAGTTATGCAAATCAAAAAGCTAGACAACCACTGCCTGCAATGTCAACACCCAAGGAAAGCTCATCAGATTCATCTCCCGCTTCCCCAAGTTTGCTAAGTGCAACAACTTTCCGAGGTGAAATACCTCCTAGACCCACTCCTAACACACAAAGTAAGTGCTAATATATTAATCCCCGATAAATTAATGCAGAAAATTTCTCTAATTTATGCTCACATGGTGCAATTTTGTGGATAATTTATCGTGAACACAGGAATTGCCAGAATAAGTGTGCACGGCTTCGCATCTTCCGCAACCAGCAGTGGTGGTATCCGTGCAGTATGCCGAGACGATGAAGATAACTGGTTGCTTGGTTTGATCGGAAAACTAAATGGGACAAACAAATTGGAAAGTGAACTTTGGGTAATATACCACAACATTCACTTAGCTTTCGACAAGAACTGGAGTAACATAGAAATACAGACTTCATGCTACGAAGCAATAAAAATCTTCCATTTTGTCAGAAATTATCCTCCAGGTATGAGGAATGAAATCAATAGAGGATATATTCTACTGCGAGATATGCATATAGCATTGAATCATATTGATTACATAGAAAACAGCGTGGCCAAACAGCTTGCACGTATGGGGGCAGAGCAATCAGAGGAATACAAAATCTTATATGAAGCCCCAGAAATAATACAAGATCTAATTATGGAAGACAAATTAGAAGCCTGTAGTCGTTATGTGTCACCCAGTGATACAGATTAGCTGTATATTTGTAGCTAATTGTATCACAATTTACGTAAACGTTCATCATCCGGTCGTTTAAGATTTCAAAATTTCTTTACTTGATGGCGCTTATTTTATATCATTACAACCAAATATATAGGCAGATAGTCACAACTAGCAAAGCTTGAGACTTCCCAGCCACATGCTACACAACCTGACCAGTAAGCTTAACAGCTAAAATAAGCTTCCTCTGTAACGGTTAAATCGGTGTCACAAACCGCCGTACACAAGAAAAGCTACCAAACGATATCTCATATCTATGATAACCCTAGCAATTTACACGAACTATTCATTGGATCTTAATACGAATCATATTACTATTTCTAACATATGAGAATTTGTAACAACTATGTTACTACAGGATAATCATGATGCACACCTATGATTTAATATCGATTTCTGGATAGAATTGCACTACATGAATCCAAAACATCTACAAATCTTCACTTCTTGTTCTTACTATTCGACGTACTTATGTTCCCTTGCTGAAGATCATATATACTAATACTGCACATTTTCAGAGAAAAATAGATTTGATACAAAATCTGAACTTCCATTTCCCTTTACAGTTGATAGTTTCATAACTCCACACAATGCTTCTTCATACAAACTATATCAGAATTACTGTTACAATGAACATTTTCACTAGCTCAATCTAAATTAGGTAGTATACGTTATTCATCATTACCACGTGCCATGACTAAATGCTCTATCTTTGCCAGCGCAATACCACGCGTCAAACTCATCCAGATATGACTATTTGACATTTCAATGAACGTTGAACTGTATGCCACTATATCACTTATGGCAGAATTGACAGAAGCCACTACACAAAAGACACTATATAAACCATATATTGCTCAATCAAAACTACTACCAATATACGGAGGCATTGCAACAATTTTCAATGGAAGTGAACAGCATATCAGGTGCCACAACAAGCTTGGTAAGTTATTTGTTCAATTCAATTATCCCATTAACAATGTAATACCTATAACTCAGCTACGAAGTACTGAATTATGTAACAGCCTCTATATGGTGAGACATGATTAAAGGTATTCATAACCGCGATGCCAACAACTCAACGACCATGGTTAAATGCTTGCCGCAACTGCAAAGAAGAGTGCATCCATCAAACCTGCACTAAATGTAGCAATTCTGAGTGCAACACAATCCTATGGTCAGACACAAACCTTGCATATATTATGAGCAGCACTCCTTCTACTACACACTGCAATAATTTCTGGAACATTAACCTAGACGCATGCAAGCTAACAGAAACTCAATATTTCAATACAGTGGTCGACTATACGTCCAGCTAGAAGAAGAAACCGGAATTATGGATGCTACAATATTTGGCCTACCTGTAGAAACCGTTCTGGAGAATACTCTTGCAACTATATCAACAATGACCGAACATGTATTGTCATCTTCTAATATAGACAATACTTATGATCCAAACACACAACAAGTATTGCTTCAGTAATTTACCTATCTCATTCACAGGAACGACAAGATTTCATTTTCAATGCGAATGCAAGGAGCACGACCTCAAAATTTTATGTACGCATTCTCAGATGCACACAAAACAGGAATACGAGATTAAAAAGGTGGATAGTTCGTGAAGTTCGAAGCGCCAAGTAAACAGCCACGACTATGACAGCGCAAGACTATTACAGTACAAACCTTTAGGTTCCTATCATTTCCGCACATCTGTACTGCTGTGCTGTTTCTATCACTATGATGATGTATTTCACTTGTTCCTACGTTCTTGATGTTCCAATAATGTATTTGTATAATGTATCATTGCAGTATACTCTTTGGCAACTGTCCAACAACCAATTTAAATGTCTTAGCATCGTATATAAACTGTAACCGATAACACAGTGCCTCCCCAAAAAAACCGGTGCCGCGCGCGCAACGCGCACGAGGCATACCTAGTTATAATAAAAAGTATGATAACCATTAAGTATAGTAACACTCTTAGTACCTAAAATACACTCACTGATGATTTTAAATTACTAAGATACCATATAAATATATACTTGATAATTAGCAACATTGAGACAATATTAATTTGGTACATTCCACTATTGTGTTATTGATGATCAAGTGTGTGACTCTTCAGCTAAATTTGGTACTGATAAATGAAGGAAAACGGAAGCATTTATCATTTGTATTTTTCTAAATCCTTTGAGCTTCTCAATTATGTATGCATTTTTTTTGTCACCAGTTGCAACTCGGTAATAATAAGATGCGCCACCACTCTCCTTTATAAGATTTTGTTTCCTTCCATGTTTTATTGGGAACTCCGAGTTAAAACAGGACCACCATCTTAAGGTTAGTATATATTCATTTATCGCAAATTCGTTCTTGTATCAAACCATGTTTTCGTTCCGGGTCCTCTCTAGCCACAATTTCGTCCAGCCCGTCCAACTGTTAAATCTCATCCTTTTATTTTATAAAAAAACCAGATGATGGCAGTAATTTTGACAACTAGTCTACTCACATCTAATAACTATCTCCCATCTTCAACCTTGGCGTTCTACAAGAAATTCAAAATGTATTCATCTTTCCAGCAATCGAAACTGATAACGCAACAGTGTATGCATCTTACTGCAAAATCACCGATTGTCATACAAGGTGTTAATGAAGATCGAATACATCGCAGTTCATATGTTTGCGGTTCAATGCATTCGGGAAATCATTTTTAGTAAACTAATTCTATTGACAAACTAAATGAGTGTTTACAGAAAGCGATGATGGGGATGAGGGTTGGTGGCCTTCTCTGGAATTGTATCGTCTTCAAGCAAGGTTGTAGAATTGAAGAAGGATGGGAGGGAAAAGTTTTTAGTGCAAAGTGGAGTAAAATTAAACTTTTAATCTGAGTCGTTCGTACAAAATGGACGGCTCGATCTTATAGCTGGACGGGCTGGATGAAATTGTAGCTGGAGAGGATCCGTTCCCGTTGGTTCCATGTTTTTCCTTTTCTAAATTTGGTATTGATAATGATTCGTTCTCTTGTTTGATTAAAAATTAATAAAAGGTAACATATTTAATGGTTCTTTGATTATGGTGGTCTGTTTTTTTTTTCCTTTTTGAGGAACAAGTGATTTTATAAGACGCCAAGCAGCTCTAAATCCGATAAAATTACTTAGTTAGCCCATGAGGGCATTTGAGTACAAAGACTATATTAAGGAGCAAGTAGTGATATCTTGACAAAGAGGTGAGCCAATCCATTTCCTTATCTGCCCACATGATTAACAGTCAAAGTTTGAAAACTCGAGAGCAGCTCCAATATTTTTGACAAGACTTCGGCGACCTCACTTCCAATTTCTGTGTCGCAATGGCAGTCGTCCCTTTATTTAGTAAATCGATAGCCACAAGACAGTATGATTAACAATTATCCGACTTCGCCATTTGGATTCCTCGGAAAATAGCTCTTAACTCTAGCAAAACACTTGACGAGCTGATAATCGTTCGCTCAAATCTGCCTGCAAAAAAGCTTCCTTCGGAGTCACGTAATACACAGGCAGTTCATGCAATATTCCGGGCCTCATTCGTAGCAGTGTCACAGTTTACCTTCACCCATGACTCGGGTGGTTTTGACCATTTAACAGAGCACTGGAGGGGAGCGGGGTCTTCAAGACAAGCAATAGTATGAAATTCGGTCATGAACCAAGCTAATTGGTCTCGGACTCTTCCAACAGCTTCATCGAGGTTGAAAGGTTCTTGTCTAAAGCGGCATGCATTACGTCTAAAGCGGCATGCATTCCGGAGCGTGTGCACACCGAGTTTGATGGAAATCTACTCTCAGTAGCTTCACCCAATAGTCCGAAACAACCGGACACTCCAATAACAGGTGGTCTTCGATTTCATTTTCCGAGCAGCAGAATATACACTCAATAGGCAATTTGAAACCTCTACTTCTAAGCTTCATCAACCACCGAGAGCTGCTCTGTTCCAAATCTGCCATACATGAAAGATAACCTGTTTTGGTAGCTTAAGTTTCAACAAGTTAGTAATTCGGGATCTATTTAAACTCGTTGAAGGACCCTCGTGTTCCAAAGTGTTCTCATACTGAAATTTGTGGCATGACGACACCGTGTAAACTCCCGTTTCGGAGCGAGGCCAATATTTCTTATGAGGGGTTGTTGCTGCGGGGATGGGAATACGATTTACTATCTCCAAATATAGTCCCACAGATAAAGTTTCAGGCGGTTCGCATCCCACTTTCCATTAACTGAAATGCCATTTCTGGGTGGATCCCAGTCGGAAAGGTTTCCACTCATTAAAACGGGATAAGATGGTGTTTTTCATAAAAAGGTTTCAATTTTAGGAAATCTTGAAGTACCAGGTGGGACATCCAAATATGGAAGTCCTGAAGAACCTGGTGAGACGGAGGGAGTACAAATTATGACACAAAGAATCAACTATTTTTCAATCGATCAAAAATCAATTTTGTTTTTTTGAAAATTTACATTCTACAGCCAAGTTCGAACTCGAGACCTTATGCATGAGCTTCAAACGCTCTACCAGCTAGCACCCGTTTGCATTAAAAATCAACTTAGATAGATTTTGAAATAAATTTTACATTTTGAAATTACACCATCAAACTCAACAAAAAAGTTACTATATGTGGTGTACTATCTGTAGCGGGAAAAAGGAAAATGACAAAAGTATAATATTGAATAGATTTTCAGAAATTATAAGATTAAAATTGATTGTAGGAGAATTAATTAAACATAAAATTTATGAAGTAACCATCTATAAAGTTTTTCAATTGCTATTGGAGACTTCAAAATAAAATAATGCTATTCGAGAAGCAAGCATGTGAAGTTGTTGTTTACCAAACATTTAAACTTGGTTGTCTGATAATATATTTTGCACAACAAAAGCATAATAAGAGGCGAGCTCGGATTTCCATTAAGCAAGTGAGGGTTTGCTTGGGGCACCACATTTGAAGGGGCACTAATTTTTCAAAAATATATGAGTATTTTTGTAATTTTGTATTAATATTTTATGTTTTTTTTAATACAAAAATTTTCAATTTTGTATTAAGCAACGGATCGTGAGAGTCATTTTATCTCATTTCATTAAAAGACATAGATTGTGAGAGAGGAGGATAATTGTCGTTGTTCTTATCTCTATCTCTTTCTCACTTCGAAATTTCCTCCTCAAATCTCACACGGACAATTCTATCTTTCAATCAACGTCTTTCAGCAATAATTTCAGTCAAACGTTTTAATGGCGTTGGTTTAAATATCCCTTCCGATAGCTCACGAAGTCACGAACTCACAAATTACAATCCACTTCTTCAAATCGGTGGTACCGGATGTAATGAAAATCTAATTTGATTGTTCTCCGTTGGAGTTTGATTTTGAATATTTGAAATGAGGATGGAATATTTCAGGTTGTTCACGGTGTACGACGAAGAATTGGTGTTGATGTTGCGCTTCAAAAGATTAGATGTATGAGTGGAGGTTCCATCCATAGTAGATAGTTTTTCAAAACTGTATAATTTTTGATTGAGTGTTTTAGTATGTTTATATCGTGTGCATTTTTTAAATGTAACGAAAGTACATTTTTTATATCTATATTAAATGAATCCGGGAACTTTGTTCTTGAAGGCATGTTGCTTTCTTACATAGGGCAACTACATAACTAGAGCCGGTCGACACAAAAAAAAAATATTGAACACACATGAATAAATAGAGTCTTCTGCATGATAAACTGCACACAGAGATAGATCGGTGAGACCTGCAGCACACGCGGTGGATTCTACTAATTAAGATTAAGTGAAAGATAATTCTTAATTTATATTTTAAATAATAATTTTCTTGATAAAATGGGTATTTTATAAATTAAATTGTGGGTCCCATTATATTATTTATGTCATCATCAAACACATATATTGCACCGTTGACTCTTCATTCAACCGCTTGTGTATTTCATTCATTGAAGAACATAAGTGAGTGAGTCAACGGGCACATTGGTTGTTTCATCTTCCAAAGTATTCTATTGAAAATTCCTCGAACCCTATGATAACATATTCACATTCCTTTAGGATAATACTTGTACCTGAGAATTCGTTCCTCTATTGTTGTTGTAGTTCTAAGTTATTAACTAAATCTAAAGCATCAACATTGATATCTGATAACTCTCATTTATGAGTTATATGTGAGCTTATAGTATAATTTGATAAGTTGAGTTTCCATAAGATTGAGCACGTTTTAGCCGACAAAGCCTCCGTAGTATGAAAAAGATAAGTTTGAGCTTAATTGAGAAATCCGGGCGTTTTCGTGCATAAATTGATATTAAATGACATATATAATCGCTTGGTATAGTTTTTCATGTTGTTTTTACAGGAATGGATGCTTAGCAGTTGATTTGAGGCATGAAACGAACTTCGGAAGCAACGGGAGCTAAAACAGAGTAAAGAGACGCAAAGTTGGAGAAGCTAGAATGACCAGTCTACACTATTTTGATCATATCTTGAGTTATAAAATAAATTTTGGAGTGAGACCGGTGGAAAATGAAAGTAGACTTCAAGAGCTTTCCAACGATAGGTCACGGAGCTAAATCGGAGATCGGACGAAGAAGTTACGACGTTTTGAAGTTGGAGCTGTCGCTGATGTGCGTTCAGACGCACAGGTTCTGCGTTCAGACGCACATGTGCGTTCAAACGCACATTGTGCGTTCAAACGCAGCCCCGAAGTCAAAAATAACTTATGTCCGCATGCATGATTGATGGCCAAACGCAAAAACTGAGTCCCGGAGGCCGAAAAAGGGCGAAAATTGGCTAAGTATGTGCGTTCAGACGCACATTGTGCGTTCAAACGCACAACACAGTGCAGCAACAGACAGGGAAAACTGGCCAGAAAATGACTAAGTATGTGCGTCCAAACGCACATCCTGCGTTCAGACGCAGGAAACTTCAAATTTCAGAAGGGTCAGAATCAGGCAGAAATCAACCAGAAGACCAAGTATGTGCGTTCAAACGCACATTGTGCGTTCAAACGCACACCCAAAAAGTCAACGGAAGTCAAAGTCAAAAAGTCAACTCTCAGAATGTGCGTTCAAACGCAGCCGTTGTGCGTTCAAACGCAGGTCAAGATTTCCAGAATTTTCTGAAGACGGTGGAAAAAGTCAAACTTCGTCAGAAAAGTCAAAGGCGGCCAGAATTGAGGACAGAACAGGAATTTCAGCACAGGACTATGGAAACTTCAGCAGTATATAAAGCAGCTCTGCCCAGCAGTTTCAAGATACACAGAACACAGGATAGACAGACACAGAGACATAATCAGAGTCAGACACAGTATAGCAGAGACAGGGAGCACCGGAGCAGTCCAGGAAATTGCCAGATTTCCGTCACCTGTTTGATTCTCTTCTCTTCTTTATGTTAGTTTTTAGTAACTAGACAATTTACCTAGGTTCTCGGTGAACCTAGGGTTTATGATTTCAGTACTTCAGATTTTGATTTCAGATTCATGACTGGTAGAAGTTTTGTTTATTATTCTGTCTTTGGTTTTTACAATTTATGCATGAGCGGAGTCGTGAACCTGGATTGCTACAGACAGGATCTGGTGCGCGAGAGTGGCCAGTGAGAGTTAGGAAGAGAAGACAGGATTTGGTTTCCTGCCTTGATAGACCGAGAGGTGAAGAGAATCAGGGGACTAGCCCAGAAGCATTAGACCAACTGTTAGACGTTTAGGGGGAGACCGAGAGGAGAACCTGTAACCCTAGCAGACTTAGAACAAACCTGCAGATCTAGGTGGACCGAGAGGACCCGAAAATCTGTAGGGGAGTGACAGGTGCATGAGACCGAGAGGAGATTGCAACATTGGTATGCTGGCATAAACAAAACTGCTGTGTGTTTCTGAATCGGAAAACTGAAACGCTGAATAGTAACCCTAGGGGATCCTGGAAATCTAGGCACCCGAAACCCTAGTTTTTACAGTCAGACTTTATTATCAGAAAATTACCAAAAATACTGTTTATTCTGTTTTTACTCCTTTTACTTTTTACGTCTTCACTCTTTAAACTCAGTTTCTGATTACACAGTAACACTGTCCTCGTGGGATCGATAACTCGGGGTTGAAATACCAGCCCTATATTACTTGAACCGTGCACTTGCGATAACACGTAAGAAATCGTGTCAATATCAAATATTGTAATCTTCGTCTCCTATGTTAGTTTGAGGCACTTGTATAGTGTTGGTGCTTCAGCTTCCCTAGGCGAGAAGCTCTAATTTAATTTGTGTGGCAAGACATGAAATGCAAAGCTCAAAAAATCTATGATTACTGCTCTTGCACCAGTTTTTCTCTATGCCGGCATGCCCAGCTCCATCTGAGTTTAGCTTCCAAAGTTCGGTGGTATCCAATTGTTGTTCTTGGTTAGGGTTGCACTTATCGTTTATTCCTTTATATTGTGTTCACTAAGCTAATCTCTCTCTCTATCCAAGAGTCCTTAAAGGTGATGCATGATATATCATTCTCAAGCTAAGCTAAGTGTTAGCAATTGGTGCGCCCATGTGGGGTGCCCAATGCAATTATCATAACCTTATGGGGTTAGTTGCACTAATGCACAAACTAGAGGGGTTAGTAGCTAAGGCTCAAACCCTAGGGGTTTATGTGCAAACCTAGGAGAAATTTTGCCTATATAAAGAGGTAGCCTCCTACACATTATGGAGTGCTATAGTGCCAAAAGGCTAATGGCTATTCCAGAAAATAAAGTTACTCTGTCTAGATTCATACTAGTTGTAGAGAACCCTAGTCTCTCTCCAACTTCATCCAAGGAGGTGGAACGTGGTGTGGAAATCAGTGTTCGTCCTCGAGATTCACACTCGATTGGTGGGAGCAAGATCAAGGAGGAGGCGCGTGAAAGCAAACAACAAACGATCATCCGCTGCATTAAGGAGCTTAGGAAGACAAGGTAAACGCATGAATCTTCCGCTATAATTCATGTTGTAGATCTGTATGTGATAGATCCTTCCTGCCCTTCATTGGTATCAGAGCCATTAGTTTGTTTTTCGTGCCTCGATATGCGTTCCCGAAACTGTATTAAAAATCGAGTTTCTGAAATTTCATAACCAGTAGACGAAACCTATATGGTTAGGTAGGGTTTTTCACGAGGATTCCAGAAATATAAATTTTATATTTTTTGGATTTACGATGAATTAGTTATGAATTTTCAAAGTTTCGGAACTGTATTAATCTGGACTGCTAGATCCAATCAGTAGAACACGTTTTTCAAAAACTTGTTAAAATTGGATTTTGACCACATAATCGGGATCAGGACGAAAAGACGATCCCGGAAAAATTATTTTCGTCAGGAATGGAGCACGGGAAGGCGGCGCGTGGGCTTCACGCGCCACCGACGCCGCCTCCACGCGCGGCCACGCGCCGCACGTGCCAAAGGGCTGGCGGGGGCTACTGACGTGGCCCTAGGGATAACGTGGCAGTGCCACCTCAGCAAGTGGCTGACGTGGCGATGACATGGCAGCCACATGTCGGCTGACGTGGCAGTGACGTGGCAGCTTACGTCAGCATAGGTGCTGACGTGGCATGCCACGTGGCATGCTGACGTGGCACATGGGCCGACGTCGGCGCGTGGCGTAGGCGGACGCGCCCACGCGCGGCGGCGCCTGAGGGCGTGTGCGGCCTCCTCCCGCCGTCATTTTTCGTCCGGTTTTTTCCTAGGGACTCCAAATTAAATTTCCTATTTTGTGGATATTTTTTCATAATTTTTGGAGCGACGGAAAATTTTAGTAATTTCCAGATTAATTAATTAGTGTTTAGCACACTTCCCGAGGCAGTTTGACGACCTTAAGCACACTGTTTTGAGCCCAAATTTTTTCTGGAGACTTAGGTCATTTTTCCCTACGTTTTGCCATAGGTGGTGAGACCCTAAGTGGTAGGGAGAAATTTTCGATCTTTTTAGTTGATTAGATTATTGCTTATTAATTTCCAGTAATTATTGTTAAATTCCGGAAATTTCCAGAAAATTCCAGTATGTTTATTATATTGTTATACATGCTGTTGTGGGTTGAATGGATGTGTTTGGTGCATGGATGTGGCATAGATGTTTTATATTTTGGTTTTGGTTTTGTTTTTTTTTTTGAATGTATAATCAAAATACGGCATGCGTGTCGTGCCTCTCTATACTCTAGTGTCTTCTCTTCTCATCCACTCGCCTCTATGAGGTTACTTCTTATTAGAAATAAGATAGTTAGTAGAGATTTAAGATTGAAGCTTCAAGAGAGGTGGCCAAACCAAAAGCTATGGCGCAAGGTGCATGGAGCAAATAGACGGTCTAAAGGAGCCTCAAGCTTGGAGTCCTCAAGTAGGCGAGACGGCATGAGATGGAGTTCAAGACTTGCTCGAGAAGTACTCTCAATAGTGGGAGTGCACCTTAGGGGCCACATCCATTGCATATTTATTTATGCTTATGCTTGTTTTATGTTATAACTGCGTGTGATTGGATATATATGTGTAACCTCGCATGCTAGAGAACTAAAAAAAAGAGCTCACATGAGGACATGATTAAAATTGATAGGGAATCACAAGTGATGAGATTTGATTCCTAGGATATACGCTAGGTTTTGGTGGAGTCCTTGTGAGGAACTATTAAGTTTTAATCGATGTCTCATGTTATTTTGGAGCTAAGTAAATGCTAGTGATTAACTTCCACAATGTCTCTATCAATCGTGTCTAAATCTAAACTGTAAAGGCTAAATGGTGACAACAAACGATATGATAAGTCGTCGTACTATGTAACCATCCGTTGGACATAGGTTGTCAACCACCTACAAACATGGTCGAACCTGTGATGAATAAGTTGTCACAGCAGCACATAGACATTATCTTTAGGCTCACCAATAGTGGGAGGCAACAGTCAAGATAATGTCATAGAGCATGCTATGAAAAGGTGGGGAAATGACCTCATCAGCATGTTCGAGACCACTTTTAAAATTGTAGGAAGCCAAAGAAGAATCTTGGATCCATCTTAGCCATTTGAGTACATAAATTGTGAGCATTGGCTCATAATAATCCTGCCTTAACTATGAGTTATGGCTCATATCATAATATTGAGCACTCGACTTTAACGTCTGAGATTGATGCCATATATGACAAAAAGAGTTAAGGACTGTCAGGTACAAGCTATCCGATTTGCAATTTGATGCAATCTCTGCCACGTTTCATGGAACGTCATATGACACACTTTGCACGTGTCAGGATGTTTGGATAAGACCAAAACATGTCAGGATGTTTGGATTAGACCAAACATCACACTGTTCTAGGATCTAAGCAAAAGGGTTTGCTAAGAATACTAGTCCAGCATACTTCGGATGTCTAAGCAATATATGATTGCTAAAGGCTGTTGGAGAAGTATGATCATACTTAGTGAAGTATGATAGGCAGATATAGTCCCTAGCCCGGTATTAGGACCAAGGCAACAGGTGGGGCAAGGATAAAGGAATTTAGGGGCAATATTGGTATAAGACCAAACAACCCCAAGACTGGCAAACGCAAAAGGAAGCTAAGGAGTCTTCCTAAGACTAAGAGAAAAGGCCAGACCTGGCACTAATTTCTCGTCTAAGGATCCAAAGGATTATCTTTGAGGGAGTAGCCACCAAAATTTGTTTTGGTCACAGTTTTAACTTTGGATATGGTTATATCATGGTGTTTGCGTTCTTAAAATTCTAGCATGAGTAACGCCTCCGAATTCTTGGATGTCAACTTATGAGTATGGCTTAAGATTCTGATATGTGGCGCGCTAGATTAAGACACACGTTGACAGGAGAGGATGTTCAGGCTAGCTAGGGCAGGCCTGCTTGGATTATGCCCAAGGTACCCTTACCTGTGTGTGATTCTTGCCGGACATGAAAGGCAAAACGCAAAATCATCCAGTAGAGCATTAAGGACTACTGATTCTTTGTATATTATTCATTCTGTTGTTGTGTTCCATTATTTTTTAGAGCTAAGACATGGTGCTTACTGTTCCATCACATTCGTAGATGATTGTCCAGGTCTCAACTATGTGTGCTTGGGCCACATAATTCTGAGGCACAAGGGTGCTTCAGACAGGTCTCTACAAAAGGTAGAAAACCGTCTGGATAAAAGGATATGTCCTTGGCCAGAATGAGACTGGAAGTATCTATCTTAGCAAGAGCTATGTGATAGACAGAAATAGTAGGGAAGTTGGCTATTCCCACGCTCCAGCAAAAGGCTGTAGAGGATAAGAGGAATAGGTTACTGTAAGAGATGGTCTGATGTATGATAGAGCATGCAAAGTACAAGTTCCCTATTCGGAGGAGACACTTTGCTAAACGACTATCAACATACGCAACCATAAGTCCACCAAGTCTGTAGCCACTACACCCTACGAGATGTGGACCCAAAGGCAACCTGAATGAGGTCACCTTAGGCCATGGGGATCGGCAACTTATGTACTAACTAAATTTCTAGCCAGGAAGAGGTTCGTTGAGAAATAAGTCTCTACGAAACAAAGGTTTCACTGGATGACACCCCATCCCTGAATGATCAACAGGAAATAGTTCCTACGGATCTTCAGGACAGTGGGAGTAACTTGCCTAGTGAACAAGCCCATCATAGATTATGACTATGAGGAGGAACCCTCTTTGCGTAGGAACGTTCTTTGGAGCGTACCCCGTCGATGAATTGACATCGAAAGGAAGACCATAAGGGTCATCACGCAAGACAATGATGAACCTAGGATGTTTGTGCCAGGATCTTTCATCACCTGGCAAGAAGGAATTGGAAGTTAGACCCTAGATGGAAGAAACGTATCTTCATGGAGTAACGTATCTTCACATGCTATTTGGAGCATCCTAGGGGTTGCGTATTTGAAACGCAATAGCCGATAAGTAGTGTAACATAAATGGATTCACGAGATATATGATTTCTCATAGGAGATGTCCATAATTAAGGGATATGTTCGTAGAGATGATGATCTCCACGGGCATGGAGGAACCCCTGGAAGATACCCTGTTCCTTAGTTAATTATGAGGAATTAGTTCCTCAAGGATCATTCGGACAGTGGGAGTGACTTTCCAAGCAGG
Organism: Linanthus parryae; assembly: GCA_023055425.1. Classification (NCBI taxonomy): domain Eukaryota; kingdom Viridiplantae; phylum Streptophyta; class Magnoliopsida; order Ericales; family Polemoniaceae; genus Linanthus; species Linanthus parryae. The sequence goes on from JALGPY010000002.1 coordinate 73,007,901, forward strand.
GTGCTCCATCCATAAGGGATGAAATCAAATGATGATCCTCCTATGCAAAGGAATTGCTCATAGGAGCATACCCCATCGACTGTTTGAGATCGAAGGGATGATATTGCATTTACGATAGGATAGAATCCTAGGCCTTATCGTTCCCTAATTATGAAGAATGAATAGTAAGCTTTACAGGATAAATTAGAGTCTATAAAGGGCCAACCGAGTTTAAAGCTAGGTTGACTTTCTGACTGGATGGAAGACTATTGGAGATTAATGGATTTCCAAGGTCAATCAAAGACCTAGACGGAAGCGTGGTAAGGCATATGACTTGCGTAGAAGCGAATAAGTCTACACTCATTCTGAGGATAGACATCGACGAGTTTGAGTCGATCCGACAAATTTGCGTTGGTTCAACGAGGTATCCTTCCCAAGGCTTTGGGTGATAAGGATTACGTTGATTCGCTTGGTAGCATCAATAGTTGTGGATCCATTCTCGATAAACGTGATGACTGAATTTCTCAATGGAGAAATCCTAGAGGTGACTAAGGTCAAATGCACAGAATGTGTGCAAGCTAACTAAGTCCATATGGGATCTTAGCTAGTCCTCTGGACAGTGGTATTTCATAAGGGATCGTTTACTATATGTTTACGATAACAAATGGAAACCGCTGTGTATCACTCTTACTAGTAGAGAGTTAAAGATCACGTCACTTAATATCGATGACACACTATTGGCTAGTGGAGCTTAGGGATTGTTCGAGTCCCCTAAGGAGTAATTGTACTCCTGTAGCTCAGCGCAAGACTTTACGAGCCTAGACATGTGCCCTAAAAGACACCATAAAAGAATGACCAAGTGACCAGAGTGCCTGATGCAGTATAAGTCATATATGCACTATGGTGTATACTCAGACCTAGCGAACGCTATGCAATCGGAAGAATTGGATTTCAGGATATTCCAAATTAGGACACAAGATTGCTGTAACCAGGATACTCTATATGACGGATCACGTGCTATGACTATCGAAGATGATGCTTCGACTAGTTAGCCATATATGCTAACTAGGGTGGGGACCTAGATGCACATGGATCCAGCTCAGGCTATCGTCCATGCTCGATGATAGACTCGCATGGAATAAATGCAATATAAGTGTTGCATGATCGTATTGGACCGCTCCATTGAGCATGGAAGCGAAGCCGATTGCCTGTTCTGCCATAGGGCAGAAATGTGTTTGACCGAAAAGGGTTTCTTGTAAGCTTATGAGCTATCAACAAACCTATTACCATGAGTAGTGTTAGCGTACGGCTATAACACTGCGGTAAAGACAAACACATAGTCGAGGGTACTATTTCACAAAAGGTGAAATAACTACCTAGAGAGTAATCCTGAAGTGGATCGACTATGGGCTAGGATGTTGGCTCATCCCATTCCTAAACCACATGAGAATCGTCCTATGTGAATTTCTTTAGAAAATTGGGACTTGGTAGTCGATGACTGGCAATAAGATTGATGAGCACACGAGACGTTGATTGACTGGATTTTAATTGGATTTGTTTTTAAGCAGCATGTTATTTTGATACATGTATGATATGTTACATTTCCGGTACTAGCATAGAGCATGTCACGCAGACACTAGGTCGGCTCACTCACACGAGCGACCGCCTTCGCAATATCCTGGATATGTCTGGGTGTGGCGGAAGATGAGACAGAATCCCGATAAGCGCTGAAAGCCTGCGATATGATAAGAGATGCCTTCTTCATATGAGCATATGGCCTATGATAAGAGCTTGATGTCTATCAGTAGAGCTAGGAGCCTGTCAGACGGATTCAACTGTCGCATTGTAAATAAGTTCCAAGGTGAGACTGGTTATGGCCAATTGAACATGGTTATTACCCTGAACCATGAACACTCTGTGTAGAGAAAGCCAGATGCGAGAGCTGATAATTGTTCACAATAGTGTGACATGACAGTACTCGTGCTGGTGGCCATAAGGGCTACCGGATTGTCATCTGCATAGTGGTCCTTTGCAAGGATAAGACATGCGCTCTGATCAGAGTATAAACACTATGGCTCATATTCCCCCTTGAATAACGCGCGCTTATGAGTGACCATGAGGTGATGAGTAGAATTAGTCCCTGGGATTCCTCATCGTGTGAGCCTCGTCGATCATATAAAGATGATTGACACTGTATACCCTTTGTACTTACATCTGTGTCATGAGGAGACGGGTCGGTGGTGCTACTTTGGCGTGACACCTTACGGCTATGGATGATTCGGCCTTCCGGACACTGCTGGGAAAGCAGCTGAGCCGAATCTGAGTGACACATGTATGTAAGGAAAGATTCTCGTTGCATCGCTCTTTATTATCTTCATTGGGCCCACCTACAAGATCTTATGGGATCATGTAGGATATGAAAATATAAAGGAGATGTGGACTCATTGGAGCATGGCCTTCGGGACAAGGCAGGTGCTCATGATCCACGAGATGACAATCGGAGGAATCTGGGGAATACGAGAGTTACGGAGAGCATTATCATTGTTATATGTTTTAAGGGTGCCTTCCTGCGCTGGCTATACGAGTTTGGTATGTGGATCTCCCGAGAGGGTGCCTTCCCATGCTGGCTATACGAGTTTGGTGTACGGATCTCCCGAAATGCAGGTACTCTCACCGGTCACATGCCACGGCCACACAATACTCTTTTGTAGATGATAGAAAGTTGGAGATCGATAGAGACTGGATAGATTGTGCAACCCCACTGTGCGAGTGGGAGATGTTAGCAATTGGTGCGCCCATGTGGGGTGCCCCATGCAATTATCATAAACTTATGGGGTTAGTTGCACTAATGCACAAACTAGAGGGGTTAGTAGCTAAGGCTCAAACCCTAGGGGTTTATGTGCAAACCTAGGAGAAGTTTTGCCTATATAAAGAGGTAGCCTCCTACACATTATGGAGTGCTATAGTGCCAAAAGGCTAATGGCTATTCCAGAAAATAAAGTTACTCTGTCTAGATTCATACTAGTTGTAGAGAACCCTAGTCTCTCTCCAACTTCATCCAAGGAGGTGGAACGTGGTGTGGAAATCAGTGTTCGTCCTCGAGATTCACACTCGATTGGTGGGAGCAATATCAAGGAGGAGGCGCGTGAAAGCAAACAACAAACGATCATCCGCTGCATTAAGGAGCTTAGGAAGACAATGTAAACGCATGAATCTTCCGCTATAATTCATGTTGTAGATCTGTATGTGATAAATCCTTCCTGCCCTTCACTAAGATATTTCTATCAACGAATCCAACAAGGGGTGCCAGATAAATTTTGTGTTTAAGCAAGTAAACACATAAATTTAGCGATAAACATCATTTGCTATTTAAAAGTATGATGCAAATATGTAATATATTTATTTAGAAAACTGCTCATATGATTCTTCTCGAGGAATCTAAATTTAATCGGCTTTTAGATGATTGGATGTTCCACATCTTTGATGGGCTTTGAGCGGCACGATTGCTATGCTTATTTGACTTGACTTTAGAATATTTTCCGCGAATCACCATAATTTTGGTGTCATTCGAAGATTTTTATTTTATTTTGTGTGGATGGTTTGGCTTCTAGATTTCTCCGCATTGGAAGATTCGCCTCTCGTTGTAGCTCACTCGTCGGGGCTTCACCATTTTTGAGAATTTTTGATGAACTTAATTGCAAAATAAGAATGGTGTTGCCTACTGTTATGCGTTCAGAATACTAATTTCTGTCATATATTAAAATTGTAAGATTTTTGCGAAGGAGAAGACCATTGGATGATTATAATAACCGTTACTTCTAGCCACATGCAAGACATCTGAACCATAGTGTATATTTACTGTTGAAATGGGTTAAATTGTTTCAACACATCTCTTACGTTGACATTCAATGTATAAATCGATCTCTGTGCATATATTGACGTTTGAAGATTACATGAGATATTTGAGAGTCACTTGCCACGCTGCCCACCAGAAGTTGAAGCATTAAATAAGTGAGGACGTACTTGTATGGATCTAAACAAAAGACATCCAAATAAGTTTCACAGAATTACGTATTTGCACTTTATTTATTTAGACCATACATTAACGTCATGAAAAAATGAAATTTCATCTCAGAGAGCATTATTTTTTTGATATATCTATATTCGATAGAAAAAACTTGAGGTTGCAATGTTTTAAAAGACTGATAGTTGCAGGTGTTAGAAGGATGATAAGTGCAATCCGCATACGACTGGCTTAAATTCGAACACATATTTGATAAATGGAAGATTATTACTGATACTATTATGATGTACTAGAAACATTTATTCGCGACATCTGACATAATTTCGTATGACGGTTTAAATGTTCTCTCAATAATTATGAAAAAAATGTCATGTGCAACACATATGTTGTTTAACTATCTATATACTAAGGAAAGACCATCTTTTACTGTTCATTAGAAATATGTGTTTCATTTAAGACCGTTAGATTTGGATGAGATCAATGGCTCAGATCAAAAATGTCTTTTATTATTTCTCTTTCTCTCATCTGATGCTCCCTCTCAGCCGGCCACCCCACCCCACCATTGTTTAACACATGTTTGGGAGAATCTAATTACTTCCTCTATTTGTCATCAATTTAACTCTTTTTTTGGTAATTGGGTCATTTTGATCCGGTGATTTAGACCGTAAAATTATGTAATTTTTATAATTATTTTATTGTGTTGTATCGTTTTGTTAATTAAATCAACGGATTAAAGTGAAAGTGGTAAATAGCGAGCGTTTCTCCGTAAGTAGTCCCAACGGGCCGGGTCATCCGCTAATGGTATCTAATGTAAGAATGCCATCTCACTCAACCTCTTGGTTTGTCATTACGCTAGGGCCTTTTGTGTACTTTAAAACTTTACTATGCAATTTTGAATAATAGCAGGACTCATCACTAAAATAGAAAAACTTCATCATTTCCATCTTGGGGGTTTAATCCAAAGCCCTAGCTCGCTCTCTGTTTCAAGACCTTCCCTTTCAGTCTCTCCAGCAAGCAGAGCTAGCTCACAGGGAAGAAGAATTCAATTCAGCCGGAGACAAATCTCAGCTCACCGAATTGCTTGCTAAATCGTAATCGATTACATTTACACGATTTTTACTCCAATGGCCGCTTCTAACCACATCAAAAACATGTACGACATTGCTCTGAAGCCAAGGCTACTCCATACGATTATTAGAGAGGACCTCCCTGACGAGAAACGCCCACTCAAAAGCCCTAGTGTGCTGTCTCGCGTCGTCTCCGAAGTGCAGAGTCAAGGGCTGTTATCGGAGTCTCTGGACGGAGAGTCGTCGGATAAAAAAGTAGCTGAGAAGTGGAAGTCTGAGGTTGATTCATGGGTCAATCGCGTTTTGTTGCTTGCCTCTAGTAATATGGTGGGTCTTTATTATATATTCAGTTCATGAAAAATTTTGTTTATTTATTTATTTAATGTTATTGTGTAGTGCAAAATTTGGATTGTTGATTGACTGGTGGTTTGTTTAATTGAATGTGGATTTTCTAGCCAGATAAATGCTGGGCTGGGATATGTTTGTTAGGAGTTACCGTTCATGAATGCAGCGACGAACGATTCCTGGCATCATACAATACATGGCTACAGAAGCTCCAATCACATATCCAGGTATTTAAGCAAAGGCATCTTGTTTTGAAATGAAGACCTGGCTAGCACTGTTGAATTTTGTTTATTCTTCGAGATGATGATGGAATGGAGAGTGTACGTGTTGTGCTTGTCGGTGTAACAATTACCCGATGTCAACAAAGTTTCTTTTCCCAGGCTTGACAATTTAAAGGAACTAGCTAATGAACCCATGCATAAAGGCTCTAGTTAAAAGAACTACATTAGGTTATTTGTTAGTTTTCCCCCGATACTATAATATTCTTTTACTACGTATATCACAAGATAGCAAAATGTTCTCTCCAAAAACATTAGGCAAACTATACAATACATGAAAAATTGAGAAGACACTATAAAGGTGTAGGTAGAAAAGGATGCTGCTAGAAAAATATGTGGGGAAATGGAGAAACAAAAAAAGATAAGAGAGAACTCAGAGCAGCCAGGTGAATTTAAGAGACGAGAGATTGAGTGGGGTGCAATCCACAAGTTGAGTCTATATGGTGAAAGCTGGTCGTACTGCATGGTTTTATAATAGGGGTGAAAGGTGATATAAGGGTGTAAATTAAAATATTCAACTAACTACCAATGATACATCCTATTATTTACAAGAATAAGGTAGGATATGTTATGTTTTATTAGGCTTTGTAATATTGATGTTTCCGACCTTGAAGGTCAGGCTCCCGAAGGAATCAGTGCATGTGGCTATAATTATGTGCTTTAGCTTAAAAGAAAAATCTAATCTTATCTTAGATAGTATGTTCGGAGAGCATGCCAATGTGGCTTTTGCAATAACAGCCTGGAGTATTAACTAGGAAGAAGATTAGTCTGTACATTAGTATTGGTTCTGGCAAGCCGCTAGATTCTAGGGTTGTGTTGTATATTTCAAATTTGGAGCATGAGTATTGCTATCTATTGGCATTTCTTTCTATATATGTATGTGTATATGTATATGGAGAACCATATGTCCCTGATGCAAAGATATACAGTTGGTCAAGCTATGTAATGAAGTATTAAGAAACAACAAAATTTAAAGGGGTTTCAAAGCTTAGCTATTTATTGAACACAATTGTGTATAGTCAAGAAACTGAACATGATAGAAATATAATGCCATAAAGTTTTGAATAGTTTTCTTGAGATTTACCAGTAATGGGAGTTTATTGTAGGCTTTGGAGTTGGACTAACCATTTATTTATTTGCTGAGCAGTATCATTTGCGTAAGAGTTCTAGGTTCTGAGGGAACTGCTACCGTGATTCCAAATTGCTGTCATATTCCTACTTGATAGTATTTTCTAGAGTCTTTTAAAGCATTGTTATGCTTCTAATCTTGGGAGCTTGAGTTTATGAGAAAGTTGGTAGTTTAGCTTTGAATTTTGGTGTTGCATTCCTGACTTTAGGCGTGACGTTAAGGGAATTCGGGCCCTGTCACTCAATGCCTTAGACAAATGTATAACTTCAAGGCCTTATTTTCTGTCATAGTTCTCTATGGTCTGTTACCTGGTTCAGTATCAGACAATATGGTTGATATTTGCACACTAATTTCCGTATCAAGGATCACAAGGAGGATGTGGGTCCTCAAATCACTTACAAACTTGGAGATTGTGATTAATAAAAACAAGGCTATGAATAGTTTTATTTCACATTCTGGTGTTGTTGTCTATGGCTTCGGTCCCTGATCCCTGCTGTATTGCAACTGCACAATTTCGCTGTCTCATACATTTTAGAAGTCATGCTTCTTATATGTCTTCTTTACATTTTGTTACCTCAAGTTGACATCTATCAGCTTCTAAGTACTGCTCATCATTCCCCAAAGTACCTAGACAGTAGGATTTCTCGGTTTGACATAATCTGCATAGGATTCCTAGGTTATGAATCAGGATATTAACAATGCCTGTGTTCATGTTGAATTTCCTAAGTTCTTGTTAAGTTACACTGTCTCATAGTTTCTTGATTTTGGTACGGCCACACACATACAATCGTATAAGATGACTTCATTACCCGTGAATAAAGTAACCTGGATTTGGTAAATATTGGCCTCTACACGTGATTTGCATGTTCAAGAATCTGAAATGTCTTTCTTTTGCTTTTTTCTTTTCTTGGTTGCCTTATAAGCAGCCTCCCGCAGATTCTCATTTTGTGAAGGTGGCTTCTTGTGCCTCACTATCAGATCTATTCACCAGGTTAGATTTTTTTTTACTTTCCACATGAAAACTGTATAATGGTTAAAGCTGTTTTTGTCGCTCCTGCAACATCACTGTCACTTTGTGAAAATGGATGCTACCCGTCATGCCGAAACTTGACGTGCAGTTGTCCATTAATTGTGACTGTATGGTGACTTCTGGATGTGCTACATTTCTAATGCAGGTCTGATCCATATGTAATCGTACAAAAACAATTTTGTAGAACTCTTTTTTGAAAATTTGGAGCATGCTTGTCTTTTTAAGTTTTTTTTTTTTTTTTTTTTTTTTTTTTTTTTTTTTTTAGTATCGTAATTTAGATATGCGTCATAGTTACTTCTAAGAGCATGCACGGTTAATACTGAATAGAGAGTCGATCGGGTAAAAATGTGTCTGCAGTAGGTGGACAGTTCAGTAGCTAGTTTAGTATCGTACTTTTTAGCTTGCAGATGTAGCAAACATCTCTCCTTCTAGTTACTTTATTGAAAAATAAAATAAAATTAACTAGTTTAAGTCTACTACTACTGGAAAATTTAGACTAAAGTCAACCAGCTATAATGATATAGTAAAAATCTTTCTAAATTCCAGATAAGCTGTGTTTAGTACTATTTTGGATTTTCTAATTGTGCCCTAAACATCGCTGCTTTCCGCGTGGCCAAACTTTGTGGCTTCCATCTTGTAGACTGCACTTTTTGCCCCTCACAAGAGAGGCAAAAAGTCCCCATCATCAATTGTACTTATTGATGTTTTTGTTCATTGTTACTTGCAATTACTCTCGGGTAAGATCTTTAGTTACACCTATCCTCCTCATTCAATCAGGTTGGCCAGATTTCCTAGAGTGAAGAAAGATGCAACCTCGTTGGCGATGAAAGTCGCCCAGGCTGTATTGAAACTGCTAAAGGAAGATAGCCCAGATTCTGTATGGGTTAGTATTCGTTCTTAATGCTTGTTTCTTGAATTCTAATTGATTTATGCTTATCGATGGTACCCATACCTGTTTACCACTGTGCTATTCTCCATTTTAAATTAGGGATGGCAATTTGATCCCACCCGACAGGATATCGGAAATGATCTGATCCGAATGCAGCTTATTTGATCCCATCCGTTTATAAATGGAACTGGGTATGAATTGTAGCTTTCGTGATCCGTGAGATCTGATTAGACATTTTACTTATCATACTCATTAACATATATTTATACATTTATCAATAGACGATTTGTTCTTTACTATTATAATTCTATAAGTTTGGGGCAATTTATGTCTTTGTTATTATGAAATTGATTAAATAAATTCCTTTATGCTTCAGAAGTGTATATTAATTCATTTTCAGTAGCTTTACTGAATTAAAAGAATAGCATATGATCCTTGGTTAATCCAATCCGAATTCGACAAAAAACAGATTATGATCCTATCCAAACTTAATGGATATGGATTTGGATAAAAGATGATCGATCCAAACTTGATGCATTGCCATCTTTATTTTTAATGTTTTATACCAAAATGAATCAGTCAATTGTGCTATTTAGTTGAGAGCAAATAACGGTCTGAATCTTGACAAACTCTTCGTAATGTGAATCCATGTGCAGGTGTTCTAAGCCAGTATGCAACCAGGTTATACCCTATGCACTCTCCAGAATCCTTCCCGGTCAAAGTGGAAACACTTTTGACAAGTACTTTTAGACCCATGCAAGTTCATTAATGTCAATCCCTGATTTCTTTTGTCTTCAAACCCTGCTAATTTCATAAGTAGCACCTGAGACAAAATTAGCCTTACAATAAATCCTTAGAAATAGTGAAGTAATCCTTTTAGTAACATTATCAGATGAACATTCAGCTGCCACACATTGTAATAAATAAATGAATAAAGGGACAAACATAGTTGTCAAATCAGGATTCAGATAGTGAATCGAAATTCACCTTCACTGAATCGTAAATCGAATCAAATCGTGAATCGTAAGATTCAGCTAGCAATTTTTTTATGTAGATATAATAAAATATTTCATAAAGCTATAACATATTGAACAAAATATTCATTTTTTTACAAAAAGAAAGCTCAAATTATTGGAAACTCGCATCCATAACAAGAGATTAGGAGTTTCACACACCTAGAAGATAAAGAATAATCTAGATATAGATAGGCATGTGGAGCAAGGAACCACAAATTGCCAAGGAGATTAAAAATTATAGAAAACTATTGGCCTTGGACTTGAGAAAAATGCACTAGTAATTGAAAACAAATGCATGTTGCAAAACAGACATAAATGTAGGAAGTAATGTAGGAAGTATTATTTCTTAGGACTGATGTTGCAACTCAATTAGACCTTCAGATGAATCGACGGTGGATCGTAGAATCGGTCTGAATCGCAACTGAATCGTAAGATTCGGACTCTTGAATCGGGATTCAAACAATTTTTTGTCCGTTAAAGATTCACTAAGGGATTCGCATCGTTTCATGGGTGAATCGAATCGAATCGTAGGATACGAATCGCAAATCGTAAGATTTTGATAACTATGGGGACAAATGAAAAAGGAGAGATACAGTCAAACATATTGATGATGGGGACTTTTAGTCATTAAGGTAGGTCTGAGAAAGAGCACTTGGTATTTGATATCGATGAATAAAAGGAAAGGTCCGGGCTATATATATCAAGGAAATTGCATTTTCCGCTTAATATGTAACATCTCTCTTACTCTCAAAAGTTCGTCTCTCACTCTCACACACACAATGTGTGCACGCACACACATGACGTGGTTTGCACTCGAGCTTGGTTCAGGTGGAACTTGAGTATATTGATATTTCTCTTCTACGGTTAGGATATCGTTTTTTAATGTCTTCATGGAGTTTGACCCTCATCTATCACTTACTGCTTGATGTTAGTAACTTGTACTGACATGACAACTTGTTCTGGTGAACATTTTTACAGGATGTTGTCGTATCCTTGCTGTGTACCCTAATAAATTTCTTCCCAGCTTCAGTCCAACGATGTTACGACAATGTATGTTCTATGTACTTTGTATTTCAGTATTTGCGTGTGTTACATCTAATGACTGCCCTATGTGTTCTTCTGTATATATGTCCTTTCCCCAATCTGTAGTGTCAATAGACTTGTTTCAGAATGCCTTGAAAGAACATACTTTTCAGACTGATGTAGTTTTGACCAATGCTCGTTCACAATTATTTCCATTAAACTTTTAATATTTAAATTCTAATAAAAAACTGTTTGGGAACTTCAGGGGCACAGTCTATGAGTTAGATGCTGTGATTCATGGTGTCTGCTGTGGCTCCTTTTCATCCCCATTTTTTAGATAGTTAATGAATTTATTAAGTATTGAGGATACAACATGATGATCAAAACAATGGTCTGTTTTTCTGTATATTAAAGTATACATGTTCTATTTTTGCATTTTTATTTTGCTCGAGTGAAGCCTCAATATGTATGCCAAAATATTCGAAACTACTTCATTCATTCTGTGAAAAAGGTATCTCTCTTCTTCGCAAGCTATCACTAGAAAGTTCTAAATTTGGGCCATCTCTGTCTTGTGTATCCTTCCATGAGGCATGAGACGTCTTTTATGTAACAATAAAAATCTAACGATTGAGAATCTAAAGTGACGCAAACATCGAAAGAACATGATATTTCCACGTAGATAACACCGTGGTAAATGCTGCCTTTGTCTCTTGTGTCTGCTCAATCTGGCTGCATAAGTTTCCAGCCAGTACATTTTATTGATAAACTTGTCCGTGATGGGTTGATAAATTAACTTGCAGGTTGAATCTGCTGTTGTTTTAAAAATCATGTCGGGAAAATGCAATGTGAAAATGGCAAAGGTGAGCCTTTTATTTCTTATTTGCACGTTGTCTTATATGTGGTGAGAGCTTGTGCTGCAGGCTTAGTAACTGACCTGGTTTATATGTTCAGGTGGTTGGTGATTGCTTGGCGTTGCTTCCTAAATCTAAAGGGGATGAAGAAAGCTGGTCGCTGATGATGCAAAAGATTTTGTATGCGGTTATTATTTACCTGAATAATGTTTTCCAAGCCGTAGAAGAAGGTACTCAACAATATAAGATAAAAATGATTGCTAATTTTGTTGGTGTCGTTGATACTATTTCCTTGTTTATTGATTGCAGAGTCAAAAGGAAATGAAGCAATGAGAGCGTTGGTTCCCCCAGGGAAAGAACCCCCACCTCTCTTTGGAGGTCAGACAATGAAGCAATATGAGCGCCTGCAGATATCCAGTGTATCTACCTTGATGCGGTGCTGTTGTACACTGCTAACTAGTTCTTATCCTGTTCAGGTAATTTGCTTCTAGAGTAAATATTGGTTACCACTGAATTAAAGGCTTAAGATACACTGAAATACTAGCCACACCAATTTTAGTACTCAGATATTATTATGTTTTTAGTTTTTGTATTTGTTTGACTGACAGGTTAGAGTCCCTATTCGCTCTTTAGTAGCCCTTTGTGGCAGAGTGCTGGTGGTGGATGGGTCCTTAACTCAGTCTTTATACCCGTCAGTGATTGCTATGCAACAAGAACAGTTCCTCAGAGAACTTCGGGTTTTGCATATGTGCAGCTTGGAACTCCTTACTGCTGTCATAAATGGTGTAGGCAGGTAAGTTGCTATTACCAGCACTTTGTTGGTGTCCGCAGTACATTGGGTTGTCAGCGGCATAATAGAAATTTAAGTGGGCCAAATTTTTGTACATCCATAGGTATTCTGGAGTACATGATCAATCATGTCATAGCTTAAATTATATCTGGGTTCACGGTCATGTATTCCAAGAAATAGTGCAGTATCTTAACTTACAGTTAAAAAAAACTTGCAGATAAGCTGGGGGATGAAATGTTTTGGAAGTTGTCACTTTTTGTTTGTGGATGGGATGTTAAATTTCTATCGAGGAGATGTACTATCAACTGTAGAAATCTCGCGGTCTGTTTGAAGCATCTCAGGTGTAAAAGTAGATTAATACTTTGGAGGTTGTGCAAACTGGTTTACAATGACATGGGCGCATTTGATATAAGGGCTACATACTAATAGAGTAATAGTACATTTTGGGGGAACTCTCTGGTTAGTTTTTGCCAGGAAGATTTCATTAACAGTTGGATGGTGAGAAAGCACTATCTTTCTATGGGCTACATACTAACAGTACATTCCCACTTTTTTCCTCTTCCCTTTTCACTATCCCAATCTGGGAGGAAACACACACACGCAAGCACGTACACACAATTGGACAAATGACACTAAACCTATCTGCAGTTTCTTACTTGTAGCAGTAAACCTCTGACATTATCAGTTTAGCCTCAAAACCCGATGCACTATTCCAAGCAGAACCAATTAACCGTAATCCCCTAACTCCGTTAAAATAGTGTGATGGAAACCCATTAAGTCAGTAAACGCAGTGGGGCGGTGGGCAAATGTGTCATTTACTGCCACTTTATCTTTTCCATTCTTCTTCCTTAAGTCTCCTCACCTCCAACCTCCAAAAACCACCATCGTCACCACCCTCGCTCTCTCCCTCCGGTTCTTCTCTCACTGCCATAACCGTAGAACAAATTCGTCCCTACACCTCAATCTTAAAGTTCAGCATTAAATCATGATTGATCCCAAATAGTTCTCTTTCCTTCATGTTGCCGGCAGTTGTATTTGATCAACTATTGACCAATTGAAGATACCAACAAAAGATTTGTACTCCATTCAGTCATCTAATTGGGGGCTAGGGGCATAAGAAACAGAGAGGGAGATCAGAAACAGGGGAGAGCCTTCCTCTCTCTACAGTGACAGATGAAGGAGAAGATTTGAGTGAGGAGAGAGAAATAATCAGCGACAGAAGGAACAGGATCGTAAATATTGAAACTTAATGAAGTTGAAGAATTCCCTGGTCCGAACCGAGAAGAGAAATCTGGTGGACCTCCACTTGTTTTCTCTCCGACTGCAAAAGCTTGACGCTTTCACCATTGACGAACCGCCAAAGCCGAGCATTACCAGGCCTCTACACCACTACACCATCAGCAGTTCAAATCAACCGCTAACCTGAAACCCAGACCAAATAGACAACAAAAACTACCACTCGTGTTGAAGAATACAAACTCTGCCTGTCTCTCAGTCTCTCGTCAAATCCAATTTGACGAATACAGACATTAGAAAACATAAACCACCCAAGACCTGTGTTTCTGTGGTCTAATTAAGGGGAATATAGGATCAGTTAATGGGAAAATTTCGTAAATCCATTAGAGGGGTTTCGGATTCGATTGTCTGCTTCAATTTGGGGATTTCCGCTCGAATTTCTAGGTTCACGATTAGGGATTTGTTATTCGAATGGAGTGGATTTGGGTTTCATTAACTGGATTCAACTTGAATCTGGTGGGGTTGAAATTAGGCTCTTGTTTTGATGCATGTTAGAGAGGGACATGATGGGTGGTTGCGGTGAAGTGGACTTGAGAGAGAAAGAGGAAAGAGAGAGAACAATGAGGGTGAGGTAGAGACTGAGAGGGAGAGTGATGGTGCTGATAGAGGTGGTTGTTGGAGGTAACCTAGACTCGTGGGTGAAGAATGGAAAGGGAAGAGAAAAACATAGCTAATGACACATTTTCCCATTACGTTTAATGACTTCATGGGTTTGCGACACAATATTTTAATGGAGTTAGGGGATGATGGTTAATTGGCTCTCCTGGGAATAGTGCAGAGGGTTTTGAGCGTAAATTGATAGTGTCGGAGGTTTAGTGTTACAAACTGCATATAGGTTTAGGCCTCGTTTGGGTAAGGTACAAAAATGATGGGGATAAGAGCTGAACTGGTATAAGAGGTAGGGATATGATTGTACTGGTATAAGGCAGGATAAAATTGTACTAGTTCTGAGTGATTGGTTAGAGCAGGATATGAGATAGGATAAGCTGCAGGGATATTTATTAACATGTTTGGGTAGTGTATGATAAGAGGTAGGATGTGTGTGTGAATGACCACATTACCCTGCTTGTTTAAAACTTGATTTTTAACATTACTTTGTCTTCCACTGTAAACAAAAAATAATATTACACACATTGACTTATTGAATGGGACAATATTAGAGTAGAGATATTTATAAATCTTAGCTCAAGATATCGTGATGTGAGTCTATTGTTCCTTGCATTATAGGTGTTCCCGCATCTTGAAATCCTAATTGTCTTCTTTCTGCTTACATATGAACATATATAGAATATACTATATATACATATATTTGTATATTTATGTATATATATACATTTACATATATTTATATGTATACATATTTATATATATATATATCTTATACATATACATATATATACGTATATCATATATATGTATTTTAAAAAAATGCATATACATAGATATATATGTACACACACACACGCATGTGTGTGTGTGTGTGTGTATACATACATATATATGTATGTATGTATATAAGTATAATATGCATATACATATAATATGTATATGTATATATACGTATAATATGTATATATATATATATATACATATACACACATGCATACATGTATATGGGGGCAATGTTGTCATTCCAAAACACTCTCCTTACACCCTCCTCCCCTTATCCTACCTTGGTATAAGGTTGTAGGAAAAAAAAAGGATTACCGTACCTAAGGGATAAGGAAATCATTTTTGTACCTACTCATTATCCTGCACCCGAACACAGGATAAGGAGCATGAGGTACAATTTTATCCTTATCCCCATCTCCTTATACCTTAGTGTCATTTGTCCTATGTTATATATATTCTGTTTGAGTGGGTTAAAAGAGTATTTTATCACTTTCCGAATTTGAGTACAATTTGTAATCATTCTAGTGGGACTTCTGTGTTGCTAGGACCTTCCATTTTGATGCACTTCTTAATGCATAATGCTAATAGTGAGCTCATCTAACTTCTCCCCAATTAGATCCTATTTAGCTATGCAGACCTATTCTTGCTGAATGTAGAGTGAACAATTCTGTATCTTCTTCTATTTCTCAATCTGGGAAATGCCCAAGTAGGAGATTTTCCCGCTCAATCTCCAGAGACAAATTGTGATTATTGTTTTTGAACTGGCAAGGGGTAGGAAAGGATCAATGAGTGACTATTTACCATTCTGAAATGGTTTTATACTTTGGACTCTTGGAAGAAATCAAACAAATTGTCATTTTTTTATAATACAAGTTGAATGATAGTGGAAAATATTGAGGATTTAGAAAGATCTACTGTAATTGTTTTAGTTATTTCTTTTGATTGGGGGGTTGGTATTCTTGGTTGCGCTTTAGAAACGTTAACCTGTTATATATTAACAAGTTAGTAATACCTGTTATAGATGCTCGTAGTGATGAGTGTTACTTGTAAAAAAAAATTGCTCTGGGAGCGCCTTTGTAATATCCTCTAGAACCGAAAAGCCTTGCCTTGTAATCAAAGTTGAAAGCCTCGTCTGCTTCATGAAAAAGACTTGTGTCAACATCGGAAGTTTATCACTAAAAAAGCATTGCCCCTGTTAGTATACAAGACATGTGGGGTAAAACCACTGACACTCATTTATATGCTGAACCATGACAAAAAGACAATTATAAGAAATCTTTAAAAGAAGGCAATCATTAGTACGTTTTGATGCTGGGAATGGTCGCTGTGGAAAAGAGGTACCCGGTGAGGGTAGGCGACGGTCGGTGGTAGTGGGATAAGTGATGACCTGTAAAATGCAATTCTAATTTGCTTATCTTGTTCTGATCGACTCAGTGCCGAGAATCTAATCAAGTACGGACAAAAAAACCTCACTGTGATGTTTTCATCAATTAAATCAGCTTCGAGAACTCCCTGACCAATCCCTGCTTCTCCCTGATAAGAAGGCAAACCTACGTGGGAGATGAGGCCACGAAAAGCCTTGCTTCTGAAGTAGTAAAGCGTCTAATTATATCTTCTTCTATGGACAACAATTTCGTTGGTTCTGTAGTCCATACCCTGGTTCTTCAATAACGAAACCATGTTGCCAACTAACTAGCATTTTGCAGGTCTAAGAATTCCATATGTTGTCCTTCTAGCATCCTTATTCTTCCGTATAAGACAGTGCTGAATCAAAATCACAAATTGTTGCCTCATTGAGTTCAAACCCCTAATAGGTGATTTT
Organism: Linanthus parryae; assembly: GCA_023055425.1. Classification (NCBI taxonomy): domain Eukaryota; kingdom Viridiplantae; phylum Streptophyta; class Magnoliopsida; order Ericales; family Polemoniaceae; genus Linanthus; species Linanthus parryae. The sequence goes on from JALGPY010000002.1 coordinate 73,024,832, forward strand.
TGTAAGACCAGATACACAATTAAAGTTACTTTCCATGCTTAACATGGCTCCAACCGCTGTCGCATCCTGTCAGATAGGTGTAATCAATTATTCTAGCAATGATCTCTGTCGCTATCTTGGCGTATGACGGTGTTAATCAGATTTACTCGTAAATTAGGAGTAGCATTTTCTTATAAATCAAATTCCCTGTCTTTGAGTTGTCAAATGTGATGGTTTATGAAATGTTAATGTTTTTTTAATTACTTTGCAGTCAGTTGTTACCGCATGCTGCAGAAGTTGTGCGCCTCTTAACAGAGTATTTCAAGAGATGTGAAGATCCTGATTTAAGGATTAAGATCTATTCAATCTTAAAAACTTTGCTGATATCAATGGGGTTTGGTACGCATTCAATTTTAGAATAGTAACTTCAGTTTTGATTTTTCTTGCTACATGATTTTGTTAATTTACTCATTTTTTTCGAAGCTGAACCTTAGAGCAGTGGTTAGCAAATTGATCTTAATAAACCAAACAAAAGAAATGCATGCCGAAGTCGCATCAGCCTCTGTTATCAGTATCGAGCGATACTCGATACGTATCGTACGATACGATACGATACATGCCACTAGCGTTACGTATCGTTCACTGTATCGCTAATGAAAGTGTATCAAACTGTATCGAGCGATACACATCCGATACGATACGTATCGTGCGATACACGATACGTTTGAGAACTGAAACTGGTCTAGGTTTGTTAGAACCTATTGATATAGAACTTTGTATTAGATGGATAATATGAATATATTGTTAGATGGTCCTACTTCTCTAGGTTTGCCTCAATCTTGCTAGTCAAAAAACTAAATTTTCTTGAATTCTTGATAATTGATCTAGCCGTTAGAAGAGAAAGACTGAAGAATAAAATGCCAGATAGAAGACAAATTGTTCTATTTACATGACTCTAGTGGAATACGGTTGAGTTCGTAGTGAGTACTGATTAGAGATCCCAAACTTTAGTATTCCAGTTTTATGTTCCATTTAATTGGGTGCTTTTGCCACACATAAGCAAGAATATATAACTACTAAAACGATGCCACATAGATACACCCCACATATAACTGATAGTCCACTCAATTCTTCTAATTCGTTATTATTCTCACTTATGTAATGTGAATATGTGATTCATTATTGGACATGAGTCTAAAATATATTAACATCCCCTTATAATGGGACTATAAATCTAGCTGCAGACCAAAAATATTAATACGTGTTTGTTAGACTAAGTAAATGCCAGATGCAACCAATAAACTCTTCACTATAAGGGTCAGTATATTTTTTTAAGTTGGTTTAAGAAGGGTGTGCGTATCGTTCCGATACGCGATACGATACGATACACGATACAAAAATCCTACTATCGATACACGATACGTATCAAACTTTGATAACTATGGCATCAGCCATATGAATGAATGGAATAAATAAATGATAGATCTTGTCTTCTGTATATCAAGAATTCAAGATCAATCTTCGCTATAATGCATATGCAGCTCAGGGCTTGCTAAGTGCTATTGCGAAATGAAAAGATGAAATTGAAGTCAAGCTATGACCCAATGTAGTTAAAACCATGTCAATGTTTTGATCATTATACTTTTTCCTGTGGTCAACTAAAACCCTGTTGTCCAGACTGGAAAGTTTGTAAAAATATTATGATTATATATATTTAACATCTTGGATTTGAAGTAGAATCTTGTCACATCAGATGGTAGGTAAGGTAAGTAGTGTTCTTTCCGGGTTTAAGATCATCAAAGAATTTAACTATGAGGCTATCATAACCCACACAGAAAAAAGAACTACAATGCCAAAACAAAACTACCAATTAAGTCATGGAAATCCAATAAATGATCTATTGATCGAAGTGGGATGCAAAATCGCCATTACACTAGCAACTGGAGGACAAGACCTATGACAAAACAATCACTTAATTGAACACGTGACATATTTTCCCCTCATGTTGAAACAATTATGCCGATGATGTTAAATGATAGAGAATTGCTTTCCGCAATTCAGTAACGTGTTTATGGCAAATTATAAATTACTAGGGTATTAGAAAATTTTGTTGACACAGGCACGATCTTTTTGCAATTCAGTAAACCGGCAGCTAAAGTGCTCCTAGTAGGGGGCGGAGAAGTTGGACTGAAGGCTTCTCTCTTAACAATCGAGGGTCTTTGGGTAACTCTTGGTATATAATTAGACCACACGGCCTTGGCAATACATATGCTATTGAAGTTTTCTTACTTGGCTAGTTGTAAAGCTGTAGTAGTTTTACCTACATTTTTTTATTGCGTATCTGTTGAAGAATTCATGAATATGTAAATGCTATCCACCAATTGTGGGTGTCATAAATTTTTTCATCTTGATCTTCAATTGCAAGTGGAGATTTAGCATACACGTGCTAGATGTATCTACTTGTTTCTACTTGTCGATCACCCGAGTTTTGTACCTAGATGTTTGCATGACGCTCAACTTTCCTCAGAGCTCGATTCTTTTTTATTGGTCTCCTGTATGAGACGAGTTTCTAAGTAAAATCGTTTCTATCAGATGCTTACAATCATGATGTGAACCGTGCAGGCGTGGCTGTATATGTCACTCAGGATATTGTTAACAATGCATTTAAGGATTTAGATGCCAATACTGGTGGGATATCTTCTGGTACCCGCTCAAAGGGGTCTGACACAGAGCCTTCCTTGAAGAAGAGAAAGCAAAGTAGAAGTACATTTGAAGAGCAGCCTGTTGATTTGGAAGGTGGAAAAGCTAAGGATCCAGCCCCATTATCAGTAAAGATAGCTGCACTAGATGCATTAAAAACACTTCTGACAGTGGTATGTGTAAAAATAAGCTTATATACTCGTAGAGTTTCTATTATTAGTGTTTTGAGTTTTTAACTGCAAGCACAAAGTCATCCCTTCTGATCCGTTTTGCATACCTTTGGCATATAATCTTCCAAAATCGTCCCCCGGTCCCTCTATCCTTTCCATTTCTCTTCCTCAACCAGAATCATAGCCACCACCCCAAATAACCAACAACAAACTGATACCCAGCACAACCGCCAATCGTGATGCATGTATGAGTGCTGTTCGTTAATTGCTTGTGCACTTTGTGGTGATCAATGTTATTTTGCGTGTTTTTCTCACGTGGGGAATTAGGATTTGAGTGGTGTCAATTTTGGGTTAAACAATCTTTATCCTTGTAAGGGCAGTGGTTTTTCGTAGGACACAAAACTGAGCAAAATTCCCCGACGTTTGGCCCAGTGGTTATTGTGTTGGTCTTGGGGGCTTGCTCGCTATATGGTCTGAGGTTCAAATGCCATCAAGACCAATACTTGAGGTAACTGGAGATTGACTTCAGGCTTCCATTGGGTACTGGAAGTGTGAGCATGCTGGCTCAGATGGATGCATATGGTTAATCACAAATTAGGAATAAATAATACATAAACCGACTGCGTGATGAGAGCTGCATATGGAGAGGAAAATATCCAACCTGGGTTAGAGAAGTTATGACTTTGACAGGAATGTAGTCAGCTTAACCTGAAATCTGTCGACGACTGTTAAGAGGCTTGTGATTAATAATGAAGGAGGCTCATTGAATTATTGACTGGTCAATGAAATACATATATTGACTAGGTTCTAAATCTGCATGTTCAAACTTGCAATCACATTCCAGAACTCCTTTGTGTTCGCTCATGACATTATTGTCTTGTGAAGAAACTCAAGAAAGTGATATAGCTTTCAGTTAATATCTTACCTTGTGTTCTATTAGTTTATCACATTTTTTCTTCTCCTTTTTATAGTGATACATATAATTGTGGTACATGTTCTTGTCTTCCCTAGTCCCATCTAAAAAGGAACACTGTTGCTAAACTACATGACATGTTACAGGGGGGTGCTTTAGGAGCTGAGAGTTGGCGACCAAGTGTTGATCATCTTCTTATTACTGTAGCAACAAATGCTTGTAAAATGGGATGGTCTGGGAAAAGTCTTTCTTCAGGTGAACATGCACCAACTTGGATAGATTTCCAGTATGCAGCTTTACGTGCACTTTTGGCATCTCTCCTCTCTCCTTCCCGTACCCGCCCGCCACATCTCGGCCAGGGTCTTCAGCTTTTCAGTAGAGGTATTATTTGTTATTATAGATTTTGTTGCCTTTTTCATTTGAGTAATTTCTTTACTACCCCCTGCAATTCCATATAGTACATATTGTGACCACTTACATGGACAATGTTGACATTTGTTCTTCTCTATGTGTTATCGGCGGTCACATCTTTTAATAACGTCTTATTTCGCTTTCTAGTAATCGAGTTGCATTGTCAACACACATGTTATATTATTTTAGGCATTAGTTATGGACAGGGTACTTGACTTGAGTACGTATGTGGCAATGAAGTGTTGCAAGTTGTAACCAGCCACAAATTTTGACAGGAGCTGCATGTACGTCATACTTTTCTAGTCATGTTCTACAGCTTAAGCACTCGAAGATACCTTTTAAAATAGCAAACTCTAGAAAGACCTGATTCATAGGAACAATGTTATAACCTCTCCGACTAGGAAATTATACAGTACATACAGAGGGAATGAAAGGGAAACCGTAAGCTAGAAAGGGAACCGTCTCATACATTCTTCACCTCTACTTTTTCCAGGCTTTTTCTATGTCCCTTTTTAGTTTCATATCTGGTTTCAAACCATTGAAGAGTAGCATTTCAGAAATCACTAATATACGGAGAAGTATTTTGAAATGCCTCCAATACAAAGCGAACGATGACCACTGCAACTAGAAAAACGACGTTTTTTTTCTAATGCATGTATATGCTGTATTTTCTGTAGTAGTGCGTTTGATTTTTGATCGTGTTTCGGTCCCTGTTTAATGGAAGTAACGGTCTACAGGCATGCGAGAAACAGGGACAAAGCTTTCTGAACTTTGCGCAGACGCTCTTTTGTCTTTGGAACCTGTCATACATCCCAGGGATCTTCCATTGGTTGATTTGTCATCCCCCAGCTACACCTCCACTAATGGAGCTAGCGGCGTATTCCCAGACTCATACTCACATGGCTACAAACAAAATACCCAATTTTCAAGTGGTTCAATGGAGAAGGCGCACGACGAGTCCAATTTAAATGACGATGACCTTTATAAAATTTTCCTTGCCGAGGATGATGATAATGAGATTCCACATTCTGCGGCTGAAAAGAATGCACCAGATACATTGTCTGAGAAGAAAGACGATGATGTCATGGTCGAAGCACGCCATTCTGAAGAGTCCATGAAGCAGACTGAACGTCCACTCCTTGGCGGTTCTGCGGAGGCTCAACCCGCTAGCAAAAATGTTGCAGAAAGTCATCTATCAGACCGCGTTGGTGGTGGTTTGATAACCAGCAAGGATGATGCATCAGAACCCAGGGCTGATGTCTTGCCAACAAAAGGGTTTGACGCTACTATGGCTAAATCATTTCTGGAGAAAAGAAAGCGTGATTCTGATGATGAATCTATAGAATCACTCCCTGATATTGTGGATGCCGATCCCGATTCTGATTCAGATTCAGATTAAAGCAAATTAAGGTGGTTTACTTGTTATCTGTAAGGTTAATTTAAGTTAAATTGGATGCAACGATGTATCGGATTGACAGTGCAGTTGTTACTGGAAATTTTTGATCGTCGTGAAAATGAATGTTTCTTTTCCCCCAGGGTGTTAACTTTTAACCATCAATTTTCATCTGGTTATAGAAAGATCCAATTTTACCTGTGTAGAAAATTTCAGACAAAGAATTCCTGAGATTTCTGATCAGCTCCTTTTTCCTGGCATAAAATTGTTTCCCATGTGCTTGTTAGAAAGAAGGTTTTGTGCTGAAAAATGCACATTACTGTCTCTCTTCATAGGCTGTGTTTGGTGTTTGTCGTCGTAGGTCGATTATGTTGTTGTGAATCTTGATAGATGTGTCGTATCATACAATATTTTACTAGGCACAGATGAAACAGACGGATTAGGTAAAATATGCCAAGTTAGGAATCTGGGGTTCCACCTCACCAATTGACAATAAGGGCATCAAGCACAGGCAAAACAAGCAGAGTCATAATACGGGACAAACAGCGATTCTCAACAGATACATAATTCAAATGTATCATCTTTGAATGATATGATCCTTATAGCAACCGATTGATTCTAAATCAACCTAGGTTTAAGAAACATGGTTTTGCTTCCAACTTATTTACCAGACCGCAAGTTCTTATCCCTTCACTACAATACTCCTTTTCCACAAGTTGGATGCTAGAAAATTCAAGAGATGTGAAATAGGACAAACTCAGAAAAGCCGGTCAAGGCCACTTCTCACCAAGCAGAAGAGCTCTGAGAACCGCCTCGCCCATTGCCTCATCACGTGGAAATAAGTGTCCAGCGCCTGCAACTTCATGATACTGAATCCATGGAAGTTTACCTACAATGTAGCGCTGCAGTGTAACCGGCACAAGCCCATCCTCATCTCCCTGCCATAGATGAACTGATCCTTCACCGTCAACAAAAGGATTCTGAAGATCCATAGGATCAAACTCCCATTTCCCAAATCCCACCATCATGTCACGAAGCTTGGACTCAAATATGCCTTGTTGTGTCACATAATCCTAAGAAAACAGAGAACTCTGAATCTAAGTATTTCATAATTTTCGTTGAGTCTTGGAGTGTTATATATGCATACCTTGTATTTCTCTTTTTCAGCAAGCTTTGACAATGATAGTTGAATGTCTTGCGGAGAAAGCTTGCGATTTCCAGCTACGACACTGGAGGCTGGGAACCGTTTCTGAGTGTTCCACCAGTAGGTGAGCCATGGCGCGTAGTGAGCAACCCTAAGTGCCCATTGGTCTTGGAGATACTGTTCCTGATAGGCTTGCTTTGACAAATTCACGGGGAAGCCACCCCACCAGTAGTTCACCACTGGAGCAAGTAATGCCGCTCCTTTGAGCCTGTCACCATAGAAAAGGCTTATTATTATTTCAGACAAGATTTCAGTTTATATGGCTAGCTACCCCAAAGCCAGGAGTCTTGCTTTAGCTGACAATGTTGATTTCGTAAAAGGATGTCATCATGAGAGTCCGTTCAGCAATATGCTTCTGCTGCGTGAAAGACGCTTTGAAACAGCGAAAATTTGTGTTTGGGGAAGCATATTGCTTTCTTAAACCCATCCACTTGAATAACTCTCCTGCCCTTACAATTTTTAAATGTCTCTACAAAATTTATATATGTCATATATTTTGGGACAAATGACACTAAACCTCAGTGGCGGAGCCAGGATTTCAGTAGCGGGGTGGCACAAAAGTGCATGCCAGAATTGTTGGGGTGCACTTATGTCAAAATAATTTTTTTTGGCTGCACTTATGCTATTTAGTGAAGGGAAAAAATGAAAAAAACACTGAAAAAGAGGGGTGTAATTGTAGTAAATGAAAAGTCTAGGGATGCACTTGCACCCCCGTGTGCCTCCACCCCTGCTAAACCTATATGCAGTTTGACGCTTGTGACACTTTCTCTCCATCACTTCCAATTTTATAGAAAAAGCTCATGCACTTTTCAGACAAATAGCCTCCAATTGTTAACAAGGTTAGATTATAATTACAAAATTTACTTTAATACCCATCTCGTGAGGTCACGTGATGGGTTTCCATTTATTTAATCTAAACCTGTTAATGATTAGAGGCTATTTGTCTCAAAATATAAAGTGCATGGAGTTTTTCTATGAAATTGAAAGTGATGGAGGTAAAGTGTCACAAGTGTCAAACTGCATACATGTTTAGAGTCATTTGTCCTATATTTAGATCATTTTTACTTTTTTCACAGCACGTTCACAACATATTTTACCAAACATCAAAGCTATATATTAGTCTTTTGCTGCTTTTTCATATCACCAAACAATCTTTTATCTAAAATTCAAAACAACTTTCCAAAAATGTATCCGACACTGCAACAATGTTTCTGTAGTATCAAAACTTGTTGAATGTTCAGATGTATGTTACCGATGAGGGATGTACTTGAGGCAACCCCAAACCGCTTGTCCTCCCATGGAATTCCCAATGACGTAAAACTTGGAACCAAGTCCCAACTGATCAGCCAGTTCTTCAATATCCAAAGCTAGACTCTTCCTAGTCCGGTTCGGATCAGGATCACTCTCTCCATAACCTGGTCTATCGAAAGACACCAAGTAAACCCCTAGTTCCTTAACAACATCCTGAAAAAAACATCCATCACTTGGTCATAGTCCTGTACAGAAAAAACTAAGTAGTACACAGATAAAGAAATCTGCAGTGAAGATTACCAATGTTGCCATTGGTGCATCATGTCTACAAGAGCTGAAGCCATGAACAAATATGATGTTATAGTTTGCGGCTTCTCTAGCCTCGCCGTGCTCCTTATAAGCCAAGTGCCTACCGTCCCTGAGCTTTATCCTTGGCGCTGTAACGGGCGGACCACCCGGTGATCCACATAATTTTGGAGGTGGAGGAAGGATGGTCTGGTATGCCCGTGAGAACATGGAATGATCAAGCTTAATCAAAGGGCTGGAATTAATCTTGGAAATGGATGATCTGATTATTGGAAAAGAACATCACAGGAAAATAAAGGAAATGAAAGAGGAGCGAAAGTGGAGTAGGGGGTTGTTGGAGGACTGAATAAAGACTTGATAACAAAAAACAAAGAAAAAGTACTCCACGCCAAATCAAGACTTCATAGCAAACGTGAGTTGCAGAATGAAGGCGTCATAACGAATAAAGTAGAATGAAATAAGCATCAAAATTTGGTGGGGAGATTAGGATATACCTAGGTATGACCTATACCACACATGTCTTCACCTAAAAAAATTATAAACTTCTCCTAAATTTCAACTTTGAGAGATTCTTCAATTGATGGGTGGATCTTTAGAAATATTATCAATTGTAACTAATCATACTTTGACACAGACGCTAGCGGACCAAAAAGGCGAAAAAAGGTACGGATATATAACAAGTCACAGACGCAAGTGCATGCAATGCAGACCAACAAAATGTCAAAAGCTACTTAAAATTTATACTCTTTTTGTATCGTTTTTCTTACTATTTTAAAAAAATATAGTTTGTGTTATTTTATCTTCATAACAGCCAGTTTGGAGTTTAGACGAGGGATCAAGAATGCAGCAGATGCAGTGCCTGGAGGTGGAAGTGAAAGTATTCCTACTGCATCCACTAGCACTTCTGAGAAGAAAGACGATGAAATCATGGTCGAAGCACGCTGTTCTGAAGAGTCCATGAAGCAGACCGAACGTCCACTCCTTGGAGGTTCTGTGGAGTGCTCAACCTACTAGCAACAATGTTACAGAAGCCAGGGGTGATGTCTTGCCAACAAAAGGGTTTGACGCTACTATGGATAAATCGTTTCTGGAGAAAAGAAAGTGTGATCGTGATTCTGACGATGAATCTATAGAATCACTCCCTGATACTGTGGACACTGATCCCGATTTTGATTCTGATTCAGATTAAAGCAAATTAAGGTGGTTTTACTTGTTATTGTAAGGTTAATTTAAGTTAAACTGGATGCAACAGGGCATCGGATTGACAGCGCAGTTGTTACTGGAAATTTTTGATAGTTGTGAAAATGAAGGTTTCTTTCCCCCCTGGGTGTAAACTTTGAAACTTCAATCGTCATCTGGTTATGGAAAGATACAATTTTACCCGTGTACAAAATTTCAGAGGGCAGACAAAGAATTCCTGAGATTTCTGCTCAGCTATGTTCCTTTGTGCTTGTTAGAAAGAAGGTTTTTAGCTGAAAAATTGCACACTACTGTTCTCTCTTCAAATGATGTGTTTGGTATTTGTCGTCGCAGGTCAATTATGTTGTTGTAAATCTTGATAGCTGTGTCGTATCACACAGTATTTTACTGGGCACTGATGAAACAAACATGAACAGATTCATACGGATTAGGTAAAACATGCCAAGTTAGGAATCCGGAGTTCCATCTTAAAACTAATTGGCAATGAGGGGAGTAGCCCAAATTTCTCATTAGGCCCAGGAGGCTAAACATATAGAATCCTGATAAGGGAGATTGTCAACAGATACATCATTCAAATCTATGATCTCTAAAGGATATGAACATATTGCGAGATAAACATAAACAACAATAGCAACGGATTGATTCTACTAAATCAACCCAGGCTTAAGAAATTTGATTTTTGCTTCCCACATAGTATTTACCAGATAGCGAGTTCTTATCCCTTCACCACGATACTTCTTTTCCACAAAATTGGATGCCAAGGAAAGTGAAGAGATGTGAAACAGGAGAAACTCAGGGAAAACTGATCAAGGCCACTTCTCACCAAGCAGAAGAGCTCTGAGAACCGCCTCGCCCATTGCCTCATCACGTGGAAATAAGTGTCCAGCGCCTGCAACTTCATGATACTGAATCCATGGAAGTTTACCTACAATGTAGCGCTGCAGTGTAACCGGTACAAGCCCATCTTCATCTCCCTGCCATAGATGAACTGATCCTTCACCGTCAACAAAAGGATTCTGAAGATCCATTGGATCAAACTCCCATTTCCCGAATCCCACCATCATGTCACGTAGCTTGGACTCAAATATGCCTTGTTGTGTGACATAATCCTAGTAAAACAAAGAACTCTGAATCAAGCATTTCATAATATTCGTTAAGTCGTGGAGTGTTATATATATGCATACCTTGTATTTCTCTTTTTCAGCAAGCTGTGACAATGATAGTTGAATGTCTTGCGGAGAAAGTTTGCGATTTCCAGCTACAACACTGGAGGCTGGGAACCATTTCTGAGTGTTCCACCAGTATGTGAGCCATGGCGTGTAGTGAGCAACCCTAAGTGCCCATTGGTCTTGGAGATATTGTTCCTCATAGGCTTGCTTTGACAAATTCGCGGGGAAGCCACCCCACCAGTAGTTAATCACTGGAGCAAGTAATGCCGCTCCTTTGAGCCTGCCAATATGGAAATGTTTCATTATTTCTTCAAACATGATTTCTTATCATATGGCTAGTTAAAAGAATAATCCTGTCGCCAAAATAGTACTAGTACTCCAGAATCACCAAAAACTTATCCTGCGAGCTGGAGAAAAAATTCGGAATATCCTACGCAGCATTAAAGGTAATCAGAAAAACCTTAGCTGTTCTTGGATGTCACAGTTTCCTTAAAAGTATCAAAAAGATCTTGAATGCTATAAGATGCGTATAGCTTACCGCTGAGGGATGTACTTTAGGCAACCCCAGACCGCTTGTCCTCCCATGGAATTCCCAATGACATAAAATTTGGAACCAAGTCCCAACTGATCAGCCAGTTCTTCAATATCCAAAGCTAGACTCTTCCTAGTACGATCCGGATCAGGATCACTCTCTCCGTAACCTGGTCGGTCGAAAGACACCAAGTTAACCCCAAGTTCCTTAACAACATCCTGAAAAAGCATCCAGCAATTGGTCACATTCCTGTACACAAGCTTCTGAACAATCTCACAAATATGAGAAAAGAAAACTAATTTCCAAGTGTGTTACACAAGAGAAAAGATCAGAAAAGTTAATTGTTACCAATGTTGCCATTGGTGTATCATGTCTGCAAGAGCTGAAGCCATGAACCAAGATGATCTTATAGTTTGCGGTTCCTTTGTCCTCGCCGTGCTCCTTATAAGCCAAGTGCCTACCGTCCCTGAGCTTTATCCTTGGCGCTGTAACGGGCGGACCACCAGGTGATCCACATAGTTTTGGAGGTGGAGGAAGGATGGTCTGGTATGCCCGTGAGAACATGGAACGATCAAGCTTAATCAAAGGGTTGGAATTAATCTTGGAAATGGATGATCTGATTATTGAAAAGAACATCACAGCAACATAAAAGGCAATGAAAGAGAAGAGAGAAAGTGGATTAGTGGTTGTTGGGTGCTAAAGTAAGGCTTTATAACAAAAAAATGAAAAAGTGTGGATTAGTGGGTGTTGGTGCTAAAGTAAGGCTTGATAACAAAAACAATGAATAAGTACTCCTTGTGAAATCAAGACTCGATAAGTAAGTGGTCTTTGCCGGCAAAATTGAGTTGCAAAATGATAGCGATATAAAGAATAGACTAATTCTACTTGCAGTATACCTCGAGTGACAGTAAACTCCTTACACTTTTGATTTGTCACTACAACCTCCCACACTTTAGTATTAAGTGACACATAAAATCAAATCATTAATGGTGTCAAAAAAACTAATGGAAGTCCATCACATTTTTTTCTGAACAAAGGTCCATCACTTTGAAGGGTTTTCTTGTGATTTCCTCATTAACCAATTTAAAAAGATCTAAAAATAAAAAATAGAGACAGAGAAAAGAAAAGAGACAAAGATAAATAACATATTCACAAAACGTCAACACTAGGTTTGGATAGAATGATTTGATAAGAAAATAAAAGAATACGTGAGAATAGTTTTCTCGCATCTGTTTTGATCTAAGTTACCTGGAACGCAGATCGTACCGGTTCGTGGAACGGGTACGGGAACAGAAACGCAGAAACCCATTCTCTATGGAATTCGGTATGCCGATGGTAGGCTTCTTTGGGTACCTTCAAAGGAGTTCTACCCTTTTTTACAAATCATAAAGTAAAAAAACAGCTCAATATATGCAATATTTAAAAGTTATTACTTATTACTCTAAGAATGGATGTAACTTAGCAAATCTAAATGTAATTTCCCCTTCTACATAGATACTTAAGGTGAAATCAGTGAAAATATTTGGGATAGCCAAATTAAGCGATCTGAGTCGTTGGTGTTGCATGTTTCGGAACGTGTGATCCGATTCGAAATTTGCGGTGGTAGGAGTTTATTGAAGTAACACTGGTTTGGATTAGTTTTTATATGAGATTTAGCAATCTTCAATGCCTTGTGAAGTGAGATTAAAATAAGCTTTTTTCTTTGTTTTGCTAATTTTTGAATTTATCAAAATATGTAAGAAACTGAATTTTGTTGGCTTTCATCTCGGTAAGGTTAACGATTGTAATGTTAAAGGTCGAATTCAGAAAGGTATGTAAATTGATCCAAACATTATAGACAAGAAAATACAACTATTTCTTACTTTTTCTCACTTCCGAAATCAGTTCTTATATTTTCTTTTCTCACCAAATTTCAATACTATTTTTTTTTTCTCATTTAATTTGCAAACATAATATAAAGATCCATTAAGTCATTTCTCAACAAAAAATCGAATAAGTCATGATGCACAAAAATCAAAGATTGAACCAAAAACATAAGAAGAAGACAGTAAGTAATGGTAGAGAGTGTGAACCTGGTGGTCAGCCCACGAACCAAGCAAGAGCCAGAGATGGAGAACATAGTCAGTCTCACCAAATCTCCCGACCACCACACCTTTCGACCCGACTTTCAAGTTGACTTCCCTTAGAATAGTTGGTATCAAATTCGACACCTTTCCTCTTCAATTCCTCCTCGCATTCCGCCAATAGAGGGAGAATTGGATCCAAGAAGAATTGGGTTTCAGGGAAAAAAGAAGCAGAGTAGAGCTGTGTGAGCTCTTTACGAATAGAAAAATCAATGTTTGGGTCTATTTCAGTGAAATTCGGTAGAGGTTGAGCTCTTCTTTTCGGTAGAGGAACAGGGAGAGTTCAAAAGATTTGGTGTCTTCCCAGAAGTGAGTGTGAGTTCGAAAACTAAACTGTATTTAGAATGAACCCTGAACGATTTACCTCCGCCATACCACTCCGTCCTAGCTCTTTCTACCCATACTGACTTTAGTCACTATTCACTTGGTCACTTTGATCCGTTGATTTGCATAACAAACCGATGCAATTTTTCGATAATTTTTTATGGTATTATAGAGTAAAAGTTTCTCTATAATACAGTGAAAAAAATATCAAAAAATCATATTATTTTGCTATATAAATCACCCGGTCAAAGTGACCAAGATACGAATCAAAAAGTCAATTTAGGTAGAAAGAGCTGGGACAGAGTGGTATCTATTAACTGGTCTTAGGAACTGATTGTATTAATGTCGGTTTCTTGGAAGGAAACCCCACTTTATTAAACTCGGTTTTGTACTTATGCAAATTCCAGAGTTATATAAACTCCCTGTTCAAAGCTAGTCCAAAACATGCACCTCCAACACCTGTCCAAAATCACATAACATAGACATTTAAATGTTCTGAAAAATCTTTACATTACATTCAAAAAATTTAAACGTCCTTCCTCAAAAAAAAAATTAAATGTCTATCATTTTGATCCAAAATACAAATGTCTAACTCAAAACACAACGTCCTAGACTTCAAAACTCTCACTACCAACTATGTACCGCATTTGCGCGGTTTAGGCACTCTTTTACCTAGTGGCGGGGGGACGTCCTCCTCTCCTGGCTTCCGTTTATTCTTGTACACGTTCTTCACGGGAGAAGATACTCTTGGCAACGGCGGCAATGCCTCACCGATTTAATTCTTGAGTCACTTGCGTGACTTGGGACATATCACCTGTCGGTTGCGAGAGATCTATCCCGAGATCGAATGTTGGGGAGCCACACGTCCCTACATCACCAAAATTAGTTAGAATACAAGAATACATATAAAAAATATAAAAAAAATATATATCATTTGATTATAATTATGACCTACCCTCAGCCTGCGTGATGATAGTCGTAGTTATTAAATCCGGACTGGTGATTGACCCGGCAAAGAGACCGGGTCACTGGGTCACCGGTCGGACCGGTGGGTCAAAAAAATAAATCAAAAAAGTATTATATCCATACATATGTAGAAAATTATAATCATACGTGGCATCTAGCAATTCAGTAAGTCTTTTATGTGTTAACAATAAATTTTATTGTGTTTTTATGAAACATAAACATGCACATAATTAATAAATAGTGAAAACATGCTTTTTAATATTATTGATTTCTTTATGAATTATGAAAGTATAAAAGTTAAAGTCTAAAGAAAATGTATATTACTGGTAAAATAACTTGAATAAAATAACAAATAATGTGATAACAAAGTACTTCAGTGATGGGCTCTAATTAAAGAATTGATTACAAATTTATAAACATATAAATATATAATCAATGATAAACAAGTAAATAATTAATGTGTGTGCAACGTTGTTATATATTTAATTGTACAAGCAGCACATAAACAAAAGGTTTGTTAGCTCTAGTGGTTAAGTCTGTCGTGAAACATACCTTGCACCATGGTTTGAATCTTGCTATTGACAATTTATTTTTTATTAATAATGACCTGCGGGTTTGCAAACCCGCCGGGTTAACAGTTTCGTGGCAAACCCGCCCGGGTCAAACGAGTTACGCCGGGTTTGTGACATGGGTTTGTGACATTTTCGATCCAATTACAGAACCGAACCGGGTAGTAGTCCGGGTCAGCGGTTCCCGGGTCGTCCCGGCCGGTCCGGGTCGGGTTTAATAACTATGATGATAGTGGTTGGTGGCACTGGACTAGATGTGGTGGTAGGTGGTGGTGGAGGTCGAGGTAGTGGTGTTGGAGTGGATGTGTTTGCGGTGATAGGTGTTGGTTGAGGGGATGTGGTGGTAGGCCGTGGTGGTGGTGGTTGTTGTGGTGGTGGTGGTGGTGGTGGTTGTTGTGTTGGTGGCGGAGTTGATGTGGCAGTGATGTCGTACTCGGGCTCATCAACGAGGGACTCCATGACCAACCCTGTCTGAACTGTAGATGAGCCACGACCGCGCATCTTACGCCAGGGCTTGTGTAGCGTCACAGCTGGAGCTGCAGTCGTGGGGCCATGCTGGAAGGAGCGCCATGCTGGAAGGAGCATCATGCTGGGTGCCTCCCACCTGTTCCGCTTGCATCACATCAATTCCCACTGTTTGCTCAGTCGCGGACCTGCAAATCTCTCGTACCTCTCTCCAGCTTGCCTGGTGTAACGGGACCTCGTCTACTGTCAAATGGCCCTCCGGCATGCGCCAAACCATCTGTAGTGACTGGATCTATAAATAGAAAATATTTGATAATCAAGCAATCGAATATATAATTAATCAATTAACTTTATTAAATAAATTATGTAAGAGTGACTGTGTGTACCAGAATAGTATGATGCGCTCCAGCAGTGGCAAAACCGACAAGACTGAGGATGTGGCCCACAGTCTGGTAAACTATAATAACCTGAGATTCTGTCAGTCTGTCGAACTGATCTCTGTAGTGCCCGAGGATGTGGCCCACATTGTAGACAGAGTGACACACCCTTCGTATCCCACGTGGGTCTGTAGATATGTCGTACTGACTGAGCAGCTGTGCGCAGTCAACAATGGGGGGGGGGGGGGCGTAAGCAAGTGATATGCTCCCACGCCCACAACTGAAACAAATGAAATAGTGAGTCAAATAAAGTATTTAAATTTGTTGGAATAGGTGCCCTATAGACAATCTAAATTTAGTATGAACATTGTTTTGGCTAGAATATTCATTTATTAATTATTGTGATATTTAATATAATGAAGTCCTTAGATACAATGTGTTGTTTATCTTAAATATCCCTAGTCCATTATATTGGTTAATAGGACAATCAAATATAGACTAGTATGTGTGTAGATTGATATGGATATATCAAGTCTAACACATGGGTATGCATTAAGAGTAATGGCATACTGGATTGACCCACGACGAGAAGGATGCATTAGATTATGTCAAAGTCACAATCGCTTCTCGTAGTGCCAGTTACATTGTAATCCTTAGACTTGAAGTCACTAGATATTCTAGTTGTGAAATATCATGCTTTGATGTTATCCAACGTTGCGCCTTAACCGAGCAACTATAAAGATAGCTATCGGGCATGATAGGAAGCAAGCTTAGAGATCGTAGTGATGTAGAGAGGATTTGTCCGTCCCACATAATGGGAGCAAATATCCATGGACACTCGAGGGATGGTGCTTATTGAATGTCTGGCCAGACTCAGATAAATCAATATGGATATATTGATGTTATCTGCTTGCATAAGCATATTCCCAGGACCGATGAACTATGGATTGGATATACGAGTGTGACTATTTATGTCTCGTGTTCAATCCGGATATGGAGACAAAGGGATAATGCAATATGTGATATTGGGCACAAGGTTTGTTGGGATCACTGACTTATTTCTATTAGTTGGGATTGCATGGATGTGTTGTTAGACACCGCTCAATGTTAGTAATAAGTTACTACCAATTAAGTAGAACCTCTGGGGTCACACGCCTAATAGAGTTGAACTAGAATTGGGAATTAATGAATATGATTAATTAATTAGAAGGATCACTTTGCAACACCTTGCAAACTTAGTAGGACTAATATGCAAGGAAGGGACTAATCCAAATTCATGTAGGATCAGGAAGGGCCTTTATGTAGTTAATTAGGAGTTGTTGGACTATATAAATGATTATCCTATCTTCCTTCCCACAAGTAATGCTCATAACATAAGTGAGTGGGAGAGAAAGCAAGGAGAGAGCAAGACAACAAGAGGCTGAAGCCCCTTGCCATCCGCCCCCTACCCGTCGGCCACAAGGAGAGGCCGAACCCTCTATTTGTTCCTCGTTGTGTGATTCCTTCTTCCTCTTCCTCCGGTCCAAGCTAGCACTAGGAGAAGGAAGATCTAGATCTCACCTCTAGGCGTGGATCAACCATAGAGACGAAGACACTATTCTTCGTGTGATCTCCCGAACCAAAAGGTACACATCTTCTATGCTCTTATCATGTTATGATTGTCTCTTCCTGTGATCCTTGGTGGGTTTTGAGTACGAAATTTTTGTTACTCCGCTGCGTTACCTACGTCAAAACCCAAAAAAATTAACATCAATGCACTTATAAGATATTATGTATACCTGAACTACTGCCATGCAACCGCCAATCTAGATAACATCCGATGAAGTGGCACGACAAAACTCTCGGTAGAGGTATGCTAGAATCCCGGCTCCCCACACAAGTCTCCCACAATCTTCCAAGTTCTCAAGATGATGTAGAAGAAATACTGGAACATGGGTGGCCTTTTTGTTCACCATGAGGTATGACCTATCATCGCATTCAATATCAAAGTGCGCGTACGACAACGGGTTAGGGGGCACACTCATCAGAAATAGACAAGTCGTCTTAGCAACACGCCCTAATTGCTTTATGTAATCTTTCCCATTCAAGTTATTAAGTAAACCAACATACATAATGTTTCGATCCATATAAATGACTCGTTCATGAGAACGGTTGTATCAAAATCCTTCCCCATTTGGTATAACACAACCACCCCAATAATAAAATAAGGAGACCAGATTAACCATAGTACCTGATATATTACCCAACCACTTAATTCAAGACCGGAAAAAAATTACTCAACATACTCCATCATAGACAACACATTTAACCAAACAAATCATCCTTTATACATTGTTTTTACTAGAATACATAGCATACAACACCTAATCTAAGCCAAATTCTACCTACTATTTCAAAATACTCAGTGAAGTAAAGTAGAATTGAGAGTAGGTTGAGCCAAATAGATAGCATAACCCTAATTGAAGCAACGCGGAATTGAAAAATCAGTCAAATTCTACCTACATTCACACGAATACATTGCATAAAACTCAGTCAATTATAGCCAAATTGATAGAAGAAGAAGAAGAAGAAGAAGAAGAAGAAGAAGAAGAAGAAGAAGAAGAATAAGAAGAAAAAGAAGAAGAAGAAGAAGAAGAAGAAGAAGAAGAAGAAGAAGAAGAATAATTACCTGCACAGAACGAAGAGAAGGAGAATAATCGTCTGATTCCGGCGAGGAGGCCGCCGGAGAGTAAGCACGGGGTTGGGAATACATACAGCGACAATGGAGTCGCCAAAATCCGGCGCTGAGGTCGTCGGTGAAGAGCACTGTGACCTCTGCTTGTTCATCCGTCAGGAGACACAGAAAGGGAGAGGGTCGGGAGACAGAAGAGGGATGAATTGTGGCCAATGAATGAGCAGATAAGGGTTTTAAAACTATAAGTATGAAACTTACGTTATTAGCGTCGGTTATTGGGCAAAAGAACCGAGACGTTTAATATCGATTCTTAATAACCGAGACATTTAATATCGGTTCTTAAGAATCGAGACTCTTAGTATCGGTTTTATTTATTACTAGAAAAAACTTAAAACCGACAGTAGTATACTCGATTTATGCCCCCAAGAATCGATCTTACCACTGTCGATTTCTAGACCAGACTAGATTGGTATTTCTTCCCCAGTGGGGGTTTGATCCGTTTATGCCGCCTCCAACAAGGTCAGTTTTGTGGAACTCTTCGAAGATGACACTGAATATGGATCATCTTTGGTAGTTTGATAGATTGTTAAAAAATAATTATGGGAGACGTGGGAGTACTTACTGAATGGTAGTGGGGAGGCCTAAATACTTATAGTTCCTTTCAAACTCCTGGACTCCATTAGCTTCTAGTAGAGAAGCTCTAGTGGCTGCATCCACTCCTGAAGAGAAAACCAGAGCTGATTTCTCCAAGTTAACTTGTTGTCCAGTGGCTTTTCCATTGTCTTCTATAATATCTTAAAAAAAGTTGATATTCTCCATGTTTGCACCTGTAAAAAACAACAAATCGTCAGCGAAAAAGAGATGGGAAACCACTAGTCCTCCCCGTGACGCCGTCACACCTTCATTGAAAGTGGAACAAAGAAATTAATGTCATCTAATTTTTATTCCCAATGAAATAATTAAATAATTTCAATGTCACAAGTGTTGTAGATGTTTTCCGAAGTAAACGTAAAAACTGTGTATACTTTCAACATCTTATGATGGTAAGCTATGTATACTTCCAATTAATCTGAGGTTGATTTGTCGATATCAAAAGAATTGCTCTCTAAAGAAATACAAGTTCTTTCATAGCTCTCGTTCGGTTGTTCTCATTCTTCCGCTAAGGGTTTAGGAAGGCTGACTTAGTGTTTGCAGAGGGAATTAAAGACACTAAGTTCCGCACGGGAAGGTCGAGAAAAGCAGCCCGTGAAAAAAGGCCCCAAATCCTCCACATCTATGGTTGGAAATGGGGTTACCTGCCTCCATGGTGAGAGACTCTCAGAAAATGTGTCAAATTTTGGGGGAAAAGATGAGGAGGATGAAGAAAGAACGGTAATGGGGGAAAGAAGATGGGGGACTGCTCTCTGAGAAGAATTTTGGAAAAAGTTGGGGATTGCTCTCTGAGAAGAAATTATGAAATCTCTGAGAAGAAATATAATGAAATCCACCACAACTCCCATAACTCTTCTCGTCCTCCTCCTCCTTCCCCTCCGTTATCTCTTCCTTCTCCTTCCCCACTGTTCCCTCCTTCTTCTTCTGGGTTCGCTCCTCCTCATTCGCCTTCTACTTCCCCACCGTTCCCTCCTTCTTCTTCTGGGTTCACTCCTGCTCCTCCTTCCCCTTCTACTTCCACTCCGTTCCCTCCTTATTCTTCTGGGCTCGCTCCTCGTCCTCCTCCTTCCCCTTCTACTTCTCCTCTGTTCCCTCCTTCTCGTCCTCCTGGGTTCACTACTCCTCCTCCCCCTCCTTCGATTATCACTAGTTCAACTCCGGCAACTGCTGCCTCTCCTTGATTCCAAAATGTATCTGTCTCGGAGCCATAAAGCCAAGTGAAAACAACATAGAGTAAAAAATTCGCCACGCTTAGACAAGCGACAAGGAGGTAGAAATGGTCCAAGTGGTTGTCACTCAAGCTATTCCCTATCATCTCGGTGAGCCCTCTTCCAATAGACCCACTCGGGATGTGGACCCTGTTAACGATTACGGTCCCCAACACGTAATCGCAACCCACTCTGAAG
The DNA here is from genome assembly GCA_023055425.1 of Linanthus parryae. Classification (NCBI taxonomy): domain Eukaryota; kingdom Viridiplantae; phylum Streptophyta; class Magnoliopsida; order Ericales; family Polemoniaceae; genus Linanthus; species Linanthus parryae. The sequence goes on from JALGPY010000002.1 coordinate 73,045,615, forward strand.
GCCGAAAGGCTAGACGCGATGCTCCTCATCCTGCTGGGAAAATGGGAGCGGAAGAACTTCGTCAGGCCGCTTGAAGCTAAACCACCAATGAAGCCGACTAAAAACAATTGTTGAATCAACAACAGAACATTCATGTCAACGAAAAAGGGCTGGTTGTCGGTGAGGGGATGTCTCTCCTTACTTAGGCTCACTCGTCGCATGGTCTCGACGTAGGCCGCCCCAAAGTAAACTAGGCAGGAGATCAGGAAGCCGAGAACCACCCTCACTCTGTGTCTCAAACGGTCTATCAGAAACCAGTCGTAAATGAGCTCCGTGATCGTGGATCCGAGGAGTTCAAATACTAGGAAAGAACCTGCAAAAAATAAGCGTCACAAAATTAATACAATGTTCGAATTTCAGAGGTCCATTCAAGATTCCGACAATTGGCAACTATACAGGAAATAATTAAAGAAATTCAATAGCCAAGCATATTATTTCAGGGATTTATTTTGACTATTGGCATCTCTATATTATTCATACATGCTTCTTGATCTTGAAGTTTGATTCACTCATTGTTGTGTACCACTTATCAGTTAACAGAAAACGTATCACTTATTACTATGAAGTTCCACATTTTTCTAGGATAAACACCAATTCTTTCTACCCGTCTCCATCCCAAAGAGGAAATTATCATTTTTCTTATAAAGGTAGCCTTATACTTTCAGGTGATGTAAGAGCATCAGCGTAGTTTGATTTATAGTTACAATTCACTAATCCATATTCCAATCAACACCCTGCATTTTAGCATAAAATGAGGATATCTCAAGTGAAACCTTGTTTCACGTGCATGGGCATTAAGTGAACCGTCCTGGAGAATGTCACTCGTCAATACGAGCAACAAGATAATAGAAAAAATCACTCTCTCGCAACTTTCTCTTATGTATATACTCAATTCCTTTATGTGTTATAATAAATTGTCAATTCCAATGTGTTCGGATAGTTTTAGTTTTTTATGGGTAGAGGGGGGGGGGTGTTTTGTTTACGTGGCGACATGGTTTTCTTGCTTTGTCAGTTCTGTTTTTAGTTTTAGAAAGAAAAAAATAGGAAAACAACTCAATCCGAACAACCCCATTACAGATCGTCCCACGCACTAGAGTTCGTTCATTCTTTTACTTCTTCTTCACTGCCAGGGGTTCCTTCTGCTACACACAACAACTACAATGAGCAGTGGAACAACAACATCAATGCTCACACAAACGAAAGCGACGATGCATTTCTTATGGAGATATTATGTCACTATTCACATTCGATTTATCAACAATACTATTTTAAGAAAGAAACAACACTTTGAATTTTTATATTTATTAGTGCACGAATTATGCACGGTAAATGCACGGGATGCACAAAGTTTTTATTTATTTTGATATTAAAAAAAATATTATTTCTATGTTGACCCCTGCTCGATTGAAAATTTATGTATGCCTATGGAAAACACAATTTGTCTATTACTCCAATCGTGTAATCGCGACGGGAAAACACACAATTCCAGGAAATATCTGTCTCGGAGCCATAAAGCCATGCGACAACAACATAGAGTAAAAAATCCGCCACGCTCAGAGAAGCGACAAGGAGATAGAAACGGTCCAAGTGGTTGTCACTCAAGCTATCCCCTATCATCTCGGTGATCCCTCATCCACTAGACCCCCTCGCGATGTGGACCCCGTTAAGGATTACGATCCCCAACACGTAACCGCAACCCACTCCAAAGGCCGAGAGGCTAGACGCGATGCTCCTCATCCTGCTGGGAAACTGGGAGCAGAAGAACTCCGTCATACCGCTTGAAGCAAAACCACCAGCGAGGCAGACGAAAAACAACTGCGGAATCAACAATAGAGCATTCATGTCAACGACAAAGGGCTGGTTGTCGGCGAGGGGATGTCTCTCCTTACTTAGGCTCACTCGTCGCATGGACTCGATGTAGGCCGCCCCAAAGTAAACTAGGCAGGAGATCAGGAAGTCGAGACCCACCCTCACTCCGTGTCTCATACAGTATTTCAAAAACCAGTCGTAAATGACATCCTTGATCGTGGATCCGAGGAGTTCAAATACTAGGAAAGAACTTGCAAAAAATAAGCATCGCGCAAATTAGTACACTGTTCCAATTTCAGAGAAACTCGGGAATTAGTCTTCAACAACATAGGAATTAGTTGAAGAAATTCAGTAGCAAAGCATATTTCAGATATCCATTCAAGATTCCGACAATTGGCAACTATACAGAAAATAGTTAAGAAATTCAATAGCAAAGCATATTAATTTAAGGGGTTGATTTTGACTAGTGGCCTCTCTATATTTATTCATACACGCTTCTTGATCTTGATGTTTGATGCACCCATTACTTGAAGTTTTGACGAAGAAATGAAGTTTCATATAAACTTCTGAAACTTCAGTTTTGGTCGTCAAAAATGTACTTTTTTTTTATTTAATATACCATATTGTTCCTCCCCCATGCTACGTAAATTTCACATCCCTCTCTCTCTCGAAAGCTTTAAATGTTTCACCCACTCTCACCAAAAAAAAGTACGGTTTCATCAATTCTAGCTACCTTAAATCCCCCAACAACCAAACAACCTTAAACTTGTCAAAGCCTCTTTCATTTTCACCAGTGTATTCATCATTGTTGTTTCCTCTCTCTATAGAATTTGTTCTCTTTGTTTCCTCCATTGTTGGCTTTTGTTTGAAGCTTGGTTCATCAGGAAAAAAATGTAATGATTTTGTAGATGTTTGTTAACTGCGACCATTTGGGCTCACGATGTTCCTCATTTTTGTCTAATTTTTTTTATGACCATGTTGTTGTTGTTTTTGTTGTTCATTGTCTGCCCAGATTTGAAGAGATTTCATGAATATGTTATTTTTTCGTTAGTTAGGCATATTGATTCGTCAGTTTGTGGATAGATCATCATAGTAGAAAGTGAAGTTTCAGCTGTTTAGCTGAAACTTCAATTTTTTTCTCGTCGGTGCAAGTGATGAAAAAAAGTGAAGTTTCACCTATACAGCTGAAACTTCACTTGAATCCTCTAACTGAAGTTGTGAAGAAGTGAAGTTGTGAAACTTCATTTTATTCGTCAAAACTTCAATTATTCCGGTAATTAAAGTTGTGAAGTTTAAAACTGATGAAACTTCAATTAGATTCCTCGAACTTCAATAGATCCATGAATTGAAGTTTTGACGAAAAAAGAGTGAAGTTTTTAACTGATGGAGGAATCTGATTTTCCCTTGTCATCTGAGTAGATGGAGGAATCTCATTTTACGATTCACTGATTACGGCATCTTCAGTAGTACCAGTCTCGACCACCCTTTTTGGACTCCTACTTGTGCCACCCTAAGCCTTAGCTGTTCCTCGACCCCTTTTCCGGTATGGGGATGACATTACAGAAGCAGTTGACACGTCTTTTTTTAACACTGCTCCGTTCGCGAACATATCATTCCATTCAGGGTGAAGCTACACAGTTGGTCTATCCATTTGGTACACTACGTAGCTTTGCCAATACCATTCTTGCATTTCCGCAGTGGAAGGAACAAGAATCGATCGGATTTCGCTAATCTTCATCCAAAGCTCATTTTGAATCCGTATATCTCGTTCCACTAGCATAGTAATAAAATAAAGTGCCGCTAAAACAATGAAATAAGAGTAAACCTCCATTTCTCAAAAACAGTTACTGGTTCATACAATCCCCGAAGCCACCTCCCTCCTGGAGTTGAGGCAGTGACATGATACTCCTTTGTCCAAGACTCTTGAACACCATAGTCTCCTATCAGCATATGAGAATGACATAAAGATACCAGCTATATCCAGATGAGAGTCATTTGATAGTTTTCAAGAACATCCTTATATACTTGAGAAGAACTAAGGATAAGTCCTTGATATATGGAGGTGAAGATGAGTTCAGCGTAATGGGTTACACTGATGCAAGCTTCCAAATCGACAAAGATGGTTCCAGATCATAGTTAAGTTTTGTGTTTTGCCTTAATGGAGGGACTGTGAGATGGAAAGGTTCCAGGAAAGATTCAGTTACCGATTCTACACAGAGGACTGAGTGTATTGCTGCATTAGATGCACATACTCAGAATATTCGATCTCATTCGATTGTCGATAGAGGAGATGAGAATATATATGAAAAAGTACTAGCATATGTCTCTCTTACCATAACCCTTGCGCATAGAAAGCGTTAGGTCCCGCTAGATCAATAGGCATACGAGATGCGCCAGATTGACTCTAGTGCAAGTGGGAGACTGTTGGAATTGTGCCCTAGAGGCAATCGATTTAACGCGAAATTTATATGGACTTGCTATTCATTATGCTATCGATATGGAGATATGTTAACATGAATGAAGTCCTTATAATGTAAATGTTATATTCTTAAATATCCCTACTTCATTATATTGATTAATATGACGATCACTATAGACTAGTATGTGGGTAGATTGATAAAGAGAAATCAATTCTAACACATGGGTATGCATTAGGAGTAATCGCATACTGGAATGACCCACCACGAGAAGGCTACATTAGATTATGTCAACGTCACAAGTGCTTCTCGTAGTGACAATGGTTTTGTAATCCTTAGACTTGAAGTCACTAGATACTCTAGTTGTGTAATATCAAGTTTTTTATATTATCAAACGCTACATCATAACTGGGTATCTATAAAGATAGTAATCGGGCATGATAGGAAAAAAGCTGAGAGATGGTAGTGATGTAGAGAGGATTTGTCCCTCCCACATCGTAATACGAAGCTAAGAAATTCAGAGACTCGCTTGTTTTTTTTAAGAGGTGTATATATAAAAAGAGAAACGAGATCACAGTACAATACTATCTAACATTTGGGCCCGACTAACTACTTTTGTGATTGGGCCTAAGTTCATATGACTGCTAACCTTTTCTTTCTAGCCCAATTTACAAGATCATGACTCGCTTGGGTTTAAATATGTTACGTATGATGTATGTCCGAATGATTGTATGTTGTACTGGAAAGACATGAAAATGGAGAGGAACTGTGTTTTTTTATTCTGCACCTCAATATAAAGGCGAGAATATGATAATTACAACGGGGAAAGAAGCACATCCCACAGAAGCATGTTCACTACTTTTTCTATCACAAAGGGTTTGCAACCATGATTAGGGAGAGTTCAAAAGATTTGGTGTCTTCCAAGAAGTGTGAGCTTGAAAACTAAACTGGATTTAGAATGAACCCTGAACCATTTACCTCCGCCATATCTATTAAGTTTTGAAATGCCGGAAGCTTTTCTTTACTTCTCCCCAAGTATGCTATTCTCAATCTATTCACAACGACTCTTTTGAATTCTCCTTAGGTACTACACACCTCATTAGAATGGTAAACAAAATCTTGGCTTCAACAGTTAACACAGAGTGAGTCAACTATTTTGAGGTAGTAGCTACATTAGGCAAACATAATTCTTCCTTAGCCAACTTTAAAGCATCAATCTTGCTAGGGGGATTGTCTGTATTATACCTATTTGGACAACCTAAGACACTGGCAAACTCAGTATGATCCAGCTCCATGTTAATGCCAGCCACCTTAGAAGATATAGTCAAGGCCAAGGTTTTCTCTTGTTTCATGTTCAAATATAACAATCGAGTAAGCCTAGGGTATGCAACTTCATAGGGGTTAAGGATTATCCAAAGAGAACTGTGTTTCAATCTCATTATGCATTCCAGATTCATACCATTCAACATGTTAGTACTGATCATGCTACAATAAGCTATAGGAGTTGAAGCAAAACCATCTAACCAATTCTCTCTTGCAGGATGACTAATAAACCACTTGCTAGAAAGAGTTTTCTTACCAGGAGGGGATTTCTTTTCAGAGTAGATATGAAGCTCCTTCGCAGTGTCCTTCTCTGATTCTTGAATTTCCTTTCCAGTGACATTCTCTTTCCCTTTGTCTGTTTCCGAGGCTTCTTCTTCACCTTCTTTTCGGCTACCAATTTGAACACCTTTCTATTTCTCAGAAGCATCTGTTGGATATGTCTTTTTCTTTCTGGAAGCAGCAGCCTTCATCACCATCTTGATTTTCTTCGGAGGAGGAGGAGAAATAGAAGAAACCGGAATTCAGATCCAGAATGTTCTTCTACAGAAATTACCACACCGGAGATGGAAAATTTGCAACTAGAAGCTGCTTCTCATTGGGATTTTGATTGGTAAATACTTATGTGGTTGTAGGTATTACTTTTCACTTTAGGGTTATTTGAGAACCCTTTGATTTAGAGCACTTCAGGACCACGTGTAAAAATTTCTTATGTGGACTACTACTGTTATCATCACTTTAAGCAAATACCACTGATGGTTGTGGAGAAAGAGCTGCAGGAGCGAGAGCACATGCTACACCTTATGTTTCCTGATGCTTGATGCATTGAGCATTTTAGAACTGGATAAGTATACTTCAATGAAGAATATACATATAGAAGCAGCAATAAAAGAGTATGAAACAAAAAAACAAAAAGAATAAGAGGGTAACATCCTACAAGTAGAATTATGCTTTTTAGTACTGTAGATAGTGCTTTCTGAGCAGACAGATCTTGGCCACGTGGCAATCATCTAGCACACCATATTGTGCTCCACACACACTGGATCACCATCCGTGCTGATCCACGTGGGGGCTGCGAGACAGGGCCCTTGCATACCGCTGCACGGGACTTGTAGGGACTTAGTGGTCTGGAGGCTAGAGTAAGTCATGTCGCGTGCGAGCCAAGCTCGCGCGCGACCTTTAGTAACTACTTTTGAGAGATTTATGGCACGAGCTCCATAAACCCGGTCAAACCCGGTCAACCTCATAACGGTTCCGGTATACGCGGATAACGTGCTGTAACGGTCCCTATATACGCGGACGAACGTGCCGTTGTGGTTAAGCTAATTAAGCTTCCATTGATGGGCGCATTAACCACACTGCAACGGTCACATTCTCCGTTATATATAGGATCATTAACCCTTCCGTACGAAGGAGGACATACCAGACATACGCGGAAGCTCTGCCAAACCCCTGTCTCTCTCTCATACAGTGCTATTGCCTTACATTCTCCCTACACACAACCCAACACTTCCTGTGCCATTTTCTATTCTCTGCCTTTTGTGTACACGAAGTTCTCTCTGCAGGATTCTCTTGTACACATTTTGGTGAACCCGACGTGAACTTACCATTGCAAGCAACCATGTCTCATGAGGATGATGTCAGTAACAGATCGCCTTTCACGGAGACCACCTCGGGGGAGGAGGCCCGTCGTACTCCTACAGCTACCCGTGAAGCTCCGACGCTAGAAGCCTTGGACGCCACCATCCAGAATCAGGCGAAGGCTCTCAAAGCTCAGTCTGCACAGCTAGAACGGATCATGGCTGTCTTGGGGACTCTCGCTCCAAACCCCGCACCAACCACCGCCGTCTCTCAGGGAGGAGGAGCCTCCACCACTCAAGGATTGGGAGTGTCAACCACACCACCCAACCCTAACCTGCAAACTCCACCGGCGACTACGCAGCTACCCTCAATTCAGGGGTCAACAGCTCAAATGTTGCCTCTCGCTGCTCACACTCCTCAGCCCCCGACTTTGGTACCTAATTCGGCCTCACAGTATCCCTTGCCTCCTCCGACGGCAATCTGGGGTAACGTGAATTCACAATATTTCCCTAGCCCTCCTGCGATATATGTGTCGCCTCCGCCTGCGGCAACCCCTCCTCCTGTTGCCGAGGGAGGTGCTCCGGAGTGTATGACGTCGCTGCAACGGCGCATAGACACTATTCTGGCCCACCAATCGTTCGCGGATACCATCATCCCGAAGCTTGACAACGACCCGCCAATTCCACGAGAGATCTATCTCATGCCTAACCCTGCTGGGTACAAAGATCCTAAATGGGAAAAGTTCGAAGACGTCAATGGGAACGCCCATGAGCATGTCATGCGCTTCATTGATGTGATGGGGCCGTATGGGGATGATCCTAAGCTGCTGATGCGCGAGTTCCCGAAGTCCTTGGGGAGCATGGCTTACAAGTGGTACAGGAAGTTGGAAGCCGGATCCGTGAAGACCTGGTACGACATGGTCCAGAAGTTTTACACCAAGTTCTTCCAGATGGAGGAAAAGGTGACGATGATTCATCTCTCGCGGATGTATCAGAAGCGCGAGGAAGATGGAATAACATTCATCAAGAAGTTCAGGGCCAAGTCCTTGGAATGCAAAGATGTGATACTCGAAAGCAGACTCGTGGAGATATGCCTGCAATGCATGCGAGACGAGTACAATGGTATGCTCATCAACCTGCAAACACCTACATTCTCAAAGCTAATCGAATGCACGAAGAATATCGAGCCTATAGTGGAGAGGCAGAAAAAGAGGAACGCCCCTGAGCGATCCTCGGGCGGTACTACTTTCAAAATCGGGAGATTCAGCTACAAGAGGGGATGTGAGGCTGAAGTGAATACGGTCTCGCCCCAGAAGCAGCCGAAGGTAGTGAACTTTGATGCACCACCTCTGCCATGTTCGGTGGAAGAAGCAAGCGACCTTTGCAGACAGTGGCGTAAGGACGGTGTCCTGCCACCGCTCGAAAAGGCACCCTCCAGGGAAATGGAGAGGGACCCGAAGTGGTGCGAATGTCACGAAAAGGTTATGCATCCCACGGCCGACTGCAAGAAGCTCAGAATCACGGTAAGCCAAAAGATGAAAAATGGCGAACTGATCGTCAGTGATCAAAGGCAGGATGTGCGAAACAATCCACTCCCTGCCCATGTGGAGCAAGAGTCAAAAGGCAAAGAGGTCGCTATGATCTCAATTGTGGACCTTGAAGAGGTTGCGGAGGATAATCTACCCATCATTGCCGAGATCCACGGTGACGAGGACTACATCATAGACACGGAGGACGAACGTGCCGATCGAATGAAGGGATCGCATGGGTTCAGCAGGTTCTTCGATGAGATGAAATTCTCAGAGAAATGCCGCAAGGAGATGACAAAGGTGATCCTGAGGATAGCAGAAGATTACGAGGAGGATATCGTAGTCTCCAATGGAAAGGTTGTCAGGGCGTCCCGCTCTACAGAAAAGGTCATAACCTTATCCGCAAGCGACAAAAAGACAGATGCGGGCCATCAGAAGCCTTTGTATGTGACAGCCATCATCAATGGCATTGAGTTCAAAAGAGCATTCGTTGACGGAGGAGCAGCAATTAACGTTGTTTCGCTCCATACTCTGAAGCTAGCGGGAATTCCGGAGCATAAGATCGTCAAGCGTCCATCCCCGCTGATGGGATTCGGAAGCGATTCCAGAATGACGATAGGATGGATCCGCCTGGGTGTCCAGATCGGAAAAATCAAGTTTTCAGCAAAATTCTATGTCATAGATGCGAACACTACGTATCATATGATTATAGGCCGGGCCTGGATTCATCGATTTGATGATGTTCCTTCAACAGCTCACCAAGTGATGAAAGCTATCTGGAATGACAGAATAGTTGAGATACCCGCTTCGGCAAATCCTTTCAACATGGATGAAGCGCATCTCAGTGAGGCGGTATGGTTCACTGAGATGGCAGATGAGCAAACACCGGGACCATTCAACCCCACTCCTTTGCCCCGATGGGAGGACATCAAAGATCAATCACCCGCAGGAGTGATGGTGACAAGAGAGGATGCCAAGGAAAAGCCGTCTACGCGAGAAGAGGCGCCGCGGATTGCCTACCAGCGAAAGAACGTGTACACTCTGAAAAGGATAGCAAAACATAATCCTGAAGGCAAGGAGATAGAGAGTTTCTACGCCAATGGGAAGAAATGCTATCGCATATGAAGGTGCGCGGGGGTGTCCTCACGCGAGCATGGGGACATCCCTGAGCAAATCAATCAAATTGAGCAGGTTTCGGAGGCAGACAAACCAATGCCAAGCGCTCTAGAAGAGAAACTGAAAGAAGCACCCGAATGCATGGAAGACAAACCCAGACCACAAAAGCAGGAGCTGAAGGAGGTATTCCTAAGCCCGAGCGAAGAAAAAAAGAGGCCAGTCTTTCTAAGTGCGGACCTCACAGGCAAAGAGGAGGAAATATTGCTACAGCTCTTGACTGAGTACAAGGACGTGTTCGCATGGGAATACGATGAAATGCCCGGCCTGGACACGAGCATCACCATGCACCGGTTGGATGTGATTCCAGGATCCAAACCGGTAAACAGAGCACAAGAAGCTTTAGGCCGGAGCTCAACGTGAAGATTTAGCAGGAAATTGTCAAATTACTGGACGCCAAATTCATAGAGCCAAATCACCATCCCACATGGTTGGCCAACATTGTGGCAGTAGTAAAGAAGAATGGGCAACTTCGCATCTGTGTAGACTTCCGCGATCTTAATCGCTTCTGCCCCAAGGATGATTTTCCACTCCCCAACATCGACTTACTTATCGATTCAACCGTGGGTCATCGCATGTTCAGCTTCATGGACGGCTTCAGTGGGTATAATCAGATCAATATGGACCCCGAAGATGCACGAAAACCCGCATTCATCACCCCGGTGGGAGTCTTCAATTACACGGTGATGCCCTTTGGCCTCAAAAACGCAGGTGCGACCTACCAGCGGGCCATGATGGCCCTGTTTCACGACATGATGCACAAGGAAGTAGAATTCTACGTGGATGACCTAGTTGTCAAATCCAAGGAGGAGGCAGACCATCTGGGGGATTTGCAAAAACTGTTCAACAGATGCAGAAGCTTTCAGTTAAAAATGAACCCCATGAAGTGCGCATTCGGGGTAACATCGGGAAAGTTCTTGGGATGCGTGGTACATCGTCAAGGAATAGAGCCTGATCCTGCGAAAGTATCGGCCATCACTAGCATGACAGCGCCGCATAACCAAAGTACCTTGAAAACCTTCCTGGGAAAGCTATCCTACCTGCGAAGATTCATCCCAGCAATCGCCGAAGTCACCTACTGTTTCAGTGATCTTCTCAAGAAAGATGCTGTATACAACTGGACTGCAGAGCACGAGATTGCGTTCGGGAAACTAAAGGAGCTGCTGAGATCGTCAAAAGTAATGATCGCACCTCAACTCGGATCACCACTCTTGTTGTATCTGACGTCAACAAGGAGGTCTATAGGAGCACTCCTAGCTCAGGAGTACGAGGGTCAAGAAAGGCCCATCTACTACATATCTCGCATCGTGCAGCCCGCAGAATCAAGGTACACGGACATCGAGCGACATTGCCTTGCCTTATTCTTTGTAATATAGAAGTTGAGACACTATTTTGCTTCGCACAAAGTAGTGGTGGTCACAAAGAGCGATCCTATACGGTATCTTCTAACTCCCACCACTCCTGGGGGAAGATTGACAAAGTGGTATATGACCATTTCCCAATATGACATCACATGTGTTCGGCCGCGGGCGATCAAATCGCAGGCGGTGGCGGATTTGCTAGCACAGTTCCCCGATAACAGTCATGAGCCTGTGATTGAAGAAGAATTGGAGGGACCTGAAATCTACACAGTTGAGCTGCCCTATTGGACGCTCCATTTCGATGGCTCGTCAACAAGGAAAGGTGGAGGCATCGGAATAGTCTTGACCAAACCAGATGGAGAGGTCATACAGATGTCCGCAAAGCTTGACTTCGCAGTCACCAACAATGAAGCAGAGTATGAGGCTCTCATCGCAGGTCTTCGCGCAGCAAAGGCATTAGAAGTAAGCAATTTGACGGTTATGGGAGACTCCAAGCTAACCGTCAAACAAGCCTCGGGCGAATATGGTTTGAAGGAGATAAACCTATTACCCTACCGGACCTCGGTACAAAAACTGGTGCAACAGTACTGCGACGTTAGGTATGAGCACAAACCCAGAGCGGACAATAGGCATGCTGATGCTTTAGCTACCTTGGGATCCAAGGTTAGTGCAAATAAATGTCCCGCGAGAATTTCGATTGAAGTGCGAACATCCTCGGCATTGACAGAGGACGCGTGCGAAGATGAATGCATGGATGATGCAGACTGGAGAAAGTCAATTTTACGGGCCATCGCAGAAGGCACGAGCAACGAGAATTGGGCATCCACAAAGGGGTATTGCATACATGACAACACCCTCTACTATAAGGGTCCTGGCGGAATACTCATGCGATGCGTCTCGGAGCAGGAGGGACAAGCGCTGTTAGAAAAGATTCACCAACATGCTTGCGGGGAAAGTGAGGTGTCAATCTATCGGAAAGCCCAGAGGTATGGCATTCATTGGCCGGACATGTCAACGGCCGCAGCATTGATTCAAGGAAATTGCGAAAGTTGCGCACTGATCAAAGACTCTTTATTCATTGCTCTGACCGACGATGATGTGGACTGGAGGAAACCACTCTTTGACTTTCTCACCCAGGGTATGGTGCCTGAGTCGAGAAGAGAAGCCGAGAAACTAAAGAGAAAAGCAGCACGATATGTGGTGCAAGAAAATCTGCTTTGGCGAAGGGGCCATGAAGGTAACTTGCTGCGATGTCTAGACAGCAAGGAAGCACAAGAGGTGATGGACCTTTCTCATCAAGTGGAACATCAGGGAGGTGCGAAATTATGCAGACAGCTCCTCTCGATTGGATACTTCTGGCCCACCATGGAGGCTGATTGCCGCACCAAAGTAAGACGCTGCCAGGAGTGCCAATTCAAAGGTGATCTAGTGCATGCTCCTGCCGTAGATCTACATGCATTGGGAACACCGTGGCCGTTCCATACGTGGGCTCTGGATTTTGTTGGTCCCATTCGACCAACCTCGCACGGGAATCACTTCATTCTCACCGCGACTGAGTTGTTCACCAAGTGGGTAGAAGCAATACCAGTGAATACAGCAAATGCGCTAGCCGTGGTCCATTTCATCCAAGAAAGCATCATATGCAGGTTCGGAATTCCAAACACCATTCTTTCGGATAATGGTGCCCCCTTTGTCAATCGCCAGGTGGCTGCAAAGCTAGCAGAGTACAACATAAGGCAGATATGCTCCACTCCATACTACCCGAAGGGGAATGGACAAGCGGAAGCAACCAACAAGACGTTATTGAGAATCTTGAGCAAGATGGTCGCAGATGACCACAAGAAATGGGCTGATTCTTTGAACATAGCCCTGTGGGCCTATCGGACTTCTCCAAGGACGCCCACAGGGGCCTCGCCATTTCTTTTATGCTATGGAGCTGAAGCTGTGGTACCTGCTGAAGTAAAGATCAACTCTGCAAGGTTGGCTTTTCATGCATTATATGACAACCAACGCGATCATGACTTGATCATGTTAGAAGAGAAGCGGGAGCAAGCTAAAAGGACTAACAAACGATACCAAGAAAGGATCGCTCGTGCGTACAACAAAAAAGTCCAACGTCGAGATTTCACAGTTGGAGATTTGGTCTTGCGCGCGTCTGACCATTGCATGCGAGAGGCAGCTCACCCAAAATTCGCAGCCAATTGGGAAGGACCCTTTGAAGTCACAGAAGTATTTGATAGTGGCTACTGCAACATACGGAGGTTACACGGAACAACCTCAACCCCAAGATCAGTCAACATGCGCTGGATTAAGAAGTATTATCCTTAACTCCTTTCATTATATGTGTTAGATTACAACGTCTGCTTTATGCTCTGTATTGCCAAAACTCGTGCATCTTCTCTCCCATATGAGCTCTCCCATATGAGAGTATTTTATAATAAAAAGACTTCTCCCAAATGGGAAGAACTATATGCTGTCAGCTGTCTTTGTTGCTTTGTTTATTTCATTATTTCTCAGTAGCGAAAGCCTATCCGCCGTGATAGCAGTCTATGCGAATATGATCTTAAGTGATCTTTTAAAGCCTATCTGCCACGATAGCAGCCTATGCGAATATGATCGTAAGCGATCTTATAAGCCTATCTGCCGTGATAGCAGCCTATGCGAATATGATATTAAGTGATCTTTTAAAGCCTATCTGCCACGATAGCAGCCTATGCGAATATGATCGTTAGCGATCTTATAAGCCTATCTGCCGTGATAGCAGCCTAGACGAGTATGATCCTAAGTGATCTTTTAAAAGCCTATCTGCCACGATAGCAGCCTATGCGAATATGATCTTAAGCGATCTTATAAGCCTATCTGCCATGATAGCAGCCTATGCGAGTATGATATTAAGCGATCTTATAAGCCTATCTGCCATGATAGCAGCCTATGCGAACATGATCTTAAATGATCTTTCAAGCCTATCTGCCACGATAGCAGCACTACACGAATGCGATCTCAAAATGATCCTTAAGCCTATCTGCCATGATAGCAGCATTATGCAAAATGATCTTAAGTGATCTACAGAAGCCTATCTTCCGAGATAGCACCCGTACTTGAGTCTAACCTTAAGTAAATCTCAAGCCTATCCGTCAAGATAGCAAAGCTACGCAAATACGATCTCGAACGATCTAAAATCATATCTGCGAATCTATCCGACAGATAGCAAATTATAGCAACAATGCAAAGTGTGAATACAGCACTACAGAAGGCGAAATTTGCCAATACGCGTGCGAAATTGCAATTTGTTGTAACGAAAACAGCAAATCATACAAAGCAATCTCTGCATCAGTTCTCAAGGGACTCAAAGGATCTACCTCACCCACGGGAGAAAGATCATACAGCATGTGTACATCTTCAAGAGTGGGAGCAGCCTCGAACTCAGCAAAGTGGAATGTGTGAGTCGCAGGCGAGTAACGAGAAAGAAGGTTTAGAAGCATGGACTGGTCCAGCTTCACGGCAGCACCCTTCATAGCACGAACTGCGAAGTATACGCCAGCATCGTTTAAAGTCATGGCATGATTGGTCAGTACATGGTCAATCCACTCATCCATGAAGTCCAATTTCTGAACAAACGCTTGAGTGGAAATCGCAGTGTATGGGAAGTACCCATTTTCGACTCCCAATCGAACCACGTCCTCGGAATCGATCAATTCGAGCAGGGCCGAGTTAACTGGAGGGGTTAACGTTTGCAATTCTTCAGCAGGGACAGGGATTGGCAGTTTCTTCGCCTTAACCCTAGCATGGTAGAAGTCTTTGCCACCCAGATAGGGGGCTTTTCGCCATAAGGCCTGGGGAAGATCAGGTATTTCTTCGACCTCCTTAATAGGTTTGGTTCCTTTTGTCTTTGCCATTCCTGCGGAAAAGCAAGAAAAAAGGGGGGAGAAACACACATACTTTAGTTTGAATTTCAAGATTCAGTTCAAAGCATACGAAGATTCATTGGAAGAAAGATGAACAGTCCAGTGGCAATCTTCAAAATTAGAGATTGGAATCGTTTGCATTATCAGGGATTTCAGAAACCCTACATTCAAAATCCTTATCATCTGGGGATTAAATCAAAGTTGGATTCAAAGAGCAGGATCTTCTTCATAGTTTTCAGTGGATAATATGTTTCAGGAAGTTATGGGTTTGCAGATCCAACGCAGTTCAAAACATATATCAGTATATTAAACAAAATTGAACAAGGCCAACCTTGTTTTGGTAAAGCTTGCTTGGATGCGCACAGTTGAAGAAGACGATTGACAAGAGAGAACTGGTGATTGATTATCTGAATCTGCTCTTGAAGGCTTCCGGGTATCATTCACTTTAAAAGAAAGAAGTGATG
Organism: Linanthus parryae; assembly: GCA_023055425.1. Taxonomy (NCBI): domain Eukaryota; kingdom Viridiplantae; phylum Streptophyta; class Magnoliopsida; order Ericales; family Polemoniaceae; genus Linanthus; species Linanthus parryae. The sequence continues at coordinate 73,061,212 of JALGPY010000002.1, forward strand.
CTTTGCAACAATGGAGAGCACAGAGTATTTATCCAAAAACAATGAAGGGTTGCGTCCTTTCAGTAGTCGAATCGCAACCGTCACCGTCGAATCGCGCAATCACAGGACAAGCTAACGTCACGCCTAAAACCCTAAAAGACCAGACGGCACGACTCTAGGGGTTTAGGTCATAATGGAACGCACGGGGGCTGAATCTGCACATATTTGAATTGGTGCTTGGCGGCGATGCGTACGTTGGTTCCTGCGCATGGAAGCCTATCCGGCTATGAGTCTTCACGCGCGGAAAGGGGGCTAATGTAGATAGTGCTTTCTGAGCAGACAGATCTTGGCCACGTGGCAATCATCTAGCACACCATATTGTGCTCCACACACACTGGATCACCAGCCGTGCTGATCCACGTGGGGGCTGCGAGACAGGGCCCTCGCATACCGCTGCACGGGACTTGTAGGGACTTAGTGGTCTAGAGGCTAGAGTAAGTCCTGTCGCGTGCGAGCCAAGCTCGCGCGCGACCTTTAGTAACTGCTTTTGAGAGATTTATGGCACGAGCTCCATAAACCCGGTCAACCCGGTCAAACCCGGTCAACCTCATAACGGTTCCGGTATACGCGGATAACGTGCTGTAACGGTCCCTATATACGCGAACGACAGTGCCGTTGTGGTTAAGCTAATTAAGCCGCCATTGATGGGCGCATTAACCACACTGCAACGGTCACATTCTCCGTTATATATAGGATCGTTAACCCTTCCATACGAAGGAAGACACACCAGACATACGCGGAAGCTCTGCCAAACCCCTGTCTCTCTCTCATACAGTGCTATTGCCTTACTCTCTCCCTACACACAACCCAACACTTCCTGTGCCATTTTCTATTCTCTGCCTTTGGTGTACACGAAGTTCTCTCTGCAGGATTCTCTTGTACACAAGTACTTATTAGTTGGTTACTTAGAAATGGTGCATTTGGAATATGCATCATCAATCCTCCAAACATGTGTTTATTGATGAAGCTTATGATCTCTTCCTAGCGACTTCCATCTCCTACATCTATCCTTCAAGATATAGATTCTTCTCGTGATGCGTTCCCCCACGTTATTGAACCTACAGGTTTTCAAATGGCAAAAGTCGACGCAGAAAAATTTGAGTTCGTAAAATGTTGGAGTAGATGTCCTAGATGCAATCCTTATTTAGTATGAACATTGTTTTGGCTAGAATATTCATTTGGCCGGCGGGGTGGGGGTAAGGGGGGGATTAAATCAGCATCCACGAGACGGCTACGGAAAAAAAAATTCTTCCAGTTTTCCAACAAAGAAGCGCTTAACCAGGTTTACGCGGGAGGCCCGATCTTCGATGGAAACTTGTTGATGCTAAAACCATGGGATCTTGGTGCTAAGACGGACAACATCTCGATTGAGCACATAGACGTTTGGGTTCAAGTGAGAAATTTACCCATCTATCATTAAACCGATGATGATCTATGCAAGGTACTCAAGAATATGGGGACAATTTTGTGCACGGAATCATCCTCAAGTCACAAGCGATTCTCATGTAAATATATTAATGTTATATATTTTAAAAGACGACATTATATAATCAGTGATTAAAGTCTTTGTCTTGCTAAATGTTATATTTATAAATTTTTGAGTCATTTGATCGATCTATATGGAGCAGAGTTTGGAACAATTTTTTGGAATCTGAACCACTAACATAAGGGGGGTATTTTCCCATCCTCCATCCACTAACATGGGGTATCTATCTATGACAAAGGGGAATTTGTATTTCCCCATAGTTCGGGGGGTATTTGTATTTAATCCATAATAGAGAGATGAAAATTGTATTTTATCCATTATTTAATTACTCTAAATAATATAATAAAGCTCTAAACCTCATATAGTCTCACATGCTACGGTAGACAGTAGGGGAAAATAAGTTTAGTCTCCATAAAAAATTTGGGACGAAAACAGTGTGTTTAAAGTCACTTAATTTCCTCGAAAAGTTTGTTAATTGCAAATTAATTAATCTGTAATCAATTAACTTTTTGCTTTTCCAAAAAAGAATATGAAAAATACCAAAAAATATGAAATTTATTTTCAAGCCTGTAGAAAAAAGTTTCGACGAAAACAGTGACCGGAGGCCACCGCACGTGTTGTCGTGCGTGTGGCGGTCTCCGTGACGCGCTGCCCACGAAGCCTTGCCACGTCAGCGGGTTGTTGCCCCCCGAACGCGACGTGGCGGTCCAATCTGTGACACGTGACTGGCATGTCAGTCCTAGGACGACCGTGCGTGCCACGTCAACAACCACATCGGCATTCAGATGACGTGTCACTGCCATATGGCATTCCATGTTAGCACTAGCTGATGTCAGCTTGCCACGTCAGCCACAAATACCAACTTTGGCGCGTGTGGCGCGTGGTGGCGGTGTCGGCTGGCGCGTGAGCCCCATGCGACAATCTTTACACCGCCGGGCTCGTCTCGTCGTTCTAATCCGGATTATGTATTCAATTTTCAATTATAACATGTTTTTGAAAAAAAACAAAAACAAAATTGAGTTAATTACAAAGCAGCCTCCTGAGCGCTATACATAATTTTCTAACAAAAGCTTAATGAAAATTTCAGTCTGAGTTGAAGAAGAGTTTGTTAAGAAATGAAGCATCGTATCCTCTCTACGAGTTAGCCAATCCTCTCTTTGAGTGCTTGCATTTTTTCAGCCTCGCTCTCCCAAGGTTCTACACTTCAGGGTACTACCTGGTGCCTCACCACAGTAAATGTACTAATTACTCATTTCAGTGGTGGTTTCTATTTCTCCACAATCTATTTTGTTTTTACCAATCTGTTCATTCTCTTTCTCCCCATTTTAACTTTTATCACTATTCATTGGATCACTTTGACCCGGAGATTTGATAGCAAAACAAAACAATTTTTTGACAAATCTTTCATCTTGTTGTTGAATAAGAGTTACTCTACAATACCATGGAAAATTATCTAAAAATTACATCGTTTTGCCATTTAAATCGCAGGGTCAAAGTGACCCAACTACGAGTGGAATAGTCAACAGGGGGAGAAAGAGAGGTGTTATGATTTGAACCTAGCTTAGAACGATGATAATAGCGATGAAACAAGAACACAAGTATTAACGTGGTTCACTAGTGATTAGCTAGCTACCTCCACGACCTAAAACCCCAATTTTATTAGAGAGCGCACCCTGTACAACCACTCAACACACCTCGAAAAAGCTCTCACACTAGCAAACTAGAATATTGCTATGCACTAGCTATTCATGTACCCGTGTGTCTTCAGAGAACCAAAAGCAACCTTTAAATACTAGTGTATTGGAGCGGTGGGTTTTGTCACCCACACCACCGCCTCAACTTGTTTCCAATTTGTTACCTTTGACTTTTTCTTTTGCCTCCAATTCAAGACACCTAACAAATCTCCACCTTGTCTTGAATCATCTCAGCAACCCGAACCTGAACCGATGCTTCTCTTAAATAATCAACCCCAAACGTTTCACAGCTGTATGCCAAACCCTCACGTCACAAGTTGCTCCAACTTCGCCAAGCTCCTGCAACGAGTGCCCCCAGCGATGCTCCAACTCCCGTCTAGTTCCTGCAATCGAACCCTATCGATGCTCCAACTACGGCTGAGTTCCTGCAATCGAAACCCCTGTTTGTTGTTCCAACTCCCACTGAGTTCCTACAACATATTCGTTTGTTGTTCCGACTCCCACCGAGTCCCTACAACAAACCCCCCAGCACGTTGCTCCAATTCCCGCTGAATTCCTACAACGTTTTGCGAGATTGCTCCAATTCCAACCGAATTCCTGCAATATCTCCCCATTGCATGCCTCATACGCGTCCATTGCACGTCTCACACGTGCCGTGTCCCTCGTCAGAGACTACACCATGCCAAATTTGCCTCCTCGTCAAGAGCACGGATTCCATGCCCCCAACGAGGCTTAGAGAACTAGAACATCCTCCGAAGTACCCTCCACCTGCATCCAAACTTGCAGATCCTGAGTTATCCTTCGTCCACCGGTGTCTCTTTTCTCTACCGTTTGAACATAGGTCACCGTAACTTCCCTTGGCCGCCATCATCGCGACGGAACTCTGATTGTCTGAATCCCCGTACGCAGCCCTATGTTACGTCCCCTCTTGCTGAGACTCAAACTCAGCGGTGGTGGTTGTATATGCATCCTTCTCATCTTTCACCAAGAGCAGCCAGCGATCGTCGCGTTTTAACAACGCACACATCTCAATCTACCCCAGACTAAAGCTGTTCCTCTCAGTAAACCTGTCGATCTTGATCATCCCCCTGGTCATCTTCTCTACAGCTCCTTTTCCAGATCCGTAACCCCTAAACGTATTCTCCACCTTGATCGCGAAACCGTTGCTATGAATTTCACGGGTTGTGAAACCCTAGCCCTATAGCTCCACCTTGATCTTGGAACACCGCAACCTGGGCTCTGATACCAGTTTGTTAAAACTGGCGATTCCCCTGACCTAGCTCTGATACCAGTTTGTTATGATCTGGACCTAGCTTAGAACGATGATAATAACAATGAAACAACAACACAAGTATTAACTTGGTTCACTAGTGATTAGCTAGCTACCTCCACGACCCGAAACCCCGATTTTATTAGAGAGAACCGAACCCGTACAAGCACTCGACACACCCCGAAAAAGCTCTCACACTAGCAAACTAGAATATTGCTATGCACTAGCTATTCATGTACCCGTGTGTGTGTCTTTAGAGAACCAAAAGCAACCTTTAAATACTAGTGTATTGGGGCGGTGGGTTTTGTCACCCACACCACCGCCTCATCTTGTTTCCAATTTGTTACCTTTGACTTTTTCTTTTTCCTCCAATTCAATACACCTAACAAGAGGGAACAAAATGGTATGAAAGTACGTTTTCAAAAAAACTTAATCGTCTCATTTTTCTGTTTTGGTCTCTGTTTAAATTTTTTTTGTAGTTTTCCGTACATTTTTTTTAAAATGAAGCTACTTGCAGTGATTGAGGTGTTAAATGAAGCAGGTCGGTAATTGCGGCAAGAAAGACCGTATTTAGCGGTGGGGATATCAATGGGAGTAGTGAGACTGATTAGCCTAAAGATGATGTCATCTAACTTATGATAAACATTCCATATCTGAAACATAAGTAGGGATGAAAACGGTTCGGTTCGGTCCGGTTTTAGCACCCATCCTAACCGAACCGCATGTAACGGTTTGGGCAAAACCCAAACATAATTCAGACCGTTCATGGACTCAAACCGAACCGAACCGAACCGTGAATGACCGGTTTGTTCGGTTTTAAACCGCAGTTTCTGGAAATGTATTATTTCATTTAAAATTTCTTAATAGTTTATTAAAGAATCAAATGATTACTAAAATTTCTATGTCAAGCAATTAAAAAATAAAGTAGAAAACATTACATCATTTCATAACCATTTAATGGTTTCGGTTCAGTTTTGAGGTATATATATGTAGAATCTATCAGGCTATCAAGTTTGGTAGCTATATAGCCTAATATGCTACATAAACGGTTCGATTCGATTTTTACGATTTTGTGGTATCTCAAACCTAAACCGAACGTATTATACGGTTTGGGATTTTTGCAAACCTGGACCGAACCGTATTAGCTTCCAAACCGAACCGAACTGAACCAAACCGCCCAGTTCGGCTTGGATTGCAGTTTTTGCAGTTTGAACTTGCATCCCTAAACATAAGTACAAAAAGTAACTAACTATGGGGTAGATTCGGGTAAGTATTCATTGGGCTAGCCCCATCACGTGGCATGTATGTATGGTGGGGCACGCCAATCAGTTTCTGACAAACGCGCATTAGTCATATGGAACACATCAATTTTTAAATATTTGTCAAAAATTGATTGGCGTGTCCCACCATGTAGGCATGCCACGTGGTGGGGTTAGCTCCAATGAATATCTTCTCGTGTTGTGGGGCTTCAATTAGTATTAATAATTAATTTTAACATTATTAAATATATTTTAAAAAATAAACTTTATTGGATGGAAGAAATTTATTGGTTGTAGATGAATAGTAGTTTAGGGAGGGAAAAATTGATGCGCCAGTGGGGGGACGGGAAGGTGGAGGAAATGACATCGGTTGGAGATGTTGTTAGGGAACTCAGCAATAGTAAATAGTTGGATATTGGCCTTCATATGAGATACATAGTTTTGTAAATCGCAAATTTGTTGGTTCGATACAGTAATTTTCATTTAATATAAGCATGTCCAACAGATACATACAAAATGTATAATTAGCAAAAATGTGAATCTTCCTTTTTATACTTGGAGAACTAGAAAGTAGAAAGGCAAAAAAATGTGTCTATCTCTCTCATCCCATGCATTTGGGAATTTAAAATTGAAGTAGTTAACTCACACATTAAAGTATGTTGTCGGAGTAAACTCTTAAAATGTATCAATAATGTTATTCTGGTATGTCCTTCAAAATTTAAAACTTTTAAAATTTACATGTTTTCAATACTCAACAATGGCACTGACCCGTTTTTGGGCTCAGAAATTGGTCAAATAAAGTTTCCAACTGTGAACTAAAGAGCACGATTGAAATAATGTACCACACCGTGAGATTCCCGCCTAGTTCTTCTCTGTCCTTCATCGTTTCCTATGTAGTTTGTGTAAGAAAAGTTTTATGCCGAGAAATTGGACACTCTCGCTCACTCTTCAGAGGCTGTGTTGTATCCAGGGTTTTAAAGCCCACTACACACATCACTTGTGTGGCCTTGTCGACAGCAAGACACGGTTCCTTTCATCGCTTATCAGAGAAGGAAATTGCGTTTTCACCAGAATATATACATTTATATGCCATTCAAATATATCATCTTTCAAGGACATGATCATGTAAACATAATCAGCAATAGATGTAAGAAATTGAGTTTAGTTTCCCACTTCTTTACCAAACAGCGAGTTCTTATCCCTTTAATACAACAAATTCAATAGATGTGAAATAGGAGAAACCCGGGGAAGCCGGTCAAGGCCACTTCTCACCAAGCAGAAGATTTCTGAGAACCGCCTCGCCCATTGCCTCATCATGTGGAAACAAGTGTCCAGCGCCTGCTATTTCATGATACTCAATCCATGGAAGTTTACCTACAATGTAGCGCTGCAGTGTAACCGGTACAAGCCCGTCTTCATCTCCCTGCCATATATGAACTGATCCTTCACCATCGACCATAGGATTCTGAAGATCCATTGGATCAAACTCCCATTTCCCAAATCCTACCATCATGTCACGAAGCTTGGACTCAAATATGCCTTGTTGCGTCACATAAGCCTAGCAAAGGAACAACTCTGAATCATTCATTACATATATTTCGCGACTTTTGGAGTAATATAAGAACGATTATAGTATATTTATACCTTGTAGTCTTGTCTTCCAGCAAGCTTTGACGCTAGCTGGAGGTCTTGGCGAGAGAGCTTAGCCTTTCCAGCTACGACACTAGAGGGTGGGAACCATTTCTGAGTGTTCCACCAGTAGGTGAGCCATGGCGCGTAGTGAGCAACCCTAATCGCCCATTGGTCTTGGAGATATTGCTCCTGATAGGCTTGTTTTGATAAATTCGCAGGGAAGCCTCCCCACCAGTAGTTAACCACTGGAGCAAGTAATGCCGCTCTTTTTAGCCTGCCAACATGAAAAAAGGTTTACTATTTCTTCACACATGGTGTCTGATTAGGGATGGCAACGGATCGGATTTGGATCGGATCCTTCCATAATCCGATCCGATCCGAAAATGAAACCCCCTGATTTGAATCCGATCCAGATCTGTTCGGATCCAAATCGGATTCGGTCGGATCATATAACGGGTCACCCAAAAAAGTCCGAATCCGATCCTTAAGAAAAACGGATCACGAATCAGATCGGGTCGAAACATATAATTATATATATAACCATATTATATATATAATTTATTAGTATATTATATAATTATAATTGTTTTATATGATTATATATAATTATAATTGTTTTATATAATTATATATAATTTCGGATCGGATTATCGAATATTTTGTGTATATATCGGATCGGGTCGGATCGGATCGGATCATTGGATATTCACAGCTATGATCCGAATCCGACCGAAAGTATCGCATATTTGAGATCCAAATCCGATCCAAAGGCAAATAGATCGGATTCGGGCCGCTCCATTAGGGTCGGATCACCTCGGATCTCGGATCGGAGCGGACCGCATTGCCATCCTTATGTCTGATCTTTTGGCCAGCTAGAAAAATTCAGAATCTCCGTTAGAGAAAGCATTCTGCATCGCTAAACTCAAGCCATCATACTTACTTTGTTCACTCTCTTTTCCTTCAGTCTGACTTTTATCACTATTCACTTAGTCACTTTGACTAGGTGATTTGGTTAGCAAAACGATGCAACTTTTTGTTATCCAAATCGTTGGGTCAAAGTGACTCAGTTAATAGTGATAAAAGTCAAACTGAAGGGAAAAAGAGGGAACAGAGGAACTATTATTTTCTTGAAAAAGCCCTTGTTTCAATTGAGAACAGGTTGAAACATAGCTATTCTTGGATGTTTAAGTTTCCTAAAGTATCAAAAAGATATTGAATGTTAATATGCATGTAGTTTACCTGTGAGGGATGTATATTAGCCTTTCGCTTTTTCATATTACCAATCAACATTTTATCTAGAATTCACGCCAGCTTTCCAAAAAATAATTCCGATACTGCAACAATTAATGTTTCTGTAGTATCAAAAGTTGTCGACTTATAAGATGGACGTAACTTACCGGTGAGGGATGTACTTGAGGCAGCCCCAGACCGCTTGTCCTCCCATAGAATTCCCAATGACATAAAATTTGGAACCAAGTCCCAACTGATCAGCTAGCTCTTCAATATCCAAAGCTAGACTCTTCCTTGTCCGATTCGGATCAGGATCACTCTCTCCATAACCTGGTCTATCGAAAGACACCAAGTAAACCCCAGCTTCTTTCACAACACCCTGAAGAAAAAAGATCATCAGTTATTACTTTAGGAAAACTTGTAAATAATGAAACCCAATTTCAAATGTGTTGTTACACAATTCACTCAAACGCGGACAAGTGTTTTTAATTATTACCGATTTTGCCATTGGTGCGTCATGCCTGCAAGAGCTGAAGCCATGAACCAATACGATTTTGTAATTCGCAGTTTCTTTAGCCACGCCGTGCTCCTTATAAGCCAAGTGCCTACCGTCCCTGAGCTTTATTCTTGGTGCTGTAACGGGTGGACCACCAGGTGATCCACATAGTTTTGGTGGTGGAGGAAGGATGGTCTGGTTATATGCCCATGATAGCAACACAATCACCAAAACCGCTACAAATCCCTTCAACATCGCTACAATGTTTGGATTTGAATGCCAACTATTTGGCCTTTGAACAATCCTTCATCAGCTGAAATATTCCAAATTTGGCAACCTTGATTATAAAATTTGGCAACCTTGATTATATCAAGAACATGGGTTCTCCTGAGAACATGGAATGATCAAGAATTCAAAGATATGGGGTTGGAGACAATCTAGCAATTGGAATCATCTGGTTATTGAAAAGAACATCTCAGAAACATAAACCAACTAACCCAGAAAGAGAAGATAGAGAGCCTAAAGTTGTGTATGGGGTTGGTGAGACTTGATAATGAAGTAGTAACATGAGATAATGAGTTGTCCAACTGATGAAGAGAGAACGAATATGGCATAATGAAATAATCATCCAATTTTGGTAGGTAGATTAGGATGTATGACCTACCACACATGTCTCTACATCAAAGTCCATCAACTTTTACCTAAAAAAAAGCCCGTCAATTTTATATTGGAGAAATGCTTTTGTTTTACGCTTTCTTTCACCGTTTATGTCTCAATCTATAAGAGGTTCTTTGATTGGTGAATGAGCATTAAGAAAAAACTATCAACAATAATCAACTGTACTTGGACACAAGAGTGCACCAATAGAACATTTATGGGTTTAGTAGAGTTGAACATGTTTGCATTCTTCAATCTTTGGGTGTTTGTTTATTGGCCTCCTCAAGGCTTACTATTGGCCTCTCAATTTGTCAAATCGAATTTTCTCATGTTGGTTTACCTCTCTAAATATCTCTAATTGTGAGCTTATTAATCCGAATTTTCTAATGTTGGTGAAGTTTGCACGCTTTTGCACCAGGGAAAGAAATGTTCACTTTTATCGGATATTCAAACAGACCTTCAAGTTCATTGATCATTTTCTTTTTATTTCTAATTTGCAGATGGTTTTTGGACATTCAACTTTGTCAATCGTGATTTCTGTGTATAATTTGCAAATGGTTTTTCGGGAGACCTTTGTTAGTAAAAGGGACCATCTCCACCCATGCATCAGGCCTATCTCAATAATTTTCAACTAGGCGATACCTCGCGCTAAAGCGCGGGGCTTTGTACCATATTCTAATATAAAATTTAGACTTTATAAACACCTCATAACTAAACTTCGACAAATGAAAATTTATAAAGCGCTAATTTTTTATGTTTGGTACATCTCCATTATAATGTCATGAAGCCGACATTCTTCCTTTGGTATAGGAAATTAGTCCAGATGTCTTACATTTTTTTCTTTTATTTGAAGATATAAAATTTCAATTCTTTTTAAAAAGTGTAGACATTAGTGAATGTTGTAGTAATATTATTTGAAATAATAAGAAAAGTTTGTACACATTCAAATTTGTGTAGAATTCTTCTAATGCAAATGGCTTATTCTTCTAGAAAAGTGTAGACATTAGTGCAAATGGCTTATTTAATGCAGGATTTGTTCATCCTTTTTTTCAAACAAATTTTCATGATAAACATATTAGTTCAAGAAGATTCTAATAATATTTTTATATAATAAGCATAATGGCTTCTAAAGTTTATGTACTTATATTATTTATATTTATTGAACTTATTATAATATTATCATACACTCTTTACATCATTATAAAAGAAATTTAATATTCACATCATAAGATCTAGCAACCTTAAGAGAATTTAAACATAAAATTAAGCAAAAAATTGAGGAAATTAGGATGGACTAATTAGCGAGGAAAATTTCTCTGAAAAAAACATGTGATGTCATTTACATACATGTGGATGCATAAATGCATGCAACATATGTTTTTTTATGTCAATTCTTACTATTTTATTTTCATAAATTTTTTTAATGTAAATACGATGTCATAATTTATTTTGTATAGATTTAACTATATAACATACCCCAATCAAACATTCATTGAAGAATAATTATTTTAAATAATAATAAAATTTACTACTAAAGTTCCTGTACCTATAGTCTTTTTGCAGTCTTCTTACGTTAATTATTCTATTATCATATACATTTTCTACTAATATTTAAAACATATTAACACTCAAATCATTAAAACAATTTATATTATTACATAAAATGAAAATGTCATTTTTCTATTCCGACATATGTGTTTTATCAGAAAATTATAAACGTGGTTCTACTTTTAAATGATTTATTATGCTATAATCATATGTATTTTGCACTAATATGTAAAACATATTTATATTCAAGTCATAAAATCAAATATGATTATTCAATGCTAATTTATCATTATGATATTGAAATAAGTATTGATTGCTCATGAGTTACAAACTAAAATAGTAACCTTCAAATTATAATGACAAAGCAATAACTAATTACATGTCGATTTTTCATTGGTTGATTATCAGAAAATAGACACGTAGGATTACACATGTCATATTAATAATGCTTAAATAATGACAAATGGCAAAACGTGGTTTCACCTCAGGACTTTTCTGCTTTTATATTATATATAAGATTCGTTTGATATATATGATAGGAATATGTATAGGATTGTGAAAATTAGTGCATGTCAAAGATTAAATAGTTTTATATGAAATTCAAAATTTATTATGTCGCGACGATTGGTGCATGACAAAGATTAAATTGTATAGTGGATGAAATTCAAATTTGTTATGCACTCGTGTTATGTACTCAACTATATTTTATTGTGATTATGGAAGAGTTGATTTATTTTGGTTTATATTATACATGTTAGTTATGCTTTATATAGTACTACTACTATGTGATGGCCAGTTTGTGGGTTCGATTACTCCACCAAACACGAAGACTCTTTGAACCAAAACTAACAAAAAAGTAGACACCTGGTTAGCCCGGTTTCTGCATATTCGGAAGCCCAAATATGAGATTCTGTTTCCATTTATATTTTTCTTACGGATCCCTAAATTTTCTAAACCAGACAATCCAGATTAAGTTTATGATTTAAACCAGACAATCATAAAAAAATTCAAACTGATGTTAGAAAATTAAACCAGTCCAATATGGAGCCTGAAGCCCAAAGAACTGTGAAGCCCAAATAGCTCTCAAAGCCCACCAAGAAGAAATAAAGCCCACTGATGGTTAAAGCACCGTTCGGTCCAACCAGATCCTTCTAGAAGCTCTCTTCCTCTTTACCCTAATGGGTTCATTGTAATTAGTCAAAGAATTGAAACGGTCTTATGACCGTTCATTTAGACATCCGTTCAATGATTTGTATTTAAGCTATTTTCTCTCTAATGTAATGTATGACGGTTCTTTCTCTCTCTAGACTCTCTGTCTTTATCCTCTTCTTTCTATCTATGAACAAACCCTAAAACCTTTCATGGTATCAGCGCGAAATGCTCGCCACAATGGCTCAATCAACCTCCAATCCTCTCTATCTCCTCTCCAATATCCATCATCTCATGCCCTACAAACTAGACAACTCAAACTACGTTCTCTAGAAGCACCAACTCTCGTCCATTTTTCGCACACAGAACCTCTTGGGTTCATCGATGGCTCCTCCGCTCCACCGCCTGAGACTCTTCCTGCCGCCGATGGTGTTCTTACTCCAAATCTGGCGTTTAGCGAATGGTTTCAAACAGACCAAGCTCTCCAAACTCTCATCAACGCCACGCTCACTGCAGAAGCCCTCTCTATCGTAATCGGTAAGACCTCATCTCGAGCCGTTTGGCTTGCGTTTGAGGCAAGGTATGCATCCCTTACCAGATCTAATATTCTGCAACTCAAATCTGATCTCCAAACGCTTCGCAAACGCTCTGATTCGGTCGATCTGTACATGCAAAAGCTTAAATCGATTCGTGAAAAACTTGTTGTTTCTCTGGTTATGATTGATGATGAAGATATGCTTATGTATGCTATCAATGGTCTCCCTAGTGAATACAATGCCTTTCGTACTACTATTCGTGGAAGATCTGATCCTATTAGCTTTGAAAAATTGCATGTTTTGTTAAAAGCTGAAGAACAAATGCTTGAGACTCAATCTGTTGAATTTTCTAATTCTACTGCTATGAATATCTCTGCTTCTTACTCTGTCTCCTCCAACACTATCGAGGATCTGGTCGTGGCCGTGGACAGGGGCTTCTTGGCCCCGGACCACCCACCGGCAGAGGAGGCTACGGCCGAGCCGGTGGTGCCTATGGTAGATCCAATCCTGGATCTGGCCCGAGAAACCAGGGAGGTAGGTTTGACCAGTCCAGAGGACGAGGTGGTGGCAATAGGGGCTACCACAATCGTGGTGGTCGCTTCAACTCCACCACCAGAGCCAACAACACACCAATTACTTGTCAGATATGTGGTCGTGATTTTCACTCTACTGCTGATTGCTGGCACAGAACAGATTATTCTTATCAGGGAAAGCCCCCTTCTGAACATCTCACTGCTTATAATGCGTCATCTTTTGGGTCTTCTGCTCCTGAGTATTGGCTTTCTGATTCTGGTGCTACTAATCACATGACTGCTGATTTAGGGAACCGTTCTCTTGCTGACACTTACACTGGTTCTTATCATGTTACAATGGGGAATGGACAAATTTCACAAATTAATCATACTGGTACTACTTCTCTCAAAACCAACAATCATATTTTTCAATTAGAAAACACTTTACATGTTCCTCATTTAGCCACAAATCTTCTTTCTGTCCATCAATTATGTTCTCGACATAACTGTTGTTTCGTTTTCTATGCAAACTCTTTCTACATCCAGGATCTGGATACGGGCAGAATACTTTACAAAGGCTTGAGTGAAAATGGACTCTATCCTATTTATCCTTCACCTTTTTATTCTTCTCCCAAGGCTTGTTTGGGTAGCATAATCAATGTTCCTCTGTTACATGCTAGACTTGGACATCCAGCTAATGATGTTTTAACTCAAATATTTGGTTCTAATTCTGAATCTTCTACTGCTGCTATGTGTGAATCTTGTCTTAAGGGAAAAATTTCTAGATTGCCTTATACCACATCTAAAACTGTGTCTACTGTTCCTTTACACTTGTTACATACTGATGTTTGGGGTCCTGCTTCCGTGAAATCTCTGCAAGGTTATAGGTTTTATATTCTGTTTATTGATCACTACTCTAGATACACTTGGTTATTTCCTTTATTTCACAAATCTGAAGTTGCAAATGTGTTTCAGAAATTTCAAACACATATTGAAAACCTTTTGGGTCACAAAATTAAAATCCTTAGGTCTGATGGAGGTGGAGAATACATGTCTATAGTTTTCAAACACATCTAAGTTCTAAAGGTATTACACATCAAAAAAAATTGTCCACACACACCTCAACAGAATGGTGTTTCTGAAAGAAAACACAGACATATTTTGGAAACTGCAATTACTATGCTTCAGCATGCATCTTTACCTCATCATTTTTGGTTTCATGCCATTGCTACTGCTGTCTTTCTTATTAATAGAATGCCAAGTCCTGTCACAAATGGAAAATCACCATATGAATTGTTGTTTCATAAACTACCAGACTATGCTTTCATGAGAGTCTTTGGTTGTGCTTGTTATCCTAATCTTAGACCATATACTCACTCTAAACTTGATGCTAGAACTCAACAATGTATCTTTCTGGGTTATGTTGACAATTCTAAGGTTATCTTTGCTATTTGAAATCTGCTCAGAAATTCTACGTTGGTAGAGATGTTATTTTTAATGAAACACTGTTTCCTTACACTTCTTCATCTTCTGCAGATAACTCCACCTCTCACTCTCATGACAGTCACTCTACTATTTCTCCATGCTTCCCTGGAAATGATGACACCCACATTACTGTTGATGATCAAGTGGATGGGCATGACAGTCTCCCTTCTGAGCTGCAGTTCAGTGCTGGAGAAGAGGTGCCTCCACCTCAAGAACAGATACACATCCCTCTAGAACAGATGCTGGCACCATCCTCTCCTCACACTGACATGGCACCAGAGGGAACACACCATCCCACTCCCACTCCAAGTCATCCAATGAAGACCAGGAGCAAGTCAGGATTCTTCAAAAAGAAGATCCTTGACTTTGCCTCCAAATCTGGTAGAGGGTCTGATCCACCACACACAAAATTTACAAGTTTTGGAAAAGTTTCTGGTTTTCCTACTTCTGTAACTGCATTACATGTTGCTACTTCTGATCCCACTTCTTTTTCTGAGGCTAAGAAACACATTCACTGGCAACAAGCTATGTCAGCTGAAGATTCTAGCCTCTTAAATCAAAACACTTGGAGCCTTGTTGAACCACCTCCAAATGCCAACATTGTTGGCAACAAATGGGTTTTCAAAACAAAATACAAGTCCGATGGATCTATTTCAAGATTTAAAGCCAGATTAGTGGCTAAAGGGTTTCATCAAACCCCTGGTCTTGATTTTGATGAAACATTTAGTCCAGCTATTAAGCATGCTACAGTTAGAACCATCCTTGCACTTGCTGCAACTTATGATTGGCCTTTGCAACAACTTGATGTTAAAAATGCATTCCTTCATGGTCATTTGCAAGAAACTATTTTCATGAAACAACCTCCTGGATTTGTTGATCCTCATAAACCTAATCATGTGTGCTTGCTGCATAAATCCATCTATGGCTTAAAACAGGCTCCAAGGACATGGTTTACTCGTTTTACTACCTACATTACTTCTCTTGGTTTTTCACAATCTCATGCTGATCACTCTTTGTTTATATGTCACTCTCCTTCTGGAATTACTTTGCTCTTGCTATATGTAGATGACATTATTGTTACTGGGAATGACTCATCTTATCTACAAACTTTAGTTCAAGCTCTGCACTCTGAATTTGAAATGGCCAACTTAGGTCCTTTGCACTATTTTCTTGGACTTCAAATCAAACGAAACAGTGATGGTATTTTTATATCTCAAAGTAAATACATGCAAGATTTACTTATTCGGTTTAACATGGTTAATTGCAAACCATGTCCCAACCCCTTGCCTTCTTCTGGCAAGTTTCATGCTCTATATGGCTTCCCTCTTGCTGAACCATCCATTTTTAGACAATTACTGGGTTCTTTGCAATACCTTGTTTTCACAAGGCCAGATATTGCATTCGCCATAAATCACTTGTGCCAATTTATGCATGCTCCAACTAATATTCACTTGATTGGTGCCAAACGTATTTTGCGATACTTAAAAGGCACTTCTCATCATGGGCTTTTTTATACCAAAGGACCCAGCCCAGTACATGCCTTCACTGATGCAGACTGGGCCGGTAACCCTGCTGACAGGCGAAGTACTACCGGCCTGGTTATCTTTATTGGGCCTAATCCAATACATTGGGCTGCTAAGAAACAGCCAACTGTGGCCCGTTCATCCACAGAAGCTGAGTATCGGGCTCTTGCCGTTACTGCAACTGAGTTATCTTGGCTAAAAATGTTGTTCAAAGATCTTCATCTTAGACTTAACTATCCACCCACTTTATGGTGTGACAATGCCTCTGTCATCAAAATGACAACAAACCCAATTTTTCATGCTCGAACGAAGCATATCGAGATTGATTATCACTTCGTTCGAGAGAAAGCACTTCGTAATGAACTTGTTGTTTCCTTTGTGGCAGGTGAGCACCAGCTAGCTGATATTTTCACAAAAGGCCTACCTACACCTCGTTTTCTGACGCTCAAAGACAAGCTCATGGCTTCATCTCCGCCTTGAGCTTGCAGGGGGGTATTAAACCAGTCCAATATGGAGCCTGAAGCCCAAAGAACTGTGAAGCCCAAATAGCTCTCAAAGCCCACCAAGAAGAAATAAAGCCCACTGATGGTTGAAGCACCGTTCGGTCCATCCAGATCCTTCTAGAAGCTATCTTCCTCTTTACCCTAATGGGTTCATTGTAATTAGTCAAAGAATTGAAACGGTCTTATGACCGTTCATTTAGACGTCCGTTCAATGATTTGAATTTAAGCTATTTTCTCTCTAATGAAATGTATGACGGTTCTTTCTCTCTCTAGACTCTCCGTCTTTATCCTCTTCTTCCTCTCTATGAACAAACCCTAAAACCTTTCAGATCTATCGTCTAGTTATAAGCATGGTTGCATAAAAAATTCGAAATGTCACGATGTATGCTACTAGAAGCTAATCGACCAAAGACGTAACATCATAAATTATTTGTATGTATATCGTGACTGCCAATGATGACACCGTCTCTTTCTCAATTACACGAGGATGCTGTGTATTTTGCACTACTAGCGCATTCGGCTATTCAGATGGCAAGTTTTAGAAGATTACTCGTGAAAGTTTGAAACTTTATCCCCGATTTCTAGTCGCAGCAGTGTTTTCTTTCACTGTAAAGCACTGTCCGTGCATCTCACGCTGTATTGGTTCGACAACTTTTTTCTGATTTTCAATTTAAGTTTTGGCATATTCTTATGAATGCAGATGTATTCCACCAAGACATGGTTTCGAATAAAGAGTGACTACATCCACCTGACTTGTTCAAGTTACACACAACATAAATCGCGAAACAATGATATTTGTAGCAGTTGAACAAAATCTAAGTTGTTTTTCCTAGTAGTAGTTTATGAGATGTTTGAATATGAGAAGCTTAGGCAATCTCATCAAGGCCACTTCTCCCCAAGTAGAAGAGTTCTGAGAATCGCCTCGCCTACTTGATCATCACGTGCAAAGAAGTGTCCGGCGCCTTTAATTTCATGGTACTCAATCCATGGAAGTTTACCTACAATGTAGCGCTGCAGTGTAACCGGAACAAGCCCATCTTCATCTCCTTGCCATATATGAACCGATCCTTCCCTGTCAACCAAAGGATTCTGAAGGTCCATTGGATCAAACTCCCATCTCCCAAATCCCACCATCATGTCGCGGTGCTTGGACTCAAATTCACCTTGCTGTGTCACATAACCCTAGTAATAGTAAAACATAAAACACCATAAAAACTCCAAATCAGACACTTTCATTTCATTCTTTTCATGATTATATAATACATATGTGTGCGTACCGTGTGGTTTTGTCTTCCGCGAAGCTTCAGTATGAGTTCAATGTCTTGTCGGGAGAGCTTAGGCTTTCCGGCTGCAACACTTGAGGCTGGGAACCACCTCTGAGTGTTCCACCAATACGTAAGCCATGGCGCGTAATGAACAACCCTAAGTGCCCATTGGTCTTGAGGGTATTGTTCTTCATACGCTTCTTTGGACAAATTTTGTGGAAATCCCGGCCACCAGTAGTTCACAACCGGAGCAAGTAACGCCGCTCCTTTTAGTCTGTCGACATCCAAGTTAAATTTCACTCGACATGATACGAGAAGCAATCAGAAAACCATCTTTACGCTTTACTTACCGGTGAGGGATGTACTTGAGGCATCCCCAAACGGCTTGTCCTCCCATGGAAAACCCGATGACATGAAATTTGGAACCCAGTCCCAAATGATCGGCTAGCTCTTCGATATCCAAAGCTAGACTCTTCCCAGTCCGATTCGGATCAGGATCGCTCTCTCCGTAACCTGGTCTGTCGAAAGACACTATGTAAACCCCAAGTTCTTGAACAACACCCTGGAAAAAAAATCCCAAGTCATTTCCCAAATTGAAAAAGGGAAATGTTAAACAACACTTGTCGGGACACCTTTCTTGTTCTTAACAAAAAAATAAAATATTAAACTAAGTACTGAGGTGACTGTTGCGCTGTCGGTCTTGAGTGTGGGGGTTCGGATCTTGCCCTCAGCAAAAACTGGGGATTTGGGCTCGAATTCCTTTGGAGCCGATGAGTTGACAAGTCAACCAGAGTGGTTGGTTGAGGCATGTCCCGCAACTTACTCCTTTCATTATTCTCAGGACAGGAGAGTGGGGGACCCACTGAGTTGGGGATAACCTTTGACACATTTCCTTTGGATATAGAATCAACAAGACGGAAGAAGAATCAAGTAAGGTCATGAATTAATTACCAGTGTTGCAATGTATGCATCGTGCCTGCAATTGCCGAAGCCATGAACCAATACGATCTTGTAGTTAGCGGTTTCTTTAGTCACGCCGTGCTCCTTATAAGCCAAGCTCCTACCGTCCCGGAGCTTTACTCTTGGCGCGGTAACGGGCGGACCACCGGCGGATCCACATAGTTTTGGTGGTGGAGGAAGGATGGTCTGGTAAGCCAATGCTAATAACCCAATCAACAACACCAAAACTACCCTTCTCCACATACTTGCAGTACTTTGAAACTAAAATGTCAAAAACAGTTGTTGCGAAGTGTATATACTAGTAGTACTTTGAGGTGGTTATGAGTTTGTGTGGCTGAATGAAGGCCAATCATATGCAGATTTGATGGTGATGATAAGTTAATAGTGCAGCAAACTAGTCACTGAATTGGGTACAAAGATATGAATGTATGAACCTACCACCACCCATATCCTCCTACATTTATATTAACTCTGAATTTGAGGCCTCGCCCATGCCCCCATGTGGATTCTTTTTCTGTGTGAACTGGGTAGTGTCCTTTAGCCGGCAGTCGCAAACTAATCTGCTCGAGACTTAGACATCACTGAAGTGAGTTGTCTCTCTTAACAAAGTCTATTTTTTCATACGCAAGTACTAAGACTTGGCCCCAAGAACTCAGCAAGTTCTTGACATTTGTTTCTGCGTCGAGTTTTGGCCTCTCATGCATTGTGCCGGCTGTGTTTTAGATTTGTTTAAGCGGCCTACGGTAATAATATTTTGGTATCGGTAAATTTCTCCAGCATGAGACTAACTGCCACTCTGCAAATTGGGTTATTCTTAAAAAAAATTAGTATATGCTGGATTTTAGATCACCTAACTTTACCTTTCTCGGTAAGGTTCTCACTTTATGAATGATCTCATACTCCTGCAGTCCTGCCTAGGAGACTATCTTTTCATTTCTTGTGGTGCAGTATTTTATTTTTATTTCTTCAAGACTTTAAGTTTACCGACCATTTTCTCTGACTGCATCAACATTCATCATCAGTGAAAAAAATATATAAAATCATAGCCCAATTTGAAAATCTTGAAATTCATTTCATCATCGTCGGCAAAACCACTGTCAGAAGAAACACACATATGATATCACCAACTTCATTCATACATTGACAATCTCCGCCCATCTAACCCTAATCTTATCTAAACACAATGCTGAATCTGACATGCCTGTAAATCCAGCAGTAACCTTATTCTACACAGAAGCATTAACCTATTATACTCTTTAACAGAAGTTGCATAACAGAAAGAAAGAAACTGCATATCTGAACAACAAGGTTTACTTCTCCCCCAGCAAGAGCGTTCTGAAGACAGCTTCTCTCATTCCGTCTGCATACAGAAACAGATGCCCACCACCTGGCACCTCGTGGTAGTGGATCCAGGGAAGTTTAGAGGCAATGTAGCGCTGCAGCGTAACGGGAACAAGCCCGTCTTCGTCACCCTGCCATAGATGTACGGATCCTTCCTTGGTGGGGAAAGGGGTCTCCAGATCCATGGGATCGAATTCCCAACTCCCGAATCCAACCATCATGTCCCTGTGGATGGATTCGTACTCTCCTTGTTGGTTTGTATCCTCCTGTTTATACCCAAAGAAGGTAAAAAATAATCAGCTCTGGTTCAGTAGTGATTTTTAGGTAAACGCAAGTTTTCACTTAAAAGAAAATGATCGAATCAGTTGGTCAAAATAAATAGAAACTAGAGAAGCAAACAATTTTGTCAATCCCTCATCTCACACAAGCCGGGTCTAGGGTAGCCAGTGAAGGGAGGC
Organism: Linanthus parryae; assembly: GCA_023055425.1. Lineage (NCBI taxonomy): Eukaryota > Viridiplantae > Streptophyta > Magnoliopsida > Ericales > Polemoniaceae > Linanthus > Linanthus parryae. Next base: position 73,082,255 of record JALGPY010000002.1, read on the forward strand.
ATCACTTTGAATAGGAGCTCCTGAACATAGACGGAGATATTGTTATACATTGTGCTAACCGATACAATTTCAGTAATTATATTTCTCAGAAGTCGTATTATACAAGGCAAATCGTTGGTTTTTCTATTATATCGTCTATGATAGATGCTACAAACTCCTCCACGGGTACTTTCATTTAAACCTAGTTAAGCAAGATTTAAAACAAAAATTACCCGTCCGAGTGTAGTTGAGTCGATCGGATTAGCATTCTTTAAGTCGAATGTTTGGGCGTTTGCCTAGAGGTCTTAAGTTCAAACCTTGGGGGAACCCAAGGGCTGCTGCCTATTGGCCTCCTCGGCTCAACTGCGAGCTGACCCCGGATTTTCTCAAGCTGGGTTACCTCTACTTTCTAGTGTTCTTTGCAGGTTATTGCACTTGAGGAATTTTCTCATGCTGGTTTACCTCTCTAGGGTTACCTCTCTAGTGTTGTTTGCAGGGTATTGCACTACAGTGTGTGGCTTACCTAGTGGGCACCTGAAGAGTAGCGGCTGCGGTTTCTAACGTCATAAAAAAAGGATAAAAAATTGCATTGCTACGGTTTAACACTTACGGAATACCAAAACTCTGCAGTCCCTTCATATCAAGTTAACAAGGTAAGGAAAGAAAGAGCACAATAGAAATAAGGAAAAGTAGCAGGAAATTGGAGCATTTTAAGCAAGGCAGCAATATGAAAGTGATGTCTACATGCGCAAATGCAAACCTCATAGCCTAACCAAAATATAACGACTAGAAGGCAAAGAACCTTTACCTTTGGCAATTTCCCCTCCGCAGCTAGCTTCATAATAATTTGCATATCTTGCTTTGAGAATTTAGGCTTTCCGGATAAAACACTGGAGGCAGGAAACCATTTCTGAGTGTTCCACCAGTAGGTAAGCCAAGGAGCGTAATGGGCTACCCGGACCGCCCACTGGTCTTGAGGAGACTGTTCATTGTAAGCTTCAATCGACAGTTCAGCTGGAAATCCGGGCCACCAGTAGTTCACAACTGGAGCTAATAAACCCACTCCAGCCAACCTGTCAGCATCACAAACTATTAAGTAATTTTAACTCATCCCCAGAGACGCTTCAATAGTCTAGAACAGTGTGAAAAAACCAGAGAGAAAACTAGATAAGTACGTGCTATTCAACTTAATCAGAGACTCAGAGTCCATAGACGAAAAACTAACACATAACAACGATGGTATGTACCCGATTAGGTTTAGCCTTCTTTTGCCTCTTCTTTCTCATTTGTTTACCAGTCAGATTCTTAGAAGTGAGCCAAGAGAAGGGCAAAGGCGCAAGATGGAGGAATGGAATGGAACCCTAAAGGCAACAGAAAAGATATCTAAATGCAGTCAGAAATCCACGAAATAGTAATTCCAATCTGGGATTGCACCTTCGCTCCTCACCAGTTTTACAATAAGAAATGGACTTGTTCGTCAGTCATTGTCTAAACTCTAATATCTTCTTCCAATAGGTCTTAAATCAAGTACATCCCGAGATCAAACAAGTTTTATACATCATTTGAACACTTGAAGAATATTAGCTAGTGTGCATTCATTCTTGTCCATTCCAACCCAAAATGGATCTCTTTCTCTCAACTTATTCAGCCTCTCAAACTAAATAATATGAATTCTTCATGTCACTGCACTTCACCAAGACATATTTCTTAAGAAATTTCAATGATTCTTATTTCAAGGCGTGTTTCCTGAGCATATTACTGATTCGATATAAGATTGTATCCCAGCCAAAATGACATACAGCAGCATGAATAAAACAAGGAACATTAGGTTTGTTATCATACCGGTGAGGGATATATTTGAGGCAGCCCCAGACTGCATTTCCTCCCATGGAAAACCCAATCAAATAAAATTTGGGTCCAAGTCCCAAATGATCAGCCAACTCTGCTATATCCAAAGCCGTGCTATTCATGGTTCGTTTCGGGTCTGGATCACTTTCTCCATATCCAGGTCTATCAAAAGACACAAGATACACTCCAAGCTCTTCGGCTATCTCCTGCAAACATCCACCACAAAAAACTGTCGTCAAAACCCAACTTCTCAAACAATCCAACCAAACAGTAATAAAATGTGGATTGTTGATAGTACCGGAGTCAAAATTGTTGCATCGTGTTTGCCGGAGCCAATTCCATGGCAAAAGATGACCTTATACTTGGCAGTATCCTTGGGCACGCCATTTTCTTTGTAGGCCAAATACCTCCCATCTCTGAGTTTGGCTCTTGGTGAAATTACGGGTGGACCGTTTGGTGAGCCACATATGCGGGGAGGCGGGGGCCGGGTGGCCTGAAATGCCCAGGCTAAAACCCCAATCAACAGCACCAATGTGATTGTTTTCAACATCCCTAGAAAGAGTTTACAAATTATGGGTTTAGCTTCTAGTACACTAATCTTGGAGAGAATCTAACACATTTGCCTTCTCATGGGAGTTAAATATCATCATAACAATTCAGAGCTATGATGGGTATGATTCATTTGTAGAAGCAAGTTCAAAAATTGTGGAACTCCAATATCATCCAATTTTGTTCATAGCCCTTGTTTTTGGGGAAATGACATTTATGGTACCTAATTGAGCTTTGAGAGCTCAAGGAGAGCAACCCCTTTGGCCCTAGTTTTCACCTCTAGCCTAAACCTTTTGGGGTAAATTGCAAAATTTTCACACCACAGCAACTGATATAAGCAATGGTGTACTGGTTGATTCAAGAAAAGGTCAGGAAGTAACAAAATTGCAATCTTGTCTTGAAATAAAGAAAACAGCAGTGACTCAAGTTAATCCTAGAAAAACAAACAACATTACGTTTCAGTTTCTGCCCTCAAAATCAAGAATGGAGGGTTTGATTTTCACCAACATGGAACAAAGAATTCAACAACCCACACACACGTAGAGAGAGAAAGAGGGGGGACCTGTAAGATCTTCAGTTGAGATTGGCTATGACCCTCAGAGGATAAGGCAACGAACATGGGTTTGATTTATTGACAGAGAAAGAAAGAAAGAAAGAGGCAGATTGAACCGAAATGTAACATAACAATGCATTTATACCCAAATCCAAATAAAAATCTGAGATAGGATTTGAAGGTTGGTGAACGCTGCAAGAAAACAAGTTTTTGGGGGTTCAAACTTCCAAGGACAAAAAGTCTAGGCTGGTCCCATAAAGAAAGAAACTGACCAGCGACCACAATAAATTCTGACCAAAGAGATATGGGTAATTTTCACTTACACCCCCACAGTTTCGGTTGATCATCACTTCAACCCCTCCTAGTTTGGTAAACTTCATTTACATCCATCGTGATTTCGTGACTAATATGTTGTCAGTTACACGCCGATGTGTATTCACTATGTTAGTTGATAGGAAAACTCTCGGGTTCAATTATTTGAACAGATTTATCCTTACAAAGGGGCCAATTCACCCCTAATTTTGTAAAATCTACCTCGTGTTAGTCCCAACTTCTGCTTGTAGTAGTTGTGTCATGTTTAAAGACGCATATGAAACTTGCGATATTTGCATATGTTAAGAATGTGCATTGAAGTGGATTGACATTTGTAGCATTAGCAAGGGTAAATTTGTCCAAAAAAATTAATTTGGCCAATCCCCCGCCCATGTTCCGGCTACACAAATCTCCCTGGGCACCACCCACGAAATACCCAATCTTTAACCATACCAGATTGTCTACCTCACACGTCCTCGCCATCAACCAATTAGACCAAACCTATGTACCCAAAAAGTTCAAAATCATGGCATTTAGGAAGTGCACACAAAGTTATCATGCCCGACAAACCTAACTATAGTAAGTTCGTCTATTTATTATGGACACGTAGAACTCGTTCATAAGGAGGGAAAAGAGTTAAAGACACTTTCACCTGCTCAGGTTTGATTTAGAGACACTTTCACTTTTTTTTTTTTTTTTTGAAAAATGACACGTTCATCCTTTTTGTGTTCTAAATTTCATGACACTTACACTCCTTGTTTGTGTCATATCATATTCTAAGATATCAATTTATCCTCAAACTAATATATTGACGGACAAATGCCCCCGGACTAATTATGTCTCAATTAGGGGGTGTAAATATCTTGAAATTTGATAGACAAAATGAGAGAAAGTGTCATTTCCCAAACTATTGTTGGTGATTTTAGTGTCATCGACCATTTGTGTAATCGGGTTTACTTACGACCAAAGTAGACATTGGCATATACGATGTACACATTAGGAGATGTAGAGTATACGCGTGCACGCAAGTATGCTAATATCTTGGACAACGAAGGGCAACGCCCCTGGCGGCGGTCGTTATGACCGGTCAGCGTGGAGAAATTGGATTTTGGACGTTTTATTGCTTCATAGAAAACTTCTCCGATTTAATTTTCCGTTGAAAAACGGACTGAAATCTGGCGGTTGTAACCGCCAGATTAACCGTCTTCCCTTCTCCAATAAGTTGGCTTTTGGTCAAATTCAGAAACAAAGGAAATTCATATTCGTTCTTGAAGTCTCTGTTTTATCCGATTACTGATTTCGTGTGTGTACCACCGAAATACTCTAATCTAAAAGTGATAACACGACTCAGAGATTATCCAGGCCTATTGTTCCCGTTCTAAACACCCAAACTTCCTACAACTATAAGGGGCAAAGTGTCTTTGTGCAACGACCCCCTTATCCGACTCGGACGAATCGGGGAGGCCGAAGCTAAAAGTAACGGCGGAAAATCGAAAGCACAACATCCAAGCACTTATATTACATATTATTAAACATTACATTACTTCTCAAGTTCTTCATACGTTACTACTACACATCATTCTCCTTATTCAAACTATCTTACATTTTTCAAACTATCTTACAACACGTGACGTGACCTCCTCAGTGATTCTCGTACCCATACATACCATAGCCTTCTTCCTCTAATCCTGCGGTGGGAAAGAAAACGGAACCGCAGTTTCTAAAGTCAACTGGGAAATGCTGAGTAAATAAATACCCTAGCTCGTAAACAGATGACGAGGCATAATTTGTTTTCAAATATAATAATAAGAGGAAATAAATCGCTAAAAGAGTAAACAAGGCACGCATCCAGCTTTAAACTTCTCGACATTTCAATTTCTTCCTTCTTAATCTTGAAACGGGGAGTAATATCCCAATCTTGCCTTCCTTTATATTCATAGACATTCCTGTCCTTGAAGAAAACCACATTTTAACTTTGTTGATACGGGGAAGATCTACTATCACTACGCATCCAAGACCTTAAGTGCCGGCACCCCTCTAAGACTACTCGCGTCCAGAGAGGTGAGTACATGGAGCGACCCGGCAGGTTGCGACCGGGTTAAAATAAAAGGGTCGGGTGAACGTAGTCAGCCACGACCAATCTTATAGAAAAGCGAATATAACGATCCCCGCACAACTCTTTTCACTTTACGTTATTAGTGGATTAATGTTATTCGTGTGACAGTTCACAGCAAATCAACTTCTTTAACTTGCAAAGAGATCACAAGTAAAACATTCAACTCGAAAATATACTTTGAAACAAATACTAGAAATCACATTCAGACACAAACAGGAGCTAAGCACGCTAGGCTAGGCATATTTACTTACCTCGATCCGTAGCGTCAAACGTCCTACTTGTTGTCGTTGCTTACGAATCCGTTACCTACAAATCGGAGCTTCTAAATCGTCACAACTTTGTATAATTCTACGATTCTTATTTAAGAATCCTATGTAATAAATCTTAAACTAGCCCGAACTCGCGTATTAATTTCTTAACGTTTCTTTACTTCGTTATATTTTCTTATTTGCAAAACTTAATAAAACAACGAGTGTTTATTTGAAGAGTTATTAAATTTTATGTTACAAAAGTCTCATTTATTTATAGGATTTATTTTTATACTAGTAAATCCTAATAGTAGTTTGTATTTTTAAATAAAGTAAATATTGATATTAACAACTAAACGATATTGGATTTTTATGATAAATCACTTCTAAATACTTGAAATGATGCAACGATATTTATAAGTTCGAAAAATTCATTTTTATAAATATTTAAACAACCGATTTTAAATTTACACAATTAAACGCAACGTTCGTTTAGTTTTTAATAAAATATTTCTAGTTTAATTTTTTTAACGAACGATCCGTATACTATTTCAACGCCCGAATCACTTTTTCGTAACCGGGACGAAAACTATTATTTTTAGAAAATATTTTTAATCAAAAAATATTATTTTAAGTTTTTGCGAATAATATAAAGTTTATATAAACTACACTTATAACCCCACCAGTTATGTCAAAAGACAGCAGGATCCTCCATTCTACTCACATGGCAGTTGATTTAACATGCAATACTACCCACTACGTTCTCACAATTACAAACAGCTACCCCCTTAATATAATTGTCATGCTATAAACTGTTTGGGGAAAAGACACTTTAACCCCCTTTTACATGATCATCAAATTTATCGAGCTAAACATGGAATCGAGCATACAAGATACGATTTTGATTGTTTAAATAGAATCACGGCGAGATTTAGAGCATACCTAGGCCAAGAATGGCCGGAATCGGTCAAGAAACGAAGCTATACGAATTCGCCGACGGTGAGTCTCGACGGTGCTCTTCGTCGCCGACGATGGAGGACCTCTTAGCTTCGGTTAGGACCTTATTTGATCTCCTGGGAGCTCTAGGAGTCGTTTGGTGGTGATTTGAAGTGGCGGGTGTTGTTGGGTCGCTTGGGTCAAGCTTCCCGTCGACAACAATGGTGGCCGACGGTGGCTGGTGTTGCTGCTCTGTTTTTGCAACGACCTTGGCTTCTATTTCAGTCTATTTCTCTTGTTTTTAGGTTGAAACAGAGGGGAGTCGATGAAGGGAGGAAGAATTTAAGAGTAGCTTTCGGGTGTTTGTTCCCGTCGGGAACAGAGGCGGTGGTGGTGGCGGCTTTTGTCGCTGCTGCTGCCGTGCTCTGTTTTGTACAGAACAGAGAGTGTGAGAGAGAGAGATAGAACATAATGTTAGAGAAATGGAGTGCAGGAGGTGGGTCTTCGGTGGTCTGTCGGGTTTCTCACCGGAAATTCCAGCGGCGGTGGTGGTGGTTCCAACCACTGCTGCTGCTGTGTTCGAGTCTCTGTTCGAGACAGAGAGCAAGAAAGAGAGAGAGAAACAGAGGACTGAGAATAAGAGGGCGGGTGGTGTTGGTGATGCTCTCGGTGGTGGTGATGGTGGTGGCGTGATGTGACTCCAGAGCTTAACCTGAGAGTTGAGAACGGAAATGGCTCGGAACTAGGGTTCCGAGCAGATCTGAGAAGAAGGAGGAAGAGAGGGAAGAACCAGAGAAATGAATTGGGAGATAAGTGTAATATTTCATAATGATCAAACAAGCCTTCTACAACCCTTTTATATGGAAGGGGGAAGTAAGTGTAGTTTAAGCTAACTACCAACGGTAAATGACAGCTCAGCCGCTGGTGACACACACGGACCAATCACAGGCTAGGGAGTGGTGAGCTGTCATCTACGTGGCTGGCCCTATCCTCTACGACTTCGTCCCACTTACAATATTTGAATATAACGTTTTAAAAGAAATCAACGGCCAAGATCTATTCTAGCCTAAATCGGACGGCTACTGCTATGCTGAATTACACGACCACAATTTGTCGTGTAATTCAGTTTGGTCCTATTTATATGACCACAAAGATGACCTCTTTGCAGTTTAGTCCCTGCCTGTAGTTCATGACAAGTCCCCTCCTCTTCAAAAACAGCTTGACCTCAAGCTTTGAAATCTGGAAATTGCTCCTTCAACTTGTAGTAATCCTCCCAAGTGGCCTCCTCAGGTGAAAAGTTAAACCACTGAACTAAAACTTGGACAGTTGAGGAATTACCCTTTTTAGCTAGCCTCCTGGCCAAGATTGCAACAGGCTCCACCAGAAATTGACCATCATGACCTACAGAAGGCAACTCAGAAGATGCATTGTAATTGCCAACAGCCAACTTCAATTGTGAAACATGGAAGACTGGATGGATCTGAGAATGTGCAGGCAACTTAAGCTTGTAAGCCAATTTCCCCACTTTCAAAATGACCTGAAAAGGTCCATAAAATCTTGCAGACAACTTGTAATTACTCCTCAGCTGAACAGAACTCTGTCTCTAGGGTTGAAGCTTCAAAAACACCCAATCTCCTACCTTGAACTCCCTTTCTGTCATGTGCTTGTTAGCATAAGTCACCATTCTATTCTGTGCCTTTGCCAAATTGTCCTTCAGCAGCTGCAGAAGCTTGACCCTGTCTTGCACAAATGCATCCACCTCTGGAAGTCCTGTCTTGTTCAATTGATGGAAGCTGTAATGCCTAGGTGGATAGCCATACAAGGCGTCAAATGGTGTGAGCTGCAAGGCAGTGTGGTAATTAGTGTTGTGCCATCACTCAGTCAAGCTCAACCATTTATCCCACTTCTTAGGCCTATCACCAGTCAAACATTTCAAATAAACCTCCAAACACTGATTGAGCCTTTCACTCTGGCCATCAGTTTGAGGGTGATAGGCAGTGGTGTACTTGAGCTGAGTCCCCATAATTTTAAACAAAGTGTTCCAAAACGGACTCAAGAAGATTGCATCCCTGTCACTAACTTCTGAATTAGGCAGGCCTTCTATGAAGTCCATGGCAATGTGCTCCCAAGGCTTATCTGGAATGGGGAGAGGTTGCAGTAACCCTGGATAAGGTAAGTGTTCACATTTCATTCTTTGACAAGTGTCACATTGAGCCACCCACCCCTTGACTTGTTTCTTAAGACCAGGCCAATAAAATAGCAACTTAACTCTCTTGTAAGTGCCTAATATACCTGAATGTCCACCCACCCCTGTATTATGGAGTTCTTTGATGATACTGGTTCTCAAATCATTCCCTGACCCTACAAATAACAGTTTATCATGCTTGAGTACCCCATCTTGGAGCTGCCACCCAGGTTGTGAACTAGGGTCCACACCAAGAGCAGCTATTTTCTCTCTAGCCCCATCATCTTCATCATAACTCTTCTTTAACTCCTGCAACCATTTAGGAGTAATGGTGGAGATAGCAGCACATTGAACCACTGAATTAGGCTCTAGGGCAGCTCTTCTAGATAAAGCATCAGCAGCTCCATTTTCTTGTCCCCTCTTGTAATGAATCTCATAATGCAATCCTAACAACTTGGAGATCCATTTCTGCTGCAGGACTGTAGTCAACTTCTGTTCTACCAAATATTTAAGACTGTGGTGATCAGTCCTAATTATAAATTTGGCCCCTTCTAAATATGGTCTCCACTTAGCAATTGCAAGCACTAGAGCCAACAGCTCTTTTTCATAAGTGGACATGCCCAAATGCTTTGGGGAAAGAGCTTTACTAAAATAAGCCAGAGGCTTGTTGTTTTGCATCAATACTGCTCCCACTCCATCATGACAAGCATCTGTTTCAATCACAAACTCCTCTTCAAAATTGGGAAGAGTTAGAACTGGTGCTGTGCTCATAGATTCTTTGAGCTCTTCAAAAGCAATTTTGGCCTCATTAGACCACTGGAATCCACCTTTCTTCAACAATTGTGTCAAAGGTCTTGCAATTGAGCCATAATTTCTGATAAACCTTCTGTAGTACCCTGTGAGACCCAGAAACCCTCTAAGCTCCTTGATGTTTCTGGGTTGTGGCCACTCCTTCATAGCTTGTAGTTTCTTGGGATCAGTTTGCACTCCCTCTTTGCTTATAATATGTCCCAGATATTCTACAGCTTCAATTCCAAAAGAACATTTACTTAACTTGGCATATAGCTGGTTAGCTCTCATGACCTCAAACACCTTTTTTCAAATGCTGATAATGCTCTTCTAGAGAAGTACTGTACACCAAAATATCATCAAAGAAGACTAACACCATTTTTCTCAAAAACTCCTTGAATACCTGATTCATTAGACATTGAAATGTTGCAGGTGCATTAGTCAATCCAAATGGCATCACCCTGAACTCATACAGACCTTCATGAGTTCTAAATGCTGTTTTGTAGATGTCAGGCTCTGCCACTCTCACTTGATGGTACCCAGCTCTAAGGTCTAGTTTGGAGAACACCACTGCAGATTTGAGTTCATCCATAAGCTCATCTATTATTGGGATGGGAAATTTATTTTTGACAGTTATGGCATTTAACCCTCTATAGTCAACACAGAACCTCCATGGGTGATAACTCTCTTTTAGGAGTTATTTTTATACTTCCAAATTACTTGTAATAGGCTTATTTCACATGATTTATATGTTATATGTGCGTTAATATGTGGAATTGATGACTTACAAGCCTAAGAGTGAAAAGTTGTGTTTCTAGCCTATTTGTGCATGTTTTCTCTCGTATTTGCTATGATAATTGCACGGGTTGTTTAGTGTTGTGTATCTCAGGTAAAATAGGTGCAATGGAGCTTATGAGATGATTAGATATGCTTGGAATGGAGCTAGATGAAGAGGAGAAAAGGAGACGCACAAACGAAGAAAAGTTGGAAAAGTCACACAGGACCAGCCTGCACTCTTTTCGATTCCTAGGAAAATCTACAAAGAATTTTGAAGCAAGGCTTGCGGCATTGGAAAGTAGACATCCGTAGCTTTCCAACGGTATATGGTAGGCCCGAAGACGAGTCCGTATGAGGGAGATACAGCCCGCGCAAAATCAGCAAATAATTCTGTCCGGGAATTACAAAGTAGAGGGGCTGAAGTGCAATTTCGGCTAGTTTTCATTAAAAAACGTGCCCAGCTGGTAAAAAACGGGGAGGACGACCTAAGAATGGGAGATTGACGTATCATTGGAGTCTTTGGAGCTAGAGAAGACGGGAGACAAAGCTAGGAGCAAGGATCATCAACTACATTGAAGATTTTAGCGTTTGATCATCTTTTCTTCATCTTTTCTTCATGAACTCTACTATTTTGTTTATGTTGAACCATATTATGTCTAGCTAAACTTCTTAAAGCTAGGTGATTGATGGAAAACTAGGGTTTGTTGGATGATTTTCCGGATTTTGGACTTGATGCATGCTTTTGCTTAAATTCTATGAACGTTCTTGTTATCTTATCTATTCTTGTACTTAATTATTAATGTTCTTGGCTTGATCACCCTTAGAACGTTACTTGTTGATAGGGTTGCACGAAAGTGAGCTCATTGAGACGTGTTAAAGAATAGTTTAGGTGATCTTGTAGTTTCTTGAGACCGAGAGGAGATAGAAACTTGATTAATCGTGTGAGGGTAGTTTCGGTTGATTTTGTTAGAACTTAGTGAATTCGGTGGACCGATAGGACCCGGTGAGCAAGGCTAACAAATCAATTAGATTGTATTAATAGACGGAGGTGGACCGAGAGGACCCGAAATCTATTGTTTACACAAATTCACGTGAGATCGAGAGAAGATCGTGATGAGCATTACCCGGTATAACTAGAACGTGAGTAGAGTGTTTCAAGCATAACCCGGAAATCGTTAACAACCCTAGGGACCATCAATTGCCTAGTTCTTCCTTATTAATCGTATTCAATCACAAGTTATCTTCGTTTAAAAGTGAAAATTATCTAAAAACATTTAGCTTAGTTGTTATTTAGTTTAAGTCACTTGTTTGTGAGTGACGAACTTTCAAATCAAACACTTTTTACCGGTTACTTACGTATCATAAATTTAATTCTTAATTAGCTAATAATCGTAAATTCCCTTGGGTTCGATACTCGGAGTCGTAAAATACTCCACTTACTACTTGACCGTGCACTTGCGTTTAAGCGCGTAAAGAATTCGCGTCAAGTTTTTGGCGCCGTTGCCGGGGACTTTAACGGTTTATTAGTTTAGTTAAAAATTAATTTAGGATACTTCTTTTATTCTCTTTTTGTTACTATCTGTTTGCCTCACGGGTGTGCTAGTGTTGTTTTCTCAGGTAGCTATGGCGGAAGGACAAGGGCAGATTAGCCTCACCACAGAGCAGCTACAAGCTTTGGTGGCTGAAGGTGTAGAGAAAGCACTGGCAGCAACATCAAGACCGCACCCGACCTCAATGCCATATAATCGTTCAGGGAAAGCAATAATCCACGCATTTGAGGCGGATCTTAAAGGAAGGGAGCCAGCAATTGTGGTGCCACCAATTCAGGCAGAAACCTTCTGTCTCAAGCTGGGCACAATTCAATTTGCTCAGGACCAGTGCACTTTTGCTGGGACAGACGAGGAAGACCCACATGCATTCATTGGGAGATTTCAGAGCCACTGTGGGCTAATCCGTTATAGTGGGGTCACTTCCGAATCAATAAAACTGATGCTCTTCCCTCATTGCCTCAAGGGAGCTGCTATGGATTGGCTGGATTCATTGCCATCCAACTCAATCAAGACATGGGAAGACTGTGCCTCCCAGTTCATGAGTAAATTCTTTCCCATCTCACGCATGATTCAGCTGCAGAATGAGATTTGGATGTTCAGGCAAAGACATGATGAATCACTTGTCAAAGCATGGGAGCGCTTCAATCATTTGCTATGTAGATGTCCTAACCATGGTATTGACAAGCGACAGTTAATCCAGGTCTTCTATGATGCACTTGGAATGCTTGACAAAGACAAGATTGATAGAGAAGCTGGGGGCAGTTTCTTGTTCAAATGTGATGTTGACGGTGCATATGAGTTGATGAGACGTGTGGTTGAGCAAGAGGAGAGCTGGGAGTATGAGCACCAACAAAAAGAACCGATGAAGCATAGCTCAGTGGCATATAGCACGGTTCAGGTGAATGCGGTAGAGGTAGTGCATGAAGCAAATGTGTCAGATATGCATCAGCAGCAGCCAGTACCACCATTAGAGTTTACTGATATGACAGGGATAATAAAGACGATGGCTCAGCACATGACAGACATGTCCACACAGGTCATCTCTGTAGCAATTGCACTTCAAGTTGCTCAATCAGAAATAAAATATCTAAAGGAACAACTTGAACAAAGGGCACTGGGTAGCATGGTTGACACATCTGAGGGACAGGCTCTAGCCATCACTACTCGTAGCGGTACTGCACTTAAGGACCCTCCGTATCCGAGTCATGCCAGAGCAGAAGCCTCAAAGGCAAAGGAACATGAAGTCTTTGATGGTGAGAAGATACCTGTCGTGGTCCCCCAATCAAAGGGCATGACTCTACCAGACGACGAGGAGCATACTCAGGTACCACTTGCATCTTCTCATTCTTCTTCAGAACTTCCATACCCATTACGTACTAGGGGGAAGAAGGATGATTCAGAAGAATACAGACGCTTTTTGAATGTATTCTCTAAACTGCATATCAATATCCCATTGATTGAGGCACTTCAAAAGATGCCTAAGTATGCTCGATTTATTAAAGATGCAGTTCTTGTAAAGAAAGGGGTGGATGAATTTCAGAGAGTAAACTTAAATGAACAGGTTAGTTCATGTGTTTTGCATGGGTTACCTAAGAAAAAGAAGGATCCAGGTAGCTTTGTCATTGAGGCTACATTGGGTGATTCCTACACTGGAAGAGCTCTCTGTGATCTGGGAGCGAGCGTGAATTTGATGCCGTTGTCGGTATTCAAAAAGTTAGGTGTGGGGGAGCCCCCGAAAACCTGGATAACACTCCAATTTGCAGACAAGTCATCCAAGAAAGCATGTGGGATGGTTAAAGATGTGCTAGTGAGGGTCGGAAGTCTGATCATTCCAGCTGATTTTGTTATATTGGATATGCCAGTGGGTGATGTTCCGCTAATTCTGGGTAGGCCATTCTTGGCAACTGGTCGTACTCTCATTGACGTAGAGAATGGAGAACTGATTATGAGGGTACACGATGACATGGAGACTTTTCGGGTCTTCAAACCGTCACCCCAGTGTTCATGGGAGTATCAACCAGGTGTGCCATTTGCTGTACAGGTGAAGCGCCAAATCCCAGAGTTTTCGCAACGAGATCCACCTGATTACTGGGAAAGAAATAAGCCATCAGCAGTGCACGCACACGAAGCAGTGCTTCAAATCCAACACAGAAAAGCTAAGCTGGAAGCGGCACAATGTGCCAGACCACCCTCGTAAGGTGGCAGAGGTAACATGGTCGGGCCGTCGACCGTAAATTACAAGCGCTTGTTGGGAGGCAACCCAACGTATTTTCATGCTTTAGTGTAGAGAGTGTGTTTTTAAATACTGTCGTGTGTGTTTTTCATACTCTATTGTTATCTGAGGGGTGAGATGAAATACCCCGTTTTGTGACTACGGGTATTTTGTGATATTAATATAAGTGTTGGGAAGTTAAAGTAATTATAGAGAGTTAATTATAATGCTTTGAGAGTTTGGGGGGAACTTTGTGACTTTAATCAAAGGTTTTAGTGTCTTTTACTTGTGTTGGGGGAGGTGTTTGTCTCTTGGCAAAACTAAGGGGAAATAAGTGTCTTTTGACCTAAATTTCTTCCTACAATAAAAGTTTCCTAATCCAAGAGGGTTTCCTACTTATGAAGTTAATTTTAATTCTAACCCTCATAAAAACCCTCACTCTCCTATTTTTCCTAATCTCTCTCTCACGTCTCCCTCATACTCTACCCGTCCCTCTCTCACTCTCTCTCTCCCTTGTGACCGACGGCCACCCCACCGCCGCCACTCTCTCTCTCTTTTCCGGCAAGGTAACTCTCTCTCTCTCTCTCTCTCTCTCTCTCTTTTTCTCTTTTCTTTCTCTCTTTTCTCTTTTCTCTCTTTCTTTCTCCCTATCCCCGTCCGCCTCTCTCTCCGTCCGCCTCCATGGGCGGCGGGTTGAGCGGGTTGGGTTGTTTTGTTTCTTTTTCTCTTTTCTCTTGTTGATCTCTTGATCTTGTGATCACTTGTTCATGATTCATGTACGTTGCATGCAATCTCTAAATTTCAGTTTGTTATTGTTAGGATCATTGTTCATGGATTCGTAAGATTTATTATCAAGTTTTAGGGTTTGTCATGTTCTTGAGTGTTGGGAAGAAACCCTAGTTTGAAAGGGAAGTTTGATTGAATGATTTGGGAGTTTGAATGATCATAATAGGTGGATAACAATCTGATTTGAATGTGGGAATCATGTTATATTAGGTTTAGTATGATTATAGGATGAATTAGATGCTTGGGGGAAAAGTTTCATGAGGATTGACAATTCCCGTATGGATATTTTGAATGAAGTTGGAAACTTGAAACTAGTGTAACTTTTGATTCAGGAATCGAAATTAAGATCCGTTTGAGGCTAAACTTATTATTTCGAATGTTTTGAATCTAATGGAACTGTTTCTAGACCATGATCTGTTTGGGAAACTGGAGTAATAGAATTGGTGGAGTTATGATGGATTATGCATACTTTAGGATAAGGGATTTTGGGGCAAAGCTTTAAGCTTATTTTGGAGCATGAATTGAATGAGATGTTGGGGAAGTGTTAGAACCCTAAACCATGGACTATCATATGCATGTAATTAGTATAGCAAGTATATATTGCTAGAATATTGGTTTGATTAGCATATTGTTATGTGTAGGTAACGAGTTCGTCGACGACGAGTACGTAGAGTACGTTGATTGATTGCTATTGTTGGAATTTGCTTTGAGGTAAGTAAATGTGCCAAGCCTAGTGTGCTTATCTCCTTCGTGTCAAACGAATATTTGATTTATTACGTCTCAAAATGTGTTTACATGATACATGACTTGGAATATGTGATTTCTACTTGTTAAATGTTTTTGACGAAAACATCACCATGATAATGAATGAACTATAACGTAAAGTGGAAGATGTTGTGCGGGACGTTATTATTCTTTGGGCGGTGTTGGCTGCGGTCCCGTCTCTTTTTAATCCGGTTGCAAGTCCCCGGACAATAACATGTACTCACTCCTATGACCGGCGTAGTCTTTGGGGGGTGTCGACACTTAAGGTCATGCACGCTGTAGTATTTGGTTTTCCCCGTCACAACAAAGTAATAATGGATTTGTTTGGTTTTGTTAACGGAACGAAGTTAACGATGGATTTGGATTTTCCTAATAATGTGGAAATTGATTTGGAAATATATTATGGAATTGGGAACTCTTATGTTTTGAAACAAGAGTCAACTTTATTACCGCTGTGTTTGCGAAAAACTCTTACTTACAAATGAGTCTTGTTTTATAACTATCCATCATCGTTTTACATGTTTGGATGTTTGCTTACCAGTATTTCAATGCTGATTTTGTACTGTGGTGTTTCTTTTTCATTCCGCACCACAGGTTTAGAGGAAGGTTATCGGGCGTAGAAAGGGACGCGCATCACATGGAACGTCATTAGTAGTACTGTTTTATTTGAATTGAACTCTCTAGTAGTTTAAACGCTTTAGTTGTTTTTGCCAGTTTGTGGCTAGGACGAAGGTTTATGATAATACATTATTTTAATTGGATTTAATTTATTATTGTGGATGTGTGTGCTTGCGAACCATGTTATAAAATCTCCTTGTATCCGGGCTCCTCTCGGGTACGGAGTGACATCCCCGGGTCTCCGGCTTGGGCCATTTGGGGGTGTTACATGAGAGAGTGAGGATCTCACGTTTGAAATGAGTCTCTGCAGGTTACAAGGTGAAGACGCGATTCGGACTCCCCTTCGTGATGCGCGCCGACGAGAATGCATAGAAACCAAGAAAGCCACTTGAAAAGATTTAAAACGGATCAAAGATGTGAAACCACTCGAACTTGAGGAGTGATACTTATGTGAGCAAAACAAGTATGTCAAGAGATTTCCGGTGATATACGAGAATGCACGCATCGGGGTCCGAACGCGAAGAGATGAATTTATAGAACAAAAAAAGAGTTGGTGGATTTCGAGTCAAGAGTCGCGTAGTAGCATGAATGGAGAATTTTCGTGAGTTTTGGGAAATCGCAAATGAGTTCTACGCGATTTGAGGGAACTAACGGCGCGAACGGCATACGAATCGGAGTTCGGGAGGTCGAGGAGGCCACAAATGTACATCACCAACTCCAAACTGGTCTCAGGATCAGTGTACTGGTCCTAAGACCAGTTTTTACTTAGCCAAAACGAGCAGAAGTGAAAAAACAAGGGGTCTGCTGGTCTTAAGACCATTCCCACTGGTCTCAGGTCCAGTCAGAGCTCCGTGTGCATTTTTGTTAAAAAGCAGGGTTAATTCTGTCATTTAACGTTTTAAGTGAAAAAAATAAGACGCGCACAAATCAGAGCAGCGTTCAGAGCTTATGTTTCGCAGACCCACGACGCAGCTCTCTCAAGAACAAAGCAGCGACCACGCAGGGCTTTATTGATCGGAGTAATCACCGGAACTCGCCGGGATTTGATGGGTTCTTCTCGCCTCATCAGCGCCGACTAATTTGTGGGGGCTACAATGATGCTGCATCAAGCAGCGACGGGCGTCTCTCTTGTTCAGACCCACGCAGAGCACGCTGAAGAACACAGCAGCGGTTCTGCTGATCGGAAAAATCACTGGAGCTCGTCGGTTTTGGTGGGTCTCTTCTCGCCTAATCAACCCCGACGACACAGGGTTGGGTGTTGCAGTGCCCTCCAAGAACGCAAAGACCGCCTCAAGAACACTACCGATCGGAAAAGTCGCCGGAAATCGATGGGAATCGACCCACCGCAGGCTCTCCAAGAACAGAGTCGCGCCTGAAAGAACAGTGCTGATCAAAAGTCGCCGGAGTTCAGCGGGCTTAGGCGGTTTCTGCTCGGCTCATCAACGGCTACAACATCCAGTGTTTCAATTTTGAAGAATCAACGAGGCTTTAGGTGTTGGCTGTAATTGGTGTATCTGATGGTGAGTCAAATGGTGAAAGGTGTAGGCTGTGTGAAAGCTAGGGCTTTTCTCTGGACAAATTGGCCAACTCGTTCTCAACCGTTGAGAATTAGAGCAAACCGTTTTCGGGGTTGTGACGGGAACGACAAGGAGAAGCTGTTGAGCTAAAAATCTCACATCGCGAAAGTTACTGAAAAATCAGTCAACCCTACCGTTTTTCACTGATTTTGTCGAACAAGCCCCGTCAGAATGGAACTCCAAGGCTTCAGGTTTCACTAAATTCTCTATTTTAATTGAGTTTAGGCACCTGCATAGGATTAACTGGATTGATAGCTGAATTTGTCTGAAATCTGTATGTAATTGCTCGATTTTGTCTAGACTCCTTGCCACGTGCACGTAGCAAATATCATCTCTAAATTTGAATTGCTACTTTCTTGTGCAATGAAATTGTTTAGGAGTAAGAAGATGACAAGGCTCTTGAGTAGATTCACCGCACCTTGCATTAGAATTGCTGAGTCCTCTTGATTAATCTCTAAATTCGTTGAGGACAACGACGCATTCTAGTGTGGGGGGATTTTTAGTCTTGACTAGCCAGTCCGTGTATGCATTAACCTGTCACATATAGATTGTTAGTTCGTATTGTGTCGTATAGTGTCGTATTCGTGGTCCGTGTTATGTTTAGTTATAGTGTCGTATGGTGATGTATTAGCGGTGTATATATGTGTTAGTCGTTTGATTTTTGCACGTTTATTTAATTGAGTCCACCTACCAAATTGAGTCAGTTTCGAGTCTTCTTTCGCGTCTGGCCTTGCATATAGAGTAGGAATTAAAAAAAAAAATCCATAAAAATTAAAAATTGTTTTTTAGGAGAAAGGGCAATCAAAATGAGTTGAACTTGGCGAGGGCTTAATGATAGAATTCCCTAGGAGTATGAAGATCCGGAGTGAGGCAGAGACGCGAGAATCTGGAGTAGGAAGACTTATAGAGCTTATGCACACTAGAAATGCAAGTAACCGTCTCTCAGACTTAGATATCCTACTAGTACTACACCGCCGTCATTTAGGTAGTCGTCAACCCTCCTCGTAGTGGCAACGGAACAGTCGTGCGAGTGACTTTTATGGGGACCTCACGTCCCGTCTCACAGCCTAGGTCCACTAGTTACCCTCTTCGATCCATTTACCCCTTTTATTCATAGCCTCTAGCCTAGGAAGCCTTTCATTGTGACTTTCATCACTTGTTAGAATGGTCCTTTCCTGTGCGTCATGATAGAGGGAGTCGAGTTAGGGAGGTTCGATGAGGGTGTGCTGATTTGATACATTCGTTGTGGATACTCTTACAGGTTTCGTCTTACGAGGGGATGTGAGGGTGAGTTAGAGACGGCAGCACACTTCGGTGTGGCGGTGAATCATGTCCTTACACCACGATCATAGGTGGAGTGTCGTAGTGCGTGACATTCTTTCCGCACGATAGGAGGTGGGTTTCATTGACATTATAGGAGGACGTGCTAGTTTTTCATGTTATTCTCTATATCTTAGGTGATGAGGAGGATCGGTTGGAAAGCACGTATCACTTTGACTACCGAATTTTGTGAGTTGGTTTACATCGAGTGTGGGGGTGTCGACGATTATTATTATATCTCTTTGATTTGACACATTCCACCCCCACGTGATCTACATGATATTTTTATCTCCTCGGGTTCATTCAGTATTATTTGTGCTCCATGTGTTTATTATTTGTGGAAAGTGAAAAAAAAAAGAAAAAAAATATGAATGAAAAAAAAAAAGAGAGAAGGAAAGGAAAGAGAAGGAAATAAAGGAGCGTGTTTTGGCAATTGCAAGGAAACCGAGGAAATCAGCTATGATTCTGTCTAACACTCTTTCACATTTGTGGCCGCGAGAACGGCGTTGCACCGGGATTGAGGGAATGAGGGCCGGAGTAGGTGAGATTCGGTTGGGTTCCTTGGATTTCGGTGAGGGAGTGTGAGAAACGGGTTAGGTGAGAATATCATGACGTCTAGGACTACGCTTCTAAATAGCCTATCCCATCCGTCCTAAGCCGTCAACAGTTTTAACCCGTGGATAAATAGCTCGGATGGTAAGTACTAGGGATATGTCTGATGAGTGTGTGAGTGCAAATTATTAAGTGCTCGTGCTTGTTCTGTCTAACGAAACTGGCCGCAAGTTCTGCTGATCATGGAGGTTGTAGAGTTTCCAAAGGGGATATGAGAGCCTGATGACTTACCAGTCTGCTTATTGAGGTTGCCCGATCTCACCCAAAAAGATAAAAAAACAAAAAAAAAATGGCGTTTGTGTATAGTTGTGTAGGATCGAGTCGTAGCTTGCATTTGCATCATATCGTTGCATTGTTGAGTCGTATGTTGTTATTAAGTCGGCTAGTTAAGATTTGTATGCAATGGTGTTTCGAATAGTATGCAATTATCTTGGCTTATATCTTGTGAGTGGAGGATGAAGTGAGAATGTGGTTGGCTTTTGATTTGTTGCTCGGGACGCGCAAATGGTAAGTATGGGGGTATTTGATAACTCTCTTTTAGGAGTTATTTTTATACTTCCAAATTACTTGTAATAGGCTTATTTCACATGATTTATATGTAATATGTGCGTTAATATGTGGAATTGATGACTTACAAGCCTAAGAGTGAAAAGTTGTGTTTCTAGCCTATTTGTGCATGTTTTCTCTCATATTTGCTATGATAATTGCACGGGTTGTTTAGTGTTGTGTATCTCAGGTAAAATAGGTGCAATGGAGCTTATGAGATGATTGGATATGCTTGGAATGGAGCTAGATGAAGAGGAGAAAAGGAGACGCACAAACGAAGAAAAGTTGGAAAAGTCACACAGGACCAGCCTGCACTCTTTTCGATTCCTAGGAAAATCTACAGAGAATTTTGAAGCAAGACTTGCGGCATTGTAAAGTAGACATCCGTAGCTTTCCAACGGTATATGGTAGGCCCGAAGACGAGTACGTATGAGGGAGATACAGCCCGCGCAAAATCAGCAAATAATTCTGTCCGGGAATTACAAAGTAGAGGGGCTGAAGTGCAATTTCGGCTAGTTTTCATTAAAAAACGTGCCCAGCTGGTAAAAAACGGGGAGGACGACCTAAGAATGGGATATTGACGTATCATTGGAGTCTTTGGAGCTAGAGAAGACGGGAGACAAAGCTAGGAGCAAGGATCATCAACTACATTGAAGATTTTAGCGTTTGATCATCTTTTCTTCATCTTTTCTTCATGAACTCTACTATTTTGTTTATGTTGAACCATATTATGTCTAGCTAAACTTCTTAAAGCTAGGTGATTGATGGAAAACTAGGGTTTGTTGGATGATTTTCCGGATTTTGGACTTGATGCATGCTTTTGCTTAAATTCTATGAACGTTCTTGTTATCTTATCTATTCTTGTACTTAATTATTAATGTTCTTGGCTTGATCACCCTTAGAACGTTACTTGTTGATAGGGTTGCACGAAAGTGAGCTCATTGAGACGTGTTAAAGAATAGTTTAGGTGATCTTGTAGTTTCTTGAGACCGAGAGGAGATAGAAACTTGATTAATCGTGTGAGGGTAGTTTCGGTTGATTTTGTTAGAACTTAGTGAATTCGGTGGACCGATAGGACCCGGTGAGCAAGGCTAACAAATCAATTAGATTGTATTAATAGACGGAGGTGGACCGAGAGGACCCGAAATCTATTGTTTACACAAATTCACGTGCGATCGAGAGAAGATCGTGATGAGCATTACCCGGTATAACTAGAACGTGAGTAGAGTGTTTCAAGCATAACCCGGAAATCGTTAACAACCCTAGGGACCATCAATTGCCTAGTTCTTCCTTATTAATCGTATTCAATCACAAGTTATCTTCGTTTAAAAGTGAAAATTCTCTAAAAACATTTAGCTTAGTTGTTATTTAGTTTAAGTCACTTGTTTGTGAGTGACGAACTTTCAAATCAAACACTTTTTACCGGTTACTTACGTATCATAAATTTAATTCTTAATTAGCTAATAATCGTAAATTCCCTTGGGTTCGATACTCGGAGTCGTAAAATACTCCACTTACTACTTGACCGTGCACTTGCGTTTAAGCGCGTAAAGAATTCGCGTCAATGGGCCATCCTTCTTTTTGACCAATAATACTGGTGCTGCAAAAGGGCTGGTGCTGGGCTGTATAGTCCCATTCTTGAGCATTTCCTTCACCATTTTCTCCATCTCATTTTTCTGCACATAAGGGTATCTGTAGGGTCTCAGACAAACTGGTTGAGCTCCATCTTGCAAGGGAATTTGGTGGTCTTGCACTCTCTTAGGAGGTAACTGTGTAGGCTCCTCAAAAATGTCAGCAAATTGTTGCAATAGTGGTTGCAGAAGTGAGGGTATAACTGATTCAGTCTCCACAGCTGTAACTGAGTATAGTTGAGCTGTCACTCCTTGAAGTGTTTGGTTGCAGCACTTCTGAAGTGTTGAGAGCTTCAATTCTGCTACTTGGTCTTCATGTGAGCTAGCCTCCAAAGTGATCAATCTCCCTTGATGTTGAAATCCAAAATCCCTCTTGTTAAAATCCAATAATGGGACTCACCTCCTTCAACCATTTAGCTCCTAGAACCAGATCACATCCCCCTAGTGGCAGCACTCTGAGGTCAGTTTGAATAATACATTTCTGAAGCTGAATCTTGACATTTTGGCATACACCACTGCTCAAAATCACACTTCCATCAGCCACCTTAACTTGCATATCTTTGATCACTGTAGGGAAGAGTTTCACTCTCTTAGATGTGTTCTGATCAATGAAATTATGTGTGCTGCCTGTGTCAATCAGTATATGCACTAATTTTCCATTAATGTGCCCAGAAATCCTAATAGTTTCCATGTTGGAGTGTCCAACCATGGCATGTACTGAAATTCCTAGAGTTGTGTCATTTTCTTCTTCTGGTTCACTCTTCACTTCTTGGGTTATTAATTGCCCCTCCTCTTGACCTGCATTGTCTTCTATATCTTCCTCTTCATTGCCAATTATAAGGAATAATGTCTTTTTAGCACATTTGTGCCCTGGGGTATAGGCTTCATCACAGTAAAAACACAATTTCTTATCTCTCTTTTCCTTCATGTCTGCAGCTGTTAGTCTCTTGAAATTTCTGGCAACTGATTGGTCTTCCTTGGCTGTTGTAGTAGCTATATTTCTGCTCTTCTCACCAAATGTAGGCACCTATTTGTTATAATGCTTCTTGTGGATGTGTTTCTCTAGTGATTCCACATGACTTTCTTGCAATCTGGCCATTGCTTTGGCCTGTGGCAGTGTCTTTGGAAACTGTAACTGGACTGCCTTTTGTAAATCTTCTCTCAGTCCACTGATGAAACTCTTGACAAAATACATTTCAGTAGCCCAGGGGTGCATTGCCTTGATTCTAGGCCTAAGTGTTTCAAATATGGTTTGGTATTCCACCACTGTAGTATGCTGCATTAGTTTGTTGAATACTCCCAAAAGATTCTCATGTCCAGGCTCAGCAAACTCTACACACACCTGTTCACAAAATTGTGTCCAAGTGATGGTGTCTAATTGCTCATACTCAGCTCTGAACCAGCTATCAGCTTCCCCTTCTAGATGTAAGGACACCATTACTAGTTTTTGGCAATCATTCATGGCATAAATGGTGAAATACCTCTCTACTCTTAGCAGCCATCCCAGGGGATCAGTTCCATGGAACCTGGGAAACTCAATTTTTGGTAGAGGAATGGTACTGTTAGAGTAATTCTTCACACAAGTGTTGTTTTCTGCTTCATTTGGCTCTTTTTCATGCATTTGACTAGTGTTGGTGTTTCTGAGTGCAGATACAGGAGTCCTACTATTTTCATTGCAAACTTCAGAGTAAGAGGCCATTTTCTCCTTATCTCTCTGATTTGCTAACAAATTATAACACTTCATCATCCTCTTAAACTGTTCATTGAAGCACTTTTCAATTCTCCCCAAATTTTGACCTAATTCATTTGACAAATTCATCTTAAGATCGAGAATCTGAGAGTTTATACCTTCTTCTACTTTGATGAATTGTACTCGGAGCCCATCAATGGTGCTGTCCAAGTCGTTGATGCGCTCTTCCAGCACCGCCACTCGTCCATCCACCTCCATAGCTGTCACAGCTTGATTGCGAGTGTTCGGCATTTCTGTTCCTCCTGTGAGCCGAACCTGGCTCTGATACCAACTTGATGTGACTCCGGAGCTTAACCTGAGAGTTGAGAACGGAAATGGCTCGGAATTAGGGTTCCGAGCAGATCTGAGAAGAAGGAGGAAGAGAGGGAAGAACCGGATAAATGAATTGGGAGAGAAGTGTAATATTTCATAATGATCAAACAATCCTTCTACAACCCTTTTATATGGAATGGGGAGGTAGGTGTAGTTTAAGCTAACTACCAACGGTAAATGACAGCTCAGCCGCTGGTGACACACACGGACCAATCACAGACCAGGGAGTGGTGAGCTGTCATCTACGTGGCTGGCCCTATCCTCTACGACGTCCTCCCACTTACAATATTTGAATACAACGTTTTAAAAGAAATCAACGGCCAAGATCTATTCTAGCCTAAATCGGATGGCTACTACTATGCTGAATTACACGACCACAGTTTGTCGTGTAATTCAGTTTGGTCCTATTTATACGACCACAAAAATGACCTCTTTGCAGTTTAGTCCCTGCCTGTAGTTCATGACATGGCGACGGGATGAAGATGGAGAAGAAGATGAAGGTGAAGGGGAGATGAATATGCAGGTGATGATGAAGCTTGTGGTGACTCATTATATAGGTAGACAAAAAGAAGGGAGAATGATGATGATGGAGGCGGTGATAGTGATTGTTGTGGCGGTGAGAAAAATCTCCTAAGGAGATAAGAAGAAGTAGGGGATGAAGTTAGGAGGAGTTATAAGGTGTGGTTGACACACTAACTTCGCGGTGGTTGTACACGCGTGAAAAATAAAATAATAAAGCTAAATAAAACATCGCGTATTCACCTACGAATACTAACTTAATAAAATCTTACACGAGTATTTTCTTGTCAGTAAAATACTATAATTTAAGCGACTTCATTTTTCGCAATTAAATTATATATTCATCTCTTTAAATTACTATTTTGCCCTTGTCAATTTTACGAGGTATTACACTTTGCAGCCAGCAAACTTGAGGGGGTGAAAGTATCTTTTACCTGAGGGAAAACTACAAAGAGAACCATCCCAGCTAAGCCCAAAAAATAGGTAAAAGATATTTTCACTCCCTCAGGTTTGACAAAAAGACATTTTCACCCCCCTTATAGGTTGAAAAGACACTTTCACCCCTTTAGTGTTCCGAATTGCAGGACACTTATACTCCCCTATTGAGCGCTAGTTTGTCCCAAAAACTACTATTATACCCTCGGTGTCACCATTAAGGAGTGATGTGTCTGGAATGTCTCTTAATTTAAGCTGAGGGGTGAAAGTGTCTTTACCTACTAAAAATTCGAAGAAACCATCCATAAACAAACAAGAAGCAATTATATTACGCAAGAAATGGCGAAATAGTCTAATTTGTACAAAATCCCAAAAAAGAAGTTCCAGTCAAAGTTAGGCATGACACTAGCGACTGCATGTGAGATGCTTTTGTGTCATCATCCCTCGGGCCCTCCGGAATACGACACGGTACACAAATTCATTATTATGAGCCCATGAGATTGTGGTAAGCTCAGCCCTACATTTACAGCTATTCTTGCTAGAAAGGTTGCGCGTTTGATAGATTGTGGGCGCAACAACCCAACAACAACGCCCACTTCTCTCAAGATTGTTCAAAACTGAGAAGATCTTTAAGTAGGCATTATGAATGGCCAAGACTGATTGTTTACTCCCAAAAATGGCCAAGACTGATCCATTAGACCATCATTCCTGATACCCGAACACTCGCAATCCCCCTTCTTCACCGATCCACTCAATACAAATTGATATTGCCTTGCATCAAGTCCAGAGCTTACACTTCTAAATCATATGGTAGCCAGATTAGATTTGAGTGATGGCATATCCTTCAAGACTCCATCACCCAAATCCATAAATCTGCTAAATCGCAACTTAACTTTCACCATTGGAATAGTGGGGGATGTGTTAGAAGCTCATCTAGAGCCTATCAATCCGTAAAAGTATTGGATTGAGCAAAATGCTTCCAAACAACCAATATCTTGCCTTCAGAGTTCTAATTGCAGAGGTTGGGATCAGAAACTGAAACCCAAATGCACATTCTGTCTTTCCCTTATGGCAGAATCTGTTTAGGTTTATTCAACACTTGTCTTCCAGTTCGATCATACAACCACAGACGCACATTCTCGATAGGGAATGGCTCAAATCGTGGTTGCAGAACCTGCTACACAACAATGAGCTTCTGCAAACATGTCTCGACTTTAACCATTAAAAAAGTGTAAAATATACTAACAGTTCAATTTGGGAGCTATAGACGTCCAATTACTGTCAGGGCTAGTTTGGGAATGATGTGGCGGTTGTAGAAAGCTGCTGTGTGAAAACACTGTAGAAAGCTGCTGTGAATTCTTGATAAAATGTTGTTTAGTAAATATTACGTAGAAGCTGCTGTGAAATATTGATAAAGTAATTTTGTGTTTGGTAAAATTAACTGTGAAGTTGCTGTGAGAGGGTAAAATGACAAAAACATATGACACGTGTCATTTCCGGAAAGATAACTATTGTTATTTAAAAAAATTGTAAGGTCAAAATCGGTTGTTGATAAATTAATTAAAAGCACTTTCTGGAAAAGCATCTTCCCCCTTGCTTCTTGAAAACTGCTGTGGGACAGCAGAAACTGTCCGGAAAAGCAGAAATTTTATTTTTACCAAACACACTAAAACTGCTTCTGCTGTCGGAAAGCAGCTGTGCTAGCAGCAGAAGCATTCCCAAACTCACCCTCAATAGCTCATTGGAAAGCTGGAAAGGCTTTGTTTGTATACATTTCTTTTTGCTAAGAGCTTCACATGCCAGAGAAACATCTTAACTATTAATTCAACAACATTTTCTATAATACAATTACAATGGTGAGAATTGAAACCCAAAAAAAATGTTTAGTTGTACAAGGAATATACATACAGAATCCATATGCAAACCCTTTTTCCCTGTATTGATAATGAATAATTATAAATCATTTGGAATAACCATGGGCGGCTATGATCTGTACTCCTGGAATCTCAAGCTAACTTGGCCGTGTCGCCTGGCTTCTCTTTGAGCCATAAATTTACAAGAAACGAATCGAAGATTATCTGCATCATGAAACCGTGTTACGAGCTCAGTTAGAGAAGGAAAGTTGACTGTTAAGAAAGAGCGATGAGGATTTACTGATCAATAATTTACTGAGTATTTAGTGGGGAATGTCTTAAAATTTGCAGGAAAAAAAAAAAAAAAAAAAACTCTACACTTCTAAGTCGCAGTTTATTTTTAGGTTGAATAGACTTGTGAGATGTCTATGACCACTTGCAGAATACATATATACCTGGCTCAGATGTGCAGCAACACATGGAAGGACCAGCAAACCTGTTTCGCCAAGTGCACCGCCAAGTTGCTCCACGACTGCCACCATCACAGGCAACGTTTTCTACAAAATTCACCAAACAATATTAACAACATTTGCCACAAAATGCCATCCAACAAAGAAAGTAACCCGTTATCTGGATTGTAGTTTAGAAAGACCTGGCTAGCGATAAGTAACAGGGCGCTGGCATTTTCTCTCTTCGCAAACACTGAGCTGCTACCACCAGATACAGCAGAAAGTCCTTGTATTGCAAGAGCATTAAACGCCAATAGCACAAAATGCAAAAGCCTGCATTTTAAAGGAAACCTTGTTCAGATCATGCTTATACATTGAGAATCCGTACATGCCTTGAAATCTTTTCACCAAAAAAATAAAAATGAACTTCGAGCTAGTTCAAAGATGTGTCAAGTCCTTGGTGCAGTTATCACAAGTGTACTAACATTTGTGAAGAACTCCACTGCAAATATATGTCGAGGCCCTTAAAAAACAACTAAAATGACAGTCTCGAAATATACATTTCTGCCACATTTGACATCCAGTAGAGCTCAGGTAGGCGATAAATGCACCCATTACTGACTTGTGATAATGTTTACAGACAAATAGAGCTACAATGGCACTTGCAAATATATATTGGGCTTTGTTGAAATATCAGTTATATACCAAAAGAGTATCATGGGATGTACTTCAATGGCACTTGCAAAGTTCAAGATAGAAAAGCATCGTGCATGCTATACCATTTTTGTATTTACCAAATGACTTGGCATTCAGAAGAAAGATAAATGAACTTTGTTACTGAAACAGAAAACTAAATTCAGAATTTACTAGAACAGACGTTGATATTGAGAAGAAAAGGTGCTGTTTCATAGTAAAGAACATACGCTCCCAACCCAACAGCAACAAGGAAGACGGAAGGCTTAACCATCAGGAGTAGTGAGCTGGATCTGCTCACCTGTATCCACGGGACCTGCATCACCATGTGACGTGTTGAAATGACGCCAGAACAGAATATATTTTTAAGACAGTATAAACTTCAACCTGCAGTAATGGAGGAGCATCCTTGAATACACATGCAGACAGTAGAAACTCAGATGAGAACTCCCCGAAAGCTTTTCTAGATCTCATATCCTCAAGAATTTAGTGTATTTGATATCAACACTAAAATACAGTGTCTTAGTACCCAAGAAAAATGACCACATTGACCGCTCCTGATGATGTTTTAAGCATCACCTTCATACATCCAGTCTAATTTAGTAGTATCTCTAGTCTCATTCTAATATTTTATAATTGGTACCTCTAAAGAAATTTGATATTTTTAAGGTTAATTACAAAAACTGCCACTGCTAGGGAAGAATTCACCCAACCAATCTGTGGTCTGGGCATTGATAGTTTGCAATCTGTGAAAGCCTCTGTTGCCAGTTAGAATTCACCCGCAACAAACTCTAGCTAAACTCATAGATAAACCACACATGCAAGTATGCCTCCCCTATACGAATGTTTTATTCATTATAAGGTCGTCACAAAGGTGTAGAGTTATTATAAAGAACGTCTGATGTTTGGTATTATACATATAACCAATATTTTTCCAAATAAACACACTAGAAATCTTAGCTACTGTAGCCCTTGCAACTGAAATTTACCACCTGCCACCAAAAGAAGATAAAAAGACCACCAGGCGCTACAAATAGCAACACTGGCGAATATAATGACACCCAAACAGCCAAGCGTTGCAGGAAACACTGGCCGACCACACCCAGCATAATAGGTCAACCTCAATGTATACCATCTTCAAGAGATGTCCACTACCATTATAATTTTCCTATCCAGTTCAAATTTCATACGGTTGCCAAATTGCTGGGTTCTCTTCTTACATGTATGTAGCCTTATGAGTACAAAGACATATTAAAAGGGGGAAAGACACTTTCACCCCTTCCAGTTTGGGAAAGAACACTTTCACCCCTTCAGTGTGCCAAAGTCACTTGCACCCACTGATTGTGACATTCCATAGTTCTAAAGGGCAAATATAGCCCAAAACTACTATCAGTGGCTGACCCCACTCCATACTAACGGCATTACAATTACGGAGTGTAGGTATCCTGAGATTGGAGCACTTAAAGGGCAAAAGTGTCATTTCCCAAATTGGAAGGGGTAAAAGTGTCTTTCAACAAACTTGAGGGGGTGAAAGTGTCCCATATTAAACTCATACAGTAATGAATGATGTGATTTTAAATTTAGGGAGTGGTTAATCAGGCTTTATTAGCCAAGCAGGCTTGGAAGATTGCCACTGCTAAATCCAGTCTGCTGTCAACCTATTTCTCTTCTAGATATTGTAAAAGGAGAAATTTCTTAGATAGGAAGACAGATAAGAACCCCTCCCTTGTTTGGAAAAGTTTCTCTTCGGTTAAAAAGATTGTGACTAGGGGGATTACCTGGAATGTGGGTTCAGGTACTAGCATCTCTGCTTACCAAGACAGGTGGATCCCTGATACTCCGGCTCTGTCTAATTTTGTGGAAGCTGCACACGCAAATATTAGTGTCAAAGAGTGGATTAAAGTGGGGAGAAATTGGTAGAAAGGCTTGGGATAGGGATAAAATTAGGCATCTTCCTGCTTGGGTCCAGAGGCAAATAACCTCTATTCCCTTGCCAATTTTTGAGCAAGAAGATGAATGCATTTGGGAGGGCTCATCCACACGTCAGCTCACTACGGCTTCTGCTTTTAAGTGGTTGATTCATGAAGATTTGAGTACCTGTCTCATGCAGCAGAGTGATAAGGGGTGGAGGGGAATTATCCAGGACTTCCCTTGGAAACAATTCTGACACCTCAGGCTTCCTCATAAAATCCTTTTCTTCCTTCGGCAGGCTATCATGGGAAAACTCCCAACTAGTGACAAAATACAGAAAATTTTCAAAACTACTAACAACCTCTGCAACCTCTGCAAAAGTTCTGCCGAAACCATCGATCACCTTTTCCTTGAATGTAAGTTTGCTAAAATCATCTGGTCTGCTTCTCCAATTAAGTACCCTGCCTCTTGTTCTTTTTCTAATGTCATTAGTATCAGCTTACGACATTTCCCGGTGAATGCCGTTCCTAGAAATCTTAGTTGGATAGGTGCAATCTCTTGGACCATCTGGCTTAACAGAAATTCGGTTGTGTTTGGAAAGAAGGATGATGATCAAGACAGTGAGATCCATTCTCCTATCTACAAATGTAAAATCCTTGTTAACCAATACCTGGAAGCCTGGAATCACACTGTTTTAAACTCAACTTCCCAACAGAGGAACCAATCAAGTAGCATTCAACTAAACACTAATGATTGTCACCACCAAGATTCTCAAATCTTGGTCTGGACTAAGAAAAGAAAGGGGAAAAAGATCATCTTCAGTGTGGAAGTATGATCATTCATTTTCAGAAGAAGGAAGTCAGGATGTCTATCCCATCAGGCACCTTTGATTTGCTCATTGATTTGATGAGGATCATCCTTTCCAGAAATCTTATTCATAGTTCTCTGCTTATTGATAACAAATGTGTTTTTCACTTGATTCAGCAGATGGAGCAAAGAAGGAGGATGAAGTCTCCGCCACTGAAGTGGAAGAGGATGGTGCAGGATCTGGAAAAAATTAGTCAATCTTTTCACTGTATTGTAGTTAGATTACTGTCAGGTGATGCTATCTACAAGGATATTATGAATCTGCTTAGTAGTTAAAGTTGTAATCTTTTGGTTTGGTTTTGTGACTCTGCCTGCATTGGCTTTGCAGGCTAATGGTTGTATCTTGATCTTGTTTTAATGTTATTCTCCTTCGGTTGCAAAAAAAAATAAAAAAAATTAGGGAGTGGTCAAGGAGAGGAGATGATCACCTAAATTGCTCTCTCCAGAATAAGTATTTTCAACTAGTGGTCAGTTATGTGTTTCACTCTTACAGACTTTGACATTGACACTTTTGTTTTATGTTAATCTCCCTCACTATCCTGTTAACAACTAGAAATGGAAAACAATGTGATGGTTGGTTTAATATGCGAGCTTATCATTTTGTTTTATTCGCGCGACTGAAGGAGGCTTTATTTGATAGAGTCTGGGACTCACTAGTATAAATTGGAACTATCTAGTTATATAGAGTTATAGACTACTAAGCACGCCTTAAAAATCTTAGAAAACATAAATTGAGGACCTAAATTATTTCTGTTACTAGATAAAGAAATTTTAACGAACATATATGCTTAATTAAGCTATAAAGTATCCCTGTGTGTACCCAACTTTTCTGAGTCCAAGAATTCCAAATTGAAGCCGATGGACGAATCCGACTCTAGGATCCTCATCTAACAGGACATCTGCACCCGTGTCAGAGTAATATAGATCTCAACTTCCTGACAAAACTATTCTTGACCATTATTGAATTGAACCTTAAAAATATTTCATAGAATGGATTATCAACCGAGTACTGTGGTACCCAGACCTCTTTAAGCTATGTTTTTCCTGTGACTAAAAATCCTGCGTGTATCAAAAACTAAGATTCTTAATTTTTCTTCCATCTCCACATAATGAAATCTATTGATTGGGCTACTGTACATATAAATAAAAATTCTTCGGGCAATGAAAGCAAAAGAAAGTGTTGAATTTTTAGTCAAATAATGCTCCCAGTAAGTGAAAATTTTGGCTGCTCTCTGTGTAGATCGTTATATCTACCATTAATATTTCTCCAATTAATATAAATGTCTTTCTTGAATCAACACATTTTTTTGGATAAATTCATTTACAATAGTAAAACAAATGAAGGAAGAATTACTAAAAAAGATAAAAATACAATTTATTTTATTTTAACTAAAAAAACTAAATTTATAATATTATAACTAAAAATTCTCCTAACTGTTGTGATCCATAACAAGTTTTTAACCACAAACAATTGGATTGTCCTCAACTTTCCAGCATGAATATAAGTGAAGAGACTGGAACTATATATCAGTAGAGAATAATGCAACTACTATGTACAAACAATTGAGCATAGACAAGGCTAACTACCACATAGCACCTGAAACTGGACTTTACAGCTTCACCAGTGAGCATGGTGAGGACTACACTACCCTACTTCTAAATGAGGGCATCGAACATTTTTAGGAGATTGAATCTTGAATTCACTGCTTACCAAACCGAGAAGGAGAGCGCTAATCACTGACAAAAACTTGCGTTTTTTATCAACAGAGACAGCCAACCCTGCAACAGAACCGTCAGAACCTTAATCAGGCCTACTTTCAAATATTCCCTTGTCAGCAATTGAAAAGTATCATGCCAACAATAACAAACCCCGAATCAAGAAAAACCGAGACGATATCCAGTTTATCAGAGCATTGTGACGTTTAACTTGAAACACTAAAGCTTTATCAGATGAATATATCTTGTGTTAATACACAATCGGGAAAACACAATTCTGGTGTAGCACACATGAATATTTTCTTCTATCTAAATGACCAATCAGGCATTCCAAAGAGTCCGGCATGAGACTACTAGTTCAGTCTCCACTCAAAGAGAAGGGGAAGTACCTATCATCTACTCTTACAAAGTGATGACAATAATGAGAATTATTCCCCCGTGTTTCTGCATTTTAGCATATTCCAAGTTAATGACAATAAATGACCAAGTTTCTATTGATACCACTGAGAAACCAAGATACTCTACTAACCTTTCATATTTTCTGCTTCCAAAATTTTTGAAGTACACCAAGCTATGTTATCACAGCTAGTGACAAATCAAAACTGTAAGTTTCTCTCTGTCATCTCCGAAAGGTTAAGAAAAGCTTCCCCCAGATTAGAGAGCTTAGCTATTTCCTAGTCTTCTTTGCCATGTTTATGTGGTCAATCATGAAATGTAGAGTATCACTTTTGAGTCTCTAGCACTAAAAGACTTGATCATCGTAAATAGTTTAGAAGTCCTTGCATAACGACTAATCAATCTTTAACAAGGCCTTAGTTCTCCAGAAGAGTTCATAAGCTGAAATAAGGCCCAGAACATCTAGCATTTCTCGCGTAACTAAAATAATAACTGAATAGTGCGAACATTCTTCCAGTGTAACAACACGGAAGCATCACCGTTGTTAACTTGTGAGTTGTGACTTTGATCAATGAAAGGACCGAATTAATTATTAAAACCCAAGTACCCAACCAGAAACAAACTTGTATGCAAAAGAATTTTGACATATTAAATTGGTTTGAAATTATTACTAGTCACTGCAAACAATTTACAAACTTCTGTCTCACAATGTGAAAGCACGAACTGAATGAAATTCTCGGTCTTCAAAAACTGAAAAGTTTGATGGAAATCACGAAGTCAGAATTATCATCTTCGCTTCACGAAATGCTTCCAACCATACAGAGTTAACAAGCATGCTCAAATAATGCAGAATTGGGAGAGAGATTTTTGCACCAAAATCTTGTTGCGTCCTTTTTACATATTTGGTTGGACCAAAGGCGTAGCAAGCAATAGTTTGCATGAAATATCCCAGAGCACGTGGTCTTTTGTTTGTCCTACAACACTTAGATGGCCCAATGATATGAACTGTAACTATGGTGTAGCAACAGATAAAATTTCTTGTCTTTTTTGAATTAACCCCACTGTAACATAAAGGGAAAACAAGCCAGGCTTACAGGTTAAATGTCCTTTTCACCGATAATCACAAATTTGCAATTCATGCACAGAAATTCAGCTCTCACCTTTGAACAATTCTCGTAACACCTGTTGATTAAAAGGCATGAATTAATCCAAGACAGCATAATGCAGCATCCAAAACTCATGAAGAAGAAGGCAATACTTCAGACGACATGATTGTGCTATTCATCAAGTCAAAACTTCCACGAGAATCACTCACAAATAACTCGGTACAAAAGATTTCAATCACAACCATATCCGTGGCTGAGCCAGTAAACTTGTGAGACAAATTATAATATCAACTAGAGATTACAAATCAGTAACCAACCTACAGAAAAAATAGCTTCAGCAAGTAGATTTTACAAATTATATGGGATTACGTCCTAGTTAGACCAAATCGAAAATCAAAAGTAAATTATCAACATTACCAATCAATAATGAACAAACAGTTGGTCCCTCAATGAAACAAATATGATCATCGCTCATGTTAGTGAACATCATGTTTACTACTAAACATTGAAGTATATGAAGAGAGTCAGAGACTGTTGGTTCAGATTGATAACGGGGATTAAACAAAGATGGAAACATTAAAACACTTCAGTGCCATAAGTTTGAGAGCTAAAAACTTGAATAATCTAAAACATTCCCATGAAAGAAATAAATCAGCTTAAATGTTATCTCATGTGTACAGCCTTCACAAACAATGCCAAGGTGATTGTGTAATCCATGGCGAGCAGACAACCGTTTTCTACTCAAAACCATAATGCATGGAGTAAGTCGGACCAAAAGCGCAAAGCACAACATGTCTGACGTTTCTAAGAATAAAGCCGAAATTAAGTGAAAAGGATGCTCGCCATTTAAAGCAACCAAACATGCAAAAGAAGCAGTTTTGAGCCTTTCAAATTAGTTATAAGAACTATGAAGCCAGCATGTGCAGACCAAGTAAATGAACAGTAAAAACCTAGGAGTATATTGAACTCAATAATATACCTTTAAACCATTAGATTTGGTGATTTTAGCCATTAGATCACTTCTATTTTCAACCACACACACCCTCATATGAGTGGGACGACAATTCCACTCATTCTCTTTCCTATTTTCAATGAAATGACTATCAACGTTCTCTATTACCCCAAATAGTCAGTCCAAATCTTCTCAAAATATTTTACTACACCAATCTCCACTAGATTTGAGAACTACATTTTTGTTAACAAAATCTAAAATTCACAATATTCCTTTGCAGTGCCTTTAGGCATGGATTGGTTCGCTGCTAGAAGTAATAAAAAAGATACAAGCAGGCACAAACCGCCTTCATCCTATCCATCTCTCTCAGTTTTTAATAGGGCTGAAGAATACAATAATGATATGAAATAGTACCATAGCTTTTAAAATGCACGGGACCAGCAGGTCTAACTGGTTCATTCGCGAACTGGATTTTGTACCTGCCCGGCTCAGTATTTGGATCAGGCATGCTAACAAACTATTGGCAAGCAGTCAAAACCAGTGGTTTGGCACGAATCGGTGACCCGGTACCGCTAATTGAACCGCAGTTCACGAGACGTAAAAATGAATCTCATTATTCTGCCTCTCAGGAGATTTTAACCATTGACCTGGTCCTTTTACCAAGCAACGTTAACCACTGAGCCAACAAAGCAATTGTTACTAAATCAAATAAATATTAAACCTCTCACACTATCATCAATTCAACTATTGGAAGTAATTAACAAATTTGAATACCTTTCTCACCTGGTAATCAACTAATTCTTTTGGATGTAAATCATCAACTTACCTTCTTGACTTAAATGTTAAATCATCAATTAAAACGCCCTTCTTGTTCAATTAGCACTTTCTAATTTTCTTGATTTATTAAAATTATACATTTTCCATGGATCGTGGTACTTGTCGATTAATTGTAAACACTTTTATTACTAAATAAAATGATATTTTTATTATTTCAACAACACGGATAGATATAAATATCGAGTAGTTGTTTTTCCTACTTTATTACTCATTTCACAACTATTTTTGGGTTAAATATGCCTAAAATACAGCTTATTTCAAATTTTATGTGTGTGATACATATTTTTATAAACCAGCAATGGACAAGTTGAACCAGTGGTCAAACCATTTAATCCCTTCACCGGTTCAATGTCCAGTCTGGTTCCAAAAGGTAAAACTACGGGTAGCACTCATGACTAAACTATCATAAGTGCTTAGACATCAAGGCGGAAATATGTGACTATCTGCTGAGTCTTTACATCATTCAGAAAGCGTAATGCAGTAAATAACCAGATTGCAGTCAGATAATCATTGACTCACTACATGCTTAATTAAGAACAAAGAGGCAATAAGGGGAATAAATAAAAAACAATCCATCAAATGAAATATTGACACAGACCAGAAAAGAACATAAAGTCCCAATATATACAAAATAAGTGTCAGCTATTCCCATCATTTCCTGATAGTTCTAAAACTTTTAAGATGAGAGTTGATACATTCAATTCTTACAAGGCTCGGTTCTAACATGGTGGCAACTCGCAAGAATGGGGTTACGCGCAGCTTCATTGGTCATAACATATGACGACTTAACAGAAATAGAAGCATCTAAAGAGAAAATGAGAAGCTCTTGCTTGTTCACCAAATACTGCATCTCGGAACAGATACTATTTATATTAGGCATACCATTTTTGCTACTGTAGAGGGAGCAACATGCTTACCTTCCCAAAAATAAGGGGCACTAAAAGTGTTAGAACGAGGCTAGTGAAAAGCTGCTTGGCAGGAACAGTTACGCCAACTCCATTAGCTATCAGCATTGAGATCGTAAACGGCACCTAATTATGAATTTACACCGAGTAAGCAATTATCGGATAATTTGAGCAAATGGTACATACAACAGACATGCATCTGCGAGGCTAGACTACTAACTCATTAAACTTTACCTAGATGGCCTATGTTTGAACATTCCTTTTCTAACCTAGGGCCACTTTGAAGGAAACTGTTTTGCATTATAATTCATAGCCAAGGTATACATGAGTCATGAGTGTGTCTCTTCTCTAGATGAAGGATGGATCGTAATGCCTTACATCTGTTGTAGGGGCCATACAGTGCTTGCCTCTTCTCTGGCAAACTCAGGACTTGCTTCACACCTTTTCTTATAATGCAGTTGGCGAAAAGATAGCATTCAAGAAAGAATATGCTCATTGTTTAATAGATGTATGAGTAAGGTATTATTAGCCTCTAATAGGGAAAGAAAAAACCTAGTAGACTTTCGATAAATGGGGTGGTGGTGATTCAGCATAGTGGATTAGTGGGGTGGATATGATGGCAACTGAGGAGCATAGGAATGGTAAGAATGATACTGTGTGGGTGTTAAAGATTGGGGTATTAACAGTCTGGCCATATATGGTGCTTGTATGCTGGGAGCGTGGTGGTGCACCCTGCACGACTGATAGTTGCACTAGCTCTATGCGCTGTATCGTTGTGTGATAAAATAGGACATGGTGATAGAGGAGATGTGTGTATGGCAGAGCAATAAGGATGGCATTGCACCATTGGTGGGATGAGATTATCCTATAATCATAACGTTGCGACAGCATGGGTAAAACTGAAACCGAAGCCTGAGGGTCAAGCGTGGCAAAATATGTTAGTCTTCTAACAACAGAATGTGATCTTACTTTTTGAAACATCAATGTTATACTCAGTAGCCCACTCAGCCTTGCAAATGGTGTAACATTTAAGATGTTTAGGCAACATATATCTTGAATTTAAAGTGTCTCATAAGATTATGAGAAATCTTTCTGCAAGAATTTTAACTGAGTTCTACCACAAGTTACCTGGAATGTCGATTGCTCAGGTTGGTCAAGCAGGACCATGAATGTGAAACGCGGTAAACAACAGAATTCATATGGGGGTAGGTTTTTTAAGAACAAAAAGTGAGACTAAAAAATGTTTTCCAGATTTAACCCCAGTGAAACTATAAACTACGAAAGAAACTAACAGGGACATAGGATAGAGACAGTACTGCAGTACTGCTAAAGAAATCGAAGATACGCTTAAAGTGCATTTCAGGAGGAATTGACTGGAGCGACGTGTAGACTAGCTTTTGTGTTGAAGGAACCAGAACATGAAGTAATGCAGTTCTGAACAAAACAGTTCCTACAATTATGTAAACATATTTTCTCACTTACAAATAAAATTCCCAAGAGACTTGACATTAAAGTCATAGCAAGTGCAAGAGCTGAATTCCCTCCCGCAAGCTGCACTAGCATTTATCCAAATATCAAAGTTGCACTCTTATATGCTTGTCTGATCCCAAACTTATACAAGATCTTCTGAGCCATGAATGGGGATTTTTTTATGATTGACATACCCTTGTAAGCGCTACTCCACTTGATAACGTTGTTGGCATGCAGCTAAATATTGCCAGCCCTGCAGGAAGCAGAAACACAATCAATTTTCTGGAAGGAAACAATGCAGTTCATCCTCTACTTTCAGTTGGTAACACATATATGACTAAATGACAGACGTAGTCTTTCTCCCATCAGACGTCAATTTATCTTTTTGTTTCCCTCTGTTTTCTTGAGTGGGCTGCAATTGGAGCAAATTATTGCCACTAATTCTTATACGGGCATTAAATGCAAATAATATGCTTGACCATATCAGCTAAAGAGTTTTCTTCATCTGGTCTGTCCTGTACCTACCTTCAGATTGAATACTTTGCTTTTCCAATTTGGCCGCTTCTATATCCTATCCCATTATATTTTTTACTAACCTCTTTGGATATGGGAGTACATAAGAACTTTTTGGGTATTGATAATACTACAACTGACGTGGTGTCATTATTGCCCGTCCTGACAAAGAGCCGCAATTTTACTGAAGATGGCTTGACAACCCTTCGGGCGGAGCACTGATCTCCTTTACTTTGGGCATCTGTCCTTTTTCAATTGATTACTTTCTTTATGGCTGCTAATTTAGGATTTCTAAGCTCCTATAGTCAGATTATGGACTTTTAAAAGGGAAAGGGAGCATCCCTTTCCTGTTAATTTGATGCAGGGTGATCCTAACACAGCTTATAGGATTTTCTGGTTGTCACTTAGCAGCTTGATCCCGACAGACCTAATAGCAGAAATTGAATGTTAGTGGGTCCCTCCCACTGCTGCTTTTTATTTACAGCCTTTAGGCTGCAGCTTTTGTAACTCTTCAGCTTATTACTTAGCCATGAAGAAAGGTCTTACTTAGCCTAGAGGTAAGGTAGTTTAAGGTTATATATGTCTTTTGCTACATAAGGGAAGCAACTAGTTGTTTCTCTATAAATAGGCCATAGTATTATGTTTTAGGATAGTTGAATTTTGTATCAAAACCTTGAAAGGTAAAAGAACCTAGAGTTCTATTGGGTTTTAACCCTAGAAACCATGAGTTTCTTTGTTTCCCACTTCAGTTTGTTCTAAGTTTCAGCATCATAAACTGTTCTAGTTTTAGATTCTCCTTCTCAAGGTGTATCTTTGCACCAATTGTAGTACCAGGTTGCCTTTGGCTTTCCTGTGCTGCATTAAGTGGTATCAGAGCAGGAGAACAAACTGAAGTTTATGATGCTGAAACTTAGAACAAACTGAAGTGGAAAACAAAGAAACTCATGGTTTCTAGGGTTAAAACCCAATAGAACTTTAGATTCTTTTACCTTTCAAGGTTTTGATACAAAATTCAACTATCCTAAAACATAATACTATGGCCTATTTATAGAGAAACAACTAGTTGCTTCCCTTATGTAACAAAAGACATATATAACCTTAAACTACCTTACCTCTAGGCTAAGTAAGACTTTTCTTCATGGCTAAGTAATAAGCTGAAGAGTTACAAAAGCTGCAGCCTAAAGGCTGTAAATAAAAAGCTGCAGTGGGAGGGACCCACTAACATGCAATTTCTGCTATTAGGTCTGTAGGGATCAAGCTGCTAAGTGACAACCAGAAAATCCTATAAGCTGTGTTAGGATCATGATGCAGGGAGATTATCGTAGTATCCACGACTGTGGACTACTGGTATTCACCTCTGACCAATCTGTCCATGGAAAGCTAGTAGCATCACTGGACAGAAACATAATATGATTTTGGGCTAAGGAAGGAGCTAAACTAATATCAGTTCTTATCAAACTGAGTATCAATGGGCCCTACCCGCAGCTTTAACCTGCAATTTAGTGCAGGCTTTAACCTGCAGCCTTTTGTTACCTTTTATTTAGTTTACTTAGCCATGAAGTAACAGACTCTTGTATGCTCTTACTTAGCCATGAAGTAAGGTAGTTTTAAGGGTATGTTGGTCTTTCAGACCTTAGGGCAGCAACTAGCAGTATTTCTATAAATAGGGCTATAGTATTATGTTTAAAGTTAGTTGAATTTTGTATCAAACCTTGTAAGGTAAAAGAACCTAGAGTTCTATTGGGTTTTAACCCTAGAAACCATGAGTTTCTTTGTTTCCCACTTCAGTTTGTTCTAAGTTTCAGCATCATAAACTGTTCTAGTTTTAGATTCTCCTTCTCAAGGTGTATCTTTGCACCAATTGTAGTACCAGGTTGCCTTTGGCTTTCCTGTGCTGCATTAAGTGGTATCAGAGCCTGAAACACCAACCTAATTACCATGGCTATGCGTGGTTGTGGTCACGGTGAAAGAGGAAATCAAGAAGAACATGAAGAGTTGGCTGAGATGCGAAGGAAGATTGAAGATCTGTCGCGAGCGGTGCAAGCACTTCAGCGACGGGGAAGAGCTAGAGCCTGTAAGGAAGTTCCCAAAGGCAATAGCGAACCTGTTGACATACCGGAAGGTAGTCAAGAGGCTGTCCACAATGAAAAGTACATCGAAAACTTGTTTCATGATGCTTGTTATGCAAACATGGACAGAATTGCACTTGAAGATTGCTCGGTAGATTGGGACACTCTTCCTATCTACGACGAGTACGAAGAAGGTGATGGAGAATGTGTCTCTGAGGATTTAAAAGGAATCTTCACTTCTGAAATCCTTTCATTTCCTAACGAGGTGAAGGATAAGAGTTCTTCGACTCTGTTTGATGAATACAATGTCTTAAAAGTCCAATCCTTAGAGGAAGCTGGATTTACAAAGCATGAGACTGTTGAGAGTCTCATTGGGCGTCCATTGAAACCTTTAACCTTTTACAGGGACCCGTTCTTGTTGGAATCTCAAATGAACTGTCTGTCCAACAAGGTTATGCTTGGAGGCGCAACATGTAAATTGATGTATGCCGAATTCCATAGGAGGCAGAATCAAGGGTTGGCAGAATTATCATACGGGGAAAAATTCGAGGTCGAATTTTCTCTAACAAGAGGAGTATGATGCAGGGAGATTATCGTAGTATCCACGACTGTGGACTACTGGTATTCACCTCTGACCAATCTGTCCATGGAAAGCTAGTAGCATCACTGGACAGAAACATAATATGATTTTGGGCTAAGGAAGGAGCTAAACTAATATCAGTTCTTATCAAACTGAGTATCAATGGGCCCTACCCGCAGCTTTAACCTGCAATTTAGTGCAGGCTTTAACCTGCAGCCTTTTGTTACCTTTTATTTAGTTTACTTAGCCATGAAGTAACAGACTCTTGTATGCTCTTACTTAGCCATGAAGTAAGGTAGTTTTAAGGGTATGTTGGTCTTTCAGACCTTAGGGCAGCAACTAGCAGTATTTCTATAAATAGGGCTATAGTATTATGTTTAAAGTTAGTTGAATTTTGTATCAAACCTTGTAAGGTAAAAGAACCTAGAGTTCTATTGGGTTTTAACCCTAGAAACCATGAGTTTCTTTGTTTCCCACTTCAGTTTGTTCTAAGTTTAAGCATCATAAACTGTTCTAGTTTTAGATTCTCCTTCTCAAGGTGTATCTTTGCACCAATTGTAGTACCAGGTTGCCTTTGGCTTTCCTGTGCTGCATTAAGGTGTTCTGTTGGGTTTTAACCCTAGAAACCATGAGTTTATTTGTTTCCCACTTCAGTTTGTTCTAAGTTTCAGCATCATAAACTGTTCTAGTTTTAGATTCTCCTTCTCAAGGTGTATCTTTGCACCAATTGTAGTACCAGGTTGCCTTTGGCTTTCCTGTGCATGTTCGCACTCCTGAACTACATTCAGTGGTATCAGAGCCTGAAACACCAACCTAATTACCATGGCTATGTGTGGTGGAGGTCACGGTGAAAGAGGAAATCAAGAAGAACATGAAGAGTTGGCTGAGATGCGAAGGAAGATTGAAGATCTGTCGCGAGAGGTGCAAGCACTTCAGCGACGGGGAAGAGCTAGAGCCTGTAAGGAAGTTCCCAAAGGCAATAGCGAACCTGTTGATTTACCGGAAGGTAGTCGAGAGGATGGCCACTATGAAGAATGTCAAGAAAACCTGTTTCATGACGTTTGTCATGCAAACCTGGACATTGTTGCGCTCGAAGGTAGCTCGGTGGACTGGGAAACTCTTCCAATCTCGACGAGTACGAAGGAGATGATGGAAGCTTACTCTTGGAGGATTTTGAGGGATTTTCCTCTTCTGAAATCCTTCCATTTCCCAGTGAGGTCATGGATAGGTGTTCTCATAATCTGCTTGATGAGCACACTGACCCAAAATTCCAGTCCATTAAGGTAGGCGAATTTTCCACGTGTGAGAGTGTCAAGATTTCCATTGGGCAATCGATGAAACCCTTAACCAACTATTTGGACCCTTTCCTGTTAGAATCTCAAACGGAGCATCTGTCGATCAGAGATAAGTATTCATACTTTTCTAGATCATTTGTGACTATTGAAAGTCATAAACATGAAGTACAGAGGAAGGCCCCAGCTGCGTTTGAGTTTATAAAGGGTGTAACAGATGAGTCAAGGTATACCAACTTCCAGAGGAGGCAAAATCCAGAAGTTGAAGGAATCATTTGTCGCGGCAAAATTCGAGGTCGAATTTCTTTAACAAGAGGAGTATGATGCAGGGTGATCCTAACACAGCTTATAGGATTTTCTGGTTGTCACTTAGCAGCTTGATCCATACAGACCTAATGGCAGAAATTGCATGTTAGTGGGTCCCTCCCACTGCAGCTTTTTATTTACAGCCTTTAGGCTGCAGCTTTTGTAACTCTTCAGCTTATTACTTAGCCATGAAGAAAGGTCTTACTTAGCCTAGAGGTAAGGTAGTTTAAGGTTATATATGTCTTTTGTTACATAAGGGAAGCAACTAGTTGTTTCTCTATAAATAGGCCATAGTATTATGTTTTAGGATAGTTGAATTTTGTATCAAAACCTTGAAAGGTAAAAGAACCTAGAGTTCTATTGGGTTTTAACCCTAGAAACCATGAGTTTCTTTGTTTCCCACTTCAGTTTGTTCTAAGTTTCAGCATCATAAACTGTTCTAGTTTTAGATTCTCCTTCTCAAGGTGTATCTTTGCACCAATTGTAGTACCAGGTTGCCTTTGGCTTTCCTGTGCTGCATTATAATTACAGACGTTGCGATCATTTGCCTTAACTCCTTTGTACCAGTATTTCATTTGTGCCTCTACTCATCATCAATTTCTTTTTTCTGCTATACTGCTACACTAGCCTTTGGGGTACGTTTTTCTTAATCAATCTACATTGCTTCATCTTTCCAGCTTTATTTTGAAAGCAGTGTTTTCCTCATCTCTCTATTCGAAAGTTTAAGCTTGTGTCAGATTATGGCTGCCTTAATACTCAGTTGATCCTGAGGATTCCAATTGGTTGAAAATTTAATTTTTCGGACATATGCAAGCATGCGCTAATAAAAAACTATTCC
The DNA here is from genome assembly GCA_023055425.1 of Linanthus parryae. Lineage (NCBI taxonomy): Eukaryota > Viridiplantae > Streptophyta > Magnoliopsida > Ericales > Polemoniaceae > Linanthus > Linanthus parryae. The sequence continues at coordinate 73,125,933 of JALGPY010000002.1, forward strand.
AAATCTATACACTAAAAAGAGCTTACAGAATAATATACAGTTTCATCATATGTTCCAAGTGTCCATGTGGAAAGTATAATCGATGTTAACTAAATGAGGCATGCCATTTTGGTATCCATCACTAGAGGGCATAGTTAATGTTAATTTGGGCACTGCGGTATAGAAACAATTTATGCTTGTCGATAGACGAAAAGACTGTCAGAGCAGTCCAGCAGTCCTCTTCATAGAGTTCATAGCTAAACAGTCATACATGCTTTTTGGTCATGATATGATCAAACTAGACTCTCATGGCTCCTGACCTTAAGCAGCTTGTGCTTCAACATTGAGTTCCTGATAATTCTATGGAGATCATCTCTAACCCAAAAAATCATGGGCAATCATCCTATATCTATGTGTGATATAATCAAATTCGTACATCATGTTTATTTGTGTCAATAGCCCTTAATAGATTACAGGTCCACATTGATAAAGTATTCTAAAACTACAGATGCAAAAAGTGTAAACAAACTACAACTTTGGTACCTGTAACAAATTCTTGAGGCTGGAGCTTAAGTTGCAAAATAAGTTGTGAGACGAACGGAGTAAATAACAAGATAGAAGCCTGCACAAATAAGTAGAGCAACCATTAATGGTACATAAAGAATAGAACTTGCAAGAAAACAAAACCAGATCTACGGACAAGTATTTCAGCATTGACAGATGACAATTTTACATCCAACAAATGGCCAATGGTCAAATACAAGTAAAAGATAATAATCCTTCCCTTCGCCACATTTGACATGCATTTCTTTCCTTTACTGGAACTACCATTTTGTATTGCTCTCTTCTTTTTTTAAGTAATGCCTTCATTAGAACCACCCTATGACAGTAAGTACAAGATGAAGAGACCAAATCAACTTCATGTAAACTGATGGGACACATTTACATACTAGTACCAATTCTATCATCTATCATTTCACGAACTATTAAAAAAAAGCTATGACAGATACTGTGAAGCAAATAACCCTCAAAGTGTGGCAATGATATTTGTACGTACTAGTCCAAATATGCCTAATAGCTTCTCTTCTTATACCCCCTTAACCTGATTAAATTTTAACACTGCCCCAATTACCGAGAAAAAAAAATCACAAACAACGTCAGGAACGTTTTTTTTCGAATTATCATGTTTGAATCTCTCTTCTTTAACTTTGTTCAAACTATGAGATATAAAAAAATGGGACGGAAGTCACAGAAAAAAATGAATGTTGTCAGTCAAGCTCTTGCTTAAGCGAAGTGCTTTGGAAATGAATTCTCTCACCGGAGAGGTAGGCAATGAGGTCTTTCTGTTAACTTCTAGCAGGGACTAGTATCAAAGTTCAATAAGTCATGGAGATGGCAATTCCTTTTTAGTCATGTAGCATTCTTTGAAACAGAAACTGTTAGCACTTTCTCTTTTGTAGGTAAGGAGTTGCACTAAATAATACTATATGGGGAATTGCTCAGTTCCGAAGGTAACTTGAGTATTGACCTTAGCACTCACAGACTAGAAAAGAACAATGCAGAGAATGTTATAAAGAATGTAACACATTAGCAAGGTCTTGATAGAGTTCTCATCTCAAAGAGATAACTACAGATTCAATTATTCCAGCAGAAGAACCCCATTATTCAAAACACAAAGTATGAAAGTATGCATACCGAAGTAGATAAATTTCGTAAGAGCGTACGGTGACTTGTATGTTTAGTTTGTTTCTAATTTTTCTTATATGAACCAGAAGGAAGGATTAAAGAATCACGTCTTTTCCTTGACCTGCGAGTTACTGTTCTCCTGAATCCTGAGATCTCATATAATTCAAGGTCCAATACCACTAGGTATCTTCACATGTAAATATGTAAGAGCCTTCAATTACTTTAAGAGCCAAGCAGAAGACGTGTCGTCCAACATGGTGAGTCCATACAGTGTAACAAGCCTTTCCTCAAGTTAATAAGGGAAAGCTACACGCATCAATTTCCTTTCTTTCTGGAGTTATGTGAGTACTATAATTAACACTAATTTATCAAGTCTACTCATGTTGCTTTCAACTTTCCAATAACTCTTTAACCATCCTCAGATGTAGCAGAATATTCCTTTTTCACAGCATACAACCCATTCAATAGCTTTACTTATATTCCATTCGAGTAACGTTTGGTTCCTCCCAGTAAATGTGTTGCATTCTCTCTAGCTGTATCAGTGATGTGCCAACATCATTTCAGGTACTCCGCAAGATTCTGGTCCTACAGCCTTTGTGTACAGATATTCTCTTAACTTGGTCAGGAGGCTATAACACACACACCCAATGCAATCCACCTTTCTAAACATACTCTTACTGCATATATCACATCTTCCATGATTCTTCATATTCATATTAGCTCAATGGGGGATAGGATGTGACAGTATCCCCACTCTAGACTCATCATCCTCGTAATATTTATTCGCTCACTCCACCTAGTGAATAAAAGCAAATCAACAGAAAAGAGCAGCTAGTTAAGAGACGCACAACAACACCCATGGCTTTTACCCCTCTCTTGGACTTCTGCTATTAGTGATAACCCAACTAAACTAGTGTGCTACCTGTATGTTGAGCTTAGAATTGGGGCTCAAAATTTTGAGCGTTGTTATATAGTAGTAATTCGTTTTAGTACATTAGAAACAAATCTTGTCCAACTTTACAATGGCTAGAACTATCACGGTCGCTTCTTAGTATTCGGTGTCAAGATCGTTCCAGTTTCACTACTTTCTCTTAGAAAATCTATACAGTTCAAGCTTAAAAATCAGCAGAATTTCCCTTCTTTTTTTCCTCTCTCCATGCCATTTAGGTGACTACTCCCTCCATCCCACTTTAAGCATCTCCTTTTCTTATTTGAGCAGTCCCACAACTTTGTCGTACATCAAGAAGTTGTCGTTTCGCTTCACTTCCCTCCATACCCTCTTCTACTTCGCCCCAAGAGAAGTACCAGTGTACTACATAAGACAAAGGAAAATTTACTACATCCAAAGCATGTCCTAAGACTTTGTCAAACTGGACACTTACTTGGGGACTGTGGGAGTATTAAAAGCCTTTATATTCACCAGTGAGTTAGAGAAAACTCTGCGTACTAGATAGGTAAGATCAGTATGAAGAAACTTCAATGTGCAATGTTGAAAACAATACATGTGATCGTGACCGTTACTGCTATCATTTGCTTTTAATAATTACTAATCGTGACTAGATCTACATTAACATCAAAAGGGCTGCAAGACACACATTTACATCATCCTTCTCGCCATTTGAGATGGACACTGAAGAAATCATACACTGAAGAAATCATCACGAGAATTAAAAACCAACAACCAATTTACAGAAATGAAAGTTGAGATCATACAAGCCCAAAAACTCCAACTGGCCATGCCTCAGCAGCTGCTCCGATTTCATCACTGCGCAAAGTTAACCCTGAACCATAGAACAGTGGACATAACAAGTCATGCAAAACATAGCAGATACTAGTTACAGATGTGAGAACCTTACCAGAAATGACGAAAATCCCAATGGTGCTAACTTTTGACAGATAGTACTTATCAGCTAGACAGCCAAGACTAGGGTTCGCCAACCCTAGAATCACTCCCCCGATGAGAGCTACACATGAACACGAAACACCAGTTACAAGTTAGACGATATAGCAAGTAAAATCAGATAGAATGTATCTAAAGTATATGATTGTGTATAGCAGTGCAAGTGTGTCTGTATGGATGTACCTCTATATGCCTCAGTTTAAGACTTAAATGCAATGCAGCACTGACTTGCCAAACTAGCTACTCATAAGACAAGCTAGCATTAACACAATGATGAGGAGTAAACCATTGGCAATCATCAAGAGATTTAGATTAATGTCGATGACGTCAACTTACTCATAACGTAATTCATTTTCGTGTCCATTTTCTCTATCAGTGGGCACCTTGTTCAGAACCTAGCAGCGCCCAGACAACCATGAGAATCATACCATGACTATGACAACTTGCACACATATTCTTTTTCTTTTTCTCTAGATACGATTTTATAGCTAGTCCTTAATTGATGCTCATTTTCTGGAGCAGGTTTGGCTTGTGCATCACTAAAATCAGGTATGATCCACCTTGGCCAATAAATTTACTACAAGAAACTCAAAACTATTTAAAGCATACCCTTCCTGACAACCTAACTAAACGATCACATAAAAGGGAAATGATTATTAACATAACACATTTTTATGCTTCTACGACATTCATCAACGTACCGAATTTCGATTGCTTAGAAAAAGTTGCGAAAGCATTAAAATTTATTCTATAAGCATCTTGTTCAGGTAAACAATAAGTTCAAAAAAATTCGTAGCATGCAGATAAAATAAATCTAAGGTGCTCTATTAAGAATGTACGTGCTTTAGAATCTTTATCTCCTCAATTTCTGCTTGCCTAAATAATTTTTAGCAACTCTCAGTCTTCGACGGTTCTCTATTGAGTCAGCACGAATCGTAACCACGTATTACCATGTTAAGATCCACAAAACAACATTACTCATTGCATTCAAACACAACTCAGGTAATTCAGAGGTTGAGTCAGTAATTACTCCCCTGAGGTTTTTGCTTGCAGGTTAGATCCATATGCAGCATGAAATTGGTCCAACAAAATAGTTAATCAATATATATAGGATACACTCGACTAAACCAATTAAGCAACACACTGGACACCAGTGGTTAGAACTTAGAATCAGTAAATCAATATATGTAGTATATCAATATATGTAGTGTACTTGAATGTAGTCAGTCCAATCACAAAAACAAACCAGGGTAATTCATACCACTCCGTCTCTGCTCTTTATTCTCATCCTGACTTTTTGACTCGTATCTGAGTCACTTTGACCGGGTGATTTGGATAGCAAAACGATGCGATTTTTTGATATTTTTTTCACCATATTATGGAGAACATTTTACTCTACAGCAACATTAAAAGATTATAAAAAATACATTATTTTGTTATCCAAATTACCGAGGCAAAGTGACACGGTGAATAGTGATAAAACTTAAGATGGGCACAAAGAGCAGAGACGAGTGGTATATCTAAAACAAGATTTGTAGCAAACCATACTGTAATATGAAAGATGCATAAACCAAGCTATTACCAAAAGGAAGTACATTATCTGACACAACGCCGAACAATCTCTTCGTCCAGCTCAAAGCGACGGGAGATGAGTCACCGTTAACGCCACGAGATGAGTCACCGTTACCACCTGCCTGAAACAAAATCCGAATGAAAAAAATGGACGGAAACGCAAGCTAGTTGAGAGATATGAAGTGCGAGGAAGACCTGATCGGAGTTGGAAACAGCTCTCCTAGGGTTTGAAATTGAACGGAATCTTCCTGTTAGTAGTGGTCTGGAACTGGATTTGAAGATGCGGCGGCCGACGGCGGGGAGTCCGGTGAGAGTTGCAGAGAAATGTCGATTCCGGTGAGGATGAGGACGAGGAATCGAAGGTCTGAGTGTGAGAGCTGTAGTCTGTAGATGTAGAGTTCCCGCCATTTGAGAGAGAGGGAGAGAGAAGAATAGCCTGAGATAAATGTGGCCGTGAAGGCTAGGGAAGTGGATTCTGTGCCGAGAATGACTCGCCCACACATGACTCACCCAAGTCAACACTTACATCATTTTAGCGTGAAACTTTTAGTTTGCTCCAACAGCATCAAGTCAGCATCACACATGGTAACTTGACACATATACTCAACATCCGTTTCTTCTCTTCATTAAAAGGAATGATTACAAACAAGCAGGGGCATACTCCTGTTAACGGAAAAACATAAAGAAAGAGCTACAAGACCAAAACCACCTGCCCTAACATAGCCACAACCAATAAATGACAGGGAAACCATCTGGGATACGATCAAACATAAAAAACTCTCACGCAATCTCTCTTTCTCTCTCCCTCACGTGCACTCTCTCCCTCTCTGGTCGTCTCTCTCCCTCACGGCAACAGAAGCAGCAGCGGCATCACAGCCACCGCCGCCTCTCTCTCTCAGGTTCGTCTCTCTCTCTCTCTTTCTCTTCTTCTCTTCCGTGCGTCCTTTTTCTCCTTCTCTTCCTGCGTTTTGTTCATCTTCTTCTTCTTCCTCCATGATTGTTGATGTATACTTTTTCCGGCAGCCCTTGATTTGTCGCCAACATCTTCATCTCCATCACTTCAATCACTCGAATCTCTCACATCTCACGTAAGTAACATGTTACTCGTTAATTTCAGATTTGTTGTACTCACTTTGATTACCGTCTTCACCACGTAGAACATCTCTAATCACTATATTCGTTGTTCAAGTGATTATTCATAAACCCTAGTTTATGTAAGGGGTTAAATCAAGCCGAAACAATAGGGTTAGCTAGTAATTACCACTTGTTTGATGTGGGTATTCATGTTGCATTAGGTTTAGTATGAATGTAGGATGAACTAGATGATTGGGGGAAAAGTTTCATGGAAATTGTTATTTCCCGTATGGGTATTTTGAGGGGAATTTGATATTTGAAACGAGCATATCTTTTGATTCAGGAATCGAAATTAAGATTCGTTTGAGGCTAAACTTATTATTTCAAATGTTTTGAATCCAATGGAACTGCTTTTGAGCCATGATCTGTTTGGGAAACTGGAGTAATAAATTGGTGAAGTTATGATAGGTTATGTATACTTTAGGTTATGGGATTTTGGAATAAGGTTTTGGGATTGGTTTTGAAGTATGAATTAAGGGGGATGTTGGGTTGGTTTTAGAACCCTAAACCGTTGGGTGTCATGTGCATATAATATAGATTAGTATTTTTATTACTAAGAAATTGTAATTTAATTAGAGTATTGTTAACTTGTAGGCGACGAATTCACCGACGACGCATACGTTGAGTACTACGATTGAGTCGTCGTAATCGCTTGCAAACGAGGTGAGTAAACATGCCAGGCCTAGTGTGCCTAACTCCCTTCGTGTCAAATGATTTCTTTTTACATGTCTCAAAATGGATTACGTGCTATGTGTTTGTGTGTCACTTAAACATCCAATTTTACTTGTAACTGCTTTTCTTGAAAATAACATAATAAGTTAACAATTCACGATAACGTAAAGTGGAAGAGTTGTGCGGGATTGTCTCATGGTTACTATTGGACTTGGTCGGGTTATACCCGGCCAATTAATTGTATTTAATCCGGTTGCAAGGCCCCGGATCGCTCCTAGTACTCACCCTTCTGACCGCAAGAAGTCTGTAAGGGGGTGTCGACACTTAAGGTCTTGGATGCTTGCGAAGTGATTGGTTCTTTCCCGTATCAACTAATTGAAATTGTGATCTTTTGGAATTAATGGTTATTAATGGGAAAAAGAATGAGTATGAAATTTGGGATTTCCCAACTTGAGTATTGAACTCGAATTTGCGAACTGTAAACTCTCATGTTTTCTTACAAGTGTCAAATTCAAACTTCCGTTGTGTTTAAAGTTGAACTCCTACTCGCAAAAATGGTCATTGTTTTTATAACTGTCTCATCATCATTTTACATGCTTGGGTGTGATAACGCCCAATTAGGGGTTATCTTTTAGCCTGATTTGACGTGCCATTGTGCTGGAAAGTCGTGTTTTAGCCAGAATTCACCCTCGGAAAGCCTCGGCTTTAGGAACAAGACGTTTATTTGCTCTTCGTGAATTTCTGCATGTTTCGTACTTTTATTGGATATGATCGCGGGTTTTTTCCTGCTTTTTCAGGAACAGGTTCGGAAAGTGCATCGGGATGCGTGCCGAGACAGAACCGGGTTCGCCTCGGGAAACGTGCAGAAAATGTTCGGAGCAGGATTCGACCGAGACTGGTACAAGGGAGAGCGGAATGGAAAACGGAAAGACTGGAGGAAAAACGAGCAGTGAAAACCGACCGAGGAAGCTGAAAACGCCAAAACCGAGAATCACCGGGACGCGCTCGGTTGACAATATCTTGAGCTTGACTTGGAATTTTGAAGTGAAACCAGGGGCAAAAGAACGGAGACGTCAAGGGCTTTCCAAAAACAGGTTATAATGCTGAAACGGAGTCCGGCCGAAAAACCGACTCCCGTCAAGTGTGGGTCCCAGACAGGCCACGCCCAAGTAAGGAGTCCCGGTTCCCGGTATCCAGAGTCAGGAGCAACTATTTCAGGTTCGTGACGATTTCCGGGACAGTTTTGGCCTAGGGGTATTTTGGTCATTTTGGCACCGGGCCCGGGTTTCCGGAGTCAAGTTCAGATTTTGTCTCCCAAATTCAGTCAGCAGTTTTCCTATGGCCAGAGCCAAGATTGGACAGAATTCGGAGCGGTTTTGACGTAGGGGTATTTTGGTAATTTTGACAAGTTTCGGGTCAAAACGCAAGACGGGAACACGGGAAAGCAGGAAGACACCGAGGAAGGAAAACCGGAGATTTCAGGCAGAAGTGTGGGACACAGAAGACCCAACCGGGCCCACCAGAGGACCAAGCCGGGCCAGGACACAGCCCTGCCTGCGTATATACGCAAGGCTGCGTATATATGCAGGGCTGCGTATATACGCAGGCAGGGGGGTGGGGGATGCTAAGTTGTGGGCCCCTGGTTGCGTATATACGCAACCTTGCGTATATACGCAGCCAGTTTGACTTTTTTTCCAGAGTCGGTGGACCGGTGGCAGTTTTTGTAATTTCTGGCGCAAGCGTTTCGGGAAAAAACAGCACTATTTAAAGACTCGTCCAGACTCGTTTTGATCATCAACAAAAGACAGCACAACCGAAGGAGAAGTCGGAGCATCCCGGAGAGCACGGAAACGTGAATCCAGATTCAAGACACCCGTTTGCCCTTCTTCTCTCTCATTCAAAAACTGTGTTATTTACATTATGAATTTCAGTAGCTAAACTTTTACCTAGGTTCTCGGTGAACCTAGGGTTTCGTTTTCAGATTAGTTCTACGTTTTGACTATGAATTCATGATTACGTTATCTTAATAGCAGCAGCTTTATTCGTTATTCTGTCTTTGAATTTTATTGTTTATGCATGATCGGAGTAGCTACCCAGAATTGCTACAGACCCGAGCCGGTAGGTGAAAACGTCCGGTTAGGGTTAGGAAGAAAAGATAGAATTTAGCACCTTACCCCGATGGGCCGACTAGCGAAGGGGAGTTAGGACTAGCCTGAAATCGTTGAGACCAAACTGTTAGAGAATCTGACCCGGGCCATCAGGACAGGTTAGAAACCCTAGCAGCCTTAGAACGAGACTGCAGATTTAGGCAGTTTAACAGGAATCCGACAGTCTGCAGGATTGTGATAACGTTACTGCACAATTGGTACGTGGCACGGATAACGAGACTGCTGTGTGTTTTCATGTCAAACAAAGAACGAAAATCTGAAGAAACCCTGGGGGATCCCGGGACCTAGTATCTCAAACCCTAGATTTACAACCTTAAGATTATTCAGAAAATTCTCACAAAAAGATTTACGTTTCAGTTATTTACTTTCAGTACTTAGTTAGTAAGCAAACTCTCAAAATATTTCTCCTTTTTACACTCTGTTCGTTAAAACTGATTACTAGAAAAACCTGCAAAGTCCCTGTGGGATCGATAATCCGAGTTGAAAGTACTCTCTATATTACTTGATTCGTATACTTGCGAATAGCACGCTAAATTGCATCAAGTTTTTGGCGCCGTTGCCGGGGACTTTTTAGGGTTTATTTAGTAGTCCGAATTAATTTTCAGAGTTTTTATTTTATTTTATTTTTATTTTTCTGTTATCTCATTGCTCTTGAGATATCTACTTTTTCAGTATGGGCGACAATATCGAGAGAACGCCAGAACTGCCCGAGACACGTACTCCAGCCGAGATGGCCCGGTACATCGAGGATCTGATCGCAACAGGTTTTGCTGCCCGGAGCAATCAGAGGACATACAACCGGTCTGGGAAGGCGTTGGTGGAGAATTTCGAAGTCCCCACAGGGGGGCATGAGCGAGCTATTGTGGTGCCCGAGATCACCGCAGAACACTTTGACATCAAACCCTCCACCATCCAGACTGTTCAGACCCTCTGCCCGTTTTATGGCAAAGCCGACGAAGACCCGAACGACTTCATCGGGAAGTTCGAGGACTACTGCAACAAAGTCCGGTATAAGGGAGTTGGAGCCGAGGCGCTCATGCTAATACTCTTTCCATACTGCCTTTACGGAGTGGCCAATGACTGGCTCGAATCCCGACCACCCAGATCGATCACTACATGGGAAGGATGCGTCACGGATTTTCTGGCCAAATTTTACCCCGCCTCGCGGGTCATTCAATTACAAAGCGAGATTCTGTCGTTCAAACAGAAGACGGGAGAGACGGTGGTAGACGCATGGGACAGATTGATGAGATTGGTGAAAAAGTGCCCGAACCACGGCTTTGGAGACCCGAAGATCTTGCAGGTATTCTACCATGCTCTAGACAGGGAGAGTGCTGACAGGATTGACCGAGAAGCCGGAGGAAATTTTATGTACCATGTGGACAAGGACGGTGTCTATGAGCTGATGAAGCAGTTAGCCAAGCAGGACACCCGACTTTTTGACGATCGTAGGATCACGGCCCGAGCCGAGCCAATGGAAGACGACCGGATAGATAATCTGGCCAAGATCGTGCAAGACTTGGTTAAGAAAGTCTACTCGGAAAACAAGGTTGTTGCAGCAGTAGGAAAACCAGATTTGGACACAGCCATCGAGGGGCTCGGAAACGAAGATTCCAATTACGTACAGCAGCAGTGGGATCCGAGCCGGTACAGACCGGGCACGAGATATCATCCCGGGTTCTGGTACGGAAACCCGAATTCCGCAATTTATGTACCGGGATTCCAGCACAAGCCATCGGCTCAGCAGGCCGCACCGGTACCGCAGGTTCAGCCAGGCCCATCTGCACAGCAGTACGACGCTCAGATGAAGGAGATAAAGTCCATGTTCCAGACCATGGAGTCCCGGTTCAAGCACATGGACGCCCTGACGACAGACATGCAGACAACCAAAACGTCACTGCGCGCTTTGGAAGTACAAGTGGGGCAGTTAGCACAGCAGCTAACAGAGAGACAGCCACGAAACCTACCCTCGAATACAGTAAACAATCCACGGGCTCAGATCAATGCTATCTCCACTCGGAGTGGATTGGCACTGCAGGATCCACCGTACCCCAGCCACGCACGTGCAGAAAATTCGAAAGAAGTAGAACGTAACTTGTCGGGCCAGGATAACAGCACAGTCGACCGCCCCCAGCCGAAGGGCTCGATTGAGCAGGATGGACTGCAGAACGAGACAGATGCAGAAACGGTACCTGTCTCCAAGGAGGTGCCATACCCCTTGCGAACACGAAAGAGGGACGATAGCAAGGATTAAGCCAGATTTCTCGAGATTTTCAAACAGCTGAAGATCAACATACCCTTTGCGGAGGCGTTGGCAAAGATGCCCACTTATGCCAAGTTCCTCAAAGATATTTTGTATGGACGGAAACGTATGAGTGATTTCGAGACAATAAATCTGACGGCAGAAGTGAGCAATTGTGTGATGAATGGGCTACCGAGGAAGAGGAAGGACCCTGGCAGTTTTGTCATCCCGGTGACCCTAGGTAATGCCTACACAGGAAAGGCTCTGTGTGACCTAGGGGCCAGTATCAATCTGATGCCTTTGTCGATTTTCAAAACTTTGAAAATCGGTGAACTCAGGCCCACCAGAATCAAGCTGCAGATGGCGGACAGATCCGTGAAGCAGAGGAGCGGGGCGGCAAAGGAGGAGACGGGGTAGTTGAAGACACATCACCGGAGTCCTCCAGGGACGTCGAAGAGGGGCGCTCCCGACTTCGATACCGAAGGGAAACCGGTGGCTGCGCGGATCTACTGCAGCCGGCAAAGGGCTGGAAATGTCCCCGATTGGAGCCGGTGGGAGCGGTTCGGAACTGTCATGGGGGCGGTGATGGGTGCAGGGGCGTCAGATCTAAGCACCGGAGGTGAGAAGGTGGTCCGGTGGCAGCTCCATGGTGAAGGAGGAGGCGCCGCCAGAGGGGAAGGCAGGTTCTGTTTTAGGGTTTTGGGAGAGAAAGTTTAGAGAGAGAGAGAGAGAAATACGGATATTTCGGTGATTTGGATAACCCGTAACTATACCACTTTTTCTTCTCTTTCAATTTTGTTTGCTTCTTAACCCGTAACTATACCACTTTGATTCGGTGATTTGGATAACAAGAAGGTATATCTTTTTGGCAACTTTTTTACACACATGGTAACTTGACACATATGCTCAACATCCGTTTCTTCTCTTTTTTTTCCACATGCAACGAAAGATTTCATTAAAAGGAAGGATTACAAACAAGCAGGGGCATACCCCTGTTAACGGAAAAACATAAAGAAAAAGCTACAAGACCAAAACCACTTGCCCTAACATAGCCACAACCAATAAATGAGAGGGAAACCATCTGGGATACGAGCTCGAAGGCCCCCAGAAAACAACCCAAAGCAGAGAAACCAGCCCAGTAAGGCCCAAGAGCATCCTAACTCCTCAGAAACAGCCCCAAAAGGCGGCCCAACACCCAAAACGGTCCAACAGATGCACCTCCAAAACCTAAACAAAGTGACGAGAGCCACCTGAAGCTGCGACCCAAGAGAGACCAGCCGAAAACACAACGTCACATCAAGGAAACAAACATCACCAGCAGCTACGGGACGGCGAGGGTCGGTGAAACGTGAGACTGGTGGGGGAGGTCAGGACATCACCCAAAGCCATTTTCGATGCGGCCCCAAGTAGTGTCGGTGGGCGGTGAGGGGACTGCCCCTGGGAGCTCTTCTAGGCCGGGAATCCAGCTTAGTCGAGGGGGGAGGGGGAGGGGGCAGCCCCACAACCGGGGGAGGGGGAGGACAGTTACTACAAAGCCACAATCAAAAAAGGGGGGAGGGGGAAGGGATGAGACCTGCACCAATCCACCAGAGGCAACACAAAAGCCGATCCATAAGCCATCGAAAGAGAGTCCGGTGAAGAGATAGGCGACAGCGAGCAGGGCCAGATCTGGAGAAGGGGCAGAGGAGGCATCAACATCAGCGCTCGCGGAGGTGGAGGGCGTCAAACTTCTGACCAGTGCGGTGGCGGCAGAGGAGCGGGGCGGCAAAGGAGGAGAGGGGGTAGTTTAAGACACATTACCGGAGTCCTCCAGGGACGTCGAAGAGGGGCGCTCCCGACTTCGATACCGGCGGGAAACCGGTGGTTGCGCGGATCTACTGCAGCCGGCAAGGGCTGGAAATGTCCCCGATTGGAGCCGGTGGGAGCGGTTCGGAACTGTCATGGGGGCGGCGATGGGTGCAGGGGCGTCAGATCTAAGCACCGGAGGTGAGAAGGTGGTCCGGCGGGAGCTCCATGGTGAAGGAGGAGCCGCCGCCGGAGGGGAAGGCAGGTTCTGTTTTAGGGTTTTGGGAGAGAAAGTTTAGAGAGAGAGAGAGAAAGACGGATATTTCGGTGATTTGGATAACCCGTAACTATACCACTTTTTCTTCTCTTTCAATTTTTTTTGCTTCTTAACCCGTAACTATACCACTTTGATTCGGTGATTTGGATAACAAGAAGGTATATCTTTTTTGGCAACTTTTTTACAGTATTGTAGGGTAAAGTTTATTCTACAGGATCATGCAAAGATCACCGAATTTGTGTATCGTTTTGTTGACCAAATAACCGGGTCAAAGTTACCCAGTGAATAGCGTCAAAAAGCGAAGTGAGCTCAAAGAGCAGAAACAGAGGTAGTAGGTTATAGTAAAAATCGTAATCCTATTTGGATATTTTCTCTCTCTCTCTCTCTCACCCCACTTTCATTGTACATGTCAAAACGTGAGTGGTGTAGAGCACACTGTAGACACCGAAAATTTGTCAAATCAAAATAATTATGGACTAAACAATGTCCTAATTAAATTATCAAATGAAGAAACACGACAAGAAAAGACACTGGTGACTGGCGAATCACATGACGTCACGTGTCAAATTGCACCTCAAGATTGACCAGCTCGGTCGCAAACATCAACTCTGATTAAAATGGAGGTTACATTGGAAGAGCGTCTTAAGTGTACAATTATCGCAAATGTAATTGTATATTTATTTTTAGGAAAACAACCACAATACACTTTCCTATAAGTACATCAAGATTCCCTAGACTTTACAAAATTGTATAGGGTACCTCTAATTATTAAAAAATCGCACAACGACCCCTCTATCTCCCTATAAATAGAAGAGGAAGTTCATAAGAAAAATCACACTTCTCTACACCTACGACACCTTTCTACGCCTAAGACACTTTCTCTACATCTTTCCTTACAACTTTCCTACTACTTCTCTCAAGCTCAAAGCTTAGAAAAGAGAAGCTAACAAAGTTCTGACAGGAGAAGCCCCCAAAGGTGCCAGATCCTCGAAGGTGGAAAGCCTTTGAAGGAAGAAAATCTCAAAAGACGGCGAAGCCCTGACGAATAAGCCACAACGATAGTCGAATCTTCAAAGACGGAGTAATCTTGAAGATAAAGCCATCCACCCCAAGAAAATAAAATCTTCAAAGAACATTGAAGCACGATGAACCCACGAAGAACAAGTCATTGTCAAGCAAAAAGACCACAAGCGCTTGTGCCGGTCAAAACCCATCAAGGACGTGGAATATCGAACCGTCCAAAATCATCCCATCAAGTTCAAATTCCCTAGAAGAGTCAGAGGAGTAGTGTTTCTTCTAAAGAAATACGTTTCAGAGATTTGTATCCTGCTTATAAATAATAAAATGACATTTGTCGCCAAATTTTTATGTTTACCCGCTTAAGCGCAAAATTTGTGTGTACAAATTATGGCACGCCCAGTGGGACATCTCTGCCTCTCATCTCTTTTCAACAAAAACACAAACCCCAAAGATGACTTCGAGAGAAGAAATCCCGAAGATTCCTATCAAGACGGGAGGCTCCAAGTCTGCAGGCCTGGACAAATGCTCCACAAGTCCCGGTGAACAGGTCAATGATTGTGTCAAACGAAGCAAAGCTAGATCGACGGTTGCAGAATCCTCCAGACTCATCCCAGAGTCGAAGACAACCGAAGGACTCTTAAAGGTGCCACTTGAAGGTCGCAATGTTCATGATTTATCAATGCGAGAAGCAGGCTCCTTGCCGGGGACAGGACACGGGCGTACACACCCTGATGCTGAAGGAAGTCATGAAGAGATTTCTGAATCAACTTCTGCCTTCTGGAATCCACAAAAAGCACCTATCGAACATGATGAGGCAATTGCTTTCGAAAAAGGCACCATGTCGAACTAATAACTGCTCCGCAGAACTAGTGAAACGTAAAAAATTAGCATGACTTAACATCGTGGTACAATGCATTTTATGAATGCGCATTTAATCGCGTAATTATTTTTATCATCATATTATTACATGGTTAATACAATAAAAATGGTACATCAAACATCTATTCATGAATAATATACGTAAAGTGAGTTTGTATTTTAATGGGTAAAAGAAATTTTGCACCCTCCGATCATGGAAAAAGACATTTTGCACGCATGTCGGAGTAAAAAAAACTAACAACTGACTAACAGTGACATAAAAAGACACATGTACCCCTAGCATTTACAAAATTACCCCACTATAATTTTTTTTCCCTTCCTTCTCCTCCTCGTTTCCTAAGCATAACCTTATCTCTTCCTCCTTCTCTTCTCTACTCACCCACCATGGCCTGCCTCCCTCCCTCCCTCACGCATCTGCCTTCTTACTCTCCCAGTCCCTCCCTCTGCTACCTATTTCATCACTAGTTTCTACGGAGGAGATTCTCGGGTATGAAGCGGTGAACTCGAAATCCCAATTCGGTGGCCTGTAATTAGAAGCAGGTCTCGAGGAGGGAGGCGAAGGTCTCCCAAATCGACGGTTGCCCGGTGCTGCAACCCACCTGCAATGGTGTCCCTCTCTTGAAACGCCGGAACACCCTCAAGAAAGCTCCGGCGATCCAGACTCCACCGCCGTCAAACAGAGCCATCAGTACCAAAACCATGACGCCACCCATCTGTCCGAAGCTCAAATCGCCCAAGCCATTGGCGGTGAAGCGATCTGGGCAAGACCCAAATGGGTTGAACTCCAGCGCCAAGAAGGTTGCGAGGAGTACTGCCGGGAAGCCACTGATTGCGCTGGTGAAGAAGTCCAAGAAATGTGGAGCTACGCTGCCGCCGCCATCTGGGGAGGCGGGTTCGTTGAAGGTGCCTACCTAGTGACCTTTGAAGCGCCGGGGAGTATCGCGGCGACGAGGAGAGAGCAGGTTGTGATTATGTAGGTTCAGAGAAAGATGAAGATGGCTCATTACGGGAGATCCAAGTCTGCTAGGTTTGAGAGCAAGGTGGCTCCTTTGGATTCATTTTCACCCACCACCACTATTACTTCTACTACTGCTGTGCTAGTGGAAGAGAAGAGATGTAGCTTCATCACTGGCAATTCAGGTATGGGTTTTGAAGAAAATGATGCTCTAATTTATTTGGGGAATTTTCACAAACAGTTGGTGTGCATAACTGATTTGGGTTTTTTTGGTTCATGTTAGGTGTTGGGTTGAAGGTTTGGCGATGGCTGATTGATGGAGTCGTGGAGGTACTGATGGTGGTGGTGTTTGCTCTGTCTTGTGCTTCCTTTATGGTGTTGAGTTTGTCTGCTTCTACTCTCTCCCTCCTCCTCCCACAACTTTTGAATTCAAACCCATCTCTCAATTGCAAATGGGTTCTTCTTGTTTCTTCCACCCACAGCTACCACCACGAAGATTTATGAGTTGGAGTTGGAGCTCAGATCATCGCTTTGGGACGAATCGATTTCTCTCTTGTCCTAATTGGGGATCAATTAAGTGTATGATTGCCTTAAAAGTTTGGTATTTTAGCAGTGAATTGATAGTGAAAGTGGCTAAATTCTAACTGAAAGCGCCTATTGATCACACTTGTTTGGTTATATGAAGTTTCAGATGATACTCATACTAATGGTTGTTGTTTTCTTGATTTATTTGCACCAAAAAAGTTTTGTGAAAATTGTCTTGAATCTCGTTGTTTGTTTGTTGTTGTTGTTGTTGTTGTTGTTGTTGTTGTTGTTGTTGTTGATGTTGTTGTTGTTGTTATTGTTGTTGTTGTTGGTGGTGGTGGTGGTGCTCAAGAACATCAAGAACAAGATGAGTACAATAATAAACAAAAAAATGTTATTTGTCCACAAATCTGTAAGGGTAAAATGGTCACGAAAAAGTCAGTTTGCACTCCTTCATTAACGAATTTTAACATAAGGGTGGTATCTATCCACCCTCCATCTGTTAACAGGGGTGCAAAATATCTTTTTCCATAAATCAGGGGGCAAAATGTCTTTTCCCCATAATTTGAGGGTGCAAAATGTCTTTTACCCTATTCCAATTTATGGCATAAGCTACTATATGTTTTTTGATGTTTTAAGAATGAATCACTTAGTCCGATCACAAAAAAATATTGTACATTTTAGGTTAAACAATTCAAGCTCTATGTGTCATTATAGTTTTTATACATATTGAAGTTACAAATTAAATTGTTAATTTTTATTTTTTAAATGTATATATTTAGCATGTTTAGTATAATTTTTAAATTTATTTTCTGGATTCGTCCTAGTTATAAGATTTTCAAAACAAGAGCGTCGAGACATAAGAGGGAAGAGTGATCAAATACTAGTTGACAGAGATGTAATTTCATTTGCGCTCACATGCTTAAATAAGATTTAATTTAAGGCATAGACTGTTTAAGTGTCA
Organism: Linanthus parryae; assembly: GCA_023055425.1. Classification (NCBI taxonomy): domain Eukaryota; kingdom Viridiplantae; phylum Streptophyta; class Magnoliopsida; order Ericales; family Polemoniaceae; genus Linanthus; species Linanthus parryae. Next base: position 73,143,691 of record JALGPY010000002.1, read on the forward strand.
AACTAATTACTGCTCCGCAGAACTAATGAAACGTATAATTTCAACACGACTTAACATCGTGGTACAATGCAGTTTATGAATGCGCATTTAATCTTGTAATTATTTTTGTCAACATATTATTACATGGTTAATGTAATAAAAATGGTACATTAAACATCTATTCATGAATATATCGTAAAGTGAGTTTTTATTCTAATATATGGCATAAGCTGCTATATGTTATTTGATGTTTTAAGAATGAATCACTTAGCCCGAGCACAATAAAGACTGTACATTATAGGTTAAACAATTCAGGCTCTATGTGTCATTATCATTTTTATACGTATTGAAGCTACAGATTAAATATATTTAGTATATTTAGTATAATTGTTAAGTTAATTTCTAGATTCATCTTAGTTATAAGATTTTCAAAACAGGGGCGTCAAAACTTAAGAGGGAAGAGCGATCAAATATTGGTTCACATAAATGTAATTTTATTTGCGCTCACAATCTTAAATAGGATTTAATTTGAGGCTAGGACGTTTAAATGCCGAACTAATTACTCCTCATCAGAGCTAGTGAAATGTAAAAATTAACGCGACGTAATCGCGTAATTATGAATGGACACTTATTCGCGTAATTATCTTTGTCAGCATATTATTAACATGGTTCATATAATAAAAAGGGTACATCAAACATCTATTCATGAATAATATATGTAAAGTGAGTTTGTATTCTAATTTATGGCATAATCTACATTATATTTTTTGATTTTTTAAGATTGAATGAGTTATCACGAGCACAAAAAAGATTGTATATTTTAGGTTAAACAATTCAACCTCTACGTGTCACTAAAAAATTTATACATATTGAAGCTACAAATTAAATTGTTAATTTTTATTTTTTAAATGTATATAATTAGTATATTTAGTATAATAGTTAAGTTAATTCTTGGATTCGTCTCATTTATGAGACTTACAAAACAAGAGCGTCGAAAGTTAAGCGGAAAGAGTGGTCCAATATCGGTTGACAGAAATGTAATTCCATATGCGCTCACATGCTTAAATAGGATTTAATTTAAGGCACGAACTGTTTAACTGTCGAACTAATTACTGCTTCGCAGAACTAATGAAACGTAAAAATTTAACACGACTTAACATCGTGGTACAATGCATTTGATGTATGCGCATTTAATCGCGTAATTATTCTTGTCATCATATTATTACATGGTCAATATAATAAAGATGGTACATCAAACATCCATTCATGAATAATATACGTAACGTGAGTTTTTATTCTAATTTATGGCATAAGCTACTATACGTTTTTTGATGTTCTAAGAATGAATCACTTATCCCGAGCAAAAAAAATTTCGAACATTTTAGGTTAAACAATTCAAGCTCTACGTGTCACTATAATTTTTATCCATATTGAAGCTACAAATTAAATTGTTAATTTTTATTTTTTAAATGTATATATTTAGTATATTTAGTATAATTGTTAAGTTAATTTCTGGATTAGTCTTAGTTATAAGATTTACAAAACAAGAGCGTCGAAACTTAATAGGAAAGAGTGATCGAATATTGGCTGACAGAAATGTAATTTGAATTGCACTCACATGCTTAAATATGATTTAATTTGTGGCACGAACTCTTTAACTGCCGAATTAATTAATGCTCCGCAGAGCTAGTGAAACAAAAAAAATTAACGCGACTTAACATCGTGGTACAATGCATTTTATGAATGTGCATTTAATCGCGTAATTATTTTTGTCATCATGTTATTAACATGGTTAATATAATAAAAATGGTACATCAAACATCTATTCATGAATAATATACGTAACGTGAGTTTGTATTCTAATTTATGGCATAAGCTACTATATGTTTTTTGATGTTTTAAGAATGAATCACTTATCCCGAGCACAAAAAAGATTGTACAATTCAGGTTAAACAATTCAAGCTTTGTGTCACTATAGTTTTTATACATATTGAAAGTACAAATTAAATTGTTAATTTTTGTTTTTAAATATGAATATTTAGTATTTTTTCTATAATTGTTAAGTTAATTTCTAGATTCATCTTAGTCATAAGATTTAGAAAGCAAGAGCATCGAAACCTAGGAGAAAATAGTGATCGGATATTGGTTGACAGAAAATGTAATTCCATTTGTGCTCACATGCTTAAATATGATTTAATTTGAGGCACAGACTGTTTAAATGTCGAACTAATTACTGCTTCTCAGAACTAGTGAAACGTAATAATTTAACGCGACTTAACATCGTGGTACAATGCATTTGATGAATGCACATTTAATAGCGTAATAATTTTTGTCAGCATATTATTACATGATCAATATAATAAAAATGGTACATCAAACATTTATTCATGAATAAATACGTAACGTGAGTTTGTATTCTAATTTATGGCATAAGCTACTATATGTTTTTTGATGCTTTTGGAATGAATCACTTATCCCGAGTACAAAAAAGATTGTACATTTTAGGTTAAACAATTTAAGCTCTATGTGTCACTATAATTTTTATACATATTGAAGCTACAAATTAAATTGTTAATTTTTATTTTTTAATGTATATATTTTGTATTTAGTATAATTTTTAAGTTAATTTCTGGATTCGTCTTAGTTATAAGATTTACAAAACAAGAGCGTCGGAACTTAAGAGGAAAGAGTTATCGAATATTACAGAAATGTAATTTCATTTGCGCTCACATGCTAAAATAGGATTTAATTTTAGGCACGGACTATTTAAATGACAAACTAATTATTGCTTTGCAAAACTAGTGAAACATAAAAATTTAACGCGACTTAACATCGTGGTACAATGCATTTGATGAATGCGCATTTAATCGCGTAATTATTTTTGTCTGCATATTGTTACATGATCAATATAATAAAAATGTACATCAAACATTTATTCATGAATAATATACGTAACGTGAGTTTGTATTCTAATTTATGGCATAAGCTACTATATGTTTTTTGATGTTTGAAGAAAGAATCTCTTTTCCCAAGCACAACAAAGATTGTACATTTTAGGTTAAACAATTCAAACTCTATGTGTCATTATAATTTTTATACATATTGAAGCTACAAATTAAATAGTTAATTTTGTTTTTTTAAATGTATATATTTTGTACATTTAGTATAATTGTTAAGTCAATTTCTGCATTCGTCTTAGTTATAAGATTTAACAAAACAAGAGCGTCGAAACTTAAGAGGAAAGAGTGATCGAATATTGGCTGAGATAAAATTTAATTTCATTTGCGCTTACATGCTTAAATATGATTTTATTTGAGGCACGGACTGTTCAAATGTCGAACTAATTACTGCTCCGCAGAACTAGTGAAACGTAAAACTTTAACACGACTTAACATCGTGGTACTATGCATTTTATTGTTGTCATCATATTATTACATGGTCAATATAATAAAAATCGTACATCAAACATCTATTCATGAATAATATACATAACGTGATTTTGTATTCTAATTTATGTTATAAGCTACTATATGTTTTTTGATGTTTTAAGAATTAATCACTTAGCCCGAGCACAATAAAGATTGTACATTTTAGGTTAATCAATTCAAACTCTATGTGTCATTATAATATTTGTACATATTGAAGCTACAAATTAAATTATTATTTTTATTTTTTAAATGTATATACATATAGTATAATTGTTAAGTCAATATCTGGATTCGTCTTAGTTATAAGATTTACAAAATAAGAGCGTCGAAACATAAGAGGAAAGAGTGATCGAATATTGGCCGACAGAAATGTTAATTCCATTTGCGCTCACATGCTTTAATATGATTTAATTTGAGGCACGGACTATTCAAATGTCGAACTAATTACTGCTTCGCAGGCTTCGCAGAACTAGTGAAACGTAAAAATTCAAGCGACTTAACATCGTGGTACAATGCATTTGATGAATGCGCATTTTATCACATAATTATTCTTGTTAGCATATTATTACATGGTCAATATAATAAAAATGGTACATCAAACATCTATTCATGAATAATATACGTAACGTGAGTTTGTGTTCTAATTTATGGCATAAGCTACTATATGTGTTTTGATGTTTTAAGAATGAATCTCTTAGCCCGAGCACAACAAAGATTGTACATTTTAGGTTAAACAATTCAAGCTCTATGTGTCATTATAATTTTTAAACATATTGAAGCTACAAATTAAATTGTTAATTTTTTTTTAAATGTATATATTTTGTATATTTAGTATAATTGTTAAGTCAATTTCTGGATTCGTCTTAGTCATAAGATTTACAAAACAAGAGCGCCGAAACTTAAGAGGAAAGAGTGATCGAATAATGGCTGAGATAAATGTAATTTCATTTGCGCTTACATGCTTAAATATGATTAAATTTGAGGCACAGACTTTTCAAACTTCGAACTAATTACTGCTCCGCAGAACTAGTGAAACGTAAAAATTTAACACGACTTAAAATCGTGGTACAATGCATTTTATTTTTGTCATCATATTATTACATGACCATTATAATAAAAATGGTACATCAAACATCTATTCACGAATAATATACGTAACGTGAGTTTGTATTCTAATTTATGGCATAAGTTACTATACATTTTTTGATGTTCTAAGAATGAATCACTTATCCCGGGCACAAAAAAGATTGTACATTTTAGGTTAAGCAATTCAAGCTCTATGTGTCACCATAACTTTTATACATATTGAAGCTACAAATTAGGTTGTTAATTTTTTTTAAATGTATATATTTGGTATAATTTAGTGACCTTATACAATGTGTTTCATAAAATACAAGTTTAAGTACATAATAGTTTTTTAGTTCGTACATAATTTTTTGATAAATGTGATACTAAATGACCTTTCAAAGCTTTCTTAATGAAAACGCCCTTAGTTTAAAAGAAGTACCACTCTGAGATAGATGTAATTCACTATGTCACTTTGACCGGGTGCTTTTGATAGCAAAATGATGCAATTACGGATCAAACCCAAATACGAGTCCAATATCCGATCACTATTTTCAAGAAATTGCATCATTTTGCTATCAAAATAACCCGATCAACCCCAAATACGAGTCAAAAATTTAGGATGGGGAGGAAGAGCTGAGAGAGAGTGGTACAATTTAGCGACCTTATACAATGTGGAAAGGTGGGACCGGTGGATAAAGTCGGGTCAACCAGTTCTGATGGTTCTTTGGTTTTCACCGCAACGATTGATATGTTTAAAGCGGGCAAAAATATGAGTTCGTGAACAAACAAGTAAGACTGAAAATATTCGACCAGACAGACAACACGCAACAAACTTGACACGAAGTTAGCGGGTTCGGGTTGATACGAAACCATAACAGGTCAAAATGGGTCTACACGAAAGTCTCACTGAAATTATTGAGTTGGGTAAGTGTCAACCCATACAAGAAAAAAACAATTCGATTCAACAAATGTAACACAACAATAACCTTCTTTTTACACCGTTAGTCATTCTCTCACAAAAAATAGTCATAGTGATCGTAATATCCGGGTCGACACAAACACGACACGACACAAACCTCTCACGAAGTTAGCGGGTTTGTACCGACAGCATGTCAAAAATAGGTCGACTCAAACGTGAAAAAAATAAATGGGTCGGATTCAGTTCGACCCGCTTATGACCCGACGCGGTTCAACCCAACCCGCAACCCGACTGGCTGGTATGAGTAGGATAAAGCCAAGGAAGAAGTCAGAACGGGAAGTATTTTGTGACCCAAATCGCCGGGCATACTAACAAGTGAAGTTGAAAGTAGGCAAACCACTAAAAAAATTCCATGAAAGAAGTTTAATGGAGAGGAAGGAAAAAACTAGAGGCGGGAGGGTGAATATGGATGACGACCGAACGAGAACGCTAGTTCGAGTGAAACAGAAGACGATGAAAGATGATGGGCCTACAAATTTCACCATTGTAAAATATAGAGATGAGAAGAATTATAGAACGAACGAGGACTCGCATATTGAAAACAAGGAGAATGACAAAGAATACAATGAAAGATAGGCGGCAATGATGCCTTAAGTTGGAACTTACGAGGTTTGGGGAACCCTAATGTGTTCCGCACTCTTCACGACTTAGTGGAGTGAGAGTGCTTCATTTTTTTTTATGGAGACAAATAAACTGGACAGAGTGATGGAGAACAATAGAATAAAGTGTGGCTTCAGTTGTCAGTTTATGGGAAGATCGAGGGTTTCGTCGTATAGGGGGTCATAGAATTGGAGGATAATTATGAGGGGGGTTATTTTTTACCTCCCGTAATGGTATGTGTACTTGAAAGGGGAAAGTAGCCAAACCACTGAAAAATGCCACGAGGGGAATAAATTTAACAGAGTGAAAGGAAAAAAGTAGAGTGTGGATGGTGAATGTGGATGGCGACCGTATGGCAAGGCTAGTTCCGGTGAAATGGAAGACAGACAAACACGGCGTGTCTACAAATTCACCATTATAAAATAAGGGGACGAGAAGAATTCTAAGCAGAATGTGGACTCCGATATTGGAAACAAGGAGGATGACAAAGAACACAATGAAAGATCGAAAGTGGTTGGGAGAAACAATGTCTTTAGTTGGAACGTATGAGGCATGGGGAACACTCATGTTTTCCTCTCTCTTCGCGATTTATTGAAGAGAGAGTGTCCCATTTTTTATAGATAGAATAAAATAGAGAGGAAGATTGAGAACAATAGAATAAAGTGTGGCTCAGTGTTTACAGGAAGATCGAGTGTTTGGTTGGATAGGGAGCTAAAGATTTGGAGTATAATTATGAGGGACTTAATTTTGGCCTTCCGTAACGGTAATCGTGAAGTGATGATGGAGTCGTTACAACAACTTATTAAAGAGGGATACCTAAATTATGTCAAACCCATATTTTAGATTCGATAATTATTAGGCTAAAGATGTAGCTAATAATGGGGTGTATTGGTGGTAAAAATGAAAGAGTTATAGCTGGAGGGAAAGTGGGATCGATGGCTAAAGGCGGGTCAACAAAATCTGACGATCCTTTGGTTTTTACCGCAATGATTGATCCTTTCAAGGATGGCGAAAAAGATCGTGAACAAATAGGTAGGCATGGCAATGTCCGACCTTACAGACGACACACCACAAACCTGACACGGAATTATCGGGTTTGGACGACATGAACCCCTAAAAGGTCCAAAAAGGTATATTCGAAAGTGAAGCAGGAATAAACGATCTGGGTCAGTGTCAACACGGGTAACCTGAAAACAAATTGTTTCAACCTGCCTAACTATCCTTCTTTTCCCCCGTTAGTCATTCTTTCATAAAAAAATATAGTTGTATTGATAATAATATTTGGGTGGACACGAACCCGACCCGACACGAAGTTAGCAGGTTTGGACCGATAACAGGTCAGTGATAGGTAGACTCGGAAGTGGAGCAAAATAAATGGGTCGGATTGAGGTCGACCCGCTTATGATCCGACGCGGTTTGACCAACCCGCAACACAATGGGCTGGTATGAGTAGGATGAAGCCAAGGAAGAATTTGGAATATAAAGTATTTTGCGACCCTAATCGCTAGGCATACAAACAGGTGATTGGGAAAGTAGCCAAACCACTAGAAAATGTCACGAAGGGGATAAATATAGTGGAGTGAAAATAAAAAATTATAACCGGAAAGGTGAATACGGATGCAACCATACGGAAATGAAAGACGAAAAAAGACGACGTGCCTAAAAATTTCACCATTACAAAATATGGATATGAGAAGAAGTCTAAGATTAACTCGCACTCACAAATTGGAAACAAGGAGAATGGGAAAGAACACAATGGAAGATCGAAAACGGTTGGGAGCAACGATGCTTTAATTTGAACGTACGAGGGTTGAGGAACCCTCGTGCATTTCGCATGCGATTTAGTGGAGAAAGAGTTCCCCCAAATTGTTTTTTATTGATACGAAGAAACTAGTAGAATAAAGTGTGGCTTCTGTTGTGGGTTTCATGTTAGTAGCATATGCGTAAGGGGGTTGTCCCTGTTGTAGCGATCGTTTAGGTTCAGATAGTGTCGTACATGCACTCTCCTGGATAGACTACGAAGAGATGATTAGCCATGGTATGTGATGTGTGATATTGATACGGTATCCGTATCAATATTATTTAATATTTTATTATTCAGTTATTTATTTAATTAATAGTACGGGCTTGGCCCGATAGACTAGGGTTAGGGTTCGTATTATCTATTTAAGAAGATGTAATCTCTTAGTTTACAATGATAAGAATAATCAGTCTCTCCCTATCTCTCTTTCGTCTATCTCTCTTTCGTCTATCTCTCTCAAGTTCTTCATCTTGTCTATCATTTTCTTCTCTATTTCGATACTTTTATGTATCATTGGTGCTTTCATTGAGAGTGTCGGTCGGACTTTTGTTCGCGACACTCGCCCCCGGACTCATGGATATCCCTTACGCTATTGTCGGTCTCAGTCACAAGGGTGTCCAACTGGTGCTTTTCGATGAAATCGACAACTCGCGCAGCAGGGTGAAGCAATCAATTGTCTCACCGTCGCAGACCTAGAAACCCTCCACGCAATTGGGTATCTCACCATGGCGGATCTCGAATGCCTCAAATCAAGTCGGAAAGAATTCCGATTGATTTCTACGGATGAATTTTGTCGCCTGCAGCACATCCTCAGAGCCGATGAACTAGAAGATGAAGAACAGCGGGAGACTCCACCATCGCCGCCGCCACTGCCGCTAGGTGAACAGCAGCAGCAGCAGCAGCAAACGGTACCACTTCAGCCACCCATCCAATTCCCGTCGCCACCAACCCAGCAGCAGCAAGCTGCTCAATCCGAACCAGTACAGCGGCTTCACCAAGAACAACAGATTCAACCCTCGCCGCCGTCACAGGCACAATCCCAGCCAGAACTGTGGGTAGATCCATACCAACAACCGCCTGAGCCCCGAACCAGCGCCGCCATCACCCACGACCACCTCCTTCTGATCTCTCCGGCAACCCAATCAAACCAGAACCCGCTAACAGAACCCCCCGACCCATTTCCGAAACCGCCACCAAAACCACCCGACCGCTTCACGGCCATCTCCGGCCACAATCGACCCCCAGATCCGCCACCAGAAACACCGCCGCAGCCGCTGCTGCTACTTCCTCCGTCGATGACGACCAAGAAGCAGCAGGCCTTCGCCGCGCCGCTGCAGACCCCAAGCGTCCAATCGGACCTCGATCCCGACCGTCTGAAACCACCAGCACACCCCGACGACCCACCAATCGACCTCCATCCGAAAACCCCTCCGCCATTGCAGCTACAGAAACGACCACCACCAACGGAACCTCCACCACCGGTCTTCCAACCAGATCTAACGCCGCCATCGCCGAAGCCCACCCGACGTCCCCGGCGAACTCGATCCGACTGGCGCCAGCCTCCAACAGGTCCAATCAACCGTCATGCCTTCCCTCGTCGTCGCTTCACCCTCAACTGGGCACAAACCATTACAGCAGTGCGATGTTCAAGCCGACGGTTCAACGCCACCAGCCCTTACGGGTCAACTTTCTTCCTCTCTCCTGCTGGTTGTTAGGGCAAAAGAAGATGGGCTGATTTATCCAAGTTGGGATCCAATACTAAATTGGGCTAACTGCTTCCTTTGGGCCAACACTGATAGAATTGGGTTAATAGTTTTAAGTTGGCAAGGTTTTCAATTGGGGCTAAGAGGGTATCATCAACTTGGGCATACTTCTTTAAAAAAGAATTTGGGCCAGCCCGCTCATATAAATTCAGTATTTTTATTTGGATTTAGACTCCAAATTGGGTTGTTCAAGTTAGTTCGTCGACAATTTGATCCGGGCAAGATTAGTGGCAAGTTGAGACTACGAAGTGGCGTTTTGAAGACCGTTCGACGTCAATTCGATCCGGGCAAGAATAGAAGCAATTTTTCAACGTCCGCCTTGAGGGCAAGGCGATTTTAAAGCGTGGGGGAGTTGATACGGTATCCGTATCAATATTATTTAATATTTTATTATTCAGTTATTTATTTAATTAATAGTACGGGCTTGGCCCGATAGACTAGGGTTAGGGTTAGTATTATCTATTTAAGAAGATGTAATCTCTTAGTTTACAATGAATAAGAATAATCAGTCTCTCCCTTAAACTCTCGTCTATCCTTCTTTCGTCTATCTCTCTCAAGTTCTTCATCTTGTCTATCACTTTCTTCTCTATTTCGATACTTTTATGTATCAGATATCCATGATGCTATGTCAGATGAGTAGAAGGAAGGGGTGATAACCTATATTTTGATCAACTATCTCTCTCTCTCTCTCTATATATATATATATATATATATATATACATATATATATATATATTCATACAGGTGCTGCATAAAAACTGATTACGTGATTTGAGATTCAATGGTAAATAATTCACTTGGTCAAACAACAAATATGATGAACTTGCTATTTCAAACATTATACACAACTTCAGGGCAAATAATGGCCCAATACATATCACACATAACGTTAAGGCCCAAACGCGCTAGACTATGCGTGAGGGAATTAGCGTCTTCTTGACAATAGCTAGGGTTACTACAATTGATAGCGCGAACTGACTCAACACATTAAGTGAAGAGCCTTTCCTCTTCCGAGCCGCCGTCCTCCTCTTTCACATTCCTTCAGCCTATCTTCGGAACCAGCAGTTGCGAGTCCTATTCGATGATTAGCCTTCTGAAATCCACGATTATATGCCTTTGTTATAGCTTCACGAAGAGCATCTGCAACTAAAGGAGTCACCGTAAACGGGATCTGAAATGAGAATCCATAAACAAAATCACCTCAGTAGTTCCTGATGATAGCTCTAGCAGCAAATCTGTGCAAAGGCGGCTAGATGGCGGCGTCTATGTTCACTTTCTGGTGACCGGAATTCGGAGGAACCCAGCGTCCGTTACTAGTCGTTTGGATTCCTGCATGCACAACAATCCCCGAAAGATAAGTACTTGCGAACTCCTTTTTTTGCTGATATAGCTTCCACAATCAGATCTGCATCTTTCTTTTATGCACATAAAAAAAATCTATTTCTTGAAATCCATATCAGCCAAAGAACAAGCAATAACATATTTTTCTTATCCTTAGATTGATTTATAAAATTTTGGGCATTTGAACTGAACAGGGTAGATATGTGTGTGTTGAATCTCCATGTCACGAAGAAGAAATGATCCTCCTCGTCCGGGGACAATTGAGAAATAAATGAGAGGCAGTCTCATTACCATATGTGCAGTAGCAACAATTTACAGGTATATCAATAACTCTTTAATTCAGCCAAGATTTTGTTTGTATGCAGATTTTAAGCAGTCACCAAAAAATGATTTTAATTTTACGAGGAATGGTGGTAGACCAAACATGGTTCCAGGAATTATTGTGACATTTGCTAGTACTACAATTTTGAGAAACCCCTAAATCTAGGTTCAGAATCTGAAAATTTGCATGATAAGCAGACTTAACTGTATATTTCCCATTTGTAGTTTGAGACCAAATTAGAAAATCATCTTGATAAGAATTGGTAAGTGGAATATTTATTATTAAATTAAACTCATCCTTCCAAAAATGATTTTTTATAAGGTCATCGTTCCACTGCAAATCTGTTATTAAATCAGAAACTTTGTAATGCAAAGGATGAGTTGAATAACTACGTGGTTGTCTACAGAAACCAATTGGAAGCAATCTGTTATGGTAACTATTACCATAGTTACTTCTTAAGATGCTAATATATTACCATAATAACATTTTGAATACTAATATATTGCCACAATTAATTACTTCATAGAATATCATTTGTAAGGGCATCTCCAACCATGAGCGGGAGGGGGAGGATGGGCAAAATTGTACTTTCTCTCTTCTCTCTCAATCTTCACCATTTTTTTATTTTACCTCTATTCACTGAATCACTTTAATTCAGTGATTTGATTAGTAAAACGATGCAAGAATTTGATAATATTTGCACGATGTTGTAGTGTGAACTTTACTCTATGACACCATTCAAAAGCAATTGTTTCTCTCGAAGAACAAGTCATAGTATTGACACGGACCGTTGAGGAATTATCTACGGCCATGAGGAACCAGGATACCCATGTTGTAGCCATATTAAGCAAGCTCGAAAACCCAAGGGAGGCTGTTGACTCAAAGACCCTTAATAGTGTTTAGAGAAGTAACTGTTTTGAGTGATGAAAGACAAAGACAAAGTATTTCTGAGGCTCCAAGGCCTTGAGATACTGAGTAAAGCTAGCCTTGAGAGTAGCTCTATTATGCTGAATGCTCTAACAATCTTGTGTTGCAGATTGGCTATCTGATTATTAAGATCAGAGATTTGCTGCAAATACTTATGTTTTATATTCTCTATATATCTAACACAATTGCAGATATCCTGATCAGAGAGAATCATAGATTTCTGGGTTCAACTTTGAAAGACTGTGAAGCATGTTCAGAGCTTCAAGGCCTTGAGATGTGCCTTGAGCTGCTGACAGCTTTACAGAGTTAATTTGATTCTTTCTTGCAGGGTTTGATCCTTATTAGTGTGGTTTTTTAATGAATTCTAAGAGTCTTAAACTAGTTTTCATGAGTTACTTGTTTCAGAAGTTAATCAGATTTTTGTTTTATTCACTCATCCATTTTTTATTCAGAAACAGGAAATCCTAACAGACTTAGTGTTGTTAGATTTTTGGATTTTGTTGTTGCTGTGTTTTAATGTTGTTGCAGGTTTGTTAAACGTGCAAATACAATCTCAACAAACTCCAACGGATATCTACTCAGAGCTATTTGAATTGTAGTTGGAAAGGATGAGGATTTGCAGGAACTGAGATCCTAAAATCTCTCATTCAGTTGCAGAGAGTGGATAAAAGACTGGTTTGAATTTTGAAAAAAAGATAAGCTTGCAGAGAACTGAGAGAGGTGTGGAAAATTCGTGGGAGATAAGACATTCAAACACACATACATTCATGCTTCAATTCCAGCTTTCAGAAGATCAATCATTCTAGTTTCCTGAAGAACACATCCAGGCCTTCACAAGCTTATTCTTCTACTGTGTTCTTCATCTGTTTTGTAATCTGCTTATCTTTTGTATATCTAAACCTAGTGGTTGGTTGTTCAAGTGAAAAACAAGAGGTTCTTGTTAGCTCAACAGTTGGTAGCTGATACTTGATAGGTTTGGAACCACAAGTTGTATAGGTGTAAGGGAATTCATTTAGGCTTGAAGATCTAGGGCTGTTTCTGTGTGAGTTATAAGAAGTGTTTGCCCAATCCTGGTGGGATTAGATCCCTCAGGAAGAGATTAGGTCCATTGGGACTGAACTCTGTAAATTGCATTGTGTTCTTTACTTTACAGTTTTGTTATTTTCTGTTGCACACAACTCAAATCAAACTAGGGTTTATAAACTGTTCAGAACTAGTTGAAGTTCAAGGCCTTGAAGCTTTCTGTTTTGCCTTCGAAAGTTTCTGACTGTTTCTAAAATCTCAAGGCCTTGAGATTTGAGTTTCTCACATAGTTAATTAGTTTAAATTTGTGTTTAGCAAAAAGTTTCCATACTCTATTCAACCCCCCGCCCCTTCTAGAGTATTTTGATCCTGTAATTAGTCTACGTTATAAACTTTCAATTGGTATAAGAGCTTGGGTTACTAATATAGATCTAACAATCTTGTGACTATGAGTAATGTAGGAGATGGTGGATTCTCACAAGGAAGGGCAGCAAACAGACCTCCTTTGTTCTGTGGTGATAACTTCATGCACTGAAAGGCATTGATGAAGATGTTCATCATAGACCAAGACATGGAACTGTGGTCAATAGTTCAAAATGGTCCTCATGAGTATTACACTACCATATATGGAGTTAGATGCATCAAGTCTGAGGAAAATCTCTCAGTTACTGAACTGGAAAAGGTATCAAAAAATTACAAGGCTATGAATATGTTATACTGTGCTCTTAATGCAAATGAGTTCAACAGAGTGTCAAATTGCAAAAGTGCCAAATAAGTATGGGACAAATTGGTTGTGACATATGAAGGAACAAGCCAGGTTAAACAGACCAAAATCAACATACTTCTGAGGCAATATGAGTTGTTCAAGATGAACTCAGATGAGACCATCAAGGAGATGTTCAAAAAATTCACTGATGTGGTGAATAATCTGGAGTGATTGGGAAATAAGTTTTCAAATGAAGAAAAGTCAGGAAAATTCTGAGAAGTCTGCCAAAAGCCAAGTGGGAGCCAAAGACAACAGCTATTGAGGAAGCTCATGATTTAAGTCTTCTTCAGCTAGATGATCTACAAGGAAAGCTGCTCACTCATGAAATGTCCATGAAGGATGTCGAAGGTGATCTGTGTGAAAACATCAAGAACTTAGCACTCAAGGCTAAAGACAATGAAAAATCTCAAAGCCTTGAGACTGAAGATGAGCATGATGATGAAGAGGCTTTAGCATTGATCTCCAATGCCTTGGCCAGGATTCTCAAGAAGAAAAGAAACTCTGGTAACAGGGACTACAACAGAGAGAGATCAAAACCTTCAAGCAGCAAGGACTACAAAGGTAAGTCTTCATCACAGTTACATAAAACTAAAGTAATGAATTATTTTGAATGTGGTGATGCAGATCATTTAGTAAGGGATTGTCCACAAAAGAAGAAGAACAAGAACTTTCAAAAGAAAGACAGTGACAACAGAAGGAAGAAAGCCATGATGGCCTCTTGGAGTGATTTTGATTCATCAAGTGACTCAGACACAGAAGAAGATCAAGCAAACTTGTGCTTCATGGCCAAACATGATGAAGAAAAGTCATCAGACAGACATATTGAGAGTATGATAAAATGTTCTTGCTAGTCCTTCTGATGTACTTCCTGAAATTCTCAAGAGTATGTTTTTAAATGAGGACAGTTATAGAAATTAGATTTCTTCTTTAAAGATTAGGATTCGTGAGCAGGTAAAAGAAAACTTGGACCTAGTTTTTACCAACAAAACTGTTGAAGTTTCTAAGACAAAAATTGAAAATGACTTCAAGGCCTTGGACAACATTTTCAAAGCCTTGAAGGCACAGATAAAAGAGATTGTTGATCAAAACACTCTTTTGACTGAAAGATATGCTGATCTAAAGACTCATTCTGAGGATTTAGAACAACAAATCTGTTCCTTGACTGAGAAACTTCAAGAGTCTAAAAAGGTCCTAGCCAGTTTTACAGGCTCAGAACATAATCTAAATCTCATTCTTGGAGGAAGTCTGAAATCAATGCATAAAAGTGGATTGGATATAATCCAAATTTTCCAAAGAAAAGCCAAACTACTTTTGTCAAATCTGGTAGCAGACATTCTCCAAAGTTTCATTACTGTGGAAAAATTGGTCGTATCAGATTAACTTGTCCCTTCAGAAGATCAGAACCTCACATTATGAGGAATACTTATCCTTATCAGCTTAAGGGACATGTTAGGCAGATTTGGGTTCCAAAAGGAATTAGACCACCAAACATGGCTGATTCTGAGTATGACTCAAAGTTCTGCACTTGGTCTAACAGCCTGTTAAGGCAATGATTTACTTTCGCAGGATGTCACCAAGGCCTTGAAAGATCAAAAATGGATATTAGACAGTGGCTGTTCCAGACATATGAGTGGAAAGAAATCTCTCTTTACAGAGCTTACAGAAGAATCTGGAGGAACAATCACACTTGGTGGCAAAGCAAAATGCAATATTATTGGTATAGGTAGTATTGGTAATGGTTCTACCAACTCTATCTTTGATGTTTATCTTGTAGATGGACTTAAATATAATCTGCTTAGTATCTCTCAGTTATGTGATAAAGGTTATAAAGCTATATTTGACAAGGAGAAATGTGTGGTGCAAGATGAGAAATCTGGAGATTGCATACTCACTGCTCCTAGATCATATAATTTATATGCTATGAGTACTAACAGTGTTGCAGGTGACAAGTTAAGATGCCTCAAGGCCTTGAAGGAGGATTCAAAGCTTTGGTATAGAAAGCTTGGACATATTAGCATACACACATTGAATAAACTCATCTCAAAGGATTTGGTAATAGGATTACCATCACAAAAAAATTCAGATGATTAGGTTTGCAAGGCATGTGTACAAGGTAAACAAACCAGAAGCTCATTCAAGCCAAAGAACTTTGTAAGTACTTCTAGACCCTTCGAACTGTTGCATATGGACTTATGTGGTCCTATGAGAGTTCATACCCCAAAAGGTAAGAGGTATATGCTTGTTATAGTAGATGATTATTCTAGATTTACTTGGGTAATGTTTATTAGAGACAAAACTGAAGCCTTGTCTGAATTTTATAGATTGTGCAAAGAACTTCAAACTTTGAAAAATTTGTCTGTTGCATCTATTAGAAGTGATCATGGTAGGGAATTTGATCAACCTGACTTTGATCTATTTTGTGCAAAGCATGGCATATCACGCAACTTTTCTGCACCTAGAACTCCACAGCAAAATGGAGTAGTTGAAAGGAAAATAGGACACTTGAGGATATGTCTAGAACCATGCTACTTGAAAGTAATTTGCCAAAGTTCTTGTGGGCAGAAGCTGTTAATACTGCCAATTATGTGCTAAATAGATGTTTGATTAGACCTATTTTGAAAAAGACTCCTTATGAACTGTTTAAAGGTAGGAAGCCTAGTGTATCTTATTTAAAACATTTTGGTTGTATCTGGTTTGTGCATAATAATGGTAGAGACAATCTTGATAAATTTGATGCTAGAAGTGATGAAGGTGTATTAATTGAATATTCTCAAACAAGCAAAGCTTATAGAATTTACAATAGAAAAACCAAGATTGTGGAAGAGAGTATTCATGTGTTTTTCGATGAAAGTACTAAGAATTCTCTGAGTGAAAGTTTTGCAGATCTAAATTTGAACAAGCATGAGTCTGATGATGATGCTGTGAAAGAGGACAAAGGCAAAACTAAAGTGCATAACCAATCAGTAGAATCTCAAGGCCTTGAACCCTCTGCAGAGCCAAAATCTCAAAGCCTTGAGACTGAAACTAAAACTTTCTATGATGCTCCCTCTACTGTTTCAAGAACTCAAAGCCTTGAAGGAACATATTCCTGGATACCAAGGAAGAAGTTTAAGTATCTTGCAGATCATCCAGCTGACAATATCATATCTGATCCATCAACTGGAACTCAGACAAGAGGACAGTTGAAGAACTTGTGTGCTTTTAGTGCCTTTGTATCATTGATTGAGCCTAAAAATACCAAAGAAGCACTTGACGATGCAGACTGGATCATTGCAATGCAAAGTGAGCTGAATGAATTTGAAAGAAACAAGGTATGGAATCTGGTTCCCAAACCAAAAGAGAAATCAGTTATAGGACCCAGATGGGTGTTCAGAAATAAGCTTGATGAGAATGGCAAATTGGTAAGGAACAAAACCAGACTTGTGGCACAGGGATATAATCAGGAAGAAGGTATAGACTATGAGGAGACTTTTTTTCCTGTGGCCAGGTTAGAAGCTATTAGAATACTTCTTGCATTTGCATCTCACAATCACATAAAGCTTTACCAAATGGATGTTAAATGTGCTTTTCTGAATGGTTATTTACAAGAAGATGTTTTTGTATCACAACCTCCTGGTTTTGAAGATGAATACTTTCCTGATCATGTTTAAAAACTAGACAAAGCTCTTTATGGGTTATAACAAGCTCCAAGGGCTTCGTATGATAGACTTTCAAAAAATTTACTTGCCAACAATTTCAAGAGAGGTATAGTTGATAAAACTCTTTTTATTAAACAACATGAAAGTGACTTGTTAGTAGTTCAGATATATTTGGATGATATTTTGTTTGGTGCTACTAATGATGCTCTTTCAAAAGAGTTCTCTAGTCTGATGTGCAGGGAGTTTGAGATGAGCTTAATGGGAGAACTGAATTTCTTTCGTGGACTTCATATTTTACAAATGAAGAAAGGAATATTTGTACATCAAGGAAAGTATACCAAGGACTTATTGAACAAGTACAATATGTCACAGTCCAAGGTGCTTAAAACTCCTATGAGTTCATCACTCTCATTAGACAAGGATTCAAATGGTAAGAGTGTGAATCAAAAGGAATATAGAGGTATGATTGGATCCCTTTTGTATTTAGCTGCTAGTAGACCTGATATTATGTTCAGTGTTTGTTTGTGTGCTTGATTTCAAGCAGATCATAAGGAAAGTCAATTAACTGATGTCAAAAGAATTTTTAGATATTTGAATGGAACCAGAGACTTGGGGCTTTGGTATCCAAGGAGATCTAATTTTATGTTGAG
This sequence comes from Linanthus parryae, assembly GCA_023055425.1. Lineage (NCBI taxonomy): Eukaryota > Viridiplantae > Streptophyta > Magnoliopsida > Ericales > Polemoniaceae > Linanthus > Linanthus parryae. The sequence goes on from JALGPY010000002.1 coordinate 73,161,976, forward strand.
TGGCTATTCAGATGCAGATTTTGCAGGATATAAAGTAGATAGGAAGAGTACTTCTGGATGTTGCCAATTTCTTGGATCTTCACTGATCAGTTGGCATTCTAAGAAGCAAAATTATGTAGCATTGTCAACTGTAGAAGCTGAATACATTGCAGCTGGAGCTTGCTGTTCACAAGTGTTATGGATTGCACAGCAACTTAGAGATCTTGGCTATAATTTCAGAAATGTGCCTATTCATTGTGACAACACAAGTGCTATTTCAATATCCAAGAATCCAGTCCAGCACTCAAGAACCAAGCACATAGATGTGAGACATCACTTCCTTAGAGATCATGCAGAACAAGGTGATGTTGTTCTATCTTTTATTTCTACTTCGATGCAGATTGCTGATATTTTCACTAAACCTTTGCCAGATGATAGGTTTTCATCCCTAAGGCTTGAATTGGGTATGTTAAACAAGGATGCATTGGTTTAGGGGGAGTATTGGTACTTACTTGTGTTTATGTGTTGAAATCTCAAAGCCTTGAGATTATGCTTTCCAAAGTATAGCTCAAAACTTTGAAACTTCTAAAACTGCAGAAAATCTCAAGGCCTTGAGATTGTTCTCCAGGTCTTGAAACATCTGTAAATTTTTTTTAAAAAAAAATGGATCATCAAATATTATATCTTATCTCTTTAGATAACTGTATAATATTTGAATTACTCAGAGAATTTTCCTAAATATCCAAAAATATTTTCAAAGATTCTTTTTGCATGTTGATTTCAGTAGAGTCCTTTTATGACTCATCCTTTCAACCTACTTAAGCTGAAAGTCAGAGCCTATTCTTCTTCATTCTCTCTCAATTCTCTGCGCCTCTCTGCTCTCTCTCTATTTCTCTCAATCTCATTCTCTTCTCAAAACCCTAAACCCACAATGGAGCGCAAATCAGCCAGGATCCAACAATAGGGAAAGCCTTCTGGCAGATCTAAGAAGAGGGCAAACAAGAAGGAGAAAATTGTGATTTCTGATTCGGATTCAGAGAACACACAAAGCTTGCATGAGGATACTCCTCCTGCAAAGAAGATTAGAACTGAAAAGGGAGATGAAGGTTCAAGCATTGATCCACAAAAGGAGACAGAGACTCAGGGTGGTGATCAACCTAGGTAAGACAAGAAGAAAGGGGGAGAGAAGAAAAAGGCTGGTGAAGAAGAAAAAGGGAAATCTGCTCAAGAAAGCAAGAAGAAGTCAACTGAAGGAGAACAAGTGAAGAACAAACCCAGTGACAAGAAAACAAGGGTTAAGCAAGTTGCTGCTGCAACCAAAAAGGGTTATGAAGGTAAAAATTTACTTCCTTCAGATTGGTTTGTTAGTTTTGAAGTTAGGACTGTGTGGATGCAAAGTTATGCTTCTTCTAAGGTTGCTTTTTGTAGTATGGTTTCTGAAGAATTATTGGATAAACTGGATATTGACTGTATAAGGAAGTTAAGGGAATTTGTAGTTTCGAAGGTGTTAAATCCTAGTTCAAAAGCTTATCCTAGGTTAACTAGGTTATTTTATCTTAATCTGGTTCAAGAAGGAGATGATAAATTGGTGTTAACTTCTAAGGTGGCTGGGATAAACTTGAGGCTAGATTATAGGACTTTTTCAAAGTCTTGGGCATTCCTAAGAAGTATAATGTTGGTGATTATCCTGATAGGAAGGAGTGTTTAGAAAAGGCCAAAGATATGTTTTTCATTGATGGTGTTCCCTCTGGTCCTAAGCAGTTGACACACTCTGTGCTCAACTATGAAGCTAAGATTTTGTTTACAATTCTGATGAGGAGTGTTTTTCCTAGGGAAAACTCAAGGGATTTGGTTACTGATAAAGTTGTCATTCTGATGTACCTAATATGTCAAGGGTTTGAGATAGACTTGCCAATAGTGGTTATGGAGCATATGATCTACTGTGCTACTAGGACTAGAAACCATCCTCTTCCCTATGCCAACCTATTACCTCTTTTCTTTGAACATTTTGAGGTACCTGTGAAAGGAGAGGAAAAGATTACTGGAGGTTTTGGGTTGATTGATGAAATTGCTTTACAAAGGATTGGAGTGGTTGAGATAGGAAAAGGTCATTGGAAGTTCTATTCAGAATTGTCAAAGGCTGAGCTTGAGGAGAAGGAGTTTGTTAAACCAAAGGGGGCTACAACAGCAAAAGGACAAGAAAATGAGGATTACTCTTTGTTGGTTGAGAAATTTGAAGATCAGCAGGTTGAGATTGAATATCTCAGACAAAGGTTATTTTATCTATCTTCTGAGTTTTACCAGTTCAAGGGTTTGATGAATGTGATGAATGGAAAACCGGATGTTGTCATCAAAGGTTTGAACTTGGAGAAGATTCCTTCTGCTACTTGTCATGACACCAGTGTTGACTCAGATGAAAGGCTAGGTGACTTCTTGAAGAAGAAAATAAGTCAATTCCAGTGGTGCTCACCTCAAAGGATTTGTATGAGCAAACTGAAGAAAAAGAAGTTGATGAAGACACAGTTGTTGATGCAGCTACATAAGGTGATTCAGTCCAGGTTAAGAACAAGAAGGTGGACGAGATCATTGAGGAAGTTGTTGCTGAGGTGGAAGCTGAACAAGATGACAATCAGTCTGCTGATGATGTTGAAAGTAATGAAGAAGTTGGAGAAGGGTCAGAGAAAGGCCAGACATCAAAGAAGAAATGAAGATCTGAGAAGACCAAAGCCTTGATCCTTTCTTTCTTTCTCTTTCTGTTCTTCTTTTCTGTTCTCAAGGCCTTGACATTCAGTAGAGATTTCTTTTTGTTAAGTTATTTTAAGACTCTGAGTAATGATCCAACATTTCTTCACCTTATTTGATGAAAGTCAAAAGGGGGGAGAGCTTATGTGGTTTTGTGGTTACTTTTCAGTGCTTAAATAATAATATTTAAGAGTTTTTGTTAATCAGTTGTGCTCTGGTATTATATGTGTTATCTGAAATTACTGATTATTTGTGTTAAGTTGGTTTGACTGGTATTACTGTCTATTGTCTCTTGAATATGTTGATATCTAATTCTTACAAGGAGTTGCAGGGACATTTACACAAGATTATAGGTTTTGTCTTTCATCAAGGGGGAGATTGTTGACTCAAAGACCCTTAATAGTGTTTAGAGAAGTAACTGTTTTGAGTGATGAAAGACAAAGACAAAGTATTTCTGAGGCTCCAAGGCCTTGAGATACTGAGTAAAGCTTCAAAGCCTTGAGAGTAGCTCTATTATGCTGAATGCTCTAACAATCTTGTGTTGCAGATTGACTATCTAATTATTAAGATCAGAGATTTGCTGCAAATACTTATGTTTTATATTCTCTGTATATCTAACACAATTGCAGATATCCTGATCAAAGAGAATCATAGATTTCTGGGTTCAACTTTGAAAGACTGTGAAGCATGTTCAGAGCATCAAGGCCTTGAGATGTGCCTTGAGCTGCTAACAGCTTTACAGAGTTAATTTGATTCTTTCTTGCAGGGTTTGATCTTTATTAGTGTGATTGTTTAATGACTTCTAAGAGTCTTAAACTAGTTTTTCATGAGTTATTTGTTTCAGAAGTTAATCAGATTTTTTTTTATTCACTCATCCAGTTTTTATTCAGAAACTGGAAATCCAAACAGACTTAGTGCCGTTAGATTTTTAGATTTTGTTGTTGCTGTGTTTTAATGTTGTTGCAGGTTTGTTAAACGTGCAACAATCTCAACAAACTCCAACGGATATCTACTCAGAGCTATTTGAATTGTAGTTGGAAAGGATGAGGATTTGCAGGAAATGAGATCCTAAAATCTCTCATTCAGTTGCAGAGAGTGGACAAAAGACTGGTTTGAATTTTGAAAAAAAGAGAAGCTTGCAAAGAACTGAGAGAGGTGAGGATAATTTTTGGGAGATTAGACATTCAAACACACATACATTCAGGCTTCAATTCCAGCTTTCAGAAGATCAATCATTCCAGTTTCCTGAAGAACACATCTAGGCCTTCACAAGCTTACTCTTCTACTTTGTTCTTCATCTGTTTTGTAATATGCTTATCTTTTGTATATCTAAACCTAGTGGTTGGTTGTTCAAGTGAACAACAAGAGGTTCTTGTTAGCTCAACAGTTGGTAGCTGATACTAGATAGGTTTGGAACCACAAGCTGTATAGGTGTAAGGGAATTCACTTAGGCTTGAAGATCTAGGGCTGTTTCTGTGTGAGTAATAAGAAGTTTTTGCCCAATCCTGGTGGGATTAGATCCCTCAGGCAGAGATTAGGTCCATTGGGACTGAACTCTGTAAATTGCCTTGTGTTCTTACTTTACAGTTTTGTTATCTTCTGTTGCACACAACTCAAATCAAACTAGGGTTTATAAACTGTTCAGAACTAGTTGAAGTTCAAGGACTTGAAGCTTTCTATTTTTCCTTTGAAAGTTTCCGAATGTTTTCTAAAATCTCAAGGCCTTGATATTTGAGTTTGTCACATAGTTAATTAGTTTAAATTTGTGTTTAGCAAAAAGTTTCCATACTCTATTCAACCCCCCTGCTAGAGTATTTTGATCCTGTAATTAGTCTACATTACAAACTTTCAGAGGCTAATCACACTACCGACCCTCACGAGCGTCGATCAAGGCAGAAAGAGGTTGTCGAGATTTCTAATACAAATGATGACACTCGCCAACACGTGCAAGCATCATCTGAAGGCTCGATCCCTCTAGATCAGCTAAAAGAATACATCTTGGAGGCCGTGAAATCCAGATACGAGGAAGGTTTGAAATCCTCGGCGACATATAACAAGCCATAAACAAAGAGGACTGAATACCTGCGGATGCCAAACGGTTACCAACCACACAAATTCTAGCTATTCGAAGGAGTTGGTAACCCGAAACAACATATTGCACACTTTGTCGAGACGTGCAATAATGTTGGAACTGATGGGGATCTCCTCGTCAAGCAGTTCGTCCGAAGATTAGAAGGAAATACTTCCGACTGGTACTCTGACATCGAGACAAGATCGATTGATAGCTGGGAACAATTGGAGCAAGAGTGTTTGAACCGATTTTACAGCACTCGCAGGACCATTGGCATGATGGAACACACTAGCTCCCGTCAATGGAAGGATGAACCCGTTGTTGAGTACATAAATAGATGGAGAAACTTAAGTCTCAACTGTAAGGATCGGCTATGCGAAAGTTCTGCGACCGAGATGTGCATTCAAGGCATGCACTGGGGCTTGCGCTATATCCTTCAAGGGATAAAATCGAAAACCTTCGAGGAGTTAGCCACACGCGCCCACAACATGGAATTAAGCATTGTGCAAATGGAATTCATGGGCCTCCTTTGCATGACTCTCGCAGGGATGGAAATAGAAGCGATTCCCGAAAAGTGTTCAAGTTTGGCCCCAAAGTAGAAGTTGCAGAATCATTGGCCATCACAACTACACCGACGCATTCAATCAGCAGGCCGAGACAAAATGGATCGGAAAGGGGAAATAGATTTCAAACAACACAAAGGCCAAGACCTTCATTCAAAGAGTTGCAAGAAAAAGTTTACCCCTTCCCAGACTCGGCGGTTCCTGGAATATTTGATCAACTCATGAAGCTAAAAGAGTTTGATCTCCCAGAAGCGAAATGGCCCGAGGAAGCAATGATGGTAGACGAATCAAATTACTGCAAGTTACATCATTTAGTCGGCCATCCAACTTCAAAATGCTTCGTCTTGAAGGACAAGATTATGCAGTTGGCGAAGGAAGGGAAGATTTGCTTCGAAGAAGAACATGAAACTGCCACCGCAAATGTAACATCCGCAATTCCGTACTCATGTGACTCGGTTAGTGCGGTGTCATGTAACATTATTGGAGTGGATGCGGTAACACAACACGAAGAAGGTATAAAGTCAGCTATCAACGACGTGAAGGAATTTGATATTGAAATCGTTGAGCATCAACAACCCATCATCCCAACTCGCCATCGAGGGGACAAATTAAACCCGAGATGAGACGGGCCCTATGTTGTGAAATACATATACTCAATTGGTGCATACATGTTGACCGACAAGGATGGGATGGAACTTGGACCTATTAATGGGAAGTTCCAGAAACGCTACTACCCATAGAGCCACAAAATGCTCCTTGAAGCACGAGTCTAAACTGCACATCGCTCCTCGACGTACGAGCTTAAACTACACGTCATTCCTGTAAATAAAAAAAAACTAACAAAAAAAAACAAAAAAAATAAAGAAAAAATAGTTTGAGATGGCCCACTGCATTTATGCTCCAACAAGCAACCATCTCCTTTCCCAGGATATGTCGTGGTAGCCGAACTCGTTCCTGCTTATAAGACACTGAACCAACAAGACGAAGATTCAGACCATCCACAAGTTCGTCACTCGTGATAAAGATATATTGAGTTTCCCTTGTGAGTAGAGAGGGCACCATGGCTGGTTCACCTACAAGGACGCCTCCCCCCTCACCGTTCATATGGTCATTCGGAATTGCATCATCATCTCCGCTCTCGACAACGGCTCAGTACCAGAGAAGTAGATACGAAAGACCAATAAGAGATCGTCTGGTCCTTCTCAATAGACAGGGTGTAGACATCATCTTGCCTGCGAGCATCGCCAAAAGAGTCCACTATATCAGTCTCTGACGAGGCCATGAATCTGACGGTCAATTATTTGAGAGGATTTTGAGGCTGGCAAAAAATGTTTTGGATTTACATAACACTCCAACATCGACCCGGTCACAAGCTAGGTCTCGAAGTCCATCTCCTTAACAAGAGGCCTAAAAGCTCCTTAATGCACGAGCCTAAACTGCACATTGCTCCTCAACGTATGAGCTTAAACTGCATGTTACTCCTGGCCCACACGAGTTAAAACTGTGACCAGAAAGTCAAAAGCCTTAAAGCAAGGGGGCCCATTGCATTTATGATTCAGCACGCTACCACTTTGTTTCCAGATCTGGTACCCACAAAAGTGGATCCTCCTCTATATATAAGAGGCATTCATCAAAAGCTGAGCACCCAAACAATTCACTTCGAGCTACTTGTCAAAAACTCAAGATAGCTTGAATCCTTTTGGCAACCCAAAATAAATCTCCATGTCTCAATCACCAATCGAAACTCCACATTCCTCACTATCATCGTGGGCATTGGGGACATCATCGTCATCGTCGTCACCATCATCAGCATCATCATGACTAGTGACCGTGAGCACCCGTGAAGTCTGGGTAGGTACACCAGTCAGGCTATCCAAGAGTACCTGTCGCAACCGCCGCCCAGAAGCTCTCTACTCCCGACGTTTCCATGGCCACACGCATTTCCATCATCACCGGCTCCACGAGCGGATGTGACCTCAACCTCAAGAAGGATACCCGAAAGACGAATAGCAAGAGAACGCCAAGTCCTGTTTGGTAGGCAAGATGCATACATCATTCTGCCCGCAAGCCTCTCTGCTAGAGTCCACTACATCACTCGTAGGTTAGGCCACCGATATGACAGTCAAACTATCGAATGGTTGCTGCATCAGGCCGAACGCATCACATACTTGCCCAATTCTCCAGCATCAGTATTGCCTCCAGCTAGGCCTCGAAGCCCATCTCCGTGATGGCGAAGGCCGAGAAGACCAAATCCTTGATGCACAAGTCTAAACTGCACATCACAAAAAAAACCAAAAACAAAAACAAATGAACTACGTCTGAATTAATCCCATCTCTTGGGTACGTAGGCAGCTTGGAATATCTTTCCGAGTTCAATTATACCAATAAAAAAATCCACCACCTCCTAAAAATTGGCGTTGAAATCCAACTGCGAGTGCATTGCATTGTTGCCCCAACGCTTCAAAGTTGGCGTTGCCACCTCAACCTCCAACGGTCGGCAGCCCCTCCAACGGCTAGAAATGGCCAAAAGTCACTTTTACCCTTTGTCATATCCGTGTAACGGCTAGTAGGGAGGTCAAGAACGTAAATTCAATGCTCTTGGAGTTTCTATAAATAGAAGCTCCATAACATTCTACCTTCATTCCTCAAACATATTCAGAAATGTCTTCGGAGATTGTCATTGCACTGATCATATACGTGTACGTGATGGTCCTCCTTGCGCGATTGGCATTTCCTTCATCAATCAGCCTTTGCTCCCTTTCCTTTTGGTTTGGTTGTTCGGGTTTATCCTTATGTTGCTAGCATACCGTTGGGAAAAGCAGGAAACAGCGATGTATAGAAGGATGAAGTACCACTGAGGTAACTGTTCCTATATCTTTTCCCTTAAAAAAAAGAAAAAAAAAATAAGAAAAAAAGAGAATAAATAAATAAATTGAACTAGGTTTGACTTGATCCCATCTTTTGGGTACGTAGCCAGCTTGGAATATCCTTTCAAGTTCAGTCATAACAACAAAAACAAATGTGTTTTCCCACATCGGCCCGAGCCGAGACGAAATCTCACACTACAAGTGTTTCGAGTAGTTACGGTTTCAAGTGTTCTTTGGACTTTAAAAAATAAATGAAAGGAACAAAAATGTTTCAAGTACGACCGCGCACATCAAACGACAAACGCTTTTATCATGGCATGAAGAAACCGAACATGTTAGAAAGCTTTCTTTATTTAAATGGAAGGAGGACTGCATGATTTTGAAGTACATGAAAAAAAAATGACAGTGACTTGGGAGTCAAAATTTGGCTTCCATGATCCTTGTTATTTCTGTTTCAAGGGTGGTGCGCTCCGCATCGTTGATAACTACTTAATAAGAGTCATCCTACATACACTTTATATTGTTATTTGTGTGCGTTTCGGTGCAAAATGACGAATTTCGGGCTTATTTGAGAAGAAAATGAGTTTTATGATGTTTTAGAGCTTAAACGTACAATCCGGGTGTTTCTTGAATAGTTTTACTTATTATTTGTATGATTTTGTCACATTTAATCTTCGCGGTAGTGTTCGTGTTGTGATTTAGAGGAACATAAGGAGAGCAATTGGAGAGAAGAAACGAGCTTCGGAAGTCAAAGAGTACGCAAGAGAAGCAAAGTTAGAGGAGCAAAGTGACCATCCTTCACTATTTTGATGATATCTTGAGTTATACCAAACTTGCTATAGTGATACCGGTTCCAAATGAAAGTAGACTCAAATATATTTCCAACGGTAGGTCACGGAGCTCAATCAAAGTTCGGACAAGAAAGATATGGTCCGGCGAAGTTGACACAAAAATGAAGAAAAGCTGGTAAAGTTTCACTGGACCAGTGTGCACTCTTCTGGATGTATCTGGAGTTATGTATACAATTTTGGATCAAGGCCTTCACCATTGGAAATTAAACATTCAGGTCTTTCCAACGATATAATATGGGCCCAAACCGGAGTCCGGATGAGGTAGAAACGGCCCGCGCAAAATTCTGGCCGAGAATTGCAAAATGGAGGGGCCGAATTGCAAATTTGGCCAAAATACATTAAAAATCGTTCCCAGGCCTTGAAAAACGAGTTCTTAGACCTAGAAGGTAGGTTAGAACAGAGGGAGATGCAGAGAAGAAGATTTGAGGAGAAACTTGGAGCTAGAGTTCGTCGTGGAAGCGAAAATTCATCCGTTTGATCCCTCTACTCTTATCTTTTCATTATTTTTGTACATGATCACACAAACTATTGTATTTGTGATCATGAATATGCGTAGCTAAACTTATTATATCAGGACCCGAGTTTGGGGTTAGGGTTTTCACATTGATTATGCGTTTTATGGATTGAGATTCATGTTTTGATAAACCTAATTGATGAGTTTACGTTTGCTATGATTGTTTTGTGATCTTCATCCTATATAGTTAATTGGATACGTCTTGTTAGCTATAACTTAGTTTGAAATTATTTGGTAACTCGGTAATTGTTAAACCGGAAAATCAAACAATCACCCGTTCATAGGCTTGGTAACTCGGCTACGTCGAATGGGATCGTTAGAGTAGAATTCATCGTTAATGCATGTTTAGAGATGATTAGAACTTGGTACCTCGGTTTTAATCTAACCTAGGCATAGGATGCTCACTTGGTAAATCGGTGAGTTAGTATTGCTCGATTAGCAAAGTGAATTTTGTTTGTGTTTCACAAATCATAGAACGTCGTCAACAAGAAAATCCTAGCAATCCCCCAAACGAGGTGTCCTGGTTGTTCCTCCTATATTAAATCTAAATAATTAAATATTTGTTTTATCTGTTTAATTATTTAGTTTAGAAAACTCTCAATTGCTAGCCCACATAAAGTTAATCATACTAATTAGTTCACGACAAGTCCTTTGGGTTCGATAAACCCGGATTTCCAGATATTACTACACACGACGGCCATACACTTGTGGTTGAATCGTGTCACTCGTAAAGTCTTGCTTTCACAAAGAAGGCGTCTGTTAACTCCTTTAAGGGGAGACAACGCATCAAATGGAGTCGACGAAATCCTTCCACGGATGATATCCCAAAATACCGACAAGAGACGTGTTTTACAGTCTTCAACCATCGAGCATCCTTGAGTTGAAGTTGAAGGAGCTTCACCGTGAAAATATCCAGTAACGCGGCGTCAAAAAAATGATCAAATTCGATCCCTCCAAGCTCAAAGATGGTCGGGATAACCTCATCGGAAGTGAACTCATTCGTCTTTCTTGACGCCGAACTCATTCCTCCTGTCATCGCCTCTGCTGGATAGGAGTCGTCACACGTCACAACAGTCTTGCCTTCTAACTCCGACGAGCAATTGGTAGCCTCGCCTGACCTCGGTTCTCTGCTTGGCGAACTAGAAGCTTCCTTCTCCAAATCAGAAGAACTTCATCTACGTCTTGATATGGTTTTTGCCAAATCAACGCCCACCGGTTCTAAGGAACGAATCACGGCTCCCTTCATCGCTCGGTTACCTTGCACTATCCCTACGAGCGTCTTTCGTTTGCCTTGGGTCTCCCTGTCTCCAAAAATTGTTGGGGCTGACTCGTTTGGAGACGTCATGACCTTTCCTTCGGGTACCCGCCCTGATTGGTCGTCCGTTATCCTCTTACGAGTCACGAGTAATTTGCGTCTTTGCTTCTTCTCAGACTGTTCATCAACGTTCATCACTGGGGACACCTAACCCTTGTCTGTCGATTTCTTATCTGGCGCCGGAAGTCTCAGAGCCACCACCTTTGTCCTCCGACATTGTATATCGCCATTGGTTTCTCCCCTTTTCGAGTTCACAACATATCGGAATCCGTCGCGGTGCTTTAAACCTACAAGGTTGTGATCTCGTTAAGGCTCTTTCACATGCTTCAGGGTCGAAGCTTCATCGTCGTCAGACTTGCGCTTAGAAAGAGTCACACTCTTCTCAGGACGAGCCACATTAGAGAATTTTGTACTCGGTTCGCCTGGTGCACAGGTTTTCTTCCGCTCTGTGCTGCCATCACGACTGCTGCCCGACGCTCCTTGATTCGACTTTGGGGCAGAACCCAAGGCAGCCAATGAATTCTGCAAAAAAAAAATTGCAATTATTTATTATGCTAAAAATGTAATACCCGAGATTTTCTGTAGGGCTATTCTAGTAATTCAACTAGTCGTAGTGAATTATTATTTGTTTATATAAAATTATAACTATTTTAGTTTTATATCGATTAAACTATTATTATTTAGTTTTATAATATTATATTTTCTAAACATTTTTGTTTGGTAATTCTAATGTGTATAATTTATAAACTATATATATATATTATTTATTATATTTAATTGTTACATATCAAATTGTGGTCGCGGACCAATATATTTGTCGCGTGTTAAACCACCGCTTTAATCCGCGCTCCCACCACATATGATCAACTCACCAAGGCTTACATCACCAATTTTACCCCTTACATCATGCTCTCACACCTATCACCATCACCTAATCTCTCTCTCTCTCCCTCCACCATCAGACCTCATTTTTCTTTCTCCTTTCTCATCTCTTCTCTTTTCTCCCTCGGCAAGAAGACAACAACAACAACGCCTACACCACCACCGCAAACACCACAAACTACCCCGACGCCATAACCACCACCCATCACCACGCACCACCAGCAACATCACCACTGCTCCACCTCCACCTCTCCGCCTCTCATCTTCATCACCATGTCTCCCTTCTATGGGTTTTGACCGAAGGAAACCCGGCCACCATAATCACCGATCACCACCTTCATCACCATAACCACCACCATCGAGCTCCACCACCAACAACCTCCAACACTGCTGCCTCAATCTCTCTGTCCCACCCTCTATCTCTCTGTATCACTCTCTCCCTCTGTTCTCTACCCCGATCAACCGCCACCGCCACCATCACCGAAACTTCACCACCACCACCTCCAATATCCTCTCACCCACTCTCTCTCCCTATGTGGGCTTTAAGAAGCAAGAACCAGAAGCAGCCGAAGCAGCAGTAGCATCGCTCCCACCCAACGCCTCCGCCGTCACCAATGCTTCCGGTGACGAGGTCGAGCCAACTGACCGGGCAACACCCATCCCACTTTCTCGGACTCTACGCGTCCGGAGCTCCCGAGGAGCACAAGGAGCTCCTGATCCAACAGCCCCTTCGATCGCCGCCTCTGACCGCCGCTGAAACGGGCTCGACCCGCCTCATTTCTTTGCCGTTTCTACGGTTTCTTGATATGGGTATGCTCCAAATATTCTCATTGTTCATTATTGATCGTTGAAATTCGATTTTGAAAGCTCAAATTGAAGTTGTGTTTTGGAGAAGATGGCTTGAGTGAAAGGAAGTTTTGTTTTGGGGGTTAAAGGTGTACGATATAAAACTGTTAGGGTAAGAATTGTTGAAAATGAAACTTCTTATGCCTAGTGTTTGTAGTTCACTTAATTTTGGGGGTGTCCCTCGTCTTTTAACTAAATTATATTATGTATATAATTATGTTTTTGTGTAATTTAGTTTAATTTGTCATTTAAAAGTTAATAAAGTTACATTCTAAATAAGTAAATGAAAATAATTATTTTGTAATATAAATACATATATAAAATTTATATGAATTAAAAATTAGTTTAATTAAAGATCTTGATTAAGTAAAAGTGTTTGTAAACGAAAGAGTAACTTTAAAATATTAAGAATTGATTTCCTTAATTAAAAATACCGCTTTTACAATTGTAAAAAAAAGTGTTTCGCAATTTTTAATTATAACTAAAATTTTCTTGTAGTTTATAAATATCGCAGTTACAGTGTTAAATAGTTTTACACTGTTAAAAAATTATTATGTAACTTCTTAAAGTCATTTTTGAGACTTCTAACCTATTAGAAATTTAGAATTTAATTATCTAATAATAAATCAGTTGTTTATAATTATTTAGAACCGTCATTTGCATATCACGTAAGACATGTGCATTATCTGCTTGCGCCTTGAACTTGTTTGTGATTAGGAATGTATGTGTATAATTGTAGGGTCTGTCTTCTACGTGCCAATAGACCAGGACGTTAAACCCGAGTAGTTGACTAGCTAGCACTCTTCGGCTCTCACGGTGAGTATTCATGCTTAGCGTTGCGTGCTTATCTTCTTCCGTGTCAAAATGTGATTTTTATTTCATGTCTCAAAATATACATGTGAGCTTACCTGCTCAGTCTTGCGTACCTAGCTCTTTCATGTGGCATCCTTGATTACTTCAAAATAATTGTCGTACTTCATTTCGAATATGCTAAATGTGCTTTACTTCACCTGATTTCGGACTTCCCTGCTCGTTTTCAAACCATCAAATTTATTTTTCAAATGACACTAAATCATAATGAATTAATAACGTAAAGTGAAAGAATCGTAAGTACCGGAACCAGTAGGGTATACGACAGTGCTATACGTCTACGTCTTGTTACTTTACGTTACTCCAGGGCACCAGACTCTTTAAAACGGGACATCCGCGTCCTGCCAGGGCATCAGACCCTTAAACCGGGACATTCGCGTCCTACCAGGGCACCAGACCCTTAAAACGGGACATGCGCGTCCTGCAGGGCACCAGACCCTTAAAAACGGGACATCCGCGTCCTGCAGAGCACCAGACCCTTAAAAATGGGACATCTGAGTTTTGCTACAATCATTTGTTACTATATTCTCCCCTGATTATTATAAATTAATAATATGACTTGTTTCATTCCACGTTTGGGAACTTATCTCGGTAAACGAATCGGCTACTCATAATAACTTTCAGTTTGGAAATAACAGCTTTTGAGAACTCCAATAATCGTCACTTCTACTCGTACTTAGATTTCTGAAAAAAGTTCAAAATCTTTACTCTGATGTTTATACTTATACTCTGTTACTGTTCAGCTATTTTAAACTTGTAACCCCGTAGCCTGTCTCAGCCACTCTGTTTTACATGCTAAGTTGTTTATTCACTCAGTTTTTACTGATACTCGAAAACATGCGTCCTTCTGTTTCTTTTAATTCCCCGCAAGGTTATGGTTGGTTGCTTGGGGTAATGCGCTGGGATCACGAATCGTTCTCATTTGCAAGCAGTAACGCTTAGCAATTAACCGGAGAGTTCTTTTGTTGTAAAATGTATTTTTGGTAGGCTTGGTGTCCAGTTCGGAACCAGTCACCAATGTTGTAAACTTTTATCGTAATTAATCAGTAGTTGGATGTTTCTTTTCACTTGCTAACCGTTACTACTCCTCGTACGAAAGGGTAAAATCCCCTATACGGAGGGCACCATCCCGGTCTCCAGCTCCTCTGGAAATCGTGGGTGTTACAAAAAATGTCATTTAAAAACAAATTACAACAGTTTATAGTTAATACAGTACGTAAATAAAAAAGATGATGTTTTGTTTCTTTTTAACTAATATGTGCCATGCATTTTTCTAGTTAAAAAGTACGGGAAATACATTCGAAAAAGAATATATCAGAAAAAAAATTACTGGACAAATATTTCTTTTTAGCAATACAATAAAAAAATGGCCCAAATGAAATGGTGGTGAAAGTGAACTGTTGTCACCTGAAAGAAACAGACAGGTGCAACACCCTCCCAAATTGCAAGGCCGGTCGGGCCCCACGTTCGGAAGAGATGTCTCCGCCCGAGCTGATGAGCCTCATTGGGAACGGATAAGGATCGTCGGTTCATAGCTAGTACAACCATCGATAACATTTCAAAACATAGCTTATTACAATTTCAAAACAAACAATGATATTTGAAAAGTCAAGAATACAATTTTCAGTGATAGGAAACAAATTATTATGTGATTGATGATCTAAGCATCAAGCTTCTCTATCCTGCTGTGTCGTGAACGTTTCCCCCACCTCGATAGCTAACCTGCGGTTTTAAAATAGCAAAAGCCGACACAGTTTTTACAGAAAATGATCAGCAAATGGCTGAGCCCATAGCACGTAAACAGATTATGAGACATATGACAGGAATAACGTATTCGCTGATAAATAAATATCAAATATTTGCGGGAAAAGTGTTCACATTGATTTTATGTGTCAAACTCCGTAAGGATCTCAAATTTCGTATTCCAACCCAAAGACGTGGTGGATATCGGGAAATCACTGTTAATAGCAATTCACAATATTACTTTAATCGCAAGATATCTCATCGATAGGAATCGAGTTCAGAAATTCATTTTAACAACTAGTTGATACGGGACGTGACCATATCCAATCCACAACCTCTTTCTCATAATGTGCAAAAGCACCCACATAACCATAACTCAATCACAGGAGGTTCGCATCATAGCGCCTCATAACCATAACATAATCAAAAGGAGGTCAGGGCCTCATAATCTCATAACAGTAACCAATCACAATATGTCAGAAATGTATCGCATCAGGGATATGGCACAAATCCACGCACAACGGTTTCCAATTTACATAATTACGAATTTTCTTTCGAGGTGTAGCATCGAGTAAGGATCCCTGAACTAAATCTGGTGTGGCAAATAACACAATAATCGAAGTATGATTAAGATATATGATATTTGACCATTAAGTGAACGGCGTGCTACTTTTGGATAATCGAGGCAAAGATTTCAAATTTCGTACTTCCAACCCAATGACGTGGTCCGTCTTGGGAAAACACAGTTAACATATTATTTCACAATAGAATTTAGACGTTCGTCTTTCGGATTCGTTATTTAGATTTGGATACCGATTTCATGTAATATTTCCAAAGAAGAGTTTTTCAAAAACAAGTAGACAGCTCAAATAAAACATGTATAGTAATAGATTCTCAACCAATTACCACTTATAATTTCAAAGAAAGATTTTCTAACCACCCTATGTCTCGATTAGGGATAATCTCATATTACTGTCCCAATTAGGGGGGAAATCTGATGTATAGAATTTCTTTCCATTTGCTCATGAAAATTCATGTTTATTAATTAGTTGTAGCGGGGAACAACCAATCCAATAATATAGAACCAACCATCTCGCATGCATCCAAGACCTTAAGTGCCGGCACCCCCCTAAGACTCTTGCGGCAGCCCGGGGCTAATTGCAACCGAGAAAAATATCACAATAGGTCGGGTGGACGTGCCTTCCCGATAATCACAACAACAATGTATATAAGGTTCCGCCGCACAACTGTTTCCACTTTACGTTATTACGTGTTATTAATTTCATATGATACTTCCCAAAGAATCATTTAGACAAGTATTTGAAATCTCAAGTCGAGCACGTATCTCACAAATCACATTTTGAGACATAAAAGCATAAAAAAATATATTTGGACATGAAAGGAGGACAACACATTTGATAATTGTGGCCCGTGAACTAAATAATCAGAGCCTAATATGGTAATCGGGATTTGATTGGTACTTCCTTTCGAGATAGTGTTTAGATGTTCTTCTTTCGGATTTGGATTGTCATTTTTCATATGATACTTCAAAGTAGAGTATTTCAAAATAAGCAAATAACTCAAATAAAGTAAGTATGGTAGTTTTTCACAAATAACACACACGATAGCACAAAAGCAATGATAGGCACACAACACTTGGCATATTAATTTACCGAAATCCAAGTACGTCCTAGAAGTCGTCTTGTCTACGAAACCGTCACCTACAATTTGGAGCTTATAACTTAATACGACCTTAACCAAATTTATTAATACAAACTATTCTAACATATTTCTAGCTCCTTTTATTGTTCTCAAGAAAATATTAATTTTAACTTATTTACGAACCCAAAAATACATTTTCTTCAATAATATTCACCCCAAAATATAGTTATTGATTTATAAATAATAATCTAAATAAATTAAACAAAATATAATTTTATAAATGCATCTGAAATAAGGAAATTACACTTAGTACCCCAAAAGTTTCTGGAATGACATCTGCCTGCCCTTAAGTTTCCAAAAGACATAATAACCCCCCAAAATAGTTTCTGAAAATTACACTTTAACCCCCAAATCAAGAAAACCCAAACTCAATGATCAAAACATGGATTTGAGGCCTTAAAACTCGATTTTGATTACTGACAATAACTTAAGAGAAGATTTTAAGCATACCCATATCAAATTTTGCGAGAAACGGTCAAGAATTCGAACGGGTCGAGACACGCATCGGGTCGCCGGAGGTGGAGCTTCGTCGGGGCTTCTCCGGCTGTTCTTGGCCTCGGTTGAGGACTCTTATAGCTTGGTCGACATCAAGGAGCTGAACGGTACTGGTTTTAGGGGATGAGTGGCTTTCGGTGAGCTCCGGCGAAATTCTCGCCAGAAATAATAGTGGGTCGTCGGCGGTTCCGGCGGCTGAGGTGCTGCTACAGCTGCTGTTGTTATCTTCTTCTTCTTCTTCTTCTCCTGAGGTCGAAACGGGGAGGAGACCGAGAGATAGAGGAACAGAAAGGTGGAGGGTGGTGGTGGTTTCCCGTCGGGGACTTCGCCGGTGGCAGCGGCGGCCATTGTTGCCACTATTGCTGCTGGTTCTTCTTTGTTGTTTCAAGTAGATCAGAGAGGGGGAGAGAGAGATGTAGATGAGGCAGATAAGAGATAGGGATATGGTGGAGAGGTGGTGATGGCATCGGGAGTGGGTTTCTCGCCGGAGGTGTTTGTGGTGGCGGCGCAGCTCCAAGCAGCTGCTGCTGCTGCTTGCCTTCTCTTGGTGATGCTCGACAGAGAGGAGGGAAGGCAGAGAGAGAGAGAGGGCATGGGTGGTGGTGATGGCGTTGTTGGTAATGGGGTGGTCGCCGGTGTTGGAGGTGGTTGGTGGTGGTGGTGCTTGTGGGTTTCTCTCGGCCAGAACCAGAGGAGAGAGAGAGACAATGAGATGGAAGGAGAGATGGTGGTGATGGTGTGGTGAGGGTGGAGGTGGTCTCAGGTGGTGATGGTGCTGAAGGAGAAGAAGTAGGAGATAAATAGAAGGAGAGGAAGGAGAGAGAGAGAGAGGGTGACGGGGAGAGGGTGAGAGAGAGAGAAAGAAAGGTGTCGAAAAACACAACAAGTCAGATTGTTGGAAGATGAGAAAACATATCATTTTTTTACCAAAAACATTATTATTTTTATTATAATATAGGTAATAGTATAAATAGGGTATAAAATACATAATATTATACGGTATGAATACGTATAGGTAGAGTGTATGAAAATACGTATGGTATAAGTACAAGTACAAGTATACATACCAAAAGCTTCGTAAAAGACAAATAATACCCCCACAACAACTATATAATATTATCCAAAATTTCAACTACCTCCCATACTAGTCATATAATTCAAAAACAACTGTTTAAATTTTCCAAAAAAATTATCAAAAATATTCAGAAAAATACGGGGTGTTACAACCTTCCACCCTTAAAGAGAGTTTCGTCCTCGAAGCCAGGGTCGGTAAGTCTCGGAAAGGTTCTAAAGTCATCGCGTCTCGGCAGATAGTACTAAATAGCAATGATCACAACAACACATGTAATCACATAATAATAGCAAATAGCAACTTCAGCAAACCTGGCATATAAAGACTTAAGCTATCCCGCAAATCCCGGCTTGTTTCAATTTTATTACCGGTTTTAGTTTTCCTATATTCATTTTAATTTCAAAAAATCTTATTTTAGTTCAAATCGAAAGGTCGTACTAACTTAGAACCGTCGGCTCTGATACCAACTGAAACACCCTCCCAAATCGCAAGGCCGGTCGGGACCCACGTTCGGAGGAGATGTCTCCGCCCGAGGTGATGAGCCTCATTAGGAACGGATAAGGATCGTCGGTTCATAGATAGTACAACCATCGATAACATTTAAAAACGTAGCTTATTACAATTTCAATACAAACAATGACATTTGAAAAGTCAAGAATACAATTTTCAGTGATAGGAAACAAATTACTATGTGATCGATGATCTAAGCATCACACTTCTCTATCCTGCGGTGTCATGAACGTTTCCCACACCTCGATAGCTAACATGCGGTTTTAAAATAGCAAAAGCCGACGCAGTTTTTACAGAAAATGATCAGCAAACGGCTGAGCCCATAGCACGTAAACAGATTATGAGACATATGACAGGAATGACGTATTCGCTGATAAATAAATATCAAATATTAGAGGGAAAAGCGTTCACATTGATTTGATGTGTCAAACTCCGTAAGGATCTCAAAGTTCGTATTCCAACCCAAAGACGTGGTGAATCTCGGGAAATCACTGTTAATAGCAATTCACAATATTACTTTATCTCAAGATATCTCATCGATAGGAATCGAGTCCAGAACTTCATTTTAACAACTAGTTGATACGGGACGTGACCATATCCAATCCACAACCTCTCTCTCATAATGTGCAAAAGAACCCACATAACCATAACTCAATCACAGGAGGTTCGCATCATAGCGCCTCATAACCATAACATAATCAAAAGGAGGTCAGGGCCTCATAATCTCATAATCTCATAACAGTACCCAATCACAATATGTCAGAAATGTATCGCATCAGGGATATGACACAAATCCACGCACAACGGTTTCCACTTTACATAATTACGAATTTTCTTTCGAGATGTAGAATCGAGTAAGGAGCCCTGAACTAAAGCCGGTGTGGCAAATAACACAATAATCGAAGTATCATTAAGAGATATGATATTTGACCAATATGTGAGCGGTGTTCTACTTTTGGATAACCGAGGCAAAGATTTCAAATTTCATACTTCCAACCCAATGACGTGATCCGTCTTGGGAAAACACAGTTAACATATTATTTTACAATAGAATTTAGACGTTCATCTTTCGGATTCGTTATTTAGATTTGGATACCGATTTCATGTAATATTTCCAAAGAAGAGTTTTTCAAAAACAAGTAGACAGCTCAAATAAAACATGTATAATAATAGATTCTCAACCAATTACCGTTTATAATTTCAATGAAATATTTTCTAACCACCCTATGTCCCGATTACGGATAATCTCATATTACTGTCCCAATTAGGGGGAAAATATGATGTATAGAATTTCTTTCCATTTGCTCATGAAAATCCATGTTTATTAATTAGTTGTAGCGGGGAACAACCAATCCAATAATATAGAACCAACCATCTCGCATGCATCCAAGACCTTAAGTGCCAGAACCCCCCTAAGACTCTTGCGGCCAGAGAGGTGAGTACAGGGAGTAGCCCGGGGCTAATTGCAACCGAGCAAAATATCACAATAGGTCGGGTGGACGTGCACTCCCGATAATCATAACCACAATGTGTATAAGGTTCCGCCGCACAACTGTTTCCACTTTACGTTATTACGTGTTATTAATTTCATGTGATACTTCCCAAAGAATCATTTAGACAAGTATTTGAAATCTCAAGTCGAGCACGTATCTCACAAGTCACATTTTGAGACATAAAAGCATACAAAAATATATTTGGACACGAAAGGAGGACAACATATTTGATAATTGTGGCACACAACACTTGGCATATTAATTTACCGAAATCCAAGTACGTCCTAGAAGTCGTCTTGTCTACGAAACCGTCACCTACAATTTGGAGCTTATAACTTAATACGACCTTAACCAAATTTATTAATACAAACTATTCTAACATATTTCTAGCTCCTTTTATTGTTCTCAAGAAAATATTAATTTTAACTTATTTACGAACCCAAAAATACATTTTCTTCAATAATATTCACCACAAAATATAGTTATTAATTTATAAATAATAATCTAAACAAATTAAATAAAAAATAATTTTATAACTGAATCTGAAATTAAAAAATTACACCTAGTACCCCAAAAGTTTCAGGAATGACATCCGCCTATCCTTAAGTTTCCGAAAAGACATAATAACCCCCCAAAATAGTTTCTAAAAATTACACTTTAACCCCCAAATCAAGAACACCCAAACTCAATGATCAAAACATGGATTTGAGGCCTTAATACTCAATTTTGATTACTGAAAATAACTCAAGAGAAGATTTTAAGCATACCCATATCAAATTTTGCGAGAAACGGTGAAGAATTCGAACGGGTCGAGACGCATCGGGTCGCCGGAGGTGGAGCTTCGTCGGGGCTTCTCCGGCTGTTCTTGGGCTCGGTTGAGGACTCCTATAGGTTGGTCGGACATCAAGGAGCTGAACGGTACTGGTTTTATGGGATGGGTGGCTTTCGTTGAGCTCCGGCGAAATTCTTGCCAGAAACAATGGTGGGTCGCCGGCGGTTTCGGTGGCTGAGGTGCTGCTACAGCTGTTGTTGTTATCTTCTTCTTCTTCTTCTCCTGAGGTTGAAACGGCGAGGGAACGAGAGAGAGAGGAACAGAAAGGTGGAGGGTGGTGGTGGTTTCCCATCTGGAACTTCGCCGGTGGCAGCGCGACCATTATCACCGCTGCTGATGCTTCTTCTTTGTTGTTTCGAGTAGATCAGAGAGGAGGAGAGAGAGAGAGGTAGAAGAGGCAGAGAAGGGATAAGGAGATGGTGGTCAGGTGGTGATGGCGTCGGGGGAGGGTTTCTCACCGAAGGTGTTGGTGGTGGCGGCGCAGCTCTAAGCAGCAGCTGCTGCTGCTTGCCTTCTCCTGGTGATGCTCGACAGAGAGGAGGGAAGGCAAAGAGAGAGAGGGCAGCGGTGGTAGTGATGGCGCTGTTGGTGATGGTGGTGGTTGCCGGTGTTGGCGGTGGTTGGTGGTGGTGGTGCTTGTGGGTTTCTCTCGGCCAGAACCAGAGGAGAGAGAGAGAGACGGTAAGATGGAGGGAGAGATGGTGGTGATGGTGTGTTGAGGGTGGAGGTGGTCTCGGGTGGTGATGGTGCCGAAGGAGAAGAAGTAGGAGATAGATAGAAGGAGAGGGAGGAGAGATAGAGAGGATGACGGGGAGAGGGTGAGAGAGAAAGGTGTCGAAAAACACAACAAGTCATATTGTTGGAAGATGAGAAAACAAAACATTTTTTTTTTACCAAAAACATTATTATTTTTATTATAATATAGGTAATAGTATAAATAGGGTGTAAAATACATAATATTATACGGTATGAATACTAATAGGTAAAGTGTATGAAAATACGTATGGTATAAGTACAAGTTCAAGTATACATACCAAAAGTTTCGTAAAAGACAAATAATACCCCCACAACAACTATATAATATTATTCAAAATTTCAACTACCTCCCATACTAGTCATATGATTCAAAAACTACTGTTTAAATTTTACGAAAAAATTGTCAAAAATATTCAGAAAAATATGGGGTATTACAACATGTGTAAATGTATGTGTATTTATTTTAAGAAAATATTATAAAAAAAATGGTCAAAACTGAGAAGCATTGCAAGTGAACTGTTAACAACATGAAAACAAGAGAAAACAAAACAACTTGTCAAAGAGGTGATGATTATCCGGTCATGAAGAAGTTAAAAAATAAAATAAAATAAAATAAATGGGCTAAAAATGACGTCTTTCACAATGAAACAAGTGAAGAAATAAAAAGAAGAGAAACTGATAGTGACCTTACATGGTAAATGAAACATAACAAGAATAAGGGACAAAAATAAAGGAACAGGTGATAGTCATGTGAAAACAAAAAACATAAAATTGAATGTCTGACTATGTTTTCTTTTAGCATTTTGTTGTCTATCCGACCTTTACTTTTGTGTTGTTTCTATCCCTTTCTTACACGTATCCCATTAATCCCATGGTACTTCTCAAATTAACTTGGGAATTATTAAAAAGAGAAGGGTTGTGCATGTTATGTAAGAAAGTCCTATGCATCTTGTTATTTATCATCTCTTGCCCTCTCTCAGAATCAAATGTCTACCATCAGTTTCTCCCTCCTCCCCTCCGTCTCTTTCTGCTTCTCTCGAAATATGAACTCGCAGGGGTTTTCATCATCTTCTCCTTTCAAATTTTCTACCAATTGCTGAGAGCAAAAAGACTCCAAAATCATAGTTTGCAAGTACTTGAGGTGAAGCAAAGGAAGCAAAACAAGTGTATTCGAGAAGTACGATAAGGTAAGTTCAAATCCTAACAAAGCTATGAAAGCACCACGAGACTTCTCTCACGACTTGGGTTCACAAAGCAAAGAAATAAAGTTGGTGCAAGCAAGCAAAAATGTGACATACGTTGGTATAGGAATGCAAAAAGGAAAAGAGAGAGTGATTGCTCGGAACGTACCATGATCAGTCGAAGAAAAAAGAGTCGAGGCTTGCGAAGAGTTTACTGAGTTGTGAAGTGTCGAAAGGTAATCATGAGTTTTGAAACAAGATTGCAGAGTTGGAAGAGATTGGGCGGAGTTATCAACATGCTGCATTTATAAACGAAATGAGGTAAGAAGAAATCATTGAGGTGAATAGCAATCTACGGATGAATTTTCGCCGACGATGGATAGCTCCTATCACCGCAAAACAAGCTGAAAGGTTTGCTCCCAAATCCTTGAACAGTGGAAGAAAATTACTGTTCACCATTGAAGAGGATAACTTTTGCAGGCGGGTTCATGAATTCACGTAGTGTGACAAAATAGTTTGAACTGTAGAAGATTGACAAAAAGAAGATGTCAGACAAAAGAAAACGATATCTCATAAACGATCTTTGTCAATCACTGTTTGGTGGATAAAGAGCCATCAACTGGAGAAAGAAAGCTACTGTTCACAACGAACATTGACGACATTTCCGTATGAATTCGTTCATTCGCGTAATGTTACAAAATGGTTTGAACTGTTGAAGTTTGACGAAAGGAAGATATCAAAGAGAAGAATACAATACCTCATGAACATTTTTTGTCAGTTACTGTTCGGAGAAGTAAGAAAATGATGTCCTGACAACTTTGATGAGGAGTTTTCCTGTGTTCGTGGAGCACTCGTCGCGCGAGGGAATTACTAGCAAGTGAAAGAACTCATTCGAGACTCGTCCACTTCAGCAAACCAAAAGGGAAGTGAACAAGTCTCGAGGGGACATTTGTAGACACCGAAAATTCATCAAATCAAAATACTTATGGACTAAACAATGTCCTAATTAAATGATCAAATGAAGAAAAATGACAAGAAAAATTCAGTATCAGACACTGCTGACTGGCGAATCGCATGACGCCACGTGTCAAATTGCACCTCAAGATTGACCAGCTCGGTCGCAAACATCAACTCCGATTAAAATGGAGGTTACATTGGAAGAGCGTCTTAAGTAAACAGTTATCGCAAATGTAATTGTATATTTATTTTTAGGAAAAAAACAAAATACACTTACCTATAAGTACATCAAGCTCCCCTAGACTTTAAAAAATTGTATAGAATACCCCAAATTATCACAAAATTTCACAACGACCCCTCTATCTCCCTATAAATAGAGGAGGAAGTTCATAAGAAAAATCACACCTTTCTCTACACCTAAGACACATTTCTACACCTAAGACACTTTCTCTACATCTTTCCTTACAATTTTCCTACTACTTCTCTCAAGCTCAAAGCTTAGAAAAGACAAGCTAGCAAAGTTCTGACAGGAGAAGTCCCCAAAGGAGCCAGATCCTCGAAGGCGGAAAGACTTTGAAGGAAGAAAATCCGGAAAGACGGCAAAGCCCTGACGAATAAGCCACAACGATATTCGAATCTTCAAAGACGGAGCAATCCTGAAGATCAAGCCATCCACCCCAAGAAAATCAAATCTTCAAAGAACATCAAAGCACGGTGAACCCGTGAATAACAAGTTAAAGTCAAGAAAAAAGACCATAAGCGCTTGTGCCGGTCAAAACCCATCAAGGACTTGGAAGATCCAACCGTCCAAATCATCCCATCAAGTTCAAATTCCCAAGAAGAATCAGAGGAGTAGTGTTTCTTCTAAAGAAATACGTTTCGGATATTTGTATCCTGCTTATAAATAATAAAATGACGTTTGTCGCCAAATTTCTGTGTTTACCCGCTTAAGCGCAAAATTTGTGTGTACACACACCACGTGTGATTTGTTTAAGAATTGCTCCATTTTAGCACATAGAGCGAGAGCGGAAATCAGGGATGACTATCGAATGGGTTCGGGATAAATTCCACCATACCTAAGCCTGACTCACGCAGAGTAAAAGTTTTACCTAAACCAGCGTTTCAGTCCCACACCTGAACAAGATCCGCAATTCGACAGCTCGGTTTCTCCCGAACCCGCATATACAACGTATTGCTTCATCATATACCTCTTGTATCGAACCTTAAGTTGTGTTTTACATACTCCTCATGTATCATGATCAATTACTCGTAATCAATTCAATTTATCTAGTTACGCATGGTTGAAATGAAGGTCAAATCTTTCACCAAGAATTATGTTAATGAAACAGTAAATAATCTCTATGAGTTCCAAAAATAATAGTCGTTCCATAACTTATTCTTTCGACCTACATACGTCGTTCACATTGGGTGCTCTTTTTCATAATTACATCCTTTAGCCCGGTTCGAACCCGGGACCTCATGCAGGGCACTCATTTGCACATTTGGGGTGCTCTTGATCGAATACGAATATGGAAAATAAATTACAAAATAAAATAGTAAAAGTATATAAAACTAACAAAATGAACAACCAAATTCCAAAATAGTAGCAAACATGAAAAAATCAAAATCATTTCAAAACTCAAAAAAAACTTGAAAAACGACATGAATTTACTCGAGAGACTATGCTAAATCGAGTGATTTAAGCAACAGGGTGGAGCGGTTGAAGCTTATGAGATTACGAACTCGCATGATTTATTGCAGAAAAACGAGTTGTTGACACGACTCGAGCAAGAAAATAGGGTAAAAGAGATATAGAGGGAGCAACAATATATAGAAAGATGATAGACGAGTAGAAGATAAAGAGAGGCATATAGCGGTGTTGATTTTGGGCATAATACTACCAAACCTACTTCCCACTGCTTATAGCAGTCCCGACATTCAACCCATATACTACCCCGCATCTACCCAGTTCCTTATTGTATATTAGTAGTGCCTACTCGCGCACAACCATGTACTCGAATTGAAGACCCGAACTGTCATCCATACGTGGAATGTACAATAGAATTTTTGTATTCTAGATGCACATATATAATATTATTTTATATGATATTGTGATGACAAATATTTGTTCAACAGTGTGCAATATGAACCTATATTGAAAATCATGTAATATAGTGTTACAACAATATAAAGTTCACAAATATATACGGTAAAAACTCTCGCAACGTTGTGAGTCCTTTATCCAATGCGCTGAAAGTCTTTTCTTTTTAGAGAGTGAGTTGAAAGTTTTAGTTCGTCAAATAGTAATTCGGAGTGTTTTTTGGTAGAATAATGTTTAAATTAATGATTTACAATATTAATATGTAATAAGTAGGGGTGAATCATCCAAAATAGTTCAAGTAATAGTAAATCGTCTTTGAAAACCAATTCGCCTACGAAGACGCACTATCTACTTTTTGAAGCGCTGTCGGATTGAGATTCGGCTTCCACAGCGCTGGAGCAAGGTTTGGGAGCGGGAGTGAAGAGTGATACCCATTCGATAGGTTTTCGGTTACTAAGGTTCCGACTCGCTTCACGCAACAAATTCCGACACAGTTGGAACAATTATAGATAAAATAATATAAAATAATATTAATTATGTAAGATTTTTATATGCTCGTCGCCCTTACTGATTGATTCAACCGGAACCTCTTCACACAAGCATGAATAGCGAAGAAACACAAATCCATCTCATGCTTATTGCGCCATATTCATAGTGGAGATGGATTAGTTAGTGACCTATTACAGCAACACAATTGAAGTTTCTCATGGCCCTGTAGTTAAAGTGGCAAAAATCTTGCTTAACCCATTCATGAATTGAACAAGAACATTCTATATATTTTATGTGCTATTGTGTGGGGTTTTGACGTAGGTAACGGAGCGGAATAACAAAAAAATAATCCTACTCAAAGCCCACCAAGGATCACAGGAAGAGACCTCATAACATGATGCGAGACATAGAAGATGTGTACCTTTGTGATTTGGGAGATCACACGAAGAATAGTGTCCTCGTATCTACGGTTGATCCACGTCTAGAGGTGAGATCTAGATTCTTCCTTCAACAAGTGCTAGCTTGAACCGGAGGAAGAGGGAAGAACGAATCAAACAACAAGGTACAAGGAGGGGTTCGGCCTTCCTTTTGCGCCGACGGGAAGGGCGGACGGCCTAGGGGCGGTCGGGCCTCTAGGCGTGTCTTGCTCTCTCTCACTTTTGCTCTCTTCCACTCTCTTTGTTATGTCTAATAACATTAACATCAAGTGGGAAGGAAGCTAGAGCCTCCTTTATATACTCCAACAACTCCTTGTTGTTTCCATAAACGTCCTTCCTAGTTCTACATGAACTTGGATTAGTCCCTTCCTTGCAAATTAGTCCTACTAAGTTTGCAAGATGTTGCAAAGTGATCCTTCTTATTTAATTAATCATATTAATTAATCCCAAATCTAGTTCAACTCTAATTTGGTAGTAACTTATTACTAACCTGGAGCGGTGTCTAGCAACACATCCATGCCACCCAACTAATAGAAATAGTCAGTGATCACGACAAACCTCTTGTGCTTAATATCTCATATTGCACTATCATTTTTTCTCCATATCTGGATTGGACACGAGACATATATAGTCACACTCGTATATCCAATCCATAGTTCCTCGATCTTGGGAATATGTTTATGCAAGCTGGTAACATCAATATCTCCATATTGATTTATCTGAGTCTGGCTAGACATTCAATAAGCCTCATCCCTCGACTGGCCGTGGATATTTACTCCCATTATGTGGGAGGGACAAATCCTCTCTACATCACTACGATCTCTAAGCTTGCTTCCTATCATGCCCAATATCTACCTTTATGATTACCCAGTTACGGTGTTACGTTTAATAACATCAAAGCACAATATTTCACAACTAGAGTATCTAGTGACTTCAAGTCTAAGGATTGCAATATTATTAGCACTACGAGAAGCGATTGTGACTTTAACATAATTTAATGTATCCTTCTCGTTGTGGGTCATCCAGTATGCCATTACTCCTAATGCATACCCATGTGTTGGATCGTGACATCTCCATATCAATCCAACCCCATACTAGTTTATAGATGATTGTCCCATTAATAATTATAATTGACTAGGTATATTTAATATTCATTCATGTTAACATATCTCCATATCGATAACATAGTGAATCGTAAATCCACATATCTGTCATAATTAATTGATTGTCTCTAGGGCACAATTCCAACAGTCTCCCACTTGCACTAGAGTCAATCTCCTGCATCATATGCCTATTGATCTAGCGCGGCCCTCCACGCTTACACTGCGTAGGGGCGAGATATTTGCTGGTATCTTGCAAATATTCATATCTCCTCTATCAACAATTTGATTGAGATTGAATATTATGAGTAAGTGCATCTCATGCTATAATTTACTCAGTCATCTATGTTAGAATCAATGACTGAATCTTTCCTAGAACCTTTCCGGCTCACAGTCACTCCCACTAGTGCAAAACATAAAACTTGACTATAATATGAAGTCTTCTTTGAAGTTCGCATCACTGCAACTCTTTAGAGTAAAATCTTCCTATCCTCCATTAATCAAGAATTCATCTTAAGTTCTCAAGTACTTAAGGATAATCTTGATAATTATCCAGTGACCCTTCACCCGAATTTGACTGGTATCTTTGTGTCATACCATATGACACATCTGGCCTAGTACATTACATGTATCTTGTGATCTTATTCATACGGTCCCCTTTTCAATCTAATTGGAAGGACAATTAGTCTTCCAAAGACTAATTCCATGTTACATAGGTAGAATCCATATTCTATACATGTTGAACCATTTCAACACCTTTGTCAATATATGTACCCTGAATCAGGCTGAACAATTACTTTGATCTATCTCCATAGATTTTATATACTGTCTCGCCTAAGTCTTTTATTGGAATTCAATTTCTCTAGCCAATATTTAACAGATTGCAGAGTAGAGACATTATTCCCAATGATTAGTATGTCTCCACATACAAGACCAGAAACATAACTGTGCTCCCATTAACCTTCTTGTATACACAAGTTTCATCTTCAATTTTGATGGAACCAAACTCCTTTGATTGCATCATAAATTCGAAGAATCCAACTCCAATAAGCTTGACTCAATCTATAAACATATTGCTACAAGCAAGATGCGAATGAATTTAAGCATCACAACTGGGGAAAGATTTCGTCATTGTCTATACTATGAACTCTCATGAAACCCTTTTCAAACCAGTTGTCCCTTAAAAATAATCATATTACCATCCATGTTAGTTTCCTCATAACCCACTTGCACCCTATGGGTTCTACCCTTTCAGGTGGTTCCAACAAAGTCCATACTTTGTTGGTATAAATGGATTCCATATTGTATCTTATGGATCCAAGCCATTTCTGAGAGTATGACCCACACGTGGCCATCTCATAGTTTGTAGGCTCATCTTGATGAGTAATATATCACGGGTTATGAGAAATTCTTATTTCTCTAGTCCCTTGACATATCCTACCTAACCTATGAGGTTCTTGTGTTTTCTGAGTAGGTTGCTCCACAACACCTTGTGATCCTGCTCATGTTCCATCAAAAAGGATTAATGTTCTGTTTTGGTTCTTGAACTCCTTCAAGTTCTACATCCCTCCCACTGTTTCTTTTAGAGACAATCTCTATCTAGAAATACTGTGGTTCGAGCAACAAACAATTTGTTCTCGATTGGATTATAGAAATAATATCCCTTTCAGGATATTCCACAAACATTTATCCGACTTGGGTCCTAGTTTATCTGTAAACTCTTTACATAAACTTCATAACCCAAAATCTTTATGAACGACCTACTAGGACACTTACTAGTCCATACCTCATATGGTGTTTTCATAATTTAATTTGGATGGAACAAGGTTAAGGGCGAATTTTTGCTGTAATTAGAACATAGCCCCTAAAAGTACACTGGAAGTTATTGTTTGACACATCATGGGCCGAACCGTGTCCAACAAGGTCCGAACTCTCCTTTTAGACACACCATACCCATGTGGCGTGCTAGGTGGAGCGAGTTTGGATCATATCCAACACTCCCATAGATGCTTGTCAAACTCTTGGCTCAAGTACTCTCCTCTACGAGCCAATCGTAGAGCCCTAAAACTTTTGACAAGCTGGTTCTCTACTTCATTCTTGAATTCCTTGAACTCTTCAAAGGATTCTGATTTGTTTCTTCATAAGATACACAAATCCATATTTCTCTGATCCCATCAATATATATGATGAAGTAATGAAAACCATCTTTAGTATTTGTGCTTAGTGGCCTACATATATCGATATTATGATTCCCAAAAGATCATATCTTTGCCTAATAAATAAGTCTTACATATCTCATATGATTCAATAATCATATGAGTTCTATAAATCCATCTATATGGAGTTGTAGGTATGTATCTCTTATTTATGTGGCCTAAATAATAATGCTAAAGGTAAGTGAGGCTCATATCATTATATGCAAACCTCGTGGTATTAATGTTATAGATGAAATTACCATGATCAAGGATATACAATCCATTTAGACAAAATTGCATTACAATAATGCATATCAGAATAAATGGAACAACATTTTTCCTTTATTATGATAGAGAGTTTTCTTGTCCAACAAGAAACAATGATAATGATCGTACTCGTAGTAGGAACATAATCACTTTTGTCTAATTCATGAACAATTTCATAAAGGTAGAAATAATTTCTTACGGCTAATTCAGCAACCCCTTGCTTCATTGCCCCACGTGTAGGTTTATTTCTTCCTTATTCAATTGTCTACTTCTCTTGATATCCACCACATTTCTATAAATGTGAGATCCTCATCTAGTATCATATACTCATGATGATGAGATAGACATATTGACTTCTATAACAAAATACATAATTTAGAATTTATAATTACTTTATTATTTCCTTCCAGGTACTTTGGGCAGTTTCTCTTCCTCCATGCCACCTATGGGACCTTTAAGGCAACTTGATTTAGCAACAAGCTTGCTCTATATCCATGGAGTCCACGCAAACTATTTTGATTTTACCCATGCTGTTAACCATTAACATGTTTTACGTTTAGCCCTTTATGAGTGCTTTGTATAGCGATTCTCAATCATATTGAGTAAATCACTTTTAAACAAAGCTATATTTGCATCCAATGCAATCCTCGGTCCATTTGGGAGAATAACCATTTATTCATTATCTATCTCATAGATAACTCCCAGTCTCTAAGCTTTCAATCATATTTAAGTAGCTTAGTTGCGCTTTACCTCTTGCTTCAGTAGTCACACATTACTAGCTTGTGTCGTCGCGTCATATCTCGATGAACTAAGTCGCCTTGCTTTGGCAAGCCCGAACTTATTTCATCTTGACCATGACGAGTGCTAATCAAGAGAGCGCAGTGTGGAGCAACACTTAAACCCTTTCATGACAAGCTCTCTCTTTGAAAGAGTTTCTTTTAATGTATGATCATATCATACGCCTCCATATTTCTCATATTGCTTCCAAATCTCATAGTTCATGGGAGCTGACATGAGACAAGTTACATCCAAAGAACCATTCTTTGATGTTCCTTCCATAAGGCTTCTAGTGTGTGTAGGTAGTCGGTGGTAAGAGGAATTTATGCTCTAATGTACAACGTTTTTCCTTTATTTGAGAACAATTCTCAATTTTATACCAATCTAGAAAATAGATTCCAGAAAGCTTATCCATCTTATGGACATACAGTCGCGTTTTTGTTTGTTTAATGCGATGGGTATTCAACACAAAATGATTTATGCAAAATATTGTGACGTTTAACTATATTCAACAAGGATTTAAATTGTCAAACATAGCTCCCACTATTTTTCTCGGATTAATAACCCTCCATATTAATGCGGAAAATTTCATTATATTTTCAAGTGGGTCCAAGATCCCTTTTTCACTTCTTCTTGAGCTTGCTTTGGCAAGTCACCCAAGAATTGGTTATTTAGGTAGGAACCATTCAATTTGCATCACATGCAACTCTTGGTTCAATTAGGTGAATAACTCTTTATTCTTTATCCTTTAGATAATGTCTAATTGTCATGCCTCTAGGTTCATCAATCCAATTGAGTCTTACCTAGTTACGTCCAACCTCTTGCTTCAACATACACACATTACTTGCTTGTGTCGTCTGCAACACATCATGGTGAATTAAAATCGCCTTGCTTTGGCAATCCCGAATTTTTAATGGACCCTGATCATGAAGGGTGTTTAGGCAAGAGAAGGCAAAACGCAATATTCTATTTGAGGGATTTTAATAGTCATTATTCGTTTGGTTGATCACATCAACATGATCTACTTATTTGGATTGGGCTATCCACAATAAAAGACCACCTTTGTTTATTATTATCTTGTTAACGTTTTGCTAGTATCGCCATACACACAAAAAATAAATAACAAGACATAAATAATAAACATCCACAGAGGAAAAATAACGTGGCATGGATATGGCCCCTAGACTAAGATATTACCAAGCCAATGATAATATCTATATGCCCTAAAGTTACAAGCTCATCTCCATGTGGTCCACGATAGTTGCGCGCCTAGGGTAGGGAGTCCTCGTCGTCTTTTTTCTTCTTTGGTTCTCCGGTCTTCTTCTCCATGCTCTTGGCTATCACCTAAATATTTCTAATTCTAGCGTAGCATCTAGAATAAATAAATAATAAAAGCCTCACATGTCGAGGAGAAAAGACAACTCGCAGGCCGTAAAACTTAATTAATAATTACATTAATTTGATCAGCTCGCAGGCCGTAAACCAAACCACAAAAACACAAAACATCCACAACCTAGGCC
The DNA here is from genome assembly GCA_023055425.1 of Linanthus parryae. Taxonomy (NCBI): domain Eukaryota; kingdom Viridiplantae; phylum Streptophyta; class Magnoliopsida; order Ericales; family Polemoniaceae; genus Linanthus; species Linanthus parryae. Next base: position 73,195,123 of record JALGPY010000002.1, read on the forward strand.
ATATCCATCCACCATGCAACAAAGCACATAATACAGTTAAAACCAATTTTTTAACGCGCTTGTTCAATTTTAGTTGTTTTGGACATGCTAGGGTCAAAACGGTCCCAGAGATTTACTAAAGAATGGCCAAAATCAACCAAGGAACCGTCACGCTAGGCCCGGGCCGGCCGGCCCCTAGCCCGCACGGCTAAGCTGTGCGCTAGGGTGCGCCGGCCCTAGGGCCGCGTTTCTTGGGCGGCAAGCAAGGAGGTGGGCGGTCCAATGGGCCACTCCTCCTCTTTGCAATTGTTTCCATAAACGTTTCATGGAATTGTTTCCATAAACAATTCATGGAATTGTTTCCATAAACAATTCCTTCCTTGTTGGGTTGTTTCCAAAACAACCTTATGGTATTGTTTCCAAAACAATTCCTCCTTTGTTCCCAAGTTTAGTTGTTTCCAAAACAACTTCTTACTTGTTGCCCAAGTTTAGTTATTTCCATACTTGGAAAACCCCTTTTCCAAGCACGTGCCCAAACCCTAGTTCTTGATCCAAAATTATTCACATCATATGTGATAAAACTCACTAATTCCTACATCCCATGTAAAATTAGATCTTGTTTATTGCATCTACTATGACAATTATTTTCAGTTTTCGCGTAATAACAATAATACGGTGTATAAATTGAAATCGTAACACATAAAATCATATTATGCTCTACGACCTGTGGCTCTGATACCACTGTTGGGTTTTGATGTAGGTAACGCAGCGGAATAACAAAAATTTAATACTACTCAAAGCCCACCAAGGATCACAGGAAGAGACCTCATAACATGATGAGAGACATAGAAGAGGTATACCTTTGTGATTTGGGAGATCACACGAAGAATAGTGTCCTCGTCTCTACGGTTGATCCACGTCTAGATGTGAGATCTAAATTCTTCCTTCAACAAGTGCTAGCTTGAACCGGAGGAAGAGGGAAGAAGGAATCAAACAACAAGGGACAAGGAGGGGTTCGGCCCTCCTTTTGCGCCGACGGGAAGGGCGGACGGCCTAGGGGCGGTCGAGCCTCTAGGCGTGTCTTTCTCTCTCTCTTTTACTCTCTCCCACTCTCTTTGTTATGTCTAATAACATTAACATCAAGTGGGAAGGAAGCTAGAGCCTCCTTTATGTAATCCAACAACTCCTTGTTGTTTCAATAAAGGTCCTTCCTAGTTCTACATGAACTTGGATTAGTCCCTTCCTTGCAAATTAGTCCTGCTAAGTTTGCAAGGTGTTTCAAAGTGATCCTTCTTATTTAATTAATCATATTAATTAATCCCAAATATAGTTCAAATCTATTTGACGTGTGCCCCCATAGGTTTCTACTTAGTTGGTAGTAACTTATTACTAACATGGAGCGGTGTCTAGCAACACATCCATGCCACCCAACTAATAGAAATAGTCAGTGATCCCGACAAACCTCTTGTGCCTAATATGTCATATTGCACTATCCCTTTGTATCCATATTCGGATTGGACACGAGACATAAATAGTCACACTTGTATATCCAATCCATAGCTCCTCAATCCTGGGAATATGCTTATGCAAGCAGATAACATCAATATCTCCATATTGATTTATCTGAGTCTGGCAAGACATTCAATAAGCCTCATTTCTCGAGTGGCCGTGGAGATTTAATCCCATTATGTGGGAGGGACAAATCCTCTCTACATCACTACGATCTCTAAGCTTGCTTCCTATCATGCCCGATAGCTACCTTTATGTTTACCCAGTTACGGTGTAACGTTTGATAACATCAAAGCACAATATTTCACAACTACAGTATCTAGTGACTTCAAGTCTAAGGATTGCAATATTATTAGCACTACGAGAAGCGATTGTGACTTTAACATAATTTAATGTATCCTTCTCGTTGTGGGTCATCCAGTATGCCATTACTCCTAATGCATACCCATGTGTTGGATCGTGACATCTCCATATCAATGCAACCCCATACTAGTCTATAGATGATTGTCCCATTAATCATTATAATTGACTAGAGATATTTAATAATATAACACTTATATTCTAAGGACTTCATTCATGTTAACATATCTCCATATCGATAACATAATGAATCGTAAATCCACATATCTGTCATAATTAATTGATTGCCTCTAGGGCACAATTCTAACATATTGAACTACTAATAACCTTTTTGTGCAGTTGATTAATGTCAACTCTATATTTTTGGAGGCCAAAGGGAGTGAAAAATTATAGGCCCCCGCTCATGTTACATCTAAGTTCAGGAGATGAATCAAATAACACTATCTCGATTTGATCAATCAAGTTGAGTACATTTATTAAATTAAACATTTGAGTTGAACATGTTTTTGATTTAATTATTCATGTGAAGTGCAAATGATGATGTTACTAATCCATCAAACAATTTCACGTATAAGCAATTCTAATGACTTAAACATCTTGCACGAACACGACATCAGAATCACATATAGATATGTAAAAAAAAGTTACTTGCATGTTGAGCTATATTGAACAATAGTTGATCAGGTTTGAATCCATGATTTGCGACAACGGAAGCTACGTGGTGAGTGGGTAAGTACCTCGAAGTTGTGGGAAATATGGCATGAGAGGTGGTGTTTATTGCAGGGTGTGGCGGGTATCTAGGACACATGGATTAGGAGGATGAGAGAGAGAATAGATCACATAAATAAAACATTACATTATGAGAGAGATTTATACCTATTGTTTATTTTACTTTCTACATAGTCATTAACTGATAATATTTCCAGGCTCACTTCGGTCTCGCTCACCAACGATTGCACGATAGAAAGACCGCGAGCAGCTCTTACCCGTCTCGCCCGTAATTGTTGAAGAGACCAATCAGGGTCATAGGTGAGCCGACACCCACAATTGTAGACGAGTCATATTAATTATGACAACATTTTTCAAAGGCGCGAGCGTACATTTTTTTAGTCGAGAAATTATACTTTATATTATCACAACCTTAAACCAGTCTTATCCGCCAGAAGTCGGTATAATATCCAATTCGATGCATATCCTATCCATCTTTAGATAGAATCAGAATCCAAAACTTTTTTTTGCCAACATGTGGGCCATCTAATTTTCTGCGAGAACACCACAAACAGCTGTCATTACCAAGGAGTTTCAATACATTTCTACAATCATCCCAGACTAAATCAAAAGCCGAGCAGTTTTCCGCTTGGCGTCCCCTTCCTCTGGAGCTTCGGTACTACACTGGTCGCGTCGCATTCCACGTAAAGTTTCCGCAAATTCAAATTCCTTGCTAGAGTAAGCCCTTTCCCAACATGTTTTGATAAACCTAATCAGATCCAAATTCCCACTGAAATCATACTCGCGGCGATGGGGCTCGTGAGCATTTCAGAACACATATGTCACAATGACATCCATACCACCTACCTTGGACTTCTTTATCAGTCCTGGCCACATTTAGTAAGTTTGTAAGTGAGTTAGTAAGTTTACAACGTATGAAAAAAACAAACACAACAGCTTCTCAAAAACAAAAAAACAAATACAACATATAACAAGTAAGTGAGGAAGTGAGTACCTCATGAGTGCTACGGGTGTAATGAAATGAACCGGAGAGCAAAACCCTGCGTTGGCCATCGATGGTTATGGCACGACCGTCATTTGAAACCTCCACCTACCAAGCTAAGCGAGGAGTGACACCAATGACAGAAACGAATACAACAACCAGCATAGCAAAAATGCAGCAGGACCCAGCCGCCATGCTTGATAATGATGATGATGATGGATGGTGCTATTTAGACTCGTATAGATAGATAAAAATAAATAAACTTGTGGGGGTGGCAGAGGCGTTGATATATAGCTTTGATAGCCCAAGGGATGATGGAAAATGGATAAACTCTATCTATCTACTTGAGCAGATATATCTGAGATTGATGATCCTGCATGTCCCTCTATCTATGTCAAGTCAAATACGACTCGTAATCCTTTCCGACATGCTTCTACTGATCATCTTGAAAGTATATGATCCCGAAGTCTTCATTAAAACTACTATTACTAGAGCATCTCCGCGATTTTTCGAATAATCCCTAAAGCGCGAACGCACATTAGTGGTACTAAAGAAAGTAATTTGGCATAATAATCGAACTACTGAACAATTAACATTACACTTTTTTATACACTTATTTTTTGAGGGTATTTTTATACACTTTTTTGATCTAGTATTTTTGCACTTCACTTGACAACACATATATTTTAGTACTTTTTTCATAATATTCACAGCATCATAGCAGCGTCTCATCCATTTGGCCTCGACTCAAACCACAACTCCAAATAAGATAGACGCACCACATATAAAACTGAATGTTCACAGAGGTGACAGAGGAGACCTCTAACTTCTTCGTCTCAGCAACAGATGGCGGCGATAGCTCGCTTGCACATCCTCCGGCCACCACCGATAGCCGCGAAACATTCACTCCTCTCCTTGAAATCCAGCCGGCTCTCAGCACTCACTTCGAGCTACTTGTCAAAAACTCAAGATAGCTTGAATCCTTTTGGCAACCCAAAATAAAACTCCATGTCTGAGTCACCAACCTAAACTCCGCATCCCTCACCATCATCGTGGGCATTGGGTACATCATCGTCATTGTTTTCATTATCATCATCATCATCACGACCAGCGACTGCGAGAACCCGTGCAGTCTTGGTATGTACACCAGTCGGATCTCTCCGGGAGTACTTGTCGCAACCGCCGCCCAGAAGCTCTCTACTCCCGGCGTTTCCATGGCCACACGCATTGCCATCATCACCGGCTCCATGAACGGATGTGGCCTCAACCTCAAGAAGGATACCCGAAAGGCGAATAGCAAGAGAACGCCAAGTCTTGATTGGTAGGCAAGATGCAGACATCATCCTGCCCGCAAGCCTCGCTGCTAGAGTCCATTACATCACTCGTAGGTTGGGCCACCGATCTGACAGTCAAACTATTGAATGGTTGCTGCATCAGGCTGAACGTATCACAGACTTGTCCAATTCTCAAGCATCGGTCTTGTCTCCGACTAGGCCTCGAAGCCCATCTCCGTAACAGAAAAGTTCGAAAAGTCCAACTGCTCCTTGATGCACGAGTTTAAACTGCACAACGCTAAAAAAAAAATGAACTACGTTTTACTTGATCCCATTTAATGGGTACGTAGGCAGCTCGGAATTTCTTTCTGAATGCAGTTATACAAAAAAAATGTTTTCCTCCAGCATCCTATAAAAAATCAGCGTTGAAGTCCAACTATGAGTTCATGACATTGTTGTTCTAACGCTTGAAAGCTGGTGTTGCCACCTCAACCTCCAACGGTCGGCAGCCCCCCAACGGCTAGAAATGATAAAAAGTCATTTTTACCCTTTGTCCTATCTAAAGGCTAGTAGGGGGTCAATAACATAAATTCAATGCTTTTGGAGTTTCTATAAATAGATGCTCCATAACTTTCTACCTTGATTCCTCAAACATATTCAGAAATGTCTTTAGAGAGTGTTATTCACTGATCATATACGTGTACGTGATAGTCCTCTTTGCGCGTCTTGGCCTCTCATTCATCAATCAGCCTCTGATCCCTTTCTTTTGGTTTGGTTATTCAGATTTATCCTTATGTTGGTGGCATACAATAGGGAAAAGCAGGAAACGACGATGTACAGAAGGATGAAGTACCAGTAAGGTAGCTATTTCCAAGATCTTCTCCCTTATGAAAAAAGAGAGAGAGAGAGAGAGAGAGAGAGAGAGAGAGAGAGACAGAGAGAGAGAAAAGAAAAAGAAAAAAATGAACCACGTTTGACTTGATCCCATCTATTGGGTACGTAGGAAGCTTGGAATATCCTTTCAAGTTCAGTCATAACTAAAAAAAACAAATGTGTTTTCTGACTCTCCGAACCGATTGAAGTCTCATACTACAAGTGTATCGAGTAGGAACGAGTTGAAGTGTTCATTTGGACTGTGAAATAAAAATGAACAAAGTGTTCCAAGTTCAATTGCGCACGTCAGACAAAAAATGCTTTTATCAAAGCATGAAGAAACCGAACATGTTCGAAAACTTTCTTTATTTAAAGAGAAGGAGGACTACATGATTCGAAATACATGAAATGAAAAACGACGATGACTTGGAAGTCCAAATTTGGCTTCAATGATCATCGTTCTTTCCATTTAAAGGGTTTGTGTTAGCTCTGCCAAACGACGGGAAGATGCTTGGCTATGCTCGAGGACGGAAAATTCTTTTTCAAGATCCGCCTCCAAACTCAGCTTATTATCTTTCCTTCGTTGCAAGGCTATTTCAATCAAGGTTGTCTATTTCAGTCCGCAACTCTTGGAGGGTTTTGTGTAGCTCACTTTCTTTTGTGCGGAGAGATGAGAGCTTCTCATCGTTGAGTTCAGGATGCATCGCGAGTGAAGCTCGGCAAAGTGAGCTGGCCTCCGATTGAACTCGGTCGGACCGGAAGCTGACACCTTCAAAAAGGTGATGCGCTCTGCCTCGTAAAGTCTTGCGTTCACAAAGAAAGCGTATGTCAAGTCCTTGAAGTGTACACTGCCGCCGGGAACTACAGTCTCAATCATCACAAACATATTGTGCACATCTTCTATAAGGGGAACCGGAGCATCAAGGGTCGACGAAATTTTTCGAGAAATGGTATCCCAAGATACCTACAAAAGACTCGTTTGCATTCATGAACCCTCGAGCCTTCTCCAGTTGAATTCGAAGGGGCTCTACCATGACAAATGTCTAAGAACGCGACATCGAATTGACCAAGCTCTGTATCTTCAAGATCAAAGATGGCTGAGATGAACTCATCAGAATTGAACTCCTCTATCTTTCCTGGCATTGAATTTCTTCCTCCCACCTCGGATGAGGATCGGATCACAACCCCGTTCACTGGATGACTATCTTCTGTCGCCTCTACAAGCGGTTTCAGAATACCATGGGTCTCTGCATCCTCAAGATATGTTGAAGTTGATTTCCCTGGGGACATTGAGATTTTTCCTTTGGGGACCTCCCTGATTGACTTTCATTGATCTTCTTGCGAGAGAAATGGACTTTATGCCAGTGTTTCTTCCCGGACTGGTCGTCAATATTCCTCACCGAGGACACTTGCGCCTTTTGTGTCTGCTTCTTCTCTGACGTCGAAAACCTGTGAGCTACCTCCCCCATCCTTCGACGTAGCAGATCACCGTGGAAACCTTGCTCCCCTGAGTTCACAACATATCGGACCCCTCGCCGTGCTTGAAACCTATGAGATTATGGTCCTTTGAAGACTCTTTTGCCCGCTTTGAGCTCGAGGTTTCATCCACATCGCCCCTTGCGCTTGGAACAGTTCACGCTATTTTCATGGCAAACTGCAGTAAAGGACTTCATGTTGATCTTTCCTGGTACGAAAATCTTCTTCCGATCTGTGTCGCCATCACCAGTGCTGCCCAACGCTCCTTGATTCGGCTTCGGAGCGAAACTCGAGGTAGACAATGAATTCTGCAAAAAATGTTATTAATTATAAATAAAAAATGACATCTTATATGTAATTGACTAGATAAACATTCAAGAAAAAATGATGTCATTTTTGTCTAGAATGTGTCATATACTGATGTACTTAAAAAAAAATTGTTGAACACAAAACACTCTAACAAACTAACGTATGAAAAAAATATGGGGTATGTTAATTCTTGTTTTAAGAAAAGGAATTAAGAAAAAAACACATTCGAAGTGGAATACTCCACCTAAAGAAGATTACTGGGCTTATGTTTTTACCAATACAAAACAAAAAATAAGAAATAAAAATAAAGTTATAATGTGTTGTCACTTTGAATGACATAAAGAGACGCCAATAAAAAAAACAACATACAAATCAAAAGAAAACATAACTAAATGACAAAAGTTGGTCATGAGGAGAAATGAAGAGTTGGAAGTGTCTCTGTCGCATGGAACAGAGCAACAACAACAACAAAAAATGAAAAAATAAAAACAAAATAAGAGATGAAGTTACCCAACGACGTTCAATGAAGAAATGAAGAGAACGAAAACAAAGGAAAATATTAAATTTGAGAAAAGAAATGTCCATCTCGCTCATGTGAATGCAGAGACCATGCGGGTGCTTTCATTTCTATGGAGTCAGCCAAACTCATTTCCTTGGCTCTGCGTGTCTCTCCGTTCTTGTGACACATGAAGAAGGCATTGCCTTGATCTTTTATCTGAGTTGTGAATTTTCAGAAGATAAATCAAGATTTTTAAAAGAGGATTATAAGATTGGAAGTTGATGAATTGACGAGCTAAATTTATAAAGGAAATGAGGTAAGATGAAATCATTGAAGTGAATGGAAATATACGGATGAAATTTCGCCGACAACGGACAAATCCCATCACCGTAAAACAAGCTGCGATGTTCTCTTCCAAAATCATTGAACAGTGAGGAACCAGCCTACTTGAAGGCAGCTTACGCATTGATGACAAGGGGAAGGTACTGTTCATTATGGAGATGGACTGAATTTTCATGCACTCTGTCAATTATACGGATCACTTTGAAGTTCTTGATTCTTTGACAAAGGAAAATGTTAAAGGGAAGAAGACAATATCTCATAAATAATCTTTTTCAAATTACTGTTGAATGGATAAAAAAGTCAGCAACTGACGAAGAAAAGTTTTCTACGTTGTTTGAATTTTTTCCCATGGTTATGAAGCACCTTCGTCCAGCGAATGAAATCGTTTATTCGAGACTCGCCCACTTCACCAAACGAAAGGGAAGTGAACCAGCCTCGAGGGGACATTTGTATACACCGAAAATTTGTCAAATCAAAATGATCATGGACTAAACAATGTCCTAATTAAATGATCAAATGAAGAAACACGAAAAGAAAGATTTGACGTCAGACACCGCTGAATGGCGAATCGCATGGCCCCACGTGTCAAATTACAGCCAAAGATTGACCAGCTCAGTCGCAAACGTCAACTCCGATTAAAATGGATGTTACGATCAGAAGTGCGTCTTAAGTATACGATTACCGCAAATGTAACTGTATAAATATTGTTAGGAAAACAACCAAAATAGACTTTCCTATAAGTACATCAAGCTCCGCTAGACTTTAAGAAATTGTATAGAGTACCCCAAATTATTACAAAATTGCACAACGACCCCTCTATCTCTCCTATAAATAGACGAGGGAGATCATAAGAAAAATCACACCTTCTTCATTCCCAAGACACCATTCTTTACATCTTTCCTTACAACTTTCATACCACTTCTCACAAATTTCTCTCAAGCTCAAAGCCAAGAAAAGAGAAGCTAGCAAAGTTCTGACAGAGAGGCCCAAAGGAGCCAAGATCCTCGAAAGCGGAACGACATTGAAGGAAGAAATCACAAAAGACGGCGAAGCTCTGACGAGTAAGCCACAACGATAGTTGAATCTTCAAATACGGAGCATTCCTGAAGATCAAGCCATCCACCCCACGAAAATCAAATCTTCAAAGAACATCGAAGTACGGTGAACCCGCGAAGAACAAGTAAAAGTCAAGCAAAAATACCATAAGTGTCTGTGCCGGTCAAAGCCCATCAAGGACGTGGAAGATCCAACCGTCCAAAATCATCCCATCAAATTCAAATTCCCGAGAAGAATTAGATGAGTGGTGTTTCTACTAAGGAAATACGTTACACAGATTTGTATCATGCTTTCAAATGATAAAATGACATTTGTTGCCAAATTTATGTGTTTACCCGTTTAAGCGCAAAATTTGTGTGTACAGTGTTTTCACCCCCGCTAGCTTATTCTTTATCCGCGGTTTCAAAATATCAAAAGCCGACGCAGAAAAATATTTTATTAATAAAAACTGAGTAAGAATATACCACAACATGTAAAAATAGAATGTTTGACTAACACGAGGATATAAGCAGTATGATAAGCATTAACTAGATTTTATAGATAACTCTTTATTAGAGTTATATTTCTTGCATATTTAATATCGTTTTGCGTGATTCTGGGGTTGAAATATGAGTTTTACACTATGAATGTTGAGAAAACGTAGAAAGTTGAGTTTTTAGCACTTTATTGTTAACCCGGGCGTTTCGATGCATATTTCGATGTTATTTGTCAAATATAATCGCTTGGTATGGTTGTTCATGTTGTCTTGACAGGAACGGATTCTAAACGATGGCTAGGAGGCATGAAACAAACTTCGAAAACAAAGCAAACTCAAGAGGAAGCAAGAGAAGCAAAGTCGGAGGAGCAAAAGTGATCAATCTCCACTATTTTGATATTATCTTGAGTTCTACAATAAATTTTGGAGTGAGACCAGTAGCAAATTAAAGTAGACTCAAAGAGCTTTCCAACGATAGGTCACGGAGCTCAAATGGAGATCGGACAAGAATGTTAAGGTCCGTCGAAAATCTGAGGTCATCTCCAGGGGTGTTCGTGCGAACACTTTTGTGTTCGTGCGAACAAAAACACTTAGAAAATTTTCGGGACAGCCAAAAAGGGTGAGAAAGGGACTGCAAAATTGTACGAACAAAAAAAGTGTTCGTGCGAACAGAGAGTAAAGTTGTGTTCGTGCGAACAACAATTCTGTTCGTGCGAACAGAGGGCTTAATCGCATTTTTTTGGTATGTTTTGCAATTTTTAAAGAGTTTGAGCTTTGGGGACTTCTTCTAACCTAGGAGTCCGTCCTTGAGGAAGAATTCACGCATATTTGGAGCAGGAAACAAAGGGAGGACGACAAGGACGAAGACGGGGACGAAGAGAACACAAAAGCCACCATTGGAGAGTTAGGTTTTTTATTTCTTCTTCTTCTCTTTTCAATCATTGTACGGAGAAACTTGTAAGTTGTGTTTGGTTGATTCTTATTAGCTAAATACTTTGCTAGGCATCTCTACGAGAGCCTAGGGTTCATGTATACGGTTAATTTCTGGATTTCATGCATTTGGATTTGATTCTTCAATTGAATGTTAGTTTCTTGAACTTGTTGATCTTAGTCTATTGACACGATTAGGATATGATTTGATATTCAAAGAAACTAGGTTTTATTTTGTGAATCAATTTCTTGCTTAAAGTTAATATTCGTTCTAGTTACATGTTCTTGTTCTATGCTTAATCTTTAGTATGAATGGAGTAGCTACCCGGACGTACTAGCTAATTAGATGAGTGCACGATAGTGACTCAACCTAATTGTGTAGAGAATTTGAACACAATCCCGAATCAGCGAGACCGAAAAGGAGAAGTGTTAGGATTGGCCTAGTGTGGGTAGATTCGGTAGGATTATTTAGCTGTTTCGTGAAACGGTGGGCCAACAGGACCCGTTATCGTACCACTAGATGACCTGCTAGAACGGACCGGTAGACAACATGAGACCGAGAGGAGATTGTAGTTAACCGAGACGTAAAGTGACATGAGACTGACATGATATTGTCATAGTTATTACCCGACTGAACTAGAATTGGATTGATGTTTTACATAGCTGAACCGGAAATCGTCTACAGCCCTAGGTGATCTAGAGATTGCCTAGTTTCTCCATATCTATTTCTTAAATATAAAAAATACAAACATATTAGCTTAGTTGTTATATTAATTCATAAATCAATCAAATCATTCCTTTTGTACCGTACTCTAAATTAAGTAACTAATTAAATAGTCTCAAGTCTGTCCTCATGGGATCGATAACTCGGGGTTGAAATACCACCCCTATATTAGTTGACCGTGCGCTTGCGTGCGCGTCAAGTTTTTGGCGCCGTTGCCGGGGACATCGGTAGATTATTTAGTTAGGTGTTAGTTTTGAGTACTTCTATTTTAGTTTTACTTTTGATTTTTTTTATTCTATATCTCTGTGCTTCACGGGTGTCTTGTGAGTCTGTTTTTCAGGAACGCAGGAAGCAAGAGACAATATAAGCATGTGGAGCGAAGACTGTTATTCGGGTCCCCCCTACTGTTTCCACTACAGGGGTAACCATGAAGACGAGGACGCATGCATAACTTGGTGCTACGTATGCGGCATTTCGCAAGAGCGTAGAGACTCATGTCGAGTACATGCCCCCAACTTCATCAGCACCAGGAAGACTCATCAGCGATTATGGCAGAACGGCGTAGTATTATGAATGACATCGAAGTGTGAAACAAATTTTGTCCATAGCTGCACAAGTGCCACAATAGGATTCAGCCATAGGTATGGAATACGTGAGGGAGATGATGGAGAGGATAAAGGAACGACTTGAGAAACTGTCAACAGTAGGGGAATCAAGCATTCATGATCCACAAGAAGAGACCGTGCCATATGACAGTGATCCAAAAATTGAGCCTTCATCATCCCCACCACAAGTGGAAGAAGAGATACCTGAGCCGAACGAAGACTGCAGTGTCCAGGAACCATTGGTGGACTCTGCCATTGATGAGGACTCAGACTCTGATTCAGACTGGGCTGGACCTGTGTGCCGAAGATGGAAAGATCTGCCGTATTGCGAGCCAAGACTGCAGGCGCCCTCACATCCTTGACATGAATGGGAAGACACCAGCATTGGAAGCCTATGGTGTGCTGATGATGAAGCTGATGAAGCACTCGTGCCCATAAAGGTTGAGGTAAAAGCCCTTACTCATACTTTTGAAGAATTCTCCATATCTCATATTAATCAAGTCTGTGATGAGTTGGAAAGACTTGTGTATGGAGATTCTTATGGGGAAGATCATCATGAGAAATTTTCAATTTCGTGTCATACTGGCTATTGTATTAATGATCCAAACGCCATAGTCAAGGAGTTGAAAACAAACAAGTGTGGGGGTGTGGATGAATTACATGGGTCAGGTGAAGAGCATCTAGCACATATGAGGTACTACTGGGATGATTTTATGGTCATAGATTCATTTAGTGGTACTTGGTGGAAGTTTCTCAAGAAGATCAACTGCAAAATGAAAGGAGTCAGCTTCCACAACCGTCAACCGTCTTTGCAGCACAGGGGTGCACGTGAGGTTTTGGAAAAGAGATGGTGGAAGAAGAAGATGTGGAGGGATAAAGAATCCTCCACCATCCTTTTCGGTTGAGGTAACCAGGTCGGGCCATCGACCTTAAATTACAAGCGCTGCTTGGGAGGCAACCCAATGTAGAGTAGGATGCTATCTATTTATGTTCTTTCTTTTAGTTCTCCATATGATTTTGACGGGTGAGAGAGAGTTGCTTTAATTCTTTCAATCAGTGTGCAGGGACACGAGTACAAAGGACGCTTCGGGTTCCCCTTCTTGATGCGTGCGATGGAATGTTAAGTAGGCGCATCGGAATCCGGACGCGACTGAGACTTTTTCGGAAACTGTCAACGGTCCACAAGACCCCTTCTTGTTGCAGTTTCGTAATAGTGCCCATGTAGATCCGGGCACCACAGGTATCTCTAACTCCCTTTGTTCTAAATTTTGAGCGATAGTTGTGTAGATCCACCGCCTGCACATTTAAGCGAGGACACCTCGTACTTGATCTCTAAATTCGTTGAGGACAACAGAACGCTTAAATGTGGGTGAGTTTGTTTATAATTTCACTAGCCATGTTTTGTCTTGCATAGCCTTGTTACATGTAGTTTGTGTAGTATTGTGTTAATGTGGTTAGTGCAGAGTGGTGTTTTAGTGTCGTACTGTGCTAGTTTACTATTTTTGCATTGTGCACATTTAATTTATTGAGTCCCCTACCCAATCGTTGTGATTATCGAGTTGTCCAAAAGCATATAGAGTATAGAAAAATATGAAAAAAATTAAAACAAAAATAGAAAAACGAAAATCCATAAAAATTTAAAATTTTTGAGAATAAGGGCAATTGATGAAGCTTGAAACTGGAGAGAGTTCAGTGAAAGAGACTCTAAGAATAGGAAGCGCCGTAGTAGGAAAATCTTAATTCTTAGTATCTTGCACACCTGTTTCACGAAAGAAAATCCCGGGTATTCAGGGAAAAGTGGAAAGAAGACGAGGGCATACCTTTAGTTCCTTTATTGTGCTAGGAGGATTTAGTCCTAAGGGGTTGGATAGTCTGTTTTCGAGTGGAAACTTGTGGCCTCTTGTAAATTTGGGGTGGACTTTCGTGTAGAGTCGGTTCCATGTGGTACGCTGCTCTAGCCTAAGTGAAGTTAGGCAGTGTACACCACCATCCCTTACGACGGTTTCAAGAGCTAACCGAAAAAAACCACACTTAGTTGCACTAAATGCACGGTTGAAAAAATTAGAAGAGAATGAAAAAAAATGAATCCAAATATTCTCTTGGATTAGATACGGTGAACAACCTAATGTGCCTCCATTCACATGGAGAATTTGGATTCAATCCAATTAGAGGGTCTAAGAAAAATTAAAGTTAAGCCGTATTACACGGAGTTGTGTCTCCCGTCACTGGGACAATTTGCATTCAACTGCAATAACGGCTAAGAGGGTCTGAAAACCTCAAATGACTTGACGACGAAAGACTATCTTTGTACTTAAGATGCCTAGACCGTCTGAGCTAAAGGACGTGCCCGAGTCTTGGATTGTTTATGGTGGATGTTTGGGGACCCCATAGTGAGCTTGTGCGTATGATCATTTTACTTCAATTTCTTGCTATTGGTTGTGAAATTTCGGAAGAGACTTGTGAGAACTTGATGATTTTGGTTAGTGACAGCGAGATTGGCCGATCTCTAACGAAAAAGAAAAAAAATATTTGTGTTGTTTCAATTTTTGCATTGTTTGATAATCGAGTTGCATTGTTTATAGTCATGTAGATTGCATTGGGTGTGTGTGTTGTGCGTGTCACATGGCTAGTGTAGTTGTATGCAATGCGGTGGAATAAAACGTAGTGTGATGATTGATTTTGCTCGGGACGCGCAAAAGGGTAGTGTGGGGGAATTTGATAACTCTTTATTAGAGTTATATTTCTTGCATATTTAATATCGTTTTGCGTGATTCCGGGTTTGAAATATGAGCTTTACACTATGAATGTTGAGAAAACGTGGAAAGTTGAGTTTTTAGCACTTTATTGTTAATCCGGGCGTTTCGATATTTCGATGTTATTTGTCAAATATAATCGCTTGGTATGGTTGTTCATGTTGTCTTGATAGGAACAGATGCTAAACGATGGCTAGGAGGCATGAAACGAACTTCGGAAACAAATCAAACTCAAGAGGAAGCAAGAGAAGCAAAGTCGGAGGAGCAAAAGTGACCAATCTCCACTATTTTGATAGTATATTGAGTTCTACAATAAATTTTGGAGTGAAACCAGGGGCAAATGAAAGTAGACTCAAAGAGCTTTCCAACGATAAGGTCACGGAGCTAAAACGGAGATCGGACGAGAAAGTTTAGGTCCGTCAAAGAGGATGAAAATATGAGGTCATCTCCAGGGGTGTTCGTGCGAATAAAAACACTTTAAAAAATTTCGGGACAGCCAAAAAGGGTGAAAAAGGGACTGCGAAATTGTACGAACAAAAAAAGTGTTCGTGCGAATAGAGCGTAAAGCTGTGTTCGTGCGAACAACAATTTTGTTCGTGCGAACAGAGGGCTAAATCGCAATTTTTTGGGCTGTTTTGTAATTTTTAAAGAGTTTGAGCTTTGGGGACTTCTTCTAACCTAGGAGTCCGTCCTTGAGGAAGAATTCACGCATATTTGGAGCAGGAAACAAAGGGAGGACGACAAGGACGAAGACGGGGACGAAGAGAACACAAAAGCCACCATTGGAGAGCTAGTTTTTTTATTTCTTCTTCTCCTCTTCTCAATTATTGTATGGAGAAACTTGTAAGTTGTGTTTGGTTGATTCTTCTTATCTAAATACTTTGCTAGGCATCTCTACGAGAGCCTAGGGTTTATGTAGACGGTTATTTTCCGGATTTCATACTTTGTTTCATGCATTTGGATTTGATTCTTCAATTGAATGTTAGTTTCTTGAACTTGTTGATCTTAGTCTATTGACACGATTAGGATATGATTTTATATTCAACGAAACTAGGGTTTATTTTGTGAATCAATTTCTTGCTTAAAGCTAATATTCGTTCTAGTTACATGTTCTTGTTCTATGCTTAATCTTTAGTATGAATGGGGTAGCTACCCGGACGTACTAGCTAATTAGATGAGTGCACGACAGTGACTCAACCTAATTGTGTAGAGAATTTGAACACAATCCCAAATCACCGAGACCGAAAAGTAGAAGTTTTAGGATTGGCCTAGTGTGGGTAGATTCGGTAGGATTATTTAGCTGTTCCGTGAAACGGTGGGCCAACAGGACCCGTTATCGTACCACTAGATGACCTGCTAGAACGGACCGGTAGACAACATGAGACCGAGATGAGATTGTAGTTAACAGAGACTTAAAGTGACATGAGACCGACATGATATTGTCATAGTTTATTACCCGACTGAACTAGAATTGGATTGACGTGTTACATAGCTGAATCGGAAATCGTCTACAGCCCTAGGTGATCTTGAGATTGGATAGTTTCTCCATATCTATTTCTTAAATATAAAAAAATACAAAAATATTAGCTTAGTTGTTATTTTAATTCATAAATCAATCAAATCCTTCCTTTTGTACCGTACTCTAAATTAAGTAACTAATTAAATAGTCTCAAGTCTGTCCTCGTGGGATCGATAACTCGGGGTTGAAATACCACCCCTATATTACTTGACCGTGCTCTTGCGTTTAAACGCGTTAATAAATCGCGTCATTTATTCATTTATTTGGTTGAGGTGTAACACACGAGCCCCAACATGTACGATGTGGACAGAGAGGTCACGATGGAATAATAATAAAGTAAGGTGCTTCTTGGAATATCACAAATTCCAATTCTCCCTAAAATAACTTATGAGACCTTAAGTGTCGACACCTGTACAGTTGTGACGTAAACATGCATATGTAGTACTCATAGTTTTAACGATAAGTAAGAAAGCATGTACCCTAGGGGAATCATCGCACGTGTGTCCCCGACAATAGCCTTCAGGCGAATCCTCTGCACATCGTTCCCAATTCCTATTGTACATTTATTCTTCATTATCTCACGAGAGAAATAAACCACGTTTGAATAGTAACCACATGCTTCTCAATTCATTCATAATAAGTCGCTAGAAAACTCAAAGTATTGCAAGGAGTACACGAGTTTACAGTTTGAGATAACTCACACAAAACAACACTTGTTTTTTAAAAATGTTGTGCATATAAACTTACCTGGTAATCAACGGTAGGCTCTCATCCTTGCGGTGTGTGTCAGGTTGAAAATCAACAGCCTTCAAGAAGCCACGTGTATTGCCTCACCCTCACATGCTACCACATCTCTTGGTCAATGGAATGAAGGCCCCCACCAACACCCACACACATTGAAAAATTACATACTCCTCTTTTTTTTTCAATAAAAGAAGGTCGACCCCACCACTCTCTCTCCCCTTCCTCTTCTTCTTCATACCATAAGTTAGTTTTATAAGAATTATGGTGGAATCATAGATCTTTGTAGCAAAAAAATCAATTGGATTGAATTTTGAACCTAATCAGTTCGCTTTTTTGGGTTTTTCAAACAGTTCGAGATGTTGTAATGTGACTTTTCATCTAGTATATCCTTAGGGACATCAATTTGTTGCAGAAAACGCAAACTGAGTTGATTCCGAAAATTGTATCAAAATATTTCTTTCGGCCATCTGAATTGTAGAAAGTTAACATGACTGGGTTGAAGAAAAAATATGATTTGAAAAGTAAGTAACATTGAAAAGCTGATATGAATGTCAAGAACGACATCAAATGTGTTCGAAAATGGAGAAACGAGATCAATAAACCAGATATACATACTGAAGAACATACAGCCATGAACTTGAATCGAGAGACGAAGGAGAATAGAAAGATGTAGTGGAGGGACCCACCGTTCCTTTCTGATTGCAGAGTGAGAAATTAATCTTCAAGGTGCATGGACTGTACTGTATTGACTGTGATACCACACAACAAATGACAATAATGAGTGACACGTGGCTTCTTGAAGACCGTTGATTTCCAACTGGACACACACCACACGGATGAGAACCGTATCAAAGTCGAAGTCTACCAGGCTTTATTGGGACTAACTAGTATTAGTATTATCATCTTACAAAGGAAGGTAGATTTATGGAGAGAGACGTTTAGAAAAATGAACATATAGAGTAGGATTTGAGGAGAATATTTTTGTAGAAAGAAACTTAGTATGAGTATAACATGTTGCAAAGAAGACACTTCTATTGAATATGCCAAAATATCACTATTTGCTGTAGAAGTTGGCACCCTATTGAAATGTGCAACCCTTAGAGACAAGGCTTAAGTAGCTGGCGCTACAATTGATTGTGAGAGGATGAGTACCTCGAAATGGTAGGAAATATGCCATGAGACATGATGATTATTGCAAAGTGTGGCGCGTATTTAGGATACATGAATATTTAGGAGGATGAGACGTGAATAAATAATATAAAAACTACATTGTGAGAGAGATTTATACCCATTGCGATAAATTTTATTTTAATTTTTACAATCTTTAACTAATAATATTTTAGGCTCACTCCGCTCTCGCTCACCAACGACTGCTCTACAGAAAGGCTGCGAGTAACTCTTACCCGCCTCTCTCCCTATTTGTTGAAGAGACCAATCAGGGTCGTAGGTGAGCCGACACCCACAATTGTAGACGAGTCATAGTAATTATGAAAAAATTGCAAAGGCGCAAACGTACTTTTTGGGTCGAGAGAATATTTTATATTAATCACATACTTAAATTAGTCTTATCCGTCAGAATACAATATAATACCCAATCCGATGCACTTCCTATCGAGCTATACATAGAATCAGAATCCAAAGTCTTTTCTGCCCGCATGTGGGCCACCTAATTTGCTGCTCGAGAACACCACAAACAGCTGACATTATCATCCTGTTTCAATACATTTCTACAATCATCCCAGACTAGAACCGAAAGCCGAGCAGTTTTTCGCTTGCGTCCGCTGCCGTTAGAGCTCCGATACACACTGGTTCTCATTCCACGTAAAAATCCCGCAAATGCAAATTCGTTGCTAGCCATTCCCCAACAACAATCATCTCGGCAATTTTTTTAGTAACCCCTTAGGCATAATGATTTAATTATTAACCAATAAACATCATATTTTTTTTTTGATCTTACACACATTCCTGTACTTGACAACACATATTTTATTACTCCGAGTATTATTTCCTTCACATCTTGTGATCGAGTCGCACACCATAGCATCTGAGGCTCTTAGCCATTTGGCCGCGACTCGGACCGCAAGTCTAAATAAGATAGACGCACCACCTATAAAACTGAATCTTCACAGAGGTGAGAGACGAGACCTCTAACTTCTCCGTCACAGCAACAGATGGCGGCGATAGTTCGCTTGCAAATCCTCCGGCCACCGCCGATGGCCGTGAAACACTCACTCCTCTCCTCGAAATCCACCCGTCTCTCATCATCCCCTCACCGGAATATCCACCGAACCGGTCATCGTCACTTGCCGTTCTCCACAACTCTCTGCTCAAACTCCGACTCAACACCTGAGGTTAGTTTCATCTGTCTCTCTTTCAATGCATATGAGATTTCGTTGATCTAGGTCTGTATTCTCGCCTTTAATTCACCAGATCCGTTTTGAAATGTGATGATATCGGTGCAGGTTTCTTCTAGATCCATAGTCGGAGATCTCCTGGACTATCTCAACGAGTCGTGGACTCAATTTCACGCCACTGGTAAGTCATATGTGTACCTCTAACATCACCTTGAATTCCCAGGCTTGTTGTGGTTTTGTTTGATTAGGATTCATAAGCATGCAATGCCTTTTTTGTTCCAGACCTAGCCCAATAGCGTCCTCAACGATTAGTCAGACAAAGAAAAGAAGCTTTTGTGTTGATGACTTCCCTCCTTGGGCTTTTGAACATACATTTTTGTTTTCTGATCTGGCCGAATTACGTGCTGACATGACTGAAATCGTTAAACCAGTCGAGCACGCGCGAGTTTGTCCGCGTATAATCGTATATAACCTCTATCGCCTTTAATCCGGAAATATAAGAAGTTACGGTAGGATGTCGTGGCATCTTAAAGTTGAATTTGCCGCGAGCGCGAGTTTGTGCGCGTGTAGTACCTCTACAGTCTTTAATTCCGAAATATTAGAAGTTAAGGTAGGATGTCGTGGCATTTTAGAGTTGAATTTGCCGTGTTTCTGATGCTAAAAGGTTAGTGTAGTCGAAATTGTGAACTATGAGGAAGCTTCTCCTTTAGATAATTTGTTGCCTTGATAGTCGCTAAAACGTCAACGTTTCGGAGTTAGTGAATGTCTCTATTAGGAAGGGGGAAGTGATTTTGAAGTTATTCTGATAGTATGCTAGTTATAATTAATAGTAAAGTTTCGGAATATATTAGGCATATGGAAACATGATGACTTCAGATCTGTGAAACTCAACATATATTGAATATTGATCGACTGATAAGCAGATGAGAATTGAGATCTATTCCATCGACAACAGGATGCCGTTAATATTTGGTGGTTGAATGGCCTTGTTTGGATAGAGTTTTGTGATTTAACTATTAATCAGTTTTTGGAGAGGGTGACTATTATGAATGAGCAAAAAAACTTGATTTAATCACGAAAGCATGATTTGAGTTTTTCCATTCGAATTCCAAAGCCTAGTTACTCACCCTCTAATTAGCTCTGATTGCAGTTGTCCATGGCTTTGACAGTTTACGATCACATTCCTTCGAGATGATTCTCCACATCGCTATTTTGGTTGGCGACTTTCTTCAAGGCATTGCCCACGGATTTGGTTGGCGATTTTGCGGGTTTGAGCGCCCCATACAGAACATGACGAGACCCACTTGAAAAATACCAAACCCGCCCCATGCCCGCTCATCCCTATAGAACAGAAAATACTCGAAACGAAACCAAAACCTTCACGCCAGCGGGGAAAGTACAGGACCTTTAATGATTTGATTAAGCAAAAAAATTAATAATGAGAAATTCATGTTTGATTCCGAGAACGTCAACAACTCTTTATTTCTGGAATTAGGCAGTATTGCAGATGATGATTACGGAGATGCATATATATTGTATCCAAATTTTGGATTGAAGTTCATCAATTGCCAAGATCTTAAGGCCCATCTACGAAAATCATCATCACTGGGGAGGAAACACCCAGACACAGTAAGGAATCACACGGATTGAATAAAACCATAACCAAATTGGAAACGTAGATTTCAATAGATCCCATTCCGTTTTTATGAAAATCCTCGGCCCCGCATCCGACAGCCCAAATAGATTTGACAGAGAAGAAGTCGAAGATGGTAAAGAAGAAGAAGATAGTGAAGAAGCAGAACAGAGATGTGGTTACCTTTTCCAGATCTGGTAGTCGTTTTTGAGAGAGGCAATGAGGCTATGGGCTCTCTCATTGTAGAGAGAGAAAGAACTGTGAGAATGAAGTGCTAAATTTATAAATGGGGTTATATGTATAAACTATTTGATTTGGGACCCACCTGTCATCCGTAAAAACCCGAAACTTGTTTCCTACTATACCCACTGATACCTGGACGGGTGTGGGCGGGGACCAGAAAAGCATGCCCAAATTGCCATCCTTACACACAAATGTCAAAAATATTGGAGGTTTTTATTACTATTGTATGTATGCGTCTTGTTAATGTAATCATTAAATGTCTGATTGTCTTGAAACATGATGCATATTGTGATAGGATTTAGCTAAATTCGCCGCTCATCGTCACATCATCGATTCGTACACTGCGGCCTGCATCAATTGATTTAGAGGATCAAATGCTATTTTTAGGATGGGACTGCGCTCATACCTTATGCTTGCATATACTGTCGTTAATGTTGCTTGCACTACCTTGGTGTCCTTAGTATGATTACACTTTTAATATAAGTTATTCTGCTGTAGGTTGAATTTCCATATTAACAGTGAGGCACAACCTAAGGTTTTATTAGACACGTTCAATCTGTTTTCAAAGGTACACCTTTGTGATCATTTACTTGCCTTCTCATTACATTGTTCAGGAATCTCCATAGCCCATTGTAAAACGATTTATGTTTACGTTGCCTGGAGCCGTGTATAACATGGTTGGCTAAGATGGTATTCTAGAGTACTATCTTCGGGCACAGGAAATACGGGTGTCAGATGTTACTCTTGTTTCCTCCAACGTCATTGAGTGATATTTTGTTTTATCACATAACAAATCACAGAAGACACAATTAAAGAAGGTGTTAAAGTAAAAAATTAAAGAGATCGGCTTTGTGGTGATATGGTTGCTAAACTGGGGACATTGTAAATAAAGAGTCATAAAAAACATTCACAGATGCTTTTCTTTATTCAGACTTCGCTGCTTTCATCTTCATTTTTTTCGTTTTCCCTAATGGTTTTGCTGTTGAGCCCTTCATCTCGAGCAATTTGGCTCTTTTGACCTAACAAGGTTAATGCAACTTGCAAGTATTGTAAAGCTGACCCTGTGAAACTTTCAATCGAAGTATTTGAGAGTTTAACCTTGGCGTAATAAAAGGAGAGGGAGAAATGAAGAACAGTATAAGGGGCACTATTATGGCTACCACCTTAGGGCAGTTGAGGTATTTAATTGCTTTTATGGAAAATCCAAAAATGTTAACCAGACAAGACCACGAGACGCTTCAAGTGTTATCTTTACAAAATTGTGTGCAATGTGTCATTATTTTTATGAATCCTGAGCCCGTCTTTGTTCTTTAATAGGGATGGCAATGGGTCGAGTTTAGTGGCCTGGTTCCTAAACCCGGTTTAAATTTGAAACTCTGTTGGACTCTAGCCCCTCTCATACCGGTCGCCTGAAAAACATAAGTTCACCCAAATCTATTTTAGGAGACATCAAGAAAACTGATAAATTTCAACCAAATGCACCCAGAAGACATTGAATAGGTTGCCGAAGAGAGACCGATTCTCAACCAAGAAAAATTGAATACGAGATGATCAAAGAGAGCAAGATCAAACTTGATCTCCAACCCTTAAAAAGTGAACACATTTTTTCGCGAATCTAGAGGCACAACTCACCTTGGAATTCAGGTTCAGTTATGAAGTATTGTGAGAAAGTAGACATCCTAAACCTTAGCCATAATTGTTAAATTATTCACACTAAAATTTCCAAGTTTAAAGCTGCATTTAAGTTCGACGAACAATGCTTTCATAATTGCTTGCATGTTGTATCATGTAAATTTTCCTTACTGAAGTTGATTCTAGTTGGTTGTATTCGTTGTTTGGCATCCGGTAGGTTATCCATCCGTTCTGTACTACTACCATTGATATTCACCAAATTCATAAAATGCTGGTGTACTGGGTTTTGGACTTTCGGTGTTTTCTATCGCCATCCTGATCTCTTTCTGGTGCTCTTTTGTGATAGTTCTTTAAGAGTATATTAGACTAAAAGTATAGTCCATTGAGTCTTAGTATTCCGAGAGTTTTGAACTGCGTGGTTAGATTTCAAGACAGAAATCTTAGATGAACCTTTATTGTTTCAAATATGTCTGACAGTTTTTGTTGTTTTTATTCCTTCTTACAGCTGAAGCTAAACGACAATTAATTGCTGCTGGGTTTCTCTTGCTAAATGAAAACGTGGAATGGGATCTGAAGCCTGGTGGACGTTACTTCTTTACTCGGAATATGTCCTGTTTGGTTGCCTTTGCTGTCGGCGAAAAGTGAGTGTATTCATGCTGTTCCTTGAAACACTGACTGTGCCTTGTCTTCTATACATCGGCGCAGTTGATAGCTAGGAAAATGACACTAACTGAATTTTGAACTGTTTGATAAACTCATTTACCAATATATATTGCAGAGCGTTTAGGTTCTTATCTTGCAAAGTGACTTCCCATTATATTTGTCAATCATTCAGGAAGGGTATCGAAGTAGACTCATATCATGGTTGGAATAAAATGTCACGAGTTTCCAGCACTAAAATTTTCCGAAATTGAATATTTGATTCATACTTCTGGTTCATCAACGAAATTTCCGCACTAGAAAAACTAAAATTACAGATCTATAAATGATTCTCAAAATGTCATTTTATCTTTAAAAAATATTTTCTCTAGGATCTAGCTCTTTGTAATTAGTCTTGCATTTTCATCAACCTCTACTATTAAGGCAGCATGTACCGTCAGAGGAGACCAACTCGACTTAGTAGGGAAAAATTCTCCTTCAACCAGTGAGTCGAAATATAGTTTTAATGAAGGAAAAAAAAATACTTCGCCCAGGCTTACGACTCCTGAAAAGCGAAGGCAAAAAACTCACCCCAATTGAAAAAAGCAAGTTACCTTATCGTAATAGATAAATTAATTTCACGACCAAAACCAATTTGTGGAATTGCAATTGGAGTTTCTTATTAAACCTTATAAGCAACAATAATATATGCGATAATTGCAAAAGCGCATTGTCCAAGGTCTTATTAGCTGAATTTACTCAAAACATGGTATATGTCGTGTTTGTATCATATATAAGTAATGTTCGGTATTTCGTCCCCAGGCAAGTATGTTTACATTTGGATCAAAATGCTCAGGAGATGAACTTGGCCTCAAAATTTGTTTTTGTAATCGCACTGATTCTGTTTCTTCAATAATATTTGTCACGGAATCTCTGTATATTTATTACTGAGCTCGATCTTCATCTTGTATATACAGTTGTATATCTTCTGAAGTTGTGCTTCTCCATTTATATGATTTTGTTTCTTCTCCATATATTTGACTTTGTTGATGATGTTAACTCATAATTGAGTGGTGAGGAATCTGATTGCGTCCATACCAAGGAAATCTCTCTCTCTCTCTCTCTCTCTCTCTCTCTCCCCCTCATTGTTCTTTTTCTTGAACCCAGGTGTTCAGAAATTATGTTCTGGCACTCCTTCCACACCATCTTGAAGCCCAGACGTGCGGTGGATCTTGAATATCAACTCTGTTGTGGATATAGTATACTAACTCTTTGGTTTTTCAACTTTCAAGTTTCAACAACTTTTTTAAATCTCTGCAAACTCTTTGGTGTTCCAACAACCTTTTGAAACCTCTGGCACTCTACCGGACCATCCATATACCAGTAGTGGATCTACTATCGTTTTAGTGGTCATATAGAAAGAAGTGTTGAGAAGTCCCACATTGGACATTTAAGAAGAAGAATAAGAGTTGACAAGTTCCGTGGCTACTATTCTCATTGCCAATTGATTTAAGGTGGACTCCCATGAATTTTACATGGTATCAGAGCAACGGCCCATACACGTGAATGGTCTAACAACCAACGTTTTCACCGCCACCCCTATACAAAAAGATCCACATGTAGGCTAAAAGATGCCACACGTGATGGGATGTGTTGAGAAGTCACATTTCAGACATACGAGAGTTAATAAGTTCTTGGACTACTACTCTCATTGCTAATTGGTTCTGATGTGGAACCCCATGGATTTTTTCTTACTGGAAAAAAATTTGATAACCAGCCAATAATATGATGTTTCTCTTCCCTGTGAGACTCAATGTTTGGAAGACACGATCCAAGTTGGGTGGATGCACAGGGCTTTATATATTAAGCCGATTGAAATTTTCTTACATTAGGGTGATGTTAGTAGCAAAAGGATTGCAGCTAGTCTATTTCTTACCTATAAGTTGCAAATTGTATCGGTCTTCGAAAGGATATATGTCATATACCATAAACCAATAAATAAGTTTGACGTATTACAAAAAAACTCTTGATGTATAAGTCGAACCAACCTTCAGGAGCGAGAAGCCCTTTGAATAGTCTGCCTCCTCTGACTGGCTTTGGGATCTTCCTCACCCACGTAAAAGGAACCACTGGCAAATGGTCATACAGAATGATCGGTCCTGTTGGGGACGACGAAACATCAGTTTCAGTTCGAGTTGATTTCGCCATTTTAGTTTAGAGCTAGTCGTTGCTCCATATTCAGACCCTTCTAAATCTACGGATCCAGTTTTACGAACCAAGACTGAGGGATGAAGTCATTGACCTCCATTCTCTCTGACACCAAAGACCTCCCCAGAACCCTTACCCTAGAATCGAGATCAGTGGATCCTCCACAATTCAAGAAAGACGTGACGAATGATAAATGCAAAGGGAAATTGCGGAAGACGGGTAAGAAAGGGCTTCCACATTCTGATTCTCTTTGTGTGTCCGACTTGGAATCGTCATGCAAAGAGCCAGTAGAGCTCCCCTCGACTTAGCTAAACGGTTGGCCTGCGCTTCACCCAAGTTGCGTCAGCGGAGGAACAAGGTCACTTCTTGGCTACCCAGTTGCAAGAGAATCCCTTGAAGGCCGCTCAAAGAGTTTATTGCAGAACACGGAAATGGGGATGATGGAAATGGCGAGAACAAGGAGTATGTTTTTTTTTTTTTTTTTTTTTTTTTTTTTTTTTTTATGAAATTGTTTACGGGTGATGCTGGATTGAGATGACACTGGGAGCAAGAATTTTGCAATTCCACTCGTCCTGGCTCAAAAAAAAAAACATACTCCTTCCCACCATTTTCATCATCCCCCTGATCTGTTTCTGCAAAAAAAACTGTGGGCGGCTTTCAAGGGCTTCTCTTGCAATTGTGTAGCCAAGAATCGACCTTGTTCCTCCACTGATGGCAACTTGGGGGCTTTCACCGGGATGTTAAGTGCGGTCCAACCGTTGGGCCAAGTCCACGGGGACTCTACTGGCTCTTTGCATGGCCATTCCAAGTCGGAGACCCAAGGATGATCAGAAGGCAAGGCCCTTTCTTACCCGTCTTCCGCAATTTTCCTTTGCGTTCACCATTGGTTGTCTCTTTCTTGAATTGTAAAGGATCGACTGGGTCTCGATTCTAGGGGTAATGTTTCGGGGAGGTCTTTGGCGCCCACATAGAATGGAGGTAGATGACTTCATCTCTCAGTCTCTATTCGTAAATGGATTCATAGATTTAGAGGGTTCTGAATAGGGAGAAAGGACTGGCTTTGAACTAAAATGGCGAAATCAACTCGAACTGATTCTAGTGTTTCGTCACTTCGGGGTATCTCCGTCCCCAACAGGACTGATCAGTTTGCCCTTGGTCTTTTTACGTGGATGCGAAAGATCCCCAGGCCCAGTCAGAGGTCAGACTAATCGAAGGGCTTCTCGCTCCTGAAGGTTGGTTCTATTTACGCATCAATTTATTCTTTGGTACATCTATCCTCTCCGGAATTATTCATTCACATTTAGCTGAAGGTGCAACTTGCACGGACTGTTTGAAAATCTAACTAGTAACTTTGGGTTTTCTCCCGAGAAGAGCTTTGCAATCCTGGCGTGTTCTATGGAGTCTTACTTATTCAGTACTGGTTTTGTTAGAGCATGGGTATGGGTATTAGAAAGGAGGAGTTACGAAACACAAACCTGGAGGTTGATCCATTTGGTCGTAATGGGGATAATTTGGAGGCGAGGAGTTCTAGGACTTTCTACGGTGAAGAAACACTGTTGCCTCGTTATTTCCTCTAGATAGTTTATTCTTGGAGCCACAGTGTGTCTTCCCTCCATTGCGGAAGTAGTGTAGTAATTTATAGGCTCGAAGCTTGACTGGTACTATGTAGTATGTTCCATGATTTGAGGTAATGGTGTTATAGCCTTTCTTTGTATGTACTCGTGTTTCTGATCTTTTGGTTCTGTAATTACATATCAAACCTCATCTTTCCTTGGAATCATGGAAAGTTTATGATATTGAAATTTATAAAATCATAATTGTCAAGGGTGCCCAAGTTGTAAGTGACAAAAGTTTCCAGAAAAATTATTCTCTTTTGTAAGTATTTGTTTTGTTGGGCATATTGCTATGCTCTAACGAGCCTGCTAATTAGGATTCTCTGTCAGTTATGCAGGTATCAGAGTGGAAATGGTTTCCGTGTCATCGCTGCTCACACAGATAGCCCATGTCTAAAATTAAAACCTAAGTCTGCATCTTCCAAGTCTGGTTATCTTATGGTCAATGTGCAAACTTATGGAGGTGGTTTGTGGCATACATGGTACGATAGGGACTTATCTGTAGCAGGAAGGGTCATCTTGAGGGATAAAGAGGGTGGTTTTCTGCACAAACTCGTCAAGGTCAAACGACCTCTGCTCCGTGTACCGACACTGGCGATTCATCTTGACAGGTCTGTTTATCTTTCAAGGATACCTCTCTCTCTCTCTCACACACACACACACACACTCATATGGGCAATGCCCTAAAGGAGACTTGTGATGTCTAATCCAGAATTTTGAACCAATCACTTGCTTTCAGAATCCTGTGCAGTTTGTTCGTTTATCTTTTATGTTTATTTTCATATCTTGTGAGTTTGTGCATTTCCTTTACTGTTTTTACTTTATCTTGTATTCTGGTTATGTCCTTATAATTTGGATTTGAATGTTCAGAACAGTTAACACGGAGGGGTTTAAGCCAAATTTAGAGACTCAACTTATTCCCTTGCTGGCAACAAAGCTCGAGGATACATCTGCTGAGTCTAAAGAAAAAAATGCTATGACAAAAGCTGCTCACCATCCCCTTCTTATGCAGGTAGTACTCTTTATTTATGCAGGTAGTACTGTTTATTTATGCATCTCATTTGACGAGGGTAAATTGTAAAATAGTGGGTTTATTGAAATGCACTGCTAAGGTTGATTCGTAGATTACTTAAAGGCTTTGTTTAGTTCATATCAAGAAGGTTTAATGTAAGCTTAAACCTGATGTGCTTTTGTGACACAATGGTGGTAAGAAGCTTATTAGGCCTGGCAATACCGATACGACATGACAACCCGACACGATGTTGGTGGGTTTGGGTTGATACGAAACCGCTTCGGGTCGTAGCAGGTCTATACAAAAATGACAAGAAGTAAAAGGATTGAGTTCGGGTCAACCCGTTTGACTTGAAAGCGACCTGCACAACCTGTTTCTAACTCATCTTCTACATAAGTCGTAAGTCAACTTTCTTTTCTGAAGGAAGAAGAAACAAGCTTTCGCCACATTTAGCAAATCCCACTTACCCATATGCGATTGGTAACGCGTTCAATTATCTCCCTTAACGACATTCATTTAATTTGTATGTTTCTCATTGCAGAGTTTTGACGGTTTTGTATCATTATTACTCTAGCAAAATGCAAGCACTCCTTATGACCTTTGGTACATAACTTATTAGAGCCATACATATAAATGTATGCACATAAATATTTACCGAAGGTCCTTTCTTAGGGAATTTTTTTTTGGTGGTCCTTGTTGTACAAGATAAGAGCTTAATGCAATGGAATAAATTAAAACACCATTTATCATAAATTGCGTATCAATCTTTTTCACACACAGGTGAAGTAAAAATAGAGAAGAGATGACAGTCTCTGCCTTGGACGTCCTCGAATGAACGCGTTAATCTCTCAACCCCCCTCTCTCTCTCTCTAGATATCCTCCGGTGCCGTCATGGATTCCCCATATCGCCCTCGACTCTCTGCTAATGCTCTGTGAGAACAGATCATTTCCGTGCCCAAATTACAGAAAACAAGCTTTCAATTGCATCAGGAAAATGTCTCCATAAAAACTGGAAATTTTGTTGAACCTCTTAGCTGATGTGGTCTTTTGGTAGTGCAAAGTCGTCCATTATGACTCTCCGCATAACCCAAATGATGCACAATGAAGTTACTTTTAGTCCACCATCTTTCCATTTTACATCCAACCTGCCAATGAGCTCTGCTAGATCATCTAGTAGCTGGTTGGCTTAACTTAGTGGGTGGACAATAAGAAGAGCTAGAAGCACAGGCTACGATTCTCTTGTCACAGTAGGGTGAAGAGACAGAGGAGGCATAGTTCCCTCTTCCTCCTTACACAGTATAGAGAGTTACAGGCTCCTAGCTAGTTGGTAAGTTCAGTGTTGAGATTTCGTTGATGGAATGGAATACATTGCAGCTATCCAATCAAATAACTTTCTAACGGAACTATATCTTTGAATGGAATGGCACACAAACTCAGGACTTCCGACATCAAAGTCCAGAGGATACTGATTTTGATCTTATCATCACACTGCTGCATAATTCAAATTTGTCGTCAGTATATTGTTATACTTCTGGTCTCCTCACTGCAATATTATCCAGATTTAGGATGCGGCAGGAGGATTTTTTTTGTAGCATAGATCTTATAGAGCTTATTTTCTTAACCTTCCCAATAAGAAATGTTAAAATTCATTTATTCTTCTTTTCTTTTCTTTTGTATAGTGATAACTGACAAGTGTTATATGTTGGGTATCATGTTTGAGCGGGCTCTTCCACATCAGTACGGTGGAGAGGATGTGAGTGGTGAATATAGTGTGATTTGGGCCTCAACTCATAAAGTTGATCTTTTGGGTAAATGGGGTATACAATACTATGATGCTCCTCTCTCGTGGTGTTATTCTCCCAATATTATGTACTTCTATTATGGGGAACTCAAACTCACATAGTAACCTGAGTATCTCTACCGAGACAAAGTCACGCGCTTAAATGCTTATAGTTGATGTGCTTATAAGCTTTATATTCACTGTCGTTACTCCATTGTTATGTTCGTTTTATGCCTCATGTCATGACCATGTCATGAACCATTTTCTATGTTTTGATCAAAATGTTAATACATTGACTCTGAGTGGTGCTTGTAGTATGTTTTCTTAATTCTTATAGATGTTTTACTCAGGTTCTGTCAGATGAGCTGAATTGCAATGCTGAAGACATAGAAAATATAGAGTTGAACGTCTGTGATACCCAACCTAGCTGCCTTGGTGGTGCAAATAATGAGTTCATATTTTCAGGAAGATTGGATAATCTCGCTTCAAGTTTCTGTGCCCTGAGAGCTTTAGTTGATTCATGCGAAGCACCTGATGATTTATCAAGTGAATGTGCTATTCGGATGATTGCTCTTTTCGATAATGAAGAGGTAAGTTTTTGCGCTGCATTTACGTCTTATGGCACAGCTGCCTTTAAAACTTCTAGCATATGGTGCATAGTAATTAGGTGCAACTATTTGAATCTTATGTTTGAGGTTTTCTTTTATTGCTATAGAATCCCTTGATTGGTTCATTGAGATGGTCATTTTCTATCATTAGTTTTGTAATTAAGATACATTAAGCTACTACTTTGCCATGTTATTTCTCTAGTGTTTTTACTAAGTATTTCGGTTGAATGTGAGCTGACCAATCTAGCATGCGGGAAACTCCAGAGTTCAAGCTTAGCTGGTGGTGATTGATTCTTCATTGTTGCTTCACGTAGATCCGAAGATTATATATAAACCTCAATTATTGTATTTGTTATCTTGTCTAGGTAACTATTTATACAACTGCGTGTTTGTGCTTCAAGATGTTTAAATAAAGATTTTCCGTGTTTTCACTTCTCACATATTTACCAAGTCTAGGAAGACTGTCTTGGTATATTTAGAAATAAAGGTAGAAACACCATTTTGTAGTTTAAAATATATGAATCCATGCATGGGATAGCTATAGTTTAGCATACCACATCCCCCATGAGAGTGGTCAACGAGGAGGTTACCAAATACAGTGCATTCTTAGAATGCATGCAAGGAGTTGTTCACTGGAAGTGTTCAGATATCTTATGTGTATTGACACAGCTCAGTACTATGTTCTGAGACGACGTGCTTTATCGAAGTACTAAATCGTAACTGTGCAGTTAATAAGTTTAAACTGAATAGGGACCAGTCTAATTTATTTTTCTTCATTGTGTTGTGTTTCGCAGGTGGGGTCAAGCTCTGTTCAGGGAGCTGGTGCTCCAACCATGTTCCAGGCTATGAAACGGATAGTTGGTTGCTTGGCTCATGAATATGTAGGAGAAGGTCCATTTGAGCGTGCAATTCGCCATTCCTTTCTTGGTACATTTTCGCTTCAAATTTGTTTCTTCCTTTTAGTTTGTCATTAGTTGATTCTTCATCATAAGTTGCTCACTGGTTTTCCTTCCTAGTTCCTACTTCCAGTGAGTATATGCAATCTTGTCAGCTTCTTTTTGCCTCGTGAATAAATTCACAGAATTATCGACACTCCCAGTGCATATATGAAGAGCTGGGGGATCTTATACTGAGCACCTCATTAATGATTACAACATCCAAAATTTGACAAATCACACAACTACCATCTAAGAAGCACAGGAGCGGGTACTGGAAATTCCCAAAATTGAAGGGCCCCGCGGTGGCGGGGGTGAAGCGACTTTATTTTAATTTTATATTATTTGTAATACCATTATACTAGTATAAAAAAATAGTGTTCCAAATTATAATCAAACAGTTGTATTTTAGAAGACCTCTCAACTAAAACTTTCAAAATGACCCGGCCTTATACGCAAAGCACCAGGTGCGGGTGCGCGACCCCCTAGAAGCTTGTTTTCTTACAGAAACACAGGATACCAGTTCTACAACTTTGCCGGGGGGGGGGGGGGGGTGGTGTGTTCCTGGCTGAAGAAGGGTTCAACTGGCAAACCACTCTCGAAAAATATTCACAATATATATTTTTCTATCTAAAACCTTCTTAGAGAACCATGACTTATTTGCCCTCTTCAGAAACACAGTTCGGATTCAATGTGATGGGACTTGTGAGAAAGGTTGTGGGCTGGGAGGTTTGTAATTCCATGCTTTATTCTCGATGAAGTTTCCACGTCCCGTGTTCAAGTTTCAGATTAGAACAAATAGCAATCCCATGTGTACAAAATCAGACAAACATCAACGCCATAGTTCGCGTGGAATCTAACTTTTCACATCTTCATAACAGAAGTATTGGGCCCCTCTCAGTTGTATAACAAATTTGAATCTTTCAGAACTTGCAAACCAGAAATTATGTATTTGACACTCTGGTCACCAGAATTTGAAGAAGAAGGTTTCAGTTAAATGCTGGATAATGGTATGTGTAAATTCGGAAACAGGAGGAAGGTGTTGGTATTTAAGATATTGAAATGAGTGTCTGTAATTTTACATTTGTGGTTCACCATTATAATCTTTTTACATTGATTGTTCATCAGAAGACCAAGCTGAACAAAATATGTGCTTTCTATGCTAAATATATTCAGAAAGCCAATTTGTGATTTTATGGATAACAGTAAGGATGTTATATGCCATATAGCAAACTCAGGTAGCACATGATAGGTGGATGCTAAATATTTTAAACTTAAGTTGTCTGCCAAGTAGATGTATTAAGATTCAGTTTCTGAAGAAGTGGGATTGGTATGAGTTTATGAGGCCGAGTGGTTCGAAGAAGTAACCAATAAAGAAAATGTTGTTTTAAATGTAAACATAAGGTTGCTTTCCAAGAGAATTTGGAATCCCTCTTTTTCTACTCTCTAAATTATATGGAGTAAACAAGACCATTAACTAGGGAACTTATGTTTACCCTCTCAAACTATTAAGTTCGTATCTTTCACCCTTACATTATTTGAACTAGCAGACATGGGATACGCGATGCGTATACACTTATCATTATAAACGAAACTCCAAGTAGTAGCAACATCATACTGTACTTGTACGCAGCAAGCATAAAATATAATCCCACAGTTGCAAGAACAAAAATTGCAATAACAAAAAAATAAGAAAGTTACCAGAGTCAATTGGTGAAGGATTGTAGGTGAAAGCAAGTTTAAACCTCAAATCGGCTTCTCGTAGTAGGGGGTGGTGGGGAGTAATGCCCTATTTGACAAATTAACCCTTTTATAACTTCCAGCATTAATATTGCAAAGTATGAATACAAATTTTGTCAAAAGGGTATTTTTAGAAATGCAAAAATATGACGGGCTCCACTTTTGATTTCACGGAACTCGGCGTTGGCTTCTATAATATATATACAAAAAAAAAAAAAAATGCCGCACCCCTGCCGCGCCCGCACCCCTGATTTTCTGACATATTCCGCACCTGCACCCAGTTCCCGCACCCGCACCCGTGCTTCTTAGGCATTAGGTGTTGTTTCAAGTTTCTAAAACTGTGACAAGAAACATCACAGAAACAAGAAGTTAAGAAACGTGGTCATATTTGCTGTATGGTTAAAGAACAAAAGTTTTTTATTCAGTATATGCCACTTCAGTTTTATTGACCTTGTGAAAGTACTATCAGTCTGATTACTCATTGCCCAATTTGAACCTTTTTGGAAAACTGATCAAATGGCCTTCCCACATCCTGATATGTGTAGCACTTATAGTTGGTGGTCTGACATGAGAACTCTGGTTCCTGGGAAGTCTTGGGTGCCAATACGTTAATATGCACACGGTGTTTTTTCTCCACATGCAAAATGAGAGTGCATTTGTGGTTGTTGGGGTGGGGCCTATGAAAGATTGATATGCTTTAGTGGCCCAGTTCCTACCAATTTAATCTTTTCAGATAGATGGTAACTTATTGGAATGCAATCTACATTTTATTAGCAATATATAGAGGATTTTGGATTTTTTTACGATGGGAAATATACAGGTGGTAGTTCCGTGCACAGTTGCAGGCGGCTTAACTTTTTAGCTCTCAGGAGTAGTGTTTGAGAATTTTCTTGAGATTTTCTTTATCATCTCCATTAGTATACCAAAGTTAGTGAGTTCCCTTCTACATAGCTGCACATGTCAACTACAGAAAGATTAAGTGTTGCACGTCTTTAGTTCTATTAATGTTTCTGATTCTGCAACTAGCTATGGTTTTAATGTTTCTGATCGGATTCCTTTCATATAGTGTCTGCCGACATGGCTCATGGAGTTCACCCAAATTTTATGGATAAACATGAAGAGCACCATCGCCCAGAGTTGCACAAAGGACTTGTCATCAAGCACAATGCCAACCAGCGTTATGCCACCAGTGGAATTACAGCGTTCCTTTTCAAAGAGGTTGCAAAAATTCATAATCTGCCAACTCAGGTGATCCTCTTATGAATGGTGTTACACAATATCCCTTTGCTATTTCAGAGAGTTTTCATTTCGACACGAAGCCTACCTTTTTGTTAAAAGTTGGTTACTTGCAACAACCTATCGTTGCAGGAAGTTCTATTTACTCATAGATTTCACAAGTGCTGTAGTTGGTAGTTCTTTTATTGGCTAAACGGTCATATTGTAGAAGTGTCACCGCGCGACGAAGCTTCTTGTAACTTCTGTCAAAGAACGAAACAGGAGCCCAAATTCACAATGATACTAGATTAGAGTATAAACAGATAGACCTAATTGCATTGTGAACCTGGAGTTTACTTAATTGGGTCACACAGACCCTCAATGTACCGAAATAGATACAGTTGGGTGGAAAAACCAAAATGGGGAGTTTTGCATACCTCAAGGCTTCAAACTGGGAAACCTGGAATCGTTTTGATGCTTCATCTGGCTTTGCGGGGTGGGAGTTGAAACCTCGTTTTGAGGTTTTAAACAAAGAAACGAATTCCCAATTTTGTTTTTTGGTTGCCTCAATCAGAATTTACAGGTTCATGTACCCTACTTTGGCTCATTCATTGTAGAATTTGATTAGCTCAGGACTTTCAGGCTCATATACTAATGGCATACCAAACGGAATGTAGACCAATTCCCACTAAGAGGATTGATTACCAGTTATCTTTAAATTTTGCATGGTCTAAAGCAAAAGCCTCAACACGTCTAAGAATAAATAATTTGGAATCAACAATCTTTGTTTGGAACATAAAAAACGTAACTTCGTTATTTTTCCTGAGAGAATCACTTGTTGATACTTGACCCTACTATTTGTCAATGTCCGACTCCGTTTTGAGTGTTGATTATATCATTGCTCATGGATTCAGTGTCCCCATCACATATTTTATGTACGCTAGTGCAACTGTATGACTGAAGTTTTCTTTTTTTGTTTGTGTAGGAGTTTGTGGTAAGAAATGATATGGGCTGTGGATCTACTATAGGCCCCATACTTGCATCTGGTGTTGGCATTCGCACTGTGGACTGCGGCATTCCTCAGCTTTCGATGCACAGGTATTTGAGTATTTTTGTTGCATTCCATATGATTTACCACAAGACTCGTGTTGAGAAAATGTGATCTAGAACTAGTAATGAATAACACGAGTAAAGGTAATCTCACAATGTGTGACAAAAAATCTCCGGACTTTATTGAACTCATCAATAGAAAGACTGAATTACAATGTGTAGGGTCCTAGTTATTTATAGACAAAATGTTGTAATTGCGATGAGTCACTTAAGAAAACAACTGAACTAAAGTGTTACAATGACCCTACATAAAATCTGAAATCTATAAAAATCAAATAAAACCTGGAATTGCAAATAGAGTGAGCAATGGAGATTAATGTTGGAAGAGAATAAAACCTGGAAGGTCGGGGAAATACTAGAACTCCGTATATGGTCACCGTCATTCTCCCTGACTAAGAAAACTCTATTCCTGGAAGTTGAAAAGGAAAACATTTCCAAATTCTATCACGGGCTAACCGTACAGACAATTTGTCCAATTAGCCAAGTATTCCCAAGAATCATCACGACTTTGGTACCTTCGGTCGATTCTTCCGATGAGTCAAATATCGCAACATATTACTGTGAACAACTAACAGGGGTCCGATGAAAAATATTGTCTATTTTCTCCATGAATCAGATCACATGGGGTTGTTTCTTTCAGTAGAGTAGAGTTTGCCAGAATGCATCTGTTGAAGAATCAAGATGTTTCTTTTGTGCAAGTCCCAAATCTTGTCTCTAGTTATGTTGAGAATGTGGATGTCTTAAAGCCTCATGATTGGAGTAAAGAACATACCCCACTAGATAATACTTCGAACAGCAAAGTGCTTTACTGCAGCGTAAAAGTCCTTTTCACAGGCAATTTTTTGAGTTTTCTAAGCAGTAGGGACACCTTGTGAGTTTAGGAGTCTACCAATTGCTATGAAGGGAGTAATACTTTTTTCTTCGATGGAGG
Organism: Linanthus parryae; assembly: GCA_023055425.1. Lineage (NCBI taxonomy): Eukaryota > Viridiplantae > Streptophyta > Magnoliopsida > Ericales > Polemoniaceae > Linanthus > Linanthus parryae. The sequence continues at coordinate 73,231,914 of JALGPY010000002.1, forward strand.
CAGCTTAATTTTCCAGATTTATATCTAGAGAACGATGGTCTTGTTGCAAACGGTCCAAGTATGAGAGATGGTGTCACATTCACACCCTAAGCCCGGACCAATGGGCTGGCCACGTGCCAACTCTTCTGTATGCTTTTAGTTATCCAAAACTAATTTGCAACAAATAAATCTGTACAAACTCCCAACAGTAATTTCAAATACCCCAGCTATGCACAAATGAATCATCAAGCTCCTTTCAGGTCTAACCTTCACAGCCTGATCAATTTATTCAAAATGAAAGATCCAAGATATTCCATTAACGCTGAACCAAACAAGTCTATACTCTCCAAAATTCAAATATACCAAACCTCTAAACTCCATACAACCAGAACATTCCGATTGTCTAATTTTTAAATGAGAATAAGATAAGTTGAGGCTCCTAGCTTGCCAAAGCCATGCGTTCAAACTTCCATCCTAATTCAATGCATCTCCTCATCTGGAAAATGTTAAACAAGGGGCGAGTATAATTACTCTGTATATAAACTCATAATCTCACTGGTTGGTTCAAGCACGATTAACAAGGTACATACCAATCAGAACTCAAAAGGAGATTTAATTAAATACCCCGCGCATCCAAATATATTAGATGAAAGATATAAAAGTTGTTTCAGAAAGATATTTTATGAAAAAGAATTTTAGAAAGAGGTACCAAAATTATATGCCACTTAACTGTTTGTGGCTCGGACTTGTCATCACTCATCACGAGCTCCCACAAATGCAGAATCAGCTCCTTTAGGTCGTGGAACAAATGGAAAATTTGTTTATTCTAACTATAAAAGAAATATAACTTAGTTGTCCAATAACATCTCAACGACATTATTTGAAGTACGCAGTCCAGAGCACGCTAAGTTATTACCAAAATGTCCTAATAATGTACCATGTTCCTCTTTGATGTTCCTAAAAGGTTTAGGGACCAAACTAGAAATCTGTCAAAAAAAATTGCAGGGACTATATTGCAATTTCTGCACAATCTGGAATCTCGAGGAGCATAAAAGCGAATTTTCTGCCCCCAAGCACCAATTTCAATTCTGTTTTTCTTACAAATTCAGCTCCGAGGTCAACATAACAAATTAATAACAGAATCACCCAAGTCTTATTGACCGAAGTTGTTTGCTCATGATTATCCTATACAAAACTTAGTTTATTTAGAAGAAAAAAAGGGATAAAACACACATTGACCCCAAATGTTTAAGTACAAAGACACTTTGTCCCCTTGAATTTTGGATAAGGACACTCTACCCCCTTGTGATGGCCAAACGTTAGGACACTCAGCACCTCCCGTCCCCTTTTTTTAGTCATGTACGTGCTCTCTATGAAACCATTATTTGTGACCGCTTTACCTATTATCTGTGTGAAAGTCAAATTACATCCTCACTACTCATCTTCTCTACCCTCGCAGATACTGTCCTGCCCTTCTCCATCTTCTTCTAGTTTCCTCTTAACAGAGATTTAGCATATTATACCAACACCACCACCAACAGCAATAATAAAAATCAACAATAGTTCAACTGAATTTGTATTACCCTGCCTGAATAAGTAATCGGGAACCCAATCCCTCTGACTGTTAGGTTGATGAAGAATCAACCTATGAAACCCATTTTTGTTTATGGATTTGTATCTCTTAAAGAAACCACTTTTGTGTTCCTGGATCTCCTATAGTCATTGCTCCATCACCAAACCTCGATCCGGGTTCTCTCCGTCTCTAGCTTGTAGTAATTGTAATCCAAAAGCCAAAGTGAAATTAAGAAATGGGAACCTAGACTTCCAAACCGAAATTGAACCTCCCCACAATAGTCTACTTCTCTCTCTCTTCTCTCTCTCTTCTCTCTCAATATCTGGTTTTCTCACTGATCTTCTCTGTCTATCTAAAATCAATGAACCCTGAATTCGAAGAACTCACATTTGGTTCATCGATTTCAGAAAACACAATCTAGGTTCCTCTATGTTTGAGAAAGTTCGGGTTTTTGTGCTGGTGGTGGAGATTGTGGTTACTTCTGTGTGTTGGGTTTATGTTCATTCTGGGTGTTGGACAGAGAGGGTGGGTTTGGCTTTGAAGGTGGAGAGGTCTGGGTTTTATTATGGCGGTGGTGGTTGTGATGAGTGAGTGATGAACCGAGGTGGTCGGAGGTGGTGTTATCAGAATCTGGGTTTGGTGTTAGAGCTTGTTGTTTCATTGGTTTGGTGGGGGTGGTCGATTGTAACTGCAAAAGGTAGAGAGGGGATGAAGAAATTGGAATGTCAGGAAGGATGAGAGAGAGATTTGTGTTGTGATTTTGCTGTACTTTTGGGGGCATAAATGTCTATTGCATAGTGGCGATGGACTCCATCAGTTACGAGGAGGCAGAGTATCTTTGTGCTTAAATATAGGGGGTCAACGTGTCTTTTACCCGAAACAAAATGTCCAAAAAATTGTAATGAGACTGCTGATCGAATCCCATTTCAAGTAGTTCCAGGTTACCATAGAACCAAAACTAACCAGTTAGTTCCCAAAATCAACTTCATCGAATGAAGAAGTCTCTTCCAATCTCATTCAATAGCTCAAGTATAAATGATCTAACCAACAAAAATTGATTTCTAGTGCAAATCCATTAGGCAACCGCTTTTCTCTTCGATCTCTAACAAATCCATTTCTCTCGTCCTGCGACAGCCCTATGCCATCTTCGTCTTTCTTTTTGCCTTTTATTTCCTTCTCTAGTTATCATCGTCACATTGCTAATTGCTAAATAAGTCCTTAGTAAGTTACTCTATCCTAACCATACTGAAATACTCTAGAAAATTATCTAAAAGACCCTATCTGAACATTTATTAGGCACTGACTTGCAACAATTGTCTAAAAGGATGTAACAATTCATGTTGCAGCAATTAAGTCTCAGAATCTGAAACCATACATCAGTTTATGATAAGAAGACGCAAAAATAGTAATGGTGGCTAAAACTGCGGAGCTTTGCAGATGGCTTTTATGTTCTTCCTCAGATCCATAATTTTTTCATTTTTTTTTTTTTTTTTTTTTTTTTTTTATGGATGTGTTGATAAAACCAGAAGCACCTTAACATCTCAATTGCAAGGAAACAATTTACCCAGTTTAATATGTAAAAGCCACAGAAACTAAAACAGTGAACAGGTGTCCATCACAGCGTCTAATTTAAAAGAATTTCTCCATCCAAAGCACTCTCCAAGGAAGACCAAAGCTGTATCTGAAGGAAAATCCCTTCACCTACTCGCTTGACATTGACATCACCAACTCCTTATAACTGAGCTCCACATTCCAGAAAACTCTATACCGTACTGTAACCCAAAAAACTGTTTGGTTGGCTGATTATCTCCGCAGCACCAGAAAGACTTCAGAGAGTTTCCTTCACAATAAGAAGATTTTGATTCCTTGTGATGTTTACACATGAATTGCTAGTTACTCCCGTTCAGGAGTTTGTTTTATTGGTTAAATTATAATATAAGCCTAATAATCTAAAGAGCGCTTTGGATTATTTTTAGTGTTTTATGAGGTATAAACCACCAATACAGGGATTAACTTTTTTTCTAATGGTTTCGACCAACCCAATACTGGTCATTCTTGCTCTCTGATAGAAACCCGATTTTCTGATGAGATCCAGAGTGCCACATTGCTGAATAATTCAAGTAGTGTCAACCCTAAAACTTTAATTTTTGCTTTAATCTTTAACCAACAATCCAAACTCTCGAAGGGCTCAATATGCTTCCTTGCAATCAGTTACCTGGTCAGTGGTCATATCAACATGAGCGACACGCTAGCTTAAGAAAAATTAAAATATTAAAGTTGCATGAGTCATCCAGGGGAAGATGAGTGTACTGCCCAGACAAAATGACTTAGATTTAGAGGACGTTCAAGCCCCATACCAATCTTACAGGATAACCATTTTTATTTTGGGACTGAGAGTTTCTCATAGTGTGACCATATAAACATATCGATATCTTCAACTAGTAGAAACACTGAACACTACCGTCGGCACATTCCTGAATGGTATAGGATGTCCTACAAAAGCGCTATAAAAAATCTTAATGTTTTGATATCTGAGATTTGAAATTTCGTTTGGTTAAGTCTTTCACAGTTGACTAAATTTCGCACAGAATTTGTGTGGCAAGTGTTCATCTGATGTACTGAACCCTCTCTCTCTCTCATATTTGCAGTATACGTGAAATATGCGGAAAAGAAGATGTTGACATTGCGTACAAGCACTTTAAAGCGTTCTATCAGACATTCTCAAGCGTCGACAGGAGACTAAAAGTGGACTAGTAAGGGCACCTTTAGATCCTCAATGATTCTGGATAAGAGTAAAGTCAATTGAACTCATTTAATGTATACTTTTTGTAGCTAATATTCATTTATTTCGCACTTCACAGAAAATAGATACAAATGATAACAAATACACGGGGGTGAAGAAAGAAAGCGATACAAAGCAGACAGTAAACATATTTAGATGCACACAGATGATTGATGGGGAAGTTCGATGAGTGGGTTGGGCCAGCGCTCTGGGGGTGTGGTGGCTCTTCAGAATCAATTAGAACCCTGTTGGTTGGAAGTGGAGGTGGAACCGGAGTCTTGGCCAGCTTTACGGTTTGGGTTGGGATCCGTTTGGCTGAGTTTCTGCTTCAACTCGTTAAACAGAGCTTGGTTCTCCTGAGTGAGTTGCTGAGCCTTCCTCCTCAGCCTTTCATTCTCCTGAATGATTTGGCAATTCTCCAGAAACAACTGCGAGTTGATCTTCTCCATACCGAGGTGTATTGTCCCTGAAACAAAAATACCAAAACAGTAAATTGTAAAAATGTCCATTTACATTTCCTTTCTTCCAGGAATCCTGTGTAAAAACAAATAAGAACACTGCGATTCGGGCTTATACGACAGTAATAACTTTTTGACATATCCGCCAAAAAGGCGGAAAACATGTAAGACAGCCCCGTGTGATTGCTTGCATGGCGTCAGCAGGAAGTTACGCTACCAAGGACAATCAGAACCGTCCATTTTCAGTTTTCACGCACGTCTGCGTGACAAACTGATATCCTGTCGGACGCTTTTTGATGGTGTTCATACTATCAGAACACCGTGCGTCGCTTGTCCTTGGTAGTACAACTTCCCACCTTTTATTTGTGAGAAATAAAAAAGGGCGAGAAGTTGTCCCTGGTAGTACAACTTCTCACCTTTTTTTAGTGAGAAATAAGCTACTGACTAAATTCACTTACCCTGAGCAGAGTAGAAGAGGCTATCAGAGATAGCTAGGTTTATAAGAGAGAGAGCTGGTTATGGCTGGTTCAGGTCGATCACCTGTGTCCTTTATATACATGTGATAAAAGGAAGAAAAATGGAAAAAGGATAAGAAAAGAAAAAAAATACGTGGAATAGGGAGGCAACACCCCCCACTAAACACACCTTAGGTTCACCCAAAACAACCAACCCCCTCCTCTGTAAAGCCACCTTGTTTGCCTTTCTTAGTAGATGATTTGTGTACTCCTCCTGGCTTTAACCGTTGCCATATTCAGATAAAGTTTTGGTCTGGCACGTGGAAGTTGCTTGTAAGCATGCCAAAACCATGAAGGGAGAGAGATGTTTGAAGAAAGAAAACAGGGGGATGAGAGAGAATGTTGATATGCATGAAAAGAAGGGAGAAAATTTGGGGAAAAAAGGTGAGGAAAATGCCGGAACTTCTGCAATAACAGGCATGCATTTTGCGGAGGTAGGCACGGGAGAAAGATGAAGGCAAGTGATATCTATTGTTTTCTCTATTGCCTCACATGTATATGTTGCTTACTGATTAATTCAAACACGCTACACACGGTTAATTCGAACACGCACGCAACACACGTGTCCAACACTCGGGATGAATCTCGAGTTACCAATATTTGTAGTTCGATTACCTGCTATGTACATCCAACTCCCTAAAGGAGCCACTCGAACTCATCCAATGCTCGGTTTAAAATATACTATTCTTCTAGTAACAAGCTAGCCGTCTTGCGTACGAGGAAGAAAAAATCTTCTTGCGGTACGCGACAAAGTCGTTATGAACCTTATAACATGGTACCCGACAAAGTCGTTATTAACCTTATAACAGAACATCTACGTGCAGTATCCTAGAAAGCCGCTTCTTATAGCCTTATGACTAAGGTCACGTATGTTACAGACGGAAGTTTAATATGCAATTGTTTGTAAAGTTTAAATTATTTTGCCAATGTGTAATACTAAACTTAGTTCTCCTACCTGGTTAATGTTTTGATTTCACTTGTCACAGTTTCTATGTTGTGGTTGTTATTTTTGGTTAGAACACGCCGTTACTAGAAAATATCAGCCCAGTGTCTTCTTCAGCTAATTTCCGTCCAATTAATTGAATTAGACGATAGAAATGTTATTACTATTTTATGCAGACAACTGATACTAATAAATTTGGTGAATTTTCGAACTCTTTATAGCCGGTAGACGAATTTGTAGCATCTTCATTCCCAATTGTCGACATTTCAGAAAGCTTCGTTTTGTTTTTCTTTTCTTTCCTGCACCTAGAGAACGGAGTCACCTCACCTTCGTGGTTCACATCTTAACTCTAAAAAATTAAATATAATGTGTACTGCAATGATTATTATTAGGTTTACAATTCTCACATAAGAAGATAATTGATAGCCACTGCATGATAGTCTCTGCAGTACAATTTTACTCGTGAAGAGTCTCGTCTTTAATTTGATCCACAGTAGAATTAGTCTTACACACTTGACCGTGGCTTAGTAATATGGAGTACATATTTTTGTAAGAGGAATCATGCCCATTGATTTATATGATTTTTTTTTAACAAAGAACCCCCTATTAGTATAGCAAAGCTAACAAACAACTAGACAAAGCTACAAATGAACTTGAGATCACTACCCATTATACCAAATACATATAAGTATTGTATTGGACAATCATGATATCCTGCAACAGTTGCTTTCCTAGGTTTTGTGTTTGTTATAGAAGCAAATATTCTTTTGGTCATCACTAGAAATCTGAGCGTATGTGAATAAAAATGAGGAACATTAAAACCAGGTCATCATAACCGTGGTACTGAATATCTTCTCCATCTTAAGGATTCAACTTGAAACTTATGAAGACAACGAGGTTCTACTATGTGATATATATATGTAAAGAATAATAGCATTGCCTTAAAGCAACGAGATGGAGATACGAATATGCGGTGGATAATCAGTTCAAGTCGCAATCATGTTCCAATGTTTGCGCTCCTGCTAGTTGGGAATCGACATATATTCCATTTTATTGGAACATGCATTAGGTGCTGTTATGTCGTAAACTATCTTATTGAATCACTCATTTTGTTGATTACGTCCTATGGTAAATTAAATGAGTTAATTGACGGTTTACAGGAAAAGGAACATCAGGCATCATTGAGACAAAGACTGTGAATGTCATCTATGTAAGATATTTGAATTTTAGATGGGAGTGTTCTCAAATTTCTAAAATAAAATTTCTGATTAGTGTTTATGACATCATATGTAGTTGTAGCACGAATTATTTTATTATGTAATTTGAGTGTGGAATGATATAAGAAGTTTGTTATGAAGGACTACGTTTACACAGACAAGGAAAAGAGCGAAGAAGATAAAAAAAAAATGCAAAAGAATGGTGTATAACCTTAACGAACAACAGACAATCATTACTTATACTTTGGTTGACGCTATGTCAAATTAACAACCTTAATACAAAAAGACTATTCTACCCTTATAGTTTCCATTACTATCAATTACATCTACAAACCCTAATACCAAATTTACTTTACAATCTCCTTCAAATTTAGCTTACTTCTGCAACCGAGTAAGCTGGAGTTTGGCCTCAACAAATGAAACTTGGAATGTGACAATGCTTTTATCATAATGTCTACAATATGATCCCGTGAAGAAATATAGACTACTTGAACTTGTCATGCAACTACCACTTCTCTTACATGGTCAATTTTATTATGTTCGGTTATTGCGTGAAAAACATGGTTGGATGCAAGAGCCAAAGTAGACACACTATCACACAAAGTAACGGAGACTGACTTGAACACGTTCTCAGATCGTCCATTGAATTTGTGATTTGTTTAAGTTCCTCAGCTTCTAATGCAAGTGCACCGTACTCAACATCTCCAGATGATCTGGCCAGAATAGGATGCTTCTTGGGGGCACTAAGATACCAAATTCTCACACAGATAGATAAATAACATGTGGTAGATCTCGTGTATGTCTTACACCATGCACAGTTTGCTCACTGTGTGCAGTGATGTTGAGGGAACCTGTAAGTGGAACAAGACACAAGCCCTCATATATTGTGCCTCTGATATACCGAGTGTCATTTTTTAATGTCTGAAAGTATGCATGTGACGGAGCATGCATATTTTAACACATAAATTTGCTGTAAATATCAGGTCTGGCCTTGTGATTGTCAAATATTGCAAAGCTCCAAGAATGCTCTTGAAGAAAGACACACCATCTTAGGTTACAGAGCCCATCTCATCAGAAATACCAGAAGAGTTGCATTAGCCACAACCACGAGAATAATAACTGTTTACTATCTAGAAACCCAGTTTTATGTAACCAATCAAGAGCATACTTAGACTAGTGCAACACTATACCGTCTTGACCAAATGTAGCTACTTCAATACCCAAGTAATAGCGCAAATCACCTAGCTCTTTTAATTCTAAATCTTGTTTCATCAACCCCAGCAATGACTGAATAAACAGTGCATCACTAAATGTGACTAGAATGTCATCTACATAAACGAGGACTAGTGTGATGGCTAAGTTGTTCTTCAACACAAACAATTCTGAACTTGTGAGCTAACAGAAAGTTGGACTTCTCCTCCTCCGCCTCTACTAGAGGAATTTTTCATCCACAACATCCATCTTATGTATGCAAGTTGCTGGGAGGAGGAGGAGATGTCGTAGCTTGAAGAGATAAGATATGTGACATAAAGGGATTAAGACAAACTTGAGTAATTATAAGAACATGAGACGCATCAGGAGTAGACAAAGATGAACCATATGAAAACACATTTTCATATAACACAACATGTCTTGAAGTGTATAGACTCTGTGGTTAGACAAATCAAGACATTTATATCCTGTGGTGGCAGGAAAATAATCAAGAACACATACTTAGTAGATCTAAGCATTAGCTTGTGTGTTGAATATGGTCTCTCCAACACCCTAAATTTTCACGGCCGAGTGAACCCCAATATTGGAAAGTGTCATCCTCCCTAGGTGATGAGCCTCACTTGGAATGGAATTGGATTGGGTTCATGGTTAATGTCCAAGCAGTAATCAAAAGTAAAAAAAAAAAATCATTTCGATAAACATATAACAACCAATTGTTTTCAACAAGTCTTCCAACCAAAATAAGTAACAAATAGAGTAGTGTTGAAAGACCAAGTGATTTATAATGAGTTTACCGTCTTCGTCTTGTTTTGTGTTCCCATCCATGACATACTAAATATGTAATGGTTTAGAAACATGACACCACTGTTGAGAATACAATTAGTTTACACATTGCAACATGTAAAACAATGATTGAACACCACAAAGATTAGTTAGAAAGGAGACGTGAGATTTAAAATAATAATAAATTAATGAGACATGATATTTAGAACGTTATATCACATGTAGCTAACGTCCTTTCATATTTATTCAATTTAGTTGGGGCATATGCACTAGCTACCAATATGAGCAATGTAAACACATGGATCATGATACTCTTCTAAAATAAGTGTACGTTCTAAGGGTCAGAAATCCCTATTTCACCTAGAGTGTTGGATGGAGCACATTTGTCACCTCCTCGAAAATCGCTAAAATGTCTTAATTGTCGATACCCCATACCATAGTGATCCTTAATAATATATGTAGCACTCTCTAACTTTCACTTAACCCTTGGCCGCAGTACCTCGGTACGCGCAAGCTGAACGTGGGCGGATATGTAACCTTTCCAGGTCAGATTCAAAATACTATGAAGCATCACATCGCTTCTTCCTGAAGCCACATCACAGAACTCTGCTCATCAACTTAATTCTATTACGAGTATCTTATCATTCTGTCTCAAAAGTAATATGCAATTAACAATCTTTAAAAAAATAATTTTCCTTCTAAAAAAATCCAAGAGTTCTAAGAAGAGGTTAAGAATATGTCCAACCAACTTGTGAGCATAAATCATGCATCTCATAGTTGTTTAAATAACAAAATATTCATCAACTTTAACTTGACATGCATAAAAAGTATTTTGATATGTGAGGCTACACATATGTACTTACCGAAAAGTCGAAGAGAGCGACGAATGCGAAGGAAACAGAGAGTCCTAGTATTTAAATTTGACAAACTATTCGGGGTCGGCTGCAAACACATAACTCTACTTTCAACAAGTTTCAATTTTACAAGAATTCACAATGAACCCTTCCTATATGATATGCGGGTCCTTCATGAGAGAAGGTTTACCTAAAGTAGTCAAATATGGAACTTGGACAGATCCACTGATGTAACTTAAGAGATCCAGTTTCTTATCAAAGCTCTTGAAAATATTATGAAAATAAATTGGGATATCACCAGGTGTCTTCTTTCAAAATCAAAAGAAACCACTTGAAAAATAGTTATAGATGTCAAGTTATGAATCTACACATATTGTTGTGCAGAGAGAAAAATTTGGAGAGCAATGTCAACTTTGCACAGTCATAATTACCTCGAAGCATGTCAAATACGACTGGTCTTTTTCTTGAACAAATCTCTTGGTGTCTAGTTAATTTAGTAAATATATGGGACTCAAGGATCCAAAGACATGAGATTATGCTAAAAAAACACTGCAAATGGTCCAGTGAAAAGAGTGCTGCCGAACAACCCACTTTGGAAAATTATCGCTAAATATCCATAATTGATCTTGGGCTGAAAAATCACAGTGGACTCTCCCATGAGTTTAGTTTGTGAGAAAATATAAACTGAAATTCCTGAAGAGCTAAGGTTTTAGTAAGACAACGAAATCCACAAACTGTCCAGATTTTGAAATACCAAAATTCATTCAACTAACACAAGTACAATTGATGCATGAAAGTATGAAGACTTGAACCTAACTCACATATCAATAATCTAAGCATCCAAGATACATGCAAAATATGGAGAGTTAAATATAATCAAAATATTTCTAAACTAATTATACAAGATGCTTCAAGTCAAGATGGAGTCTCATTCTAGTTTAAATTCATGGGAGGAATGTTAAAAACATGGATTTTAATTTGGTCCAACCCTAGAGATGAAGATCCAACCATAGAAAGAAGAATTTCAAGTTTAGTAATTGATAATCAAAGATTAAAAAAGACATGCAAACATAGTTTACCAAGTTTTTTGCTTGTTCTATCCATAAATGTGAAGGCGAGAGGTAAATGATTAATAAAAGAGACTAAGATTAGTACTTACGAAGAGCCAAAGGGAGCTTGAAAGAGGCTTGAGGAGTGCTTAAAGAAGAGGTTTGAGAGCTTGGAGGAGCTTGAGAGAGAGAGAGAGAGAGAGAGAGATAGAGCTTGAAAGTGAGAGTGAGAGAGATAGAGTGGGTGAGAGTTTATATAGAGGGCTTGAGTGAAGTGTTGGAGTGTTAGACTGTTAGTGGGTGGGTGATGAAAGTTCTAGGGTGAGGGTTTTTTTTTTTTTTTTTTGATGAAAGAGTCATCATGCGTAGATAGAGAAAGTACAAGGAGTACAACATGAAGTCTGCTACAACGAGAACACGAAGACTGCTACAACAGGAACATAAAGGGGCAAACCCCTAAGCAAACAGCAACAACTACTACTACAGTACATAAGAGGATACTACAAATGGACAAAAAAGGAAACAGCAGAGAATACTACAAAAGGACAATAAGGAGAGCAGCTAAATCGGATGATCATCCAGGAGAGAGCTTCTAGCAGCTTTATGGGCTGTCGCTACCATAGATCGATTAACCTTAGCTAAACCGCAGAACAAAAGATGTCGCGAAATAACCCTGATCCTTTTGACAATAGGATCATCCTGAACGAGTGGGCTGGAGCGTCCCTGGAGAAAAGATAAAACAGCAATGCAGTCAGTATAAATATTAATAGACATGATATTATGGTGAATAGCAAATTTGATGGCATGCTCAATAGCAAGGAGTTCAGCTTGCTGGGCACTCATCGCATAACATTTTTTCCCGGTGATCCAAGGGGAACCATCCATTCCTGTAGTATGAAGACCAATACTGGAATAATATAAACTGGGATTCCACGCCCCATCCACAAAGATGTCCAGAGGGCAGTTTTGTTCACTACCCTCCCCATTATTCACAAGCACAAAAGAGTGGTCACAGTGGTTATGTTGGTCTGCACGAACGGGTAGAGAGGGTGGAAGTTCTCTGTTTTCCATAAGAGCCCATTCATGATCCATCAAGATTCTAATAGCTTCAATCGAGAAGCCCTTGTTCCCGAAGACTAATCCGCAACGCCCTCTCCAGATACTCCAAAGGGTGTGGATAGCCCGAATGTTCTTTGAGAGAACGATATTCCATAAATTTTCATCGAAAATTTTGCCTGGAGACGGAACAAAGATATCAGACCGCCAAAGAGGATTGACTGCTGGACAATCAAAGAAAAGATGATCAAGTGTTTCCTCCTCAGCTTCACATAGAGAGCAAGTACTTGTGCTGGAACAGAATCTGCTGCGGAGGAGAGCTCTAGTCGGAAGTTTCTGATGAGCACATTTCCACATGAAAGTTTTCCACTTCTCAGGGAATTTTGATCCCCCAGATCTTCCCCCAGTTTTGTCCATGCATATGGGGCCATTGATACAGAATGAAGTGGCCTGCTGGGGAAAGATGAACAAGGTTGTTTCCCTGGATGAAGTTGTAACCCGAATTTGTACTGTAGTTTCCTGATCTTGTGAAAGGCCAGATAATTCTATCACTCTCCGGGAACAAAGGGAGCTGGATAGACAAAATTCTGAAGGCGATAAAGTCCGGAACCTTTTCTCTAATAGCATCAGCCTTCCAGGATTGTCTTGTAATCCATTTTTCCAATCCAATCGCAAACCCTCATCTCTGAATCGAGACCCAGAGAACCAAATGTCACAGCCAGCGAGTCTTTTAAGCCAGGGATCCACCTATCATGCAGGACGTTGATACTGCTTCCATCTCCAATATGCCAACTGAAACCTTTTTTATAAGGTTTCTACCAAACATGACACTTTTCCAGGCCCAAGAAGCATTGTTGGGACACTCAAAGTCCAGAAAAGATTTTTTCCTGCAGTATCTGTGGAGCAAAATCTTGGAAACAAGCAGATTAGGATAGTTAAGAATTCTCCAGGCTTTGTTTGCTAGGAGAGCTTGATTCATCCAATTGATGTTTCTAAGCCCTAGACCTCCTCTAGATTTAGAAAGATTAAGAGTACTATCAGGGATGAGGCGAAGGGGATTAGACTTATCTGGGTTCCACCAGAATTTCAAGATTTGGTTTGAGATTTCATTACTAAGGGTAGAAGGAAGCTTAAAGGAGGAACACACATACGAGGGAAGGGCTGTTAGAACCGCTTTGGAGAGAGTAAGTCTCCCAGCATCACTAAGATATTTTCCTTTCCACCCTTCGAGCTTTGAGTAGACAGCTTCCCTGGTGAAACGAAAGATGTCTTTTTTCTTGTTTCCTTTGACAATAGGAAAGCCCAGGTAGGAAGAACCAGATTGTTCAATGCTCACATTAAGAAAGTTACTAAAAATATCCCCTAGCCCATCCGGGATATTTGGACTAAGGGTGAGAGAGGATTTAGTCTTATTAATGTCTTGACCAGACACTTTACAGAAAGCGTCCAAGGTAGAGCTAAGGGCAGCACAACTGTGTCAGAAGTGATGTAAGAAGAATGGTGGTTGTATTGGTGTTGCATTTAAAATCAAGCAATTTGAGGGGTGTTCTTCTCCAACTTTCAATAGAATAAGGATTCCTTTTGGAAATTCAACTACTACTTGACATATTAATGCAATTGTCACTATTTATTTTTCGAAAACTATAAATTGTTCCAAATAGTATGTACTTGAGAGCCTCCAAACTTTTCAAAATTCTAAAAAGATCCCAAAATGAAATACAAGGTATTTCAATCTCATCAAGATAAAGGCACGTACAACCAAGGAATCTTAGAGTGGAGTAATCAGGTAAGACCTGGAAAATAACTTGATAAGAAGACTAAAAATTAAGCGTGAAATTGGGTAGTCTATTGATAAAAAAATAGCAGAGAAAACGAAATCAAGCCGGTAAGTAAGAGTAGCTTATTTTGATGTAGAAGAGGTACAACTACATCGACAATATGTCTATGTTTTATCTCTACCATGGATGCTTGTTCAAGTGTATGGGAACATGACAATTGACGAATAGTACATTGATGAGGAAGATAGGTACCAAACTCATCACTTACAAACTCTCCATGTTTATATGTTCTAAAAGTTCTAATAGTTGTGTGAAAATGGGTTGCTAACATTTTAGTGAAATACACACAAAAAGTATACGCATCCGATTTCAATTTCAGAGGATGGAGCCAGCAAAATTCACTGATCATCAATAAAAATCATATATAATTTGTATTTATGACAAGAATCACTTGGGGCTTGACCTCATGCATCAACATGCACTAATTCGAATATATCAGTAGATTTAGAATAAGACAAATGAAATCTCAATTTATGATTTCTGGCAGTAGAACAATGTTCACACAAATGAGTTGCAGATTGAACAAGGAAATGCAATTTTCTGGCTAAGACATTTTAGACCTGCTAAGAAGGATGACCAAGCCTTGAGAGCCAAGTGGATGGAGATGCAATTGAACTGGAAACTGAGTAAGCAATAGTAGACAGTCTCGATTAGAGGAAAAAGGAACAACAGATGCCCTGAGAGCATATAAACTTGGTAGCATTGTCCTGGATAACATATCCAAGAACATCAAATAAGATAGAACAATTATTATCTAGAGTGAACTTAGATATTTTAAAGAGAATGCAGAGGAATGCAACACATTAGTAACATTATAGTGATGATTAGAAATAGGAAGCATACCATTCCCAGTTTGAGTAGTTGAAACATAAGCACCATCCCCCGTTGTAATGGCATCATGTCCTCCATACGGTTCAACTGCACTGAGAGCATTAACAATATTTTTGGTTACATGATGGTTGGCACCATTAGCAAGAAGTCAATATTATTACTGCTATGTAAATGGAATTGCAGCATGTTGAGAATGCCCAAGACCTGGTGAACCGAGTAGTGAAGGTGCTGTAGAAGAAGCACCAGTCATACAGAGTTGTGGTTTTAGTTCAGTGACATCATAAAGTGTGACATTTAACCTATGCCAACAATTGAGAGGTGAGTGTTTTCCTTTGCTACAAATTTGACATGCAAGACCACTAGAATTGTAACATTTACCTCTAACCCGAGGCTTGTAAGATGAGTTATAATGTTGCTGAGTTGACATGTAAGGAGAAACAATTTAAAAAGCTACACCAAATTGAGTGTGAGGAGTGGATCTTGGATCCTTGAACTGAGAAAATTGTTGTGACTTATGCCTAGGAGCACGAGCACTTAACACTTCAGGATCATGTGATTGAGCTATGTTGCACTTTAGGGATAGCGTGAGGTGCATTTTGTCATGTTCATGTGCCACTCTTCAGTAAGAAGTAAATAACTAAGCTCAGCTACGGAGATATGTGTGGATAACACGAATTCCAGATCTAGAGTATGCATACTCAACAGATAATCACTTAATAATAATGAGAACTATATCTTCATCCGCAGTTACCTCACCGACCTATTATAGGCTATCAACTAATGATTTGACCTTGTTGACGTACTCATTCGTGGTTAGATCCTCCTTCTCAATAGTACATAGAATGAGTTGATGAACGCGTGAACGAGACATATAAGAAAATCTAAGCTCAAGACTCGACGAAATCACAGAAGCGTGAGGTAAACGAAGGGTTAAAGGAAACACATACGGTGAAATGGAGGCAATTAGTTAAAAATTTTAGCTGTTGAGCAAAAGATACCTAACTAAGATAAAGCAGATTTGGTATATTACAGGATTCTGAAGCATGCAGTTTTCGGTGAAGACGCTGGAACATTACTGGTGACGAATTCAAGCATATCGTTAGAAGTAAGAGCTGTCTCCATTTCAACTCTCCAAATGTTGTAGTTGTTCGCATCCCATTTGTAACACCTCATAATTTCCAACAGAGAAAATTTACGCGAAGTGTCATTCCGCATCCGAGATCGTTCTCAGAATGCAAGGAGAATTGTTAACTAGAAAATCACAACTTTCTAACTCAATTCTAATGATGAAGCACAACTACTACACATACTTCTCAAATTTGTATGTCTGGGTGAACTATCGTCCGAAGGCCAACAACTAACTAGCAAACTGTCGATGAGATCTCTTGAGCATAAACGCCCCGTGTTCCCCATCTGAGCACTAATTTGTGGTGGTTTTGAAATAGTAAAAAAAAACACCGTAGTGTGAAAACAATCAATTAAAAGTGAAGAAGTACATCCTCCAATATAAAAAGAGATGATATGCACCCCAAGTATTAGTTAAAATAGATCAGGAGATTCAAATAACAATAAATAAATAAATCACACGGAATTTAAAACATTATTTCACGAGTATAAGCTTATAATAGAACATGAACTTTTTAAATATAAGATAACTCATGAGAAACCAATGTCATTTTGACTAAAAACAAAAATAATCCACGGGTATCAAATTTCTTACAACTTCATTCTATTTGGTTGTGCCATATCCGTGAGCCACCAACAAGACCGATGTGTACAGAAGGATCACAATAATCTACTAAAATAATGGTACGTCTTAAGGGTTAGAAATCTCTATTTCACCCAGAGCGTTAGAAGGAGCCCATTTGTCACCTCCACTCGTAGTTCACTAAAATGCATTAAGTGTACGCCTATATTGTAGTCATCATCACAATAAAAGTAGCACTTTAAAGCTTTCTCTTAACCCTTGGCCGTGGTACCTCGGTACATGTAAGCTCATCGGGGGGGGCGGGGGGGGGGGGGTTGACATATGACCTTTTAAGGTTAGATCCAAAATATTAATATTGAAGTAATTCTACTTGACATTTAATCATTTCTACAATACTAATATTTAATCTATAAATAAAAGGGAACAATCTTTCACACGTGATTCCAATCAGATATTTGAAACGAGTTTTCAAGCGAAATTTCTCATACGATTAACATCAAGTATCACAAGATAGGGAACATAATTTTTGCTTATCAAAACGTAAAAATCATCATTTTTAAGCAATAACACACATCACTAACACATTTTAATACAAGGGTTGCACATATGACCTTACAAATAAGTCGAGGAGAAACGACAAAATAAAGGAAACAACAGACCTAGTACTATAACTTAATAAACTTTCCTATGAATGATTCTACTACGATCACACACATAAATCCTAATTACAACCAAGTTTTACATTTGGAAATGTGTATGCCCTATATGCTATGCTTGTCATACGAGAGTGTTTTCTGAATAGAACATCTGTTAATGTCAACATTACATCAAATGTGACGTCAACCCTAACACATGCCCATAGACCTTCATTTGGTCATAGAACACAAGAATTTACTTGAAACCTTAAAAGTGTTTAAAAACTTGACTACACGAGTTCATTGTCTTAACTTTGAGGGCCTCAAAATTCATATCTACACCCTTGATAAAATTATAAAAATATACATGAATCATCACATGTGTCAAATTTTTAAATCAAAAATAGTTTTTTGAAAAGCTTTTATAAATTCAAGTTAAAAATCAAAAGTTGATGTATTGTACAAAGAAATATTGAACATCAATGTCAAATTTACAGGGCCATAAATTCCACTTAGGCAAGTCCAAAAAGAAAAATTATGTTCTAGAATAGACCTCTATGTGTCTAGTTTCAATAATAAAAGGAATGAACACAAAAGAATTTAAGAAGATAAGTTTATACAAAAAACGCTCTATTGCAGGACATTCTACTTTCAAAAATCATAATTAAATACCTAAAGTGATGTAGGAATGAAGTTTTTAGTGTATCCCCATCTGTCTACTTAAGGTGAAAATACAGTTTCAATTTATTCAAGAGTTTAAGTTGTGTAAAACCACGAGAACTACATATTGTCGAAAATTTTGATACACTGGAATTAACCGAATGAACATAGATGATACTAGATTTTGATGATTGAAATTTCACAAGTACAAATCATGAACTAAACATCTAAATCACAAACTCAACCATGTCAACATACATGCAAACTTAAATGAGACTTTAAGCTGGTTCACATTCAATAAGAAAGTGCAAGAACATTATCCAACATTTGATCCATTCATGATAAAGTACATACTTCATTTGAAGCTACTAATTTTCAAGTAAAAATTGAAAATACATTGTGTGGATCATGACAAAAAAGAACTTGAAGATGAAAGTCAAACTCTTGATATGAGAAGAAAAAAACATGACAACTTGAATAAAAGAATGTTATTGTTTATTTACAATGCAAGAATCAAGAAGTGACAAGAGGAAGAGTACTCAAGAGCTTGATTAATGCATCAATTTGAGTCTCTTGGAGTTGAAGAAAAAAGAGAGAGATAGATGGGGGTTGTTGGCTGACCACTAGAGAAAGAAAAAGTTGAGTGAGATGAAGAGGGATCGTGAGTGGTGTAGAGAGTGACATGGGGGGGGGGGTGACGGTGGGTGATAGATGTTGTGTTGTTATAGTATATATTACAATATTTACCATCCATTAAAGAGTATGGATAAATAGTATTATTGTTGTATTTACCCTCCATTAAAGAGTATGAAGAAATATTATTCACATTCTTCTCTATACTTTTTCACTTTCGATGTTGCAGGAACTATAATGAACACCACTCCAGCAGAGGACCCTGGTGCAGGTCAGGTGTACTTGGAGCTCAACTTGTAGTACTCCGTATATTTATTAGGGGTAATTAGTTAATTGGATACGTGATAATTAAATTTTAGGTTGCGAGTGGTGATTTGAGTATTTTTTTCGTGAATTTTATTAGGCGTGGAACTCGTGTGAGAAGTTAGAACAAGGCCCTAAAATTTCTCGCGTTTATTTTATTTTCGTAGACTTTCTCGCGATATCAGCCACCGCGTAAAGCTATACACTATCTACACTCAATCCTTTCCTATTAAATATTTAATAAAAAATGAAAACCTATTATTTTTCTCATCTTCTTCTTCCTTTCTCTTCACGGTAAAGAAACAACCACCTCCATCAACACCTTCTCCGCCTCTTCCTCGTCACCTCCCTCACCAACATCACTCACCCAAGAAACCTCACCCTATAAATACCCATCATCTCCTCCACACCACCACCGTACCACATCCGCCACATCTCTCTCTCTCTCTCCTCTTTCTCTTATCCGGAAAACAACCACCACCACAACCATCGACACCACCATCACCTCCACGCCCACTATATCTATCTCTACCTCTCTTCTCTCTTTATCCATCTCCCTCTCTTCCTCCCTGTGGACCCATAAGAACAGCAACAGCGGCGAAGCAACCCAGCCACAGCCGCAGCCACCATCGGAGAGCCACCACCCACCACCATTTTCTCTCCCTTCTCCACCCCTGTTCTTCTCTCTTAATCATCCTCTCTCTGATCTGACCATAAAGCAGAGAAGAAACTGAAACAGAAGCAACAACAATCAGCCGAGGTAGAACTCCGGCGAACTTCATTAATTCCGACGAAGAAGTGGTTTTAGCACAACCGGTGCTACAAGCAGCTACGGTAGAACTCCGGCGAACTCCATTAATTCCGGCGAAGAAGTGGGTTTAGCACAACCGGTGCTACCCACTCCTCAAAACCAGTTCTAGTCGAATCCAGGAGGTTCGATTAGACTCCCAGAAGCATCAAATGGAGCTGGAGACTCCATTATCACAGGCGATGGGCTCCACCACCGACGGCAATTCCGACGACTCGACCCGCTTACTTTCTTGATCAATTCTCGCCATTCTTGGCTTGGGTAACTTCTAAACCTCCCTCTAATTCGTTTCCAGTAATCAAAATTGCATTTTTATGGCTTTAATCCATGTTTGGTATGAGTTGGTTGAGAGGAGTGGTGTCTACATTACTGGTATATAAGGGTGGGTGTTGGTTGAAGTTTATGAAACCTTGGGGTTATGTCTTGTTAATTTGGTAACCTGCTATTTAATTGTGGGGGTAATGGTTGTAGTTTGGCTAAACATTAGGCGAGTTGGTTAGAATTCTTACACTCTATAATTATTGTTTTGCTTAACTTTATTTATAAAACTTTATAAACTATTATTTCAAGTGAATAAAATGAATGTTTTAAAAAATAAGTAGACATGCATCATAATTTGGTGTAGTAAATTATTTTTATGAACATAAGCTAATAAAACATTTGTGTATGTGTATATAATGTTGTTCTAATAAAGCGACAATTATCACCTTAGTTTTACTTAAATAAATAGTAAATCCTGTTTTCAATAAATATTATTGTCAAATCAAATATTATTGTTTTTAACAAAATTTATTACTTTGGTAAATATTTACAAGAATTGCCTCAAGAATTTAATGTTAAATTTTTTTCTCAAAACATTTCTTTATAATAATAAGAATATAATTGGAGTCGAGAATTCATTAGGGTTATTGAGATGGATTTGGTAAAGACCTAGAAATACATGCATTTGTTTATTTAGATGTAACACCGTTGTAACTGTAGATTTATGAATGGTAGGAGACGGATTCGTGGACATCGGCTTCATCGACCATCCTACGTACTAACTGCCAATTCGAATAAGGTGAGTTTACATGCTTAGCCTTGTGTGCCTAGCTCTTTTCGTGTCAGATTGTGATTTTTGTTTCATGTATCAAAATATACTTGTTATTATTTGTTTATACTTGACAAATATTTGAACTGTTGGCTACTGTTCTTGCGATAATTAATAATCCATTAATAACGTAAAGTGGAAAGATTTGCATGTACCGGAATCAGTTGTGTTACTTATGTAATACCCCGTATTTTAATTAAGGGTTATTTGGTAATTTTGCAAAAGTACTTGAGAATTTCAATAAACTTATATTTCAACTTGTTCTTAGTTTTAGAGTACAAATGTACCATTGGACATCTATGGTTATATAAAATTTCATTTTGAGGCTATTTTGTAATTTTTGAAACTTGGATAATACTATATGGAACTTATTTTGTATACTTGGGAAATACTTGTAGTTTTCTAAAAGTGGATTTTGACATTTATATAAAAGTGTTGTATTTAAAATTATTTGGACTTTTTATTATCTATGAAACTTATTTGTGTGATAGCTAGTAATTGAAAACTATAATTTCACCCCCTTTACTCTTTGTTTTTATACTTCAACTTCATCCATCAACTTATGAAATTGATATTTTCACCCCTTAACTTTTGACATTTCTCATTTCTATCCCCATCTAACTTGTAGGGAGATTCTAATAGCTCCCTAATCCCTCACTCACCAACTTGGTCAACTCCCATTATAATATGGTTTTATCATCATCATTACACACAAATATACATACTTCATCACAAAAACTCCCATCTCCATCAACTCAATAACTCCATACCTCCATAACTTCATTTCTTTACATCTTCTCTCCTAATGAACATTCATACAAGCTCTCTCACCTCTCTTCAATGTTCATTCCCGTTTTTGGAGCTTGACCTCACAAAAACTTCATCAAAAGTCATTTTTCTTGTCCCCAAATCATGAAAAACTTGATTCCAACCTTAGTTTGGTCATGGAGGGGAGCTCTTACACCATTCTACTCATGGATTGAAGACCAATTTCACTATTTTGATCACAATCTTCTTGAATCTTGGGGTAAACTCTTCTTCTAGACTTCAATTCATCCTTGCATGTCTATTTTTAGCATTGATTTATGAAAACTCATCTTAGATTTCTTCATCCCCAAACTTGATTCTTCATTTTCTTGGCTTGATCATGAGTTTGACACTTGAATGTTCTATATCTCATGAAACTCAAACTAAAACCCATATGCACTTTGTAAATTTCTTGATAATTGCTCTTGCATGTCAAGAACACTATGACAATTTGTGTCAAGAGCATATAAAAATCTTAATTCATGCTTAAAATGATGTTATTTGGGTGAAAATCAAGTCTTTATAAGTTGCATGTATCACTAGAACCATTCTTGTTGATTTTTGAAAAAATTGCATGTTCATACAATCTGACCAGTTTGTGAAAAACGTATATTATCTCTATATTTTGTCTCTGTAGAATTTTTAAATCTTCCATATTCTGAAACTAGACTCAAATCAGGTCATTTTGAAAGAAAATTCAACTCCATAGCCTTTATGGTTAGGGAGATATACTCATTTTAAGTTTCATGTTTTCTGAAACTCTGTTTCTGGACAAGTTTTGCTATTTTTGTTAAAAATCTCATTTCCAGAAACATATGGCACTCAATCTTTCTTGTGATGCAACTAGACACACAAGGGATTCATTATGGAGAATATGAGCATCTTTCCTTTTCTCCAAGTAGTAGTAATTGTTCTTCAATGTTGAAACTTTCTTCCAAACTTGTCTCAGTGTTTGTTATTTATGTAACTTGAGTTTTGTAATAGCTATGCATGATTTTCTTGGTGTTTCTGAAAGTATACACATGTAGGTTCATCATACATTAATTTCAAAATTTTAGTAGATGATTTGATATGGTAAATATGGCTCCAAAGTCAGAGCTACAATTCTGTCCAGAATTGTAGTTTCACATTTTTTAGAAAACTTGAATTTTTGAACTTCTAGGTGTTTTGTTGGAATTATTTGTATAATTAAACATCTTTATATGTTCATTAGTGACATATAGGACTATGTTACATGTAGGTTTTCATTGTTATTATGCATGTGTAAATTGGTTATAATGAGTACGTCATACGTGTGACTGTAGACATCGACCTCGTAGGAGAGAGCGGTTGTCGTCGGAGTGCTAGGCTTAGTTTCTTGCTTTTAATTGTGCTTCATCTCAGTGGTAAGTACATATGACGGCCTTTTCATATCAAAATCTGCGAATGTGTTTGATGTTTCAAATGAATGTTTGTTATATGAAATAGTATGAGAATGCATGTTTTCCACTCGAAAGTTGTTAAACTATTTTATTCATCTCCTTTGAGAACTCTCGGAAATTACTTGTGAAATGTTGATACGCTGATTCTGGTTATGTGAAAGAGAAGAAATAAAATACCTCTAATAGACTTAGGACGATGTACAGAGTACTGTTATTAATGGGAGGCGTCAAGCGATCCTCCATTTTCTTATGGCTAAGACCATTGAAGCAATGCTTCTTATTATTGGATAGAACGTTAATGTTCACAAATCCGCCCCCGATGAGCCAAAATGTATCAAGATATTGAGGACAAGGGGTTTATAGAGCTATAGAGGCTACTTATACTTGTAAGGGTCACTACGGTATAGGGGTGTCGACACTTAAGGCCTTTTAGCTGATGTTGTGAGTGGGTTTGACGAATGGCTCCCTTAACGCTCGGGTGAAATAGGGTTTGATAGACCCTAGAAGGAACCCTTAGTGATTTTTTCGTGATCCCTCTGTCTACATCGATCCTGCTGGTGGCTCTGCACATGCCTGAGCTAAATTAAACTGTTGATTGAAATCGAAATTAAAAATTGAATACTGTATTGATGTTGTTTGTGGCACTTGATTTCCCTAAACGATTCAAATGATTTGAAATGCTTTGGCTACTTGTGATTTAATATCATTATCAGTTCAAATGGACTTGTTTACTGTTGATATTCTACTTGTTTAAGAATATCTTGACTACTTGTGGTTTATAAATGTTTTAATGATGATGGTTCTTGCTACGCGATTACTCATAATTGTTTCGAATTGTTCCAACTCTTTTGCTCATTGATTTTCAAATCTCTTTATTTGTTTCAAATCATTCTTCCGTGCCACTCGTTGATTTACATGTTGTAGTATGTATTTACTCAGGTTTTACTGATCATTTATTCAAAACTGCGTCGGCTTTTGCCATTTTAAAACCGCAGGTCGTCAATCAAGTTTGGGGAACCGGAACGCGAATCGAGACGAAAAAGTTTAGCTTAAGTCAGATCACTTAGTAGATCACACACGATTTGTTTTAGATTGTACTTATTATCGAAATTTTGTTATGTACTTTAACCGAAATGTAAATTTAATAGTTAATAATCTACTTCTGGTTATCGATTGTCGCGTTAACCCTGAACCGAGATCCCGGGTTGTTTCAGATGGTATCAGAGCATTGGTTCTCCGGTTAAAGTGACTTTTCGATTTCCATTAGTAGGGAATAAGAAAGATAACACGTTTTCAAAATTTTAAAATTGATTAGGATAACCCAATTTAGTAATAACAAAGTAAACAAGCTGTCGGGAGTTGGGGTACGTATTAATATTGATTTGTACCATACTTGTTGGTTAAATGTTAACGGCTATTTGAGATGTGAACCGTACAAATTTTACTTGCTTATTTGCATGCTTAGTACTTATGCCCTTGCTTATTTATATTGAAATGCTTGCTATAGTTGTGTGATACGTATCTATGAATCTTTACGTTTCTATGCTATCTTGTCGATGAGAGAGTAAGGGCGTTTTGACTTAGAAGACCCTGAGATAAATATTTTCTTACCTATGAGCGCGATTTTTAAGATAGTACTTTATTTTTATTTCATTTTGAGTTAATTTGACAAGGTCGTTTTCAAAATTAGAAAGTTTTGAAAAAAAAAATTAAAAAATGGTTTTGTAAAAATGATTGGGTGCGGAGATACCAAATGCCAAGTTATATGAACCACTTTGTTTAGCAGTCCACTGGCGTGAATCTTAGTACGACGGTACTAAGAGTTGTACCCGCTGTCTAGACTAAGTTGGAACATTAGAAATACATGCGAGTTGTGATGGAGTGACACGTTGTGTGACGACACATAGTGTTCTTTTCTCCCTCGAATGCGTGGAACACTTGAGGTGATTGGTTTATCAAACCCTACACAGGTAAGACAACATTTTTAGTGCGGATGAGTCAAGTAAAATGACATGTTATTTGCGATCAAAGTATTTTGTATCTAAAATTTCCGAGACTTGTTTAAATGCGAAAAAAATAAGAAAAAAAGTATTTGGATCACTTTGTAAATGTGAGAACTAGTATGTTGGTCTAGACCTTTCAAAATTTAGTGTCGACCTTCTACTCGAGCTAATTGTATTTGAACCCCTACTAAGATACAAGTGAGAAGAGACTTTACCGACCGAGAGCTTGTTCCAGTTAATATAAGTGTTGCATATGCATTAGCCTTGAATACAATTTGCGCGTGCATTAGCATTGCATACAAATCTCATGTGCATTAGTTGCATTCTCGTGAAGTATGTTCGTAGTTTCACTCAAAAGTTTTCTTGAGCTTCGGGGACGAAGCTTTGTCTTAAGGGGGATATAATGTAATACCCCGTATTTTAATTAAGGGTTATTTGGTAATTTTGTAAAAGTACTTGAGAATTTCAATAAACTTATATTTCAACTTTTTCTTAGTTTTAGAGTATAAATGTACCATTGGACATCTATAGTTATATAAAATTTCATTTTGAGGCTATTTTGTAATTTTCGAAACTTGGATAATACTATATGGAACTTATTTTGTATACTTGGGAAATACTTGTAGTTTTCTAAAAGTGGATTTTGACATTTATATAAAAGTGTTGTATTTAAAATTATTTGGACTTTTTATTATCTACGAAACTTATTTGTGTGATAGCTAGTAATTGAAAACTATAATTTCACTCCCTTTACTCTTGGTTTTTATACTTCAACTTCATCCATCAACTTATGAAATTGATATTTTCACCCCTTAACTTTTGACATTTCTCATTTCTATCATCATCTAACTTGTTGGGAGACTTTAATTGCTCCCTAATCCCTCACCCACCAACTTGGTCAACTCCCATTATAATATGGTTTTATCATCATCATTACACACAAATATACATACTTCATCACAAAAACTCCCATCTCCATCAACTCAATAACTCCATACCTCCATAACTTCATTTCTGTACATATTCTCTCCTAATGAACATTCATACAAGCTCTCTCACCTCTCTTCAATGTTCATTCCTGTTTTTAGAGCTTGACCTCACAAAAACTTCATCAAAAGACATTTTTCTTGTCCCCAAATCATGAAAAACTTGATTCCAACCTTAGTATGGTCATGGAGGGGAGCTCTTACACCATTCTACTCATGGATTGAAGACCAATTTCACTATTTTGATCACAATCTTCTTGAATCTTGGGGTAAACTCTTCTTCTAGACTTCAATTCATCCTTGCATGTCTATTTTTAGCATTGATTTATGAAAACTCACCTTAGATTTCTTCATCCCCAAACTTGATTCTTCATTTTCTTGGCTTGATCATGATTTTGACACTTGAATGTTCTATATCACATGAAACTCAAACTAAAATCCAAATGCACTTTGTAAATTTCTTGATAGTTGCTCTTGCATGTCAAGAACACTATGATAATTTGTGTCAAGAGCATATAAAAATCTTAATTCATGCTTAAAATGATGTTATTTGGGTGAAAATCAAGTCTTTATAAGTTGCATGTATCATTAGAACCATTCTTGTTGATTTTTGAAAAAATTGCATGTTCATACAATCTGACCAGTTTGTGAAAAACGTATATTATCTCTATTTTTGTCTCTGTGGAATTTTTAAATCTTCCATATTCTGAAACTAGACTCAAAGAGGGTCATCTTGAAAGAAAATTCAACTCCATAGCCTTTATGGTTAGGGAGATATACTCATTTTAAGTTTCATGTTTTCTGAAACTCTGTTTCTGGACAAGTTTTTCTATTTTTGTTAAAAATCTCATTTACAGAAACATATGGCACCCAATCTTTCTTGTGATGCAACTTGACACACAAGGGATTTCTTATGGAGAATATGAGAATCTTTACTATTCTCCAAGTAGTAGTAATTGTTCTTCAAATTTGATACTTTCTTCCAAACTTGTCTCTGCATAGCAGTGTTTGTTATTTATGTAACTTGAGTTTTGTAATAGCTATGCATGATTTTCTTGGTGTTTCTGAAAGTAGACACTTGTAGGTACATCATAAATTAATTTCAAAATTTTAGGAGATGATTGATATGGTAAATATGGATTCAAAGTCAGAGCTACAATTCTGTCTAGAATTGTAGTTTCACATTTTTTAGAAAACTTGAATTTTTGAACTTCTAGGAGTTTTGTTGGAATTATTTTGATAATTAAACATCTTTATATGTTCATTAGTGACATATAGGACTATGTTACATGTAGGTTTTGTTGTTATTATGCATGTGTAAATTGGTTATAACGAGTACGTCATACGTGTGATTGTAGACATCGACCTCGTAGGAGAGAGCGGTTGTCGTCGGAGTGCTAGGCTTAGTTTCTTGATTTTAATTGTGCTTCATCTCAGTGGTAAGTACATATGTACGGCCTTTTCATATCAAAATCTGCGAATGTGTTTGATGTTTCAAATGAATGTTTGTTATATGAAATAGTATGAGAATGCATGTTTTCCACTCGAAAGTTGTTAAACTATTTTATTCATCTCCTTTGAGAACTCTCGGAAATTACTTGTGAAATTTTGATACTCTGATTCTGGTTATGTGAAAGAGAAGAAATAAAATACCTCTAATAGACTTAGGACGATGTACAGAGTACTGTTATTAATGGGAGGCGTCAAGCGATCCTCCATTTTCTTATGGCTAAGACCATTGAAGCAATGCTTCTTATTATTGGATAGAACGTTAATGTTCACAAATCCGCCTCCGATGAGCCAAAATGTATCAATATATTGAGGCCAAGGGGTTTATAGAGCTATAGAGTGCTACTTATACTTGTAAGGGTCACTACGGTATAGGAGTGTCGACACTTAAGGCCTTTTAGCTGATGTTGTGAGCGGGGTTGACGAATGGGCTCCCTTAACGCTCGGGTGAAATAGGGTTTGATAGACCCTAGAAGGAACCCTTAGTGATTTTTTCGTGATCCCTCTGTCTACATCGATCCTGCTGGTGGCTCTGGACATGCCTCAGCTAAATTAAACTGTTGATTGAAATCAAAATTAAAAATTGACTACTGTATTGATGTTGTTTGTGGCACTTGATTGCCCTAATCGATTCAAATGATTTGAAATGCTTTGGCTACTTGTGATTTAATATCATTATCAGTTCAAATGGACTTGTTTACTGTTGATATTCTACTTGTTTAAGAATATCTTGACTACTTGTGGTTTATAAATATTTTAAAGATGATGGTTCTTGCTACGCGATTACTCATAATTGTTTTGAATTGTTCCAACTCTTTTGCTCATTGATTTTCAAATCTCTTTATTTGTTTCAACTCATGCTTCCGTGCCACTCGTTGCTTTACATGTCGTAGTATGTATTTACTCAGTTTTTACTGATCATTTCTTCAAAACTGCGTCGGCTTTTGCCATTTTAAAACCGCGGGTCGTCAATCAAGTTTGGGGAACCGGAACGCGAATCGAGACGAAAAAGTTTAGCTTAAGTCAGATCACTTAGTAGATCACACACGTTTTTTTTAGATTGTACTTATTATCGAAATTTTGTTATGTACTTTAACCGAAATGTAAATTTAATAGTTAATAATCTACTTTTGGTTATCGATTGTCGTGTTAACCCTGAACCAAGATCCTGGGTTGGTTCAACTTATATCAGGTTTCAATCCCTTGTGCTCAAGTCCCTAAAATGCAGCACTCTGTGTGCCCCCATGTTTAGATCCCTTGGGGTTTCATCCTTAAAATGCGGGACTTCGCGTGCTCCGGCTCTACGTCTGGTTAGCTCGAGTCCAGCATGTAGATAGCACTCCTTTGATTGACGCTCTTAGGAGGGTGTTGCAACACATGAGGTCTAGTATGTCTGATGTGGTCACATGTTTTGCCCCGGTACTGTGAAACAAGTAAATGTTAATTCGACCGCCTTGTTGGCTTTATTATTAGTGGATGCCCTTTGTTGGCGTTATTATATCCGGATACTGTGCATAACGATTGGATTAGTGATTTCTATATTGGGACAATTTGCACTGCTATTTATACCGTTGCAAACTCTGATGAAGTTTTACTTATTCTCTGTCATTTACATTTTATTTAACTTGTGTCTCAGCAGTTTATATTCTTTTTCCCGTTTTTCCTGCCAAGGTGTATCTCACTCAAGTATTTATTGTTGACTTTTAATACTGCGGCTCTTGTTGTTTTTTTTCCCACCGCGGGTCTAGGAGCTGAGGAATTATGGAATAGAAGGGGTGCGAGACTCACCTAGACTGATAATGTCACATTTAGTATCTAGTATTGTTAAGTTGTTGTGTAATAATAAGCACCTTTTGTATAAGACTTCAAGTTTAATGTTTAATCTTTTAAGTTTACATTGTGGATTGTATTGATTTTGAGTTACGACACTTCTATTAAACATCGCGCTCCCGTTCTTGTCCCTAGCCGAATAAGGGGGTTGTTGCACAACCAGTGAAGCAGTCAACTGAAGAACACACATGATTTGTGCTGCCACCAGAAGTCTTGGCATGACACCTGAGTTGAGCTAAGTACAACTTTCAACACCAGTACACCCAATGAAGACGAGGAGTAAGTCTGACATGTAACACCCCTTGGTTTCCAGACTTTCCGTTCCGGACCGCAGAGCCCGGGTAGGTGCTACTTAATATGAAACAGTGGAAATCAAGAACAAACACTGCCATAGATATACATTACATACGATAAAAGTTTCACACATCGTCTTAAATTATTATTACACAAAGTGAAGAGTCTAAGAGTTCGATTTACTAGACATGCTGAAAAAAAACTAGATGAGTCCGCGTTTTCCCCATCCTAAGCCAAGCCTTCTCCATCTAGACCTGCGGTGGGAATTAAAACAGGAACCGCAGTTTCTAAAGTCAGCAATGAAATACTGAGTGAGTAACACCCAAGCACGTAAATTGGGAACGAGATATTTTAACTCAAGTAAAAATAATAAATGGACGAAGAGTAAATATTTCACAAGTATTTAACTTCAAATGGAAATACAGAGGAAGTAAAAGACAGTGTAATAGTAAGACATTTCCGAGTTCTCGTAAGTTTTCAGAAAATCTCCATTAATCACAATTAAATCCATATCCAATATCCAAACCATTTAATCTCAATATTTCCATTTCCATTAATATCCAATACCCATACCATAAAATCCATTAGTTGATACGGGGAAGAATAATCCATCACAAGCATCCAAGACCTTAAGTGCCGGCACCCCCCTAAGACTTCTTGCGGCCAGAGAGGTGAGTACATGGAGCGACCCGGAATGTTGCGACCGAGTTAAAGTACACAGGCCGAGTGGACAAAGCCAACACGACAATAATAATCACAGGCCGAGTGGACGAAGCCAACACGACAATAATAATCACAGGTTGAGTGGCTAAAGCCAACACGACAATAATAATAAGTTTTCCCCGCACAACTCTTTCCACTTTACGTTATTACGCGTTATTATTTTCACATGTCAATTTCAAAGAAAATATCTCAAAACAATCCAAATTTCAAGTAAAGCATGTATGTCATAAAACACATTTTGAGACAAATTACAAAATCATATTTTGACACGAAAGAAGCTGGGCGCGCTAGACTTGGCATGTTTACTCACCTTGATAATACGACAAATATCACGTCGGCTTTCACAGGTAGACGAAACCTTCGTCTATAAACTCGTCACCTACAGTTATAATTTCTAAATCAATAACAAGTCCAAGTATGATTTTTGTGAAATGCTAAATTCCTAACAGGTCTCATTTTACCCATAACCCCATTTATTAAAAGTATACAATATTTATATAGTAAACCGGCGACGTAAGCAACAACTATATATATGCTTATTTATTTATTATTTATATCTTTTTCTCATAGAAATATCACTACTTATATAAATACTAGCTCTTTAAAATTATTAAGTAAGAAATCACATATTAAATTTACACTCTCATAATTAGGAAATATTAATTTATTATACAACATATTTATTTGTAAGTGAATACAAAAGTTAATTCCAACTAAATTAATTATAGCTAATTATTTACTAGAAAATATAAATTCTATAAAAGAAGTAGATTCATAAATTAGATTCACCAAAAATATTTATTCCAAGAAAATATGTGTTTAGTCATACATAATTATAGCTTCATTTTGGAGAATTAATTTCTAATATCTACAAATAATAATAAAGTTTTTATCTATTTATAAATAAAGGAGTTTTCTTAAAAGTTATTTTCCTATTTAACTTCCTAACTTATTTTGTGTTAGCAATATAAAGCAAATAACATATTTTACTCAAAACACTAGTTTATAAGCACTTAGAAAATACTTATTTAACAAAATATATTTTTAGTTTGCTTATTTTCCATTAATATTTTATATTAAATAACTCCTACATAGTTTTAAATAGCCAATTTTTCTTTTACATAATTAAAATATTATTTAGAAATGTTAGGAAATAATTTTAATCTAAAAATAGCATTTTAAATTTTATGATTTATATGCAGTTTAGGTAACTAACAACTGGATCCCCTAAGTATTGATAAAAGACACATAATAGCCTTTCCACCAACACTAGCAGTTTTATATGAGGTAGATTCTACCCTTCAAGTTTCTGAAACTACACTTTAACCCCTATTTCAAGAACACATAACACCCAATCGATCCAAGTTCGGATTTAGCCATTAAAATTGCAGTTGGATTATCAAAAACGAATCAGAAGAGGATTTAGAAGTTACCCACACCAACAATCGCGAAAAACGGTTGAGAATTGGGTCCGATTGAGGTTGTCGTCGAGGTGGCCGGCGGTGATGGACGATTCCGGCGACTGAGGCGTTCTTGGCTTCGATTGGCCGCAATTAAAGCTTCATCGGACCTCTGGGAGTTGATTAGGATCGATTCGAGGGAGTGGGTATCGTCGGATAGCTCGGGTCGAGCTTCTCGCCGACGTTAATGGAGGTCGCCAGAGTTGTGGTGGCTTTGGCTTGTTTCTGCAGTGGTTCACTGCAGTGTTGGCTTCCCCTTGGCTCGAAACAGAGAGAGAGATTCGAAACAGAGGGAGAGAAGAGAGGTGCAGATGGTGGTGGCGGGGTTCTGCCGTTTCCGTCGTCTTCTCCGGCGGCGATGGCGTCTCCAATGGCGACCTGGGTGATTATGCCGCCTTCTGTTACTTCTCCTCTGTTCGAGTCAAATAGCAGAGGGGGATTTCGGGTTCCAATCAGAGAGGGAGGGAGAGATTGAGGTGGCTGGTGGCGGTGGCGTCACCGACGGGGGAGGCAGCAGCTTTCCCGCTGCTGCTGCTTCCTCTGTTTTCGTCGGGCAGGACAGGGGAGAGGGAGACAGAGAGGTGGAGAGGTGGAGGAGGATGTGGTGGTGGCAGTGATGGTGTTGCCGGTGATGGAGGTGGTGATGGTGTTGGTGGTGGTGACGGGTGAGAAGAGAGGGAGGGACTGCTGTGTTTTGAAGGAGGAGTTGAAGAAGAAGACAAAGTCTTCTTGTTATTTGGGAAAATTTAACAGCAGATAGTTTGTGTAAACTGGTGGAGAAAGTGTTTTCAATTTTTTTTATTATTTAATTCATTTATTCAGTTTTATTTTGGTTGAATAATTAATTCAATTTTATTTATTCACCCTTTAGGTATATGGCTCTCTTCAACTACAACTACCACCGCGCTACATTAACTAGTATATCTTTTCTTAAACTACAAATATCTCCCCAATTCACATTTAAACGTCACGAATTGTTAGTATTTTACCCGTGTAAAAACGGGGTATTACATGACATCTCAAAGAAGAAAGTTGTAGGGTTTACTATAGTGTCTGGTAACATTGAATCTTCTTCTAATTTAGATCTACTTGTTTTTCTGAGGTTGAGAAAAACTTCCATTAGCTAAAATGCAATGATTGAATAGTTTGAAATCCTCGCACAACAAAACTCTTGGATTTTAGTTGAAAAACCAAAGCATGCAAACATAGTGGGGAATAATGGGATTACAAAACTAAATGTAATCCAAATGCCAATGTTTCAAGATACAAAGCTAGACTGTTTGATGTCAAAAATAATTTTCCACGTAAAAATTTGCGAGAAACTGTTTGCATGCATCAACCCCCAAATTTTATACACATGATGTTCCCTACACGTGTGTAAGCTAAAGCATAAGTCTATAAATGGCTTGAAACTATCATCAAGAGCTAGGTTTAAAGGACTCAAACCTATTTTGGCTTTTGAGATTCCGTGGGTTGACAACTAATTCCTCTATGTTTATTAGAAGATATGGCCCAAAATCTCTCTTTCATTACTATATGTGGATGTTATATTCTTGACTGGAATGACACTGCATGTATTCCCACTCTTTTTACTCAACTTCAATCAGAATTTAACATGAACAATTTGGGAGATTTAACTTACTTTCTTGTTTTTGAAATTGGAATAACTTCTGGTATTTTTATTCATCAACACAAGTAAATCTTAAATTTATTGAAAAAGTTAAACAGGCATTGTTGCAAGCCATGTCCAACTCCATAAGTTGTTTCTTACAAGTTTCATCCATATGTTGAAACTCCCTTATTTTAGGCAACACTATTTAAACAACTTCTTGGGCCCTTCAATATGTTACTTTTATCGGACTAGACATATCATTTGCAATAAATCGTCACAGGCAATTTACGCACAATCCCTTAAATGTTCACTTGATTGGGGCTAAGAGAATTTTGAGTATCTTCAGGATACGAATACTCACGAAATATTTTATCACAACTCTAACCTGGAAATCAAAGGTTTTGCTGATGTAGATTGGGAAAGTAACCTAATTAACAGAATAACCACAACTAGATTTGTAGAATTCACTGGAAACAATCCACTTCGTTGGGGTGCAAACAAAACAACCTACTATTGCTATATCTTCAACTGAGGCATAGTACATAGCTCTTGCAACAATTGCTGCACAAATTAATTGGTTTAAAATGTTTTTCAAAGATACGAGCATTTACATCTCTCACTCTCCTCCTATATGTTGTGATAATATCTCTGTCATCTCTATGAGAGTCAACCCGATTCTACATTGAAAGACAGTAATGTAGGCAGTAATACAGGATCAATACGCTAGAAGGGGGGGGGGTGAATAGATTATGGCCACTTTTGTCAAAAGAGTGGTTTCAAATAAGTTTCTGGAAAGCAGTGAGTATTTCAAGG
Source organism: Linanthus parryae (assembly GCA_023055425.1). Lineage (NCBI taxonomy): Eukaryota > Viridiplantae > Streptophyta > Magnoliopsida > Ericales > Polemoniaceae > Linanthus > Linanthus parryae. The sequence continues at coordinate 73,266,299 of JALGPY010000002.1, forward strand.
CCTTGAAATGAGTTTCAAGTCCTTAGAATCAAAACAGAGAGTTAAAAGTTTGCTGATAATTTTCAAGGCCTTGAAATGGCTTTCAAGTCCTTGAACTGAAAACCTGTTTGGTGCAGAAAATAAGATAAGTACAGAACAGTAAGTGAAATACAATAGACACAAGGATTATAGAGTTCAGTCCACTTGGACGCCTGCTCTACCTCAGGGACTTGATCCCTGCAGGATTTTCAACTAAATTCTCATTAAACAAAAGCTAAGCCCTATATCTCAAGCACATAGAGTTCCCTTACTCTGTTACAGCTTGTAGCTCTTACTAACCTATCTATTACATGCTCTAGCTAACTGATTCAACAAGAATTCTCTATTGTTCACTTGAAAAACTCACGAGAATAAGATATGATAAGTATTATCAAAATGATATACAAATAGAGTACAAGAAGAAGAGCACTGAGAACTAGTGAAGCAGTTGAATGTGCAGTGATCTCCTGATGAGTGGATTGAGTGAAATGAATCTCCTTATGTGTTGCTTGTCAATCCTTGAAAGTGTTTTTGTATATTTGTAATAATTCTCTCTTGATTTTCCATAAAATTATTATTTTATTCTGCTGGTTTGAATTGCAGATTTGCCAAGATCTTCTAGAACAAATTTTCCTAAAAATAAGCAGCAATCTTGTCTTTTTAATAGCTCTTCCCAACGGCTAGTTACTCAGTATATTCAAAGATACTGACTTGATCCTGTATCTGAGTATGTTAAGAAGGTCTAGATAGGTTTGCACAAGCACATAATCAATTTTACAATCCAATTTCCTTTCCTGCAAAAACACAGTGTAGGAAATAGTTCCTGCAAAAATGGCAACTAGTTAACCCTGTAAAAAATTACTCAAACATATAGATTAGCCACATTTTGGAGTTTTAAAATGGTTTGTCTTTCATCATCAAATAAGATATAATCAAGCATAGGAAATCAGGAGTTAAAATAAGAATGAAAAGCTCCCCCTAAGTTCATGCTATATATTGCAGTGTATATTTCAAACCTTTAAAAGCTATTTCAAGGCATTGAAATAGTGCTGCTGTTTCAAGCCTTTGAAACAAGCTGAACTTACAATATCCCCCTTGATGAAAGACAAAACCAAAATTCTTTTAAAAACTGGTTCTCTGCAAAAAAAAAAAAAAAAAAGAGTCATTAGAGCATAGCAGAATAATGAGGCACAAATTAAATTACAATCCACTTATTTAGCAGTTTAAGTAACAAAAACATCCGACTGATCAAAACCAGATCTCTAAACAAGCAAAAGTACCAGAAATGAGCACATTAATTTCTCCCCTTTTTTTACTTCCATCAAAAAAGAATGAGAAAATGTTGGATCAAAGTTTTTGAAAGCTTAAAATAAAATAGTTTTGAAAGATACGAATTTTCAAGAATTTTAAGAGAGATTTAAGGCTTTGAAAAGAAAGAAAGAAGAGGCAAGAATTAGGGTGTTGATTCCCCATATCCCAATGTCTCAGCATCCTCTTCACCACTATCTTCTTCATCATCCTCTTCTTCTTGTTGTTCTTCTTCTTGAGCAGCTTCTTCACCAGCATCAGCAACCACTTGTACCTCAAAAAGCTCTGCCTCTGTCACTATCTCCGGAATGTTTGATTTATTTTTCTTCTTCTGAAGATCCTTGATCAACATCCCCGAGTCTGAAATTTCTTCCTCTTGTTCATGTTCTTCACCACCCTGTTCTTAAGCAACTTGTTTCCCAGTGTCCTTTACCCCTGCAGCCTCATCTTGATTAGTATGCTCACTAAGTAAGTCTTTGGTTGAACCAGCCTTCTCTGATCCTTCTGCAGCTTGTGAAACTTCTTCTTCCACATGGATCACATTGATTCTCTTGAAGATGATTTTAATCATATACCTCACTTTTTTGAACTCAGTGCCAAACTCATGCTGATCTCCTTCAAATCATGCATATCTTTCTCCAGAACATCAAGACTTTGAAGCACCATGGAAAGGTCTTGAGATTGAGAGGGTAGGTGTGAAGGAGAGGTCAAGGCTTTTGGTTTTGGAAACTTCTTGGATTGCAGCTCTTATTCAGATAGATCAGAATATAACTTCCAAGCTCCCTCATTGTTTTTCGTAATTTCAAACCTCTCAAATGCTTTCTCATCAAGCATACCAAAACCAGTGGTAATAGTTTCTTCTCTGTCATTTGGATTCTCAAGGTGTTGGAAGAAAATAGACAACATGTTGGCATAAGGCAAAGGGTGTTTTCTTTCCTTAGCATGGGAACAAAGCATGTGTTCTATCACAATTGTAGGAAGATCAATCTCATACCCAATGCATAATCAAGTACATCAAGTATAACACCCTGACAGACAACAAATCTTTTGAATTCTCCTTAGGCACTACACACCTCATCAAGATGGTAAATAAGACTTTGCCTTCAACAGTTAGCATAGAGTGTGTTAACTGCTTTGAGGAGGTAGGAGCATTGAGTAAAAATAACTCTTCTCTAGCCAGCTTCAAGGCCTCATTCTTATTGGGGGTAGTTGTCTGTGTTATACTCTTTGGACAACCTAAAACATTGGCAAATTCTGAGTGATATAACTCCATGTATACACCAGCCACTTTAGATGTAATTACCAAGTTTATGGTCTTCATTTGATTTATGTTCAGATAGAAGAACCTAGTGAGCCTAGGGTAGGCAACTTTTGGAGGGTTTACAATTTTCCAAAGAGAACTCTTCTTCAACCTCTTAATGAACTCCAGATTCATGCTTTTCAACATGTTAAAACTAATCATACTGCAGTAGGCTACTGTTATAGAAGCAAAACCATCTAACCACATTCCTATAGCAACATTACTGACAAATCACTTGTTATTAATGCCATATTTCTTACCAGGGGATGGTTGCTTTTCTAAATAGATCTGCAGTTCTTTTCCAGTGTTCTTATTTGGTTCTTCATCTCTAACCTACGCTTTTCCTTTGTCAGTTCTTGTACGCTTCTTATTCTTAACCTTCTTAGGACTACCAATCTTCTTCTTGCTAGAAGTTTGAGTTTTATCCTTCTTGAACTTCTTCTTTGGAGGAGAAGGAGCATTTTTTGCACTTGGGGTTCTGGAACTGGAATCACCACTTAGGGATTAACCTATTTTTCAGCAGTCTTTCTCTTCTTTTCAGAACCTTTCATAGGAACTCCAGTCATCTTGATTCTTTCAGAAGTTTTTCTTGAGCTCATTAGGGTTAGAGGGTATAGAAGAGAGAGGCAGGAAAGATACAAGAGAGAGAGAGATAAAGGAGAAGATAAATACTGAAGAGTTTGAGTTTGAAAAGGAAACAAAATATTTCCAACTCTTTTAAGATGTGCGGAATCAGTTAGATTCAAATTGTGTGTGACGTGGGAAATGGAATAATATTATACTAATTTGAAAGGAAAATAATTTAAAAAGGTAAAATCAATATTTATCAATTATCTAAAGAGATAACATCCAACATTGAAGATCCAATTTATTGACTATGTAGCATACATACTTATTTTCAAGGCTTTGTAAAGTATTTCAATGCCTTGAAAAACTATACTGCTGAAGCAAATACAATCAAGGCTTTGAAAAGATTTTCAAGGCTTTCAAAATCCATTCAAAACTGTGAAGCATATAATACTTACCTGATACTCCTCCTAAACCAAAGCTTCCTTATTTAGCATGCCCAATTCTAATTTCAGTGCTGAGGATCTTTCATCTGACAGTGGTTTAGTGAAGATATCTGCCAGTTGCATGTTAGTAGACACAAATTCAAGAGAAACGTCACCTTTCTCAGCATGATCTCTGATAAAATGATGTCTGACATCTATGTGTTTCGTCCTTGAGTGCTGAACTGGATTCTTTGTAATTGATATTGTACTATTGTTGTCACAGTTGATAGATATATCTCTGAAATAAAATCCAAGGTCTGTCATTTCCTGATCTATCCACATCACTTGTGAGCAGCAAGCTCCAGCTGCTATGTATTCAGGTTCTGCTGTTGATGGAGCTACTAAGTTTTGCTTCTTTGAATGCCAGCTGATTAGGGATGATCCAAGAAATTGGCAACCTCCTGAAGTGCTTTTCCCAATCAAGTTTGTAACCTGTAAAGTCAGGATATAAATAGCCACATAAATAGAAACTAGATTGTTTAGGATACCAAAGCCCCAAGTTTTTGGTGCCATTGAGATATCTAAAAATTCTTTTGACGGGAACCAAGTGTGATTCTTTATGATCAACTTGAAATCTAGCAAACATAAAAACACTAAACATGATATCTGGTCTACTTGCAGTGAGATATAGTAATGATCCAATCATACCTTTATACTCTTTCAAATATACACTCTTATCAGTTTGATCCTTGTCTAAGGACAGTGTAGAGCTCATAGGTGTTTTTGCTACCTTGGACTGAGACATATTGTACTTATTTAACAAGTCCTTGGTATACTTGTTTTGATGCAAAAATATTCCTTTCTTCATCTGATGTACATGTTGTCCAAGAAAGAAGTTTAACTCTCCCATCAAGCTCATCTCAAATTCCCTGCCCATAAGACTTGAGAAATCCTTGCAAAGAGAATCATTAGTATCTCCTAACAGAATATCATCAACATATACTTGAAATAATAGAATATTTTCTCATGAGTCTTTATGAAAAGAGTTTTATCGACTAATCCTCTTTTGAAATCATTTTCAAGTAGAAATTTTAACAATATTTCATACCAAGCCCTTGGAGCTTGTTTCAAATCATAGCCTTGTCAAGTTTATAAAAATAATCTGAAAACTCATTACTTTCAAAACCACGAGGTTGAGCAACATAAACTTCTTCTTGCAAATATCCATTTACAAAGGCACATTTAACATCCATTTGAAAAGTTTCATACTCTTGTGAGATGAAAATGCAAGTAAAATTCTAATTGCATCTAACCTTGTAACAGGAGAAAAGGTCTAATCATAATCAACACCTTCTCCTGGTTGTAGCCTTGAGCTACCAGTCTTGCTTTGTTTCTAATTACCTTACCATTCTTATCTAATTTATTTCTGAATACCCATCTTGTGCCAATGACAGACTGATCTTTAGGAGAAGGAACCAGATTCCAAACCTTGTTCCTCTCAAATTCATTGATTTCACTTTGCATTGCAATGATCCAGTCTGCTTCTTTTAATGCTTATTTCACATTCGTAGGTTACATAAGAGAAACAAAAGCATTAAAAGCACATAGGTTCTTAAATTGTGATCTTGTATGTGTACCGGTGGATGGATCAGATATAATGCTGCCAACTGGATGAGATGAAAGATATTTGAATATCTTCCTTGGTGTCGATGGTTCTGGTTCTCCAGGAAGCTTCTCTGGTCTTTTGAGAACTTGAGGAAGTGGCTTGTCTACTTTGATTTTTGTGATGTTCTTTTTCAAGGCTTTGAGACTCATTTCAATGCCTTGAAAATTCCTTATGTTTTCCTGCAAGCTTTCCTTGGAATCATTTGAAGGCTCTGCTTCATCCTCTAACTCATGCTTGTTCAAATTCAAGTCTGCAAAACTTTCACTGAAAGAACCATCATAGCTTTCATCAAAAATGATATGTATACTTCTTCAACAAGCTTGTTCTCTTACTATAAACTCTATAAGCTTTGCTAATCAGTGAATACCAAGAAAGATACCTTCATCACATCTGAAATCAAACTTACCAAGATTGTCCTTACCATTGTTGTGAACAAAACAAGTGCAGCTAAAATATTTGAAGTAAGAGATGTTTGAATTTCTTCATTTGACAAGCTCATAAGGATACTTCTTCAAGATAGGCCTTATCAGGCACCTGTTAATCATATAGTTGGCAGTGTTTGCATCTTATGCCCAAAAGGATTTTGGAAACTTGTTCTCCAGAAGCATTGTCCTTGACATGTCTTCAAGAGTCATGTTATTTCTTTCAACAACACCATTCCGTTGAGGAGTTCTTGGAGCAGAAAAATTATGAGAGATGCCATGCTTAGCACAAAATAAATCAAACTCAAGCTGGTCAAATTCTCTACCATGATCACTTCTAATTGAAGCAATATGCAGGTTTTTCAAAGTTTGAAGTTTTTTACCATGCTTTGAAAATTCAGATTGAGCTTCAGGTTTATCTCTAAGAAATATTACCCAAGTAAATCTAGAGAAATTATCTACATCAACTAACATGTACTTCATACCATTTGGATTTGGAGTTCTTGTAGGGCCACAGAGATCCATATGGAGTAATTCAATAGGTCTAGTAGTACTTACAAAGATTTTTAGTTTGAATGAACTTCTTGTCTGTTTACCTTGAGCACGAGCTTTGCATACCTCTTCACCCTTAAACTTGATAGAGGGCATACCTCTTACTAGGTATTTAGAAGCTAACTTGTACAAAGTGTGCAAGCTAATGTGTCCAAGCTTTTTGTGCCAAAAGCTTTGAATCCTCTTTCAAGGCCTTGAGGCACATTAGACTTTCTCCTGAAACTTTGTTAGTGTGCAAAGTATAAACATTGTTTGACCTTGAGGCAGTGAGGATGCAAATTCCAAATTTCTCATTTTGCACCACATTTCTCTTTGTCAAAAATAACCTTATTGCCATTGTCACATAACTGTGATACACTAAGAAAATTAAATTTCAAGCCATCAACTAAATAAACATCAGAAATAGAGTTTTCAGAATATGTATCCACTTTACCAATACCTAAGATGTTGCATTTTCCTTTGTCACCAAGTGTGATTGATCCTTCAGATTTCTCTTTTAATTTTGAGAATAAGGATCTATTTCCACTCATGTGTCTGGAGCAACCAGTGCCCATAAACCATTTATATTCTTTGTTCTTGGTGACAGTTTGTAAACACCATTCACTGCCTTACCCAGCTGTTAGACCAAGTGTGGAATTTAGATTTATATTCAGGGTCAACCATGTTTGGTGGTCTAACCCCTTTAGGAACCCAAATTTGTCTAACTTGTCCCTTGAGTTGAACTGGAAAAGTGTTCCTCATTATGTGAGTGTCTCTTCTTATAAAAGGACAAGTCATTCTGACATGACCAATTTTGTTGCAGTAATGGCACTTAGGAGATGTTCTGCTACTAGCCTTCACAAATCTGGAATTTTTTTGGAAAGTTTGAATTGTAACCAATACCAGTTATGAATAGAATTTAAGCTTCCTCCAAGAATCAGGTTTAAATTGTGTTCTGAGCCAGCAAGTTTGGTCATAACTTTCTTAGATTCTTCAAGTTTCTCAGCTATAGTAGTCCTTTGTTCCTCCAATTTATCAAACTGATGTCTTAGAGCAACAATACTGTCACTCTAAAGAGAGTTCTCAGTGACTACTTCCTTGACTTGAGTTTTCAAGACTTTGAAACTAGTTTCCAAGGCCTTGAAATATCTGTCATATTTCTTCTGAGAAATTTAAGATTCTGATTTTGACAAACAAGATGCAAATTCTCTTTTGCTTGCTCATGATCCTTTTCTTTCAAAGTCCCGATTTCTTTCGGATAGTCCTTTTCATTTAAAAGTATTGTTCTAAGATAATCAGAGAGGACATCTGTTGGTTTTGAAATCAAACATTTTTCCATTAACTCAATGTTCTTTTTTTAAAACTTTCATCATGCTTGGTCACAAGGCAAAGGTTAGCCTGTTCTCTCTCAGATTCAGATTCACTAGAAGTTTCAGAATCACTCCAAGAGGCTATCATAGCCTTCTTTCTCCTGTCATTGTCTTTCTTCTGAAAGTATTTGTTTTTTTTGTGTGGACAATCACTAATAAAATGTTCTGCATCATCACACTCAAAGCAATTCATTACTTTAGGCTTATTACCATAAGAAAAAGATTTACATTTGTAGTCTCTGCTACTGGAGGATTTGTGTTTATCCCTGCTGAAGTCTTTGTTTCCAAAGTTCTTTTTTATCTTGAGAATTCTAGCCAAGGCTTTGGAATTGAGAGAAAAGGGATCTCCGTCATCATCTTCTTTATTTTCAAGTATTTGAGATTTCTCACTCTCCTTAGCCTTGAGAGCCAAGTTCTTGACACTTTCTGGCAGTTCTTCATCAACTTAATTCATGGAGATCTCATGTGTAAGCAGTTTTCTCTGCAAGTCATCAAGTTGAAGAGATGATAGATCTAGAGCTCCTTCAACGACATTAGTTTTTGGTTCCCATTTTGCTTTGGGAAGGCTTCTCAAGATCTTCCTGAATTTCTTCTTATTGGTAAAAGATTTTCCCAAGGAGTCCAGATTATTAACAATGTCAGTGAACCTCTAGAACATGTCCTTGATGAACTCATCTCCATTCATTTTAAACAATTCATACTGTATAAGAAATATGTTGATCTTTGTCTGCTTGACCTTGCTGGTTCCTTCGAAGGTCACTGTCCCATATTTCCTTAGCAATTTTGCATCCTGAAATCATGTTGAATTCATATGCACTCAAAAGCACAGTATAAGAGATTCATAGCTCTGTAATTTTTAGAAAACTTTTCTAACTCAGAAGCAGAAAGTGAATCCTCAGTTTTGGGAGTTCTAATCTCATATTTCTCTGTGTAGAATGTATGAGGACCATTCTGTATGATGTTCCACAACTCTATATCTTGATCAATGAAGAATATTTTAATCAAAGCTTACCAGTGCACAAAGTTGTCACCACATAATAAAGGAGGTCTGTTAGCTGCTCTTCCTGAGAGAAACCACCATCACCTACAGTACTCATAATCGCAAGATGGTTAAATCTATGCAGTGATACAAGTTCTGATACCAATTGAAGAGAGCAATGTAGGCAGTAATATATGATCAATAATCTAGAATGGGGGGGGGGGTTGAATAGGGGTGACAACTTTTGCCAAAATAGTGGTATCAGAGAAGTTTGTGGCAAGTTTTGAGTATTTTAAGACCTTGAAATGAGTTTCAAGTCATTGGAATCAAAACGGAGAGTTAAAAGTTTGCTGATAGTTTTCAAGGGCTTGAAATAGCTTTCAAGTCCTTGAATTGAAACCTGTTTTGTGCAGAGAATAAGATAAGTACAGAACAGTAAATGAAAATTCAATAGACACAAGGATTTATAGTGTTCAGTCCACTTGGACCTACGTCTCTACCTCAGGGACTTGATCCCTGCAGGATTTTCAACTCAATTCTTATTAATCAAAAGCTAAGCCCTAGATCTCAAGCATAGTGAGTTCCCTTACTCTGTTATAGCTTGTGGTTCTCACTAACCTATCTAGTATCTGCTCTAGCTAACTGATTCAACAAGAACTTTCTATTGTTCACTTGAGCAACTCACGAGAATAAGATATGAGAATTATTATCAAAATGATATACAAATAGAGTACAAGAGGAAGAGCATTGAGAACTAGTGAAGGAGTTGAATGTGCAGTGATCTCCTGATGAGTGGATTCAGTGAAATTTATTTCCTTCTGTGTTGTGTCTCTGTAATCGTTCTCTCTTGATTTTCCAGCAAACTCCTTCTTTTATTATGCTGGTTTGAATTCCAGATTTGCCAAGATCTTCTGGAACAAACTTTCATAAGAATAAGCAGCAAATCTTGTCTTCTTAACAGCTCTTCCCAACGGCTAGTTGCTCAATATCTTTAAAGATACTGACTTGATTAGCTGAGTATGTTATGAAGTTCCAGATAGGTTTGCACAAGCACATAATCAATTTGACAATCCAATTTCCTTTCCTGCAAAAATACAGTTTAGGAAATAGTTCCTGCAAAATAGGTAACTAGTTAACCCTGCAAAAACTTAGTCAAACAGAGAGATTAGCCACAGTTTAGAGTATCAAAATGGGTTGTCTTTCATCATCATATAAGATATAATCAAGCATAGGAGATTAGGAGTTAGATATAGAATGAAAAGCTCCCCCTAAGTTCATGCTATATAGTGCAGTGTATATTTCAAACCTTTGAAAGCTATTTCAAGACCTAAGCATTTGAAACAAGCTGAACTTATATACATGCTAGAACAAGGCATACATAACGGGATTACCATTTTGTCATACAGAAGGTTCTACTTAGATAAATTTTCGTTGAATTGTGTCAAGTCATGACAACTAATAGATATATTGATAAAAGGCCAGCACACAATTGGTTTTTTGGATTAGGCCAAACTCAAGGTTACTCCACCACTATGAGGGAGAGTATTAGAAGCACATGTAAAAACCTAGGACTAGAATGCAATGCATGAAGAAATGATATATCATAATAAGTATTGGAGGACCAACCAACATGCTTCATCATTTACAATACATCTATTCTTGTACTGTAAACCTCAAAGATTAAAGGTCCTCATCGTGCAACTTCTCTTTAGTATCTAACCCAACAACGCTCTTTAGTATCTAACCCAACAACGCACAATGAGACTGTTGGAGTCCCTTTTATATATACTTATATGATTATCATTACAATTCTAGGTCAATTTTGGATCATTCTCTTTTTGTTGCGTATCTTCCCTCTTATTCATCTCTTCTATGTCAACCAAAGAAATTATAATATGAGTTACCCTTTTGATACTTTCTCCCATGAATTTTCCGAATTATAATATTGAATCTAATATTATGTACCCTTAAAATAATTACACAAATATTTCGAATAAGTACATATATTTTCACTAATACCCTTCAGAAAAATATTAAAAAGTTATACCCGACTAGTTCAATTTTCTGACTCAGCCACTATTTAAGATTCTCAAGATCATACTACTCGCTTCACCATCTTTATGTTTTGTATCACAATTTTTTTTTTATTTATTTCTCAATCTTATAGATTACTTACTTTGACAAGTTTGAACTACATATGGGCGACTTAACTACATATGGACGACTTCTTTGGTAACACAACTGATGTGTAACTTGAACATCTTCCTATGTATCAAATATTTTCAAGTACATTGAATGTTATATATATAAATTACATACTTTCTATTTAGGGAGGGAAGGGGGGGGGGGGTTGAACCCAAGATATGCCACTCTCCGATGTATGATTTTTGTGGATACTATTTGGCCACAAGGCCATTGGTAATTGCTACACAAGTTTAAACAATTAAGATCTGTGGGTCTACTTTTGCCTCATGCTACTTTGATTAATTTATGTCCCATAAGTTTTTTATATAAATAAGTCCCATAAGTTTCGAGTTTATTCTTCAATGGTTGTTATACGGAGCTGTATTTTAAAATTGCATTACAAATGGAGTCTCCCTATGAATGTAATATCATATCACGCTGTTATACGTGTTGTAAGTTTTTTTTTTCTAACCTCCATAAGTATGAAAAATTTTGAACTAGTATATCCCGCATACAACTCATCCAAATAGATTGAAGTGATATATGTTACATTTTCTTATATAGAAGCGATAGTAAAATTGCCAACTACGCAATTCGGCCAAGTATTATTCTTTAAAATAATTAATTATTGAGATTTAATGTCTTCCATTACAAATCGGAAATGACATAAAAACAAAAAGGTGTAAATGCCAAAATTAAAATGGGGTAAAATGTGAGTATTAAATATTAATTATACACAAGGATTTTTGTGGCATACTGAAAAATGCAGAAAAATCACAAAGAGAAAAACCCATAGAAGTATTAAACTTTTAGAGCGATAAAACATATAAATGTGTTAAACAAGAAGAGTAGTAAATATTGGCTCTAATTAAAGGTATTTATGACATCCTGAGAAATATAAAAAACTGAAAAAGAAGAAAACACATTGAAGTGTTAGACTTTTACACTATATTTGGATTACATAATTTGAAGAGAAAAAAAAGAATTAAGTAGATTGAGTTTTCTCATGGGCCTTGGGATTGATTTTGATGTAAGAATTCCCGAGCATCCATGAAAAAGTATTAAAAATGAAATCTCAAATATTCCAATTTTTCAATCTCATCAAAAGTGTTGAGATCTGTTGAGAAAATAAATTATACTATTTTTTTTACTATTCCAAGAGTGTCCATAAAAAAAAAAAAAAAAAAAAAACTACAAGACCTCCATATAGGAGACGCCAAACCAAGTTCCCTGCCACACAAACATATTCTCTTATTTTAGTGGAGTTTTGAAAAATAATTTTAAATTATATGATGCATAATCATAATCGTTTCTAAGAGTCATAAACTCGAACAAGTATTAACTATCCTACAACAATATTGAACTTTTTGGTTGAACTTAGAGGAATTCTAGACTGAGTGTAGATTGTTAGTAAATATTAATTTGGTAAGATCCTTCAAAGTTTATTCTATTATGATCCATTAATATGCTAAGCAAAACACGAGAGGCGTGGTATACCCAAATAAGTATGCGAGAAAACTCTATCATTTCTTTTCTCACATAAATTAAGTTTTCATATAATTTCTTCTCTCAAATAGTTCTCAAACATAGTGTTAGATGAACAAAACACTAAAATGTGTTAAACATCGAATGCTCATTCACTCTTTATAGTAGTAGAGATGTATCATTACTTTCTCTCTAAAAAAAGTTTTGATATGTATCATAATAATATGTGTAACGACCTAAGCAGATTACTGTCTCAACACCTTCTTTATCCGTACCACCGGATAAAATGCTTAAGCCTTGAAGGTGCTAGTAGTAATCCACAAGGTTAACCATATACCAGATTTCGAACTCACAAATCTCCAATGTGGGACATAATATCACATCTCCAACCATATCTACATCTAATCCACAATCTCAATCCACAATATCTTAATGTGGGACAGATTATTACACTCCCCCCACCTTTATGTGCTCGACGTCCTCGTCGAGTGTGCCCAGTCACGTATCCCCTAGGCCGGAGTCCTTGCGGGATCAGGATTGGCTCTGTTATCATTTGTAACAACCCCAGTAGATTACGGTTCCAGCCACTTCTTTATCCGTACCACCAGATAAAAAAATGCTTAAGCCTTGAAGGTGCTAGTAGTAGTCCACAATGTTTACCATATACCAAATTTCAAACTCACAAATTTCCAATGTGGGACATGATATCACAATCTCTCAACCATATCTACATCTAATCCACAATATCTCGATGTGGGACGAGATATTACAATATGTGTTCAGAATGAGAAAGTGGTTTGAGAACGAGATTGTTAATTTTAATTTTAATTTTATTTTTATTGATACAAGTGATCTGCTCAGTGTTCTTGTAACGCGGCCAATCACAGTTCGACATAGGGAATCGAAATACCAGAACATGCCAATAAGAAAATTGGGGAAACAAGTAAACTTGTGAGAGAAGAACGAAATAGAACTCAATTGAATTATAATTGGAAACTGGTTGCACGTGCAGAAGCTAATATGCGTGAATTATAGGTCAAATGATATCAAATGTAGTGAAACAGACTCTCTGGAATCTTTAGAAGAAAATAGATAAAATAAATGGAGGAATTCTCTAGGAATCATTAAGCGAAGTCTATCTGGAATGAGAATTTGATCTTCTAATTACAAACTAATATACACCTCTTATAGACAATAGATCTAGCCACACACCTCTGCTTCGCAAGCTCATCAACTCTTCCCTTAATATACCTCATCATAATCTTCCTTATTTACTCTGTGGTGGACCATTGACTTGCTCTTCGCTGATGCCTTTGTTCCTTTTTTGGCTCTCTCTACTCTTCTCTGCGAATTTATCCTTCAACTAACTGCATAATTCCTTTATGCTAACTCCTCATTCCATTGACTTTCACCACTCCTCAAAGCTTCGTTTCTTTTTTAGTGCTTTCAACGTGTAATTGAAGCTTATGTTAACTATGCTATGAGTCACTTGGTAAATGTTGTGAGGTCAAGACAATTACATGTTTTGTTTCATGATGCTTAATTGTTATGTGAGGAAACTGTGTTTAAATACATATATATTTTGAGATTTAAGTTTTATAGATTTACAAACTACATATAATAATTTCAATTTCATGAATTCTCTCCATCATCATATTAACAACATAATGCATGGCGTAAATAAGAGTTAGAATTGTTTATGCGCACATATAACATTTGATATGTGGAAATGATAAAAGTAGTAAATTGGTATTGCAAATTTCGATAGAAGTTGCAATTTTGTTCAGGAGAAATGATCGGGTAGGCAATTTAAACTCACTTTCTTCACATTCACTTACACGTCAGAGACCTACTTATTTCCCCTTCCCCTTCACCTACACTACAACATCATCTCCAAACGAATAACACATGCCATCCAATTTAAGTTATTGCAGAACATTGTTAATCATTCACACAAATGGTTAATGATTTGAATAGTAAATAAATATGTAATATTTAATTAAAAATAGAATTAATGAATTTTATTTATAATGTTTAGAGAAATTTTGTTACACTAATAGTTAGCAAAATGTAACTTTTTTGAATTAATTAAAATACCAATTATATTTAATATTATTAAATCTACACAAAAATATGTTGAGAATGTTAAACATAAATTAAAATTGCATGTATGAAAAAATTATATAGTCTGTTTTTGGATTGCACGGACTTGAGGAGATTTGAATTTGAAAATATCCAAATTCATATAATGATTACATGTCCGCTCAAATAGTTAGATTCTAAAAGGAGACTAAAATTATAGGACAGAGCTATTGTATGGTTTCGTTATCCAAATCATTCCGTCAAAGTAACCCGACTTGGTTGACGTGACACTTGGGACTCGGAAGGGAATTACTACCACTAATCGTTGTAGAACTACAGGGATGTGGACGTAATTTTCCAAATTAACATAAGCTCCCTATGGGGCAATTGGAAAAATGCCATTCTCTGAATTGCAGTTTGAATTCTGCACTTGGCTGAATTGGTATTTGAAAAATGCCCTTCTTTTTAAACAGATGCTTACAAGATTCATTAACAAACAAGTGGGGCTACTGGGTGTGACATGGCTGATGACATGTACCCTAAAGTGGGTGAGAAACCATTGAATTTCTTGAATTACCCTGCTACCCTTGTCAGTGAGAGTGATATTCAAACTGAAAAACAGACCCTAACAAATGTGCAGCTCTCTCTCTCTAAAAACATTGAATGATTCCATCTACCCTAACCTACCAAAGTACAGTTGAATTAACTCCAACTGTAAACTTAATGAACCAGCTGCATTACAGCCTCAAAACTGGTTCATTTTTCACTCTCATTTGCTCTGGTTCTCCCACTTTGTGTATAGAAGTCTCTCTCTTTCGCCATTGTTGTTGAGCTACGGTAAACCCTAAACTCTGGTGCTACTCTTGCTATGATTGTAATATTCTCGTCATAATATTGTAGAATGTGTGCTAGTCGAGTGTTTTTATTAAATTTGATCTTCAGTTGTGTTTCTGATTAAATTTAGGTTCATTATATTGATGTGGTGTTCTTCATTCTGGGTTTGATGTGTGTTGTATATTGTGTGGAGACTGGAACGAGTAGATGCTCGTCCCTGTATTGTCTGAAAGGACTGGGACGTGCATCTGCCCGTCCCAGTCTATGAAGTGCACAACTAAGACGTTTTCTACCACCAAAACCACACTCTCTCGCTTCCAATATCAACAACCTGAAGTAGTAATTGTGTGGAGACTGGAACGAGTAGATGCTCGTCCCTGTATTGTCTGAAAGGACTGGGACGTGCATCTGCCCGTCCCAGTCCTTTCAGACAATACAGGGACGAGCATCTACTCGTTCCAGTCTCCACACAATATACAACACACATACTGTGACGAGCATACCCTAAACCCTAAACCCTAAACCATAAAATCATTACAAAATGTTTTTAAACCTTGTAAAAAATGTTTAGTGTAATTTCTAAACCATAAAATCATGTGAGGTGAACTTTTAACCCAAAAATCATGTAATCTTGAACTATTAATCATGTAATCCTAACACTTGGATCATTACCCCTATATCATACAATGAAGTACTACCTTCAAACTAACTTAGGAACCATTACAATGATCACTACAAATGGAGTTCAAACCATGTAAAACACCTCTAATCAATAAACCATGATTTCCAAAATCCTAATTCCAAAAACCCAAGTATTGTAATCCCTTAAACCATAGATCATCTATTCTAAACCCTATAATTGTAGTCAACAAACACTTAAACCAACTAAATACCATCAATATGGTTACTAAAAATGTAATTCAACCATGTAATACCCCTCTAATCAATAAACTATGAATTCATATTTCCTAAATCCATAAACCCCAAGTCTTGTAAGCCCTTAAACCATAGATCATCTATTCTAAACCCCATAATTGTATTCAATAAACACTTAAATCAACTAAATACCATCAATATGGTTACTAAAAATGTAATTGAACCATGTAATACCCCTCTAATCAATAAACCATGAAATCCTAAATCCTAAATCCATAAACCCCAACTCATGTACCCCCTAAACCCTATATCATGCAACCTAAATCCTCTTTGTAAGACCTCCAAGACTGAGACGATGGACAACTCGTCTCGGTTTTGAGATCCAGACGAGGTTGTTGCTCGTCTCAGTATTGGAGGTCTTCCACGTCTTAGTTTTCACTTCATAAACTAGGAAGTGCATGTTCACAATACAGGGACGAGTAACTGCTCGTCTTTAGGGACGAGTAACTGCTCGTCTTTATTTGTACTCATCCTCGTCCCTGTTTTTAAAGGTTCTTACTTGCCTTATCTTGCAAGTCACCAGGTGTCACTGTTCCCACACAGTGAACAAATGTGACACCAGTAACCCTAATATTGTAAACAGTAAACCCTACAATGTTACCTATACCCTTAAATCCGTCATTTTTTTTGGAATCTTTAAAATCTTATTTTCATAAATAATTTTTTTTTGCATAAAGTAAAACCTAAATCATAGATTATCTAACGTAATATTGTAAAATGTCAGGAATGCCTCGCAGAGATTATTATTACGTCGTATTTGTGGGTCGTCAAACGGGCATATATACCTCTTGGCCAGCTTGTCAGGAGCAAACGACAGGATATAAGAACGCTTGCTATGTTAAGTATGCAACATACGAAGAGGCTGCAAATGCGTGGTTTGAGAACGAGCAACGCCCGCGTGAAACCGACCGTACCAGACAACGAACTTCGTACGACGGTCCATCCACTTCTCTAGACGTAGTTGCTCATGCGCCTCAAAAAGCTAACTTGTTCCTTGTTCTCGTGATTGGTTTTGTTGTTGGTTTCGTTAGTTGCTATATAATCCTGTCGTAGGTATGCGTTCGTGTGTTTGTAATTGTTGGTAGTTGTTGCTTGTTCGTCGTTTTCTTATGTAATCAATTAGTACTAATAAAACAAACTTCAAAAACAAAAATCTCATTCAACACCAACAAAAGTTTTATCTCATTACAAGTTTAGTACACGAAGTCCACCTACTTACGCACCATTTTGTCTTTCCTCTTACAATCTCCATCGCAAACCGGAAAGTGAAAAGGAACCATCCAAATTAAAATACAATAATTTTCCTTCACCTTTTTTATCGCCTTCTGGTTCAGTTCAGTCCAACCCCGAATGGGATTACATTCCATAAGGTGTTCCATCATTCTGACGAGATAGAAGCCCGATTCTTTCAGCATAGTTGTGGCATATCTCCATTTATCATGGGGTTTGAAGTAGTGCGTCATCGGTAACCCATTCCTTTTAATTAACAACATGTTTGGCGCTCTGCATTGACCGGACGCTTTTAGCATCTTAGGGAATTCTTTGCGAAGAGCGTCAAGGTCCCATTGCTTTTTTCCCATTCCTATCACTGGATCGAAGACTTGAACAACCATATCTTCCACTTCAATGTAAACGATCAACCAATGTCCTGCCCCTCCCTTAACTGGCATTTTTGAGAACCATGGCATGAGCCACTTACGTGCTTTCGCGATCTCTGTCCCACGGTTCGGCCTACCACCGTCAAAATAAATAGCCAACTCCTTCCGCCGCTGCTCCTCAGTCAAGTTCTTATTCACCCATGTGTGATACCACTTAGCGTCGGTAATGGCGATGTCGGTCCCCGCTTCGCGACATTCCTTCGAGTACAACCGTCTAAGCACATAAGTCATCTCATCCATTTGACCCCAGTATAAAGTACATTTATCCGAAAGTAAATAACGGAAGAATTCTCGTCCCAGTACCTTGCAACCACAGTTCAACCCCTGGTAATCTTGGGTTGGATCGTCTAGCCAAGTATAGAATGCTTCACGAAATTCTGGGTCCGGCTTTGTCTTATTCCTCATAGCAAAATCTGGAACACGCACACTAGTGAGCAACTTCTTTGGAATACAACCCTTTTGTGCCAGTGCAACCCCATACGGAGTAGTCTCCCAATCAATTCTAGCACGATTACGGCTAAAGTAACGTTCCACACCATTCTCATAAATAATTGGCATCTCATCCCGGCCGTATATGTCATGTAACTCATCACCTCTCTTGTAATCGTAAAGTGATTGGGGAGACCAGCCCTCATCTAATCTTTCCCTTTCAACCGCGTCATACCACCAATCCCACTCCTGAGTTCCAAACTGATCAATGGCAATCGATTCAGGCTCTGGATCTGATTCTTCAGGGAGTTCGGAGTAATTATATTTCATCCATTCCCGTAATTCGTCATCGGTGGCTGAATCCTCATCTTCCTCCAACCCACCTTCTTCTGCTGCCATGGACGGTCTTGCTTCGGTTTCTACGATTGGGGGTGCTTGGACTTGCCTGGACCCCCTTGCTTCTGTTTCTGTTGTGGGGTTAGCCTCAACTGGATTGGAGCCATCGGTTCCTTCTGTTTCAGTGACCGGGGTTGACTCGATTGTCCCGGAACCCCCTCCCGCCGTTCCTCTAACTGTGGTTGGCTCAATGACAGCTTCTCTTTCTGTATCGTACCAATAGATGAATAGATTTATTAGGTCACAATTACCTTAAATTACATAAGTCAAACACCGTAAATAAGAACAATATGCGTACCTCGCTAAGGTACCGAATGCCGGTCGTTGGATCTACTCGCACTTCTTCCCAAGCGGTGTGCAGGTTTGTTACCATCTTGTGCGTTGCTTCTCCCCAAACACCGAGCTGGTTCAGTCGTTCGACCTCTTTCGTGTCGTGCCGGCTGATCTTTTCACGTACACGAGTGAAATCATTCTTACATGCATTTTTTAAGGCAACCAAATCTTCCTCCATCTTACCAACCCTACTGCTCATCTCTGTCATTTTCTCATTCAATTGGAGCTGGTTTTCTTTGATAGGAACCAATGCCTCTTCAAAAACTATCCGCATTTCCCGCTTCAAGTCTTCTAAGTCAACTCCCACAGTTCTCGAAGGTTCGGGTCGACCCATAGGTGGAGGTGTTGCAGACACCGAAGGTTGGGTTCTCGGTGGAGATGGAGGTGGGGTTGAGGAAATCAGAACTGCACCCCTTCTTCGTCTCGGGACAAGACTAGCTTCCTCCTCTTCCTCTTCTTCTTCCTCATCAACAAGAGCAATTTCATTGCGCCTCTCTGTCTTCTTCTTAGTCTTCTTCGACTGTGGGCCAGGCTCGTCCTCGTTAACTGTGTTTTTCTGCTTCTTCTTCTGCGGCCCAGCACCATCATCCTTTCCAACATCCTTCTTCCTCATCCTCTTCTGCGGCTTTTGTGAAGCCACCACCTCTCCCTCAAAGTTGTAGCTGGGTGTGAATTTCCGATTAGAACTCATGTCATCCTCAAGCACTGTCCTCTTCTCGAACAGAGCAGTCCGCCTGGGGTGAAGTGGTTGGTCGGGGTGAGTCCTCCTGTACTCCATGAAGCTAATCCAGTAGTGTTGTTTCTTCTCTTCCTCCGTTGGGACGAGAGTAGGATTAACAGGCTTTATCTCACTCCAGCATTCCGCTGCTTCTTTCAAGCCCAATGCGCATCCTCTCCACGTCCAATTAGCCAAGCGCGGCAACTTCCTTTCCTCACCTGCCCTAGGTTTTCCCAGCTGATCACCAAGGTGGGGTATGGCCTCGCAAATCCATGCCAGAAATATGTGCGGAAAATACAACATGTTGTACTTCAGACGACCGAGGCCATCCGTACCTTTATTCCAAGCCTCCTGACCCACTTGCTCAGCGAAATATGGCCACAAGTACCTGGCCCATCCGAATTTGTTTGCCCATTCAAAATCCGAAAGCAGGCCAAACGTTGTCATGGATATTGTGTCTGCATTGGTTTTCACAAACGTCATTCGTCCAATCAGGCATACCATTAGCAGTCTCGCATAATCAAATTTCTCCTCCTCAGTCAATTCTTTGATTTTGGGCTTCAGGTCATTCAAAACACTTTCAATCGCAGATACATTGATGTTGTTACCGAGCTTGTGATCAGGGAAATACTTTGCAGCCCACGAATATGCATGCTCTTTATCACCAAAACCAGTTGTTTCGTTGAAGCTCAACCCCGAAACTAAACAAAACTCCTGCAATCCAAACCGAACTGGCATGTTGTTTATGTAGAACCAAAACTCAGGATCTTTTTTGTCCGTGTTCATCAAAGCGTGCATGACAAGATTCACAACCATACTAGGAAAGGTAACGTTGCTCGCGCAATGGATGTCCAACAAAAACTTCAGCTGGGGGAGCCTTTCTTCAATCAATTCCCGGATCTCAGGGCAGACGTATTGCAAACTCTGCTTGTACCCTTTCAAGGCTACCCTCGTAGTGATGTTTCCTTTGTCGACTTTAACCTGGCACAATGGAAGTGGTACATCTCCCAACTTCTCGTCGAACTCCGAAACCTTGATTATTTGCTTCTACAATTCAAATTAAACTTTCATTAATAATGTCAGATAAATAATGAAATAATTCAAACTATTTATAATGGTCTGTTACTTAAAAGTTTATAAGTTTTTTCCTTATTATAAGTGTTACTGAAGTTTTTTTTGAGGGTACAAGTGTTACTGAATTTTGATGCAGTATAAGTGTGTCACATTTTTTTTTACGTGAAGTGTTGATGTGAGATCCATTACTGTTCAAGTCTATACAGGTAAATAATTTTAAGTGTTCAAGTTGCAGGACTGTTCTAAGTCTGGAATGAAACAATGGGTTTTTTTCATCTTCTAACTGCTGAGACGAGCATGTATAAGCTTGATATACCGAGACGAGCATGACTCTCGTCCCAGTATAAACTGGTCTTAACCGAGACGAGAGCATTGCTCGTCCCAGTATAAACTGGTCTTATCCGAGACGAGAGTCATGCTCGTCTCAGTATAAGCTGGCTTATACAGAGAGGAGCGTGGAGTTCTCGTCTCAAGACGAGTAAACTGCTCCTCGGCAGGGTCTTGCTTTATTCTCGTCCCAGTTTTATAGGTTCTCGTCTCAGTATTCATCTCGTGATACTGAGACGAGAACTACTCGTACGAGTTCCAAGATCTAGAACAGGTCATCGTCCGAGTTCTAGATCTGGATCTCGTCCGAGTTCTTGATTTGGTGGAATTATGATCAAATTTGACAGGTAACAACAGATTCAAACTATGAGTTGTTTTCTTTGATTCAAACATCGATTACAAACAGAAACCCCTTACAAACATGTACATGAAATCAAGTAAGTTACAGAATTGAGAATGGGGGTATTTGAAAAGGCCAACCTCTTCGCCGACGGTGGGTGTGACGGGGTTGGGAAGGGGCAAGAGGGCGGCCGGAGCGGAGGAAGAAGAACCGGTGGAAGCCATGGGTGCAGTTGCAGCGAGCGCCGGTGAATGAGTTGCAGAGAAGAGAGAGAGAGTGAGTTGCAGTTGCAGTTGGAGTGATAGTGAATTCGAGAGGGTGGATGATGATGTGTATAGGATTGTTTTAAAAATTTGCCTAATTAAGTGTTAATTTAGTTGATTAAATTGTGTAACACACGCCGAACATAAGTGAGAGACGGGTATTTTTCAAAGACCAATTCACCAGACGGGTAGGACGCCAATTCTTTCGCTCCCTATATATAAACCATTTCAAAGAACAACGCGTGTCGTATTCGATTCGCAGCCGAGTCCAATTTGCAGAAGCAGCAATCAACCAACCGATGAAGGGTTTCGGAAGATTGGTCCGGCGGGGACTTCTCGGCCGTAGTTCGCCGGTTTTTCGTTCGGAGAATGATTCTCGGCGCCTACTGTACACCGCTTCAACGATGACGACGAGGACCTCACAAAACAAACCATCTTCAAACCCTCTCGCATCAGGAAACTTCACATCACTCATTTCACCGCACTCCTCAAAATTGATGCCATTCGGAGGTTCTTTGCTTCTATCCCTCTTTTACAACTCTTAACGCAGTATCAATTTGTTGACCAATATCAGTAATACCGTTCAGATCAGTTGAATCTTTATGTATTGGAATATTAGGGACTTGTAAGCATTTTGGGGCATATATCTATTAAGTGTTTGAATTTTTGGATATGAATCACTAGGAAGTTGAGGTTACCGTCCTCTATTTTAGTATAAAAGAGAAGAGTTCTTGATGTCTTTAAGCCAATGAAAGATTTTGCGCCTCAGTGGGTTGGGGCGTCTTCATATTTTGCTATGTGATCTTTGGACACAAACGTACCGGCTTTATTGCAGCTTGTGTGTGTTTATTCGACATATTTTTGGGTATTTTTATGATGTGTGGGTTCTGCATATTTAAGAAATGATGAATATGGATCAGCAAGAGGTTGAACGTGTTAGGAGTCCTATCTTCTTATTACTTTTAGATTGCTTCGCTGTTTTTTTGAAAGAAAAAGTCCTGATTAATCCTCTTCCGTCTGAGAATAGTGCTAGTTGTCTTTAGGCCGATTTCGATAAAAGGATTGGTATAAGCATTTCATGAAAACTTTACTGGGATTAAGATATCTTGCTTTATTCTCCTTCCATTCTGAAGTGGACCTCGAGTTTGGAGTATGGACTGTGATTGTCATGGTCAGTTATGCTCTTGGGGGTGCGAAATCCGACTTTTATGAAAATCTAAGTTTGTATTTTGAGTTATATTTAAACAAGTCCACACGACTATTTTGGCTTCAAATTGTAATGTAATTCTGTATTCTAGTGAGGACAAAACGAAAGGTTATTTTCAATAAGATGTCAACTGCCATTTTAAAGTATTGCTCTACATTGTCCAGAGTTCTGTGCAGAAAAGTATCGCAACAGTTGGAAAAATGTAACACTGAACCCGCTTTGAACAGGTCAACATGTATAAGTTCACATTTAGAAACTGATAGTGTAGTTGAGTATTCGCTTATGATAGAAGTGTACATTTCTCCCGGTCTTTACTAATTGTTATGGTGCCTTTTCAGGGCAGAGGAGAACTATGTTTATCCAAACACAATCCACTCCCAATCCTTCGTCTCTCATGTTTTACCCGGGGAAGTCAGTTATGGAAGTTGGGAGTGCAGATTTCCCCAATGCGCGCTCCGCCATGAATTCTCCACTAGCAAAGGCCCTCTACGGAATCGATGGTTAGCTTTCTTTATTTGTTTCTTTGTATGTTCTTGTGTAGTTCTTCATTATCGAATCTTCCGTATTTTATACAATGAAGTAGATCAGGTTACTCTTCTCTCCAGCCAGTCAATTAAAGCGAGCTTAATCATTTTAAAAATACATTTGAGTCACAATATATAGAAAATGTATTCATCCATACATCATATCAGGTTTAGTGAACACTAAAAGAACTGAAAGAACAAAACAGATTGAGAACTGTGAGTAGGAGAAGCTTAGTTGAATGACAGTGCTCCTTGGTTGTCCTGGATACACATATTTGGTGGAATCATGTAGTTAGGGTTGCTTTCACCGAATACTCAAGCTCAAAATTCTCCAAACACTGCTTTCACCTTATTCTTGTGATGTTAAGAAAAACCTTCTATGCTAGAGGTGAAGTTTGGGTTACCGTATTCTTATCTGCATAACTGCTATCTTTTCAATTAGGATGATGCTGGGGATTCAGATCCAAGTCTATCAGTTAAGTTTGAAGAAGAGCATTGGTTGCTGGAGCACGGTACAGTGAGGAGGCTTGGGCTTTTGATTTTATCTTGTCAAGGTGATTGGTTGGGTAAAGACTGGTTGAAGTAAGTTTGTAGACATAACCTGCCAGGTTCAGACAAAAGTGGACAGGAGACAGCCTAACACCCGAGGTACGGGCGAATGTCACGAAGATCATGTCACTGAGCTGCCTTTGATCTAAATATGACTTCTTTCAACACTTGGGATATGGGAGGAGGAGTTACTTACCAGTAAATGGCAGGAGCTATTCTCAATACCCCGCCAGGGGGGGGGGGTGATGGGAACATTTATGCCAAAGAGTTGGACACATGTCCTTCTCAGATTATTCCTTATTCAAGGTCTGATACGGTATAGCAAATCTTCTTTTACTTTTGATTCTTGATGTCATTTATTCTGCTCAGTGGGCTGAAGGAGTTGTTTGGTGGGAGTTTTAGGTTAACTTCTTCGGATCTCCATTTCTCTGTTTAGAGAGGTCACTGCAGTGCAGAGAGCTTAAGCAGTGGCTGGGGCGACTTAGAGGGTAAGGTTGTGGAGGTGGAGGAGAGTGGGATATTCGTAGGAGTCTAGTTAAGGTAGTTCCGAGTATCTTGAGGTGTAGTGGAGAGAATTAGTGGAGTAAGAGCAGGTTCAAAAAAGTTTGTTGGCCCATCGGTTGATTGATAGCTTTAGATCTAGTCAAGGAGGTGGATGATTAGGAGCTGCTATGAGGGATGTATTTGAATGAAACGTAGAATTAAGGGATTGAGTAAGTTTGTAGGGTGTCTTGTGAAGGGTTCGCAAGTAAGGCTGTCTTTTAATTTCATTGAAAATCATCGATTGAAGGGTGAGCTGTTGAAATCTTCAGCTGGGTCCAGTAAGTCTATGAGTAAGTCTGTGCTGCGGCAAGCGATGGTGCAGGAACTTGAAGATTTAGGGCTATCAGAGAGAAGCAGTGGGTCACCTGGTTTGTTTAAGATCCTTTCTTGGAGTTTGAGGGGTCTCGATGACCCCGGTTGTAAGAGGGTGGTGATCGATTTTTCTTGCTTGATTTGAGGGGGATAATGTCTCCTTGCCGGAGCCACAGTTCTATATCTGTGATGATAGTTTGTCAGAAACATGGGGGTGTAGGTTTGTGTTAAGTGGATTAGGGTCATCAGAAGACATTTTGGTCTGTGGGATAAGCATCTCGAGGTGGAGAGCGAGGTGGAAATTGCATTCTTTCAAGCCTTTTCAGGGGTGTTGAGGATCAGGTTTTGTGGGTTTTTATGGGGTTGTACGGACCTTCTATTTTAAGCACGATTTCTTTTACAGATCTCTCTTTGATTTCTTGTAGATGGGCATTCCTTGGTATGTTGTAGGGGACTGTAATATATTTAGGCTCCCGTTTGAGTACAACGGGAGTACACGTTTTTCGAGGGACATGCGGAATATTTTTTCTTGTTGAGCTAGCCTCGGTCAATCTGTCGTTGGCTGGTGGGGACTTAACTTGTTTTGTGGGGATCGTCAATCCATATTGATCTCATATTGGAGGAGGGACTTTTGTGTGTGTGGGTCAGCGTGTTCTCCCTTATTCAATATCCAATCACTGCCCTATTTTGTTGTAGTTTGGGGGGAGTCCGGAGAGGGGTCACTCATTTTCGGTTCGAAAAAATGTCAGTGCAGGGGGAGGTTTTTAATGTTCGAGTTAAGAGTTGGTGAGAGGGTTATGGGATTCAGGGGTATATGAGTTATTTTTTGGGTCGAAATCTTTTTTACTGAAGGATGATGTGAGGCGGTGGAGTAAGGAGGTGTTCCATCAATCGGAGGTCCAAAAAGCTGCAGCCTTGGCTGAGTTAACTTCCCTAGGAAGTATGGTTGTGAGAGCAATATGCACAGTTTCTTGAGGGCTGAGCATGCTCGTATTTTAATCTTGGAGTCTATGAGTTGGCGTCAAGAGTCTATGGCTACAGAAGGTGCTAAGTGAACTGCGTTATTTTATGATCTAGCCTTTAGCAAAAAAAAAAATTTTACTGCTCGAGATGAGGTTGGTTAATTAGCTGTCTTTCAGGGGGAAGGAGATACGGCAGGCAATAGTGAGTTTTTAACAATAGGAGAGTGAGGTGGATTGACCAATTCTTGATGGGCTAGTTTTTCGGTTGAATGCTCCTTTTGGGGAATGCCTAGTGAGGCTGTTTTTGTTCTCATTGGACGCTATAAAGATCAGGGGAGATGGGTTTATGATAGCCCCTTTTCAGCTGAATTGGGATTTAAAGCCTATATTATGTTTCTGTTGCCTGAGTTCCATCTTTGATGGTGTTTAGATAAGAGTTTGAATGCCAATTTTGTGTCGTGGCTCCCCAATCGGGGGTGGTGAACACTCGCCATTTCAGGCCAATTTGTATGATGAGTAGGGAATCAAATCCCATGCCTTACTTGAAGCCTAAAATCCTTCAGTATAAGCCCAGAATCATACACCCGAAACAGAATGGGGTGCTATGATTGGGTGTCAAATTGACTAAACTTTCCCGAGGAAATAAAGAAATGAGTAAATGACAAATGGATGTCAAATTTATAGGAGATAATTAGCATTATGGTAGTAGTAGTGTTACGGTAATAGTAGTATTATGGTAATAATTGTCAGATTCAATATATATCCTTAAGGAGTGTCTATATAAACTCCTACTCTCTCAATATTCAGTATCAATACAATTTTCAAGTTCTATATGGTATCAGAGCATTCTCGGTTCTGGTGACTTAATAATCTTACGCCTCCCCTGGCGGTTGGCGCCTCTACTTGTACCCGCTGGACCAACCTTAAGCTCGAGTTATTTTTTTTTTCCGGGAGATACATCACCATCCACCGCCGCTTCTGATTCTCCAGGAGACACAGTCTCTTGACTCTTGATCGACTCTCTCCGCCTATCTCCTCGGGTCAGCAGCCTCAATACGTCGGACCTTCTGTTTTCATCGGTGCCGCCAACATCAAATTTAGAACTATCGCTGTCTTCAATTCTCTGTGTTGGAAAACCCAAGCCAACTCGCCGTGGCTCCCGCTTTTTGTCCCTGTTCTTGATTCAGTATGGCCATATGGGTATTCTCCTCCTTCGACCTGGTTCGAAGTTGCCAAAGCATAGTCTTCCACCGGTTTCGTCCTCACCCATTAGAAATCATCATTCACCATCCAGCGATATCGATGTTCTTGCTGCAGCCAAGCAGTTTGCCTTAATGGAATGCCGTCATCATCCTCGGCTGGAATCGCCAATAGCAGCCAGACCATCATTGTCGGCCCAGAGACCTAAAATCAGATCACCACTGTTGTGTCTTTCTCCTCGTCGCCTGTCTTGTACTACTACTTCCAACCAATCTCCAACCATTACCACCATCCATATGGCACCCGCTCGGTTGTCGCTGCCGCAAGTGACCTCCGCCGCAACTGACGGTACTCGTACTATCCCTGCTCATCGCCTCTTCAATATCATCGCCCGTAGGTGAAAAATATTGAGTAATTTTTATTATCTTACCCAAGAACCCTCAAGTTTAGGTTATTCTCTCAATATTCAGTAGTAATACAATTACCAAGCTCTATAAAATTGACTAAACTGCCCGAGGAAATTTACAAATGACAACCTTTTTTCTCTGTCTTCTCTGTCTACGCTCCCCACCATCTTCTGTACTCCCTGCACCATCACCCCCATGAAGCCACCATACCACCAATTTCTAGTTTCCATTTTTTGCTTGAATTGATTTAATGTAAAGTAATAAACTAATGTGTAAAAAAGTTTAAGCATGTATTTTGCTGATGAAGTATTTGAAAGGTATATTTTATATACCGAAATTGGAAGATGACAACCACAAATCCAAATTCACGACATTGCAAGGTATTGTGTCATTTTCACATCTATCCTTCATTTTATCCTGCATTATATCCTGCCTGACCCAAACACATTAGCACATAATTTCATATCCTGCCTTATCAGGCAGTAATCATATCCTAGCTCATATCCCCATAAACATCATTTCTCACTGTTTTGTATCTCCTACTCAAACAAGGCCTAAGATAAAATAGAGTGGTACATTCTCTTATTTCCGATTCTCACATTGCTTTTGTGGCAGGTAAGCATATTTTAGATGCCGTCTTTGGGGGGGGGGGGGATGAGTGTGTCAAAATAGGCTTAAGGCTGTTGAGCCGGGCGTGTTTTGTATGTTGGATCTTGAAAAGGCTTATGATCATGTCCATTGGGAGTTTTTTTTGTTCTATCTGCTGGGCAGGATGGGCTAAAGTTAACACTGGTTTCGGCGTATTATGTCTTGTGTCTCTACTGTAAGACTGTCTATTCTTGTGAACTAGACGCCTACAAGCTTTTTGTCGCTACTGTTGTCTAAAGTCAACACTGGGTTTGCCCCCAAGCAGGGCCGGCCCATACACTAGCCGGATTAGGTGTTCGCCTAGGGCCCCCAATTTTAAGGGGCCCCGTAGTATTTTCTTCAGGAGTAGTGGGTAAGATTTTATGTCCCCCACATTTTATTTACGGGTTAAAAACCTGATCTATTAGTAAAAATGCGGGGTATATGCCGCCCTACAGCTGAGTAGGTTTTTTTTTATTAACAGATATACTTGTGGTAAAAGGGGCCTCACTTTCAACTATCGCCTATGGCCCATGAAAGTCTAGGACCGGCCATGCCCCCAAGATCTTCCTGTGGGTCCGACAAGGAGACCTTCTTTCGTATTTATTGTTCATCGTCGTCATGGAGGTCCTTAGTGACACGTCCAGATCACAAGTGTAATCTGTATGTGCAGTAATCACTTTGTATCATACCGGGTTATGCCGAACTCGAGCCCACATAAATTTAGGTTGGAAATAAAAAGATAAATGATCAAAGTGTTCAGTGTTGTTTGGTTCACTATTTCTAATAACAATGAATACATCACAAAAGTAAACAAATAAACAATTGGTTTTTATTGTGATAAAGGAAGAATACTAAAGCTTAGGTCAACAGGGAATTCCATTTATGTTCTTGACTTCGAGTAACAGCGACGGATCAGTTTTGTTCAGACGGAGTCTATATAGCAAATCTGTTCCTTCATCAATCCTCTTCAACTATGATCAGTTGTATTTGCTCCCACACTCAACTCCCAACGGAAGTTAAGCTTTAAGATTACCTCTACTCTTTTGTCCACACCTAATGTTCAGGCTCCCGCCCTATAGTGATTCAGGTTGATCTCCTATCCCACTATTTCATGGACGCTTCTGTTCATGTTTCCTAGCTAATTGTCATTCATAGGTACATCCTCCTATTTCAAACTAGAAATCAAGAATCAAGACCAGCACTGAATACAACCTCAAACCATTCAGTAAACATTAATAAGCATAAATCCAAGAGTAAAATTCATTAAACGAATCAAAACCCTAGGTCACTCAAATAGGGCCCTAGCAATTAAGGACACTCAGTCACGATGCAGTAAAAAGATTCGTTGCTCAATAGAAACTAAGGCAAGGTAAAAATTGTGAAACTCGTGACAAATCACACTTCTTCTGTTCCATTGTCTTCTTGTTCTATCTTTACAGCTCAATGATACTGAAAGTAGGTCTTCTTTCACCATGTATATACGCACGGTTTTCCTAGTCAAAGTAGCAAAATTCTCCTTCTGCCCCTCATTAAATCTGGCTGTCAGGAGTTTACGTCACAATGTAAATGAGATGCGTTCTCATGAAGTCTTTGATGAATTTCTGCACTTTCTGCTGAGTTGTGTCGCGACATAAGTATGATCTGTTGACGAAAGTCAAGTTCTCCTTAAATTCTCTAAGTGGTAGGACTGCCTTCTCAGCTGCCACGTGTCTTCCATTGCGACCTAACTTTCCAGAGAATCTGCTTTATGCTCCTCTTTTGATTCCCGAGCTTTTATCATGCAATTTTGAATCCCGGGGCACCTGTAATTCCCTTACAATTCAAATACAAACTACCTCGTAATCATACAAGTTTATAAATGAATAGAAATCATATCATACTGCCCGTGAACAACAAAATAGCGTATGTACCTGTTTTCTGAATCTCACGCATCGCGATGTATATGTAACTCCGATTCAAGCAATTACGGTCTTAGAATCACTCCGATTCAACATAACCAAATGTTACAGATAGTAGTACTGTAGTACACAGGTTTCTTGAAAGGTTTACTTCTCTATTTGTTATTCTCTGATAATACTTTGGTTTCTGGATGTTGCACCGCTTTGTTACTTAGCTCTCTCGATCATTTGCTAGATTTCCTAGATTCGTTGATTTAGTTTTCTTTTGAAGTTTTTCTTCTTTCTTTTGCTGTGTAGG
Source organism: Linanthus parryae (assembly GCA_023055425.1). NCBI lineage: Eukaryota > Viridiplantae > Streptophyta > Magnoliopsida > Ericales > Polemoniaceae > Linanthus > Linanthus parryae. The sequence continues at coordinate 73,296,474 of JALGPY010000002.1, forward strand.
TTATGAGAGTATGACCTATCAGTTCTTTGCAAACGTTTTAATTCAGCATTATAAATTTCTTATTACCTACCAATAAAAGGAAAAAAAAAAACCCTAGCCAGTCGGGCTTGTGATCAATGTTATTCTAAAGGATCACATGATCCCACATCAGGCTGTCTGCTCTCTTTTGCCACGTGAACGAAGTTCCACATCGGCTGGACATAGAGTATGTGTCTGGGGTTTCACTATATAAGGAGTTAACTTGGACCCTTGCATGTCAATTGTCAGGGCTTGTTCTAATGAGATGGTCCTTGTGATTCACTAACTTGATGCAATTTTCCTACGAAGCACCGGAGCCCGGTTTGGGTGGCAGCTTACCACATAGCATAGATGTTTTAGGCGACTTAGAGCTGGTCATAGATTTTCTTTGGCGTAGTTGGGTTGTGGTTTCAAACATGTAAATATGACCTTCTGCTGAAATTGTCCTGTCAACGTGCTTATCTTCAGCACAACCATTTTGCGAAACCTCCAGCTGAGCTTGGCTCCATCCTCATGTTGGGATGACCTCTAATTGCCAAAGATAAGTTCTGAAATTTTTGATTGAAAGTCATTTTTAAGAACTGGAGTTGGTTAAATTTCAAGCTCTGGTCGGCATGAGGTTTTCGGAGGAATGAACAATAAATGAAAATTAGTAAGGAATAATCATTAAAGAGATTAGAAAAAGATTGTTTTCTGTCTCTTTTTCCCTCCTACCTGTTTCCTTATTGTTTCTTAAGGCTAGTCAAATGATAGAATTTAAGTGAGAAAGATTAATAGAGGCTTCTAAATAGGCTAAGTAGGAGGGCTAGTCGGTATTGCTTGCACCTGATGGTAAACGAGGAAGCTAAGGAGTACAGATGCTTCTGGGACTGCTGGTGTGGGTGCGTCGGTGCGTCAACTTTCCAAAAGTAGGGGGGGTGGGTGCGGTGGGGTGCAGCTTATCATTTACATGTTTATAAAATTGTTTAGGATCCATCTATTTATAAGACATTCATTGCTATGTTCCTCCTCTTCGCCTTCCTCTCTCTATGTTTGTGTGTGATAGGTTTCACAGCAATTGAGGTACATTGTTTTGGCCAGATTTTGGTTGTACTTTAGAAGGGCGAAGTGCACCCAGTGCAGATGAGCTTCCAGAAGCAGGTGCAGGGTGCCTGACCTCCCAGAAGCACCCATGCTTTCTAATGACGAAGAACTCGGTTATCTAACCATTGGTCTTATATGTTTCGGACTTTTTGTGTTAGTATTAATGAATAAGTAATGACTCTCATGGGAGAGGTTGAGGAGGTTATGTTTTCTTGATTTCCTGGCTGTGGATTAGAAGAATCACCCATTCAATATCTGGTATTGCGAATTAAGTTACTAGTCAACGAATTTGAGATGCAATAGTGGAGAACTCCAAAAAGAATCTTAGGCTGGAAAGAAACTATATCCACCACACATATAGGCTAACACTCCTAAAATTTATTTAGCGAACAACTTACTTCCTCTGCTAGTTAAGGTTCATTGTTGCTAAAAGGTTGAAAAAGACTAAGAGTCAAAGGAACTGTTTCTTTGTTGACGAGTGGAGAGGGATCGTGGTCCGAGTGTTTGACAGCATCTTTGTTTTGTATCTCCGTATTGGTTGCCTTAGTGGTGGCTGGTCATCAATATCAGGTTACTTGAAATTTAAGTTGCTGTGGAGATCGTAACTTAAAGCCCTTTTCTGATGTCTGAAAATTGACAAAGACTACAGACTCATTGTGCTTATATTGAAAGCCTTCTCTTTTTTTCCCTAACAGTTTTAATTATGATATTGTGGCCTACATATTTTTGTTCCTTCCCCAAATTTATTTTGCATACTCCAAACTTCTCATTTCACTTTCTTGTCCGTAAAGAGTATAATTTATTGGACATGTGGATATGACTCTAATCGCAATTGGTAGGTGTTTCTACTGGCCGTTACATAGTATAGCTGTACCAACATATTTACCGTAGGATTGTTCGGGGTTTTTGAGGGGTACAGGCTCGGGTCTCTGGTCAGTCATAGTGGCATTTTCATGATTTTATCTGGCATTGAATGTCAGTTTCTGGAGTGTCTGATCATTTCAGGCCTTTTCGTATTCGACTATTTCAGAAATTCTTTCACTTGCGGGCTTTTCTTTTTCATAAGCATGTACTTGATAGTTTAATTTATGCGTTTGCCTAATTATTATTGTTTTGTTATTACAGGAATTATCAGAGTCTTTTTTGGATCAGATTTTGTAACAGTCACCAAATCAGATGATGTATCATGGGATATTCTGAAGCCAGAAATTTTTGCTGCAATTATGGATTTTTATTCATCTGGGAATCCACTCTTTCTGGATTCAAATACTGCAGCTTCTATGGACACTGCTATTAAGGAAGTATGTTTTAACCTTTGTTCCTGTGTATGCTGTTCGATATCTTGCTTTCTTAGGACTACAAGTCTTCCAGACAATTTAGAGTGTGGCATGAAATGCTTTAGGCGTGCCTCTTACAGTAAGAGCACGTTTCTTGATAAACTATGCAGTTTTTATTATGCTAAACATATAGGCTCCTGTTGCGCAACCCTTTAGGATCTAGTTTCTTCTCTCGTCCTCTACATCTTGCTATCGATGGTGCTTAAAACATGCATGCCCTTCAACTTAACAATAAGTGCTGATAGAGTAAGAGAGAGATGCATGTGTGTGTATCATTTACTGAATATTGTGCCTTCTCATGATTCCTCTTGAATATGCTACTCTTTGAATGTATGTGGTCACCAAGTATTGTTTAAAGATAAATGGATCTTTTCAGTTGAATATGGGTGGCGACAATTCTTTTCTAGGTTAGTTAATTTACTGTAGTATTATGTGATATCATACGGGCCCTTATTGGTGTTGGACCATGATGACATGGACTGCAACAATCACACAAGTATGTGGAAATAATACATTTTGGTGGAACCCTTCAGCGCACGTGGTGTGGTTGCCCTGGACCACCACGTCAAAAATGGCCAGGACCTTTAATAGGTCTCCAGAAATTATCTTGTTATAACATAATAATATACTATATCATATGCATGACAGTACCAAGATCCTCATCAGTGCGTTTTTACCTTGTCAAATTGTGACTTCGCAAGTTATGCAGGCCACTCTTCTGTACTCGGACTCGACACTCAATCAATTTCACAACTTCTTGCTCCTTTCTCTTCCAGCTATTTTCTACCTTCTATACCCAGTATTCTGTGTTACATCGCCTATCTGCAGGTGAACTTGCCCTCTTTACCTATTGTATCTTTGCACCAACGACATCATGCATGCCTTGATTCGTGTACCCAAAGGCACTACTCATGCCAAGTGAACCTCATGGTATTGCAATTTGTAACAAGCTTCCTGATTTCTGTACACTTCTGTTGGACACACAGGCTTCACAGACTCGCTGCAGAAAAGTCCTCAGGTCGAGGGAAAGTCCAGTAGTTCAGCTTGCTTGCCAAACTCTTGTACTGTTTAATGTCGTAGTTCAATCTCCCCTGATTTCTAAGAATTTTGACTGGGAACCATGAGTGTCTGCTGGGTTGAAGACTTCAGGAACAAAAGGAATTTTCAAGAGAGTTCAGACTTCAGATATTCGTGACCAATATCCTTATCCAATCTCTCAGGGGCACTGTGGCAGGTAGGATAACTTCTTCAACAGGTCATGTTGGCAAAGAGCTTCCAGCCCTAACACCTAACTACCTCAGTACAGTCCTTAAGAGCATAGGTTACATCAGTACAAACCATTTGGCAACTTTTTGGTACATCGTTTTGTCCATGTCTCTTGCAAAACTTAGTTCATATAATATGAAATCCTGTCTGGGATGCTAGCTAAGCAGCTATCACAAATGTTTGAATTGTCTTTGAAAACTTTGACAGATTGCCTTATTCTGCCTTTGTTGGGCTCAGTCACAGGAATCTTCATTTACAAACAGATCAACACTACCCAAATATGTTCTCTGTATTAGATGGTGAAAGCTTGAGTGGAGGCAGCAAGAAGTTTCCATTGTTAAGTTGGACTGTCAGTGTCATGTTAACCTTCGTCATAGAGAAGTCTACCTTCTTATAATGGTTGTTGGTATCATAGTTCACCTCCTTTAAGAGAGCCCTCTGTCTGGTCCAACAATTACGCCCAAATGTGGTTACTTCTTTTAAACGTGGACTCATTTTTTTGGCTTGGTTATTCACACACGTGCATCAAAACTGCCTCATAACCTTGTTGGGTCCTTCAAAATCTTTTCTTCTTCAATGTGAGCACATGGGTACTCACCATCACATCCCATTGAGTAACTTTCCACTCCTAAATTGAGAGGAGGAAAATATATATTTTTTGTTTTGCATGTTCAAACTCCCCGTTGCCAGTTCACAAGGTGAAAAACCTCTTATTGGTTAACTGCATTCTCGTGCTCAAATTCTTGATTCATCTTGGGGATACAACTAGATTGCAAAGTGTAGGTAGGTATATTAAAGTAATTTTCCTCAAGCGTTAGCCTATCAGTGGTTTTAATCTATGTAGCACAGGTGCGGGTGCGATGCGGGTGCGGGTACGGGAACTGGGTGCGGGTGCGGAAAATTCCCAAATATTGAGGGTGCGGGTGCGGCGAGGGTGCGGTGACTTTATTTATATTTATATTTATATTTTATATTAATTGTGATACCATCATTATTATCATACAAATAATAATTATGGCAATCCAAATTATAATCAAACAGAATTTCATACCCAAATTCGAAGATACACAGTTATTGTATCAACAATGTAATCTCTTCGTGTCGTTTGTATTTGTGGAGAGACGAGTAATCTTAGAGTTAGAAATGTCCACACAGATACACGCTTTGTTTTGTTAAATTGTAGTTGTATTTTAGAGGACCACTCAACTAAAACTTTCAAAATGACACTGCCTTATCTCCAAAGCACCCGCCAAGCACCCACGAAGCACCCAAGCACCCACGAAGCACCCTGAAGCACCCGGTGCGGGTGCGTCACGTATCAGAAGCACCCGTGCTACATAGGTTTTAATTGTCATTCTGGATGTCAACCGAAGGAGAGCAAAGATAATCTGTACGGAATGAATCCTGAATCCCTTAGATTTCTGTCGAATTATTGCCTCCAGGAGTTGTAACAAATCATTATAATTAGAATTTGGAAACTGGTAATCTCCAACATATTTGGTTAGTTCTTGTGAGTTTCACTCCAACAAAAGGAGAGGTCGACTAAACTTCCCATCGTTTTGACGAGATCTTGCAGGGGTGAAGAAACTAGTTGATCTATTTTTATCCCCTTCTTGAGACATTTGATGGGACTTGTTTTCCTAGATGAAGAAAGAGTGGGGCCGTTGCACTGTGTTATCAGTTTGGAGGTAGTGTATCTTGGTTTTTTCATTAACGTCTGAATTGTTAATGATATAGCTTTAGTACACATTGGGCCCCTTTCGCAGAAATTATTGATCAAGTCTAGAATCCCCTTCATGCGTGTTCCATAATCGTTATACCATTCGAGTCTTATGTACTAGTGGTGATGTGTAAATAATGTACCTGAATGTAGTTTTGACGAATAATATAGTATTCCTTGAAAGATCTGCTGACATGTGTGGTTGGCTCATCAAGTGTTTTATTTTATTACAATTTCGTAGCAAATGAGTATGGCTGGAAAAGAAGTATTAGTAGTGGGTTTCGAATTATATGGATAGCTTTGCTTACTTTAGTATTGTACTCATATAGCTTTTTAGTTCTTAGTGTATTGCTACCTTTGTCATTATATTCATTGTTGCAGGATGATTCAGAAACTGTTGCAATGATTAAAGAGTTGTTGGAGACTCGTATACGCCCGGCTGTACAAGACGATGGTGGGGACATCGAGTATCGAGGATTTGATCCGTATGTGTCTCGTTTCTTTAGAAGAGTCTTGAGTTTCAGGGACTGAATTATCATATTGTTTCTTATGCTAATTTTCTTTTTCTCAGAGATTCTGGTATTGTCAAACTTAGAATGCAAGGAGCATGTAGTGGTTGCCCGAGCTCATCTGTCACCCTGAAATCTGGCATCGAGAATATGCTGATGCATTATGTACCTGAGGTGATCTATATCTTTTGTCATTTAGAATGTAGGCTAAGTCTTCGCACAATGAAGAATCGTGAAATTGGAGATCATTGTGATTAGTGTTGTCATTTAACTTCACAGCTACACATCATTAAATTGCATGGTTATTTGGAGTTTCGTAAGCAAGCTTTCTATGGATAACCTTGTCCATTGGGTTCAATTTTTCATTGGGATGAGTTCATTTAATTAGTACAATTTCAGTCTTGTTACCACAATTCTCTAACACCCTAGTGATTTGCAAATTGGCTCACACGTTCTGGAACATGTTACCCTGGTATCCTGGAACTGAATTTGGCAATCCGGCTTATGTTCAATATGTTTACGTTGGAACTGTTTAAGATATGTGCAGTATAAGAGCTTTGAAAACTATGGTAAAAGTTGGGTAGCCCTAGTGTTTCTTTTATCTGTGGAAAATTCCTAATTTCCTACCAAGATATGCTAGAGAAGCCTCTACTCCATTGAACCAACTTTGACAGATCATGACACTTTACTTTCCCTTTCCCATTCCATGAGGTAGACCGATCCACTTTCAAGGTGACAGTATGTAGGATTGGATTATAAATTATGTAGTTCTAGTTTTCTCATGTTTGGTCAATCCAACATCTTTGAGCTATCTCTTTGCCCTTTGCCGATGCTTGTTCCATAATAGCTTATCTAAATTCTGGGCTAACCAACTCTAATTCAAATTATATGAGCTTCTTGATCAACTTAGTTGCTGCCAGATTTTATTTTAGAATCCAACATCTGGTGTCCATTTCTAAATTATCTTTACTTGAATTTCTTCTGCAGGTTAAAAGTGTGGAGCAGGAATTTGATGATGAAGATGAAGCGGCATCATTACCTGGTTAGATATAGTGTAGTGAGCTTTTGGCTTATTACAATAGACCAACCTGTACTGCCTTCTTTATCAGTCCAACTGCTCAATGATCGATTCATCATATCCAATATCACTCGTCCGATAAGTGACCTCACCGGTGACACTTGCTCATATTTGTGTTGATATGCTTCAATTATGGACTCACCTACAGTGTATTTAGGTCTCCTCTCTAGAACTATGACCTACTGCACACTTAGTGGAGTGGTTAAGGTTCCCAGTGGCGGAGCCAGGAAATCAACCCAGCCGGGGCAAGATTCGAAAAAAAATAGTTGACAGGGAGGAGAATCGAACCTGCATAGTGGGATTTGTCAACTACAACAACTAACCACTTGGACAACTGGGCAATTTGAAATTTTAGGGGGGGGGGGGGGGGCAAAATTCTATATTCTTTTCAGGTTACTCATAAAAAATCTATAAAACTAGGGGTACTAGTAGAAATTTTCAAATTTCAGGGGGGACAACTGCCCCCCCTTGCCCCTACATAGGTCCGCCCCTGAAGGTTCCCACTGTTGGGTTCAGGCACTACTTTGAGGTGGTAGTTTTTTTGGCAAACAAAAAAAATCGATGTAACCGTACTCGAATCATTATGAGAAACAAAAATAAATTTGATATTAGAACTCTAGTAGGGGGGACGGGTGGATTTTAAAATTTGACACTAGTCTTTATGGTAGATGTCTCCTGATGAACATGTTAGTCTTAATTAGACTCTGTATATTGTGAAATTTTTTGAAATTATTTTACCTATATATAGCCCTTACAATTCCTTACATATCTATGTAACAATGGACTATGGGTATAAGCTATTCCCAAAATGTGACACGTGGAATAGCTTATTCTCAAAATATCTTAAAAACCAACACTTTATTAAAAGATTAAAAATTCTAAAATATTTTAAAGATTAATCTTCTTCTTTGGAGCACGGGTAATGCATTAGTTCACTGGTAATGCGTTAGTTCCTAATAATTAACAATGAGTACGCTTCATTGAGAAAATTACTATTGAATAACATACTACCTCCGTTTCTGGTTTAACTTTTTGACTCGTATCTGGGTCACTTTGACCGGGTGATTTGGATGGCAAAACGATGCAATCTTTTGATAAGTTTTTCACCGTGTTATAGAGAAACTTTTACTCTACAACACCATGAAAAAATTATCAAAAAGTTATATCGTTTTGCTACACAAATCGCCGGTCAAAGTCACCCAGTGAGTAGTGACAAAAGTCAAACCGGTGTGATTGAGAAGAAACGGAGGTAGTACATATTAATTAGTTTCGACCTCACTCATCTCCAATCCTGCGTCCGCCACTGAATAAGTACGCTTCACTAAGAAAATTACTATTGAATAATATACATATTAATTAGTTGGCCCTCACTCATCTCCAATCCTGCGTCCGCCACTGAATACAAGGTAAGTTAAAAAGAAAAAAAGGACGGTTGACTATTATGGGATTGCTGTTACGCCACTTCATGTTCCACTGTAGAATTGGATTTTGCTGTAGAGTTCAAATTTAGTGTTTGGATCACTGCTGTGCTTGTATTATTTCCTTTTTGTAATCTGAGTTTTGTAACAAACGAGTTATCCTCTGAGGGAACGTACAACAGTGAAGTTTATAGGAAATATAATTATACGACCTTTGTTGCAGGTTAAGCTTGCAAAGCAGATCTGGTGAAGAAGCGAGATTCACTCAGTTAATCGGTTAAATGTATTCTCCTCCTTTTGATCAAAGTGTTCACATGTCAATGAGCCATAATTGCGAGAAGGTTAATTGTCTTTAGCAATCAACACATCACCAGCTGTTAGTTGTAGCACATGTTGAGTTTGAGTTTTCTCGTGTTTGTAGTAATATTTATAAGAATCCCCACGACTTTCTGTGTGTGATCAGAAAGCACGATGCTGTATCTTCTCCAGAAAATAATTCCTCCGTGTATAAATTGGGCAATACTGAATTTCTTTTTTTCTTTTGTTATTTCAGAGCTATTAAGATATTTTTTTGAGTCGATGACATGATTAGCAGACTCAGACTTATAATGTCCATCATTTGAACACCGTAGTGGCTTAGACAACATGAATCTACTGGTCCGGGATGTGCCATAAAATTGTTGGTATATTCATGGTTTGGAACATACTGTATTTAGGGTGATGATAATCACAGCACAACAATTACTAGTTCGAGCACAATTAATTCATAAAAAACTATATTACCCCTTATAATAATTACGTTATTGCTTAGTATCTTTGATTCTGGTAAATGATCTTCATATTCTTGAAAGAAAAGAAAATCTTCATATATCTATAACTACTGTACCACCACTCTACCACCCACCTATGTCCTCTCTCCATAAATCTTCAAAAAAAAAAAAAATGTCCTCCCTCCATCTTCACATAGCCATCGTTACCCGCCTGTCTTGTTTCTCTCCTCTAGCCGAGATCGGCCACCCAACGACAACCACCACACAACCACCACATGCCCATCATTACTTCCTCCAAACACTACTTCTCCATGTCTCACTTGATCCAATACCCACCAATGAAATTGGTTAAATGTATTCTCCTCCTTTTGATCAAAGTGTTCACATGTCAATGAGCCATAATGACGCCACGAGAAGGTTAATTGTCTTTAGCAATCAACACATCACCAGCTGTTAGTTGTAGCACATGTTGTGTTTTCTCGTGTTTGTAGTAATATTTATAAGAATCCCCACGACTTTCTGTGTGTGATCAGAAAGCACGATGTCGTAGCTTCTCCAGAAAATAAGTCCTCCGTGTATAAATTGGGCAATACTGAATTTCTTTTATTCTTTTGTTATTTCAGAGCTATTAAGATTTTTTTTTGAATGGATGACATGATTTAGCAGACTCAGACTTATAAGTTCCATCATTTGAACACCGTAGTGGCTTAGACAACATGAATCTACTGGTCTGGTATGTGCAATAAATTTGTTGGTATATTCATGGTTCAGAACATATTGTATTTAGGGTGATGATAATTACAGCACAACAATTACTAGTTAGAGCACAATTAATTCATAAAAGACTATATTACCCTTATAATAATTACGTTATTGCCTAGTATAATTGATTATGGTAAATGATCTTCATATTCTTGAAAGAAAAGAAAATCTTCATATATCTATAACTACTGTACCACCACTCCACCACCCACCTATGTCCTCTCTCCATAAATCTTCAAAAAAAAAAAAAAATGTCCTCCCTCAATCTTCACATATCCATCGTTACCCGCCTGTCTTGTTTCTCTCCTCTAGCCGAGATCGGCCACCCGACGACAACCACCACCTGCCCATCATTACTTCCTCCAAACACTACTTTTCCATGTCTCACTTGATCCAATACCCACCAATGAAATCGGTTAATTGTATTCTCCTTCTTTTGATCAAAGTGTTCACATGTCAATGAGCCATAATGACGCTGGGAGAAGGTTAATTGTCTTTAGCAATCAACACATCACCAGCTGTTAGTTGTAGCACATGTTGAGTTTTCTCGTGTTTGTAGTAATATTTATAAGAATCCCCACGACTTTCTGTGTGTGATCAAGCACGATGCTGTATCTTCTCCAGAAAATAAGTCCTCCGTGTATAAATTGGGCAATACTGAATTTCTTTTATTCTTTTGTTATTTCAGAGCTATTAAGATATTTTTTTTGAGTGGATGACATGGTTTAGCAGACTCAGACTTATAATGTCCATCATTTGAACACCGCCGTAGTGGCTCAGACAACATGAATCTACTGGTCTGGGATGTGCCATCAATTTGTTGGTATATTCATGATTTGGAACATACTGTATTTAGGGTGATGATAATTACAGCACAACAATTACTAGTTAGAGCACAATAATTCATAAAGGACTATATTACCCCTTATAATAATTACGTTATTGCTTACTATCTTTGATTATGGTAAATGATCTTCATATTCTTGAAAGAAAAGAAAATCTTCATATATCTATAACTACTGTACCACCACTCCACCACCCACCTATGTCCTCTCTCCATAAATCTTCAAAAAAAAAAAAAACGTCCTCCCTCTATCTTCACATAGCCATCGTTACCCGCCTGTCATGTTTCTTTCCTCTATCCGAGATCGGCAACCCAACGATAACCACAACCTGCCCATCATTACTTCCTCCAAACACTACTTCTCCATGTCTCACTTGATCCAATACCCACCAATGAAATCGGTTAAATGTATTCTCCTCCTTTTGATCAAAGTGTTCACATGTCAATGAGCCATAATGACGCTGCGAGAAGGTTAATTGTCTTTAGCAATCAACACATCACCAACTGTTAGTTGTAGCACATGTTGAGTTTTCTCGTGTTTGTAGTAATATTTATAAGAATCCCCACAACTTTCTGTGTGTGATCAGAAAACACGATGCTGTATCTTCTCCAGAAAATAAGTCCTCAGTGTATAAATCAGGCAATACTGAATTTCTTTTATTCTTTTGTTATTTCAGAGCTATTAAGATATTTTTTTGAGTGGATGACATGGTTTAGCAGACTCAGACTTATAATGTCCATCATTTGAACACCGCCGTAGTGGCTCAGACAACATGAATCTACTGGTCCGGGATGTGCCATAAATTTGTTGGTATATTAATGGTTTGGAACATACTGTATTTAGGGTGATGATAATTACAGCACAACAATTACAAGTTAGGGCACAATTAATTCATAAAAGACTTTATTACCCCTTATAATAATTACGTTATTGCTTAGTATCTTTGATTCTGGTAAATGATCTTCATATTCTTGAAAGAAAAGAAAATCTTCATATATCTATTACTACTGTACCGCCACTCCACCACCCACCTATGTCCTCCCTCCATAAATCTTCAAAAAAAAAAAAAATGTCCTCCCTCCATCTTCACATAGCCATCGTTACCCGCCTTTCTTGTTTCTCTCTTCTAGCCGAGATCGGCCACCCAACGACAACAACAACCTGCCCATCATTACTTCCTCCAAACACTACTTCTCCATGTCTCACTTGATTCAATACCCACCAATGAAATCGGTTAAATGTATTCTCCTCCTTTTGATCATAGTGTTCACATGTCAATGAGCCATAATGACGCTGCGAGAAGGTTAATTGTCTTTATCAATCAACACATCACCAGCTGTTAGTTGTAGCACATGTTGAGTTTTCTCGTGTTTGTAGTAATATTTATAAGAATCCCCACGACTTTCTGTGTGTGATCAGAAAGCACGATGCTGTATCTTCTCAAGAAAATAAGTCCTCTGTGTATAAATTGGGCAACACTGAATTTCTTTTATTCTTTTGTTATTTCAGAGCTATTAAGATATTTTTTTGAGTGTATGACATGGTTTGGCAGACTCAGACTTATAATATCCATCATTTGAACACCGTATTGGCTCAGACAACATGAATCTAATGGTCCGGGATGTGCCATAAATTTGTTGGTATATTCATGGTTTGGACCATACTGTATTTAGGGTGATGATAATTACAGCACAACAGTTACTAGTTAGAGCACAATAAATTCATAAAAGACTTTATTACCCCTTATAATAATTACGTTATTGCTTAGTATCTTTGATTCTGGTAAATGATCTTCATATTCTTGAAAGAAAATAAAATCTTCACATATCTATAACTACTGTACCACCACTCCACCACCCACCTATGTTCTCTCTCCATAAATCTTCAAAAAAAAAACGTCCTCCCTCCATCTTCACATAGCCATCGTTACCCTCCTGTCTTGCTTCTCTCCTCTATCCAAGATCGGCCACCCAAGGACAACCACCACCTGCCCATCATTACTTCCTCAAAACACTACTTTTCCATGTCTCACTTGATCCAATACCCACCAATGAAATCGGTTAAATGTATTCTCCTCCTTTTGATCAAAGTGTTCACATGTCAATGAGCCTTAATGACGCTGCGAGAAGGTTAATTGTCTTTAGCAATCAACACATCACCAACTGTTAGTTGTAGCACATGTTGAGTTTTCTCGTGTTTGTAGTAATATTTATAAGAATCCCCACGACTTTCTGTGTGTGATCAGAAAGCACGATGCTGTATGTTCTCCAGAAAATAAGTCCTCAGTGTATAAATCGGGCAATACTGAATTTCTTTTATTCTTTTGTTATTTCAGAGGTATTAAGATATTTTTTTGAGTGGATGACATGGTTTAGCAGACTCACACTTATAATGTCCATCATTTGAACACCGTAGTGGCTCAGACAACATCAATCTACTGGTCCGGGATGTGCCATAAATTTGTTGGTATATTCATTGTTTGGAACATACTGTATTTAGGGTGATGATAATTACAACACAACAATTACTAGTTAGAGCACAATTAATTCATAAAAGACTATATTACCCCATATAATAATTACGTTATTGCTTAGTATCTTTGATTCTGGTAAATGATCTTCATATTCTTGAAAGAAAAGAAAATCTTCATATATCTATAACTACTGTACCACCACTCCACCACCCACCTATGTCCTCTCTCCATAAAAGTCCTCCGTCCATCTTCACATAGCCATCGTTACCCGCCTGTCTTGTTTCTCTCCTCTATCCGAGATCGGCCACCCAACGACAACCAGCACCTGCCCATCATTACTTCCTCCAAACACTACTTCTCCATGTCTCACTTGATCAAATACCCACCAATGAAATCAGTTTAATGTATTCTCCTCCTTTTGATCAAAGTGTTGACATGTCAATGAGCTATAATGATGCTGCGAGAAGGTTAATTGTCTTTAGCAATCAACACATCACCAGCTGTTAGTTGTAGCACATGTTGAGTTTTCTCGTGTTTTTAGTAATATTCATAAGAATCCCCACGACTTTCTGTGTGTGATCAGAAAGCACGATGCTGTATCTTCTCCATAAAATAAGTCCTACGTGTATAAATTGGGCAATACTGAATTTCTTTTATTCTTTTGTTATTTCAGTGCTATTAAGATATTTTTTTGAGTGGATGACATGGTTTAGCAGACTCAGACTTATAATGTCCATCATTTGAACATCGTAGTGGCTCAGAAAACACGAATCTACTGGTCCGGGATGTGCCCTAAATTTGTTGGTATATTCATGGTTTTGGAACATACTGTATTTAGGGTGATGATAATTACAGCACAACAATTACTAGTTAGAGCACAATTGATTCATAAACGTCTATATTACCCCTTATAATAATTACGTTATTGCTTAGTATCTTTGATTCTGGTAAATGATCTTCATATTATTGAAAGAAAAGAAAATCTTCATATATCTATAACTACTCTAACCACCACTCCACCACCCACCTATGTCCTCTCTCCATAAATCTTCAAAAAAAAAAAAAAACGTCCTCCCTCCATCTTCACATAGCCATCGTTACACGCCTGTCTTGTTTCTCTCCTCTATCCGAGATCGGCCACCCAACGACAACCACCACCTGCCCATCATTACTTCCTCCAAACACTACTTCTCCATGTCTGACTTGATCCAATACCCACCAATGAAATCGGTTAAATGTATTCTCCTCCTTTTGATCAAAGTGTTCACATGTCAATGAGCTATAATGCTGGTGCGAGAAGGTTAATTGTCTTTAGCAATCAACACATCACCAGCTGTTAGTTATAGCACATGTTGAGTTTTCTTGTGATTTTAGTAATATTTATAAGAATCCCCACGACTTTCTGTGTGTGATCAGAAAGCACGATGCCTTATCTTCTCCAGAAAATAAGTCCTCCGTGTATAAATTGGGCAATACTGAATTTCTTTCATTCTTTTGTTATTTCAGAGCTATTAAGATATTTTTTTGAGTGTATGACATGGTTTAGCTGACTCAGACTTATAATGTCCATTATTTGAACACCGTAGTGGCTCAGACAACACGAATCTACTGGTCCGGGATGTGCAATAAATTTGTTGGTATATTCATGGTTTTGGAACATACTGTATTTAGGGTGATGATAATTACAGCACAGCAATTACTAGTTCGAGCACAATTGATTCATAAAAGACTATATTACCCCTTATAATAATTATGTTATTCCTTAGTATATTTGATTATGGTAAATGATCTTCATATTATTGAAAGAAAAGAAAATCTTCATATATCTATAACTACTGTACCACCACTCCACCACCCACCTATGTCATCTCTCCATAAATGTTCAAAAAAAAAATGTCCTCCCTCCATCTTCACATGGTCATCGTTACCAGCCTGTCTTGTTTCTCTCCTCTAGCCGAGATCGGCCACCCAACGACAACCACCACACAACCACCACATGCCCGTCATTACTTCCTCCAAACACTACTTCTCCATGTCTCACTTGATCCAATACCCACCAATGAAATTGGTTAAATGTATTCTCCTCCTTTTGATCAAAGTGTTCACATGTCAATGAGCCATAATGACGCCACGAGAAGGTTAATTGTCTTTAGCAATCAACACATCACCAGCTGTTAGTTGTAGCACATGTTGTGTTTTCTCGTGTTTGTAGTAATATTTATAAGAATCCCCACGACTTTCTGTGTGTGATCAGAAAGCACGATGCCGTAGCTTCTCCAGAAAATAAGTCCTCCGTGTATAAATTGGGCAATACTGAATTTCTTTTATTCTTTTGTTATTTCAGAGCTATTAAGATTTTTTTTTTTGAATGGATGACATGATATAGCAGACTCAGACTTATAAGTTCCATCATTTGAACACCGTAGTGGCTTAGACAACATGAATCTACTGGTCCGGTATGTGCAATAAATTTGTTGGTATATTCATGGTTCAGAACATATTGTATTTAGGGTGATGATAATTACAGCACAACAATTACTAGTTAGAGCACAATTAATTCATAAAAGACTATATTACCCTTATAATAATTACCTTATTGCTTAGTATATTTGATTATGGTAAATGATCTTCATATTCTTGAAAGAAAAGAAAATCTTCATATATCTATAACTACTGTACCACCACTCCACCACCCACCTATGTCCCCTCTCCATAAATATCCAAAAAAAAATGTCTTCCCTCCATCTTCACATAGCCATCGTTACCCGCCTGTCTTGTTTCTCTCCTCTAGCCGAGATCGGCCACCCAATGACAACCACCACCTGCCCATCATTACTTCCTCCAAACACTACTTCTCCATGTCTCACTTGATCCAATACCCACCAATGAAAGCTCAGATCGAACCAACGTAACCGAGTCGTCATTACCAGCACCGTCGTTGCCTCTTCTTCGACCTGGGGTAGAGGATGCTCAAAACCTAGATTCGTGTTGAATATGTCGAAATGGATCTGGGTGTTTCGATTGGGCATTCCCTCATCTTAGTCTCTCTCGTCGAATGCCAGATCGATTTTTCGATGTGATAAATTGATTTGGGGTTAAATGACTCTCATCGATCTTTGCGTCTGCAAGATCGATTCCTCGATGTGATTAATTGATTTTGGGCGACTCTCATTGATCTCTGTTAGATCGAAACTTCGATGTGATGAATTGTGTTGGGTTAAATGACCAACAATGATTGTGGTGAATTGGGGGGGGGGGTGGGTTTAGCTCCAAATGGGAAGGCTTGGTTAGGCTGCCTACTATGTGGCTTCTACAGGTTATGGGTTAGAGCTCGAATTGTAAAAAAAGCAAAGAGATGATGACCAAACATGGTAAGAGATAGGATGATGGAATTCGAGGACGAATCTGGGTTGCCAGCTACTCTTGCTGCAAGAGGTTCACGAAACTGAAGAAGATGAATTATATTGTGGGTTACTCATCTTTTTTTTTCTTACTTCCGTTCAAAAATGCAAATTTTTCTTTCTTTTTTTTTTTGCAGATCGAGAGAGAAAAGATGTTGATTGCTTATTCTTCTTCTCGCACATCAAATCAAGAGGGAAAGATCGTGTCTTTTTACCCTCTTCAGTTTTCAACAGTATAAAATTTATAAGATATAATTTTTAAAATAGTGGTAACAGGGGCAAAAGGAACATTCAAAAAAATATTGTGCTGTAACTATAAAATGTTGTGCTGTAATTATCAGCATCCTGTATTTAATATATGTTTTTAACCATTAAAACCTATCGAAGACATTCATGTAGGGGAAAAGTTTGCATCTCCCGGAGTACAGAGATTTTGGCCCACAGGCCATGGCACGAGCATGGCCTGCTTGGAATGCCACCTAACGGTATGGCCCGTTCACTATAGTGGGCCGTGCTGGGCCAAGTATTGTGTCACATGGTCTCACGGACGTGTTACGTTATGCATTGATTAGAGTACTATGTCATATTTTCTATTGGAGCAAGCAAGAATTACTCCTCACGGTCTCATGGGGTGTAGAGGGTTCCCACCTATTTAAGCTACTGTCGCTCGTTTTATTCTTTCTCCAACGCAAGCAACATCTATATAGTGCTTTCATGTGGCCAACCTCGTTCCCCAATAGTTGTGAGTCTTCTCCTCCCTCTTGATTCGTCCCCTTCGTGATAGTAATTTTTGCATGTTTTGTTTACGAATTTTTTAGATTTTTGTCACATAAAAGTATGAAATTGAGAAACTAAAACTCATAATCTCATAATCTTGTAGAACAGAACATTAGTCTGCGTCAAGAGTTCCGAAATGGTACAAAAATCCTCATATCTCGGTGAGACGGAAAATCACGCGTTTCACTCTAGACAGAGAAATTAGCTTCGCGATTTGTATGCTTGGGCATGCCTTATCTATTTCTTTCCGTGAATGTGACTTGAAGGTGTGAAAGTTCTATAACTTGATTGATAAAATTGCATTGGTACTCGTGTGATCTAAATTGTGTTGGTAATGTGACTTGAAGGTGTGAAAGCTCTCTAACTTGATTGATAAAAATGCATTGGTACTTATGTGATGTAAATTGTGTTGGTTTCTTTTCTTTCTCCCTCTGGAGAAAGCGTTGCAATTAAGAAAAAAGCCAATTGACTCAGTTACCTCTCTGTCCTCTCTGTTCCCTCTCTTCAATCTCTCCCGTTGATAACACAAACACAACCAGACCTCTACCAACATCATCCAAACAACTACGAACATCATCCAAACAACTACCAGATCCAATAACAAATTTACGGACCAAGAGTATGATTTCATATCAAAGAAAAATATTACATATTGAAGAAAAAATCATAAGAAGAAGAAGAAGAGGAAGAACACCGCCTATGTTAAATTGCCGGATCCCTATGGTATCGCCGGAGAGCACATACCCGGTCGCTATCACCACCGCCTTGAGCACAGATCGGCCTCCTCACCAGCGCCCTCATCTTCCACCGGCCTCCTCACCGCCTCCCAACATATCTACATTCAAAAATTATGAATATGTAGATCAGATTCCTGAAAAAGAAGAAGGGAGATAAAAGTGCATACCTTGGCTCGAGATACTCGTCGATGGCGCCGTCGATCGGGTTCATGGCCTTAATATCAAACGTCATCGGTTCCCCCTCTTCGTCGCTTTCATCTGCGTCTCGTTCCCCTTCATCTTCCGTGTCTCTTCCCTTCTTCTTCCTCTTCCTCTCTTTCTCTCTCTTGCTCTACCGTCTGACTTTTTCTCTCTATCCTCTCAATTGTGTGGTGAAAATGAAAGGCACGAGTGAAAAAATGTGTAGGGTTAGTTTTTGAGAGAAAAAAATGGGCGGGGTTAGGGAAAGGTGGGGTATTAATTATAGTGGTGGCCCAATCTGATAGAAATAATATAAAAAAAAAGTGGGGTATTTTCCTGAGGATAAAATGGTCTTTTTGTATAAAAAATCTTGCCAAATGGGGAAAGAGGGAGAAAGAGAGGGAACAGACATAAATGGAAAGGGGGAGAAAGAAAGGAAACATAGTGGTATAAGTGACAAGTATCACATTGGTGGTCATATTTGGATTTAATTGCAATTGATGGGATGTTCCTTCGGTTTAATGCATTGAAATGTGTTGAGGTCAGTTTTAAGTCATATTGGGTGTGGCTTAGGAAGTGTGTACCCACTGAGCAAGTTGGGCCGTTACAACCAGTGAGAGACCGTGAACCAATTGTCCATTTATTGAGGTTTAATTAGACAATCTTCTTGGAGAAAATGTAGTTTGTTATGTAATTTTGGTTGTGTTTGTTAGGGCATCTCCAACCCTATGGGGATGGGGAAAATTGTATAAAAATACGGTACATGTTCAACCCCATGGGGAGGGGAGGGGGGTGCTATGGAGATAAATTTTGCCTTGGGTGTGGGATGGTTAGGGCATCTCCAACCCAATGGGCGGAGGGGAGGGAGAGGGGGAAATAGTATAAAAATGTGGTTCAAATCCAACCCCATGAGGGGAGGGGGATGGGGAGGGGGTGCTATGGGGAGAATCTTTGCCTTGGGTGTGGGCATGTTCATGGGGAAATCCCCCCTAACCATCCCACGCCCAAGACAAAATTTCTCCCCATAGCACCCCTTCCTCATCCCCCTCCCCTCATGGGTTTGAGTTGAACCGTATTTTTATAGGATTTTCCTCCTCCCCCTCCCCTCATGGGTTTGGAGATGCCCTTAGGGGGGATTTTTCCATAGACATCCCCTCCCCCTCCCCCTACATTGAGTGATCAATTAATTTAATATTTGACATTATTTTTTTTGAGTAAAATATTCAACTTCTATTCATGTAAAACTCCGGGAAAGGCCATCCCAATTACATCGTTGAGAAGAAGTTGATCGGCCCAAGTGGGGTTGCTACCTAGCCATACATATTTGTTTGGTAAATAAAGACCAAACGTTGCAAACTTGATCGCTATGCCGTTCGTAGAAAGATGGCCAAAAGTAAAAGAAATCTTCTCGAATCGTTCTGCTAGGCTCTGGATTTGGCGAAGAGTATCCCCTACTTCTGTTCTGTTTGTTCTCGTACCTTTCAGTCCCGGATTGCTTCCACAACCCTCTTCGCATCGGATTCCACTAGTATATTCATCTTGCCACATTTTAGAGCTAATAAAAGGCCGCCGCGGATGGCTAACACTTCCGCCTCGAAAGCCAAAGAGGTCGTGGGAAGAGGCGATGCAACTGCCGCAAAAAAATTAGCCAAGTATTTACGAACACTACTGAGCCCGCTGCCGTTCTCGAAGTCGGCTCCCATGCGTCGTGTGTGTTGAGTTTCATCTGGCCTATTTATGATGGACGCCAACATGAGGTAGGGGTAATAGAAGAAGACCCACTGGACGATGGCTTGGAAAATATCTCTACCTGCTGCTGAATGGCTTCCATTATGCTTGAAATAGGCCTTCATTTCTCTGATGCTCGTTCTGAAACAAACAGGCATTACGGTAACTCCATATCTTCTATAACGTAGTGCAAAAGAAGATCCTCTCTTTGGCCGAGAGTGAAGGGAAAATGATTGGAATATAATATGTGATATCACCAACCATATTGTCACTAAAAATGCGATCAAATATCCTCCAAACAGAATTCCCCACCGGACAATTCATAAAAAGATGGCTAGAAGTTTCAGGAGCTTTACCACACAAGGGGCAAGAGACTGCTATATCCTTCTTAAACTTTGCGATCTTGATTTTTGTTGCTAGAGAATCTTGAAAAGCTCGCCAAACCGTGCAGATAATTTTCGGTTGAAATTTCGTTGACCAGAGCATTTTCAACCAAGGTTCAGACCGAGATGAAGAAGAGGTTTTTTAGTAGAAAATGCCTTATCCCTACGAATGAGATCATAGCCTGTGGACACAATATATTCGCCATCTTGAGTGTAATGCAAACATAAGGAATATTCGATTTGCACATGAGGAATCTGAACTCGCGCTATATCATTCAAATCCGCACCAAACCTGAACTCATCTATCTTAACAAAGTCCCACGTCCGATCTTCGGTGAAGAAGCTCGCCACTGTTAAATTCTCTGCTTCTTGAGGTCTGGCTATGGTCCAGAAGCGCGTTTAGCGTTTAAGCCACGAATCGCTATTAATCCGAATGCTCAACCCGTTACCGAGCTTCCATCCTGTCCCTTTTTAATGACACCACCAACACTGTGAATATACCTCCATGCATATTAGCTATTATTCTGCAAAGGAGCCGATAGGAGATCAAAAGATTGGAAATACTTGTGCTTAAAGACTCTTCTAACCAAGGTGTTTGTTGTGAGAATCCTCCAAAATTGTTTTGCAAGAAAGGCCGTGTTGAAATCTTTAAAATCTTTGAATCCGATCCCCCCTTCCTCCTTTGGTTTCTTCAGATCTTCCCAAGAGATCCAGTGACCTCCTATCTGATCTGGATGCTTTCCATAAAAAATTTACAAGGCTTCTGTTCCAAGCGTTGGCACAACGTCGTAGGCAGTTTAAAGCATGTCATGGGGGTACACATGCAGGGATTGTGTAACAACTTTGATTAGCAACTCCCTTCCTGCATAAGATAGGTCCTGCTTCCATCCATTCAATTTATTTTCTACTTTCTCGTCAAGGCCACCAAAAATGGAGATCTTTTTACCGATTGATTTGGAAGGCCCGGGTACTTTTCATGACTCGCTGAGTCCTGAATTCCTAGCATATTACACATGCCTATTGTAGATAGTGCACCCCAGGCAGATCCCTCACTATCCACGTGGCAACCATCCAGGAGGTTCGAGGGTGCTCCACTCTTACTCTATCCTTACTCTTTATATTCATACTTATCCATATGGGGGTTGTGAGACAGGATCTCCCTTGAAACTAACTACGCGAGAGTTGTAGGGTTCAAGTGGCTTGGAGGTTAGAGTAAGGCACGTCGCACACGAACATCAACATTCGCGCGCGACCCTTGTTAATTATCTGAGAGATCTAATGAACACGTGCCCTATATGTACGGTCAACCGTTGGGACGTATCCTACATATGCGGACGATCGTGTAACGTTCCCTATATATATGGGTAACACGCGCCGTACGAGGCGGTTATCTAGCCACCTGTTACGACCGCATTAACCCCTCGTAACGGCACTATTATGCCCTATATATAGGAACGTTGTCCTTCCTTGGTAACTCTCGGTTCTTTGACTAAGAATCATACTGTTTCTCTCTCAGACACTTAGCAGGAGCTTACCTTTCCGCTACGCCCTTACTCTCAATCTCTCTGCACCTTGTTCTTATTCTTCTCTGCTACAGGTGTACATTTGATCTTCCTTACAAGATCCTCTTGCACAAATTGATGAACCCGACGTGAACTCTACCTTCAAGCCTTTCAAGACCTCTGCAACCATGTCTCATGAAGATAACCCTCGTGAAGGAAACCAGTCTCCTTCAGGAGAAGGATTCCCAAGAGGGGAGACTCCAGCCATCACCAACAATACCGATGTCCAAGCGTAGCCAACGTCTAGAAATAATCAGAGCTTGGAGGCGCTGAGTGCAACGATTCAAAGCCAAGCCATGGCTATGCAGGTCCAATATGCCCAGATAGCCCAGATTATGGCCATTCTGGGAGGACTCGCACAAAACTCCACCCAGGGGACTCTAGCCCCTCCAAGAGATACCGCGACACTCATTCCTTCCTCGCAGAACTAGCAACCACCTCTCCCTTTGGGGAACCCACCAGGACAACCACCACTACCCCCAACAGAGCGCGCATCTGTTGGAAACCTTTCCACTTACTCGTATGCATACCCAATGCTGCCATCATATGCGACTGGAGTTCAAGCCAGTTCCACACCCCCAGTTCCATATGACCCTAAATTTCCCTACATACCCGGATTGCTGCTACACCATCGTCGACCCAAGGAGGAAGCGCACCCACCAATGTGACGGCTTTGGACCAACGATTGGATAACTTCCTCGCGAATCAATGTTTCCCAGACACTGTCATCCCCAAATTCGATAGTCCGCCACCCATCCTGCACGACATCTACCTGATGCCTAACCCTGTCGGGTATAAGGCACCAAATGGGAGAAATTTGATGAAATCAACGGAAATGCGCAAGAACACGTAATGCGATTCGTTGATATGATGGGCCCACACGGGATTGACCCACGACTGTTGATGCGCGAGTTCCCAAAATCCTTGGGACCCGTCGCGTGCAAATGGTACATGACTCTGGAGGCGGGTTCTATCAAAACTTGGGAAGACATGGTCAAGAAGTTCTACACCAAGTTCTTTCAGATTGAGGAGAAGTCACCACGATACACCTGTCGCGCATGCACCAGAAGCATGATGAAGAAGGTGTTGCCTTCATAAAAAAGTTCAGGACCAAGTCGCTGGAATGCGTGGATGAGGTGGTCGAGAGTCGCCTTGTTGAAATTTGTCTCCAGGGCATGCCAGACGAATAAAAAGGTATGTTAATCAACTTGCAGATGCCTACTTTCTCCAAAATGATCGACTGTACCAGGAATATCGAGCCCATCGTGGAGAAGCAGAAGCAGAGACGCTCGAACGATTGAGCATCAGGGGGCTTAGGTTTCAAAATCGAGAGATTCAACTACAAGCAAGGGCTAGTGGCTGAGGTGAATGAAGTCTCAATGCACAAACAACAACGAATTCCACCAAAGGAGGCACCCCATTGTCATGTTAGATTGGGGAATAAACGAGCCTATGCAAGTAGTGGCGGAAAGATGGGGTCTCACCTGCACTTGAGAGTAAACCCACCGGTGAACAACTGAGGGACCCAAAGCGGTGCGAGTGCCACGGCAGGGTGATGCACCCAAAAAAAGAACGCAGTAAATTAAAGTGGCTGGTGGATAGGAAGATGAGAGAAGGGAAGTTGATCATCGACGACCCAACTAGAGATGTGCTCAGCAATCCATTGTCATCCCATTCCGAGCAATAGCCAAAAAGAAAAGAAGCGGCCTAGTGCATGATCTCGTGATGCCACGGGGCTGCAGCAACTCCCAGACTGATCAATATGCGATGATTGATAAAGTATGACCCCTGAAACATATATTTCAAACGTATGTTGTATTCTGTTAATCTCCTCACATGGATTATATTAATGCCAAATGATTCTCCCATTTGAGAGAACGCTTATCAACTTCTAACATGTCATTTAACATGTTGCTCTGCTTACAATAATTTATGGTCAATTTTTTGCCTCTCGATCTAAGCTTATTTGTCTAGATAGCAGCAACATGCGATATAAGCCTATCTGTCCAGATAGCCGTAACATGGGATACAGGCCTATCTGTCTAGGTAGCAGCAACATGCGATACAAAGCCTATATGTCTAGATAGGAGCAACATGCGATACTAAGCCTATCTGTCTAGATAGCAGCAAAATTTAATGTAAAGTCTTATCTGTTCAGATAGCAATCATGCTTGACTAAAAGTATATATGCTTAGATAGCATATGCGAATGTAGACCTACCTGCTTAAATGACAGCTATGTCTCTGATTAGGTCTATCTGCTAAGCGAATATTATTGCCTAAAATCTTATGATTTGTTTGGATGAGTAACGAAATTCGATATAAGCCTATTTTCTCAGGCGACATCGATATGCGAATTTAAGCCTATCTGTGTAGATAGCATCAAGACTCAACACAACCTATCTCTCTAGATAGCACCAATGCGTGAGTTTAAGCCTACCCATTTAGAAAGTAGTACCCTAAGAAGGTGCGATTGCATCAAGACTCAACACATCCTATCTCTTTAGATAGCACCAATGCGCGAGTTTAAGCCTACCTATTTAGACAGTAGTACTTGCCTAAGAATGTGCGATGTGCGAGCTTAAACTTATCTGTTTAGATAAAGATCACTTTGATAGCAACGATATGCGATCGAAAGCCTATCTAACTCAATGATAGCAATATTTAAGGTTATGACTTTAGACATGCAAGCTTATCTAATGAAGAAAACAAAATGATGCTCTATCTGCAAAGCCAAAACAAATACTTTTCATAAACAAAATCCAAACATGTTCACATTACAAAAATTCCCAGACCACAAAAATTTGGACGGAAATAGCAAGTTCAAATTGAGGTACATAATGGAAATCTAGCTGGCTACTGATTCTCGAGAAATCCCTTAAGAAGAGAATCTTGAGCTGCCAACTTTATGGAGTCTTGAGCCCACTCATCCAAATGCTGCTTGTGCTTCTTGTGTCAGATCGCCTTCTCAATTGATTTTTTTTAGCTTGAAGTTTTGTGCTTTCCAGATTGTATTTCATATAGCCGAACTTCAGCTTCACAGATTTGTTGATCTTTATCAACCTCTGTATGAGGAAATCAAGGTCCACCTTATCCTTTGAGACGTTCTGGGTACCATGAGCATTTGTAAGGAAGCACTGAGCATTTGAAAGAGAGGTGCTTGCTGGGGTTGTTCTGTTTCTTGCGAATGTCTTCGGATACGAAATGTTAATCCTCATGAGCCATTCCAAACAAGGTTGGTTGATACCTGCAATTTAAGATAAGAATGAATCGCTTAAATACAAGATAAAATCACGTGCCTTATAATACTTGCATGCTCAAAATAAGTATTACCGTTCCACTCAACTATCTGACGGAGTGACGAAATTGGAGTCGCCACTGTTTGACCACCAGAGGACAATGCTTCAATCAACCTCTGATCCGCGACAGTCTCGCGCGCAAAATAGTCATCAGGGATAACATATCTTTTCTCAACTTCAGATGCTTATATAGCTTGTTTCGCCCATGCCGCCCAAGGATTCTGTGCCAAGACTGCCTCTAAATTTAGAATGGGTGCTTGATTTTCATCGTGAGATACCCCGCTCATCATTCCAAAAATAGACAAGTCTGCCTTTGAATCCTTGTACCAACACCTTTAGTCACTGCCACAGGAGTGTTCACTCTTGAGGACGCATTCTGAGGAGGTTCAATGGATCCTGGAACTTCTGGCACGTTTTCATGTGCGACATTGGGTTGTGTCCCATGAGCCACAACGATATTTGTTGCTAGAACTTCTGGTGGCTGAACATCTTCCATGTTTTGATCTGGCGCGCCAGTAGTAGCATTCGAATCAAACTCAGTTCTTCCTTCATTCGTTGGCAAGACAGTTGCAGAAGCGACACGTGATGGAACCTCAGGAGTAGCAGTTACTTCCCTCTGAGTCCCAGTGTGCTCAGCATTTTCAACAGGGGCGTCGACCCTCTGTGAAGCCTCACGAGCGGCGCACGAATCAACCTCTGGAAGCGAAGCGTTTACTTCTTGTTGAGCTACATCTTGATCAGCGTTCTCAGCTTCTGCCCGCTCTCGTTCCTGTTGAGGGTTATCTTCCCCTTGCTCAATAATCAATTCGATGCGCTCATCTTTGATGTTATCGTCACGAATAAATTCAGGAACGGGAACAGCTGCTGAGGACACTGGCATAGCTTGATCTTCCATCATTGCATCTTTGCTGGGAGTACCGCGGTCGATCTAAGAAACACGAACTACAACACTGAGAAGTCTACGAGCTCTTCTCAAAACCAAAGTCTCCGCTGGCTCTACCAAAATGAAAAACTCCATTTTTAGCCCAAGTTCAAGAATTCATGCTATCGAAACTTAAAAGAGATCATGTTGAAAAGACCTCCACGTTCATATGGGATTGCATCTCCATATTCACATGGGATATCCGCGTAAGTATTATGTTGCAGATTATCATCAACTCGTTTTTACATTGCATGACCAGTTTAGGCGCGAAGCTATCATTATTATTTGAAAACGATGAAATTGACTATAGCAACCCTAAGAGAATTGTTTACCTAACGCTTCACCGCATTGGTTCACTAAACAACGACGAATGTCGCTCTTAGTAACCCACATTTTAAAGCTTCAAAGATAAGATCTTGATGAGATAAGGAAAATAGGTATATAGTACCTTCCTCATCTTCGTCACCAATAATTTCTTGGAAGTCTTGTTGGGCGCGCTCCATCTGACCAACAACAGACTGCAAACGCCGCTCTTTTTCTTCGAGACTCTTCTTCATAGGCCGCTGAATATCGCGCTCCTCCCGTAGCTTTACGTCTCTTTCTCGTTTTTGGTCCAAATATAAGGATTCTGCAATCGCACCTTCTTCAGTAAGGCCTTCCGTCTCTTGAACCGAGCCCTCTCTATCTGAAACATGGGCAAAAATGGGTTATGACAACGATTTCAATGATAACCATACCTAAAATATGATTTGAGTACCTTCTGTCACGACAAACGAGGTGTCAGGATTGGACTCCACGAAGTCCTCAATGTGGCTTTGTCGCACGTTTGCCACTTTCTTTGCAATTGAAGGCTGAGCTTGACTTCTTTCTGAGGGCGCCGCAGTTTCCTTGGGAGCAGGATTGCCTCTTGGACGTTTTAACTGCCGGGTCACCAACGGTGCAGGCTCTTCACAAGCTTTCTACTTCTTGGAATGCTTGATGAATGGGGATATAAAGGTTTCCAGCGCGTTTGAGATCAGGTCTTGAACTCCTTGATCCATCCTCATGTCTGTGGTGATAGGGGCTCCAGGCTTCTTCTTTGCGCGCAGTAAGTGAACAAAGCCTGTGTTGCGATCCCCAGACGCGAATCCCCTCAAACAACACTGAAATGTAAAGGCATGTTAGACGTCGCATTATTTATGGTGTTTGAGAAGAATAAAATGTTAAAGCATACCTTGTTAAAGTCATCTGCATATTTCTTCCTCGCATTGAAAGAATTTTGCCTAACTACAACGACCTTCTCCTGAAGAATCAAATCAGCACACAAGTGATGGTATTTATCCAATAGGGAATAAAAACCATACTGTGTCGCGTCTCGAGAGCAAGACGACTTGAATGGGTAATCTCTTATCACAATCGCGGGAGCCTGCTCGGTTGGAGCTGAGCTCGAGACCTCGCAAGAAGGCGGATCTGGCATTCTAGAAAGACACCCAATTTGGATTACATTCCCCTCGCCTTTCCCTGGAAGGTTGAGTCAAAGGAAGCTCAGCAATCAACATGATATTCCTCTTTCCTTAGAACAACCCATTGTAGCAACCCTTGGTGTTTGAATCTGACCACATAGGTGGCGCGACAGCGTCGAAACCCAATTGGGGGATCACTCGAATCGGTTTGTAATGAAACGTTATGAGTTCGTAACTCGCAGTTTCTGGAACGGCCACGTACTCAGGAAGGGCGGGCAAGTATCCCCTCCTGCACCAGTTGACAAGTCACGCATAGCGCCTGGCTCCTTTGCTAATGGGTTGAGGCCTAAACTTGGTGTCTACCTACATGCTTTCATGGAAAACGATGTTCTCCAAGGCAGTAACGTAGGGTCTAGCTTCGAAGTAGTTAATATCATCGCACAACAAAGAGAACGAGCGTTGAACGACCTTATTTTTCGCGATGCTCGAGGACTGAGGATCTCCTTGGTGGCATTAGGCGCGTCCCATAACCTTACATATGAGGGGACTAGAGCATATAAAGGCCATCTCTCGAAGACCCACATTGTCAGAAACGCGATGTTGACAAAGGAGACAACACCGACTCTGCCTTGTGATTGCTCGGCATGCGTCACAGCTAAATCCAAGCGATGATATAGGGAACCCAGAACTAGAGGCCCTAAGGCTACCTTTTGGCCAAGCGAGATTCGGACGGCAAGCGTGAGAACGTGGCAAAATACTCCATCACGAGGATGCCCCTCTATGAGATAGCGTGACAGCCAAACACAGAGGAAACCACATCGGGTCCAGTCAGCACCTTTCCCCTCGAGACAAGTTATCGCATCCGGGTCCTTCTTCAGTACCTCTTGGGCAATTTTTGGCTTCGCGAAATCCCTGAAGAAATAGGTGATCCACTTAGACCAGATATTCTTCGCGCCCGATGTGACAGACATGTATGTTTCGCAATAGGTGGTCGAGTTCCATCTCGTAGCTGTCTTCTTCACCTCTGCAATGCATTCTTTCATTTGTTCAAAAAGCGTGATCTCATCATTAGAAGTCAGGGGAGCCAAGGGATCTACAGATCCCATACTTGGGAGTTATAGCAATATCGTTGTATCCTCGAGAGTTGGCCCAGCCTCGAAGGTAGCAAACTGAAAGTATGAGTTTTCTTGGAATACCTGGAGAACAGGACCCTCAGCATGTCATTGTCGAGTCTGAGGCTGAGTCCCTTCATGGCGCGCACGAATTTGTATATCCCACCCTTAGTCAGCTCTTCATAATTATCAAGGATGAAATCTGTCCACTCTTCCATCCAATCAAGCTTCTTCATGAAGGACTGAAGAAGAACTTCGATGAAAGGATACAACCCATCTTCGAGGCCAAGTCGCTGCACGTCATGGACATCAACCAGGTCCCAGTCATCCCTCTCTGGTTCAGACACTTGTTGCAAAGTATCTCTCACCGGAGATTTCTCTTGAGTAGTCCCTCTAGAAGTCGCCAAGTAGAAATCCTCTCCGCCCAAGTAGGGGGCTTTACACCACAGATCCTTTGAGATTTAGGGAAAGTTGATTGCTTCCTTTGAAGACTTCTTGGGAGCCATTTCTATAACACGGATAACACATGCAAAACAAGATGTTTAAGATCAATGCCATGTTCATGTATGGAGAACAGTATGAAGAACACCAAGCCAAGATTTGGTTGCATGCCTATTCGACCCTTCTTAATAAGAATTTGCGTCATTAAAAGATGATATTTGCTAACCTTGTTGTTGCCTGAGTACTTGAAGTGCTTGATTAGCAGAATTGAACAGTTGATTGAAGGATCGGATTTGATCTCTGCTCATAAGCTTCGCCAATAACAATGGTGTGGAAAGTTCTAATCGTTGGGGGGAAAAGGGTTTATAGAGAGCCTTCTGAAGGGTAGGGACCTTTCGAAATCTTTTTGGATTAATCGTCGCCTCGGTAATCGGTGGAAATATGTGGATATCGTTCGCAATCCACTCAGTCCTCGTCATGCCCCGCTCTATTAAAAGCTATACGACGTTACATAACCCTAGGCAATGTTCACTGCTTCTGGGGGCTAGGGTTTTCGAATTTAATTCGAGTTGATTCGAGAATCTGCTTGGAGCCACTCACGGCTGATTTTGCGCATTTACATAACGACGCGCGTGGCATACGCGCAAAAGGGGGCTAATGTAGATAGTGCATCCCAGGCAGATCCCTCACTGTCCACGTGGCAGCCATCCAGGAGGTTCGACGGTACTCTACTCTTACTCTATCCTTACTCTTTATATTCATACTTATCGATATGGGGGTTGTGAGACCGGGTCGCCCTTGACATTAACGGCGCGGGAGTTGTAGGGTTCAAGTGGCTTGGAGGTTAGAGTAAGGCACATCGCGCACGAACATCAACTTTCGCGCGCGACCCTTTCTAATTGTCTGAGAGATCTAATGAACTTGTTCCCTATATGTACGGTCAACCATTATGACGTGTCCTACATATGCGGACGATCATGTAACGTTCCCTATATATACGGGTAATGTGCGGCGTACGAGGCGGTTAGTAGCCATCACTTACGGTCGCATTAACCCCTTGTAATGGCACTCTTATGCCCTATATATAGGAACATTTTCCTTCCTTGGAAAGCATCGTACTGTCTCTCTCTCTCTCTCTCTCTCTCTCAGACACTTAGCGGGAGCTTACTCTTCCCATACGCCCTTACTCTCCATCTCTCTGCACCTTGTTCTCATTCTTATCTGCTACAGGTTTACATTTGGATCTTCCTTACAAGATCCTCTTGCACACAGCTGCTCTGTCGTGCGTAGGAACATTATAAGAGAACACAATATAGGATATATCGAGATTAAGCTTCTAGCCAGAGGCAGCTTCGTAATCTTGGAAAATGGACAGAAAGTGTTCAATCTCAGTAGGGACAACTTTCAAAAAAATCATACTATCATCAAAAAAGAATAAGTGGGAGATGTTTGGGCACCTCAAGAAGCCGATATACCAGATAAAAGCCCTGCACGAACAGCTTCAGACAAACCACGTGAAAGTGATTCACAAACAAAAAGGAAGATATAAAGGGATAGAGGACATCTCTGACGTAAGCCCCGTTCTGGATTGAGCTTTCCTTTTTTTTCACCATGAAGCAAAAAAGGAAAAGGATGAAGTGTAGATGCACTCGTGAATTACAGCAATCCACTTCTGACTGAAACCCGTTCTCTATAAAGTTGCTTTTAAGAAACACCACTCAACACGATCGCAAGCTTTTGCCATGTCTGGTTTCACTGTCAAGTAGCCAGTACTTCCCTTCTTGCGAGTATGCATGGAGTGCTAGATTTTAAAAGCCACAAGGATGTTGTCAGTTATGAGTCTCCCTGGGACAAAGGCACTCCGAAACTCTGAGATGCAACTATCAAGAACGTCCTTTAACCGGTTAGCCAAAGTCTTCGTAATTAGTTTATAAAAAACAGAGCATAAACTAATTGGTCTGAGATCACCTGGATTGCGAACCTGTTTCACCTTCGGGATTAGAGCAATGACAGTATCATTGAATCCATCCAATCTTGCATTGTTTTTCAAGACCTGTAGACACGTATTAGTGGAATCGTCACCCAAAAGGTCCCAATTATCCTGAAAGAATAACGCCCGAAAGCCGTCCGTCTCTAGTGGCTTTGTCGAAGCCATTTGACTCACAGAGATCTCTGACTCTGCACGGGTAAACGCCAAATCAAGGGCCACCATCTGCTGGGCCGAGAAAATAGGATCAATGAACCGCATCATTGTTTCCATCTCGTAGGGCGAAGGCCTTTGTGATGTGAAGGTACTGCTAAAATGTTGTTCACAATTCTCTCCGTCCCTGTGCACCATATGCGGTTCTGATCATAAAGTCCTGCCAAATGATTTCGGGCCTTTCTAAGAGCAGCTTTCCGGTGCAAGAAACTTGTATTACAGTCCCCATTTTTCAGCCATAGAACTCGAGATATCTGAAGCCACATCAACTATTTATTATAAAGCAATGCATTGAGCTCCGCTTTGCGCTGACAAATAACTTCATAAACCTCATCAATGTTACCCGACGATTGTAATAATTCAATTCTTTCTCGCAGCAGAGAAGTCTTCTTCTTCACACTACCGAAAACTGAACGATTCCAAAATTTCAGACCTGTACCCGTAACATGAAGCTTCTGGTGGAGGTCTGACCCATGTAGTTCGTTCCATCTTTTTGTAATGAAAGGTTTATAATCAGTATGACTTTACCACAATGCTTCGAAGTGAAAGCGAGGGTTTTCCGCTGAGGAGGAGACAAACATAGCTCAATCGGAATGTGGTCAGAAACCGCAGCAGTTAAGTGATTAACCTAAGCTCCACTGTAAATATCAAGCCGGGCTGAGTTTGCAACCACCCCGCCTAGGCGTTGGCGAATACGACGTCCATTGCGCGGGTTACTAATCCAAGTGAATCGTTGGCCAAAAAAACCGAGATCAAACAACTCATTGTCAGAGAGTGCAACCCTGATCTCCTACACATGTCGACGGTCTGCTGGTCTTCCCCCTTATTTCTCATATTCTCAAGTATAAGCATTGAAATCCCACATAAAACAACACAAAATGGTATTAGGGCTCCGAAGTCTCCCTATTAACTTCCATGAGTTCCGTCTCTCATTACTATCCGGATCCCCATAAAATCCTATGAACTTCCAATGGATCTGCAGACTCGGATCATAAATCAAGCAACTAATGAAAAACTTTGAATTCTTTAGTAGCCTGACATCCAACGAGTCCTGCCACATCAAAGCCAATCCACCACTACGCCCTTCACATGAAACACAAAGGCAGGCGTTGAAGCCTAAGCGAGTTTTAATCTGCTCGAACTCTGAAGGTGTAAGACGTGTCTCCATTAAGAAGACAAGGTTGGGTAACTTTCCTATGATGAGGTTCTGAAGCTCAAGAACGTTACAGAGGTTCCGAAGCCCCTGTATGTTCCAACTGATAGCATTCATGAAGATTGGCGGGACTGCACCGCAATCGCCGCCATTGAGTCACTTGGAGTCTGAAGGGCGTTCCTCTCCCTCGAAACATCTTTCGTCTCCTTCATTACATCTCCGAGCCCATGGGAAATCGTACCAAATCTGCCAGTATTGAGACGACGGTCAGCGAGATTCTCCTTGGGGTTGGGACTGAGGATGATATGGCCGGTTCTCCTTTTATAATTTGCTCCATTTGGGTTCCTGTCTTACTCTGATGTGTTGGTGTGCAAACTATCTAATGATGAGATAGAGATACCAGAGTTGTTTCTTTACACCGACCTTGTTTCAGCTCCGGTGTCATTTTCTGCTAGTGGGTTCGAAAAAACCCTCGACTCTTTTTTTTACCCCGACATGATCTTGCGTGACAGAGTCCATGTCCATGCCCGAGGATGAGCGAGGGCTTGAGACCGCTGGAGCTTTGCCTTTTCTTTTGTGTCGTCGGTCAGACCAAGGACTCGCCGGACGGGAGGGAGCGTTCTTTGACTTGTTTTGACCATGGCTGTCTGGTTCTTCAGCTTCGCTGTTAGGCTCTTCCTGGTTAGGGTTACGTCCAGTGCTGCGATCAATCCTCCTCTTCGGTGGTGGCTTGAAAAGTAACCAGTCTCCAAAAACCGGCTCTTCTTCATCTTTCTCAGTCTGGGTCTTGTAATCGCAACCATCAATAAAGTGGGCAATCCTGACACACCATTCACATACACATGGAATCCGTTCATATACAAAATCTAGCCAGATAATTTCATCAAAGACCTGTATGTTCGCTCTTCTACGCAAGGGTTTTGACAATTCCAGGTTAACACTTACTCGTCTGTAATCTTCACCTCCACAGGTAAGGACCCTCTGATCAATATTGATGATTTTGCCCATCCCTTCGAGCACCTTCTTGAGATCTTCGTCCTTTGAGATAAAGTCCGGTAGGTTCTTTATCTGAACCCATACATCGAGTTCACTGAAAAATATATTAGATCGTATCCCTGGTACCCATGGTTTGAGAGCGAGAATATTCCCGTCGAATACCCATGGTCCTCCCTCGAGGGCTCTGTTCATAGACGTCTGAGAGGGGAAGCGAAAGGTGAACTAGTTTGGTGAGGTTTCCTGGATTTTAATCCCTTCACCCTCGTTCCAGATCTTCTTGAAGAGGGCCTTCATCGCCCATGTATTGACTCGGGAATTCAGAAGAAAGCTTCCGACAAAGCTTGGGCCGAGTTCTTGGATGGCCTCCAACCGTTCCTCATAAAAAAGATGACTCTGTCTTCTTCTTCTGATAGTTGGGGATGACGTCTAACTGGAGGATTGGCCATCTTGCTGAACGAGAGTCGGCGGAAGCAAATCTGGTACGAGAGAACGTCGGAGAAACGCCGTTCGCCGGGTGCGCTGCTAGGGTTTTCAGAATCGCCTTCTGTAGCTCCAGTTTTTATAGAAAGGGTAAAACTCTTTTGACATTACACTTAGTAATATTTTATGATTATATTATATATTTTTATTATGATTAATATATTTTATTTTTTATTATTTATAAATATTAATGATGTATTCACGATTATTGACAAGTTTATTTATGAAAAGTCATCGTTATCTTATTTTGTTAAAAATATAACAAATGTTATTTTTTGTACAATTAACAATTATTAAATAATTAAAAAACACAACTAAAAAAGTGATAGATTTATTTTCTAATCATTATATATGTTTATAAATTAATTTTATTGGGTGGGGTGAAATAAATGGGTTGGAGATAGTAGTTTGGGGGAGGGGGAAGGGGAGGGGGGAAATGGCGGGCCCATGGGAGATGGGGAGGGGGAGACGAGGGGAGGAGAAAAATAACATGGATTGGAGATGCCCTTAGTGGGTAGAATTGATAAACATATTAATTCACCCAATGCACATTTTTGGAGGGTCCGTAGCCGCCTATTGATGTTTCTTTTAGATTTTTCACCAACAGATAGAATCTTGCTTTTCTGCCTTGATGAGAATGACAAAGTTGTAAAGTCAATTTTTCGAACCTATCATGTCAAAAAATTTATAAAGTTGTATGATTGCTAGAAAATGCTTTTAGCATTCATTTGGCATACTCCTTACAGTAACTAAAGGGCATTTGGATCAAGTTTTAATGGTTTTCTTTAAAGTGGACAGATTGCGTATGCTTGTACAGATTGTGATTCGAGGAGATTAGATCATTAGACACATAAAGGTCAAATTACGTAAACATTAACATTTTATGAACATTTAGATTGCCCATTAATTATTTTGCCAGATGACTTTTCAGCTCTATATAATTTTTTTACTTCAATAATCATCTTACAAGAAAAGTTTATAAATAAATATTTGTAACTCCAAATCAAAAATTGTTTCACATGCAAAAGGGTGCTAGGTCAGTGGTGTAGAGTTTAAGATGCCCCTGCATGAGGTTTCGAGTTCGAACTCAAATATATGGTGCAATTCTCAAAACTAAAAAAAAATGTTTTAGATAATTAAATTTGATGAGAAAATGTACTTATATACAAAATTTCATAATATTTAGATGCACGAAGTGGGAGAAATTGAATATCCAAGTTGGTCATACAAATTTGTCTATCATCCATTCATACAAGGCGACACATACTTTTGCCAAACTACTAGTTCGTATTTCCCTGTCTCGCAAAGATTGTCCACTTTTCCATTTTAAGATGTCCAAAATATAATTGTTCAATTTCTTTTGCTTGTGTTTGAAACTGAATGAACCGACAATAATGTCCAATAAAAAATAATTACAATTGTGTCGGAATTGGAGACATGATGGGCAATTGTATTAGTATCATCACGAAATATAATCTGACTGCAATTCATGCATGTCCCCTTAAAGAGTTGGAGTTTCAAAGATGGATATTTTTTTATGGAATTAGGGGTGGTTTTCTTTTAGATTACCTTGATGTCTAAGAGAGCATCTCCAACCCGTTGCTTTTTTCCCTTCCCCTCACCTCCCCCTCCCTCCACGGGCCAACCATTTCCCCCTCCCCCTTTCCCTCCCCCTCCCCTTCCGCCAAACTACTAATCGTGTCCAACCCATTTCTTTCCCCCCACCCAAACAATTAATTTGTAATATATATTTAATGATTTACAAATGAATTATTAATACCAAAAAAATAAATGAAAAATTGTTTATTAATGATTGTGTATATATATACACACACACACATACACACAAAAAAGATGGTAATAATAATAAAAATGATAATAATACTAATAATAATTAAAATAGTATTAACAAACAAAAATTTTATTCGAAAAAATAACGATTACAAGTACGAAAAAGTCGTTATTACAAGAAATAAAATTAAACACTAATACAAAAATGCAACAAGTAGAGCGACAAAGCACACAAATTGAAATAAACCAACCTAACAACGATTACAAGTTCTTTCGTTAGTTGAACGGATTAGATTTCAAAAAAATAAGATAACGATGACTTTTCGTAAATATACTTTCCAACAATCGTGAATACATTATTAATTTTTAAAAATAATAAAAAAATATGAATTATAATAATAAAATACATAATATAATCACAAAATATTAGTATGTTAATTAAAATTATCAAATATTCAATTAATTAATAATTCCATGTAGGGGGAGGGGGAGGGGGAGGGAAAATCCCCCCTAACTATCCCTCACCCAAGGAAACATTTATCTCATAGCACCCCCTCCCCCTCCCCTATGGGATTGGACATGAACCGTAAAAATTCGATTTTTCCCTTCTCCCTCCCCCTCTCCCCATGGGGTTGGAGATGCCATGACCAGTTTGCACGCATATCGACTAAATCCCACAAGAATTCATGGATTATTGATGGGTTATTAGTAGCAACGAGCTAGTTATACCGGGTTAGTTAGCACTCAAGCAAGCAAGAAACCAAATATAATTGTTGATCTAGCAGCCATAGCCAAGAGGGTCGGCTGGACTATCAGGGAAGTCCGAAAGCCTTCGTAGCCGAGTGACTGTTTTGGAATTAATGCGGATTAATAGGAAGAGGCGCTCAAGCAAAATAGAGCCACAGTATTGATCAGACGCCCTATAACCCAATGTGTGGAAAGAAGTTATTTGGCGCTTACCACTCTGTCCCAGCTCTTTCTTCCTAATTTAACTTTTGTCACTATTCACTGGGTCACTTTGACCCGGTGATTTGAATAGCAAACCGATGTAATTTTTTGATATTTTTTTCTAGGTGTTGTAGAGTAAAAGTTGCTCTATAATATGGTGAAAAAATTATCAAAAAATCGTATTATTTTGCTATCCAAATCACCCGGTCAAAGTGACTCAGATACGAGTTAAAAAAGTCAGATGGGAAAAAAGAGCTGGGACGGAGT
Source organism: Linanthus parryae (assembly GCA_023055425.1). NCBI lineage: Eukaryota > Viridiplantae > Streptophyta > Magnoliopsida > Ericales > Polemoniaceae > Linanthus > Linanthus parryae. The sequence goes on from JALGPY010000002.1 coordinate 73,333,571, forward strand.
GGTAAGCAAGTAGCTGCGGATTCAAACAATTCACTACGGTAGGAGTTAAACTAATAATCAAACAATATAAAGGTAAAAGTTGAATTTTGTAATATTCTTTTTGGAGATTAGGTGGCGGTTATAGTATAATTATTCAGGTGGCTATACGGGAAATATTAAATATAATAAGGACAAATTTTAAATTTCTAGAAGTTAAATAGGGACTGTAATCCCCACTTGTCTCTAGGTAAATCTGCCATTGCAAGCAAGTATATTGTGTTGTTTTTTTTTTTTTTTGCGGAAATATGAAGAACTTCATTAATAAGAAAAAGTTACATGGCAAGATCACAAGCCATACAAATCATACGACTAACCCAGCGAATGCAGCTAGCAAACTTCCTAGATAAACCAAGCTAGTTAAACAATTAAAACTACTAACTAAACAAGCTAAACGTACTAAGTGCTCAATGATCCAGACAAGTTGAGCACAAGCAAAAGAAAAGCATCCCAAACCAAATACATAGCGTTCAAACAAAAGATTCAAAGATACCAAACTTGCAAAAGGGAGCATAGAACCTAGAAAGCCACCACTTAGGACAAAGCATCTCCAGCAGACCTCTGAGAATACCATAAAAGCTTGAGAGATTAACCATCAATGAAGGGTATAATGGCTGACATGAGCTCATCTCCAGGAATAGGGGGCAATGAGGTGTGATCAGCATAAGCTTCAATGGCATCATTGGACGCTGCAGCAGAAGAGTTTTCCAGTGGGATGAATGAGGCAGATGTCTTAGGGTCTGAGCCTGAAAATCCAGCTGAGCTTTGTCCAAACTCCGGAGGCAAAACAGCAAGAGGGGAGGCACCAGAAACTGGGACAATTGCAGCTGATGAGGAAGATTGAGTATGACCTGGTATCCAGTTAGAAGCACCTGGGAGAACTGCAACCTCAACCCATTTTTCAGAAACAGCTACAGGAGATAAAGAGACAAGAGCTAATTAGTTAAAGTAGCAAGAATGCAATTTGCCAAGGCCTCAGCTTGCGAGAGAATAAGTATATTGTGTTGTTGTTTACAAAGAATCCTATTGATTCTAGATAGGTGCGTTTACGCAATGGCTAGCAGATTTAATAAAATGGTCAATGGATTTATAGGAAGAGGCTCTCTCAAAAGAGTATTTACGTATTAATAGGAGGCGGCGAGGGCCATTAAATTAGTAATTGAGGGGCTATGTGCTTATGTCAATGGGGGATTAATAGGAGATAAAGGCTATAATATTGTAATCATATCCATTGCCTGCTATTAACCCATCGACCATTTGATTAAATTTACTAGCTACTGGCGTGAAACTCATAACAAAATAAGCTGACAAGAAAAAGAAAAAAGTAATATGAATCTAACCAGATGACAGCTATGCTTCACCTTTTTTTTTACCATTTAAGTTCACCTCTTAGGTGTCAAGATATGATTGTGATAACAATTTATTTTAAGATATTTCGATAATTACATCACCAATCAAAAATATCCTCATAAAAGGTGAATGAAGTACCACTTCTCAAAAAGAATTAAATAAAATGAATGAAGTACCCTTTAAATAGCCAGAACATCAAGAGAGTAAAAATCCAATCCGAAAGAGTAAAAAAAAAGTTCAAGAAACTAACAGCCTTAACTAGCTTTGTCAAAGAGTTTTTCATTTCCTAAGATTCAAGCATACATGGTAAATAGTTTGAGGCTATTTTGGCTTAGTCGATATCAATCAACCGAGAAATGAGAATATCAATTATGTAAATCCACCTATCGTTTTAACTTGTTTCTTCAGATGGCAAAAAGACAAAATCACACTACTATCAATTAAAAATCAAAATCAAACTATGTTGAAAGTTTGACTTTGAATCAAATTGGCAAGTCTTAGGAAAGGAAACTTTTTGAGGTGGTTTATTACTATTGTAAGGGCATGGTCACCCGTTGGAGCACCAGGGCAAGAGGCAAGGGGCTCTGGAGCTCTGGGGCAAGACACTGTTCACTACTTTTTAAAGTCTGTTTCCACCCGTCTGGGGCAGGGGGAGAGACAAGACACTGTTCACTATTTAAAAAAAAAAATAGGAAAATACTGTATTTTGTGTTTTAGTAATACTTTTAATTATGTAATGATAATAATATGTTTTAATTACTATAAAGAGTGTACAAAATATTTCAAAAATATTTTTGTATTACACTTTGTGCTTATATTAATAAAAAATTAAATTTTATCCCTCAAAAATATTATTATTTATAACTATAATGTACAAATATATGATAAAAATTAGATTTTCTTATTTAAATATTATTATTTATAAGTAACTGTTTTTTTTTTTCAGTTTCATAGAAACTGTATTTTTTTCCAATTTCCGCTATATTTTCTAAAACTGTTTTTAACAGTTTTTTTCCAGTTTCTAAAAACAGTTTTTTAAAAACAGTTTTTGAAAACAGTTTTTAAAAACAGTTTTTGAAAACAGTTTCTGAAAACAGTTTTTTAAAAACAGTTTCTGAAAACAGTTTTTTAAAACAGTTTTTGAAAACAGTTTTTGAAAATCAGTTTTTGAAAACAGTTTTTTAAAAACAGTTTTTGAAAACAGTTTTTAAAAACAGTTTTTGAAAACAGTTTTTGTTTTTAACTTTTGCAAACTTATTTTCAAAACAGTTTTTTCCAGATTTTTCAAACAAATTTTTTAAACAGTTTTTTTTTTTCAGTATTTTTGTAAATTAGTTTTCAATGGGGCAAAACTAGTAGTATTTGTCAAAAAACTAGTGTTTGAGGGTAAAAATTGGGTGGAATGTCTATGTGGCATTGGGGCAAGAAGGCAAGGCAAGAGGCTAGAATTGCCCAACCTCTTGCCTTGGGGCAACTCTAGCCTTGGCTAGAAAGTGTGGGTGGAGAGGTGAATAGTGGGAAAAGGTGGTTGGAGAGGGCTAGGGTGAGGTGGTGCCAAGGCTAGAACCCCTTGGTGGACATGCCCTAAGTAGGAAGTGTGATTGGTTTGGAGGCCAAGCTATTTCCTAAATAGCATGTGAACCACCGCCACACACACACATGTTAGTATATAAAGAGTTGGTACTTGCTTTAGTAGATGCACGTACAGTGAGCTCTTTAGCACGTAAGTTGGGGAGGCTTTTTGTAGTGTGTCTCCGGTGGGTGATTCGGGTCGCCGTTGTGGCCGTTCTGACCACGACGTGCATTGTAATCGATTTATCTTCTCAGTAAAATATTTGGTTCTGGCCGTGGATTAGCTAGCGGGTTCGTTTCGAATTCGTTAGTGAACCACGTTAAATATCTGTCTCATTTTTGTTTGCTTTCGTTGTTCTTGCTCGAATACCCCCAAGTTATAACAAACTGGTAACAGAGCTCTGAAACAGGGGTTCTGTTACAACAAACTGGTATCAGAGCTGGGGTTTCAAGATCCGGGTGGAGCCAAGAGCTAGGGTTTCACACATGGTGGAGCTCAAAGTTAGGGTTTCGCGATTCAGGTGGAGCAGGCTATCAGGAGTTGGGTTTCGAGATTCCGCCAAGAACGATGCCTGGTTTGGCGATCAAGATCGATCTGTTCGTGAGAGAGAAGTAGGTACACCCACCATCTGAAACCCCGCGGAGGGGGCTATCTCGGCTCCAGCACGGAGCAATCTGGCGCGCATCTAATTAGGCGTGCAAGGGATCTGGCAAATCCAGCACACATTCAGTACTGGCGCGAATCTGGCAGTTCACACGCATCTGGCGTTCTGGCGATTGACGTTCAGGCGCAATCTGGCTCCCTGGTGTGGAGCATCTGGCATGTGAATTGGATCCGGTTCTGGCTCATGCGTTGCACGAACTCGTTGGAGTTGGAACAACGACATGGAGCATTTGGCGCGTGAGATTTCTGGCACGCGCATCTGTTTCTGATTCTGGCGCGCATCATGCACGATTTATGTTCTGGCGTGCATATGTTTTTTGGAGCGTGTACCATGATACGGTTTGAGCTCACATCTGGCGCGATCTGTTTCTGGCGAGCATATGACGCATCTGAGGCATACGGGGCGCATCTGGCATGACAATTTGGGCACTCGTCATTGGTGCATTTAATCTGAATGACATATGGGCACTTGTCATGGTGCATCTGTCTGGCGCAATTGGGCGCATCTGGAATGTATCCGGTCCTGTCTCAGTGAATACATTCGAGTCTGATTCAGGGTGGAGCACTTGTTTCAGTTTTCGGAAGTGCAACCACATCTGGCGCTTTCGTTGTAGGAACGCATGGTAGTTGGAGCAACGATTTGGCGCTTCTGGTTTCGCATACAACTGCGGAATATCTAATCGGGGAGGCGTGCTCGTTTTTAGTTCAGGGAGACGCATCCGGTTCAGTTTTGAGAAGAGAAGCATCAGGTTCCGATTTCGGGTTGCTGAGATGATTCAATTCAAGGTGGAGATTTGTTGAAAGTTTGACTTTGAATCAAATTGGCAAGTCTTAGGAAAGGAAACTTTTTGAGGTGGTTTATTACTATTGTGAGTAGGAAGTTTGATTGGCTTGGAGGCCAAGCTATTTCCTAAATAGCATGTGAACCACCGCCACACACACACATGTTAGTATATAAAGAGTTGGTACTTGCTTTAGTAGATGCACATATAGTGAGCTCTTTAGCTCGTAAGTTGGGGAGGCTTTTTGTAGTGTGTCTCGGGTGGGTGATTCGGGTCGCCGCCGTGGCCGTTCTGACCACGGCGTGTATTGTAATCGGTTTATCTTCTCAGTAAAATATTTGGTTCTGACCGTGGATTAGCTAGCGGGTTCGTTTCGAATTCGTTAGTGAACCACGTTAAATATCTGTCTCATTTTTGTTTGCTTTCGTCGTTCTTGCTCGAATACCCCCAAGTTTTAACAAACTGGTAATAGAGCTCTGAAACAGGGGTTCTGTTACAACAAACTACTATCTATTTAGTGTTGACTTTGACTCACGTATTAAATTGCTAGTATATATACAACGACAGATAACGAATCTGAATCTTCTCTCTTTTCATGTAAGACGCTGCATTCATTTCTGGGACACATCGCTCTGATTATTGCTTATGCAGAATGGCAGGCCTAATTGTACCCCTCGCTTCATCAATATTCCACGTCTCTCACACTCGTCTTCCCTCGTCTTTGCCAACGTCTACCAAATATGCCACTACTCGTAAATTCCTTTGTTCCCCAATGTTGCCAGACAGTCTGCAGATTATGCACCAACTTGCTGGGACTATAATTTTGTCCTCTCTCTTGGCAAACCCAACTCACACATGGTACGTACCTATCGGGCACATCAGTTTGTTTAATTTTGTTCAGAATCCACATCAGTTTACATGTAGGCTTACTAAATTAATATGAGATCTACGTAGACGATTTTTGTTAATTGTGAATGGTGTGATCTATTAGGACATCACTTTGGTTGTGTGGTTATTAATTTCATGTGCAGGAAGAAAAATACATGATGCAAGTAAACGAGGTGAAGGATGTTGTGAGACGTTTGATAAATGTGGATGATGTTACGACTCCTCTCGCCAAACTTGAGTTAATTGATACAATTCAAAGGCTAGGATTGAAGTACCGATTTGAGAGCGAAATAAAGCAAGTTCTAGATCGCATTTATCACCAATGCAAGGATTCTTGCTTTTCCGATGATCTCCATGCAACATCCCTTCGATTCAGGCTTCTCAGACAAAACGGATATAAAGTTCACCAAGGTAAGTACATATGCATCTAGACTCCAAGATATCAGAATCGAATAGATTCCACCTCCGAATTACTTGTTTTGTTTCTTCTCTATGTGCTCAGTTCTTGTAGTTGGGTCATTTTGACCGTATAGTTTTAAAAAGCAAAACGATATAATTTCGTTGGGTTTTTTTTTTTCATGGTGTTGTAGAGTAAAAACTAATCTACAGTACCATAAAAATAGTATCGAGAAATTGCACTATTTTGTTATTCAAATCACCGGATCAAAGTAATCAAATAAATAGTAACAAAAGTCAAACTGAACACTTAAAGAAGAAACTAAAGAAGTAATTAGTAATGAATAAATCATACAATTTAAACACGTAGACAACACAAAAGGGTGGCGTTGAGAAAGATAAATAAATGGGTGGCTCATACCCCAAGTGTGGCATCGTACAAACCAAACACGTAGACAACATAAATGGGTAGCAATGAGCATGATCTAGGGGACTAGTTTGGGAATGCTGTGACGGTGCTAGAAAACTACTGTGTGAAAACACTGTGAAAAATCTGCTGTAAATTCTTGATAAAATATTGTTTGGTAAATATTCTTAAAAATTGTTGTGAAACATTGATATAGTAATTTTGTGTTTGGTAAAATCAACTGTGAAGTTGATGTGAGAGGGTAAAATGACAAAATATATAACACATGTCATTTCTGAAAAGATGACTATTGATATTTTAAAAAATTGTAAGATTAAAGTCGGTTGTAGATAAATTAATCAAAAGTACTTTCTGGAAAAGCATCCCCCTTGCTTCCTGAAAATTGTTGTGCAACAGCAGAAACTGTCCGGAAAAACGGAAAATTTATTTTTACCAAATACAGTAAAAATGCTTCTGCTGTCAGAGGCGGTTGTGCTGGTAGCAGAAACATTTCCAAACTCACCCTTAGTAGCATGTGTCTATTATGTCACGTCAAGTTTGTTTCGTGTTCATACTATCATATCTTATTATGACTTCAATCCTTTAGCGAACTCAGAGAAACGATGGAAGGTCTCAACTCCTAAACTACCAATTTCAAGAAATGTTTATATTCCGGTTGATAATTCTTTTGCTCTTTGAAATGTTGCTTTTTATGCCAAAAATAGTTCTTGATGTGTTTGATAAATTGTTAATTCAATGATTTTGGATAGTAATTGTCTTCTCACAACAACTTTTTATAAGCATAGAGGGGTTCTTTTTTCAGACTTGCTTTTTGATTTTTGTAAATAGACCTTTTTATCCATGTTATAACAATATTTTTTCTAAAAACCTTGTCTAATATTAATATTTATATATATATATCTGTGTGTAGATATATAATATAAAGCAGGAAAGTATCAAGAGTTAATTTGGAGTTGGTATTTGTCAATTAATATTTAGTTAGTTGTGGATATGTGTACGCTTACATGGAATGCTAACCAATAAAAATTATTTAAAGTGCCAACATATCAAATAAATATACAACGTGTCAAATGACTCATCATGTAACCTTCAAATTAGTGTGAGAGTTGAATGATTGATTAACATTTCTAATGACCCTTGGTCCGTATTTATACAACGTGTCAAATGACTCATCCATGTGAAACTTCTCCAAAATGTCAGAAACGTATTGATCTTGGGAGAGGAAAATACCACCTCGAGCTTGGCATCCCTAAGTCCTTGAGGGAAAACCGTGAAGCTAGCCTGGATACGAACTGTGCTAGAGCAGATGAGGAGTTGTCTGTTAAAACATATCATCTACGTAAACGAGGAAGAACATCTGAACTCCCTTCGCAGATAGATAAAACATAGACGGGTCTGCGGGAGACCGTTGAAACCCAGACTTGAGGAGAAAAGCAGAGAGCTCACTATACCAAGCGCGAGGGGCCTGTTTGAGACCGTATAGAGCGCGGCGAAGCTTGCACACATGAGTCGGATTGGAGTTGTCGACGTATCCCGAAGGTTGCGCGAGGAAGACTGTGTCAGTGAGCGTGCCACTGAGAAAGGCATTGTTGATGGCCAGTTGACGCACTTGCCACCCACGCGAGAGTGCTAAGGTTATGATAATCCGAGCAGTAACAGGTTTCATGACAGGACTGAATGTTTCAGAGTAGTCACGTCCAAACTCCTGAGATTACCTGGACCTGGAAACTGGAACGAGACTTAATTAAATTTGTCTTTGAGTTTCGAACAGGCATCGACTACTTCTTTCATTTCTGCGAGAGCTTCGACGGCAAGCTGCTTCCCTGAGATTCCATCCCGAAGTAATTGAATTGCCATCAAGTTACCTGCTTCAATCACAATCCTCTGTAAACGGAGTTCTGATGCTAGTTCCAGCTCCATAACAATCGCCGATAGCTCCGCCAGCAAAGGAGAGCGTACCCGAAGTCTTTGTCTGTGTCTTCCTGCAATAAACGATCCATCTGCACTTCTAACGACCTTCCCTAAACTCGTTGCCAAACCTGGAGTTCTCCATGCAGCATCCGAATTGATCTTGTTGTAGCCTTGTGGTGGTCTTTCCCAGGGGTCTTCATTGTCAATAGAGCAAGACTTTCCCCCAACATGGCCTGCTAAGTGAGATTCCTTATACCAGTAAAAATAACTCAAGATTAGATCAGCCACCTCTTGAGCATTTATTTCCTTCCCATTAAAATTCAACTCATTTCTGCTGCACCATATAGCCCAGATTGTCGTCATGAATTTTTCACACACACCAACTGATTGCTCGGATAAACTGTCAGAAATCCAATCTCGGATCCTTCCTTCCCTTGTGTCTAAAAATTCTTGGCCTAAAACTGTTTCCCAGTTTTGCAATGAAAAATTGCAGCTCATATTATATGATCCTCAGACTCTTCCTCTTCTTGACACCGCTGACAAAGTGTTGGAACATTCATGCCCCCCGTTCTCAAATTAGTTGCGACTGGTAGCGAGTCTTGCCATAATCGCCATACCCGTTGGATCATCTTCTTCGGAATCTTCAAACGCCACAGTTTTTGAAGCCACGGTTTGTTGACGTGTCCCACTGATGAAGAGGGTTGCCCTTCAGATTTCGCAGAATGCACCACATTTCCAGACGACACTGAATAGTGTCCATTAGCTTCATGAAACCAAAAGCAGGAGTCTTCATTAGCTTCAAAGTTTAGGGGAATTGTTTGATAACCTCATAGTCAACCGGCTAGATTAGCTCTGAAAGTTTATCCTCCTTCCATGTACGTGAGGTCTGATCGAGTAACTCATTAACTTTGATATCTTCGGCCACAGGTGGAGGAGGGGTAATAACTCTAAGAGTGCTGTTGTTAAAGATCCAGTCATCTTTGAATACTCAGACATCTCTTCCATCTCCAAATGTTCCAGAAAATCCCCTCTCTGATAAGATCCCTTCCTGCTATCATACTTCTGAAAGCATAGGAGACTTGACGCTTCGGATTAAGCTCTACTTTAAGAATAGAAGAGTCACGATAATACTTTGCTTTAAAAAATTTGCTTACCAAACAGTTTAGTTTCATCAGGAACCGCCAAGTTTGCTTCGCAAGTAGAGCTACATTGAAATGATGAAAGTCTCTAAATCCTAATCCTCCGTCTTATTTTGTTGGCTTAATCTTCTCCCAAGCAACCCAGTGGATTTTCCTTCTGTCTTCGCACTCCCCCACCAAAACTGGTTCACTAGTTTCTCCATATCTTGACAAACCTTTGTGGGAAGTAGGAAACATGCCATAGCGTAGTTTGGCACTGCTTAAATAATTGCTTTGATCATAACCTCCTTCATGATGCTGAAAGTTTTTTTACCTTTCCATCCTTTGAGCTTTTTGACAAGTCGTTCAGGTAAGTAACTAAAATCTGCGGTCCTCCGTCTTCCAATTGCCGTGGGAAGACCCAAATAACTCTCGTGTTAGCTGACAAGAGGAACCCCACAATGTTGACTAAGAATTACTTTGTCCGTATCCCTGATGTTATCTGAGAAAACAACCGAAGACTTATGGAGATTAAGGATCTGGCCCGAATCCATCTCATAGTCCTTCAGAATGGTCTTTAGTTCTTCGATCTCCGCTACTGTAGCTTTTGTGAACAAAAGACTGTCATCTGCAAAGAAGATGTGAGAACCAATAGGCCCTCCTCTAGAAGCTGCAAGTCCAGAGAGTCTCCCATCTCTCACAGCTGAAGATAAACTGTGTGAGAGAGTTTCACTCACTAAGAGGAAAAGATAAGGCGATAAAGGGAACCCGGTCTCAGTCCCCTTTCAGGTTTAGTCACTCCCTTGACTTCTCCATGCACAATTATACTGTAAGAAGCCGTGGTGACACATTTCATTACCACCTCAATCCACCTGTATCCAAAGCCCATGCGTTGCATAACAGCACGTAGAAAGTCTCACTCTACTTTGTCATATGCCTTGCTCATGTCAGCTTTGAGAGCCAGATAACCCACTTTTCCTTTTTTCCTGCTCTTCATTGTATGCAACAACTCAAAAGTTGTTAAAGTGTTATATGAAATTAATCGTGCGGGGACAAAACCAATATGATTCTCTGAGATAAGAGAATCAAAAATCATTTTAAGGCGATTAGGTAACGCCTTTGTGATGATCTTATAAGTAGTATTATAGAGGCTTATAGGACGAAGGTCAGTAGCTTTTCTAACCTGTTTCACCTTTGGGATAAGCGCAATGAGCGTATGGTTGTAGCAAGAGACATCTGAGTCTCCATTAAGAATGCCCAGGCAGACTTCTACTACTTCAGCCCCAATTGCGTCCCACTACTTTAGATAAAATAAAGCTGGAAAACTGTCCGGCCCAGGAGCCTTGATTGGTGCAAGTTGTTTCAGAGCCGTGGTGACCTCATCCGCAGTGAGGGCCTGATTCATCATAGCATGCTGGTCTAAGGAGACCATTTCTTCGATCCTAGCCATAACCGGTTCCATACTAAGTCTGGTAGGGTCAGTGGTGGTGAAAATGTCACGGAATTACCTCTCCAAAATGTCAACAATCTGATGTGGCTCGACTCCCATTTCATCTTCAAGGCCCTCTTACGGTGAAAGAAACCCGTTTTATGATCACCCTTTTGCATCCAAATTTCTCCGGATCGTTGTCTCCACATCTCCTATTCCCTTAAAATGATTTGGAGAATGCTATTACGAACAAATTTTGTTTCCGAAATGACTTCAACTGTTTGTTGAGCATCTGATAAAACTTGCAATATATCCCTTAACTTCTTCAGCTGAATCCTCACAATACCAAAAGAGGATTTTTCCCACTGCTTTAGCGCAGTGGCCACCGAATCCAGTTTCCCATCTACATGCATGTTAGAGTTGCTCCACACATATTTTATAACATCTTTGCAATCTGAATGCTGCATCCACATTGTTTCCAATTGAAAAAGCTTATTAATCTTAACGTTTCGAACATAGTTAATATTCCAGATTACCTCAATAGGAATATGATCTAAGACTTCCGCAACAATATGTTGGACCCTAGCTCTGCCGAAGATGTCTAACCAGTTGTTAGTGTAGAAACACATGTTTATTCTTTCTCTTATTGAAGCATTATCCCCTTGATTATTACTCCACGTGAATCTAGAGCATGAGAAACCCAAGTCCCACAGTTGTAGTCTCTGAATAACGCCACAAAAACCCTCTATATGACTGAAGGAGACAGATCTTCCTCCTTCCTTGTCTAAGACAGACTCAAAGGTGTTGAAATTGCCAACCACACACCACGGCTGATTCCCAGGACGTAGACATTCGAGCAATCTCCAAGAGTGATGCCTTTCCTCCCGTTCAGGGTCACCATAAAAGCCTGTAAGAAAGCCTCTTTTAGTATCATTATCAAAACTGACAGAACCATGGATATGACGATTTGGCCATGTGATTAGGCTGAAACTGACACTCCCATCCCATAACATTGCCAATCCTCCACTTCTGCCTCCCCCACTATCATCACAGTCGCGAAAAATCCCATTATACAACCCCAACTTCCGTTTGATTCGAACCATATCAGAAGAAAAAGACTTTGTCTCCATTACGAAGAAAATATTTTACTTTATTCTCTTTACTAGATCGCAAGAGAAGCGACGCTACGAGGGTTGCCAAGCCCCCCTACGTTCCAGTTTAGGAGACTCATTGTGCTTGGCTGGGCTGTCCGGCATGAAATACCCTGTTTTGTAGATACGAGTATTTTATGACATTACTATAAGCATAGGGTGTTAAGTTTTTATTATTTAGAAGTTAATTATCATTATTATTATTAGCAACTTGGGGGGGGGTTATGTCTTTTACTTAAACTATTTAGTGTCTTTTATTTTAAATAATGGGTAGTGGTTGTATTTTAACTAGATCTATAGGGGGAAAGTTCTTTAGCCCAAAACTTGACCCATCTTCTTCCCCAATTTTTTTTTCCATGGCCGACCCTCTCTCTCTACAACTCCAACTCTACAATTTTTATCTTCTTTTCACCCAAATTCAATCATAATCCGCTACAAATTCGATAAAGACTAAACTTTAGCCACAAGAAATCTAATTTCGTCCAAAATCATGTCCCAATTCGGAATCCAAGTTCAACCCAGAAACAATCCTAATCTTCCATGAATTGTTACCTTCAAGCCTATATAAACACACCTCAATATCATATTTTAATTCACACCAACACCAATGAAGCTCTCTCTCTCTCTCTCTCTCTCTCTCTCTCTCTCTCTCTCTCTCTCTCTCTCTCGCTCTCTCGACGGGCTGCCGACCCGACGCCACCGCGTGCCAGCCACCGTCGCCGTCGTGCCAGCCACTGCCGCCGCTGCCCACCATCGTCGTCTCTTTCCGTTCTGTTTCCAGTAAATCTCAACCCATATTCTTTTAGTTATTTCTCTTGTGTTTTTGGGTATTTTGAAAACCCATTGTTGGGTTAAGAAGAAAATAATATAGTTTTGGTGAAACTTTGGAGGAAGAAAGTAAATTGGATTTGGTACCAAACTTTGGGGGAATTATCTGAACAATCTAAAAGCATATGAGTATCTAGTATTTGTTACCAACCTTTGTGGAATTTTATTGTCCCTTTTCTAAATAAGTTTTTGGGGTTTTATATCTAATTATATTAGCTAATTTCTTGTAAAGATAATATTATGGGGTTACGTTTAATTGATTTCTTTGTAATAAGAAAACAATTAATTATTACATTTGAAGTTATATAAATTAACACAACTATAGCTATGTAGTTGTAATAACATACATTAGTTTTATCGCCTTTTATAAATAAAATGTGGTTGTTCACCTTAGCAAATAATGGGGAAATTAATAAGGGTTGTATAATTCGTGTGTATCGTTAGCAATATGTTGATCAGAATATTAGTAACTTGTAGGAAACGAATTCTCATACGAAGGGTACGTTGAGTACAACGACTGATTTGCTGTAACCACTTTTGTTTGAGGTGAGTAAACGCGCCAGGCCTAGTGTGTATAACGCCCTTTCTCGTCGAATGATTTTCTTTCCTACTTGTCTCAAAATGAGTTTATGTGTTATGTGCTATTTGAACACTTGATTTTTCCACTTGCTGAAATGTTGTATCAAAAATATTACTTTAATGTAATAATCGATGATAACGTAAAGTGGAAGAGTTGTGCAAGATTGTTACTTGGTTACTATTGGCTTGGTCGTGCTGACTTCGGTCTCTCGTATTTATTTTATTTAATCCGGTTGCAATGCCCCTGATAGCTCCTTGTACTCAATCTTCTGGTTGCAAGAGTCTTAAGGGGGTGTAGACACTTAAGGTCCTGGATGCTTGCCTGATGGTTGGTTCTTTTTCCCCGTATCAACAAATTAACAATGTGATTTTTGGATTTTATGGAAAATGAATGAGTATGTGATCTTGGAATTCCCTAATTAAAACAATGAAATTTGAATCTCTCTTACTTTCTTAAAATTTTCAAAGCTTTTATTATCACTTTGTTTGAGCTAAAAACTGCTTATTGTTTTGTAAAATTACTTCTTCGTCATTTTACATGTTTGGATGTTTATTTTCTCAGTATTTCCACTGACTTTTGGAACTGTGGTGTTCCCTTTCTGTTTTATGCACCACATGTTTAGATGGGAGCTTGGATTAACGGGAGGGCGAACTACATCTAGTATTTTCATGTTTAAATTATTTCGAAAATCTTTTGGTAGCTTTGGATTTTAGTTTGGATAATGCCCGTGTTTGAGGCAAAACGTTTCGAGTTTAGATAAGTACTACTTTAACTTTTTTATGAATGTTGTTGGATCCTCTGTTTTAAACCTCCTTGTATCCGCGTTTAACCTCGGGTACGGAGTGACACCCCAGGGTTCTCGTTTTGGTCAATTTGGTGGTGTTACACGGCAGCCTCAGCCAATTTCGCGCTTGGGTTCTTTGTGGCTACCCCATCCAATGTTGGAATCCTTTGATCGGAAACTGGAGATGCTGAATTTTCTTTGCTTGAAACATTCACTGTGTGCTTTGTGATGTTACTGTTCGGGTTGTTGGGGAGATTTTTGTAGGCCAACTGGAAGTTCTGAGAAATTTGTTGTCCTCCCCTACCCCCTCTTCCTCTTCCGCTATTGTTACCTCCTCGAGAACCAGTTTTGTTCAAACCTGCTGATCCCTGTAGGGGTTTCTGAAACTGTTTAGTTCCACGACCCGCCGTTCCTCTTCCCCGTCCTCTGCCTCGACGCCCAGTATCGCTACCTCTAGATGGGGCTTTATCTTTGCTTTTTTTCTTCTTCTTTTGGATCAGGAGTTAAGTTGACGTCACTCAACTTCCTCTTTGATCCTAATCCCGTTATTTTACCCTCACCCTCCATTATAGTCTTACCCTTCTCAACAGCAGTAGCTCTTTTTTGTTCCTTAACTGCATCATCTTCGTTCATGGCCAGTGGATTGGTGTAAGATTTAACCTTCAGCGATGTGTCCCCATTGTCACTAGATTCAACGTCCATAGGTAAATCAGCAGAGTGATCATTGTCGCTTAACCCCCATCCTTCATCAACCATCTTCGATAAATCATCTTCCCCTTCATTCTGCTTCGGACTAGTCTGCTCTTGATAAACAAAATCATCCAACCACTTTTTCTTGGGGGAGGGGGGTGGCCTGAACAATAGCCAGTCCCCATAGCCCAAATCGCGTTTCTTCCTCTCTTCTTAGTCAACATTCTTGCTTTCATCGCCATAGGGACCTATTCTCCCACACCAGGAGCAGACGTTTGGAACTATTTGGTACATATAATCTAGCCAAAGTTTCTCTCCTATCACCGTGATGTAGCTGCCTCGTCTCGATGGAGCGTGAATAATTATAGGAACCCTTGATCTCATATACTCACCGGTCCTGCTAGTAAAGATTTGATCATCCGTCTGCAATATTGGTCCCAACATAAACAGATCTTTACGTAAATGATCGTTAGTGCAGAGGAACCACGGCAAATTGCGAACCTGAACCCAAACATTTAATGTTTATGTAAGTTCAATTCAGGTTCAAGACTTGAAATATCTTGTCTATTTCAAGGCCTTCAAACAACTTTCAAAGCTTTGAAACTGACTGAGCTTTATATGCATGAACTTAGGGGGAGTTTCTTCACTTGATTCAACTCCTAAACCCCTGTGCATGATTAAATGATACTTGATGATGAAAAGCAAAGTATTTTTACACAGTTTGCAATATCGAACATCATCTGTTTGACTCAGTTATGCGGGGATATTGTGCTACCTATTTTATAGGAATCTGTTTCCTAACTTATGTTTTGCAAAATTGGAAACTACTTGATGACTTGATTCTGTGATTGATCTGCTGAGTTTAAAATCTTCCCAACATATTTTCAACAGGACCAAATCAGTATCTTGGAGGATACTTAGCTACTAGTCGTTGGAAGAAGCGGTTAGAAGGATAGTTTTAAAAACCGGACCGGACCGGCTGGTTCGACCGGTCGGACCGGCGAACCGGGCCCTGACCGGTCCGGTTCAGTTATAAGACCGCCCGTGCAGATGAACCGGGCCACGTCATCCAAACCGGCAGTTCAACCGCCGAACCGGTCGAACCAGCCGGTTTGTGACCCGCCCGGTTCGTAAATTAAAAGCATATTCACGCTGCTGAGAGGAGTCGAACCCCAGACCTCATTATTGAGGGAACGGTTACTTACCACCTGGGCAACGCAGCTCTTGTGGTGGAACTTACCAATAAATATACTTAACTCTTGGTTTTTGCATGATAAGCAACCAACTTCATTTTTTTTGTATGTTTTGTTTCTTTTTGTTATTTCTTTTTAAAAATCTAATCTCCTTTTAAGAGATTTAGTAGGAGTATTATGTTTTGCAATTTTATATAAACCTCTAAATATAATTGTTAATGTCAATCAACATCTTTATATATACACTAAAAAAACATCTTTATATATGTATATATTATAAAACTCAAAATATAATGTTCGTTGACCATAATTTATTTCTTTTAAATACAGCTATTATTATAACAATATTACAACACTAAAGAAGGTTCAAATTAGAACATTCAAGTATTTTTTTTGGATATTTTTCATTATGTTTACTATTTGTTAAATAAAAAATTATAAATATATATTATCAAATAAACGTGCGAGTGAACCGGTCCGACCACCGGTCCGACCGGTCCGACCATGAACCGGTGCCTCACCGGTTCGATGGCCGGTCCGGTTTTTAAAACTTTGGTTAGAAGAGTCAAGATTTGAAGCAAATTTTCAGGATAGTTTGTTGAGAAGATTCTGAAGATCTTCAATTCAAACTGGGTGTTTAAAAGGATGATTCCTGAAAGACTTCCAAAAAAACAACACAGAGCGATTCACATGGACAATCAAAAACATTCAAGGATTGACAAGCAACAAAGACGAAGATTCATCTCTCTCAATCCAAGCATCAGAAGAACACTGCACACTTACTGGCAGATTCATTTCATGTGTTCTTCTTTTCTTAACTTTATTTGTATATCATTTTGATAATACTTCTAGCTATCATTCTCAAGGATTTATCAAGGTGAACAATAGAGAATTCTTAGTTAATCATATAGCTAGAGCAGGTTCTAGATAGGTTAGTGAGAACCACAAGCTGTAACAGAGTAAGGAATCTCTGTGTGCTTGAGATCTAGGGCTTGGATGTGGATTAATAAGAATTGTGTTGGAAATCCTGCAGGGAGAATATCCCCGAGGTAGAGATGTAGGACCAAGTGGAATGAACTCTATATATCTTGTGTCTCTTGCATTTACTTTTCAGTTGCACACTTAGAACTTTAGCAGCATTCAAAGAGTTTCATTTCAAGGGTTTGAAACTCATTTCAAGGCCTTGAAATAGACTTATTCTTGTTATACTCTAACTGTTTTCATTCCAAGGGCTTGAAACTCATTTCAAGGCCTTGAATCACTTTACAAATATTTTGAACCACTATTCTTGCAAGTTTAGCAAAAGTTTGCATACTCTATTCAATCCCCCCCCCCTTCTAGAGTATTGATCCTGAATTTATGCCTACTGTACACCCCTTCAGTTGGTATCAGAGTTTGTATCACTGCATAAATTTAACTATCTTGTGATTATGAGTATTGTAGGTGATGGTGGTTTCTCATAGGGAAGACATGCTAACGGACCTCCTCTCTTTTGTGGAGAAAACTTTGTCCACTGGAAAGCTTTGATGAAAATCTTCATCATTGATCAGGATATGGAACTATGGACTATCACTCAGAATGGTCCTATCACTTTCTACATAGAGAAAGATGGGATTGGAACTCGCAAATCTGAAGACACTCTCTCCACCTTTGAGTTAGAACAATTTTCCAAAAATTATAAAGCTATGAATCTCTTATATTGTACTTTGAGTGCAGATTCGTTCAATAGGATCTCAGGTTGCAAAACTGCCAAGGAGATCTGGGATGAGCTTGTGGTGACCTTTGAAGAAACCAGCCAAGTCAAGCAAACCAAGATTAACGTATATCTCCGGCAATATGAGCTATTCAAGATGAATGGAGAAGAGTCAAGCAGAGATATGTTCAAAAGATTCACTGACATTGTTAAAAACCTTGATTCATTGGGAAAGAACATTTCCAATTAAGAAAATGTTTGAAAGATTCTGAGAAGTCTTCCAAAGGCAAAATGGGAACCAAAGACTACTGCTATTGAGGAAGCTCAAGAACTCTCATTGCTTCAACTTGATGACCTACAAGGAAAGCTCTTTACACATAAAATATCCATGAATGAAGTTGATGGAGAACTACCAGAAGGTGTCAAGAACCTAGCTCTCAAGGCAAAGGATATTGAACCATTTAAAAGCCTTGAAACTGAAGATGATGATGAAGATACAATTGCTTTGATTTCCAAATCCTTGATCAGAAAGGACTTCAGCAGAGATAGACACAGATCCTCCAGTTGCAAAGACTACAAAGGTAAATCATCTTCACAAGTTAATAAGCATAAAGTCATGAATTGATTCGAGTGTGGTGATGAAGGACACTTGATCAGAGACTGTCCACACAAGAAGATCAAGAACTTTCAAAAGAAAGATCATGATAGAAGAAAGAAAGCTATGATAGCTTCCTGGAGTGATTCAGAAACCTCAAGCGACTTTGAATCAGAAGAAGAACATTCCAACCTATGCTTTATGGTCAAGCCTGATGAAAGTTATAAAAAGAACATTGAGGTAATGTTAAACCGTTTGATTTCAAAACCAACAAAATCCGTCTCTGATTATCTTAGAACAATGCTTTTAAATGAAGAGGACTATCTGAAAGAGATTAGAGTTTTGAAATAAAATTTCATGAGTAAGCAAAAGAAAACTTACATCTTGTTTGCCTGAATCAGAATCTTGAAATCTCTCAGAAGAAAACTAACAGTGATTTCAAGGCCTTGAAAACCAGTTTCAAGGCCTTGAAAACACAAGTCAAGGAAGTAGTCACCGAGAACTCTCTTCTGAGTGACAGTATTTTTAATCTAAGACATCAAGTTGATGAATTGGATAAACAAAATACTACTCTGACTGAGAAACTTCAAGAATCTAAATCAGTCAAAACAAAACTTGCAGGCTCAGAACACAACTTGAAATTGATTCTTGGAGGTAGCTTAAAGTCTGTTCACAAACTGACATTGGATACAATCCTAAGTTTCCCAAAAAGAACAATACCATATTTGTGAGAGGTGGAAGCAAAACATCTCCTAAGTTCCATTACTACAGTAATATTGGTCATGTTAAGATGACTTGTCCTTTTATAAGAAGAGACCCTCACATAATGAGGAATACTTTTCCCTTCCAACTCAAAGGACAAGTTAGACAGATTTGAGTTCCTAAAGGGTTTAGACCACCCAACCTGGTTGACCCTGAATATGAATCTAAATTCCACACTTGGTCTAACAGCTGGGTAAGGCAGTGAATGGTGTTTGCCGGTTGTCACCAAGATCAAAGAACAAAATTAGTGTATGGACAGTGGTTGCTCAAGACACATGAGCGGAAAGATATCTCAATTCTCAGAATTGAAAGAGCAATCTGAAGGATCAATTACACTTGTTGACAAAGGCAAATGCAGCATTCTTGGTATTGGTAAAGTTGGTACAGATTCTGAAAATTCTATTTCTGATGTATATCTAGTTGATGGTTTGAAATTCAATTTTCTTAGTGTTTCTCAGCTTTTTGATAATGGCAACAAGGTTAACTTTGACAAAGATAAATGTGTGGTCCAAGATGAGAAATTTGGCAACTTCATCCTCACAGCCTCTAGATCAAACAATGTTTATACTTTCAAACTAACAAAGTTGCAGGAGAAAACTTGAAGTGTCTCAAGGCCTTTAAAGAAGATTCAAAGCTTTGGCATAAAGTTGGGACACATTAGCTTGCATACCTTGAATAAGCTAGTTTCCAATAAATTAGTAAGAGGCCTACCCTCTATCAAGTTTAGAGATGAAGAAGTATGCAAGGCATGTGCACAAGGAAAGCAAACTAGAAGCTCATTCAAACCAAAGAAATTTGTAAGTACTACTAAACTCATTGAATTACTGCATATGGATCTCTGTGGTCCTATGAGAACTCCAACTCCAAAGGGTAAGAAGTACATGCTTGTTATTGTAGATGATTTCTCTAGATATACTTGGGTTATGTTTCTTAGAGAAAATTTTGAAGCTATCAATGAATTTTCAACGCTTTGTAGAGAACTTCAAACATTGAAAACCTACATATTGCTTCAATCAGAAGTAATCATGGTAGATAATTTGATCAATTAGAGTTTAATGTATTCTGTTCTAAGCATGGCATCTCCCACAAATTTTCTGCTCCTAGAACTCCCGAACAGAATGAAGTTGTTGAAAGAAAGAACATGACTCTTGAAGACATGTCAAGAACAATGCTTCTGGAAAACAGATTACCAAAGCATTATTGGGTAGAAGCTATGAATACATCAAACTATATTCTTAACAGGTGCTTGATAAGACCTATTCTGAAAAAGACTCCTTATGAGTTGTTCAAAGGAAAAAATCCAAACATTTATTACTTCAAACCATTTGGCTATACTAATTTTGTCCACAATAATGGTAAGAACAATCTTGGTAAGTTTGATGCAAGAAGTGATGAAGGTATTTTTCTTGGTTATTCACGGACAAGAAAATCCTATAGAGTTTATAACAAGAGAACCAAGCTTGTTGAAGAAATCATTCATGTTATATTTGATGAAAGTTATGATGGTTCTTTGAGTGATGATTTTGCAGATCTAAATCTGAACAAGCATGATTCAGATACTTAAGAAGAATCCTCAAAAGTATCCGAAGAAATTTCACTGGAACAAACATGCATTTTCAAGGCCTTTAAACTAAGGTTCAAAGCCTTGAAATAGAATCTCTAGAGAATACAACAGAACAGGCTACTACTTCAAGTTCTCAGAGACTTGAGAAGCAAACTGGAGAGCCTGAACCTTGGACACCAAGGAAGAGATTCTAATATCTCTCATCTCATCATGCTGATAACATTATTTCTGATCCAACCACTGGTACACAAACCAGATCACAGTCGAAATTTTTGTGTGCTTTTAATGCTTTTACATTACAAGAAGCAGACTGGATCATAGCAATGCGAAGTGAACTCGGTGAGTTTGAAAGGAACAAGGTCTGGAATATAGTTCCTCCTCCGAGAAATCAGTATTTCATTAGCACCAGATGGGTATTCATAAACAACTTAGATGAGAATGGAAAGGTAATCAGAAAAAAATCAAGATTGGTAGCTCAAGGCTACAATCAAGAAGAAGGTATTGACTATGAAGAAACATTTGCTCATGTTGTCAGCTTAGAAGCAATTAGAATTCTGCTTGCATTTGCATCTCACAAGAACATGAAACTTTTTCAAATGGATGTGATATGTGCATTTTTAAATGGTTATTTGCAAGAAGAAGTTTATGTTGCTCAACCTCCAAGTTTTGAAAAATGACAAGTTTCCAGATCATGTTTACAAACTTGACAAGGCTCTTTATGGTTTGAAACAAGCTCCATGGGCTTGGTATGAAAGATTGTCAAAATTTCTACTTGAAAATAATTTCAAAAGAGGATTAGTAGATAAGACCATTTTCATAAAGACTCGTGAGAAAGACATGCTTGTAGTTCAAATTTATGTTGATGATATCTTGTTTGGAGCTACTAATAATTGTGCAAGGAATTCTCAAGTCTTATGACCAGAGAATTTGAAATGAGCTTTATGGGAGAATTGAACTTCTCTCCTGGACTTTAAATTCATCAGGAATATTCCTACATCAAAGCAAGTACACGAGGGACTTGCTAAGCAAGTATAATCAGTCTCAGTACAAAGAGATTAAGACCCCCATGAGTTCTACACTGTCTCTAGACAAAGATGAATCTGGTAAGAGTGTGAATGTGAAAGAGTATAGAGGTATGATTGGATCATTACTCTACCTCACAGCTAGTAGACCAGATATCATGTCAGTGTGTGCATGTGTGCTAGATTTCAAGCTGATCATAAAGAATCACACTTGACTGCAGTTAAAAGAATATTTAGATATCTCAATGGTACCAAAGACTTACGGCTTTGGTATCCTAAACAATCTAACTTCTCTTTGTGTGGCTATTCAGATGCTGACTTTGCAGGATATAAAGTTGATAGGAAGAGTACATCAGGGTGCTATTAATTTCTTGGATCATTCTTAATCAGCTGGCATTCAAAGAAGCAAAACTCAGTTGCACTATCAACAACAGAAGCTGAATACATAGCAGCTTGAGCTTGCTGTTCACAAGTGTTATGGATAGCACAACAAATGAGAGATATTCGATTTGATTTCAGAGATATACCTATCAAGTGTGACAACACAAGTGCAATATCAATTACAAAGAATCGAGTTCAGCATTCAAGAACAAAGCATATTGATGTTAGACATCACTTCATCAGAGATCATGCTGAGAAAGGTGATATTGTTCTTGAATTTTTTTCTACTAACTTGCAGTTTGCAGATATCTTCACTAAACCATTTCCAGATGAAAGATTCTCAGCCTTAAGATTGGAATTGGGCATGCTAAATAAAGAAGCATTGATTTTCAAAGACTTGAAAATGTTTTCAAAGCTTTGAGTATATGTGCTTTATATCATACAACTTTTGAAGGCCTTGAAATCCCTTCCAAAGCCTTGAAAATAAGACAGCATGCTAGTTAGTCAATAAATTGGATCTTTCAAGGTTGGGTTTTATCTTTGTAGATAATTTCTCAATGTTGCCCCTCATTTTTAAAATACTCATTTTCAACTGAAATAGTATTATATCTTTTATTTCCAATGACACACACAAAATTTGAATCTTTTTGACTCAGCAGATCTTCAAAGATCATAAAGAATATTTAATATCATTTTCAAACTGAAACTCTCATCTATTTATATTCTTCTCTCTTTCTCTCCTTCGTATCTATCCTACCTCTATCTTCTTCTCTCCAACCCATAATGAGCATTAGGAGAGCCTCTGACAGAATCAAGATGGCTGGTGGTTCAAAGGCTACAATAGAGAAGAAAAGAAAGGCCACTATGGAAGAGGTTAAGAACATCAGTGGAGATTCTAGTTCAAAGACTGCTACTACATAAGGCATAGAACATCCTCCTCCCAAGAAGAAGGCCAATAAAGATGAGATACCAGTGTCCAGCAAGAAGAAGAAGAAAAAGGCAGTAGAGTCTAGACCAGAAAAACAAAAGGGAATTCAGATTGGTAGCCCTAAGAAGACCAAGAAGAAGGCTGACAAAGCAGATAAGGGAAAATGAAAAGAAAAGGTTACAGAGGATGAAGCAGAGGATGAACCAGATGAGAACATTGAGAAGGCACTACAAATCTATTCAGAGAAGAAGAAATCCACTGGCATGAAATCAGCCCTTGATAATACATGGTTCATTACTCATGTTGCTAGAGGTCAATGGCTAGATGTATTTTCTTCTAGATCAGTTGCATTCTGTAGTATGATCAGTATTCCTATGTTACAAGGTATGAATCTGGAGTGTATCAAAATGTTGAAGAAAATATCTATTTGGTTTGTTATAAACCCTCCAGAGTTAGCTTACCCTAGACTCACCAGATTCTTTTACCTAAACATGAAACAACTCAGGAAAACTGCAAATTTGGCAATTCAGACCAAGGTTGCTGGAACTAATATGGAACTAGATCACTCTGAGTTTGTCAATGTTCTAGGTTTTCCTAAGAGGTATGATACAGTAACTACCCTACTAAGAGTGAAGCCTTGAAACAAGCAAAAGTAGAGTTCTTTCTACCCAATACCCCTGCCTCATCTAAGCAGTTAACACACTCTGTGCTAACTGTTGAAGCCAAGGTTTTGTTTACTATCTTGATGAGATGTGTGGTACCAAGGGAACACTCAAAGGAACTGGTCACTGATAGGGTGTTGCACTTAATGTATTTGTTTATGCATGGTTATGAAATTTATCTTCCAAAACTTGTGATGGAACACATGCTTTACAGTCAAACCAACCAGAGAAAACACCATTTGCCATATGCCAATTTGCTTACCTTAATCTTTCAACACTTTGAAATTCCAACTGATAGGGAAGAGTCTATCACTATTGGGTTTAGTATGCTTAATGAGAAGGCATTTGAGAAGATTGGAGTGGTGAAAACTAGTGCTAAGGTTTGGAAGCTATACTCAGACTTGACAGGGAAAGAATTGAGCTCCAAGAAATTCCTCAAACCCAAGACCTTGACCCCTACTTCAATCCAAACCTCTCAGCCTCAAGATAACTCCTTGGTTCTTCATTTGATAAGTGGGATTCATATGGACATTGATGAGGTGAAGGAGAATCAACATGGATTTGATACTGATCTCAGACATGTAAAGTATACGGTTGAAAACATGTTCAGAAGCATGACAGTGTTTGATGTGCCTGAAGAAGTGTCTCAAGCTGCAAAGAGTACCAAAAAGGTTGATTCAGCCAAGGATATGCTCAGTGAAACTCAGGATGGGGCTGCTCAGGTAAAGGATAAAGGAAAGAAGGTGGTTGATGAACAAGTGGATGAAGATCAAGAGGAAGAAGTTGACAGTCCAGACTCAGGAGCACTACTTATAGATCTCAAGAAGAAGAAATCAAAGGAGCCAAATGTTCCATAGATTGTGACTGCAACTGACTTATTTGAAGGTGAAGGTGAAGCTGGTGTTGATGTGGCTCAACAGAAAGAAGAACATGTTGATGATGATGAGGAAGATAGTCAGGAAGAAGATGCAGAGCGGCAAGGAGATCAAGACCCTAACCCTTAACTCTTGCCTACTCTTTCTTCTCCTTTTCAAGGCCTAGAAATTCCTTTTAAAGTCTTGAAAATTCTGTCTTTTAAAACCGTCCTTTAAAAATCATTCCAAAAAACTTTGATCCAATATTTTTCTCATTCTTTATTGATGAAAGACAAAAACAGGGAGAAGTTTAGGGTAATTTTTTTTTTTACTCTTGTTAAGAGACCTGGTTTTGGTCAGTAGGATTATCTGAAACTTTGTTGTTATTTGCTGTTTTCAGTTGGTTTAATAAGTTGGATTTTTGAACATTATGTGTTATGATTTATTCTGCTATGTGCTAATGAGTATTTGTTGTAAAATCACAGTATCAAACAGATTGACAGATTGTGGTTTTGTCTTTCATCAAGGGGGAGATTGTAAGTTCAATGCAGGTTCAAGACTTGAAATAGGCCTTGAAACAGCTTTCAAATCTTTGAAAATAACTGAGCTTTATATGCATGAACTTAGGGGGAGTTTCTTCACTTGATTCAACTCCTAAACCCCTGTGCATGATTAGATGATACTTGATGATGAAAAAAAAAGTATTTTTACACAGTTTGCAGTATCGAACATCATGTGTTTGACTCAGTTATGCATGAATATTGTGTTTCCTATTTTATAGGAATTTCTTTCCTAACTTATGTTTTTCGAATATGGAAACTACTTGATGACTTGATTCTGTGATTGATCTGCTCTGTTTAAAATCTTCCCAACATATTTCCAACAAGATCAAATCAGTGTCTTGGAGGATACTGAGCTACTAGCCGTTGGAAGAAGCTGTTAGAAGAGTCAAGATTTGAAGCATTCAGGATAGTTTGTTGAGAAGATTCTGAAGATTTCAATTCAAAACGGGTGTTTAAAAGGAGGATTTCTGAAGGAATTCGAAAAAAAAATAACACAGAGAAATTCACAGAGACACTAAAAAACATTCAAGTATTTACAAGCAACAAAGAAGAAGATTCATCTCTCTCAATCCAAGCATCAAAAGAACACTGAACACTTACCGCAGATTCATTTCATGTGTTCTTCTTTTTTGAACTTTATTTATATATCATTTTGATAATACTTCTAGCTCTCGTTCTCAAGGATTTTTCAAGGTGAACAATAGAGAATTCTTAGTTAATCAGATAGCTAGAGCAGCGAGAACCATAGGCTGTAAAAGAGTAAGGCATCTCTCTGTGCTAGAGATCTAGAGCTTGGATGTGGATTAATAAGAATTGTGTTGAAAATCCTGCAGGGAGAAGATCCCTGAGGTAGATACGTAGGTCCAAGTGGACTAAACTCTATATATCTTGTGTCTCTGGCATTTACTTTTCAGTTGCACGCTTAGAACTTTTGCAGCATTCAAACAATTTCATTTCAAGGGTTTGAAACTCATTTCAAGGCCTTGAAATAGACTTATTCTTGTTATACTCTAACTTTTTTCATTCCAAGGGCTTGAAACTCATTTCAAGGCCTTGAATCACTTTACAAATCTTTTGAAACCAATATTCTTGCAAGTTTAGCAAAAGTTTGCATACTCTATTCAACCCCCCCCCCCTTTCTAGAGTATTGATCCTGCATTTCTGCCTACTGTACACCCCTTCAGTTTTGAAGCTAACATTATCCGTCCTTGCTGATATTTCTCACGGTTTGAGAATCAATATGTTTTCATCGAACATCCATGGACCACCTTTGAGGACACTATTCGAAGAATTTGAGTTCGGGAATTGAATAACGAACCTATTCGGGCTTGTTTCGTTTGATCTTGTCACCTTCTTGCCACAGCTTCTTGAATAAGATTTTCATCGCCCAAACGTTGAACCGAATGGGGAACAAGTTACCTCCAATCAAACGCGGTCCCCGGTTTTTTATGTCCGTTAAACAGTACCCCTTATCAAACTCTGTTACCTCTTCCTCCTCAATAGTCATACGCCCGAAGCCTCTCACGAGCCTTGTAGCTTCTGCCATGGTCGATCATCGTGTCCTGTAGCGCCAGTAGATGAGAACCTGCTTCACGAAACTTGTGTCCTAGTATCGTCTCCTTTTCGCCTCCGAAACTCTCGGAGAAGAAAACCCTATGCAATATACTTAACGTGTACTTTTAAATTACCAAACACTTTTAAGTGAATTTCTACACTAGCTTTCTCACAACACTTCTGGCATAAGTGCTTTTCTAAACTGTCCAACATTTCCAAACTGACACTAAGTAACTTTGAAAGAGATGATTGAACATTACTAACCGAATTACAATTATTAATCAATTCGAAATAGGGATGGCAATTGGGTCCGATCCGATCCGATATCCGACATGATCCGACCCTAATGGAACAGACCCGATTTGATATGTTTACAAATGATCGGATATATATGGATCAGAAGATTTATGATCCGTAAAATCCAATCTGATCCGATTATGTTTTTTATAACCTTTTTTTTCTGAGAAATTTGTCATCAACCGGGTTTGAACCTGAGACCTCATGTAGGGGCTTCCAACGCTTTACCACTTGAGCCACCATCCTAGCTGCGATCCGATTATATTAACATGACTAATAAATTCAATAATATACTTTTATTAATATAATTACATATATAATTTTTACTATGTTGACTTCAGATAATGTCCTAAGTTTGATATATTTATGTTTTTCTTGGGAATAAATTGATAACATTATAAATTTAAAGTGTATATTAATCCAATTTGATTCTAATTCACAGTAATGTTTTCAGGTCAGATGAACTTAAAATATTGTTCTCCAAAATTCGATGGATAATCCGATTCGAATCCGTTCGAATCTAGAAACCATTACCAATCACAAACCAATCACAATTGTGTATAAAGATATTGAGATCTCTTTGAGATTTATTATAGATAGTAGGTAACGAACGAAAAAAGTTCTCTACAAACTGCGCACAAGCATCTTATGAAATGAGAAAAATCAGTCCCCAACTCTGAACCCAGAATTCCCCTTTTATAACATGAACCTATTCATTAGCTTATTTTAACAAATTTGATCGTTTCATTTTTCTCTCTTTTTAGCAGATGTTTTTGAAAGTTTCAAAGATGAGACCGGTAACTTTAGGACATCCCTCTGTGGGGATGTAGATGGAATGTTGAGCATGTATGAGGCATCGTTCCTCGGCTGGGAAGACGAACCTATCATTGATGATGCCAAGGTGTTCGCAACTGCAAATTTAAAGAGTATAATAGCAAGTGGAGATGATCAAACGTCGACCCTAGCCATAAAAATCGGGCATGCTTTGGACATGCCCCTGCACTGGAGACCAACAAGGATTGAAGCCCGATGGTTCATTCAGATATACGAGCACGAACAAAACATGAATCCTAATTTGCTCAGAATGGCTAAATTGGACTACAACTTGGTGCAGTCCATCCACCAGAAGGAGGTTGCTGAACTTGTAAGGTAAAAGAACTGTCCAAACAACAACGTCAAATCGATGTCAAATCTCTGAATAAACTATTGAGTTTAGGCATCAAAATACATTGTCAATATGTCTGAGAACTTTTTTCACGATAATGGTGATACAGTGACATGGTACACAATGATACTTTCATCGTTGATTATATATGATTATTATCATCATGCCATGTTTATCGTTTTAAAACATTGAAATAAACTGTGTACGAGAAACGTGTTTATCATTTTCCCGACACGTACATGAAAAAACTCATATGTTGTATTACGTCACGTGATAGGGAGGAAACGGTTGATAGGAAAGCATGAAATGACAGTTTCCGATATATATAGTAATGCTACATGGACATAATTTTAGACATAAATATAAACATAATTAATTTCCAAATGCAGTAAAATCAATCCATAATTTCCAAATGCAGTAAAATCAACCCCTACAATGGAAATATTAAACCCTTAGGAAACATTGACATATAACCAAAATCACTAAAAGTCGAAATTATGTCTAAAATTCTGTCCAAAATTATGTCCATCATATGACAAGGTCTATGTTCCTTTTCAGGTGGTGGATGGACACGGGCTTGGGAGAATTCAAGTTTGCAAGAGACAGGATAGTAGAACACTATTTTTGGTGCTCGGGAGTCACATTTGAACCAAACTTTGGAGATTTCCGAGTGATGGGAACAAAATTAAGCAGTTTTGTCGCTACACTAGACGACATTTACGATAATTATGGCTTCCTGGACGAACTCAAACTCTTCACAGATCTCGTTGACAGGTTAGTTATGAAAGAGTAGCAATCGGAAAAAAATTTGTCTCATTTAACGAGGCACGCCAATATATATTGCAGTTACTTCAATATTTTTAATTCAACTTGAAATGTTAGGATTTATTTGTCGTTAGTGAGATAACTTTAATTGCATGAGTTTGGGATCATAGCTGGTTAACGTGATGTTAACCTATGTAAAAATCGTGCACGTTATAATGATGTTACAGTTTCAGTTTGCTTTCGTTTTTATTTTAGGTGGGATGTTAATGGATTTGATAAGCTTCCAATCGCCATGAGGAGATGCTTCCTAGCTCTATTCAACGCAAGTAATGATATCGGTTATTGGATTCTAAAAGGGCAAGGCTTCAATATCATCCCATACCTAAGAAAAGCGGTAAGTATAAATAAAGTGTTATTTTTCTTTTTGGAATCAATTATACACCAGAGATTGTAACATATATACATATCATCACTTTCAGTGGGCTGATATGTGTAAAGCATACCTACAAGAGGCGGTGTGGAATCATGGAGAGCAAAAGCCAACATTGCAAGAGTACCTTGAGAATGCCTTGCTTTCATCAGGAGTCCCCTTTGCTCTACTTTGTGCTTACTTCCTTACCACTGATAACATTAGTGTGGAAGTATTAGAACACATTGACAAGTTTCCAAGGATCATTCAATGCCCATCCATGATTATGCGACTTTCTAATGATTTAGCAAGTTTTTCAGTAAGCCTAGCTTTTTATGTGACTTTATAATGGTTGCATGCAGTTATGCAAAGTATAAGCACATACAAATTAGAACTTTTGACTGAAAATCTCTCTTCAGTACCGTCTCACTGACACTTAGCTACTTGCAGTATTGGTTTCGTCAGAACCCCCATACCCCATGCAGTTTCACTTTTACCGACATCGCACACCATTTTACAAATATTGCTGGTAGCTAAGTGTTAGTAATTAAAAGTGAAACTGTAGGGTATGTTTGAAAATGGTGCGCGATGTCGGTAAAAGTGAAACCTCATTGGGGGAAGGGAGGGGGGTTACGTGTAGACAATATTGTAAGTGTTTTTTTTTGTCAAAAGTCTATAAATTAATTTGAGAACATTTTTTTTTTTAAATCTTGTAGGATGAAATGGCCAGAGGAGAAAGTTGTCAATTAGTGAAGTGCCATATGAATGAAACCGGGGCTTCAGAAAAGGAAGCAAGAGATTACATCAACGGTATTGTCAACGAGACATGGAAGAAGTTGAACAAGGTTATTCTAGAGGAACATCGATTCCCTGAGTTATTTCACAGCGCTAGTCTGAACCTTGCACGGATGGCACAATGTGTTTACCAGAAAGGAGATGGGCATAGCACTTCACATACTTCGACCAAGGATCAAATTTTGTCTCTGCTGATAGAACCCATTCCCTTATATACCTAGTAGTTGTGGATTGAACGGGTTGTAATACCTAGTTTGGTGTAATATGGATACACTTATGATTTACATACACTAAAATGTATAGTGATCTTTAAGGAATATGTTTAGACGGCTACTTTAAAGAAAACATTTGCTGGAGACTATATGCAGCTACTTAGGCTATGATGAAATATGTTTGGCTCCCACTCGACGTATGTAAATCTGAGATTAACAATGGTAAATTTATATGATACTAAAAAAAATAATGTCCCTGAATCGTTAAAGTAACAACTGAAAATGAAGTTTCCCAATAAAAGTGATTAGATTACGAAGGAAACTAACGCTGGAAATAAAAATGGTTGTTTGCTGGTTTAGACGGTCAAATATTAAGTGGTGCCCAGGGTCAATGAAATGCCAAGGGCACGATATTTGGGGCACAGAAAAATTCCATATATTCCATCTACTCGTAAAAAAAAAGCTAGAATAGAAATTTTTTGTAATGATTTTCCATCACAGAGAGTCCCACAAAACCAGGTCAATTCTTCAACAATCGATTACCTCCATCTCCATGTGTATTTAAGGATTTTGCGCTGTGGTCGTTTTTCTTATAAAGTAGTATTCGCTAGGATGGGACCAATCAGATGGATGCTTACCGTTTCACGGTACTTGCACGTGCTAGACGTTGCCCATGCGAGCTTTTACACACTTTCAATCGTGCCTTTGTACGAAGACTATTATTATCATCAAAATACTTGTGGAGTACTAATATCAAGCGGATTAGCGGAATGTCCTATGTAAGTTTGGTATCTGTTTAAAAATAGTTAAGTCAATTTGATAGTAGTACTAAGTACATTTTATAAGACAAGGATTTTCCTTCAAAAGAAACAACATGGATGTAGGAGTTTTTTTAAGGGAAATGCTAAACGTCACCTTTTTTTTCTTCACCCCTTAATTTCACCTCCTATGTGGATGCCTTTGGTTGGTGGTGTAATATTAGAAAGATCTTAAAATAAATACTCCCAACAACCATATCTTGACACATAGGAGGTGAACTTGAAGGGTGAAAAAAAAGGGTGAAGCATAGCGCCCCTCTTTTTTTAATGACGTATTCAAGGTGACGTGGTTTTTTTTTTTTTTTTTTTTGAGAAATGGACTTTTATTAAATTAATCAACTCGAAGCATTACATCACTGCAGTCCTGGTTATTTGACCATCATTTGTTGCTTCCACTTTCCAATGCGAGGCCCATTTGTGCTAACCGATGCGCCTCTGTATTGAAGTCTCTAGAACACCATTTGAGGTCTATCTTCTGGAATCGTTCCATCTTCTCCCGAACTCGATCGATAATCTCCTTCACAATCGTGCGATCTGGTGGATCTTGTTGAGGGGCCTCTAGCACTTGATTGATTAGAGCTTCTGCATCTCCATATACTTCAACTTTGGGGATCTGGAGTTGTAACGCAAGGTCAATCCCCTTCTCGAGAGCCATGGCTTCTATTACTTTTGCTCGATTTCCCCATGCAAGATTGAAAGTAGCATAGATCTGTGCTCCACCGTGATGACGAATCACTGCTCCGGCGCCGGCTTTCCGATGGATATAAGACCAGGCCCCGTCGAAATGGAGAGTAGCGATGTCCCTTTGGGAACTGATCTCCTTTTCGATTCGAGGCTGATTTCGCTCTGAGTGGCCAAACAGCTCTCTACCCGTCTTGGCTTCGTTCAGGTGACTTTCCAGTTTGACTATGAGTTCACTAATGTTACTTTCTTTATCTGTGAAAATCTTTTGGTTTCTGTTCATCCAAATAACCCACATCCCCACACAAATATGGGTTTTTTCAGAAAGTGATAACATATCAAACAGATCTGAGAACCAGTGCTTCCCTGGTTTGATGATCTTCAGTTTCTTCTTTGTTTCGTCCCCAAGTGTTTGATCCCAGAAAGGTGCAATTTTATTGCAGTCAAATAAGGCATGCTTTGAATCTTCAACTTCTTCACAAAAGGGACACTTGATTCCTGTCTGAATCCCTCTTTTGATTAAATTACCCCTAGTTGGGATAATATTTTTGTGAACTCGCCAGGCAAAAAACGCCATCTTTCTTTGAATCTTTAGCTTCCACAGTTGATTAGCCCATTTGGGTCTGCTAGATGAGCTGTTGCTGTGAATATTCATACCCTTGCCACTGATTTGCAGTTTGTATCCTGAGCTTACCGAATAGATACCATTATCTTCATAGTGCCAAATCCATGAATCCGGAGAAGTTACCATTGGGATTGGAATTCTGGAAATGTCTTCTGCATCCACTGGAAACAATGTTTGTTTGAGCTTTTCCAAGTTCCATGATCTTGTTTCTGGGACTATGTACTGGCTGACCCATTGATTTGCATTGTCCTGTGCACGAGAAACAACTTTGAAATTTGGGGGTCTATCAAGCCAAGGATCTGAAAATAAATTGATTGAATCGCCCCCTCCCAGATTCTTTCGAAGACCTTTCTTGAGCAGCTTCAAACCTGCACATAGTGATCTCCAAGCAAAAGAAGGTTGTGCACCTAATTTTGAGTCCAAGAAATCATCTTGAGGAAAATATTTGCTTTTTAGTACCCTAGCCAGTAGGCTATCTGGATTATTTACTACTCTCCAGCATTGTTTTGCAAGCAGTGCTACATTAAAATCTTGTAAGTCTTTGAACCCTACTCCCCCGTTCTCTTTGCTTTCTTTCATCTTGTCCCAAGCCAACCAGTTTATACCACTTTTGTCACCATTGCTCCACCAGAATTGACGCATACATTGCTCAATTTTTTGACAGGTACCAATTGGGAGAAGGAAGCAGGACATTGCATAGTTTGGGACAGCTTGCACGACTGCCTTGAGTAAAACTTCTTTACCAGCCACAGATAAGTGCTTTTCTTTCCACCCCTTTACTTTTTTATTTACTCTGTCGAGAATATAGAAAAAGGTTGTCTTCTTATCTTTGCCGATCGTTGTTGGCAGGCCCAAATATCGTTCATGTTGATCCACCGTTGGGACACCGCACAAATTGCTAATCTCTTGCTTGATTTATGCCGTAGTATTAGCCGAATACAAAGCTGCTGATTTATTTAGATTGATCTTCTGCCCTGATGCAATTTCATAATCTGTAATAATTTGTAGCAATCTTGTAATATCTTCATTCCTGGCTCTTGTAAAAAATATGCTATCATCCGCAAAAAATAGATGGGACACTACCGGACCACTCCTCGAAGCTTTGACCCCCGAAAGAGATCTATTTGAGACTGCTGCTGATAATGCACGGGAGAGGCCTTCGCTACAAATCAAAAATAGATACGGCGATAGAGGGCATCCCTGCCGCAGACCCCTCTCAGGTATGATATTTCCCACTAGATTCCCATTGAGATTAAACGTGTACCTGACTGTGCATAAGCAACGTAGAGTAATGTCTACAATTTTAGGGTCGAACCCTAATTTGGTCATCATCTCTGCAAGAAACTTCCATTCTACTCTATCGTAAGCCTTTGACATATCAACCTTTAGGGCCACATACCCTTTCCTTCCTTTCACCCTTGTGCGCATTATGTGCATTACCTCAAACGCTGTTAAAATATTATCTGTGATTTGTCGGCCAGGGACAAAGGCACTTTGAGTTTCACCAATAGTTGCGTTTAGGAACGGCTTCATCCTATTAGCAACTGTTTGGGCTATGATCTTGTAGACTGTAGTGCACAAACTAATTGGTCTATACTCTGATGGCGATTGTGGGTGTTTCACTTTCGGGATTAGCGTGATAATTGTCTCATTTATGCTGTCAAGCTCTGCTCCTTCATTTAGAAATTGTAGGCAAACCTGCGTAACATCTTCACCTACTATATTCCAATATTTTTGGAAAAATAAAGCGGGGAATCCGTCCTTGCCAGGAGCTTTTAAAGGATGCATTCCTTTGAGGGCCACTAGCAATTCATCCGCTGTAAAAGGCTGGTCCATAACTAAAAGATCAGGGTTAGGAATTACCTTTGGAACCCATCGGGTTATAGCTTCAATTTGTTCTGCAGTCGGGTTCTGGGACTTAAATACCGATCCAAAGTGATGTTGCAGCAGCTGTGCCATCTCTTCTGGTTGATTGACCCATTGCCCATTTTCGTTCCGAAAGCCATTAAGTGTATTTCTGGATCTTCTTGCCGAAGCTTTCTTGTGAAAAAAGCTAGTGTTGCGATCCCCATTCTTTAACTACAAAGCACGGCTCCTCTGTCTCCATAGTACCTCTTCTTGGTGTAAGACTTTATTTAGTTCTTCTTGAACTTCTCGGTGTTCTCTACCCGTTGCTGCCGTTTGTGGATACTGCCATAAGGTATGAAGACGAGCTTTTAATTCTCGAATCCTTTTCCGAATATTACCGAACTCCTGCTTTTCCCAAAGTTTTAGGGAGGCTTCTACTCCCCTTAACTTATGATTGAAAGACCCATAAATCCCCCAATACTCTTCAATCTGCTTCTTACAGTCTGGGTGATCCGTCCATACGGCTTCAAACTGAAACCGTTTTTGTCTGTAAACTCTCGTGGTATTTGCAACGATAGTTAATTGCACCCCCACGTGATCTGAATTCGCTAGGGCTCTATGTGTCACAAACGAGCCACCAAACTTATCCTTCCATTCGTTATTCGCCAAAGCTCTGTGAAGTCTCTCTCTTATAATGCTTCCATCAAAGTGACGGTTGGACCAAGTAAAAGGTACTCCTGAGAAACCCAAATCACGCAGATTGCAAATATCAATTGCCTGAATGAAGGGTTCTATTTGCGAGAACCTTACTTCCCGACCTCCTTCTTTCTCGGAAACCGCAAGAATCGAATTAAAATCCCCTACGACACACCAAGGTCGCGTAGGAGAAGGTTGACTTCTAATTAAAAGCTTCCACGAATTGTGTCTTTGGGCGGCGTCAGGATCGCCATAAAACCCCGTAAGTAGCCACTCTTTTCCTCCTTCCTCGTTGCATACCCAACCTGAGATATGATACCGTGAACTTTTAACTATCTTAATATTAACTTGGTGCGACCACATAAGTGATAAACCTCCACTTTGTCCCACACTACTGACATGGAATCCGTTTTGGAAGTTTAGCCTTTGTTGAATACGCTCCATTCTTCTAACATCAAGACGAGTTTCAATAAGAAAGACAATATCGGGAAATTGACTCTTCACCTCATCGCGAAGAGTTAGGAACGTGTTTGGATTCCCGAGTCCGCGCACGTTCCAACTAAGAAGATTCATTGGGACTGGCAGCGCTGCATCGCAGCCGCTGCCTTAGATTGTTGTTGGGTGCTATCATCCTCCTCCTCGTTCTCCGCCATAAGACTGTCTACCGGTTCTCCCGGTATAATATTCATGTCCAGTTGTCGTCCCTTCTTATGGCCCTCAGCTTCGAAGCTCTTTGCTGTGATTGGACTGAAAACCGTATCGGATGTCTTCCTTTTACCCCCACTGTTGTCATCCACTGTTTTAGGGGTTTTGTTCCTTGCGTGATCTTTCCAGTTTCCTGATTTTGGTCTGGCCGCGTTGTTTATTTCCTTAATTCGGTCCCGTATGGACTGTGATGCTTCTGTGCCTCCCCCATCGACGGCTACTATTGCTTGGCTGTTAACTTCTAGCTGCTCCGCGGTTTGGTTTCTGGGTAGTATGTTTACTCCCCCATATTTCAGGATTGCTCTATCTAACTCAAAAGGGTCCGAAGGATCTTGAGTAAAATTAAGCGAGGGAGTAGGGATGATTTTATCGGAAATAGCCACGGCTAAATTCTCCGTATCTTCATCTAACTCTCTTGATTTCTCATTACCAGTAGCCTCCGAGTCCGTTCCTTGGATCTCCTCATCTGCAGTATCCATCTTTGAAGCTTCAGTCCCATTAGTCTGTGTTTTCTTCCTCTTCTTTGGGTGACACAACAACCAATCACCATAGCCTGGGGTGATCTCCTCTTGTACATCTTTAGGTACAATTTCGCAACTCTCCCCTTCGTGCGTAACATGACCACACCATTGACACAAAGCAGGAAGTCGCTCAAACTTGAAGTCAAGCCAGATTAGTTTCTCTTTTCCTTGAATATGCACCCCCCGAGGGAGGGGTTCATTCACCGGAAATCTTCCTCTAACACGAATGTAGTTAATCCCATCATCGCTTTCAATCTTGGGATCCGTCATAATTGTTTCACCCACCAAATCAATAACTCGCTTCCCAGTTTCAGGTTTCATCACGTGTAGCGGGATATTACTAATCTGAACCCATAGATCGATGAACTTTAGGTCGACCCCTTGAGTTGGGTCTCCTAAACTCCACGACTTTAAAAGAAGGATCCGACCATTGAAAACCCAAGGACCTCCTGACGCTACACGATTTAAACATGCTAGATCCGGGAACACAAACAGGAAGGTATTAAAATCAACTTCTATAATGTTAACTTCATTACCTCTTGTCCAGATCCTTCTTAGCATTGTTCTCATGGCCCGAACGTTTATTGGATCGTCCGTCGCAAAAGATCCAATAAGACAGTGTTGAAAATCCTTCTCTCCTTCTTCCCAATACTCATCATCAAGTACCAAAACTTGCTTCTCCTTCTCGGTGTACTCAGATTCGCCCATCCTTGCTGCCGGCGCCGTCGCTAGAAGACTAGGGTTTTCTCTTTTGTTCCGAGAAGTTCGGAGCTAAGAAACTTTAAAAAGTTTTACACACAGTGAACTAAATTTAACCATTCATCATATCCTAAGATTTACACACAGTGAACTAAATTTAATATCCTACCTTATTCCACACGAATTATATTACAACTCATATCCTATTTTTTATGGGTTAATTGCATTTTACTACATGTAGTTAGGGTTTGTGCGAAAGATGCCCCTGAAATTTGAAATATTGCAAAATATCCCCTTGCGATTTAATTTGTTAAACTAACGGAATCCGTCAAATTTTAACATTACATACCCATTATACCCCTCATTACTCACATACACATAAAAAAACACAGATCTAAGAAAAATATCGCATATTCGATGGAGGAAGAAGAGGAGGAAGAGAATGAGGAGGAGAAAGAGGAAGATAAGGAAGATGAGAAGTTTGAGGAGGAAGGAAGAGGAGGATGGTGCTGAACACGACGGCGTTGCCGGAGGAGGAGGCCGAAAAACATAGCGACAACGCCCGAGGAGGAGCCCGACGACGTCCGAGGAGGAGCCCGACGAACACAACGACTGAGGAGGCGGATGAATACGGTGACGACAACCCACGTGGAAGGCGGAGGCTGCGCAGGTTGAAGGCGGTTCCTTCGGGGTTTGGGGAAGAAAGAGAAGAAGAGGGAGAAAAAAATGGAGGAAGAGATATGGAAAAGGTGAAGGAAGGAGAAGAAAGTGTAGAGAGAAAAAGAGAGAGAGCAAAGTTTAGAGAAAGAAAATGAAGTAGGAAAATGAAGGGTTTATGCTATTTATAAAAGGATAGTGAAATCATTTTATCCTCATTAACGGAAAAATACCCCTTATCGAACAAAAATGAAATCACATGGAGGTATTTTGCAACATTTCAGACCACCTCAAGTGGTCTTTAGACAAACCCCTAACCACAGGGGATAAATACAATTAACCCTTATTTTATATCGCTCCAGCCCAAATGAGACAAGGGGGGGGGGGGGGGGGGGGGGGGGGGGGGAGGGGAGGGTTGGTATCACTTACAAGCAGCTTATAAGTCAGTTTTGGATTATAAGAAGTCAAGCAGTGTTTGGTATGGGCTTATGAACTGAAAAATTAGAGTCCGACTTATAAGTCCATAGTGTTAAAATTGAGTCTAGAAAATGTTAGATTTTTGAAGAACTTTTTTTTTTTACTTTTGGACTTAAACATTTTTTTAGCAAATACGCACTAGTTTTTTATTCATACTTTTTTGTCATAGACTTTTTTTTGTATAAACTTATAAGTTAAGTTAAATTACCAATAAGTCATACTAGCGAACTTTTTAATCCCCATGCCCAACTGGGGCACCATGTCAGCAATAAATTATTCATCCAACACGGCTGATGTGTTTCCAAACATTTGACACATCAGCTTCTCTGCTTACCCAAAAGAAAAAACAAAATAAAAGCCTAATTTTGCACTGCCAAAATCACTAGTGCCTACTGCCTAGTAGCATCTCTATTGGATACAACATCAATCATCAAGATCACAAGAGAGAGAGTGAACTCCATTTGGATACGAAAATGTCATGGAAGAGTGGTGCTCGGGAGCTGAAGCCTCTTCTCCACCTCTTATTGCCTCTCTGTTTCCACTGGGTAGCCGAGGAGATGACTGTCTCAGTCCTCGTCGACGTCACCACCGGCGCTCTCTGTCCCGGCGACTCCACATGCCCCCAAGCCATTTACATCAATGGCCTTCAACAAACGGTACCACCCACTACTTCGTTTACACATTCCAATGAAGAAAAAATTCAATCTTTTTACTGGGTTTGAATTGATTATTCTTGCAATTCTTGATTTCCCCTTGTAAGGGTTTTCTCTGATCATGTACCTCTTGAGCTCATTTTGGTCCTAATCACACTATTCTATCTTCTTCCAAAGCTTTCCAACATTTGGGTGTTTTTGTTTTACATTGAGTAGTTCAAAGAGAGAGTACTAAAAAGGTGAATGCTTTGATTCAATTGTGGTACCACTCTGATTCTTCTCTTCCCCATCAGCTTGACTTTTATCACTATTCATTGGGTCACTTTGACCCGGTAATTTGAACAGCTAAATGATGCAATGTTTGATAATTTTTTCATGGTGTTGTAGAGTAAAATTAGTTTTATAATACGGTGAAAAAATTATCAAAAAAATTGTATTGTTTTGCGATCGGAATCATCCAGTCAAAGTGACTCAGATATGAGTAAAAAAAAAGTCAAAATGATGGGAAAGAGAAGAATCAGAGTGGTAATAAACAGCTCAGGTGGCTTTCTGGTGAGTGGAAAGTAGTAGCAAACTTCAGGACATATTTGTGGTTTGGAACTAATTGATGTGTTGATTTATAAAAATGGGTTTTGGTAGGACCAATGTTAAGAGAAATTTTCCTGTTCTATTAAGCATACTTGCTCTAAGATATTTTTCTTTTTGCTGTTTATCTTGTTTCTGCTTCATTTTCTTGCTTTTTTGGCTATAACCCATAGAGATTCATCAAAGAAAAATGTTTGTGACATGTTCAAATTTATTGAGGTTCCTAATGTGTGTTTAGAGTTTAGACTAATATTTCCTGAGTGGTCCAACCACTTTAAGACTCGGATCATGAAAGTGGTTGTTGCAATTATTTATTGCAAGTTCATTGAAGAAGCTACCTTATCTATAAAAAAATGTTTATTATTTCTTGATTGGCTAAAGATTGCTACCTTCTTTGAGGTATGAGTCGTGCAGCTTGTCTAGAAAATAAAAAAGGATCTTGCTGCTTGCCAGTTTATTAAACTTTGATGCCAAGACAGAACATGATTAGAGTTTAAGGTGTATTGTGAAATGGCGTGTTCTTTAAAATCTCTAAAATACCCCAGCCGCTTAACCTTGAAGCAGCGATGACCCCAATGAACGAATTCCTGCTTGCAGAGTTGACCAAGTACTAGAAGATAAATTTTTTTGTCGTAGTTGATTTAATGTCTCACCATCAAATGTTCTATGACATACATGATAAGCTTATAATATCTTCTGTAATTTAAGTGGGTAGTTCTTGTATTTGGAAAGGCATGATCCATTCACTACATTGACTTATGCCAAAACTCAATGATGCAATAATAAACTATTTTATTTTGTTAAGTGGTTGGATTTAAGTTCCTTCTTGGATGTTTTAGAAGATATTCAAGAATTGACTCTAATTTCCCGTCATAAATTGGGATAAGATGGCACTATCACATGTCAAATCTGCGTCTCTTGTTTTGTCTCATACGCTACCCCATTTGCCCATTTATCATCACAAATCTGCGTCTTCTTGAATACTTTCCTTAACTGCACCCATAGGTAGTGGACTTACAATGCCCTGTCTTAGTCTGGTAGTTCCTAGAACAGTTTTGTGAATTTATGGTTGATTGCTCCCTATAGGTGTTGGAGTTACACTGCCCTATTACTCTGGCTGTGTCATTCTCATTATCTGAGCTCCATATTTAGACCCCATACCAACTGTTTTAGAGCTGATCCAGGTTTTTAAAATATCAGTTTAATTAGTAATTCATTTACCATGCTGCGTATGGAAGTAATTAGTATCTGGCAGGTAACAAAATAAATTCCATAGTTAAAAACAGGCATAGGGTAAGATGTAAGCAATTTCCAGCTTCAAACTCACAAGAGAAACATGTATTTAAAGGGGGAGAATTTCCAGCTGAAATTTTAATGCCGCGATGCATGTAAATAGCCCTGTAAAGACCTTACCCCAGTATACCTTTAGACGAAATAGCAAATTACAAACTCAAAGTAGTTGGGGGGCAGCTTAGAATTATTTATGCTTATAATCAGATTGAATTGTACTCATCTTAGCATTGGTAGTTGAAGTTTATTTCATGTATATCTTATTGGAGATCGATCATGCTCAATCGATCACCCTTTATTTGGCACAAGATTCATTGATGCACTTCCTAGTGTTGATTATCACTGAATTCTTTTGATTTTAAAGTTACTTGTAGTGGTTAATGAGCTTCGCAGTTTGTTTTATCAGTAGAGTTTATCAGTGGTTAATTAATCATGCCTTGCCACTTGTAGGTTGTTGGAGTTTTTAAGATGGTGGTGCTTCCGATTCTAGGGCAACTCGCAGATGAGTACGGGCGTAAACCATTGCTTCTTGTTACTGTATCTACAACTATAGTCCCCTTTGGTATGTGTTATTTCAAATTTTGAAGTGTTCCCAAGTCCGTGCATGAAAAAACAACTCCTAATTGCGTTGAATGTCGGTTTCATACCTGTTATGAAACACAAACTAGTGCCATAATGTCGCTTCAAATTTAGATGCTTGGATATTTCTGCATTTTGTTTTATCATTTGTAACAATCTTTACCAGGCGTAGGTTAGAGATGAAACCCTTTCTTACGTGTCACACAACCTGTCCTCATTGCTTCCAAGAAACTCTAAGTAGATTTAAAGTTTAGTTAGTTATTAGCATGTGTAGAATCTAATGTGGGACGTGATTAAACTGGGCACTAATTTACAGGTTCTAGTAGTGTCACTATCAAAATTTGGCAATGAACAAGTTTGAATCAATGCCTCAGATAGTAGATTTCATCCAACTGTTTAAATAAAATGGATCGGTTTTTTTTCTGGTTGATCAATTTCAGTTCTTTTAGTTCCCACTAAACTCACCTCAGCTGATCACATGTGAAAATTTAAGCCTCAAGTCCTTAAAACTAGCGTCAGTACTATAAAAATAACTGGTTTATCAGAGTATTTAATTACATGAAACATATGATGTTAGCTGTTCGCATAGCCATGACATTCATAGTCTTCTTTTCTCTGACTTTCCTATGTGTTACCATGCAGCTCTACTAGCTACTGTTCAGTCAAGAACCTCAGTTTATGTCTATTATGTGCTACGTACCGTTTCGTACATTATAAGCCAAGGGAGC
Source organism: Linanthus parryae (assembly GCA_023055425.1). Classification (NCBI taxonomy): domain Eukaryota; kingdom Viridiplantae; phylum Streptophyta; class Magnoliopsida; order Ericales; family Polemoniaceae; genus Linanthus; species Linanthus parryae. The sequence continues at coordinate 73,375,153 of JALGPY010000002.1, forward strand.
ATTTTCTGCATTGCTGTTGCTTATGTGGTAAGTTTTCTCAAACATATTACCACATGTCACTCAAGACTTGAATCTGTAAAATCTTTTACAACCTATTCCTTTGTCTGGCAGGCAGATGTTGTCGATGAAAGTAAAAGGGCGGCGGTATTTAGTTGGATCACAGGTCTCTTTTCTGCTTCACATGTCCTGGGAAATTTCCTCGCCCGATTTCTTCCCGAAGATTACATTTTCGAGGCATGTTGGTATTTGAGCATTTTCTTGCGAGACTTTGATGACATAATTTTGTTGATTCTCCTAATTAAGTTTATTGGTTCAGGTTTCAATAGCTCTCTTGATAGTTTGTCCGTTATACATGTACATATTTCTGGTCGAGACAGTTACTCCAACTCCATCACAACATCAGCATCCGAGTAGCTTGCAGAAACTAGTGGGAATTATACAGAGAAGATTCAGTTCTATGAGACATGCTGCAACTATAGTTGTAAGCAGGTATGTTCATATGCTACCTTTGGTGATTCTTGTGGTATAGCAATTGCAACTAGTTATTCTATATCTGTAGACACTTATATTCAATCACTTAGAAGATTTGGAAATGGTTCTTTATAAGTGAAAATTGCTGAAAGAGATTCACTTTTGTCCTCAGTCCAACACTTAGGGGCATATCCCTGGTTTCCTTCTTCTACGAGCTGGGAATGTCTGGCATCAGCAGTGTCTTACTGGTATGTTATATGTCGATTTGATAAATCCCAAAAAGATTTGGAATGAAGGGAGGCTTATTTCATCCTTCTCAATATTTCCTCAAAAGTGACTTGTGAAAAAGTTTTGCAGAAGATGAGATTTCTCTGGGCTATATTCGTTTTTTATGTACACTATCCTGCTAAGACAAGGATTTTGATGATCGCGCAACCTTCTATCTGTTCCAAGATGATTTATGTGATTGAAGTTTGTCGATATGCTAGTTTAAACAATGTTATGTTCAAATCTGCAGTACTATCTGAAGGCAGCCTTTGGTTTCAACAAAAACCAATTTTCAGAAATTCTTATGATGGTGGGAATTGGCTCCATTGTATCTCAGGTCTGCTTACTCGCCCTTCTTTTATTAAGACATCATTGACTTGGATTGTAATTTTTGTTAAAAGGATAATAATCAGGTAAATGAACTAGAAGGGACCAAAAGATAATCAATTCAGTTGGAGTATTTTCTCTAAAACCACACGTGGGAGAGACTTGCATAAACTGTGTTGAAAATTTCTTGGTGGACTCATTTGATACCAAACATTAGCGTATGCCTAGGTGATCAACTGATCATAATTTAAGCTCATACCTTGAAATATATATGTCTTGCGATCTTCCTTGAAGACATTTCTAGTTGTCACGTACATAAGGAGAAATTATGTATTCCATATTTGTTTGGTATTTACCTTATTCTCTTCCTTTTCTAGTGACCAGGGCTGGTGAGTTGCCACTTACCAGTCTTCTTGTAACTTCTACACAGGACATCGTGGATCGATTCCTAATTCCCGAAGGAGACAATAAATAAAATAAACAACAAAAAATAATAATCTTTTTTAAAGTAGTAAAAAAGATATGAAATACCTTTTAGACAAATTTTCATAGTTTTCAAGCCTATCTCTCCGGAACCCAGAAGAGGACTTATGCATTGGCATGTTCACACGAAATGTGTTTAGTTTCTGAAAGATATTCCATTAAAATATGCTCAAAGAAGTTTGTTGGTATTCTTGAGATTGTACCTTCGTTACAATGTAAAATTCGTATTTGAAATGTCTCTCTTAAAGGTGGATATTATCATTTAATGTTTGTTCCATGTCATGGCATGCTTCAAGATCGTGGTGCTTCCTCTTGTCAACCCATTAATTGGCGAGAAAGTGATACTTTGCACAGCGTTACTCTCGTCTATAGCCTATGTGAGTTGCCCTATAGTCGTCACCTAACCAGTAGAAGGTTCTGCTGGATTTTATTCAAAGTTGCTAGGGTTTCTCTGAAGTTCCTTTTTTTGTCCTTCTTCTTCCAAATGTGCAGGCATTGTTCTATGGCTTAGCATGGGCTTCTTGGGTAAGTGTTCCTATCAACACCTATGATTGTTACCAAACAAAACATGGTAGTTCTAAAATCCACATAGAAAGATACTAGTTGGAGGTTTATCATCTAATGAATAGTTGGGTCCCAAAGACACAAAGATGTAAATATCTTTGCCGCTTGGCAACAAATGATACTACTTCTGAATTTATCTTGGAAGTTCAGTTTCTTCCTACCAGGACTCACAATCATTTATCTCATTTTTTCTCTACAGAACAATAGATCTATATCTTTCACATATAAAAACACATCGTAATAAGTGCATGTTTGGAAGCACTTTTTTAAACAAATATGTTTAAAAACAGTGGTTTTTCCAAAAACGGGGAGACACATTTGATGGAGTGTAAAAACATATGCAAAAAACAGTGTTTCTGGAAACACCACTTCTTGAGGTGTTTTTTTCATATTCGTACTTTTGGTGGTTAAACACATTCCTACTTTTGATAAATGCATAAAATAAAAACTATATGCCGTTTTTGTATGTACAGAATGTGAATTAACTCTGAAATTCGATGGTGTTGCCGAATGTGTTTTTTATTTTAATCAGTGTTTTTTTAGCACATACGTACGAAACAGTTTTCTGATTTTGGTTTTGAAATAGTTTTTCAGCATGTTTTTTTTCCCAAAGTTTTTTCTGTTTTTAAACAGATACCAAACAGGCTCTACGAATGTTGCTAGCGTGGATAGACGTTGCATATGCACTTACTACTGTATCTTTCTGTTTTTAACCTCAATGACTGAAACCACAGGTACCATATTTAGCTGCTTCCTTTGGAGTCATCTACATCCTCGTGAAACCAGCAGTGAGTATTATTTTCCAATGAATATCTATTATGTTGGCCATAATCAGAGTTATATTTTCGCTTCTGTGATCACTTCCAACTGAATTCATCTCTCGTTACCTATTTGATCTCCTGGTGCAATAGACCTATGCTATTATATCAAGGGGCTCAAGCTCAAGTGATCAGGTTTGTGGTTCATATTTTGTTATATACTGGGCTCATTTTTTGCTCAAGTGAAAGGGAAAGAACGCGATAATTTGAGGCATGGATTCTAGTATAATTACTTGGTTCAATTCAATTCTCAGGGAAAAGCACAGTCGTTCATTGCTGGCGTGCAATCTATCGCGGATCTGTTATCGCCACTTTTTATGAGCCCATTAACATGTGAGTTTTCTCTCTTAAACACAATATTTTTATAAGGTATAATTAGCTTAACTGGTAATATATCATCTTGCTGTCCCTAGCTTGGTTTCTATCCAGCGACGCCCCTTTCAACTGCAAAGGTTTCAGTATTGTCTTTGCTTCGCTATGCATGGTAGAATATCTCTCTCTCTCTCTCTCTCTCTCTCTCTCTCTCTCTCTCTCTCTCTCTCTCTCAGAGTTCTAAAATCTGATTTTGCAGGTGATATCTCTGTGCTGTGCATGCCTGTTGAAACCAGAGGCGCCATCAAATAACGACTTAGTACTAGTAGTAGATAATGTGGAAAATATTGAAGCACCCCTTTTATCGTAAGAGTGAATGAAGAAATGCGGGCAGCACTTGGTTTGAGAGACTTTTGCCAAGTGATTGAAGAAGTTCTTTGGAGAGAGTTACAAAGGTGTTCCTCCTGACTGTCTATGGTTCAGATTTAGGAGCTAGGTGTAACTTACTAAGAACTTCAGTGGTAATAAATAATATCTTGGAAATTATTAAAGCCTCCCCGTGTAAATCTGTATTGCTTAATTGATGCAATGAGCTTTTTTTTTGGCATAAAAGAGAAGATGACTGACAGAAGTAAATATCCATAGCTTGGGATTGATTCTTGAGAAGATGACTGACTGCCCTGGTACATTAGAAATCCATCCAGTTCTTTGCAGAGAAATGTTGTGACCACGAGCTAATTTCCACGTGAGGCCCAAAGATAGAACTTCCCGTCCACTGCAAATGGCCTTCCAGGCACTAGAAGCTTTGCGATTGGGGTGATGGGTGAGGAAATGAGATGAAAAAAATATATTTTGATATAAGAAATAGTTAGAGTAAAGAGAATGAGGTTGATGAATAAGGCGCCAACTGTTTTTAGCTAACAAAGCTACATTAAAAGAGTGGGGGTTAATAAAGCCTAAACTACCCTTATGGAGTGGATTGCAAAGAAAAGCCTAAGACAACCAGAAAATGCCTTTTTTTTTTAAAAATTACCAAACCAAAAGAAACGAGACATTAATTTAATGATTTTAGAATAAGCACTTTTAGGGAATTGAAAAATAAACATAGGGTAAACGAGAGTTCTAGTGATGACAGATTTAAGAAGAGTTGCACGACCAATTTTATTTAGAAGACACCTTTGCCAACCAGAACATTTTTTCTTGAACTTTAGAGAGTACTAAATTAATATTAGGACTGTGACGCATATCAGACACAAGATGAATTCCAAGATATCTTCCACGAGTATCTTTTTCAGAGATACTTAAGTGAGAAGAGGTTAGCATTTTTTTTTAAGTAAAGTGATTAGCAATTTAATAGAATTTGAACAATTTGGACTAAAGACTAGTGAGGATTTAACGAAATTAATATTCTGACCCGATTGTTTGTTATATGATGTTAAAAGGTTCTGCAGAAAAGAGCCTGCCGAGTTAGTGATTTTGAAAAATAGAAGGCTGTCGTCAGCAAATTGAAGGTGAGAGATAGAAGAATAATTCCTTCCATAGGTGATACCTTGTAAAAGACCATCATCAGAAGCACGATTAATTGAGCTAGAAAGCACCTCAACTGCTATAATAAAAAGAAAGGGGGATAAGGGATCCCCTTGACGGAGTCCGCGATTAGGTTTGAAGAAAGGCAAAGGATAACCATTAACTAGAATCGAATATTGAACTGTAGAAATACACTGCATTATTAAATTAATGAAACGAGTAGGAAGATGCATTTGATGCGAAGTCTGATGAAGAAAATCCCAACGAAGACGGTGAAATGCTTTAGAGATGTCAAGTTTTAGAGCTGCGCAACGAGGTTGATTATCTTTTTGTGCCTGAGTGCATCGTATAAACAAGATCTTGAGCAATAAGATTGTTATCTTTAATGGTATCTGATACAATGCGCTTTTATGTTGTTGTTTCTTACACAACTTCTGTCTAGAATTGTTAGTCATGTCGACTTTTCAATATCACATTGATTGGGTGGTTTGATTCATTTGATTAAGGAAATTATACAAGATTTGGTTATCAAGAGATGACCAGATTTGTTCTTATTAGAAGAAAGCAGTGAGTAAATTAAAGAACGAACTTACGGATCGATAATTTGTTGAATGCAGTCAGAAGATGTTGAAGAAAGCCTCGTACATATACGATCTCCGTAAGACAATATACGTCGCCCACTATATGTGCCTTTGGTTTCCTGTGAAGGAAGAGTTTGAATGCTCTGGAATTCGGAAAAATACCAACCGGGAAGGATGGGCTGCCTTTTGTAGGCACTGAGTGGGGACAAAGAAGGGACACAACCACGGATGATTGTATAATTTAACCCTTTGTTTAGTTGGTTGAGGAAACTAAAAGGGTGGATGATTGTATAATTTAACCCTTTGTTTGGTTGGTTGAGGAAACTAAAAGGGTGCTTCTTTTTCTTTTTTTTTTAACCACAACGGGTGCTTAGTTTGACAAGGCTAATACTAATGTTTGTTTTTCTTGATTTTTTTAATGGATAATTGATTTATCTTTTGCTTATTTTTTTTCAAGAAAATATCTCTTGGTTATTTAATCATTTTTTTGAGAAAATTAATCATTTTAATTGAAGGGAAGTGATGGGCTAAGGAAAATAAAATTAAAGTGGAAATTAGTGGGCCAAAAGTGGTTGTTGATTCCCATAGAGCATGAATGACCGAGCACTAAATCATGGTTTTAAAACAATGATGATCCTCAACAAAGTTGAAATTGTTAGGCAGTGTCACTGCAACATCAAGCAACAACTCTCCCATAATAATTCCTAACAAAGAAAGCACTAAATTTATTAATTTTTACATCAATTTAAAATCGAACATCTTTGACTGTAGCTTGGCAAAATACAATTGCACCAGTGTCTTTAACCATTCAAATAGGATATTTTACATGATATAACGTGTCAGATGTGAAATTAAATCTATAAAGTAACATTGGATATAAACTTCTGCCGTTGAATTTGATATACAGATGAGGCAAGCTTCTACCAAGCACAGCAACGTCTTCGATCACCATTCCAACTTCAGAGATGTCTTTTTCGAGGCTTCCCTTTATAGTCCGATTGATTTGCTCAATGAGCGCCTTGACGTCTCCTTCCAGAATTATCTCGTTACAGCTTATTCCTTACTCATTCTAATTGCTTCGTGGGCTGCCAAAGCTTCAACATGTTTAGCCGAGATTCTCGAATGAACTGTGATGGATGAACCTGCTAGAACTTCGCATCTTTCGTCTCTAATAATCACCCCGATTCCAGCTTTTTTCTTGAGAACGTACACCAAGCACCGTCAAAATTTGTTTTGATAGCTCCTGGAGGAGGTTCTTGCCATTGTTAACGCTTATGATCTTCTGTACTTCGCCCATTCGATCGAGCTTCCAGAGCTTCAATGATAGGGTCAACAGTATGATCTGGGTCAACATTATAATTATTATTATTGTAATTAGATTAGCTGTTAATTATTTTATTTCGTTAATTAGTTAGTCTTTATTTAATTAGCTTATTTAATTGTTTATTTAATTATTTAGTAGATCGGGCCGAGCCCGTTAGGTCAAACTGTTTAGTTAAGGTTTAGAGTCTATTTAAACGCGTTGTAGTCTTCAGTTATTATCATGGAATAAGAATTATTTTATTGAGTTTATTTCAGTTTTATTTCGTATTCGTAGTTTTTCGTAGTGTCACGAACTACTGTTAGAGATTCATAGCCTCTCTCAATTTACTGGCACGATACTGGGTGTATCATTCAAGTTCGAGAATTGTTTGACGAATTTCCTCGCAAATTTGAGCCACAGGGATTTCTACCGCGCTGTTACGAGCACCCCAGATCCACCATGTGATAACGGCGAAAGGAATGAGTTCCCCTGGACTTAATGAATCAAGCCAGAAGCAAGCCCAATCGGAGAACGAACCTGTCTCGCTACAGTGCATAACCCCAACACATGCAAAGAAGATTCTCCCAACATCCCACAGCCACTAACAACACTCTCATGTGAATAATATATGGGAAATGTACATTGATATCATCAACATCCTGCCTAATAATGCTAAAAGTCAAATTCGAAATCGATTAGGGTCTTTTCTGTGTGTATATGCTATCATATTCTTTCTTTACCTAGTAGGTCTAATTTGAATGGCTCTTGCTTCCCATTTGGTTGTGCTTTAGAATATATATGACTTGAGTTTTTGGTTGTTTACTTCTTTATTCATGCATAAAGAACATAATTTGAACTTCAAAAGAGGAGTTCTTTATTTTCAAGCATTGAAGCAAGAATCAAATATATCAATAACTTAAATACATTTGATCCCCAAATAAACAAATTCAATGTTTTTGTAACAGTTGCAGGTAATACTTGTACGATAAAAATCATAACACTTTTGTAAATGGAGGATGAATGAACAAACCGGGTGAATCATGCTTTATGCATGTATATGTACGTAATGTGAAATGTGTACATGTTGTGCAATTGTTCACACATGAAAATCAAAATTAATCAAACTCACAATTCTTTATGTTCTTCTGAATCGTTTCAAGTTGAAACGACTTTTAATTAATGAAGTACGACGGGAAAGTTTTTAGTTCGGCGCATCTAGGAAAAAAACACAAGTTTTTTATATTTCAAATGAGGGAGCCAATTATACCAATTGGAATTTCAATTAGGTTAATGAGTAATATGTTTTCTTAAATATACGATGTTGTTATGTTTTAAGTTATCATAAATTATTTATTTGCAAAAAAAAAAAAAAAAAGTTATCATAAATTATATTTTATTTTTCGTGAATGAAGTATATCACTCCAATGCTGACATTTTGCTACACACCAAGGCTCTAATCCGAAATAAATATATTAAATAGCATAAATTTTTGTCAAAATTAAGCCTGAAATCAACTTGTAAACCTTCTATATCCGGTGTTAACAAACTGTATAAGGTCCTAGTATTAAAAATAGATTACTAGGTAATATTACATCAATAGTACATATTGTCATTTTTAACCTTCTATCCTTTTTTTTTTTTTTACCTTCTATCCGTTTTAGTTCCTTGTTAAATGTCATAATACAATTTACTTATCCTCTTACACGCAACAACTAGATATTGTAAGTTTTTTACTGAAAAATGAGACATTGCATTTGCACATGTGGATCACCCTAGTATTGCATATCAAACACTATATAATTCATCGTAAATGGTTGTCAGCCTGTGGTAGAGCGTTTGAATCTCCTGCATGAGATATCAGATTAAACCCGGTTATAATAAATTCTTTTAAAGAAAACACTATATTTTTATTTAAAGAAAATACTACCATCTTCATTTCTTCTCTTTCAACTTTGGTTGACTATTTTACACGTAATTGAGTCACTTTGACTCGGTGATTTGAATTGCAAAATGATGTAATATTTTGAATTTTTTTCATCTATATTATAAAATAGCATGGTTTAACTAACTATGATTTTTCAACCGTTAGATTAAATCAAACTCATTCCCATCATTAGATCTCACATACTTATTACATCCCTAACTACCCACTCTCTTTGAACATCCCAAACTACCACTCTCTTTGGACACCCATAACTAATATGAGAGATGTTGTGAGTGATTCTCAAGTAATGTTCATCCCATACTTTGAAGTTATTTTTTTTTTCACCACATTTGTAAATATAAAATCTCTAATTTCATTTAAAAAAACACCTCTAAATTCAAAAACTATTCAATTTAGAGATAGTGCCCTCGGACACGGGCAATACTCTAGTAATATTATAAAGTAAAATTTACTTTGTAAGATCATGCAAAGATTATCAAATTCGTATATCGTTTGGTTAACCAAATTACCGGGTCAAAGTGACCCAGTAATTAATATCAAAAAGTGAAGTAAGCTGAAATTGAATAAACAACAGAGGTAGTATATAAATCAACCCAATTCATTAATATGTCGCAAATTGTAAAAGAATTCCACCCACCAAATTAACTTTGATTTTAAGTTAAGAAAAACAAACTGAGAAAACAGTTTGCTCACGAGTTCTCTGCCTTCTCTCTAGTGAGAGAGAGCTAGAGAGAGAAAGTACTCTCATCTGAGAGTTTTTGAGTCCTGTTCCTTCATCTTCCCCCCTTCTCTTCATCTATCTCCCCCTTTTTCTCTCACAGATCCATTCTCACTAGTCGCCGCTGAGGTCTTCGATGGGCTCGCCGCCGTCGCCTCTCTCTGCGGCGGCGAGCCCCCATGGTTTCTTTCTCGTTTTTTGTTCTTTTCTTTTATTTTGATCCTGCAGATCTACAGATCTGGGTATCAAAAGGATGATTGGAGGTGGTGGCGGTGTGACTCCGGCGTCGGAGGTGTAGGGGCACGCGGGTTTTTTTTCCGGCTCTTCCCCTTGAGCCGCCGCAACCCTACACCTCATCTCTTGTCTTGCTCGCTGGCGCCCTCAATTCTTTCAATTGATGCTCTTTTCTGTTAGTGTTAGTATGATTAGAGTTTGTTATTGCAGTAGTTAGGGTTATTTTCTAGCTTTATTTTGTTTTTTGGCGATTGTGGCTCATCCCCCGTCCTCCTCTACGAAGCTATGTGGGTCAAATCTTTAGATGGATGTGGTTGGCGGGGAGATTTACAAATCTGTTGATGGCTTTCACTGGAGAGTTTTGAAGCTTGAAGACGATCCTATGGTGCTCCTCCAGTGATTTCAGGTGGCTGGTGATCTTCCCACGGTTTCAAATTGGTTTTTTCGAGATGTCCTTGGAACTCTAAAGCTTGGTGGTGGAAGGAATCTCTTTCAAGATATGGGGAATGATCAGTTTTGTATTTTATCTTTTCTTTTTGCTCTTTTCTAGAGCTTTCTCTTTCTTCAGATAAGATCTGATCTGAGTTCAGCTGTATTGGGCCGTGATGGTCTTTTCTTAGTAATGAAAGCTTAAAGTTTCGGAAAAAAAAAATTAACTTTGATTTTAATTGCATAATTAGCGTCGGTGGACCCCATCAAAAAATGGGTAGATACCTTGAATCCGACCTCACATTAACCAAAACCCCTTTTTCGTTTCTCATTTCTCCTCTCTTATTTTAGTATCCCCTCATCAACCCACTTCCGTGCCCCCTCCGCTCCGATCTCTCCGCCACCGCTCCTTCACGTACGCATCCTTCCATTTCGCGATTCAACCAAAAAACTATTTCTCCCATCACCTTCTCTCAGATCGTTTTTTATTATTATAATCTCCTCCGCTCTGTCTTTTGCAGGTTTCAGAATCCGAGCGATTGAGCCTAATTCGATCGCTCACACACCGATCTGAAGAAGAACATGGCCGAGGAACAAAGATGGCAGGAGCCCGAAGGCCACCGCCTATGCGCCAACAACTGCGGCTTCTTCGGTAGCCCAACGACTTTAGATCTGTGTTCCAAGTGCTACAAGGACCACCGCGTCAAGGAACAGCAAGCCTCCAAGGCCAAACTCGCCGTCGAGAAGTCCTTGACCGAGGTCTCCTCCTCCTCATCTTCCCCCACCGGATCTTTATGTGCGATCTCCGTCGTTCCGGAGGCCGTTGTCGTTCCCGTTTCGGTTGCCGTTTCGCCGGAGGTTTCGGTGGCGGTGGCGAATAGGTGCGGGTCGTGCAGGAGGCGCGTGGGGCTGACGGGGTTTAAGTGCAGGTGCGGGACGACGTTCTGTGGGACCCACAGGTACCCGGAGCAGCACACTTGCACGTTCGATTTCAAGGCGGTGGGGAAGGAGGCGATCGCCAAGGCTAATCCGGTGGTGAAAGGGGAGAAGCTCGACAAGATATGATCATGTGTACGTGGTAGTGTTTTCAGCCGTTGGATTAGCGTTATTAGATGATGGTGGTGTTTGGGGTGGGGATCGGACGGTGGAGGAAGGTTGGGGGGCTGTGATTGGGTGGTGGTTGGGTGATTGGTTTGGGGTCTGGTAAGGGTTGGGTCAGGGAGGGTCTTTGTGTATTTGGTTGGTCTGTGGATTTTAATTAAATTTCCCTTTCTACTTCTGCACTTGTAATCTAAAAATTACTCTATATTTTTACAGCTTTTATTTTCTACAATAATCAAATGATAAGAAAATTAGATGTTTTTATGGTCCATCTTTTGTATTGTTTGTTTACTTGGTTGAATTTTGCATTGCTTGGAAGTGTTCTTACCAACTTGAGCTAATATCTATTCGTGCATTGACATATTCAAATGTTTAGAATTCTAGTGAGGAGAAAAAAATATGGGAATCTCGAATGTGAGAGCTCTTCTTGTTCAAAGCTAACAAGACCCGCGTTATTCCTTAAAACTAATGTGTTGGGGAAGCTAACAAAGACCCGTTGTTCCTTAAAACTCAAGTGTTGGGTTCTTCCCTATCAAAATTCTTTGATTCTGTTTCTTTTTTCTGGAATGGCAAGAAGTTCGTTATACTAAAACAATACGAACTCTAAGGATGCGCCCACATTAGGAGAAAGCAATACATGCATACACATACATACAGAGCGGACAAACACCTCTAGGCCAAAGAGGAGGGGTGTTCATGAACCGTCCGGATCGAAGAAACCAGACCGCATCAAATCAAAATGTACCAAATCGTTGGTTCTTTTTAATTTTTAATACACTATGCAATTTTCATCTTATAAAACCGAACCGGGCCATTACCGAACCAGACCGAAACCAGATAACCGACTAAAAATTGGACCGGACCGAAACTATATCGTGCACTCAAATTTTATAAAATTTTTAGTAGCTAATGTGTTTGAACTTATTAGTTCATGACCAATTCATGTGTTGGTCACTAGCATATATTGTCAAATTATCATCAATCTTGCAAGAGATTAGAAATCTTTATTTTAACATTCTTATTTGGTATCTAAATTTCATAAATGTTGTGTGTATATATAAAACATCATGTGAAAATTTAATAATCTACACACAAAAGTTGAATTTTAAGCATTTTATAGGCATTTTATTAATTAAATTGAGATCCATAAAAAAATATTTAAATTGAGAATCGAGAAAACAAGCCCTTTAAAACTAGTTTTTTCTTAGTTCAATGATGTATGATGTTATAGCACTAAAAACCGTAGGTATTAACCGGACCGAACCGACTTATATCGGTGCAGTTTTATTTGTTTAATTTTTTAGAACGGATGTATTTCAGTTTTAAATATAGCAATCCGATCATTTCGTTTTAGGTGTCATTTGTAGCTAAAAATCGACCGAACCAGACCGTGAACACCCCTACCAGAGAAAAGAGAGAAGATACATATATATACAAGTTGGTTACAAGCCATACTAAAGGAGGTGACAACTATATTCAAATGTAAAGTAGTGGGGGTGCTATGTGTTGTTGTGAATCGAGAGTAGACGAGAGAGACGGGAAAATAAAGAGACAAGATGTAGGGAGCAGAGTGTTGAGATGTGTATTATTCTCCAACCCAAAGCCTCCTTATATAGGCATTAGGTGGGCTTCTGGACCAGAATATAATTATACAAAATACACTCAACTATGTGGTGGATATTCACATCAGTCCAACAACATATTTCATAACACTCACCCTTGAATATTCACCACTACGATGCCTCATTAAAAACTTGTCATGAAAAACCTAGTGGGAAAAAATCAATGACTAAGGAAAAAGAGTACATCGGTGAATTCTATTTTGCTAAGCATTGGTGATGACATTCTTCTGGAACGCATATGGATAATCTTCGCAAGCCTCGTTAAAACCTTGCTAGGAAAAACCCTGTGGGACAAAAACCGTAGCGAAGGAAAAAGAGTGCCGCGCTTTTAGCATTTCATTGGATCTCCCCCTCATTGGAACATCCTTGTACCTAACAAATAAATTCATTGCAAAACAAGAATACAATAATATACAAGTAATAATCATACTTAATAAAAATGCATATGCATCTAAAATTACTCGCGAGTGTATACTTTTGATTTGCTTCAGGCAAATAATATATTTCTCATGGGTACCAACATCCATGAATTTCACAAATCTGTGATTTGTATGATCGTATTTGTAACTAGTTACTTTTCAACTCATATTTTGTTGTTCCTTAGTCCCCGAGACTAATACAACATTATTATCATTCACACCACGAGAAGATTATATTGATGAGAATTTATCATGACCCATATATCATGTTTCTCATTTTACAAGTCTCACGCTTAAAAGCGAACATAAACCTCGATATGAGTCCCACGCATTACAGCGGACATATAACCTTAACATGAGTCTCAAGCTTAATAGCGGACATATAATAACTACATAGATCCCACGCATACCCGGCGGATATGTAGTCTCTGCATAGTATGTAATTCCTGCTTCGGGTTGTTTGTATGCTCTACATATTTAAAATGATTGTACCCGAGCAATTTTCTATGCACTTGTTGACTTTGTTTTGGCCATTGATTATCTAGTCAACACTTTTCCCTTTAACCCATATGATTTGTATAGCGCTTAATATAATAATCATTAATTGTAGGATCATAAGATTGTATTAAGGTACCTTTAGCTACTTCCAGAGCTATATGCCTCTTCCAGGGCTATTTGGTTACCAACGTTGGTTTTGATCCATATTAATGATTACCTTTCAAGATTTTTCTTGCAATCTTGTTTTCCCATCTTGTAGAGCAATATATTCATATCCCAACTTATTTTGGATGCTTTGATTTCATGTTCCTCTTCCGGAGGATCAACATATGTACACAAGCAACCTTTTTATGCTTAAAGTGTATACCCAAATCGACACCCATTTGTCGAGAAGCTATCCATTTTATTGGAATTTTGCATTAGTACATACTCGTAGAGACAATGATATTTTGGCTCATGTCATGTAATAGGACGCATTCTCCCCCTCATGACGTGAGCAATATGATCATAACCATAATGATACTTTGTTGATGCTTCAGGCATCAATTTGTCTCTTATGTACTTTGTATAAACCAATCCACAATTTTAAACAAAAATATTGACAATAAGCAATCTCTTGGACGCCGTAGTTCTCTAAACAAAGTTTCTTCCAAGAAACCCAAAAAGAGACATAAATGTCAATACTTTTATTAAAAATTGAGTGGTTGTAGATTCTCTCTTCAGGGAGATCTTTTTGGATGTTATTTTATAAATCCACGTTATAATATTATTTTTCATGACTTCTGGTATGAAAATCACTTTTACGCATATAAAATGCGTTTGTCCAATAAACCCTCATGGACTAAGAACATCTTCTGGATGCTCCGCTTATATCAATGATAAGCGTATAAATAACAAATTACCAACAAAAAGTATAATGCGTAAATAAGACAAGAAATAAAAATAAGACCACCTCTTTGGGAGGTTGATCATGATCAATTTTAGTCATCTCTTCTGGAGATTATTATTTTTTTTATATATATTTTTATAACTTCGGGTTATAAAATTCATAATTCATAACTGCAGGTTATGAGTGATTAAATGTAATTTGTTACTTCCAGAACAAATTACATGGCTAGACATGAATGTCTATAGTCAATATGAAACATCTTTCGGAGATTCATCTTTATCCATAATAATGGAATGCAAAAGATTAAAGTGCATAAAAATAAAATAAATTAAAGAACAAGGAACGCTACCTCTTCAGGAGGCTTGATAATAACAAGTTTTTTTTAGGCGTTTTAGACATCTCTTCTGGAGATCTAGCATGACTTCAGGCCATGAAATATTGTAACTTCAGGTTACATGTCATAAAATAACATTTTCTAGATGCACTTCTTCAATTATGGTGTAACTTCGGGTTACAACCATAGCATCGTGTTAAAAAAAATACAAAAATAAATTAAATAGCATTACCTCTTTAGGAGGTTTAGGAAAAAAAAATATGAATGATATCTCTTCAGAAGATGTAACTAAAAGTATGAATTCAGGTCATAAAACGAACTATCGCAACTTCAGGTCACGATGAAATTTTCTTGTTCCATAACTTCAGGTATGGAAAAAAAAATTAGTTCAATTTTGTAATACAGACCTCTTCTGGAGATCTACTATAACTTCAGGTCATATAAAAAATTGTCGCAACTTCAGAGTGCAATCAATACTTCATGTAATCCATAACTTCAAGTATGGATCATGAATTTTGTAAGCGTATCAAGTATTAAAGACGAAACTTCTGTAAGAGTATCCCGTTCTAAGATTAAAAGAAGTAAAAGAAACTGATAAAATAATCACCAACAAAGGTTAGCCAAAACTGATGCGCCTAAGCTGTTTGATAAAATGTTATTATTAATTGATGTGAACCATAGTCGGTATTTTAGAAGTCCATACAGAAATATAATAGACGACAACAAAAATTCCCTACACAAACTGATTTGCTAACATGACCTCGACTAAGAAAACAAGCAAAAAGTAATTATTTTTTTTCCTACATCAATTTATGTACAAACTATGAACAACGTGATTTGATTAAGAAAAACATGTAATTTATATGACAAAATCAGTGCTAGTTAAAACCCAATAGTAGGTCACAACAGTAGCTTAGATCTTGGACAAAGCAATGGTGAACAGTTATACTAGTATATATGTAGCATATAGCTTAGTTGAAAATATGACCCACTTCCTCTAAAAAAATATGACCCACATTGATTCGGTGGGTCTGTGTTGAATCAAGCCAAGTGAGATGAGCATCAATATGGAATCTAAACATATCATATACACTATGAGTTGAAAAAGAGACAAATAGGGTTAGGGTTATGCTTATACGCGAAGCAGATCTTTGTGTGTACAGAAAGATTGAAGATGTATTTTTCGTCTCATTATTTTTTATTGATTTTGATTAAAAAATAACAATTCACGTACCTTGTTGTTTTTTTTTCTTCTTAAAAATCTATAATAATCAATCATGTATTTCATACCTGTTTCTCCGTAGTCCTCTCTTGTCCGATAGAGCACTTCGTGCTGATAACGTGTTGTGAATCGAGAGTAGACGAGAGAGACGGAAAAATAAAGAGACAATATGTAGGGAGAAGAGTGTTGAGATGTGTATTATTCTCCAACCCTAAACCTCCTTATATAGGCATTAGGTGGGCTTCTGGACAACAATATAATTATACAAAATACACCAACTATGTGGTGGATATTCACATCAGTCCAACAACATATTTCATAACAAGTGTTGGGTTCTTCCCTATCAGAATTCTTCGATTCTGTTTCTATTTTCTGGAATGGCAAGAAGTTCGTTATACTAAAACAATACAAGCTGTAAGGATGCGCCCACATTAGGAGAAAGCAATACATGCATACACATACATACCAAGCGGACAAACACCTCTAGGCCAAAGAGGAGGGGTGTTCATGAACCGTCCGGATCGAAGAAACCAGACCGCATCAAATCAAAATGTACCAAATCGTTGGTTCTTTTTAATTTTTAATACACTATGCAATTTTCATCTTATAAAACCGAACCTGGCCATTACCGAACCAGACCGAAATCAGATAACCGACTAAAAATTGGACCGGACCGAAACTATATCGTGCACTCAAATTTTATAAAATTTTTAGTAGCTAATGTGTTTGAACTTATTAGTTCATGACCAATTCATGTGTTGATCACTAGCATATATTGTCAAATTATCATCAATCTTCCAAGAGATTAGAAATCTTTATTTTAACATTTTTATTTGGTATCTAAATTTCATAAATGTTGTGTGTATATATAAAACATCATGTGAAAATTTAATAATCTACACACAAAAGTTGAATTTTAAGCATTTTTATAGGCATTTTATTAATTAAATTGAGATCCATAAAAATATATTTAAATTGAGAATCGAGAAAACAAGCCCTTTAAAACTAGTTTTTTCTTAGTTCAATGATGTATGATGTTATAGCACTAAAAACCGCAGGTATTAACCGGACCAAACCGACTTATATCGGTGCAGTTTTATTTGTTTAAATTTTTTTAAAACGGATGTATTTCAGTTTTAAATATAGTAATCCGATCATTTCGTTTTAGGTGTCATTTGTAGCTAAAAATCGACCGAACCAGACCGTGAACACCCCTACCAGAGAAAAGAGAGAAGATACAGATATATACAAGTTGGTTACAAGCCATACTAAAGGAGGTGACAACTATATTCAAATGTAAAGTAGTGGGGGTGCTATGTGGAGAACAAACCGCAGCAGCCAACCGGTGCGATTTGTTCATTCCCCTGCTTGATATGCGACAAGACGGGCGCATCATCATACGCCAATGTGAAATAGAAGATATATACGGCTTGTGTGGAGAATTCTAGCAATCCGCATGTATGTGGTTATACCGCAATGTGTGTACTATTTGCAGGATGTACCCTTCTATTTATGGGTCATCCAAGGGGATTATATGGCTATCTGAGAACCGTACAACCGTGTGTGAGGCGACCGTGATCTCGTACGATCAGGATCGCTGATAGTGAACAAGTATAAACGTATGGTCGCACAAAGCCTCTTCTAAAACACACATAGGTCACAGATGGGACATAAACTCTCTAAGACGAGTCTTATTCCAACCTCCAAGCCACAAATTCCCCTGGTTCCAATGTGAGATGTTATGTGCGAGTTGACCCTGTCTCATGGTCCCCACATGCTGCCATGACATGTTCTGGTGAATATGGAGCACCGCAAGGCCGCCAACTGTGGGCTGTCAGCATGTGATGTGGCTGCTGACCAAGGCTACGTTTTCGACTTCTATAGTACCATAACGCGAATGATGACTCCTTAATAGGAGTTATCTTTAGTACACTTTATATTGTCATTTTTCTGCGTTTCGGTGCAAAGCGGCGAGATTTAAGCCAAAATATGAAGAAAATGCACTTTAGGTTGTTTTTGAGCTTAAAAGTACAATCCGGGCGTTTTTAGTGGTTTTGAGTATGATTATTAATACTTTGTTTGGTTTGTTTAGTATTAAATTTAATACGGATACTAAATAATGAAAAACATGAGTTTAATACCTTACTTTAATACCCTCCCCAGGAGAGTATTAACAGTATTGGACTATTCAGTATAGTTGGAATTGAACATTAATTACAACAACTATTCATAATACTTTGTACGGTACATAATCAAACACAATATTAAATATAATACAGCTGATTTATTCCAGTTCTATCCGACCTATTCCAGTCCAGTACAGTCCAGTCCGACTTGTCCGAAAGTAAAACTCTTTTGGACAAAATTAAAGGGAACACGCGGCTAAAAGTGGGCAGAAATGAAAAGAAGGCTCGATGTTTGTCCTGGTTAAAGAAAAAAGTATTAAGACGCCACTAGTCCACCACCTTCACCTGGATAAGATTTTGGGGAAATCGGCTCTGGTTCTTGGTTCTCTTGGGGTTTTTTTTGCCAGGGTTTATGGTACTATAAGCCATGGAAGCATCTCTCTCTAAACTCTCGTTTAAACTTCCCAAACCCACACCCATTTCTCTCAATCCCTTCCCTTCAACCCCTGCCCTCAAGTCCTACAATAACCATAGTCTCTCTACATTTATCTCTGGCAAAAGACTAGCTTCTTCATTGGTCCCCTCTCCGTATTCTTCATCTCCATTTCCATATTCACCAATCTCTACTGCTTCAACCTTTACCCCTCAATCTTCCTCTACTATTGGCACTCGGCACTGGATGGTGATCACTGAGAGACCCAATTTCAGCTCAAAACCCGAAATTGTTGATCACTATGTCAAAACCCTGCAGAGTGTTCTTGGCAGGTTTGTGGGTTTTCAGTCAAATTGTTGGAAATTAGTTTTAGTATTATGTTCTGGGGTTTGGTTACTGCTGGGTCTGAAAACCCAATTGTTGTGATTTCTTTCAAGGGTGGGTTGAGTTGTGGGAGTGATTAGTGTCTTGTGGATTGTTGTTTGAACAGTGAAACAGATACCCAGATGTGTATCTATGACGTTTCCTGGAATACCCATTTCGGTTTCTGCTGTGACATTGATGAAGGAACCGCCCGTGAACTTACCCGTAAGTGAATTCAGGTTTGTGTTAGTAATTTGTGATGTTGGCAGATTAGAGGACTATCTCTGTGTGTAGAAGAGTGGCGTTTGATTGAATATGGATGCATTATGTTATTGTTATGTAGGGAACTTACCCGTAAGTAAATTCCGCTTAGTGTTTTGTGATGTTAGTAGATTAGAGGACTATTTGTGTGTGTGTGTGTGTGTGTGTGTGTGTTTAGATGAGTGGCATTTGATTGAATATGGATGCATTGTGTTATTGTTATGTAGGTTTACCAGAGGTATTGAGTGTTAAACCGGACTCGGATTTTAACTCGAAAGAGAAAGACTATAGTGTCCACATTGGTAACTTGTCCAATGCATTATCCGATGCTCTACTATTTCCTTCGGGATACACCAAACACTGGCTTGTTCGGATAGACAAGCCTTCAATTGGAGTTGTCACAAAGGCACAGATGGTTGATTGTTATACGCAGCTATTAACCAAGGTGATGGGGAAGTAGGTATTAGTTCTTGATTGTCACTAGTTGTTTTTTCTAACTGATATCAGTTCTGTATTCCTGAACTTTATATCACATGTTTTCAGCGAGAAGGATGCACAGATGTGTATATATCATGTTTCCTGGGAGTCAAACTTTGGTTTTTGTTGTGAACTAAACGAGGAGTGTGCACGGGAACTTTCGGGTAGGTGTTCTTACACACTTGTTGATTCGATATCTTAAGTTACTATGGTAGATAAACCGTTTTCATGTGCTGCAGGTGTGCCAGGTGTGTTATCTGTTAAACCAGATGAGAACTTTGAGACTGATGATAAAGATTATGGAGGTTTGTTCCATACCAAATGCTGATACACATGAGTTTCATTAGTGCTAAAAAGTTGAAATAAAATTAGTATATATGTTTGGGTATTCTACTATCGTTAGTCTGTCTAAACAATATTATTTGTAATCTCACTTCCAGACTTCCAGTGTTCCAGCCCAGTGGAAAGGTCCTGTGATTATCTCCCTATATCAATCTACACTAGCCAAACCATAAGATAGCAGTGTATGTACTACCCCCTCACATGCAGATCCAACCACAATGGATTCCTCTTCAAATAACATATTAGCTGTACTAGTAATGAGAACATGGGTTTACACATAGCATTTTGTCTGTTGAAAATTTGCAAGGTAAACTCAAATGATGTTCTCTATGAAAAAGGAACACCAACAAATAAGACTAATGAGAAGTACGTAGTATAACATAAACAATAGTATATTTTGAAATTGGGAAGAAAAAAAAGAAGACAAACATTGTAATATTTCAAAAAGTCGAGGAACTATTATTTTTCCATATTTAATACAACCCGAAAAATAAGTCAGAAATGGAACGTGCAAAGCAATATTTACAAATGATTTTCTTAAGGCTTATATGCCCCACAACGATGCAGATGGACCTGGAAAAATGTCTCGAATGGTAACTGTTCGTTCTCCACTTAAATTGGACAGTCCACTTAGGCCTTGCGAAGCCGGCAAGTATGGTGTAGTCTCGAAAAGGATCACCAAATTCACCAAAGAAGTTAAGAAGGCAACATATATTGGAAGAAAATGAGGGAGAGAGAGAGAGAGAGAGTTGGCAAGATTAAGTGAGAAGTTTGGGCACTCAAGAATTCCTTTTATAATGGTGAAGATACCCATTCGAAATTGCACAAACACTATTCAGGTTTTGAACTCAGTTATAATTACATCGAATTTCACTCACAATATTCGGATATGGTGAAGGTACCCGTCTCACAAACTGAAATAGTCGCAACTATGAAGTTTAACTCAGCTAAATTTAAATTTTAAATTACAATTCTGATTTGAATTGTCACAATTCTTTGGATTTGTAAATATATCAATTTGTCAAGGGTAATTTAAGAAACTAAACAACATACTGGAAATCTGTACACTTTTTGATAGTAGTATAGATTATAAACACAAGTCCATTAAGATCTTAAAATAGAATAATCACCATGTTTTTGACATACCTTTATTTCTCTTAAACTCACTCTTGGGCTTTTGAACCATGTAAAATAAATTTGAGAAAATAAACTAGATTTAGGTTTCTCGCATGGTCTTCAGAGGCAAATTCCAAACTATCTTGCAATATTGCTTCTAGTATGGTCTGTATGGAAGCGATTGTTGGGAGAAGCTGAGATTGCTGAAACAGAAAAACACTGGGAATTACTGTCAAGAACTTGTATCAGACTGCGCTCAGGCTTAGAGTAATTTCAGTAACAATAATATCACTTAAAATTTTGGGTGGAGCAGTATCACTACAGCATACACGCTAAGTTTGTATGTCGAAGCTGCCTTAGAACCGTGCAGGACGGAGAACATCATGTACAGAGTGTACCTATATGTCTTTTGTCAATGGTTCTGCCCAACCTATTTCTTATGGAAATTGCTGTTAGAATACATAGGGTTCCACCTCAAAACCAATTGGCTATGTGGGGAGTAGCCCATGAGACTTATAATTCTTTGTTCTCCTCTTGAGTACATGATGTGGGACTTCTCAACACGCCCCCTAACGTGTGGCATCTTTTTTGGCACACGTGGATCTTTTTCCCTTTTTTTGGAACGACGCGGTCAATCCTGTTGGACGGCAGCTGTTTAAGGTTTTTGAGACGGATTCGGTGATCCGCTCTGATACCATGTTAGAATACATGGGGTTCCACCTCAAAACCAATTGGCTTCATTAATATTGCAATGACAATAAAAGCACATTTATCCTATTTAACTTGTTCAACACTTAGTTTCCAACCACAATTGGTTAGTCAAAGAAAGTCTTAATCGCGTTGGTCTTCAGTGCTTTGTTACTTTTTTGCTAGAAATAGAATATTTAACCTTCAAGCTCTCATTACCAGATAGAGTTGAGGATATAGTCCGGGTGTCCAACCAAGTCTTTTGTAAGAGAAGAGGAGAGAAGGGAATGAGGAAAATAAAGAAATTATCATTTTATCCTCTTGACGAGAAACCAGGATAACTTGATTTGATCTCTCTTAACGTCTTTTTTTTTTCTGAGTAAGTTCATGTATATGTCACCCCAAATTCGTTTGTTGGGGCTAAATTGTTCTTAAAGGAGATGACTGCCTCTGTTTAACTTGTACGCATCTTAACTACTTATTTACTAAATGAAACAATATGGTGGATGCCAATTTTGAAAAGCATTAATTACGTAGATCAGCGCATGTTAAGCTTTTTTGACTACAGATGGATTCCTGTTCATTTGTCCCACCCTCTTAAACCACCTTGCCATTACCAGCTCAAAGCTGTTCATCATAGTTTACTGCACGCTCTCTTGGCCCCTCAATGGTTTGGTGTGTCTGTGTGTGTATTGCGGGCACGTATATTTTTACTGAAGTGCATGTAGAGTGTGTTGGGTATCATGTGTGAGCAGTTTGTCCCACATCGGGATGGTGGACATGAGGTTCATGGTTAATATAGTATGATTTGGGCCCTACTCATAAGGTTGACCTTATGAGTAAGTGGGTGTCCCATATCATTCTATGGTGCTCCTCTCTCGCGGTGTTTAATCTCCCTACAGAGTGCGTGTGTATGGAGCAAACGGCTGGATAGTTCTCCATGGAGTCAGGTTGTTTGTGATTTTATTCTTCAATAGTTTAGAATAATGTTAAATTTATTACCAGTTGCTCAACAGCCTATCATGATCGATATATGTGCTGTTGGGCTAGTACACAGGTCACAGGTCTTTAAGTTGTTCAGGGAAGGATGTTCTTTTATGCACTTGACTTTTGTTGTGAAGGGTCATTTAAGTTGATCAACTAACTTAATTTGGTCCCATATCTGGGTGGTGATTGTTCATGGTTTACAGTGGAGACTATTGTCTAAATCCAATCTTTTTTGCATTTTATTTTGATTACATGCAACTTATCTACTGTAGCTTTAACACTTTTTCCTAGCCTTAACAAGTTGTATTCCAGGTGAGAATTCGCTGCTGTTTGGCTCCAAAGAACCAGGTGAAGGAAATAAACCAGCCCACGTAAAAACAAAGAAGCTTTTTGTGACTGGTATGCGCAATTTATGTAGTCAAACCACTTACTTATGTTCCTTGCTTTTCTCCCATACCTAAAGAAGATTGCATGATTCCGATTACCATGTATCATCTGAAACTTACCTATAAACTTGTTCAGTTGTTTTAAATCACTTCAATAATTTTTAGCTGCGTTCTGATCTCATCATCCATGCCTTTCCTTGAGCTACGGGCTTCATATTATTGATGTCGTGTGCAACATTGAGGAAACACAGAAATGTAGGTAAACTGCGCAATGGTCTTTGGGGCCACCACCGGACGAGGGCAAAGTATCCCATTACTTAAATAGTTGACTACCTCCCTAGATTTGATATACTTAAACTCAATGAACACTGTATATTGGTTGTTGTCAAATTTCATACTTCTGATAAGAAATTCGGCCAGCACAGTAGCAAGAGAACTTGTGATTTTTCCATTAATACAACTTTTATTTAAGGTGTTGATTGGACTCGAATAAAAGACATTTATTAAGGCTGCAGCTTATGTAAGTTGAAGCACATGATCAACCTCTTTATCTCATCCATTTATGCCAAAAAAAATTAGGCTTATTCTACTGGATAATTTTGTAAGTTACATGGAGAACAGCCCTACCTCAAGACACTGCTCGGCTATGAACTTTCTGATGATTTGATTTTGCCTTAAATATGCTAACTTTAACGTGATTCTAGGTTAGATTGGAAACATGATAAAAATTAAATCGATAATAGTTTCTCATACAAAAAACGAGGTGGTTTATGAGAGTGTATGGAATTTAAATGAATTTATAATGATGGATCTTGTGGCATTGGCATTATAAGCTACTACTAAGCTTCAAGTTCTTGCATGATTATATATCTCTAGGACGAGGCAACCTCTACCGTAGTCCCTATACTGTGAATGGGGAAAGGAAATGATTGCTGATCTTCATCGTTTGATGGCTTTATCAAGAAGAGACAAGTCTAATTTAGAGGAGGTCTTGAGGGATTTATTGATTCTTCACAGAAAGTAGCCTAGTCTTAGTTAGAGGCATTTGGTTGTTTACTTTTATCTTTATCGCCCAAGCAAGAACATATGGTCACGGCATGTCCACATTATGAAATCTAGACAGTTCATTCTCTTATAATCTTTTACTTCTATTGATATATTTTCTTCTTTCGAATAGGTCTCTCATTTTACACATCCGAGAAAACCCTGCGTGCTGCATTTGAGACCTTTGGTGAGATAGTTGAAGGTACGCTTGATGACCGATTGTTTGCTGAATAAATAGAAAAAACACTTTTTTTTTTAACTAGGTTGATTTATGAAACGGCAAAAATATTATTCTAATTGATTGATTTCTTTTGACAGTTAAAATTATAATGGATAAGATTTCAAAAAGGTCGAAAGGTTTTGCCTTTGTGGAGTTTACCACCGAGGAGGCTGCTAGTGTAGCTCTTAGCGAGATGAATGGCAAGGTATGCATTAAGAAAAATCTGTAATCTACTTGAGTTGTGGTATTGATTAGTTCTGGATATATTAGAAATATCCAAACTAGAATGGCTAAGCTATCTTATTCCATTGGCACCTACAGATCATCAATGGCTGGATGATAACCGTTGATGTAGCAAAAAGTAACCCTCCAAGGTATATCAAGGTTCGCCCTGGAACAGGTCGATGAAGGAGGGAGATGCAGTATTAAGTTATAGATCGTAGTTCCACAGGTTTCATTTATTGTACTGGTTGTTTTTGCTTTATCATGTACTCATTGAAGGAAAATATTGTGTTAGCTATATCATCACAGGACATGTTTACTCTATTGAAATTCAGCTTACATCCTATCTTTTGCAATTCATTACTATCTGTGTTCTCTATATATTCTGTACGGTGTAAGAATAGTATGGGTTTTGGTCAAGATTGCCAAATTAATGCTTTGCGAATAACACATCACTGTAGTGTAATCTGTAGTGCTTCCTATCTGCAACAAAGAAAGTTTTTTCCTCAAAAGTCTACTGTGGTCTTTCTCTTCTAATCTTGGTGTTACTAAATCACCTACAACTGGTGGCCCCACCAGCATGGTATGCCACCAAAGCTTAGAAACTTGCAATTCAGGCAATGACCTTCAAGTCTACCTTTGGCTTTAAATGTGCCCTTTCCTTACTTCCTTCTTTAATACATGCACTTGCCATTGTGATCTCTCCTACCATGGAAATACAGAAATACTTGCCCTGCATCGTCCTTTTGCTTTGCTTTACTGCTGCTTCAGGTATGAAATAGGGTCTGTTTTTCACTCCTGTTTCGATGCATTTCTTTTCGTTAGAAGTAAAAATGTGTTGCTGAGTTTCCATTTGGAAAACGGATGATTTGCAGGAGCTCATGAGAGTCGAGGTTTGCCTAAGATTCGTGGAGGTAATGTGAAGCTGTTTGTGTTTGGTGATTCTTATGCCGACACTGGTAACTGTCCAAAGTTATATGCTGGCTCGTGGAATGAACCATATGGGGTTACTTATCCTGGTAAACCAGCTGGCCGGTTCTCTGATGGACGTGTTCTCACTGATTATATAGGTTCGTCCTCTGTCCATTTATTTCTTGTTTGTTTTTGAGAATGTCCTGTTAATTTCTGTTGGAGTTGCAATATCTAGTTTCAATTTTGTTCATTTTTATGAATGGCAATTAGTACTGGAGCATGCCAATTTACCTTCATATTTTTCTTTCAACGTACGAAGAATGCGTTGAAATTTGAAAGTACTATATCTACAAACTAGAACAAACTAAATTTTCTGATAGAGTTTGGCTTGATAGCAGATCATTTTGTGCCAACACTGTTAAGTATAATGAGTTCAACTACAAAAACATTGAAGGATCAATGTGTCATTGTCTTAGAAAATTGATTCATAAAGGATAAAATCATTAACTGAGAATATAAACAATGTTCCAACTGAGGAACGTAAATACCAACAGCTTTATTATTACTATTTTATTTCTAATTTAACCATTGTTTATATTTATATGCAGCCTCCTTTGTTGGTATTCAATCTCCATCACCTTATGAGCAGAGGAAATCAGCAGGCAAGAAATCACTTGCTTCTGGGATGAATTTTGCTTATGGAGGGACAGGTGTATTTAACACATTGGTGAAAGAGCCAAACATGACCACACAAGTCAACTCATTCCAACAACTTCTTGAAGAGGGAAAACTGTTTACCAAACATGACCTAAACTCATCCGTTGCTCTGGTCTCTGTTGGAGGCAATGACTATGCAACTTACATGTCATCTAATGGCACCCTTCAGGTCAGTTTGCATCTAGATTGTGGTTAACCTAACAAGACTCAAAATTTCTCATCTAATTTAAGGGTAAAATCACTTGAACTGAACTCGTTATGAATTTCATTTTTGATCTGTCTTATCTTTGCCAAAGGTTAGGGTTTGTTACTGATATAGTTGTTTATACTTCTATGTACTCCCGGGCAACTAATGTCATGTGTGATTGTAGCATAATCTACATTTGCCTCTCCAATCTGATTGATGAATATCTTTTTCTCTATAAAAATGGATAGGCCTAACAAAATAGGACTCAGCATCCAGAATATTATAGGAATCCTCCTAACTTGAGTTTCATCTGAATGTTTGTTAACCGATAGGGTTTTCCAGCCTTCACTGAGACTGTCATCAACCAGCTAACTCTAAACCTGAAGCGCATCCATAGCCTAGGGGTGAAAAAGATAGCTGTAACATCAATGGAACCCCTCGGCTGCCTGCCTGCAATCACAGCCTCAAGTTCATACAGAAATTGCAGCAAAACCGAGAATGCCTTGTCAGAGTTTCACAACCAAAAGCTGGAACAAAACATTAACAAATTGAACAACCAAACAGGTGCTGGCTCCACTTTTGTAATCATTGACCTCCATGGCGCCTTCTTGTCTGCTTGGAATAGAACACAAGGAAACCATACAGGTAAGCTCACCATACCCGTCTTCAAAAATGTCTCGTATATGCACAACGCGGGTATTTTTCTTTTTCTTCCAGTTCAGATGTTACGTAGAAGTGCATGGAAGATACGTTATAGAGATCTTTTTTTTGGGTGCAGGATCTTCGAAGTTTGAGAATCAATTAAAGCCTTGCTGTATTGGGATAGCGAAAGGATACACATGTGGGAATGTTGATCAGAATGGAGCCAAGATGTATACTGTATGTGAGGAACCACAGAAGTCATTCTTCTGGGATATGATCCACCCTTCGCACCAAGGTTGGCATGCTGTTTATTTGGCACTAAAATCTTCACTCCGCCACCAACTTCAATGAAGACAAACTATGGTCTCTGTTAGCGTATTCTGTTTCTGGTATCAAGATTTGAATAGTCGACTGAGTTTGAACACAAATGGGATCATGCAACTGCGAGTGGATTTATTATGCCTTGGCATTTGTTAAATTGAGGCAGTGTGACCCGGTGATTTATGTACGCGAAATTTAATCGAACCTTGATGATGTGTATGTTCAGATGGGGCTTTGGCCAACCTTTCTTTCACTAGATGGATCATGTTGGATTGCAAAATGAAACTTCTGTGTTTCAGGGTCTGAAATGGAAAGACATTTTATTTACACTCTTTGGCAAATTTGGAAGTGAGAAGCTCAGAAGCAATATTCCTTTTAAACTAGCACTTCGTCGGTATTGCCATAAAGTTTTTGTTTGGACATTTTGGATCTTTTCATGGTCTACACTCAAAAGTTAAAATAGAAAGAATCTGATGAAACATATGTAATACCACCACATTCGTTTCTTCTCTTTCAGCTTCACTTTTTGTCACTACTTGCTGGGTCCGTTGACCCGATAATTTGATTAGTCTAACGATACTAGAATTTGATAATCTTTGCATTGTCTTGCAAAGTAAACTTTACAATTTTTTTTTTTTTTTTTTGAAAAATTACATTATTTTGCTATTCAAATCACCGAGTCAAATAGTCAGACCAAGACGAAAGAGAAGAAGAAAAGGGAGGTAGTATGTCTTAGAAAATGCGACAACTAGAGGCTGGCCATAAGCCCAGTAGCCCAACCAACCTACCCAATCCAGCCTGCAATATTAAGGGTTTGGTTTGACCAATTTCAGCTTGTCGTGGGCTTATGCTCAATATATGAGCCCGACCATCATATGAGTTGGGTTTCGTAATTTTGGCCCAACCCAGCCCAACTTGGCCCAAACAATTTCTCTATACTATTTATCTATTTATTTTAACATAAGTAACTACACATACAAATGTAACTAAAGCTACAATAAAAAAGATGTTTTTTAACATGTAATTGTTAATTACTCAATATAGAAAAGTTGTTGAAATATGATTGAAGATGTTAAATGTATGATTAGTTTTATTTATATTTGCACTTAACATAATATTAATTTACCTTTTTAATTTCTAATGTTATTATTTTAAATAAATAATGAAATAATTTTAGTCGTTTGATTGGGTTTAAGTTTAGAGTTTTTCAAGTGGGTAGTTGGGTTTAAGTGTTGGCCGGGACAAGGATTGTGTTGAGCCTGGGCACACGGTTTCAAATCTCCGGACTGGTACGCCCCAACCCAGCCAGGCTCATGGCCAGCCCTAGCGACAAGCACCAGACCAGCAATGCTCTTTGCCTCCTCAAGCTATCAACAATAAAATGTAGAGGGGGAAGGGCTATTCTATTTCTACCTCCTCCAACCCAAAAAAAATATAAAAAATGATGGCGGGAATGTTTGGCGCCATAACTTGTCTTATTCGCCCTGTTTTAGTTTTAAAGCCCACCACGCTCCCATTTTCTCACGCCTCTACTCCAATCCTCTTCCGCAATCACAACTCCAGAGTTGTTCAACACCGCACTCGTCTCTGCTCTCGAACCCATCTCTCCAACACCATGTCTCACCACAACCCCCCACAAACCAACGGAAGCTCCTCCGATGTCCAAGAACCATCCCCAAAGATCCAGAAGCTCCACCAGAACGAAGCCCTCAATGTTCCCTTCTTGAAGGTGAAGAAGCTCTCAGAGAAAGCCGTTATACCCTCCCGTGGCTCGCCTCTCTCCGCTGGCTACGACCTCTCCAGGTAAACAAAACAAACACCCCTCCCTCGTTGATTTAATCCGATGTGGGTTGGTGTTGATGTTCTTTTTTTTTGTTTCCATCTTTCAACAGTGCGGTGGAGACTAAAGTGCCTGCTCGGGGAAAAGCCTTGGTCCCAACAGATCTAAGCATAGCAGTGCCAGAAGGAACATACGCTCGAATTGGTAATCAATCTCTCGTCTTTTCTACCCTAATCTGCAAAATTTGTCCACTGATTTTAGGGTTTAGGGTTGATTTTACCAAAATTTGCAAATTTGGTCCACGGATTTTAGGGTTTCGGGTTGATTTTGATTTGGGTTTTTGTTAGGGTGTAACCGGTTCTGTTTGGTGCGGTTTGTGAATAAACCGTTAACAAGCCCCGATACTCCGGTTTATTAATTTTTAAATTAAACCCGACCATTCTAAAATGATAAACCATAACAAAACGTAGGGGGTGTAAATGGTTCAGTTTGATGTGGTTTGTGCGAAAACCATAAACCAAACCGAATACATCGGTTTACTAATTTTGTAACCAAACTAACCCATTGAAATGATGAACCGAACGAAACCGAAAAATTCAGTTTGGTTCGGTTCCGTTTAGTCGGTTTGCATAAACATTATTGAATGGATATTCTAGTACTGCATTGTTAACAAATTTCAAATTTTAAGAGAGAAAGAGATTAAATAGGCGTAAAAAAAACTTGCAGGACTATCGTTTACGATTGAACGTGTGAGATATGGAAAAGATTAAGATTAAGATGATGATTTTAATTGAATCTATCTACTTGTGTGATATTTTTTTAGATTATTTAATATACTTTACGCAATATATATTTTAATAAAAGTATTTTAGGAACATATCAGTGCGGTTCGGTTTGGTGCGGTGTGATATTTTTACAAACCGAAAACCGAACTGATTGGGCCGGTTTGTGAAAACTTGAACCATCGATAAACCGAACCTCCAAAAAAACCGTCCAAATCCGACGGATTGACCGTCCAAAACTGAAAACCGAACCGATTAGACCGGTTTGGTTCGGTCGGTTTGACCGTTTGTTCGGTTTTCCTTACATTCCTAACAAAACGGTTTGGTTCGTTCCCAAAAAAAAAAACGGTTTGGTTCGGTTCGGTTCGTGTAAATCATTTTTACACAAATTTAGTTATACCAATATGTTTGACTATTTTCGGTTTAAGTGAGAAACAAGATGAGTATAGACATATAAGACACACACATCATTTTAAATGAAAATATGATAAAAACACATTTAAATTGATAAGATTAAGATAATTTGAGAGCTTTTAGTTGACTTAATTATTTATTTGGGAGACGATTTTGTTTGATATTCCATATAGTCTATACACTAAAATAGTAAATATTGACATTATGTAAACATCGGTTCGGTGCACCACGGTTTGATTGAGTAATAAACCGAAACCGAACTGATTAGACCGGTCTGTAAAATAGTTAAACCGATCATGAACCGAATAACCATAAAAACCATCCAGAACCATGAATTTCGGTTTGGTTCAGTCAGTTGGATAGGTTTATTCGGTTTTCCTTACACCCCTAGTTTTTGTCGATTTTTGCAGCGCCGAGGTCTGGACTGGCATGGAAGCACTCGATTGACGTGGGTGCGGGGGTGATTGATGCAGACTACAGGGGTCCAGTTGGAGTCATCTTGTTTAATCACTCAGATGTCGATTTCGAGGTCAAGGTTGGAGACAGGATTGCACAGCTGATCATTGAGATAATTGTGACTCCGGCGGTGTCGGAGGTTGATGATTTGGATTCGACGGCGAGAGGCGAAGGTGGATTTGGGTCTACTGGCGTTTGATTTTAGTTTATGGGTTTGTTAATGGTAGTGGTGGTGTTAGCTTATGTTTAGTTGTTTCTGGTGATTTCTGTTTCTGATGTAGTGGTACTCTGTTGATATCTCTGTTCGTTGGAGACTTTTGTCAAACACATGGCAATCTATATATATTTTGTTTCCTAGTTTGGTTTGGTTTGGTTTGGTTTGGTTTGGTTTGGTTTGGTTTACTTCATCTTCCATATCGTTGCTTCTACTTTTACATCTTCATCTTCCTCCACAATGGCACTTGACACTGGACAGTGATCATGTAGAGACCATATTTCAGCTCAAAACTCGAAACTGTTGACAACTATGTGAAAACATTGCGGAGTGTTGGTTGCAGGTTTGTGGGTTTTCAACCTTTCAGTTCTTTCTTCAAACGTGTAGTGGACAGAAACCTTGAAATTTATTTGTTGTGTTTTGTGTTTGATTACTGGTGGTCAATCACAGTTGCTGGGAACCCAAATGTTGTGATTTCTTTCAAGGGTGGGTTGAATTGTGTATGTGAATTGTGATTAGTATCTTCTGGATTGTTGTTTGGAACAGTGAAACAGATGCTAAGATGTGTATCTACGACGTTTCCTTGGAATATTCGGTTTCTGCTGTGACATTGATGAAGGAACTGCCTACAAACTTACCCGTAAGTGAATTCCAATATCTGTTTTGTATTGTGATGTAGATGAGTGGTACTTGATTGAATGAGGATGCATTACGCTATGTAGGCTTACCAGGGGTATTTAGTATTAGGCTGTATTCTGTTTAATTCAACAGAGAAAGAGTATAGCATCCAAATTGGTAACTTGTCCAATGCATTATCTGATGCTCTGTCATTTCCTTCGTGATACTTCGGATAGATGGTTCTTGTGGAATGGATGTGCATTATACCATTTCTTGGAATGCACTTATTTTTGGATGTTAAAATTCTGAAGACACCTTACTGTAGCAATAGAAATTCTGAGTTCCATGTTAGAACAAGGTTTAGAGGCCTTGAAGAGGTTTGTGAAGGAAAAAAGCGCTGAAGAAAGATATATCCTCGATACAGTTGAACAGAGTTGAGCCTGGATAATGTGCAGCATATTAAAAGGATCTGGTCTATATGAAAAAATTTCTTTTGTTTGATGCTGGACATGTGCCTGATTTTGCATTCCACTTGCAGCCTGAGAATTATGGGCACCAAGAAGTTCCGATATGTAGTTCCACAAACATTATTTTATCGTGAAAATTCCTGTCTAC
Source organism: Linanthus parryae (assembly GCA_023055425.1). NCBI lineage: Eukaryota > Viridiplantae > Streptophyta > Magnoliopsida > Ericales > Polemoniaceae > Linanthus > Linanthus parryae. Next base: position 73,407,539 of record JALGPY010000002.1, read on the forward strand.
TCCTGAACTGCTGTTTTCCTAGTGCCAACTTGTTCATTGACTTGACGAAATGCTCATAATGTATTGCCCTGCAAACCTTCACTGGAGGTGTAGAGTTCAATCACCTTGCATATAATAGAGCCATCTCTTTTCTCTCTTTGTATGACCAGTTCCTCAAACACTCATTCTCTTTCTTCCTGACGTGTCCCGTGCTGATTCACATCATTTGCTCTAGAGCAAACAGAAATTTCTCCTCAAATAGAGCTCTATCTGGATAGGTTTGGGTGTTGAGTACACTGGATTAAGTCGCTGGGAACTTCATCCGCTTGTACTTATCAAGTTCCATCTAGTGAATTAATTATCTCAATATTACGCAGGCCTGTGTATCCCTGAAATGCAGGGCTCTCTACTATTCAAGTTTAATTCATTGCCCTGAAAGAAAATAGGTCGAGTAAATGTTTTACCTTGTTTGCTTTGAGAAAAATGCTTGGGGGGTAATAGAGTGATTTATGCCAAGGATATTGCATGCTTGAAAGTTATAGGTAGAGTAGTCTGTGTCGTATTACTTGTGTAGGCAAATTTAAATTTACTCTTGAGGTTAATAAATATAATTGCTTAAGTGACTTCGGTGAACCTCTCTTGGAGAACGCTCACTTCCAAATGACCTGAAGTTATATTTGAGTTCCAAAGGTAGAAAACGCTGGGGTTCTGCAAGTTCTATATTTGGTCCTTTGAGGAATTTTCCTGTAAGTCACGAAAATAAAGATTTTTTTTATCAAAGAAAATGAAGAAAACAGTGTCTAAAACAGACTGGGATTCATGACCTTGTCAAGTAATACCTTTGCATATGAATTGTTGTAAGGTAACTTTTTCAATTGTTTGCCAGATTTCCACGCCGTTGTCCTTGCTGCTGCAATGTTTAGGGATGTTTCAACACCTGGAAGACACCGTTGACAATTTCTCTTACCGAAAATATCTCCTATTCAAAGGATGGAGGAATTGGATGTTAGAGTTCAAATCATAATTATGGTGGTCAAAATTATATTAGTGCTCACTTGACTTTAGCACCACATTGCAAGTTTTTTTACTAGTAAATCAAAAAATAGGCACAGAAAAAAAAGAGGAAGAGTTTATTTTTCTGATAAGAAGGTGATTTCATTGGGGATCACGAAAACAATTACAGAGTGCGAATTGATTAGGCAATCTACTCTAAACTTTACTGAACCTTATGCAATGGATCTTGATTATTATATTACTATTACTGTTAAGAAGATTACGGTAGTAGATCGAAGGAGGCATTGGCAGCTCTCGGATTGCACAGTGTGGGTGCATTGCTTAATGTGCAGATAGCTAAGATAAAAAAGTCATGTGATCATTGTGCGAACGAGACAAAAACGGTGAGAGAAAACATGCTTTGGCGTATGACTAAACGCAAGTAGAGTGGGACGCGGGGGAAGAGTTCAATTAGTTAATTTGAGTTCAATTTTTGGTATGAGGTTGTAAGTTATTTTGATTCTTGAATGAGATTTGCTTTCTGAAACAACTTAATTTGATTCTATTAGCATATAGTCTTCATTAATCCTGCAGAAAACACTCTAATTTTACTGACTGTATCCTGTGTGCGCGCACTGAAAACCTCGTCGCTGTTAGTGGTCTGTGCTCTTCAGGCATAGTCTTCTTTGATCGCTGTCGCATTTGGTTTTGACGGCCTCACTTTATTAGTTGCTCAAATCACCCCAAAGCAGAATCCCCCTTAAAACTTCCACATAAAAGAATATTACGAAACACTAAAGAATACTTCATCTTGAAACTCACGCTAGTTCTCCTAAAAAAAACTCACGCTACTTAAAACCAGAATCAAGGTCTTATGCAAAAATGATGCCCGTCACCGTGTTCCAGAAGATGCCAAGGCTTCTAATGAATGTCATTTATGGTATGGTGTAAGAGAAGTAAAATTGAAACAATTGCTAATAGGATCAATCGTGCAGTACACATAGTTGCGTATCCAAATACACATTTGTCACCTTTACGGTTAAGAAAATGACATGGGCCAAACTGACATGGAGATGAAAATCCCCCTTGAAGGCTACTACTTCATGAAGGATTCTTACTTTTTCTGATAGATCACTGTTCTCATCGTCGAGCAGGTTACATCCATATTTTGCTGATTTTGTGCAGACAACTTGATAACTTTTGAGGCAGACGCCAGTATTTGGTTATCAATGTATCTGAATTCCCCTTGCCAACAACCTTGTCTTGGGTGGCCTATTTCCACTTTTGCTCTATGGTATGCAACATGATTTGCATTTACTTACAGTAATCATTCTCTCATTTGAAGAATAAAGAGACAAAGGCAATTTGTTGAAGCACCTATATGCATACTTTTTAATTACCAGAAAGCTTTCAAATTCTTCGCTATTGCCTTTAGGCAACTATGGCTTAGTCTGAACTCAACAAATTCGGATGTCTCGTCCATCCTACCTGTTGGATCGCAAAAAGCCACTTCTTTACGCAGTATTAATCTGCCTAGTCCCCTGAACCCCTACCTGAATCCGGTGTTTAACCTCCTCACATCGAGCCAATAGCGATCGCAGTAACATGTCAGGAAGATCGACATTAATTCATCGCCATTCACAACTTCCAACTATCAATGCCATCTCTTCGTTTCATTAGTTTCCTTGTAGCTCTTCAGTTTTAGTTGCCTTCTTTCAGTGGCTCGTGGTATCTAACAATCCTATATATGTTTATGTTGTTGATTGTACAAATTATTTAATGTTTATGTTGTTGATTGTACAAATTATTTAATTAATATATTGCCGATATTTTGTGTGCACGGTGTAAATTGTTACTTGGAAATTTCATTTGTCTACTATTTATTATTTATTGTGGTTAATTTATGGTTTAGTTGAACCAAGGGCACCATCGATCGATGAGAGTTAATTGGTTGAGTTGGTAAGACTCGACCGATGCTTGGGTTCGAGTAATTCTCTTTCTAAGTCTTCATAAGAAACCTAGGATCTGCCTTGACCTTGGGATGAAGCATCTCTCCTAACCCTAAACTTTTTCTGAAAAGAAAAAGAAAAGAAAAAAAAAAAAAAACTGAGTAAATCCGATGTTGGGTCCAAGCCCATGTGAAGGTCGGCTCCAAGCCAAAAGTTGTTTCCATGTCTAGATTGTTACCACCGCCACTATAGCCTATAAAAGGCTTTGGTCTCCTTTGTTTTGTGACACGATTAATCGACGCTCTTTCAGTCTCTCTCTATATAGGTAACTGTTTAGCTTCAATATAAGTGGTTCTAGCTGCTTTCAATTGAGTTCTTCTTGTGATTTGTTCTGATTCGTTGGAGCAACAACAACATCAACAACCACAAGCAGAAGAAGATGGCGTACAGCACCTTGCTTGAGGACATGCTGTCGACTCACCAAGAGCTCGAGCAACTGGAGCGAAGGATCGTGAATGAGCTCCGCCAAAACGAACCAAAAACCGCCCACAATGTCCGCTCAATGATCGAACAAGTCACTGATACCGCCCGGAAACTCCTCGACACGTACGATACGAGGGCCAACGAGATCTCATCTCTCATGCCCAAGTTCGACGAACCCAGCCCCGAGGTGGTCCAAGTCATGCTCAACGAGTTCTACAAAGCCCTGGAAAACCCACCTGAGATCAAGTACGAGGACGATTCATCACTCGCCGCCGCGGAACCACCAATCAAGGTAAACAAGGTATTGTTTTCCGGGGAGGAAAGTTACGGTAAATTCATTGATTTGCATGAGCTTTATAACTGTTTTATCAACTCCGTGTTCGGAGAGCCCGTCGAATACTCGGCTTTCCTCCGGATCTTTCGACCGGAGAAGCTTCCTCGCAAGCATCGTCTGACAGAGCAGTACGGCGACTATCTGACCAAACTGACGTCATATCTAACAGATTTCTTGCGGAGGACGCAACCTCTGCTAGACCTCAATAGACTCTTCTCCGAAGCAACCGCTGAGTTTGAAAGAAAATGGGCGATGACAAGTGACACCACGGTTGAGGAATTGATGGTGGTTGGGGCTGAGAAGTTGACGGCGGCGTTGGCGGCTCACGGGTTGAAGACTGGTGGCACGGAACGACAACTTGCAAAGAGACTTTTCCGCGCAAAGGAAGTTGCTCTCATGGAAGAGAAAATCGAAAAGATGTGTGGAATTCTAGAAGACACCATTGTTCGGACGATAGAGAACGTCCAGAGGAAACAGGCTTTAACTTATGAGGAGATGGAGATGGAGCGTGCGGAAGTAGAGGAGGGAATTGATGAAGAAAGCGATGGTGATGACGAGGAGGAGCAGAAGAAGAAGATTTATAACCCATTGGAGTTACCAATGGGTTGGGACGGGAAGCCAATCCCGTATTGGCTCTACAAACTCCACGGACTCGCGCAGGAATTTAGCTGCGAGATCTGTGGAGATCATAAGTACAGGGGCCGAAGGGAATTCGAAAAGCATTTTCGGGAATCGCGACATCAGTTTGGAATGTCTCGTCTGGGAATACCAAACACCAAGAACTTTCACGAGATCACTTCTATAGAAGAGGCGAGGGAGTTGTGGAAGAAGATTCAAGAACGTGAAGGAGGGAACAAGTGGAGGCCGGACCTAGACGAAGAGTATGAAGATGAAGAAGGGAATATCTATAACAAGAAGATCTACGACGACATGAAACGCCAGGGATTGATCTAGCATTCGAGTTTTGGTAGCGTAAAATTTGATCTAGGTATTACTTATTATTAAAATATATGATGGTGATTTTTTGTTAATCTGAATTAGATTTCTTTGCATGAGTTGTGTGTTCATATCTTTATCTTGATGGTGCTTTTTTGTTGATCATTGAACAATCTTTGCTTATGAATTGGATTTCCCCCTTTTCAGGTGTTAAAGGTACTATCAGGTTTGATTACTTCTGTTGTGACATTGCTGAAGGAACTGCCCTACGAACTTTCCCGTATGTGAATTCCAAATTCTGTTTTGTAATTATGCTATGCTATGCAGGTTTACCAGGGGTATTTGGTATTAGGCTGTATCCTGAACTTTATAGTTTGTGTTTTCAGCGAGAAGGATGCACAGATGTGTATATATAACGTTTCCTGGGAATCCATCTTCGGATTTTGCTGTGAACTAGATGAGGAATGTGCACGAGAACTCTCTGGTTGGTGTTATTACACACTTCTTGAACCCATATCATAAGTTGCTATGCTTGATAAACCCTTTTCATATGCTGCAGGTGTGCCAGGTGTTTTGTCTGTTGAACCAGACAAGAACTTTGAGTCTGATGATGAAGTTTATGGAGGTTTGTTTATACCAAATGCTGATAAACGTGTTCCATTAATGTTAAAATGCCGAAATATTGATTGTAGTCTAAGAAGCATGGATTCAGAACATGACACAGACACAGTAGCGTGGTTTCAAATAACCAAAATGTACTAAAACTCGTGTATATGTTGAAATATTGATTCTATGATTAGCTATATTACTTTCAAGGTTCCCGCCCAGTGGAAAGGTCCTGTCGTTCCCTCCCTATATCAATCTGCACCAGCCAAATCATAAGAGAGCAGTATATGTACTACCCGAGTTAGATCCTCACATGAAAATCCACCCCATAGTGGATCTGTTTCCTCTCCTCATAAAACATAATAGAAATATTATCGACATACCCGATAAAATCTTAAATAAATATAATCACCATGCTTTCTGTCATACCTTCATTTCCACCTTTATTTCTCTAGAACTCACTCTTGGGCTTTGAGCCATGTAAACTAAATTGAGAAATTACTCTAGATTTAGGTTTCTCGCATGGTCTTCATATGTAAATTCCGGACCATCTTGCAATATTGTTTCTTGTGTGGTATGTATGGAAGAAACTGCGAGGAAAAGCTGAAATTGCTGAAACTGGAAAACACTGGGAATCGGTGTCAAGAACATGTATCAGACTGCGGTCAGGCTCAGAGTATTTTCAGTAACAATAATAGAGCTTACAATTTTGGGTGGAACTGTATCACCGCAGCATACACACTAAGTTCGCATGTCTAAGCTGCCTCAGAACCCTGCAGGAAGGAAAACATCATGTACATAGTGTACCTAAATGTCTTTTGTCAATGGTTCTGCCCAACCCATTTTTCTGGAAACTGCTTCATTAATATCGCAATGACAATCACAAAGCACATTTATCCCATTTAACGTGTTCAAACACGTAGTTTTCAACCACTATTTGGTTAGCCAAAGAAAATCTTAATTGTGTTAGTGTTCAGTGCTTTGCTACTTTTTGCTAAGAAGTAGAATGTGTAACCATCAAGCTCTCAGTACCAGATAGAATTGAGGATATAGTCCGGTTGTCCAACCGATTGTTTTTAAGGACAAGCGGAGAGAAGGGAAAGAGTAAAAGAAAGAAATTATCATATTATCCTCTTGACGTGAAACCGGTGTAACTGATTTTTTATTTCTTAACTTTTTTTCTAAGTAAGTTCATGTACATGTGGCCCCAAATTGCTTTTTGGTGCTAAATTTACTTAAAACGATATGGTGGATGCCAGTTTTGAAAAGCATTAATTACGTATATCAGCGCATGCTTTTGAGCTTTCTTGAGTACAGATGGATTTCTTTTCATATGTGCCACCTTCTTGGGTTAACCTCGACGAATGACCAGATCAAATCTGTCCATCTTAGTTTACTGCAGGCTCTCTTGACCCCTCCCTGTTTGGCGTGTGTGATACTTTTACCTTAAGTGTTCAGACACACATGTAGAGAGTGTGTGTGTATGGAGCACACGGCTCGATAGTTCTTGTAGCCAGGTTTTTTGTGCTTTTATTCTTCAAGAGTCTAGAATAATGCTAATTTACTACCAGTTTCTCAACAGCCTATCATGATTGATATCTGTGCTGTTGGGCTAGTACACAGGTGACAGTTTTTTTAGTTGTTCAGGGAAGGGTGTTGGACTTATGTTGTGAAGGGTCTTTCAAGTTGATCAACCAACATAATTTGGTCCAGATCTAGGTGGTGATACTTCATGGTTTACAACAGAGACATTTGTCCAAATCCCGTAATTTTTGCATTTCTATTTTGATTACATGTAACTTATTTACTGTAGCTTTAACACTTTTTCCTAGCCTCCCTTAACAAGTTGTATTCCAGGTGAGAATTCGCCGCAGTTTCTTGGCTCCAAAGAACCAGCTGAAGGAAATAAACCAGCCCACGTGAAAAAAAGAAGCTCTTTGTGACTGGTATGTGCAACTTATGTAGGCAAACCACTTAACGATGTTCCTTGCCTTTTCCCCATGCCTAAAGAAGATTGCATGATTCTGATTACCATGTTTCATCTGAAAACTTGTTCAGTTGTTCACTAAATCTCTTCAATAATTTTTAGCTGGAAACTGATCTCATCATCCGTGCTTTCATTGAGCTATAGGCTTCATATTATTGATGTCGTGTGCAACATTGTGGAACACAGAAAAGTAGGTAAACTGAGCAATGGTCTATTACTTAAATAGACCATTACTTAAATAGTTGATTATCTATCTAGATTTTGATATACCTAAACTCACTATACCAGTGAATGCTGTATATTGGTTGTTGTCAAACTTCATACTTCAGATAAGAAATTCGACCAGCACTGTAGCAAGATAATTTACTTGAGCTGTGGTATCAATTAGTTATGGATATATTAGAAATATCCAAACTAGAATGGCTAAGCTATCTTATTCCATTGACACCTACAGATCATCAATGGCTGGATGATAACCGTTGATGTAGCAAAAAGTAACCCTCCAATGCATACCTTGCTATACCACACCTTGCTGTGGTATAGCAAGGTTCGCCCTGGAACAGGTCGATGAAGGAGGGAGATGCAGCATGGTATGCCACCAAATCACCTACAACTGGTGGCCCCACCAGCATGGTATATGCCACCAGAGCTTAGAAACTTGCAATTCAGGTAATGACCTTCAAATCTACCTGTGGCTTTAGATGTGCCTTTTCCTTACTTCCTTCTCTAATACATGCACTTGCCATTGTGATCTCTCCTACCATGGAAAAACAGAAATACTTGCCCTGCATCGTCCTTTTGCTTTGCTTTACTGCTGCTTCAGGTATGAAAGAGGGACGGCTTTTCACTCCTGTTTCGATGCATTTCTTTTAGTTAGAAGTAAAAATGTTTTGCTGAGTTTCCATTTGGAAAACGGATGATTTGCAGGAGCTCATCAGAGTCAAGGTTTGCCTAAGCTTCGTGAAGGTAATGTAAAGCTGTTTTTGTTTGGTGATTCTTATGCCGACACTGGAAACTGTCCAAAGTTATATGCTGGCTCGTATAATGAACCATATGGGGTTACTTATCCTGGTAAACCAGCTGGCCGGTTCTCTGATGGACGTGTTCTCACTGATTATATAGGTTCGTCCTCGGTCCATTTATTTCTTGTTTGTTTTCGAGAATGTCCTGTTAATTTCTGTTAGAGTTGCAATATCTAGTTTCAATTTTGTTCATTTTATATGAATAGCACTTAGTACTGGAACATGCCAATTTACCTTCATATTTATCTTTCAACATACGAAGAATGCGTTGAAATTTGAAAGTACTATATCTACAAAACTAGAACAAACTAAATTTTCTGAAAGAGTTTAGCTTGATAGCAGATCATTCGTGCCAACAGTGTTAAGTATATGAGTTCAACTACAAAAACATTCAAGGATCAATATGGCAGTCTTAGAATTTTAATTGATTCATAAAGGACAAAATCAATAACTGAGATTATAAACAATGTTCCAACTGAGGAACGAAATACCAAAAGCTTTAGTGTTTCTATTTTATTTCTAATTTAACCATTGTTTATATTTATATGCAGCCTCCTTTGTTGGTATTCAACCTGAAAGAAGTCTAGGGTTTCTGTGAAGAAGAACCGAGAGACGGAGAGAAGATGAAGAGAAAAATATCTACATTAGTTGATTATAGGGTTACATGAATGATACAATATATAGGCAGCAATCAAAGGTAGGATCTAGTACGGAGATGATCCAACGGATATACTAAATTAAGGTTTACAACATGACTAGACTACCCTCGTTAATGGATAAGACCATCAAACGGTCATAAGCTGAACTGGGCTTGCTGTAGAGGTTGGGCTTTGGTCTTTGGGCTTCAAGAGCAGCATGGCTTCCTTGGAGATCCATCAACAATAGGTCCAGTTATTACCCCCTTTAAACTGATGGGCTGTGGAAGGCCATCAGTTTACTCCTAAATCCTTCAAACTGGGCGGTTGGGAGTGACTTGGTGAAGAGATCAACTAGTTGATCTGCACTAGGAAGAAAAGAGACAGTAAGATGTTTAGGAAGAGCTTACTAAACATTGTTTGATCTAGAGGCTGTGAGAATGCAATTTCCTGATTTCTTATTTTGCACCACACAGTTCTCTTTATCAAAGATAACTTTGTTGCCATTATCACAAAGCTGAGATACACTAAGTTAAATTTCAAACCTTCAACTAGATACACACCAGAAATAGAGTTTTCAGAATTCGTACCAACTTTTCCAATACCAAGAATATTGCATTTGCCTTTGTCACCAAGTGTAATTAAACCTTCTGATTGCTCCTTTAATTCTGAGAATAGAGATCTCTTTCAACTCATATGTCTTGAGCAACCACTACCCATAAACCACTTATGTTCTTTGATATTGGTGACAACCTGCAAACACCAATCATTGCCTTACCCAACTGTTAGACCAAGTGTGGAATTTGGATTCATATTCAGGATCAACCATGTTAGGTGGCCTAACCCCTTTAGGAACCCAAATCTGCGTAACTTGTCCTTTGAGTTGAAAATGAAATGTGTTCCTCATTATGTGAGGGTCTCTTCTTCTAAAAGGACAAGTCATCTTAATATGACCAGTTTTGCAGCAGTAATGACATTTAGGAGAAGTTTTGTTTCCACCTTTCACAAATCTGGTATTGTTCCTCCTTGGAAAATTTGGATTGAATCCAATACCAGCTTTGTGAACAGACTGTGAACTTCCTCCAAGAATCAATTTCAACTTGTGTTCTGATCCAGCAACCTTGACTTTGACCAATTCAGATTCTTGAAGTTTCTCAGTAAGAGTAGTCTTTTGTTTATCAAATTCATCAATCTGATGTCTTAGATTAACAACGCTGTCACTCATTGAGGAGTTTTCAGTGACTACTTCCTTGACTTGTGTTTTCAAGGCTTTGAAACTGGTTTTCAAGATCTTGAAATCACTATCAGTTTTCTTCCAAGAGATTTCAAGATTCTGATTTAGGCAAACAAGTTGTAAGTTTTCTTTTGCTTGCTCATGAACTTTTTCTTTCAAAAGTCTGATCTCTTTCAGATAATCTTCCTCATTCAAAATCATTGTTCTGAGATATTCTGAAAGAGCTTTTTTTGGTTTTGAAATCAGACAATTTACCATTACCTCAATGTTTTTCTCAGAACTTTCATCATTCTTGGCCATGAAGCAAAGGTTGGCATGTTCTTCCTCAGATTCAGATTCACTAGAGCTATCTGAATCACTCCATGAAGGTATCATGGATTTCTTTCTTCTGTCATGATCTTTCTTTTGAAAGATCTTGCTTTTCTTATGTGGACAATCTCTTATCAAGTGTCCTGCATCACCACATTCAAAGCAGTTCATAACTTTTGATTTATTTTGTGAAGAGGACTTGCCTTTGTAGTCCTTGCTGCTGGATGATCTATGCCTTTCTCTGTTGAAGTCTTTGTTTCCAAAGTTTTTATTCATTATGAGAATCCTTGTCAAGGCTTTGGAAATTAAGGCAATTGGATCTTCATCATCACCATCCTCAGTTTCAAGGCTTTGTGTTCTCTCATTCTCTTTGGCTTTGAGAGCTAAGTTCTTGACACTATCTGGGAGATCTCCATCAACTTCATTCATAGATATCTCATGTGTCAGGAGCTTATCTTGTAGGTCATCAAGTTGTAGAGTTGAGAGATTCTGAGCTTCTTCAATAGCTGTGGTCTTTGGTTCCCACTTTGCCTTTGGAAGACTTCTGAGAATCTTCCTCACCTTTTCCTCATTTGAAAAATATTTTCCCAGTGAATCAAGGTTGTTGACGATGTCAGTGAACCTCTTGAACATGTCTCTGATGGACTCATCTGCATTCATCTTAAACAACTCATATTGCCTGAGATAGATGTTGATCTTGGTTTGCTTGACTTGACTGGTTCCTTCAAAGGTAACCACAAGCTTATCCCAGATTTCTTTAGCAGTTGTGCATCCAGAGATCCTGTTGAATTCATCTGTACTCAAAGCACAATAGCAATTGTTAATAGCTTTGAAGTTCTTGGAATATTACTCTAATTCAGAAGAGGGGAGTGAGTCTTCTGTTTTGGGAGTTTTAATCCCATCTTTCTCTGTGTAGAAAATATGAGGTCCATTTCGGATAATGGTCCAAAGCTCTAGATCTTGATCAATGATGAACATTTTCATAAGGGCTTTCCAGTGAGCAAAATTTTCTCCACAAAATAGAGGAGGTCTGTTAGCAGCTCTTCCTTGTGAGAAACCACCATCACCTGCAGTACTCATGATCACCAGATGGTTAAATCTATACAGTTCAAGCTCTGATACCAATTGAAAGTGTGAGTATGCAGATGTTAATGCAGCTAAGATACTCTAGAGGGGGGGGGGGTTGAATAGAGTATGCAAACTTTTTGCAAAACTTGCTAGGAAGATGAAAACTTGTGCAAACAATTAAGTTCAAGGCCTTGAAAACTAGTTCAAGTCCTTGGAGAAGATTCAGACAGTATAAAGCAAGTATGACTTTTTCAAGGCCTTGAAAACAGGTTCAAACCCTTGAAAAACAGACAGTTGTGTGAGCTGCAAAAACTATGAAAAATAATGAATTGTAAATGGAAGTGAAAAGTGATTTATAGAGTTCAGTCCACTTGGACCTACGTCTCTAACTCAGGGATTAGATCCCTGCAGGATTTTCAACTCAATTCTTATTAATCAAAAGCTAAGCCCTAGGCGAGTTTCTCACAGATGCGGCAACAACAATGACGACCAGAATCTCATCGGAATACACAGCAAAGGAGAACCAGATAGTGATCTTCGATGATGCTTACTGTGATAAAGCAGAAAGGAACTTCGCCTTCTGCCAAATCGGAACTTTTGCTACGGAGGAAAGGGTGAATGCCGAAGCCATGAGAGCCATGTTCAGACGGATCTGGAACGATGGCGATAAAATCACGATACTGGAAGTTGACTTCAACACATACCTATTCCGATTCCCGGACAGTAATGTGATGGAGAGAGTAATTTCAGGCGGACCATGGATCTTTAACAGAAAGGTCCTACTGTTGAAACCTTGGAAATTGGGGGATCAAACAAAGCAAGTTGCTTTCGCAAGCTTTGAAGCGTGGGTCCAAATTTTAGGTCTACCAATCCATCTGGTAGACGAAGAGTCTGCCAGGAAAATCGGATCTTCCGTTGGAGAAGTTCTCTTTGTTGACAATAAGATCCACATCACTGAAGAAGAAGGTAACTATGTTAGGGTTAGGGTTCGTCTCTCTATTGCCGAACCACTACCCAGAGGTATTCATGCTATGATAAGGAAGGAGAAAACTTGGGTGGATTTCAAATACGAGCGCATCCCTTCAGTATGTTGTTGGTGCGGATTGATAACACATGAAGGCAGGGATTGTGAAGAATTGACCCAGGAAGAGAAGAACAACGAAGAGGAAGGATATGGCACTTATTTGCTTCAACACCCGGTTACCAGGAACCGGAAAAAGGACCAATCACAGAGCCAAAGTCAAAAGCATGGAGATCATAGCCCACGGGGAAGAGACACGGGAGAGCCTGCAACCCAGAAGCCACCATCAGTGGCATCACCTGTGCAGACAAATTATGCAGAAGACGAGCCCACCAATCCCAAAGTGCCAGATGTTACAGGCACAAAAGATATGGAGATTACAATATACCAAAACCCCTTGGCTGCAGGGAAAGAGGTAGAACCCGGACACATGCAGTCAGCGCAGAAACCAAGTAACAGTAGGAATGGGGTAGCAGTAGGAGGAAAACTACCAGAAAAACCATGCTCAGTCAAAGAAAGAATCAGCAACTACAACCAGTAATTTGCAAAGAGAAACGGTTCAACAACAACTTTTAGCCCTCCTCCGAATAAGTCTGCGACCGAGGTACTTTTCAATAAAAAAGGATGACCCCTTAACTTCATGGAAGCAGTAGGAGTTTCTGAAGTTTTTAAGAGTAACTCTATCAGTGAGGCATGAGAAACAAATGAGGCGGAGACCGGGGACCGGTCCGTCTCTATGCAATGAGTATTGTAAGTTGGAACATACGAGGGCTGGGCAACCCTCGTAATGTTCTTGCTCTACACCATGTGGTGAAGAGTTCCTGCCCTAGTCTGGTTTTCCTGTTAGAAACCAGACTATCGGAGTTGGAGATGAATAAAGTAGCAAGTAAGTTGTCCAATTTTCAAAGCAAGTCTGTTAGTAGTAGAGGAAGAAGTGGAGGTATTGCGCTACTTTGGCGCGAAAATTTACAAGTTTATGTCAATTCAAGTTCCTTTTGGTATATTGACTGCAATGTTTTCGATGAAAATTCTAATACCTCATGGGAGCTGACGTGCTTCTATGGGAATCCGGACCATCGTGGGAACTACGGAGGAGGATTCGTGGTAATAAAAAGGGCCCTTGGTGCGTTATTGGTGACTTCAATGCAATGAAAAACGCAGAAGAGAAACTAGGCGGAAGGGGTTTCGACGAACAAGGCTCTAGTTTGTTTCGTCAAGTGATCCAAGATCTAGAGCTTATGGATTTGGGTTATGTCGGCAAAGATTTTACTTGGCAAAGTAATCCGAGAGGTGGTGAAATTATCTACGAAAGACTCGATAGGGTAGTAGCCAATGTCGAGTGGATGACACTTTTCCATTCAAGACGGGTGAACCATCTAACGGAAACGGTGTCGGCCCATTGCCCTATACAGTTACTTTGGGAGGCTCAAACGAAGCGGTACAGAGGTAAACGCTTCCAATATGAAGTGGCATGGCAGCAGTACCCAAGATTCGAAGAGATAATCGCTGATTCTTGGCATAATATGCCCCTCAACTCCCCCTTCGAGATAAGCTGTCCAACTTGGCAGCCAACCTCATAGAATTGGAAAAGCGAGAGGTGGGCAATATCACAAAGCAAGTTGCTAAGCTGAGAGCACAACTCGAGTTCTTAGAGAGATCGCAGATAAGTAACACAAGCGGGATAACTCAAATAAAAGCTGAAATCAACAGTCTTCTCTTAAAAGAGGAGGACATCTGGTTACAAAGAAGTCGAGTCCAATGGCTCGAAAAGGGGGACAGAAACACAACTTTTTTCCACCGAAAGGCAACCATACGTAAAGCACGCAATGCTCATAAAGGTCTAGAAGACCTCGCAGGGAATTGGGTCACTACGGAAGATGGTATTATTTCGATCCTGACCAATTATTTTAATGAAATATTTACCTCCATGAATCCCACGTTGGAAGACATGGAGCAGTTTCTGCAAGAAATCCCCCAATCGGTGGATGTTGATCTAAGAAACGTACTTGATAGTGAATATAACAGTTCCGAAATTAAAGAAGCGCTATCGCAAATGGGCCCAATTAAAGCACCTGGTTTTGATGGCTTTCCAACAACATTCTTCCAAACACATTGGGGAATAGTTGGAAAAGATGTCGAAAGTGCTTGCCTGAATGTTCTGAATGGCAAAACAAGCATGGCAGAGTTTCATAAGACGGTGATTGCGCTGATTCCGAAGGTAAAGCAAGCTAGGAAGCCTGCAGATCTCAGACCCATAAGTCTATGCTCGGTGGTATACAAGCTCGTTACAAAGACTATGGCGAATCGTCTAAAAAAGGTACTTCCTACTTTAATTTCTGATACACAGAGCGCCTTTGTCCCATGACGATCAATTACAAATAATATACTAGTAGCCTTTGAGTTGTTGCATACTATGAAATATCGCAAGAAAGATAGATGGGGAAGTTTTGCTCTCAAGATAGACATGTCTAAAGCTTATGACCGAGTTGAGTGGAGTTTCTTAAAAGCTTGTATGGAACGAATTGGTTTCGGTGCTAAATGGACAAACTTAGTAATGGACTGTATAACCACTGTGTCATTTAGCTTTGCCTACGAAGGAAGAATTTGTGGAGAAGTCATACGTGGGCGGGGTTTACGGCAAGGATGTCCGCTTTCCCCGTACTTATTTTTGCTTTGCGGAGAAGCACTCTCAAGGGGTCTCAAAGCTGCAATCGGAAGTGGAAGAATTTCTGGCCTTGCTGCGTCAAGGAATGGTCCAAAAGTCTCACATCTATTTTTTGCGGACGATAGCATCTTGTTTTCTAAAGCTACGGAGGGGAACTAGACTACATTCTTCAATTATTACAAAATTTTGAAAAAGCAACGGGTCAAAAGATAAATCTAGACAAGAGTGCTATCGTTTTCTCTTCAAATGTGGATCAAGAGAGACAAGTGGAACTGAGGAGTCGTACGGAGTGCAGCTGGTAGAATCACACGATCGCTATCTCGGTTTGCCTACGTCAATAGGGAAAAACAAGTGTTTAGATTTCAGTTTTGTAACAGAAAAAGTTGAAACAAAATGTAAATCTTGGAAAAAGAATTCACTCTCTTTTGCAGGTAGAGAAGCCCTAATAAAGGCTGTGGCTGAATCAGTACCAACGTATACCATGAGCTGTTTCAAGCTCCCACAATCTATTTGTAAGAAGATCGAGACTATTTGCAGAAAATTTTTCTGGGCTCACGAAGAAGACAGTAATAGCATCAGCTGGGACTCATGGGATACATTAAAGGAAGCCAGGGACAAAGGTGGAGTCGGCTTTGCTGATTTACAAAGCTTCAATGCAGCAATGTTAGGCAAACAGTTTTGGCGAATCATCACTAATCCAGATTCATTATTGAGCCAAGTTTTCATCAACAAGTACTGCACCATGACAAGTATCTATGAAATAGAGACCACCTATCAGTGCTCGTACACTTGGAGAAGTATAATCTCAAGCAGGAGCATCATCATCGAGGGTATGAAGTGGACCATCGGCAATGGTAACAATGTCAGGGTGTTTCATGACCCCTGGATCCACAGAAACCATCCGTACAAACCCATAACAGTGTCAGAGAATCAAGAATTGCGGGTTCAAGATCTCATCATTCAAGGACAAGGGAAGTGGAACACACAGAAGCTAGAAGAGTGGCTTTGGCCGGTGGATATAGAGGAAGTACTGAAGATCCCCTTACCAACACAACCAGTCCCAGACTCTCTAGCCTGGTGCCTCACAGAAACAAGTATGTACAGCGTCAAGACGGGATACCAGGTGGCCAGAAAACAGATACAACAATCCCTTCCAGGAAGGGAGCACAGATCGACAGTTACAGAATCAGAACGGCTAACAACTTTCTGGATATTAAAAATTCCAAAGAGATGTTTATACCCGCATGGAGAGGTTGGAGGAGAGCTCTCCCCACAAAACTGAACTTGAACAGGGGAAATGTTCAAATTCCCAGTGGCTGTGAGTTGTGAAGTCAAGATAGGGAAGACGAAACTCACATATTTCTAAATTGTCAAACAGCTAAAGAAGTATGGAGATCGGCTTTCCCTCGTCTGGATCTGCGGAGAAGGAATATGAATTTCAGTGGATGGTTCGAAGATCTTATGAAATCAACACTAAAAGAGAAAGAAAAGTCACTTATGTGCACGTGTGTTTCGGAAATCTGGAGCAATTGCAACAGGTGGGTTTTCGGCAACAAGAAATCCAGTGGATCTGAGCTTGTTAAATCGGCGATTGAGAAACTGGAAGCCTTTGAAGCCTCGAGACATAGGAGAAGCAAATCGCAGTCGCCGGTGAACCAAACCTGGAAACCCCCACAAGAGGACTGGTTGAAGATGAATGTAGATGGAGCGTGGAATCCTCAAAAATCAGTCGCCGGCGCCGGAGGAGTTCTGAGAGACCGAGATGGGAAGTATATAGCAAGCTTTGCTAGGAAAATTCTGTTTAGAACCAGAGCACAAACGGCCAAAGCTCAAGCTATCAGAGATGGGATTCAATTCGCCATGGAAATGGGTTGCCAGAAATTGGTAGTGGAAACAGACGCCTCAAAACTAGTACAGGAACTTCAAGAGCTCAAATGGGGAACTGGGAAAGGCGTCTCGGAGGCGAAGATGATTTTAATAGATGCTCTGGCACTTTCCCGAGAGTTCCAAGGCGTAATGTTTTAGTACGCCGGTAGCACGACAAATGCAGTAGCCCACCTTCATGCCAAATATGGATCAACAATAACAGACCAGGAAGTTTGGACCCAAGATGAGCCCCACTGGGCATCTAGAGCACTTGAAATTGATGTAATGGGCCTCTCAAGCCCAGTTTTATTTAGTTTGGAATAAAAAGTTTTGTTTCTCAAAAAAAAAAAAAAAAGCTAAGCCCTAGAACTCAAGCCCAGAGAGTTCCCTTACTCTGTTACAGCTTGTGGTTTTCCCTAACCTGTCTACTACCTGCTCTAGCTAACTGATTAACTAAGAATTCTCTATTTTTCACCTTGAACAATCCTTGATAATAGATGTAAAGATAATACAGAAATGATCTACCAATACAGCTCACAACAGAAGTACACTTAGAATAGAAAACTGCATTGAAGGATGCAGTGAACTTCTGTGGAAAGGACTGAGAGTTTGATGTTCTTCTTTGGTGCTTTGTCAATCCAGAAACTTGTCTCTTGCTGTTGCCCGTTGAGTCTCTTGTTTTGTTGCTTCAAAGTGAGCTCTATTTGTACTATTTGAAGCTCTGCAATTTTCCCAGATTTTCAGCAACAACTTCCTATTTTGTAGGCAACATCTTTGACTCTCTTTAACAGCTTTCTCCAACGGATAGTTGAACACAATCTTCAAAGATATTGTTGTGATCTTGTCTATAAACACACTGAGAAGCTGTCATAAGTCTCTGATTGATCACAGGATCAAAATGTCCAACTATTTCCAAACCTGCACAAATTCAGTTTAGGAAACAATCCTGCAAATATTAGAAACAAAATTTCCTGCAATATCAAAGTCAAACAGATGATATTCTATGATCAAAACATTTTAGAATAATTTGTCTTTCATCATCAAATAACAGTGAATCAAACATATGAAAGATAGAAAGGGAATCAACCCAAAGAGTTTGCAGAAAACTCCTCCTGAGAGTGTTCTCATAGGTTAAGCAGTTTCAAGGCCTTGAAATTAGCTAAACTATTTTCAAGCCTCTGAAACAGATTCAAGGCTTTTAAAGCTGATTCAAGACCTTGAAATAGCTGAGCTATTCCAAACCTTGCACAACCTGATCTTACAATAACTATTAAAAAGGAGGCAAAGAAGGTCTCGTGGGAAACTAACTGGAACGGTCCTGTTTGTACTAAAGAAATCAGTACAACTGGAAAGAGAAGTTGAGATTCAAGGTTATGTATCTGGAAAGCGCAGCAGCAAGCAGTGGTCGGTTGTGAAATAAAAAGACCTGACGATAACACTGCAGAAAAAAGAAACCACAAAAGAAGAACAAGAAAGAAAGGAAGAATTGTGAAAAGAGAAGATACATACCTGAAGCCAAGAAAGGGCAGAGCAGAGCAGCGGCAATAAAGAAGCAGTAGGGTCTCGATTAAAGCAAAGAGAAGGAGAGTCAATGCTTAAAAGGAACTCATGCACGTTCGACTCAAGAAGGAAAAGAAAAAACCCTAGTGTGTGGGCCCAAAGAGAAGAAACCCACATAAGGTAAAAGGGTTTAAAATATAGAAAAAAAAAAAAAGCTAGTGCTAGTCCAAAAAATCTGCGCAGTTTGTGCAAAAGAAAAATTGGGGCAAAGCTCACATGGACTTAATTAAAACGGTGTCTTGTTAAGGACAAGTCCAGCGAAAAACGAGCTAAACTAAAAGCCCAAAAGCAAATTTTAAAAAGTTGGGACAAAAGCCCATAAACAACTGGCGAAAACCCAAAAAGACCAGCCCAAGCAAACAGCGATCAAAATTGCTAAATCAAATATCGTCACGATCAAAATTGCTTGGCTAAAACCAAAGGTCAGCCCAAGCGAAATGCAAACAAATGTCGCTCGACTAAAACCAAAGGTCAAGCCTAAGCAAACCGCGATCAAAATCGCTACATCAAATATCGCTTGGCTAAAATCAAAGGTCAGCCCAAGCAAAATGCAATCAAAATTGCTATATCAAATGTCTCCAGGCTAAAACCAAAACGGTCAGCCCAAGCGAACCCCGATCCAAATTGCTACATCAAATATCGCCCGACATAAACCCAAAACGTCAAGTCATACGAGTGGCAATCGATATTACCAAAACGACAAAGTGCCAAATTGTCGTGATTCGAGCAAGGGACCAAAACTCCTCTTACACGAATCACGAGGGGGTTTGTTGGCACTGGAATTTCGACGGGCCACTCAAATTTCAAAATAAGCACCTAAAGCTTTTCAAAGTTCACGAGCGCCAAAACTGGGATTAGTCAGGCAAATTCAAACTAAGGAGATAAATGCTTATCTCGTCAGGATCTCAGACACTGAAGAAAGTCAAGCACCAGAAGAGAAAATAATCTCAAGAGACATTCAAATCACTGGAGATAAAACATTATTTACAGATCCACCAAATATCACGGGCTCACATACGATCTCAAATCTGTTGACTGGAACCTCTACATATAGGATGATTCGTCACAAGCAAAGGGGACTTCTGGTGGAACGGAGGGAAACAGAGAAACCGTGAGAGAAGAAAGTTACTACACACCACCAACACAGCAGTCCAGAAATTTCGACTCCTACGTCGGAGTAAGCCGAAGTCAGATTCCCAGGAGGCGAAGACACAAACACCGGAGCCAAGTCCACCAAAAAGACCAATGGCGTCAAACTGGTAAAGGGTTCCAAACCCCATATCTCTCTCTCTCTCTCTCCATATGCTCTGTAAATCAAATCCTTAAAAGGAAGATCCACATATGTTTCTTTTCGATTCATATAAGTTGTATCGATTTGGGTATAACAACCCGTATAAATTCAATAATACTGTTTATTCTGTTTATTTCATTTTCTTGCGTAATTGTTTATTTTTGTTTCACTAAAGAGGGGTCCCATTAAATAGGGTAAAACTTAGGAGATCAAGACTCACTCAAATAAAAATATTTGTTGCGCAGATTTTTAAACCAAAAGGCAATGAATTTCAGCCTTCTTAAAAATCTGTGTCAACAATTTGCCTCTCCAATGTGATTGATGCACTTCTTTTAATTGATAAAAATGGATAAAACTAGCAAAAATAGAACTCAGCTTCCAGAGATTGTTTAGGGTTTTCTAGCCTAAGTTGAATTTGACCTTAATGTTGCTTAATTCAATTGATAGGGTTTTCCAGCCTTCACCGAGACTGTCATCAACCAGCTAACCCTAAACCTGAAGCGCATTCATAGCCTAGGGGTGAAAAAGATAGCTGTAACACCAATGGAACCCCTTGGCTGCCTGCCTGCAATCACTGCCTCAAGTTCATATCGAAATTGCAGCAAGACCGAGAATGCCTTATCAGAGTTTCACAACCAAAAGCTGCAACAAAATATCAACAAATTGAACAACCAAACAGGTGATGGTTCCACTTTTGTAATCATTGACCTCCGCGGCGCCTTTTTGTCTGCGAGGAATAGAACACAAGGAAACCATACTGGTAAGCTCACCATACCCGTCTTCAAAAATGTCTCGTATATGCACAGTGCGGGTATTTTTCGTTTTCTTCCAGTTCAGATGTTATGTAGAAGTCCATGGAAGATACGTTATAGAGATCTTTTTTTTGGGTGCAGGGTCTCCGAAGTTTGAGAATCCATTGAAGCCTTGTCGTGTTGGGATAGCAAAAGGATACTCATGTGGGAATGTTGATCAGAATGGAGCCAAGATGTATACTGTATGCGAGGAACCATAGAAGTCATTCTTCTGGATATGATCCACCCTTCACACCAAGGTTGGCGTGCTGTTTATTCTGCACTAAAGTCTTCACTCCGCCACCTACTTCAGTGAAGACAAACTATGATCACTGTTGGCGTATTCTGTTTCTGGTATCAAGATTTGAAGAGTCGACGAGTTTAAACACAAATGAGATCATGCAAATGTGAATGCCTAGGCATTTGCTAAATTGAGGCAGTGTAATCTGGTGATTTGGATACGTTATCATTGTATATGTATGCGGAATGTACTTGCATTGATGATGTGTATGTTCAGATGGGTCTTTGGTCAACCTTTCTTTCACTAAGATGGATCATGTTGGTCCTGTTGGATATGCACAATGGAACTTCTGTGTTTTCAGGATCCGAAATGGAAAGGCATTTTTATTTACACTCTTTGGTAAATTTGCAAATGCAGTGACTATGTTGTAATGATATTTTTGTTTCACTTTTCTTCTTAATCCTTATAGATATATCCTATAAGGACATTCATAAAATAATTTTTTTTTTATGATTAATCTGCAATAGCGGCTATTTCGATTTTGTGTCTGCAAACTTATTAAGTGGAGTAGAATTTTGATGTTAGAAATAACATTGACCCTCCTTTTTATTTGGCTTTTTTTGAACTATAATTGTTAGAAAGTATCAGATTTTAAAAAAAACATTTTTAATGAAAAATTATTAATGCTCTCTCCATCCAAAATAAATGTCCTGTTTATAAGCATTTTTTAGGACCAGAATTGACTAGCAAAGCGATAAAAGGACTTGTTAATCTTCTTTACAGTGTTTGTACGTAATCTTAGCACAATAATACTAAGAGATTCTAATATCGTTTTGCTCGTCCAACTTTCTCCTCAAAGTGATTGGAAAATAGAATGAAACTCATTTCGTACAGAGGGAGTATACTTTTAATTCTTCTTACTTTTATCTTGGCCCCCACTAAAAAAATTCATGGATCCGTCCCCGGTGTAGACAGAGTTTGTTGAAAATGCGCATTCAATGTTTTAATATTTAGTGCATGTTTGGTTCAGGATTAAAATCTCATTTGAGACTAAAATCTGCAAAAAATTTAATCTCGTTGTTTCGCAGATTTTTTGAGTCAAATTTTAATTTAAGTTTGCTAATAATCAGCAGATTATATAATCTCCGATTTTGGAGATTTTTTGGATAAAACGTTTGAAATACCATACTCTATCATCTCGTCAATGCATGAATTGTTAATTTGTGCAAATGTGTAACATCTTAGACCTATCATAAGTTCAAATAAAGACATTTATCGTAAATTTGATAGTAAAAGCTACAGGTGGTTCCAAACGCAATTAAATCTTAATTCAAGATTTTCAGTGCATGCCAAACAGTTTTCAGATTATAATTTCAGCCAGCTTATTCACCCCAGATTATTTTCATCAGATTATTGAGATTTTAAGCTGGAACCAAACAGGCCTTTAATCTACAAAAAAAGTCATTTGATCCGTAAAATCAAAAGATCAAATTCGTAACGATTGCATTGTGAGCACTAAAATGGTAGTACTGTTGCTTACAAATTGCAACATCTCCTTTGAACTACATTACGAGATTAGTTTCTCTACAATGTCCATGGGTTAGGAACCCATTTATTCTAGATAGCCCAAAAGTGTGTTTATTTATTTATTTATTT
Source organism: Linanthus parryae (assembly GCA_023055425.1). Classification (NCBI taxonomy): domain Eukaryota; kingdom Viridiplantae; phylum Streptophyta; class Magnoliopsida; order Ericales; family Polemoniaceae; genus Linanthus; species Linanthus parryae. The sequence goes on from JALGPY010000002.1 coordinate 73,430,165, forward strand.
TTTTTAAAGACAAAAGTATACTTGTTTTACACCAGTTTGTTATTAAGAGTGGCAATCACTTCATTTTTACGTATTTTTGTGTTGTTTTGTTTATTTACGATAAAAAAGAGAACTCCATGTGAAGTTAAATTTCATGACCATAAATTGATCATAAGGCATAAGTTGTTGATATGCTTAGTTTAACCATGTTTACTTGGAATTATGTATGAGATGTAATCTTTCTAATCTCTATCTATCTATCTATTTATCTATCGAGTAGTATCTATCTATCTATTTATAAAAAGCATGAAGAGCTCGAAAGTGTTTAACACATTAGAGTGTTTTTTCTGTTTCCTACACTTTTTATTTCGCCAAGTATATCCTTACCAAGACAATTTTTTTTCGGTTGCAAACTATTTGTAACGGTGAAGAAGTAATAATGAGCCCGTTTTATGTTTTTTTAATGGGTAAAAGACAAAAATCACCCCTTGTGTTTGGGTTATACACAAAAACGACCCTCGTGTTCGGGGATATACAAAAACCACCCATGTCGAGACAAAAACCACCCCTGTCAGTGGATGGACGTTAGACGAAAACACCCTTCTGTTACAATCCATTAGTATGGGGTGCAATATGTCTTTTTTATGACCATTTTACCCTTATTTATGTTTTTTTGTTTATGTTCTTAATGTTATTGGTGTTCTTGACCACCACCACCCCCACCAGCCACACCACCACCACCACGCCGCCGCCTCAAAAATAACAAAACAAACAACACATTTTTATCATCGCCATGGTTGCAAAATCTCCTCCACCTCCACTACCACCGAATCTCCACCACCACCACCACCACTGCCACGGCCGCCACAACCACCACCACCACAACAACAACAACAACAACAACAACAACAACAACAAGACAGTAACACCAAATACAAATGATCACTCTCATAGGTCGGTGAAGAAGAAAAAAATTGGTTGGTTTTCAATTATAAATATCATCCCCATTGCAAACTATCAAAGATTCCATTTGAACCTCACGTCCTGACCTTCTTTATCTCTCTCTCAAAATCTCTAAAAGAGGGACTGTTAGGGTTAAAAATAAGGGGTGAGAAGAAGAAATGGTTCTATAGCAGTGTAATTTTTTTTGAAGGTGAGGGTACATATGTCTTTTTATTTCCCTCCGTTAGTTGTTGTTAGTCACCATTAACTTACATGGGTAATTTTTGTATATCCCCAAACACGAGAGTTGTTTTTGTATATAACCCATACTCGATGAGTGGTTTTTATCTTTTACCCTTTTTTTAATTCATAGTCATTAAATGTTATCATCAGTTTTGTTCATAATAGATTTAGCATTCACTCCTTATATTTACTGCCGAGGATTCACCTTACCATTTTCCTTTAGAAGAGTTTCTGAACGTTTCTTTTCTCTGTCATCTCTACTACTATAAAAAGCTGAAGAAGTCCAAAGTCTGTAACACATTGGAGTGGTTTCTCCGTTTCATACACTTTTTGTTTTGTCAAATATACCTTACCAAAACCATTTTTTTCCAGCTGCAAACTATTTGTAACGGTGAAGAAGTAATAATGACCTCGTTTTAGGTTCTTTCAATTCATAGTCATTAGATGTTATCATCAATTTTGTTTATAATAGATTTAGCATTCACCCCTTATATTTACTACTGAGGCTTCACCTTACCATTTTCCCTTAAAAGAGTTTCCAAACGCTTCTTTTCTCTGCCATCTTCATCCTCTCCACCATCGTTGCAGTTCTTCTTCCGTGTCTCACTAATTCTACCAAGATTCAATATTTTTCAGTTGCCAACTATTTATAACGGTGAAGAAAGTAATAATGAGCCCGTTTTATGTTTTTCAATTCATAGTCATTGAGTATTAGCATTATTTTTGTTCATAATAGACTTAGCATTCACTCCATTATTACTACTAATGTTTCACCTTACATTTCACCTTAAAAAGACTTTTCAGACGTTTCTTTTCTCTTCCTTCTTCATCCTCTCCACCATCGTTGCAGTTCTTGTTCCGTATCTCAATAATTCCGTGCACTACTGATATGCTTCAATTATGCTTGTTAGTCGAGCGAGCGGTGACCCACAAGGACACTTCATGGAATCGCGATTGTCGCATCTCTTATTAGGTGTTAGCTAATTTCTTTTTCTATTATGTTTTTGTTATTTGATCTGGATAAGTACATGCTTAATGTTTGAATTTTTCTTAACAATTTGTTCATTTTTTCTCTTGAAGGGTTTATAATTTTTGTTCCCGAGTAAGTCATCGACCAAGAAGATGAGTGTCAACTGAGGACGAGAAAATCACAGATGGATGTCAGTAGCTAATTCAGGTACCTAAATTGTTTTCCTTAGAGCTGTTTTCATTCATTCGGCCCCTTATTTCATGGAACTATTTTACATTTTTTTGGTGAAACGGTTTGTATTTTCTTTGAGATATCATTCTGATTTTACTTTAGGATTCATATATATATATATATATTTGTCAGTTAACATTTTTTTGGGTGACAAATATACATATATATATATAATATGCAATTTCACTGATAACAAAAGGAGGTTTTTTTGTATCTTCATCATAGCTTTGTTCACTAATAAAATTATACCGTCAGAAATTCCACTTTTTCCCTAGAAAAATCTCTTCCACTTTTGCAATTATTGAGTAATACTGGTATTGACCATGCAACACATTTTTTAATAGATAATTATTCAACAATAACAACCAATCATTTCTCGCCTTCCGCAAACACCAGCAAGTACAGGTCCATAAGCTCAAGAAATCCAAATAAGAAGGCATTGAGAGAGACATATCAATGAGCTTCTCCCACCATTCCAACATAGAATCAATAGAGAAAAGCTCACTGTTGAGCCTTAAGGGAGAGAGCTTCCAAATCATTTTTGCAAAACTACACTCTTTAAAAAGATGCAGCTCAGTTTCAACACGAACTCCACAAAAGCGACAAATATCATCAACTGTGATCCCCTTTTTCTTTAGAGCTGCTAAAACCGATATAGCACCTGAGAGCAATTTCCATAAAAGTAACTTCAACTTTGGCTGAATGCGAAGAGACCAAACCTTCGTCCAACAATTGGCCCTGCTAGAAGAGGCTGCACTCTCCAGTAACATGTTATTCTCCAAAAATTTGTAGGCAGAGCTCACATTGTAGATTCCATTGCTAGAAAAGCTCCACATTTTCTTGTCAAGACATGACATACTCCCCACTGGCATTGAAAGAATCTTTCTAGCTTCATTTTATCAAATATATCATTCACTAAATTGACTTTCCAAGCCCTTGCAGCATGATCAATCAAATCAGATACAAAAGTTAAGTCACAATTTGGAGGCTTCATAGAGCTTACCCTGAAATTGCTTGAAGGCTGAGTCTATGTTCTTGGAGTATAATCAAGTTGGTGCTATGAATGAGAGCTCCATTACTCCAAAAAGATTGTTTCAGCGAGATATTCTTCTTCCCTGACTTATGATTGTCTAATTTTTACGGATGCAGCTGTTGATGTCATCAGAAGAAGAGGAAGTATAGCTGATGTGAAATTAGATAATAATGGTGAAGTTATGGACTCTCTCCAGATTCCATATGATGGTATTACTGATCCGGTAGTTCTTGAGGCTTTTTCCATCAGAGATGCTCTGTTGTGGTGTCAAGCTAAAATGTGGGATTCTATATCCATAACCTCTGATTGTGAGCTTGCAGTAAGTTGGTTAAATGGTCTGAGTGATGCAATTCTGGGTAAAGCAGGCACCATCATTGAGGATTGCCTTCAACTAGCAAATGTATTCTCTATTTGTTCTTTTCATTTTGTTTCTAGAGATGGTAACTCTGTGGCCCATTGCTTAGCCAAGAGTGCTCTTTCTCTTCGTCCTTGAGTTGCTCTGTTTAGAGCTCTTGTATTTGTGTACCGTGATGGCCTTTTCAGTTCTAATATAAAGTTAATGTTAAAAAAAATTATTCAACTAAAAATAAATCTATAATTTGAAATGTCCAATGGATTTCCCCTCAAAAAAAATGTGCAATGTGTTATAAACTAAAAAGTAGAGAAGAGAGAACAAAGTATGGAGGAATGTCAAAAGCTCATTTATTCTCTACCAAAGCACTCTTTATATAGAGTGTGGGAGTCAATCATAATCCTCTAAGGGATCAATCATAATCTACTAGGGAATATTCATTATAATATTCCATAACACTCCCCCTTGAATATTCACTAATACGATGCCTCGTTAAAACCTTGTCAAGCGAAATCCGTTGGGACAAAAGCTCTGACGAAGGACAAAGAGTGCATCTTGTGAGTGGAGATTTGATGTAGTCTTCAACTCATTCATGGCTGCATGCCTCATTAAAACCTTGCTTGGAAAAACCCTGTGGGATAAAAACCTCGGCTAAGGAAAAGAGTACAGCGCCTTGTAATTTAATCTCCCCCTTTTTGCATCATCTTGATGTCACACTTCATACCTGAAAGTAAATTTATGGGGAATACATAATATCTAACATAATATGATACAACATGATCATTCAAGATAGTAATAAAAACTATCAATTAGTAAGTATGACATGTTATATACTCATGAGACATTCGTCATACTAAATAATATGCATATGCACCTAACCTACTCGCGAGTGTGAATCTTCAATTTGCTTCAGCAAAGAAGAATATCTCATGGGCAATGGCCTCCATGGATTTCACATATAGTGATTCGTACGATCATTTTTTGTAACTAGTTACTTTCATATTCGTAGTCTTTAAGACTAAACGAAATATCATAATCACTCTTATCAATAGAGGATTTGTGGGTTATAATTATAACCATGAGAAATATAATATATGGGCATTGCTTCAATATAGCCTATTTCTCGTTCAATAGTCTCACGCATTCAACCATCAGGGTGCGGACATTTGAATATGTTGTTCTATATGAAGATGGATGCTTGAGGCATCTCAAGTACGTTAAAGTACTTCACATATATGCTCGACGCATTAACTGCAGAGCTCGTGTATATTTGTATACACACGGGTATTTACTTTGATTTTGGCCAATATGTAGTCAAACACGATTCCGCTTATAGTGGTTTAAGATAATCATATGATTTCAAGCGCTTTTCAAAGTAAATATCATCCATGATCATATACATAGACTCAAATGTCGGAAGCTCTTCATCTACATGAGCTGTTGCCTCTTCAAGGCATTGATTTGATCATTTATTTATGATTCTCTTGTGTTCTCAATTATAGTCAAATTGGAACTAACAAGATCATGATCCTTACGGAGGATCTACATAATTGCATAAGCAACCGTGACATGCTTCATATGCATCAAAAATCATATTTTATAAGACTTCAATTGGATTTGAAGTTTGAAGTCACACGTACTAAAGTTTGATTAAGTCAATGTTCATGTCATGTAATTGGGTATATCCTCCCCCTCATGACATGAACCGTGTGATCAATGTCATAGAGATATGCTTTTGGCATATTATTTATATATACTCGAGCCAAAAAAAAAATAGGCGAGAATGTATCTCCTTAGGAGATATAATTTGTCACACTTCAAACTTCTAATTCTCATGAACTCTAAAATACTATCCTCTTTGGGATAGGAGTTTCACTTATGAGAATACAATAATCCCATGCTACTCCTTTAAAGGGGTTCAAATGGGATAGTTAATGAGATAGAGCATGCATAAAAATTCATCCGAGTGGATAAATATTGCACAATTCCTAAGAAGTGCATATATAGTCAATCTAAAAAAATGATGAAGACTATTTGAAGTCTTCTATCAATCATTCAAGCAACCAATCACTTAGTGATGCCAACGGTGACGAACTCAAACTTGATATTTCTTGATGAGTTCATGTCAAAAACCATTGATCTCTTCTAGAGACATCTTCTAGGTGCTCGATATAAGATATGCACATTTTTCAAATGTGAGATTGACAACATCCAAGCCACTTTAGGGGCTGAATAATAAATTTTTGGATGTTCCATGAGATTTTATATAGAATCACAACGCATAAAGTAGGCGTCGGTTGGGCGATGCAATGCATCAAGCCTTTTTTATGACAAAATTCTCTGCGTTGGGTAGGCGATGTATCAAGCCATTTTTATGAAGAAATTGTCTACGGAGAATGTCATTTATTTTTACAAAACTGCTTCATGATCACAATTCAAGTATAAAACTTTTATAGTTTCATTACTTTGATCTCAATATTCAAGGTATTTTTTTTTTGTGTTAAAAAAAACACAAGATGCTAAAAATCTACCTTTGTGAGCCTTATACGGTCTCATTTGCATCCTTGAATAGAGTTTTTTTTTTCAATTGTCGGAACTTCTAGTTCGACAAATTGTAGGTTGCCTCTTCTACGATACATTTTTCATGGACTCAAATGTTTCATTACATGAGTCAAAAAGCACAATAGGGGCTTATGCATTTTTTGCTATTGTCTTTTTTTTTTTTTTTCTTGTGCGAGCCATACAAGAAATAGGGGCCTCAAAACAATCAAGAAAAAAAAAACAAGATGTAGAGACTACGTAAATAGAAGAAGGAAACATTGATTTTAATGAACCACATATTATGTAGGATTTCTCTAGAATTAATAAACAAGAGAAATAAATATTTCTTCAAAAAAACTGCAACTTCACATTATTATATATTTTAAAATTATATGTAATAGATCTATGACAAAATAAAAGCATATTTAATTCAATGATCTGTCTCGAATAATTTCTTTTAAGAATTCTTAAATTCAGGAATTAATATTCTTTAATCTAAATTGTATTGCTATGAAAATGGCGTGTCAAGTTCAAAGTGAAACTTATAATTTCCAAGGAGTTGGGAGGATCTTGAATCACCCAACCAAAAAGAAATTACATAAATATTGGGAGGATTTTGAATCACTCAACCAAAAAAATTAAATTGCCTAGATATTGAGAGGATCGTGAGTCACTCAACCAAACATTTTCATAGATATTGGGAGGATATTGAATCACTCAACCAAACATTTGCATATATATTGGGAGGATATTAAATCACTCAACCAACAATTCTCATAGAGATCAACAAAAAAAATGTGGCTTATTACAAGTATGCAACCATGCGTACCCACTAGAGGGCATTATTTGCAAATATTGGTGCATTTTTTTTTTCTCTCTCTCCCCCTGTTTTCATGTGGTCTTAGAAGATCAATCTTGAATCTTCATAATACCATGACGATATAAATATTGCAACCAAGTCTAAGACCGTGCAAATTATTTTGACCAGATAAATTTATGAGATTTACTTCAGGGGATACATCCATATTCACATAACGGAATATAATAAAACATTATCTCCTGGAATCCGCTACCATTCACGCTTGGGAATGGGTCAAACGAGTCAGATATTTGACGAAGTAACATGGCATTTTTTTTATTCTTCTCCCATAATTCCATGTTATGGGCAAAGCTGTATTGTCCATCAATCAACAATAATAATTGTTTTGATGTCCATATCCGTCAGTGATAACATTCTGAGGATTTTTTTTTTCAAGGGGTACAAGAGGAGAAGAGTTAAAATAAATCAAATCATATAGATAACTTAGGAGTATTTTATGACTCTATAGAGAAATATATATATATCAAAAATACTATAATCTCAGTTATAGATAGTCGTTATTTGCTCTATAACTTCATGTATAAGAACATGGTTTAACTAAGCATATAAATAGCTTAGGAGCATTTTCTGACAAGGGGATTTAACTTCCAATGGAGTTTCCTCTTTTCCCGCAATGAGTTTCTACTATGTGAAATAGCGGAATATAATTTGAGATAAAGTCATAAGAGACATAATGACAAAGAAAACTCCATCACGAATATTCTGCGGAGCTAGGCTGAAGCCTTTGCATTTATTTTCTTCTTCTTTCTCTACGCAGATGTAGAAAAATATAACCATGGAGCTTAATAATCTGAACAACATTGTGTTTTTTTTTCTTCTTTTCACCTCAAAATGTTCACGATTTCAATTCGAACTCTAGCGACTCTTTCTTATTTTTATAGAATAGAAGTAAATTTGAGGTATGTATGTTGCTGCAGATTAGGCAACCTTTTTGCTTATACTGTGCGGGCTCGATTGTACGGGTTTAAATCTCGTAAACATTTTATTGTTTCGAACACAACACAATAACAAAATAATCTTGTTAAGCAGTAATCAGCGATAAAATCCGCATCATTTTATTTATCGGTGATGTTTTATTCGGGCGAGCGCCACGAGGTCACGAGTTCAAAACTCTTGTGACATTCTTTGCAAATAAAAAAAACAGTAAAATTTCTCATTCACGAGTTCGAAACTCAAGTGACAATTACTTACAAGATTTTTTCTTTTCTTCTTTTTTTTTCAATATGTACAGAATAAATTAAAAAAAATTGTTTATCAAGAAACTCGCTATAGTCTAGCGGTATTGTCACGAGTTTGAAACTCTAGTGGATTTTTATTTTTATATTTCTTTTTGACACAAGAAGATTGAATCAATAACATTAAAAAAATACTCGCTAGAGTTAGCGCTCAGCGGTATGTTCACTAGTACGAAACTCTAGTGACATTTTTTCTGTTAAATGTTTACGCGTCCTGGAGTCACGAGTTAAGAACTCTAGTGAGACGCTTAATATTTCAATAAGATCGTTTGCGTAATTGCGTCGATTGCGCGTCATCAACATCACGAGTTTAAAACACTCTAGTGACTTATGTTATTTTTTTTTTCACTTCTTGAGGTCACGAGTACATAACTCTAGTGACATAATCTTTTTTTTTTTTCTTTTTCTTTGAAAGAATGATAAGAACAGACAAAATTAAAATACATACGATTTGTAATGAAAACGGTATTAGATTTTTCATTCTCAATTGACTAAAAAAAAATAAATTGAAAAAGCAAATAGGTAGAGTTGGTTTAGTGGTATAGCTCCACTTTTTTGGGTCACGGGATCAATACCTCGGACTCTCCATCATTTTTTTCATTTGATGCGCTTTTTTTTTTTCCGCACGTATTGGTAGGTAATAAAATAGAGTAGACGAACTTTTGGTATATCAACAACTATCAGAGAGCTACTTCGAAAACAACTGCCAGAGATCATCTGGTGAACCAATGCACGCTATGCGTGCGTCATCTTCCCACGCTGCATGGGTACGACTCGCTGCGGCGGCAATTGTTTTTTTCTTTTCTTTTTCGATGAAACATTAAAATAACAGAAAAATATAAGATTTAGCACATGAAAGCATGATGTGGACAAGTGGTTGATAGCCACTACATAGAGGTGCCCTAGGAGCTTGTTGCTGCTTGGGTTCGAACCACATAGTAGATTTTTTTTTTTTGGATCATGCCAATAAACATTGTTTTTGGTCACCCTCTAGATCTAATTGTAGATCGAGGTCTAGGGTTTGAGAACCTTTTTTTTATGAACCCATATTATAGACAATTTTTTTTTCGATATAAGAAGAAATCGTAAGCAAATTAAAGATACGATGTATTGTTGATTTGAATCAACTTTGAAACAAGCAAGACATGAGACAATCAAAATCGAAAACTGAGTTTTTCGTTTGATCATCTTCTTCTTGACAATATAAAATAAGTAAATAATTTGTACATTTATCTTTTGATCTTCTCTTCCGGTAGAGCGATCGTGCTGATAACGTGTTATAAACTAAAAAGTAGAGAAGAGAGAACAAAGTATGGAGGAATGTCAAAAGCTCATTTATTCTCTACCAAAGCACTCTTTATGTAGAGTGTGGGAGTCAATCATAATCCTCTAAGAGTCAATCATAATCTACTAGGGATCAATCATAATCTACTAGGGAATATTCATTATAATATTCCATAACACAATGGATTTTTCTTCGAGAGATAGTTTGTAATAACAGTTAATCTAAAACCCTAAAACAGCCAGTTCTTTTCTTTCCTCAGAATGAGGACCTATTGTTATATTGCGTTGACTTTTTTTTTTTTTTTTTTTTTTTTATTTCAAATGACATTTCACCTGTAATTCAATTTTGCCGCACAATTTTGATTTTAGACCATTTAAGGCAAGTAGTACTGTATACTTTAACCACTGAGTACGAGCTAGCTACTTCTTATATACGAAAGTAGGTGGACTCTCCAAATCTTAAAATTAGAAAAATATGATGACAAAATACTTTTTGTTAATGATTTGGGCGTAGTGTTGGATTTCGTTACAGAAAAGAAATCCCCCAGGCTTGTAGTAGTATATCACCAAGTCTAAGCTGGGTCTGTTGAGCATTAGGGGATTTCTTAGGCACTGTCGAACTTTTGTTAGTTTGTAATCGCAAGAAAAAAATTACAATTGAAGAAATTTCTTTCAGGTCTTCATTAAGTGAAGCCTCCTAAACTCAACTTATTTTTATCCCAAATCTTCATAATTTTAGAGAATGTCAAGTTATGATGATCGAAAAGAGAAGTAAATTTAGACAAAACACTCCGCTCCATGACGAGGGGTATTAATTACTTTTTTTAGGATAATCTTAATTTTCATAGAAAGTCAGAAAGGCACTGTCTGTCACTCCCTAATACCTCAAAAGTCATTTTAGGTGGGCGGGTATAAAGACTAAATTGAGAGAGCAACATGAACCCATGAGCAAATAAATTGATACGCGATTAAGATGACAGGGTACGCGTCAGAATTCGGTCTTCTAAAAATGCTACTCAATTGAATGCACTTAGCAGTCGCTGAGGCTAACTGGCTAAGTCGTCGCTAGGGATGTCAACGGATCGGATCATGCCCTTCCTGATCCAGATCGGACTATGAGAAAAAGGATCCAGATCCGGACCAAATCCGTTCGGATCGTCACGAGATTCAGATCAGATCGGATCAGATTTTATTCAGATCCAAATCTGATCCGTAGATCCATATAGTAGGTGATCGGATCGGATCCGGCTCGAGTTTGCAATAAAATACAAATTATAACATAAAAATAAACACTATTCATACGCTAAGTCATGTTCTCAAGTTATGAAGTCTAAAACACAAGAAATACTGTTTTAAGTTGAAGTTACAATTGCAGTTGGCGCATATACAGGGAGGCAATAGAATAAAATGGTCTAAACTCTGTTCAAAATAATTGGAGTCTTAAGAAACAAATATGTCACTCTGATCAACGTATCTTTTTAGAAATTATCATCATAAATTAAATGATGGGTAAATGCGTATTTTCAATGTCATACTTTTAATGAGGGTCATAGTAGTCATTTAGTATACTTATTTCACATCTTTGACTCATTGCTAATTATATGTTATCAACTGCACTTAAAAATAATTAGTAAAATTTTACTGACTTCTTAATAAATATTTTTTAAATTATTGACTAAATAATAATAATCTATTTTAATTATAATATGCAACATTCATTAGTTCACATACCCAGCTCGAAAACGCCGGTTATCTCATAGTTATAGGTGAAAACAAAACCAGATGTAATACAATTGCCATGTATATATATTTTGTTCTTTGGCGATGATATTTCTTACAACTAAAACAGGTAAGAAATGAAGAAAACACAATGGCTCAGTATGGTTAAGCTAGATTGTTCGATAACAATGGATTAAACATTGAACATGTTATTTACAGTTTTGCATTAGTTTGTGGAATTCACGAAATTATTTGGTTTTAACAACAATCCGGTCTCTACGATTAATATCAAACGCAAAAATGATCTCCACTTCGGAGACGGAGAGTTACTTACCAAGAATTGTACCAACTCCATCCCGACAGCAGCGTCCTCCTATTCTTGGCGGCCTCCGGTGGTGAGTTGGGTCAAAATTAATGCAGATAGTGCGTGGGTTTAGGAGATAGGCAGCAGCGTCGGTGGCGCCGTCATCCGCGATAGTTATGGGCAGTTCCTCGTCGGCGCTTCATCGCCATGCTTGAAAGTCAAATCACGGAGGGAGTCTGAAGCTGCGGCCTTGCTTCTTGGTCTTCTCCTTGCCAGAAATAGGGTCACACATGTGGAGGTGGAGTCAGATTCAACTGTGGTTGTGAAGAAATAAAACAATCGAGAAAGGGAAAGGGAAAGGTCTGCTGGTAATTCTGAAGCTGACTTAGAGCTCGTTTGGTACCAGCTGAAAATATCAACAATTAGCCGAAAATAATCTGAAAAGAGAATCAAACTTAACGGAGAATCACAATATGTTTAGTATGAGCTGAAATTATATATCCCTAACTTGATCCATTTAGCAAAATTTAAAGGGCTCTAAAATCAAGTAACTGAATGCAGCTGTTTATAACTGAACTGTGACATTGCTAATGTAAAAAAAAAATACCAAAATTATTTTTTTGAGATTTTCAGCTGCATAATCCCCAATTTTGAAGATTCTACAATTGTACAGAAATTATTTTTAATCTGCAGATTATCAGATTAAAATTTACAGACATAACAAACAAAATTATTGAAAAGAGGCCAATTTTAATCAAATTAGATTATAATCGGCGATACCAAAAAGACACACAATGCTTGAAGACAGATTTTCCTTATTGAAGAATTTCCAAGGTGCTCCTATCTAGCATATCCAGCGCCTGGGTAATAATGCAACACATTTATTTGTGAAAAATAAACTTAGTTTCCTAATATATGTTTTTTTAAGTCCATAACGACCTAATTGAGCTTCCCAAGCTTTGGGTGATGATGCATTACTCTTGTCCCATAATTTTGAAATAATGACATTAATTTCTTAAGAAAAAGAAAAGAAATGAAAAATTATTTGAACATCTGTTAAATGAAAACTAGGTTTTGCCCCGGGCGCGTTGCGCCCGGTGCAGCTTTGATTACAACCAGTATTGAATTCTCAATGTGGATTAGCTTTGCTGACATCTAGAAGAGTTGTACCAATATTAAAACATAGTCCAAAATCATAAAAACAAAAGCAGATTGCGTATGGAATGCAAGTGATATGTAACACGTATATGTAAATTACAACATTAATCTGCTAAAATTATTGCATTTGCCATTCGAAAACTAATTACGAAGAATCCTTTCCAGGTGAGTTGCTTCGATTTTACTGGCACCCTCTACTTGAGCAATAGCAACAGCCCATTGAAGTGTCTCTGTTACAACAAAGAATCTAGATAAAATATTGAAGAGCAGCAAAGCAAAAGGGAACATATATCATTTCCAAAATGCATAACTGAAAAGTTTTACCCTAGGCAATAAGCACCTGTGACAAAGAATCGAACAAGTTCGCAACTCAGCTTCAGCATTTTCTTGTGTGAATAGCAAAACCAAGTCAGAAATGATATGCAAATGAAACCCAATAACATCACAAACCCAAAGCATTGCATGTGAGATACCTTAAAGAAATCACCTTGGGAGATGGCTTGATCCCAGAACCAAGCACATATGGACCTATTAACCCAATGACCAGTGAGCTGCTTCTCTAGCATCACTTCCCTGATGAATACCCACAAATGGCCCTATGAAATTACAATCACTACCCACCAATTAGATAGCCAAAACAAGTGAAACTATGCAATACAACACAGATCCAGAGACCCAAATCTGAACAATTTTAGTAGCCGTATGAAGATGAATTCTGGGTATGTGATTTGTAGATCGAGTGAGGTTACTTCAGTTCAAACAGATCAAAAATTATTGAACCACCCAAATTCAACTTCCAGAAAGGGCAAAGGGGGGGACGGACGCGGCCAGAGAATTAGCCATGCCACTCACTCTCTGCCTCCGCACAAATAGAAGAAAGCAACAGGGACAAAACAGACTTTTGCAAAAACTGCACTTGACGCAAGCGTATTAAAACCGAGTTGGAAGGCAACAAAATGGACAGCGTGGCATAAACGGCCAACGTGGAAGAGGCGATGTCTTCTTTTATATATATATATATATTAATGTTTAAACTCAAATTCTTTATTGAGTGAATGAGGAACCTAATGATCAAATCAATTTGATCATAAGTAGCTTCATTAAGTAAAGTACTAATATATAGCATAGACTTGACATTGTGTGACTTCTGTCCAGCAGTCTCAGAAACATTCCAGTATCATTCAAGCAGACCATTTTGATTTGGGCAGCCCTTTTCAGTATCAACAAAAAACCATTTGGTATCTAACACCCCCGGAACTCTATATAATCTGAGCTAAAGAAAACAATGTTGATCTCAAATTCTAAGGTTTTTAGGTCATGGATACCCTATGAATCATGAAAACCATGGTAGAAAGACTGGGAACCAAATGTATTACAAGATAAAACTGATAATAAAATGAGGTTAAAACTGTGACTCTCATCAAATTATTCGTTTCTCTTTACCTAGTAGCCGGAGTCTGTGATGGAGGACTTCATCCCTGTTCCTTATCCCAATGCCATGAAATCCGACCATTTAAGAAAGATGCATAACTCAGATGGTTGTATTTTGCTTTCAAGGGTACATAAACTATATTAATGTGAGAGACTTGTGTTATTTCATCACCATATTTAAACAAATACCGCTCGTACGATAGATGAAATTTTGCATATTGAAGATGTATATGGCCATACATGACGTTTCCAAATAATTAATATAAGGAAGTCTTCGTTGATGGGTGCATAACTTCATCATTGGATCATACCTTTAAGTTCTATGCATCGCGTAATAATTTCCTGTCTCCAGTTATAGTGTCTTCATCGGCAGTCATTGATTGCTAAACAGTTGGTTCCACCACCCTCTCATGCTTCCTCTGGCACCATAGTCAAATGACCTAAAATGCTCTGGGTTAGCCTGTAAATAGCAAAAGAAATTTGCATTATAATGAAAAGCAAATATCATCCTCCTATTACTACTGATCTCTCTAGCACAACTATCATGTATATTGAGCATCAAATAAAGGTTTGCCGGAGCAGCTACACATATAACATGAACAAACTTTAACCTTTGAAGAATTTACAAGTCAAAGGAAGCACTTGGCCACTGTCACGGGGAACCTACCAATCTGTCCTTAATTATAGAAATATAATCAGTCAAAACAACTTAATCCATCAATCAAAATATGCTCTTTCACTTTATCTCACGAAAAATCTAAGAATTTTGTTTTTAAATCCTAATCCCACCACAGTGATGGGAACGTTCTAAATAAGCTCTTTCACTTCACCCCGTGATCAATCTAGTGTGAAGGCAATTACTACTCAGACCAAAATATCCAAATTGATTTGAAGGACATACTATAATTGGGAACCTTGGAAGCTATGCCTTCCAACAATATTCAGATATTACAAAGGCATCGGTTGCTCATCCATGGGAAGCACAACTGCGGAAATCAAACCAAAGTTAATCACGCCCTATACAGGAAATCAACTTGGGGCACGGGAAAAGATACAAATACGTATGTATCATAGGGGTAGACGATGATTGCCTTGCTTGTCAGAAAGCTCAGATCTCATAGTTCTAATATAGCATCAGAGTATGGAATGGATGTCCCGACGACGGCTGCAAAATCCAGAGTCAGAGATATATCACATGTCCCCGGAATTGCCTCGCCAAGAAGTAGGGCTCAAAATCATTCAATCTATGACAGCTTAGAAACTACATAGAGATGTCATCATAGCTTCAAATAATAGTAGCATAGTTTCAAAATGAGACCGGGCTTTGAATCATTACAATTACAGAAATACCAATTGCACACTCAGTGTCTCAGCTCCGATAATTTGAAACCAATCCAGAGACAAAATAGTAAAGCAACAAAGGGACTGGAAGTCGATGATTGCCTAGCTTGTTAGAAAGCTCAGATCTCATAGCTCTAATATAGCATCATAGGATGGAATGGAGGTCCCTACGATGGTTGCAAAATCCAGAGTCAGAGATATTTCACATGTCTCCGGAATTGCCTCGCCAAGAAGTAGGGCTCAAAATCATTCAATCTCCGATAACTTAAAAACTACGTAGAGATGTCATCATAGCTTCAAATAATAGTAGCATAGTACTCTCACAAGAGTACTGATACTTGTCATCCACCTGCATAAGTGTATATTTACCAGCACACAAAGATATAGCAGAGTATTGAAAAGAAGGGCATTTTGGGGATTTTGAGAAGCAGATGTGGCAACAGAACAATTGGACACGGTGGAGCGAAAGGCTGACGTGGTGCGAGCGTGTAAGGGCCATTTCTGCTTTTATTTCACCCCTCAAATTACAGAAGACAGCACCTACTTATGAAGGGCAAAATAGGTAATTCGGGAAGCAGACCTGGCAGAAGAAGAAACGGACACAGTGGCATAAAACGCTGAAATGGCGCCTACATGTAAGGGCCATTTCTACTGTTATATTAGGTAGATAGATATATAAGACTAACTGTCATTTCATTAATGTCAGAAGAGTCAAATAAGACCGAAGAAAGATGTTAGTCTCCAAGGCAATGACACATGAATGAGAACTACGACTATATTGGACGAACTGAAGTACCTCTTCTTTGAACTCTGGTTCAACAGGATTAACCAGCAGAACTGTTTCTGCGTAGGCAAGCTGTTGACCTCTGTCAGAAAATCGGTCCTCCGGCAAGGGCATGGATCTCTGCCTATTATCTGCCATAGCCATATATGCGAAACCTACAAATTTCAGAGCACACCACTTCAGATTTTGTCCGGTGCAGCATTCAGAAGGAATTAGTACATTTTCCCAAATAATTATTTTCATATACTTTTGGAACTTCCATAATCAACCTTAAAAAGGCGTTCTCATGAAAACCCTAAGTTATGTTATGATAGCACACCCCTCAATTCACAATTCGTGGAATTACAGGAATATAATTGTTAAATGTTCAAACAACGGAAATTTTGAAGAGAGTTCATTAGACCTTTGTATAATTCTTAGTCTTCTGACAAGAAAGGAACATATCCAAGGAATAATAAACTCATTGGCCAAAACTGATTTTATTTTACCAATTGGAATTTGTTGGTGGAACATAACAGTAGTAGTGGACATAACCAGAGGGAAATCAAACAATTAGCAACACGCAACAACAACACAATTCTATGTTACTCCATTCCCAAACTAACATTCATTTATCTGATTTCATACACAACGTTCTTAGGGTTTTTAACTTCCCAGCATAAATTCGGTCATAGTTGTCAAATTTGCATCATTTTGTTTACATCAAAGCTGTCAAGAATCTGGGATAAGCAAAAACTCTTGAAAGAAAAAGAAATCAGGGATAACAACCGGATCCTCCATAATAAACCCCAATGCAATAGCAACAAAAACTCAGAATCCTGGAGGGGGTTTGTATTTTTTTTCCACACACAGCTACACAAATGGGGCTGCAAATATTCCCTTTCTCAATTAATCATTATTGAAGCTATATAAATAAATGACTAATTAAAGTAATAATAGTTTAAAGATAACTATCAATACTACCATATAACCTTCCGCGCAAATAAAATATTCAACCTATATTATATCCTAAACATCAACATCCACACAACCACGGTTTCACATTCCCTTTCCAAGTCTCCAACAAATCCCTTCCATTCCCCTCGACCAAATTCCTTACGCAACAGAAAAAAACATCAACTTAATTCCTAAATGGCGAAAGATACGACAACTACCTACTGGTAAACCCAAGAACAGATTCCTGGACTAAAATCCTAACAGCTCATCCAGGATCAACAGGTAAACGTAATTTAGGTATCCAATTACCAATGAATCGAACAAATTTGATTCTGATAATATTTTGTCCATGAAGGCTGAAATAACAATATTACCTGCAGAAAAGGTGCATTCTTGAGACTTTTCAATCAGAAAATTCGTACATAAATATACACATGTAAAAATCGGGGCCCAACTACAATGATGGACCGGACGCCAGGTTACTCATTTCCTTGCAGTAAGGCGGGCCCTTAGTTTATAGGCCCATTGTATAACTAGTGGTAGATTAATGCTTTCATCTCTAAGAAACTTACTGAGACAGTTTTCCAAAATCGAGTTCAAAACAGAAAACTACAAACAAACTGCCAAAGGGGAGGTAATTGATACTACTATAGTGGAAGAATAGTTAGCATACAGAATTCCAGTATATTTAAGTATCATTAAGTTAGAATATACTACGGAGTGAAATGATACAGAGTACATATGCACACAAGAGCACATCACTGTAACAGAAAAATCTTGACCTTCAAACACGAATGCTTAAACCCAGAACACATAGCAGGGATCGTAGAAAAGTTCCAAAAATCCTAGAGTCGGAAAGAATCCCGCAAAGTTGTTGAATTTTGAACAAATATCGAAAGAGAAATCAAAGTCCTAAATCATACTTCACTAATAGTGTGGCATTCAGCATTACCACATTTCCTGCAGGTATCTGATATGATTAGGTGACAATAATAGAAAACATGATTCTATATTTTAATTATAAGTCTACTACCTTTATTGAACTTAATGGAGTTTCTTTTAGTTCAAAAATTGTTTAGAATTACCAGAAATTTAAATCCCCGTGCTTTCTCAAAATTGATTACTACGCGAATGAAGACCTAGAATTTCAATTATCTCATAATATTAAGATGAATAGATTACGAGTTATCCCCATAAAATGAGTAAACAAATTAGACAGCGCCGACTATTTACCTGGTATTGGATTCTCCTAACCAATGAATCTTTGCAACCGAGGACATGGACGCTAGCCAAATTTGGGCACTGGAGAACCAGTTGGCCTGTAAAAACAACAAAGTCAGATTGAGAACTGAGAACCATGAAGCTAATACCACCATGCAATGAAAAAGACAGAATCAAGATCAAGTACCATGGAGCTAATCCTGATGCGTATCTCATTTTCTTCAAATATCAACTATCTTAACCATAGTATATGAACTTTCAGGATCAGCTAATTCCTACAATTTTATCGAAATCGTGTATTTTTAATATGAGGATTGCATTCGAAATCTTAGAGAATTTGAGGTGAATGTCTACCAACAACGGTCAGAAGCAATCTATTTCGGGAAGCAAAATAAAATACAAATCTCGGTCCTCGGTAAATAAGAAGAGCATATGTGCAGCATATAAACCAATAGCGCAACGCAAGAAAAACCAAAGAAACCACTCAGACACTTGAGATTTGTAATGCATTGAGATATCAACCCAGAAGGCAAATTCGAAAAGCATTTAATCCAAACAAATATCTGGACAAATCTCTAGTCATGATTGAAATAAAAACAACTTGTTCTTCTCATGACATCTCCAAAACAAAAAGATAATTTAACATAAGCAAGAACGCAAACCTAATTCTCAAAAGGGTTAGTGAAGATCAAATCGAAAAACTGAAAATTGAAACAGATATAAAGCAAATGCTAAAACATGGTTACCACTGTAATGGGAAAGAGTATAAGAACTGACTGTAACACCTTCAAACAGTATTGGTTCTCTTTGACACATGATCCTGCAAGTAAACCAAGAACCGACTGTACGGATTCTCCTAAATTTGGGCTGTTTTTTTCCCTTTTATGAAACTGCAAAGGCAAAAGAAATGCTTACACATATATCAGGCTCAGATGTTTGAATGCAATCAGACTCCGGTCCAAACACCATGGCTGCGATAGGGAGAGATGAGGACTCCTCCAAATTGCCGCGCCATGTTAAGAGTTTAGTCGTAGTCTGAATTGCAGGTTATACAAAACTATCATCACAACCTCTCGAAACAACATAGGTCGCAGCGGTAGTTTAATCGCAGTATTCAAGATATGCCCTAACCTAGCCACTACATATTGAGATACGGTATAAAACTACGTACGCGTGAATACGCGTCGACTGATATCAGCTCAGATGTTTGAATGCAAACAAACCAAGCATCACAATAAAGATCATGACATACCAAAGAAGATAGTAAATTTTTGCCAGAAAATGGCATAAACAATCAAGTAATGAGAAGCATATGGGTTTTGAGGTTGAATCCCAAGCGATGAAGACTGATATCAGGCTTTTTTCCGCAAAAAATGGCAAAATAGAGCCCAACATCTCACATACACTGCAGCCAGATGCACCATCATCGAAATCCAGCAAGAATTTCATTCATGTTAGGTAGTTAGGTGAATTTCATCCTTTATTTCCAAAGGGAAAAATAGTCATTTCCACGGACCAGAACAATGCCTAAATGGCAACGTAGTGCGTACTCGTCAATACGCATCGACCAACATCAGGCTCAGATATGTGAATGCAATCAGGATGCGTTCCAATTACCAAGGCTGCAATAAGTAGAGATGACGACCCCTCCAAATTGCCCCACCAAGGTAAGAACTGAGTCGCAGTCTGAATTGCAGGCTCTACAATGCTATCATCACAGCCTCTCACAATAACATAGGGGAAGGGAGCGATATAGCTTAGCCTACCACGCATATAGGAAAATTTCAGAATATAAGAATCAGACTCGAACACCAATGCCTATTTTCCCATTTCCAACACAGAGTGTGAAGCTCTATCGCAAGGTGTGCTCTGCATACTCCAGCAGTTTGGAGGTAGCTTAGGATTACCTGATAGGCAATCGTATGCAATACATTATGAAACAGTAACCATTATCTATATAGCATTCAGATAATCCTACGAAAGGGATTATCAATTTCAGGTAATGCTTCCGTTTTCTCTTATCATACTTATCCTGCACTGTGATAATCCAACGTCAAGATGAAGAGTATCATAAAGCATTTACTATGATCAGATATCTTGTAACAACCTCGCAATATTGAAATATATTCTTATAATGCAAACCAATATACCTTCTTACGAAACTCCACAAAGGCCCTTTGATTGAACCAATGGTAATCAATTGCACTATAAAACCACTCATATCGGCAGCGCATAACCGATAGCGGCCAATTCATGACCCATACCTACAAAAACCCATATGAGGAATTTCAATTTTTCAACAGATTGATCTCAAAAGTTCAAAAGAAACAAAGTTTCCAATTCATCGTGATCAAACACTTGACTGCCATGCGTTGTGAATGGCAGTAATCTAATGCCTGGAATACTTTAAGACCTGGTATTAGTTCGCATTTCAATTATCCCTGTAGACTACATGATATTGATGTACATGAACACTAAGATGAATTCCTCTTTAACCCTTGCATGCCAGGCATGCCAGGCAATGCATCTTAGATTGAACATCAAACAAAGAGCTGACTGCAACTCTTAGAATGAACACCCATGCATGCCAAGCAATGTATCTTTTATTTCCAATGTCATTACAAAATATATATAAAAGCAAGTGAAGAACCCCTTGTTAGTGATGCATTGTTTGATTTACTGGTCATTTCCAGAAAGTATGGCCAGTGATATTGTGAAAACTATCGATGACATCTGGTTACCCCAAATACAAAATGACCTCCAAGTTACACCACAGGTATGCCAACCAAGAGGGCATTTGTCGTAAAAACCAGCAGATATTTAGGCCTTTTTTGAAACTTGGAGAATGGGAAGGAAAGGAAAGGGAAACGAAAATGAAAGAAAATCTGGGAACATCCATTTTATTTTCCATAGTTTGAAAAACTTACAAGATAAATGAAAGAAATCAAAATGGTTACACTTTAATATGCAAAATAATACCATATAGTATGTAATATTATAAGTATTAATCAAATAATATGTGAAATGATAGATAAGTCTTAACAGGTACCATCTATGGCAAATCTAAACACTACCATTGCCATATTGGGACCATAAAAGCGAGGCTCATATATGTAACTGAAATCATTGCCGAAGAAATTGGACCCAACCATGGCTGCAAAGATTTTTTTCCATGCCATGGATGGCACAATTTTTAAGAAAAATCAATACATCCAGTATCGTGTTTTTCTTAAATCAGGCCATGGGGCTCAGATCTGGTAGTGACTGGGCATAGAAAGATGGCACCGCCATGGCTGCAAAAATCGACTTGCCCCGCCAATGAACGGATTGGATCCTCAATTTCCCAAAACATACTAAGAATTCCTTGATCATCACTGCCCTTTTATTCTATATACATAATATAAAAGAAAGGCTTTGCCTTCCACCTACGCGCCACATTAGCTTTTTCATTTTTCACAAACACCTCATAACATTGTCAATTATCCATGTAAATCGGGCAGAGGGAGCTTCTTCAACCGACAGTGCTTCCCCGTAAACAAACTTTTTCTTTAACACAACTTGGTTTGAGTTTGCACTGGGTCAGTAGCAGTTCGGTTTAAATTTGCGAGCGTAACCATCTCAGCTGGGGGCGGGACGGGAAAAATCACAGCTTCATCGACGATTGCCCCCATCAACCGGAGTGCGAAGAACCTGCTGTGGTTCGAGTTACCGTCCAAGCAGTGTCGTTCGGAACTCCGGGAGGCTGCATCGGGTCAACTGAAGCCGGTGTCTCCGGACCGCGGTTAGGCCTCACAGCTTCACCAACGATGCCCGCCTGAACCGGAGTGCGAAGAACCTGCTGGGTTCGAGTTACCATCAAAGCAGTGTTGTTCGGAACTCCGGCAAGCTGCATCGGGTCAACTGAAGCCAGCGTCTCCGTAACACGGTTAAGCCAGCTCATCATCGATGGGTGGCACGGTTTACAGCCAACAACGTGTGGTGCTCGGGTACCAACAGCATGTGCCACAGAAGCAGCAACGGTTGGAACCGAGGAACTTGAAACAGTGGCAGTAGCTGGAGAAAAACCATCAGCAGTGCGTAAAGTTCAACGTCCAATAAGTAATGGAATGCATTACGAACCACGCAGACTTGTAGGGTAAATCTAGCGAAAAATGCATTATCATAATTAGGAGACATAAAGGCGAATTAGTCTTCATGCACTTTCCAAACTCTAGCAACTTAGACTGAACCTACTAACATCATAGGAACAGCTCTTCTAATTTTTCAAGTACATGTTTCGAAAACACGGTTAGTTTTTTGAAAACATTGTCACATCAATTACACAATAGGAAAGCAAGATAAGGAAGGGTAGGCTGAGAACGCTAAGTTAGAGGTACCATATGTCGCAGAAAATAGTGCCAATCCCCTTTCGAGGCAGCCTTGATAGAACAAGAAATGTAAATGAAACACAACAAATAATAAGCAAGATGAACCATCAATATCAGAAGTGTGTTGTCATTTTATTCGTCTTCAAACCATTCCATATGAAGGGAGCCTAAAAAAAAGACATCCAATCAAGCATTGCCCAAATAAATATTTACTTGCCAGCTGGTTTTTCACTAAGCAAAACTTTCTTCCAGTTAGATATGGAAATTACAGCATACTTGCATAAGAACTTCATCCATAGCAGCAAATTCAGTTTGGACAAACAGGTAGGCATGCAATGATAAGTTACAGAAAGCCGCCAATGCAACTTTATGTTAGAGGTGACTTCGTTCCATGGTTTCCGAATCCCTTCCCCAACGGGAATAAAATATTTTGCTCTCTCTGATGCTCTAAACCTAAACATTAAAATCTTGGCGTATGACATCTTACTTGGACCATTTTCCTTTTGATAAATTTTGGTATTCTTTGAGAACTCCTAGTCAAGTGTATTCAATGAAAGGCCGACATTTGAACATTCTTGCAGTAGGTATGTAGATATCTAAATCCAATTAAATAATTTAAGCTTGGAATATTAAAGGTTGTCCAAGCACTACGATATGTTGGTGTTACTTTTTTTAAATAGCCGACATTGTCTTTTAAGCGCAAACAGTTAACTCGTCCCCCGCTAGCTCCTATAATCATTAATCAGTAGCATAAATCTAGGAGGACTGGAGGACTGAATAGTATCAAATTCAATATAAGCACATTTTGGGGTTACAGTTTCTCTTTTTCTTAACTAACTTCATTGTGTTTCAGGTCAAGGATTCTTCACTATGGATTAATACCAGAAAGCTAATCAACTCAAAGCCCAATATGGCAGGACTGAAAAGAGTGAGCTTAGTGGTTTTCAGCTGCCTCGTTTGTTTTATAATAGATTTTCGTAGTCAAGTTCTAGTAACAATTACATTTTTCTTAGTTATTTAAACAGAGCTTAGTGGAAATTCCGAATCATTTAGAAAATAGATATGCACAGATGTCTACCTAAATGGGATATGCATAGAAAATAAGCACAATACCAATTTTTTTGCAAACCATGGGTCTTTATTATGGATCTGGTTCCCACACAATTTGCTATGCGTTGTTTTTGGATAGTAAAGAAAATTGGATAGCAAAGAAAATTTTCTTTGTATATACCTTGTGGATGAGCTCTGTTACAATTGAACCAACACCTTCCCCCGCACCCGTAGAGCTCGATCCTTTGAAATTTAACCAAAGCTGCACCGAAAACATAATAAAAGTTATCATCCATAAATACCTAAAAATTGCAATGCTCCAACTGAACCAAACAAAGACTGATACAGATCACATTGCTAAAAGATGGGCTAAAGAAGAAGATTAAGTAACTGATACAATAAATTACCCAAATTATATAATTATATATCAGTTATCCACTAATTGCTATAGATTAAGTGGACATGTAAATCTGAATCCTAATAGTTGAACAAAGGAATCCAATTTCTTATACCTTCAGAAGTTATTGGCAGAAAGGGAGTTAATCAAATTTAGGTACAGTTTGGCATATAGGGGATGGACGAATGTGAACATTTAACTGCAATACACATCATACATAAACTTAATTTCTGCAACTTATGTGCCCTTTCTCAACCTACTGCAAGTAGGGAAAAAAGAGAAGAAGAAGTACATGAAACTGAAAAGCATAAAGAAAAAGGGAAAACCCAGTACCTGAAGCTGTAAGACGAATCGAAGACGGCAGCATGCAAGTGCCAGGGTTGACCGTCGGTGGCGGAGAAAGAAGAAGAAGAAGAACCAGATCTGAACATGCAACCCCACCACAGAGCACCACAACGCCCTAATTGGGAGGTCCGGTACTCTCTTCGCTGCCTCTAACTGAAACAATTCATCAACAGAGCAGAAGAAGACGCAACACAGAGAACACGGTGAGAGAGAGAGACAGAGACGATAGGTATCTGGGAATGAACCAGAGCCTTCTCATCGAAGAGAGGCGGAGAGAAGAGAGAGAGAGGCTTCGGTCGAATCGACGGCCAGAAGTCTCCGCTACCACAACAGTGGCGGCATATCTGTGGGTCGATGACAACAACAGTGCCAACCGCCACCGCCTTCTCTCTCTTCTTTGTGTCTGGAGCGACGTAGTCGATAGACAGAGAGAGATCAGAGCTCTCTAGAAACCAGTGGAATGGCTTCTCTTCGAAGCCGCGTGAGGGAAGGACACAAACCAGGCAAAGAAGATACGAAATGACCATATCGCCCTTCAACCACAGCGTACATGGTTCACAGCAGCAAGGGCGATACGGTCATTTTCTACACGTCACTATTTCGCTGGCAGTTGGACCGAGTTGGCAGCACATGATTGGGCCACACCTGCCACGCAATGTGGCCTTAACTTCTTTTATATAGGTAGTAGGATTAATCAAGGCTACTACTACCGCACCATAAAATTGCTCCTACCACTACCCCCAAGCGGTAAAGCAATGTACGAGTGTACGACAATACCATCCACAAAACCCTTAATCTTATCAGAGTATTTTGAATTATGTATCATTATTGGTTATTTTATTTAGAAAAGGTAAATATTTGGCCGGATTGGTGGCAATGGCGGTGGCGGATCAAGGTTGTTTAGTCTGTTTCCTTCTGTCAAAAGTTGTTGGTTTGTATGGATGTTTTTTTTTTCTTTTTTTTTTTCTTTTTCTTTTTTTTTGAAGAAAGAAAATTAGGAAAGAAGAAGGGTAGTGTAGTCTTAGTCTGTTTTATTTTTATTTTTTAATCACTCATTTCGGGAGTGGTGAAGAATGGTTTTTGAGCAGATTTGAAAACATTTTATCACTTGTAATCACTCTTCTTATATGAAGATTATGGTAAATGCCATGAGTGGTTTTTTACAAGTATGTTATATTTATCTGTGGTAGTGAAAAATTCTAGATGCTCCATCTTCCCACACTCCTATAAAGAGTCTAGGTGGCCAGCTATATTCATTACAGAAAAGAAAACCGTAGTACCCGTCGGATTCAATTTCCTCTCAATCACATGTCACTCTCTCTCTCCTTCCCACTCCTCTCTCCCCACACTCCTCCGTCCCAATTCAATGACCTAGTTGGTACCTATCTAGTTATCTCCCATCAACAACTCTCTCTCTCCCCAGTCTCTCTCTCTCACCCACCCTAGTCTCTCGCTCATTCACATGGATATTTTCCCCTCAACCAGCCCCCTTTTTCGTCGGGTCCTCATGAAATCGTCCTTATTTTCTTTGATAATTCTTCTTGTCAGCTACCTTACATACGTTTCGGATTCCCGCGATAAACCCAGTCGGGGATTGACTTTCTCTTGTTTTTCTCCGCTGTCGTTGGTCTTTTGTGTGGAGCCTTCCACACGATGTTTGAAACATTTGATGCTACTTTTGCCGATACGAGAAGGGAAACGTTTAACGGTTGGTATGAATCGAAGAATGCGCAGCTCGAAGTACTCATCTCCATCATCCTCGGGAGCTCTGGGAAAGTCTCCGGAGACCTTCATCGGGTTGACCTCTGTTTATGTGAGTTTGCGATTCTCACTGTTTCTCTGGTGGTATGTTTCTATGGGCCACCTCCCATGGTGGCGGAGGTTGTCTGCCCAATTGTGGCCACTTCGTTCATCAACACCATCACCACTGGATACCACGGAAACTTTAGGGCGGCCATCTTCCTCATCACATTCATTTTGTCATTGGTGATTGCCTTGGTTCCCAGAGAAGCACCAGTTGAGGAGAGTACAGATTCGGGTCGACATCGGGAGTGAGGCCGGATTGGTGGCAATGGTGGTGGCGGATCCAAGGTTCTTATTCTGTATCCGTCTGTCAAAAGTTGTTTGTTTATTTGGATGTTGTTTTCTTTTTCTTATATTTTTTTGTGAAGGAAGAAAATTAGGGAAGAAGAAGGATACTGTAGTCTTAGTCTATTTTATTTTTGTTTTTTAGTCACTTATTTCGGGAGTGATGAAGAATGGTTTTTGAGGATATTTGAAAAGCTTTTATCACTTGTAATCAGTAATCTTATATGAAGATATATAGTAAATGCCATGAGTGGTTTTTTCTTACAAGTATGTTATATTTATATGTGGTAGTGGAAAATTCTAGATGCCTCCATCTTCCCAGACTCCTATAAAGAGTCTAGGTAGCCAGCTATATTCACTACAACAAAGAAAACCCTAGTAGCCGTCGGACTCAATTTCCTCTCAATCACATGTATCTCTCTCTCCTTCTCACTCCTCCTTCCAATTCAATGACCTAGTTGGTACCTATCTAATCGAAATCACATCTCTCCCATCAACAACACCCTCTCTCCAGTCTCTCTCTCTCTCACCCACCCTAGTATCTCGCTCATTCACATGGATATTTTCCCCTCAACCCACCCCTTTTCCGTTGGGTCCTCATGAAATCTTCCTTATTTTCTTTGATAATCCTTTTTGTCAGCTCCCTTAGATACGTTTCGGATCCCCGAGAAAAACCCGGATGGCGATTGAGTATTCTCTTGTTCTTCTCCGCATTCCTTGGTCATTTGTGTGGAGCCTTCCACATGATGTTTGGAACATTTGATGCTATTGTTGCCGATACGAGGAGGGAAACGTTGAACAGTTGGTACGAATCGAAGAATGTGCAGCTCAGAGTGCTCATCTCCATCATTCTCGGCAGCTACGGGAAAGTCACCGGAGACCTTCACTGGGTTAACCTCTGTCTATGTGAGTTTGGGATTCTCACATTTTCTTAAGTGGTATGCTTCTAGGGCCACCTCCCATGGTGGCGGAGGTGGTCTGCCCATTGGTGGCCACTTCGTTCATCAACACCATCACCACTGGATACCACATAAAATTTCGGGCGGCCATCTTCCTCATCACCTTCGTTTCTTCATTGGTTGTTGCCTTGGTTCCCAGAGACGCACCAATTGAGGAGAGTACAGATTCGGGTCGGCGGCAGGAGTGAGGCAGGATTGGTGGAAATGGCGGTGGCGGATCCAAGGTTGTTGGCCTGTTTCCTTCTGTCAAAAGTTGTTGGTTTGTATGGATGTTGTTTTATTTTTTCTTATATTTTTTTTGTGAAGGAAGAAAATTAGGAAGAAGAAGGGTACTGTAGTCTTAGTCTGTTTTTGTATTACCCCGTATTTTAATTAGGGGTTATTTGTTTATTTTGGAAAAATATTTGACGATTTAAAGAAATTAATATTTCAAACTTATTCCTGACTTAATTTTAGTTTCTAAAGTATAAGGGTATTATGTGGCATTTATGATTATCTAGTATTCCGTTTTGGGGCTATTTTATAATTTATAAAAGTTTGGATATCTTTTAGTACTTGCTATTTTTACTATCAAAAGTGAAAATATGATAATTGTGTTTATATTCATTAGTTAGTATCACATTCCGAAAATACCCCTCTTGTACGTGTAATCTTGTACTTACCATCAATTTTCAATATTCGCATCTCAACCCTCATTTTATTTATACTTCAATTTCTACCCCAATAATTTGTTGGAAGAATTTTAGTCTCTCATAAGCCCCTCCCCACCACTACCAAAGTCAACACTAATAAAAAAATACTCCTACCTCTTCCTATGGAGCTATACCCACACATGTACACATAAGATGGAACCCCCACACACACAAACACTACCACATCATTTCATCATTCCTTCCACCCTCAAGTATCTCTCTCCCACTTCTAAATTTCAACCAAAACAATGAGGGCATCATAAACATC
This sequence comes from Linanthus parryae, assembly GCA_023055425.1. Lineage (NCBI taxonomy): Eukaryota > Viridiplantae > Streptophyta > Magnoliopsida > Ericales > Polemoniaceae > Linanthus > Linanthus parryae. Next base: position 73,458,915 of record JALGPY010000002.1, read on the forward strand.
ACCCTCTTCCTCAAAAACCCACTTCTATCATCTCTTTCTTGCTTCCATTGAAGGAGCTTCAAGTCTAGGGAGAAATCAAGCACTCCAAGACCCTCCAAAACTCCAAAATCTCTATAAGGGCTCGTAGTAAGTGTTATTTCCTTTATTTTACCCTTCATATCTTGTGAAAATAGTTGTCGGAATCAATTCTTGTTTGAAATCTCTTGATTTGATGATGCATGTGTGCCTAGAGCATGAAATTGTGACTTTGGACTTGTGTTTTATCAAATTTTCCACTTGATTCCTCAAATTTCTTGTTTGATTTCTTTTTATATGTTTAAGTGGCTGTTTTTGAGCATAGGAACATGTTTCTCAAGTTGCATGTATCATAGAAATGATTTGATCAAGAATTGGAGGTTTTAGGCAAACATGCATGTTGATACAATCTGGGTAGTGTGTGAAAAACGTGGTCTATCTTATACTTTGGTCTCTGTAAAAAATTTAAGACTTACATTTTACTGAACTAGACTCAGAGGGGGTCATTTTGAGAAAAAAAAATCATCTTCATAGCATTCTTGGATAATGAGTAATGATCATTTGAACTTGCATGTTTTCTGGAACTCTGTTTCAGTACCAGTCTTGGCATTTTCACTAAAAATCTCATTTTCAGAAACTTTTTGAACCCCCTCTTTCTTGTGTACTAACTATACACATATAATATTAATTCTGGAGAAGATGAGCATCATTGCTCTTCTCCAAGGGGTAGTAATCACCTTTTGAAGTTGAGATTTACTTTCAGAATTGTCTCTGCACAACACTCTTTGTTTATTTTATATCTTTATTTATGTAATAGCTATTAATAATATTCTTGATGTTTCAGAAACTAGACACATTTTTCTACCTTATGATAGAGTTTCATAATTTTTAAAATTATTTTGGTATGGTAAATATGGCTCCAAAGTCACAGCTACAATTCTGTCCAGAATTGTAGTTTCACATTTTTTTGAAAACTTTACTTTTTGAATTTCTAAGGAGTTTGTTGGACTTATTTTGATATGTGAGCATCATTTTATATTCATAAGTGACATTTAGAATCATGTGCATATAGAACACGTATTCGACACGTGAGTACACCACTTGAAAACGAGCTTTATTGGGATACTTAAGGATGGACCAAGTCTTATGACCTAGCAAACACACATATAGGATTAGGGAATTATTTATTTAGATGTAACATCTTTGTGACTAGGGATTTTTAAATTGTAGGGGAAGGATTCGTGGACGAAGGCTTCGTCGACGCCCCTTCGTACTAACTGCTGAGGCGACTTCAGGTGAGTTTACGTGCTTAGCCTTGTGTTCCTAGCTTCTTTCGTGTCGAAAGTTGATTTTATAAATTGTCTCAAAATGTGTTTGTGATTCACATGTTTTACTTGAGTTTGTTTACGTTTTGGAATTGTTGTTTTGAAACTATCACACGATAAATAATAAATCGTTAATAACGTGAAGTGGAAGAATTCGCATGTACCGGAACCAGTTATGTTACTTATCACGGGTTTTGATCCGTTGGGTTTTATACCCTAAAATGCGGGACTCCGTGTGCCCCCGACTATTTTAGCCGTAGGCTGGAGTACTGCTTTCTAGATACCACTCCTTTGATTGACGCTCTTAGGAGGGTGTTGCAACACTTAAGGTCTAGAATGTCTGATGTGGTCATGATGGCTAGCGGGACGCGGAATGCGATCCACAACGCTTGGTAGAGAGGTTTGGGTTCTTGAACCCCCTATACACCAGTACCATCTTTTACTTTGTTCTGGTCTACCCGGGTTACAGCGCGACACATTGAACTTCTTTCCCCAAGGTTGGAAACGTGTGACGGATCGTAATTTAAATAAGTTGATTTACTCTTGCGACTTTCATAATTGGTTATCGCCGTTGCAAACTCTTATATTGTTTTACTTATACTCTGTTACTGTTATTTTATATAACTCGTGATTCAGCAACATATCTCGTACTTCCTGTTTTTACATGCTAAGATATATCTCACTCAATACTTTTGCTGATTTTCGAAACTGCGGTTCTTGTTTTCCTTCCCACCGCAGGTCTAGGAGCTGAGTATTTTGGAATAGAAGGACGCGAGACTCACTTAGACTATGAACGCCACCAGTAGTTGATATAGAAATGTTAGTTAACTTTTGTGTAATAGTAATCAGCTAGTGTGTAAGACTTAATATTTCATGTAGTTGTTTAATAATATAAGTATGTGTTGTGGATTATATTATTTTTGATCTCCGCCAATTCTATTAAGCATCGCCCTCCCGGTCTCGTCCCGAGCCGGATAAAGGGGGTTGTTGCAGGTGGTATCAGAGCAGTTCTTTCCACTAAGGGATAAAAACCTGTAGGGTAACCTAAAATGAACATAGGGTAAGATAAAATACGGAAATCCGGGTACTTGGGGAGTTGGGATTCATTTCCTCATTCATGATGAATTACTACTTGTTATATGGAATTATTCTGTTTCAGGTTGGGGCCCTAGTGCCAATTACATTATATAATTATGAAGCCTTATTTCTATTATCCTTTTTGTGTGTGTTCTCTTTTGTGTATCTCGAAGAGATATATTGTGTGATTAGTAGATATTAAATACTTACTGTTTGTGACATGTTACTTGTGCTAGTACGTGTGTGGAGGTAAGAGATCTCTTAGGGTAAGAAATGGAGGGAGATGAAGCACTACACCCGCAGGTGGCTTTATTGATCAATCAGATGGGTCAGTTTGTTCAGGCAGTGAACAACAGCAACCCAAACAACAGCAACCAGAACAATAACAACAATGTCGTCATTGAACGAGAACCCGACTGGAATAAGAAGATAGCTCAACGGAACCCTAGTTGCTTTTATGGAAAAGAAGATCCTGTATTGCTTGAGAATTGGATACGAGACTTCGACAAGATTTTCCAGGCCATGGAGTGCCCAGAAGCCCGCAAGATTAACGAGGCAGCATTCTACTTTAAGGGGAAGGCTGATAATTGGTGGACAGCCAATCGAGCAAGACTCATGGCTCAAGAAGGCTTCAACTGGGAGGCACTGAAGACTGAAATGAGGAATACCTTTTACCCGGAGCATGTTAAGGAGAAGAAGTACCAGGAGTTCATCACATTGTAGCAAGGCAACGAATCTGTAACAGACTACTATGACAAGTTGTGGAGTTAGCCCGGTTTGCTGAGGACACAGTGCCTACTGAGGGGCGCATGGTCACTCGCTTTATAGGAGGTCTGAAACTTGAAATTGAGAGGACGATGCTCACGAGGACCTACAGTACCTTATCAGAAGCCTATGGAGTAGCAGCAAACATCTGGAGAGTCGATCAGACACTAGCCTCACAATTAGGAAAGAGAAAGGTGGAAGGCGAAGGAAGTGGCAAATCTAGCCAAGGAGGAAACAACAATCAGGGACCATACAAGAGATTCAAGACTGGAAATGGTGGAGGTAACCAGAACTGGGAAAGTGGGGAAAATCGAAACCAGCAACGCAACCTTAATTGCAACAGGTGTGGCTGTAATCATCGAGGATACACTTGTGAAGGCGACGCCTTGACTTGTAGATATTGTGGCATCAAAGGCCACATAATTGCTGACTGTAGAAGGAGGAAGTCAGCTGAAAATGAGCAAGGCCTCAGCGGGCAAGGGAAACGTCAGAATCAGAATGGAGGAAATCAGTTCCGCAACAACAACTATGAAAATGGCAGTGTGGGTCAGCAGGGCAACTATCGTGGCAATGGCAATGGAGGGCATAGTAGAAATATGAGAGCAAACAACGGAGGTGGCAACAATGGGAACATGAATGGAGGGAATGCAGCTCAGGCCAAAAACCAGAGACCGCCTGGTCATATCTTTGTGATGAGCGAAACCGAGGCTCGAGCAAAAAACAACAAAGAAGGTAAGCATTCTGACCTTAATCTTTGTGCATTCCATTTAGAAAACCCATTGAGACATTAGTGACCCGTCCGAGCTTCGAGGACGAAGCTCATTCTAAGGGGGGAAGGTTGTAATACCCCGTATTTTAATTAGGGGTTATTTGTTTATTTTGGAAAAATATTTGACGATTTTAAAAAATTAATATTTCAAACTTATTCTTGACTTAATTTTAGTTTCTAAAGTATAAGGGTATTATGTGGCATTTATGATTATCTAGTATTCCGTTTTGGGGCTATTTTATAATTTATAAAAGTTTGGATATCTTTTAGTACTTGCTATTTTTACTATCAAAAGTGAAAATAAGATAATTGTGTTTATATTCATTAGTTAGTATCGCATTCCGAAAATACCCCTCTTGTACCTGTAATCTTGTACTTACCATCAATTTTCAATATTCGCATCTCAACCCTCATTTTATTTATACTTCAATTTCTACCCCAATAATTTGTTGGAAGAATTTTAGTCTCTCATAAGCCCCTCCCCACCACTACCAAAGTCAACACTAATAAAAAAATACTCCTACCTCTTCCTATGGAGCTATACCCACACATGTACACATAAGATGGAACCCCCCCACACACAAACACTACCACATCATTTCATCATTCCTTCCACCCTCAAGTATCTCTCTCCCACTTCTAAATTTCAACCAAAACAATGAGGGAATCATAAACAGCACCCTCTTCCTCAAAAACCCACTTCTATCATCTCTTTCTTGCTTCCATTGAAGGAGCTTCATGTCTAGGGAGAAATCAAGCACTCCAAGACCCTCCAGAACTCCAAAATCTCTATAAGGGCTCATAGTAAGTGTTCTTTCCTTTATTTTACCCTTCATATCTTGTGAAAATAGTTGTTGGAATCAAGTCTTGTTTGAAATCTCTTGATTTGATGATGCTAGGTGCCTAGAGCATGAAATTGTGACTTTGGACTTGTGTTTTATCAAATTTTCCACTTGATTCCTCAAATTTCTTGTTTGATTTCTTTTTATATGTTTACGTGGCTGTTTTTGAGCATAGGAACATGTTTCTCAAGTTGCATGTATCATAGAAATGATTTGATCAAGAATTGGAGGTTTTAGGCAAACATGCATGTTGATACAATCTGGGTAGTGTGTGAAAAACGTGGTCTATCTTATACTTTGGTCTCTGTAAAAAAATTAAGACTTACATTTTACTGAACTAGACTCAGAGGGGGTCATTTGGAGAAAAAAATCATCTTCATAGCATTCTTGGATAATGAGTAATGGTCATTTGAACTTGCATGTTTTCTGGAACTTTGTTTCAGTACCAGTCTTGGCATTTTCACTAAAAATCTCATTTTCAGAAACTTTTTGAACCCCCTCTTTCTTGTGTACTAACTATACACATATAATATTAATGCTGGAGAAGATGAGCATCATTGCTCTTCTCCAAGGGGTAGTAATCACCTTTTGAAGTTGAGATATACTTTCAGAATTGTCTCTGCACAACACTCTTTGTTTATTTTATATATTTATTTATATAATAGATATTAATAATATTCTTGATGTTTCAGAAACTAGACACATTTTTCTACCTTATGATAGAGTTTCATAATTTTTAAAATTATTTTGGTATGGTAAATATGGCTCCAAAGTCACAACTACAATTCTGTCCAGAATTGTAGTTTCACATTTTTTTGAAAACTTTACTTTTTGAATTTCTAAGGAGTTTGTTGGACTTATTTTGATATGTGAGCATCATTTTATATTCATAAGTGACATTTAGAATCATGTGCATATAGAACACGTATTCGACACGTGAGTACACCACTTGAAAACGAGCTTTATTGGGATACTTAAGGATGGACCAAGTCTTATGACCTAGCAAACACACATATAGGATTAGGGAATTATTTATTTAGAAGTAACATCTTTGTGACTAGGGATTTTTAAATTGTAGGGGAAGGATTCGTGGACGAAGGCTTCGTCGACGTCCCTTCGTACTAACTGCTGAGGCGATTTCAGGTGAGTTTACGTGCTTAGCCTTGTGTTCCTAGCTTCTTTCGTGTCTAAAGTTGATTTTATAAATTGTCTCAAAATGTGTTTGTGATTCACATGTTTTACTTGAGTTTGTTTACGTTTTGGAATTGTTGTTTTGAAAATATCACACGATAAATAATAAATCGTTAATAACGTGAAGTGGAAGAATTCGCATGTACCGGAACCAGTTATGTTACTTATCACGGGTTTTGATCCCTTGGGTTTTATACCCTAAAATGCGGGACTCCGTGTGCCCCCGACTCGTTTAGCCGTAGGCTGGAGTACTGCTTTCTAGATACCACTCCTTTGATTGACGCTCTTAGGAGGGTGTTGCAACACTTAAGGTCTAGAATGTCTGATGTGGTCATGATGGCTAGCGGGACGCGGAATGCGATCCACAACGCTTGGTAGAGAGGTTTGGGTTCTTGAACCCCCTATACACCAGTACCATCTTTTACTTTGTTCTGGTCTACCCGGGTTACAGTGCGACACATTGAACTTCTTTCCCCAAGGTTGGAAACGTGTGACGGATCGTAATTTAAATAAGTTGATTTACTCTTGCGACTTTCATAATTGGTTATTGTCGTTGCAAACTCTTATATTGTTTTACGTATACTCTGTTACTGTTATTTTATATAACTCGTGATTCAGCAACATATCTCGTACTTCCTGTTTTTACATGCTAAGATATATCTCACTCAATATTTTTGCTGATTTTCGAAACTGCGGTTCTTGTTTTCCTTCCCACCGCAGGTCTAGGAGCTGAGTATTTTGGAATAGAAGGACGCGAGACTCACTTAGACTATGAACGCCACCAGTAGTTGATATAGAAATGTTAGTTAACTTTTGTGTAATAGTAATCAGCTAGTGTGTAAGACTTCATATTTCATGTAATTGTTTAATAATATAAGTATGTGTTGTGGATTATATTATTTTTGATATCCGCCAATTCTATTAAGTATCGCCCTCCCGGTCTCGTCCCGAGCCGGATAAAGGGGGTTGTTGCAGTTTTATTTTTGTTTTTAGTCACTCGTTTCGGCAGTGATGAAGAATGGTTTTTGAGGAGATTTGAAAAGCTTTTATCACTTGTAATCACTCTTCTTATATGAAGATTATAGTAAATGCCATAAGTGATTTTTTTACAAGTATGTTATATTTATCTGTGGTAGTGGAAAATTCTAGATGTCTCCATCTTCCCACACTCCTATAAAGAGTCTAGGTGGCCTACTATATTCATTACAGAAAAGAAAACCCCAGTAGCCGTCAGACTCAATTTCATCTCAATCACATCTCTCTCTCTCTCTGTATCTCTCTCTCACTCCTCTCCCCCCATTGTAAAGCCCTGATTAATTAAAGTTGGGGTGTAGAAGTATAATGATTTTTTTAGGGATTTGAGTGTAATTTTCTTTTTATGGGGCTAAAAGTTGAAAATTTGTAGTACGACTGGTTAACTAGATAATTATTTTAGATAACCATGACTTTTCACTTTCCTGACCGTCTAAACTTCAGAAGTTATCCCCAAACTTTTTTTAAAAAAAACAAAGAAAATTAAAATGGAAGAAAACAAGCGGGAGTTCGTTAAAAACCTTCATTCTCTGGTTGTGCTTTCATACTTAGTAGGATCTTAACAGTGCATTCAGCGATTTAAGAATGGGCGAAATAATCTTGAAATCGTGGTCTGAGTACTAAGTCCAGCAGGGTTTAAGGTTAGGTTTCCCCTGTTACTTTCACTTGTTTGTCGGACTTTTTGATATTATTTTAAGCTTGAATAGGCTTCTACATCTGACTGAGAAGTTTGTTGATTCATGTATAAAGAACTTACTCTTAGAATCATGTTAAATTTATACATGTTGTTGCTTAGGCCATGTTAATAACACATAAATTAGCTTTAAAGAGAAACAGGAAGGAAGAAGAATAAGAAAAAGGTGCAAGCTTACTTTCATGAACTGGATGTACATGAATCATAATTCTGAATATTATGCTTAACTAGTTGCTAGTTTATTCGGAAAGCTACTGACTTGTAGTGAGTACTTATTGCTTTTATGCAATGTTATCATAGTTTTTCGTTCAGGTTAAATATATATAATCTCCAGAATTGTGGAGTACTTGTAGTAAGTTCCAACTGGTCAAGTGTCCTAATGGTTGATTGTTTACTATGCACTTAATTTTTAAGAGAATTAAGTTGATGAACTGGGTTGGTATTATTCTGAAAGTACTATAGTACAATTGGTATTCCTTATCTTGTAAATGGAGTCCATGACCTGTTGTAGGCGATGTCACATTTCTGGTTTGGCAAACTCTGCCTGAATCATTGTTGAAAGTATTAGTAGATTTGCTACAGTGAAGACTCCCTCGACTTGTAGTCAAAGGGGTGGGGGGACATCATTGTCTCAAGTTACTCAATCCATAAATTTGTTGGAAGGTTATGTCTGCTCTGGATGAGATATTAGGAGCATTGAGTTGATGACGAGATTTCGTATATTTTTAATAGTATACTAATTTTTACCCATTGAGTGTAAGGTGTTAAATCTTCAAGTCCCAACAGTTGTGATGTTTATGATACTTCTGAATCCATTCTTATACTATAAACTTCATATTCATGTATCTAACATTCACGATATAACTATATGTCAAATTGCCCAGGGAAGAGATCCGACACAGGTTCCGAGCCAACAAGAGAAGCCTAGGGGAAAAGGAAGAAGGTACTGCTCCAGGAAAATTAAGGTGGGTGATCTAATACCCATGTATCATTGGATATAATTTACAGTTTGATTGCTGTTTTAGAGTCAACATATTTTTTTAGGTTTCACTTGTAGTATTCTTCATATATAATTATCAGGTGAAGGCGAGATAAATCTTTCCGGATTCTGTGATCCTAAAACTAGTGTTTCATGAGAGAATTTACCATCTCAAACATAGTATATATACTAAGTAGGGATTATGGTTGATTTTACAGTAGCTTGAAGCTACGATATGAGATGCTATAAGCGAAGTATACATTCGCTTAAGCAAGGGTTGATTAGAAACAGTACTAAGAGAGGTGATTTCGGCCTAAGTATTGGTGTTAAATTGAGGGTTGTCGTTACTGCATCTATCTATTTGCACACTGCATTAGATTTCTTGTGAACATTTATACCATTGATTATGTTCTATTTTCAGAGTGCTTTCGCCACTAAGCATTGTTGATTGCTCATACCCCTACAGTTTTTGGTTGTTGCAGGTTACCTAAAGGGGGTAGTAGTGTCCACTGCAATCCGGAGCTAAGTATCGACGTCGGTTTTGTGTTGTCGTTTCACCTACTAGCTAGTTGAAAGCTGAGAGCCTCTTTTGAATGTAAATAAACTTGATACTAGGCTCTATTTTTTTGGGGGCTGAAACTCTGTACAAGTTTTGTGACTATACATAAGCATATATGTATATTTTCTATAAATGCAATTGGTAACTCTAGTTATAAGAGTGTTAACTTTTGTGGGTATTTTGATCTATACTTAGTGATTAAGGATGGGGTCTCACACCCATATTCCTCCGTCCCAATTCAATGACCTAGTTGGTACCTATCTAGTCGAAGTCACACCTCTCTCATCAACAACACCCTCTCTCCAGTCTCTCTCTCTCTCTCTCACCCACCCTAGTCTCTCGCTCATTCACATGGATATTTTCCCCTCAACCCACCTACTTTTTCGTCGGGTCCTCATGAAATCTTCTTTATTTTCTTTTATAATCCTTGTTGTCAGCTACCTTACATACGTTTTGGATCACCGCAAAAAACCCTGTTAAAGATTGAATATTCTCTTTCTCTTTTCCGCTTTCCTTGGTCCTTTGTGTGGAGCCTTCCACACGATGTTTTCAAAATTTTATTCTACCATTGTTGATACGAGAAGGGAAACATTGAACGTTTGATATGAATCGATGAATGTGCAACTCAGAATGCTCATCTCCATCATCCTCAGTAGCTATGGGAAAGTGACCGGAGACCTTCGTGGGTTCACCTCTGTTTCTGTGAGTTCGGGATTCTCACTGTTTCTCAGGTGGTATGGGTTTATGGGCAACCTCCCATGGTGGCAGAGGTGGTCTGCCCTATGGGTAGCCACTTTGTTCATCAACACCATCACCATTGGATACCAGGGAAAATTTTGGGCGGCCATCTTCCTCATCACCATCATTTCTTCATTGGTGATTTCCTTGGTTCCCGGAGACGCACTAGTTGAGGAGTGTACAGATTTGGTTCGGCGGCGGGAGTGAGGCCGGATTGGAGGCAATGGCGGTGGCAGATCCAAGGTTGTTAGCCTGTTTCCTTTTGTCAAAATTTGTTGGTTTGTTTGGATGTTGTTTTCTTTTTTCTTATTTTGTTTTTCGTTGTGAAGGAAGAAAATTAGGGAAGAAGAAGGGTACTGTAGTCTTAGTCTTCTTTATGTTTATTTTTTAGTCACTCATTTCGGCAGTGATGAAGAATGGTTTTTGTGAAGATTTGAAAAGCTTTTTTCACTTGTCATAACTCTTCTTATATGAAGATTATAGTAAATGCTATGTTATATTTATCTGTGGTAGTGGGAAATTCGAGATGCCCCCATATTCCTACACTCCTATAAAGAATCTAGGTTGCCAGCTATATTCATTACAGAAAAAATACCTCTTAGCCGTCGGACTCAATTTCCTCTCAATCACATGTCTCTCTCTCTCTCCTTCTCACTCCTCTCCCCCACACTCCTCCGTCCCAATTCAATGACCTAGTTTGTACCTATCTAGTCGGAATCACAAATTTCCCATCAACAACACCCTGTCTATAGTCTCTCTCTCATTCACCCACCCTAGTCTCTCGCTCATTCACATGGATATTTTCCTTTCAACCCACCCCCTTTTCCATCGGGTCCTCATGAAATATTCCTTATTTTATTTGATAATCCTTATTGTCAGCTACCTCACATACGTTTCGGATCCCCGTGAAAAACCCGGTTGGTGATTGAATATTCTCTTGTTCTTCTCTGCTATCCTTAGTCCTTTGTGCGGAGACTTCCACACGATTTTAGCAACATTTGATGCTACTTTTGCCTACGAGAACGGAAACGTTGAACAGTTGGTATGAATCAAACAATGTGCAGCTGAGAGTGCTCATGTCCATCATCGTCGGCTACTATGAAAAAGTCACCGTCTGTCAAAAGTTGTTGGTTTGTTTGGATGTTGTTTTCTTTTATCTTATTTTGTTTTTTTTAAGGAAGAAAATTAGGGAAGAAGAAGGGTATCGTAGTCTTAGTTGTTTTTTTAGTCACTCATTTCGGCAGTGATAAAGAATGGTTTTTAAGGAGATTTGAAAAACTTTTATCACTTGTAATCACTCTTCTTATATGTAGATCATAGTAAATGTCATGAGTGATTTTTTGTACAAGTATGTTATATTTATCTGTGGTAGTGGAAGATTCTAGATGCCTCCATCTTCCCACACTCCTTCGTCCTTTGTGTGGAGCCTTCCACACGGTGTTTGCAACATTCTATGCTACTGTTGCCCATATGAGAAGGGAAACAATGAAAGGTTGGTATGAATCTAAGAATGTGCAGCTTGGAGTGCTCATCTCCATCATCCTCGGAAGCTATGGGAAAGTCACCGGAGACCTTCACTGGGTTGACCTCTGTTTATGGAAGTTTGGGATTCTCACAGTTTCTTAGGTGGTATGGTTCTATGGGCCACCTCCCATGGTGGCGGAGGTGGTCCAACCATTGGTTGCCACTTCGTTCATCAACACCATCACCACTGGATACCACGGAAACTTTCGGGCGACCATCTTCCTCATCACCTTCATTTCTTCATTGGTGATTTTTTTGGTTCCCAGGGACGCACTAGTTGAGGAGTGTACAAATTCGGGTCGGCGACGGGAGTGAGACCTTATTGGTGCAATGAAGGTGGCGGATCTAAGGTTGTTAAGCGGTTTCCTTCTGTCAAAAGTTATTGGTTTGTTTGGATGTTGTTTTCTTTTTTCTTGTTTTGTTTTTGTGAAGGAAGAAAATTAAGATTGATGGTGGCGGAGGTGATCTACCGTCAGTGTCAATTTCGCTATTGTACGCTATCAGCACGACATAACAAGGGGAATTTTGGGCGATTATTTGTTTCCCCACCTTCATTCTTCACCAGTGATTTCCTTTATTCCCATAACACGCTGATGCTGTGGAGAGTACACAATCGAACGAAGAGAAGCCACCACGTCTTAAATCAGCACGCTCATGTCCACTACCAGTTACACAAACCAGGAAAAAAAGTTATACGGGAGGAATATTGGCGACACCGGCGGTGTAGCGGAGGGTTGTTAATCTATTTTTTTGGCAAGGTTTTTAGCCTGTTTATTTTGCTGAAAAATTGTAGCATGTTATTTTATTTTTGTATTTTAGTCTGTCGTTTCCTCACAGTGTTGAATAGTGGTAGCTGATAGGATGAGATTTTATCACGTGTATTCACTCTCCTATTTGAAGATTATATATGTCCGTTTTTTTTTTTTTGGAAAAAATGACATATTTGTGTGTTGTACTACTGATTGTATGTGAATTAATTGTTGGGTGATCCTTTTCAATACTAGTAATTTCTAGTCAATTATTTCCCGGTAGTGTGGAAGAGTGGTAGCAGATAGAAGGTGATTAGAGGATATTTGGGGACATTTTATCGGGTGTAATCACTCTCCTACTTGAAAATTATATATGCCATAAGTGTTTTTCTTAAATCTATTATATTTGTGTGTCGTACTACCGACTATATGTGAATCAATTGTTGGTGGTTTTCTGCATACTTGTCCATTATCACTACGGACTCGATGTTTTATTTGTGTGGTTTTGTTCATACACGTCGTGCCTTATTATATTTTTGAGTTATGTTTCATGCTTATTGCATTATTTGACGATTCTTTTGCCAAGAAGTGGAAATACACATTGGAGCGTCTGTACGAGACAAAGAATATCAGGCTCGGAGTCTTTACATCCATCCTCCTCAACAACTACAAAAATATCACCGGAGACATGCCCTTGTACAACCTTTGTTGTCAGTCATTTTTCGACAGTTTGGAAGAGTGGTAGCAGATAGGAGGTGATTTGATGATATTTTATCTATTACTGATTGTATGTGAATTAAATGTTGGCTGATTTTTTTCAATACTAGTACTTTCTTGTAAGTCATTTCCCGGCAGTGTGGAAGAGTGGTAGCTGATAGGAGGATATTTTATCTATTACTGATTGTATGTGAATTAAATGTTGGATGATTTTTTTCAATACTAGTATTTTCTTGTCAGTCATTTCCCCGGCTGTGTGGAAGAGTGGTAGCAGATAGGAGGTGATTTGAGGATATTTTATCGGGTGTAATGACTCTCCTATTTGAAAATAATTTATGCCATGAGTGGTTTTTTAAAAAATCAGAAATTTCAGGCGATTATTTTCCTCCCCACCTTTACTTCTTCATCGGTGATTTCATTTGTTCCCAGAACTGCTCCAGCTAATGCTGCGGAGAGTACACATTCGGACGAAGAGAAACCACCACATCCTCAACCAGCACGCCGACATCCACTACCTGTTACACAGACCAGGAAAGCAAGTGCTACGGAAGAAACATTGGTGACGTCTGCGGTGGGGCGGAGGATTGTTAAGCTATTTTGTTTCAAGGTTTTAGCTTGTTTGGTTTGTTAAAAAAATATATTATGTTGTTTTATTTTAGTTTTTTAGTCTGTCATTTCCTGACAATGTTGAAGAGTGGTAGTTGATAGGAGGAGATTTGATGAGTTTTATCACATGTAATCACTCTCTTATTTGAAGATAATATATGCCAGTTTTATTATTATTTTGTTTTTTTTGAAACATATGATATATTTGTGTGTTGTACTATTGATTATATATGAATTTATTGTTGGGTGATTATATGTGAATTTATTGTGGAGGATCCAAGGTTGTTAGCCTGTTTCTTTCTGTCAAAAGTTGTTGGTTTGTTTGGATGTTGTTTTCTTTTTTCTTATTTTGTTTTTCGTTGTGAAGGAAGAAAATTAGGGAAGAAGAAGGGTACTGTAGTCTTAGTCTTCTTTATGTTTATGTTTTAGTCACTCATTTCGGCAGTGATGAAGAATGGTTTTTGTGGAGATTTGAAAAGCTTTTTTCACTTGTCATAACTCTTCTTATATGAAGATTATAGTAAATGCTATGTTATATTTATCTGTGGTAGTGGGAGATTCGAGATGCCCCCATATTCCTACACTCCTATAAAGAATCTAGGTTGCCAGCTATATTCATTACAGAAAAAAAATACCTCTTAGCCGTCGGACTCAATTTCCTCTCAATCACATGTCTCTCTCTCTCCTTCTCACTCCTCTCCCCCACACTCCTCCGTCCCAATTCAATGACCTAGTTTGTACCTATCTAGTCGGAATCACAAATTTCCCATCAACAACACCCTGTCTATAGTCTCTCTCTCATTCACCCACCCTAGTCTCTCGCTCATTCACATGGATATTTTCCTTTCAACCCACCCCCTTTTCCATCGGGTCCTCATGAAATATTCCTTATTTTATTTGATAATCCTTATTGTCAGCTACCTCACATACGTTTCGGATCCCCGTGAAAAACCCGGTTGGTGATTGAATATTCTCTTGTTCTTCTCCGCTATCCTTAGTCCTTTGTGCGGAGACTTCCACACGATTTTAGCAACATTTGATGCTACTTTTGCCTACGAGAACGGAAACGTTGAACAGTTGGTATGAATCAAACAATGTGCAGCTCAGAGTGCTCATCTCCATCATCCTCGGCTACTATGAAAAAGTCACCGTCTGTCAAAAGTTGTAGGTTTGTTTGGATGTTGTTTTCTTTTATCTTATTTTGTTTTTTTTAAGGAAGAAAATTAGGGAAGAAGAAGGGTATCGTAGTCTTAGTTGTTTTTTTAGTCACTCATTTCGGCAGTGATAAAGAATGGTTTTTGAGGAGATTTGAAAAACTTTTATCACTTGTAATCACTCTTCTTATATGAAGATCATAGTAAATGTCATGAGTGATTTTTTTACAAGTATGTTATATTTATCTGTGGTAGTGGAAGATTCTAGATGCCTCCATCTTCCCACACTCCTTGGTCCTTTGTGTGGAGCCTTCCACACGGTGTTTGCAACATTCTATGCTACTGTTGCCCATATGAGAAGGGAAACATTGAACGGTTGGTATGAATCTAAGAATGTGCAGCTCGGAGTGCTCATCTCCATCATCCTCGGAAGCTATGGGAAAGTCACCGGAGACCTTCACTGGGTTGACCTCTGTTTATGTGAGTTTAGGATTCTCACAGTTTCTTAGGTGGTATGATTCTATGGGCCACCACCCATGGTGGCGGAGGTGGTCCACCCATTGGTGGCCACTTCGTTCATCAACACCATCACCACTGGGTACCACGAAAACTTTCGGGCGACCATCTTCCTCATCACCTTCATTTCTTCATTGGTGATTTTTTTGGTTCCCAGGGACGCACTAGTTGAGGAGTGTACAAATTCGGGTCGGCGACGGGAGTGAGACCTTATTGGTGCAATGATGGTGGCGGATCTAAGGTTGTTAAGCGGTTTCCTTCTGTCAAAAGTTATTGGTTTGTTTGGATGTTGTTTTCTTTTTTCTTGTTTTGTTTTGTTTTGTGAAGGAAGAAAATTAAGATTGATGGTGGCGGAGGTGATCTACCGTCAGTGTCAATTTCGCTAATATACGCTATCAGCACGACATAACAAGGGGAATTTTGGGCGATTATTTTTTTCCCCACCTTCATTCTTCACCAGTGATTTCCTTTATTCCCATAACACGCTGATGCTGTGGAGAGTACACAATCGAACGAAGAGAAGCCACCACGTCTTAAATCAGCACGCCCATGTCCACTACCAGTTACACAAACCAGGAAAGAAAGTTATACGGGAGGAATATTGGCGACACCGGCGGTGTGGCGGAGGGTTGTTAATCTATTTTTTTGGCAAGGTTTTTAGCCTGTTTATTTTGCTGAAAAATTGTAGCATGTTATTTTATTTTTGTATTTTAGTCTGTCGTTTCCTCACAGTGTTGAATAGTGGTAGCTGATAGGATGAGATTTTATCACGTGTATTCACTCTCCTATTTGAAGATTATATATGTCCGGTTTTTTTTTTTTTTTTTGGAAAAAATGACATATTTGTGTGTTGTACTACTGATTGTATGTGAATTAATTGTTGGGTGATCCTTTTCAATACTAGTAATTTCTAGTCAATCATTTCCCGGTAGTGTAGAAGAGTGGTAGCAGATAGAAGGTGATTAGAGAATATTTGGGGACATTTTATCGGGTGTAATCACTCTCCTACTTGAAAATTATATATGCCATAAGTGTTTTTCTTAAATCTATTATATTTGTGTGTCGTACTACCGACTATATGTGAATCAATTGTTGGTGGTTTTCTGCATACTTGTCCATTATCACTACGGACTCGATGTTTTATTTGTGTGGTTTTGTTCATACACGTTGTGCCTTATTATATTTTTGAGTTATGTTTCATGCTTATTGCATTATTTGACGATTCTTTTGCCGAGAAGTGGAAATACACATTGGAGCGTCTGTACGAGACAAAGAATATCAGGCTCGGAGTCTTTACATCCATCCTCCTCAACAACTACAAAAATATCACCGGAGACATGCCCTTGTACAACCTTTGTTGTCAGTCATTTTTCGACAGTTTGGAAGAGTGGTAGCAGATAGGAGGTGATTTGATGATATTTTATCTATTACTGATTGTATGTGAATTAAATGTTGGCTGATTTTTTTCAATACTAGTACTTTCTTGTAAGTCATTTCCCGGCTGTGTGGAAGAGTGGTAGCTGATAGGAGGATATTTTATCTATTACTGATTGTATGTGAATTAAATGTTGGATGATTTTTTTCAATACTAGTATTTTCTTGTCAGTCATTTCCCCGACTGTGTGGAAGAGTGGTAGCAGATAGGAGGTGATTTGAGGATATTTTATCGGGTGTAATGACTCTCCTATTTGAAAATAATTTATGCCATGAGTGGTTTTTTAAAAAATCAGAAATTTCGGGCGATTATTTTCCTCCCCACCTTTACTTCTTCATCGGTGATTTCATTTGTTCCCAGAACTGCTCCGGCTAATGCTGCGGAGAGTACACATTCGGACGAAGAGCAACCACCACATCCTCAACCAGCACGCCGACATCCACTACCAGTTACACAGACCAGGAAAGCAAGTGCTACGGAAGGAACATCGGTGACGTCTGCGGTGTGGCGGAGGATTGTTAAGCTATTTTTTTTCAAGGTTTTAGCCTGTTTGGTTTGTTAAAAAAATATATTATGTTGTTTTATTTTAGTTTTTTAGTCTGTCATTTTGTGACAGTGTTGAAGAGTGGTAGTTGATAGGAGGAGATTTGATGAGTTTTATCACATGTAATCACTCTCTTATTTGAAGATAATATATGCCAGTTTTATTATTATTTTGTTTTTTCTGAAAAATATGATATATTTGTGAGTTGTACTATTGATTATATGTGAATTTATTGTTGGCTGATCTTTTTCAATATTAGTAATTTCTTGTCACTCATTTCCCCGCACTGTGGAAGAGCGGTAGTAGATATGAGGTGGTTGAGGATATTTTATCAGGTGTAATCACTCTCCTATTTGAAGATTATACATGCCATGAGTGGTTTTTTAAAAAATCTGTTATATTTGTGTGTTGTACTTTTTATTTTATATTTTATTGTATGATTTTTCTTCATACTTGTCGACTATCACTACATACCCGTTGTTTTATTTGTGTGGTTTTTGTTTATACATGTTGTGCCTCATTCTCCTCACGGATTATGTTTCGTGCTCATTGCATTATTTGACAATGTTTTTGCTGAGGA
Organism: Linanthus parryae; assembly: GCA_023055425.1. Taxonomy (NCBI): domain Eukaryota; kingdom Viridiplantae; phylum Streptophyta; class Magnoliopsida; order Ericales; family Polemoniaceae; genus Linanthus; species Linanthus parryae. The sequence continues at coordinate 73,476,726 of JALGPY010000002.1, forward strand.
GTGGAAGGACACGTTCAAACGTTTGTACGAGAAAAAGAATATCCAGCTCGGAGTACTCACGTCCATCCTCCTCACCGGCTACGAGAAGCTCATTGGAGAAGCTCATTGGAGAACGCGCTTCTCTCATTTGGTATGGTTCCCATTGGTGTCATTTTTGCTTGTGTACGCTATCAGCATGGCATACTAAGGGAAAGTTTGTGCAATGATTTTCTTCCTCACCTTCACTTCATCACCGGGGATTTCCTTTGCTCTCAGAAACGGACCTGCTGCTATTAATGGGAGTACAAATTCGGACGAAGAGCCGCCATAGCATCCTCTATCAGCACGCCCACGTCCACATGCAGTTATAAGACCAGGAAAGCTAGCGCTACGGGAGGAACATCGGCGACGCCGGCTGTGTGTCGGACATTGTTAAGCTATTTTTTGTCAAGGTTTTTAGCTTGTTTGGTTTGTGGAAAAATTGTAGTCTGTTGTTTTATTTTTGTTTTTTAGTCAGACATTTCTTGACAGTATTGAAGAGTGGTAGCTGATAGGAGGAGATTTGATGAGATTTTATCACGTGTAATCACTCTCATATTTGAATATTATATATGGCATTTTATTTTCTCTCTTTGAAAACTATTATATATTTGTGTGTTGTACTACTGATTGTATGTGAATTAATTATTGGGTGATCTTTCTCAATACTACTAATTTCTTGTCAGTCATTTCCCGGCATTGTGGAAGAGGGGTTGCAGATAGGATGTGATTTTAGTAGATTTGAAGATATTTTATCTGGTGTAATCACTCTCCTATTTGAAGATTACATATAGCATGAAATGTTATATTTGTGTTTCGTACTACTGATTATTTGTGTATTAATTGTTGTGTGATTTTTTTTCATACTTGTCAACTTTAACTACCGGCACAGTGTTTTATTTGTGTGGTTTTTGTACATACACGCCGTGCCTTATTCTACTTTCGGATGATGTTTCGTGCTCATTACATTATTTGACGATGTTTTTGCCGAGAAGTTGAATGATACGTTGAAACGTTGGTACGAGACAAAGAATATCCAGCTTAGAGTGCTGACGTCCATCCTCCTCACCAGCAAGAGGAAGCTCACCGCAGAACGCGCTTCTCTCATTTGCTCTGTTGGTATGGTTCTTTGGGCCTTCTTCCATGGTGGCGGAGGTGGTCTACCTATTGGTGTCATTTTTATTGTCTACGCCATTGCATGGCATACCATGGGAAATTTTGGGAGATGATTTCTTCCTCAACGTCCTCAACCAGCACGCCTACATGCAGCTACATGGACCAGGAAAACAAGTGCTACGGGAAGAACATTAGCGACGCCGGCGGGAATGAAGGAGTAGAGCACTACTAATATTGGTACTTCTCTGGGTGACAACTGGTGGCGGGGTTGGTGGCAATGGCAGTGACGGAGGGTTGTTAAGCTATTTTTTTTCAAAGTTGTTTGTCGGTTGTTAGTCGGTTTGGTTGTTTTATTTACTTGTTTTTCTTGAGGGAGAAAGTTAAGGGAGAATAAGAAGGGTGTCAAAAAATTGTAGTGTATAGTTTTATTTTTGTTTTGTAGTGAGTCATTTCCCGGCAATGTGGAAGAGTGGTAGTAGATAGGAGGTAATTTGAGGAGATTTTATCGGAAGTAATACTCTTCTTTTTGAAGACTAAATATGCCATGAGTGATTTTTTTTTTTTTGAAAAATCTGTTATATATGTGTGTGGTACAACTGATTATTTGTGAATCAATTGTTCAGTGATCTTTCTTCTGTATTGTCTACTACCACTACGGGCCCGATGTTTTATATGTGGGGTTTTTGTTCATACCCTCCGTGCTTTATTCTCGTTTCGGGTAAGGTTTTGTGCTCATTGCATTATTTGACGATGGTTTTGCCGAGAAGTGGATGGACATGTTGAAACGTTGGTACGAGACAAAGAATATCCAGCTCAGGTTGCTGACGTCCATCCTCCTCACCAGCTACGGGAAGATCACATGAGACATTCTCTTGTTCGACCTTTGTTACTGCGAGTTTGCACTTCTCTCATTTTCTCTATCGGTATGGTTCTTTGAGCCACCTCTCATGGTGGCGGAGGTGGTCTACATGTTGGTGTCAATTTCTCTTATGCACACCAGCAGCACGACATACCAATAAACTTTCGGGCGATGATTTTCTTCCTCACCTTTACTTCTTCACAGGTGATTTATTTTGTTCCCAGAACCGCACAGACTGATGATGAGGATAGTAAAGATTAGGACGAAGAGCATCCACCACGTCCTCAACTAGCACGCCCACATCCACTGCTAGTTATACGGACCAAGAAAGCAAGGGCTACAGAAGGAACATCGGCGGCGGCAGGAATGAGGAAGTGGAGGGCGTTGCTGATATTGGTATTTCTTTCTCTTGGGGACAACCTGTGGCGGGATTGGTGGCAATGGAGGTGGCGGAGGGTTGTTAAGCTATTTTTTTGGCAAGGTTTTCAGTCTGTTTGGTTTGTTGAAAAATTGTAGTTTGTTGTTTTATTTTTGCTTTGTAGTCTGTCATTTCAAAATCGGGAGGGTACAAAAACAAAAATAAAACATCACACTACAATTTTTAGTCTGTTTGGTTTGTTGAAAAATTGTAGTCTGTTATTTTCTTTGATAATTCTTGGTGACAACCTGTTTTGTTGTTCAATTAAGCATCACCCTCCCACTTTGATATTTTTTTTTTAATTTTTTTTCCGTGCTATTGATGATTAAACAAATTGCAACTCTTATTAAATACATAAAACAGAAATTATATGTTGTTGTATGTACAAATGGTGTTAACGAAATTGCCACTGAACTTTTTATTATTGCATAATGTGTTTTTTATTTTAAATAGTGTTTTGTAAAAACATACCAAACAATTTGTTGGTTTTGTTTTTAAACGTGCATTTTAGCGTATTTTTTCTCTTTTGTTCTATTTTTGACGGATACCAAACCAAACAAATGTTATGGAATCAAATCTGTTCAATGACAAACAAAACACCTCCATTTCTCTATGAAAAATTAAGGACTTTCAGCACCGCCACCATTTCAGATGCCCACTATCTCCACGCAACTCTTCCATTTGTAGCTACTCTTTTTGTACCAAACTGTCCAAGTCTAGAGTAATACAAGGATAGAGGCTTAATTTATTCACGTCTCCCTCTCACCTTTCAAAGTTAAACGTTTTATATATAATTCTTCTCTTGCTAACTACAAGCTTTGTTCTCCTCTCTACGTTAGAGGCCATAATAATCTGATCCGTTTCTCGTTAATTTATTAAATGCTCAAGCAAGCAAAATCGTGATATTCTTGGCTTTAGTCAAATTTTCCACAAACAAAGGGTGGTAGCTCAAGTGGTAGAGCGTTAGAACCCCCTGCATGAAGAAGTAAACAATAATTTCACCTGCATGAGGTCCTGGGTTGCAACCCGGTTGACGACAAAATAATATCTACAAAAAACTATATCACTTGTTTTCTCGGTCTTTGTCGCGTGCCTTTCTGAAATATGTGTTTAATAGAATCATTTCGGGTTCAAGTGGGAATAATGAAGCATGTTTTCTCTCTTTATCTGCTCTTATGGGAGAAAATTATATTTTTTAGCAAGAAAATGAGATCTTCAAATTAAGACGAAACCAAGTACATGATATGGCGACCATAAACCAAAACACAAGAACAACAAAGCAAATCAACCAAAGTTGCTAACCAACTCAAACTAACTCTGCAAACCGACTACTAGATAGCATTGTATTGACATAAGAAAAAAAGAAACCTCAGGAAACATAAGAAGGATCAGATCAAACAACTAACTTAGACTGGCTTGAATATCTTCGGTCCTGATTTCTTCTCAAGAAAATCAAAGAGTGCTTGCTCATTTGAGTCAATTTTTTTACCATCAACCCAAATAAATCCTGTAGCTTTCTCCAAATTCTTTCTCTCAATGTCCTCCATTCTTTTCTTCTCTGCTTCATATCTCCTCGGCATTTCTGGTTCATCATATCCCTAACTCTATCCTTCATGAAGCGGTCCAATGCAGATTCAAAGAGCTGGTTGTTTTCTTTTTCTCACTGTTGGAAGACGTCATTGGAACTTTTACTTTCTCGGCGCCCTCAGCTTTCTCGGCTTTTTTGGAGCTAAAGAAGCTTGAACATTAGAACGGGGAATCTGGCCCTCCGAGGTAAAAAATTTTGCCATGAGTTTTTTCTTTCTGCTCCACTTCTTCACCCTCCGTTGGCAGAACTTCAACAACATTCCTTTTCTTTGGTGGTAATCTTGTTGTGCTTTTAGGGTTCTTCTTTGCCTTGGGTTCTTTGACTTTCCACAGCTTCGTCTTTTCCTCCTCCTCCATCTGTTGATGAGGCTTAGAGTTAGTAAAGGGATGTCACTTGGAGTTCTTGACTAAGCTTGACTAAGTCTTTGATTTGCTTCATCATCCATAAATTCTGGCGCTCAGAGAATAAACGTCGGCGGCTTAATCACTTACAGCGAATTGGCTTCTATAGGTTCCGTCACTGGAACAATAATCAATCTTGATGGGGCCGTGACTGGAGATGGGAAAAGAGGTGCTGTAGGCTCATGGACCGGTGAGGCCGTCTTGATCGAAGGGAGGTGCTGAAGAAACCTTGAGAGGTCATCATCTTCTTCTACAAAGGCCGGATTACGAACAACTCCAAAGGGAGATTCGTCTACGGAAAGAGAGCTCATCGATTCGGCACAAGAGAGATTTGAGATAGATCACGGGTGCAACAATCCCCTTATCCGGCTCGGGACAAAACCGGGACGGTGATGCTTAATAGAAGCGGCCGAGATCAAAAGCAAAATAATCCACAACACATATTTATAACACTAAACAACTACATTAAACTCAAGTCTTACACACTAGCTGATTACTATTACACACTAATTAACTAACATTACTATATGAACTATTGGTGACATTCACAGTCTAAGTGAGTCTCGCGCCCTTCTATTCCAAGATACTCAGCTCCTAGACCCGCGGTGGGAAGAAAATTGGAACCGCAATTTTCGAAAGTCAGAAAAAATACTGAGTGAGATACACCTTAGCATGTAAAATCAGGAAAGATGATGTAGCTTGCTGATTCCCGAGTTAAATAAAAGAGTAACGGGATACGAGTAAAAAAATATCAGAGTTTGCAGCGTCATAAACAACAGAGTTAACCGATTTACGAATGGCAATAACCAAAGTTTTGAAGGCTTCCAATTTAAATCATTCGCAAGGGCCAGTTTACAAATATTGAATTAAATGAGCCAATTATTATGCACAGTAACCGGATAATGGTTACCAAAGGACCTCCCAAATAGTAATGGTCAACAAAGGACTTCTCAAATGTTAATGATCAACAAAGGACCTCCCAAATGTTAATGGTCTACAAATGACCCCCCAAATGTTAATGGTCAACAAAGGACCTCCCAAGTGTTAATGGTCAACGAAGGACCTCCCAAATGTTAATGGTTTTAAATACGACCTCCCAAATAGTAACGGATACGGGGACGTGCGATATCCCACTTTACGTTTTTACGCATTATTATTTTTGTGTGACAGTTTCAAAGAAAATATATCGAACGTAATCAAACTCGAGTAAAGCATGTATATTTAAAATCACATTTTGAGACAAGTTATAAAATTATATTATGACACGAAAGAAGCAAGGCACACAACGCTAAGCATATGACTCACAAGCGTATTTTGAGACAAACGTGAAAATCTAATTTGACACAAAGGAAGCTAGGCGCACAAGGCTAGGCATGTAACTCACAAGACATTTTGAGACAAGACATGAAACCATGTTTCGGCACAAAGGACGCAAAGCACACGAGACTATGCATGGAAACTCACCTTAAGTCGAGATAGCAATTAGATCGTAGTAGTCCTTACGGGTTGCCGACGTAGCCTACGCCTACGAATCCATCGCCCCAAGATTCAAGAAATAGTGAGGAATATAGTGAAATTGACCTTCAATCCTTGAGAAGAATGGTGAAAGAACTCCCCTCCATGGTTATACTATGGTTGGACTCAAGATTATCATGTTTGGGAGACTAGAAATTGAAGTTTTGATGGAGTTTTAGTGAGGTCAACACCAAAAAACGGGAATGAAACTTTTCGAGAGAGAAGAGAGTTTGTTTTAGTGTTCTTGATGACAAGGTGTAAAGAATTGAAAGTGAAAGAGATGGAGTGAGGGAGTTGAGGGAGATGTTGATGAGTGTTTTCATCTAAGACATGTAATAATATATAGAAATGGGTTACTAGAAACTCGAGAATGTTTTTTTTTTTTTTTTTTTTTTTTTTTTAAATATAAAATATGACTTGACCAAAGTAATGGAAGGGGTATTAGGTTGTAATTAACAAAAATAGAAGAGTTGATGGATGGAACTAAGGAATGATAGCAAAAAGAATTGTGGGGTAAATGAAATTTTCAATTACTATCTACACATAAAAGATAAATAAAAAGAATATCAAATAATTTCAATTAAAAACTATGTATTTAAATGTTCAAAAACACACATTTAGAAAACTAAAGAAAACAAGTCAAGATTAAGTTGAAATAGTAACATTATCATATATATATATATATATATATATATATATATTTATATATATATATATATATATATATGGAACCCAAGTATTTGTCTTACCGAAATTACAAAATAATCCTTAGCTAAATGTGGCGTATTACATTCTTCCCCCCTTAGAATAATCTTCGACCTCGAAACTTGGACGGGTCACTAGAGTGCCAATGGGTTTCCTAATATGGTCTCTTATCATCACACACGTATTAATATAAAGAATATTTCACAACGAATAAGCATACAATGCCAACAACCACATAGGATGTCTCATCGAGACATAAGAAAACATGATTCACATTTAGAAAGGACAACCATATCTCTGAAATAGTGCTAGGGCCCCAACACGAAAAATGATTATATTAGATAACACGTAGCAGGTCATCATGCAAGAAGAAGTAAACGACAACTCCCCAAATACCCGACTTTTTGTATTTTATCTTGCTCTATATTCATTTTAGGTTACCCTACAGCTTTTAATCACATAGTGGAAAGAACTGCTTTGATACCACCTGCAACAACCCCCTTATCCGGGTCGGGACAAGACCGGAAGGGTGATGCTTAATAGAAGAGACGGAGATCAAAAACAATATAATCCACAACACATATTTATAACACTAAACAACTACATTAAACTTCAAGTCTTACACACTAGCTGATTACTATTACACACTAATTAACTAACACTACTTTATGAACTACTGGTGACGTTCACAGTCTAAGTGAGTCTCGCGCCCTTCTATTCCAAAATACTCAGCTCCTTGACCCGCGGTGGGAAGAAAAAAGGAACCGAAGTTTTCAAAAGTCAGCAAAAATACAGAGTGAGATACACCTTAGCATGTAAAAACAGGAAAGATGATGTAGCTTGCTGATTCCCGAGTTAAATAAAACAGTAACAAGATATGATTAAAACAAAATCAGAGTTTGCAGCGTCATAAACAACAGAGTTAACCAATTTACGATGGCAATAACCAAAGTTTGAACGCTTCCAATTTAAATCATTCACAAGGGCCAATTTACAAATATAGAACCAAATGAGCCAATTATTATGCACAGTAACCGGATAATTATCAACGAAGGACCTCCCAATAGTAATGGTCAACAAAGGGCCTCCCAAATAGTAATGGTCAGCAAAAGACCTGCCAAATGTTAATGGTCAAGAAATGACCTCCCAAATATTAATGGTCAAGAAAGGACCTCCCAAATATTAATGGTCTACAAAGGACCCCTCGAATGTTAATGGTCAACAAAGGACCTCCCAAGTGTTAATGGTTGTGCACAAGAGATTCCGGCGGGGAGACCTCCGTGTGCACCGTGTGTAGTGGATCAAGGATCGCACAGGAAGAGTGGGGTTGTGTGTAGGGAGAGATTAAGTCAGTAGCAATGTCTGAGAGAGAGACAGAGGTTTGGCAGAGCTTCCGCGTATGGCCAGTGTGTTCTCCTTTGTATGGAAAGGTTGACGATCTATATATACTGGAGAACGTGACCGTTGTAGTGTGGTTAATGCGCCCATTAATGGCGGCTTAATTAGCTTAACCATAACGGCACGTTCGTCCGAGTATATAGGGACCGTTAGAGCACGTGGTGCGCGAATACCGGAACCGTTACGAGGTTGACCGGGTTTGACCGGATTGACCGGGTTTATGGAGCTCGTGCCATAAATCTCTCAAAACAGTTACTAAAGGTCGCGCGCGGGCTTGGCTCGCACGCGACAGGGCTTACTCTAGCCTCCAAACCACAAAGTCCCTACAAGTCCCGTGCAGTGGTATGCGAGGGCTCTGTCTCGCAGCCCCCACATGGATCAGCTCGGCTGGTGATCCAGTGTGTATGGAGCACAATATGGTGTGCTGGATGGCTGCCACATGGCCAAGATCTGTCATGTCAGAAAGCAGTATCTACAATGGTCAACAAAGAACCTCCCAAATGTTAATGGTCTACAAAGGACCTCCCAAATAGTAACGGATCTCGGTACGTGGGATATTCCACTTTACTTTTTTACGCATTATTAATTTCGTGTGACAGTTTCAAGGAAAATATTTCGAATGTAATCAAATTCGAGTAGAGCATGTATATTACAAATCACATTTTGAGACAAGTTATAAAATTATATTATGAAACAAAAGAAGCTAGGCACACAACGCTAAGCATATAACTCACAATCGTATTTTGAGACAAACGTGAAAATCTAATTTTGACACGAAGGAAGCTATGCGCATAAGGCTAGGCATGTAACTCACAAGTATGTTTAAAGACAAGACATGAAATCATGTTTCGACACGAAGGAAGCAAGGCACACGAGCCTAGGCATGTAAACTCACCTTAAGTCGAGATAGCAATTAGATCGTAGTAGTCCTTACGGGTTGCCGACGTAGCATTTGCCTACGAATCCATCGATTCAAGAAATACCGAAATCGGCCTTCAATCATTGAGAAGAATGGTGAAAGAACAACCATCCATAGTTATATTATGGTTGGACTCAAGATTTTCATGTTTAAAGTTTTGATGGATTTTTAGTGAGGTCAACACCAAAAAAACATGAATGAAACTTTTGGAGAGAGAAGAGGGTTTGTTTGAGTGTTCTTGATGACAAGAAGGTGTAAGGAAATGAAAGCAGGAGAGATGGAGTGAGGGAGTTGACGGAGATGGTGATGAGTGTTTACATCTAAGATATGTGGTAATATATAGAAATGGGTTACTAGCAAATCAAGAGTGTTCTATTTTTATTTTTCAATTTTAAAATATGACTTGACCAATGTGGTGGAGGGGTATTTGGTTGTATTAACAAAAGTAGAAGAGTTTATGGGTGGGACTAAAGAATGATAGCAAAAAGAATTGTGGGATAAAATGAAATTTTCAATTACTATCTAACACATAAAAGATAATTAACAAGAATACCAAATAATTTCAATTAAAACTTATGTATTTAAATGTTCAAAAATGCGCATTTAGAAAACTAAAGAAAACAAGTCAAGATTAAGTTTGAAATAGTAATATTATCATATATAGATTTTTTTATTTGTTTTTTCGAAATTACAAAATAACCATTAGCTAAATACGGGGTATTACACCGGGGATAGGAGAGATTGTTGAAGAATATGCTCTCTATCTTCGCAGGCTAGTAGAGAGGGCGGTGTATTATGACAGGTGCAAGAATAAAGTTCGAGCGCTTTGCATGGGGACTTGTAACGGGTTGATGAGAAATAGGGGGAAGTCCGAGAGAGAAGTAGGGTTAATTGAAGCGGGTTGTGATGGAATCTGAACCGATTGGGCAAAAGGAATATTGTGGGGCTCCGAATTGAGCGTGACTCAGGTTGAGGGTCCGCCTCCATCAATACTGGTACTTGGGTCATAGGGTTGCAGGGTTAGGGTCGGGTCAGGGGAGGTTAGAGAATCCGGGACAAATATGGGGTTAGCTGAAAATGGGCCTGGCCCGAAGAATTCCATAGGGAAAGGAATAAATGGGCCAGAAGTAAGGGCTTCATAGTCCATATAATCGAAGGAAGATCCCGGAGTGTAGAACCCGTCCGAAGACGCTCCGTCCGGAAAGGAAAGGACGAGATTGTCCCTCCTTGCCCGGGTTGTTTCTCCGTACCCGGTAGGTGTTGAATCTTAGGGTTGAGTCCACCAATGTTGTTTGGCTCCGACCCGTCGCCTTGAACGTTATGATTTTCGCCAAGAACAGAGGCTTGACGGCGGTGATACTGCAAGGAATCATAGAATTGTGTCCTTCTGTATCTTTCCTCCAACAGGTCTAAAACCTCCACTAAATTCCTTGAACAACTTCTGTTTGAATGACCTAATCTTCCACATTTGTAACAGACCTTATATATGTTTTCATAGCGAAAGAATATCCATTTTGGTTGGTGATTAGGATCTATGGGTTTGATGTAAGCTCCAGGGGTAACAGGTTCATTAGGGTTTACTCGCACTTTCACTCTAAACTCCTTCATGTTAGCAAATCTTTTCAAATCCCAACATGCCGAAGCTCACCAGCAACTTTACTCAAGCTTTGGGCAAGACAATAGTAAAACCCTTCCATAGGTATTCCTGACACTCTAATCCAAACATGTAGAAAGGGAAAAGATGGGTCTGAAATAGAAAAATTTAAAGGCCTTTCTCTTACCATCAAGGTCTTGCCCTGCATGCTAATGGCTCCAAAATTTAACAGCTTGTCTTTATCCTCTACATCGAAGCAGTGGAAGAGAAAGAAAGTTCCTTTTCTTTCCACCCAAATCCTCTCCTTTGTCTTCCAGATCTCATCAATAACCTGATGTATGACCGTCGGAGAGGGAAGAGTGTCCTTTGGGTTTTCAATGAACTTTCTGATCACACAATTTCTCCAGAGGGCTCTGTAGGTGTTAACCATTTGTGGGTCTAGGTATATCATGAATCCTCTCGTCAAGTTGCTCTTGAGAGTATATGTTTGAGGATCCAGGAGAGATGGATTGAAATCTCCAATAGTAAGCCATTAGATAAAGGGATGAGAAGGAATAGAGGTAAGAGAAATTTGACAAGTGTCAAGAACGCCGGTAAAGAGAGGGAAGGGGTGCAAGAAAAGTATAGCAGAGAATTTATAGGGTGGTGAATGGTTGGAATGATGTTATTTCTAGGTAATGAAATAAAAGGAGATATAGATGATGCGAATTCTTAACGCGCTTAGACGCAAGTATACGGTCAAGTAGTATTAGGAGTCTTTTAAGACTCCGAGTACCGAACCCAAGGAAATTATACGGTATTTAGCTAATTAAAGATTAGTTAAAAGATATCTAGGTAACTGGTAAAAAGTGTTTGATGTTGAGAGTTCCTCGCCCACAAACAAGCGACTTAAAACTAAATACAACTAAGCTAATTGTTTTTGTATGATTTTCACTTTAAACGAGAATAACTGTGATGGAATACGATTTAGAAGGAGTACTAGGCAATTGATGGTCCGTAGGATTGCTTACAATTTCCGGATTATGCTTGAAACACTCTATGCACGTTTTAGTTACACCGGGTAACACTCATCATGATATTCTCTCGATCTCACATGAATTTTTTGTAATCGGTTGTCTTTGGGTCCTTTCGGTCCACCGTCGTCTACCGTTACGTTCTAGTTGGTTCGCTAGGATCGCTCACCGGGTCCCGTCGGCCCACCGCTTTCACTAAGTCCTACCGATACAAACCGAAACTACCCTCACAGGGTTTATCAAGCTTCTATCTCCTCTCGGTCTCAAGAAACTACAAGATTACCTACGATATTCTTCAACATGTCTCAAAAAGTTCACTCTCGTGCAACAATCTCAACGACTAGTATCCCACGGGTGATCAAGCCAAGAACACTAAGAATGACATACAATAATACATAAGATAACTAAAAAATTCATAGATTTAAGCTCTAAACATGAATCAAGTCTTCAACCCGGAAAATAGTTCACAAACCCTAGTTCTCTCAATCACCTAGCTCAGAGAGTTTAGCTAGACATGATATTGTTCAAAAAACTCAAAATATCAAAAGTCATAGAGAATAGATGAAGAAAAAGTAATCAAACGCTAAAAATCTTCAAGAATGATGATCTTCTTCGCTTCAAGCTCCGTCTCCAACTCCTCTAGCTCTCCAAGACTCCGAAGTATGTGTGACCATCCCCCCTAGCACGACCTCCTATGTTGGAATAGGTCTTCATTGCCCAAACTTTCAAAATATTGCGAAACAGTCCCAAAAAGTTGCGTTCTGGCCTTCTGTTCGCACGAATAGTCGTGTGTTCGCACGAACACACCTTTGCTCTCTGTTCGTGCCAACAGATTTCTTGTTCGTACTTTTTAGCAGTCCCTTGTTCCTCCTTTTTTGGCATGAGAAATTTCTCTAAGGCATTTTGTTCGTGCGAACAAGAATTGTGTTCGCACGAACACCCCTGGGGTCATCAATTCTCAGCTCTTTTCTTGATTCTTCCTCTTTCGTCTTCATTCTCGAGCATCTCCTTGAGCCATCCTCTTGTTCCGAAGTTCGTTCCCGCTCCAAAATATTCGCTCCAAGCTCCCGGTTCCTGAAATCCACAACACGAGCAAATACCAGAAGATCGCATGCGACAATAATGTATAAATTATATGAAAAGCGCCCGGATTACGACATAAAGCCCAAAAACTCAAGTATGCTCAAAACGACTAGGATTTGGTCAATTTCTCACACAAATGCATCGAAATGCACGCAAAACGGTGGTGAATCCTAAAGAATATAACTCCTAATGCAGAGTTATCAAATACCCCTACACTCACCTATTGCGCGTCCCGAGCAATCAAATCAAAATCCAACCAAAAACATCTCCCAACAAAACATCATCCCCACAAGTGATACGAGCCGTGACTTGCATACTTACTAGAAACACCGTTGCATACAAATCTTAACAAGCCGACTCAATAACAAAACACGACTCAACGATGCAACAAGATGATGCAATGAAATATTACGACTCGATCCTACATAAACACAGAAATACATAAAAATGAACTTTTTATCTTTTTGGGTGAGATCGGGCAATCTCCATTGGCCTAAACCGAGTATCATGCAGTGATGAGAAATCTAAGAACAAGGCATGAGTTGAAACTAAATTCAACAACGAGAATCTCCCCGAGCTAGTATAGAAAGCCTAACCTTACTAAGTACAAGAATATTCTACCTCTTTGCATGTGCCAACAAAATAAGAGACTATGCTAGGCTAAGCCACATCCAAGGTCCGAGCTCCTAGTGCTTTAACAGTTTTCGAATGATGAGGCTTAGGGACACAAGGATATGCTCGTAGTAATCAAGTACTAAGCGTCACATTCTCACATTAAACCCCACATCTCACACACCCTCACCACGATGATAGAAACCGAAACCCGAAACTCACCACCTCCGGCCCTCAATTCCCTCAAAGGCTCAAGCCCCGGTACGCTAGCGATCCCCGTGGCCATCGTTTTGCGTCGTGCACGAAATGTGAACCGTCGTTACCGAAATTACTCCACCACTCGTTCCAATTCAAGCTCAACTCAAAACTTTATTTCATCTCTCATTTTTATTTTTCTCTCTTTTCTTCTTTTTTTCTTTCTTTCTTTCTTTCTTTCTTTTTATTTTCTGATTTTTTTTCATAATAAATATCTATCAAAATTCTAAACATCCAACACGAACACACGAGTGGTCTTCAAAAATGATCAAATATGCTAGGAGAAGGAAGCACGTAATCCGATGAATGAATATCACACAAAAGGTTCATCTTCTCCTAACTCTATGAAATCCATATCAAATTCCAAGCCGCAAAACCAATGAAGCACTTGTTTGGGAGTGGATTCGTCTCAAGCTCACGCTCAATGTCCGGAGTAAAAAAGTCGACACCCCCGCTCTCGAATGTCATCACGTCCCCTCTCAAGTAGTCTCAAAGATGCATGTCTCGGGCCTAATCCAACCGATACTCCTACACCAAAATGATAGAAACCGGTACCTAGCACGATCCACCAATTAAGTTCACCCAACCCAATTTCGTGCAGATTAGATGTCACGCATTCACGGCTCTCCACAAGTACGCATTCACCGCCACACCGAAGTGCGCAAGCCTACTCACTCACCCTCACATCCCCTCATAAATAATCAATGAAGTGCAAGCGAACATGTAGAACTCAACGAAATATATCATGAATCACTCCCTCATCGAACCCCCTCAAGTACAACTCCCTCGTGACGCACTAAAATGGTGATTCTAGAAAATCTGTGATGAAGGCCAAGAATCGTCACCCTAGGTCAGAAGGCTAGCAAAGAATCCAAGGTTCAAATCGAGATGTCTAATGGTCCTACAAGGTGAGTTCTAAAAGCAGTGAGTGCTCTAATACACGACCTCGTACAACTGTTTCGTGTGCCACTTTGAGGCGGGCTGGCGACTACCTAAGACGTACACATGAACGTTCGGCTTGTTTAGCTCACACCTAACTCAGCTCTTGTAAGAAAAATAGGCACACACTTTAGTTTTGAAAATCACATAAGCGTCGAAAACAGGTAGGCACTCCTGTAAAGAAAGTCTCTCTATACCTACTAGGGGGAACTCACGTCGTCACTCTCGGTCGCAAATCATGCCCTATGCCTAAAACCCTCACACTTCACGATTTATCAAATTTTAGCCTCTTTTGATTGCTCTTTTCTCATATTTTTTTTTTAATATTATTTCAAATTTTTTTAATTTTAATTTTTTTTTCATATAATTCCTACTCTACATGCAAAGCCGACTCGAATTAAACTCCACAACTGACTCAATAGGGTAGGTAGACTCAAGTAAGAAAAACATGCAGAATGAAACATAAACACATATATATACAACTAACACATCACGATACGACACAATATCATAAAACACGACACGGACCACACAAATATAATACAGTACGATCTAACAATCTATATGCAGACAGGGTAATGCAGACACGGACTGGCTAGTCAAGAATAAAACTCCCCCCACACTAGAATGCTTCGTTGTCCTCAACGAATTTAGAGATAAATCAGAGGACTCAGCATTTCTAATGCGAGGGGCGGTGGATCTACTCTGACTCGGACCCCTGGTCCTCGGACTCCTCCTCTGCTGGACCGGGCACATCATAGTCACTAGACTCATACCACAACTCCTCACTCTCGGGGTCAGGGTCTAAGGCCACATTGCTCGACCGAGCCAACTGAGCTACCCACTTCCCAATAGTCTTAACGGAATCCCCCAATTTCTTCAGGCTGCTACGTTCATGAGCAAACTGCCGCTCATTCACCGCCTTAGACTCTAGCATCAACTGATGCATGCTCTGCAAAAGAGTGTCGGTGATAGATGACTCGCCCACCTTCTCATTGCCCTTCTTATACCTAGACACCTTTGGGGGGTTCTGATATTTCGACCACTCGCGGTCAGCTGGTTGTTTTATATCCAAATCACTCACCACTACCCCTGCCTGTATAGCCAATTTGGTCATCAAACAAGTGTGACCTGGGGCCATTCTGTTTCCCTCCGATTTACGTGTCATGATGTTGAGCCAAATCATTCGAGGAATGTCAATCCTCTGCCCTAACCAAACGCACATGGCCATACAACACAGGCGGAATGAGAAATGGGGGTTAGGTGTAATACCCAAGACCCAATTCTCAAGCAACTCGCAAACCCACCTAGCACGTGGGAGTAGGGCTTTCTTAGACACTATCCAACGAGGGAACTCGGCCTTTGACTTATCCCACGGATCTTCCCCCTCCCCCGCAAAGCAAAATGCATTGACCATGGGCACCACATCATCTCTCCTAATCATGTCATGGTATGCACACTCAGTGGCGGGGTCCAACTCTCTGAATTTCAAGGCCTTACTAATCGACTCAGGTGTCAGACGCACCCAATTACCCCTGCAGTACACCAGCCTGTCATCCTTACTCTCACCCTCGTCTGCAAACCTCAGGTTAACATAAATATCCTGCGCCACCTGAGAACTGGAGAGTCCACACAACTCAAACCATTTGTCCAACCTTTCGCGCTGGTGGATTGCTATGAGCTCGGTAGGCATGAGTTTCAACTCATCTATGGGGTAGGGTTTCTCAGCTGCACCTGTGAGCTTTAGGTACCGGTCGGAGAAAGAAGCATGGTGAGCATGAAAGCTGACGAACCGGTAGCTACAGAAATTACTCGGTGTCACATTGGCATTAGCTATCTTAAGTTTCTTGTCCGACCTACCCTTTATCAAGCGGGGCCTAGGGGGCATAGGGGTATTGAGTATGGTGTGTTCGCTAGAGTCCGGCACCACATACTCAGGTTCTTGATTGGGTATGATGGGGGTCCTCAACTACCATCTCATCTACATTTGAAGGCCCAACTCTCCTAGCGGGCTGAAACACGGGGTCGTCAAAAGTGGCGGCCTTTCTCTTAGACATGTCGAATAATAAATAAATTCAACAACGTAAAAGTAAGTGCGTGTAAAGAGAAGGAATAGGAGTACCTACGTGCCCGGAGCTAGTCTTACGGACACGAAATTGAAGAATCGTTAGGCAAGAAGGACCGATTTGGTCGCCGAAATCGTTCGTTGAATTTTTCCGATTGATTGGTACTTCTAGCTTCTTCTTACTATCCCCGTCACTTCTTTCTTCTTCACCGTGAGCTGAATTGGACTCATAAGCCTTGAATTTGAAGTTTTCCCCGAAGAACCCTAGGTGGGTTTTGTCCCAAATTGGACTCCCCCTTCTTCAATTCCCCAAAACACCAAAAAGTGGTGTTGAAGGCTCTTAGAACGCGCCGGAAACCGACCTAGTTGCCGGGGAATTGGCGGTGATAGCTTGTGGTTTTTGGTGGCTGAAACCGGTGAGAGAGGGCCGGTGTTCTGCCAATTCGGTCGCCGGAGGGAGAGAGTACCACGCCGGAGAGGACGAGACGGTGGGAGACGCGGCGGCACAACCACAGATCGCCAGAGATGTTGAAAGTTCGGAGGGATTTAGGTGGATTTGCAGAGGGATATGAGTTCTTGAGGGTTGTGTGGGTGAATGAGGAAGCTTTCACCCCTTTTTGCCCGATGGTGTTCTAAGTTTCACCTCAAAATTCCACTTTTTCCCCTCGCAGACACATCCACGCTATTTTAGCCTTCTGTTCGTGCGAACAAAAAGGGTGTTCGCACGAACACTTCATTAAAAGTGTTCGCACGAACAAGAAATTTGTTCGTACAATTTAACAGATGGATTTTGGCCCTTTTTGTTCGTGCGAACAGAAGGCCTCTTCGTGCGAACACTCCAGAAAAAAATTCTTTTTCTTCTTTGTTCGCACGAACAAATGTTGTGTTCGCACGAACACCTTATCCTCCACGTTTTGTTTTGCGCTCCAACTTCTTGCTCGATCGTTGTGGCACCCCCTCTTCAATTACATACTCCCCAATGCGTTTTTGACCCAACTTTTCATGGCGAATCTTCCCATAGTTGCGGGAATTCATCAATGGATTCCCAACACAAATTCCGCCTCGCCTTCGCGTTCGGACTCCGATGTGCGCATTGAGTCTTGCACGCATCAAGAAGGGGAGTCCGAACAGCGTCTCCACCTGTGGTCCTGCGAAGACTCAACTCAAATATCAAATTCTCTCTCTCTCACCCCTCAGATAACAAAATCTCAAGAAAAACACACACAACAGTATTTATGACACACTCTCTATACTAAAGCAACAAAATATGTTGGGTTGCCTCCCAACAAGCGCTTGTAATTTACGGTCGACGACCCAACCCAGTTACCTCATAAAGATCACGGCTCATCAAAGTAGATAGCATCTACTTTGGCCGGTGTTGGCGCTGGTTCCAAGTACGGCTTAACTCTGCTCCCATTGACTCAGAAGCATTCCTTCGTATGAGGATCCTCTAACTCAACCGCACCCCAAGGATGGATTTGGTGGATCGTCAATGGCCCGGACCATCTAGAACGAAGCTTTCCCGGAAAGAGCTTCATGCGAGAGTTGAACAACAAGACTTTCTGTCCCACACGAAGTTCTTTTTGTTTGATACGACTATCGTGCCATCTCTTTGTCTTCTCCTTCTATATCTTGGAACTGTCATAGGCCTGTAATCTCCATTCCTCAAGCTCAAGAAATTTCATCTTCCGTGCTTGCCCTGCCAACTCGGGGTCCATGTTCAACCGCTTGATTGCCCAGTATACCTTGTGCTCTAACTCCACAGGAAGATGGCATGCCTTACCAAAGACGAGCTAAAATTGTGACATATTCAATGGTGTCTTCCATGCGGTACGGTATGCCCACAATGCATCATCAAGTTTCACAGACCAATCCTTGCGCCCGGCATTGACGGTTTTCTGCAAAATCCCCTTGATCTCTCTGTTAGACACCTTAGCCTGCCCATTGGTTTGGGGGTGATAAGGTAGGGAAACCTTATGGATAGACACCCCATATGACTTCAAAACTATGGCAAACACTCGGTTTATGAAGTGTGACCCTTCATCGCTCACCATTGCCCTTAGTGTGCCAAACCGAGTAAAGATGTGCTTCTTTAGAAAGTTCTCTACCGTAGCTGCATCATTCTTGGGGCAAGCAATTGATTCTACCTACTTTGTCACATAATCCACCGCAAGCAAGATGTAGAGATTGCCATACGAAGCTGGGAATGGTCCCATGAAATCTATGCCCCAAACATCAAAAGGCTCCACCTCAAGCTATTCAGACATTGGCATCTCATCTCTCTTGGAGATGTTACCTGTTCTCTGGCAGCTATCACACCCTGCAACCCAGTCATGACAATCTTTAAAAATAGTTGGCCAGAAAAAACCAGATTGTAATACCTTCAGGGCGGTGCGCGGACCGCTGAAATGACCTCCACTAGGTGCTGAATGACAATGCTTGATCACATCATAAATCTCATGGGTAGGAACACACTTCCTAATGATGTTATCGGCGCCCATTTTGAATAGATATGGATCCTCCCAAAAGTAGTGCTTCACCTCATATAAAAACCGCTTCTTTTGGTGCACTGTCCAATCCTCAGGAATCTCCCCATTGGTCAGATAATTGGCAATCGCCCAATACCATGGCTCAGTATCCCCCAAAGACATCAAGCTCTCATCAGGAAAGTTCTCTTGAATAGGCACCTTCTCTTCCACTCCATTCTCAAGTCTTGAGAGGTGGTCCGCTACCACATTCTGAACACCCTTCTTGTCGCAGATTTCTACATCAATTTCTTGCATTAGAAAGACCCACCGAAACAACCTCGGTTTGGCGTCCTTCTTATCAAGCAGATATTTCTGCACCGAATGATCTGTAAAAATAATCACCTTCGATCCCACAAGATAAGGCCAAAATTTATCAACAGTAAAAATCACAGCCAACAGCTCCTTCTCAGTAGTGCCATAATTGAGTTGAGCCTCATTAAGAACTCTACTCGCATAGTAAATATCATGGCATACCTTTTCCTTACGCTGCCCTAACACTGCTCCAATGGAGAAATCACTGGCATCGCCAAATGACAAACTCCAATCCGGTGTTGTAATGATTGGGGCTGAGGTGAGCTGTTCCTTCAAAAAGTCGAAGGATTTCTTGCACGCTTCATCAAACACAAATGGGACATCTTTCCCAAGAAATTCACACACATGCTTGCAGATCTTCGGAAAGTCTTTGATAAACCTGCGATAGAAACCTGCATGTCCCAAGAAGCTTCTGACCCCCTTCATTGAAGTCGGATACGGGAGCTGCTTGATTGTCTCTACTGTTGCTTGATCAACCTCCAAACCTCTGCGTGAAATCTTGTGGCCAAGAACTATCCCCTCAGTGACCATAAAGTGACATTTCTCCTAGTTCAGCACAAGATTGGTGTCTTCACAACGAACCAAGACACGGCCAAGATGATGTAGACAGTCCTCAAAACTGTCACTAAGGAGAAATCATCCATGAAGACCTCTAAGTGCTTCTCAATCATATCTGAGAAAATAGCCATCATACACCGCTGAAACGTAGCAGGTGCATTACATAGTCCAAATGGCATGCGGCGGAACGCAAATGTGCCATAGGGACATGTAAAAGTGGTATTCTCCTGGTCTTCTGGAGCAATGGCTATCTTATTATAACCTGAGTAACCATCCATAAAACAATAGTACTCATGGTGGGCCAAACGGTCAAGCATCTGATCAATAAATGGCAACGGAAAGTGATCCTTTAGCGTGGCTTCATTCAGCTTCCTGTAATCCATCCACACACGCCAACCGGTAACTGTCCGTTGAGCAATCTGCTCATGCTTGTCGTTCTCCACCACAGTCATCCCTCCTTTCTTAGGCACACACTGGACCGGGCTAGTCTAAGTGCTGTCTGAGATCGGGAAAATAATGTCGGCCTCTAGACACTTCATGACCTCTTTTCGCACCACATCTTTAATGTGCGGATTTAATCTCCGCTGTGCCTGGATCACTGGCTTCTTGCCTTCTTCCACCCGGATATTGTGCTGGCAATACGCGGGGCTGATCCCCTTTATATCGACAATAGTCCATCCAATTGCTGCTTTATGCTTCCTTAGCACATCCAAAAGCTGCTCCTCCTGTGCCTGAGATAAAACAGAGGAAACAATTACGGGCAACGTGTTATCGATACCAAGAAATGCATACCTGAGATGGCTCAGCAATGGATTCAACTCAAGCACGGGTGGTTACTTGAGTGAAGGAACAAGGGCTAACTTTTTCTCCCCTTTCTCATATAGATCCAGCTTGGTCCAGCTGCTCATGTGGAACACATCCATGGGAGGACTCTGATCTTCAACTTTGTACATGCCATCTATTTCCTCCCACATCAATTCAGCTTCCTCATCTCCCATGTCATCATCGAAAACCTCTATGCTAAAGCAATCTTCATAATTATAACATGAAGGCATTTTCATTGCCTTAAACACATCAAAGACCACTTTTTCATCATTAATATGCGTAGATAGCTTCCCACTCTTCACGTGTATAATAGCCTCCCCTGTAGCTAGGAAGGGTCTGCCAAGAATTAGAGGTACTTCGCCAACCTCTATGTCTAGGATAACGAAATCAGCAGGAAAGATGAGAGTGCCCACTTTGACCAAAATATCATCGATCACCCCATATGCTCTACTAGTAGATCTATCAGTCATCTGCAAGGTAACTCGGGTGGGACGAGGCTCCCCCACACCTAGTTTCCTGAATACGAATAAGGGCATCAAATTGATGCTTGCCCCAAAATTACACAAAGCAGTCATGGTAAGAGAATCGCCAAGATTAACCGGTATCACAAAGCTTCCAGGGTCTTTCTTCTTCTTAGGTAATCCATTCATGACGCATTCAGAAGTTTCAGCCGTCAAGTTAACCTGTGCAAAATCACTCATGCGCCTCTTTCCTAAAAGAATATCCTTGAGAAACTTGGCATATGTAGGCATTTTTGATATAGCCTCTGCAAAAGGAATGTTAATCTCCACTTTCTTGAATATATCAAGAAATCTCTGAAATTCTCTAGAATCATCCCTCTTTATCGTCCTCAAAGGATATGGAACTGCCTTAGAAACAGTAGTAGTGTCAATACATACCTCATCCTTGTCTTTCACCGCCTCCTCATCCGTCGCGCCCTTTGATTGGTGGATCACGCCATTAGCATAATTATAAAAAATTTCATGCTCTTTAGCCTTAGAAGCATCGGCTCTAGCATGAGTTGGATATGGCGGATCTTTCAATGCAACCCCGCATTGAGTAGTGATCGCATTGATTTGACTAGGATTATCTTCCGTGTTAGACGACAATGAACCTGGAGCTCTAGCTGAGAGCTGAGTAGCAATATGACCCACCTGTACCTCAAGGGAACGAAGAGAAGTCTTCGTAGCCTGTAAATCAGCAGACACAGCAGTAAACTGTGTGGACATGTTGTTCACGTTGGTGGTCATAGTGTTCATATTCTTACTCAGTTGTGTCAATGCCTTCGTCAGTTCAGAGATATCTGGATTCGGTGCTACAACAACTGCTGGTGGAGCCTGTGAAACTGGTGGCCTATGCTGGAACCCCCGGTGCATATGATGCTCCAGACTGATCCCCATACCTGAAGCCTGGATGATCCCTCATGCCTTGATTTTAGTTCTGCCGCTGTCCTTGTGCCCCCACGTAGTTCACATCCTCGCTTGCTAACTGTGCCAAAGCTGACTCATATTCTGACTCCTCTACGCTTGCCACTGTCTTCTTGTCCTGATACATATGCTTTGCTAAGTCAGACACCGTCTTGCTGATCCCAGTCTTCCACTCATCATCCTTCGGTTCAGGCAATGCTGCTAATCTCCCGGAATCATAAAACTGTGAGTCCTGCTTAGCAAGCTGCTTCATGAGTGCATAAGCTCCTTCTTTGTCAACAAAGTATAGAAAATTTCCCCCCGCTTCTCTGTTAACTAGCTCCTGATTGTGGCGTTCTAAACCGTGGTTGAAAACTTGCAGGATTTTGTAATCCCCAAAGTCATGATTTGGGCACTTCCTAATCAAGTGCATATAACGATCCCATGCATCTACCACAATTTCATCATCACGTTGGCGGAAGCCCAGAATTTCACCCTGTAACTCAATTACCCGCTGAACTGGGTAAAACTTAGCCATAAATTCATCCACACACTGAGCCCATGTAGTGATTGAATCCGGAGCTCTTGACTCAAGCCACTTCTCAGCTGCACCTTTCAGACAGTAAGGGAACATAATGAGCTTCAACGCTTCTGGAGTTACATTCTTGTACTTGACAGTCTTCATCCTTGTTCCCATAAAATTGAGTCTGGTTTGTCACCGTCTGAATCGTTGCAGGCATGAGATCAAAGTGTTCAGCCTGTATATCTGGCACTACAATTGCTGGATTGTTTCCATATGTGGATGACTGGAATTTCTCCACAATAGCCTGCCTATACTTGTTGTACGGTGTCTGGGCGTTGCGATCATTCAACAACTTAGACAACTCTTCCACCCGCTGATTGAGCTGTGCGTTGGTCAATTGATCACCCATAGTGCTCTGTTTCTGTCTTCTCCTCTGATCTCTGAATAATTGCTCTGGGTCTTCAAGTGGGGGCACGAGGTCTCTAAGGATCCTGGGCATACACTGATAACCTGAAAAGCATAATCAAATACAAGTGAGAAAACAGAATAGCTAATTAAACAAAAATAAAAGAGACATCCTAATTCAATTTCTAACTAAACTAATAAACCGATAAAATTCCCCGGCAACGGCGCCAAAAACTTGACGCGAATTCTTAACGCGCTTAGACGCAAGTATACGGTCAAGTAGTATTAGGAGTATTTTAAGAATCCGAGTATCGAACCCAAGGGAATTATACGGTATTTAGCTAATTAAAGATTAGTTAAAAGATATCTAGGTAACCGGTAAAAAGTGTTTGATGTTGAGAGTTCCTCGCCCACAAACAAGCGACTTAAAACTAAATACAGCTAAGCTAATTGTTTTTGTATGATTTTCACTTTAAACGAGAATAACTGTGATGAAATACGATTTAGAAGGAGAACTAGTCAATTGATGGTCCCTAGGGTTGGTAACAATTTCCGGATTATGCTTGGAACACTCTATGCACGTTTTAGTTACACCGCGTAACACTCATCATGATATTCTCTCGATCTCACATGAATACAGCATAGAGAGTTCCTCGCCCACAAACAAGCGACTTAAAACTAAATACAGCTAAGCTAATTGTTTTTGTATGATTTTCACTTTAAACGAGAATAACTGTGATGAAATACGATTTAGAAGGAGAACTAGGCAATTGATGGTCCCTAGGGTTGCTAACAATTTCCGGATTATGCTTGGAACACTCTATGCACATTTTAGTTACACAGCGTAACACTCATCATGATATTCTCTCGATCTCACATGAATTTGTGTAATCGGTTGTCTTCGGGTCCTTTCGGTCCACCGTCGTCTACCGTTACGTTCTAGTTGGTTCGCTAGGCTCGCTCACCGGGTCCCGTCAGCCCACCACTTTCACTAAGTCCTACCGATACCAACCGAAACTACCCTCACACGGTTTATCAAGTTTCTATCTCCTCTTGGTCTCAAGAAACTACAAGATTACCTACGATATTCTTCAACATGTCTCAAAAAGTTCACTCTCGTGCAACAATCTCAACGACTAGTATGAATCAAGTCTTCGACCCGGAAAATAGTTCACAAACCCTTAGTTCTCCATCAATCACCTAGCTTAGAGAGTTTAGCTAGACATGATATTGTTCAAAAAACTATAAATATCAAAAGTCATAGAGAATAGATGAAGAAAAAGTAATCAAACGCTAAAAATCTTCAAGAATGATGATCTTCTCCGCTTCAAGCTCCGTCTTCAACTCCTCTAGCTCTCCAACACTCCAAAGTATGCGTGATAATCCTCCCTCGCACGACCTCCTATGTTGGAATAGGTCTTCATTGCCCAAACTTTCAAAAAATTACGAAATAGTCCCAAAAAGTTGCGTTCTGGCCTTCTGTTCGCACAAACAGTCGTGTGTTCGCACGAAGACACCTTTGCTCTCTGTTCGTGCGAACAGATTTCTTGTTCGTACTTTTTAGCCGTCCCTTTTTCCTCCTTTTTGGCCATCAGAAAATTCGCTAAGGCATTTCATTCGTGCGAACACACACCCCTGGGGTCATCAATTCTCAGCTCTTTTCTTGATTCTTCCTATTTCGTCTTCATTCTCGAGCATCTCCTTGAGCCATCCTCTTGTTCCGAAGTTCGTTCCCGCTCCCGGTTCCTGAAATCCACAACACGAGCAAATACCAGAAGATCACATGCGACAAATATTGTATATATTATACGAAAAACACCCGGATTACGACATAAAGCCCAAAAACTCAAGTATGCTCAAAACGACTAGGATTTGGTCAATTTCTCACACAAATGCATCGAAATGCACGCAAAACGGTGGTGAATCCTAAAGAATATAACTCCTAATGCGGAGTTATCAATAGATCATAAGAAAATGATTACAAACTGAAAACTAAGTTGTAGGTAGAAGCAATCATTTAGAAAACTCATGCATGGATGAGCACATCAACAGATGGGGAGAAATTTTTTATTTTAAACAAAAGACTTTTTTTTGTCAACAAACAAATGATTTCACTAACAGTTTTGGTTTATATCTACAGTCAATTACTGATTACCCACCTCGTAACCAATATGCCATACTGCGGGTGAGAGTAATCTGTAATTGACCCTTATATCTATTTGCTACATAAATTTGTAAATTTATTCTTGTTCCACTAATTCTTTTTCCCCCGGTTTCTTTACCGTAACCACGTTTTCTCAATTTGGAAAGTATGTACCTTAGAAGCCATTAGGGCTGTTTGGATGAGCTGAAATAAGTGAGAGGTTGAGCTTAAAAACTCATTTAATTTGTAGTGTTTGAATGAGGTAAGTTATTGATAAAAATTAAAATTGAATTTCACATTGTTTTGTAATTAAGAATTTCCCACAAAAAAATCCAAAATCACCCCAAAAAAATCCGGAATTTCCCAAAAATATTCCAGAATTCCAAATTTTTGAGCGGAATTTCGGGTTTGTTTGGATTTGGAGAGGTTTGACCGAAAAATCTTGAATTACTGACCTTCCTCTACCTCTTGATTAATACCATCCAAACATGTCGATTTGCATGTTTTATAGCTTTGCTAGAAGTTGTGTATTGAGTATTTTAGGTTGGCACTTATTGATACTGTCTCAATTTTTTTTGAGAAAATATGATTTTAAACATAGTTTGAAATACCGTACCGGACGTCGTTTCGTTTTGTTACTGGAGTGAAACGTTTCGGTACTGGTATTTTTCGGTGATTCATTTCGGACTAATTTCTTTAAATTATACAATTGCCCTGAATTTTTAATATTTGCAAATTGACCCCCACTATTTTTTATATTTTCAGCAAAATAACCCTAAAATCAGTATATGTATAAATTGCCCATATTCCACAATAAAATTGCTTGTAGTCTCATACTAGTACTAGAAATTAATAGTACTACACAGTAAACTAGATACACAATAACGTATTAATGTGCAATACTCTTACACAAAACATATTCACATATGCAAAAAATTCTCCAACTCAAAATAAATTACAATTGGTAAAGTTCTTCAATTATTGAAGTGGAACAACTAAAAAATACGAAATCCGTAGTTTAAAATCCCAATGCATGATAATGATAGAGTTGCAAAAAATAAAATAAACTACATAATGAGTGAATGAAATGAGAAATACTTAGAGAACTATTTATCTTCAAGATCAACATAGATGTATGGATTTTTTTCGCCTCCAATGACACCTTGATCATCCAAACCATCCAAACCATTTTGTGTCTCAAGTTGGACATCATCACAATCTACCAATTCAACGGCCTCCGGTTCAATGTCTTCCCATGAATTGTAAACTGACCCCGCGCGAAATACACCGGAATTTCGTTAAATTCGCCGAAACACCCCTGAAGTACCGGAATTTACCAAACATACCGAAACGGGCCGGAATTCAGAGCGAAATGAAACATATACATTTCTGTACCGTTTGACTCCGGAACGGTACGGAATTTTAAACTATGATTTTTAAATACATCTCACAGTGGGGGAGACAGATATCAAAGCCCTCTCTATACATTATATAATGCTAAGAGCAGCAGCTATAAAGGTAGCCTCAAATAAGGAAATTAATGTTTTACTGTTTTCATACCTTTTGCAGGTGCTGTTTTAACTCTCGCGTTATGACATTCACCTTTGTAAAATGCTTGAAGCGTTAAAGTTCCCCGTTGGGGAGATTAGATTAATTTTATTCATCTTTGATCCAATTAGCACGTCAATATTATTATATTTTTTTGTCGCATTATCATGTCCGTCTTTTAGTATGAGGAAGAACGAATATCTCTCCGCTTCTAAATTTTTATACTACATTCGTTTATCTGGGATTTTTTCAGCTAATGTTTTTCAGTCGTATCCATGTTGCTTTGATCAAATAATTTAGATTGTAAAATGATGCTATTTTTTTGTAATTTTTACACGGTGTTGTAGAGTAAAGTGTATTCTATTATACCAGGGAAAAATTACTTAAAATTGCATCGTTTTGCTAATCTATTCACCTGATCAAAGCGACTAGGGGAACAATGACAAAAGGTATACTGGGAAGATTCTAGAGAAACTGTTGGGGTTTACCTAATGTAATAGTTGTTCGAGACACTATCAAGTCTCTACACATTTTTAACCCACACACAAATTTAACTGTTTCGTCTTGATTGATTGATAAAATAATAAAACTACAACGTTTAAATAGAAAAATGACTTCCCCTAACTAGATGATTTGACCTAACGGGCTCGGCCCGGTCTACTCACTAAACAACTTGTTGAAATGTGAATTGAAGTAGTCTGGTAATAACTTGGGGTCCAAGGAAACAAATCAATGGCCATTAGAAAGTCAAAGAATTGGGGCGGTGGTGTAGTATTAAATAGGTTGTTTACTTTGTCTTGAAGGAAAGTTGTTTCATAAACACATACACACACTATGGGTATATAGAAGGTCTTGTCCTTGGTACTCTAATGTACACGCGGGCATAGAATGGAGAGCTCTTAGAGCTTTGGTAGAGTGTGTGCGTGGTGTTGTTTCGGGTCGCCGCCGTGGCTGTTGTGGCCACGTTGTGCATTGTAATCGGGTTCTCTTATCAATAAAATATCTTGTTCTAGCCGTGGAGTAGCTAGCGTGTTCGTTACGAATTCGTTAGTGAACCACGTTAAATATTTGTCTCCTTCTTGTTTTCGTTACGTCGTTTTTGTTCGAATACTCCCGGGTTATAACAAACTGGTAACAGAGCTCTGAAACAGGAGTTTTGTTACAACAAAATGGTATCATAGGCAGGTTCCAAGATCCGGGTTGAACTCAAAGCTAGGATTTCGCGATTCAGGTGGAGCATGCTATCAGGAGTGGGGTTTCGAGATTCCTCCAAGAACGATGTCTCGTTTGGCGATCCAAATAGATCTGTTCGTGAGAGAGAAGTAGGTACACCCACCATCTGAAGCCCCGTGGAGGGGGGTATTCGGGCTCCTGTCAGAGCAATCTGGCGCGCATCTGATTAGGTGTGAAAGGGATCTAGCAAATCCAGCACGCATTCGGCACTGGCGCGAATCTGGCAGTTCACGTGCATCTGGCGTTCTGGCGATTGACGTTCAGGCGCAATCCGACTCCCGGCGTGGAGCATCTGGCGTGTGAATTGAATCTCGTTCTGGCTCATGCGTTGCAGGAACTCCTTGGAGTTGGAGCAACGACGTGGAGCATCTGGCGCGTGAGATTTCTGGCACGCGCATCTGATTTTTGTTCTGGCGCGTGAGATTTTTGGCACGCACATCTGATCTTGGTTCTGGCGCGCATTATGCACGAGTTTATTTCTGGCGTGCATCTGTTCTGGTTTTGGAGCGTGTACCATGACACGCATTGAGCTCGCATCTAGCGCGATCTGTTTTCAGCGAGCATCAGGCGCATCTGATGAATACGGGGCACATCGTGCATGACAATTTGTGGAACTCGTCATCGGGGCATTTGTCTGGATAACATCTGGGCACTTATCATGGTACATCTGTCTGGCGCAATTGGGCGCATCGGGAATACATTTGGTCCTGCTTTCTCAGTGAATGTATTCTAGTCTGGTTCTGGGTAAAGCACTTGTTTATGTTTCCGGAAAGTGCAACCACATCGAGCGCAGTCGTTGCAGGAAGGCATGGTAGTTGGAGTAACGATTTGGCGGTTCAGGTTTCGCATACAGCTGAGAAACATCTATTTGGGGAGGAGTGCTCATTTCTGGTTTTGGGAGACGCATCCAATTCAGTTTTGAGAAGAGAAACATCAGGTTCTGGTCCAGGTTACTGAGATGATTCAAGTCAAGGTGGAGATTTGTTAAAATGTGACTTGAATTAGTTTGGTAATAACTTGGGGTCTAAGGAAACAAATCAAAGGCCATTAGAAAGTCAAAGAATTGGGGCGGCGGTGTAGTATTAAACCGGTTGTTTACTTTGTCTTGAAGGCAAGTTGTTTCCTAAACACACACACACTATGGGTATATATAGAGGGTTTCTTCTTCAACAATAAAAGAGAATAGGGAAGATGAACAGTTGACTCTGGTTTCTTCTTCAACAAAAAATTCTCCGAGGTCTATTTCGTTCACTCCTCAATCTCAATCTCCCATCAGCATATCTCTCTCTCCATCTAAACCCAGAAGAATTCTTCACCAACCATTGTTCCCGAAGAGCTCTATCCCAAAGCCACTGCTTCAATCGCCGCCCCTTCTTCCCCCAAAGACCCCGGAGAGTCGTCGCTAAATCACACCCAACCCCAGCTCCAATTTTCACCGCCCTCAGAAAATGTTGCCGCGATGTCCCAAGAAACCTTCACGATTTCCTGCAATATTGTTGGGTTTTAAAAAAAAGAAACCACCCATCAAAAGCCTCGACCTAAACCAATCAACCCGTTGGTGTTAGGGGATTGATTGCGGCCATTCAATTGGGAGATACACGATCTCAATTTGGGATGGGTTTTGAACTTAAGAAGAGTTTGTTCCATTGGTGAGGCAGAAGGCTGTGTTGGTATTTTTGATTCAATTTTGTACCTACTTCGCCAGAATTTGTTCATTTAATGACGGCGGAGCTGCAGTCATAGTCGTGGTGGAGGAGTTTGTGGTGGCAGTAGTTTTGGAAAAATTTGATGGGCTTAGGGTTGTCGGAATCTGGGTTTAGGGTTGCAGAAATCTGGATTTGTGACGGTCAAAGTGGCGGTCGCGGCGGTGATTATCATGGTGTTCTTAGTGATCATATGTAACAGAGCTTGGACATTTATGCCCTCAAATAAAAGGACTTGAAAGACAACTAACGGCTTATTCCGTTAAGTGATGGACGGAAAAGTTTTCCCAGTTTCAAATTTACATATATATTGCAAGTGGTTTACATTATCAGCTAGTTTTGAAATTGGGTATTGCAATTTGATAGTTTCGCTAAACTAGGGGAATGCATTAAGTAATTAAACCTTATAGTAATACGGATCACCCGTATCAGAAACGGAGTTAGTATCATCAGGTTGCTTATGTATATAATATTTATTTATTTATTTACTATTTAAAAAACATCGGTGTTTTTGGAAACTAATACTTCTACACTACCTATAATACAATTGTGTGTCAATTTAATTACTAAAAAGCTGCTAAAAGCCCTAATAAAGAAAAAGTACTACCTTAGATTAATCACCACGCATAACTGTCTCACTCTACAAACGCCGGTTCAGAAACATTGTACCCTATATTCATGATGGATCTAACGAGACTTCTATGAGTGTCTACTTTGCGTGTAATTGCTATCGTTCATGTCTGATCCTTAGACTGTTATCTTCTTTTTCATAGTTTCTGCAGCATGATCAACGTTGTACTCAGTCCAAAAGACTGTGAAAACGGATCCTTTCAGCATAATCAATGAATTATTTCAAAGGAGAAGATGCTTCCAAAGAGGTCGAGGTGTAGATTGTTGTTGTGTGTTGCCGACAAGAGTCGAATGATTTTCGGTGGTGAGTCGAATGAAAACGGATCCTTTGGTTAATTACAATCCATGTAGTTGTTAAACATTATCTTAAATTACATTTATTCATGGGTGTTAATAGAACTATAATTTGCAGCATTGTAGATTATTGTTATCATCTTGGTGGACGAAGCACCAGGTTAGGGGGTGTAGATACTGCTTTATGACATGGCAGATCTAGGCCACGTGGCAACCATCCAGCACACCATATTGTGCTCCACACACACAGGATCACCAGCCGAGCTGATCCATGTGGGGGCTGCGAGACAGAGCCCTCGCATACCACTGCACGGGACTTGTAGGGACTTTGTGGTTTGGAGGCTAGAGTAAGCCCTGTCGCGTGCGAGCCAAGCCCGCACGCGACCTTTAGTAACTGTTTTGAGAGATTTATGGCACGAGCTCCATAAACCCGGTCAATCCGGTCAAACCCGGTCAACCTCGTAACGGTTCCGGTATTCGCGCACCACGTGCTCTAACGGTCCCTATATACTCGGACGGACGTGCCGTTATGGTTAAGCTAATTAAGCCGCCATTAATGGGCGCATTAACCACACTACAACGGTCACGTTCTCCAGTATATATATATCGTTAACCTTTCCATACAAAGAGGGGGACACACTGCCATACGCGGAAGCTCTGCCAAACCTCTGTCTCTCTCTCAGACATTGCTACTGACTTACTCTCTCCCTACACACACCCCTATTCTTCCTGTGCGATCCCTGATCCACTACGCACGGTGTACACGGAGGTCTCCCTGCCGGAATCTCTTGTGCACATTTTGGTGAACCCGACGTGAAACTTACCAGCAAAAGCAACCATGTCTCAGGAGGACGATGTCAGCAACCGATCGCCTTCCACCGAAACTCCCTCGGGAGACGAGGCTCGCCGTACTCCGACGACTCCCGGCGAGGCGCCAACTTTAGAGTCTTTGGACGCCACTGTCCAAAGTCAGGCAAAAGCTCTCAAGTCTCAGTCCGCGCAGTTAGAACGGATCTTGGCCGTTCTGGGCACCCTTGCGCCAAATCCTCCACCAGCCACCGCTATCCCTCAGGGAGGAGGAACCCCTACCGCTCCAGGATTGGGAGTGTCAGTCACGCCTCCCAACCCTCATCTGCAAACTCCACCGTCAGCAACGCAGCTGCCTTCGGTCCAAGGTTCAACGGCACAAATGCTGCCCCCTGCTGCTCACGCCTCTCAGCCCCCGGCTTTGGCGTCCAACCCAGCTCTGCAGTATACTCTGCCTCCACCAGCGACAATCTGGGGAAACGCGGGTAGTCAATACACTCCCAATCCTCCGGCGGCATATGTGTCGCCACCGCCTACGGCAACCCCTCCGCCAACTACCGAGGGAAGCATTCCAGAATGCATGACGTCTTTGCAGAAGCGCGTGGACTCCATCCTGGCTCATCAGTCGTTCGCGGATACCATCATCCCGAAATGGTACATGACCATCTCTCAATACGATATCACATGCGTGAAACCAAGAGCGATCAAGTCGCAGGCGGTAGCAGATCTGTTGGAACAGTTTCCCGACAACAACCACGAACCCGTGATCGAGGAAGAGCTCGAAGGCCCAGAAATCTACGCGATCGACGTACCCTATTGGACCCTCCACTTCGACGGTTCGTCAACCAGAAAAGGCGGAGGCATTGGGATAGTCTTGACAAAACCAGACGGAGAAGTCATACAGATGTCCGCAAAACTCAACTTCGCAGTCACGAACAACGAGGCGGAATACGAGGCTCTCATTGCGGGGCTTCGTGCGGCGAAAGCTTTGGAAGTGAGCAACTTAACGGTCATGGGAGATTCCAATCTGATTGTTAAGCAAGCCTCGGGCGAATATGGTTTAAAGGAGATCAACCTCCTGTCATACCGCACCCTAGTGCAAAAGCTGATGCAGCAATTCTGCGACGTGAAATACGAGCACAAGCCCCGAGCGGACAACAGGCATGCAGACGCCGTAGCAACTCTGGGATCTAAGGTCAGCATAGACAAATGCCCCGCAAGGATTTCCATCGAAGTGCGAACATCGTCGGCATTAACAGAAGATGCGTGCGACGACGAACACATGGATGACGCAGACTGGCGAAAAGCAATCCTGCAAGCTATTGCGAAAGGCACCAGCAGCGAAAGCTGGGCACTCACGAAAGGATACTGCATCCACGACAACACCCTTTACTACAAGGGTCCTGGAGGAATACTCATGCGATGTGTCTCCGAGCAAGAGGGACAACAGCTGTTAGAAAAGATTCACCAACACGCTTGCGGAGAAAGCGAGGTGTCAATCTACAGGAAAGCTCAAAGATATGGCATTCATTGGCCAAGCATGTCAACAGCTGCAGCCCTGATACAAGGGAAGTGCGAAAGTTGCGCACTAATCAAAGATTCTCTACTCATCGCTCTAACCGATGATGACACAGACTGGAGGAAGCCATTGTTCGAATTCCTCACTCAGGGCACCGTACCCGAATCGAGAAAGGAAGCCGACAAATTGAAGAGGAAAGCTTCTCGATACGTGGTCCAGGAAAACCTGCTTTGGCGAAAAGGTCACGAGGGTAACTTGCTGCGATGCCTAGACGGCAGGGAAGCACAAGAAGTCATGGACCTTTCTCATCAGGTGGAACACCAAGGAGGTGCGAAATTATGCAGACAGCTCCTCTCAATCGGATACTTCTGGCCCACGATGGAAGTCGATTGCCGCACCAAGGTGCGACGCTGCCAAGAATGCCAATTCAAAGGAAACCTAGTGCACGCTCCAGCCGTGGATCTACATGCATTAGGGACGCCATGGCCATTTCACACATGGGCTTTGGACTTCATTGGCCCCATCCGACCAACGTCACATGGGAACCATTTCATTCTCACTGCAACCGAGCTGTTCACCAAATGGGTGGAAGCAATACCACTGAAGACGGCAAACGCGCTGGCTGTGGTTAACTTCATCCAGGAAAACATCGTATGCAGGTTCGGAATCCCAAATACTATTCTTTCAGATAACGGTACTCCTTTTGTTAATCGCCAGGTAGCTACGAAGCTCGCGGATTACAATATCAGGCAGATATGCTCCACCCCCTATTATCCAAAGGGAAACGGACAAGCCGAGGCGACTAACAGAACGCTGTTGAGAATTCTGAGCAAGATGGTCGCAGATGACCACAAGAAGTGGGCCGACTCCCTTAACATAGCTCTGTGGGCCTACAGAACTTCTCCAAGAACACCTACAGGGGCCTCACCATTTCTACTATGTTATGGGGCCGAAGCTGTAGTACCTGCGGAGGTCAGAGTCAATTCGGCAAGGCTGGCCTTCCATGCACTCTATGAAAATCAACGTGATCATGATCTAGTCTTGCTGGAAGAAAAGAGAGAACAAGCCAAAAGGACTAACAAGCGGTACCAAGAAAGAATCGCTCGCGCCTATAACAAGACAGTCCAGCGACGGGATTTCGCAGTTGGCGACCTGGTCTTGCGCGCATCTGACCACTGCATGCGAGAAGCAACTCATCCAAAGTTCGCAGCTAATTGGGAAGGACCCTTCGAAGTCACAGAAGTCTTCGGTAGTGGCCACTGCAGCATACGAAGGTTGCACGGCACAACCGCAACTCCAAGCTCAGTCAACATGCGCTGGATCAAGAAGTACTATCCTTGACTTCTCTTATTTCATACGTTTTATGATAACGTTGCTTAATGTCTCATGTGGCTATGATTGACGCAATCTCCTCTCCCATATGAGAGGATTGTAATCCTATCTCTCCCATGTGAGAGTGTTATAATAAAAGAATTCTCCCAAATGAGAAGTTCATATTTCTAGCCTTTTATATTGCTCTATTTAATTTGTTATTGCTGTTAACAATGATTTATTCGCTGCAATAGCAGCAAATACAAACGCGATCTTAATTGATCATCAAAGCCTATCTCTCACGATAGCAGCAAATACAAACGCGATCTTAATTGATCATCAAAGCCTATCTCTTACGATAGCAAACGCGATCTTAATTGATCATCTAAAGCCTATCTCTTATGATAGCAGCCAAATACAAACGCGATCTTAATTGATCATCAAAGCCTATCTCTTACGATAGCAGCAAATACAAACGCGATCTTAATTGATCATCAAAGCCTATCTCTTACGATAGCAAACGCGATCTTAATTGATCATCAAAGCCTATCTCTTACGATAGCAGCAAATACAAACGCGATCTTAATTGATCATCAAAGCCTATCTCTTACGATAGCAAACGCCATCTCAATTGATCATCAAAGCCTATCTCTTACGATAGCAAACGCGATCTCAATCGATCATCAAAGCCTATCTCTTACGATAGCAAACGCGATCTCAATCGATCATCTAAAGCCTATCTCTTACGATAGCAGCCAAACGCAAATGCGATCTTAAGTGATCATCAAAGCCTATCTCTCACGATAGCAGTCAACACATACGATCTTAATTGATCATCTAAAGCCTATCTCTTACGATAGCAGCCAAACGCAAATGCGATCTTAAGTGATCATCAAAGCCTATCTCTCACGATAGCAGTCAACACATACGATCTTAATTGACCATCTAAAGCCTATCTCTTACGATAGCAGCCAAACGCAAATGCGATCTTAAGTGATCATCAAAGCCTATCTCTCACGATAGCAGTCAACATAAATACGATCTTAATTGATCGTCTAAAGCCCATCCCTTACGATGGCAGCCAATGCAAATGCGATCTTAAGTGATCATCCAAGGCCTATCTCTTACGATAGCAGCAAAATACAAAAACGATCTCAATCGATCATCAAAATCCTATCTCTCACGATAGCAGTTTATGCAAGTGCGATCTTATATGATCTTCTTAAGCCTATCTGTTACGATAGCAATTTTTACGCAAAGTGATTTTAGTTGATCACCCAAACCCGCCTGTTACGATGGCAACGCAACTGCAGAACCATCTTGCTAGATCTTCTAAAGGTCTATCTGCTGCGATAGCAATTTATGCGAGAAACTATCTCAAGCAATTCTCTAATAAAGCCTATCTTCTATGATAGCAATTCGCACCACTCAACGATCTTAATTGATCTGTTAAAAACTATCTGTTACGATAGTAAAGTTGTGAACATGATCTCATATGATTTACAACGACCAACTACAAGCCCATCCGTCAAGATGGCACAGCTGCGAAATTACGATCTCGAATGATCTAGCGAAACGTCCGCGAATTGACATCGCATATGTGAAATCATTACATGGGATTATGCAAGGCAAAGCAAGCTGAAGCGCATGCGAAATTGTATTTTGATGCAAAGAGAGCAGATAATACAAAAGCTATATATCATTATGAGTCAAATGACTTACAATTTATCTATCTAGATAACAGCTTACAAGCGAAAAGCTCGAATCTAACTACGCAGCCCACATGGCTTACAATACATTCGAAAAATGGCTGATAAGCCACCAGAGACACGGTACGGAAACCCGGACTGCAAAAAAATGAACCGCCCTGGCTTCAGACGCCGGCTACACGATGCCCAGATCTGCGGGTGAACATCTGTAGCAAGGGGGATCTTGCTCTAAAAAGAGCCACATGAAGCCGTACGCTCGACATCCCGCTATCCGACAAGACCGTTGTCAGATATGCTCCCCATAACATTTGCCCAAGGAACCACCGGTTCCAGCAATCAAACTGCAAGCAGAAGCTCCAAAGGGCAAGGGCTCCTTGTAGACGGGGATGAACACAGCGGTTCGCAACCCTGAGTTCAAGAACGAAGAGGCAAGAAACCCTCCTCCAGGGATGCTGGAGGAGAATTCCGCCGTTCATTACGAGACGGTAGCACGGTCACTTCGGCGCTGCACCTCGCCACGAGGCGGCCGGAAACATGACCTGCACACATAATACACGAAGAAATTTCTTCGAACACACATGAGGTATTATCTGCATCCTCTTTATGATGGTTATAAACAGCAATAAGCCTCATAAAGTGGATCTTGGAAACTATTTCTATAGCACAAAGCGCAAACTCAAGATTCAAAACTTGAAGTTGCCATGAATCAACGAAAAACAAGCGTTGAAGCCAGCAGTCGTAAGGACTCACGGCAAAGCACATGTTTGGGATGAAGAACCCAAATGGCAAAGACAGGGTTTATATAGGCCCTGTGGAGACTCTTCGGTTGCCTAAGATGAGTCAGCAAAATTCAAAAAGAGGGTAAGTTCAATCACTTACGCCTTGAAAAGCGGTAACAATCAATTACCCTACTAAAGGCTACGACGATTCAGTTGCGTATCCTAATAAATGACGGATAGTCATGATTCGGATGGACTTCCCAACGGAAGCGTGCTTATCTGCCGAGAAATTAGCGCGAAAATCAAGCGCAGAATCAATTGCTGATGTCATAATTGGATATGCACAGAAATGTCCAATCAAATCCCGAAAAGGGCAAAACGGGCAAACTCATTGTTTGTTGTTAAACAAAAGGGGGAGAAACCCTAGCAATATCACATTAATGTTTCAAAACATTACATTAATGTCTCAGCCATTTTCCTGTTTTCTTTTCAAAATTCGAAAAGTCAAAACAAATTCTTGATTAAGGAATCTTGGGGCTCGAACTGCTCGCTCAGCTTCTCCACTTGTTTCACTTCTTGCTTCAGTTGCTCGCACTTGGCATTCATTTCGTGATACAGCTTCAAAGCTTCATCAACCTTTTGCTTTTGCTGCTCCACCTTCTGCATCTCAGCTGCGAGATTCTGGTGACCGAGATTCAAAGTTACAGCTGCGCGAATCAGTGTAACTCTGTCCTTGAGGAATTTGAAACCAAGTCTGCCTTGGACTTTGAACAGGAGATTTTGGCACATGCCACACAGCAATTCAGCACTCTGGGCCGAAATGGTCGCAGGTGTAGCCGCAGACAGCTGCTCCAGTATCCAGATGGCTTCAGTAAGGAATAGCCTCCTGTCAAAAGGTCCGATCTCCAGAGATCTCACAAACGATCGGGGGTATCTGAGACGCATTCGAACCACCCAGTCTACATCGGTTTGCTTCAAACCTGAGACATCAAAAATGGTTATAATGTCAGAACTCGCAAGCAAATAATGTGACGTGCGAACGGTAAATCTTTACTTACCAGTGCCTTCCAGAATTTCATGAAGAGAAGGGATGCGGGCCACTGGGTTGTTCGAAGACTGCCCTCGCTCCATGGCTCTCCTATCAGCTGCGAGCTCCAACCTCTCATAGTCAGGGGGAAGAGTGTAGGTCGCACCAGCTGCGACTACATTCCCAACCTGCGAGCCCCAAATGCTCCACGCAGGAATAGGTGCTTCTGGCTCAGTCATCGCCGGAGGCGAAGGGACAGCCGAAGTCGCTGGGCGGAGGACACTCCCAGATGTGAAAACATTAGCATCACTTGTCCTTTCTTCCTCACCACCGGTACGGACACCTTCGTCCATCGGCACAGCATCAGCTTCGACATCATCGGAGAGTTCGATGACATCCTCGAGATGCTCACTTGCGTGTCCAGCGGCTGCGACGGGCTTCTCGGTATGGGAGCTCGAAATTGGAACATGGGATGCAGAAGGCTGACTTCTCTGCTCCAGCTCAGGTTCCTCAGCGTGACCTGCGATACCAAATGCGATAATGTGAGGTAACTTGTGTTATAAGTTATTTCGCTATCTTTACTAAAGCTAAGAATAAGTACCTCCACGCGAAGGTGGGATTGAAGTATCCTCATCGTACACTAGGGACGTGGAACCGTGCCCTATCAGTGTATCCTCACTAAGCAAATCTTTAATGGAAGCGTGACCTGGGATGCGAGTAAACCAGTCATGATTTTGCCTCAAGTGGCTACAGCCTAGTATGCGCATATCACTCAAAATAATTACCTGAGGGTTCTCCGCATTTGCTTACCAACCAACGGCGAATGTCAGGCTTTGACACACCGTGCTTTAACGCACCCACAATTACATCTCTATAAGTAACTGCGAGATTGAAGATCTCACCTTTATCGCCACCTGCGATCTCTGCGAAGTCCGCTTGGACTTGCTCTAGCTCTGCTGCATCCTCTCCGGGAATCTCATCTTCCTCCTCCACATGAGGAGCCACTTCTTCGGGAAGCTCGTCTTCCTCGCCAACTGGACGCACTAAGTCGTCAACATGCTGCTCCTCGAGGCTCCGCTGTTTCACACGCTCGAGCTCCTCTTCCTCTCGCTGCCTTCTTCTTTCAGCAGCCTCCGCGGCTGTCTTCCGGGATTCAGCAAGAACATCCTCGCTTATAGGATCATCTGAAATGCCAGAATGGGCATCTCTCTTTTGCCTCTTGGCCACAAGGCCACCAACGGCTTCATCATCATCATCTGCGAATACATAATTGGTTCAAAGAAAAGAACTGCAAAGAAGTCAAGATAAATGGCAAGGAGATGCGACGGAAGTACCTCCTGATTCTTCCTCGCACATCACAACTGTTGCTTCTTCTTCTTCGTCACTTGCCTGGGGCTCTTGTCTCTCTTCCTCCTCTTGGTTGAATGGAACGAAAGTCTCAACTGCGAGATCTTTTCGCACTTTGCTGGGCATACGACCCTTGCCTTTGTCCTTGATGGAAAGGGACCTCACTGGGGGAGAAGCTGGAGCACTCCTAGGGGAAGAAATCGTAATTCCCTTTTGCCTAGGTCTCTTCACTCTCGGCGCCGCAGTCGCTGGAGGGGACGGGTCATCTCTAGGAGGAGACGGAGCCGGAGGGTTGTCTATCAGCGAGTCAGCAAAAGTGTTCATGACTCCGCGAACCTTTGTTTCGACCTCGGCATCCATCCTCCATGCTAGCCGGTACGACTCCCCCTTCCTTCTGGTGGCAACAATGGTGTCCACCAGCGATTTGGAGCGATCACCAGCTGCGAACCTCCGCACATGACACTGAACAATACAGAACGAAAAGCATCAGCGCAAGGAAAAATCAAAAAGCTTAAAGCACACAAGGAAATTGCTTACCTCAGCAAACGCCTTGCTATATTTGATGACCTGCGCGTCACCCTTCTTGATTGCGTCAACTTGCTCCTTCAGAATGAAATCGGGGCACAAATGATTCTCGCGGTCCCACAGCGAGTAGCAACCATACTCAGACTCGCTCAAACTGCAATTGGGGCGAAACGGAAAAGAGTTTCTCTTGATCAAGGGGGCCCTTCCTGGCTGCGCCGCCGCCTCCGTCTCAATCCTCGCTTGCTGGGCAGCCCAGTATGCGAGCCAGTTCTGGGAACAACCACCCTTGCGAGTTCCCGCAGGCTGCTCGAAGGGAAGATTGCTCATGAGGACCGTCTTGCACTCCTTTGTCAGCAAACGCTTGTAGCACCCTCTGATAATAGACTGGGGCCAGATCGATGG
Source organism: Linanthus parryae (assembly GCA_023055425.1). NCBI lineage: Eukaryota > Viridiplantae > Streptophyta > Magnoliopsida > Ericales > Polemoniaceae > Linanthus > Linanthus parryae. The sequence goes on from JALGPY010000002.1 coordinate 73,516,698, forward strand.
GGCCACTGCATCAAAACCAAACTGAGGAGAGACCCGAGTGGGGTCAACATCCACTGTAAGCCTTTCGTACCGTGGCGCGAGCTCACGAATATGCTCTGCAAGGGCAGGAAGGGAACCTCGCAGACACCAACAAAAGAATTCACGATAGCGTTCGTGGAAATGCGCCCCCTTTTCAAAGAGAAGGTCTTCTGACAAGACCATACCTTTGGAAGGGTATAGCTTTGGGAACCACCGCACATTCTCAACACGTGTGGCATAGGGCCTGGCAGTAAACTCCTTTCGTTTGTCGCATATCAAACTCCAAGTGCACTTGGTGTTGCTTGCTCCAAACCATCTCGCAGCTCTTCCGCTGTTGCGCGCTTCTGTCTCGCCTGGGGGACACCACTTATCAAGTGGGAGGGGAGTTGGAGCATAAGACGGCCAGCGCTCGAAAACCCACATTGTCAAAAAGCTGATATTGACAAAGGTCAGAACATCGAGGCGGCCACGTGATTCCCTCATCGCCAGAACCAGCTGATCCAGCCTATAATATAGCGTGCCCAAAACCAAGGGTCCGAGTGCGACTCTCTGGCCAAGAGCGAGCCTCACGGCAAGTGGCAGCACATGGTAGAAGACCCCGTCATGGGGGTGACCATCAATCAGATACCTCGACAGCCAAGCACAGAGAAAGGCACAAAGGGTCAAATGATAACCCTTGCCCTCTACATAATTCTCGGCCTCCGGGTTCTCGCTCAAAAGCTTCTTAGTAATGCTGCTGTTCGCATAGTCTCGGAAGAAGTACTGCAACCACTTGTTCCAGGTATTCTTCGCAGACGTATCCACCAGCTGCCAGTTCGGAAGAGGCTTTGTAGTGGTCCACCGAGTGGAGATTTTCTTTACCTCTGCTAGGCACTCCTCCATCTGCGCGTACAAAGCCATTTCAGCAGATGTCCTCAAGTGACTCAAGGGGTCCACCTCACCCATGGGGGAAAGCTCATACAGCATTTGAACGTCCTCGAGCGTGGGGGCAGCCTCGAACTCCGCAAAATGAAACGTGTGAGTCGCGGGCGAGTAACGGGACAGAAGGTCTAGAAGCATGGACTGATCCAACTTCACGGCAGCACCCTTCATAGCACGGATAGCAAAGAAAATGCCGGCTTTATCGAGAGTCTCGGCGTGATGATCCAACACGTGGTCGATCCACTCATCCATATAGTCCAATTTCTGGACAAACGCCTGAGTAGAAATCGCAGTATATGGGAAGTGCCCATTCTCGATCCCCAATCGAACCACACCCTCGGAGCCAACCAATTCGAGCAAGGCTGAGTTAACTGGGCGAGTCAGTGTCAACAATCGCTCAACTGGAACAGGATCAGGCATCCTCTTCGTCTTCACCCTCGCATGATAAAAATCCTTCCCACCCAGAAAGGGGGCTTTACGCCACAGAGCCTGCGGAAGCTCCGGCATCTCTTCATCTTCCTTGACGGGTCTGGTTACTCTTGTCTTGGCCATTCCTGCGAAAGGGCAAGAAAAAGGGGGGAGAAATACCACACCACACTTCAGTTTGAATTTTGGAATTTGAGATCTATGCAAACCAAAGCAAACAGTTCCGGTACCGATTTCAGAAATTGGGGAGTTGATATTGTTGAAAGATTAAAACGAAGCGGGTTCAAAGATCAAAAGCCTCTTCACAAATTTCATGGATTTACAGATTCAACGCGGTTCAAGGCAAACACTGGTGTTTTAAATCAAAGGTAAACGAGGCCAACCTTGTTTCCTTGAAGCTTGCTTGGATATACACAATTGGAGAATACGATTTGCAGTTCTGAACTGGTGATTGATTATCTGGATCTGCTCTCGAAGATCTCCGGGTACCATTCACTTTAAGAGAAAGAAGTGATGCTTTGCAATAATGGGATACAAGGTATTTATCCAGAAGAATGAAGGGTTGTGTCCCTTCAGTAGTCGAATCGCAACCGTCACCGTCGTATCGCGCAATCACAGGACGGGCTGACGTCACGCCTAAAACCCTAAAGGCCAGACGACACGACTCTAGGGGTTTTAGGTCATAATGACACGCACGGGGGCTGAACCTACCCGTATTTGAATTGGTGCGTGGCGACGACGCGCATGTTGGTTTCCGCGCATGGAAGCCTATACAGCTATGAGCCTTCACGCGCAGAAAGGGGGCTAATGTAGATACTGCTTTATGACATGGCAGATCTAGGCCACGTGGCAACCATCCAGCACACCATATTGTGCTCCACACACACAGGATCACCAGCCGAGCTGATCCATGTGGGGGCTGCGAGACAGAGCCCTGGCATACCACTGCACGGGACTTGTAGGGACTTTGTGGTTTGGAGGCTAGAGTAAGCCCTGTCGCGTGCGAGCCAAGCCCGCACGCGACCTTTAGTAACTGTTTTGAGAGATTTATGGCACGAGCTCCATAAACCCGGTCAATCCGGTCAAACCCGGTCAACCTCGTAACGGTTCCGGTATTCGCGCACCACGTGCTCTAACGGTCCCTATATACTCGGACGGACGTGCCGTTATGGTTAAGCTAATTAAGCCGCCATTAATGGGCGCATTAACCACACTACAACGGTCACGTTCTCCAGTATATATATATCGTTAACCTTTCCATACAAAGAGGGGGACACACTGCCATACGCGGAAGCTCTGCCAAACCTCTGTCTCTCTCTCTCAGACATTGCTACTGACTTACTCTCTCCCTACACACACCCCTATTCTTCCTGTGCGATCCCTGATCCACTACGCACGGTGTACACGGAGGTCTCCCTGCCGGAATCTCTTGTGCACAGGGGGCAAACTGATTATTCACACATAGTAAGAAGTATGTGTGTATTTTTCTTAATCGTATTTTGATTTTGGACTGCGCACGATCTTTTTCTACTTTTACAGACTAGTTTTTTTGCTCTGTAAAACTATCATTATGTAAGACACCATTTACATGAAAGGTGGGGTTGGGCTACTATGTGAATTTGTTACTAATGCTGTTAAACTTCTTCCGTTTAATAAATTACAGGGTTGTAGTTGTCATTGTCATTACTCAAAGGCCTAAGGCGAATTTCGACACCAAAGTCTATACATTGAGCCAATCTCATCAGCATCACACAAGAATGTACATGATATTTCATGTTATGTTCAACAACAGAGATCTTTTATGCCATGTAATTACTTTTATCTGTTTGTTATCTATTTAGATTTTTAATTTTATATGTTTTTATTTAAATTAAAATTTAGTACTGGTTGCTCTTCGTTGTTCCCACCTGAAACAAATTCTCGAGACATTGTCTGACCTCTAGACCAAAAATGCCAAGAGAAACCAGTAACTTGAAATACTTTTGGAAATGTACATAATCTCACGCAAAAATTGCAAATCACCATGGTCCTCTCTCAAACATAGGAATTAACCAACGGTTTGCTCCTCCACACTTTCAGGATATGTGATACATTGATAAATCAGAAATTTTGTAAGTTTGTGGTCAAATAAACTTTAATTACTTGGTATACGAATACATATATCGTGTCTCAATAATATTTGACAGTTACCAGAGCAAGCCCAAAGGCCCAAGTTGTCTTACCCCTGTCGGTATAGCAGCAAATACGAGTTCAAGTTTTTTTGATAATTAAGGTTTTTAAAGAGAAAGTAATCTGCTAGGCAGTAGGCCATTTTACTTCCTCTAGCTGATCTCAAGGAAGACAGAATGAACGTTATTTGTTTACAAAAAACTCGGAATGTTATCGATGGTCCACTGAAAAGTAAGTGTCGTCAGGTTGAATGCTTTGTTTGAAAGATTTCTTATAGTTACTCTAAGACTGATGAAATTGTAATCTTTTCTTATTAGTATACAAGGGTTGTATATAATTTCTTGCATTTAGATGAGTATTTTATGGTACGAGATTGTAGGTATGAGTACGAACATGACCTTGACGTAATTTTAATCTTGAATGTGAAGAGAATATTGTTCAGGTATTCTTATGTGCACTTATGCTTTTGTTCTTATCCGTTCTGAGTAACTGCTAATCCTCAAATGTTAGATATGCTCCTTATTAACTGTTTTGTTGCTATATACTGAATGTGATTGATTTCTTTGGAGATCTGTCACCGTGATGAGCATCCCAATATGAGTATTTGGGAAAATACATTGAGGCTGTTTGGCAGAGTCAAAGTCGAGAGGGAGATTTGGTAAATATGAAAAATCAAAACTTTCGTAATTCGGGAACTTTAAAGAGGATTGCGGATTTCTAAAAAATGCATCAGTTCTCCGTATCAAATGTCGAGCAGGACTCGGCTTGATCCTAAATCCCCAGAACTCCCGAACTATTATTGGAATATGGATTTCTGGAAAAAAAAAATCCGTAATCCTTTTTTTTTCACTTAAGATTCCGGATTTAAACAAAAAAGAATCCCCGAATTTGAAATTAAAAATCTACGTTAACCTATCCTATCCAAATACCCAAAGTTAAAGGAACTTTTCAGCTAAAATGCTACTTAAACAAGCTTATCCAAACAGGCCCATTAAACTAGCTAGGGTGGAACTCTAAAAAAAGGCAGCCAGGGGTAGCTCAAGTGGTAGAGCGTTGGAAACCTCTGCATGAAATCCCGGGTTCAAACCCGCTTGACGACAAAACAATTTCTAAAAAAAAAAAATCTTTCAAAAAAAAAAATGTTACCTTATGCACATGGAGGCATTACTTTATCATGTGTTCTAACTTTAAGTTATCTAGCTGTCTGGAATTTTTACCTTGTGGCTGAGTGCATATAATTTATCTTTTTGACTTATTTAAATGATTATGATGTAACTTTAGCCAGAGTTATGAGGTAAATGGAGGTTTACATAAGCAAAAATTTGTAGTTTGCTTTTTGCGAACGTTAGGAGGTAGAGGGGGTTTGCCTTCTAGTCTTTTTATCTTTACTGCAGTAAGAATCGATTATGTTAACTTTATGTGATATTGTTTATGATTTCGATTTATTTAGTGAAATACCTAAGCCCGTATGTAAAGTTTTGTGAATTCTTTCATGATTTCGCATTCTTACGGTGTGAAACGCCAGGTCCATACCGTCCTATCCGGTGCTATGAATTCTAATGCAAGTAAGCGGCAGAACTTTTGGTATAACGCAACACTGGATTGGACAGAGGGCAAGTAGGAGGGAGAGGAATTGACTGATTTTGTTAAGCGATTTTCAGATTAGGCTTATTCGTTGTACGGGTGAGCATTACGAGAGGGAATTGGTCAATGTGTGTAAGGATTGCACCAAGGTGAATTACCGCTAACTGGTTATGGTGCACAAAACTACTTCCTTTGCTTAACTAATGGATCTAGCAAGGAGTTTACGGGGCTTGATCTCCCCAGAACCAGCAATGCCAGGCAAGGAAGGACCTAGAAGGGCTAGCACGGCTCTAGCCAGAACCAGTGCTATGGATTCAAATGGGGGCTAGTGCAAGCCCCCTGGTTGTTGAAGGGGCCAGCGCTACTGCTACATACTGTGATACTAAGGTTGTTGGTGAGCTTCTCAACCTGGGAACTGTGGATCTTAACCATAGGAACTCTCAAGGGTACACGGTACTTCATGTTGCTGTGAAGCGTAAGGATACATTGATTCTTCTGGAACTGCTGAAAAAGGGAGCACGCGTATCAGATACCTAAATTGGACGGACAAACTGCTATTACAATCTGCCGGAGGTTGGCAAGGCCTAAGAGCTATAATAAGAAAACCAATCAAAATCACATAAAGATAGACCGTGCATTGATGTTTCTTGATCAATTCACTTTCAAATGACCCAGACAATGACATACCCTTCCAGTTCATGAGCACATGAAATCATATGTGGATCATCCGGACAAGAATATAATGCTTTACTATCAAAATTGCAGCAGCGGCAATACTAAAAAATGGAGTAGCTAATAAAATTGATCCCCCTGTCTTACAATTAAATCACTTTCTAATCTGTTTTCTCATAAAAAATGAAGCCGTAAAGGTAAAGAAAATACGCCAATGCTACCGGATACATGAACTATTCGAGGTTGAAGGGTCCAACCATTCCTACCATCTAAAATTCTACAGCAACTTAGTCAGAGGGAGGCAGGGAAAGAGAGAAAGATTCGGACACAGAGAGAGAGAGAGAGATGGAGGTTGAGAAGGGGGAGACGATGAGAGATAGATAGATATAGAGATACAAATAAACATAGATATTGAGGAGTGAGAGAGAATAAAAAAGGACGGAGATTTTTTTCAGTTAATTCACATTTTAGATCTCTTTCCACCGTTTGCTACACATTTTTTTGTGAGGAGTTTTTTTAAGACACGTGCTACATTCTGATTGGGATGCCCATCTATTCCCAGAAACATCATTCATACCTACTTTCTCACCCTAATTATGACAAATGTAGGCAGTCGTACATAGAAAAAACAACACGTATAACTATGAACACTTACTAAAAAAATTTAAATTGGTTTAACACTTTAAGAATATAAACTTTTCAATAAGGCATATAAAACAGAGAAGATACATATTGAAGACTTATGTAAAGCAAAAGTTATAAAAACTGAAACCCTCGTACTATGTCAAGAATTTATTATTACAATGTAACTGAAATACTATTAGCTTTCTTTGTCTGCTGATAATCTTAATTACGAGTTTTTAATATAACTCCAACTACAGTTAATTAAGGTGTTCACGTTGGAAGGGGTATCACGTTCCGTGTGTAAAGTTCAAATCTCGAGTGAGAACATCACAACGCGAGTTATTTTGTCAGAGGGAGGCAGGGAAAGAGAGAAAGATTCGGACACACAGAGAGAGAGATGGAGGTTGAGAAGGGGGAGACGATGAGAGATAGATATAGAGATACAAATAAACATAGATATTGATGAGTGAGAGAGAATAAAAAAGGACGGAGATTTTTTCCAGTTAATTCACATTTCAGATCTCTTTCCACCGTTTGCTACACATTTTTTTTTGTGAGGAGTTTTTTTAAGAAACGTGCTACATTCTGATTGGGATGCCCACCTATTCCCAGAAACATCCTTCCTACCTACTTTCTCACCCTAATTATGTAGGCAGTCGCACATAGAAAAAAACAAGACGTATACATACTTGGACAGTTAACTATGAACACTTACTAAAAAAATTTAAATTGGTTTAACACTTTAAGAATATAAACTTTTCAATAAGGCATATAAAACAGAGAAGATACATACTGAAGACTTATGTAAAGCAAAAGTTATAAAAACTGAAACCCTCGTACTATGTCAAGAATTTATTATTACAATGTAACTGAAATACTATTAGCTTTGTTTGTCTGCTGATAATCTCAATTATGAATTTCTAATATAACTCCAACTACAGATAATTAAGGTGTTCACGTTGGAAGGGGTATCACGTTCCGTGTGCACAGTTCTGAGAGAGAGAACATCACAACGCGAGTTAGTTTGTCAGAGGGAGGCAGGGAAAGAGAGAAAGATTCAGACAGAGAGAGAGAGAGATGGAGGTTGAGAAGGGGGAGACGATAAGAGATAGATATAGACATACAAATAAACATAGATATTGAGGAGTGAGAGAATAAAAAAGGACGGAGATTTTTTCCAGTTAATTCACATTTCAGATCTCTTTCCACCGTTTGCTACACATTTTTTTTTTGTGAAGAGCTTTTTAAGACACGTGCTACATTCTGATTGTGATGCCCATCTATTCCCATAAACATCCTTCCTACCTACTTTCTCACCCTAATTATGACAAATGTAGGCAGTCGTACTTAGAAAAAACCAACATATATACTTACTTGGACAGTTAACTATGAACACTTACTAAAAAAAATTAAATTGGTTTAACGCTTTAAGAATATAAACTTTTAAATAAGGCATGGAAAACAGAGAAGATACATATTGAAGACTTATGTAAAGCAAAAGTTATAAAAACTGAAACCCTTGACTATGTCAAGAATTTATTATTACAATGTAACTGAAATACTATTAGCTTTCTTTGTCTGCTGATAATCTTAATTACGAGTTTCTAATATAACTCCAACTACAATTAATTAAGGTGTTCACGTTGGAAGGGGTATCATGTTCCGTGTGTACAGTTCATATCGAGAGAGAGAACATCACAACGCGAGTTAGTTTGTCACAATATGCTGCAAATTTGACGAATATTGAATGACGGGCAAATCTGAATTGTCCGATTTTAGAGAAAACAAGGGCATCTTTTACTTGAATCTACTATTTTTCTTTTGATTATTAACGATGTTTTTAATTATATATTTCTTCTTTAGCTATTTAATTTATTTCTTATCCAATTTTTATTATTCTCTTGTATTTAAAAAATAATTAATTTTTATATTCCCTAAATGAATAATTTTGAAGTAGGTCAAGCAATATATAGTCATTACTTTAGGCTTAAATAATAAACTTTCTTTAGATCAAGGAACAACAACTACAAACATCAACGCTTTAATATGCACACTTTCAGTGCCTTCTTCTATATTTAAGCTATTGATTTAATTTTAATGGATTAAGTTTGAGCTAGAAGTGATAATTAAATTAATTTATTAAGTCCAATGTATTAACGTTAGTGATCTCTTTGACCTAAACGGACAGTGGGATGTTAACAAAGTCAAAAGCAGCTTTGTGCAAGAGGAGGCCAATTGTATACTCCAAATCTCTGTCATGTGCCAATAAAGGATCTGACAAGATGAGTTGGGGATTCACCATTGATGGACATTATACAGTTGCGTCCAGTTATCAATAATAGTCGTAGGACGTTTTTATACATACCTCACTTAGTTGAGGACTATGTTTGTAATTAGTGTTTGTAATTAGTCTATTTAAACATTGTGATTATTAAAATAAAGTAAGGAAGAATTTACCTCTTACATGGTATCAGAGCAACCCTAGACGCCTAAGCCGCCACCGCACACCTTCCTCCGTGTGTCGCCGCCGTCGCCGCCGCCTCACGCGGTTTTGCTCCGATCATCTTCCGCTGTCTCCCTCCATGTCGCACTCTCTCTGCGACGGAACCTGTCCTCAAAACAGCCGGCACTGACGACACTCCAAGACCGCCCCCTCTGTGAACTAAGGTCGGAAATCGTCGAACGCGCCTCCAGAAGACTGCGCCTTCCATCTCGGCTCAGATCCACGCGCCAGCTCAGTCCGACGCACGCTCCAGGCTCGTCCTCCGGCTCCATCGGCTCGTCTCATCGGCTCAGCATCTGGCTTTGTCGGCTCATCTTCTCTACTCACGAAGCCGCGCCCAGCTTTTGCTCAGCCGGCAATCCTCACCTCTTCGCTTCCTTCCCGTTTCCAAATTGAAGTCACTGCAGCGGTATCTGATCGTCGAACCCCCTGGTCAGATCGCCTCTCCTCTGCTGCTGCTCCATCTCCACTTCAGGCCGTCGTCTTCGCTTGGGTCGGTGAACTTCAGCAACGCTTGGGCAGTCTTCTTCTCCGCTCCAATTGATCTGATTGTCGAACCCCGTGGTCCGATCGCCTCTTCTCTGCCGCTTTACCCAGCTTCTCTACACTTGTGTTTTGGGTTGTCTCCTTCACTTGGTCGGTGATTCTCAGCAAGTGACTTCGTGGGTCAGTTTTGTGTTAAGTGGATCAGCTTTGTTTTGGGTCAAACTTGTAGTGGGTCTGTTTTGATTCAGTGGGCCAATAAGTTGTGGAATACACATATTTGGGGCACAATTTCTGTCACCATTTGGCTTGGGTTGTTATCTTTGCTTCTCTTCGTGGTCACTCGTCATGTCGACCGCCAAGAAAACTACTCTCCTCCACACGCACGTCGATGTTGGAATAGATGCCCTAGAGGCAATCTAGTTTAGTATGAATTTGTAATTGGCTAGAAATTCATTTATTATTTATTGGATATTTAATATAATGAAGTCCTTAGATTTACAATCGTGTTGTTTATCTTAAATATCCCTAGTCGAGTATAATGATTAAATGGGACAATCATCTATAGACTAGTATGGGGTTGGATTGATATGGAGATATCATGATCCAACACATGGGTGTGCATTACGGAATGTTGCACTGGATTGACCCATTACCGAGAAGGCTACATACATGTTATGTTGAGTCACAAGTGCTTCTCGGGTACAATGGTATTGTCATCCTTAGACTTGAAGTCACTAGATATTCTAGTTGTGGATCATTGTGATCTTGGTAGCGTTAAACGCTACACCGTAACTGGGTAGTTATAAAGGCGTGTACTGGATACAATGAGAAGCAAGCTTAGGGATCGTAGTGGACGTAGAGAGGATTTGCCCCTCCCACATAACGGGAGCAAATATCCAAGGCCACTCGAGGATAGTGCTTATAGAATGTCTGGCCAGACTCAAATAAATCAATATATGAGATATTGATGTTATTTGCACGAATAAGGCTATTCCATGGATCGAGAAACTAGGGATTGGTTATACGAGTGTGACTTGTATGTCTCGTGTCCAATCCGGATATAGAGGCAAAGGGATGAGACAAATACTTGTACAAGGTTGTCTAGATGACTATTCTATTAGTTGGCTAGAATGGATGTTTTGCTAGAAACCGCTCCATATTAGCAAAGAGTTGCTACCAACTAGATAGAACCTATGGGGTCACACGCTATATAGAGTTGTACTAGATTTGGAAATTAATTAATAGGATTAATTAATTAGAAGGATCACTTTGCAAACCCTTGCAAACTTAGTAGGGACTAATTTGCAAGGAAGGGACTAAATTGAATTCTAGTAGGACTAGAATAAGTCCTTTAGGTAGTTAACAAGGAGTTGTTGGACTATATAAAGGACCCTCCTCCTTCCTTCCATACACAACTTATGCTCTAAAGAGAACATAACAAGAGTAGGAGAGAACAAAGGAGAGAGAGAGCAAGCAACAAGAGGGACGCCGCCCCCTTGCCGCCGCCCACTCATCCCCGACGCCACAAAGGGGCCGAACCCCTTTTGTGCCTCGTTTTGCGTGATTCCTTCACCCTCCTTTCATTCCGGGCTAGCACCAAGGTGAATGGAGATCTAGGATCAACTCTAGGCGTGGATCAACTATAGAGAACGTAACACTATTCGCGTTTGAAGTCATCAAGGAGAACCCAAAGGTGTGTTTATGATTTCTTACCTTTACTATCGTTATGCATCTAGACTTGTGATCCTTGGAGGGTTTTGCATGGTTGTTTATTTGATTATGCTTCCGTTTGCGCGATCCATGAATCAAAACCCTACAGTGGTATCAGAGCCACAGGTCATAGAGCATAAACGTAGTTTATGTGTTACATTCTTGTTGTTTTACACCTTAATTTGTTGTTTATCGCGTAAAACAAGACAAATCAAGCATTGGATGCAATTTGTCAAAGAATTAATCATAACAAGACCCAATTATTGCATTGGATGCATGAATTGGTGAGTTTGAGAAATTTTAGGATCTAAGATCTAGGGTTTGGGCATCCTTGGGGAAGAAGGAGTTCTCCCACAACAAGGAAACAACCAAACTTGGGCTCCAAGCAAGGAGGTTGTTTTGGAAACAACCTCCACAAGGAGGTTCGGCCCCCTAGGGGACCGCCCCCCCTTGCTTGCCGCCCAAGCTTGGCGCCCTAAGGGGCCGGGCGGCCCTAACCCGCGGGCCTAGCTTGCGGGTTTTGGGACGGGCCGGCCCTAGGGCTTTATGGTTCACTTATTTGGGCCCGGGCAATTGGATTGTTGGGCCCATGGACCGTTTTAACCCTAGAAATCCTAAAATCAATTAAAATTGACCAAGCGCGTTAAAATTGGATTTTAACTGTTTATGTGCAAATCGCATGGTGATTGGATATGGCCTTAGGATGTGGTTTGATGTGGATGTTTAATTTTGTGGTTTGGTTTTACGGCCTGCGAGCTGATCAATTAATTGTAATAATTAATTAGGGTTTTATGGCCTGCGTGCCAATTTTTTTCTCAACTTGTGAGATTTATTTTATTTAGTATAGATATTAGCTAGTGCTAGATAAAGTAGATTGTTAGCCAAGATTGGAGAAAAGAAGCCCAAAGCCAAAGAAGCCACAAAACATGGAGCATGGAGCATGGAGCATTCCACAAGACTATGAAGGATGAACCAAAAGATCAAGACGCATGGAGATGTGTTTGTTTAGGGTTCATAGATAATTCCATTGGCTTGGAATTATCTTAGTCTAGAAAAGGCCATATCCACATCACGTTTAATTTCTGTTTTGTGGTTGTTTATTTATTGTCTTATTATTTGTGTGGTTGGTGTATGGATGATGCATGCAATTAGGATAATAAGATAATTAGACAACCCGGATCTATTATTTGGAGTTGTGCCCAAACTCAAATAGATAGATTAGTTGATATTGATCAACAAAAATAATTAAAATTGAAAAATCCCTCAAATTTTAAAAATATTGTGTTCTTGCCTTCTCGTTATTTAAACACTCATTATCATCATTATTTATCAAGTTCGTGCGTGCCAAAGCATGGCGACTTGGTTCATAATGATGGAATGCGATGGCACGTAACAATGTGCAATTGTTTAGATAAGAGGTTGAACACAACTAGGCTATTAATTTGATTAAGAAACCTAGAGGCAATGAATTGGGATTATCCATAAGGATGGATAAATAAGGAGTTATTTGCCCGATTGAACCAAGAGTTGCATATGGGATGCAATTGGAATCGTTCCTACCTAAGAAGTAATCGAATTATGGGTGACTTGCCAAAGCAAGCTCATAAGGAGATGAAAAAGATGGATCTTGGCCCACTAGAAAATATAAGGATATTTTCCGCATTAATATCTTGAGGGTTATTAATCCGTAGAAAAATAGTGGGAGCTATATTTAATAAACTAGCCATTATTAAATATAGTCAAAAATTCAGAAATACTAAAACTTGCGTATTTTCCTTTTTGTAGAATTCCAAATGGCAAACAACTCATCGAGTTCACAACATTCCCTACGATCTGTCCTTGAGAAGGACAAGCTCTCTGGAACCAACTTCCTTGATTGGTACAGAAACTTGAGAATTGTTCTCAAGCAAGAGAAGAAGCTGTACGCAATAGAGGAGCAAGTTCCAGAATGTCCAGAGAATCAGACACCTGCTGCCTTAAAGGCGTATCAAAAGCGTGTTGATGACGCTAATGATGCGGCCTGCCTAATGCTTTGCACCATGACCTCTGAGCTTCAGAAGCAACATGAGAACATGAATGCTGTCGATATGATCGAACATCTAAAGCAGCTCTTCCAAGAGCAGGCGAGGGTAGAGAGGTATGAGGTCTCAAAGGCACTGTTCAAATGTCATCTGGCAGAAGGGAACCCGGTGGGACCCCATGTACTCCGAATGATCGGGTACTTGGAGAATCTCGCCCGGCTTGGGTTCCCGGTCGGCCAAGAGTTGGCAACCGATCTCGTGTTGCAATCGTTGCCCGAGAATTATGGACAGTTCATTATGAACTATAACATGAACGAGATCGTTAAACCACTGCCAGATTTGCTCAACATGTTGAGGACGGCTGAACAGAGCATCAACAAGGGTAAGGGCAAGGCCATAATGATGGTGCATAAAGGAAAGGGTAAAAAAAAAGTTTGCCTCTTCCTCCAAGGGCAAAGGCAAGTCAGTTGCTAAGTCCAAGGAACAAGCCCTTAAGCCTGTTGGTGGCATTGCCAAGGTCGTGACTAAGGGTGAATGTCACTACTGTAGTCAACCTGGACACTGGAGGAGGAACTGCCCAAAATATCTGGAGGACAAGAGGCTTGGAATAGTGATTCCACCACCACCAGGTATTTTTGTTGTAGATGTCAATTTAACTGTCTCTACATCATGGGTATTAGATACTGGATGTGGATCTCATATTTGTCGAAATATGCAGGATCTAAAGAGAAGTAAAAGATTGGCTAAAGGGGAGGTAGATCTACGCGTTGGGAATGGAGCAAAGGTTGCTGCGTTGGCCATAGGCGTGTGCGAGCTATCTCTGCCTTCAGGATTAGTTTTAGAATTAAATAATTGCTATTTTGTGCCTGCTATGAGCAGAAACATTATTTCTATTTCTTGTTTGGACAAGGAAGGTTTTATTATTTCAATAAAGAACAATTGTTGTTCCTTTTATTTGAATAATATTCACTATTTTAGTGCGCAATTATTTAATGGACTTTATGTCCTTGATCTAAGTAATCCTGTCTACAACATTAATACCAAGCGGATTAAAATAAATGATTTAAATCCTGCTTATTTATGGCATTGTCGTTTAGGCCACATAAATGAGAAACGTGTATCTAGACTCCATAAGGATGGATTACTAGACTCATTTGATTTTGAATCATATGAGACATGTGAGGCTTGTTTATTGGGAAAAATGACAAAGTCCCCTTTCAATAAGAAAGGTGAGAGGACTAGTGAGCAATTGGCGCTCATACATACCGATGTGTGTGGGCCATTTGCCACGCCTGCCAGGGGTGGTTATGTCTACTTCATTACGTTTACTGATGATTACAGTAGATATGGATTTGTGTACCTTATGAGGGCAAAATCCGAATCCTTTGAAGTGTTCAAGGAATTCAAGAATGAAGTAGAGAAGCAACTTGGCAAAAGTATCAAGGCTCTACGATCGGATCGTGGAGGAGAATACTTGAGCCAAGAGTTTGACGACTATCTTAGAGAGTGTGGGATCGTGTCCCAACTCACTCCACCCGGAACGCCACAATGGAATGGCGTGTCCGAGAGGAGGAATCGAACCCTATTGGATATGGTTCGGTCTATGATGTGTCAAACCGATCTTCCATTATCGTTTTGGGGCTACGCTCTATTAAGTGCAGCTTTCACCATTAACCGTGTTCCATCTAAATCAGTCATGAAGACACCATATGAGATGTGGAGTGGGAGGCGTCCCACACTGTCGTTCATGAGGATTTGGGGCTGCGATGTCTATGTAAAACGTTTACAATCAGACAAGCTAGGGCCTAAATCGGATAAGTGTAAATTTGTGGGGTACCCTAAGGAAACTAAGGGATACTACTTCTACAATCCAACCGAGAACAAAGTGTTTGTTGCTCGAACCGGCGTGTTTCTAGAAAGAGAGTTTGTCTCTAAAGAAGCAAGTGGGAGGAATGTAGAACTTGAAGAAGTTCAAGAACCACAAATCACTGAACCGATTATGGAACATGAACAGGAATCACAAGCAGTTGTGGATCCACCTGTTCAGGTAACACAAGAGCTTCGTAGATCTAGTAGAGTGCGCCAGGAACCCGAGAGGTACGGACTTCTCGTAACTGATTCCGGTGACACGATGCTCATAGATGATGAGCCTACTACCTATGAGGAGGCCATGAATGGCCCAGACTCGCAGAAGTGGCTTGAATCCATGAGATCCGAGATGGAGTCCATGTATACCAACAAAGTATGGACTTTGGTGGAACCACCTGATGGGGCGCGGCCCATAGGGTGCAAGTGGGTCTTCAAGAAGAAGATCGACATGGATGGTAATGTGATTACCTATAAGGGCCGATTGGTGGCTAAAGGATTCAGACAGATTCATGGTATTGACTATGATGAAACCTTTTCACCAGTCGCTATGACCAAATCCATCCGAATCCTACTTGCGATTGCAGCATACTACGACTATGAGATTTGGCAGATGGATGTCAAAACAGCATTCCTTTATGGGAATCTCCTCGAGGACGTGTATATGATACAGCCGGAGGGTTTTGAAGATCCAAAGCAAGCCAACAAAGTCTGTAAGCTGCAACGATCCATTTATGGATTGAAGCAAGCTTCTAGGAGTTGGAATCGACGTTTTGATGAAGTGGTCAAAGAGTTTTGCTTCATCAGAAACGAAGATGAGTCTTGTGTTTACAAGAAGGTTAGTGGGAGCTCTGTAGCTTTTCTGGTCTTGTATGTGGATGACATACTACTCATTGGAAACGACATTCCCATGCTGCAATCTGTGAAAGATTGGCTAGGAAAGTGTTTCTCAATGAAAGACTTAGGGGAAGCAGCCTATATACTCGGTATAAAGATCTATAGAGATAGATCTAAGAGGTTGCTAGGCCTAAGTCAAAGTACATATATTGACAAGGTGTTGAAACGGTTCAACATGCAAGATTCCAAGAAGGGATTCTTGCCCATGTCACATGGAATCACTCTTTCGAAGAGTGGATGTCCTTCCAATGAGATTGAGAAGGAACGCATGAGTAGGATTCCCTATGCCTCGGCCATAGGATCTATCATGTACGCCATGTTATGTACTAGACCAGATGTGTCATATGCCTTGAGTATGACAAGCAGATACCAATCCAATCCGGGTGAGAGTCACTGGATTGCTGTCAAGAACATCCTAAAGTACTTGAGAAGAACTAAGGATGCTTTCTTGATGTTTGGCGGTGAGGAAGAGTTGCGTGTAAGGGGTTACACTGATGCAAGCTTCCAAACCGATAGAGATGACTTCAGATCACAGTCGGGATATGTGTTTTGCCTGAATGGAGCAGCGGTGAGCTGGAAGAGTTCCAAGCAAGAGACGGTAGCTGATTCTACAACAGAGGCTGAGTACATTGCTGCAAATGGCGCAGCAAAGGAGGCTGTTTGGATCAGAAAGTTTGTTTCTGAACTTGGTGTGGTCCCTAGCATTGCGGATCCAGTGGAGTTGTTCTGTGACAACACTGGGGCGATCGCGCAATCAAAGGAACCAAGATCGCACCAGAAGTCCAAACACGTGCTCAGGAAGTTTCATCTGATTCGAGATATTATCGATAGAGGAGACGTTCGGATATGCAAGATTCCTACAGATGATAATCTGTCAGACCCGCTTACAAAGCCTCTCACGCAGTGGAAGCATGAAGGGCACACTAGGAGTATGGGCATACGAGATGCGCCAGATTGGCTCTAGTGCAAGTGGGAGACTGTTGGAATAGATGCCCTAGAGGCAATCTAGTTTAGTATGAATTTGTAATTGGCTAGAAATTCATTTATTATTTATTGGATATTTAATATAATGAAGTCCTTAGATTTACAATCGTGTTGTTTATCTTAAATATCCCTAGTCGAGTATAATGATTAAATGGGACAATCATCTATAGACTAGTATGGGGTTGGATTGATATGGAGATATCATGATCCAACACATGGGTGTGCATTACGGAATGTTGCACTGGATTGACCCATTACCGAGAAGGCTACATACATGTTATGTTGAGTCACAAGTGCTTCTCGGGTACAATGGTATTGTCATCCTTAGACTTGAAGTCACTAGATATTCTAGTTGTGGATCATTGTGATCTTGGTAGCGTTAAACGCTACACCGTAACTGGGTAGTTATAAAGGCGTGTACTGGATACAATGAGAAGCAAGCTTAGGGATCGTAGTGGACGTAGAGAGGATTTGCCCCTCCCACATAACGGGAGCAAATATCCAAGGCCACTCGAGGATAGTGCTTATAGAATGTCTGGCCAGACTCAAATAAATCAATATATGAGATATTGATGTTATTTGCACGAATAAGGCTATTCCATGGATCGAGAAACTAGGGATTGGATATACGAGTGTGACTTGTATGTCTCGTGTCCAATCCGGATATAGAGGCAAAGGGATGAGACAAATACTTGTACAAGGTTGTCTAGATGACTATTCTATTAGTTGGCTAGAATGGATGTTTTGCTAGAAACCGCTCCATATTAGCAAAGAGTTGCTACCAACTAGATAGAACCTATGGGGTCACACGCTATATAGAGTTGTACTAGATTTGGAAATTAATTAATAGGATTAATTAATTAGAAGGATCACTTTGCAAACCCTTGCAAACTTAGTAGGGACTAATTTGCAAGGAAGGGACTAAATTGAATTCTAGTAGGACTAGAATAAGTCCTTTAGGTAGTTAACAAGGAGTTGTTGGACTATATAAAGGACCCTCCTCCTTCCTTCCCTACACAACTT
This sequence comes from Linanthus parryae, assembly GCA_023055425.1. NCBI lineage: Eukaryota > Viridiplantae > Streptophyta > Magnoliopsida > Ericales > Polemoniaceae > Linanthus > Linanthus parryae. Next base: position 73,534,602 of record JALGPY010000002.1, read on the forward strand.
ATGCTCTAAAGAGAACATAACAAGAGTAGGAGAGAACAAAGGAGAGAGAGAGCAAGCAACAAGAGGGACGCCGCCCCCTTGCCGCCGCCCACTCGTCCCCGACGCCACAAAGGGGCCGAACCACTTTTGTGCCTCGTTTTGCGTGATTCCTTCACCCTCCTTTCATTCCGGGCTAGCACCAAGGTGAATGGAGATCTAGGATCAACTCTAGGCGTGGATCAACTATAGAGAACGTGACACTATTCGCGTTTGAAGTCATCAAGGAGAACCCAAAGGTGTGTTTATGATTTCTTACCTTTACTATCGTTATGCATCTAGACTTGTGATCCTTGGAGGGTTTTGCATGGTTGTTTATTTGATTATGCTTCCGTTTGCGCATGTGTTACTGCTATGAGTTCGGAACTTGCTGGCATGACACGTTATGTTCCGGATCAGACTTGGTATCTCGACTCCGGCGCATCTGCTCATCTCACTCCGCAGTCAGGTATACTCTCCTCTCTCTCGTCATCTTGTCCTTCTCCTAACATACTTGTGGGAAACGGCTCTAGCATTCCAGTGAAAGGATCCGGCAATCACACCCTTACCACCAAATCCCGTTCCCTTCACCTTAGAAATGTCTTACTCACCCCAAACGTTATCAAAAACCTAGTTTCTGTTCGTCAATTCACTACTGACAATAATGTTTCCGTCGAGTTTGACCCTTTTGGTTTCTCTGTGAAGGATCTCCGTTCGGGAGCTCTCTTACAGAGGAGCAACAGTTCGGGTGATCTCTATCCATTCCAGCATGTCCCACCACCGTCGTCTGCTGTCTCTTTTACTGCCTTTCCTGCTTCCGTTTGGCACAACCGCCTTGGTCATCCCGGGCGTCTAGTTTTAGATTCGCTTCGTAGTAGTCATTTCATTTCTTGTAGTAGGCATAATTCAGAAGCTCTTTGTCATGGTTGTCAAATTAGTAAACACGTGCGTTTGCCTTTTTCACCATCTACTTCTTCTACTTCTAGTCCATTTGACATTGTTCACAGTGATCTATGGACATCTCCGGTCTTAAGCAAATCGCACTACAAATACTACCTACTACTATTAGATGACTATACCCATTTTCTCTGGGTTTTCCCACTTAAACAGAAAAGCGAAGCGATATCCAAATTTAAACAATTCACTACTGTTAAAGACATAAAATCGCATGTTTTAGTAGGTTAGTGAACTCCTCTTAACTTACTTTTATGTTTTATTTGCGTGTTATATCCCTAATTCTAGATTTATGCTTGTTTTCGTAGCTTTGGTTGTTTTTATCTTGTTTTGTAGGTGAGGCTAGCTAAGGGAGAGCTTAAATGATGAAGTAAAGAGAGTTGGAGGCCTAAGAGACATGAAGAAGGAATTAGAAGCGCCTAACTTGAATATTCGAGGGTCCAAATTAGAAGAAAAGTGAAGGGAGAAGGACAAAGTTACATCAACAGGGCCTATTTGAAGATAATTTAACGGAGTTGGGGCTCAATTGCAAGATTTTAAATATTTTAAGGGCGACAATGCTTTGTTATTAACGGATCCGGGGTGTAGTTGTAGTATTCTAAAAGTTTTAAGAAGAGCCCGGGGTATTTTAAAACATTTCAGCAAAGGAGGGGGGGTCTTCTTGCACTTTTCGGACAACAGCTCACAGATAGTGAGCGTTCTTCTCTCTCCCCGTCGCTGGAACAGAGAACCACGCACGAACCACCATTGAAGCTTCGTCAAGCTTCGACCAAGGCCCCGTTGCACCCTCAAATCACCACCAAATCGCGTGAAACCGGTCTCAAATTGCTCCTTGTCCAATCCTCTTCCTAACCCACTGCTCAATTCGGCCCAAGAACAACCCAAACGAAAAGCCCCAAATCAAACCTAGGGTTCATGAGCTCTACAAATCAACGATTCAGAGGTCTTGGGATGAATTGGACGGCTTAGATACATTCTTGGAGGCCAAGGAAGCTCAAAGACAAGGCTATATAAACAAAGCTTGAAGAAATCACAGCCTCTTCTCTGGGACCCGACTGTTCATACGCTCTGTTTTTGGTTTCGTTTTCTCCTCTCTCTCTCTCTGATTTCGCCTTCTTCTGGGTTGTTCTTGAGCTCTCTAAGGGCCAAGAACGAGAAAGAGGAAGAGAGGGAGAGAGGAGCTGCGGTTTTGATCCGATTTGAGGCTGTTTTGTGCTCTGATTCTTGAGCACTGTGAAGCTCTGTTTCTGCTCTGTTCTTGATACAGTAGCAGCAGCAGCAGCAATAGCTGTAGCAGCAGCAGTAGTTTGAGATAGGTTCTTCGTTTCTTAGTTTATATTGTAGTTGAATCAATTTCTAGCTTAGTTTGGTGTATTTGAACCAAGTTTTGAGGTAGAATTGGTGATAATTTGTGTTGGATTCAAGTATGATGAATGAAATGATAATTTTCTCTACTTCTCTTGAATCTCTCATGTTTAGCTAGTTAACTTGCTTGGGTGATTTGGGACTATCTAGTGCCCTAATCCTCTTATTGATTCAAGTTGGACTTCAAGGATGAATGTGTTGAATTGAGTAGCTTCAATACGTAGTTTAATACTTGAATTTCTCATGTTGGAGTATTTGATGCATTGAATAGGTAGATGTGCGAATGTTCTTGACATGTTTGATTCGGAATTTCTCTTGCGTTGAAGTGACTCGTCAATCCTAACTTTGAGAAGTTGAGTGCTATTTAGGTGATTCGAGTGAGAATTTAGGAATCTCATTTGTGGCTTGATCTTTCATGTGGAAACATCTATGTGTGTTTACATATGTTTGATGCTTGAGGCACTTGATATTTGGAAAATCTCATTTGAATCGCTTCTTTAGTTCTTAATTATCGTGTGTTAGAGTTAGGCACTTCATTTGTGGCAAGTTGGATTGCAATGAGCAATCGATTCTTGAGGCACTTGTCTTGTGGAATTCTACATGTGATATGAGAACCGGGCTTGAATATAATAGGGGGATTGGTCACTAGAGAAACAGATGATCCCTAGCCCCTCATTACTTGTTATTTCACTACTTTCTTGAATCGTAGTTTTAGTAGTTGTTTACTTTGTTCTTTAAATTCTCAAATCTCAACTCGCTCCATCAATTAGTTTTGGTGGATTTGATAGCTTGGCGAGCTCTAAAGCCATTGAGAGAAGTTGCTTTTATCGTTTAGTTAGTCGCTTTCTAGTTTTGAAAGTCATTGTCTAAACCTCCTCTCCTTGTGGATTCGACCCCGTTCTTACTCGGGTACTACTTAGAACGATATTCCTATACTTGGGAATTATCGCGAACAAGTTTTTGGCGCCGTTGCCGGGGAGAGGCTAGGTATTAGATTTGATTTGCTTTCCATTGTACTTAGTAGTTTTATTAGTATTTACTCTAGTTGCTTTGGATTGTCAAACTTGTGAGCTCCATGTCTTGTGCTCATGAAGAGTCTAATACTCACCGGAGTTCCTATGACCACGAGTATGATGCGATTGAAAGATTATTGGGAGGTACTCCGGTTGAGATTGATACTCCGACTCATGTAGACTCACTTACTACATGCTCCAAAGATTTAGATGACCTTACTTGGGAGGAATTGAAATTTTTGTGTTTTGGTGACGTGTCTTACTCATCTCTTCTCATGGAAGATGCATTTAATTTTGACGAAGAGGAGAGACTAGTGGCTCAAAATGACCAAGTCGATGACCCCACTTATGAGCCTAAGGGTTTGGATGTGATCTCATGTTCTCAAATGTTTTTACCTCTTACTTGTGAATCCACGTCCCTAAATCCATGTGCTTCATATGTAAATGATGAGATTGAAGATTCACAAGTTGCCCCTATCTCTCAAATTGTGATTTTAAGTGAAAAATTGGCAACTTTTGAAGACACATTCTATGATTCATCTAATTTGAGGATTTCAAACCCTTTTCTTAAGATGATGCATGATATAACAACTTGCTCTAACTTTATCGTTAGATTTTGCTTGCATCTCTTATTCATCTTTTGTGTCTTGCCCCTACTTCTCCTATCTATTCTAATTGTTGAATCAAACTTTTTAAAGGGGAAGTACTTTTCTAAGAATGAAGTAGGGGCATGGCATGGAATGAAATTTCCAAGATTGGGGGTGGGATAGCATCAATTCTTTGTTCCACCTCCCTAGTTGTAAATAAATAAATTAGTTTATCTCTATTTCTTGCATTTTTTTTTCTTTTCTTTTACCATTTTGTAGGTTGCTCTTGGAGGAGGACTTGTGCTTGGTGGCCAAGAAAGCTAAAATGAGGTCTATCTATCTCTTATCTCTTATATGAACTTGTATGATCTTCCATTGTTCTCACACATTGAGGACAATGTGACATTTTAGTTGGGCGGTGGGAAGTAGATATATTACTTGGCTTAAATGGTTACTAGCATGCTTTTTTCTTCAATAGTAATTTACATGTAAAATACAAAAAAATGAAAAATGAAAATCCAAAAAAAATTGAAAAAAATTGAAAATTTTGAAAAAAATGTGTGCATCTTTCATGAGAAGCATCACTCTTTCCCCGTGTCAAACCATAGATATTTTTTTATTCCTCTTTCTTTGGTAGTTTTATTTTCACCTTTCATCTTGAGTCTAGATTTTATTTTCTTATTTGATAGCTTTATTGAGTCCTAGGAAGTTATAGTTGAGTCGCTTATTTTGAAAAAAAAAATGAAAAATGATGAAAAAAAAATGAGAAAAAGTGAAAAGGGGGAATTTTGGAAAGCTAGATGTTTTCAAATAATGAAATCTCTTAGTCCATGTTCTTTTTATTTTTATTTTAATTAAGGAATTCTTTGCTTATACTCAATACATCTACACCAATATCCCACATTCCGCGACATCATGCGTTCTCACAAAGCGACACACTAAATTTACGTTTCATGTTTAAGTCCTTCAAGCTAAGTTGATCACATAAACTTTGACGTCTTCTACTTTTGATAAAGGGTGCATTTTCTAAAGCTATTTGAACTTCACAAAAAGATTTTACTCTAATCGTTTTTGCGGTGGAAACTTGTAGCCCATTGGAGTGGTGGTTACCAATGACACCCCATGCGATGTCTAAGAAATAGAGGGGTGTCCGGGGATAATGTTACGTCACCACCTAGATAGCTCCTTTGGTTTAGCTTAAAAAGCCCACTCGCGTGTATATTCCTCTGTTTTGTTGTGGGTCTTGGAGAGCCTTGGATTGGAGGTAAAAAAATATGTTAATGCTATAAATCTCGGAAAAAAAAAGAAAGAAAAAAAAATGATAAATCGCACCACTACCTCCCAATCCACAAAAGGATCATACAAGCCCACAACCACATTCCCCATTCTAAAACTCGTTTTTGTTCAAAGCTTTGGAAGTCCATCCTACATGGGTGCTTTTGAATAAGTATGAGAATGTCTAGTTTCATGTGATCCTTATTTTTGAAGGCATACTTTCTCGCAAATTGGACTTAATTTAACAAGTTTTGTGGTTCGCATGAGTCACCTTCTACCAAACACCGCCCACATTTGTATGAGTATATGCTTAGACGTCCATAGGTTTCTTTCTTAATCTTCTTGGACTTTGAGAATTTATTTGAGGAGACATTTGTGCATTCTTCTTTTTCCCCCATCAAAAAAATTAGAATTAGCTAGTAACTCTTAGTATTTTGTTTCTTTGAGTTCTCACTTAGGATAGATAATGTGTGTGTGCGTTTTTTGTAAATATTTGAGTCTAGTTTAGAATTGAGTCAAGCCTCGTCTAGTTGAGTGTGTGTCTCTCATGATTGGTTCTTCACTAGTTTACTACTTATATCGCTCTCTTTGCTCGAGGACGAGCAAAAGGCTAGTTGGGGGGTGTGTTAAAGACATAAAATCGCATGTTTTAGTAGGTTAGTGAACTCCTCTTAACTTACTTTTATGTGTTATTTGCGTGTTATATCCCTAATTCTAGACTTATGCTTGTTTTCGTAGCTTTGGTTGTTTTTATCTTGTTTTGTAGGTGAGGCTAGCTAAGGGAGAGCTTAAATGATGAAGTAAAGAGAGTTGGAGGCCTAAGAGACATGAAGAAGGAATTAGAAGCGCCTAACTTGAATATTCGAGGGTCCAAATGAGAAGAAAAGTGAAGGGAGAAGGACAAAGTTACATCAACAGGGCCTATTTGAAGATAATTTAACGGAGTTGGGGCTCAATTGCAAGATTTTAAATATTTTAAGGGCGACAATGCTTTGTTATTAACGGATCCGGGGTGTAGTTGTAGTATTCTAAAAGTTTTAAGAAGAGCCCGGGGTATTTTAAAACATTTCAGCAAAGGAGGGGGGGTCTTCTTGCACTTTTCGGACAACAGCTCACAGATAGTGAGTGTTCTTCTCTCTCCCCGTCGCTGGAACAGAGAACCACGCACGAACCACCATTGAAGCTTCGTCAAGCTTCGACCAAGGCCCCGTTGCACCCTCAAATCACCACCAAATCGCGTGAAACCGGTCTCAAATTGCTCCTTGTCCAATCCTCTTCCTAACCCACTGCTCAATTCGGCCCAAGAACAACCCAAACGAAAAGCCCCAAATCAAACCTAGGGTTCATGAGCTCTACAAATCAACGATTCAGAGGTCTTGGGATGAATTGGACGGCTTAGATACATTCTTGGAGGCCAAGGAAGCTCAAAGACAAGGCTATATAAACAAAGCTTGAAGAAATCACAGCCTCTTCTCTGGGACCCGACTGTTCATACGCTCTGTTTTTGGTTTCGTTTTCTCCTCTCTCTCTCTCTGATTTCGCCTTCTTCTGGGTTGTTCTTGAGCTCTCTAAGGGCCAAGAACGAGAAAGAGGAAGAGAGGGAGAGAGGAGCTGCGGTTTTGATCCGATTTGAGGCTGTTTTGTGCTCTGATTCTTGAGCACTGTGAAGCTCTGTTTCTGCTCTTTTCTTGATACAGTAGCAGCAGCAGCAATAGCTGTAGCAGCAGCAGTAGTTTGAGATAGGTTCTTCGTTTCTTAGTTTATATTGTAGTTGAATCAATTTCTAGCTTAGTTTGGTGTATTTGAACCAAGTTTTGAGGTAGAATTGGTGATAATTTGTGTTGGATTCAAGTATGATGAATGAAATGATAATTTTCTCTACTTCTCTTGAATCTCTCATGTTTAGCTAGTTAACTTGCTTGGGTGATTTGGGACTATCTAGTGCCCTAATCCTCTTATTGATTCAAGTTGGACTTCAAGGATGAATGTGTTGAATTGAGTAGCTTCAATACGTAGTTTAATACTTGAATTTCTCATGTTGGAGTATTTGATGCATTGAATAGGTAGATGTGCGAATGTTCTTGACATGTTTGATTCGGAATTTCTCTTGCGTTGAAGTGACTCGTCAATCCTAACTTTGAGAAGTTGAGTGCTATTTAGGTGATTCGAGTGAGAATTTAGGAATCTCATTTGTGGCTTGATCTTTCATGTGGAAACATCTATGTGTGTTTACATATGTTTGATTCTTGAGGCACTTGATATTTGGAAAATCTCATTTGAATCGCTTCTTTAGTGCTTAATTATCGTGTGTTAGAGTTAGGCACTTCATTTGTGGCAAGTTGGATTGCAATGAGCAATCGATTCTTGAGGCACTTGTCTTGTGGAATTCTACATGTGATATGAGAACCGGGTTTGAATATAATAGGGGGATTGGTCACTAGAGAAACCGATGATCCCTAGCCCCTCATTACTTGTTATTTCACTACTTTCTTGAATCGTAGTTTTAGTAGTTGTTTACTTTGTTCTTTAAATTCTCAAATCTCAACTCGCTCCATCAATTAGTTTTGGTGGATTTGATAGCTTGGCGAGCTCTAAAGCCATTGAGAGAAGTTGCTTTTATCGTTTAGTTAGTCGCTTTCTAGTTTTTCAAGTCATTGTCTAAACCTCCTCTCCTTGTGGATTCGACCCCGTTCTTACTCGGGTACTACTTAGAACAATATTCCTATACTTGGGAATTATCGCGAACAACTACCTTCGTGCAAACTCAATTTGAGCGACCCATCAAAACTTTTCAATGTGACCTTGGTGGAGAATTCGATAATGGCTCTTTTCACTCTCACGCCATTAATCATGGACTTGTCTTCCGGTTTGCGTGTCCTCAGACGTCATCTCAAAATGGCAAAGCTGAAAGCATGATTCGTCGAATCAATGACATCAGTCGTGCCCTCCTAGCACAGGCCTCCCTTCCAGCCTCTTTCTGGGTTGAGTCTCTTTTGACTGCTGTCTACCTTCATAACATTCTTCCCACCAAAGTCCTTGGCAACAATATTCCTACTATTGCCCTCTACCATCGCTCACCATCCTATGAGCATCTCCGCACGTTCGGATGCTTGTGTTACCTGAACCTCTCTTCCACCTCACCTCACAAGCTTGCACCACGCTCTGTTCGATGTGTCTTTCTAGGGTACCCTCTTAATCATCGTGGGTACAGGTGTCTAGACTTGAGTACTGGTTGGGTTCACACTTCCCGTCATGTCACCTTTGATGAGACAGTGTTTCCTTTCTCCACTCCTGGGTCTGTGTCTCCCTCTGTTCACAGGACGTCTGATCCCGATGACAGTCTTCCGTCTCCCCTTTTCACTCATCGTGCTCATAACCCTGTGGCATACACACCCTCACCCACCCCTCCTAGGGCATCCACATCACCACCCACACCTCCTAGGGAACCTACCCAGCTTACCCTGTACAGGACCCTTGTGGAACCTTTTCCTCAACACTACGTCCGTCGGTCTGTGTCCACTCGCCCTCCTACTGTACCATCTGTGCCTGTGTTGCCTGACCCTCCTGAGTCACCCACACCAAGCCCAGTGGCTACTTCTCCTCTTCCTACTTCTCCTCAGATGACCACCCGATCCATGCACGGCATTGTCAAACCGGTCACCCGTCTCACTTTAGCGGCCCAGCCACCAGATCCCATCTCGCCCCTTCCCAAATCCCCCATCCTAGCCTTGTCCAATCCTCACTGGAAAGCGGACATGGATGATGAGTTTGGAGCTATGGTTACGAACCACACTTGGGATCTGGTTCCTCGCCCGGCAGGGGCTAATGTTCTGCGATCTATGTGGCTCTTTCGTCACAAGTTTCGCGCTAATGGCAGTCTGCAGCGCTATAAGGCGCGATCGGTAGCTAATGGGAAGTCCCAGATGGTTGGGATCGATTGTGAGGAGACTTTCAGCTCGGTTGTCAAACCGACCAGCATCCGTACAGTTCTCAGTATTGTCGTCACACGCTCTTGGCCTATCCGTCAGCTGGATGTCAAGAACGCTTTTCTTCATGGTGATCTCTCTGAGACGGTATACATGCATCAGCCCCCTGGCTACCGCGACACCCGCCATCCTGACTTTGTTTGCCGGTTACGCAAATCTTTATATGGCCTGAAACAGGCTCCTCGTGCTTGGTTTCAGCGTTTTGCCACTGTTCTTACGCAGACTATCGGTTTCTCTGGTTGCACTTGCGATGAGTCTCTCTTCGTCTACAGTCGTGGCTCAAACATCGTCTACCTCTTGCTCTATGTGGATGATATCGTGATCACTGGGTCGTCGCCGGTCGTCTTGGACCAGATTGTATCTCAGCTATCTGGCGAGTTCGCTATGATTGATCTGGGCCATTTGCATAACTTTTTGGGCATTGCTGTCACCCGTGATTCATCCGGTTTGTTCCTGTCTCAGCACCAGTATGCGACTGACATTCTGCGTCGTGCCTCCATGTCCACCTGTAAGTCTACTGCCACCCCTGTTGAGGTAGGTAGTAAACTCACAGCTACATCAGGCCCACCGGTTGCTGATCCTACGCTATACCGCAGCCTTGCTGGGGCCTTGCAGTACCTCACGTTCAGTCGCCCCGACATACAGTATGCAGTTCAGCAGGTCTGTCTCTACATGCATGACCCACGTGAGCCGCACTTCCATGCCCTGAAGCGTATCTTACGCTACATCAGTGGGACACTTGATCATGGTCTCCGGCTCTCTGCCTCAGCTGCTGTTTCTCTCACCGCCTACACTGATGCTGATTGGGCTGGTTGCCCGGACATGCGCCGCTCCACTTCCGGGTACTGTGTCTTCTATGGGGACAATCTTCTCAGTTGGTCGTCCAAACGTCAGGCTACGGTATCTCGCTCTAGTGCTGAAGCTGAATATCGTGGAGTAGCTAACGCCGTCTCTGAACTCTGCTGGGTCCGAAATTTACTTCTTCAGCTTCGCATTGCTCCGCCTCGGTCCATAGTGGTCTATTGTGACAATGTGAGTGCAGTCTACCTTTCTGGTAATCCTGTTCAGCATCAGCGTACTAAACATGTTGAAATTGATCTACACTTCGTTCGTGAGAAAGTTCGTTTAGGTCAGCTACGCGTGTTACACATCCCTGCTGATTATCAGTACGCCGACATCTTCACCAAGGGTCTCCCTAGGCCCTTGTTCCAGCGCTTTCGTTCCAGTCTCAGTGTTGGCCCGCCTACAGTTTCGACTGCGGGGGAGTAATAGTCGTAGGACGTTTTTATACGTACTTCACTTAGTTGAGGACTATGTTTGTAATTAGTGTTTGTAATTAGTCTATTTAAACATTGTGATTATTGAAATAAAGTAAGGAAGAATTTACCTCTTACAATCAAGTGGTTTGCAAGAGGTGCTACCTAGAAATTTTGTGTCAACTATCTGAAGGGAGGAGTTGTGGGAAGATGAGAAAATAGCTCTACAAAAGAATCTGGGGGTATGAAACTGCCGGAGAAAATTGAAGTTTGTGCCTGGAAACTGATATGCAACCACTTTCATGTGAAATTAAATTTGAAGAACAGAAGAGTACTCGTCTCTGATCAGTGGCAGTGTTGTAGGTGGGCTGTTGAAGATCTCAATTACCTATCTTTTCAGTGTAAGGCAGTAAAGGAGATTTGGCGTAGCGCAGATATTCAAGAGGTCTCACGCCAGATGATGAACAAAAGCCTGTCAATATACGCTGCTTTCGACCTTGATGGAGTGAGTGTGAAAATTCCTCGTCCTCTGCTGGTTTATCTGGGGCCAAAGGAACTTGTTTATGGAGGGGGTAGAGATTTGACAGTGAGCAGATTATTCAAAAAGCTACGGATTATTTAACAGAAATTGACTTATATGTTCAAGCCACGAAACTTGGTTCCCGTCGGTGATGGGTAGACTGAAGATGAATAAAGATACCGCTGCGGATAGCAGGAACCGGCTAGCTTGGTCAGGGTGTATTGTGAGAGACCACCATGGGAAATTCGTTGCTGCTAGAGTAGCGCAAATACCTTTTCTTCCAGAAATTGGTGGAGACTATCGATTGAATTGTATTCCGGGTAGGTTCTTTAATAAAAAGTTCAATGTACTAGCCCTAATCAACCCAGCACGAAATGAATTGTATGAATTTGGGCTTGGACGGACTGACCATGCTCCTAACTGGGATGGGCTGGGCTTGGGAAACCTCGACACAACTCGGGCTTGGGCTATGACACAGGTTCCAACCTGTCTAGCCCGCCCGAGGTGCAGACCCGTCCATATCCTACTTACTATGTTATCCTCTCAATAATTCTTTTGCAGCAGATTCCTCCGCCACCCTTTTTCAGAGGATTTCCGACGACTAAATCCGAATAATATTGACGGAAGGGAGTGGCTAGAGGTCTTTGGTTTATTGTTGTATTTTCAGTTTTTACCAAGTACATAAAAGTCGTATTCCTCCTCCATAAGGCGGTCTCAACTTTCAGAACTGCTATTATAGTAGCTGTTAGAAACAACATGCCGCTTAAGCTGTAACTATCAGATCCGGATCCATTGAAGTCGCAGTTATGAAGAATAATCTTACAAATGGCTCTAAAACTATCTGAAAACCAAAAGAAATTCTCAAAATCAACCATGCCAAGACTATGGAGTCTTCAAACCATGAAGTTATGAAATTACCCAACTTCAAGGAAGAAAAAAGTGCAAGCAATGATAAAGGTAATGAAAGTTTTGTGCGGACAATATCGATGGTCTTAGGGCATAAGAACAACAAAGTCTACGAACCTCCACAAGGTAATCTGGCGATTGTCCTCCCATCATCGATAAAGAAAATCTCTGCGTCACAGAGATTTTAAATTAGTACAGGAGTAAGTTTCAATGTCTCAAAACAGAGAAAGTTTCCAAGGATAACATAGTAAGTGGGATATGGACAAGATGGACAGAAAGCCATAATAGAAGCACATCCATGAAATCATTATAATTATTGACCTTTTTTATGATCATAACCTTCATAAATAGTTACGAAAGAATGGTGCATTAGGGTGGTACTTAATTATCAAATGGAGTTTTTCTAACTAAAATTGATAATTAAATGGAGTTTTTCTAACTAAAATTGATAATTAACTACCGCCCTAATGCACAAAAGAAAGATGCCCGTACCTTCACCGAGCTAAAGCATTATTCCCCGCCAATTTAGACCCCCCCCCATCGCACAATTTGAAGCAATCCACGGTGCCAGTTGATTGTAAAGATCGTTTTACAAACAAAGGGTTGTTGGTTATCGCCTCCACTCTGAATTGTTCAAACATGAAATTACTACAATATACGTGGTTATACAAATTATCGCCTTGTATTGCTTGGTAGATGGAACATATACGAACCCTAACTGTGGATGGCTACAGGAGGATTCAGGTGCTGCGGCCTTGTATTGCTTTAGAAGGATCAGGAAAAAAAAAGGGTCTTATCTCCATCATCACAACAGAACACAACTAGGAATTGTAAGCCCTAACCTAGGATATACCATATCATAACATAGCAAGCGACTCACGTGTCACTAATAGTTCATTGTGAACACTGAGATGGTTCTTGTAATTACTTCAACAGCTATCAAAGCTGTCGGTCAATTATTGCCCTTTAATGTGCAGCATCCTGTCAAAGATCGTTTGGAAACTAACAAGTATCATGATCTTTTTTCTTTAGGAAGTCGGTTGTAGGTAGCAACATAGAGTAAGGTTATCTCTCACGTATAACATTCTAGTGATAATGTTCATAACCAGGTTTGCAGTGGAAATCAGAACAAAAAAATTAACTAGCAATCAACTCAACTAAACGTCCATGACCACCATAAGTCCATAACAAACAACTGAACAAAATATATCCAAAAGGAATGACTTTACTCAACCTTCACCATAACATAACAGTTACCACCACCAGGCCATCATCATAACCACCCTAAAATCAAAATAAAAACCCTATAATGCCAATCTCATTGAAATTTCAGGTATGGTAAGATAAAGAGGCAGTAAGCAACTTTTTGGTTGATAGTTCTATCCGTTTTGGGCAGAAATTCAGCATTAACACTTTCCATTTCTGATTTTCCACTATATTTTTGTCCTTAAATCACATAAAAAAAAAAAAACCACTTTGCTTGAAAACAATATTCTTTTCCAAATATTCCCCAAGTTCTAAACTAACCCTAAAGCCTGAAATAGACAAAGCTTTGAAGTATCTTAACCAACCTATTATTATGAGCAAATGAGATTTTCAAACACCAAGGAAAATATTATTAATTAAGCACTCACGAGGAATCCTCAAAGAAGATAGATCTTGCAGAATCGATACAACCCTACCCATGTTAGTTCAATTAATGGGCAAGAAAACACCAACAGGCAACCGTTAATAAAAACACGCTGGAAAAGTTTTCCTGCGCAATGACAATGGTAATAGATGGAGACACGAGCTGATTCATATTAACACTGTGATACGTAAGAGAAACAATGTTGTACTAACAAGGAAAATAAGAGAACTCGCAAGGGAGTGGTTCCAGTACCTCTGTTCCTCTTATCTTACAGCAAACACCCCAGCAAGTTTGGCGTGTCAACAGCAAAAAAACTATAGGTTTGAAACTGGAGATACTTTACTTTTTCGAGAATTCTTGTTTCGGGATAATAATAAGCTACTACTGAAGAGTTCTGTATTCCCACAAGCAACCTTCCGTCTTAAATATTTTGAATATCTGTATTTCCATGCTAACCCCGTGGGATAGTTGAATTACCCATTTAAGTATCAGCGAGTCGATAGACTTGTAATCTTCCATCACCCATATGTTTGCATTTTCATTCTAACCCCAAGGGATAGTTGAATTACCCATCTAAGTTTCAGCGAGTCGATAGACTTGTAATCTTCCATCACCCATATTTTTGCAGAAAAAACTCCAATCCTTACAATTTAAAATAAATTGATCTGAACTCTCATAATTCTTACTTTGTCAATAATGAACTGAAATTTAAATTAGTTGTCATGAATCAGACACATGTCAATATGAATACCCAAATCCTCACTCAGTCCAATGCTAGCAATCTGAATCGAAGTTCTAGCATGTGACTTAGCCATAAAGGGGGAAACAAACAACTTAGATTTTCTCAAAATTGATTTCTTGCCATGCTTCCACAGAAAATTCAGCTAGCACTCCCTTCATCACTCTCATTTGCTTTTTAAGTAGCTATTCCAAAAAGCAACAAGTCATCTGTAAAAAATAGGTGAATAATTGCAGGACCATGTTTGGAAGTTAAAACACTTCATATCTTTTCACTGACCCTAGTCAACTGCATTTTGAATTTTTGAGGTAAGACCTCCATTGTAAGAAGAAACATATAAGGAGAAATGGGGTACCCTTGTCTTAAATCCCTCCGAGGTACAAAGTCTTGCAACTTTTCCCCATTCCAGAGCATCCTAAACTTGTTTGTAGTGGCAGAATCCATAATCACTCCTCTGCACTGTTCATGCAGGTTCACTTGCTCCAAGACACTGTGTAGAAAAGACCATTTCACTTTGTCATAAGCTTTAAGCAAATCAATCTTGATTCCCATTCCATCCTTCTTGCTCTTCATTGTCCACATACATTGAAAAAACTTTTGTGCTAACAACACATGAGAGTTTAGACTAAGATTGCTTTCCCAATTTTGGCTCTTCCCCGGCCTAGACTTATCAGCCCAAATTTGCGCCAGCCCACCAGAATCACTTGTCCTTTACTAGAGGAAATAGTAAATGCTCCCCTACCCTGCGAAGTATCAGATCTTTCCGTATCTTCTCCATTCTAATGGTCCATTCCCTAACCCGTGGAAAAAACTGCAAACCAAGAACCCAGCTAAAAGGTGAAATCCGGCTTCAGACCTGGATCCACCACACTCTCCTCATTTTCCATATGAGCACTCTTTCAGACAGTATGAAGCATGCATGGTTTTGTGAGGTCGCACACCCGCACTGGGTGCTTCTCGCTGCTCCGTGGGTCCTTCCTGTGTGCTTTGTGGATAAGGCAAGGTTATTTTGAAAATTTTAGTTGAGAGGTCTTATAAAATACAACAACTATTTAACCAAAGTGAATTTGTGTGAACACTTCTAACCCTTAGATTACTCGTCTCACACCAGATACGAACAACGGCATGAAGAGATAATAATGTTGATATAGTAACAACGACCTGTGAATCTTTTTATGAATATTTGATTGACTATAATTTGAATTGCTATTGTTTTTAATTTTATATTAGTATAATAGTATCGTAAATAATATACATATAAAGTCGGGCACCCCTGCCTCACCCGCACCCTTGATTTTTAAGAATTTGCCGCACCCGTACCGAATCCGCACCCGCACCCGTGCTACTTAGATATATTTTTTAGTTTACTTTTGTGGTCCGAGACAATCATCCACGTCCATACGGTTCACCAGTCCCTTCCCGTTTTCCCCTTTCCCGGTGATGCATCTGCAGTATGAACTCCAGCATCCCCTGGTAAATCTTCCATTATATCCGACTGTGGAACTTGATCCACCACGGTTGCATTCGCCAATTTTGGGAACTTTTTTTGCTTATGTCCATACATCCCACACTCGAAGCAAATCTGGTTAAGGCCTTCATATACTCAATCATCACTTTCCTCCCATTGATCCTGATTGCACAAAAAAAAAACTCTGCGAGAAATCCACCTCTCACACACCTTGGCATATTTCCCCTTTGCTGCCGCTTGTGTGATTAGATCCACCTTTACCACGATGAAACCGTCCAAGTACATGGTCCTTCCAAGAGGACCTGATCATAGTCCTACTTACAATACAAGTAATAGATGTTCTCAATATCATTCAATTCAAATCCTCGCGTCAGCTTCCTATGCAACTACCGAAGCCTCACTCCTCCGATATGAATACCGATCTGTCCATCCTACAGGACCTCCTTTGTCATATCAGGTTCATCCATTACCTCAATTTGTTGATCCAACTCCTGTTCTACCGTATACAATCCAGCTGGCGGCTGGATCAGAGTTTTGTTAAACCAGCGAGCACCAGCAACTGCCTCATCCTCATCCGATTCAGACCAACTTGCAACAAAATGCGGCTTAAAACGTACTTGCCTCCGCTGCAGATTCACATATGCTCCGCCATTCGTCAGCAGATA
The DNA here is from genome assembly GCA_023055425.1 of Linanthus parryae. Lineage (NCBI taxonomy): Eukaryota > Viridiplantae > Streptophyta > Magnoliopsida > Ericales > Polemoniaceae > Linanthus > Linanthus parryae. Next base: position 73,550,981 of record JALGPY010000002.1, read on the forward strand.
TGGAGGTTGGGATTTTGAATTTGTTAGGGATTCGTCAACATCCATTGTTCTTTAGAGAGTGGCGAGCGAATTTTCATCTAGAGAGAGAAAGTTTAAGGCTTCGACGTATCTTACTCACAGGGCCAGCCCAATCATAAGGCAAGTGGGTAGCTCGCATCGGGCCCCATGCCGTGTTAGGGCCCTGTGTATTTATATACATGTTCTAATTATATCTAGATAATTATTATTCAAATTTTTTTTAGTAGTAACAAAGTTTTATTTTTAGTTATTGGCATATATTTTGTGAAGTCAATATAATATAAATCATTTGCCATACACACGAGTTACTATCTTGGAGGTATACAGGTCAAGTGGAAAAACAGGTTGTACTTTGATGTTGGATGGTTGGACTGATGGTAAGCGTAGAACCTCACAAATTTTCTTGTTATTATTCCGCGAGGAACTGTGTTTCTCAAATATGTTGACCACCTCTGGAATAATTAAGAATTCAGAAGCATTATTTAATTTGCTTGATGGCTTGGTAGATGAGATTGGGGAAGAGAATGTAGTTCTAGTAATCACCGATAGTGCCTCCGCCTATGTTGGTTCCGGCCAAATGTCATGTGCTGCTCATTGTCTCAATTTGATGCTTAGCGATATTGGAGTGTTTCCGGATTATATGAATACAATTGAAAAGGCAAAGAAAAACACTAAGTTCATCTAAAGGCATTCGTGGGTGGTTGACTTGTTTAGAAAATTTACATAGTTGAAAGAATTGACAAGGTCGGTAGTGACTAGATTTGCAACATTTTACCTTACCTTGAAGAGTATTCAAGACAGGAAGATACAACTCATGGCCATGTTTGCAAGCGAGGAGTGGGCTAAATGTAATTACGCCCAAATTGGGAAAGAAGTACCAGATACAATATTGGAAGATGCTAGGTTTTGGAAAGCGGTTTAATTTTGCTTAAGATCTGCTTTATCGCTTGTAAAAGTATTGAGACTACTGGATGGCGCGCAAAATTGGCGAAAGGCTACATATATGAGGCAATGGTAGAGAAAATGAGGAGATTGCATCAAATTTGAAAAGTGAAGAAAATGTATGAGGAAATTTGGGAGATTATCGATAAGTGGTTTGATATGCAACTTCATAGGCTCTTACACGCAGCGGGGGTTTTAAATTAATCCAAGGTAACTAAAATATTATATGCATTGTGCTAAGATTAAAGTTATTATTTGGATCTTAACACATGAAACTGTCCACATTGTAGATTCTTCTATGATCCAGAAAACAGCGGGGTAGATAGAGAAGTCAAAGTGTGGTTTTTGTAAGATTGTTGACAAGATATATCGAGGTGTTGACTCAAGGGTATTGATTGATGAGCAAATGGAAAGTTTAAAAATGCAGAGGGACTCTTTGAAGAACGATTAGCCATATTAACAAGAAATAAAAAGAAGCCTGATAAACCAACTTTATCATATAAGATTTCAGAATGTTTAACTATATAGATGTATCATAATTACCCTTTTCATATTTGGTACTTTTAGGCTTATGGTGTGAGAGTTATGGAGATTATTACAAGGAGTCACAAAAACTTGTCGTAAGAGTGTAAAGTCTCGCTCGTAGTGCCATAGGATGTGAGAGGAATTGGAGCACCTTCGATCTTGACCATTCAAAGAGAAAAAAATCGTTTGGAGCAACAAAGACTGAATGCTCTTGTTTACGTCAAGCAGAACATCCAACTTGAGTTTGGACAAAAGAAGAGGCAAGAGAGAGGCGAGACTTATGATCCAATTTGTTTATCCGACATGGACGCGGATGATGAGTGGATTACGGAGAAGTAAGATACATGCCTACCAGCTGATCACTCGTGGATGGATGTGCAAGAGTGCTTCACTCTTAATGAAGGAGGAACAAGTAAAAAGAGAAAAAGAGGTACTTCATAAACGCTTTTGACTTTACATATATTGATACAGTTCAAACTTAAAAACATTTAAATTCTAATGCAAAATTCCTTATATATGCATCTTATTACTAGGACAAAGAAACTTAAATGCCATCAAAGACAAGAATGGGAAAGGAAAAGGAAAAGGAAAAGAAAAATCAGTTTTAGTTGATGAAGAAGTAGATGATATTAGTTATGATGAAGATGAGGAAGAAGACGATTTAGACGAGGCGCTTTTGTTAGATGACGATGAGAACGATGATGAGTTCAATTTGAATGATTTCTAAGTCTTTTAGGATGAAGTTTAAAATGCACAATTCTGTCTTTGTTTTTGAGTGGAACTTATTGTATATGTTTGGATGTTCTTCTAGGTACTCCTTTTGCGAATAAATTAAATAGTTATCTTACTTGGATGCTATTTTATGATCATTAATTTTAGATTGAACTTATTTAAGGACTTCTTTTGGATGCTATTTCTGACTTCCGATTTATATGATCGCATATGTACCGCCTAAATGAGTAGCAGTGTCTGTGTGTGTGTACACATACTTATTTTTAAGAAAAATGTTATACCGAATCGTCACGATTCACTCGATTAGATTAACGATTCGAAACTATTTCGACGAATCACGATTTGACAACTATGTGAGTATGAGATTTTCAAATACCAAGCACAGAACAAGGATTTAAATAACGGTATCGGCCGACGTATCGGTAACGGTCGCGGAAAACGGTTTTGACCTGTAACGGGCAAATCGTAACGCGAATCGGGGACCAAATGCGTGAATGCTAAAAACTTGACAATTAGACGTTTTTACTAAATAAACTAATGACTTTCTAAACTTGGATATTTTTTTTTAATGTTAATAGTTGGACTTATTTGATTTTCTAAAAGATAGAATTTTGGAATATCTTTAGGAATTTATGTAAAAAGAATATTTATATAAGTTTTCCTTAAAATTTGACTTTTCTTTACCTTTTATAATAGTGAACTGATCCACCTTTCTTGCTTAGTGGGTCCAACAATATAATTTCAGTAACTATTTTTAGCTAAAATTATGGAAAAGATGATAAATTTTGTGAAGACTTTTCAAACTGAAATATTTTTCTCTCTCTCTCTCTCTCCACGATTCTCCTTCCCGTTCTATTCTCCTTGTATTCTCCGAAATTTCTTCCACGATTCTTCCTCCTCTCTTCGTCGATTCACCATCGGCACAAGCTTCTCCGAAATTTCTTCACGTACAACACTGAATCGTTCCAGATCGGAACCATGTTCCAGATCGGAGATGGGACTGCAAAAGGTACGGAAACAACCCACTGATTCTACTTCTTCTTCTTCATCTGATAACGTAACGGACGGTATCGCCCGTTCTATAAGCGTATCGCTGCGTATCAGGCGATTCACTCGTGAATCAGTCTCACCCATCCCGTATCGGCCGTATCGGATTCGGTGACCTCCGATACCGTTACGAACCGGGCGATACGGTACGATACGGGCCGTTATTTGAATCCTTGGCACAGAAGGAAAATATAATTAATTAAGCCCTTGTTAGGAATCCTCAAAAGAAGTTAGATCTTGCAGAATCGATACAACATTACCCAGGTTAGTTCAACTAATGGGCAAGAAAACCTCAACAGGCAACCGCTAATAACAACACGGCTGAAATAGTTTTCCTAGACAATGATGATGGTAATAAGTTGGAGATACGAGCTAATGCATCTTAACACAACTACCAAAAAAAAGCTTCACACTGTGATATGTAAGAGAAACAATGTTGTACTTCAAAAAAGGAAATAAAAAAAAAAAATCGCAAGGGAGTGATTTTGGTACCTTTGTTCCATCAATTCCTCTGATCTTACAGCAACCACCCAAGCAAGTTTGGTGTGTCAACATCGAAAGAACTATAGGTTGGAAACTCGGAGATCCTTTACTTTTTCGAGAATTCTTGTTTGGGGATCATAATAAGCTACTGCTGAAGAGTTCTGTAATCCCATAAGCAACCTTCCATCTTTAAGTAGTTTGAATATCTTTATTTTCATGCTAACCCGGTCGGGTAGTTGAATAACCCATTTAAGTTTCAGCGAGTCGATAGACTTGTAATCTTCCATCACCCATATGTTTGCAGAAGAAACAAGCTCCTCACAAAGGTATAGATGGCTCTTTCGTTCCTCTTCGTCGTAGTAAACTCCAATCCTTACGAAATTTGCAAAAGTACATAGATCTAAACTCTTATCGCTCATGAAGACGGTGGCAGGCAAGAGAAGAGTTTGAAATTCCTCCTTTTTTATGTTAAAATAAATAAGTGACTGGCATTTTGCATGTTTGCGCGACTCAGCTATCCAAATAATTGATTCTTCAAAAAAAGTCGGATGTGAATAGGCGCCACCGAGTAGTCGCGGTAGTCTAGGTCTGCTAATAATGCTGCCATCATCGTTGTGGTAGTAGTAGTGTTTAGCCCTCCATGAGGAAGCTGACGGAGGATGGAACGCACCTCCTCTCTTTATGGAGCAAATCTGAAATGAGAGCCGTCTTCGGTTCCGACTATAAACAAGTTTCACAGCCTTGTATTGCTTAGTTGACGCAACGTATCCGAATCCAAACTGTGAACTTCTACAGAATTTCGGTGCTACTCGAGGAGGATCGGGAAGATAAAAATGAGACCCTAACATGGGATTCCACAAAACTAGTCTGTAGCAATCAAGGGACCAGTACTTCTTCGGGTAGAAAGCTTTATAATGATCTTGATCAAAACTCAAAAGGCAGATCAAACCGTTGGAAGATCCAACTATTTCAATCTGAGGGATATGCTTTATTACCTTGTCTGTGAAATTGACATGGTACCGGGAACTGCCGGTTCCGGTGGTGGTGGTGGTGGTGGTGGTGTTGGTGGTGGTGATGAGCCCGAATCTGGTGAGACGTTCCGGTGTGTCGGAATAGTTGACCAAGAAAAGGGTTGGAGCACAAGAGACAGAGCAGCGGCGGTGCATGTCGGCGAAGAATGGTTGGCGAATGAGGTATTTCCATGAGCTGCAAACCCTCATGCATATAAGTAGAGTCTCCAGAGGAAGCCTGATGAGAATTTGAATCAATATCTCAGTTGTCAACAACTCAGCTAATCTACACCTTCGTCTCTTCATCTCCGTCGTCGTCTCTCAAACTGAAACCCCAACACACGGCTACCAAAGCCAAGCCCTAGCCTATCCCTATCATAGCATCTCATATCATCATAGCATACCATAACGGCGAATCGAGACTAAAGAAAATATGTTATTTGCAATTGTTTCCTTTATTTTAGAACAAATTTAGCTAGTGGGACCCTTTGTTGGGGGCTCGGCTTGAGCTCGCTTCGAGCTTGACATGTTAAGCTCAAGCTCGGATCCATTTTTTTTGAAGGTTCAAACTCTTCCAGAGCCTGGCTAGGGCTCGTCAACTATAAAGAGCTCGAGCTTTCAAGCACATTGCGATCCAGAGCTCCTCCAAAAGCGTTAATAAGTACTAGGCTTAATTACTTAATGTATACTTCCATTTTGCTGAAACTAACAAATCGCAATCCTCCGTCCTAGAACTAAGTGATTGCACCTTTCATTTGTAAGAAAAACGTCAATGTAAAACTGGTAAAAACTTCCATCCAAATACCATCTTTATGAAGAGTGTACGCTTATCACTAAAAAAACTCATATTAATATTTTAGAAGTAGAATAAAAATAAGAAAGAAATTTAGATGAAGATAACGAGGGAGAATGATGAAGAGGATGAGGGATGAAGGAGATGATCGGGTTCTCGTTTCGTCTCTCACCTTTCCTGGCGCAGAAAACAAACACAATATCGTCCGGAAGTTTCAGACCGTGGGACTAGCTGATTAGATTGAAGGAATAATCCATCCCCACCAGACGGAGTAAACAAAGAAGGCGCAGATGGATTCAATCGACTAAGAGCGGAAACCCAGGATTTCATGAGGCTTCGAAAAATATAGGGATTATATAGAGGGCTCCAGATTTTTTTTATGGGTTCACGTTGATGGATTTTCACTCAATTTAATTGTTCAATTTGGCGGGTAATTTGGGTTCACGTTGGCCTTTCATTTTGCTTTCTACTTTCAATGTGATGGAAATCTCGGGGATCGAATAAAAGGATTCAGTTTTGATTTTATGGGTTCAAAGTGACGGAATTTCATTTGATTTGATTGCTCAATTTGGCGTTTTTTCCATGAATTTGTTGGATACTTGATGCGGCATTATATTTGCTTAATGCTTTCATCCCTCTACTGACCGCATCTACGTCTCTCACCATGTGTATTTTGTCCCTCATATCATTCGCTTTGCCACCTCAAAACCTATCACTTTAACCAAATCTGCTACCAATGCTGATTCAGTCACTGCAGCTGTATCCGATATCGCAATTGCGCCTCTTCTTGCGCATGCACCTGTTATCGTACTTGTGCCTGTACACGCGCCAGCGCGAGCTCCCATGCTGCCACCTGAGCAAGTACATGATCATGAGCCTCAAAACGACGCAGTTGTTACCAAAGAGGTTCTTGAACCAGGTCCCGCGCCAACACCACTGTGCACTCGTCGGCCCAATCCCAAGTACTATAATTCAGCATTTGTCAACTCCACCACAGCTCATCCCTCCATTCCAACACTGGAACCTCGCCAGTCTTGCAGGCCATGAAACATCCACTGTGGAAGAAATCCATTGATGATGAATTTGCTGCTCTCCGACGTAATCATACTTGAGATCTTGTCCGAAGAGAAGATCATAATCTTGTTGGATGTAAATGGATCTTTCGTGTAAAATGGAAAGCGGATAGAACAGTTGACAAAGACAAAGGTCGTCTTGTAGGGAAAGGGTACTCCCAAGAATTTGGCCGCGACTACTCCAAAACATTCAGTCTGGTCATGAACTTGTCACCATTCGCACTATCATCACTTGGCTCTCTCACATGGATGAAAGGTACGCCAACTGGATATCAATAATGACTTTCTCAATGGTACTCTCACAGATGTTGTCTTCTTAGCACAACCTCCATGATCTATGGGCAGAACTGAACCTAACCATGTTTGCAAGCTTCAACGCGCACTATACGGACTCAAACAGGTTATGCGTGCTTGGTACAATGAACTCTTGGCTTTCCTCCTATAGGCGTCGATGATTTTGAGCAAAACCCTCGCTTTTATACTTCTCCAAGGATAGTATCCGACTATTTTTCTTGGTACGCCTCCTCTCGCATTTAACCACTCGCTTATCCCTAAAGGACTTAGGCTCATTGAGTCACTTCTTGGGAATGGAAGTTATCCTAGCTCAAGGTGGACTATTTCTCTCTCAAGCCTAGTACATCTCTGATATTCAGGAAAAGTTTCAAATGGAAGACGCCAAACTTTTTTTCCACTCCCATGTCACCCACTGATCCACTTCCGCCAGCCGATCCTACTAAGGCTATTGATATCTCTGACTACCTCTGCTTACTTGGACTTCTATAATATCTCAGCCTCACACGCTCTGATGTCTCGTTCGTTGTAAATTGTCTATCTCAGTTACTTCACGGACCACTTGCTTCAAACTGGATAGATGTTAAGCGAATTCTTCGATATCTCAAGGGAATTGTCTGTTATGGCCTTTATCAGCGAACGGGGGCGCACATGAAGCTACCTGCATTCTCTGCTGCAGAATGGGGTGAGAATTCAACCATGGGATGCTCACCACTGTCTATCTACTATTATTGGGCTCAAATATCATATCTTGGAAGTCCGCACTTCTGAAGTCAATCTCAAGCTCGTCCATGGAACTGGAAGTGGAATATCGCGCTCTTGCGATTGCCACAACTGAACTGTTATGGGTACAACACTTGCTTCATGAAATTGGCATATCTCTCCAACTTTGTTCTGTGACAATCTCAGTGCTACATATGTCTGCAAGAGTCTAGTCTTTCACTCTCGCACGAAACACATCGCACTGGACCATACCGTTTCGGTCCCCGTTCCGTTTTGCTCTTGGGAACGGAACGATCCCGGATCCGGACGGAACGGCGTTCCATTCCGGATTTACCGCACTTTTTACTATACTACATGTATTAATATTCATATATGGATTTTAATAAAAAATATCTTATAAATTTAATTAAATTAGAACATAAAATCTAGATGTGACTAATTTATTAATCATATTAATCAAATAACTCATCAATAACATCACATATGTCATAAAAATAAATTATTGTTAAATTTAGTGATTGAATTATTGTAAGGAAAATATAACAATAAGGGAATATGTACTTAATTTGAACGTTATGTATTCAAATCACTAAACCTTACACATTTTATGCAACAATTGATTCCTATTTTTTGAATAGAATAATTGTTTGCGTTATTATGTTTGGTTTTGTTAAATAAAAACGAAAAAGTTAAATATTTCACATAATAATACATTCGGATTAGATATATATATTAAAATTTCCTCAATATATATATATATAGAACTTTTGACACATAACCACTTTGCAGTATTGGTTCGCTGACAGTTTGCTACACGCGGTATTGGATTTGACACTTATCATCTCTGCAGTTTGTAAGTTTCTGACACTTAGGTCAAATTGACTAACGCCGTTAATTTCCGTTAGATAATTGAGTGGCATGTTAGTATTTTAATAATCCAAAAGGGGCAGTCAGTCTCGTCTTTCCATTTGTTTTTCTTTTACTTTTTTTATTTTTTATTCTCTTTTCTCTTTTTCTTCGTCACCTGCTTCCTCCCGACTCTTCGTTCTTCTTCTTCTTTTCCTCTGCAACTCTATGCTCTCTCTCGATCGAGGAGAAATTGAAGGTTCAGTAATTGAAGGTCCAAATTGAAAACTGTGGCTTTTAATTCGAACTGGGTTGGCTCTGGGTGTGTGCTTGAGGAGTTGGGGTTGTTTCTCTCAGTGATTGGGTCTGGGTTCGGTGAATCGATGGTTGGAGGTGGGTTCTGGTCGGAGAGGAGGTAGGCGGTGATGGAGGTTGAAGAAGGGGAGGGAGAATCTGGAGGATGAGAGGAAGAAGAAACGGCGACGGCGGGAGCGACGGCGGAGGCGGTGATCTGCTTTCTCACTCTCTGCCTCCTTTCTCCTATCTCTCTGCCTCTTTTTATGGGTCTCAGATCTGGTAGAGAGGACTGGTGGTTGATCCGATGGTGATGGTGGAGGAGGTGGTAGTGGTTGTGTCGGCATTTGGGGGTGGTTGTTGAGTGGCTGTGGTGGTGTGGTTGTGGTGGTTTTGGTGGCTGTGGTGGGGGTCTGGTGGTGGTGGAGAAGAGGAGGAGGAGAAAACGAAGGTGAAGGACTCGGAGGATGAAGAAGCAGATGAAAGAAAAAAAAACAGCAAAAAAATAGAGAAGATTGACTATTTTGACCTCACTTAAATGCGGTTAACGGTCTCTAACAGATGATAATTAACGTCCGTTACCAAATTTGACTTAATTGTCGTCAATTACAAACTGCAGAGATGATAAGTGACAAAATCAATACTGTGTGTAGCAAACTGTCGGCGAGCCGATACTGTAAGGTAGTTATGTGTCAAAAGTTCATATATATATATTAAACTGTGAGATATTCAACAATTGTTGAAGCTAGCGCAGCAGTAAGGTGACTGACGTACTTTGTTGAGGTTCTGGGTTCGATTCCCACCACAGCAATTTAAGTTTTGGAATGAAAATATGGTGTGGAATGGAACGAGATGGATTCGGCTGAAATTCCCGAAACAGGCTGGATATGGGCGGATCTGTCGGCGACCGGAATCTGGACCGGTACGGAACGAGCACTGTTCCGTGCCATTTTACCCACAAAACGGAACATTCCGGACCGAACCGGAACAGAATTAACAACTATGCACTGGACTACTTCTTCGTGTGTGACCTCATCGCATCGGCTAAACTCCACATGTTCCCACTCGACCGCAACTCGCAGACACTCGCACCAAGCCACTTGGTCGCGCACCCTTTCTCCATCTGAGGTCCAAGATGGAGTCTCCGACGGATCCTCCATCTTGCGGGGACGTGTTAAGGAAAGAGATAATTTCACATTATCTCTTCCATGATTTATGCAATCATAATATCAATCACCACAAGCACCATTATATCATGTCCTATAGTTTGTAGGCGCAATGTATGTAGTCACTTTATGTAGTGTATGAAGTCCACATATATATTCAGCTTGATCAATGAAAACCACACAATTCATTTTCCACTCTAATATGTGTGTGTGTGTGTATGTATATAAATATTGTATATATATATATATATATAAACAATAAACAATTTATAAATCTCCAAAATACCCCTATTATGTAAGAATTTTTGGCCCTCATTTTTAGGGCCTTAGGCGGTTGCCTCAACTACCTAGAGATAGAGACGACCCAGAATGAGAGCTTCAACTTCTTCTTCTCCTCTCTCACTCTTCCTCCTCTGTTTTCTTCATTGAAATCTTAAAATCCAACATTAGTAATGGATAGTAAGTATGGAAAGGGACCGTAATGAGCAAATAACCTGTAATGCTTGATTCTAGAATGATTGATTAGTTGCTGAAATATTGGGTCAATGGAAATCAATCCAAGTTTGGATAGATTGCCTTAGCCGCTCTTAATCATTCCCCATTCACTATGCATCTGATTAGATTGCCTACAGCTCCTCATAATCAGTTCCCACAGATTGTGATTCTTCCTTTTTGATGAATATTCCTTCCTTATCATGCCCCCTCAAGTTGGTGACAGAATAAAAATTAAGTCCCAACTTGCTTCGAAGGAAGAGAACTGGGGATCGTATTAAAGGTGTTGTGAACAAATCAGCAAGCTAGAGCCGGGATGGCACATATGGGGTAACAAGGTTACCCATAACAACCTTTTCCTGAACAAAATGATAGTCTATCTCGATGTGTTTTGACCGAGCATGAAATAACGGATAAACAGACATATACAAAGCACTGAGGTTATCACAAAATAGTTGTGGTGGTTTCAGTAATGGAATCCCAATGTCACGGAGTAAAAAGGTAAGTTAAGTTAGCTCAGCTGATGTAGATGCCATAGAGCGATAGTCGACTTCAGAACTAGAACGGGCAAGAGTTGGGTGTCTTTTGGAACACCATGAGATGCAGTTGGCACCTAAAAATACACAAAAGCCTATTGTGCTTCTACTGGTCATCTGATACCCAGCCCAATCAGCATCCGAAAATCCATATAGAGATATTGAAGAACTGGAGATATAACAAAAACCAGAGTCTTGTGTGCCCTTGAGGTAACGAAGAATCCTCTTCACAGCTTTTAGATGCATCATTGTAGGATGACTGAAAGATTGGCACACTCGATTCACCGCATGGATAATATCTGGCCAAGTAAAAGTGAAATATTGAAGAGCCCCCACCATACTTCGATAAAAGTAAGCATCAACAGGATGATCATCACGAGCATTGCACTTATCTTTCAGAGCCATTGGAGTGGAATTTTGCGTACTATCAATCATCCCCGTGCGAGAGAGTAAATATTTTATATATTTAGCTTGTGAAAGAAATATCCCTCCCTCGAACGGTTTAATCTCAAAACCCAAAAAGTAACCCATAGCTCCCAAGTCTTTAATCGAAAATTCAAAGATCAACTATTTTGCAAGGGTTTGATAAAGGAATTATTATCACCCGTTGCAAGATGTCATCGACACAAATGAGAAGCAGCACAATGGTTGAATTTTGACGATAAACAAAAAGGGAGGAATATGCCTTACTGCAATAGAATCCAAGATGAAGTAAAAATTGGGAAAGGTGATCAAACCACACTCGGGGAGCTTGCTTAAGACCATAGAGGGACCTCTTGAGTAGGCACACATGGTCTGGCTTATGAGGATCAATAAACCCAGGGGGGTTGCTCCATATAGACCGTTTCTCTTAAATTACCATGCAAAAATGCATTTTTCACATCAAGTTGCCCCGTTCACCTATTAAGAGAAGTGGATAGCGCAATTAACAATCGAATAGTTGTGTAACGAATAACAGGGTTGTATGTTTCATCATAATCAACACCAAAAACATGCGTGAAGCACGAGCTACGAGGCGAGCTTTAAAGCAGTCAATAGAACCATCTTCTTTCCGCTTTACCCGATATACCCATTTGCACCTATTACATTAACATCAGATATGCGACTTACCAAAGACCACGTGTTGTTGGATTTAAGATCTTGGAATTCTTCGTTCATAGCATCGATCCAACGAGGATCTTTAAGAGCAGAGCACAAAGTTTGAGGCTCAATAGGATAGGTGCTTCACCTAAATTACACTTGTAATCATTCATATAAGCAGGACGAGGTCGATCTCACTGGGGGTGCAGTGAGATGTCTGCATCAATATTGTTTTAAACTTACATGAGAGTAACCCCTGAGTCACTAGTTGGTGATTTATGACTATGAGAAAAGTTCACACCAGAATGGGTGTCAATGGATAGGTTCTCAATATCAGTAGTTGCACTACTATTCTGAGATAATGGATGAGGATGAGAATGCACGTTTGCATCCTGATCATCAACTCGAGCTTCATCACTATCTAACTCGACATGCTCACTTGAAAGAAACTCACTTTGATTAACTTCGGGCGTGTTGATGAAATAAATTCTTGCATTAGGAGGGCTAGAATTTATAACATGTTGTTGAACATGACTTACCGTTGAACATTCAGGTAAAGTAGTCTTATGTGATGTCCTTGTCCACTCATCAAGTGATTGGAATTCTGTAATCTCCAGAGTTGATGCTACTACCTGAGGTTATGTTGCCTTAAAAGGATATTTCCCCTTCATCAAAAATAACATGCTGTGAAATGTAGACTCGTTTGGCTGAGGGTCCGATAAATACACATGGGCATGTTTTCTTTGTGAACTTGTTGCCTCCTTGATGCCGAAGAGAGGGAAAACATAAACATTCCAGCACCCCGCAAGCCATTATAGCCAGGTTCCCTCTGATATAACTTTGAGTATGGAGTTTCATTGTTCGAAACTGAAGAAGGCATCATGTTAATTAAATAAGCAGCTGCAAGGAATGACTCACTCAATAGATATAATGGTAGGTTGGCATGAAACATCATAGTGATCCCCGTCTCACAAAATATGGCGATGTTTTCTCTCCGCTACTCCGTTCTATTCAGGTGTACCAGGGCAAGATACTTCCAACTGAGTTCCACAAGCCTCGAGATGATTATGAAATTCACCTGAGTTGAATTATCCACCTCCATCACATTGAAAAATCTTTGGTTTTCAACAAACTTTTGGAACTTTAGAAAACAAGAAAAAGAAGTCTGACTTTCTTCTTAAGGGGTAGATCCAAGTGAACCGTGAGAAATCATCGATAAAAACAACATAGAATCTTAAGGCTTGATCAGAGGCAGCTGGAGCAGGCCCCCAAAGATCAAAATGCATATTTTGTAGAGGAGAATCTGAAACTTTATTATTTAAATTGAATTGTAGCTTATAACTCTTTCCCGTCTGACAACTAACACATATAGATGGTTTAGTTTTCTTGATTATGACATCAATTACTTTCCTTCCTTTTAACAAAGAGATTACCCTTGAACTAGGATGACCGAGTCGTTGATGCCACAATGAGAATGAGCCGCTACTCTTTATTGCTACTAATGCTTCTTGAAAACAAGAATCCATTGCATAAAGTTGTCCTTGCCTACGCCCCTTCAGACCACTTTCTGATTTTCATCCTTAACAACAAAGTTAGATGATGTGAATTCAACAGTACAAGCAGTATCAGAAGTGAATTTGCTTACAGACATCAAGTTCTTTTTCAAATCAGGGACTACAATGACATTTTTGAGATTCAACTTTCCAACACGTGCATTACCAATATGTGTAATATGAAGTTTATTTCCAATTCCAACATAAATAACATCATTTTAAATGAGATAGCATACATTCGTCATTTGTCATATGCGCAATGGCACCCGAGTCCACATAAACAGAAGAGTCTTCCTTATTCAAGGTTAAGGCATCCAGGGCTTAAGGAAACTCCTCGGATTGATTGGAATAATCAAACATGTGCCACCAATCAAGAGCAATATGATTTAATTTTCAACAAATTTGACAAGCTACCTCACCACTCTTTTTTGTCAGTTGGTTCTTTCCAGTTTTCTTCCCTTCCTTTGAAGAACTCGAGGTAAATCTTGAGTAGTTAGTGGCCCCATTCTGAGTTTTGTACCCGCCAGTTGGAGTAAAATCACTTCCTTTGGAATTGAAAATGCCTCGACTTCCTCTACCAGCACGTACACGGCCACGTTGGCTGAAGTACGCATGGGCATGCTCAATATAAACATCTTCTTCCTCCTTGTGAGCAGCCATATTTTGCTCATGCCCTTGGAGAGCGAGTACAAACTGATTAAATGTAGGATATGGTGGTTTTTTTACCATGGCTAGCCAAAAGTTTTTGTATTTCGCACCTAGGCCGCGAGCTAACTGGAACACCTTATCCAGATCAGAGACGGGCTTCTTAATGGCAGCAAGGTTGTCACATATTGCCTTGAACTCTCTGACATATACTTCCACTGAACGTGATCCCTTTTTTTTATTATCATGAGCATATGTTTCAGCGATCCTTCTTTCTCAATGGATTGGAAGCAATTTCTCTTCCAACGAACTCCATAGTAAATAGGCCGTTGAATCCTCGTCAAAGACGGATGAGCTTCTTTTATTGTACTAAGACGTCGTGATATGAGTAACCAGTCATTGGTTACCCATAAAGTGTAGGTTGGATTCACACTCTTGTCTTCGAGCAAAGCACTGGGTTTCTCACCATCATTTTCAAGATGATGAAGAATTCCAAGGCTACGAGCAGGATGAAGAATTTGTGAACGCCACAGAGGTAGTTATTTGAACCTAGTTGGATTGACACCAAACTAGCACATTGGTGAGACGACTGGATTATGAGTTTTGGATCTGCCATTGAATTTGATAGGAGGGAGTGAAGGTGGTGTTGGTGAGGATTGTGATTTCTAAAAATGGTGTTTAGGCTTGCAGGTTTATGGCTCTGATACCATGAGAAAATAACCTGTAATGCTTGATTCTAGAATGATTGATTAGTTGCTGAAATTTTGGGTCAATGGAAACGAATCCAAGTTTGGAAAGATTTCCTTAGTCGCTCTTGATCATCGTCCATTCATTATGCATCTGATTAGATTGCGCTCCTCATAGTCAGTCCCCACAGATGGTGATTCTTCCTTTTTTTTATGAATATTCCTTCCTTATCACGTAAATCATAAATAAAGTTGGTGTTGTAGATCATGTTGTGGCGGGCTCTCGACAGGTACCCCTTGGGAAACAATCTTTAAGGGAATTGCCCTCTCTTTGTGTCATGTGTAATTTGAAAAGCATTTCTTGCATGACATTTGTCATGTTATTTCTCCACATGGCATACATGTGGATGAATTTGCCAATCAAATGTTGCCATATTTCACTTCCATGACATGTAAGCATGTGGCTGAAACTTTTCATTCTCAGAATTGTACATCCTGACCAAAACTTTTGGAATCGCTATACAAAGATTCATGTACATTTTTTTAATTTTCCTATGCACTGAAAATGTATTTTTATCTAAACTTTTGAGATTCATGAACACTAAGTGTTTGATTCAATGAAAGTCATTAACCAACACAGAATATGAGGGATATCTATTGAGGATTATGTACATATTAAATTATACAATGTAGTTGGATATTCATCCAACAAAGGAAGAAATTATTCACAATGATAATTTCTCAGGACTTTCTTCTCTGACTACAGATGGTGATGATGCGATTCACCGTCGAAGATATCCTAGACGAGAAGGTTATTGGTTACCACGAGACTACTCGATATTTGATGTGGCTTTGAACTTTGGGAGCCGGACAGAAATAGCAATTGGTACTGAGAGATAGCCATCGTATCTCATTAACTTCAGTAAGTTTCTATCTTCATCACGAGGCAAATAATAACTTAGCTACATAACTCTCAAGTTTATCTACTGATTTTCATCATGAGGCAAATGATAACTTAGCTACATAACTCTCAAGTTTATCTACTGATGATTGTTTTTGGTAAACAACTAAAGGGTGCTTTGTTACGATAATTATTCGATTCCAAATGCCCATTTCTATGTGGGCATCTTGAGGTCTTTGACACCCCAGGGAATTGCCCTCTCTTTGTGCCACGTGTAATTTGAAAAGCATTTCTTGCATGACATTTTTCATGTTATTTCTCCACATGGCATACATGTGGATGAATTTGCCAATCAAATGTTTCCATATTTCACTTCCATGACATGTAAGCATGTGGCTGAAACTTTTCATTCTCAGAATTGTACATCCTGATCAAAACTTTTGGAATCCCTATACAAAGATTCATGTACATTTTTTAATTTTCCGATACACTGAAAATGTATTTTTATCTAAACTTTTGAGATTCATGAACACTAAGTGTTTGATTTAATGAAAGTCATTGAACCAACACCAAATATGAGGGATATCTATTGAGGATTATGTACATATTAAATTATACAAGGTAGTTGGATATTCATCCAACAAATGAAGAAATTATTCACAATGATATTTTCTCAGGACTTTCTTCTCTGACTACAGATGGTGATGATGCGATTCACCGCCGAAGATATCCTAGACGAGAAGGTTATTGGTTATCACGAGACTACTCGATATTTAATGTGGCTTTGAACTTTGGGAGCCGGACAGAAATAGCAATTGGTACAGAGAGATAGCCTTCGTATCTCATTAACTTCAGTAAGTCTCTATCTTCATCATGAGGCAAATAATAACTTAGCTACATAACTCTCAAGTTTATCTACTGATTTTCATCATGAGGCAAATGATAACTTAGCTACATAACTCTCAAGTTTATCTACTGATGATTGTTTTTGGTAAACAACTAAAGGGTGCTTTGTTACGATAATTATTCGATTCCAAATGCCGATTTCTATGTGGGCATCTTGAGGTCTTTGACACCCCAGGGAATTGCCCTCTCTTTGTGCCATGTGTAATTTGAAAAGCATTTCTTGCATGACATTTTTCATGTTATTTCTCCACATGGCATACATGTGGATGAATTTGCCAATCAAATGTTTCCATATTTCACTTCCATGACATGTAAGCATGTGGCTGAAACTTTTCATTCTCAGAATTGTACATCCTGATCAAAACTTTTGGAATCCCTATACAAAGATTCATGTACATTTTTTAATTTTCCTATGCACTGAAAATGTATTTTTATCTAAACTTTTGAGATTCATGAACACTAAGTGTTTGATTTAATGAAAGTCTTTGAACCAACACCAAATATGAGGGATATCTATTGAGGATTATGTACATATTAAATTATACAATGTAGTTGGATATTCATCCAACAAAGGAAGAAATTATTCACAATGATATTTTCTCAGGACTTTCTTCTCTGACTACAGATGGTGATGATGCGATTCACCGCCGAAGATATCCTAGACGAGAAGGTTATTGGTTATCACGAGACTACTCGATATTTTGATGTGGCTTTGAACTTTGGGAGCCGGACAGAAATAGCAATTGGTACTGAGAGATAGTCTTCGTATCTCATTAACTTCAGTAAGTTTCTATCTTCATCATGAGGCAAATAATAACTTAGTGTGCACAAGAGAATCTAGCGGGGAGCACTCTGTGTACACAAAGAGCAGAGGATCGGAAATGGCACAGGAAGAGTTGGGTTGTGTGCAGGGAGAGAGTAAGGCAGTAGTAATGTCTGTGAGAGAGACAGGGGTTTGGCAGAGCTTTCGCGTATGACTGGTGTGTCCTCCCTTTGTATGGAAAGGTTAACGTCATATATATAACAGAGAATGTGACCGTTGCAGTGTGGTTAATGCGCCCATCAATGGCGGCTTAATTAGCTTAAGCACAACGGCACGTTCGTCCGCTTATATAGGGACCGTTACAGCACGTTATGCGCGAATATCGGAACCGTTATGGGGTTGACCGGGTTTGACCGGTTTGACCGGGTTTATGGAGCTCGTGCCATAAATCTCTCAAAAGCAGTTATTAAAGGTCGCGCGCGGGCTTGGCTCGCACGCGACAGGACTTACTCTAGCCTCCAAACCACTAAGTCCCTACAAGTCCCGTGCAGTGGTATGCGAGGGCCCTGTCTCGCAGCCCCCACGTGGATCAGCGGGGCTAGTGATCCAGTGTGTGTGGAGCACGATATGGTGTGCTGGATGATTGCCACGTGGCCAAGATCTGTTAGCTCAGAAAGTACTATCTACATTAGCCCCCTTTCTGCGCGTGAAGACTCATAGCCGGATAGACTTCCATGCGCAAAAACCAACGTACGCGTCGCCGCCACGCACCAATTCAAATACGAGTAAGTTCAGCCCCCGTGCGTGCCATTATGACCTAAAAGCCCTAGAGTCGTGCCGTCTGGCCTTTAGGGTTTTAGGCGTGACGTCAGCTTGTCCTGTGATTGCGCGATTCGACGGTGACGGTTGCGATTCGACTACTGAAAGGACGCAACCCTTCATTTTTTTTGGATAAATACTCTGTATTCTCCATTTTTGCAAAGCATCACTTCTTTCTCTTAAAGTGAATGATACCCGGAAGCCTTCAAGAGCAGATTCAGATAATCAATCACCAGTTCTCTCTTGTCAATCGTCTTCTTCAATTGCACGCATCCAAGCAAGCTTTACCAAAACAAGGTTGGCCTTGTTCAATTGCGTTTAATATACTGATATATGCTTTGAACTGCGTTGGATCTGCAAACCCGCAACATATTATCCACTGAAAACTTATGAAGAAGCTCTCGATCTTTGAATCCAATTTCGATTTAATCCCCAGATAATAAGGATCTTGAATGTAGGGTTTCTGAAATCCCTGATAATGTGAACGATTCCAATCTCTAATTTTGAAGATTGCCACTAGACTGTTCATCTTTCTTCCAATAACTCCTTGTATGCTGAATCTTGAAATTCAAACTGAAGTGTGCATATTTCTCCCTCCTTTTTCTTGATTTTCCGCAGGAATGGCAAAGACAAAAGTTACCAAACCCATTAAAGAGGTCGAAGAAATACCAGATCTTCCCCGAGCTTTATGACGAAAAGCCCCCTATCTGGGTGGCAAAGACTTCTACCATGCTAGGGTTAAGGCGAAGAAGCTGCCGATCCCTGTCCCTGGTGAAGGATTGCAAACAATAACCCCTCCAGTTTGCCCTGCTCGAATTGATCGATTCCGAAGATGTGGTTCGGTTGGGAGTCGAAAATGGGTATTTCCCGTATACTGCGATTTCCACCCAAGCTTTTGTTCGGAAATTGGACTTCATGGATGAGTGGATTGACCATGTATTGACTCATCACGCCATGTCTCTAAACGATGCTGGCGTATACTTCGCAGTTCGCGCTATGAAGGGTGCTGCCGTGAAGCTGGACCAGTCCATGCTTCTAAACCTTCTTTCTCGCTACTCGCCTGCGACTCACACATTCCATTTTGCTGAGTTCGAGGCTGCTCCCACGCTCGAAGACGTGCACATGATGTACAAGCAGATGGAAGAGTGCTTGTCAGAAGTAAAGAAAATTTCGACCCGGTGGTCTACTACGGAAGTCCTTCCTGACTGGCAGTTGGTTGACACATCTTCGAAGAACACTTGGAGCAAGTGGGTCCAATACTTTTTCCGTGATTATGCGAACAACATCATCACCAAGAAGCTTCTGAGTCAAAACCCGAAGGCTAAGAACTATGTGAATGGCAAGGGTTATCACTTGACCTTATGCGCCTTCCTCTGCGCCTAGCTGTTGAGGTACTTGATCGATGGCCATCCGCGTGACGGGGTCTTCTATCATGTTCTGCCTCTTGCCGTGAAATTGGCTCTCGGGCCAGAAAGTCGCACTTGGACCCTTAGTCTTGGGCACACTGTACTAAAGGCTGGATCAGCTGGTCGTGGCAATGAAGGAATCGCGTGGCCGCCTCGACGCATTGACTTATATTAACATTGCCTTCTTGACAATGTGGGTCTTCAAGCGATGGCCCACTTATGCCCCAGTCGCTTCTAAGCCCAGCAAATGGTGTCCCCCAGGTGCAGAGGAGGAGTGCAATAGCGGTAGGGCTGCGAGGTGGTTCGGAACTAACTTTCCCAAGTGCGTTTGGAGCCTGATATGCGACAATCGGGAAGAGTTTATAGCCAAGCCTTATTCCATGCGCGTTGAGAATGTGCGATGGTTCCCAAAGCTGTATCCCTCCAAGGCTGTTTCTTTCTCAGAAGAGCTCCTTTTCGAGGGCGGAGAGCATTTCCACGAGCGCTATCGCGAATTCTTTTGCTGGTGCCTGAGAGGTTCCCTTCCTGCTCTCGCAGAGCATGTTCGTGAGCTCGCGCCTAGGTACGAGAAGATTACCGTGGATGTTGATCCCACTCGCGTCTCTCCCCAGTTCGGCTTTGATGCAGTGGCACCATCAATCTGGCCGCAGTCTATCATCAGAGGCTGCTATAAGCGGTTATTGTCCAGGGAGTGTAAAACAATCTTGATGAGCAATCTTCCCTTCGAGCAACCTCCAGGTAACCGCGAAGGTGGCTATTCCAGAAATTGGGTCGCTTACTGGAACGCCCAGCAAACAAGGTTTGAGACGCAGTCGGTCCCTCAGCCAAGCAGAGCTCCTGTGATCAAAAGGAATTCTTTCCCTTTTCGTCCCAATTGTAGCCTGGACGAGTCTGAATATGGTTGCTATTCGTTGCTGGATCGCGAGAACCACCTATGTCCCTCCATCATTCTTGATGAAAAGATCGCCGCAGTCAGGAGGGGTGATTCTCATGTCATCAGATATAGCGAAACTTTTGCTAAGGTAAGCAATTTCTCTTGCATGCGCTAAGTTTCCTTATTCCAATATGTCAAAAACTTCATGCTTCACTTTCCATTGTAGTGCCATGTGAGGAGGTTTGCATCTGGTGAGCGTTCCAAATCGTTGGTCACCACCATTTTTACGACAAGACGGCAAGGACAATCAGTTCGGCTGGCGTCGAAGATGGATCCCGCGATTGAGACCAAAATTCGCGAGATCATGAGTGTGTTCGCTGATTCGCTGATAGACAACACTCCACCCTTGTCTCCTCCCAGGAATGATCCGTCTCCTCCAGCGGCTGCTGCTCCGAAAGCGAAAAGGCCCAGACAAAGAGGAATCACAATCTCTTCCCCTAGGAGCGCTCCAACTTCCACTCCCGCGAGATCCCTTACTGCCAGGGATAAAGGTAAAGGTCGCATGACCAGTAAAGCGCGGAAGGAGCTCGCAGTGGAGACATTTGTTCCGTTCGGCCAGGAGGAAGAAGAGGAGAGGAGGGAGACAAGAGAGGGAGATGAAGAAGAGGAAAGAATTGAAGATGTCAGAGACAGAGAGAGAGATGCGATACAAGAGGAAGAGTCAGGAGGTATCTCAATCGTACTTCTCTTCTCATTATCTTAACTCTTTCGCAATCTGGTTTGAACAAATAGTTTCTTCGCAGATGATGATGATGAGACCCTCAGTGGCCTTTTGGCCAAGAAGCAGAAGAGGGGTTCTCATTCTGGTGTTTCTGATGAAACCATAAGCGAGGACATTCTTGCCGAGTCCAGGAGAACAGCTGCGGAAGCTGCTGAAAGGAGAAGAAAGCGAGAAGAAGAGGAACTCGAACGCGTGAAGCAAAGGAGCTTAGAAGAACAACACGTCGACGACCTAGTGCGTCCGACTGATGAGGAAGATGTGCTTCCAGAAGAGGTGTCTCCTCAAGTTGAAGAGGAGGATGCGGCTCCAGAAGAAGATGCGGCAGCTCTAGAGCAAGCCCAAGCAGATTTTGAAGAAATCGCAGGCGGTAATGAGGTGAGATTTTTAATCTCGCATTAACTTATCGAGATGTCATTGTCGGTGCGCTAAAGCACAGAGTGTCAAAAGCTGGCATTCGCCGTTGGCTAGTAGGCAAGTGCGGTGAACCCTCAGGTAATCATTTGAGCAATATGCGTGAACTAGGCTTAGCAACCCAAACATAATCATGACTGGTTTCTTCGCGCCCCAGGTCACGCTCACCTTAAAGACATGCTTAATGAAGACACCTTAATAGGGCAAGGTTCCACGTCCTTAGCATATGACAAGGATGCTGCAATCGCACCTTCGCGTGGAGGTGCTCGCTCTTAGCTTACCAAAGATATTAAAATAATATACGAAACAAGTTACCTCACACCATCGTATTTTGTATCGCAGGTAATGCTGGTGAAGCTGTGTTGGAGCAAAGGAGTCAACCTTCTGCATCCTATGTCCCGGTGCCGAGTTCTCATACTGAGAAGCCCATTGCAGCTGCTGAATATGCAGGAGAGCCCCTCGAGGACGTCATCGAACTTTCTGATGATGTCGAAGCTGACACTGTGTTGATGGAGGAAGATGCCGATGCTGGTGCAGAGGAAATAGGAACGATCGCTGCTGATGTCATCGCACCTGAAGGTATCCCTCATCAGGCTGCAACTTCTGTTGCCACCATGCCTCCAGCAATGACTGAGCCTGCGTCACCTCTTCATGCGTGGAACTTTTGGGGTTCCCAGGTCAGGGCTGCAATCGCACCTGGTGCGGCTTATACTCTTCCCCACAACTATGAGGAGTTAGAGCTCGCAGCTGATAGAAGGGAAATAGAGCGAGGACAGTCTTCAACTACCCCAGCAATGCGCATTCCTTCTCTGTGCGAGATCCTTGAAGGAACTGGTATGTCGTGTTTTGCTGTTCGCATCCTGGATTCTTCATTTGTGAGTTCGATATTCTAACTTCGCTTTGTCATTGGTTTAGGGTTGAAGCAAGCCGACGTGGACTGGCTAGTTCGGATGCGCCTCTCCTACCCCCAATCATTTGCGAGGTCTTTGGAGATAGGGCCCTTCGACAGGAGGCTGTTTCTGACTGAATCCATCTGGATTTTTGAGCAGCTGTCCGCGGCCACACCTGCTACCATTTCTCCTCAGAGCGCGGAATTGCTTTTTGGCATGTGCCAAAATCTTCTCGCCAAAGTTCAAGGCAAGCTGGGCTTCGGGTTTCTTATCAAAAGAGTCACCCTGATTCGCGCGGCCGTGACTTTGAAACGCGGCCACCAAAACCTCGCAGCTGAGAACCAGAAGGTAGAACAGCAAAGGCAAAAGGTTGAAGAGGCTGTGAAGCTCTTTCATGAGATGAACGCCAAATGCGAGCAATTGAAGCAAGAAGTGGAGCAAGTGGAAAATCTGAGCCGTCAGTTTACTCCTCATGACTCCTTGATCAAGGGCTTGTTTTGAAAAAGTAGCGAATAAGTAGCTAAACATTACTGTAGTGTTGCTAGGGTTTCTCCCCCCTTTTTTTTTTTCAAAAGGAAATTTGAATGCCTATTTTGCCCTTCTCGGGATTTGCTCGAGCATATCCGTGTATATCAATTATGACGTCAGTAATTGATATTCTGCCTTGATTTTCGCGCTAATTGCTCATTAGATAAGCACGCTTTCCTTGGGAAGTCCATCCGAATCATGACCATCCGTCATTAATTAGGATACGCAACCGAATCGTACTAGCCTTTAGTAGGGTAATTGATTTTTACCTCTTTTCAAGGCGTAAGTGATTGATCCTTACCCTCTTTTCAATTTCTGCTGACTCATCTTGGTAACTGAAGAGTCCCCACAAGGTCTATATAAACCCTGCCTCTTGCTATTTGGGTTCTTCATCCCACAATGTGGCTTGCCGTGAGTCCTTACGACTGCTGGCTTCAACGTTTGTTTTTCGTTGATTCATGGCAGCTTCAAGTTATGAAACCTGAGTTTGTGCTTTGTGCTATAGAAATAGCTTCCAAGATCTGCTTCATAAGGCTTATTGATCTCTATAACTATCATAAAGAAGGTGCAGATAATACCTCATGTTTGCTCGAAGAATTTTCTTCGTCTATTATGCTTGCAGGTCATGTTTCCGGCCGCCTCCCGACGAGGTGCAGCGCCGTACTGACCTTGCTGCCGACTCGTAATGAACGGCGGAATTCTCCTCCAGCATGCCCGGAGGAGAATTTCTTGCCTCCTCGTTCTTGAACTCGGGGTGGCGAGCCAATGTGCTCGTCTCCGTGGACAAGGAGCCCATTGCCTGAGGAATTACTGCTCCCCTGTCTTGCACAGCCGCATACGCCAGAACAGGTGGTTCCTCAGGCACGTCTCTTGGGTGTAAGACCAAAGAATGGCCTTGTCAGATCCTGGGATCTTGAACATAGCGTCGCATAGGTCTTGTAGACATGGCAAGCTACGGGCTGTTCTTCTCGCAGGAACACCCTACTTGCTACAGATCTTTGGTCGCAGATCTTTGTATCGCATAGCTTCTGCTAGGACCGTTAGGTCGATCCTTTTTCAGTTAGGATTCCCGCGATGTGTAACTTCTCGCTTGTAAGTTACTTTTTAGTTGCATTGTAAGCCATGTTGGCTGCGTAGTTAGCTTGATTTAAGCTTTTCTGCTTGTAAGCTGTTATCTAGACAGATAAATTGTAAGTTATTTCGACTCATAATGCTAAATCGCTTTGTATGATTTGTTGTTTTGTTACAACAAATTACGATTTCGCATGCATATTGGAAAATTTCGCCTTCTGTAGTGCTGTATACACACTTTGCATTGTCGCTTATGATTTGCTGTCTGCCGTATAAATTCGCAGATATGTTTTTAGATCGTTCGAGATCGTGCTTGTGCAGCTTTGCTACCTTGACGAATTGGCTTGAAATTTACTTAAGGTTAAACCCAAGTAAGAGCAATTATCTCAGCGGATAGGCTTCTATAGATCACTTAAGATCATTTTGCATAATGCTGCTATCATGGCAGATAGACTTAAGACTCATTTTAAGATCGCATTTGCATAGTGCCGCTATCGTGGCAGATAGGCTTGAAAGATCATTTAAGATCATACTCGCATAGGCTGCTATCGTCGCAGATAGGCTTAAAAGATCAATTAAGATCATGTTCGCATGGGCTGCTATCATGGCAGATAGGCTTAAAAGATCAGCTAAGATCGTATTCGCATGAGCTGCTATCGTGGCAGATAGGCTTAAAAGATCACTTAAGATCGTATTTGCATAGGCTGCTATCGTTGCAGATAGGCTTAAAAGATCAATTAAGATCGTGTTTGCATGGGCTGCTATCGTGGCAGATAGGCTTAAAAGATCACTTAAGATCGTATTTGCGTAGGCTGCTATCGTTGCAGATAGGCTTAAAAGATCAATTAAGATCGTGTTCGCATGGGCTGATATCAAGGCAGATAGGCTTAAAAGATCACTTAAGATCGTATTTGCGTAGGCTGCTATCGTTACAGATAGGCTTAAAAGATCAATTAAGATCGTGTTCGCATGGGCTGCTATCGTGGCATATACGCTTTTGCTAACAGTAATAATGAAATAATCCGAGCAATAAAGACAGTTAGAAGCATCAAGTTCTTCTCATTTGGGAGAAGTCTTTTTATTATAAAACTCTCGTATGGGAGAGATGAGATTACAATTCTCTCATATGGGAGAGAAGATGTGCGAATCATAGCAATACAGAACATAAAGCAAACGTTGTAATATACCGCATTGAATGAGAGAAGTTAAGGATAATACTTCTTAATCCAGCGCATGTTGACTGAGCTTGGGGTTGAGGTCATTCCATGTAACCTCCGTATGCTGCAGTAGCCACTGTCAAATACTTCTGTGACTTCAAAGGGTCCTTCCCAATTGGCTGCGAATTTTGGGTGAGCCGCCTCTCGCATGCAATGGTCAGATGCGCGCAAGACCAAATCTCCAACTGCGAAATCTCGACGTTGGACTGTTTTATTGTACGCACGAGCGATCCTTTCTTCGTATCGTTTGTTAGTCCTTTTAGCTTGCTCCCGCTTTTCTTCTAGCAGGACTAAATCATGGTCGCGTTGATTGTCATACAATTCATGGAAAGCCAATCTTGCAGAGTTAACCTTCACTTCCGCAGGTACCACAGCCTCAGCTCCATAGCATAAAAGGAATGGTGAGACCCCTGTGGGTGTCGTTGGAGAAGTCCGATAAGCCCACAGGGCTATGCTCAAAGAATCAGCCCACTTCTTGTGGTCATCTGCGACCATCTTGCTCAAAATTCTCAATAGCGTCTTGTTGGTTGCTTCTGCTTGCCCATTCCCCTTCGGGTAGTATGGAGTGGAGCATATCTGCCTGATGTTGTATTCTGCTAGCTTTGCAGCCACCTGGCGATTGACAAAAGGAGTGCCATTATCCGAAAGGATGGTGTTGGGAATTCCGAACCTGCATATGATGCTTTCTTGGATGAAATGGACCACGGCTAGCGCATTTGCTGTCTTCAGTGGTATCGCTTCTACCCACTTGGTGAACAACTCAGTCGCGGTGAGAATGAAGTGATTCCCGTGCGAGGTTGGTCGAATGGGACCGATGAAATCCAGAGCCCATGTGTGGAACGGCCATAGTGTTCCCAATGCATCTAGATCTACGGCAGGGGCGTGCACTAGATTACCCTTGAATTGACACTCTTGGCAGCGTCTTACTTTGGTGCGACAATCAGCCTCGATAGTAGGCCAGAAATATCCAATTGAGAGGAGTTTTCTGCATAATTTCGCACCTCCCTGATGTTCCACCTGGTGAGAAAGGTCCATCACTTCTTGTGCTTCCCTGCTGTCTAGACATCGTAGCAGGTTACCCTCGTGACCTCTTCGCCAAAGCAGATTTTCTTGCACCACATATCGGGCTGCTTTCCTCTTTAGTTTCTCGGCTTCTTTTCTCGATTCGGGTACAGTACCCTGGGTGAGAAAATCAAAGAGTCGTTTCCTCCAATCCGCATCATCGTCGGTTAGAGCAATGAGTAAAGAGTCCTTGATCAATGCGCAGCTCTCGCACTTTCCTTGAATCAATGCTGCGGCCGTTGACATGTCCGGCCAATGAATGCCATACCTCTGAGCTTTCTGATAGATTGACACCTCACTTTCCCCGCAAGCATGTTGGGGAATCTTTTCTAAAAGCAGCTGTCCCTCTTGCTCGGAGACGCATCGCATAATTATTCCGCCCGGGCCCTTGTAATAAAGGGTGTTGTCATGTATGCAATACCCCTTTGTGGATGCCCAGTTCTCGCTGCTCGTGCCTTCTGCGATGGCCCGTAAGATTGACTTTCTCCAGTCCGCATCGTCCATGCATTCATCATCGCACGCGTCTTCTGTCAACGCCGAGGATGTTCGCACTTCAATCGAGATTTTTGCGGGACATTTATCAGCACTGACCTTGGATCCTAAGGTAGCTAAAGCGTCCGCATGCCTGTTGTCCGCTCGAGGCTTGTGCTCGTATCTAACGTCGCAGAACTGTTGCACCAATTTCTGTACCAGGGTCCGGTAGGGCAATAAGTTTATTTCTTTCAAACCATACTCGCCCGAGGCTTGTTTGACGATTATCTTGGAGTCCCCCATAACCGTCAAGTTGCTTACTTCCAAGGCCTTTGCTGCGCGGAGTCCTGCGATGAGAGCTTCATACTCTGCTTCGTTGTTGGTAACTGCGAAGTCAAGCTTTGCGGACATCTGTATGACCTCCCCATCTGGTTTGGTCAAGACTATCCCGATGCCTCCACCTTTCCTTGTTGACGAGCCGTCGAAATGGAGCGTCCAATAAGGCAACTCAACTGCATAGATTTCAGGTCCCTCCAATTCTTCTTCAATCACGGGCTCATGACTGTTGTCGGGGAACTGCGCCAGCAAATCCGCTACCGCCTGCGATTTGATCGCCCGCGGCCGAACGCATGTGATGTCATATTGCGAAATGGTCATATACCATTTTGCCAATCTTCCCACAAGAGTGGTGTGAGTCAGAAGATATCGTATGGGGTCGCTCCTGGTGACCACCACCACTTTGTGCGAAGCGAAATAGTGTCTCAACTTCTCTATTACGAAGAATAAAGCAAGGCAATGACGTTCGATGTCCGTGTACCTTGATTCCGCGGGCTGCACGATGCGAGAGATGTAGTAGATGGGCCTTTCTTGACCCTCATACTCCTGAGCTAGGAGAGCTCCTATAGACCTCCTTGTTGACGTTGGATACAACAAGAGTGGTGATCCAAGCTGAGGTGCGATCATTACTTTTGAAGATGTCAGTAGCTCCTTTAGTTTCCCGAACGCAGCTTCGTGCTCCGCAGTCCAGTTTTATACGGAATCTTTCTTGAGGAGATCACTGAAACAGAAGGTGATTTCGGCGATCGCTGGGATGAATCTTCGCAGATAGGATAGCTTTCCCAAGAAGGTTTTCAAGGCACTCTGGTTATGCAGCGGAGTCATGCCAGTGATGGCTGATACTTTCGCAGGGTCAGGCTCGATTCCTTGGCGATGTACTACACATCCCAAGAACTTCCCTGATGTTACCCCGAATGCGCACTTCATGGGGTTCATCTTCAATTGAAAGCGTCTGCATCTGTTAAACACTTTTTGCAAATCCGCCAGATGATCTGCCTCCTCCTTGGATTTGACAAACAGGTCATCTACATAAAATTCCACTTCCTTGTGCATCATATCGTGGAACAGGGCCATCATGGCCCGCTGATAGGTTGCACCTGCGTTTTTGAGGCCAAAAGGCATCACCGTATAGTTGAATACTCCCACCGGGGTGATGAATGCGGTTTTTCGTGCATCTTCAGGGTCCATCTTGATCTGATTGTACCCACTGAAGCCGTCCATGAAGCTGAACATGCGATGACCCGCTGTCGAATCAATAAGTAAATCAATGTTGGGGAGCGGAAAATCGTCCTTGGGGCAGAAACGATTGAGATCCCGGAAATCCACGCAAATGCGAAGCTGCCCATTCTTCTTTACTAATGGCACAATGTTGGCCAGCCATGTTGGATGGTGATTTGGCTCTATGAATTTGGCATCCAGGAGTTTGACAATCTCTTGCTTAATCTTCACGTTGAGCTCCGGCCTAAAGCTTCTTGTGCTCTGCTTTACCGGCTTGGATCCTGGAATCACATCCAACCGATGCATGGTGATGCTCGTGTCCAGGCCAGGCATTTCATCGTATTCCCAGGCGAATACGTCCTTGTACTCAGTCAAAAGCTGTAGCAATCTTTCCTCCTCTTCGCTCGTGAGGTCCGCACTTAGAAAGACTGGCCTCTTCTTTTCTTCGCTCGGGCTTAGGAATACCTCCTTCAGCTCCTGCTTTTGCGGTCTGGGTTTGTCTTCCATGCATTCGGGTGCTTCTTTGAGTTTCTCTTCTAGAGTGCTCGGCATTGGTTTTTCTGTCTCCGAAACCTGCTCAATTTGGTTGATTTGCTCAGGGATATCCCCATGCCCGCGTGCGGATACCCCCGCGCACCTTCATATGCGATAGCATTTCTTCCCGTTGGCGTAGAAACTCTCTATCTCCTTGCCTTCAGGGTCATGCTTTGCTATTCTCTTCAGAGTGTACACGTTCTTTCGCTGGTAGGCAATCCGCAGCGCCTCTTCTCGCGTAGGTGGCTTTTCCTTGGCATCCTCTCTTGTCACCATCTCTCCCGCAGGTGACTGATCTTTGATATCCTCCCATCGGGGCAAAGGAGTGGGGTTGAACGGTCCCGGTGTTTGCTCATCTGCCATCTCGGTGAACCACACCGCCTCACTGAGATGCGCTTCATCCATGTTGAATGGATTCGTCGAAGCTGGTATCTCGACTATTCTGTCATTCCAAATGGCTTTCATCACTTGGGGAGCTGTTGAAGGGACAGCATCAAAGCGATGAATCCAGGCTCGACCTATGATCATGTGATACGTAGTTTTTGCATCTATGACATAGAATTTTGCTGAGCACTTGATTTTGCCGATCTGGATACCTAGGCGGATCCATCCTATCGTCATTCTAGAGTCGCTTCCGAATCCCATCAACGGGGATGGACGCTTGACAATCTTGTACTCTGGAATTCCCGCTAACTTCAATGTGTGGAGCGAAACAACGTTAACTGCTGCTCCTCCGTCGACGAACGCTCTTTTGAACTCAACGCCATTGGTGATAGTCGTCACGTACAGAGGCCTCTGGTGGCTCGCATCTGTCTTCTTGTCGCAGGCGGAAAAGGTTATGACCTTTTCTGTAGAGCGAGACGCCCTAACGAATTTCCCATTGGAGACTATGAGATCCTCCTCGACGATGCGACCTTCTCGACGAACCACAAGGCACCACATTCTACAATAAAACGTTAAATAAGACACAACCAAACAGTAGCTCACTGTTGAAAAGAAATACGTTAAACTACTACTTACATCACCAGCAATCTCATCGTCTGACGAATCTAACCCTTCCATTTCAGCATCTCTGGCGGATTTGTTCCGAGCAGTTGTCCTGGGGTTTGATGCTGCATGTTTTCTCTTCAGCAACCTCCTAGGCGTCGATCGGTTCGATCTTCTTACAACATCCTGTCTCGTAACATGCACAACATTCTACCATAAATTACACACATTACCCGTTTCTATGTTAAGTTAAAAAATAAAAAAAATAGTACTGCTACTTACAGTAGGATCCATGTCATCGTCAGAACGAATCGAGTCCACTTCATCATTTGTACCATTGTTGTTCCTTGCAGTCGTCCTAGAATTTGACAATGTTTTTTTCCTGGTCAGCCTAGTAGGTGTTAACCGATGGGATCTTCTTTTAGGAACAACCCGTGTCGTAACATGCGTCACATATTTAAACAAAATTGCACAATAAAAAGTTAAGGAATGGACAAACAGTTTCTGGATGATTTTTAAGAAAAAAAAGGTTATATTTATACTTACATCAGGATCTACGTCATCCAAAGACAGATCCCACACTTCCCTTTCCACATCTGTTGTGGAGTTGTTATGAGGATTCGTCCTGGGATTCGACGCTGCTGCTGTTTTGTACATGTTCCTGTTTGGTCTTAATCGATGCGATCTTCTGATGCCAACATTCCTTCTCGTACACTGCATCGCATATTCATACAGAAGCTAGCAACTACAAATTTTGCCAAGTATGTTGAACAATAAATATTTCAGAAGCCGTATGAAAAGTACCTCATCGCTGACATGGACATTTTCCTCTTCCATTTGAAGACTTGTAATGGTGTTCTTCCGAGCATTCTTCCTGGTTTGTGATATTATGTCTGGTTCCTGGGAGTGTCTTCTACGAACTCTGCCCTCGGCACGTTGAGCTGCAGCTAGTCTCGCAACCAACAGTTCAGGTGGTAGCCGAAAGAATTCCTTCATGGCAAATACATGACATTTGTAAGACAAGGTAAGGAATGAAATAGGATGAAATGCAGTAACAACATATGCATACGACAATAAAATCTTGAACATTACCTCATCGCTGTCATCATCGACGTTTTCCTCTTCCATTTGAACAGTGCTTGTAACGGTTTTCTTCCGAGATTTGTCGATGGAGTGTGTTCCCGCATTTTCTTTCTCCAGGGAGTTTCTGCTGTGAACTATGCTGTCACCACCCAACTCCGCAGGTACTGTAGGTGTCAGTCTCTGAGGTGTTGGTCGTATGGACTCGTCTACTGCAACATCCTGTGGCATAACCTACGTCACATTTGGAACAAAGTGTTACACGTTTTAGCGTACAAATCATCCAAAGTTTGAAAGCACTTGCAACTACCTGAATACTTTCGGGTTCATTTTCCTCTAACCCTCCAATTTCAGGAGTCGCATCTTCCCTTGTGTCAGTAGTGTTAGCCCTGTCGGTTCTCAATCTAGGGGATCTTCTTATGCGCCTTTGGGAGTCAGTTACCTGTATGCGATATACACATATAGGATGTGATGTTATGAAAACTGTATGGGACGGTCGTTTACATTTAACTTCAAACAGCTACGTACCTCAGTGTCCACCAGTACTTCGTCTGTCCTTCCAACATTATTGGAGGTCTTTGTCCTCGTCGGAGTCGACATTGTAGCTTGTGACTGCTGGTCATCCAAGCAGACATCATTACCAGCTGCATCTCCAGAAGGATGGTCATTTGGAACAGTTCCAACCACATTTTCCTTCTTTTTGCCCTTCTTTGCAGTGGACATTCCTGCGTGCACGCGGTCAATATACATTACGAAACCATTATACGTTCTGAAAAGATCAAATTTGATTACGAAGTAGACCCATATTACCTTTATTGGAAACCAACCATCCGGGGGGCAGTGACACTGCAGATTTCTTATTTGTTGTTGAAACAGCTCTCGGATTTTGGGAATTGCCAAGCTTTTTCTGCATTACAGATCGCGGCGATACTACAACGCAATAAATAAGGCAATCATAAGCAGTTAGACCGCAGTGTAAGAACAATTATATAAAAAATACCAATAAAATACCAAATTTTGAAAAGTCATACTGATTTCATTGCGCTTGTTGCTGGTGTCTGCCTCCAAAACACTGGCACTTGGGACAGATTGCGCCTCCTGGATATTACGTGCTGCTCCATGCGTCGAGGGGACTTTCTTGCGCTAGTACGAGGGCCTGCATTCTGAGAACATGAACATACAAAATTAAGTCACCGCAGTTCAACATACGTAAATGCTTAATTACATTGTTTTGCTTAAATGCAGAACCCTTACCTCCACCGTAATATCCTTTTCAGGATCTTGGAGTCCACGTACGCTGCTCGTAGACTTCGAAGGAGTTAACCGGAGCGAGTGTCTGACCTTTGCATATGTTTCCATGGCCTGCAGTAATCTACAAATTCAAGTGTAACAAAATGCTATGCGAAATTAATTTCGGGTAAGAATGCATACAGACAATAACGTTTCATTCATCTAAAAATTGAAAAAACTAATTAATACCCCAAATAACTGGAATCCAAGTAGCTAAAAAAAATAATACCCAAAAAACAGAAATCCAAATAACCAAATACTAGTCAACAATAATTATAGAAATGCAGTTATGTGAACTCCCCCAAATCTGTATCGTAATCGTCGTCGTCATCGCCATCATCATCATCACCTATGTGAGTACCGTCGCTGCTGTAGTCCTCATCACCGCCGTCATCACTGTCGTCGTCGTCATCGGCGGCGTCATCGTCATCGTCGTCATTCATATCTTCTTCTCCCTCACTTAGTAAAAAATTATCTTCAGGATCAAATTCAGTGACAGGACTCTTACCAGTCGAAAACGATTGTTGATATGCATCGGTCTCTATGTCACGATAACTTGTTTCTTCTTCGGTTTCAGAAATGTTATACCAATTTCTAGGTTGAATCTTCTGAACAATTCTGTAGTTCTTACCTAGAATAACATCTGGGACATAGAACACTTGTTGAGCCTGCGACGCAAGTATATAAGGTTCCCCTTTATACCAAGTACGACTAACGTTCACGCTAGTGAAGTACTTATCTTTCCTAACTCCTGTCTTCTTATCTCCTGTATTAAACCAATTGCACTTAAAAATAAAAACGCGATACCCTCCTACATATGTCAGCTCAATGATATCAGTTAAAACACCATAGAAATCAATTTCGGTTCCTTCATGGTCTGCTCGCACCAAAACACCAGAGTTCTGAGTCACTCGTCGTTCGTCACGTGAATTTGTGTGAAATCTCATGCCATAAATAACACATCCCGTATACCGTTTAATATGTCTATCAGGCCCACAAGCAAGCGAGTAAAGGTCATTAGTTGCCTCTACAGACATGTCAATTCGCTTTTTAACCATCTGATCAAACATATATATAAACGTTTCAGAACGTATTCAATATAAATTATATATTAAAAAATGATAAGCTATGTAACAAGATCTCTTACAAGATTCTTAAACCAATCAGCAAACTCAAGCTGATGTGTTTTCTCGACATTCGAAGACTCCCGCAACTCAATTTCATCAAGATGCTTACTGCACCCATATGCATGTCAACAGTATTTAAACATTTGACTAAATTATTGACCAAGGTACATCAAGTTTTCCTAACAAAAATACTTACTTCATATATGTATCGATCTCTTGGCAGTTGTGTAAAACAAACCATCGAACAATCTCATATTCTGAAGGTGTCAGCCTTTCAACCTGTGAGGCACTCAAAGGCCGAACAGGACGAGAAAATATAGACAAGCTACTATTTCGGATGATATTAGTTCCTTCATGGTTTCTGTCCGCACGATTATATCTTGTTTCAACGTCGTCAAGATACATCGAACAGAAATTTAAACATTCATTGTCGATGTATGCTTCGGCAATTGAACCTTCAGGTCGAGCCTTATTTCTCACATATTGCTTTAGCGTATATAGAAATCTGTTTACACAACATATAAATGAATGATAAATTTGTTGAGGGATGACATAATGCAAAACCTCATAAATTACGAAAGGCCTAACCTTTCAATGGGATACATCCAGCGATATTGAACTGGTCCTCCATACATTACCTCTCGAGGAAGGTGGACTGGCAGGTGCATCATAACATCAAAGAACGATGGAGGAAAAATCAACTCCAATTTACAGAGTATCAAAACGATATCCCTTTCTAATCCCTCCAAGTACTCAACCGTCAAAGTTCGCGAAGACAGTTCTTTGAAGAACATACTAAGGTCAGTTAATGCATCACAAATTTGTTTGCTCAAGTTCCCACGTATAGCAAGTGGCAGCAGCCGTTGTAACAGTACAGTATAATCATGGCTTTTCATGCCAATTATCTTGTTATCATTGCTGCTCACACAACGAGATATATTTGACGCGTAACCGTCAGGGAATTTAATATTTTTTAACCATTCACAAATATTTTTCCTTCCACCGACATCTAGACAGTAGGGTGCATGGAGAATGACATCCCTATCACCCTCTTTGCGTACATGCAGCTCTTTCATAATACCCAGTTCCGCCAAATCTTTACGTGAGTTTTCAGTATCTTTTGTTTTACCATCAATACTCATCAAATTCCCAAGCACACTCTCACAAATATTTTTCTCTACATGCATGACATCCAAGTTATGTCTGATCTTAAGTGTTTTCCAATAGCTCAATTCGAAAAAAATACTTTTTTTCCTCTAGTTTAATTCTTTGTCGGGCCGTTTTCTCTTCTTGTTAGTTAAAGTCTTTCCAAACTTCAAATCTGAAGGAAGTGACTTTAACTGATCAAGAACATCATCTCCAGATAACTCCTTCGGCTTAGGTTTAGGCTCAAATTTACCATTAATTTTTTTATTCCGTCGCCATGGATGATTGAGTGGTAAGAACCGACGATGACCCATGTAAACTTGTTTCTTACTATGCTTCAATCTTATATGGTGAGTTTCCTTGTTGCACGGTAGACACGCTAATTTCCCTTTGGTACTCCATCCGGACAACATACCATATGCAGGGAAATCATTTATTGTCCACAAGAGTGCAGCATGCAACATAAATCTTTCACCAGAATAAGCATCGTACGTTTCTATACCTTCTTCCCACAAGTCTTTCAAGTCATCAATTAATGGACGGAAGAAAACATCAATATCATTTCCCGGTGAATGCGGCCCTGGTATTAATAGTGGCATAATAATAAACGGGTTTTTCATAACCTGTGTAGCCCCGACATTGTATATAACAAGCATTACAGGCCACATACTATACGTGCTACTCATATTACTGAAAGGATTAAAACCATCACTGGCTAATCCCAACCTAATATTACAAGGATCTTGAGCAAACCATTCATGTTCTTTGTCAAAATCTTGCCATTGCTTAGCATCAGCCGGGTGCGCAATGACATTGTTGTCATGCACACGCCGATCCTTGTGCCAACGCATATCCTTGGCAATGTTTTTAGACATGAACAATTTTTGAAGCCTGGGTTTCACAGGGAAGTATCTAAGAACCTTCCGAGGAATTTTCTTCCCATTGCGACATTCCTTCCACCTAGATTCCCTACAGTCAAAATTGGGACAGCGATCCAAATTCTCATTTTCCTTCCAATACAGAGCACAATTGTTTGGACATGCATGGATATTAACATAACCAAGCCCAAGTTCACGTAAAATGTTTTTAGCTTCATAAAACGACTTTGGTACAGTGTGATCTGGCGGCAGTAACTCTCTAAGAAGATCTAACACCATGTTCACCGATTTATTACTCCATTTACAAAGCGTCTTAATATGCAGCAACCTTATTATTAGTGACAGCTTAGAGAACTTCCGACACCCTGGGTATGCCTCACATTGTGCATCGCTTAACAGCTTAGCAAATGTATCACCCTCCCCGTTTTTTAAATGTGTTTCATTGGATAATATATCATCCCCAACATTACCAGCAAACCTACCCTCTTGTAAGTCCCCTATCAAGCCCTCCACGTCAACGCGTGTCTCAGGTATGTCATCTACACAGTCACCGGACACATTCACGGCAACCTCACCTAATCCGTAACCCTCCCCATGAAATACCCAATTCACATAGCCTTCAAGCATCCCATTCTGACGCAGATGTTCTCTTACATCAGTAAGAGATCTGAAGGTTACGTTAACACACCTACAACATGGACAACGTATCCTATTCCTTCCATCAGCATGACGACTCGCAAACTTAATGAAGTTTGAAACACCATTAACATATTCGTCACACCATTTATCATTCAACCCAATCCAACTTCGATCCATCACTACCTACACGTCATATATATATAACTATCAATACTTTTATTAAAAAAAAACAAAAATAACAGAAACAGTTATGTCACATTTAACAAAGTTGACAGTTGAACAAACGCATGATTTTCAAACAAGACAAGAACGAGTTACGAGACTATGCAGTACATTATCCGTAACTGCTTCATAACAAAGTCATGATTTTCAATTAAGAACATTCTGTAAACACTGACTTGTAAATAAAACACTACACTAACGCAGCAGCAAACAAGCACGTATCGGTTCGTACTCATACAACTACAGTACATGAAACAAGACAACCGCGTATCGGATGCTTAATTACGTAAAGTTATCGATAGCAGCAATGTAGATACGAAACAATATTAACAGTAAATACTTAGAAGATGAAATACCATGTCAATTTCTACAGGACACAGACAGATGAAACGAAAACAAGTCACATGCAAAAATAAGAAATGCAGAGAGAATAATAATAAATGTTAAGTAACATACTAACAGAGTGGAGGGCCAAAATTTAGAACGAGAAGAGGCAGCCAAGTACGTAACAGTCCGACAAACTTCAATCGCCTCAAGCTTTACAATCACCACCTGCAAAAATTACTTCAACTGCTCAGAGCTGACAATAAAGAGATACTGTAATATTAACCGCAATAAGACTCTGTAACAAAAAACACGTAATGATATGCACAACAGGTAATCCTATATGCAGTGCACCAAACATAAATACTTGTAGGTATGCGTCTATTAGCTTGTGCTATATGCAGAAGAGGTAATCCTTTATGAACAATTGAAATGTTTAATTATCTGTGTATATTCTGAGTTTGATCATAACAGTTTCGTACTTAATTTAATCATTCCAATTCACTGTAGTATCAACTTCAAGTTTACATAAGTACTTCTACGTATGCGTCAATCACCTTGTCCTTTTTCTTTTTCTGCTTTGAGATCTCGTTAGTTTGGACTAGTTTTAGGCAACAATGATTTTGTATGTCCTGCATTTCATTCACGAATCTATCAATTGCTACATGACTTTAGATTGATTGATAGTGAGTACTAGAGTGCTTTTCTGATTTCTGTTTACATGGAACAATTGAACTGTTTAAAGAGATGTGTATATCACTATGCCGAGGAAGTCGATAACTCACTGTTTCAGGTTGCTAAGTAAATCAGGACATGTTTACGCAAATACAATACACATTCCGGAAACAATAACCATAAACAAGGGAGAATATAGCATAACCTTTCAGACCAATCAAAGCTGTAATTTAACCACACATTCAATCAGCAAGAAATAATACATACATGACAGCAAACCCTAGAACATGAACACATACAGGACAGAACAAATTTAAAGAGGCCAAACCCTAGAACATAAATTACCCATCTGCAGAAACCCTAGAACATGAACACATACATGTCTGAAGAAATTGTAAGAGGACTAACCCTAGAACATGAACCAATCCGCAGAAAACCCTAGAACTTTCAATGGAAGACCAAATCACACACACATACGTCTCATAAATCAATAGAAGATGAAAGAAGACAACATAATCAGACACATCAACCGGAACAACACAGAATCGAACATGCAAATCATCACACAGATGGAACAAGACAAGAAATTGAAAGATGCCATCAGAGAGATGGAATAAGAACATCAAAAGGAAGAAGAAGAAGAAGATGAAATAGTCGATTACAGAGAGATCAAAGAAGAAGAAGATGAAAGATGAAATAGTCGATTACCTGAAATCGATTGAAGAGGTGTTCACAGCATCTCCGGCGAAGATTAAAGAGGCCTTCACAGATCTACGGCGAAGATTGTTGAAGGATTCGATGGATTGAGAGACTGGAAGGATCGATTCGATTGATTGAGGGTGAGAGAGACTTCTGAGAGAGAGGGAATTGGGAGAGTCGTGAGGATGTGAAAGAGGGAGAGAGAGACTGCTGAATAACCTCGTAAAACATGTTGGGGGGGAATTAATTTTTTATTCCCTCCTTACAATTTGGGAGTGCGGGAAACATCAATAATTTACCCTCCAAATTTTTAAAGCAGGAATTGACAAAAAAAATGTCACTATGTAAGTAGATGTCAAAATCAGATAAATACTCACAATATATTGACCACATTATTGGGAATGATAAAATAATAACTAAAAGGTCGACAAAAAATATTATGTGCATCGACAAATTCTGATATTGTCGATTAATCGCGTAACCATCGACATAAAACTGTGTGTCGACAAAAAAACTGTCAACAAATGTCATATTTGTTGTAGTGATGGCTCAAAGCTTTGAAGTTTCTGTTTTGGTCTGAAACTTCTCAAAGCTTTGAACCATTGTTACACTGCTTTGATTAAGTGGATTTGTATTCATTAATAATTTGGATCGTAGATTATTGTGTAATATCTTTTTAGATAATTACAGAATAATTCAAATGTTCAGAGATTTGGATAAAATATCTCAAAAATATCTTCAGAAATCTTTTGCAATCTTTTTGCATACAATCTCCGTTTTTAAATCAATCTCTTCTGCCTACTTAAGCCAATTTCAGGATTTATTTCTCTCATTCTATACTTTTATTTCTTCGTCGATCTCTCTCTCTCTCTCCCTTTTCTCTCAAATCTTCTCAAACCCTAGCCAAAATCGAACGCAAGTCTGAAAGAATCAAGCAGCAAGGCCAGACTTCCAACAAGAGGGTGAAGAGGAAGGCTAACAGGAAGATCATCATTCATGGATCCGATTCAGAGGATACAGCCAGTGTTCATGAGACATATCCTCCCTCAAATAAGGTCAATAAGGGAAAGGAAGTTCAATAGGAACCAGTGGTTAACTCAGAATATGAGTCTGCTACAGTAGAAGTGGTGAAGGACAGAGAACAGGGGATTAAGGATCAAGGGGAAGAATCAAGCAACAAGAAGAAGGAAGGGACTGGTGAGAAAAGTGAAAAGAAGAAAGTTCCATCTTCAAAGGATAAGAAAACTAATGAGAAGAAGGGTGAAGCAAAAGAAAAGAGTGAAACACATTGCAGTGAAGACCAATAAGGCTACAAATTTTGGTAAGGACCTATTCTCTGAGTCATGGTTTGTCAATTCTGAGGTTAAATTTGTCTTGATGGAAGTGTATGCATCATCCAAAGTCTCTTTTTGTAGTCTAATTAGCACTGATTTGTTGGACATTATGGACTTAGACTACATTAAGAATTTGAGGAATTCATCTGTTGGGAGTTTGTTAAATCAACTTTCTGAGGCTTACCCTAGGCTAACGTGACTGCTTTATCTGAATTTAGTTCAAGAACTGGATGATAGCGATAGGTATATTCTTACTTCAAGAGTGGCTGGTGTGGACATTAGGTTGGATCACAAGGTGTTTTCCAAAGTTTTGGGAGTACCTAGGAAGTATAAGGTCAGTGATCACCCTGATAGGAAAGAAATTTTGTAGAAAGCCAAAGCCTTATTTTTCTTGGAGGGAACCCCTTCTGAACCAAAACAGTTAACACACTTTATGTTTACCTGTGAAACCAAAATTCTGTTTTCAATCATCATGATATGTGTAGTTCACAGAGAGTATTCCAAAGAGTTGGTGACAGACAAAGTGTTGATTTTGATGTATCTTATATGTCAAGGGTTTGAGGTAGACCTTCCTACTGTTGTGAT
Organism: Linanthus parryae; assembly: GCA_023055425.1. Classification (NCBI taxonomy): domain Eukaryota; kingdom Viridiplantae; phylum Streptophyta; class Magnoliopsida; order Ericales; family Polemoniaceae; genus Linanthus; species Linanthus parryae. Next base: position 73,591,090 of record JALGPY010000002.1, read on the forward strand.
GGAACATATGGTTTACTGTGGTACTAGGACTAGGAATCATTCCCTGCCTTATGCCAATGTATTACCTTTGTTTTTCAAACATTTTGGAGTTTCTTTGAAGGATGAGGAAAAGATTACTATTGGTTTTGGAGTGGTAGATGAGGCATCACTTCAAAGGATTGTGATTGTTTTTACTGCCAAAGGAAAGTGGAAGTTCTATTCTAAGTTAAGTCCTAAAGAGTTGAAGGAGAAAGATTTTATCAAACCCAGAGCTGCTACAATCCCCAAAGTGTCTGGTAATCTGGATTTCTCTCAAATACTGGACAGGTTTGAAGTTTTGGAAGATGGTGTGGAAGATATGAGGCAAGGTTTGTTTAACATTTCTACTGAATTCACTAAGTTCAAATGTTTGGTGAACAATAAGATAGACATCATCATCAAAGGTTTGAACTTAGAGCAGACACCCTCTTCAGAGAGCAGGGATACAAGTATTGATTCAGATGAAGTACTTGGTGAAGCTCTTAAGAAGCAGCAGAAGAAAAAGAAACCAGTTCCTATTATTCTCACATCAAAGGATATTTTTGATCAATCCTAGGAAGAGGCTGGTGATGAGGAAAAGGCTGCAGAGACTGCTGAAAAGGAAGATGCTGATTTGGACAAGCTTGTTGATGAGGTTGTAGGGAAAATGCAAACTGAGGAAGCACAGGGTGCAGAAGAACATGATGAGCAAAGATAAGAACCTATTGAAGCTGAAGGAGATTCAGAGGCTGAAACAGTTGAAGAGATTAAGGAAGAAGCTCAGGACAAGGGAAAGGAAAAAATCCAAGTCAGGAAAGAAGTCTGCAAAGAAGGGTCTTGATGCTGAATCTTCAAAGCCTTGAGGTTCATCCTTCTATTTCTTTCTGTTCTTTCTTATTTTTATCTTCTTTCAAGTCCTGAAGTTTAAGTTTTCTGATTTTCTTCAAAACAATCTGAAGTAGATCCTACATTACTTCTACTCTTTTGTTGAAAGACAAAAAGGGGGAGAAGATTATGTGCTTTTGTGTTAAGTTTTGTAATAAGTAGGATGGCTATGTTAGTTGGTTATTGCTTGGTTATGGTTATGCTATGCAATATTTTGGATTTATATGAAGTATTGAATTTATTTGGTTGAAGTATTATATTTTGTTAAGTTTAAAATTTTGTTTAAGTTTAAAACTAACTTGTGAATTATTTGTGTTTTAGAGCTGCAGAAAATTGTTCATAATCTGGATTTAAGTAATGTGTTTGTCTTTCATCAAGGGGGAGATTGATAAGTCTGAATCTCCTTGATATTAATATTTGAATACATATGCAGAGAGCTTTGATTCCTTGATGATGAAAGCCAGAAACACAAGCTGAAACTGTGTCTAAGTATTTAAAGCTTCAAAGCTTTGAGTTACTGTAGTCATATATATATATATATATATATATATATATATATATATATATATATATATATATATATATATATATATATATACACATTTGTCTAGCTGTTTGATGCAGGTTTTTTATTTTGATATGCAATGACATTGTGCATGCATTAATTATTTATATTATGATTAAAAAAATTATGCGGGATTGAGTTGGATTGAAAATCCAAGTTCATTCTGTTGAACTAGCAGGCAAACCTTCAAAGCTTTGAGATTCATTGGCTATTCTTCACTGCTAAGTTTTCAATTATGTGTATGCAGCTTATTTCTGTGTGATTCAGAGATTGTTATGAATCTATTATTGACTAATAACACTTGTTCTATACTGGTTTGATATATTCAACGATTGAATATATAAGTCTATTACAAGAGAAATCCAGCCCAATTTTCTCATGAACTATTAGCATACTGCTAAACAGATCTTGATACTAGATTGTCTTGATGTTGTTTGATCTTATTTGCTGAGTTTATGCAAGTTTGTTGGGTGTTCCAACGTCCATAAAACAAATCAGATAGCTATTCAAACACAGCTGTTGAAAGAGGCATATCAGGGAAGAGGATTTATAGGGTTTCTGTTTCTAAAATCTTTCAGTTGGTTGCAGACTGTTATTTAAAGTAATTAGCACCTTGATTTGAGAAGAGATACATAGATCAAGACTAATCTTCGTGATATTTGAAGTTTGCTACAAACAGGAGAGTTTATATCATTCAAATCTTCAGGTTCATCAGGCCATTTTTTACATTGCAAGAGCAAGATCATTCATCAGATCAGAAGAACTCTTCCATGCTTCATTAATTTATTATTTTTGAATTCTTCTACTTGTACTGAAGTGTATTATTCATTCTATATTTCGAAAACCTCATTAAACTTAGTAGTTTGGTTGTTCAAGTGACAGCAATAGGTTCTTATTGTTTCAACAGGTTGTAGCTGGTAACTAGATAGGTTGGGAACCATATGCTGAATAAGTGTAAGGTAGCTCACTAGGATTGAGATCTAGGGCTAAATCTGGGTGATTAATAAGAAGTAGTGTTTCAATCCTGGAGGGATAAGATCCCTCAGGCAGAGACTCGGTACAATTGTGACTGAACTCTGTAAAATTCTTGTGTTCATGCAGTTTAGTTTTGTTATCTTTACTTTCAGTCTAAACAGGAAATTTCAAAGCTTTCGAGCTTTCCAAATCTCAAAGCTTTGAAGCCTCTTTATTCTGCAGTTGTATCTTCAAGTTTCTCAAAACTGTTTCAAAGCTTTGAGATATCAACTGCTTACTCTATTCAAATTTTAAAAGACTGTGTTTTGGCAAAAGTTAGCATACTATATTCAACGCCCCCCCCCTCTCCTGTTTTTATACTAACATTACAAACTTTCATCAGCAAAGAATAAATGGCTGAGAGCTTCTATATTCCTTTTAACTTTGACCCCTTTTATCTTTCCAAATCTCATAGCCTTCTTGATGTTCCTTGACAATACTTCCATAACCAACACAAATAGATAAGGGGAGAGGGGATCCCCTTATATAATTCCCCTTTTAGGCAGAAAAACAGGACTACACTCACCATTAATTTTCACATAAAAGGACACTGTAGATATACATTGATTAATCAGGTTGACAAAATTAGGAGCAAAACCTAACCTTCTTAGCACTTTCAATAAGAACAGTCAATCCATCTTATCATAGGCTTTTTGAAGATTAAGCTTGATTGCCAAATCACCCCCTTTACCTTGCTTCTTGTGGTTAATAAATAAAAAAATTCTTGAGTGATCAAAATATTGTCTTGAATGGCCCTTCCAGGGACAAAGTAGACTATTCTTCAACAATGATGTTGGGGAGAAAACTTTTCAATCTGTTAGCTAGAAGCTTAGCTATCACTTTGTACATAAAAGTACATAAAGCAATAGGCCTGAATTCACTAATCTTTTCAGGGCACTTCACTTAAGGAATCAGAGAAATAATAGTTTTATTCATACTAGTAAGCATCACCTGAGATTTGAAGAAATGTTGAACAGCTTGAATTACTTCACCCTTTATGGTATTCCATTGACTTTGGAAGAAGACACCAGTAAAACCATCATAGACATGAGCTTTGTTTGGATTAAAAGAGAAGACCACCTTTTCAATTTCTTCCTCAGAGGGAATAGCACAACAGAAATCATTGTCAGGCTCATTTATAACTGGAGCAAGCTGACTCAGAACTTCCTCATCAATCACTGAACCTTGAAAATCAAATAACTTGGCAAAATAAACACTAGCCATTCTCTTCACAGTGTCTTCATCTTCATGCCAAACCCCATCGTCATCCAAGAGCTCATTAATAAGTTCCTATTTCTTCTTGTTAAAGTGGAGAGAAAAAAAGAACTTAGAATTTCTGTCACCTTCCTTAATGTGTTGTATTCAAGATTTTTCCTTTCAGAACTTTTCCTCTCTATCCCACCAAATGCTTATATCTTTCTTAATCTGCTGCTGATACTTCTCATTCTCCAAGCACCATGGTTGACTTTGTATATCCATCAATTGGAGTTCTAGGGACTTAATCATCTTGCTACTATTACTGCAAACATTTTTTGCTCCACTTGATATTAATCTATATTATTTATAAGAAACATAAAAATGAACTATGGAGAAGACATACGTCAGTTTGAAAAAAAAGGACATACGTCATGCATATTTGAACTCTCTAGCGGTGAAGACACATGTCATGATTATTTGGACTCTCTAACAAATGATTATATGAAAAGTGTAAATTCCTCCAAGTCAATGTACAACATGGCATATCAGTCATCACATAACATCTCCCATAAATGCCGATAACTCCTATTTGAATGATTAACTAGGTTTTCCTCGCGCGCGTTGCTCGCGCGGCACCGGTGTGTCGGGTAGAGCAATGTGTTGTCGGTTAGAATTTGTGCATGAAGTGAAGACGTTAAAAGTAGTACATAAATATTTGCGGGAGAGTTTATTGAAGCGATATATTCGAAAACACATTATTACAACAACAGGAATTTTGAAACGAGGAAATACAGGGTTGTAGTAATACAAACACAGCAATAGGAGACAACTGCGAAATACAACTTAATCTAGCATAACCTTCCATATGCATCGTATTTAGATACGACCCTCATTCATTCAAAGTCTTACCTTTCTTAAGAAAACCGAGGATGACAACTAACAAACCCATAAGCTTGCAAAGAAGTATGAGCCTTAGAGCTCCGAATCATGAATACTAACAGCAACTCAGGTAGAAGAAGCTTATTTCCCATTAGTGATATGCTGCAAATCATTTCCCATCAGCCGAAGTTTGATTGGTAACTGCATCAGAATATGAGAACATTTACTCAGCACTTATTATAGCAACACAATAGGCAGATGAATACACAAAAACGAAAACAAAAAAAAATAATGACCAAAAAATGAGATATTTTTCATCAGAAAATCACCTGAACAGAAACCCTCTTCTCATTGAAGACCACCTCTCTCCAGGGACCAAGTTCTTGCTGCAAAGCACATCTTTACTTTTGAAATCCATCAAATTTTCCACTTCCTGAGGAGAAGTTACTTATATTATTGCGACAATTCAATTCAGTTTGCCGCACACATCCGTTGGTCCAGATTCCTTTGCCCCATTCCTTTTCTGATTTTGGCACGGACCCATTCAGGCACCTGCAAACCGGTAAGGCATTTTTATTGCAAACCCCAAAAGCGCCACAATGTCCATATACATCGCATGGACTCTGAAATGAACTGTGAATAGTAATCCATTTCTTGGTGCCTTCATCCCACTGTATGTACTACTTATTATCCCCTGTTGGTGACTAAGTGAAAATGAAAGCATAAGAGCTATTGAGAAACTTCAATCCGGTGTAGTGATTATTGACAGATAACAAAACATGAATAATAAACACTGAAGGAAACAGTAAAACTTATGGAAAAAACTGAGGTATGCGAATAAAGTAGCAAGCCAAAAATAGATGCAAGAGTTAACCGAGGATTGCACCTCCACACTGTTAGATTGTTGGGTTTTGTCTCGAATTCCGCAAGACAAATCAGTGTACCCGATGCGTCTGATTACTTCCTCTGAGGAGGTGATCTCTGAGGAGTGATAGCTTGGGCTTGGTGGGCTTTTCCACCTCCTCTATATTAGTATAAATAGAGGTGCAAGCTATTGTTTCTAATTGAGTCGAGTTGAGAGAGATTGGTGAGAGATATCTTTGAGCGGATGTGTGAGGTTAGGGTTTCATAGATGTAGTCTATGAGGATGAGAGTACTGCGTCGACGTGGTCCGCGGATTGAGCCGTCTCTCCCCTACGATGTATTCCCTCATTGATATAGTGAAATTCTCCTCCTCTCGTGGATGTAGGCGGTTTTGTCGAACCACGTTAAATTCTTATGTTGTCGTTTTCTTCTCCTATATGGCGTGTGTTGAGTGTGTGATCGTGTGGCGTTTTTTTTGCTTCCGTTGCGGCGGGAATTCGACGAATAATTCCCCAACAAGTGGTATCAGAGTCAGGTTCACGATCCGGGTGGAGCACGCAGGTGAAAGGACGAAAGAAAAAAAAAACATCGGAAAAGAATTGGAAAAAAAAAAAAGATGAAACTTGGTCGTTGGTGACCTTGGAGCACGTTGTTTGGGCGCAATGATTGGAGGGCCACATGGATGGTGTTTCATTGTCTTTTGTGCCGCTGCAGTGGCGTACTACAGTGTGCTAGTAGTGGTAGTATGTGTTTGCTTAGGTAAGAAGAGGTAGCACGGGAAGGTATCTAATGCGGCAATTGCGCGAGGCTCCAGTGATGAGGTGGCACATTGGTTGATGTGGACAAGTGGAGGGGACAAGGTGTGCACATGTTGGGTGCTGCTGCTGTAGTGGGGAACACAGCAGAGAGAAGTTTTCTCCTACGGCTGGTCCACGGTGTTCCATATGCTACCAAGACGCGATCGGGTGGTCTAAATTGTTTGGGTTGTTTTGAGCTGCCTGTATGTCCGTTTGGGCTCGAACAGGAGTGTAACACTAGGTTTTAGGACGCTCCGAACGCATTGGCGTGGTCAAATTTTGCAAATACTGGCTGGATTTTGCAGAATGCTGATGTGGCAGTTTGCGGTGATATCCTACAGTCCAAACTTGTTTGGGTGGTTACGACGTGCCTGTAGATCGGATTGGGATGAGTCAGGAGTCTAACCCTATGTTTTTGGACGTTGTGGATTCATCAGTATGGTCTGAATTTTCAGATTCTGAGTGGATTGAGAAGATCGGCATCAATCAATATCGATAGGCGAGATCGAAAACGACGGGATGCGATCAGGGTCAATCAAGTTTAAGTCCAATCAGGTGGGGTCAATTAGAGGCGTTTTCCTAATTGAACGTTCGATTGGCAACCTATGCAGGCTTGGGAGTGTGTTGACAGGTGGAGCTGCTGATCAACATGGGCAAGAAGCATAGGCTTTGTGTGATTGTGAGCACGAGACGCAACAGTTGCAGATGAGTCTGGTCAGAGACATGGGCAAATATTGCGAGGAAATTCACAAGAAGCTCCAGGGCAGAGATTGAGGCGGTGGACGCAGTTGAGGAGGCCATGGCAGAGGTGGCGTCCTGATATCTCTGTGTGTGGTTCGTGACGATAACTCTTGAGCAACTCGAGGCAAGAAGAGAGGTAAGTCGCGACGTGTCCGCAAAGCGGTGGCTTTGCAAGACGTCTTGGTGAAGGCGTATGATCGAACAAGAGAAGCAACATCGCAAGCAGAAGCACTCAGGGCTGGCGTGGAGAAACACGGGGTTGACGTGTGAGGACGTTGAAGCATGGAGATAGTGCAGGCTATGCAGAAGTTGCAGGTTGTTCGATACGGTGCTCAAGTTACGAGAACGATGATGATGAAAACTACTGCAGTAGTGAAGAGGAAGGGACTCTCGTTTGCACTTGACATGTTCGATGGTGAACTCTCCAGTGATGAGCTAGCTGGTGGAGAGATGGAGCCACACTACTCCCCAAAGTGTCATGCTTTGGGACGCACCCGTGTCGGGGGTGCGAGGCGTGCCCTAGGAGGGGGTGCAGAGTATCTCGGTAGAGGTGCGATGGCAGTCCATGCAGTTGGAGCATGGCGGATGCGGCGGAGTTGACATCAACAACGGAGTTGGCTGAGGAATTTGCTAGGCGCTTGCAGAATTCAAGCCAAGGTGGAGTTTGTTGGGTTTTGTCTCGAATTCCGCAAGACAAATCGGTGTACCCGATGCGTCTGATTACTTCTTCTGAGGAGGTGATCTCTGAGGAGGTGATAGCTTGGGCTTGGTGGGCTTTTCCACCTCCTCTATATTAGTATAAATAGAGGTGCTAGCTATTGTTTCTAATTGAGTCGAGTTGAGAGAGATTGGTGAGAGATATCTTTGAGCGGATGTGTGAGGTTAGGGTTTCATAGATGTAGTCTATGAGGATGAGAGTACCGCGTCGACGTGGTCCGCGGATTGAGCCGTCGCTCCCCTACGATGTATTCCCTCGTTGATATAGTGAAATTCTCCTCCTCCCGTGGATGTAGGCGGTTTTGCCGAACCACGTTAAATTCTTGTGTTGTCGTTTTCTTCTCCTATATGGCGTGTGTTGAGTGTGTGATCGTGTGGCGTTTTTTTTTTGCTTCCGTTGCGGCGGGAATTCGACGAATAATTCCCCAACATAGATCTCGAGTTGTTCTTCAAACCTATCGTTTTTCAACTACAATTAGATCATTTTAGATTACTAAGAGTTGTAACTTGCAACACGTTAGCTAGTGTGCATCATAGGCACAGTTTAGCACCTGAGTGAATCAAAGTAGGTCAAAGACACTGAAACTACCAACGTAAATGGATTCTTACCAAGCAGCTAGCCAATAGACACAATCAAGAATAGACTCCCCATCAACAAGAGACACACGTCGCTGCATAGATGATTGCAGTTACCGCCATATAGCAATATTCTATTGGAAGAGTAACAGGTCAGTCTCTTGGAGGGATGTGAAAAGTGCATCCTTCTATTGGATCGGACTACACGGCTCACAAAGCATGTTATTTATATCCAATCCATTTATAAATGAACCGGATCAGCAATGCTCCATTAAGGTCAGATTATGCCTTAAGATCTATTGAACCCTAGTAAGAAATTGTGGGACGTGGCAGAACTTAACAATGCATTATTTGCAGCTTCAAAGATAGAATATCCAGAAAAAATATATAAAAAAAACATTTCTACAAGAGACGTAGAATGTAAACACAAAAGCTAACACATTAGGCTGTTCACTGAAAATCTCAATCCATGCGAGCAGCTAATAGATTAGATTTCTACAAAACCTTAATATAAAAATCTTATATTCTAGCACAGAAATAGGGGGAAACTATGACAATGGTGCATGTGTTACGTCTTCAGCAAGCGTGGATCTTAAACAGTAGGGGCACAGGCATACACAGAGAGATTATAACTAACTACTAATAACAGCAGCTTGAAGCTTTGGGCTTGGATATTCATGAAGATTGGGCCACAATCAGTTCACTTAGTATTTATTCCTTTGGGCCTTTTGTATTGATCCAGCCCACAGTAATTATAGTAATTTCTCAGCCCATTCCTTTTAGGGTTTGGCTGAGCTGTCTTTCCTACCGTTGGATTGTCATCCAACGGTTATATTTTCAGCACTGTATTTAACCTTAGCATTGATTGTATCGGGACTTATGGGTTGAATACATTGTATAGAGCAATTGCTCTGAGTTGTTTCATTTCTCATCCGTTTCATTCTCAAATCTAAACCTAATCTCTATCATGGTATCAGTCGCCTGACTTGATGAATTCCTCCTCCCTCTCCGGCGAGTCTTCACCGGCTCCGCCGCTATATCTCCTATCTAACATCCACAATCTCCTACCCTTTAAGCTCGATTCGAGCAATTTTGTTCTTTGGAGACATCAAATCTCCTCCATCTTCAAAACCCACAGTTTATATGGCCACTTGGACGGTTCCTCGATCTGTCCACCGGAGTTTCTTTCATCCACCGGCGGTTCTCTCTCTCCTCTTGCAAATCCGGCATACACCGCCTGGATCTTGCAAGATCAAGCAGTGCTTACCATTCTAAATGCTACGTTGTCCACCAAAGCCTTGACGCTTGTTCTCGGAGCCTCTCTCGCCAGATCTGCCTGGGAAACCCTAGAGCGCCGCTACGGTTCTCTTACCAGATCTAATGTATTGCAACTTAAATCGGAGCTCCAAAACCTCAAAAAAGGCGGTGAGTCTATCGATCTAAACATGCAACGCCTTTCCACTCTCCGTAGTAAGCTTGTGATCTCCTCTGTTTCCGTTGATGATGAGGACATGATGTTATATACCTTGAATGGGCTTCCCGTGGAATACAACCCCTTCCGATCCTCCATCTGCATCACCTCTGCGCCGATCCCCTTTGAAGAACTCCATGTTCTATTACGAGCCGAAGAGCAGATGCTACAATCCCATTCTCCTTCGATCGATCTACCTTCTCCCACCGCCTTCTTCGCCAACCGCGGCGGCGGCCGTGGCGGTCGTTATCCTCCCAACAACCGAGGCGGTGGCCGAAGTGGTCAACGTGGGGGCGCACGTTTCGACTCCTCCCGAGGGGGCAGATCCAATGGATCGGGTTCCGGTTATGGTTCTAACTTCGGTTCCGGATCCGGATATGGGAACAGTTATGGATCCGGTTCTGGTAGCGGATACGGATCTGGGTCCGGTAACGGATCGGGTCGGGGTGGCGGTTTCGGATATGAATCGGGTCGCTCTGGATATGGTTACCAGAAAGGTCGCTCTGGTGGATCGGGTCATTCCAAACCGGTTCAATGTCAGATATGTGGTAATGCCTATCATTCGGCCCTCGATTGCTATCACCGGATGGACTATGCCTATCAGGGACGCCATCCACCTGAGCACCTTGCTGCTATGGCTGCCACTTCCTCTGCGAATCAATCTGCTTCTGAGGTATGGCTCACTGATACGGGTGCGTCCAATCATATGACTGTGGATTTAGCCAATCTCTCTCTCTCTCTGAGCCTTACTCTGGACATGATCACGTTACAGGTTGTAACGGTTATTCGTTACCAATCCAAAATGCAGGTACTGCTTTATTAACTACAGCTTCTCATTCTTTTCTATTGCCTAATACTTTACATGTGCCTAAACTCTCTGTCAATCTCATCTCTGTTAATCAAATGTGTCATGACAATAATGTTCGATTCATTTTTGATAAAATTTCGTTTTATATTCAGGCTGTGGATACGGGTCGAACCCTTTATCAGGGTCAAAGTAAAAATGGGGTTTACCCCTTGTCCTCCATGTCTCTCAGGACTGGTCCTCAAGCAAACTTGGGTCAACATGTTAAATCTACCTTGTGGCATTTACGTTTAGGCCACCCTACCAATTCTGTTTTGTCAAAATGTCTAAACTGCTTTAATTTACGTACTGTTTCTTCATCTCATACTCTCTGTGATGCTTGTTTAGCTGGCAAAATGCATAGACTTCCTTACAGCTTATCACACACTACTGTTACTGATCCTCTCTATATGATACACAGTGATGTATGGGGACCTGCCTCAACTCTTTCCTTTAATGGTTATAAATTTTATGTTTTGTTTATTGATGATGCTTCACGTTTTACATGGCTATTTCCTTTAAAATACAAATCTGAAGTGACAAATGTCTTCATTAAATTTAAACTTTTCATTGAAAAATTACTCAACTCTTTTATCAAAATTATTAGAACTGATGGAGGTGGAGAGTTTACCTCTTTTATCTTCCAAAAAGTTCTCACTGATAGTGGCATTCTTCAACAGAAAAGCTGCCCTCATACACCCCAACAAAATGGGGTGGCTGAGAGAAAGCATCGTCATATCATAGAAACAGCAGTTACATTACTCCATAATGCATCCCTTCCAAAAAAATCCTGGTACCATGCTGTGGCAACTGCCACTTATTTAATTAATCGTCTTCCAAGCTCAAATACTTCCAATAAATCACCTTATGAAATACTTTTTCATGTCAAACCTAATTATGATCATCTTAAGGTCTTTGGCTGTTTATGTTACCCTTATCTCAGACCTTACATGGCTTCAAAGTTAGACCCAAAAACTAATAAAATGTGTTTTCCTAGGCTATGCAGATGGCTATAAAGGGTATCTCTGTTTTGATAGAACTGCACACAAATTTTTTATTAGCCGTGATGTTATTTTTGATGAATTTACCTTCCCTTATGCCACTTTATCATCTGCACCATCTTCAGACACTACTGATTTAACTTATGTGATTGCAGGACCACAACCCAGAACTGATACGGCACTTGATTCTCACTGTGTTGCAGCCCCCATATATGTGAAACAACCTGTCCCTACAAGAACTGATACTGCACCTAATCTCCATAGCGTTGCACCCCCCATATATGTGCAACAACTTGGACCAACTGAGGGCAATGAAGGGGACCCGCAGCCTGCTGCTACAAGTGATCTTATTGTTCCCAGTGCCATTGCGCCCCCAGTGGTTCCTGGTGCTCCATCTCCTATTACCAGCAGTGGCTTGGCAAATTCTCCCCAGAGCTCAATGATGACTAACAACCCCCCTCCCCCACCTTCCCATCATATGTAAACGCGGAGCAAATCTGGAATCAGTAAGCAAAAAAAGTTGTATCATGCCTCTGTTTCTGCTCCTTTACATGTTGGTTTTTCTGTCACTTCACCCACTGCACACTCTGATCCCAACTCATTTTCTGAGGCCTCAAAATATTCTCAGTGGCGAGACGCAATGACTGATGAATTTTTGAGTCTCACAAAGCAACAGACCTGGTCTTTGGTGCCTTTGCCACCAAACACAAACGTGGTTGGGAATAAATGGGTCTTTAAAACCAAGTTTAACCCCAACGGGACTATTTCTCGTTATAAAGCCTGATTAGTTGCAAAAGGGTTCCATCAAACCCATGGACTTGACTACGACGAAACTTTTAGTCCCGTCTTCAAACATGCAACTGTCCGAACTATTTTGGCCTTGGCTGCCCATTTTTCGTGGCCACTACAACAATTAGATGTTAAAAACTCCTTCTTACATGGTTTTTTACGTGAAACTGTTTATATGAAGCAACCCACCGGGTTTATTGATCCAAAGTTCCCCAAACACGTTTGTTTGCTTCACAAGTCGATATACGGTTTAAAACAAGCCCCTAGGGCTTGGTTTGAACGTTTTACCACTTATTTATTGTCTTTGGGTTTCAAAACTGCATATTCTGATTCCTCTTTGTTTATTAGACACGATCACAATCGTGTCACAATTTTATTACTATACGTTGATGATATAATCATCACTGGAAATGATACTGTCTACATCACAACTCTTGTTTCTCTTCTCCACAAAGAGTTCTAAATGACAAATCTTGGGCCTTTGACATATTTCTTAGGCTTGCAAATTAGTCGCAACAAAACTGGTATTACTATCACTCAAGAAAAATATACCACTGATCTTCTTGCTAAGTTTATTATGTCTACTTCTAAACCTTGTTCTACTCCTTTGGCATCTGGCATCAAATATCATATTAGTCAAGGAGTTCCTCTTAAGGAACCTACTGTTTACCTCCAACTTTTAGGCGGATTACAATATTTAACCTTCACACGCCCCGATATTGCTTTCGCGGTAAATCACTTGTGCCAATTTATGCACAGCCCAATTGATGTACATTTAAGCGGTGCTAAACGCATCCTTCGCTACTTAAATGGTACTAAGTCGCATGGTCTATTTTATACTGCTGGTTCTCTTCCACTTAATATTTACTCCGATGCCGATTGGGCTGGTAACCCAACGGATCAGAGGAGTACAACTGGTCTCTTAGTTCTTCTTGGGCCCAACCTGGTACATTGGGCCTCCAAGAAACAGCCTACGGTGGCCCGTTCCTCTACAGAGGCTGAGTACCGGGCTTTAGCTACTGCTGTTGCCGAATTATCATGGTTTAAATTGTTATTTTTTGACTTGAAATTTCAAATTTCTTATAATCCTACTCTTTTGACCGATAGTCAATCTGCCTTAGCCCTTACTGCCAATCCCCTCTTTCACGCACGTACAAAACAAATTGAACTCGACTATCACTACGTGCGTGAAAAGGCTATTAACAAAGAACTTACAGTTTCCTTTATTTCTTCCACAGGCCAACTCGCTGATTTTTTCACCAAGTCATTACCAGCGCCTCAGTTTCACGCTCTCAAGTCTAAAATAATGCCGCTTTCACCGCCATTACTTTATGAGGGGGTAATAACAGCAGCTTGAAGCTTTGGGCTTGGATATTCATGAAGATTGGGCCATAATCAATTGACTTAGTATTTATTCCTTTGGGCCTTTTGTATTGATCCAGCCCACAGTAATTATAGTAATATCTCAGCCCATTCCTTTTAAGGTTTGCCTGAGCTGTCTTTCCTACCGTTGGATTGTCATCCGACGGTTATATTTTCAGCACTGTATTTAACCTTAGCATTGATTGTATCGGGACTTATGTGTTGAATACATTGTATAGAGCAATTGCTCTGAGTTGTTTCATTTCTCATCCGTTTCATTCTCAAATCTAAACCTAATCTCTATCAACTACAAAGCCCATTATAGGCACATCATATAGTAGAAGCCATAAAGGGGGTGCAGCAGATGCATAGCTTTATAATTTAAATGTGTTGCCAAATATCTGAACACATTTAATCAGATTATTTGGACATTGAACAGAAAGCAGTTCTTGGATATTACGCTAAATTGCCAGTTAATCAAGTATCTTAAAATGAGCTTTCCATTATAAGATCAACTTGCTGTTAATTTAACTTATAATAGGATATCTAAAACATGGCGAACAAGAAACTGTCGAGTGAGAACAGAAAGAGCACTGAAGGATAACTTCAATTTGGTCAAGGGGCCTGTCCTGGTTCTGGCCTTGGCCAGCGGTTCCCAAAGTCAAGAACCACCCCGGACGACTACCTAGCGAGCTACGGCAGGTTCATGACCACTGTGGTCCCGTTCCGGGCAGGTTCAGCGATCCGGCGAACCGCTTGCCAGCTCTAATCGGAACTCCACTCATCAAGGAATTAACAGTGAACTCTATTAGCGAGTTATTTATCGTTACTTAAACTGAACCCTCCAAGAAGAAGTTTTAATGACCATATGAAGTTTTTCCGATCCTAGAAGTTAAATGCGTAATATGACGTACATAGAAGATGCTAACCTCTTATCGGCTTGTTGAGTATTCTTTTGTCTTCATCAACTTCACCAGAAGCCTGCATCTTTTGAGTGCTTCCACTGCTACTGATGCTGCAACAGTTCTGTGTCATGCTTGGCTCAATCGCGCCCATTTCACCTGAAGTAAGCAGAGAATATTATATACTATTACAATATCAAAATAATTTTATTTAAAGCATATTGAAATTCAGAGGGGATTTTGATGATCTGAAGTACATTTGGTTTTCTGTGTGATGGACTACAATGAAATCAGTGCCAAATTGATGACATGAAGATGAACGGGCAGAGTGAAGAGCAACTACCGTTGGATTGGACATGGAGAACAATCTGGTCCGTTGGTTTTAGTTTTAGTCCAACGGTGTCGTTTTAGTTATTTGAATTTGTTTTCTTCCGTTAGGTCTAGCTGATGTGTCTTCGTCTGATTGGTTGGAGTGAGTCATTTCTTTTCTTTGTTTTAGGCGGGACAAAATAGTATTTGATGATGTATTTTTCACTTTACCAAATTAATGAAGAAATCATCTTCTTCTTCTTCAGTCCAGAGCTCTCGGATCTCTGAGATTTCCATTTTGTAAAATGGTATCAGAGCCTGGTTGTGGCTATTAGGTTAAGTTTCGGTTGAAGATCTAGGTCGCTGTGGTGGTGGATTGGGAACGGTGTGTTCAAAGTTTTCAAATATGGTGTTGTGATGGCTTCAGATGGAGGTCGAGGAGCGAATGCTCGTGAGGTGTCGCCGTACTTTCTGGCGCATTCAGATAATCCAGGTATGCTTCTAGTTACTGATATTTTAGTTGGAGCTGAGAATTTCAATACCTGGCATCGAGCGATGGTTTTGGCTTTGACTGCTAAAGTGAAAATGGGATTTGTTAATGGTGAATTATTGGAACCACCGATTGGTGATGAATTGAGGCTTCAATGGCTGAGATGTGATACGATGCTGATGTCTTGGTTGCTAAATTCAGTTTCTAAGGAAATTGGGGGAAGTGTGGTGTATAAAAGGACCTCAAGAGAGATCTGGCTTGATCTCTTAGAAAGGTATTCACAACAAAACAGACCTAGAGTTTTCCAGTTAAAAATGGCTAATGCAGCTACTAAACAAGGAGATTTGACAGTTACTGCTTATTATACTAAGCTTAGGGCTCTTTGGGATGAGTTGTCAAACTATAGACCTCCACCATTGTGTACATGTGAGGTACTGAGAGCTTGTACTTGTAGTGTTCTTAGAAACATTAGAGTTACTTATGAAGAAGATTGCACAATGCAATTTCTAATGGGGTTGAATGACAATTATATCCCAGTAAGGGATCAGATTCTTTTGCTTGAGCCTTTACCAACATTTAATCAAGTGTTTGCTAAAGTAGTTCAACAAGAAATGCAAACTTCTTTGGGAAGGGGTATAGGAAGTAGTAATCCTATGGCCATGGCAGTAAAGCACTCTTTTAACAATACTAGTAAACATGTGTTTGGTCCTCAAGGGGGTGTCCAAAATAATTCTAACACAAAAACAAGTGCAGACAAAGCCAGCATTACTTGTTATCATGGTGGCAATACTGGACACATAAAGGCCAAGTGCTGGCAGTTACATGGGTATCCACCACATATAAAGAACAAAATGAAGGCACAAGCTCATCAAGTTCTGGCAGATACTAGCTCCAAGGGGAAGATAAGGGTGGAGAGTCACAGATGACTACATTGTCAATAACTCCACAGCAGTGTGCTCAATTGATGTCTATTTTGCAGAATCAAATAGGGAATAGACAACCCTCACTTCAGTCACATGGTAGTGATGATGTTAGTAATGGATCTAGCTCAACAACAAGTGCAGATTCTCCACTTCACTTTATGGGTGGTGTGATCAAGAGCTGTTCTTTCAGTACAATTTTGCCTAAAAATGCACAAGTCAAGCACTCTTGGATACTAGATAGTGGGGCAAGTGACCACATGTGTTGTGATCTTGAGATGTTGACAAACTACAAAGCTGTTTTTGACACTTATGTTCATTTGCCAGATGGACATAAGGTGCATGTGACTCACATAGGAAATGTGAAATTGAGTGCTGATTTGGTCTTGACAGAGGTATTGTGTGTGCCAGAGTTCACTTTTAACTTGGTGTCTATTAGTAAGCTTACACATTTCAACTCTTGCATTTTTGTGTGTTCTGGTGACATTTGTCTTATAAGAGATGCAGAAACCAACAATGTTATTGGGAAAGGGTATAAGACTTGTGGGCTGTATTTTTTGTCAAGTGCTAATAAGGACATGGCTGCAGCTAATGCAATTATTAGCAACAAAGCTTCTATGGATATTTGGCATAAAAGATTAGGTCATCCTTCTGATCAAAAACTTAAAGTTATGAAGTCTCTTCTAAACTTCACAAGTGGGAATTTGTCTGAAGTATGTTATGTATGTCCAAAGGCAAAGCAGAAGAGACCTCCTTTTCCAGAAGGGGGAAATTTGACTAAAATACCCTTTCATTTAGTTCACATTGACACTTGGGGTCCTTATAGGGTTCCTACATATGATGGATACAAGTACTTCCTTACTTTGGTAGATGATTACTCAAGATCCACTTGGGTATATTTGATGATACATAAATCAGAAGCTACTAGTTTGATACCTCAGTTCTGCAAAATGGTATACAATAAGTTTGGTTTCAATGTCAAGATGATTAGAAGTGATAATGCTTTGGAATTTGATTTGAAAGATTTTTTCTCACAAAATGGTATTGTTCATCAACTTTCATGTGTTGCCATCCCAGAGCAGAATTCAGTTGTTGAGAGAAAGCACCAACATCTATTAAATGTAGCCAGAGCACTAAGGTTTGAATCTCATTTACCAACTAGATTTTAGGGAGAATGTGTTTTGACATCTGCTTATTTGATTAATAGAACTCCATCTTCTGTGTTGCTCAATAAGACTCCCTATGAGATGTTATACAAAAGAAAGCCAAATTATGAGTTGATGAAGGTTTTTGGATGTTTGGCTTTTGCTTCTACATTGAAACAATGTAGAGGAAAGTTTGAGGCAAGGGGCAGAGAATGTGTATTTTTGGGTTATGTGTTTGGTACCAAAGGGTATAAGCTGTATGATGTTACAGAAAAGAACATTTTTGTTTCTAGAGATGTGATCTTTCATGAAGATAAATTTCCTTTTTCTCAGGATTTATTGCTAATTCAAAATCAGACTTTGTGTTGCCATGTGCTGTTGGTGAAGAAGTTAGCAATGAAGTTTTTACAGATGGTGTGGAGTTTGTGCAGCCAGTTTCTGATCCAGAAGTTGGCACTGTATCTGTGCCTACAAGACAGTCTTTTAGAGAACGAAGAATGCCAAGTTATCTGAGGGATTATGTAACAGCCAACTCCAGCTCCAGTACACAATACAGTTTGAGTAAGTGTGTGTCCAATAAAGCTTTATCTCCAAGATTTAGTCATTTCTTGTCTCAAGTTTCAGCTATAAAGGAACCATCTACATACAAAGAGGCCAGTTTGATACAAGAATGGAAAGATGCCATGCAAATGGAATTACAAGCTTTGGAAGAAAACAATACATGGGACATAGTAACTTTACCTCAAGGACACTCATCAGTGGGATGTACATGGGTATAAAAAGTCAAATACAAGCAAGATGGAAGCATAGAAAGGTTTAAGGCAAGGTTAGTTGCAAAGGGATATACACAAACAGAGGGGGTGGATTATTATTAAACTTTCTCCCCTGTGGCTAAGTTGCCAACTGTAAAGTGCATTATAGCTATTGCAGCAGTAAGAAAGTGGCCTTTGATGCAGCTTGATGTGAATAATGCCTTCTTACATGGGGTATTGGATGAAGAGGTGTGTATGGATATACCACCAGGTTATTGTGTTCCAGCATTGCAGAACAAGGAAGTGATGGTATGCAGATTGAAGAAGTCTCTATATGGCTTAAAGCAGGCTTCTAGACAGTGGTTTAGTAAGCTTTCTACTACTCTTATTTCTTTTGGCTTTGTGCAATCAAAAGCAGATTACACTCTTTTTGTTAAGGCAGACCTGAATAGTTTCATGGCTCTGGTTGTCTATGTTGATGATATGGTGTTGACTGGATCTGATATGGCCCAGCTGATTGAGCTAAAAAGGGTTTTAAATCAGCAGTTTAAGTTGAAGGATTTGGGTGATTTGCAGTATTTCTTGGGATTTGAGATTGCCAGAAATGCAGAAGGGATTGTGCTTAGTCAAAGAAAATTTTCTCTAGATATTCTAGAAGTTACAGGATACCTTTGTTGTAAACCAGCAAATATACCTATGGAGGTTAATTTGAAGTTAAGTGCTCAGAAGGGTAATTTGCTTACAGATGCTGAATCATCTTTTTACAGAAAGTTGATTGGTAAACTGTTGTACCTTGGGAACTCCAGACCTGATATATGTTATAGTGTGCATAAACTGAGTCAGTTTGTTTCACATCCCACTACTGAGCATCAAACTGCAGCGTTCCACATTCTCAGATATTTGAAGAAGAGTCCAGGATTGGGTTTGTTCTTTTCAGCTAATGTAGAGTTGAAGTTGTCAGCATTTGCTGATTCTGATTGGGCAGGGTGTGTGGATACTAGAAGATCTACATCAGGGTTTCTTGTTTATCTTGGAACCTCTTTGGTATCTTGGAAGTCCAAGAAGCAGAGTGTTGTGTCTAAAAGCTCCACAAAAGCAGAATACAGATGTCTGGCTTCTGTAACTTGTGATGTCAAGTGGTTGCTGTATCTTTTGGAGGACTTGCAGGTGAAGATTGAATCTCCTCCTATGATCTATTGTGACAATGAATCAGCTCTAAAGATTGCTTCCAATCCAGTCTATCATGAGAGAACAAAGCACATAGATGTTGATTGCCACATTGTTAGAGATTTGGTTCAAGAAGGAGTGGTACAGGTATCATATGTTCCTTCTCAATTTCAGTTGGCAGATCTTCTTACCAAAGCTCTTCACCCAGCTCAATTTCATTTCTTACTTGGCAAGATGGGCATGATTGATCTTCATGCTCCATCTTGAGAGGGGGTATTGAAATTCAGAGGGGGTTTTGATGATCTGAAGTACATTTGGTTTTCTGGGTGATGGACTAAAATGAAATCAGTGCCAAATTGATGACATGAAGATGAACGGGCAGAGTGAAGAGAAGCTACTGTTGGATTGGACATGGAGAACAATCTCGTCCGTTGGTTTTAGTTTTAGTCCAACGGTGTCGTTTTAGTTATTTGAATTTGTTTTCTTCTGTTAGGTCTAGCTGATGTGTCTTCGTCTGATTGGTTGGAGTGAGTCATTTCTTTTCTTTGTTTTAGGCGGGACAAAATAGTATTTGATGATGTATTTTTCACTTTACCATATTAATGAAGAAATCATCTTCTTCTTCTTCTTCTTCTTCAGTCCAGAGCTCTCGGATCTCTGAGATTTCCATTTTGTAAAAAAGCAACAGGTAAGTACTTCCACTGCTACTGATGCTGCAACAGTTCTCTGTCATGCTTGGCTCAATCGCGCCCATTTCACCTGAAGTAAGCATTGAATATTATATACTATTACAATATCAAAATCAATTTATTTAAAGCAACAGGTAAGTACAAGGTAATAGAAAAGTAAACCATTATCAGATTGTGATAGATCCACGGGCAGCGACGATGGATCATAGTTAACAACAAAAGCAGGTTCATGTAATGCACCTGGTGGTTGAATTACTTCTGCAACCTCAGGTTGCACGGGAGCTGCAATTTATCAACAAGGGTGCATATTGAACTTAAAGGCTGCAGGACTCCATGGTCATTGCACGAACAATCATGTTACTTAATGTGAAACAAAACTATGCAATCACACACAAATTGGAAATTCAAAATATGAATTGGTATGTTATGAACCCCGGGATATTAGTTTAAAAAAAATGTGGGGAACAGTTGCCTTTTTAAGGTCAAAAGTATATCTATGCATGAGTATTATTTAGCTGTTGACATATTCTTATAAGAACTTGGGATTATATAAGAATTGAATCGACTACATGACATTCACTAATTAACGGAGCCCAGTCAAATCAAGTATGCTCCAGAAAAAATTAAATGTGGTTGCTCCTATCTCCTTCGAGAATACTGATAGTCAACTTTTCGTGTTATGGATCGTTGATTGCTGTTGCTTACTTGCAGGAAAGAATAAAAGTAAAACCAAAACATTGCAGCTTATGTTGGGGACAAACGTTGGGGGGTAAAAGACACTATCCCCCCCCCCCCCCCCCCCCCCCTCAGGTTTGATGTAAAGAAAAACTATAAAGACTCAGACACATGTTCGAAATCACATTACGAAATCAAATTTACCTCACAACGGATGGAAAAAATAACCAGGGTCGTAATATGCGGTACGTTTCCATCAAACGGCCCATTGTCAGCCATCTGTGAGAAAACAAAAATTGCAAACACTTAAGTTAACCGAACTGCACATGTCAATCAAATGTAGGTTGATTAATCTATCGAAGCAATACTGGGCCAACTACTCATGGCATAAATAATAAAGCGACAAAATGTAGGTTGATCACAGTTCAGGCTCCAAAGAAAATGCAGGGAGGGTCAACAACACTCTGAAAACATCCCATCTCCAAAGAGCAGTGAATCATAATTGTCATTTTCCAAACCTGATGGGGTCAAAGTGTCCTTGTATCAAACTTGATGGGGGTGAAAGTGTCCTTTACCCCTAGCATTTCCTCTACATTTTCATGACCATGGCCACTGGGGCTTACCACCACCGACAACACCCCCGCCCGCAGATCGAAGGCCAGGAAGAGGCTCGGATCTGTTTAGAGTGATCAGCGCCGGCGAGTAGGATTCTGGCGTGGCTGCAACAACAGAGGTCTCAAAATACCTCTTAGGTGCCCCGCCAACACGCGACTCCAATCTGACCAGCCCTCAGTCATCTGCTACAGAAATTCATCGTCACTGTCTCCTATGTGTGTGTGTGTATATATATATATATATATATATATATATATATATAGAGAGAGAGAGAGAGAGAGAGAGAGAGAGAGATGGAAGTTGTGGTGGTGGTGGTGGTGCAGTGAGGGCGGTTGAGACAATGAGGGGTGAAATCATCGGCTCCAGCGAGTAGCAGAGAGGGGCAACCACCCTCCGCTAACATCCCCGTCGTCGGCTCTCTGCCGGAGCCTCATTCACGCCGCAAAAATGAGAATGTATCAGAATGTGCAAAGCCAGAGAAGCAACGACGTCAACACAGCAGGGAAGGTACTGCAAAAAACTGGAGATCATACCACGTCAGCGCAATCTATAGACATGGATGGCCAAGCTTCTCTTTTATATTAAGTAGATAGGTAGATACCTTATAACTTTATTTAATTTTGTAATTTTCTTCATTCTAACTATCTCAGCTTCGAACCCGGACAAGGACTTCAAACGCTCTAGAGCTAGCGTGAATTTGCAATTTTTTCAAAATTAATAGCTGAGATTACATAAACCCTCAAATTTAAAAAATTAAAAGTTGCAAAATATCATCAGACAATCACTTACAAAACAGCTGTTCAAAATAATAACATGAAGGCGATCAATTACAAAATGATATTAGTGAGTCTGAACTCAATGCTCCCATTAATTACACCGTAGGGGATGCTTTGGACTGGATTGTTCCTCCTGGTGGTTCAATCGCTTTTTCTGTTTGGGCCAGCAACAAAGCTTTTGTTGTTGGAGACATGTTAGCTATATAAAGCGGGAATACGTTTAGTCGTAACATATTTTGGCACAACTTTTTTAATTTCCTATTCACCTTAACTAATTAGAAGGCAGCTGTAAATTAACTGTTACTAAATACCTTTATGGCCATCATGTGGGCCACATACGCTAATGTCTTGTGAACCGGAGAACTTTTCAGAAGTAAAATGGATCATATATATGTGGGAAGAAAAATGTCAATTGATTTAACCTGCAAGCCAGATTGTCAATAACTCGTCAGGAAGCATAACTGCCTATGACTATATCAATTTAGACTTTATATTCATGGAAACATTGTCTATTCGGAACTTTAAGTACCGCTATATTGACGACGTCTCCGAAGAATTTTCTAAGGGTGTGACCACCAGATACATCAACCCTGCAATAACAAAACACAAAAAAGAGACAAGTAAGCTCAACCTCACGAGGGTAACTAATAGTCTAATCCTACATGTTTCAGAGGTTTGTATGAGATTTGAACAAAAAATGCGAAAATTAATATGTACTGTGCTAAAAAAGAAAACCTGTTTTGCATAACTCATCCTCTGTGACATTAGTTCTTCCATGGCAGCTGACCATATGCGTCACAATACGTTAATTATAGTCCTAGATAGCATGGAGGAGGCCCCTTGCCTCCGCAATCAAAGAATTGTTTCATAATCAATGTTTTAGTTAGGAGATAATCTAACTAATCTTATAATCAGTGATGACAAAAACTTTCATATTCCAGAGATGTACAAGTCTCAAACATGTGAAAGTAGAAACGGGCGCGCTACGCGCGCGTGGCACCTGTGCAACGACATTTGCGTTTCTATGCTTATATAGTTTCTGTCAATTCTTGTCGACCTTCCTAATATCATGTGAGCCCTCTTTGTGAAACCAACAACATAGAGACCAGCGTTTCCTTTCCACTCATTTGCAGCTTTTGGGAAACCATTCTTGGAGAAGAATTCAGATTCCTGAACACAACCAAATCAAAATAACATCAGCACATTTGTTCAAATAACTAATCGATTTTGAAGAAAATCACTCCAGTACTTCGTCTAAAACAGGTGTTTCTTTCTCCTGAACAAACTGCCAAGCTTAGCTATCTGTTCAGAGCCAGCATACTCTATTCTTTGGTTTTGGCTACTTATTATTTTAAACCATCAAAATTGGCCAGACTGCCAAAACTCTCATTAAAGTCCAAAAAAACAGAGAAAATTTGAAAAATAAACAGAAGAATGGAACATTTTCTGAGTCTATTTCAAGATACTCACCGTTTATAAGCTCGACTATGCCACAAGAAAATCTCTTGACTCCTGCAACCACCTCAATGTCTCCGGATCTTATCTTTTCCAGTGCATCAAATTTTACTATAGTCGTATTGAAGTAAAAAATGGCTTTCGTCAGGTGCCTGTTAAAACAAGAGGCAATTTTCATTACCCTGATTTTTCATAAGTAATCACCACAGACATCAAAATTCAGACTGCCACATTTTATTGTCTTTGCTCAACTTAGTATTGGGCTTCCCCACCACCCTCAAATGCAGACCACACATTTTCACAATGACGAGAACAAAATTAGCAGAAGAGTAGCCACATATATACTATTAGAGTAATTACTATCAGGTATCATTATAATACTCCCCAAAAGCAAGACCTCAACCACAAACTATATTAACTTCCTTAATATGAGCTTAATGAAAGAAAACCCATCTACCTCTTCGGCTCTTTCATGACTCACAAGATGCCCTCCATGTAGTTCAATCATTATAGCATAAGGATGTAGCTTCGCAGCAAGTCTACGTGCGTTGTATAACTGAGCAATCACATCATGCCTGTGTAGCCAAGGAAACAAACCAGAGTGAGTTACTACTACTTCCTAATCGGACTATTTTAGGGAAAATGATAAGACAGGGAAGATAATAGTGGTTTTCTGCATCCATATTACCTTCCATGAATGAGTGACATAAGAAACCCCGCACAGCTGATATCTTCGATTGCTGTTCGTGTCATTTATGATTCCAACATGCATTGATTTGGCCATCAAAATCAAGATTGCACTGCATCCCACTCGGTGATATACCCTTTAAGTATTCCTGCATGAAAAAGTTTCAAAAAGAGGCCATCTTAATAGTTAAAGATTTATGAGCTAGGGTATTTGGCATGATGAGTGCGAGACCCCGCATTACCAAAAAAGGGTAAGTTTGACAATAATCTAATATTCTTGAAGATTAGATCATTTCTGTTCTTCCACAATCCCCATCTTTGTCAACATCTGGGGATCGGGAACTCAACGACCCTGTACAAATTAACAACCATAACCTGCAAAAGGAAACACTTCAGTAGTCACAACCCCGAAAAGATTACAAAATCCCATCCTGGAAAAGACTTCCAAGCATAAGACATGGCACTTTCAATATATGGAAGTTATTACCAAGCTAAAAAGCTCTCTGGTACAAGCACCAAGATAGCATCCAAATAGTGAACTAATCCAGCAATAAATCAAATCATGGAACTAATCCAGAGTCCTTTTTACCTTTGCAGATAAGATTTTCACACTGCGCAGGAACGAAAAGAGTATTACAATCTAATTAACAACTCAGACACACATTGCAACTTAAGTGATCTAAGTTTAACCCTAAAATTCCAAAACAAGGACACGAACTATAGGAACAACGCAATTAGGGTCCCCCGAATTAATAGACAAATAATTCATAAACTCTTCCTCAGTCCAATTACCAAACTCTGCTCGACAAAATTGACATCACCATCAGAATATTAACCAACTTATAAGCTCTAAACATAACTAACAACTGAAGTATCAGTAGGTACCATTTTAAAACTGTAATATCTTCTTCATGTCAAGAAGATGCAGAATCATCCGCAAAAGGCAGATAATCAACAAGAAGAGAAGTTATTCAATTGCAAATCAATAGGGAAGTGCTTACCAGCATCTCAGCTCTCGCCTTCATTTTTCAGGAGCTTGTCAGCAGGAGCAGCAAGGAAATATTCCATATATTAACCCCCGAAACCTTGTCTGAGGGATGCAAGTTGTGGAGCTTCAGCACCTGAAATCGTAGAAGACGAAAGAGTTAACAATACTCTATATTATTGAGAGAACGTCATTAAAAAAAATAATCGTGCTTGCCTATCTGCGCAGGGTGTTCTTTTCCACCAGTTCAAGAGGAGAGAAATATTGTATTTAGCAGTAGAGCAGACTCATCAACGAAGAAATCTGAAAAGGTTTACTGAAAAAGTTTAGAGCCGCGATATTAACATATCTGCATGCTTGTTTTCTCCAGTAGTTCCAGTAGCAGTTTCTCCATGAACGGCTCTATAACTATGAGTACTCACTTTATCCAGGAAACATATCAGGAAAATGGCGAAAAAACTAAAATAAAAAAATTAAAACCACAAACCATCCTTTGCTTCACCGAGAAGAGTCCATCATAGAGGCGCTCTTCTAGCTGTTGGAGATCTTGCAAATCCTTCCCAAGAAGCTACCTGCTAGATTGAAGCCTACAAAGGAAAAAAAATTACAAGCAATTAAATATACAACCATAATTTTTGGAATTTTGGTTTGCTGAGAGTTGGTTCAAATGGTGATGACTTACCGGCAGAAGCACAATGCGATATATTGGGTTGCTCAGAACTACCTCCATTAGATGAAATGATAATAAAGTGATCCCCGCAAAAGTCACTACGGAGTATACATTCCGTTCCCCAGATTAATTAAATTCATGCTCATTTACTGATTTAGATGCTAAAATAAATATTTTAATGCCGGTACTCTATTGTCTTCGTTTGACCGCAATAACAATTCGTTCCTATCATTTCCCCTTTTCTTTTCTCAGTTCCTAAGCTCACTCAGTCAGCTCATGAACCGGACATCACTTAAATGCTTTCACCAACATGTAAAAAAAATCAGTTATTAGTTGACTTCTAGTTTTAAACATTATAAAGGTGGTTTGGAATTTGGGATACAATACTATATAGATGCTTCAGAGATTCATATACCCTCTCAGGTAATAGATATTAATATTTATTTTTTCTCTTTTTTTTTTTTTCCTTTTGATGCAAAAAGTACTATTGTGTGTACACCTGCTGGCTACTTTCTCCTAAACAATCTTAGCTATTCCAAAAACTCAAAATTTAGCAATACGACAGCACAGACTAAAAATGACAACTCAGGAAGCAATAATGTGAAGAAGACACCAACAATCCTCATCTAGACCATCACGAAAATGTGCATGAACAAACACAGGTGACAGGTGCTAAGGGCTTTGGATCCCCACATAACCCATTTCTATCATGACTCTATCTTAACCTTCTTCACAATGGCCTTAAATGGCAGAACATGATTGCCTAATAGATTGTCTCTGCATCACAAATCACAACCCCATACGTCCTGATACTTCCGTTTCCATATACAGGAAAAAATAGTACCCTGGGGTTGACTGATGATTTCCACGCCATCGGGTTTGTTGTCATAGATTCCAAGCCAGCACCAATTCCTATCACATGAATCAACATGTTAACCAACAAACAAACTTGCGAATGAAAATAGCATGAGTCTTTACTGTCATATTGCTTACTGATGTCTTAGAAACCAGCTTTAATAGCTGCAGCAACATTAGCAACAGCTTGAAGACCCAATGAACACTGCCTGTTCACAGTTCCAATTTGCACAGTTTCTGGGGAATAATTAGCGAGACTGAGACTTTGATTAGCTCAAAGTTGGACTGTTGATTGCTGAACATGAACATAACGATTGTGTGCCAATAAAATTAGAAGAGAACTCCTCCCAAAACCTATATATCTTGCGGGTGATCTCGAGAATCACATTTTATCCATCAAATTCATATAAAAATGAATTCTTTCACACATATCAGACGCAAATAACTCGACATATATGACAACCTGAGTACGAAAGCGAAGCTTTTCCGAAGATCGAAAACGTTGTCAGGAGGCAATAATTGAGGAAGTTTGTCATAAAGTCGATTAGCTCCACCATCTGCACAAACACGAAGCCAATCAAATTTCAGTACAGCAAAATGCAGTATTGAAAGTGGTTAAATGTACATAAACTTACTATTATATATATATATATATATATATATATATATATATATATATATATATATATATATATAAGAGAGAGAGAGAGAGGATGGAACTCACTTGTTGAGCACCACTACTGGTGCCACCATCCATAGCCAGATTCCGGTGCAGCGACCTTTACGTAGTATGCGATAGTATGATGCTGCAAAAAGTCAGTTTAACAATCGAAGTCGATGATGTACCAACGAGAACACAAGCCAAGGTAAAATGTTTTCATATCGACAAATTTTTAAGAGCTATGTTCAGGATAGCTTACCCGATGATTCCACTCGTAAGCCGGTTGGGATATGCTCAACACATACAGCAGATCCAGCTTCAGTTTAAGATGATGAAGGCAGTGAGATCAACAAATCATTGTAATCAATTTGTAGATCTGGAGTGG
This sequence comes from Linanthus parryae, assembly GCA_023055425.1. Lineage (NCBI taxonomy): Eukaryota > Viridiplantae > Streptophyta > Magnoliopsida > Ericales > Polemoniaceae > Linanthus > Linanthus parryae. The sequence goes on from JALGPY010000002.1 coordinate 73,618,927, forward strand.
CTTCCAGAAACATGGGAAAAACACCAACGGAAGCTGCAATAGCCTGCAAGGGTCAATTAGCAAGGTAAATGGTACAAGATTGCTACCCATGTAACTTGACACCAATAAAAGACTTTGAGCGATATATTTATAAATATCATGCAAACCATGTAATCAAGTTGTTAAAGACTCCTGCATTTCCATATGCTTGTAAATAAGATTGCTTCCAACTTTTTAGCAAATTTAGTGATAAATTGGAGACTTACTTTTATCAGTCTGTCTTTGAACTCTTGCAGGCCATTGTTATATTCATATTTACAAGTTCCTTCAGCCATCTGAAATCTCCTCAGTCCTCGCACAGATCTGTGTCTGAATTTTTGCAACAGAGTGCAAGCAGTTGAGAGTGGTGACTGCTTGATGCCTCACAGCACAACCTCTGATGATAACTTTAAGCCTCACAAGTCCTCTCAATGCACACAAAGCTTTTCTCGCCTACAGAAAGGTTCCCCACAAATGTGAGTATGTAATGTTTGCATATTAATTGAAAACCAAATATGCATATACTTGTTCTGTTCATGTATCACTCTTAGGATCACAAACAGAAGCTAGTAGTCGAATTATGCAATGTTTGAACTAATTAAGCAATGTTTGAAGTGTGAGTATACTTGAAATGTGTGTATGCAATGTTTGCATAAAAACAATCACCCTTCGTCGATGTCGACAATAAGGCTATTGAAGATCATAGCTTCAGATCATCTCTAGATCATCTCTTCATCTCTCTTTCTGGTTTTGGTTTGGACTAAAATGAACTTGGAGCCAAACTGATGACATGAAACAATTTGTTTCAGTAGCCGTCCGATTGACTCTCCAAGTTCTAATCTTGACCGCTTGTTTTCGTTTTATTAGGACGATGTCGTTTTGCTCATCTGTTAAGAGCAACGTTTGTTTTCTCTTCTTCATTACGTGTCTTCTTCCTATTGGATGCTTTGGATTTTACAGCTAACGGCCATATATAAGACCATTAGCTCATTTCTTTTCCTTTGAGAATGAAAATCATTTTGCTGAGTTTTTTCTTCTTCAATTCTGGTTCTCCTTTTCTTCTTCTTCTTCGATCTAAACCCTATATCTCATTCATGATTTTGTTTTTCAATATGGTATCAGAGCCTGGTTGTGCAGATCTGCTGTAACTTCGGTTTATTCTCCATCATCATTGTTGAAGTCTATTTCGCTAGGTTTTGATTTGGAACTGGTGTTCGAAGTTTGTGATTCATGTCGATTCACGAATCAACTGGTCATGGCTCTCACTCTCGAGATTCGCAGCAAGGTATTGAGGCTGCTTCTCCTTTTTTTCTTCATAGCTCAGATAATCCTGGTGCTATTCTGGTTTCTGAAAAATTGGATGGATCAAATTTTTATACATGGCATAAATCAATCATTGTTGCTCTCCGTGCTAAAAACAAACTTGAATTTGTTGATGGCACCATCACAGAGCCTCTTCCTACTTCAGATATGTATGGCCTTTGGAGAAGGTGTGATAGTATGGTTATGTCTTGGCTTCTGAGTTCAATTTCAAAGGAGATAGTTAGCAGTGTGGTATGTAGATCTACTGCTAGAGAGATTTGGTTAGATCTCATTGAACTTTTTTCACAAGGAAATTTGCCAAGAATTTTTCAGTTAACTCAAATTATTTCTGCTTTGAGGCAAGAGAATAGGTCTGTCACATTTTATTTCACACAATTGAAGAGTCTTTGGGATGAATTAGCCAATTATAAACCTAATCCTAGCTGCAGTTGTGGAGTTTTGTCTCAATGTCAATGTAACATTCTCACTCAATTGAGAAATTCTCAGGAACAAGAGAGAATCATGCAGTTCTTAAATGGTTTGAATGGTCATTTTGCATCAGTGAGAGATCAACTGTTGCTAACAGATCCTCTACCACCACTCAACTCAGTATTTTCCAAAATTATTCAGCAGGAGAGACAACTGGAATTACAGTCTCATAATGTTCTTCAGTCAAATAATCTAGCAATGTATGCTCAGTATGGTGATTCTCTTCTGAAAATCCCTCAATCTCAACCTAAGTTTCCTAAAGCTAATGCTGTGCACAATCAACAATCCAGTGGTGGAATGTAAAAACAGCCAAGTGTGCAGACCTCTCCAGCAACTTCTAATAGAACTGGAAAGCTTATTTGTCATCACTGTGGACATGAGGGACATGTCAAAGCAAAATGTTACAGGTTTATTGGATTTCCACCTAATTTCAAATTCACTAAGTCTAGAGTGAATCATGCTGCTTCAGAAACTATTGCTGGGAAGGGTGATATTTCTTCTAATGCTGTTAATGCAGCAGGAAATCAGCTCACCAACACTCATTTACAGTCTAATGTTACTCCTCTTTATGGATCTTCTAGTTCAAGTCATGGTGGATACATGGATTCACCTTTGCAGTCTCCCTCTAGCTCTGATAGTTCCACACATGGAACTCACCCTTTCATGGAAGGTATTATTAGCAGTTTTCAATCTGGTATGGTTTCTGATAATATTCCTTCAACTTCATGGATTGTGGACACAGGGGCTACTGATCATATGTGTTCAGATTTGAATTTCTTTGACTCAATTCATCCTGTGTCTAATACTATTGTGCACTTGCCAAATGGAAAGTCTTCTGAAGTCACTCATATTGGGGTAGTCAAAGTCAATCCTTCTTTAACATTGCATCAAGTTCTGTATGTGCCATCGTTTCAATTCAATCTCATTTCTGTTTCAAGGTTAACACAATATTATGATTGTGTTTTCAATTGTACTACAAATGACTGTTGGATCAAGGACACTCATGATGTTGTTCTTGGAAAAGGGAAGAGGCAAGGAGGCCTATATATTTTGAACAATGATGTTTCACAGAATCAAATTTCTTCTTGTGTTGTTCATAGTTCTCTTACTTCATCAGAACTTTGGCATCAAAGATTGGGTCATTTGTCTCACTCTAAGTTGCAGAATATGTCAGCTTCTTTGGACAAGAATTTGAAGGGTACTGTTAATTTCATATGTGAAATATGTCCCCTGGCAAAGCAAAAGAAGCTTCCTTTTCAAAAATTAGGTCATATGACTAGTCAATTGTTTGAACTAGTGCATTGTGACACCTGGGGTCCATACAAAACCCCCACTCATCAAGGACACAAATATTTTTTGACACTTGTTGAAGATTCTAGTAGGACTACTTGGATCTATTTGATGAGTCATAATTCAGATGTTGAACAGATCATTCCCACCTTCTTCAATATGATTTATACTCAGTTTTATGTTTTGATCAAGAGATTTAGAAGTGATAATGCACCTGAATTGGAGTTCTCTTAATTTTTTAAAGACAAGGGAGTTATTCATGAGCATAGTTGTGTTGAAACACCTGAGCATAATTCAGTGGCAGAAAGAAAACATCAACATTTGCTAAATGTTGCTAGAGCTATAAGATTTCAAAGTGGCTTGCCAATTTCTTTTTGGGGTGATTGTGTGATGACTGCAGCTTACTTGATTAATAGAACACCTTCCCCTAAGCTCAATAATAAATCTCCTTATGAGCTTCTCTACAAAACTCCACCAGATTATACAGTGTTGAAGGTGTTTGGTTGTTTATGCTTTGCTAGCACTTTGGTGCAAGGAAGAACTAAATTTGATGCAAGGGCAGTTAAGTGTGTTTTTGTTGGCTATGTGTTTGGAACAAAAGGTTACAAAGTTTATGATTTGCAAGACAAGAAGTTTTTCATTTCCAGAAATGTGATCTTTCATGAGCATGCATTTCCTTTTAAGGAAATACATACTTTTGTAGATGCCAGTTCTGGCATTGTGATTCCATTACCAGTCTTTGAAGAAGATTCTGCTTCCTCATATTCTCCTAATGGAGTTTCAATTGTTTCACCATCACCATCACCATCTCCAGTACTTCCAAGTTACAAAGATGTTCTTCAATCTCCAGCAAGTGTTGCTGCTCCTAGAATCACCACTAGAGTGAGACATCCACCAAAATATTTACAAGATTATGAGGTGAGACATCCACACAAAGGACATACAGTGATCAGTTCACAATATCATCTTGGTACTTCTTTGGTTTTATCTGCAATATCAGGAGATACACATTTGGATTTGGTTAATTTTCACAGCCAGATTGAACCAGTTTCTTACAAGCAAGCTAGTCAATTTCCAGAATGGACAGGTTCCATGAAAGAAGAACTACAAGCTCTTGAGAAGAATCAGACATGGGAATTGACAACTCTACCCCCAGGACAAAAGGTGATTGGCTGCAAATGGGTGTATAAAATCAAGTATAATTCAGATGGTACAATTGACAGACATAAGGCAAGATTGGTGGCAAAGGGCTATACTCAGACTGAAGGTATAGACTATTTTGAAACTTTTTCACCTGTTGCTAAGTTGGTTACTTTTAGAAAAATGTTGGCTTTGAGTGCAGTTCATAATTGGCCACTGTTCCAACTTGATATTAATAATGCATTTCTTCATGGGAATCTTGATGAAGTGGTTTATATGAAAGTTCCAGAGGGATATTTTGAGTTGAAAGGTCTTGATCAACATGTTTCTCAAGTGTGAAAGTTGACTAAATCTCTTTATGGCTTAAAACAAGCTTCTAGGCAATGGTTTCTCAAGTTCACAAATACTTTGCTATCTCTGGGTTTTCAGCATTGCAAATCAGATTACACACTTTTTATCAAGAACAACAGTTCTTCTATTATGTTTTTGCTGGTCTATGTGGATGACATCTTGCTGACAGGATCTCACATCAAGGATCTCACAGACTTTAAGTGTGAGCTTTCTCATTATTTCAAACTCAAAGATCTGGGAGATTTATCTTATTTTCTGGGTTTTGAAATCTCAAGAACTTCTCGGGGTATTTTTCTTTCTCAACAAAAGTTTGCTATAGAGATTCTAGCTACTGCTGGTTATTTGGACTGCAAACCAGCTGCAACTCCTATGATTGCTTCAAGCAAACTCAGTATGCATAATGGAGATATTCTTGATGAATCAGCAGCTCTTGGATATAGAAAATTAGTTGGCAAACTTCTCTACTTATGCAATTCTAGACCTGATTTGTGTTTTTCTGTTCATAAGCTCAGTCAGTTCATCTCTCAGCCCACCAAGCAGCATTTGTCAGCAGCTCATCATGTACTGAGCTATCTCAAAGGATTTGCAACTCAAGGTTTACATTTTTCAGCTCAATCTTCTTTTACACTTATTGGTTACACAGATTCAGATTGGGCAGGGTGTGTTGATTCTAGAAGATCTACTTATGGCTACTTTGTCTTTTTGGGTCATTCTTTGATCTCTTGGAAATCCAAGAAACAAACTGTTGTTGCCAGAAGTTCTGCTGAAGCAGAATACAGAGGGTTAGCATTGCTGGGTTGTGAAATTCAGTGGTTGTTATCTTTATTTCAAGAATTGAAGGTGCATTTGGATTGTACTCCCATTATCTTCAGTGATAGTTCTTCTGCTATTCAGCTTGCCAGAAACCCTGTCTACCATGAGAGAACCAAGCACATTGATCTGGACACTCATTTGATCAGAGATTTGGTTGCTTCCGGAGTCTATTCTCTTCAACACATTTGTGCAGCAGATCAGTTAGCAGACATCTTGACCAAACCTCTTGCTGCTCAGCAATTTCTTCATTACATGTCCAAGTTGCCTGCAATGTGCACATTACATCAACTTGAGGGGGCGTATTGAAGATCATAGCTTCAATACGAACCACCGTCCTGCCACACCGCTGCACCTTCATCTTTCACAATCTGCGTAAAAAGTGAGACAAATCAAGTTCAGCAAATTCTCAAATAGATCATCAATATGAAAACCTTCAAAAGCCTTGACCCTTGATGTTCCTCCTGTTTTCAGCAGAAATTATGAAACCCATCTAACACCCACTATAACTATTCGCTTAAAGTAAGAATTTTTATAATACCACTGTATTCTTCACTACTTCGAATCCTCAGAAACCAATCTGATAAGAGACAAGTTTCAAAAAAAGAACAGATTTTTCCGGTGAAGATCATAACAACTGAATGGCGCAAAAGAGAAAGAAGGTTATGAAATCGAATTCGGATTGATTGCTCACCTTTCGTTTCAATCAAGAGTCGATTTTGCGAGCAGCTGAACAGAAGAAGTCCTCTCTCAGGCCAATAAACCAGAAAAAAACAAACCCTCTTCTCCATATTCAGTTGCATTGCTTTGTCTGAATCGGCAATAAATCGATTGAAGAGTGCCTGGATCGATATATGTAAAGCGAAATCGAGGAATATTCGAAGGTTGCATGTGCCATATCTCTCATCAGGAACTCAGATCTGCTGGAAGCCCTAGCCTCCTCCGCCACCGCCTCCGCCTCCGCCATCGCCTCGCCTCACTCTCTCTGTACCGTCACAGACACATCGAAGAGAGAGAGGGATGAGAGAGAGAGCAGCAATCAGAGAGAGAGCACATGGTACATACAGCTTCTCCTGGAAGCCAGAGTAAAAGACACTTTCACCCCCTCATGTCACACTACAGAAGCCAAATATGAAGGGCAAAATCGTCAAATTAACAACTGCAGATGGGCAACACCGTCAAAAACCCACAAATTCCCCTGTTAAAACAATAATGGCATTCAGCTTACTTTATCGCGTGCTGTAGTTTGAAACAAGTACATTGACATAAACGTAAAATTAAGGAAACACAGCCACTAATTCAACGCCCCCAACTACACCAGAAATTACAACGCCTGCCACTCTTAAAACTCTTCCCATTCAGCCAAGTACGGGGGCAAACCCGTCATTTCACCCGCCCAAAATGGGCAACTCTCTCTTTTAAATAAGGTGGTAAGATTTACTAGCACAATCAATCAGTACAATTGATAACATAAGTATAAAACATATTTAGTACCACACACATTAAAAGTATTTATCTTTTTACAAGAAAGTGTATAGTTTTAGTGAAATCGATTTTTAAAAACTACATTTATAAAAAAAATTTTACAAGTCTAATTAAGTTTATTTTTTTGCAAAAGAAAATTGAAATATTATACCATAAAATTGATGGTAGCTGTAGACACTGTATATACTATAAAAAAATATTATTTAGATATATGCCCTTTCAATTATTATCATGTAAGTGTCAATTTCTTGAAATCAATGTACAAGTTATTTCAGAAATTGTATAAGACTTATTGTAAATTACACTTTTAAAAGTATTCCTAAAAAAAATGTGAGAAATTTAATTTCTTTAATTTTTTATAATAATTAGAGTATTACATTGTAAATATATAGTGGTAGTTGTAAATATGTAATGAGAATAGGAATAGAAAAAGAGAATAAATACTATGATAAAAATATTAACTGAGTGTATGTCCTGTTAAAATAAGTATAAATGTAAAACTTGACGTTCATTCTGCCTGATTTTTGAGTGCCAACAATGTTGCCCAAATTGACTAATTAAAAACCTTGAGGGCTAATGTTTACAGACATTTACTATTCTTTTATTGTTTTGTTATGATAAATTTTGACAGAAATTAAGTGTTTATTTACCATCAAACGGTTCATTTATATGAAAATTAAAATTCTGTGAAAATCATAGTAAGATATACAAACTAAAGTTATTGATCTTTTTTGTGAAATTATTTTGACGTTAAATGAAAAATACATAACATAATTGTTACTCAAAAAAAATAGTATTAAAATGAAATTCTTACATTCTCTTACAAAATATATCCGTACACCATTTCACTACTCTAACCTGGTGATTTGGTTAACGAAACGATGCAAGAAATGTGATCACAATCAAGAAAATATGATTACTTTGTGATACATTTATCTTGTGTAATTTTATTTCTATATTTAGTTATACTTAAGGTCGAGTACATAATCTTTTCTCGGTCAAAACTCTTTGAAAGGGGTGTATGCAGATTGATATGTAGCACATATACTCTAGAAGGGGGGTGAATAGAGTATGCCAACTTTTTGCAAAACTTGAGGAGGAGAAGAGTTTCAGTTTAAGTGCAAAGGAGTTCAAGGCCTTGAACACAAATTTAAGCCTTTGGAATGAAATACAGTTTGCAAGGAAACATACAAGTCTTTTTCAAGGCCTTGAAAAGAGTTTCAAACCCTTGAAAAATAGACAAGTTTGAATGCTGTAAAAACTATGAATGTGAATGAACTGTAAATGCAAGAGACAAATGATTTATAGAGTTCAGTCCACTTGGACCTACGTCTCTCCCTCAGGGATCTTCTCCCTGCAGGATTTTCAACTCAATTCTTACTCAAAAGCTAAGTCCTAGATTTCAAGCACAGAAAATTGTCTTACTCTGTTACAGCTTGTGGTTCTCCCTAACCTATCTAGTACCTTCTCTAGCTAACTGATTAACTAAGAATTCTCTATTTTTCACTCTGAACAATCCTTGAGAATGAAGTATAGAAGTATTACAGAAATGATCTACCAATAAAGCACAATACAGAAGAACACTAGAGTGTAGAACTCCAATAAAGAATGTAGTGTACTTCTGTGAGTTGGATTGTGAGAGTGATGAACTTCTTTGATGCTTGTCAATCAAGAATTGTCTCTCTTTTTGCCCGTTGAATGTTGTATCTTTTTTCTTCAAAGTGATCTCCATTTATACTGTTTGAAGCTCTGCAAATCTTCCGAGATTTTCACCAACAACTTCCTATTTTGTAGGCAACAAACTTTGATTCTCTTAACAGCTCTCTCCAACGGATAGGTGGTCACAATCTTCATAGATATTGTTGTGATCTTTTCTTTAAACACTCTGAGAAGCTTTCGTGAATCTCTTATTTATCACAGGATCATCTTCACTAAGTGATTTCCTTCCTGCAAAAGCCAGATAAGGAAACAAATCCTGCATATATAGGAAATAAAATTTTCATGCAAAACTGAGTCAAAATAATGGATTTAAACATGTTAGATATATCAAACTATTTTGTCTTTCATCATCAATTAATAACACATCAAGTACAGGTGTGAGAGGAGTAGAATTAAATCAAAAGAGTTTAGAGAAACTCCACCTCATAACATGTATGTAGGTCAGACTGTTTCAAGGCTTTAAATCCTGATTCAAGGGCTTGAAATACCTAAGTATTTCAAGTCCATGAAATCTGTGACCTTACAATCTCCCCCTTGATGAAATACAAAACCTCAACTGTTTGATTCTTAATTTCTGCAAAAAATATGGATTAGTACACAATTCAGACCAATAATAATAACCAGTAATTCCAAAAGATCCAACTTATTAAGAGCAACAACTACAAGTAAGTTGCAGAAAATCCTACTGACCAAATATAGGTCATCTAAACAGAAATAAAATCAAAACAACCTAAGATTTTTCTCCCCCGTTTTAACTTTCATCAAAAAGAATGAGAAGATGTTGGATCAGTGTCTAGAAAGTTTTGAAAAATAAAGACTTAAAAGATTAAAGAGAAATAATGGAAAAGAAAGAGTAGGCAAGATTAAGGGGTTGGGTCTTCATCTCCATCCTGATCTCCCTCTTCGTCCTCACTGTCTTCATCAGTCTTATCCTGTTATTCTTGTTCCTATTCATTGTCACCAGCGGTACTCACTTCTTCAGTCTTGTCCTTAGTGGAATTATTTGGAGGTTTATTCTTTTTCTTCAGAGTAATCAGCAAATCATCTGAGTCAGGACTGTTAACTTCTTCTCCTTCTGTTGGAATAGATGCCCTAGAGGCAATCTAGTTTAGTATGAATTTATTCTGGCTAGAACATTCATTGTATTATTTATTAAATACTTAATAATGAAGTCCTTAGATTTACAATTGTGTTGTTTATCTTAAATATCCCTAGTCCAGTATAATGATTAATAGGACAATCATCCATAGACTAGTATGGGGTTGGATTGATATGGAGATATCATGATCCAACACATGGGTGTGCATTAAGGGTAATGGCGCACCGGATTGACCCATCTCCGAGAAGGCTACATACACGTTATTTTGAGTCACAAGTGCTTCTCGTGGTGCAATGGTGTTGTCATCCTTAGACTTGAAGTCGCTAGATTTTCTAGTTGTGGATTATTGTGATTTTGGTAGCGTTAAACGCTACACCGTAAATCGGTAGTTATACAGGCGTGTACCGGATACAATAAGAAGAAAGCTTAGAGATCGTAGTGTACGTAGATAGAATTTGTCTCTCCTACATAACGGGAGCAAATATCCTAGGCCACTCGAGGGATAGTGCTTATAGAATGTCTAGCCAGACTCAAATAAATCAATATAGGATATTGATGTTATTTGCACGAATAAGGCTATTCCCATGGATCGAGAAACTATGGATTGGATATACGAGTGTGACTTGTATGTCTCATGTCCAATTCGGATATAGAGACAAAGAGATGAGACAATTACTTGTACAAGGTTTGTCGGATGACGATTCTATTAGTTGGCTAGAATAGATGTTTTGCTAGAAACCACTCCATATTAGCAAATTGTTGCTACCAACTAGATAGAACCTATAGGGTCACACGCTATATAGAGTTGAACTAGATTTGAGAATTAATTAATTGGATTAATTAATTAGAAGGATCACTTTGCAACACCTTGCAAACTTAGTAGGACTAATTTGCAAAGAAGGGACTAAACCGAATTCTAGTAGGACTAGAATGGGTCCTTTAGGTAGTTGACAAGGATTTGTTGGACTATATAAAGGATGCTCATTCCTTCCTTCCCACACTTAAGAGCCTTTAGTTCAAAACTCGAGTGGGAGAGAACAAAAAGGAGAGAGCAAGCAAGCAAGAGGGACCCGTCCACCCCCCTTGCCGTCGCCCCATCCCGTCGGCCCAGACAAGGAGGTCGCCCCTCCTTGTTTCCTCGCGTTGTGTGATTTCTTCTTCCTCTTCCTCCATTCCGGGCTAGGACAAAGGAGAAGGAAGATCTAGATTTCAACTCTAGGCGTGGATCAACTATAGAGAACGTGACACAATTCACGTTACAAGTCATCACAGGAGAAACCCTAAGGTGTGTAACTTGATTTCTTCCCTTACATCGTTATGTCTCTTGTCTCCTTGGAGGGTATTGCATGGATTATATTTGTTTTTCCGCTGCGTATCCATGATCAAAACCCTACAGTGGTATCAGAGCCACAGGTCGTAGAGCATAAACGTGGTTTATGTGTTACGTTTTGATAGTTTACACTTTAAATTTATTATTTATCGCGTAAAACAAGACAAATCAAGCATATGATCCAATTTGTCAATAATCATTCATAACAAGATCTAGTTTTGCATTGGATGCATGAATTAGTGAGTTTGAGAAATTTTAGGATCTTAGATCTAGGGTTTGGGCATCCTATGGAAAGAAGGAGTTCTTTTCATACAAGGAAACAACCAAGCTTGGGCACCAAGCAAGGAAACCACTCCCAAAGGAGGTTTGGCCCCCTAGGGGACCGCCCTCCTTCCTTTCCGCACAAGCAAAGGACGGCCTAGGGGTCGGGGCAGCCCTAGCCTGCGGCCTAGCCGCGTGGGCTAGGGGCCGGGCGGCCCAAGGCCTTTGCTGTCCTCTTTTTGGGTCTGGGCAATTTGATTGTTGGGCCCAATTGACCGTTTTAACCCTAGAAAATCCTAAAATCAATTAAAATTGACCAAGCGCGTTAAAATTGGATTTTAACTGTTTATGTGCAAATCGCATGGTGATTGGATATGACCTTAGGATGTGGTTTGTTGTGATTGTTTAATTTTTGTGGTTTGGTTTACTGCCTGCGAGCTGATCAATTAATTGTAATAATTAATTAGAGTTTTATGGCCTGCGAGCCATTTTTTTTTCTCAACTTGTGAGATTTATTTTATTTAGTATAGTTGTTAGCTAGTGCTAGATAGAGTAGATTGTTAGCCAAGATTGAAGAAAAGAAGCCCAAAGCCAAAGGGAGCCACAAAAGATGGAGCATTGAGCATTCCACATGACTATGAAGGATGAACCAAAAGATGAAGACGCATGGAGATGGTTTGCTTTTAGGGTTCATAGATAATTCCATTGGCTTGGAATTATCTTAGTCTAGAAAAGACCATATTCACATCACGTTTTATTTTTGTTTTGTGGTTGTTTATTTTATTGTCTTATTATTTTGTGGTTGGTGTATGGCTGATGCATGCAATTAGGATAATAAGATAATTCGACAGCCCGGATCTATTTCTTGGAGTTGTGCTCAAACTCAAATAGATAGATTAGTTGATATGGATAAAATTGAATTTAAAAATCCCTCAAAATCCAAATATTGTGTTATTGCCTTCTCGTTATTTAAACACTCATTATCATCAAGATTTATCAAGTTCGCGCGTGCCAAAACATGGTGACTTGGTTCATAATGATGGAATGTGATGGCACAAACAAGTAATGTGAAACTGTTTAAATAAGAGGTTGAACACAACTAGGCTATTAATATGATTAAAAACCTAGAGGCAATCAATTGGGATTGTCCATAAGGATGGATAAATAAGGAGTTATTTGCCCAATTGAACCAAGAGTTGCATAGATATGCAATTGGAATTGTTCCTACCTAAAGTAGTCAAATTATGGGTGACTTGCCAAAGCAAGCTCATAAGAAGATGAAACATGGATCTTGGCCCACTAGAAAATATAAGGATATTTTCCGCATTAATATCTTGAGGGTTATTAATCCGTATAAAAATAGTGGGAGCTATATTTGATAAACTAGCCATTATTGAATATAGTCAAAAATTCACAAATACTAAAACTTGCGTATTTTCCTTTTTGTAGAATTCCAAATGGCAAACAACTCATCGTGTTCACAACATTCCCTACGATATGTCCTTGAGAAGGACAAGCTCTCTGGAACCAACTTCATTCAAGAGAAGAAACTGTACGCAATAGAGGAGCAAGTTCCAGCAGGTCCAGAGAAGAATACCCCTGCAGCCCTAAAGGCGTATCAAAAGCGTGTTGACGACGCTAATGATGCGGCCTTCCTTATGCTATGCATCATGACTTCTGAGCTTCAGAAGCAACACGAAAACATGAATGTTGTCGATATGATCGAGCATATGAAGCAGCTCTTCCAAGAGCAGGCAAGGGTTGAGAGGTATGAGGTCTCTAAGGCATTGTTCAAGTGTCATATGGCAGAATGGAACCCGGTGGGACCCCATGTACTCCGTATTATCAGGGTACCTGAAGAATCTCGCCCGACTGGGGTTCCCGGTCGGCCAAGAGTTGGAAACCGATCTCGTGTTGCAATCGTTGCCCGAGAGTTATGGACAGTTCATCATGAACTATAACATGAACGAGATCGTGAAACCATTTCAAAATTTTCTCAATTTGTTGAGGACAGCTGAACAAAGCATCAACAAGGGTAAGGGCAAGGCCATTATGATGGTGCAGAAAGGAAAGGGCAAAAGGTTTGCCTCATCCTCCAAGGGCAAAGGCAAGTCAATTGCCAAGTCCAAGGAACCTGCCCTTAAGCCTGTTGGTGGGATTGCCAAAGGTGTGACTAAATGTGAGTGTTACTACAGCAGTCAGCCTGGACACTGGAGGAGGAACTGCCCAAAATATCTAGAGGACAAGAGGCTTGGAATAGTGATTCCACCACCACCAGGTATTTTTGTTGTAGATGTCAATTTAACTGTCTCTACATCATGGGTATTAGATACTGGATGTGGATCTCACATTTGTCGAAATGTGCAGGATCTAAAGAGAAGTAGAAGATTGGCTAAAGGGGAGATAGATCTGCGCATTGGGAATGGAGAAAAAGTTGCTGCGTTGGTCGTGGGCGTGTGCGAGCTATCTCTGCCTTCAGGATTAGTTTTAGAATTAAATAATTGCTATTTTGTGCCTGCTATGAGCAGAAACATTATTTCTATTTCTTGTTTGGACAAGGAAGGTTTTATTATTTCAATAAAGAACAATTGTTGTTCCTTTTATTTTAATAATATTCACAATTTTAGTGCGCAATTATTTAATGGATTGTATGTCCTTGATATAAGCAATCCTGTCTACAACATTAATACCAAGAGGATTAAAATACATGATTTAAATCCTGCTTACTTATGGCACTGTCGTTTAGGCCATATAAACGAGAAGTGTGTATCTAGACTCCATAAGGATGGACTACTAGACTCATTTGATTTTGAATCATATGAGACATGTGAGGCTTCTTTATTTGCGAAAATGACAAAGTCCCCTTTCAATAAGAAAGGTGAGAGGACTGGTGAGCAATTGGCGCTCATACATACTGATGTGTGTGGGCCATTTGCCACGCCTTTCAAGGGTGGTTATGTCTACTTCATTACATTTACTGATGATTACAGTGGATATGGATTTGTGTACCTTATGAAGGCCAAATCTGAATCCTTTGAAATGTTCAAAGAATTCAAAAGTGAAGTAGAGAAGCAACTTGGCAAAAGTATCAAGGCTCTACGATCAGATCGTGGAGGAGAATACTTGAGCCAAGAGTTTGACGACTATCTTAGAGAGTGTGGGATCGTGTCCCAACTCACTCCACCCGGAACGCCACAATGGAATGGCGTGTCTGAGAGGAGGAATCGAACCCTATTGGATATGGTTCGATCTATGATGTGTCAAACAGATCTTCCATTATCATTTTGGGGCCACGCTCTATTAAGTGCAGCTTTCACCATTAACCGTGTTCCATCTAAATCAGTCATGAAGACACCACATAAGATGTGGAGTGGGAGGCGTCCCACACTGTCGTTCATGAGGGTTTGGGGCTGCGATGTCTATGTAAAACGTTTACAATCAGACAAGCTAGAGCCAAAGTCGGATAAGTGTAAATTTGTGGGGGTACATTAAGGAAACTAAGGGTTACTACTTCTACAATCCAACCGAGAACAAAGTGTTTGTTGCTCGGACCGGCGTGTTTATAGAAAGAGAATTTGTCTCTAAAGAAGCAAGTGGGAGGACTGTAGAACTTGAAGAGATTCAAGAACCACAAATCACTCAACCGATTATGGAACATGAACAGGAACCACAAGCAGTTGTGGAACAACCTGTTCAGGTAACACAAGAGCTTCGTAGATCTAGTAGAGTGCGCCAGGAACCCGAGAGGTATGGACTTCTCGTGACCGATTCCGGTGACACAATGCTCATAGATGATGAGCCTACTACCAATGAAGAGGCCATGAAAGGGCCAGACTCTCAGAAGTGGCTAGAAGCCATGAGATCCGAGATGGAATCCATGTATACCAACAAAGTATGGACTTTGGTGGAACCACCCGAAGGGGCACGGCCCATAGGGTGCAAGTGGGTATTCAAGAAGAAGATCGACATGGATGGTAATGTGATTACCTATAAGGGCCGATTGGTGGCTAAAGGATTCAGACAGATTCATAGTATTGACTATGATGAAACATTTTCACCAGTTGCTATGACCAAATCCATTGGAATCCTACTTGCAATTGCAACATACTAAGACTATGAGATTTGGCAGATGGATGTCAAAACAGCATTCCTTTATGGGAATCTCCTCGAGGACGTGTACATGATACATCCAAAGGGTTTTGAAGATCCAAAGCAAGCCAACAAAGTCTGTAAGCTGCAACGATCCATTTATGGATTGAAGCAAGCTTCTAGGAGTTGGAATCGACGTTTTGATGAAGTAGTCAAAGAGCTTGGCTTCATCAGAAACGAAGATGAGTCTTGTGTTTACAAGAAAGTTAAAGGGAGCTCTGTAGCTTTTTTGGTCTTGTATGTGGATGACCTACTACTCATTGGAAACGACGTTCCCATGCTGCAATCTGTTAAAGATTGGTTAGGGAAGTGTTTCTCAATGAAGGACTTAGGGGAAGCAGCCTATATACTCGGTATAAAGATCTATAGCGATATATCTAAGAGACTGTTAGGCCTAAGTCAGAGTACATATATTGACAAGGTGTTGAAGCGGTTCAACGTGCAAGATTCCAAGAAGGGATTCTTGCCCATGTCACATGGAATCACTCTTTCGAAGAGTGGTTGTCCTTCCAATGAGAT
The DNA here is from genome assembly GCA_023055425.1 of Linanthus parryae. Lineage (NCBI taxonomy): Eukaryota > Viridiplantae > Streptophyta > Magnoliopsida > Ericales > Polemoniaceae > Linanthus > Linanthus parryae. Next base: position 73,634,889 of record JALGPY010000002.1, read on the forward strand.
TGAGAAGGAACGCATGAGTAGAATTCCCTATGCCTCGGCCATAGGATCTATCATGTACGCCATGTTATGTGCTAGACCAGATGTGTCATATGCCTTGAGTATGACAAGCAGATACCTATCCAATCCGGGTGAGAGTCACTGGATTGCAGTCAAGAACATCCTGAAGTACTTGAGAAGAACTAAGGATGCTTTCTTGATATTTTTCGGTGAGGAAGGGTTGCGTGTAACGGGTTACACTGATGAAAGCTTCCAAACCGACAGAGATGACTTCAGATCACAATCGGGATATGTGTTTTTCCTGAATGGAGCAGTGGTGAGCTGGAAAAGTTCCAAGCAAGAGACGGTAGCTGATTCTACAACAGAGGCTGAGTACATTGCTGCAAATGGCACAGCAAAGGAAGCTGTTTGGATCAGAAAGTTTGTTTCTGAACTTGGTGTGGTTCCTAGCATTGCGGATCCGGTCGATTTGTACTGTGACAATACTGGTGCGATCGCGCAATCAAAGGAGCCCATGTCACACCAGAAATCCACACACGTGCTCAGGAAGTTCCATCTGATTCGAGATATTATAGATAGAGGAGACGTTCGGATATGCAAGATTCCTACAGATGAGAATCTGTGAGATCCACTTACAAAGCCGCTTGTGCAGTGGAAGCATGAAGGGCAAACTAGGAGCATGGGCATACGAGATGCGTCAGATTGACTCTAGTGCAAGTGGGAGACTGTTGGAATAGATGCCCTAGAGGCAATCCAGTTTAGTATGAATTTATTCTGGCTAGAACATTCATTGTATGATTTATTGGATATTTAATATAATGAAGTCCTTAGATTTACAATTGTGTTGTTTATCTTAAATATCCCTAGTCCAGTATAATGATTAATAGGAAAATCATCTATAGACTAGTATGGGGTTGGATTGATATGGAGATATCATGATCCAACACATGGGTGTGCATTAAGGGTAATGGCGCACCGGATTGACCCATCTCCGAGAAGGCTACATACACATTATGTTGAGTCACAAGTGCTTCTCGTGGTGCAATGGTGTTGTCATCCTTAGACTTGAAGTCGCTAGATATTCTAGTTGTGGATTATTGTGATTTTGGTAGCGTTAAACGCTACACCGTAACTGAGTAGTTATAAAGGTGTGTACCGGATACAATAAGAAGCAAGCTTAGAGATCGTAGTGGACGTAGATAGAATTTTTCCCTCCCACATAACGGGAGCAAATATCCTAGGCCACTCGAGGGATAGTGCTTATAGAATGTCTGGCCAGGCTCAAATAAATCAATATAGGATATTGATGTTATTTGCACGAATAAGGCAATTCCCATGGATCGAGAAACTATTGTTTGGATATACGAGTGTGACTTTTATATCTCGTGTCCAATCCGGATATAGAGATAAAGGGATGAGACAATTACTTGTACAAGGTTTTTCGGATGACTATTCTATTAGCTGGCTAGAATGGATGTTTTGCTAGAAACCGCTCCATATTAGCAAATTGTTAATACCAACTAGATAGAACCTATGGGGTCACACGCTATATAGATTTGAACTAGATTTGGGAATTAATTAATTGGATTAATTAATTAGAAGGATCACTTTGCAACACCTTGCAAACTTAGTAGGACTAATTTGCAAGGAAGGGACTGAACCGAATTCTAGTAGGACTAGAATGGGTCCTTTAGGTAGTGTACAAGGATTTGTTGGACTATATAAAGGATGCTCATTCCTTCCTTCCCACACTTAAGAGCCTTTAGTTCAAAACTCGAGTGGGAGAGAACAAAAAGGAGAGAGCAAGCAAGCAAGAGGGACCCGTCCACCCCCCTTGCCGCCGCCCCATCCCGTCGGCCCAGACAAGGAGGTCGCCCCTCCTTGTTTCCTCGCGTTGTGTGATTTCTTCTTCCTCTTCCTCTATTCCGGGCAAGCACAAAGGAGAAGGAAGATCTAAATTTCAACTCTAGGCGTGGATCAACTATAGATAACGTGACACAATTCACGTGACAAGTCATCACAGGAGAAACCCTAAGGTGTGTAACTTGATTTCTTCCCTTACCGTTATGTCTCTTGTCCTGTGATCCTTGGAGGGTATTACATGGATTATATTTGTTTTTCCGCTGCGTATCCATGATCAAAACCCTACACCTTCCTGAGCAGCTTGTTCAACTACCACCTGCTTTCCTTTATCTTTGACTGGAGAAACCTCTTCTTGGTTGGAATGTTCACTTGGAAAGTTCTTGTCAGAGCCACCTTTCTTGGCACCTTGTTCATTCTCAGGGACATCAAACACAATCATGCTTCTAAAGATACTTTCCACCATGTATTTGACCTGTGAGAGATCAGTCTCAAACCCATGCTGGTTCTCTTTGATCTGAATATTGTCCATCTCTAGACCGTCAAGTCTCTTAAGGTTTGAAGACAAATTAGGAGGCTGAGATGTCTGGCTTGAAGTAGGAGTCAAGGCCTTGGGATTAACAAATATCTTTGCATTCAGCTCTTCCTCAGTCAAATCTGAATACAACTTCCAAATCTTCTCTTTGGTCTTAACTACCCCAATCTTCTCAAAAGCCTTCTCATTCAACAAACCAATCCCATAAGTGATAGATTCTTCACCAGCAGTAGGAATCTCAAGGTGTTGGATGAATTGAGTGAGCAAGTTTGCATAAGGCAGAGGATGCTTTCTCTGATCTGTTTGACTGAATAGCATGCGTTCCATTACATGTTTCTGCATATCAATATCATAGCCATGCATGATCAAATACATAATGTACAACACCCTCTTAGTAACTAACTCCTTAGAATGTTCCCTTGGAAAGATGCATATCATTAAGATGGTGAACAACACTTTAGCCTCAATATTTAACACAGAGTGTGTTAACTGTTTTGATGATGCAGAGACATTGGGTAGAAAGAATTCTTCTCTGGCCAATTTCAAAGCTTCATTCTTGGGAGGATATTTATGTGTGTCATACCTCTTAGGACACCCTAATGTAGGGTTTTGATTCATGGATCGCACAACGGAAGCATAATCAAACATAAACCATGCAAAACCCTCCAAGGATCACAAGTCTAGAGACATAACGATAGTAAAGGTAAGAAATCATAAACACACCTTTGGGTTCTCCTTGATGACTTCAAACGCGAATAATGTCACGTTCTCTATAGTTTATCCACGCCTAGAGTTGATCCTAGATCTCCCAAACTCCTTGGTGCTATCCCGGATTAGGAAGAGGATGAACGAATCACGCAAAACGAGACAAAAAGAGGCTTTGGGCCTCTTTTTGGCCGACGGGGACGAGGGCGGCGGCAAGGGGCGGCGTCGGCCCTCCTTGTTGCTTGCTCTCTCTCCTTTTGTTCTCTCCCACTCTTGTTATGTTCACTAATGAGCATAAGTTATGAGGAAGGAAGGAAGGAGGGTCCTTTATATAGTCCAACAACTCCTTGTTAACTACCTAAAGGACTTATTCTAGTCCAACTAGAATTCAATTTAGTCCCTTCCTTGCAAATTAGTCCCTACTAAGTTTGCAAGGGTTTGCAAAGTGACCCTTCTAATTAATTAATCCAATTAATTAATTCCCAAATCTAGTTCAACTCTGTATAGCGTGTGACCCCATAGGTTCTATCTAGTTGGTAGCAACTATTTGCTAATATGGAGCGGTTTCTAGCAAAACATCCATTCTAGCCAACTAATAGAATAGTCATCTTGACAACCTTTGTACAAGTAATTGTCTCATCCCTTTGCCTCCATATCCGGATTGGACACGAGACATACAAGTCACACTCGTATATCCAATCCATAGTTTCTCGATCCATGGGAATAGCCTTATTCGTGAAAATAACATCAATATCCTATATTGATTTATTTGAGTCTGGCCAGACATTCCATAAGCACTATCCCTCGAGTGGCCTAGGATATTTGATCCCGTTATGTGGGAGGGGCAAATCCTCTCTACGTCCACTACGATCTCTAAGCTTGCTTCTCATTGTATCCAGTACACGCCTTTATAACTACCCAGTTACGGTGTAGCGTTTAACGCTACCAAGATCACAATGATCCACAACTAGAATATCTAGTGACTTCAAGTCTAAGGATGACAATACCATTGCACCGCGAGAAGCACTTGTGACTCAACATAACATGTATGTAGCCTTCTCGGAGATGGGTCAATCCAGTGCAACATTCCGTAATGCACACCTATGTGTTGGATCGTGATATCTCCATATCAATCCAACCCCATACTAGTCTATAGATGATTGTCCCATTTAATCATTATACTTGACTAGGGATATTTAAGATAAACAACACAATTGTAAATCTAAGGACTTCATTATATTAAATATCCAATAAATAATAAATGAATTTTCTAGCCATATACAAATTCATACTAAACTAGATTGCCTCTAGGGCATCAATTCCAACAGTCTCCCACTTGCACTAGAGCCAATCTGGCGCATCTCGTATTCCCATACTCCTAGTGTGCCCTTCATGCTTCCACTGCGTGAGAGGCTTCGTAAGCGGGTCTGACAGATTATCATCTGTAGGAATCTTGCATATCCGAACGTCTCCTCTATCGATAATATCTCGAATCAGATGAAACTTCCTGAGCACGTGCTTGGACTTCTGGTGCGATCTGGGTTCCTTTGATTGCGCGATCGCCCCAGTGTTGTCACAGAACAACTCCACTGGATCCGCAATGCTAGGGACCACACCAAGTTCAGAAACAAATTTTCTGATCCAAACAGCCTCCTTTGCTGCGCCATTTGCAGCAATGTACTCAGCCTCTGTTGTAGAATCAGCTACCGTCTCTTGCTTGGAACTCTTCCAGCTCACCGCTGCTCCATTCAGGCAAAACACATATCCCGATTGTGATCTAAAGTCATCTCTGTCAGTTTGGAAGCTTGCATCAGTGTAACCCCTTACACGCAACTCTTCCTCACCGCCGAATATCAAGAAAGCATCCTTAGTTCTTCTCAAGTACTTTAGGATGTTCTTGACTGCAATCTAGTGACTCTCACCCGGATTGGATTGGTATCTGCTTGTCATACTCAAGGCATATGACACATCTGGTCTAGTACATAACATGGCGTACATGATAGATCCTATGGCCGAGGCATAGGGAATCCTACTCATGCGTTCCTTCTCAATCTCATTGGAAGGACAACTACTCTTCGAAAGAGTGATTCCATGTGACATGGGCAAGAATCCCTTCTTGGAATCTTGCATGTTGAACCGTTTCAACACCTAGTCAATATATGTACTTTGACTTAGGCCTAGCAACCTCTTAGATCTATCTCTATAGATCTTTATACCGAGTATATAGGCTGCTTCCCCTAAGTCCTTCATTGAGAAACACTTTCCTAGCCAATCTTTCACAGATTGCAGCATAGGAATGTCGTTTCCAATGAGTAGTATGCCATCCACATACAAGACCAGAAAAGCTACAGAGCTCCCACTAACCTTCTTGTAAACACAAGACTCATCTTCGTTTCTGATGAAGCCAAACTCTTTGACCACTTCATCAAAACGTCGATTCCAACTCCTAGAAGCTTGCTTCAATCCATATATGGATCGTTGCAGCTTACAGACTTTGTTAGCATGCTTTGGATCCTCAAAACCCTCCGGCTGTATCATATACACGTCCTCAAGGAGATTCCCATAAAGGAATGCTGTTTTGACATCCATCTGCCAAATCTCATAGTCGTGGTATGCTGCAATCGCAAGTAGGATTCGGATGGATTTGGTCATTGCGACTGGTGAAAAGGTTTCGTCATAGTCAATACCATGAATCTGTCTGAATCCTTTAGCCACCAATCGGCCCTTATAGGTAATCACATTACCATCCATGTCGATCTTCTTCTTGAAGACCCACTTGCACCCTATGGGCCGCGCCCCATCGGGTGGTTCCACCAAAGTCCATACTTTGTTGGTATACATGGATTCCATCTCGGATCTCATGGCTTCCAGCCACTTCTGAGAGTCTGGGCCACTCATGGCCTCCTCATAGGTAGTAGGCTCATCATCTATGAGCATCGTGTCACCAGAATCAGTTATGAGAAGTCCATACCTCTCGGGTTCCTGGCGCACTCTACTAGATCTACGAAGCTCTTGTGTTACCTGAACAGGCGGATCCACAAATACTTGTGTTTCCTGTTCATGTTCCATAATCGGTTCAGTAATTTGTGGTTCTTGAACTTCTTCAAGTTCTACATTCCTCCCACTTGCTTCTTTAGAGACAAATTCTCTTTCTAGAAACACGCCGGTCCGAGCAACAAACACTTTGTTCTCGGTTGGATTGTAGAAGTAGTATCCCTTAGTTTCCTAAGGGTACCCCACAAACTTACACTTATCCGATTTAGGCCCTAGCTTTTCCGACTGTAAACGTTTTACATAGACATCGCAGCCCCAAATCCTCATGAACGACAGTGTGGGACGCCTCCCACTCCACATCTCATATGGTGTCTTCATGACTGATTTAGATGGAACACGGTTAATGGTGAAAGCTGCACTTAATAGAGCGTAGCCCCAAAATGATAATGGAAGATCGGTTTGACACATCATAGACCGAACCATATCCAATAGGGTTCGATTCCTTTTCTCGGACACGCCATTCCATTGTGGCGTTCCGGGTGGAGTGAGTTGGGACACGATCCCACACTCTCTAAGATAGTCGTCAAACTCTTGGCTCAAGTATTCTCCTCCGCGATCCGATCGTAGAGCCTTGATACTTTTGCCAAGTTGCTTCTCTACTTCATTCTTGAATTCTTTGAACACTTCAAAGGATTCGGATTTTGCCCTCATAAGGTACACAAATCCATATCTACTGTAATCATCAGTAAATGTAATGAAGTAGACATAACCACCACTGGCAGGCGTGGCAAATGGCCCACACACATCTGTATGTATGAGTGCCAATTGCTCACTAGTCCTCTCACCTTTCTTATTGAAAGGGGACTTTGTCATTTTTCCCAATAAACAAGCCTCACATGTCTCATATGATTCAAAATCAAATGAGTCTAGTAATCCATCCTTATGGAGACTAGATACATGTTTCTCATTTATGTAGCCTAAACGACAATGCCATAAATAAGCAGGATTTAAATCATTTATTTTAATCCGCTTGGTATTGATGTTGTAGACAGGATTGCTTAGATCAAGGACATAAAGTCCATTAAATAATTGCGCACTAAAGTAGTGAATATTATTCAAATAAAAGGAACAACAATTGTTCTTTTTTTGAAATAATAAAACCTTCCTTGTCCAAACAAGAAATAGAAATAATGTTTCTGCTCATAGCAGGCACAAAATAGCAATTATTTAATTCTAAAACTAGTCCTGAAGGCAGAGATAGCTCGCACACGCCTATGGCCAACGCAGCAACCTTTGCTCCATTCCCAACGCGCAGATCTACCTCCCCTTTAGCCAATCTTTTACTTCTCTTTAGATCCTGCATATTTCGAAAAATATGAGATCCACATCCAGTATCTAATACCCATGATGTAGAGACAGTTAAATTGACATCTACACAAAAATACCTGGTGGTGGTGGAATAACTATTCCAAGCCTCTTGTCCTCCAGATATTTTGGGCAGTTCCTCCTCCAGTGTCCAGGCTGACTGCAGTAGTGACACTCACCTTTAGTCACGACCTTGGCAATGCCACCAACAGGCTTAAGGGCTGGTTCCTTGGACTTGGCAACTGACTTGCCTTTGCCCTTGGAGGAAGAGGCAAACATTTTGCCCTTTCCTTTCTGTACCATCATTATGGCTTTGCCCTTACCCTTGTTGATGCTCTGTTCAGCCGTCCTCAACATGTTGAGTAAATCTGGCAGTGGTTTAACGATCTCGTTCATGTTATAGTTCGTAATGAACTGTCCATAACTCTCGGGCAACGATTGCAACACGAGATCGGTTGCCAACTCTTGGCCGACCGGGAACCCAAGCCGGGCGAGATTCTCCAAGTACCCGATCATTCGGAGTACATGGGGTCCCACCGGGTTCCCTTCTTCCAGATGACATTTGAACAGTGCCTTTGAGACCTCATACCTCTCTACCCTTGCCTGCTCTTGGAAGAGCTGCTTTAGATGTTCGATCATATCGACTGCATTCATGTTTTCGTGTTGCTTCTGAAGCTCACAAGTCATGGTGCAAAGCATAAGGCAGGCCGCATCATTAGCGTCATCAACACGCTTTTGATACGCCTTTAAGGCAACAGGTGTCTGATTCTCTGGACCTTCTGGAACATGCTCCTCTATTGCGTACAGTTTCTTCTCTTGCTTGAGAACAATTCTCAAGTTTCTGTACCAATCAAGAAAGTTGGTTCCAGAGAGCTTGTCCTTCTCAAGGACAGATCGTCGGGAATGTTGTGAACTCGATGAGTTGTTTGCCATTTGGAATTCTACAAAAAGGAAAATATGCAAGTTTTAGTATTTGTGAATTTTTTTGACTATATTTAATAATGGCTAGTTTATTAAATATAGCTCCCACTATTTTTCTACGGATTAATAACCCTCAAGATATTAATGCGGAAAATATCCTTATATTTTCTAGTGGGCCAAGATCCATCTTTCATCTCCTTATGAGCTTGCTTTGGCAAGTCACCCATAATTTGACTACTTTAGGTAGGAAAAATTCCAATTGCATCCCATATGCAACTCTTGGTTCAATTGGGCAAATAACTCCTTATTTATCCATCCTTATGGATAATCCCAATTGATTGCCTCTAGGTTTCTTAATCAAATTAATAGCCTAGTTGTGTTCAACCTCTTATCTAAACAATTGCACATTGTTACGTGCCATCGCATTCCATCATTATGAACCAAGTCGCCATGCTTTGGCACGCACGAGCTTGATAAATAATGATGATAATGAGTGTTTAAATAACGAGAAGGCAAGAACACAATATTTAAAATTTGAGGGATTTTAAATTCAATTCTTTTAATTGTTTTGTTGATCGATATCAACTAATCTATCTATTTGAGTTTGGGCACAACTCCAAATAATAGATCCGGGTTGTCTAATTATCTTATTATCCTAATTGCATGCATCATCCATACACCAACCACACAAATAATAAGACAATAAATAAACAACCACAAAACAGAAATTAAACGTGAAGTGGATATGGCCTTTTCTAGACTAAGATAATTCCAAGCCAATGGAATTATCTATGAACCCCAAGCAAACACATCTTCATGCGTCTTGATCTCTTGGTCCATCCTTCATAGTCATGTGGAATGCTCCATGCTCCATGCTCCATGTTTTGTGGCTTCTTTGGCTTTGGGCTTCTTTTCTTCAATCTTGGCTAACAATCTACTTTATCTAGCACTAGCTGATATCTATACTAAATAAAATAAATCTCACAAGTTGAGGAAAAAAATGGCACGCAGGCCATAAAACCCTAATTAATTATTACAATTAATTGATCAGCTCGCAGGTCGTAAAACCAAACCAAAAAATTAAACATCCACATCAAACCACATCCTAAGGCCATATCCAATCACCATGCGATTTGCACATAAACAGTTGAAATCCAATTTTAACGCGCTTGGTCAATTTTAATTGATTTTAGGATTTCTAGGGTTAAAACGGTCCATGGGTCCAACAATCCAATTGCCCGGGCCCATTAAAGTGAACCACAAGGCCCTAGGACCGGCCCGGCCCAAAACCCGCAAGCTAGGCCCGCGGGTTAGGGCCGCCCAGCCCCTTAGGGCTCCCAAGCTTGGGCGGCAAGCAAGGGGGCGGTCCCTAGGGGGGCCGAACCCTTCTATGGGAGTTGTTTTGCTTGGTGCCCAAGTTTGGTTGTTACCTTGTTTTGGGAGAACTCCTTCTTCCCCAAGGATGCCCAAACCCTAGATCTAAGATCCTAAAATTTCTCAAACTCACCAATTCATGCATCCAATGCAAAAATTGGATCTTGTTATGATTAATTGTTGACAAATTGCATCCCATGCTTGATTTGTCTTGTTTTACGCGATGAACAATCAAATTAAGGTAAAAAACAACAAAACGTAACACATAAACTACGTTTATGCTCTATGACCTGTGGCTCTGATACCACTGTAGGGTTTTGATTCATGGATCGCACAACGGAAGCATAATCAAACATAAACCATGCAAAACCCTCCAAGGATCACAAGTCTAGAGACATAACGATAGTAAAGGTAAGAAATCATAAACACACCTTTGGGTTATCCTTGATGACTTCAAATGCGAATAATGTCACGTTCTCTATAGTTGATCCACGCCTAGAGTTGATCCTAGATCTCCCAAACTCCTTGGTGCTAGCCCGGATTAGGAAGAGGATGAACGAATCACGCAAAACGAGACAAAAAGAGGCTTTCGGCCGATGGGGACGAGGGCGGCGGCAAGGGGCGTTGTCGGCCCTCCTTGTTGCTTGCTCTCTCTCCTTTTGTTCTCTCCCACTCTTGTTATGTTCACTAATGAGCATAAGTTATGAGGAAGGAAGGAAGGAGGGTCCTTTATATAGTCCAACAACTCCTTGTTAACTACCTAAAGGACTTATTCTAGTCCAACTAGAATTCAATTTAGTCCCTTCCTTGCAAATTAGTCCCTACTAAGTTTGCAAGGGTTTGCAAAGTGATCCTTATAATTAATTAATCCAATTAATTAATTCCCAAATCTAGTTCCACTCTATATAGCGTGTGACCCCATAGGTTCTATCTAGTTGGTAGCAACTATTTGCTAATATGGAGCGGTTTCTAGCAAAACATCCATTCTAGCCAACTAATAGAATAGTCATCTTGACAACCTTTGTACAAGTAATTGTCTCATCCCTTTGCCTCCATATCCGGATTGGACACGAGACATACAAGTCACACTCGTATATCCAATCCATAGTTTCTCGATCCATGGGAATAGCCTTATTCGTGCAAATAACATCAATATCCTATATTGATTTATTTGAGTCTGGCCAGACATTCCATAAGCACTATCCCTCGAGTGGCCTAGGATATTCGATCCCGTTATGTGGGAGGGGCAAATCCTCTCTACGTCCACTACGATCTCTAAGCTTGCTTCTCATTGTATCCAGTACACGCCTTTATAACTACCCAGTTACGGTGTAGCGTTTAACGCTACCAAGATCACAATGATCCACAACTAGAATATCTAGTGACTTCAAGTCTAAGGATGACAATACCATTGCACCGCGAGAAGCACTTGTGACTCAACATAACATGTATGTAGCCTTCTCGGAGATGGGTCAATCCAGTGCAACATTCTGTAATGCACACCTATGTGTTGGATCGTGATATTTCCATATCAATCCAACCCCATACTAGTCTATAGATGATTGTCCCATTTAATCATTATACTTGACTAGGGATATTTAAAACAACACAATTGTAAATCTAAGGACTTCATTATATTAAATATCCAATAAATAATAAATGAATTTTCTAGCCATATACAAATTCATACTAAACTAGATTGCCTCTAGGGCATCTATTCCAACACCTAAGATACATGCAAACTCATCATGGTCTAGTTCCATTGTAACTCCAGCAACTAAAGACTTGATGACTAAGTGTGGAGAATTCTTAAGTTGATTCATGTTGAGATAGAAGAATCTGGTGAGTCTAGGATAGGCTAGCTCAGAGGGGTTTAGCATGAACCACAAAGAGCTTTTCTTCAACATAGGGATACAGTTCAGATTCATTCCAAGCAAAATATGCATACTGATCAAACTGCAGAAAGAAATCTTCCTAGATGCAAAACCATCCAACCACTAACCTTTTGAAGTGTTTCATATGAACCAAAATTCATCAGGAGCAGTGTTCTTTCAGTAGATCTGCAAGGCTTTCTCCACATTGTCTTCTGGTTGTTCCTCTATTACTTTTCCTTTCCCCTTTTCAGCTTGAGTTGCCTTCTTCTTTTTCTTCAACTTCTTGGGGCTAGAGATCTCTGTTTTTGGTTGCTTCTCTGCAGCAACTTTCTCTTTCTTCTTTTCTGAGGAGGGAGTTCCATCCTTCTTGACTTTCTTCTTGGGTGGAGGAAGCTCTGCAACTGCCTCTGCACTAGGAGTTCTAGAGCTATAGTCTCCACTAATATCTTGAACTTCATCCACTGCTGCCTTTCTCTTCTTCTCTGTACTCTGTTTTGATCCTCCGGTCATCTTGATTATGTCTGAGGCTCTTCTAGTGCTCATTAGGGTTTGGGAGAAGAATAGAGAGAGATGGATTTGATACGGAGTGAAGGAGAAGAGAAGGAGATAAATACTCAGAGAGTTTGTATTTGAAAAGGAAACTGCAACATTTTTCTGATCTTAAAAGATCTGTAATGATCAACAAAGATTCAAATATTTGAAGCCGTTGGAAATAAATAATTTAATACTATTTTTGACTAAAAATCAATTTTAAAAAAGGTAGGGGCAATATTGAGAAAATATATACAAAGATAGCACCCAATACTGAATGATCCAGAACATATTCACTAACCAGTTATCAGACTTATTTTCAAGGCTCTGAAAATAGTTTCAAGGTCTTGAAATGCTATTAAGCTGAAAAACATAAGACCAAATCTTTGAATAGATTTTCAAGGCTTTGAAAATCAGTTCAAACCTTTGAAACACATAATAGCTTACCTTTCTTACCTGATGCTCCCCCTAAACCAATGCATCCTTATTTAGCATGCCTAATTCCAGTCTTATAGCTGAGAATCTTTCATCTGGCAATGGTTTAGTGAAGATATCTGCAAGTTGCATGTTAGTACAACAAATTCAAGAACAATATCACCTTTCTCAGCATGATCTTTGATGAAATGATGTCTAACATCAATATGCTTGGTTCTTGAATGATGTACTGGATTCTTTGTAATAGATATTGCAGTAGTGTTGTCACACTTGATGGGAATACTTGTGAAATCAAATACAAGATCCCTTAATTGTTGAGCAATCCATAATACTTGTGAACAACATGCTCCAGCAGATATAAATTCAGCTTCAGCTGTTGATAAAGCAACTGATTTTTGTTTCTCGGAGTGCATCAGAGATTATCCAATATATTGGCAAGTTCCAGAAGTGTTTTTTCTATCAACTTTGTAACCTGCAAAGTCAGCATCTGAAAATCCATGCAAAGAGAAGTTAGAATGTCTTGGATACCAAAGCCCTAAGTCTTTGGTACCATTGAGATATCTGAATATTCTCTTCACAGCAGTTAAGTGTGATTCTTTTGGATCAGCTTGAAATCTTGCACACATACATACATTGAACATGATATCTGGTCTACTAGCAGTAAAGTATAGCAATGATCCAATCATACCTCTATACTCTTTCACATTTACACTCTTACCAGATTCATCTTTATCTAAGGACAATGTAGAACTCATTGGAGTCTTGATCTCTTTGTATTGAGACATGTTGTACTTGTTCAGCAAGTCCCTAGTATACTTGCTTTGATGCAGAAAGATGCCCTTCTTAAATAGATGTATTTGAAGTCCAAGGAAGAAGTTCAGCTCCCCCATCATACTCATTTCAAATTCCCTGCTCATAAGACTTGAGAATTCTTTTCATAGAAGATTATTAGTAGCTCCAAACAGAATATCATCAACATAAATCTGAACTACAATTAGATCTTTCTCATGAGTCTTTATGAAAAGGGTCATGTCTACCAATCCTCTTTTGAAATCACTTTCAAGTAGAAAGTTTGAAAATCTTTCATACCAAGCTCTTGGAGCTTGCTTCAAACCATAAAGAGCTTTGTCAAGTTTATAAGCATGATCTGGAAACTTATCACTTTCAAAATCAGGAGGTTGTGCAACATAAACTTCTTCTTGTAAGTAGCCATTCAGAAATGCACATTTTACATCCATTTGAAATAGTTTCATATTTTTGAAAGATGCAAATGCAAGCAGAATTCTAATTGCTTCTAACCTGGGAATTGGAGCAAAAGTTTTCTCATAATCAATACCTTCTTCTTGATTGTAACCTTGAGCAACTAACCTTGCTTTGTTTCTGATCACTTTTCCATCCTCATCTAATTTGTTTCTGAACACCCATCTGGTACCAATGACAGACTGGTTTGTAGGTGGAGGAACTAGATTTCACACCTTGTTTCTTTCAAACTCATTGAGTTCACTTTGCATAGCTATAATCCTGTCTGCTTCTTGTAAAGCTTCCTTCACAATTTTGGGTTTTACAAGAGAAATGAAAGCATTGAAGGCACAAAGATTCTTCAACTGTGACCTTGTTTGTGTACCAGTGGTTGGGTCAGAGATGATATTTTCAGCTGGATGAGATGAAATATATTTGAATCTCTTTCTTGGAGACTATGGTTCAGGTTCTCCATATACCTTATCTGGTCTTGAAGTAGTGGCCTGATCATTCATCTCTTTCTGATCATCTTTGTCAAGGCTTTGATCTCTATTTTCAAGGCCTTGAGACCTGTTTTCAAGGTCTTGAAAATGGCTTCTGTTTCTTTCTGAACCTTTCTTGAACCCAAGAGAGTTATCAGCTTCTTCTTCTGATTCATGCTTGTTCAGATTCAAGTCTGCAAAACTTTCACTCAAAGAACCATCATAGCTTTCATAAAAAATAACATGAATACTTTCTTCAACCAGCTTGGTTCTTTTATTATAAATTCTATAAGCTTTGCTAGTAAGAGAATAACCAAGAAATATACCTTCATCACTTCTTGCATCAAACTTACCCAAGTTGTCCTTACCATTGTTGTGGACATAGCATGTGCAACCAAAGGGTCTGAAGTATGAGATGTTTGGCTTTCTCCCTTTGAAGAGTTCATAGGGGGTTTTCTTAAAGATAGTTCTGATCAAGCACCTGTTCAAAATATAATTTCATGTATTCACAGCTTCTGCCCAGTAATATTTTGGCAACTTATTTTCTAGAAGCATTGTCCTTGACATGTCTTCAAGAGTCATGTTCTTTCTTTTAACAAATCCATTCTGTTGAGGAGTTATACGAGCAGAGAAATTTCGAGAGATACCATGCTTAGCACAGAATAAATCATATTCTAATTGATTAAACTTTCTACCATGATCACTTCTAATTAAATCAATGGGTAGGTTTTTCAAGTTTTGAATTTCTCTGCAAAGCTTTGAAAATTCAGAGAGGGCGTCAAATTTTTCTTTCAGAAACATGACCAAGTATATCTAGAATAATCATCTACAATAACTAGCATATACCTCTTACCTTTTGGATTTGGTTTCCTCATAGGACCAAACAAATCCAAGTGAAGTAGTTCAATAGGTCTAGAAGTACTTACAAACTTCTTTGGTTTGAATGAGCTTCTGGTCTGCTTACCCTGAGAACAAGTTTTGCAAACTTCATCTTCTTTGAACTTGATAGATGGTAATCCTCTTACCAGGTCTTTGGAGATCAATTTGTTCAAGGTATGCAAGCTAATGTGACCAAGCTTTATGTGCCAAGCCCTTGAATCCTCTTTCAAAGCTTTAATGCACTTTAAGCTCTTACCTGCAACTTTGTTAGTCTGAAAGGTATGAACATCGTTTGATCTAGAGGCTGGGAGAATGCAATTGCCTGATTTCTCATTTTGCACCACACAGTTCTCTTTATCAAAGATAACTTTATTACCATTATCACAAAGCTGAGATACACTAAGCAAGTTAAATTTCAAACAATCAACTAGATATACATCAGAAATAGAATTTTCATAATCTGTACCAACTTTACCAATACCAAGAATGTTGCATTTTCCTTTGTCACCAAGAGTAATTGAACATTCAGATTGCTCTTTCAATTCTGAGAATAGAGATCTCTTTCCACTCATGTGTCTTGAGCAACCACTGTCCATAAACCACTTCTGTTCTTTGATGTTGGTGACAACCTGCAAACACCAATCACTTCCTTACCCAACTGTTAGACCAAGTGTGAAATTTGGACTCATACTCAGGATCAACCATGTTAGGTGGTCTGACCCCTGTAGAACCCAAATCTGTCTGACTTGTCCTTTAAGTTGAAATGGAAATGTGTTCCTCATTATGTGAGGGTCTCTTCTTCTGAAAGGACAAGTCATCTTCATATGACCAATTTTGTTGAAAAAATGACACTTAGAAGAAGTTTTGCTTCCAGCTCTCACAAATCTGGTATTGCAATTTCTTGAAAAACTTGGATTGTATCCAATACCAGTTTATGAACATACTTTGAACTTCCTCCAAGAATCAAGTTTAACTTGTGTTCTGAGCCAGCAAGCTTGACTTTGAATAATTCAGATTCTTGAAGTTTCTCAGCAATAGTAGTCTTTTTGTTTATCTAATTCATCAACTTGATGTTTTAGATTAACAAGGCTGTTACTCAGTAAAGAGTTCTCAGTGACTACTTCCTTGACATGTGTTTTCAAGGCTTTGAAACTGGTTTTCAAGGCCTTGAAATCATTGCCAGTTTTCTTTTGAGAGATTTCAAGATTTTGATTTAGACAAACAAGTTGTAAATTCTCTTTTGCTTGCTCGTGAACTTTTTCTTTCAAAAGTTTAATCTCTTTCAGATAATCTTCTTCATTTAATCATTGTTCTAAGATAATCTGAAAGAGCATCTTTTGGTTTGAAATCAGACAGTTTACCACTACCTCAATGTTCTTTTCAGAATTTTCGTCATGCTTGTCCATGAAGCATAGGTTGGCATTTTCTTCTTCAGATTCAAATTCACTTGAGCCATCTGAATCACTCCATGAAACTATCAGAGCTTTCTTTCTCCTGTCATGGTCCTTCTTCTGAAAGTTCTTGCTTTTCTTGTGCGGACAATCTCTTATAAAGTGTCCTGCATCACCACACTCAAAGCAGTTCATGACTTTGGATTTATTTTGTGAAGAAGACTTACCTTTGTAGTCCTTGCTACTGGATGATATGTTTCTTTCTCTGTTGAAGTCTTTGTTTCCAAAGTTTTTCTTCATCTTGAGAATTCTGGTCAAGGCTTTGGAAATCAATGCAAATGGATCTTCATCATTTCAGTTTCAAGGCTTTGGATTTTCTCATTCTATTTGGCCTTGAGTGCTAAGTTTTTGACACCTTCAGGTAGCTCTCCATCAGCTTCATTCACGGATATTTCATGTGTCAGGAGCTTCCCTTGTAGGTCATCAAGTTGTAGTAATGAAAGATCTTGGGCTTCTTCAATGGTTGTTTTTTTTTGTTCCCATTTGGCCTTTGGAAGACTTCTCAGTAACTTCCTCACCTTTTCTTCATTGGAAATATGTTTTCCCAAGGAATCAAGGTTGTTGACAATATCTGTAAACCTCTTGACATCTCTCTGATTGACTCATCTTCATTCATCATGAACAACTCATATTGCCTGAGGTAGATGTTGATCTTGGTTTGCTTGATTTGACTAGTTCCTTCAAATGTCACAACATGCTTATCCCAGATTTCTTTGGCAGTCTTGCAGCCTGAAATTCTGTTGAATTCATCTGTACTCAAAGCACAATACAAGATGTTAATAGCTTTGTAATTCTTAGAAAATTGTTCTAATCCAGAAGAAGAGAATGAGTCTTCAGATTTGGGAGTTTTGATCCCATCTTTATATGTAAAGAAAGTGTGAGGTCCATTCTGAATAATGGTCCAAAGCTCTATGTCTTGATCAATGATGAACATCTTCATCAGGGCTTTCCAGTGAGCAAAGTTGTCTCCACAAAATAGAGGAGGTCTGTTAGAAGCTCTTCCATGTGAGAAACCACCATCACCTGCAGTACTCATGATCACTAGATGGTTAAATCTTATACAGTGATACAAGCTCTGATACCAATTGAAAGGGGAGTATGCAGATGGATATGCAGCACAGATACTCTAGAAGGTGTGGGGGGGGGGGGGGGTGAATAGAGTATGCCAACTTTTTTCAAAACTTGAGGAGGAGAAGAGTTTCAGTTTAAGTGCAAAGGAGTTCAAGGCCTTGAACACAAATTCAAGCCTTTGGAATGAAATACAGTTTGCAAGGAAACAGACAAGTCTTTTCAAGGCCTTGAAAATAGTTTCAAACCCTTGAAAAACAGACAAGTTTGAATGTTGTAAAAACTATGAATGTGAATGAACTGTAAATGCAAGAGACAAAGTATTTATAGAGTTCATTCCAATTAGACCTACATCTCTACCTCAGGGATCTTCTCCCTGCAGGATTTTCAACTCAATTCTTATTAATCAAAAGCTAAGCCCCACGGGCAGCCTTGGTGTGTGGTTGGTGACTTCAACACTTTTTCATCTATCTTAGATAAGGAAGGAGGAAGATCAGTCTCCTTTGCTCAGATAGAGGGTTTTAATGGTGTGATTCATCGTCTTCAGCTCAGGGATCTTGGATTCTCAGGCGTCCGCTATACGTGGTCAAACAACCAAGGGGATGATATGACAATCAGAGAGAGATTAGACAGATGCATGGTTACAGATAACTAGACAGATAATTTCGAAAGAGGAAGAGTAGAGCACCTAGTAGCGGAAGTGTCTGACCACGTTCCACTTCAAGTCACATGGCCATCAGGTATATTGAAAAATGTCAAAATCAATAAACGTTTTCAATTTGAAACTATGTGGATGCAGGACTCCAGATGTTCTCGCTTAGTGCAAGATCAATGGAGCAGTTTAAGTGCTCAAGTTGACCGAAAGTTAGGGGAGTTGGCTACGGCTTTTACAGAGTGGAACAGGCAGGTTTTTGGTAACGTCAAGAATCAGTTGAGCCAGTTGCGTAAAAGATTGAAAGTTCTTATGGAAGGAGTTCAGACAGCTGCTGCTGTGGCAGAATCTAAAACAATTCGTCACTCTATTTTACAACTTCTCTTAAAGGAGGAGGAGATGTGGCGGCAAAGATCTAGAGAAGTTTGGATGAGGAAGGGGGACCAGAATACTAGTTTTTTCCACCGAAAGGCGTCGATTAGGAGGAACAGAAACCGTATTGAAGGTCTTGAGGATGGAGATGGAAGGTGGCATACCGAGCAGCCACACATTATTGTCATGCTAGAAGACTATTTCAAGTCGGTTTTTACGTCTTCAACCCCTTCGCGAGCTCAAATGGAACCTATGTTACCGGCAGTAAAGGATTTGCTATCACTTGAACAGCGGGCAGCCCTAGAGCAGCCCTACACAGCAACAGAGATACGGTCGGCCCTCTCGCAAATGTCCCCGTCCAAGGCTCCAGGACAGGACGGATACCCGGCTGCTTTCTTTCAGCGGTACTGGAATATTGTCGGTAGCGATATAGAGCAACTCTGTCTAAACATTCTAAACGAAGGAGGAGATGTGTCGAAATTCAATCACACCCTGATTGCACTAATCCCCAAGGTCAAACAGGTCAGAAAACCTTCTGAGTTTCGTCCTATCAGTCTTTGTTCTACGATTTACAAAATTATTACAAAGACTATGGCTAACCGTTTAAAGCTAGTTCTGGATTCTATTATTTCTGAAAATCAATCTGCTTTTGTTCCGGGTAGACTAATTTCAGATAACGTTCTTACCGCTTTTGAGTTGTTACACTCAATGAAGAATCGAAAAAAGGGCAAGGTTGGTTTTTTAGCTTTGAAAGCTGACATGAGTAAGGCCTATGATAGAGTTGAGTGGGATTTTCTCCGGACAGTTATGGAAAGAATGGGATTCGGGTAACGTTGGATCAATCTAGTGATGAATTGTATCTCTACGGTTTCATATAGTCTCATTGTTAATGGTGAGATTCAAGGGAACATCAAGCCAGAAAGAGGATTACGTCAAGGGTGCCCTCTTTCACCCTATCTTTTTCTTCTTGTCAGTGAAACTCTTTCTCGACGTCTAACGGTTGCGGTGCAGGAACGGAGATTGTCAGGCCTAAGGGCTTCGCGCGGTGGTCCTATAGTTTCTCATCTTTTTTTCGCAGATGATAGTATACTGTTTACAAAGGCTACTCCACAAGAAATTTCAGTTTTACGTGATATTCTGGCCCAATATGAGGTTGCTTCCGGTCAGATGCTGAACCTACAAAAATCTTCTGTAAGCTTTTCAGAAAACGTTGGAGGGGAGGATCGGGCTTCTTTAGCTGCTTTATGTGGAGTTCAGTTGGATGTTCATCACGACAGCTATCTTGGACTACCTACACAGATAGGCAAGAGCAAGACAGTTGCTTTTAGCCCGCTTGTGGAGAAAGTATACAACAAGATGAAGGGGTGGAAGGGGAAGACACTATCAACCATCGGCAAGGAGGTCCTCATTAAAGCGGTAGTGGAGGCAGTCCCAAACTATACGATGAGTTGTTTCCTGTTACCGAACAAAATTTGTTATGATCTGGAGCGTATCATTCGCCAATTTTGGTGGGGAGGTGATGAACAAAAACGCAAGATTCACTGGGTGGCATGGGATAAAGTAAAGACGTATAAAGATCAGGGGGGGCTGGGATTTCGATATTTTCAAGATTTCAACAAAGCCATGCTTGCAAAGCATACCTGGAGATTTCTGCAGAAACCCAACTCATTGGTATGTCGTATCTTCAAGGCTAAATATTTCCGTGAATCTTCTATCCTTGATTATAAGGCAAAGACCTCGTCACAAATATCTTATGCTTTTAAAAGTATTCTAGCGGGTAGAGATCTAATTAAGAGCGGTCTTGTATGGAAGATCAAAGATGGGCAAAATGTCAGAATTTTTGGGGATAAATGGCTTCGCCGTCCCGATACTTTCAGCCTCATAACATCATGCCCTGCGGGTTATGAAGGGCGTACTGTAGGGGAACTCATTAATGCTGATACGGGTACTTGGGACGTGGCCAAAGTACAGCAGATGGTCTGGCCCGTGGATGTCGACGCTGTATTGGCAGTACCTCTGGACTCATCGGAAACATCAGACTCCTTTTTCTGGGTACATACGGAGGATGGCCACTACTCCGTCAAATCGGGCTACCAAGCGCAACGGAGGTTAACGGCTGCTATTCCTTCCTCGTCGGGTTCTTTCTCAAATCAGGGTTGGCTAACAAAGTTCTGGAAACTCAAGGTACCAAAGAAGATTTTAATGCCCACCTGGAGAATCTGGCATGACTCCGTCCCAGTTGCATGCAAGCTTCGTACTAGAGGTATTAATATACACCCTTACTGCCGTTTATGTAATGAAGAACTGGAAAACATAGATCATTTGTTTTGTCAATGCCCCTCCTCTAAGCAACTGTGGAGTATCATGCTTGGTGATAACTTTCTCGAAAACCGGCCGTTGAACATGAAAGAGATTATTGTTGATGTGCTTATGAAGGAAAACAGACAAGTTTGTGAGCTCTTTGTGCTCACTGTTTGGGCCATATGGAAGAATCGAAACAACAAAGTTTTTAACTCACAAGGAGAAGAACCTGAGGAAGTGGCGAAGCGTTGCAAGGAGTATTTTTTCTGGTACAAGGAAGCTCAAGCCGACGGAAAAATAAGCGATACAGGGACTACTGATTTTCTCTTCAAGGACTCATGGTTCCCTCCACCTTTGGGTTCCATTAAAGTGAATACTGACGCTAGCTGGAAAACTTATAGCATTGCTACGGGAATTGGTGTAGTAGTTCGAGATCATCTGGGTACTTTTCGGGCAGCTAGACAAAGACGTCTTCCCAGGGAGAGATCACCACTTATGGCAGAGCTCACAGCTGCTCGCGAAGGTTTGCTTTTTGCGGTTGAATCAGGCTTCTCAACGATTGTGCTAGAAACGGACAGTTTGATGGCGGTGCAACTGCTCCGTGACGGTGTAGCTGGGAAAACAAGCGAGCTCCATACCATTTCAGACCTAAAGGAACGGCTCATAGAGTGCAGAACCCTTGTTTCAAAATTTAATTTTGTTGAATTTGATTATGTTAGAAGAGAAGGCAATACCTTTGCCCACTTAGTAGCCTCAAAAGCTAGTGATGAGGATGACATTACCTATTATGCTCAACTGCCAGAATGGGCAACTGATGTGTATAACTTTGATTTATCGGGGGTGACGTCCCATGAATAGATTTCTTTTACTTCTCAAAAAAAAAAGCTAAGCCCCAGATCTCAAGCACAGAGAATCACCTTACTCTGTTACAGCTTGTGGTTCTCCCTAACCTATCTAGTACCTGCTATAGCTAACTGATTAACTAAGAATTCTCTATTGTTCACTTTGAAAAATCCTTTAGAATGAAGTATAGAAGTATTACAGAAATGATCTACCAATAAAGCACAATACAGAAGAACAATAGAGTGTAGAACTGCAGTAAAGAATGTAGTGAACTTCTGTGAGTTGGATTGTGAGAGTGATGAACTTCTTTGATGCTTGTCAATACATAATTTTCTCTCTTTTTGCCAGTTGAATGTTTTATCTTGTTGCTTCAAAATGAGATCCATTTATTATGTTTGAAGCTCTGCAAATCTTCCCAGATTTTCAGCAACAACTTCCTATTTTGTAGGCAACAAACTTTGACTCTCTTAACAGCTCTCTCCAACGGATAGTTGATCACAAATTTCAGAGATATTGTTGTGACATTTTATTTAAACACTCTGAGAAGCTGTCATGAATCTCTGATTGATCACAGGGTCATCTTTACTAAGTGATTTCCTTCCTGCAAAAGCTAGATAAGGAAACAAATCCTTCATATATAGGAAATAAATTTCCCTGCAAAACTGAGTCAAAATAATGGATTTAAACATGTTAGATATATCAAACTAGTTTTTCTTTCATCATCAATTAATAACACATAAAGTACAGGGGTCAGAGGAGTAGAATTAAATCAAAATAGTTTAGAGAAATTCTCCCTCAGAACATGTATGCAGATCAGACAGTTTCAATGCTTCGAATCCTGGTTCAAGACCTCTGCTATTTCAAGCCTGTGAAACCTGATTCAAGACTTTCAAAACTGGTTCAAGGCCTTGAGTATTTCAAGTCCATGAAACATGTGACCTTACACTCTTTTATGTTGATTTTAATTTAAAATATTATGCATAATTGTGGAGAAGAACTCAAGGAACAAAATATCAACCTTCAAGTATATTTGTTGGTTTAGCATGAAAAATTATAATTGAGTTTCTTATCATATTTTCTCCATTTTGTTCACGCGTTTACTATTTTTCATAATTGTGCCCAGAGGCCGCTTAAATCAGTCTACCCTACATGATGAATCTCTTAAGTAACTTTTGTATGAGTCGATTCTATTTTCAGTTTACTTAGATAAAAGATAACACATGAAATAGATAAACATTTCTCCTTGAAGTAAAGAAAAAATCCACCCCTTGAGCATGGGATAAATACCAATTAATCCCTCGTGTTTGGATATATACCATTACCACCCCCCCCCCTCCCCTAGTCAGAGCTAGGAGGTAACGATAGACTAACGAATGGGTGCATTGATAAAAAAAATACCCTTAAAATGTGAAATTATTACCCAGTATCCACTCTTCTTTCACAGCCGTTATCCCTCCTTCTTACTCGTCTTTCATTTTAACTTAATTGAATAGTAAAAAAAAATCTCAATTATAATGATAACGAACTACATATTTGAATTAATTTTTCATTTTTAACTATGAAGGTAAGTGATTCCTTGTAATATATAAAAAAAAAACTCGGAAGTAAGACTATAAAAGTGATGTATAGCACCCAAGTGAAAACGACGAATTAGTCAAGCTCCATATAATATTTAATATTAAGAAAATGAGTTTACTTATATATACATCAATAGAATTTGAGCTAATCTTTCAAAAAAAAAATTGTTGAAATTAACAAATTCATGCATTTTAATTATAACAAGGCGATACCCAGCGCAAAAGCGCGGGGATTTGTACCATATCTTATTTAATATTTCAGATTATGGATAAAATGAAATTTATTTCCAGTTTAATAAAACTTTATAGAGTTGTACATTTTCATGTTCGGTACGTCACCATTATAATTTAACTAACACTCGTGCTTTTGTATGGAAAATTGGTCCAAATATTTTACATTTTTATTCCTTTATTTGAATTTATAAAATTTTAAGTCCTTCTAAGAAAAAGTAACATCTTGCCACTAAAACTCTCAAGTCGATGTTATAGTAATCTCATTTGAACTCATAAGAAAGTTTTCTAACCATTTTGATTGTATAAAATGCATCTAATGAAAATTGATTATTTTAATTGACGATTTGTTTATCCCTTTTTTTAACATAATTGAAACAGTTTTGCCATATGCTTGACTATTTTTCACAATAGTGAGATTGATAAATAAAGTGAATCGAGATGATTCTAACGATAATATAATAAGCAGAATATTGACCAAAGTTTATGTACCTATATAATTTATATTTATTGAACTTATTATAATATTATCAAATACACTTTACATCATTATAAAATAAACATAATAGTCAGGTAATAAGATCGAATTCTTAAGAGAGTTGTTTAACATAAAAGTAAGCAAGTTAATTATGAAGAAATTAACATGGACTAATTAGTGATAAATAGTTATTAAAAGTCTATAATGTCATTTACATACATGTAGATCCACAAATGCACACAACATGTCTTTCAGAATATCATTTCTTACAATTTTATAAGATCATATACATCATCTAACTTAATATTCATTTCTTAAAAAAAAAAAGCCTAACTTGATATTCATTGAAAAATAATTATTTAAATAATAATAAGAATTACTATTGAAGATCACGTACTTATATAACTTTTAAGTTAATGATGCTATCATTTTATTACATAGAATCACAATATCATTTTTATATTTGGGACAATTTTTTTATGCGAAAAGTTTGTACATGTGCTTTCTGCTATTATATAACTTTTTAATTTATTATGCTATCATCATATATATTTTACACTAATATGTAAAACATATTTATTTTCAAGTCATAAAGTCATACAAGAACTTTCAATACTAATTTGACATTATAATTTTAAAATGAGTATTAATTGCTCATGAGTTACAAACTAAAATTGTAACTTTAAAATCATAATGACAAAACAATAGATGAGTACATGTCAATTTCTCATTGGTTAAATATGAGAAAAATGACACGCAGGATTATAAATGTCATATTCATAATGCTTAAGTAAAGACAAATGACAAAACGTGATTTCACCTCGAGACTTTTCGCCTTTATATATATATATATATATATATATATATATATATATATATATATATATATATATATATATATATATATATATATATATATATATATATATATATATATACACACACACGTATAAAATATGCCACATTCATTAGTTCACATACCCCAGCTCGAAAACGCTGGTTATCTCATAGTTATACAAAACCAGATGTAATAAAATTGCCATGTATATACATTTTGTTCTTTGGCGATGATATTTCTTACAACTAAAACATGTAAGAAATGAAGAAGACACAATGGCTCAGTATGGTTGAGCTAGATTGTTCAATAATAATGGATTAAACATTTAACATTGCGTTAAAGACAAAATACACCCTCGTTAGATGGGTTATATATAAAAACAACCCTGTTGTTCGGGGTTATACGAAACCCACCCTGACGTAAGACAAATACCACCCCTCTGTTAGTGTCAGCTAGTAAATGATACATATTATTTTTTACTAGTCATAACCCCGCGTCATGGCGCGAGCTGTGGATGAACATGAACAACCAAGCTGGGCTAATTCTGAATCGTAGAAATTGTATCTATAAAATCATTTTCATGTAAAATTCTAGATGGTTTATTTTACAAATTAGTAGCAGTATCTCTACATATCAATTTGGAAGCGATATAAGTAACTGAAAATATATTTTCTATTACAGCCATTACGCACGTAGCTCGAACTGTAAATGGGTGCTCGCTCAGCTTGAGAGCATTTGAAGCATATGCGTGAGGTCCTGAGTTCGAACCCGGCTATATAATGTAATTCTGAAAAATTACGTAGCTTGAAATTATGTCCTAGTGTCAAGCATGTGTGATTTTTCGTATTGTTTACTCTTTCTTTGTAAGGTAAATGAATGTCAGAGTGCATTATTTACATTATAATATCAAAAATCAAATCTTGTGTTTGAGGAACAATACATAAGGAAAAAATGTTTCCCCAACAAAGATATAAGGAAAAAATTTAGGAACATTATCTCTTCGAATAATGAGGGAAAATTACTTACACTGCAAAACATTTTTCTCCTATCAGCCGTAGGAGGCTTGGACATTTTGTAACTTCTTGAGGTTTAGTTACCAATTCTCGAGGTTTTTTTACCAATTGTTGTGGTAGGTTGTCGGGCTCTAAGGAAAACCAAATAAAGGTCAAACCGACTGAATCAAACCAAAATGCTTGGTTTTAGATGTACGGTTTATCAACGGTTCAATTTTCACAAACCGGTCTATTATTGGTTCGTAAAAATGTCACACCCCACCAAACCGAACCGAACCGATATGTGCTTAACGTACTTTACTACAATGTATATTGCGTACAATATATTAATTAATCTAGAAAAGAGAAATACGATTAGATAAAGTCGATTATTATGATTAGATTAATCTAAATCTTCTCCATTTGTCTCACGTTTCGTTACATTTTCTCTCTCAAACTATAGTTGTGCTTATATTTTTAATTCTAGTTCATTTATTTTTGCTTAAAATTCGAAATTCGTTGACAAAGTAGTATTGTAATATCCATTCGATAATTTTTGCGAACTCGACGACACAGAACCGAACCAAACCAAACTAATGTTTTCGGTTTGGTTAAAAATGGTTTGGTTTGATTATAAAATTAGTAAACCGATGTCTTCGGTTCGGTTTATGGTTTTAGCAAAAACCGCACCAAACCAAATCGCTTACACCCCTATTACGTTGTCAAACAAATGAAATTTTAGTCCTTGTGTGTGTTGTGCAGAAAGAAGTCTTTGAAACGTGGCAATGAAGAGAGCAGTAGTTAAAGGAATTAAATTCAAAGTAATTTTCTAATTTGTCGTTCGAATTCATTGCAGTTTCTTTTCACTTGCACTCTTTTCGTTTCATTGTTGTGTTCAATGGAGGATTCATGTAAATTGAAATTTGACCCCACTAGAATCGAACAATAACCTTATTTTAGTTCATCAAAATGTCAAAATTTTAAAATTTAGTCCCACTAACACAAAATCCTGGATACGACATTAATTGTGTTTGAAGCCAGAACTTCGGTGATGGCCTCCAATGAAGCGACAACCCTGTTATGCACATTAGTGTATTTAAATAAATCTTTGGAAAAAATGAATGCAAAGAAATCTCAAGTTACAATTCAAGTATTTGTATGATTAAGGCGATAGAAACTAAGGTTGTGCAAAAATATTAGTAACCAAATTTTAAACTACAAGTTGTAAGAGTAGCAGAAAAGCTAAACAAACAAAGAAACAAACAAACAAACAAACAAACAAACAAACTCTTTGTAGCTACAAAGCATTCATACTTTTGGCTTCCTCCATTGAACTTATGTAAGTACAATGAAGATTTAATGGTTAAAAAAAAGTTTCAAAAACAAATATTTTTCTACGAAAAGATTACCCAAGTAAGATATCATGTTTGTAATAGCATACATGAAGATGAAGGAGTCATTATTTTGGCAACCCAAGCGTCTAAACTTGATCAGCAATATACATTCCCAGAAGAAGAAGAACTGAGCATGACAATTCTCAAAGACTATTCAGAGTCAATACTAATTTTGTTTGTTTATGATATTCAGAATGATAAAATAGGGTTTGGCTGAAATAAGATTCAATAGAGATTCAAGAAAATACACTGAAAGATAAAAACAAAAACATTTTACATACATACTTAAAATGTTTTAATTAACAATAAAGCCAAAATAAAATTTACCTAAGTTCAGTTTTCTTTGCAATCTACAAAGAATTTAGTATATGTACTGCCAGAAAAAAAATCAACCCAAAAGACAATAAATCGACGTCCATGAACGGAAGTAAAAATTCATATGTGCTCAAAATTAAAGGAGAAAAAAGAGATGCAAAACAACATCAAGCAAACCAAAAAAAAAAATGTTTCATAAGTCGCAAAGAAAATTGAAATACTTATGTAAAAAACACAATGTCGTCATATTGCTCTTTTGAAGCTCGTGATCTAAATGAACTAAATATTAATGTTGGACTATTGATATTGAAGCATTTCTAATAGTGACACCATACTTGAGGTAACATATTACATTAAAAGAAGGAGGTGGTTAATGAATTTATGTATAGTACGTTCAAATATTATTCAAATTAATTCCCATGCAAACACGGGAGAGTTCCAATTTTGTATAAAATATATTCTTGTTTGTCCAATGAACGTAAATTTGAGAACACGAAATTATGCTTTGCTAATTGTAAGGAATCGACTCACAAAGTGCGTACAACGGCGAGCCACTGTGGGAAGGAAGCACATCTTAAGATTCGTAAATTAAATTGGATAACTTTTTGAAAAGGACTTGAGGAAAGTTCTAAAGCCTGAAGAGAGAGAGAGAGAGAGAGAGAGAGAGAGAGAGAGAGAGAGAGAGAGAAAATAAAGCTATCGCGAGTCTTACAGAGAGGAAAAATACTATCTTACCGAAGAGAGTCTAGAAGTTAGGATTTCTGTGTAAGGAGGATGAGAAAGATGCTCCATGCGGGCTTGTACTGGGAGAAGTACTTGACTTCCATGGCCTTTGGCTTTCGTCGATCAGACTTCTATGCGAGTGAATCTAGGAGTGGTTCATTGTATTGATGATCGAGTCTCCTCTAGTATTCCAATCCAATATAGGTGATGCAGAAGGAGAAGACACAAAAGAAGCAATAGGAAACACCCTTTGCACCCGAAGAAACAAAAAATTGTACTTATGCACATAAAAATAATGGAGACATAAAAATATTTGGATAAATACATATTTTTAGTATTTTTATTTTATTTTATTTTTTAAAACATCTTTCATATTTTTCTGAACGCTTGTTTACTCATTTTTTATGAGAAGATAGTTCACTTATTATTGTGTAGTAAATAAACGAAAAAATGTTATGCCAATGCATAAGATGGTTATAATTTTTTAAAAGCAGATTATGTCAACTTTTTAATGTCTGTTTGGTAATTTAAAAATTATAACAGGAAACTTGGTAAGACCAGAACTTAGATGAACACTGGTATGGTGGAAAGATTTGAAAAAAATAAAAAAAAAAGTTCATGTTTTTAATTTTTGGAATGGTGGTTTGCTCATGTTTAGAACATTTGTTGTAATTTAAAGGTAAACAGAAAATATAATTATAGTCAAACGAATACTTTTACTGTAATTGAATATAAATCAAATTATTTAAGTGTCGCAAGCACATATGTGGTAATTCCGGACATTATAATTAAAAACATAGTCAGGCAAAAATTTTAATAAACATTGGTATAGTCAAAAAGTATAAGATTTTGTTGTAGGTAAAAATATAACGTTTTCAATTTTTCTGATAGTTGTATAGCAAGCCTTTGAATAAATGATTAAATTAGATTTCCTTAAAAAAAAACTTTTCCGTTGTACCGATAAAAAGAAGAAGAAATGATTAAATCATCATATTGCACCAAAATTACATGAAAATATAACTCTTTTGAAACAAAACTCACTGTACTAACCATTAAATGTTTTAAATGTTTGGACTTTTAAATTGTCTATGAATCCAGTCTCCTCTAATCTTCCAATCCATTATTTGTCGGAGAAGACACAAAAGAAGAAGAGAAAAAATACTTTTGCACCTGAACAAACAAAGAATAGTACTTATGCACCAAAAAATAAAGGAGACATAAAAAATGTTTCGTAAATACATATTTTTTGTATTTTTCTTTTATTTTCTTAAAACATATTTCCTATTTTTTAGAACTATTTTTTCTCATTTTTATATGAAAAGACTGTCTACTGATTGTTGTGTAATAAGTAAACCGAAAAAAAAATGTTATGCAAATGCATAAGTTCGTTATCTATTTCTTACAACACATTTTTTAATGTCTGTTTGGTCATATATAAATTCTTGAATATTTTTGGAATGGTTGTTTGCTCATGATAATCACATTTATTTTTATTCAATGATAAAGAGGAAAGATAACCGTACGCAAGTGGATATGTTTTCTGGTCTTGCAAAAACAAATGTTTTCTGTAATTGATGACAAACCAAATTATTTAACAGTCTTAGTGTATGTGCGGTAATTCTTGAGATTGTAATAAAGAATATAGTCAGGGAGGAAAGTCAATAAACGTTGTTATAGTCCAAAAGTATAAGTTTTGGTTGAAAGTGAAAAAACGTGCTCTCAATTTGTCTGATAGTTGTTCAGAACTTCTTTTAATAAATTGTAAAATAAATATGTGGAAAATAAAAAATAAAAAAGAGTGTTTTTCAACTTCCCTGAGAGTTGTTAAGCACATCTTTTAATAAATAGTAAAAATCAATATATTGAAAAAAAATAGTACATGAAAAGACAAAAAGAAAACTCGTTTGAAATGAAATTCATTGAACAAAGTATTGGAAATGTTAAAACTTTGAGATCGACTTTTAAATTGCCAATGCATAGAGAAATTATTTTTTTTTGTTCAAATGCTAATGCAATTCAATGCATTTGTTGGAATTGAATTTGAGTTGGCAAATTGTAATTGGAGCATATATTTGACATGTCAATTGAAACTGAGGTGTAAAGATATAATTGGCTTACTATGCCACATAAGACTACACATGGCATATAAAGAATTTTTCGAAAATCCTATGTGTCATGAGGAGGATGAACCTCTCTCATAGCTTTGCGTTTATATAGATATAGATGGCCATTTTGCCCCTATTTGTGTTTTTGAGTTTACTTTGTTCATGTTCTTATGTTCTTGGTGTTCTTGAACACCACCACCACCAACACCACACCACCACCAACACCAATCAAACCCAACCTGCAACACCACCACCAAATCAGCACCACCACCACCACCAAATCAGCACCACCACCACCACCACCACCACCACCACCACCACCAACAACAACAACAACAAAATCCAAAATATCTATAGTAAGATACAACTATTTTTTTCTCAATCAGATTTCTTTCATTTACAAAATTCATATATCCTAATTCAAACAAAGGCTTCAACTTCAAACATTCAACCCCAAAATACACTTCCTCAAGAAAAGATGGAAGTTTTCACAATCAAGAAAACTGCTAAAACCCACAAAAGATCGATTTGAACCTCAGATACAACATCGCCGATAGACATTCTGGGAAGAAGAGCTTGGGCCTCGAAATCGGACTCCATTCTCCAATTTAGTGTTACCAATTTCGAAACCTATTGGGAGACAAATCCTCAATTGGGACAAGAAAATACCAGCTGCGGCATTGACGAGAATATCGAGCTTCCCGAAAGCCTTCACCGTCGATTCCACAACCCTAATTGCATCTTCTCGTTTCCGTACATCTCCCACAAATCCAATAGCCTATCAATTGGAAGCAACACAACAACAATGAATTGGAGACGAAGCCCATCAATGAACAGAATAATCAACGAGATGGGTTTTTGAAATTGAATAATTACAGCCTATCAATTGAATCATTCAACAATAATGAATTGGAGACAACCCCATCAATGAACAGAACAATTTTTTTTTGAAATAGGCTTGTATTTATTTAAATATTTGGACTATAGTCTGAAGCCCAATAGTTATACAAGCAGGGAGGGCAAACAATGGCCCATAACAAAGTTACATCCGTGTCTAAGCCCAATTTCTCAACACCATGGGCTAGCCCATTTTTCCTACGGCAGCACCAAGTAACCTTGGTATAAATGAGCTCACGAAGCTTGTAGAAAACCCTAGCCATCAGACGATTCTTCTCCGAGAGACCTTCCAACGGCGCCTTCTTCTGTAGGTGAGAAGCTTAGACCCTGTTGTCTGTTTCCACAATCAAGCTTGTGTATCCTCTAGCTTTAATTTCTGTTAGGGCATGAAGCAAAGCGTAAGCTTCTGCTATGAGTGAGTCCGTTGAGAACAGGATCTGAAAGGCCATAGCTAGAACAAATTCTCCATCTGAGTTTCGAATAACTCATCCGCCGGCCGATCTATTTAGATCGGTTGCTATAGACACATCAACGTTCAATTTCAGTAATCCCGGTGGCGGTGGTTCCCATTTTTCCGATCTTCCGCCATCTCCAGAGCCTGCATGCAACACTTCCAGACCAAGATAAGTATTATCTTGAAATTCTTTGTTTCAGCAATAATCGAAATAGCTAGATCTGTGATATCTTAAGAAATTGAATTAAAAATACGTCTATTTCTTTCTAGCCATATATTCCAAAGGACAAAACAGTAAATTTGCTATTGATGCGACTCTAAAGACATAAAATAGTGTTTCAATAAAAGGAGAAGCAAAAAGTCATCTACTCCAGTTACAGCCAGAGAAGATATGCGCATCAGATTCGTCCTCCGTATTGCAGAAAACACATTTTAAAGGTAAAGAAAAACATTTTTTCCGAAGGTTATCCTTATTTTCAGTACAATGATTGTAGATTTGGCAAATAAAGATTTTTAATTTTACTTGGAATATTTAAATTCCACAATTTTTTCCAGAAAAAGTTGAAATTACTCGTGGAATTTGTAGTTCAATTGGCTAAAGAGTGAATTGTAAAATTCTCAAGAGTCATAAAGTAAGCTGACTTAACCGAGTAATTTTTATTATCGGTTTGAGACCAAATAAAGTAGTCTGGATTTTGAGGAGAGATGAGAGGTATATGAATAATTGCTTCAGCCTCATACTCAGAAAAATGGGATTTTATCAACTGAATGTTCCAAGTAAAATTAGGGTTAATAAGCACAAAAACTTTTGAATCCAGTGGTAAGGTTGGGTAGCTAAAAGGTTTTCTACCAAGACTGATGGGAATCCAACTGTTATGATAGATAAAAGTGTTTTGGCCATTACCTATACCTTGGCGAATTCCATTAAAAACAATGTTTTTTGCTTTAACAATACTTTTCCAAATGTAAGAAGAGTTTGTAGTGGAATCAGCAGAAATAATATCAAAATTGTAGAAGTACTTACCTTTGAGGACTCTAGACAGAAGTGAATCAGGGTTAGTAAGGATTTTCCAAGCATGCTTACCTAGTAATGCTATATTAAAGGAGTACAGATGGCGAAAAACTAGACCTCCTACACTTTTAGGGCAACATAGGCTATCCCAATTTGTCCAAATAATTTTTCTCTTGTCAAGGTCATTGGTCCACCGGAATTTAGCAAAAAGTTTTTTAGCTCATCTAAAAAGGAATTTGGAAGAAGAAAATTAGACATAATATAGGTCGGGATAGCTTGAACAACAGATTTGATAAGAATTTCTTTTCCTCCTGGAGATAAAATTTTTTATTTCCAACCACTAACTTTGTTCCAAATTTTGGTTTTTAGGTTTTCAAAATGTTTTTTCTTATTTCTCCCAGTCACAGTAGGTAAGCCTAAATAATTAGCACGCATAGTCGCAATAGGGATATTCAAAATTTTGGAAATGCAAATACGAGTTTTCATAGGAACCGTCGGACCAAAATCCACCTCAGATTTATTTTTGTTAACTAACTGACCCGAAGATTCATAATAATGATAGAGAACAGAGTTTATAGAGATAGCATTCTCTTTTGTCGCCTTAGCAAAAAGGATGCTGTCATCCGCAAATAAAAGGTGACTAATACTAGGGGAATAATAACCAGGTTTCACACCTTGAAGAACATTATTTGAAACAACATCTTTAATTAAAGAAGAAAGGCCTTATGTACAAATAATGTAGAGGTAAGGGCTTATAGGATCACCATGACGGATACCCCTAGAAGGAGTAAAATAATCAGTTTGTAGACCATTTATTAAAATAGAGAAAGAAACAAAAGTCACACAAGACATGATACGATTTGTGAAATTAGTTGGGAAACCCATTTTTTGTAAAACTTCATGTAAATAAGACCATTCAATTATGTCGTAAGCTTTTGCCATATCAAGTTTGAAAGAGAAAGACCCGGTACTATTTTTCTGATTTTGAATTGTGTGAATTGTTTCAATGATGATAGGAAGATTGAGTCGGGTCAATGATGATAGGAAGAATGTTTTTGAGCCAATTTGAAATAGTCTTAGAAATAATTTTATAAGAAACATTACAAAGACTAATTGGACGAAAATATACGACATACTTATGAGATTTGAGTTTTGGGATTCATGCAATGTAGGTTTGATTTAAACTTGAAATGTCACCACCATCATTAAAAAAATGTAAACACATTGCAACAACATCTTGACCAGTAATATCCCAGTAGGTATGGTAGAAAATAGCAGGAAGACCGTCAGGACCCGGTGCCTTTAAAGGGCCAATAGAATGTACAGCAGAAAGAAATTCGTCTTCCGTAAACCGAGAGTTTAAATAATCAGACATGTCAGATGTAATGCAAGGGTTTATGCTAGAAATGTCTTGAGGAAACAAATCAGTCTTAGCTTTGAAAAGGTCTTTGTAATAATTCCCAAAACAGTTTTTGATATCTTCCATGTCAGTACATAAGCAGCCAGAAGAACTATACATAGCAGAGATCATATTTTTTCTTTTTCTGTCCGAGGCTATTTTGTGAAAGAATTTTGTGTTACGATCCCCTTCACGTAACCAATTTACATGGGACTTCTGTTTCCACTGTAATTCTTCATTAGGTAACAAATTTTGAAGTTTAACAGAAATATCTTTCTTCACTAACAGAACACTGGAACATGTACGTTTTTTGTTCAAGGCAGCAAGACGACGAAGAAGAAAATGTTTCTCTTTAACAGTATTAGAGAAATTCTTTTTTCCCCATCTACGAAGATGGTTTGTAGTAGTTTTAATTTGATGAGAAAAGGCATGTATATAATTAGCAATAAGGTAGATGTAGGCCATACCTGCTGAATGTTATCACGACAATCCTGGGAACGATCCCACTCCGCAGCACAGTGGAAACGTCGAGGAAAGCCCGGATGGACAACTGTTTTTGATGCCGTCACCAGCAGGGGATAATGATCCGAAGCCACATATGGAAACACTTCTACCGACTTTGATGGAAAAACAGCATCCCATTCCGAGTTGGATACTGCTCTATCCAATCTTTCTTGGACCGAGTGTGGATGAGCCCGGCCATTCCACCAGGTAAAGTATTCTCCTATATACCCCATATCAAACAAACCACAATCCGTTAACGTATATGCGAAGTCCTGAATTTGCGATAGGCGACGACCATTCCAGCCCAATCTTTTCCGAATTTGAAAGTATTTTATTAAAATCACCAACAACCAACCATGGAGAGCAACTAGTAGGCTTTAAACATCGTAACAAATCCCAGGAAAAACCGTATGTTCTGAGTAATTGGATCACCATAGAAACCGGTAAAGTAAAACGGATTAGAGCCAAATTCAGGGTGTCTCACAAAACAGTGGATGTGAAAGCTATTCCTGAAAAGGATCTGCACATCCACATTTTTTATCCAAAACAAAGATAAACCCCCACTTAATCCAGTACGGGAAACATTGTAACTAAAATCAAACCCCAACCTAACACGAACAAAATCCGCTTGAGGAATAAGCATCTTGGTTTCCATAAGGAAGATTAAGTCAGGATGCTTATCCCTAACCAGGGAGTTAAGACTGTGGAACGTAGAGGAACTCCCAAAACCTCTAATGTTTCAACTTAGGATCCTCATTGCGGACGGCATGGTTGGTCGGACCCAACCTCTGCCAAATTTTGGGAAAGAGATTCGTCTCGATTTCCCGATTTAACCCTTTTTGTGTCTGCCACGTCTATTTCCCCTGGATTTGACATTTCCTCCGGTGATCTTTTATCTCCCGCCACTGAATTTGTGTAGATCTCATTATCTGCGTCTAAGACCATGGCCAAGGCAGAGTTATCCAAGGCCTCACCAAGATTGCCACCTCTAACAAAGCGCTCCTCAAATTGGGCTAGATTAAATTACCTCTTTTGAGAAACACGTTGATGGATGGGGATCTCCTCGTCTTGAACAGGATCATCCTGACCCTATCTGCATGTGACATTTCTGCGATGTATTCCTTGTGAGATACCTTTTCACGCTTACTAGCCAGGAACTGACCCTCGTCAGACTCGGGATCTGACTCTGAGTAACTTTCCTCTTGACTGCCGCCTATGAAATCATTTGTTTTCACATTGTCAATATGAAATTTACTTTTCCGTTCATCTGGGTATAGTGTGGACGGTCCGAAAGCAGATGACATATCTGCGGTCGTCATCCAATTACCATATCATAAGGGGACATCCTCCATAGGAATACCCAAACCTATGGCGATTGGAAACTCTTTGATATCATGGCCCATGCGACCACAATGATGACAAAGGTTTGGCAACTTCTCGTAGCGAATGAAAGCCCATCCTTGATGTTCCGTAGAAATAGTTGCTAGTGTTGCACGACTGAGTGGTTCGCCAACATCAATCATAACTTTCATCCGAATACACCGTCCAACCAGCGGTCCACTACTGGGTATAACGATCTCCTGCACAGTGCCAAGAGATTTACCAATATCCTCAACAACAGCCCTGGTTTGGCATTCGGGGGATAGGTACCACGCCTGCATACAAATCAGTGCTCTGTTGTAGAGGATCTCCAACATCTTTCTCCAGCGGTACCATTTTTCCATGACTATCATATCACCTTTATAGAACCAGGGTTGTGAATCCATGTTGTCTTCCACTTGCTTTTCAGATTCAAGAAAAAACTGAAACAAATTTGCTCCCAAAGTTTTAACTTCAAAACCTTCAGGATCTTTCCAGGCCTTGGCCATCACATTCTTCAAGTGGGTGATGCTGATGTTACTAGTTGTGATGATCTTGCCAAAGACACTGCAGCGGCAGATATCATGGCCTTCAGCAAGCGAAGTTTCCTGGATTTGACAGCCTTTTTTCTCCTTTTAAGTGAGTTGTAAATGGAACATCATTTCATTAATTTCTTCCGGAGTTTTCCCGGAAAAGAAATCAAGTTGGGTGTTTCGAGAACTCGACGCCATTGATTTGGAATCAAGAGTTTTGGGTAAATTTTCAGAGCAAAGCAGAAGAGATAGAATGCAAAAATGGGAAAAAGACAGCAGAGGACTGAGTATAAACTGTCAGAAACCGCTAAAGGACACCAAAAGAGGTAGTTAATTAGGCAGTTATCTCCATGGGAAGGAGATAACTACTTGAAGACATGATAAGGATTGAGGGAACGGGGGAAGCGGAAAATAGTAACTGCCAGTTTGGGGTTATGTAGAGGGTTTAGGATTCTTTGATGACATGTTTTCTAGAGAGCATTTCGAAAGAGCATTTGACCTAAGAAATGTACGTAAGCTTGAGATCACTAATGAACAGAACAATTAACGAGATGGGTTTATGAAACTGAATAAATAACCTGGATGTCGAGAGGTCGGAGAGCGGAGACGGAAGAATCGAGGACGCCTTTACGCGGCCCATGATAGAGATGGAGGCTCCATGTTTGCCCAACTGGAGAGAAATATCGTAGCCGATGCCGGAGCCAGGGCTGTGGTGAGTCCGCCACAAAACATATGCATAGCTTCGAGGACTATCTCTGCCGGTTCGAAATTGACAAAAACGAGATTCGATTCGGCGTGTTGGAACTCGATCTAAGATTGTTGTGGGTTCGATTCAAGGTTCAACACCCAAACTGTCGGGTAATCGATTGAATTTGAGAGGAGGATCTGAAATGGGTTCTCTTAAGAGCTAGTGGGTGTGTTCTGGGTTGGAATGAGAGAGAGGGATTTTTTCAAGGAGGATGAGAAGGAGAGGAAGAGCGACAGACGAGAGACGAGAAAAAGACGAGGGATTGAATTTCTTCTGGGAGTGTTCCGGGTTTTCGTCGGTTGACTTGGGAGGTGAAGAGAGAGACAGACGAGAGATGAGATAGAGAGAGAGTTACATAAAGAATAGGAAGAGATAAAAAAAGGTATTAATATGGTGTCATTTTTCTCCCATCATAGGGTAAATATGTCTTTTTATCCCTCCGTTAGGGTTCCGTTACCTTCCGTCCATTGACAGGGTTGGTTTTTGTATATCCCCAAACAACAGGGTTGTTTTTGTAAATAACCCATCTAACGAGGGTGCATTTTGTCATTAACCCTTTAACATTTTATTTATATTTTTGTATCAGTTTGTGGAATTCACGAATCGTTTGGTTTTAAAAACAATTTGATCTCTACGATTAATATCAAACGCAAAATTGATCTCAAATTTTCGAAAACAAAGAGTTCTCACAAAGAACTGTAGCAACTCCATCCCGACAGCAGTGTCCTCCCATTCTTGGCAGCCTCCAACAGTGAGTTGGGTCAAAATTAACGCGGATAGCGCGTGGGTGCAGGAGACAGGCTACAGCTAGCGTCGGTGGCGCCATCATCCGCGATAGTTATGGGTAGTTCCTCGCCCGCGCTTCATCGCCATGCTTGAAAGTCATATCACCGAGGGAGTCTGAATCTGCGCCCGTGCTTCTTGGTCTTCTCCTTGCCGTAAATAGGGGTTCACACATGTGGAGGTGGAGTCGGATTCAACAGTGGTTGTGAAGAAATAAAAGAATCGAGAAAGGGAAAGGAAAAGGTCTGCTGCTAATTCTGAAGCTGACTTAATGTTGAAGACAGCCATCCCTTGTTGCAGAATTTCCAAGGTGTGCTATCTAACACATCGGGCGCATGTGTGATAATGCCACACATTTATTTGCGAAAAATAAACTTATTTTACCTAATATGTTTTTTTTGGCTAGCGCTACAGTACGTCCTGGCCCCACCCAAAAGAAACCGGCTAAACCGGTTTCTCCTGGTAATTACGATTTTGCCCGCTAAAAGACAAAAAAATGGACCCCAGGGCGCCGTCATCAGAAACTTGGATACAAATGTAAAGATATGGATAAACTGTAAACTTAGAGATAAAACTACAGATAGAAATAATTAGAACTGGACGGAAATGAATAGAATCGGATAAAACTTAAACTAAACAGATAGAAACGCAAACAACGCTCTACAACTAAGCTATTACAGCAGATTTGCAAGCACTGAAGGTTTAAAAGGAAGATACATGACTTGTAAAACATAAAAGTGGACAGAAGTACACCCTAGCGACGATCATTTCACTTAAAAAAAATAAAAATCATTGCGAAATGTAACTCAAATGCAAGAACGATGATCCATGTGTGTGATATCCTTTGTATCTTTAGCATTTCTTGATTTTGAGACTTCATTGGTCTTGTTTTTTCAATAATTTTGGAACATCGTTGCATTTTCTCCTCGCAAAAGCATGAAGGTTCTTCGTCCGCCCATACAAAGTAACTACATTGAGACCCCTGAGGCAGTGGGCACCGGAAAAAATCTCGAGCTGAGTTCTTGTGTTAGGACCAACTCTTCTCATCACTCGTATCCTTCCATAGTTACAATACCTTGGTCCATACTCGGGGTTACGACGGTATTGGTTATAGGAGGAGTTGAATGAGGTATGTGACTTGGTGGTAATGAGAATTTGGGGATATTTGGAGGAGGAGATGGTGGTGGAGAGCAGAATTTAAGTGGAAGATGTGCTTGTGCAAGAGTGGTTGGGTGTATAAGTAGGAGAAGTGAAGGGGTGGTTTGTTGTTGGACATAAATGTGGAGTAATGGGTTCATATGACAGATTTGACTACACTAACACCAAAGAGCAAGTATATGCTGATTAACAGAGTAAATGAATCAGTGAATGTGGTCGCGAGTGAGAAACTGACTTGACCAAAAGGTAGATATAAATCTAAAACATACAGCCAGATTTTATAAACAGGTAGAAGGCAACGTAGTTCACATGAAAAAAAATAGTTAAGTTCATAGTTTTGAAACCACAGCCACACAACCATTACAGCCACATAAAGATTCACCACCCTCATTGTCAAACAAACAAACATAAACCGTTAAATTGTTTTCAAAACAACACAAAATCACATATTTCTCCTAGTGATGGACTACTCAAAAGTAACGATTCCTAAAGTCTGAATAGACCGTGGGTATGTCCATGTACTATCTGACGAATAAGTCCTCATTGTTTGTCTCAGCTTTGAATCTGTCCACAGCATCAAGAAGGTCCCGTCTGAGGTCGTCTTTCATTGGCGAGCCAGATTCTTATGTATTTTTCATTAATATTTATCCTCCGAACATGTTCTGGGATCAGCTCCCTCATATTTGCCATGTAGAAGCACACGTATGCTCGACAATCATAGCAGGAAAAAGCAAAGTAAACAGAATTACAGAACAATTAAATAAAAATGTGAACATGCTAGACTGAAACATTAGTATGTAGACATTACTTGTTATGTTGTCTTGGAATGTCAGGTTTTGTCCAAACAATCTCCCACTTTATGATGTCATGAACAGTACTATATTCTGGCAGGGATATGTTGAAATTTCTGTGCATTTGTCCAAGCTTCTCACGAATCGCATCCGGTAGGTAAATGTACCTCGACATGGGATCAAGGATGTACACTTTTTTTTCAATAAAGTGCAATACCATGAAAAAGTAATGCGTTTCGTGGATGTTAAGGGGAATCGAAACCTGTCAATAAGCCAAAGAACAAAGCAAGTCAAAAATGCCCTTGCTATTGACGCTTGGAGGACTAGGACGTAACTACCATAGACATCGATTTCATGTTCCCCATGTACAACGGATTTATCCCACCATTTGCATTCTTCTGACTCAATGGTTGTGTATGAAATGACCGTATTAAATTAGAAATGTAGTATTGCTCAATTAACGACGGAATTAAGTGCAATGATTCCAATGTTTTAATTACTTACATCGTACATGCATGGAAAGAACCAGATCTTCTTCTCCTCATCAGTCCAAAATTTCTCTTGGAGGTGGAGGATGTGGGACATGCAGTCGAGCATCTGCAGATTGTATAGATACACGTTTGGATAAAATTTTAAAACACCTAAAAAGTTCTGTTAACGTTTTAATTTTACAACATAACATTCATTGTGAACATACAAAAAGTAAAGATTATTTATTCATTTACCGTATCTCCTAAGTAGGCAGGAGCCTCCAGCTTCCATGAATAATCCCTGGCTATATTAGCCATTCCATTTATATCAACAAGGAGGTTACTGTGAGAAAGGGTACATACCATTTAATCAACAAGGAGACATTCCATTTATAAATAAACAATGAGATTGATCAATCACAAACATTTTAATGTAGAGAAAGGGTACTCACTATTGAAATGGAGTCCTTAGTTCCGACTTCTCATTCATGACCACAACAGCCTGACGGCTCATGTAGAAATGCAACCAGCAGTCTTCCTCTTCCGGCATGATTGGCAGCACAACATCAAACGTGCCCTGCACCCTTACTCTCTACGAGGTTCTCTTTGGGCCCTTTACAGTCTCTCTCTCCCCCCTCTTCCTCTTCCTCTTCCTCTTTTCTACCTCTCCCTCTCCCTGTCCCTCCTCTGTTCGATGGACTGGCAGTATTCTTTTCGATGGGAGAAGCTGGCACCTTAGGTGTGGTAAAACCCTTGGTGATGCATGACCAGGCATGGTGGGAGTTGAAGATACTTGTATTGGGGACTTCGGTGGAAGCTTGTTGGATTCTGCCTGAAATCACGAACATATGGATAGAAATCAAAACATTACAGTATGACACATCAAAGTGATAGACATATAACTTATCAAATTGTTGCAAACCATTGAAGTATTCTCTTCTGAAACTTCTACTGCTTTGAATGGACTTGTAACTGTGGTATCTACTGTACTGTGCTGATGTGGCTCTTTTGGGTGAATTTCGGCGTTGCCCTCGGATTCTTGTTGTCTTCCCTCTCTTGAATTTCCCTCATCTTGTTGTTCCTCCTCTTCATATTCTTCTTCCTCCTCTTCAGGGTACTGCATTGGTTTACCCAACCTCTTCTCTGGTACCCTCTGTACAGCCTATTCGACAACGCTTCCGATTTGTTCATTCACCATTAACATGACCTCATCCCATTGCTCTCTTTTGCTGAAATCAGGTTTGAACGCATCTTTGCTTGGTGGGAGTGGAAGCAACTCCAGCTGCATTGTTCAAAAACAGGGATATCAGATATGTATTTGCTGATATAAATGTAAATCACATAGAGTGGATTGATATAGTAACAGGTCTTACTGTATTCATGTACTTTTGTACAAATTTCCATCTGGAATTCAGGTTGTCATTGTCCCATATAATCAGTCTAGGCCTTGCCTCTGCATCTTCACATCCTTTAGGGTGTTTGTGGTGCTTTGGAACGAACTTCTCCAAATACACCATCTGTACATACAAAACAGATTTGTTATACAATTGGATAGATATTATGAACATAAAGAAAGACAAGTAAAATGGTCAGTTACCATTGGTATCAACAAGCAACCAGCCCCTCGGATTGCCTACTTCAATTTAACCGAAGTGTGCCGAGCTTTAAGGAACTGGAGCCAAGTACCTTCCCAGTTAACCTTTTCTAGCCTCTCCAGATCCATGACATACTGAACTAGTGTGTTTCTAATTCCTAGTCTTGTGTTGGGCATCCCAAAACATGCCAAAAAGAACGCCACTTCCCTCCTCTTCCACTCATCACTTAGTATCTTATTCTCTTTTTTCTCGAACCAGCGATAGTAATCA
This sequence comes from Linanthus parryae, assembly GCA_023055425.1. Lineage (NCBI taxonomy): Eukaryota > Viridiplantae > Streptophyta > Magnoliopsida > Ericales > Polemoniaceae > Linanthus > Linanthus parryae. The sequence goes on from JALGPY010000002.1 coordinate 73,677,393, forward strand.
GTGACATTTGTGCATGCCTTAGTGAGGTCAAGCTCACGGGCCAATTTCTTCGAAATCACATTGGATTCCTCTTGTTCAAGAATTTCCCCTGTGGTACTCACCCCAAGCAACCATCCAACTGTCTCATCTGTGATTATGTACTCCCGACCATGGGAAGAGATAGATTGTTTGGCAGGGTCATAGGCATCGTATATGAAAGCATTGAAAGGTTCAGGTGTATATAAATGTCCAAATGCCTTAATCCCCCCCAGTCCTATCTTCTCAATCCATTCCTTCTGCTCAGTAGTCATTCCTTTGTACGGATCGCGAATCTTTGGAAGGGACATGTAACTCTGCCACCTCTCCTTTTTCCCACCTTTTTTATGTCCTGATTTTGCCACAAATTCCCTTTCCTTCAAACTTTCCACAACTCTTACCTTTTTTGAAACCCTCTTTGGCTTTGCTTGAAGGACACCTTGCTCCTCTAAAATATCTCTTCTCTTCCTCTCCTGAGCTGCTTCTTTGACGTATATGTCCCTCTGGTCATCAGTCATGGAAAACCAGTCTTCCCTTATCTTGTTTGTTATGTCTTTGGTAATGGAATCAATACCTTTGACATTCTTGTAGTAGTCAATCCTCTCCATCCTACAATCCAGTTTAAAACAAGTTCAGAGACAGAAAGATATATCTGGCATGTGGATAGAAATCTAAAAAATTTAAATCACACTGTCAAGGCTCAGTAATATCAACAATAAACAAAGCCATAAGTTTGAAATAATGGATACAGATGTGTAAAATAATTTACTTTGGATTCAATGAATAAAATCTCAACATCAAATCTAGAAAGAAGTCTAAAAACGGCAGATTGGAGTGTATACAGAACAGATAAAAACTTAATGCACAAAACTTAAAACAATCTAGGTTGTGGATAGAAGTAGAACTCAACGAAACCGGATGAATGCTCTAGTAGCTCCAGTAGATGTTTCTTGTTGTGGTGCTGTTTCTTTTTGTGGCGCCGTCTCTTTTTGTGGTGCTGTTTCTTGTGGTGGTGCTATTGCCTCACTATACTCAGAATCCTCATGTTCCCTTTGTTTTGAAGTGGATCTTTGTTCCACTCTGTAGTCATCACCACTTTCTATCTCAGAGGATTCTTCATCCTCTTGCATCTTTCTTTGTGCCTCTTCCATCCATTCTTGCTTTGCATACTCATCAATTTCATTCCATTCCCGAATCATTGAATTTCTTTGACTCTTGTTCGGTTGTCTATCCTTCCTCAGTTTATAATTGTGTTTCCTACTTTGGCTGTACAAACAACTTCCTAGTAAAACTCATAGAACACAGTTTAAAAAAGACAATGAATTGTTTGAAGGACATATAATATGGATAGAAATGTAAAACATATAGCATGGTGTGAGAACATTTTAGCTCTAAAGTATGAACAATTGGACCGAACAAATAAAGCGGATAAAACTTAAAAAGTCCTAGATAAGATTTCATAAACTACAGACATAAACCTTGAACCGTTATGAAAGAACTCACATGTACAGTTCCAGAGCAACCTCTTCAGTGTGGTCAATATCCTCATGTGGGCTTGGGTCTCTTTCCTTCCTCTTCTTCACTGTTTTCTTCGTTTCTTTCTGTTGTACTCTTATCCTGGTTGGTTTTGTTTGCTTTCTCTGTTGCCTATTTGGTTTGACTTGTTCTTTGTTGAAGTTCAGCCTTCTCTTCAGTCTAGGGATTTTCCGGCTACCTTCTTCGGTTTCAGTTTGGGATTTTGGGGCTGGGGTTGGGTTTTCCTTATGAACTTCCTGTGGTTTCTCCACATTCCCACCTTCTCCATCCCCTACATTCCCACCTTCTCCAAACCCTAAATTCGGTGGTAAATGGTCACCAGTGGGTTTCAATCCATCAAAAACACACAAAGCAAGTTAAGAATTTGGAATACCTGTGGCTAGTGCACCGGTTGTGTCATGGGTTTCACCATTTTCATCTGCACCGATTGTGTCCTGAGTTTCAACAATTTCATCGACTGGTTTTTGAGTCTCTTCATTTTCTTCCCCGCCTAGGATGCTGTCTTCCTGCTCTTTGTTGTTATCAAGTACTCTGATTGTCTCTTGGGTTTCTTCGGTTCTCTGGCGCTTGAAGTATTTACATAAGGGTTTGCAATAAGATTTGAGTTTTCTTCTTTTCTCTCTGATATGGAGGTCTCCGGAGTTGCATCAATTTCCTCTTCATTTTGGGCTTCAGTGGTCGCCGGAGTAACCTCTGTATTTTCAGAGACATGCCCACTTTCTTCCACATCCATTGTAATCGACTTGTTCACTATATCAAAAACATCCATCGTGATTTTTGAAGGATAAACAGATTCATCAATGGGATCAATGAAATGCAGAAGATGAAGTGCAGAAGATGAGAGATTGGATGAGAGAGAGAACTGTGGTGATTTCAGAAGATGAAGAGAGAGAGTTTGATGTGAGAGATTCAAATCAAATTTGAATTGAATTGACAAGTTGAGATGATGAATTAATTAGGAACCCAACTTCCATCAATGATGGTGGTTTTACTAGCCGTTAATAGGGGGCAGTTACTTTTTGCAGCCGAAGAGACATGTCATGGAGAAAGACAATTATACCCCCATTCCAGTTGCTTTGTATTTTTATCTGAGACAGTTATCGAATTTGTATGTTCTACATTTTTATCCAGAATAGTTTAGGTTTTAGGGTTTAGGTTTTAAGGTTTAAAATGTCTAATACGCTTAATTTTCTCTCTATTGGTTTTGTATTTCTATCCGGCGGGTCACAATGTCTGTCAGAACAGAAATCAATGTTTACTTTGTTTTTCTTCTTCATTATTTCCTGGAGAACATTAATTTGGGCGTGCTAATGATAACTATCAGGCCTTGAGCCGCAACATTAATGATTCATGTTGTTTCCAAAGCTAATGTAATTTCCAATGATAGTAATCATCCAACTCTCTGCATTCTGCATTATCAGTTGAACTAAACAAACAACTGTCAGTTTGAACTACAACTCTCTGCATTCTCCTCCAAAACAATTGTAATACCCCGTATTTAAGTTAGGGGTTATTTGGTCATTTTGAGAAAATATTTGAAAATTTCAAGAAATTTAATTTCAAACTTATTAATGACCTTTTGTTAGTTTTAACGTATAATTGTGTCATTTGACATCTATGATGATATATACTTTTATTTTGAGGTTATTTTGTAGTTTTTAAAACTTGAAAAATGTTATGTGAAACTTATTTTGTATACTTGGGAGGTACTTTTAGTTTTCTAAAAGTGATTTATACAAAGTGTTTTATTTGAAATAATTTGAAGATTTTACAATTTATGAAAGTTATCTTTTCTAGTGTTACCTATTAATTGGAAATTATATTTTCACCCCTCAACTTTTAGTTTTCACAAAAAACCTCTCATTTATCAATTTTACATTTATATCCCCAACTAGCTTGTAGGGAGACTTATGACTTCTCTTCAAGTCCCCCTCCACTATCTTTGGTCAATTCATCTAAGTTATGGAGATGATCTTTTTTACAAGCATCTCCTATTTTCTCTAATAATACACCAACTCTCACTACTACCTACCCTCATGTATGGCATTACCATGTGGGTTCCTTCACCACCAACCTCCACCATAAACTTCACTTCTTTCATTCTCATTTTCCCTCATCTTTTTCTCTTCAAGAGCATCCACACATGCTCTCTTCTCTCTCCCCAAATTTTATCCCGTTTTTGGGTGTTGACCTCACAAAAACACCATCAAAAACTCATTTTCTACTCTTCCAACCATGAAAAACTTGATTCCAAGCTTGGAGTAACCATGGAGGGGAGTTGCACTTGCATGTCAAGAAAATTTTGATCATTTGTGTCAAGAGCATGTGAAAAATCTTACTTCATGCCTAAAATGATGTTATGTGTGTGAAAATCAAGTCTCCATAAGTTGCATGTATCTTTTGAACCAAACTTGTTGATTTTTGGGAAAAATGCATATTGACACAATCTGACCAGTTTGTGAAAAACGTATATTATCTCCAAATTTTGTCTCTGTGAAATTTTTAACTCTTGCATACTTTGAAACTAGACTCAGAGGTGGTCATTTTGAGAAAAAAATCAACCATGGAGGGGAGTTATTCCACCATTCTACTCATGGATTGAAGCCCAATTTCACCATTTCTCTCCAATTTCTTGAATCTTGGGGTAAATCTTCCTTCTAGTCTTGAATTCATACATGCATGTTTATGTTTTTCTTTGATTGATGAAATTTCACATTAGTTTTCTTCATCTCCATGCTTGATTCTTCATTTCCATGGTTAGATCATGTGATTGACTCCAAAATCTTAACTATTTCATGAAACTCACACTAAAACCCATATGGACTTTGTAAATTTCTTGGTAGTTGCACTTGCATGTCAAGAAAATTTTGATCATTTGTGTCAAGAGCATGTGAAAAATTTTACTTCATGCCTAAAATGATGTTATTTGTGTGAAAATCAAGTCTCCATAAGTTGCATGTATCTTTTGAACCAAACTTGTTGATTTTTGGGAAAAATGCATATTGACACAATCTGACCAGTTTGTGAAAAACGTATATTATCTCCAAATTTTGTCTCTGTGAAATTTTTAACTCTTGCATACTTTGAAACTAGACTCAGAGGTTGTCATTTTGAGAAAAAAATCAACTCCATAGCCATTTTGGTTAGGGAGATATGCTCATTTTAAGTTGCATGTTTTCTGAAACTCTGTTTCAGTACCAATCTTGCCATTTTTATTAAAAACCCCATTTTCAAAAACCTATGGCATCTCATCTTTCTTGTGATTAAAGTATACACATAGGGGATTCATTCTGGAGAATATGAGCATTTTTACTATTCTCCAAGTAGTAGTAATTGTTCTTCAAAGTTGAAACTTTCTTTCAAACTTGTCTCTGCATAGCAGTCTTTGTGATTTTTGTAACTTGAGTTTTATAATAGTTATGCATGATTTTCTTGATGTTTCTGAAAGTAGACACATGTAGGTTCATCATAAATTAATTTAAAATTTTTAGGAGATGATTTGATATGGTAAATATGGCTCCAAAGTCAGAGCTGCAATTCTGTCCAGAATTGTAGTTTCACATTTTTTAGAAAACTTGAATTTTTGAACTTCTAGGTGTTTTGTTGGAATTATTTTGATAATTAAACATCTTTATATGGTCATTAGTGACATATAGGACTATGTGACATGTAGGTTTTCATTGTTATTATGCATGTGTAAATTGGTTATAACGAGTACGTCATACGTGTGATTGTAGACATCGACCTCGTAGGGGAGAGCGGTTGTCGTCGGAGTGCTAGGCTTAGTTTATTGCTTTTAATTGTGCTTCATCTCAGTGGTAAGTACATATATACGACCTTTTCATATCAAAATGTGCGTATGCGTTCGATGTTTCAAATGAATCCTTGTTATATGAAAAAGTATGAGAATGCATGTTTTCCACTTGAATGTTGTTAAACTATTCTATTCATCTCCTTTGAGAACTCTCGGAAATTACTTGTGAAATGTTGATATTCTAATTCTGGTTATGTGAAAGAGAAGAAATAAAATACCTCTAATAGACTTAGGACGATGTACAGAGTACTGTTATTAATGAGAGGTGTCAAGGGATCTTCCATTTTCTTATGGCTAAGACCATTGAAGCAATGCTTCTTATTATTGGATAAAACGTTAATGTTCACAAATCCGCCCCCGATGAGCCAAAAGGTATAAAGATATTGAGGCCAAGGGGTTTATAGAGCTATAGAGTGCTACTTATACTTGTAAGGGTCACTACGGTATAGGGGTGTCGACACTTAAGGCCTTTTAGCTAATGTTATGATCGGGGTTGACGAATGGGCTCCCTTAACGCTCGGGTGAAATAGGGTTTGATAGACCCTAGAAGGAACCCTTAGTGATTATTTCGTGATCCCTCTGTCTACATCGATCCTGCTGGTGGCTCTAGACATGCCTCAGCTAAACTTAACGGTTAAATTAGAATTCAAAGAAAGTTTGATTACTCTATTGATGTTGTTTGTGGCTCTTGATTGCCTAATCTAATCAAATGATTTGAAAAGCTTTGGCTACTTGTAATTTAATATCATTATCAGGTCAAATGAACTTGCTTACTGTTGATATTCTACCTGTTTAAGAATATGTTGACTACTTGTGGTTTATAAATGTTTTAAAGATGATGGTTCTCGCTTCGCGGTTATTCATAAATGTTCCGAATTGTTCCAACTCTTTTGATCATTGATTTTCAAATCTCTTTATTTGCTTCAACTCATGCTTCCCTGCCACTCGTTGCTTTACATGTCGTAGTGTGTATTTACTCAGTTTTTACTGATCATTTTCTTCAAAACTGCGTCGGCTTTTGCCATTTTAAAACCGCAGGTCATCAATCAAGGTGGGGGATGGGAACGCGTATCGAGACGAAGACGTTTAGCTTAAATTAGATCACTTAGTATATCACATAGAATATTTCAAATCACATTACATTTGTAAACTTATCTTCTCAAGATTGTTCTATTTATTAGATGAAATGTAATCTTAATAGTTAATATTCTACTTTTGGTTATCGATTGTCTCTTTAACCCTGAACCGAGATCCCGGGTTGTGAAAACAATGGAGGAAAATAGTGTTGTGTTTGGGTTACAAGTTCCTGCAGATAATAGCTCACACCTCCCAGAAAATTATGGCAACTTTTCAGATGGTATTTCAAACAATGTGGAAACAGAGGTGAATGCATATCCTAAGAGGAAGTTTGACCTCAATGAGCCTCCTGTAGGGTTTTGATTCATGGATCGCGCAAACGGAAGCATAATCAAATAAACAACCATGCAAAACCCTCCAAGGATCACAAGTCTAGATGCATAACGATAGTGAAGGTAAGAAATCATAAACACACCTTTGGGTTCTCCTTGATGACTTCAAACGCGAATAGTGTCACGTTCTCTATAGTTGATCCACGCCTAGAATTGTTCCTAGATCTCCAATCACCTTGGTGCTAGCCCGGATTGAAAGGAGGGTGAAGAAATCACGCAAAACGAGACACCAAAAGGGGTTCGGCACCCTTTATGGCGTCGGGGACAAGGGGGCGGCGGCAATAGGGGGCGGCGTCCCTCTTTGCTTGCTCTCTCTCTCCTTTGTTCTCTCCTACTCTTGTTATGTTCTCTCTTAGAGCATAAGTGTGTAGGGAAGGAAGGAGGAGGGTCCTTTATATAGTCCAACAACTCCTTGTCAACTACCTAAAGGACTTATTCTAGTCCTACTAGAATTCAATTTAGTCCCTTCCTTGCAAATTAGTCCCTACTAAGTTTGCAAGGGTTTGCAAAGTGATCCTTCTAATTAATTAATCTAATTAATTAATTCCATAATCTAGTACAACTCTATATAGCGTGTGACCCCATAGGTTCTATCTAGTTGGTAGCAACTCTTTGCTAATATGGAGCGGTTTCTAGCAAAACATCCATTCTAGCCAACTAATAGAATAGTCATCTAGACAACCTTGTACAAGTAATTGTCTCATCCCTTTGCCTCCATATCCGGATTGGACACGAGACATACAAGTCACACTCGTATATCCAATCCCTAGTTCCTCGATCCATGGAATAGCCTTATTCGTGCAAATAACATCAATATCCCATATATTGATTTATTTGAGTCTGGCCAGACATTCTATAAGCACTATCCTCGAGTGGCCTTGGATATTTGCTCCCGTTATGTGGGAGGGGCAAATCCTCTCTACGTCCACTACGATCTCTAAGCTTGCTTCTCATTGTATCCAGTACACGCCTTTATAACTACCCAGTTACGGTGTAGCGTTTAACGCTACCAAGATCACAATGATCCACAACTAGAATATCTAGTGACTTCAAGTCTAAGGATGACAATACCGTTGTACCCGAGAAGCACTTGTGACTCAACATAACGTGTATGTAGCCTTCTCGGTAATGGGTCAATCCAGTGCAACATTCCGTAATGCACACCTATGTGTTGGATCGTGATATCTCCATATCAATCCAACCCCATACTAGTCTATAGATGATTGTCCCATTTAATCATTATACTTGACTAGGGATATTTAAGATAAACAACACGATTGTAAATCTAAGGACTTCATTATATTAAATATCCAATAAATAATAAATGAATTTCTAGCCAATTACAAATTCATACTAAACTAGATTGCCTCTAGGGCATCTATTCCAACAGTCTCCCACTTGCACTAGAGCCAATCTGGCGCATCTCGTATGCCCATACTCCTAGTGTGCCCTTCATGCTTCCACTGCGTGAGAGGCTTTGTAAGCGGGTCTGACAGATTATCATCTGTAGGAATCTTGCATATCCGAACGTCTCCTCTATCGATAATATCTCGAATCAGATGGAACTTCCTGAGCACGTGCTTGGACTTCTGGTGCGATCTGGGTTCCTTTGATTGCGCGATCGCCCCAGTGTTGTCACAGAACAACTCCACTGGATCCGCAATGCTAGGGACCACACCAAGTTCAGAAACAAACTTTCTGATCCAAACAGCCTCCTTTGCTGCGCCATTTGCAGCAATGTACTCAGCCTCTGTTGTAGAATCAGCTACCGTCTCTTGCTTGGAACTCTTCCAGCTCACCGCTGCTCCATTCAGGCAAAACACATATCCCGACTGTGATCTAAAGTCATCTCTATCGGTTTGGAAGCTTGCATCGGTGTAACCCCTCACACGCAACTCTTCCTCACCGCCAAACATCAAGAAGGCATCCTTAGTTCTTCTCAAGTACTTTAGGATATTCTTGACAGCAATCCAGTGACTCTCACCCGGATTGGATTGGTATCTGCTTGTCATACTCAAGGCATATGACACATCTGGTCTAGTACATAACATGGCGTACATGATGGATCCTATGGCCGAGGCATAGGGAATCCTACTCATGCGTTCCTTCTCAATCTCATTGGAAGGACAACCACTCTTCGAAAGAGTGATTCCATGTGACATGGGCAAGAATCCCTTCTTGGAATCTTGCATGTTGAACCGTTTCAACACCTTGTCAATATATGTACTTTGACTTAGGCCTAGCAACCTCTTAGATCTATCTCTATAGATCTTTATACCGAGTATATAGGCTGCTTCCCCTAAGTCTTTCATTGAGAAACACTTTCCTAGCCAATCTTTCACAGATTGTAGCATGGGAATGTCGTTTCCAATGAGTAGTATGTCATCCACATACAAGACCAGAAAAGCTACAGAGCTCCCACTAACCTTCTTGTAGACACAAGACTCATCTTCGTTTCTGATGAAGCCAAACTCTTTGACCACTTCATCAAAACGTCGATTCCAACTCCTAGAAGCTTGCTTCAACCCATAAATGGATCGTTGCAGTTTACAGACTTTGTTGGCTTGCTTTGGATCCTCAAAACCCTCCGGCTGTATCATATACACGTCCTCGAGGAGATTCCCATAAAGGAATGCTGTTTTGACATCCATCTGCCAAATCTCATAGTCGTAGTATGCTGCAATTGCAAGTAGGATTCGGATGGATTTGGTCATAGCGACTGGTGAAAAGGTTTCATCATAGTCAATACCATGGATCTGTCTGAATCCTTTAGCCACCAATCGGCCCTTATAGGTAATCACATTACCATCCATGTCGATCTTCTTCTTGAAGACCCACTTGCACCCTATGGGTCGCGCCCCATCAGGTGGTTCCACCAAAGTTCATACTTTGTTGGTATACATGGATTCCATCTCGGATCTCATGGCCTCAAGCCACTTCTGCGAGTCTGGGCCATTCATGGCCTCCTCATAGGTAGTAGGCTCATCATCTATGAGCATCGTGTCACCGGAATCAGTTACGAGAAGTCCATACCTCTCGGGTTCCTGGCGCACTCTACTAGATCTACGAAGCTCTTGTGTTACCTGAACAGGTGGATCCACAACTGCTTGTGATTCCTGTTCATGTTCCATAATCGGTTCAGTAATTTGTAGTTCTTGAACTTCTTCAAGTTCTACATTCCTCCCACTTGCTTCTTTAGAGACAAACTCTCTTTCTAGAAACACGCCGGTCCGAGCAACAAACACTTTGTTCTCGGTTGGATTGTAGAAGTAGTATCCCTTAGTTTCCTTAGGGTACCCCACAAATTTACACTTATCCGATTTAGGCCCTAGCTTGTCTGATTGTAAACGTTTTACATAGACATCGCAGCCCCAAATCCTCATGAACGACAGTGTGGGACGCCTCCCACTCCACATCTCATATGGTGTCTTCATGACTGATTTAGATGGAACACGGTTAATGGTAAAAGCTGCACTTAATAGAGCATAGCCCCAAAACGATAATGGAAGATCGGTTTGACACATCATAGACCGAACCATATCCAATAGGGTTCGATTCCTCCTCTCAGACACGCCATTCCATTGTGGCGTTCCGGGTGGAGTGAGTTGGGACACGATCCCACACTCTCTAAGATAGTCATCAAACTCTTGGCTCAAGTATTCTCCTCCACGATCCGATCGTAAAGCCTTGATACTTTTGCCAAGTTGCTTCTCTACTTCATTCTTGAATTCCTTGAACACTTCAAAGGATTCGGATTTTGCCCTCATAAGGTACACAAATCCATATCTACTGTAATCATCAGTAAACGTAATGAAGTAGACATAACCACCCCTGGCAGGCGTGGCAAATGGCCCACACACATCAGTATGTATGAGCGCCAATTGCTCACTAGTCCTCTCACCTTTCTTATTGAAAGGGGACTTTGTCATTTTTCCCAATAAACAAGCCTCACATGTCTCATATGATTCGAAATCAAATGAGTCTAGCAATCCATCCTTATGGAGTCTAGATACACGTTTCTCATTTATGTGGCCTAAACGACAATGCCATAAATAAGCAGGATTTAAATCATTTATTTTAATCCGCTTGGTATTAATGTTGTAGACAGGATTACTTAGATCAAGGACATAAAGTCCATTAAATAATTGCGCACTAAAATAGTGAATATTATTCAAATAAAAGGAACAACAATTGTTCTTTATTGAAATAATAAAACCTTCCTTGTCCAAACAAGAAATAGAAATAATGTTTCTGCTCATAGCAGGGACAAAATAGCAATTATTTAATTCTAAAACTAATCCTGAAGGCAGAGATAGCTCGCAAACGCCTATGGCCAACGCAGCAACCTTTGCTCCATTCCCAACGCGCAGATCTACCTCCCCTTTAGCCAATCTTTTACTTCTCTTTAGATCCTGCATATTTCGACAAATATGAGATCCACATCCAGTATCTAATACCCATGATGTAGAGACAGTTAAATTGACATCTACAACAAAAATACCTGGTGGTGGTGGAATCACTATTCCAAGCCGCTTGTCCTCCAAATATTTTGGGCAGTTCCTCTTCCAGTGTCCAGGTTGACTACAGTAGTGACATTCACCCTTAGTCACAACCTTGGCAATCCCACCAACAGGCTTAAGGGCTTGTTCCTTGGACTTAGCAACTGACTTGCCTTTGCCCTTGGAGGAAGAGGCAAACCTTTTACCTTTTCCTTTATGCATCATCATAATGGCCTTGCCCTTACCCTTGTTGATGCTCTGTTCAGCCGTCCTCAACATGTTGAGCAAATCTGGCAGTGGCTTAACGATCTCGTTCATGTTATAGTTCATAATGAACTGTCCATAACTCTCGGGCAACGATTGCAACACGAGATCCGTTGCCAACTCTTGGCCGACCGGGAACCCAAGCCGGGCGAGATTCTCCAAGTACCCGATCATTCGGAGTACATGGGGTCCCACCGGGTTCCCTTCTGCCAGATGACATTTGAACAGTGCCTTTGAGACTTCATACCTCTCTACTCTCGCCTGCTCTTGGAAGAGCTGCTTTAGATGTTCGATCATATCGACAGCATTCATGTTCTCATGTTGCTTCTGAAGCTCAGAGGTCATGGTGCAAAGCATTAGGCAGGCCGCATCATTAGCATCATCAACATGCTTTTGATACGCCTTTAAGGCAGCAGGTGTCTGATTGTCTGGACCTTCTGGAACTAGCTCCTCTATTGCGTACAGCTTCTTTTCTTGCTTGAGAACAATTCTCAAGTTTCTGTACCAATCGAGAAAGTTGGTTCCTGAGAGCTTGTCCTTCTCAAGGACAGATCGTAGGGAATGTTGTGAACTCGATGAGTTGTTTGCCATTTGGAATTCTACAAAAGGAAAATACGCAAGTTTTAGTATTTGTGAATTTTTGACTATATTTAATAATGGCTAGTTTATTAAATATAGCTCCCACTATTTTTCTACGGATTAATAACCCTCAAGATATTAATGCGGAAAATATCCTTATATTTTCTAGTGGGCCAAGATCCATCTTTTTCATCTCCTTATGAGCTTGCTTTGGCAAGTCACCCATAATTCGATTACTTCTTAGGTAGGAACAATTCCAATTGCATCCCATATGCAACTCTTGGTTCAATCGGGCAAATAACTCCTTATTTATCCATCCACATGGATAATCCCAATTGATTGCCTCTAGGTTTCTTAATCAAATTAATAGCCTAGTTGTGTTCAACCTCTTATCTAAACAATTGCACATTGTTACGTGCCATCGCATTCCATCATTATGAACCAAGTCGCCATGCTTTGGCACGCACGAACTTGATAAATAATGATGATAATGAGTGTTTAAATAACGAGAAGGCAAGAACACAATATTTTAAAATTTGAGGGATTTTTCTTCAATTTTAATTATTTTGTTGATCAATATCAACTAATCTATCTATTTGAGTTTGGGCACAACTCCAAATAATAGATCCGGGTTGTCTAATTATCTTATTATCCTAATTGCATGCATCATCCATACACCAACCACACAAATAATAAGACAATAAATAAACAACCACAAAACAGAAATTAAACGTGATGTGGATATGGCCTTTTTCTAGACTAAGATAATTCCAAGCCAATGGAATTATCTATGAACCCTAAACAAACACACATCTCCATGCGTCTTGATCTTTTGGTCCATCCTTCATAGTCATGTGGAATGCTCCATGCTCCATCTTTTGTGGCTTCTTTGGCTTTGGGCTTCTTTTCTTCAATCTTGGCTAACAATCTACTTTATCTAGCACTAGCTAATATCTATACTAAATAAAATAAATCTCACAAGTTGAGAAAAAAAATGGCACGCAGGCCATAAAACCCTAATTAATTATTACAATTAATTGATCGGCTCGCAGGCCGTAAAACCAAAACACAAAATTAAACATCCACATCAAACCACATCCTAAGGCCATATCCAATCACCATGCGATTTGCACATAAACAGTTAAAATCCAATTTTAACGCGCTTGGTCAATTTTAATTGATTTTAGGATTTCTAGGGTTAAAACGGTCCATGGGCCCAACAATCCAATTGCCCGGGCCCAAATAAGTGAACCATAAAGCCCTAGGGCCGGCCCGGCCCAAAACCCGCAAGCTAGGCCCGCGGGTTAGGGCCGCCCGGCCCCTTAGGGCGCCAAGCTTGGGCGGCAAGCAAGGGGGGCGGCTCCCTAGGGGGCCGAACCTCCTTATGGAGGTTGTTTCCAAAACAACCTCCTTGCTTGGAGCCCAAGTTTGGTTGTTTCCTTGTTGTGGGAGAACTCCTTCTTCCCCAAGGATGCCCAAACCCTAGATCTATGATCCTAAAATTTCTCAAACTCACCAATTCATGCATCCAATGCAATAATTGGGTCTTGTTATGATTAATTCTTTGACAAATTGCATCCAATGCTTGATTTGTCTTGTTTTACGCGATAAACAACGAATTAAGGTGTAAAACAACAAGAATGTAACACATAAACTACGTTTATGCTCTATGACCTGTGGCTCTGATACCACTGTAGGGTTTTGATTCATGGATCGCGCAAACGGAAGCATAATCAAATAAACAACCATGCAAAACCCTCCAAGGATCACAAGTCTAGATGCATAACGATAGTGAAGGTAAGAAATCATAAACACACCTTTGGGTTCTCCTTGATGACTTCAAACGCGAATAGTGTCACGTTCTCTATAGTTGATCCACGCCTAGAATTGTTCCTAGATCTCCAATCACCTTGGTGCTAGCCCGGATTGAAAGGAGGGTGAAGAAATCACGCAAAACGAGACACCAAAAGGGGTTCGGCACCCTTTATGGCGTCGGGGACAAGGGGGCGGCGGCAATAGGGGGCGGCGTCCCTCTTTGCTTGCTCTCTCTCTCCTTTGTTCTCTCCTACTCTTGTTATGTTCTCTCTTAGAGCATAAGTGTGTAGGGAAGGAAGGAGGAGGGTCCTTTATATAGTCCAACAACTCCTTGTCAACTACCTAAAGGACTTATTCTAGTCCTACTAGAATTCAATTTAGTCCCTTCCTTGCAAATTAGTCCCTACTAAGTTTGCAAGGGTTTGCAAAGTGATCCTTCTAATTAATTAATCTAATTAATTAATTCCATAATCTAGTACAACTCTATATAGCGTGTGACCCCATAGGTTCTATCTAGTTGGTAGCAACTCTTTGCTAATATGGAGCGGTTTCTAGCAAAACATCCATTCTAGCCAACTAATAGAATAGTCATCTAGACAACCTTGTACAAGTAATTGTCTCATCCCTTTGCCTCCATATCCGGATTGGACACGAGACATACAAGTCACACTCGTATATCCAATCCCTAGTTCCTCGATCCATGGAATAGCCTTATTCGTGCAAATAACATCAATATCCCATATATTGATTTATTTGAGTCTGGCCAGACATTCTATAAGCACTATCCTCGAGTGGCCTTGGATATTTGCTCCCGTTATGTGGGAGGGGCAAATCCTCTCTACGTCCACTACGATCTCTAAGCTTGCTTCTCATTGTATCCAGTACACGCCTTTATAACTACCCAGTTACGGTGTAGCGTTTAACGCTACCAAGATCACAATGATCCACAACTAGAATATCTAGTGACTTCAAGTCTAAGGATGACAATACCGTTGTACCCGAGAAGCACTTGTGACTCAACATAACGTGTATGTAGCCTTCTCGGTAATGGGTCAATCCAGTGCAACATTCCGTAATGCACACCTATGTGTTGGATCGTGATATCTCCATATCAATCCAACCCCATACTAGTCTATAGATGATTGTCCCATTTAATCATTATACTTGACTAGGGATATTTAAGATAAACAACACGATTGTAAATCTAAGGACTTCATTATATTAAATATCCAATAAATAATAAATGAATTTCTAGCCAATTACAAATTCATACTAAACTAGATTGCCTCTAGGGCATCTATTCCAACACCTCCTCCCACTGATGATGATGCAGATTTCTCCAATGTCATACACGATAATGATATAGTGAACGGTAAGATATATTATTGGATGTTTTAGATTAAGAGTATAATGTAGTGCACTAGTTACTTATAAATGTGCTTGTTGTTTCAGAGGGATCACTCTCTGAAGAACAAATCATGGAGAAGAGGTTCAATAGCGAAGAAGAGGCGTACGATTGGTACCTTTTGTATGCATTTGTAAATGGATTCGACATTCGGAGGGATAACCGTAGGTGTTTCGACAAATACGGACAACAAATCAAGTCAAGAATCTTCGTATGTGCCCGAAAAGGCCATCGATTACAGAAGTGCTACTTAAGGCCTAACAGGAAGAGAGAGCATAAGAATGACACTAGATGTGACTGTCCAGCATGAATTCGTATTGCTCGATCTACCCCGGACGAACAATTTCGTGTTAAGCAAGTCACTTATGTGCACTCGCATCCCCTAGCGGACCCCAAAGTAACACACAAGCTTAGGTGTCATAGGAAGGTCAGTCAAAATGATTTGGAACACGTTATTTCACTAAGGGAAGTGGGTATAAGGACTTGTGAAGCATTCCAATTAATGGTCTAACAAGACGGTGGTTACGCCAAAGTTGGTTACACTGTCAAAGACCTGTACAACAAGTTACAGTCATTGAGAAAGGCTTACTATAACTCTGGATGGGCAGCTGGCCTTGCAATACATTGACACCCTTGAGCATACCCATGGGGGTGTGTTCAAAAGGTATTGTTTGAATTACTATCCAGTTGGTTGTGGTTTCATTCTAACTGCTTTAAATTTCTTTATAAAATATCAAATTACTATACTGTTTCATGTTTGTTTATAATTCTTATCTACCTGTTTATATATACTATCCAGTATCTTGAAACAAATATCTGTGTTTTTTCAGTTTCCAGTTGGGTGAAAATCAACAGTTAAAAGCATTTTCTGGCGTGACGAGAGATGCAAACGTGATTATGTAAGGTTTGGAGATGTTTGGTGCTTGACTCCACCTACAAAACCAACATGTACCTAAAGCCTCTTGTCATACTCTCAGGTGTTAACAACCACTTTCAGATGTGCATTTTTCGCAGTTGCCGTTCTACAAGACGAAACCACAGAATCGTACAAATGGGTATTAAATTGCTTCCTAGAAGCAATGGATAACAAGGTACCCATATCGGTCATAACCGATGGAGACTTGGCAATGAAAGCCGCTATCGCGGAAGTTCTGCCACTAGCGAAGCATCGTTTGTGTGCATGGCATCTATGTCGTAATGCCGAAGGAACCCTAAAGTTGGGGGTCAGAATTTACGAAGGACTTTCGAAAATGCTTGAGCAAGAGATCCGATGTAAACCAATGAAAAAATGATTGGTAATACATATGGTAGACAAGTGGGGTATTGCGAACAAGCGGTGGGTAACGGGTGCCTACATGACGCGCCACTTATGGGCAGGGGCTTTTCTCAAGGAATTTTTTTTCGCCGGTCAGACAACTACACAAAGGTGTGATAGTATCAACAAATTTTTCAAACAATATTTGAACTGCAAGAACAATCTTCTCGATCTTATTAAGGGAATCATGCGGGGCATCGAGAAGCTTCGTGAGAACGAGCGAGGTGAACATTGTACTTCTGACCAATCACTTCCTTTTCTAACAAGCCAATTTAAGCTACTTGAAGAGCATGCGGTCATGTTCTACACTAGGGCTGTGTTTGCGAAGTTCAGGGAGCAAGCAAGGAAGGCAAGCCAATACAAAGTTGTTGGAATTGAAGAAATACCTGAATATGACATGGATGCAATCTATGTCACAAGGGAGAAGGAAAGGGCATCTCTAGTAAGTTCACATGATACACTATCTCTTATGACTGCTTTAAACTGTTATCTGTAATTTATAGGTATCCATCTAGCTTGTCAATTGAAATATCTGATATCCTTTGTTTACTGGACAGTTCTCTCAAGTACTCTATTGTACTGTTTGAATGGTAATAGAAGTTCTCTTCCCATACATCACTCTCATATTCATATTGTTCCATTAGAATGGTATTGAAGGCTTACTCGGGAGTCAACGGTGGGACGACGACCGAGTGTCGCACGGGTTGTGGCGGGATCGAGGTCCCGGCCCGTGACATGTGGTATCAGAGCAGGTTCGAGAGGGCGAACCAAGGAGAAGGATCGATGGCTAAGACCGACGGGGAGGCAAGTTCGAAGGAGACGCAAGTCATGATTGAGGCACGCTCTCGCAAGGTGGACGAGACTGTGGTCGACAAGGGTGATCGACTCAAGGATAGGTCCTCGGTGGTGGCGTTCCACGAACTCATAAGGGATGAGGAGTTGGAAGACATTCGAGTGTCCTTGGTCTCTATCATGGAAAGGTTTGATAGTGCGTGTCGACGAATTTTTGCATGTCGTTATTGCCATCAGGATGATCATATGTCAAGTAAGTGTCCGAAGAAGCCGATTCCTCTTTGTAGGTACTGCAAGGAAGGTCGACATAGGATGAACGATTGTCCAGTTATCTTGAAGCTTCGAGAGCGGACAAGACGAGCGATTGAGAAATGGGACAGTGATAGCGAGGAAGAGACGGATGATGAGATGGACGAGGAATGTCCGCTTGAGAGAACCATGGACGAGGACGATCCAATTGGAGGGGATACACCTCAAGGACAAGGAGAAGGCGTTGTTGACGACACTCTTGCGGATGAGGCCGAGCTAGAGGAGGATCTCAAAGACTCCAAGGGTGGAGAAATGATGGAGATCAAAGGCGGGAATTCCGAAGAAGTGGATGGGATCGTCAACATTACAATCCAAGGGGAAAGCCAATCGAGTTCGCAAATGGTGGAAAAGCTTGATAGAAGGAGCACTGGAGTAGTTCGAGATGGCATAACCTTGGAGGAGCTAGGAGTAAAGCTTCCCATGAGACGTATGCATCACAATATGAGAAAACCTAGAGTGTGGAATATTGGCACGCAAATTCGAGACTGCAGGTCGAAGGATGAACACAAGAACTCAACTGTCATGGGGCCGACAAAGAAGAAAGTGCGTGGATGGAGCATGCATTCATAGCTCTTGGGCGAGGACCAAAGGAACGTAGAAGGATGTCTACACGTGAGCCTGTCCCACAGCAACGAGGACGTTGCTGGATTGGGTGGGGGAGAATGTCACGGGCTGACATCTTGGCTAGCACTTGGCATGCGAACCCAATGTCATCCCATGACCATGGTTTGAATACTCCCTATAATTCAGAGTTTGGAGGATGATGTGGAGTGTTCTAGAAATAAGTGGAATAATCTAGAGCATGACGGAATGTTCTAGAAGGCGATGGAATAATCTAGAATATGGCGGAATATTCTAGGAGATGGTGGAACAATCTAGAAGGTGGTGGAACATTCTAGAAAGGCATAGAATGTGGAAGAAGGTTCAGGAATATTCTAGAGTGTTCTCGGATGTTCTCAACGTGTGTGGATGGTTCATGAATGTTCTAGAACTATAGGGACGGTTCGAGAATATAGTAGATGTTTGTAGAATACTCTAGATAAGAATAGTGTGGAAGAATGTAAGAAGGTAGGAAGGTTCTAGAGGTACCATTAATTGGGGGTATATAGATCCTTCCATGACATGTATAAATAGGTGGGAGCTCATTTGGAGCAACCCAACCAATCTCTCAACCACTCTCTCAAGTACTCTATTGTACTGTTTGAATGGTAATAGAAGTTCTCTTCCCATACATCACTCTCATATTCATATTGTTCCATTAGAATGGTGTTGAAGGCTTACTCGGGAGTCAATGGTGAGGCGACGACCGGGTGCCGCACGGGTTGTGGCGGGATAGAGGTCCCGGTCCGTGACAGAAGGCAGCTATATTCATTACTGGTAGTACTCAATTTCCTCTCAATCAGTCTCTCTCTCTCCTTCTCACTCCTCTCCCCCACACTCGATGATCTAGCCGAAGTCACACATCTCTCCTCAAAAACATCCCCTCTCCAGTCTCTCTCTCACCCACCCACCCACCCTAATCTCTAGCTCATTCACATGGCTATCTTCCCCTCAACCCACCCCTTTTTCCGTCGGGTCCTCATGAAGTCTTCTTTATTTTCTTTCCAAACCCTTTTTGTCACCTACCTTCTGTACGTCACTGATGGCCGCGAAAAACCCGGTTGGGCTTTGACGATTCTCTTGTTCTTCGCTGCTTTCATTGTTCCTTTGTGTGGAGCCTTCCACACAATGTTTGCAACCTTTGATGATGCTATCGCCGATTCTAGAAGGGAAAGGTTAAGGGGTTGGTATGAATCGAAGAACGTGCAGCTCGGATTCGTCATCTCCATCATCCTCGGCAGCTACAGTAAAGTCACCGGAGACCTTGACTGGTTCGATCTCTGTTTCTCTGAGTTTGGGATTCTCACCATTTCTCAGGTGGTGTGGTTCTATGGGCCACCTCCCATGCTGGCGGAGGTGGTTTGCCCATTGGTGGCTACTTCGTTCCTCAACACCATCACCACTGTGTACCATGGAAATTTTCGGGCGGTCATCTTCCTCATCACCTTCATGTCTTCATTGATTATTGTCTTGGTTCCCAGAGAGGCACCAGTTGAGGAGAGAGAAGATTTGGGTCGGCGGGAGTGAGGTCGGAATCGTGGCGGTGGCGGATCCAAGGATGTTTGCATGTTTTCTTCTGTTAAAATTTGTTAGGTTTGTTTGGATGTTGTTTTTTTTTTTATGAAGAAGAAAATTAGGGAAGAAAAAGGGTAATGTAGTCTTATGGTACTGTAGTCTTTATCTGTTTTATTTTGGTTTTTAGTCACTCATTTCGGCAGCCATGAAGAAAGGGTTTTGAGATGAGATTTGAAAAGCTTTTATCACTTGTAATCCATGTTCTTAGTTGAAGATTATAGTAAATGCCATGAGTGTTTTTTTTTTTTTTTACAAGTATGTTATTTTCATCAGTGGTAAAACTCTTCTCTGTAAATGAATCAATTCTGGGTAATTTACACATTCACTCTTGGGTTATGGTAAATAGGCAGAAGGCACCCATACTATTTACGAATTAACAAGAAACACCCTTAAGTTATGCCTAAAATCCTAAATAATTACAGGAAGTCCCCCTCTGTTAACTACCGTTAGGAGAAGGTTAGGAGAAGGTGACGTGGACAGAGGGGCCACTGATGGGTGTGTAATTCGTGCCCATTTTAACCCTCCATATTGCGAATTGTCAATTTTGCCCATACTTGAATTGATAGCCTTGTTAACAACATCATATGTACTCACTGGAAGTTAGACTTTTGAAAGGGATATGCCCAACACAATTCCCAACCAACTTTCCTCCAATTTTCATACATCTTGTGTGCTCTCTCTCTCTCTATTGTGATTTTATGAACATCAGCGAGTGATATTTTACAAAGAAAATCAATTCCATGATCATCATCTTACAAAGCCATTGACAAGCTCCCATTTTTCATTAGTATACAATCACAACCTACTCAAAAGCTTGAACCAAGTTTATTACAACAAAAGTTGTGTACAAAATCATATGCATGAGCAACAAGCCAACAATCAAATACATTAGAGTTGAACATAATGACTAGGTGAAGTTAAAAAAACACTAATTAGAGTGCGTTAGAGTTTAACATAAAAAATAAATTAATTTCATATTCCACTGTTCCCGGTGGTTCAAGTTGGGAAGTTGCTCTTAAAAAATCTGGTAAGAAGCTCTGGTTTTGTGAAAAATTTGCCGAGCACCACGCGATACATGGCCGTTTTTTCCTACTTTTTGAGTACGAAGGCAATTCCAAGTTCAATGTCCGTATTTTTGGCTTGCCTGGCTCTGAAATCAGTTACTATCCAAGAAACCATGGAGATGATTCTGTCGAGATATTGAGTTCCTTAGGTTCTGAACCACCTGTAATATCCTTCCCACAGCAAGTCTCTTGTGAACCTATCAATAAGCGCCGTATGTTGGATGATGGAGAGGAGATAACTAAATCCGGTAATTTAACCGCAACATGTCAAGGTAAGAAGAAGAAGAAGAAGAAGAAGCGTGAGAACAAGAACGTCGAGAATCTACGTACAGATACGAAAATAGTCCGTGTGGAATCAGCAACTCATAATGAAGGTATATGTAAAAGTGGTGTGTATGATCAAGTATTTTATGAGCTTCAAATAAATGCATTTCTTATGAGTAATTTGATGTGCAGATGAGCAGCAAATAACAGTAAAAAATGAGGAACTAGAAGAGTATGTGGTTTCAAAATTTATGAAGAGCCAACTGGTGACAACCCCAGGGAGAAAGATAGCTATCAATGGAACCATGAATTTTGAGCCAGAAAATGCGTCTTTCACTGTCGTCTTGCAGCGATATCAAATCAAATATGGCCCTGTGGTTAGTCCCTTAGCTCATGTTCAAACTCATACCCCTGCATGATTTCCACAATGGATCCATGTAGACATATTTTTCTCTAAC
The DNA here is from genome assembly GCA_023055425.1 of Linanthus parryae. NCBI lineage: Eukaryota > Viridiplantae > Streptophyta > Magnoliopsida > Ericales > Polemoniaceae > Linanthus > Linanthus parryae. Next base: position 73,699,166 of record JALGPY010000002.1, read on the forward strand.
GACAGAATTATTGGGGGTGATCAAGGTACATTTCTTTTGCGGTACAAAAAGTGGAGTTTAAAGAAGATCAAAAGCGGTATCGTTTGGGGTGTTACCATTACAAACCCTTTTTGCCATTCCATACCCTTCTATTCTAGTCTTGGGAGTATTGTCAGCTCCCCCAAATAAATTACGATTCCTTCTTTTTCTCGACACCGAGGCTTTTGTTTCCCCATGTTGATCCTTAACATAATTAACAGTTCCAATGCTAAAAAAGGTACTCCATGGTCTATATGATAGAAAGGACTCGCAATTTAGAGCGCCTTTGGGCTCTTGCTTGTTTTAGTTTTGATTTTGCAGCGGAAAATCAAAGATGAAACTGTTCTACTTTGTATTTCCCTCTTATTGGAAAGCACGAGACTTGCAGCAAAACAAATGAGGTTTTGATTTCATTTCCTGTCCTTTCACTCCATGAAATCCATGTTCTGTCTTCATGAAGTTAATAAACTATTAAGTGATTGTTTTTTATCCAACAACTACAGAGGTTATATCATTTTTCATCTTTTTAGTTAGTATCTTCGCCCTTTTGATGTAGAACTTCTTCTAATACACATTACACTTAAATTTATTTTTTAAAATTGAATGATAATCCAAGCTACTGCTCTTACAGCATGTGCCAGTGCCGTTGATTAAGAGGTATCTAAAGATCTCTTCAGATTCCACCATAAATCTGACTTGTGGTGGAAGACAATGGGAAGTTCTACTGAAATATTCGAATGGTGCACATTATCTGAGCCGGGGTGGTCCAAATTTGCTGAGGAAAATCAATTGTCAGTAGGGAATGCTTGTGTGTTTGAGCTGGTTGAAGTTCAGAATATCACCTTTGAAGTGTCTATATCCCGAGGCAAGCAAAAGGATTTTGAGAATTTGCTTATTGAAAGAGGAACTCATAGGAATGGTATTTCCAAGATTTGTCTTACTAATCGTACAGAGAAGGCAGCTGCAGAAGGTAAGTACCCGAGGATCCGGTTTGTTTAAAATCAACAACTCAAAATAAATAACTTGATTTCTCATCAGTAATTTCATGTGCAGTTGAGCAGCAGGAGAGAGTGAAGAATAAAGAGGAAGTAGAGGTGTGGGCTACAAAAATGGTGAAGAGTGATCTCGTGACAATCCCAGAGAGAAAACAGGCAATCGATGCAGCAATGACGTTCAAGCCAAAAAATCCATATTTTGTGGTGTCTTTGCGGCCATTTAATGTGAAGCCCAAGTATCTCGTGGTTAGTCGTTTATTTCACCATTGTTTTCATATACACGTCTTTAGTGTTGGGAACGAGGTCAGGTATATATATGTAGGAGAAGTTTTTTTCCCGTTGTATTGATGCCCCTTATGATGTGGAACTTGTGATGATTCATGTTATAGCTGCTACATTTCTAGTCTTGCAATTTTGGACTGGAAGATATATAACTTCAAGTTTGTGCCTTTGCAGAATGTGCCAGTGGCTTTTATCGAGAAGTATCTGAACATCTCTTCAACAGCCACTACAGTACTTCTGGCTGTTGGCGGAAGACAATGGGAAGTCGTTTTGTTTCATGATAAGAGAGCACATTGTCTGCGCCGGGGTTGGCTTACCTTTGTCAATGAGAACCATTTGTTAGAAGGGGATGCTTGCGTTTTTGAGTTGATCCAAGTTAAGAATATTATCACCTTCAAAGTGTCTATATTCCGAGCTGGTGAAGGCTCTGCGTGAGCATTGTAGATTTGTTTTTTGGTGATTTTTGGGGTGAACACATTGTCTACATCTGCAGGTGATCTTTAGAACCGGCTGTTAAAATAAGCTGCGGTACATCTGATGGTTTGGCAAATCAAGAAGGTGATCAAGTTCTAAAGTCGATGTAGCTGGCTTGTTGTTTCCATGGTTGTTTTGTAATGTTGTGGCTGTTGTTCCGTAACAATTAATGATATTAAGCAGTCCATCTTTCTTTCTTTCATGAAAGCAATTTTTGTCGTAACCAAATTAATTTAAATTCCAGGAGGAGGAATCAGAAACTCCTATCGATCATATAAAATGCACGATATAGTTGGAAATACAACAGTTTCATATCAAATTGCCTTGCTGAGAGATTTCTTGTTTCTCATGAGGAACTTATGGACTTGATTTAGAGTTCTTCGGTCCATGGCTGGTCCTGACTTCTTAAGGACTAAAGCGAGTAAAAGAATGAGTCAATGAACTATAGAACATTCGTTAGTTTGGCTAGTTAAATATTAAATATAGAAGACATCGGCCAGGTTTGAGCCATTGTCATACTTGTAATCTAACTTTTCGATGATTTCCTTTTCAGATGTGTTAGAAACTGCATCATAGGAGAATTGATGTGGATATCAATGTTTATTCTTTGACCCATTAGAAGTTTCTTTTTCAGAAAAAAAGAGATCAATATAAGATATCTAAGGAGCTGAATACACTTGTGTATGTTTCTATGTAAGGGTGAAATAACATGCTTCACAATGTAGAGATGAGTTAAGTTAATGTTTATAGGCTAAATTGCATCGGTGGTTCCCAAAAAACATTTTCTTATATGCTTTGCGGGTTTTAATTTCAGGTCAAGGAGCACAAAGTGGAAAATGTCAAAGAAAGGACAAATCCATTTGTAAGTTTAGAAAATATGCTTTTAGCTCAAAAAAGTTTTGTTAGTGATGTAAATATATCACCTTGGAGCAACGGTTTCTTGATAGAGGGGACAAATAACAAAGGCGATGGCCTGTCATCTCACAGAGAGCATGATGTGGTAGGGATTTTTGATAATAACATCGATCATTTGTTTATATCACATTTTTCCTCTCTCTAAGTGATCAAATTTTGTAATCAGTGTCTAAGCCAAATAATATCATTTTTGTGGCACTAGATAACAGCTATTGAAAATGCTTCCACCACAAGGTGCCAAAAGGTATGCGCATAGTTTTCATATTAATTTCATCTGTATAACATGTAATGTAACTATTTACTCCATCTCCAATGATAGGAAATGTGACAATTGATATCTATACTTTATGTATCTAGATTAACTTTATGAATGTCTAATAGCATGCCTACTTAACAAGCTCTTATCAAAAGTCTAAAGCTCCTCTGAAGTCCATTAAGCCCATTATATAATTATTCTACAATGTAAGCCCACTCTTTATATAAGGGAATATTTGACTTTTCTCTTATTCTACAATGTACAGTTGGGGTCTTTCTGCAATTTTACTAAACTTTAGGGGCTTAAGTGTAATTTATTGAAATTTATAGATTTCGTTGCTAAGTACATATGGGAGAGTTATGAGTCATTCTTGCATGTTGTTGGGTCAGTATGAGTATAACTTGGGGTCTAGGCAGAGTGAGAGACGGTAATGGACAATTTTGGAGTATTAGGGGCGTTTTGGTCATTTAGCTTGCGTGACCCCCATTTTATTGCATTCTTGTATACAACCTCATATAGAGGATATATGCTAATAGGTTGTATACTTTACTTGTGTATATCTAGCCGTTATTAAGGATTGTTCGAAGTAGACGTGTGTATTCGTGTTGCTGCATGTACTGTGAGACTCGGATCCTATATGAGATGAGCGTTGTAGGAGTGCTAGCTTTGCTTTGCGCCTTTCATGGCTCAGAGGTAAGTGCATATGTACTGCCTTTTCATATCAAAATGTGCGTATGTGTGTGATGTTTCAAATGAATGCTTGTTATATGAAAAAGTATGAGAATGCATGATTTAAACTCAAAAAATTGTTTGGAATATTTTATTGATATCCTTTGAAAACTTTTGGAAATGACTCGTGAAAGATTTTATACCGATTTGGTTATGTGAAAGAGAAGAATAAAATACCTCTTATAGACTTAGGACGATGTACAGAGTTCTGTTTATTAATGGCTCTGGCCGGAGGCGCCAAGCGATCCTCCCGTTACTTATGGCTACGACCATCGAAGCAATGCTTCTTTTTATTGGATATAACTTAATTATTCACAAATACGCCCCCGATGAGCCAAAATGTACCAAGATATTGAGTCCAAGGGGTTTGCAGATCTATATAGTGCTACTTATACTTGTAAGGGTCACTACGGTATAGAGGTGTCGACACTGAATGCCTTTTAGCTATTTTTGTGAGCGGGGATTGACGTATGGGCTCCCTTAACGCTCGAGAGAAATAGGTTTTGATAGACCCTAGAAGGAACCCTTTGTGATTATTTCGTGATCCCTCTGTTTACATCGATTCGCTGGTGGCATGCCTCAGCTAAACTTAACATTTAAATTGGACTTGAAAGAAAGTTTGACTACTCTATTGATGTTTTTTGTGGATCTGGATATGCCCTAATCGATTGAAATGATTTAAAAATCTTTGGCTACTCATGAATTAATATCATTATCAACTTAAATGGACTTTTTTACTCTGGATATATTACTGAATACTTGTGGTTTCTCAGTGTTCTTAAATTGAGGGGTTTTTGTTACTCGGTTACTATCCGTTGTTCCAAATTCCCCAACCTGTTAATTTTACTGTTTTAAATCTTCTGATTTGTTTCAACTAATGCTTTCGTGCGACTCGATGCTTTACATGTCGTAGTGTGTACTTACTCAGTTTTTACTGATCATTTTCTTCAAAACTGCGTCGACTTTTGCCATTTTAAAACCACAGGTCACCAATCCAGGTGGGGGATGGGTGTTGGAATAGATGCCCTAGAGGCAATCTAGTTTAGTATGAATTATTTGTGGCTAGAAATTCATTTATTATTTATTGGATATTTAATATAATGACGTCCTTAGATTTACAATTGTGTTGTTTATCTTAAATATCCCTAGTCAAGTATAATGATTAATGGGACAATCATCTATAGACTAGTATGGGGTTGGATTGATATGGAGATATCACGATCCAACACATAGGTGTGCATTAGGGAATGTTGCACTGGATTGACCCATCTCCGAGAAGGCTACATACACGTTATGTTGAGTCACAAGCGCTTCTCGCGGTGCAATGGTATTGTCATCCTTAGACTTGAAGTCACTAGATATTGTAGTTGTGGAATATTGTGATCTTGGTAGCGTTAAACGCTACACCGTAACTGGGTAGTTATAAAGTCGTGTACTGGATACAATAAGAAGCAAGCTTAGAGATCGTAGTGGACGTAGATAGAATTTGTCCCTCCCACATAACGGGAGCAAATATCCTAGGCCACTCGAGGGATAGTGCTTATAGAATGTCTGGCCAGACTCAAATAAATCAATATGGGATATTGATGTTATTTGCACGAATAAGGCTATTCCCATGGATCGAGAAACTATGGATTGGATATACGAGTGTGACTTGTATGTCTCGTGTCCAATCCGGATATGGAGACAAAGGGATGAGACAATTACTTGTACAAAGGTTGTCAAGATGACTATTCTATTAGTTGGCTAGAATGGATGTTTTGCTAGAGACCGCTCCATATTAGCAAATAGTTGCCACCAACTAGATAGAACCTATGGGGTCACACGCTATATAGAGTTGAACTAGATTTGGGAATTAATTAATTGGATTAATTAATTAGAATGATCACTTTGCAAACCCTTGCAAACTTAGTAGGGACTAATTTGCAAGGAAGGGACTAAATTGAATTCTAGTAGGACTAGAATAAGTCCTTTAGGTAGTTAACAAGGAGTTGTTGGACTATATAAAGGACCTTCCTTCCCACATAACTTATGCTCATTAAGTGAACATAACAAGAGTGGGAGAGAACAAAAGGAGAGAGAGCAAGCAACAAGGAGGCCCGACCGCCCCCTTGCCGCCGCCCCGTCCCCGTCGGCCAAAGGAGGCCGAGACCCTCCTTTGGGTCTCGTTTTGCGTGATTTCTTCTTCCTCTTCCTCTTCCGGGCTAGCACCAAGGAGTTAGGAGATCTAGGATCAACTCTAGGCGTGGATCGACTATAGAGAACGTGACACAATTCGCGTTTGAAGTCATCAAGGAGAACCCAAAGGTGTGTTTATGATTTCTAACCCTTACCATCGTTATGTTACTTGACTTGTGATCCTTGGAGGGTTTTGCATGGTTTTATGTTTGATTATGCTTCCGTTGTGCGATCCATGAATCAAAACCCAACAGTGGTATCAGAGCCACAGGTCGTAGAGCATAAACGTGGTTTATGTGTTACGTTTTAGTTGTTTTACACCTTAATTTGATTGTTTATCGCGTAAAACAAGACAAATCAAGCATGGGATGCAATTTGTCAATAATTAATCATAACAAGATCCAATTTTTTGCATTGGATGCATGAATTGGTGAGTTTGAGAAATTTTAGGATCTTAGATCTAGGGTTTGGGCATCCTTGGGGAAGAAGGAGTTCTCCCAAAACAAGGAAACAACCAAACTTGGGCACCAAGCAAGGGAGTTGTTTTGGAAACAACTCCCTCAAGGAGGTTCGGCCCCCCTAGGGACCGCCCCCCTTGCTTTCCGCCCAAGCTTGGCCGCCCTAGGGGCCAGGCGGCCCTAACCCGCGGACCTAGGCTTGTGGGTTTTGGGCCGGGCCGGCCCTAGGGCCTTGTGGTTCACATTGTTGGGCCCGGGCAATTTGATTGTTGGGCCCATGGACCGTTTTAACCCTAGAAATCCTAAAATCAATTAAAATTGACCAAGCGCGTTAAAATTGGATTTTAACTGTTTATGTGCAAATCGCATGGTGATTGGATATGGCCTTAGGATGTGGTTTGATGTGGATGTTTAATTTTGTGGTTTGGTTTTACGGCCTGCGAGCTGATCAATTAATTGTAATAATTAATTAGGATTTTATGGCCTACGTGCCATTTTTTTCTCAACTTGTGAGATTTATTTTATTTAGTATAGAAGTTAGCTAGTGCTAGATAAAGTAGATTGTTAGCCAAGATTGGAGAAAAGAAGCCCAAAGCCAAAGAAGCCACAAAAGATGGAGCATGGAGCATTCCACAAGACTATGAAGGATGGACCAAAAGATCAAGACGCATGGAGATGTGTTTGTTTAGGGTTCATAGATAATTCCATTGGCTTGGAATTATCTTAGTCTAGAAAAGGCCATATCCACATCACGTTTAATTTTTGTTTTGTGGTTGTTTATTTTATTGTCTTATTATTTGTGTGATTGGTGTATGGATGATGCATGCAATTAGGATAATAAGATAATTAGACAACCCGGATCTATTATTTAGAGTTGTGCCCAAACTCAAATAGATAGATTAGTTGATATTGATCAACAAAACAATTAAAATTGAATTTAAAATCCCTCAAAATTCAAATAATGTGTTCTTGCCTTCTCGTTATTTAAACACTCATTATCATCATTATTTATCAAGTTCGTGCGTGCCAAAGCATGGCGACTTGGTTCATAATGATGGAATGCGATGGCACGTAACAATGTGCAATTGTTTAGATAAGAGGTTGAACACAACTAGGCTATTAATTTGATTAAGAAACCTAGAGGCAATCAATTGGAATTATCCATATGGATGGATAAATAAGGACTTATTTGCCCAATTGAACCAAGAGTTGCATATGGGATGCAATTGGAATTGTTCCTACCTAAAGTAGTCAAATTATGAGTGACTTGCCAAAGCAAGCTCATAAGGAGATGAAAGATGGATCTTGTCCCACTAGAAAATATAAGGATATTTTCCGCATTAATATCTTGAGGGTTATTAATCCGTAGAAAAATAGTGGGAGCTATATTTGATAAACTAGCCATTATTGAATATAGTCAAAAATTCACAAATACTAAAACTTGCGTATTTTCCTTTTTGTAGAATTCCAAATGGCAAACAACTCATCGAGTTCACAACATTCCCTACGATCTGTCCTTGAGAAGGACAAGCTCTCTGGAACCAACTTTCTTGATTGGTACAGAAACTTGAGAATTGTTCTCAAGCAAGAGAAGAAACTGTACGCAATAGAGGAGCATGTTCCAGAAGGTCCAGAGAACCAAACACCTGCTGCCTTAAAGGCGTATCAAAAGCGTGTTGATGACGCTAATGATGCGGCCTGCCTAATGCTTTGCACCATGACTTCTGAGCTTCAGAAGCAACACGAAAACATGAATGTTGTCGATATGATCGAACATCTAAAGCAGCTCTTCCAAGAGCAGGCGAGGGTAGAGAGGTATGAGGTCTCAAAGGCACTGTTCAAATGTCATCTGGCAGAAGGGAACCCGGTGGGACCCCATGTACTCCGAATGATCGGGTATTTGGAGAATCTCGCCCGAATGGTGTAACACCCCTATTTTTCAAGCCGACTCTAAGTGCAATATCAAGACTTTGAGGGCAAATTTGTAAATAGTTTGTCATGGCTTTAAAGTGTGCATTTTGGAGCGTTGGCGATATTTGGACGTTGTTAGAATGATTTTGAGTCACTAGAGATGTTCGGGGTGGTTGTGCAATTATTTAAAAGTAAGTAGAAGCTCTAATTCTAGTTGTACCCAAAATTTTAGAAAACTACACTTTCACCCCTGTTTTTGCATGCTTGACACTTGTTCAACCCAATTAGACACCTCACATTAGATGAGAAGTCAACTCCTCCAACTCCCCTCTTCACCAGCATAATCTGAAAAAAAAAAAAAACAATCTCTCTCTCACCTCACATCTTCATTCCCTTCATCTTCATCCTACTCAAGAACAACCACCACCATTACCACCCTAGCACCACCACGACTTTGCCATTTCAAAAACTGTTATAGCTGGAGTTAGAGGGTGATCGGGGGAGAAAAACGCACAAATCAATTTCGTGGGAGGAGGCGTATCGAGGGAGAAAACCCGACTTGAAGGTATGAACCCTAGCTTTGTAATCGATCGAATTCTCCTCATTCGTTGTGTTTGAGCCTTTCTAATTGGTCTTGCTGTGTTCCCGTGATGATCGCGAGCCCAACGCACCAAGTTTCAGCATCCAATTCTTTGTTTCTCGACATTCGCCGGAAACTGGGTTGAAAACCCGTCGGGAACACCACCGGCGGCTTCCCTTAGGTGGTTTCCTACGTTCTCGGCTTATTTTCAAGCCCCGAAGACCGTCTCGTACCTCCTGGACGTCGCTAAACCCATCCAACACCCCAGAATTAGCTAGGAAGCCCGCTAGTGCACTGGAACCGGTCGACACATCGCCGGATTCCGCCATTATCGCCGGAAAAGCGGCACAGCTCGGTATGGCTTCGATTCTTTCTCGTTTTGATCGATTTAAAGCATGGGTAATGTCCTAATCATCTCCTGAACTCATTTGCATCATCAAATCACGACTGTAACAACAAATAATCCTAGTTTGATTCGTAAAGTTGATGTGTTTTCGGTTCACAACCTGCCCTGTTTATGGGACTGTAACTCCCTCAATTCTTGTCCAAATCATGCACGGTTTCTTCCTGTGTAATCCTGGGTATGCTAGCAACAAGTTTCATTTGAATTCCATGGTCCAATTTCATCTCTAAACCCTCTGAAATTGGGCTTGAACATGGCTAGTTAGCTAGGTCTTTGATGTGTTCTTGGCTGTGAGTGCTCAAAATTTTTCTAAGTATAGAAGGATATGGTGAAACATCCATTTTGTAACCCTTGTATCTTCTTCAAAACTTAATGAAATTTGGATCTGTTTTCTCCTTTGTGAAGCTGATACATAATACTTCAAATCATCGTCTCTGGGTCATCTTCAAATTTATAACGGATTTCTCACAAAACGAGCCTAAAGTTGCTAGTTTGAACTCGCGAAGCACTATCGAATTTTTCTAAGTATTGAATCGTAATTTTCATCCAACTTTGGCTAGCGATATTTCTTTGAATACTTGGACATTTTAGGAGTTCAAATATGTTCTGGAATCCTTGAAATGTCATCTTCAAAACCCAATTTCCAGTTTCTCAAAACTCATTCGCAAATGATCGAAAATCAGCCGCAAAGTTGACTACTTGAAATGACGTTTCGTTATCTTAACCTTCGATTTTGAGCATTTGAATGACATCTCTTGCCTTAGCGTTCTTCACGAAACTTGTTCGTACTCATATTCTGAGTCTAAATATCAATTTTGACCAAGTTTGACTTTTCGAAAACCCTAGTTTGACTGAACTGTATAGGAGGGGCAAAATAGTCATTTCACTTAAACTTTGAATTGAGATTCGTTTAGTAACTTGGAGTTTGTCAGCATGTCTTGTATGCTTATTTGGAGTACTTCTATGTAATTTTGGGCTAGTGTTGACCAAGTCAAATGTTGGGCTCTTTTTGCAGTTTTACTAAACTTCGGGGCCTATGTGCATTTAATTAAAACTTCACACTTGAGACTAGATTAATGTTTTGAGACCAACAACCTGAATTAGAAGGATATTTGAAGTCTCAAGAAGGAAGTATTGGACTCGGGAGTTATCAAATCAATGGTGGGGGTCTTTCTGTAATTTTAGCAAACTTTAGGGGCCTAAGTGTAATTTACAGAAAGTTGTAGATTTCGATGCTAAGTTCATGTGGGAGAGTTAAGAGTCATTCTTGGATGTTTTTGGGCCAGTATGAGTGTAATTTGGGGTCCAGGCACAGTCAGGGACTGTACTGGACAGTTTCAAAGTATCGGGGCATTTTGGTGAAGTTAGCTTGCATGACCCGCATTTCCATTGCATTCTTGCATACAACCTCATGTAGAGGGTAAATGCTAATAGACTGTATACTTGACTTGTTTATAACCAGCCGGTGTTAAGGACCGTTCCACGATAGACGTATGTGCTCGTAGTGCCGCTTTGACTATACGACCCGGATCCAATGTGAGACGAGAGTTGTAGGAGTGCTAGCTTTGCGTTGCGCCTTTCAAGGCTCAGAGGTAAGTACATATGTACGGCCTTTTCATATCAAAATGTGCGTTTGCGTTTGATGTTTTAAATGATTGTTTGTTATATGAAATAGTATGAGAATGCATGTTTTCCACTCAAAAGTTGTTAAACTATTTTATTCATCTCCTTTGAGAACTCTCGGAAATTACTTGTGAGATTTTGATATTCCGATTCTGGTTATGTGAAAGAGAAGAAATAAAATACCTCTAATAGACTTAGGACGATGTAAAGAGTACTGTTATCAATGGGAGGCGTCAAGCGATCCTCCATTTTCTTATGGCTAATACCATTGAAGCAATGCTTCTTATTATTGGATAGAACGTCAATGTTCAAAAATCCGCCCCCGATGAGCCAAAATGTATCAAGATATTGAGGCCAAGGGTTTTATAGAGCTATAGAGTGCTACTTATACTTGTAAGGGTCACTACGGTATAGGGGTGTCGACACTTAAGGCCTTTTAGCTAATGTTGTGAGCGGGGTTGACGAATGGACTCCCTTAACGCTCGGGTGAAATAGGGTTTGATAGACCCTAGAAGGAACCCTTAGTGGTTATTTCGTGATCCCTCTGTTTACATCGATCCTGCTGGTGGCTCTTGACACGCCTCAGCTAAATTAAACTGTTGATTGAAGTCGAAATTAAAAAAAAAATTGAGTATTTATTGATGTTGTTTGTGGCTCTTGATACGCCCTAATCGATTGAAATGAATTGTAAATCTTGGCTACTCATGAACTACTATCGTTATCAGTTCAAATGAACTTGTTTACTCTGGATATTTTACCAACTACTCGCGGTTTCTCAATGTTATTAAATTGAGAGGTTTTGTTACTCGGTTACTTCAAGTTGATCCAAATTCTCCAATATGATAGTTTTACTATTTAAATCTTCTGATTTGTTTCAACTCATGCTTCCGTGCCACTCGTTACTTTACATGTCGTAGTATGTATTTACTCAGTTTTTACTGATTATTTCTTCAAAACTGCGTCGGCATTTGCCATTTTAAAACCGCAGGTCGTCAATCAAGTTTGGGGAATGGGAACGCGGATCGAGATGAAGAAGTTGAGCCTAAGTCAGATCACTTAGTAGATCACACACGATCTGTTTTAGATTGTACTTAATATCGAAATTTTGTTATGTACTTTAACTGAAATGTAAATTTAATAGTTAATAATCTACTTTTGGTTATCGATTGTCGCGTTAACCCTGAACCGAGATCCCGGGCCGTTTCAAATGGGGTTCCCGGTCGGCCAAGAGTTGGCAACCGATCTCGTGTTGCAATCGTTGCCCGAGAGTTATGGACAGTTCATTATGAACTATAACATGAACGAGATCGTTAAACCACTGCCAGATTTACTCAACATGTTGAGGACGGCTGAACAGAGCATCAACAAGGGTAAGGGCAAGGCCATAATGATGGTACAGAAAGGAAAGGGCAAAAGGTTGCCTCTTCTTCCAAGGGAAAAGGCAAGTCAGTTGCCAAGTCCAAGGAACCTGCCCTTAAGCCTGTTGGTGGCATTGCCAAGGCCGTGACTAAAGGTGAGTGTCACTACTGCAGTCAGCCTTGACACTGGAGGAGGAACTGCCCAAAATATCTGGAGGACAAGAGGCTTGGAATAGTGATTCCACCACCACCAGGTATTTTTGTTGTAGATGTCAATTTAACTGTCTCTACATCATGGGTATTAGATACTGGATGTGGATCTCATATTTAACGAAATATGCAGGATCTAAAGAGAAGTAGAAGATTGGCTAAAGGAGAGGTAGATCTGCGCGTTGGGAATGGAGCAAAGGTTGCTGCGTTAGCCATAGGCGTGTGCGAGCTATCTCTGCCTTCAGGATTAGTTTTAAAATTAAATAATTGCTATTTTGTGCCTGCTATGAGCAGAAACTAATTTCTATTTCTTGTTTGGACAAGGATGGTTTTATTATTTCAATAAAGAACAATTGTTGTTCCTTTTATTTAAATAATATTCACTATTTTAGTGCGCAATTATTTAATGGACTTTATGTCCTTGATCTAAGCAATCCTGTCTACAACATTAATACCAAGCGGATTAAAATAAATGATTTAAATCCTGCTTATTTATGGCATTGTCGTTTAGGCCACATAAATGAGAAACGTGTATCTAGACTCCATAAGGATAGATTACTAGACTCATTTTATTTTGAATCATATGAGACATGTGAGGCTTGTTTATTGGGAAAAATGACAAAGTCCCCTTTCAATAAGAAAGGTGAGAGGACTAGTGAGCAAATGGCACTCATACATACCGTTGTGTGTGGGCCATTTGCCACGCTTGCCAGGGGTGGTTATGTCTACTTCATTACTTTTACTGATGATTACAGTAGATATGGATTTGTGTACCTTATGAGGGCAAAATCCGAATCCTTTGAAGTGTTCAAAGAATTCAAGAATGAAGTAGAGAAGCAACTTGGCAAAAGTATAAAGGCTCTACGATCGGATCGTGGAGGAGAATACTTGAGCCAAGAGTTTGACGACTATCTTAGAGAGTGTGGGATCGTGTCCCAACTCACTCCACCCGGAAAGACACAATGGAATGGCGTGTCCGAGAGGAGGAATCGAACCCTATTGGATATGGTTCGGTCTATGATGTGTCAAACCGATCTTCCATTATCATTTTGGGGCTACGCTCTATTAAGTGCAGCTTTCACCATTAACCGTGTTCCATCTAAATCAGTCATGAAGACACCATATGAGATGTGGAGTGGGAGGCGTCCCACACTGTCGTTCATGAGGATTTGGGGCTGCGATGTCTATGTAAAACGTTTACAATCAGACAAGCTAGGGCCTAAATCGGATAAGTGTAAATTTGTGGGGTACCCTAAGGAAACTAAGGGATACTACTTCTACAATCCAACCGAGAACAAAGTGTTTGTTGCTCGGACCGGCGTGTTTCTAGAAAGAGAGTTTGTCTCTAAAGAAGCAAGTGGGAGGAATGTAGAACTTGAAGAGGTTCAAGAACCACAAATCACTGAACCGATTATGGAACATGAACAGGAACCACAAGTAGTTGTGGAGCAACCTGTTCAGGTAACACAAGAGCTTCGTAGATCTAGTAGAGTGCGCCAGGAAACCGAGAGGTATGGACTTCTCGTAACCGATTCCGGCGACACGATGCTCATAGATGATGAGCCTACTACCTATGAGGAGGCCATGAATGGCCCAGACTCTCAGAAGTGGCTGGAAGCCATGAGATTCGAGATGGAATCCATGTACACCAACAAAGTATGGACTTTGGTGGAACCACCCGATGGGGCGCGGCCCATAGGGTGCAAGTGGGTCTTCAAGAAGAAGATCGACATGGATGTTAATGTGATTACCTATAAGGGCCGATTGGTGGCTAAAGGATTCAGACAGATTCATGGTATAGACTATGATGAAACCTTTTCACCAGTCGCTATGACCAAATCCATCCGAATCCTACTTGCGATTGCAGCATACCACGACTATGAGATTTGGCAGATGGATGTCAAAACATCATTCCTATATGGGAATCTCCTCGAGGATGTGTATATGATACAGCCGGAGGGTTTTGAGGATCCAAAGCAAGCCAACAAAGTCTATAAGCTGCAACGATCCATTTATGGACTGAAGCAAGCTTCTAGGAGTTGGAATCGACGTTTTGATGAAGTAGTCAAAGAGTTTGGCTTCATCAGAAACGAAGATGAGTCTTGTGTCTACAAGAAGGTTAGTGGGAGCTCTGTAGCTTTTCTGGTCTTGTATGTGGATGACATACTACTCATTGGAAACGACATTCCCATGCTGCAATCTGTGAAAGATTGGCTAGGAAAGTGTTTCTCAATGATGGACTTAGGGGAAGCAGCCTATATAATCGGTATAAGGATCTATAGAGATAGATCTAAGAGGTTGCTAGGCCTAAGTCAAAGTACATATATTGACAAGGTGTTGAAACGGTTCAACATGCAAGATTCCAAGACGGGATTCTTGCCCATGTCACATGGAATCACTCTTTCAAAGAGTGGATTTCCTTCCAATGAGATTGAGAAGGAACGCATGAGTAGAATCCCCTATGCCTCGGCCATAGGATCTATCATGTACGCCATGTTATGTACTAGACCAGATGTGTCATATGCCTTGAGTATGACAAGCAGATACCAATCCAATCCGGGTGAGAGTCACTGGATTGCAGTCAAGAACATCCTAAAGTACTTGAGAAGAACTAAGGATGCTTTCTTGATATTTGGCGGTGAGAAAGAGTTGCGTGTAAGGGGTTACACTGATGCAAACTTCCAAACCGAAAGAGATGACTTTAGATCACAATCGGTATATGTGTTTTGCCTGAATGGAGCAGCGGTGAGCTGGAAGAGTTCCAAGCAAGAGACGGTAGCTGATTCTACAACAGAGGCTGAGTACATTGCTGCAAATGGCGCAGCAAAGGAGGCGTTTGGATCAGAAAGTTTGTTTCTGAACTTGGTGTGGTCCCTAGCATTGCGGATCCAGTGGAGTTGTTCTGTGACAACACTGGGGCGATCGCGCAATCAAAGGAACCCAGATCGCACCAGAAGTCCAAGCACGTGCTCAGGAAGTTTCATCTGATTCGAGATATTATCGATAGAGGAGACGTTCGGATATGCAAGATTCCTACAGATGATAATCTGTCAGACCCGCTTACGAAGCCTCTCACGCAGTGGAAGCATGAAGGGCACACTAGGAGTATGGGCATACGTGATGCGCCAGATTGGCTCTAGTGCAAGTGGGAGACTGTTGGAATAGATGCCCTAGAGGAAATCTAGTTTAGTATGAATTATTTGTGGCTAGAAATTCATTTATTATTTATTGGATATTTAATATAATGAAATCCTTAGATTTACAATTGTGTTGTTTATCTTAAATATCCCTAGTCAAGTATAATGATTAATGAGACAATCATCTATAGACTAGTATGGGGTTGGATTGATATGGAGATATCATGATCCAACACATAGGTGTGCATTAGGGAATGTTGCACTGGATTGACCCATCTCCGAGAAGGCTACATACATGTTATGTTGAGTCACAAGCGCTTCTCGCGGTGCAATGGTATTGTCATCCTTAGACTTGAATTCACTAGATATTCTAGTTATGGAATATTGTGATCTTGGTAGCGTTAAACGCTACACCGTAACTGGGTAGTTATAAAGGCGTGTACTAGATACAATAAGAAGCAAGCTTAGATATCGTAGTAGACGTAGATAGAATTTGTCCCTCCCACATAACGGAAGCAAATATCGTAGGCCACTCGAGGGATAGTGCTTATAGAATGTCTGGCCAGACTCAAATAAATCAATATGGGATATTGATGTTATTTGCACGAATAAGGCTATTCCCATGGATCGAGAAACTATGGATTGGATATACGAGTGTGACTTGTATGTCTCGTGTCCAATCCGGATATGGAGACAAAGGGATGAGACAATTACTTGTAAAAAGGTTGTCAAGATGACTATTCTATTAGTTGGCTAGAATGGATGTTTTGCTAGAGACCGCTCCATATTAGCAAATAGTTGCTACCAACTAGATAGAACCTATGGGGTCACACGCTATATAGAGTTGAACTAGATTTGGGAATTAATTAATTGGATTAGTTAATTAGAAGGATCACTTTGCAAACCCTTGCAAACTTAGTAGGGACTAATTTGCAAGGAAGGGACTAAATTGAATTCTAGTAGGACTAGAGTAAGTCCTTTAGGTAGTTAACAAGGAGTTGTTGGACTATATAAAGGACCTTCCTTCCTTCCTTCCCACATAACTTATGCTCATTAAGTGAACATAACAAGAGTGGGAGAGAACAAAAGGAGGGAGAGCAAGCAACAAGGAGGCCCGACCGCCCCCTTGCCGTCGCCCCGTCCCCGTCGGCCAAAGGAGGCCGAGACCCTCCTTTGGGTCTCGTTTTGCGTGATTTATTCTTCCTCTTCCTCTTCCAGGCTAGCACCAAGGAGTTGGGAGATCTAGGATCAACTCTAGGCGTGGATCAACTATAGAGAACGTGACACAATTCGCGTTTGAAGTCATCAAGGAGAACCCAAAGGTGTGTTTATGATTTCTAACCCTTACCATCGTTATGTTTCTTGACTTGTGATCCTTGGAGGGTTTTGCATGGTTTTATGTTTGAATATGATTCCGTTGTGCGATCCATGAATCAAAACCCAACAACGGGAACGCGGATCCAGACGAAGACGTTTAGCTTAGATTAGATCACGTAGTAGATCACATAGCTTATTTCAATCACATTACATTTGTAAACTTATCTTCTCAAGATTTTGTATTTATTAGTTGAAATGTAATCTTAATAGTTAATTTTCTAATTTTGGTAGTCGATTGTCTCTTTAACCCTGAACTGAGATCCCGGGTTATTCCACTGCATCTCAGAAGAGACAGGTGATAACTCCTTAATAAGAGTTATCTTATATACACTTTATATTGTTATTTGTGTGCGTTTCGGTGCAAAGTGCCGAGATTTGAGCCAAAATAAGAAGAAAATGCACATTTGGATGTTTTTGAGCTTTAAAGTACAATTCGGGCATTTCTTAATGGTTTTGAGTATGATTTTGATAATTTATCACATTTGATCTTCGCGGTAGTGTTCGTGTTGTTATTTGACGGGAATTACGCATGCGGGAATCAAGTGGAGAGAAGAAACGAGCTTCGGAATAGAAGAAAAAGGCGGATTTGGCGCATTTTGGATGTTTTAGCCAAATTTGGGAAATAATTGAGAAAAACGAGAAAATAGTCCGGAAACGGAGATTTCACTACATGGGCGAATTCTACGTCGCAAAAGGAATCCAAAGGTGCAAAAATCTCATTCATCGGAGTTCGGGATCAAAATCCGGGTTCTTATTTGCTTTTCAAAAAGCTTAGTTGCCTTTCCGGGATGTTTTAGAGCAAATTAAGGATGTTTTGAGGATTTTTTTGCATTCTACAATGAAGATGGAGGTGAGACCGGTGGCAATTGAAAGTAGACTCGAAGAGCTTTATAACGGCGGGTCACGGAGCTAAAACGGAAGTCGGACGAGAAAGTTATGGCACGGAGAAAGTCGGAGAAGAAAAGCTGAAGATTTTGGCTAAGGAAACAAGTCACAGGACTTGTTGAAACAAGTCACAGGACCTGTTGGACAAAAGCAGTTTGCTGGAAGTCTGCCAACAAGTCGCAAGACCTGTTGGCAGAGGTTACATGACTTGTTGGGGGTCGGGCAGATTGCTGAAGTTCTCACAACAAGTCACAGGACTTGTTGGCAGAAGTCACAGGACTTGTTAGATGCAGCAGAATTTTCTAAGTGTTGGGAACAAGTCACAGGACTTGTTGAAACAAGTCACAGGACTTGTTCGTAGGCAGCAGTTTTTTGGAAACAATTTGGGGTTATTTTGTAATTACTTGTAACTTGTTCTAAACTCTTTGGGAACGTATTAGAGAGAGTTAGGGCTGGTTTTATCGTATTCGAAGGTTAGGGAACGTGCTTGGAGCTAGGAGAGCTTGCTTGGAGCTTTTGGATCATTCGTTTGGCTTCTCAAACTCTATTTCTTCTCTAGTTTTGCTACTTTGATCATGAAACTTTGTATTGTGATCATGTTTTGGAGTAGCTAAACACTTTTCTCAGGGTATCTCGTAGGGAGCTAGGGTTTGATCACGATATTTGTGATTTATGGATTTGATTTCATGCTTTTGGCTTAATTGATGAACTTTTTATCTAGCTATGTGTATTTTATGTGTTTAATTCATCTTTGCTATTGTGCACAAGAGATTCCGGCGGGGAGACCTCTGTGTACACCGTATGTAGTGGATCAGGGATCGCACAGGAAGAGTGGGGTTGTGTGTAGGGAGAGAGTAAGGCAGTAGCAATGTCTGAGAGAGAGACAGAGGTTTGGCAGAGCTTCCGCGTATGGCAAGTGTGTTCTCCTTTGTATGGAAAGGTTAACGTCCTATATATAGCAGAGAACGTGACCGTTGTAGTGTGGTTAATGCGCCCATTGATGGCGGCTTAATTAGCTTAACCATAACGGCACGTTCGTCCGAGTATATAGGGACCGTTACAGCACGTGATGCGCGAATACCAGAACCGTTAAGAGGTTGACCGGGTTTGACCGGATTGACCGGGTTTATGGAGCTCGTGCCATAAATCTCTCAAAATAGTTACTAAAGGTCGCGCGCGGGCTTGGCTCGCACGCGACTGGGCTTACTCTAGCCTCCAAACCACAAAGTCCCTACAAGTCCCGTGCAGTGGTATGCGAGGGCTCTGTCTTGCAGCCCCCACATGGATCAGCTCGGCTGGTGATCCAGTGTGTGTGGAGCACAATATGGTGTGCTGGATGGTTGCCACGTGGCCAAGATCTGTCAGCTCAGAAAGCACTATCTACATTAGCCCCCTTTCTGCGCGTGAAGACTCATAGCTGTATAGACTTCCATGCGCGGAAACCAACATACGCGTTGCTGCCACGCACCAATTCAAATACGGGTAAGTTCAGCCCCCGTGCGTGTCATTATGACCTAAAACCCCTAGAGTCGTGTCGTCTGGCCTTTAGGGTTTTAGGCGTGACGTCAGCTTGTCCTGTGATTGCGCGATTCGACGGTGACGGTTGCGATTCGACTACCGAAAGGACGCAACCCTTCATTGTTTTGGATAAATACCTTGTATCCCCCATTATTGCAAAGCATCACTTCTTTCTCTTAAAGTGAATGGTACCCGGAGATCTTCGAGAGCAGATTCAGATAATCAATCACCAGTTCAGAACTGCAAATCGTGTTCTTCAATTGTGCATATCCAAGCAGGCTTCAAGAAAACAAGGTTGGCCTCGTTTAATTTTGATTTAAGATACCAGTGTTTGCCTTGAACCGCGTTGTATCTGTAAACCCATGAAATTTGTGAAGAGGCTTTGATCTTTGAACCCACTTTTGCTTTAATCCTTCAACAATATGAGATCTTGCAAATCCCTGATTTCTGAAATTGATACCAGAAACTGTTCGTCTTCCTTTGCATAGATCTTGAATTTCAAAATTCAAACTGAAGTGTGGTATTTCTCCCCCCTTTTTCTTGCTCTTCCGCAGGAATGGCCAAGACAAGAGGAACCAGGCCCGTCAAGGAAGATGAAGAGATACCCGACCTTCCGCAGGCTTTGTGGCGAAAAGCCCCCTATTTAGGCGGCAAAGATTTCTTCCATGCGAGAGTTAAGGCAAGAGGATGCCTGATCCTGTCCCGGTCGAGCGATTGCTGACACTGACTCGCCCAGTTAACTCAGCCTTGCTCGAGTTGATCGGTTCCGAGGATGTAGTTCGATTGGGAATCGAGAACGGGCACTTCCCATATACTGCGATTTCTACCCAGGCGTTCGTCCAGAAATTGGACTATATGGATGAGTGGATTGACCACGTGTTGGACCATCACGCCCCGACTCTTGATGAAGCCGGCGTATACTTTGCTATCAGTGCTATGAAGGGTGCTGCCGTGAAGCTGGATCAGTCCATGCTTCTAGACCTTCTGTCTCGTTACTCGCCTGCGACTCACACGTTCCATTTTGCTGAGTTCGAGGCTGCCCCCACACTCGAGGATGTGCAAATGCTGTACGAGCTTTCCCCCATGGGCGAAGTGGACCCTTTGAGTCCTTTGAGGACATCTGCGGAGATTGCTTTATACACACAGATGGAGGAATGCCTAGCAGAGGTAAAGAAAATCTCCACCCGGTGGACCACTACAAAGCCTCTTCCGAGCTGGCAGTTTGTTGATACGTCTGCGAAGAACACCTGGAACAAATGGTTGCAGTACTTCTTTCGAGACTATGCGAACAGCAGCATCACTAAGAAGCTCCTGAGTAAGAACCCAGATGCCGAGAATTATGTAGAGGGTAAAGGCTATCACTTGACCCTTTGCGCCTTCCTCTGCGCTTGGTTGTCGAGGTACTTGATTGATAGTCACCCACATGATGGGGTCTTCTACCATGTGTTGCCACTTGCTGTGAGGCTCGCACTTGGCCAGAGAGTCGCACTCGGACCCTTGGTCTTAGGCACGCTGTACTATAGGCTTGATCAGCTGGTTCTAGCCATGAAAGAGTCACGTGGCCGCCTCGATGTACTGACTTTTGTCAATATTTCCTTTTTGACAATGTGGGTTTTCGAGCGATGGCCGTCTTATGCTCCAACTGCTCTCAAACTTGACAAGTGGTGTCCCCCAGGCGAGACGGAAGCGCGCAACAGCGGAAGGGCTGCGAGATGGTTCGGAGCGAGCAACACCAAGTGCGTTTGGAGTTTGATATGCGACAAACGGAAGGAGTTTACTGCTAGGCCCTATGCCACGCGCATTGAGAACGTGCGATGGTTTCCAAAGTTGTACCCCTCTAAAGGTATTGTCTTCTCAGAAGAGCTTCTCTTTGAAGAGGGACCGCATTTCCAAGAGCGCTACCGCGAGTTCTTTTGCTGGTGTCTGCGAGGTTCCCTTCCTGCCCTCGCAGAGCATATTCGTGAGCTCGCGCCAAGGTATGAAAAGCTTACCGTGGACGTTGACCCTACTCGAGTTTCTCCTCAGTTCGGTTTTGATGCGGTGGCCCCATCAAACTGGCCCCAGTCCATTATCAGAGGGTGCTATAAGCGCTTGCTAACAAAGGAGTGCAAGACGGTCTTCGTGAACAATCTTCCCTTTGAGCAGCATGCGGGAACCCGCGAGGGTGGTTGTTCCCAAAACTGGCTCGCATACTGGATTGCCCAGCAAACGAGGCTTGAGACGGAGTCGGCCGTTGTGCACAAGAGATTCCGACGGGGAGACCTCCGTGTGCACCGTGTGTAGTGGATCAAGGATCGCACAGGAAGAGTGGGGTTGTGTGTAGGGAGAGAGTAAGTCAATAGCAATGTCTGAGAGAGAGACAGAGGTTTGGCAGAGCTTCCGCGTTTGGCCGTGTGTTCTCCTCCTTTGTATGGAAAGGTTGACGATCTATATATACTGGAGAACGTGACCGTTGTAGTGTGGTTAATGCGCCCATTGATGGCGGCTTAATTAGCTTAACCATAACGGCACGTCCGTCCGAGTATATAGGGACCGTTAGAGCACGTGGTGCGCGAATACCGGAACCGTTACGAGATTGACCGGGTTGACCGGGTTTATGGAGCTCGTGCCATAAATCTCTCAAAACAGTTACTAAAGGTCGCGTGCGGGCTTGGCTCGCACGCGACAGGGCTTACTCTAGCCTCCAAACCACTAAGTCCCTACAAGTCCCGTGCAGTGGTACGCGAGGGCTCTGTCTCGCAGCCCCCACATGGATCAGCTCGGCTGGTGATCCAGTGTGTGTGGAGCACAATATGGTGTGCTGGATGGCTGCCACGTGGCCAAGATCTGTCAGCTCAGAAAGCAGTATCTACATTAGCCCCCTTTCTGCGCGTGAAGACTCATAGCCGTATAGACTTCCATGCGCGGAAACCAACATACGCGTCTCCGCCACGCACCAATTCGAATACGGGTAGATTCAGCCCCCGTGCGTGTCATTATGACCTCAAACCCCTAGAGTTGTGCCGTCTGACCTTTAGGGTTTTAGGCGTGACGTCAGCTTGTCCTGTGATTGCGCGATTCGACGGTGACGGTTGCGATTCGACTATCGAAAGGACGCAACCCTTCATTGTTTTGGATAAATACCTTGTATCCCCCGTTATTGCAAAGCATCACTTCTTTCTCTTAAAGTGAATGGTACCCGGAGATCTTCGAGAGCAGATCCAGATAATCAATCACCAGTTCAGAACTGCAAATCGTATTCTTCAATTGTGCATATCCAAGCAGGCTTCGAGAAAACAAGGTTGGCCTCGTTTACTTTTGATTTAAGATACCAGTGTTTGCCCTGAACTGCGTCGAATCTGTAATCCCATGAAATTTGTGAAGAGGCTTTGATCTTTGAACCCGCTTCGTTTTAATCTTTCAACAATATTGGATCTTGCAACTCCCCAATTTCTGAAGTCGATACCGGAACTGTTCGTCTTCCTTTGCATAGATCTTGAATTCCAAAATTCAAACTGAAGTGTGGTATTTCTCCCCCCTTTTTCTTGCTCTTCCACAGGAATGGCCAAGACAAGAGTAACCAGACCCTCCGTCAAGGAAGATGAAGAGATACCCGACCTTCCGCAGGCCTTGTGGCGAAAAGCCCCCTTTTTAGGCGGCAAAGATTTCTACCACGCGAGGGTAAAGGCGAAGAGGATGCCTGATCCTGTTCCAGTTGAGCGATTGCTGACGCTGACTCGCCCAGTTAACTCACCCTTGCTCGAGTTGGTTGGTTCCGAGGATATAGTTCGATTTGGGATCGAGAACGGGCACTTCCCATATACTGCGATTTCTACTCAGGCGTTTGTCCAGAAATTGGACTATATGGATGAGTGGATTCACCACGTGTTGGATCATCACGCCGTGACTCTTAATGAAGCCGGCGTATACTTTGCTATCCATGCTATGAAGGGTGCTGCCGTGAAGTTGGATCAGTCCATGCTTCTAGACCTTCTGTCCCGTTACTCGCCTTCGACTCATACGTTCCATTTTGCTGAGTTCAAGGCTGCCCCGACACTCGAGGACGTTCAAATGCTGTACGAGCTTTCTCCCATGGGCGAGGTGGATCCTCTGAGTCCCTTGAGGACATCTGCGGAGATTGCCTTGTACACGCAGATGGAGGAATGCCTAGCAGAGGTGAAGAAAATCTCCACTCGGTGGACTACTACGAAGCCTCTTCCGAACTGGCAGTTGGTCGATACGTCTGCGAAGAATACCTGGAACAAATGGTTAGTACTTCTTCCGATACTATGCGAACAGCAGCATCACTAAGAAACTTCTGAGTGAGGACCCAGAGGCCGAAAATTACGTAGAGGGCAAAGGCTATCATTTGACCCTTTGTGCTTTTCTCTGTGCTTGGCTGTCGAGGTATCTAATTGATGGTCACCCCCATGACGGAGTCTTCTACCATGTGTTGCCACTTGCTGTGAGGCTCGCTCTTGGCCAGAGGGTCGCACTCGGACCCTTGGTCTTGGGCACGCTGTACTATAGGCTCGATCAGCTGGTTCTGGCTATGAGGGAGTCGCGTGGCCGCCTCGATGTGCTGACTTTTGTCAATATTTCCTTTTTGACAATGTGGGTTTTCGAGCGCTGGCCGTCTTATGCTCCAACTGCTCTCCAACTTGACAAGTGGTGTCCCCCAGGCGAGACAGAAGCGCGCAACAGCGGAAGAGCTGCGAGATGGTTCGGAACGGGGAACACCAAGTGCGTTTGGAGTTTGATATGCGACAAACGGAAGGAGTTTACTGCCAGGCCCTATGCCACGCGCATTGAGAATGTGCGATGGTTCCCAAAGCTGTACCCATCTAAGGGCATGGTCTTTTCAGAAGAGCTTCTCTTTGAAGGGAGACCTCATTTTCATGAGCGCTACCGCGAGTTCTTTTGCTGGTGTCTGCGAGGTTCCCTTCCTGCCCTTGCAGAGCATATTCGTGAGCTCGCACCGAGGTATGAAAAACTTACCGTGGACGTTGACCCCACTCGAGTTTCTCCTCAGTTTGGTTTTGATGCGGTGGCCCCATCAATCTGGCCCCAGTCCATTGTCAGAGGATGCTACAAGCGCTTGCTAACAAAGGAGTGCAAGACAGTTTTCATGAACAACCTTCCTTTTGAGCAGCCTGCGGGAACCCGCGAGGGTGGTTGTTCCCAGAACTGGCTCGCATACTGGGTTGCCCAGCAAACGAGGATTGAGACGGAGTCGGCCGCGCAGCCAGGTAGATCTCCCTTGATCAAAAGGAACTCTTTTCCGTTTCGCCCTACTTGCAGTCTGAGCGAGTCTGAGTATGGTTGTTACTCACTGTGGGATCGGGAGAACCATTTGTGCCCTGATGTCATTCTGAAGGAGCAAGTTGCCGCAATTAAGAAGGGCGATACGCATGTCGTCAGATATAGCAAGGCATTTGCTGAGGTAAGCAGTTTCTCCACATGCATTAAGCTTCTTGATTTCCTTATGCTGACATCTTTACTCTGTACGGTTGTAGTGTCATGTGCGGCGATTCGCATCTGGCGATCGCTCCAAGTCTTTGGTCAACGCCATCGTTGCCACCAGGAGAGAAGGGCAGTCGTTCCGGCTATCGTGGAGGATGGAACCTGAGCTCGAAATGAAGATTCGCACGGTCATGAATGCTTTTGCTGACTCGCTGATAGACAATCCTCCGGCTCCGTCTCCTCCTGAAGATGACCCGTCTCCTCCAGCGACTGCGGCGCCAAGAGTGAAGAGACCTAGGCAAAGGGGAATTAAGATTTCTTCCCCTAGGAACGCCCCAGCTTCTCCCCCAGTGAGGTCCCTTTCTATCAAGGACAAAGGCAAAGGTCGCATGCCCAGCAAAGTGCGGAAAGATCTCGCAGTTGAGACCTTTGTTCCATTCAATCAAGAGGAAGAAGAAGAGAGGCAGGAGCCCCAAGCAAGTGATGAAGAAGAAGTAACAGTTGTGATGCATGAGGAAGAATCAGGAGGTACCTCCGTCGCATTTCTTTTCCCGTTATCGTAACTTCTTTGCACTTCTTTTCTTTAGACCAATTGGGTATTCGCAGATGATGATGATGAAACCATTGGTGGCCTTGTGGCCAAGAGACAAAAGAGAGATGTCCATTCTGGCATTCCAGATGAGCCCCTAAGCGAGGACATTCTTGCTGAGTCCCGGAAGACAGCCGCGGAGGCTGCTGAAAGAAGAAGGCGGCGAGAGGAAGAGGAGCTCGAGCGTGTGAAACAGCGGAGCCTTGAAGAGCAGCATGTTGACGACTTAGTGCGTCCAGTTGGCGAGGAAGACGAGCTTCCCGAAGAAGTGGCTCCTCATGCGGAAGAGGAAGATGAGGTTCCCGGAGAGGATGCAGCGGCCTTGGAGCAAGTCCAAGCAGACTTCGAAGAGATCGCAGGTGGCGATAAAGGTGAGATCTTCAATCTCGCAGTAACTTATAGAGATGTTATTGTGGGTGCGTTAAAGCATGGTGTGTCGAAGGCTGACATTCGCCGTTGGTTAGTAGGCAAATGCGGAGAACCCTCAGGTAACTATTTGAGTGATACGCACGTACTAGGCTCTTAGCAACTTTAAGGCAGAATCATGACTGGTTTATTCGCATCCCAGGTCACGCTTCTCTTAAAGACTTGCTTAGTGAGGACACACTGATAGGGCATGGTTCCACGTCCTTAGTGTATGATGAGGATACCTCAATCCCACCTTCGCGTGGAGGTGCTTTCTCTTAGCTTTAGCAAAGATAGAAAAATAACTTATAACGCAAGTTACCTCATGTCATCGCATTTAATGTCGCAGGTTATGCTGAAGAACCAGAGCTGGAGCAGAGAAGTCAGCCTTCTGCGTCCTATGTTCCAATTCCGAGCTCCCATACCGAGAAGCCCGTCGCAGCTGCTGACCACACGGGTGAGCCTCTTGAGGACATCATCGAGCTTTCCGACGATGCTGGAGCTGACACTGTGTTGATGGATGAAGATGTCCATGCTAGTGCTGAGGTAGGAAGGACGAGTGCTGCTAATGTTCTCGCATCTGAGAGCGTCCTTTGCCAAGCGACTTCGGCTGTCCCTTCGCCTCCGGCGACGACTGAGCCCGAGGCACCTATTCCTGCGTGGAGCATTTGGGGCTCGCAGGTTGGGAATGCAGTCGCAGCTGGTGCGTCCTACACTCTTCCTCCCGACTACGAGAGATTGGAGCTCGCAGCTGATAGGAGAGCTATGGAGCGAGGACAATCTTCGAACAACCCGGCAGCCCGCATTCCTTCCCTTCATGAGATTCTGGAAGGCACTGGTAAGTAGAGCTTTACTGTTCGCACGTCGCATTATTCGCTTGCGAGTTTTGACATCATAACCTATTTTTGACGTCTCCTCAGGTTTGAAGCAAACCGATGTAGACTGGGTGGTTCGAATGCGTCTGACCTACCCCCGATCATTTGTGAGATCTCTGGAGATCGGGCCTTTTGACAGGAGGCTGTTCCTTACTGAAGCCATTTGGATATTGGAGCAGCTGTCTGCGGCTACACCTGCGACCATTTCGGTCCAGAGTGCTGAATTGCTATGTGGCATGTGCCAAAATCTCGTGACCAAAGTCCAAGGTAGAATGGGCTTCAAGTTTCTCAAGGACAGAGTCACGCTGATTCGCGCAGCCATAACTTTGAAACTCGGTCACCAGAATCTCGCAGCTGAGATGCAGAAGGTGGAGCAGCAGAAGCAAAAGGTTGATGAAGCTCTGAAGCTGTATCATGAGATGAATGCTAGGTGCGAGCTACTGAAGCAAGAAGTGAAACAAGTGGAGAAGCTGAGCGAGCAGTTCGAGCCCCAAGACTCCTTAATCAAGAATTTGCTTTGATTTTCGAATTTTTGCAAAAATAGCGAGAAAATAGTTGGAACATTAATGTAATGTCTTGAACATTAATGTAATGCTGCTAGGGTTTCTCCCCCTTTTTTTAACAAAAACAATGAATTTTCCCGTTTTGCCCTTTTCCGGGATTTGATTGGATATTTCTGTGCATATCCAATTATGACATCAGCAATTGATTCTCTGCTAGATTTTCGCGCTAATTTCTCGGCAGATAAGCACGCTCTCGTTGGGAAGTCCATCCGAATCATGACTATCCGTCATTTATTAGGATACGCAACTGAATCGTCGTAGCCTTTAGTAGGGTAATTGATTGTTACCGCTTTTCAAGGCGTAAGTGATTGAGCTTACCCTCTTTTTGAATTTTGCTGACTCATCTTAGGCAACCGAAGAGTCTGTACAGGGTCTATATAAACCCTGTCTTTGCTATTTGGGTTTTTCATCCCAAACATGTGCTTTGCCGTGAGTCCTTACGACTGCTGGCTTCAACGCTTGTTTTTCGTTGATTCATGGCAACTTCAAGTTTTGAATCCTGAGTTTGCGCTTTGTGCTATAGAAATAGTTTCCAAGATCCACTTTATGAGGCTTATTGCTCTTTATAACCATCATAAAGAAGATGCAGATAATATCTCATGTGTGTTCGAAGAAATTTCTTCATGTATTATGTGTGCATGTCATGTTTCCGGCCGCCTCGTGGTGAGGTGCAGCGCCGAAGTGACCGTGCTACCGTCTCGTAATGAACGGCGGAATTCTTCTTCAGCATCCCTGGAGAAGAGTCCGTCACCTTCACGTTTGTGAGCTCGGGGTGACGAACTGTCGCGTTCATCCCCGTCTACAAGGAGCCCTTGCCCTTTGGAGCTTCTGCTTGCCTGTGGATCGCCGGAACCGGTGGTTCCTTGGGCAAATGTTATGGGGTGCAGATCTGACAACGGTCTTGTCGAATACCGGGATCTTGAGCGTATGGCTTCATGTGGCTCTTTTAGAGCAAGATCCACCCCGCTACAGATGTTCACCCGCAGATCTGCGTGTTGCGTAGCCGGTGTTGAAACCGGTGGGTTCATCCTTTTCTAGTGGGTTCATCCTTTTCTAGTCGGAATTCCCGCAGTGTGTTTCGGGCTTGTCAGCCACTTTTCGAATGTATTGTAAGCCATGTTGGCCGCGTAGTTAGATTCGAGCTTTTCGCTCGTAAGATGCTATCTAGACAGATAAATTGTAAGTCATTTGACTCGTAATGATAAATAGCTTCTTGTATTATCTGCTGTCTCTTTACAACAAAAATACAATTTCGCATGCGTTTCGGCATATTTCGCCTTGCATAATGCTATGTAATGGTTTCGCATTTGCGATATATTAATTCGCTGATGCTTCGCTAGATCGTTCGAGATCGTATCTTCGCAGCTGTGCCATCCCGGCAGATGGGCTTGTGGTTGGCCATTGTGGATCATTTAAGATCATTTTCACAATGTTGTTATCGTAGTAGATAGTCTTCAGCAGATCAATTAAGATCGTTAAGTAGTGCGAATTGCTATCATGGCAGATAGGCTTTATTAGAGAATCGATTGAGATCATCTCTCACATAAACTGCTATCGCAACAGATAGACTTTTAGAAGATCTAATAAGATCATTTTGCGCATGCGTTGCCATCGTAACAGATAGGCTTGGGCGATCAAGTAAAATCGCTTTGCATATAAGTTGCTATCGTAACAGATAGGCTTAGATAATTAACTAAAATCACTTTGCATATAAGTTGCTATCGTAGCAGATAGGCTTGGGTGATCAATTAAGATCGCATTTAGACAGGCCGCTATCGTAAGAGATAGGCTTATATGATCAATTAAGATCGCATTTGTACAGGCTACTATCGTAAGAGATAGGCTTATATGATCGATTAAGATCGCATTTGTATAGGCTGCTATCGTAAGAGATAGGCTCCTATGATCGATTAAGATCGCATTTACATTGGCTGCTATCGCGAGAGATAGGCTTTTATGATCAATTAAGATCGCATTTGCATTGGCTGTTATCGTGAGAGATAGGCTTAGCTGATCACTTAAGATCGCATTGCATTGGCTGCTATCTTAAGAGATAGGCTTAGATGATCACTTAAGATCGCATTTGCATTGGCTGCTATCGTGAGAGATAGGCTTAGCTGATCACTTAAGATCGCATTGCATTGGCTGCTATCTTAAGAGATAGGCTTAGATGATCACTTAAGATCGCATTTGCATTGGCTGCTATCGTGAGAGATAGGCTTAGATGATCACTTAAGATCACATCTGCATTGGCTGCTATCGTGAGAGATAGGCTTATATGATCACTTAAGATCGCATTTGCATTGGCTGCTATCGTGAGAGATAGGCTTAGATGATCACTTAAGATCGCATTTGCATTGGCTGCTATCGTGAGAGATAGGCTTATATGATCACTTAAGATCGCATTTGCATTGGCTGCTATCGTGAGAGATAGGCTTAGATGATCACTTAAGATCGCATTTGCATTGGCTGCTATCGTGAGAGATAGGCTTAGATGATCACTTAAGATCGCATTTGCATTGATTGCTATTGTGGCGAATAAACCATTGTTAAAAGTAATAACAAACTGAATAGAGCAACATAAACAGCTAGAAATGTGAACTTCTCATTTGGGAGAATTCTTTTATTACAACGCTCTCATATGGGAGAGATGAGATTACAATCCTTTCATATGGGAGAGGAGATTGCGTAAATCGTAGCCACATGAGACATTAAACAACGTTATCATAGAACGTATGAAATGAGAGAAGTCAGTGATAGTACTTCTTGATCCAGCGCATGTTAACTGAACTCGGAGTTGAGGTTGTGCCGTGCAACCTTCGTATGCTGCAGTAGCCACTATCGAAGACTTCTGTGACTTCAAAGGGTCCTTCCCAATTAGCTGCGAACTTTGGGTGAGTTGCTTCTCGCATACAGTGGTCAGATGCGCGCAAGACCAAGTCTCCGACTGCGAAATCTCTTCGCTGGACTGTCTTGTTGTAGGCGCGAGCGATTCTTTCCTGGTACCGCTTGTTGGTCCTTTTGGCTTGTTCTCGCTTTTCTTCCAGCAAGACTAAGTCATGATCGCGTTGATTTTCATAGAGTGCATGGAAGGCCAGCCTTGCCGAATTGACTCTAACCTCCGCAGGTACTACAGCTTCGGCCCCATAACACAGTAGAAATGGCGAGGCCCCTGTGGGTGTCCTTGGAGAAGTTCTTTAGGCCCACAGAGCTGTGCTTAGAGAGTCGGCCCACTTCTTGTGGTCATCTGCGACCATCTTGCTCAATATTCTCAACAGCGTCTTGTTAGTCGCTTCGGCTTGTCCGTTTCCCTTTGGGTAATAAGGGGTAGAACATATATGCCTGATATTGTACTCCGCTAATTTCGCAGCTACCTGGCGATTAACAAAAGGAGTACCGTTATCTGAAAGAATGGTGTTTGGGATTCCGAACCTGCATACGATGCTTTCCTGGATAAAGTTGACCACAGCCAGCGCATTTGCCGTTTTTAGTGGTATTGCTTCCACCCACTTGGTGAACAGCTCGGTTGCGGTGAGAATAAAATGGTTCCCGTGCGACGTCGGCCGGATGGGACCGATGAAGTCCAAAGCCCATGTGTGAAATGGCCATGGCGTCCCTAGTGCATGTAGATCCACAGCGGGAGCGTGCACTAGGTTCCCTTTGAATTGACATTCCTGGCAGCGTCGTACTTTGGTGCGGCAATCGACCTCCATCGTGGGCCAGAAATACCCGATTGAGAGGAGCTGCCTGCATAATTTCGCACCTCCTTGGTGTTCCACCTGATGAGAAAGGTCCATGACTTCTTGTGCTTCTCTGTCGTCTAGACATCGCAGCAAGTTGCCCTCGTGACCTCTTCGCCAAAGTAGGTTTTCCTGTACCACATATCGAGACGCTTTCCTTTTCAATTTTTCGGCTTCCTTTCTCGATTCAGGCACGGTGCCCTGGGTGAGGAAATCGAACAGTGGCTTCCTCCAGTCCGTGTCGTCATCGATTAGGGCGACGAGTAGAGAATCTTTGATTAGTGCGCAACTTTCGCACTTCCCTTGTATCAGGGCTGCAGCTGTTGACATGTCTGGCCAATGAATGCCATATCTTTGAGCCTTTCTGTAGATTGACACCTCGCTTTCTCCGCAAGCGTGTTGGTGAATCTTTTCTAACAGCTGTTGTCCCTCTTGCTCGGAGACACATCGCATGAGTATTCCCCCAGGACCCTTGTAGTAGAGGGTGTTGTCGTGGATGCAGTATCCTTTTGTGAGTGCCCAGCTTTCGTTGCTGGTGCCCTTCGCAATAGCTTGCAAGATTGGTTTTCGCCAGTCTGCGTCATCCATGTGTTCGTCGTCGCACGCATCTTCTGTCAATGCCGACGATGTTCGCACTTCGATGGAAATCCTTGCGGGGCACTTGTCTATGCTGACCTTAGATCCCAGAGTTGCTAAGGCGTCTGCGTGCGTGTTGTCTGCTCGGGGCTTGTTCTCGTACTTCACATCGCAGAATTGTTGCATCAGCTTCTGTACTACGGTGCGATAAGACAGGAGGTTGATCTCCTTCAAACCATATTCGCCCGAGGCTTGCTTAACAATCAGCTTGGAATCTCCCATGACTGTTAAGTTGCTTACTTCCAAAGCTTTCGCTGCACGGAGCCCCACAATGAGAGCCTCGTATTCCGCTTCGTTGTTTGTGACTGCGAAGTTGAGCTTTGCGGACATCTGTATGACTTCCCCATCTGGCTTTGTCAAGACTATCCCAATGCCTCCGCCTTTCCGGGTTGACGAACCGTCGAAGTGGAGAGTCCAATAGGGCACGTCGATTGCGTAGATCTCAGGGCCTTCGAGCTCTTCTTCGATCACGGGCTCATGGCTGTTATCGGGGAACTGTGCCAACAGATCTGCTACCGCCTGCGACTGAATTGCTCGTGGTCGCACACATGTGATATCGTATTGGGAAATGGTCATGTACCATTTCGCCAGTCTTCCTCCCGGAGTAGTGTGAGTTAGCAAGTATCTTATGGGGTCGCTCTTGGTGACCACTACTACTTTGTGTGATGCAAAATAGTGCTTCAACTTTTCTATCACAAAGAATAAGGCAAGGCAATGACGTTCGATGTCTGTGTACCTCGATTCAGCAGGCTGCACGATGCGGGAGATGTAGTAGATAGGCCTCCCTTGGCCTTCATACTCTTGAGCCAATAGCGCTCCTATAGATCTCCTTGTAGATGTCAGGTATCGCAGAAGCGGTGATCCCAGTTGAGGCGCGATTATTATCTTTGAGGACGTGAGTAAATCCTTCAGCTTTTCGAATGCGGTTTCGTGCTCCAGAGCCCAGTTGTACGCGGCGTCCTTCTTGAGAAGAGTGCTGAAACAGCATGTGATTTCGGCAATTGCTGGGATGAATCTCCGCAGATAGGATAGCTTTCCTAAAAATGTCTTCAATGCACTCTGATTATGGGGAGGCGTCATGCCAGTTATGGCTGATACTTTCGCAGGGTCAGGCTCGATCCCCTGGCGATGAACCACGCATCCCAAGAATTTCCCTGAGGTTACCCCAAATGCGCATTTCATGGGGTTCATTTTCAATTGAAAGCTCCTGCATCTATTGAACACCTTTCGCAGGTCTGCGAGGTGGTCTGCTTCGTGCTTGGATTTAACCACCAGGTCATCCACGTAGAATTCCACCTCTTTGTGCATCATGTCGTGAAATAGAGCCATCATAGCTCGCTGATAGGTCGCGCCCGCGTTCTTAAGGCCAAACGGCATCACCGTGTAGTTGAATACCCCTACAGGAGTGATGAATGCAGTTTTCCGCGCATCTTCGGGATCCATCTTGATTTGATTGTACCCGCTGAAACCGTCCATGAAACTGAACATGCGATGGCCTGCTGTTGAATCGATGAGCAAATCGATGTTGGGCAGTGGGAAATCGTCCTTAGGGCAGAAGCGGTTGAGATCTCGGAAGTCCACGCAGATGCGGAGCTGTCCGTTCTTCTTCACCACTGGCACGATGTTGGCCAGCCATGTGGGATGATGATTCGGCTCTATGAACTTGGCATCTAGGAGTTTGACAATCTCCTGCTTGATCTTGACGTTAAAATCCGGCCTAAAGCTCCTCGTGCTCTGCTTGACCGGTTTAGACCCGGGGATGATGTCTAAACGGTGCATGGTGATGCTTGTATCCAGACCTGGCATTTCATCATACTCCCATGCGAAGACATCTTTGTATTCAGTTAGGAGCTGTAGCCGCCCTTGTTCTTCTTCGCTTGTGAGATCCGCGCTCAGGAAGACTGGCCTTTTCTTTTCCTCGTTCGGGCTGAGGAACACTTCCTTTAGCTCTTGCTTTTGCGGTCTTGGCCTGTCTTCCATGCATTCAGGCGCTTCTTTGAGTTTCTCGTCTGGGGTGCCTTGTGTTGGCTCTTCTGTCAGCGCAATTTGCTCGATTTTATTGATTTGCCCAGGGATATCCCCATGCCCGCGTGAGGACATCCCCGCGCACCTTCATATGCGGTAGCATTTATTCCCATTGGCGTAGAAGCTCTCTATCTCCTTGCCCTCGGGGTCATGCTTTGCGATCCTCTTCAGAGTGTACACGTTCTTCCGATGATATGCGATACGCGGAACCTCTTCGCGTGTAGGCGGCTTTTCCTTGGCATCTTCCCTCGTCACCATTACCCCTGCAGGCGATTGGTCCTTGATGTCCTCCCAGAGAGGCAAAGGAGTAGGGTTGAATGGTCCGGGTGTTTGCTCATCTGCCATTTCAGTGAACCACACCGCCTCACTGAGATGTGCTTCGTCCAAGTTGAACGGGTTTGTTGAAGCTGGTATCTCGACTATTCTGTCGTTCCAGATGGCTTTCATAACCTGATGAGCCGTCGAAGGGACTGCGTCGAAGCGATGAATCCAAGCTCGACCTACAATCATGTGGTATGTGGTGTTCGCGTCTATGACATAGAACTTTGCTGAGCACTTGATTTTGCCAATCTGAACACCCAGGCGGATCCATCCGATTGTCATTCTAGAGTCGCTTCCGAATCCCACCAGCGGAGATGGACGTCTGACTACCTTATGTTCGGGGATCCCTGCTAGCCTCAGTGTGTGGAGCGGAACGACGTTGACCGCTGCTCCTCCATCGACGAATGCTCGTTTGAACTCGACGCCATTGATGATGGCGGTCACGTACAGAGGTCTCTGGTGACTCGCATCCGTCTTTTTGTCGCTGGCAGAAAAGGTCATAATCTTTTCCATAGAGCGGGATGCCCTGATGACTTTCCCGTTGGAAACTACAAGGTCCTCCTTGTAGTCCTCTGCTATTCTCAAAATCGCTTTCGTCATATCAGTTCGGCACTTCTCGGAGAAATTCATTTCATCGAAGAATTTGTTAAAGCCATGCGACCCTTTCATGCGGTCGGCACGTTAATCCTCTGTGTCCATGCTATAGTCTTCGTCTTCATGGACCTCGGCGACGATGGGCAGGCCATCCTCTGCGACTTCTTCCAAGTCGACGATCGAGATCATAGCGATCTCTTTGCCTTTCGAGCCCGGTTCCGCATGCGCGGGAAGCGGGTTGTTGCGCACGTCCTTCCGGTGGTCGCTGACGATGAGCTCGCCGTTCTTCATCTTCTGATCGAACGCGAACCTGAGTTTCTTGCACTCGGCGGTGGGATGCATGACCTTGCCATGGTACTCACACCACTTAGGGTCCCTCACCATCTCCTTGGAGGGTGTTTTCTCGAGCGGTGGCAGGACGCCGTCCTTGCGCCACTGTCTGCAGAGGTCACTTGCTTCCTCTACCGAGCATGGCAGAGGCGGTACATCGAAGTTCGCGACCTTCGCTTGTTTCTGGGGCGAAACTGTGTTGACCTCAGCTTCGCGTCCCCGCTTGTAGCTAAACCTTCCGATCTTGTAAGTGGTGCTGCTCGCAGGTCGCTCTGGAGCGCTCTTCTTTTTCTGTCTCTCGACTATGGGCTCGATGTTCTTCGTGCATTCGATTAGCTTCGAAAACGTAGGTGTTTGCAGGTTGATAAGCATACCTTTGTATTCATCCCGCATGCATTGCAGGCATATCTCTACGAGACGGCTTTCGGGCATTGGATCTTTGCACTCCAAGGATTTCGCCCTGAATTTCTTGATGAAAGTGATTCCGTCCTCTTCGCGCTTCTGGTACATCCGCGAGAGATGAATCATCGTCACCTTTTCTTCCATCTGGAAGAACTTGGTATAGAACTTCTGGACCATGTCGTCCCAAGTCTTCACGGATCCGGCTTCCAATGTTCGGTACCACTTGTATGCTACGTTCCCCAGAGACTTTGGGAACTCTCGCATCAGCAGTTTGGGATCAGCTCCGTACAGACCCATGACATCAATGAAACGCATGACATGCTCGTGAGCGTTTCCGTTGACATCCTCGAACTTATCCCATTTAGGAGCCTTGTACCCCGCCGGGTTAGGCATGAGATAGATCTCTCGTGGAATGGGTGGATCGTTGTCTAACTTCGGGATAATGGTATCCGCGAATGACTGATGAGCCAGGATTGTGTCCACGCGTTTCTGCAAAGACGTCATGCATTCTGGAATGCTCCCCTCGGTAGTTGACGGAGGGGTTGCCGTAGGTGGTGGCGACACATACGTCGTCGGAGGATTGGGAGCATATTGACTACCCGCATTTCCCCAGATCATCGTTGGGGGAGGCAAAGGGTACTGCAGAGTTGGGTTGGACGCCAAATCCGGTGGCTGAGGAGCGTGAGCAGCAGGAGGCAGCATCTGTGCCGTTGATCCCTGAACCGAAGGCAGCTGCGTAGCTGGCGGTGGAGTCTGCAGATGAGGGTTGGGAGGTGTGGCTGACACTCCCAATCCTGGAGCGGTAGGGGTTCCTCCTCCCTGAGGGATAGCGGTGGCTGGTGGAGGATTCGGCGCAAGGGTGCCCAGAACGGCCAAGATTTGTTCTAATTGCACAGATTGAGACTTGAGAGCTTTCGCCTGACTTTGGACAGTAGCGTCCAAAGACTCTAACGTCGGTGCTTCGCCGGGAGTCGTTGGAGTACGGCGGGTCTCGTCTCCTGAGGGAGTTTCGGTGGAGGGCGATCGGTTGCTGACATCATCCTCCTGAGACATGGTTGCTTTTGTTGGTAAGTTCACGTCGGGTTCACCAAAATGTGCACAAGAGATTCCGACGGGGAGACCTCTGTGTGCACCGTGTGTAGTGGATCAAGGATCGCACAGGAAGAGTGGGGTTGTGTGTAGGGAGAGAGTAAGTCAATAGCAATGTCTGAGAGAGAGACAGAGGTTTGGCAGAGCTTCCGCGTTTGGCCGTGTGTTCTCCTCCTTTGTATGGAAAGGTTGACGATCTATATATACTGGAGAACGTGACCGTTGTAGTGTGGTTAATGCGCCCATTGATGGCGGCTTAATTAGCTTAACCATAACGGCACGTCCGTCCGAGTATATAGGGACCGTTAGAGCACGTGGTGCGCGAATACCGGAACCGTTACGAGATTGACCGGGTTTGACCGGGTTGACCGGGTTTATGGAGCTCGTGCCATAAATCTCTCAAAACAGTTACTAAAGGTCGCGTGCGGGCTTGGCTCGCACGCGACAGGGCTTACTCTAGCCTCCAAACCACTAAGTCCCTACAAGTCCCGTGCAGTGGTACGCGAGGGCTCTGTCTCGCAGCCCCCACATGGATCAGCTCGGCTGGTGATCCAGTGTGTGAGGAGCACAATATGGTGTGCTGGATGGCTGCCACGTGGCCAAGATCTGTCAGCTCAGAAAGCAGTATCTACAGCCGTGCAGCCAAGCAGAGCTCCCTTGATCAAAAGAAACTCTTTTCCGTTTTGCCCCAATTGCAGTCTGAGCGAGTCTGAGTATGGTTGCTACTCACTGTTGGATCGCGAGAACCACTTGTGTCCTGATGTCATTCTGAAGGAGAAGATCGCCGCAATTAAGAAGGGCGATACGCATGTCGTCAGATATAGCAAGGCATTTGCTGAGGTAAGCAATTTCTCCGTGTGCGTTAAGCCTTTTGATTTTCTTATGCTGATGCCTTCATTCTGTACTGTTTGCTGTAGTGTCATGTGCGGAGGTTCGCATCTGGTGATCGCTCCAAGTCATTGGTTAACACCATTGTTGCCACCAGAAGACAAAAGCAGTCGTTCCGGCTAGCATGGAGGATGGACCCTGAGGTCGAAACAAAGATTCGCGCAGTCATGAATGCTTTTGCTGACTCGCTGATAGACAATCCTCCGGCTCCGTCTCCTCCTGGGGATGACCCGTCCCCTCCAGCGACTGCGGCGCCGAGAGTGAAGAGACCTAGGCAAAAGGGAATTACGATTTCTTCCCCTAGAAGTGCTCCATCTTCTCCTCCAGTGAGGTCCCTTTCTATCAAGGACAAAGGCAAAGGTCGCATGCCCAGCAAAGTGCGGAAAGAGCTCGCAGTTGAGACTTTCGTTCCATTCAATCAAGAGGAAGAGGAAGAGAGGCAGGAGCCCCAAGAAAGTGATGAAGAAGAAGAAGCAACAGTTGTGGTGCATGAGGAAGAATCAGGAGGTACCTCCGTCGCATTTCCTTTTCCATTATCGTAATTTCTTTGCACTTCTTTTCTTAAACCAATCATATCTTCGCAGATGATGATGATGATGATGAGACCATTGGTGGCCTTTTGGCCAAGAGACAAAAGAGAGATACCCATTCTGGCATTCCAGACGATCCCATAAGCGAGGACATTCTTGCTGAGTCCAGGAAGACAGCCGCAGAGGCTGCTGAAAGAAGAAGGCGGCGAGAAGAGGAGGAGCTTGAGCGTGTAAGACAGCGAAGCCTCTAAGAGCAGCATGTTGACGACCTAGTGCGTCCAGCTAGCGAGGAAGATGAGCTTCCCGAAGAAGTGATTCCCCAGGCAGAGGAAGAAGATGCGGTTCCGGCAGCAGCGCTGGAGCAAGTCCAAGCGGACTTTGAGGAAATCGCAGGCGGCGATAAAGGTGAGATCTTCAATCTCGCAGTAACCTATAGAGATGTTATTGTGGGTGCTTAAAGCATGGTGTGTCAAAGGTTGACATTCGCCGTTGGTTAGTAGACAAATGCGGAGAACCCTCAGGTAATTATTTGAGCGATACGCATGTACTAGGCTTTAGCAACTTGAGACAGAATCATGACTGGTTTATTCGCATCCCAGGTCACGCTTCTCTTAAAGACTTGCTTAGTGAGGACACACTGATAGGACATGGTTCCACGTCCTTAGTGTATGATGAAGATACCTCAATCCCACCTTCGCGTGGAGGTGCTTACTCTTAGCTTTAGTAAAGATAGCAAAATAACTTATAGCGCAAGTTACCTCATATCATCGCATTTAATATTGCAGGTCATGCTGAGGAACCTGTGCTGGAGCAGAGAAGTCAGCCTTCTGCGTCCTATGTTCCGATTCCGAGCTCCCATACCGAGAAGCCTGTCGCGGCTGCTGAACATGCAAGTGAGCCTCTCGAGGACATCATCGAACTTTCCGATGATGCTGAAGCAGATGCTGTGCTGATGGATGAAGATGTCCATACTGGTGCTGAGGAAGTAAGGACAAGTGCTGCTAATGCTTTCGCATCTGAGAGCGTCCTTCGCCAAGCGACTTCGGCTGTCCCTTCGCCTCCGGCGATGACTGAGCCAGAGGCACCTATTCCTGCGTGGAGCTTTTGGGGCTCGCAGGTTGGGAATGCAGTCGCAGCTGGTGCGGCCTACACTCTTCCTCCTGACTACGAGAGATTGGAGCTCGCAGCTGATAGGAGAGCTATGGAGCGAGGACAGTCTTCGACCATCCCGGCAGCGCGCATTCCTTCTCTTCATGAGATTCTGGAAGGAACTGGTAAGCAGAGCTTTACTGTTCGCATTTTGCATTATTTTCTTGCGAGTTTGACATCATAACTTAGTTTTGACGTCTCTTCAGGTTTGAAGCAAACCGATGTAGACTGGGTGGTTCGAATGCGCCTCACCTACCCCCAATCGTTTGTGAGATCTCTGGAGATAGGGCCCTTCGACAGGAGGCTGTTTCTTACTGAAGCCATTTGGATTTTTGAGCAGCTGTCTGCAGCTACGCCTGCGACCATTTCTGTCCAGAGTGCTGAATTGCTATGTGGCATGTGCCAAAATCTCCTGACCAAAGTCCAGGGCAGACTGGGTTTCAAATTTCTTATGAACAGAGTCACGCTGATTCGCGCAGCCGTAACTTTGAAACTCGGGCACCAGAATCTCGCAGCTGAGAAGCAGAAGGTGGAGCAGCAAAAGCTAAAGGTTGATGAAGCTCTGAAGCTCTATCATGAGATGAATGCCAGGTGCGAGCTATTGAAGCAAGAAGTGGAACAAGTAGAGAAGCTGAGCCATCAGTTCGAGCCCCAAGACTCCTTGATCAAGAATTTGCTTTGACTTTTCGAATTTTGAAAAATAGCAAGAAAACAGCTGAAACATTAATGTAATGTTTGAAACATTAATGTAATGTTGCTAGGGTATCTCCCCCTTTTTTTTAACAACAAGAATGAATTTGCCCATTTTGCCCTTTCCGGGATTTGATAGGATATTTCTGTGCATATCCAATTATGACATCAGCAATTGATACTCTGCTTGATTTTCGCGCTAATTTCTCGGCAGATAAGCACGCTTTTGTTGGGAAGTCCATCCGAATCATGACCATCCGTCATTTATTAGGATACGCAACTGAATCGTCGTAGCCTTTAGTAGGGTAATTGATTGTTACCGCTTTCCAAGGCGTAAGTGATTGAACTTACCCTCTTTTCGAATTCTGCTGACTCATCTTTGGCAACTGAAGAGTCTCTACAGGGTCTATATAAACCCTGTCTTTGCTATTTGGGTTCTTTATCCCAAAAATGTGCTTTGCCGTGAGTCCTTACGACTGCTGGCTTCAACGCTTATTTTTCGTTGATTCATGGCAACTTCAAGTTGTGAATCCTGAGTTTGCGCTTTGTGCTGTAGAAATAGTTTCCAAGATCCACTTTATGAGGCTTATTGCTCTTTATAACCATCATAAAGAAGATGCAGATGATATCTCATGTGTGTTCGAAGAAATTTCTTCGTGTATTATGTTTGCAGGTCATGTTTCCGGCCGCCTCCCGGCGAGGTGCAGCGCCGAAGTGACCGTGCTACCGTCTCGTAATGAACGGCGGAATTCTCCTCCAGCATCCCTGAAGGAGGATTTCTTGCCTCTTCGTTCTTGAACTCAGGGGGCTTGCCAATGCCCTTGTCTATCATGACAAGGAATCCATCACCAGAGGAATGACTGCTTCGCCTGTTTTGCAGGACAGCGTATGTCGGAACAGGAAGTTCCTCCGGTGCCTATCTTGATCAGACAGAGGTTTTTGTCACCCCTTGGGGTCTTGGACGTATCATTTCGCAGATCTTGCTGCTAGGGACGTAGTGAATGACAAGCTGATCTCTTCGCAGCAGCATCCCTTTTGCTATAGATCTTTGGCCGTAGATCTGTGTTTTGCATAGCCGGTGTTAGGACCGTTAGGTTCATCCTTTTGCAGTCAGGATTCCCGCGATGTGTTACTTCATGCTTTTCGAATGTATTGTAAGCCATGTTGGCTGCATAGTTAGATTTGAGCTTTTTCGCTTGTAAGCTGCTATCTAGACAGATAAATTGTAAGTCTTCTTGACTCATAATGATAAATAGTCTTTTGTATTATCTGTTGTCTCTTTACAACAAAATACAACTTCGCATGCGTTTCGGCATATTTCGCCTTGCATAATGCTACGTAATGGTTTCGCATTAGCGATCTGCCATATGAATTCGCGGATGTTTCACTAGATCGTTTGAGATCATATTTTCGCAGCTGTGCCATCCTGGCAGATGGGCTTGTGATTGGTCTTTGTGAATCATTTAAGATCATTTTCACAATATTGCTATCGTAGTAGATAGTCTTTAGTAGATCAATTAAGATCGTTAAATGGTGCGAGTTGCTATCGTGGCAGATAGGCTTTACTAGAAGATCAATTGGGATCATTTTTTTTCACATGAGCTGCTATCGCAACAGATAGGCTTTTAGGAGATCAAATAAGATCACTTTGCGCATGAGTTGCTATCGTAACAGATAGGCTTTAGAAGATCAACTAAGATCATTTTTGCGTAGGCTGCTATCGCAACAGATAGGCTTGAAAGATCAATTAAGATCGCATTTGTATGTGTTGCTATCGTGACAGATAGGCTTTAGAAGATCAATCAAGATCGCATTTGTATAGGCTGCTATCGTAACAGATAGGCTTTTATGATCAATTAAGATCGCATTTGCATAGGCTGCTATCGTGACAGATAGGCTTAGATGATCAATTAAGATCGCATTTGCATAGGCTGCTATCGTAAGAGATAGGCTTAGATGATCGATTAAGATCGCGATTGCATAGGCTGCTATCGTGACAGATAGGCTTAGATGATCAATTAAGATCGCATTTGCATAGGCTGCTATCGTGACAGATAGGCTTAGATGATCAATTAAGATCGCATTTGCATAGGCTGCTATCGTGACAGATAGGCTTAGATGATCAATTAAGATCGCATTTGCATAGGCTGCTATCGTGACAGATAGGCTTAGATGATCAGTTAAGATCGCATTTGCATAGGCTGCTATCGTGAGAGATAGGCTTAGATGATCAGTTAAGATCGCATTTGCATAGGCTGCTATCGTGAGAGATAGGCTTAGATGATCAATTAAGATCGCATTTGCGTAGCGGATAACTCACTGTTTAACAGCTATAACAAACTGAAATAAAGCAAAATTGACATGCACAAATACGAAGTTTCTCATTTGGGAGAATTTTCTTATTATAATGCTCTCATATGGGAGAGATGGGATTACAATCCTCTCATATGGGAGAGGAGATTGTGTAAATCGTAGCCACACAAGACATTAACGACGTTATAATAAAACGCGTGAAATGAGAGAAGTCAGGGATAGTACTTCTTAATCTGGCGCATGTTGACTGAACTCGGAGTTGAGGTTGTGCCGTGCAACCTTCGTATGCTGCAGTAGCCACTGTCAAAGACTTCTGTGACTTCGAAGGGTCCTTCCCAATTGGCTGCGAACTTCGGGTGAGTCGCTTCTCGCATACAGTGATCAGATGCGCGCAAGACCAAGTCTCCGACTGCGAAATCTCTTCGCTGGACCGTCTTATTGTAGGCGCGAGCGATTCTTTCCTGGTACCGCTTGTTGGTCCTTTTGGCTTGTCTCGCTTTTCCTCCAGCAAGACTAAGTCGTGATCGCGTTGATTTTCATAGAGCGCATGGAAGGCCAGCCTTGCCGAATTGACTCTAACCTCCGCAGGTACTACAGCTTCGGCCCCATAACATAGTAGAAATGGCGAGGCCCCCGTGGGTGTCCTTGAAGAAGTTCGGTAGGCCCACAGAGCTATGCTTAGAGAGTCGGCCCACTTCTTGTGGTCATCTGCGACCATCTTGCTCAAAATTCTCAACAGCGTTTTGTTGGTCGCTTCGGCTTGTCCATTTCCCTTTGGGTAATAAGGGGTAGAACAAATCTGCCTGATATTGTACTCCGCTAATTTCGCAGCTACCTGGCGATTAACAAAAGGAGTACCGTTATCTGAAAGAATGGTGTTTGGGATTCCGAACCTGCATATGATGCTTTCCTGGATGAAGTTGACCACAGCCAGCGCATTTGCCGTCTTCAGTGGTATTGCTTCCACCCACTTGGTGAATAGCTCAGTTGCGGTGAGAATGAAATGGTTCCCGTGCGACGTCGGTCGGATGGGACCGATGAAGTCCAAAGCCCATGTGTGAAATGGCCATGGTGTGCCTAATGCATGTAGATCCACGGCGGGAGCGTGCACTAGGTTTCCCTTGAACTGGCATTCCTGGCAGCGTCGTACTTTGGCGCGGCAATCGGCCTCCATCGTGGGCCAGAAATATCCAATTGAGAGGAGCTGCCTGCATAATTTTGCACCTCCTTGGTGTTCCACCTGATGAGAAAGGTCCATGACTTCTTGTGCTTCTCTGCCGTCTAGACATCGCAGCAAGTTGCCCTCGTGACCTCTTCGCCAAAGTAGGTTTTCCTGTACCACATATCGAGACGCTTTCCTTTTCAATTTCTCGGCTTCTTTTCTTGATCCGGGCACGGTGCCCTGAGTGAGGAAATCAAATAGTGGCTTCCTCCAGTCCGTGTCGTCATCGGTTAGGGCGATGAGTAGAGAATCTTTGATTAGTGCGCAACTCTCGCCCTTTCCTTGTATCAGGGCTGCGGCTGTTGACATGTCTGGCCAATGAATGCCATATCTCTGAGCCTTCCTGTAGATTGACACCTCGCTTTCTCCGCAAGCGTGTTGGTGAATCTTTTCTAACAAAAGTTGTCCCTCTCGCTCGGAGACGCATCGCATGAGTATTCCGCCAGGACCCTTGTAATAAAGGGTGTTGTCATGTATGCAGTACCCTTTTGTTAGTGCCCAGCTTTCACTGCTTGTGCCTTCCGCAATAGCTTGCAGGATTGCTTTCCGCCAATCTGCGTCATCCATGTGTTCGTCGTCGCACGCATCCTCTGTCAATGCCGACGACGTTCGCACTTCAATAGAGATCTTTGCGGGGCATTTGTCAGTGCTGACCTTAGATCCCAAGGTTGCCAAGGCGTCCGCATGTCTGTTGTCTGCTCGGGGCTTGTGCTCGTACTTCACATCCCAGAATTGCTGCATCAGCTTTTGTACTAGGGTGCGGTAAGACAGGAGGTTGATCTCCTTCAAACCATATTCGCCCGAGGCTTGCTTAACAATCAGCTTGGAATCTCCCATGACCATTAAGTTGCTTACTTCCAAAGCTTTCGCCGCACGAAGCCCCGCGATGAGAGCCTCATATTCCGCTTCGTTGTTTGTGACTGCGAAGTTGAGCTTCGCGGACATTTGTATGACTTCGCCGTCTGGCTTTGTCAAGACTATCCCAATGCCTTCGCCTTTCCTGGTTGACGAACCGTCGAAGTGGAGGGTCCAATAGGGCACGTCGATTGCGTAGATTTCAGGGCCTTCAAGCTCTTCCTCGATCACGGGCTCGTGGCTGTTATCGGGGAACTGTGCCAACAGATCCGCTACCGCTTGTGACTTGATCGCTCGCGGTCGCACGCATGTGATATCGTATTGAGAGATGGTCATGTACCATTTC
Organism: Linanthus parryae; assembly: GCA_023055425.1. Lineage (NCBI taxonomy): Eukaryota > Viridiplantae > Streptophyta > Magnoliopsida > Ericales > Polemoniaceae > Linanthus > Linanthus parryae. Next base: position 73,743,477 of record JALGPY010000002.1, read on the forward strand.
GCCAATCTCCCGCCCGGAGTAGTGTGAGTTAGCAAATATCGTATAGGGTCGCTCTTGGTGACCACTACTACTTTGTGTGATGCAAAATAGTGTTTCAACTTCTCTATCACAAAGAATAAGGCAAGGAAATGACGTTCGATGTCTGTGTACCTTGATTCAGCAGGCTGCACGATGCGAGAGATGTAGTAGATAGGCCTCTCTTGGCCTTCATACTCCTGAGCCAAGAGCGCTCCTATAGATCTCCTTGTTAATGTCAGATATAGCAGAAGCGGTGATCCCAATTGAGGCGCGATCATTATTTTTGAGGACGTGAGTAAATCCTTCAGCTTTTCGAATGCGGCTTCGTGCTCCGGAGCCCAGTTGTACGCAGCGTCCTTCTTGAGGAGAGCACTAAAACAGCAGGTGATTTCTGCAATCGCCGGGATGAATCTTCGCATATATGATAGCTTTCCCAAGAATGTTTTCAAGGTACTCTGGTTATGGGGTGGTGTCATGCTGGTGATAGCTAATACTTTCGCAGGGTCAGGCTCGATCCCTTGGCGATGAACCACACATCCCAAGAATTTCCCTGATGTTACCCCGAATGCGCACTTCATGGGATTCATCTTCAGTTGAAAACATCTGCATCTATTGAACACCTTTCGTAGATCTGCGAGGTGGTCTGCTTCGTGCTTGGATTTGACAACCAGGTCATCCACATAGAATTCCACTTCTTTGTGCATCATGTCGTGAAACAGAGCCATCATGGCCCGCTGATAGGTTGCACCCGCGTTTTTGAGACCGAATGGCATTACGGTGTAATTGAACACCCCCACCGGAGTGATGAATGCAGTTTTCCGCGCGTCTTCGGGATCCATTTTGATTTGATTGTACCCGCTGAAACCGTCCATGAAACTGAACATGCGGTGGCCCGCTGTTGAATCGATAAGCAAATCGATGTTAGGCAGTGGGAAATCGTCCTTGGGGCAGAAGCGATTGAGATCTCGGAAGTCCACGCAGATGCAGAGCTGTCCGTTCTTTTTCACTACTGGCACGATATTGGCCAGCCATGTGGGATGATGATTCGGCTCTATGAATTTGGCATCCAGGAGTTTGACAATCTCCTGCTTGATTTTCACGTTAAGCTCCGGTCTGAAGCTCCTCGTGCTCTGCTTTACCGGTTTAGACCCCGGGATGATGTCTAAACGGTGCATGGTGATGCTTGTATCCAGTCCTGGCATCTCATCATATTCCCATGCGAACACATCCTTGTATTCAGTTAGGAGCTGTAGCAGTCCTTGTTCCTCTTCGCTTGTGAGGTCCGCACTTAGAAAGACTGGCCTTTTCTTTTCCTCGTTCGGGCTGAGGAACACTTCCTTTAGCTCTTGCTTTTGTGGTCTGGGCCTGTCTTCCATGCATTCAGGTGCTTCTTTGAGTTTCTCGTCTGGAGCGCCCTGTGTTGGCTCTTCCGTCAGCGCAATTTGCTCGATCTGATTGATTTGCCCAGGGATATCCCCATGCCCGCGTGAAGACATCCCCGCGCACCTTCATATGCGATAGCATTTCTTCCCATTGGCGTAGAAGCTCTCTATCTCCTTGCCCTCGGGGTCATGCTTTGCGATTCTCTTCAGAGTATACACGTTCTTTCGATGATATGCGATACGCGGCGCCTCTTCGCGTGTAGGCGGCTTTTCCTTGGCATCTTCCCTTGTCACCATTACTCCCGCAGGCGACTGGTCCTTGATGTCCTCCCAGAGAGGCAAAGGAATAGGGTTGAATGGTCCAGGTGTTTGCTCGTCCGCCATCTCAGTGAACCACACCGCCTCGCTGAGATGTGCTTCGTCCAGGTTGAATGGGTTCGTCGAAGCCGGTATCTCGACTATTCTGTCGTTCCAGATAGCTTTCATAACCTGGTGAGCCGTTGAAGGGACTGCGTCGAAGCGATGAATCCAGGCTCGACCTATGATCATGTGGTATGTGGTGTTCGCGTCTATGACATAGAACTTTGCTGAGCACTTGATTTTGCCAATCTGAACGCCCAGGCGGATCCATCCGATCGTCATTCTAGAGTCGCTTCCGAATCCCATAAGCGGAGATGGACGTCTGACGATCTTGTGCTCAGGGATCCCTGCTAGCTTCAGTGTGTGGAGCGAAACGACGTTGACCGCTGCTCCTCCATCGACGAACGCTCGTTTGAACTCGACGCCATTGATGATGGCGGTCACGTACAGAGGTCTTTGGTGGCTCGCATCCGTCTTCTTGTCGCTGGCAGAAAAGGTCATAATCTTTTCTGTAGAGCGGGATGCCCTGATGACTTTCCCGTTGGAGACTACGAGGTCCTCCTCGTAGTCCTCTGCTATTCTCAAGATCGCTTTCGTCATATCAGTCCGGCACTTCTCGGAGAAGTTCATCTCGTCGAAGAATATGTTGAAGCCGTGCGACCCTTTCATCCGGTCGGCACGTTCATCCTCCGTGTCCATGCTGTAGTCTTCGTCTTCATGGACCTCGGCAACGATGGGTAGACCATCCTCTGCGACTTCTTCCAAGTCAACAATCGAGATCATGGCGACCTCTTTGCCTTTCGGGCCCTGCTCCGCATGAGCAGGAAGTGGGTTGTTGCGCACGTCCTTTCTGTGATCACTGACGATTAGCTCGCCGTTCTTCATCTTCTGGTCGAATGTAAACCTGAGCTTTTTACATTCCGCTGTGGGGTGCATGACCTTGCCATGGTACTCGCACCACTTAGGGTCCCTCACCATCTCCTTTGAGGGTGTTTTCTCGAGCGGTGGCAGGACGCCGTCCTTGCGCCACTGTCTGCAGAGGTCGCTTGCTTCCTCTACTGAGCATGGCAGAAGCGGTACATCGAAGTTCGCAACCTTCGCTTGCTTCTGGGGCGAAACTGTATTGACCTCAGCTTCGCGTCCCCTCTTGTAGCTAAATCTCCCGATCTTGTAAGTAGTGCCGCTCGAAGGTCGCTCCGGAGCGCTCTTCTTTTTCTGTCTCTCGACTATAGGCTCGATGTTCTTCGTGCATTCGATTAGCTTTGAAAACGTAGGTGTTTGCAAATTGATGAGCATACCTTTATATTCATCTCGCATGCATTGCAGGCATATCTCTACGAGCCGGCTTTCGGGCATTGGATCTTTGCACTCCAAGGATTTCGCCCTGAATTTCTTGATGAAAGTTATTCCGTCCTCCTCGCGCTTCTGATACATCCGCGAGAGATGGATCATTGTCACCTTTTCTTCCATCTGGAAGAACTTGGTATAGAACTTCTGGACCATGTCGTCCCAAGTCTTCACGGATCCGGCTTCCAATGTTCGGTACCATTTATATGCTACGTTCCCTAGATATTTTGGGAACTCTCGCATCAGCAGCTTGGGATCGGCTCCGTACGGACCCATGACATCAATGAAACGCATGACATGCTCATGGGCGTTTCCATTGACATCCTCGAACTTATCCCATTTAGGAGCCTTGTACCCCACCGGGTTAGGCATGAGATAGATCTCTCGTGGAATAGGTGGATCGTTGTCTAACTTCGGGATAATGGTATCCGCGAATGACTGATGAGCCAGAATAGTGTCCACGCGCTTCTGCAGAGACGTCATGCATTCTGTAATGCTCCCCTCGGTAGTTGACGGAGGGGTTGCCGCCAGCGGGGGCGACACATACGCCGTCGGAGGATTGGGAGCATACTGACTACCCGTGTTCCCCCAGATCGCCGTTGGGGGAGGCAAAGGGTACTGCAGAGTTGGGTTAGACGCCAAAGCCGAGGGCTGAGGAGTGTGAGCAGCAAGAGGCAACATCTGAGCCGTTGACCCTTGAACCGACGGCAGCTGCGTAGTCGCCGGTGGAGTCTGCAGATTGGGTTGGGAGGTGTGGTTGACGCTCCCAATCCTGGAGCGGTAGGGGCTCCTCCTCCTTGAGGGACAGCGTTGGCTGATGAAGGGTTTGGCGCAAGGTTGCCCTGAACGGCCAAGATCCGCTCTAGTTGCGCAGACCGAGCCTTGAGAGCTTTCGCCTGACCCTGAACAGTGGCGTCCAAAGACTCTAGCGTCGGTGTCTCGTCGGGAGTCGTAGGAGTACGGCGGGTCTCGTCTCCCGATGGTGCTTCGGTGGAAGGCGATCTGTTGCTGACATCATCCTCCTGAGACATGGTTGCTTTTGTTGGTAAGTTCACGTCGGGTTCACCAAAATGTGCACAAGAGATTCCGGCGGGGAGACCTCTGTGTACACCGTATGTAGTGGATCAGGGATCGCACAGGAAGAGTGGGGTTGTGTGTAGGGAGAGAGTAAGGCAGTAGCAATGTCTGAGAGAGAGACAGAGGTTTGGCAGAGCTTCCGCGTATGGCAAGTGTGTTCTCCTTTGTATGGAAAGGTTAACGTCCTATATATAGCAGAGAACGTGACCGTTGTAGTGTGGTTAATGCGCCCATTGATGGCGGCTTAATTAGCTTAACCATAACGGCACGTTCGTCCGAGTATATAGGGACCGTTACAGCACGTGATGCGCGAATACCGGAACCGTTACGAGGTTGACCGGGTTTATGGAGCTCGTGCCATAAATCTCTCAAAACAGTTACTAAATGTCGCGCGCGGGCTTGGCTCGCACGCGACAGGGCTTACTCTAGCCTCCAAACCACAAAGTCCCTACAAGTCCCGTGCAGTGGTATGCGAGGGCTCTGTCTCGCAGCCCCCACATGGATCAGCTCGGCTGGTGATCCAGTGTGTGTGGAGCACAATATGGTGTGCTGGATGGTTGCCACGTGGCCAAGATCTGTCAGCTCAGAAAGCACTATCTACAGCTATCAATAGACGTATTGTTAGGATAGAGCTAGGTTATGAATGTTAGAGACATCAATATTCATTGCCCGGAAAATTGAAATACACACTAGCCGTATCTAGGGTTGAGAAATCTTGCTAGTTAGCTAGAACAAAGAGTAAACGAATTCTCGTAATGCGTGTTTAAACTCAATTAGGCTAGAGAAATCAGTTTTTAATAGTTTAATCATAGGAGTTGGTTGAGACATCTTCAACGTAATTGTGCTCGTTTTTCTAGATAAATGTTAATCGTGTTAACAAAACATAAATCCAATATTGTGTGAAATACCTAGTGACCCGTAGAGATATCCTGACTTTTCCAAACTTTGAGAAATTTTATAATCGTTCATCTTTATTAATCGTGAAGCAATTCAATTGATTAATTGAGATACTTGTTTTTAATTTTAGTAGGATCAATAGAACAAAACAACTGCACTTTGCCCACACAAAGAACAAACTTAATAGCTAATTTACGACGAAGTCTCTTGGGTTCGACAACCCGGATTTCCGGAATATTATCACTACATCGACAACTGTGCACTTGCAGTTGGAGCGTGTCAAGTTTTTGGCGCCGTTGCCGGGGACTTCAGATACATTAGCTATTATTTTTCTCTTTAGGGATTTACTATTTCAGTTTATATCTATTACTCACCTGTTTTGTGTGTGTGATTGGTGTTTTCATGTCTGATTCACTTGGTGCATGTCACGTTCTAGAAACGAGCCTTTGCATCCAACACTTGAAGACCCGGAATCCTTATTGAGAGCACAAAGTAGAGACAAGAGGAAAGAAAATTCAGTTCAGATGGACGAGCAAACTAGAGCTGAGCTTGAGAGGCTCCGCAAAGGCCTGCAAGATGCGGAAGCAGCTAGGGCTGCAGCTGTAGAGGAGGCTGCAAACAGAGCCGCGGAAACTGAGCAAATTAGGGCTCAAATGGCTGAGATGCAGGCGATGATTGATCGCATGAACCCTCCAAATCCACAACAACTTCCTAGTGCGGAGGTAGTTGGCAGAAATAACGGGGGCAATAATCGGAACAACAACGGTCAGAATGTGGTAGAGCAAGTCAACAATGCTGAGGAGGAGGAGGAGCGTCCTTTGGTGTACTACTTCAGGACTACACCGGAGGGATATCAGCCCACCATTGTCAGGCCTCAGATTAATGCAGCCCATTTCGAGATTCGCCAACCGTTGATCAACATGGTACGAGATAAGTGTCTGTTTACTGGAGCTGCAGGTGATGATCCACACGAGCACTTGCTCAATTTCGAGCAAATTACCTCCACTATATATGATCAGAGAGTTCCACTCGAGACAATAAAGCTCATGCTTTTTCCTTTCTCCTTATCGGGAAAAGCAAAGATGTGGCTTATGGAGCTTCCAGCAGGTTGTATCACTACATGGGAAGAATGTTGTCAGGAGTTTCTCAGGAAATATCTTCCACCATCCAAGGTTGCACAGAGAATGGCTGACATCACAAAGTTCGCTCAGCAAGAAGATGATTCTTTGGGAGACACATGGAGGAAATTCAACCAGCTTCTTCGCAGATGTCCTACTCATGGGGAGCCATGGTACAAACTGTTACACTATTTCTATAATGGCTTAGACTGGGAGACAGCAAATGAGCTAGACATGATGGCTCAAGGAAACTTCATGGGTTTAGGAATACAGAGATGTCGGGATCTGCTGGACAATGTGGCAAAACGTGAGTCTACGAGGTCCGAGACTCGTAGAAATTCAAAATCTGATGGGGCACTGGTAAACAAGATTGAAGCAATGGTGGAGCAGAAATTTGAGCAGCAAATGGCAGTCATGACTACGGCTTTCAGCAGTATGAATCCATCATCACGAGTAAAGTCTTTGGGGGAGATGATGGCAGATGAGAATCAGGGATATGGCGCTGCAGTTGAAGATGTGAACTACTTGGGTCCACCAAGACAGCAGCAGTGGCCGAATACTTATCATCCCAACAACCGTAATCACCCCAACTTTAACTATGCCAATCCAAACAGTGGGTTATATGCACCGGGTCAGCAGCCAAATCCTCCATACCATCTGAAACGACCCGGGATCTCGGTTCAGGGTTAAAGAGACAATCGACAACCAAAAGTAGAAATATAATATTAAGATTACATTTCGCTTAATGTACATAACAAAATTTCTATAATAAGTACAATCTAAAACAAATCGTGTGATCTACTAAGTGATCTAAGTAAAGCTATAATTCTTCGTCTCGTTCCAGCGTTCCCATCCCCCACTTTGATTGACGACCTGCGATTTTAAAATGGCAAAAGCCGACGCAGTTTTGAAGAAATTGATCAGTAAAAACTGAGTAAGTACACACTACGATATGTAAAGCAACGAGTGGCACGGAAGCATGAATTGAAACAAATCATAAGATTTAAACAGTAAAACTATCATATTGGAGAATTTTGATCAACTTGAAGTAAACGAGTAACAAAAACCTCTCAATTTAATAACATTGAGAAACCACGAGTAGTTGGTAAAATATCCAGAGTAAACAAGTCCATTTAAGAGGATAACTTAGTTCACGAGTAGCCAAAGCATTTCAAATCATTTCAATTGATTAGGACAATCCAGCGCCATAAACAACATTAATAAAGTAGTCAATTTTTAATTTCGACTTTAATCAACAGTTTAATTTAGCTGAGGCGTGTCAAGAGCCACCAGCAGGATCGATGTAAACAGAGGGATCACGAAATACTCACTAAGGGTTCCTTCTAGGGTCTATCAAACCCTATTTCACCCGAGCGTTAAGGGAGCCCATTCGTCAACCCCGCTCATAACATTAGCTAAAAGGCCTTAAGTGTCGACACCCCTATACCGTAGTGACCATTACAAGTATAAGTAGCACTCTATAGCTCTATAAACCCCTTGGCCTCAATATCTTGATACATTTTGGCTCATCGGGGGCGGATTTGTGAACATTGACGTTCTATCCAATAATAAGAAGCATTGCTTCAATGGTCTTAGCCATAAGAAAATGGAGGATCGCTTGACGCCTCCCATTAATAACAGTACTCTGTACATCGTCCTAAGTCTATTAGGGGTATTTTATTTCTTATCTTTCACATAACCAGAATCGGAATATCAAAATTTCACAAGTAATTTCCGAGAGTTCTCAAAGGAGATGAATAAAATAGTTTAACAAATTTTGGTTGGAAAACATGCATTCTCATACTATTTCATACAACAAACATTCATTTGGAACATCAAAAACAAACGCGCATTTTGATATGAAAAGGCCGTACATATGTACTTACCACTAAGATGAAGCACAACCAAACTCAAGAAACTAAGCCTAGCACTCCAACGACAACCGCTCACTCCTACGAGGTCGATGTCTACAATCACACATATAATGTATTCGTTACAACTAATTTACACATGCATTACGCAAATGCAAACCTACATTCCACATAGTCCTATATGTAACCAATGCACATATAATGATGTTCACTTATCAAAATAATTCAAATAATACACTTAGAGTTTTAAAAATTCAAGTTTTCTAAAAGCGGTGAAACTACAATTCTGGACAGAATTGAAGCTCTGACTTTGGTGCCATATTTACCATAACAAATCATCTCCTAAAATTTTGAAATTAATTTATGATGAACCTATATGTGTCTACTTTCAGAAACACCAAGAAAATCATGCATAGCTATTATAAAACTCAAGTTACAAAAATAACAAACACCGCTATGCAGAGACATGTTTGGAAGAAAGTTTCAACTTTGAAGACCAATTACTACTACTTGGAGAATAGGAAAAATGTCTATATTCTCCAGAATTAATCTCTTATGTGTCTAGTTTCATTACAAGAAAGATTGGGTGCCATAAGTTTATGTAAATGAGATTTTTAACAAAAATGGTAAAACTTGTCCAAAAACAGAGTTTCAGAAAACATGCAAATTAGAATGAGCATATCTCCCTAACCATAAAGGCTATGGAGTTGAATTTTATTTAAAAATGACCCTCTTTGAGTCTAGTTTCATAATATGCAATAGTTAAAAATTTTATAGAGACAAAACTTAGAGATAATGTACGGTTTTCACAAACTGGTCAGATTGTGAAAATATCCATTTTTTCCAAAAATCAACAAGTTTGGTTCAAATGATACATGCAACTTATGAAGACTTGATTTTCACCCAAATAACACCATTTTAAGCATGAATTAAGATTTTTATATGCTCTTGACACAAATTATCATAGTGTTCTTGACATGCAAGTGCAACTACCAAGAAATTTACATAGTGCATATGAGTTTTAGTGTGAGTTTCATGAAATAGTCAAAATTTTGGAGTCAATCACATGATCTAACCATGGAAATGAAGAATCAAGCATGTAGATGAAGAAAACTAAGATGAAGTTTCATCAATCAAAGCAAAAGATGGACATGCATGAATGAATTGAAGACTAGAAAAAATGTTACCCCAATATTCAAGAAGATTGTGAGGAAATGAGTGAAATTGGCCATTAATCCATGAGTAGAATGGTAGAATAACTCCCCTCCATGGTGATTTAACCCTTGGAATCAAGTTTTCCATGGTTTGGAGACCATAAAAATGAGTTTTGATGAAGTTTTTGTGAAGTCAACACCCAAAAACGGGAATGGGGTTTTGAGAGAGAGAATAGAGCTAGTATGAGTGCTCTTGAAGAGAAAAACAAATGAGAAATTGTGAAAGAAAGATGGGGTTGATGCCTTGATGGTGGAGGTTGGTGAGAGTTTCATTGATTGTTCTTGAGGAGAATGAAAAGATGGAAAAAAAAATGAGAGATGTAGGCAAAGAGTGATGGTGATGGGGTGTTGATGCAACAAGGGGATGAATACATACATAGATTGAATAACTATGATCTCTTATTTTAATGGGATTGACCAAAGTAGTGTATGAAGAAATTGAGATGTAAATATAAAATAAAAGAGTTGATGGGTGATGATGAAAGTCAAAAATTGAGGGGTGAAAAAAAAATTCAATTAATAGCTAACACTTAAAAGATGACTTTCATAAATTGTAAAATATCCAAATTATTTTAAATAAAACACTTTGTATAAATCACTTTTAGAAACTACAAGTATGTCCTAGATATACAAAATGAGTTTCATATAGTATCATCTATGTTTCAAAAACTACATAATAACCCCAAATTAAAAATATATATCCTCATAGAAGTCAAATGACATCCTTATATTTTAAAATTAAGAAAAGTCATTAATAAGTTTGAAATATAAATTTCTCTAAATTTTCAAATATTTTTCCGAAATGACCAAATAACCCTTAACTTAAATACGGGGTATTACACCAGGCTCAGAGACAAGAACCGCAGCTGCAAGCTCCGCGGCAAGAAGAACAAGAGACAAATGCTTTATTGAGAAAGTTACTAGCTAATCAAGACAAGATGGAGAGCACGATTGTCTCAATGCAAGAAACAATAAAGAGCCACGAGACTCAGATTGGGCAGATTGCCAATCAGAATGCTAAATTTCCGCCAGGTATGCTTCCTTCCAATACCATTCTTCCTACTGAGCAGCTCAAAGCTATTACTATTCTAGTTACGATTCCATAAATTTGACATCTTTTTAACTGTTTGTCCAAAATATTTAATAAATATAATTGTTAATTATCACAAAAACAAGATTTATCAAATTGATAACAAAATAAAATAATGATAATTTTTATACATATTTTGTTCATTTATCGAGAAAATATTATTTATTTAATTTATAATGAAAAAAATAAAATATATTAATCCTAATTAAAAACATATCATAATACTAAAATAATATTAAGTGTAATTAACAAATCTCAAAATTGAATTAATTAGCTACCATGGAGGGGGGAGGGGGATGTTATGGGGAAGTGCACCCAAACCATCCCCCACCTTTCCCTCCCCCACATGGTTGGACATGAACCGTATTTTTGTACGATTTTGCCCCTCCCCCTTCATGGTAGGAGATGCCCTCAAAGCTCATACCATCTCAACATCTCTGCTTATGTATAAATTCACCAAGGCCAGAACATTAAGATTATCTCTAACCTCAGGCGTTCAGTTGTTGGTTCCAGCAACCCCACCTATTGAGTTCCACACCCCATCTATAGCCCTTAAACATCATCATTTGTGAGTAGTTAAAAATCCAAAATCTGTATGGAACGATCAACAAGATGTCTCCACCCACACCCACTAGAGAAATACCTTCTTCAGGTACTATTCCGCCAGAAAGTTTCGTGGTAGAGAATGAACGAGATCAGTCTTCCTTTTAGTGTTAATTGATGAATATTGCCAGGGGTACAAATGTTTTTTTGTATTTTATGAAACTCGTAGAGAAAATATTATATTGATCAAGAGGGTCAAATTGTATTTTGACTCTCCCCGTTACCCTTACCCTCCGTCCCAAATAAGGGCATTCCCTGTCAATTAGCAAATAGCAAGGGTGGCCTCTGCCTAATTACCATAACTTGAGGGTACTTTCTGTAAATTACCCATCAATTCTAGCATGATACATTTTTTTAGGAAAAAACAAACTTCTATTCATGTAAAAGTCCGGGATTGCTAAACCCAATTACATCGTTTTGAAGAAGTTGATATGCCCAAGAAGGGTTGGTTTGCATCCATACATATTTGTTAGGTAAAGGGAGACCAAACGTTGCAAACTTGTGAGCTACTTCATTAATAGAACGATGGCTAAACTTGAAAGTGATCTTCTGAAACCTTTGAGCTAACACTTTGATTTGACGAATTGTGTCGCCTGATTCTGCTCTATTGGTGAACTCCCCCACTCTTGTTATCGCGTCAATCATCCGTTTGGCATCCGACTCCACTTCAACTGTCATCTTGTCACACAGTAACGCAAGTTGAAGTCCGTCCCTTATCGCTAAAGCCTCCGACTCGAAAGCTGAGCTTGCCATCGGGAAAGGGGATGAAACCGCCGCCGACAGAGCTCTGTGATGGTCTCGGAGCACCGCAGAACCTGCTTCTCGGCCCACTGTTGGGTCCCAAGCCACATCAGTGTTGATTTTGAATGTGCCAGCTTCTGGGGGACGCCAGCATGCTGCTGGAGTAATCTCCGACGACCCATGATGCGGTGGTTGTCGGCCTTGCTCCGAAAGCTGTTGAATATTGTCAATAATGGATCGGTGAAGCTCATCAGTACTCTATAGGTCGTTGTTGAATACTCGCCCATTTCGATAGGACCAAATCTTCCACAAGGCTGTGCAGATGAAGACCCTATCTTTCGGGGAAAGTGCGGGGAAAATAGTTGGGATCCATGATGACATATCCCCTACCCTCTTTTCTGTGAACCGTGGGTCAAGCCTATTCATAGATCAGTAGAAACTTTACAGTACATGAATAGGTGCGTTGCCGACTCGGGATGTTTACCGCAAAGAGGGCACAAGACTGAGATATTCTTTTTGAATTTGAAGATCTTCATCTTCGTCGCCAAGGAGTCTCGTGCTGCTCGCCAAACGATGTAAATAACCTTTGGCTGAACTTTAGTTGACCACAGAGCCTTTAACCAAGAATCTGCAGTGCTTGATGAAGAAGCCGTAGTGGGGTTGTTCCTCTTATTCATTCGGATAAGTTCATACCCGTAAGCTACACTGTACTCTCCATTATCCGTGTAGTGCGAACAAACGGAATCGTCAATAGCCGGAATTGGGATTTGGACCTTAGCAATTTCAGATAGGTCAGGCGTAAAACCGCAAGCCTCCAGTTTAGCAAAATCCCACGTATGGTCAACCGATATGAACTCGGAAACCAACATTTGCTCGGTAGCATGTGTGCGGATCACCTTACGAAAGCTAGGTTGGCATTTTAGCCACGGATCAGATATCCTAATTGTGTGGCCATCTCCAAGCTTCCACCTTGTGCCTTTTTTAACAACTTCAGCAGCTCCAAAGATAGATCGCCACGCGTATGAACTATTCTTTTGCAACGAATCTGAAAAAATGTGAGAAGACGGGAAATATTTATATTTGAAAACACGGCTAACCAATGAATTAGAAGTAAGAATTCTCCAGTTTTGCTTTGCCAATAGAGCTTGGTTGAATTCTTCAAGATCTTTAAACCCGATGCCCCCTTCTTCTTTTGGCTTTTTCAGTGATTCCCACGCAATCCAATGTCCCCCTTTCTAGCCCTCCTGTTTGCCCCAAAAGAATTGACAATACAATCTTTCTAACTTCTGGCATAAGGTAAAAGGAAGTTTCAAGCATGACATGGTATAAACAGGAATAGATTGTGTAACAACTTTGACGAGAACCTCCCTTCCTGCATATGATAGGTTTTGCTCCCAACCCTTCAATTTATTAGCCACCTTGTCGTTCAAATTACTGAAGCTCGATATCCGTTTCTTCCCGATGGAGGTAGGAAGCCCCATATATTTCTCATGACTGTCTGATTCCTTCATTCCCAGAAGATTACAGAAACCGACCCTATCTTCAGGAGGAACATTAGAGGACTAAACAACTGATGAATTGTCTAAGTTTAACTTTTGACCAGAAGCCTCCTCATAATGTTGCAGAACAGAGCGAAAGTGTGAAATTTCTTCCGGTGCAGCTTTCAGAAAAACCATACTATCATCTGCGAAGAACAAACGAGAGATTACAAGCCCATCACGCGAAGCTGAGATACCGGACAGTAGACCCTCTCTAATTGAGCTCGAAAGATATTGAGATAAAGTTTCACACACAAAGAGGAAGAGATATGGGGACAGTAGACACCCCTGACGTAACCCACTCTCTGGTATGATCTTCCCTTTCGTTTCTCCATGAATCGCAAAGGAAAAAGAAGAGGTTGAGGTACACTCATGAATCAAATCAATCCATCGCTGACTAAAGCCCATACGATATAGAATGGATTCTGGGAAACACCATTCAACTCGATCATAAGCCTTCGCCATATCGAGTTTCACTGCCATATAGCCAACACGCCCCTTCTTGCGTGTACTCATGGAATGCAAAATTTCAAAAGCAACAAGAATGTTATCTGTTATAAGCCGACTTGGAAAAAAACCGCTTTGAAACTCTGAAATACAATCATTGAGAACTCCCCTCAAGCGATTAGCCATCGTCTTCGCAACAAGTTCATATATGACAGAACATAAACTAATAGGTCTCAGTTCGCCTGGGTTACGTACCTGTTTGACCTTCGGAATCAGAGCAATAACTGTATCATTAAACACAACAAGTTTTCCATTGTTATTCAAAATATCAAGACATGTATTAGAAACTTCATCACCCACAAGATCCCAGTTTTCTTGAAAGAAAATATCCGGGAATCCGTCCGGGCCAGGGGCCTTTGTCGGAACCATCTGTCTGAGTGAAGCTTCAATTTCCGTTCTGCTGAAGGGGAGGTCCAAAGCCGCGGTTTGGGGGGCTGAAATTTCGGAGTTAACAAACTGCAACATAGTCTCCATAGCAGTGGCCGAGGGACTCTGAGAGGAGAAGATGTTTCGAAAATGGTGATCTAGGATCGCCACAATGTCGTCTGGGTGTTTCTGCCAGCTTCCATTATCTTCAAACAAACCGGCAAGGTGATTTCGTGCTCTCCTAAGAGAGGCTTTCGATGAAAGAAACCAGTGTTTCGATCACCACTTTTCAGCCAAAGAACTCTAGATTGCTGCAACCACATAGCCACTTCATTAGCAAGAAGAGCATTCAGTTCAGACTTGCACTGAAAAATTTCACTAGAAACAACATCAGTATTATCAGCAGACTGTAAAATCTGAATTCTGTCGCGTAAGCTTGACGTTACCTAATACCGTACGGTTCCACCGTTTGAGGCGTTTACCTGTATATTCAAGTTTGCCATTCAAGTTAACATCATGTAGATTAGTCCAATCTCTCTAGATAAAAGGCTTACAATCATCGTGGCTCAGCCACATCGCCTCAAAGTGAAAAGGAGGATTCTTATTCTGAATGGGAATCCAGCACAACTCGATTGGGATATGATCAGAAACCGAAGTTGTCAAGTATTTAACATGGTCCCCCATATAGATCAAGCCAAGCCGCATTTGAAACAACCCTGTCAAGCCGTTCTCGAATCCGAGTCCCATTTCGCGGATTGCTAGTCCACGTGAAACGCTGACCACTATACCCGAGATCAAAGAGCTCATTCTGGGAGAGTGCAATTCTGAAGCCATCCATAAGCTGTCTTTCTGCTTGTCTTCCCCCTTGCTTTTTATCTGCTGAAATAAAAGCGTTGAAATCCCCCATAACACACCACGGAATATTATTGGGATTATGAAGCCTTCCCAACAATTTCCATGAGTTTTTCGTTTCATTACTATCAGGATCCCCATAAAATCCAGTAAACTTCCACTGGATCTGCAAACTAGAATAAAAAATCAAACAATTGATGAAAAATTTAGACTTCTTTATTACCGTGACATCCAGAGAGTCGTGCCACAAGAGGGCTAAACCGCCGCTACGCCCTTCATAAGAGACACAATAGGCAACGTTGAAGCCTAAATGTAGTCTGACCCTCTCAAATCAGCGGCAGTGAGACGCGTCTCCATTAAGAAGAAAAGTTTGGGACTTTCCTCTGACGAGGTTATGGAGCTCTAGAACATTACGGAGGTTCCCAAGCCCCCGTACGTTCCAGCTTCTTTGTTGGTGCCATCTTTCGTCAACACAATCTCTCCAAGACCGTAGGAGGCTTCCCCAAATCTAACTGAACTGTGTCGACGATCAGCTAGTATCTCTTTAGGGTTCGGGCTAAGGATTATTTGACCCGTCTTTCTCTTTGACTTCACACCCCTGGGATTGCTTTCTGACCCTGATTTCTCCGTAAACAAACTGTCCGTCGATGAAACTGATTGGCTGGGCTTGTGCTTTGCTTGATAAGTTTCAGAGCTACCTGCTAGATCATTTTCAAGAGGGTTCATGAAAACTGTTGGTTCTCTGTCATGGGTCTCATTTGATCTTTCTGAGAACAAGTCCGTCTCCATCCCGGATGAGGACCGGCGAGAAGAGGCAGGGGCAGTTTCCCTTTTCCTTTTTTCGATTATTCTTCGCGGGATTCTTCGGCAAGGTTGGCGACGCCGGAGTGTTGTGATTATCTCCTTTGTCCTGATCTCCACTACTGTGTTCTCGATTCTCTTGTTCTGTGTTGGAGTTTGTATTTCGGGTTGGCTTTCTCTTTGGCGGAGGTTTAAAGAGCAGCCAACTTCCAAACCCCGGTTCCTCAGCTTCTTTTTCAGACTGGGTTTTGGAGACACAATCTTCAGCAAAATGTGTAAAGCTCCATACCAATCGCAGACATATGAGATGCGTTCATAGACGAAATCAAGCCAAAAATTCTCGTCGAGTACCTGGATAGTAGCCTCCCCTTCGCAGTGGTTTAGATAAATCCAGTTTCACACGGCCTCTCATGTAGTCACCACCAGAGCATGTGAGAATCCTCTTATCTGTGCTTATAACTTCCCCCATCTCCTTGAGGATTCTTGTAATATCTTCTTCAGTAGAGAGATAACCAGGTAAATTTTTCACTAGGACCCAAACATCAAGGTGGTTGAAGACTACCATGTCGGTCCGTGCTCCCGGTATCCATGGTTTTAGGGCAAGCAGGTTGCCATCGAAACCCCGGGGACCCCTCTAGCACTTTGTTCATAGCAGCTTGTGATGGGAAACGGAAAAGGAAACAATTCGGGGAGGTTTCTTGAATCGAGAACCTATCTCCTTCAAACCATATCCTCCAAAACAAAGTCTTCATTGCCCATGTGTTGAAGTGAGATTTTAGAAGAAAGCCTCCGATCAAACAGGGTTCATACGCTTGGATCGCCTCCAAGCATCTGGCTGAGTCAAAGACAATCGGAGTGTCTTCTTCCACTTAAAGTTGAGGTCGTCGGGGAGCTTGTGGGAATGCCATGTTAGGATTAGCTAATCAATACCGGTAGGAACAGAATGAAGAAAGCTTCAGAAAACTCGTCGATCGCCGCTGATCACCGATGGTCGCCTCCTAGGATTCCGATATTCTCGGAAAGGTAAAACTCTCTATCAATGTTTTCTTTTTTGAATGATCTTTCTTAAATACCGTTCTACTAGTAATCCTAAATAAATATATACCAAAAAAATAAAGTGCAATAGAATATAAATAAAATAAATATTTAGGAGTATGAAGTATTGGTTGTATACTCCGTTATAGCATCATTTCACGATGCTTATTAGCATAGTAGTAGTATGGTTCTTAATAGATAGTAGTAGTATAAGTTAAACATCAGTAGGATCAAGAAAAGTGACAGCGTGGTATTCTCAAATGGTCGAGCAATATACACATCTTAACGGCTAAGAAAACGTGAAAATTTTGTGAACACTGTTTCTTTTCTCATAGAGTTTGGAGGAGTTACTTAGTGATATGTCATCATTTTCAGTGAAATGTTTAGAAACCAATACTTTTTTAACCAATTCATTTCGTTTACTAAACTAAATGTGTCGGTGTTAATGCATTTGGTATCTTGTTTTGAAACGGGTATGTCTAAAAATATTGTTTTTCCAAAAAACATGTTTAGGGGTGTCTGTTTTTGTACTGTCTAAACCAAAAGCAGACTGAAAACTCGTTTAAAAACACACCGCTTTTGATATTCTTTTTGTACTTTTGGTGATTAAACAAATCCCCACTCTTATTAAATTCATAGAACAACAATTATATGTTGGTGTTGTATGTACAAATGGTGTTAGCGAAAATGCCACTTACTTTTTAAGTGTTATCAAATGTGTTTTTGATTTTAAACAGTATTTTCTAAAAACATACTAAATAATTTGCTGGTTTTGTTTTTAAACGTGTTTTAATCAGCATATTTTTTGCACAGTTTTTTCTGTTTTTAACGGATACCAAACAAGCTCTTAGTGCGTGTAATTAGTACACATTGATGACTTTTTTAGTAACTAATTTTGCACTGATTTGTAAATCAAATGTTTGCTCTTACTCCTGCACCAAGTTAATTCTGAACCAAACAAAAGTTATGGAAGAAAATCTGTTCAGTGACAAACAAAACACCTCCGTGATAATTGAATATCTCTGAATTGATGAGAAGTATGAACTTGGGAAGTTTATATGCCTTGTCTGAGCAACCCGAACGCCGAATTGTCTATGCCTTGTCCGGTGTCATCTTGTAGTTTGCGAGAGAGAGCTTGCAAATCAGTTTCAAGATGTAGCCTTGAGACACCCATTCGGAGAGCGAGCAAAATCCCCTCCCTTACCGCCATACCTTCCGTTATTCTTGCTGAGGAAGACGATGAAACAGCAGCCGCCATTGCAGCCATCACTTTTCCAGCACTGTCGCGCAGAACATGCCCATACGCGCCACCTTTATCGCTGCTCCAAGCCCCGTCCGAGTTAACTTTAATATAGTCTTGTAGGGGAGGTTCCCAGCTCCTGGACGGATGATTCGATCTTCCCTCTGATGAGCTCTCAACACTAACCGCTACTGTTTCACTTCGAGTATTTGCCGCAGCTTCCATCAAATATTGATTGATCATAGCGCACAACTCGTCCACTGAATAAGATTTATCTTTGAAAACTTTCTAGTTTCGACTCCACCAAATCGCCCATATAGTGGTCGCAAAAATCTCCAGTTTGTCCTTTGTCAACCTATCAAAAGATTCCTCCATCCATGGTTTAACATCCGTGTACTTTGTATGTGCCGAGTCTGAACCCAAAACTCTTTCCCAGATCCTTTTACTATCTTTACAGCTGAGGAAAAGGTACGCATCCGTCTCCACCGCCTTCACACATCTTCCACAACAAAGGGGAACATCAATCTCCCTTTTTGCCAAATTTATTGTCGTAGGAAGCGATGAATGGATAACACGCCACACGGTTCGGGGGATTTGTAAGCTCCACAATTTTGACGTCGTATCCACCACCCCCATAACTCGACTGGCCAGCATCACTTTTGCTTAAAGATTTTTGACTTCGAATCTCTTCTGCCACCCTATACCCGCTCTTAACGGTGTAAATTCCCTCAATCTCATGGAACCAAGCCCATTCATCACGTTGCTACGTTATAGGAAGTGGAATACCTCTGATAAAATCTTCACCAACGGTGTACAGTAGCCCCTCCATGCGTGCAAAGTCCCATTGCCTCATGTGTGGATCAATCAACTGTTTGACGAGAATTTGTCCACTATGCTGCGTTGGAGTCACAACTTTAAAGCTTGTCGGCCGCGGAATCCACCTATCGCGAAACACGTCCACATCTTCACCGTTTCCGATCCGATAATAAACACCCTGCTCCAAAATTTGTCTTCCCGCAATAATTGCCCTCCACATTTGAGAAGGGTTTTGGCCCTCCCGGGCATCCAGAAACTCGTGGTTCGCAAAATATTTTGCTTTCAAGACTCGTGCAAGCAGTGAATGTGGCTGCGAGAGTATTATCCATCCTTGCTTAGCCAGTAGAGCATGATTGAAGGAATGAATATCTCGAAAGCCCAACCCCCCCCCCCTTCACTTTTGATTTCTTTATTTTCTCCCACGCAACCCAACACATCCTTTTGTTTACGCCGTTCCTTTTCGACCAAAAATCCCGAATGAAACTTTCAATCTTCTCACAAAAGGAAATTGGAATAAGAAAGCACGACATCATATAGTTCGGGATTGCTTGAATGACCGCCTTCACTAGCACCTCCTTTCCTGCCGATGAGAGGTACTTCTCATTCCAACCTGCCGCTTTCGCACTTATTCTTTCAAGGATACTTGTGAAAGCCTCCGACTTCACTCTTCCAATCTTGGTAGGCATGCCCAGGTACTTCTTAAAAACCTCCACACAAGGGACATTAGTTGCCTACATATTTGTTCTCGAACATCCTCCCCCCACATTGCTCGAAAACATCGCATCGGACTTGTTTAAATTTATCATCTGGCCCGACGCAGCTTCGTAATCAAGAAGAACCCAGGATAGGGAATTTGCCTCCTCCATCGTCGCCCGCGTAAAGAAAATGCCGTCGTCCGCAAAGAGCAAATGCGAGACTAATGGGCCTCGACATGAAGCTTTGATAGGGGTGATTCGGCTCTGTGAACCTGCTTCAACAAGAGAGTGCGACAAATCTTCAGTACAAAGTAGAAACATATAGGGTGAGAGTGGACAACCTTGGCGGAGCCCGCGTTGCGGAATCACTTCCCCAACAACTTCTCCATTGTGCACGAAAGAGAAAGTCACTGATGTAACACATCGCATAATAATCTCTATCATCTTGGGTCCCAATCCGAGTTTCGCCATGATAGAACTTAAGTAGTTCCACTCGACTCTATCGTACGCTTTGATCATATCACCTTTGAGCGCCATGTATACTGTCTTGCCTTTCATTCGAGTCGTCATGGTATGAATCAACTCATAAGACACAATAACGTTATCCGAAATCAATCTATTAGGAACAAACGCACTTTGATAGGGAGAAATCAGATGATCAAGGACCGTCTTTAAACGATTTGCAACAACTTTCGCAATAAGTTTATAAATTATTGTGCACAGACTTATCGGCCGATAGTCCGTTGTCTTCCTCGGTTGCTTTGTTTTCGGTATTAGAACAATCAGCGTCTTGTTGAACTGTCTGACATCCGCACCATCGTTTAATACACCCAAGCAAGCTGCGGTTACCTTTTCTCCAATCGTTGGCCAATAATTTTGAAAGAAAATCGGCGGAAACCCATCGACACCCGGAGCCTTGTACGGGCCCATCTAATTGAGAGCCTTACGAACATCTTCAGCGGTATACAGATCCTCTAGTGACAGCTGATGTTGGGTACTTAAAATTTTGGGGACTGTTGCCACCACCCGGTTAATCTGGCTGTCCGTCGGCCTTTGCGAGGTGAACAAATCAGAAATATAGCGCTTGAAAAATTGAAGTTACCTCGTTCGGGTTCTCAGTCCATAAACCATTCTCATCTTCAATTCCAGAAATATAGTTTCGTCGACGGCGCGACGAAGCTTTTTTTGTGAAAAAAATCGCGTATTGCGATCCCCTAACCGGATCCAGTGAACACGGGACCTTTACATCCATTTGATCTCCTCAAGCCTGAGCATCTCATCATATTCAGACCGTAGTGCTCTAGTTTCCTCCACCACCGAGCGATCTTGTCGCAACTCAGCAAGGCGCTGTAACTTGGTTCGCACCTCACGAAGCTTTCGAGCATGTTCCCCAAACGTGGATTTACTCCACTGTTGAAGCCCAACTGCAGTACCATGTAGTAACTCACTGACTGTACCTCTCCAACAATCTCTGAGACCCGTGTGGATTCCATCCAAGCGGCTTCAAAAAGGAATCGACGATTCTGGGCACAGAGGCGATGCCGGTGCTGAGGGTTAAAATCCAATTTAATTGGAAGATGGTCCGAACGGGTTGCCATTAAATGGGTCACCCGCGACCCAACAAAGCAGTCCATCCAATCGGGTGTGGCTACGACCCAATCCAAGCTTTGCTATGCACACCTTCAGTGCCTTCTTCTATATTTAAGCTATTGATTTAATTCTAATGGATTAAGTTTGAGCTAGAAGTGATAATTAAATTAATTTATTAAGTCCAATGTATTAACGTTAGTGGTCTCTTTGACCTAAACGGACAGTGGGATGTTACCAAAGTCAGAAGCAGCTTTCTGCAAGAGGAGGCCAATTGTATACTCCAAATCTCTGTCATGTTCCAATAAAGGATCTGACAAGCTGAGTTGGGGATTCACCATTGATGGACATTATACAGTTGCGTCCAGTTATCAAGTGGCTTTCAAGATGTGCTACCTCAACTAGTCTGAAGGGGGTAGTGGGGAGATGAGAAAAGAGCTCTACAAAAGAATCTGGGGGTATGAAACTGCCGGAGAAAATTAAAGTTTTTCGCCTGGAAACTGATATATGCAACTACCTTCATGTGAAATTTAATTTCAAGAACAGAAGAGTACTCGTCTCTGATCAGTGCCAGTGTTGTAGGTGGGCTGTTGAAAATCTCAATCACCTATCTTTTCAGTGTAAGGCAGGAGAGGAGATTTAGCGCAGCGTAGATATTCAAGAGGTCTCACGCCAGATGATGAACAAAAGCCTCTCAATATACACTGCTTTCGACCTTGATGGAGTGAGTCTGTGAAAATTCTTCGTCCTCTGCTGCTATATCTGGGGTCAAAGGAACAACTTGGTTATGGGAGGGATGGAGATTTGACAGTGAGCATATTATTCAAAAAGCTACGGATTATTTAACAGAAATTGACTTATATGTTCAAGCCAATTCCAACCAGCTGTTGCCGGTGATGCCTAGCCACGAAACTTGGTTCCCGTCGGTGATGGGTAGACTGAAGATGAATAAAGATACCATGGGGATAGCAGGAACCGGCTAGCTTGGTCAGGGTGTTGTGAGAGACCACCATGGAAAATTCGTTGCTGCTAGAGTAGCGCAAATAACTTTCTTCAAGAAATCGGTGGAGGCTAAATCGATTGAATTGTATTCCGGGTAGGTTTTTTAAAAAAAACGTTCAATGTACTAGCCCTAATCAACCCCAGCACAAATTGAATTGTATGAATTTGGGGTTGGACGGACTGACCATGCTCCTAATTGGGATGGGCTGGGCTTGGGCAACCTCGTCACAACTCGGGCTTGGGCTATGACACAGGTGCCTACCTGTCTAGCCCGCCCGAGGTGCCAACCCATCCATATCCTACTTATATGTTATCCTCACAATAATCCTTTTGCAGCAGATTCCTATTCCGCCAACCTTTTTCAGAGGATTTCCGACGACTACATCCGAATAATATTGACGGAAGGGAGTGGCTAGAGGTCTTTGGTTTATTGTTGTATTTTCAGTTTTTACCAAGTACATAAAAGTCGTATTCCTCCGCCATAAGGCGGTCTCAACTTTCAGAACTGCTATTATAGTAGCTGTTAGAAACAACAATGCCGCTTAAGCTGTAACTATCAGATCCGGATCCATTGAAGTCGCAGCTATGAAGAATAATCTTACAAATGGCTCTAAAATTATCTGAATACCAAAAGAATTCTCAAAATCAACCACGCCAAGACTATGGAGTCTTCAAACCATGAAGTTATGAAATTAGCAACTTCAAGGAAGAAAAAAGTGCAAGCAACGATAAAGATACTGAAAGTTTTGTGCAGACAGCATCGATGGTGTTAGGGCATAAGAACAACAACGTCTACGAACCTCCACAAGGTAATCTGGCGATTGTCCTCCCACCATCAATAAAGAAAATCTCTGCGTCACAGAGATTTTAAATTAGTGTAGTTACGAAAGAATGGTGCATTAGGGTGGTATAATTATCAAATGGAGTTTTTCTAACTAAAACTGATAATTAAATGGATTTTTTCTAACTAAAATTGATAATTAACTACCGCCCTAATACACGAAAAAAAGATGCCCGTACCTTCACAGAGCTAAAGCATTATTCCCCGCCAATTTAGAACCCCCCCCCCCCCCATTCCAAAATTTGAAGCAGTCAACGGTGCCTGTTGATTGTAAAGATCATTTTACAAACAAAAGGTTGTTCGTTATCGCCTCTACTCTGAATCATTCAAACATAAAATTACTACAGTATACGTGGTTATACAAAAAAAAATTATAGCCTTGTATTGCTTGGTAGATGGGACATATACGAACCCTAACTGTGGATAACTACAGGAGGATTCCGGTGTCGCGGCCTTGTATTGCTTTAGAAGGATCAGGAAAAAAAGGGTCTTATCTCCATCATCACAACAGAACACAACTAGGAATTGTAAGCCCTAGCCTAGGATATACCATATCATAACATAGCAAGCGACTCACGTGTCACTAATAGTTCATTGTGAACACTGAGATGGTTCTGGTAATTACTTCAACAGCCATCAAAGCTGTCGGTCAATTATTGCCCTTTAATGTCCAGCATCCCGTCAAAGATTGCTTTGGAAACTAACAAGTATCATTATCTTTTTTCTTTAGGAAGTCGGTGGTAGGTAGCAACATAGAGTAAGGTTATCTCTCACGTATAACATTCTAGTGATAGTGTTCATAACCAGATTTGCAGCGGAAATCAGAACAAAAAAATTAACTAGCAATCAACTCAACTAAACGTCCATGACCACCATAAGTCCATAACAAACAACTGAACAAAATATATCCAAAAGGAATGACTTTACTCAACCTTCACCATAACATAACAGTTACCACCACCAGGCCATCATCATAACCACCCTAAAATCAAAATAAAAACCCTATAATGCCAATCTCATTTAAAATTCAGGTATGGTAAGATAAAGAGGCAGTAGGTCGAGCAACTTTTTGGTTGAGAGTTCTATCCGTTTTGGGCAGGAATTCAGCATTAACACTTTCCATTTCTGATTTATCACTATATTTTTGTCCTTAAATCACATTAAAAAAAAAAAAAAAAAAAAACCCCCACTTTGCTTAAAAACAATATTCCTTTTCTCCTCAAAAAAAAAAAAAAAAAAAAAAAAAAAAAAAAAAAAAAACAATATTCTTTTCCAAATATTCCCCAAGTTCTAAACTAACCCTAAAGCCTGAAATAGATAAAGGCTTTGAAGTATCTCAATCAACCTATTATTATGAGCAAATGAGATTTTCAAACACCAAGGAAAATATTATTAATTAAGCTCTCATGAGGAATCCTCAAAGAAGATAGATCTTGCAGACTCGATACAACCCTACCCATGTTAGTTCAATTAATGGGCAAGAAAACACCAACAGGCAACCGTTAATAACAACACACTGGAAAAGTTTTCCTGGACAACGGCAATGGTAATAGATGGAGATACGAGCTGATTCATCTTAACACAACTATCAAAAAAAAAAAAAAAAAAAGCTTCGCACTGTGATATGTAAGAGAAGCAATGTTGTACTAACAAGGAAAATAAGAGAACTCGCAAGGCAGTGGTTCCAGTACCTCTGTTCCTCTTATCTTACAGCAAACACCCCAGCAAGTTTGGTGTGTCAACAGCAAAAAAACTGTAGGTTGGAAACGGAGATACTTTACTTTTTCGAGAATTCTTGTTTCGGCATAATAATTAACTACTATTGAAGAGTTCCGTATTCCCACAAGCAACCTTCCATCTTTAAGTAGTTTGAATATCTGTATTTCCATGCTAACCCGTGGGATAGTTGAATTACCCATTTAAGTATCAGTGAGTCGATAGACTTGTAATCTTCCATCCCCCATATGTTTGCATTTTCATTCTAACCTCAAGGGATAGTTGAATTACCCATTTAAGTTTCAGCGAGTCGATAGACTTGTAATCTTCCATCACCCATATGTTTGCATTTTCATTCTAACCCCAAGGGATAGTTGAAATACACATTTAAGTTTCAGCGAGTCGATAGACTTGTAATCTTCCATCACCCATATGTTTGCAGGAAAAAACTCCAATCCTTACAATTTAAAATAAATTGATCTAAACTCTCATAATTCTTACTTTGTCAATAATGAATTGAAATTGAAATTAGTTGTCATGAATGAGACACATGCCAAGATGAATACCCAAATCCTCACTCAGTCAAGGCCAGCAATCTGAATCAAGGTTCTAGCATGTGACCTAGCCATAAAGGGGGATACAAACAACTTAGATTTTCTCAAAATTGATTTCTTGCCATGCTTCCACAGAAAATTCAGCTAGCACTCCCTTCATCACTCTCAAATGCTTTTAAGTAGCTAATCCAAAAAGCAACAAGTCATCTGTAAGAAATAGGTGAATAATTGCAGGACCATGTTTGGAACACTTCATATCTTTTCACTGACCCTAGTCAACTGCATTTGGAATTTTTTGAGCTAAGACCTCCATTGTAAGAAGAAACATATAAGGAGAAATGGGGTCCCCTTGTCTTAAATCCCTCCATGTACAAAGTCTTGCAACGTTTCCCCATTCCAGAGCATCCTAAACTTGTTTGTAGTGGCAGAATGCATAATCACTCGTCTGCACTGTTCATGCAGGTTTCACTTGCTCCAAGACACTCTGTAGAAAGACCGTTTAACTTTGTCATAAGATTTAAGCAAATCAATCTTGATTCCCATTCCATCCTTCTTGCTCTTCATTGTCCACATAAATTGAAAAAACTTTTGTGCTAACAACACATTGTCACTAGCATGTCTTCCAGGCAAGATGCTAAATTGGAAGGATGAACAATCTTTTGTAGCAGGCGTCTCAATCTTGTAGTCAGCTTGGTAATCAACTTGAGAGTCACATCACAAAGGCTGACAGGCCTTGACTGATGAAAATTAGTAGAACAATCTACCTTGAAAATGAGTGTTACCAATGTATCATTTATACATTGTGGCAATCTTCCTGAATCCTGATTACATGGCAGTCTTTACATAGTCACTAAAATGACCAATACCTCCGGTAAAAAGCTCGGGCAAACCATCTGGCCTGGGATTTTATTAACACATTCTTCACTTCGGCACTCTTAACCTCCATTTGCAGGTTGGCACATTCTTCTAGAGATAAACGTCTTCCTTTACATAGTCACTAAAGTGACTGTTGACTCCAACATTGCACATCCCTCACACCACTCCCCTTTATCCAATTTGATCAGAGAAATCTTGTTTCTTCTTCTCTTTACAAGAGTTTCTGAGTGGAAAAACCTTGTATTTTACCCAACATAAGCTGACGCACTCTTACCTTTTGTAACCACTATAAGATAGATTGATGCCACTATAAGATAGATTGATGCCAGCACACCCCGACCAGCCAAACGACTTCTTGCCGCCCAAGCTGCCGAACTGCCAACTACTCTGCCATACTCTCCTGTACCACCCGCCTGAAATGAGAGACGTGGGAATTAATTACCATCCAAAACCCCAAATGGAACCCTAGCCGCATTCTTTGGGTTTTTAAACTTTCCGCCTGCTTAGAACCAGACTTATGACCCAACACAAGAGTCTTTGCAGACTAAGATTGCTTTCCCAAGTTTGGTCTCATCCCGGCCTAGACTTATCAGCCCAATTTTGCGCCAGCCCACCAGAATCACTTGTCCTTTACTAGAGGAAATAGTAAATGCTCCCCTGCCCTGCGAAGTATCAGATTTTTCCTTATCTTCTCCATTCTAATGGTCCATTTCCCAACCCGTGGAAAAAACTGCAAACCAAGAACCCAGCTTAAAGGTGAAACCCGGCTTCAGACCTGGATCCACCACACTCTCCTCATTTTCCATATGAGCACTCTTTCAGACAGTATGAAGCATGCATGGTTTTGGGAGGTCGCGCACCCGCACTTGGTGCTTCTCGCTGCTCCGTGGGTCCTTCCTGTGTGCTTTGTGGATAAGGCAAGGTTATTTCGAAAATTTTGGTTGAGAGGTCTTATAAATACAACAACAATTGTGTGAACACTTCTGACCCTTAGATTACGCGTCTCACAGCAGATACGAACAACGGCAGGAAGAGATAATATTGTTGGTATAGTAACAATGACCTGTGAATCTTTTTATGAATATTTGTTTGACTATAGTTTGAATTACTATTATTTTTAATTTTATATTAGTATAATAGTATCGTAAATAATATAAAATAACAATACATATAAATTCGGGCAACCCTGCCACATCCGCACCCTTTATTTGTTAGAATTTGCCGCACCCGCACCGCACCCCGTGCTACGTAGTTTAGATATATTTTTTGGTTTACTTTTTTGGTCCGAGACGATCATCCACGTCCAAATGGTTAACCTGTCCCTTCCCGTTTTCCCCTTTCCCCGCGATGCATCTGCAGTATGAACTCCAGCATCCCCTAGTAAATCCTCCATTATATCCGGCTGTAGAACTTGATCCACCACGGTTGCATTCGCCAATTTTGGGAACTTTTCCCGCTCATGTCCATACTCCATACATCCCACACTCGAAGCAAATCTGGTTAAGTCCTTCATATACTCAATCATCACTTTCCTCCCATTGATCCTGATTGCATAAAACAAACTCTGCGACAAATCCACCTGTGCAAACTGATAACTCCGTTTTCGGAGTTATTTTATGCCTTTTATTTCTACGTTTTGCGTGCTTATAATGGAGAATTTGTCGTCTTTTGAGTAAATTGAGCGTAAATGTGAAAATATGAGTTCATGTGCAATACTTGTTGAATCCGGGCGTTTCTTTAGATTTATGAGCTCTTTATTGTGATATGATCGCGGGTTGTGTTTTCGTGTTGTGATTCGCAGGAAAACAGGGCTTGGATGATCGTGCGGGATTCGGAAGCGAACTTCGGAAACGAGGAACTCAAAGACAAGTCAAGAGGAGAGTCAAAAAGTCAAAGGAAGTCAATGGAAAGTCAAAGGAAAGTCAAACAGAAGTCAAAGGTCAAAGAAAGTCAAAGGAAGAGCAAAGAAAGAAAGAATGGAAGAAGAAAGTCAAAGAAGGTCAGAGAAAAGTCAAAGGAAGCAAGAAGGGGGCTGGAACACAGTGTCTTCGTGCGAAGACATTTGTCTTCGTGCGAAGACAAGTACTTAGCCAAAATTTCCAGTCTGCAATATTCTCTTCGCAAAACAACTTGCAGTATCTCAATGAGAAGACCTTCGCACGAAGAGGCAGAAGTCTTCGTACGAAGACTCTTCGTGCGAAGACAACTGTCTTCGTGCGAAGAGGTCGTGGTTCAGCAGCATATTTTTGGGGCTTTTCCGTATTATTTCCAAACTTTGTAATATTATTATGGGAACGTATTTAAGACTTTTAGGTCGTCTTTTTCAGTAGTTTTGGAGGATTAGAGACATCTTTGGAGATCAAGAAGCTTAGGAGAGAGCTTAGGAGCTTTTGGATCATTCGTTTGAATTCTAAACTCTCGTTTTTCTTGATTTTCATGTTTAAACTCATTATAATCGTTGTTTTGATTATGAATATGAGTAGCTAAACACCTTTTGCTGGGAATTCTTGTTTGGTGTAGCTAGGGTTTGATCTAAAGTCGATGTTTTGATGATTGTGATGCATGCTTTAGCTTAATCTCTCGTGTTTATTCATTATTATGGTTTATTTACGTTCTTAATCTTATTATCTTTGCGAGTAGCTAACGTAGAGATAGAATTAATTAGTTTCACGCGGTAACTCCGTGATAACTAGTCGGTAAATTGAATAATCCACCTAGTCGTATCAATGTTTGGTAACTCGGCATCGTTAACTAGGATCGTTAAAGTAGAATCATAATCTTAATGCATACTTAAACCTAAAGTAGGCTTGGTAACTCGGTTTAGTTTGGTTTAAGTATAGTGGATTTGCTTGGTAACTCGGTAAGTTCAACATTGCTTGATTAATAGTGAATAACACGTGGTTGTTTTACGAATCAAAACATAAACTTAGATCACCCTAGTGAACCTAGAGAATTCCCGGTGCTTTTCCCTTATTGATAAAAACCTCCAAATATTCATTCTTTATTAATTGTGAATTATTTCACTTGGTTAATTGAGAATATTGCGTTTAAGTTCTTAGAATTAGATAAAAACACAACTTGCGACTTGCCCAAATAAGGTATAGAATAATAATTAATTTAAACAAAGTCCCTTGGGTTCGACAACCCGGATTTCCGGTTTATTACTACACACGACGGCTGTGCACTTGCAGTTGGAACGTGTCAAGTTTTTGGCGCCGTTGCCGGGGACTTCGGCTAAATTAGTTATAATTCCTAGCCTTAGGGATTTTAATTTATTGTTTAATATCCGTTACTCACCTACGTTCTGCGTGTTTCGTGATTTCAGGTTGATTTACTCGGTGCATGACCCGTTCTCGAGACGAGCCTTTGTATCCAACGTTTGAAGACCCGGAATCCTTATTAAAAGCACAGCGTAGAGACAAGAGGAGTTCAAGCTCAGTAGTTATGGACGAAGAAACGAGAGCTGAGTATGAGAGGATCCGCAAAGGTTTGCAGGATGCGGAAGCAGCTAGAGTTGCAGCTGTAGAGGAGGCTGCACGAAGAGCCGCAGAAACTGAAGAGGTGAGAGCTCAAATGGCTGAGATGCAGGCAAGGATGGATCGCATGCCCCCCCCGAATCCACAACCACGTCATGGTGTGGGGGCACAAGTGGCGAACATCGGTGGGAACAACAATGGTAATAATGGGGAAAACAACAGGCAGAACAATGCTGAGAATGAAGAACGCCCGATGGTGGATTATTTCAGGACTACTCCAGCATGTTATCAGCCTACCATTGTCAGGCCACAGATCAATGCCCAACACTTCGAGTTGCGCCAACATATGATCAACATGGTTCGTGATGAGTGCGCATTCAACGGAGCTCCAGGAGATGACCCCAATCACCATCTGCTGGTATTTGAGCAAATCACATCAACCCTGCACGATCAGCGAGTTCCAGATGAGACAGTTAAGCTTTTACTATTTCCATTCTCCTTATCTGGAAAAGCCAAGAAGTGGCTTATGGAGCTGCCAGCTGGAAGCATAGTGACATGGGCAGATTGTTGTCATGAGTTTCTGAGGAAGTATTTGCCACCATCCAGAGTCGCGCAGCAGATGGCAGAGATTGCAAAGTTCACTCAGGATGAAGACAGCTCTTTGGGAGATGCATGGAGAAAGTTCAGCCAAATTCTCCGTAGATGTCCGAATCATGGAGAGCCATGGCACAAGCTCTTCCATTATTTCTACACTGCATTAGACAAAGAGACAGCTGACCAGTTGGATATGCTAGCTGGAGGTAATTTTATGGGACTTGGAGCACAGCGAGCTCAAGATTTGCTGAACAACGCGTCAAAGAGAGAGACTACACGATCTGAAACGCGTAGGTACTCCAAACCGGGGGATTCATCCTTAGTCAACAAGATTGAATCGATGGAACAAAAGTTGGAATCCATGACTTCAGCATTTCACGGTATGCACCCTCCAACTCAGAAGCCCATGGGTGAATTACTAGCAGATGAAAGCCAGGGATATGATAACAGTGTTGAAGATGTGAATTTTATGCGACAGCAGCAATGGCCTAACACCTATCATCCCAACAATCGTAATCACCCCAACTTCAGCTATGCCAATCCAAACAGTGGATTATATGCACCCGGACAGAGACCCAATGTTCCCTATCAAGCGAGGCAAGCTCCACAGCAGCAGGCTCAGCAACCAGAAGAACAAGAGACGAACGCTTTATTGAGGAAGTTGATAGCTAATCACGACAGGATGGAGAGCGCGATTGTCTCAATACAAGCAACATTAAAGAGCCACGAGACGCAGATTGGGCAGATTGCCAGTCAGAATGCTAAATTGCCGCCAGGAATGCTTCCTTCCAATACTATTACTCCTACTGAGCAGCTCAAGGCTATTACTACTCGCAGTGGTGTGACTACTCAAGATCCTCCATATCCTAGCCATGCGAGAGCCGAAGCTACAAAGGCCACTGAGAAAGCATTGGATGAAGAGATTCCCGTGCCTACCGTGAGTCCCCAATCAAAGGACACGGTTGAGAAGAAAGAAGAGTCCAAGAGTACTCCTGATCCGGCTGCTTATAAGCCACGAATTCCATATCCGGCGGCGATAAAGAAGAATGATGAAGAACACTTTGGGAAATTTATGGATATATTCAAGCAATTGCATATCAACATACCCCTTGTAGAAGCACTTGCTCAGATGCCCAGGTACAAGAAGTTCTTGAAGGAAATTCTATGGGGAAAGAAGAGCATAGAACCCTATGCCACGGTAAAGCTAACAGAGACGTGTAGCACAGTCATACAAAGAGACATTCCCAAGATGAGAGATCCAGGCAGTGTCATTCTAGGCTGCACTCTTGGGGGTGGATATCATACACATGGCCTCTGTGATTTAGGCGCGAGCATTAATCTCATGCCATTGTCTCTGTTTCAGAGATTGGGCATTGGTGCACCGACTCCTGTGAAGATGGGTCTGCAATTGGCAGACAATTCTATAGTTACGGCAAATGGGGTGATTGAGAACTTGCTCGTCAAAGTGGGTGCATTTGTATTTCCAGCTGACTTTGTGATAGTGGATATCAAGGAGGATCGCGATGTTCCACTCATCTTTGGAAGACCGTTGTTGAAAACAATGCGCGCAAATGTGGATCTAGAGGCAGAAGAGTTGACTATCAAGGCTCTAGACTCATCAATCGTATTCAAGGCGTTTGTTCGTAGCAGGGGGAAGAATAAATTGGCCATGATCAAGTTTAGAGAAGATCGTATGGATCCGTCTCCTGGTTTGTCTACCGTTTTGCATCCCGAACCACCGGAATCAGAGAAGAAGCCAAATGTGGTGAGAGCACATGATGTGGTGCAGAAAATCAAGAGCATGAAATTGAAGGAGGAAGCACGTCGTGCTAGACCTCCTTAACATATCTCTGAGGTAACTGGGTCGGGCCGTCGACCTTAAATTACAAAGCGCTTGTTGGGAGGCAACCCAACCTATTTATTGCTTTAGGATAGATTTTAATACTGTTTTGTAATTTTTATTCGGTTTGATGTTATTGAGAGGTGCGAGAGAGTGGATTTAATATTTCCAATGAGTATGTGCAGGAATATGAGGTGAAAGGCCTATTTCGGATCCCCCTTCTTGATGCGCGCGTGCGAAATAGAGTAAAAAGTCCAGATTAGCAGCTAAATACGCGTATCGGGATCCGAAGTGAAGGAATTGAAGGTGAAAGCCATTTCTGCATCTATTCAACACACGCACCTGGAGAAGATCATGTTCCCGGACTCCCCGTCTTGATTTGCGCAAGAATTTGATTAGTGAACGGAGAAAGCTAGCACGTCGGCACGGATTACGAGGTGAAATTTTGAAGGACAGACTAAAATGAGAATTGAACAATGCCAACGTGTGGGGGTGGTCGAGAGCTTTCTGTAGACAGGTGGATCGCGCAAATCGGAGTCCGGATGAGAAAGTTACGCCAAAAAGGATGTTTTAGCAAGTAAAACGAGGCCGAAAGCATCCGGAAATGCAAAACGTGCCTTGGAACGCGTGAAATTGACAAATAAAATATTCCCCGGATTTTGGGAGTGTTTTAAGGTGAAAAGGGAGGCTCGAGGTCGAGGAGATCCTTCGGAAAGCAAAGGCACGATCGAAGACGCGAAAAATCGACAAAAAGGATGTTTTTGGCACAATTCAGCATTGTCTTCGTACTAAGACAATTGTCTTCGTACGAAGACATTGTACTTAGAAAAATTTTTGAACCTCTGAATTGTCTTCCTATAACAGCTCTCAGTATCTATGTGAGAAGACCTTCGTGCGAAGACAAATTGTCTTCGTACGAAGACTCTTCGCACGAAGAGTATTGTCTTCGCACGAAGACATCGCGCAGAATGACAGTTTGGTCCACGGACGGGCAGAGGCTTGAAGCTACTACTTGGGGGCTTTTTAGACATTTTGGCAAGAATTTGAAGCTTAATCAGCTGAGTTCGTTCTCTTCCCTTCATTCTTCATCTCCCTAGCAGTCTTCTTTCACCATAGCCGCACCTCACACTCGATTCACCCCTCACTTGATTCTTCACCAAATTCATCAACCCACCTAGGGTTTTGCTCGCGATTACAAGGAGAACAAGATTCCAGCGGTTGTGTTGAGAGAGAGTGCAAGAACAGAGAGCAATCAGAGGAGAAGAGAGCTAGGGTTTGTAAGGAGAAGTTAGAAATTGGACGAGCTACAGTTTGATTCACCTTTCGGACGAGAAGGAAACATTAACGGGGACTACGCAAGGAGTACGGGGCAGCAAGAAATTCAAGATTTCGACAAATTTTTCCGGCACCATCAAAAATCAGTCCGGGTTCGTCAAATTGGGCAATTTTTGCGTCCGTAAGACTTGCTCCGGACGCGTAGGTACTATCTAAACCTCGTAATTTCAATAATCGAGTCTTAGGCACATTGAGTAAAAGCCCGGTTCTATTTTGTTGCGCTTAGAAGCGTATTTGGGGGCGATTGCGTAAAGTCCTAGGAATTGCTTGTTACGTGCCTACGTGTTTCGTTTCGTGTTCACTTCTTGTTCACGTGCACAATTGTTGAGTTGCTTGTTTTACTTGAAACTGAATTTTAAATGGCGGGTGGTAAGAAGAGAAAGACGGGAGAGGGTTCGTCGCAAGAAGCATCGGGATCGGGCGATCCTCAATTAGAGATTCCGCCTACTCCCCAATATGCCATCTTGACGGCCCCTTTCCCGGCTAAACCGGGTATTGTCGGCCGACGAAAGGCCAAGGCCAATTTGAAAGAGAGAAGTATTGGGCCGGGTTATTATGATAGTTATCGTTTCGTCACCCACGAGGCCCATCTTGACTCTCGTAGAGATACGTATTTGACTAAGAACGGGCAGCCCGAGAAAGCCTTTCCTTTGCACGAGGACATGCCTCAAGCAATTAAGGAAATTTATGAGCGCGAGAAGCTAGATAATTGGTTTAAACTAGTAGGGCAGTCTAGTTCACACATTACGAGAGAGTTTTTGTTCAATTTGCGTTATGCAAAGGACGGTGAGAGTCAAGACCCTCGTCTCGTTTACTGTCGGAACGAGTGGATAGTCTTCACGCCAGAGACTATCGCTCTCGCCATGGGTTTCCCCGCTTTGAAAGATGGTTGTGGGTTAGAGACGGTTCTTCGTAGTGAGAACCTTTGGTCTCGTCTAAATGCTTTTTGCTTTGCGAAGGGGGTTGATCCATGGGACAGGAAAGGGGAGGTGATACATTGGAAGGCCGAGAAGAGGTTTTATAGGCCGGAGGCTAGGTGGTGTTGTGAAGTGCTCGAAAACTGGGTTTTGGGAATCACACGAAACCCTAGTTATACTTTCCGCCTATCTGTTTGGGCCCTTTGTCTTTACACCGGGGTTAGAATTGATATCCCCAAACTGATTTGGGAGAACTGTCTTGAGAGGGTGTCTAGGACGAACAAATTGGGCCCCGGTCATACCTGCTTGATCACTCACCTAGCCAAAACTGCTGAGGTAGTTATAGGGAGAGATATGGACTTGAAACCGTTTACGGCGAGGAAGTGGCACAGGTTTGATGAGACAGCGAGGAAGAAGGGCAAGGGTAGGAGGATGAACACCTCTAGGTTTGACAACCAGGTTGCCTACGACCACCTGAGAGAGGAGATGGCCCGGGATAGACTTGAGAGAAGACGCCAGTTTGCCCACACTCGGGACAATCAGGCGAAGCTGGGGGGTTTAATCCAGATGGTTGGCCAGTGGGTTATACAGTCTAGTGGTCAGGCACCGGGGGAGTTTGTTCCACCAGTCCCGACGGCGGATCCGTGGTTTCAGGAGGATGACTTTGAATATGAGGTTCCGCCGAGTGAGGATGAGGAAGAAGAAGAAGATGAGGAGGAAGATGATGAGGATGAGGAAGATGACGAGTAGTGGAGTGTACCCTCGTGCTAGAATTGTTGAGTCCTCGTGTTATCGTTGAGGACAACGATGCATTCTAGTGTGGGGGTGGTTGAATCCTTGTTACTAGTCAGTGTCGTGTCTTTGCATCGCCAGTGTCTGCATATAGTTAGATGTTTTTGGTTATGTCCTTATTTTTCTTTTTATTATTCATTTTTTTTGCACGTTTTGGTATTTTTGAGTCAACCTACCATTGTTGAGTCGTTAATCGAGTTGGCCTTGCATATAGTGTAGGTATATATATATATAAAAAAAAAAAAAAAAAAAAAAAAAAAAAAACTAAAAATGTGAAAAATCCAAAAAAATTAAAAATTTGAGAAAGGGCAATTGAAAAAAGCTGAAAATTCGGTAAAATCGAGAAGTGTGAGACTTTTAGGCGTATGGCGTGAATTGCGATCGAGAGTGACAATGTGAAAGTCCCGTAGTAAGTATAGAGAAACTCTCTTTACGGGAATGCGTGCCTATTTTACACACAAATTTAATTCTTTCAAATTTAAAGTGTGTGCCTAATTTTCTTACAAGAGTTGAGCTAGGTGTGAGCTAAACAAGCCGAACGTTCTTGTGTACGTCTTAGGTAGTCGCCAACCCGCCTCGTAGTGGCACACAGAACAGCTGTGCGAGGTGTGTATTAGAGCACTCACTGCTTCTAGAACTGACCTTGTAGGACCACTAGCAAACCCGTATTTGAACCATGGATTCTTTGACAACCTTTGGACTTAGGGTGACGATTCTTGGCCTTCAGCATTGATTGGTTAGAATCACCACTTTAGTGCGTCACGAGGGTGTTGTAGTTGAGGGGGTTCGATGAGGGAGTACTTCATGCTATATTTGTGTGAGTCTTGCATATCGCATGCGCTTCATTTGTGATCTTCGAGGGGAATGCGAGGGTGAGTGAGAGTAGGCTTGCGCACTTCGGTGTGGCGGTGTTCCATGGCATTACAACATGGACACAAGTGAGGAGAGCCGTGAGTGTGTACATCTAATACGCACAAAACTTGGGTTGGGGGATTTAATAGGTGGATCGTGCTAGGTACCGGATCTTACTCATCATGGTGTAGGAGGTTTGGTTGGATTAGGCACGAGACAGACATTTGATCGACTACTTGAGAGGGGACAGGATTACATTCGAGTGTGGGGGTGTCGACATTTGACTTCGGACATCGAGATTGCGTTTGCGACGACTCCATCCCCGCACATACTCTTTTATGTTAGCGGCTTTGATGATTTACACCGAGGATTTCATTGAGATTGGGAGAGACTTTGATTTGTGATTTATACGTGATTTTGATAGTGTCTCTCCTTACGATTACATGATTAGCTTGATTCATTGGAAGACCACTCGTGGAAGATATTGAAGGAATGATGCAGGATTTTGAGAGATTTAAAAAAAAAAAAAAAAAAAAAAAAAAAAAAAAAAAATCAGCTAAAAAAAAAAAAAAAAAAAAAAAGGAAAGAAAAAAAAAAGAAAAGAGAGAAAAAAAAAGAGAGATGAATAAAGGTAGAATGAGAAGTTTTGTGGAAGAACGAGTGGAGAAGCGACTAGTTCACGAACGGGAAATTTTTGGTTTATGCATCATTCATGACGATGGCCGCGGAGATCGTAATTGTACCGGGGTTTGAGGGGATCGAGGGCCGGAGATGGTGAGTTTCGGGCTTGGTTTCTATCATTGTTGTGAGGGTGTGTGAGCTATGGTATTTGTGAGAATGTGACGCTTTAGGACTTGTATTTGATTCTTATCCTATTTGTCCCGAAAGCCTCATCATTTAAACCCGTTAGCGGATTAGGAGCTCGGACCTTGAACGTGGCTTAGCCTAGCGTAGCCTTTTATTTTGTGGCACACATGAAGAGGTATTGCATTCTTGTACTTAGTAAAGTTAGGTTCTCTATACTAGCTAGGGGGAATTCATGTTGACGAATTTGATTTCGAATCATTCCTTGTGTCTAGATTTCTCATCGCTTCGTGTGAATCGGTTTAAGCTAATGGAGATTGCCCAATCTCGCAAAAGAAAAGAAAAAATTGTATTTCAATACTTGCATTGTGAATAGTGCATTTGCATATAGGTGCATTGTGTATAATCGAGTCGTGTCGACTAGTAGGAAGGATGGTTGGTGAACGGTTCTACTCGTATTAGTATGCAAGAGTTCTTGGTATTGTATGCAATGTGAGGTGATAGTATGCAAATGGCGTAGGGAAGTATGCAATGTGTAATTGGTTGAGTATGCAAAGTTGGATGGATTGCGGAAAAGCGAAAGGAGTTTTGACTTGAGAAAGAAGCTTTGACTTGAGAGAGAGGGAATTGACTTGTGAGATTTGCTCGGGACGAGCAAAAGGTAGTGTGGGGGTAGTTGATAACTCCGTTTTCGGAGTTATTTTATGCCTTTTATTTCTACGTTTTGCGTGCTTATAATGGAGAATTTGTCGTCTTTTGAGTAAATTGAGCGTAAATGTGAAAATATGAGTTCATGTGCAATACTTGTTGAATCCGGGCGTTTCTTTAGATTTATGAGCTCTTTATTGTGATATGATCGCGGGTTGTGTTTTCGTGTTGTGATTCGCAGGAAAACAGGGCTTGGATGATCGTGCGGGATTCGGAAGCGAACTTCGGAAACGAGGAACTCAAAGACAAGTCAAGAGGAGAGTCAAAAAGTCAAAGGAAGTCAATGGAAAGTCAAAGGAAAGTCAAACAGAAGTCAAAGGTCAAAGAAAGTCAAAGGAAGAGCAAAGAAAGAAAGAATGGAAGAAGAAAGTCAAAGAAGGTCAGAGAAAAGTCAAAGGAAGCAAGAAGGGGGCTGGAACACAGTGTCTTCGTGCGAAGACATTTGTCTTCGTGCGAAGACAAGTACTTAGCCAAAATTTCCAGTCTGCAATATTCTCTTCGCAAAACAACTTGCAGTATCTCAATGAGAAGACCTTCGCACGAAGAGGCAGAAGTCTTCGTACGAAGACTCTTCGTGCGAAGACAACTGTCTTCGTGCGAAGAGGTCGTGGTTCAGCAGCATATTTTTGGGGCTTTTCCGTATTATTTCCAAACTTTGTAATATTATTATGGGAACGTATTTAAGACTTTTAGGTCGTCTTTTTCAGTAGTTTTGGAGGATTAGAGACATCTTTGGAGATCAAGAAGCTTAGGAGAGAGCTTAGGAGCTTTTGGATCATTCGTTTGAATTCTAAACTCTCGTTTTTCTTGATTTTCATGTTTAAACTCATTATAATCGTTGTTTTGATTATGAATATGAGTAGCTAAACACCTTTTGCTGGGAATTCTTGTTTGGTGTAGCTAGGGTTTGATCTAAAGTCGATGTTTTGATGATTGTGATGCATGCTTTAGCTTAATCTCTCGTGTTTATTCATTATTATGGTTTATTTACGTTCTTAATCTTATTATCTTTGCGAGTAGCTAACGTAGAGATAGAATTAATTAGTTTCACGCGGTAACTCCGTGATAACTAGTCGGTAAATTGAATAATCCACCTAGTCGTATCAATGTTTGGTAACTCGGCATCGTTAACTAGGATCGTTAAAGTAGAATCATAATCTTAATGCATACTTAAACCTAAAGTAGGCTTGGTAACTCGGTTTAGTTTGGTTTAAGTATAGTGGATTTGCTTGGTAACTCGGTAAGTTCAACATTGCTTGATTAATAGTGAATAACACGTGGTTGTTTTACGAATCAAAACATAAACTTAGATCACCCTAGTGAACCTAGAGAATTCCCGGTGCTTTTCCCTTATTGATAAAAACCTCCAAATATTCATTCTTTATTAATTGTGAATTATTTCACTTGGTTAATTGAGAATATTGCGTTTAAATTCTTAGAATTAGATAAAAACACAACTTGCGACTTGCCCAAATAAGGTATAGAATAATAATTAATTTAAACAAAGTCCCTTGGGTTCGACAACCCGGATTTCCGGTTTATTACTACACACGACGGCTGTGCACTTGCAGTTGGAACGTGTCACAAACACCTTGGCATATTTCCCCTTTGCTGCCGCTAGTGTGATTAGATCCACGTTTACCACAGAGCCGATGAAACCGTCCAAGTCCATGGTCCTTCCAAGAGGACCTGATCATAGTCCTCCTTACAATAGAACACGTAACAACTATTCTCAATATCAGTCAATTCAAATCCTCGCGTCAGCTTCCTATGCAACTACCGAAGCCTCACTCCTCCGATACGAATACCGAGCTGTCCATCCTACAAGACCTCCTTTGTCATATCAGGTTCATCCATTACCTCAATATGTTGATCCAACTCCTGTTCTACCATATACAACCCAGCTGGCGGCTGGATCAGTGTTTTGTTAAAGCAGCGAGCACCAACAACTGCCTCATCCTCATCCAATTCAGACCAACTTGCAACAAAACGCGGCTTAAAACGTACTTGCCTCCGCTGCAGATTCACATATGCTCTGCTGTTCGTCAGCAGATATGGAGGTTGGGATTTTGAATTTGTTAGGGATTCGTCAACATCCATTGTTCTTTAGAGAGTGGCGAGAGAATTTTCATCTAGAGAGAGAAAGTTTAAGGCTTTGACGTATCTTACTCACAGGGTCAGCCCAATCATAAGGCAAGTGGGTAGCTCGTATCGGGCCTCATGCTGTGGTAGGGCACTGTGTACTTATATACATGTTGTAATTATATCTAGATAATTATTATTCAACATATTTTATAGTAGTCACAAAGTTTTATTTTAAGTTATTGGCATCTATTTGCCATACACACGAGTTACTATTTTACGTTGATAAGTTTTTCTCCCTGAGAAAACGTTGATAAGTTTTGTAGTCATTATAATTTAGTAGTTTAGTGACATGATTATTTTTAAAAAATATTTTCGATTACTAGTAGAGGGCCGCCTGTTATACTTTCGTCATAGGCCCCGAAAACGCTAGGGCCGGCCCTGCTTACTCAACCTATTACTACGAGTATGCATAGTTGTCAAAATCAGGCAATTCGTGAATCGAAGGGGCAATTCACTTCTATTCGATCCGGAATCGGATGTAAAATGAAGTAGTAGTAGGATCGGGTTACCGAATCGTGAATCGCGAATCGAATCAGTGAATCCATCGTTCGATTCGGTTCTTTAACTCTTTTGGGAGTGGTTTTGGGCTGCATTAACAGCCCATAACAAGAAAACAAGAGTCATTTTTTAAAACCCTAATTTACCTTCTCTTTTCTATAAATTTCTTCAATCTACGTCATCTTTCAATACTCTTGAATGTTGTTGCAGTCTTCATTCTCTGCATTCTTCGGTGTCTCAAAGAGCATTAACTCTTCAACTCTTGGACCTTCCTATTATAATTCGTAATCCTTCACTGTGGATATACATCTCTCTGTTCCAGCTTTTACAGAGAGGCCTATTTTGTCTTCTCTACTCTTCAAACCTGAAAGTAGGTGAAGGCAGAAGTCTATAAAGGGCAAGTTCACTTATAAACAAGAGAAGAGTGCCAGACGCCCAGACGTGTCAATTCTACAATCACATATTCACAAACAGTGAGGTAAGGTCCACATCTACCATTTTATTCTTCTTTGACAGAGACTACTTTTTTATTTGCAACTTGCAAGTGTGTGTGTTTGTGTGACAGTGCACAGTTGGACTAAAATATTTTTCTTCTGTTTAATACTCGAAGTTGTGTGGCTGGGTTTTGGAATATCGTTCATCACTTCATCTACTTCAAATGTTCAATGTTTCCTTGTTGACTTATAAATGACTGGTGGAAAGGGAAAAACTTCCAAAAAATCAGGAGAAGATAATACATGGCAATATTGTAACTACTGCCAAAAATTATCTGGGATGGGGTTACTCGCACTAAACATCATTTAGCCGCTACTTCTCATGGTGTTAAGGAATGCACAGTCGTCAATGATGATGTTAAGATATTTTTCTACAATTGCTAGAAGAGAAACAAAGTAGAAAAACACAGAGTTGGAAATGTTGATAAAGAATGCTTTGTGAAAGATAATGCAGATGTGAAGGGGACCATGGATAAATTTGTTGTCAAAGGAAAAAGTGGGGAAACAATAAACAATAAACCAAATGATTAACCAAAGAGAGCCGGTCATTAGAGACATTTTTCGATTCTCTACGGTCATGCTTTATCATTTAACAATGTTAAAGGTCCTTCATTTCTGAAAATGCTTCAATCTGTTGGGAAATTTGATAGGGGCTCAAACATCCTAGTTATCATGAAGCTCGGGTGACATATTTTAAGAAAGAAGTGGAGCATGTCAATGGAGACTTGGAAGTATAGAGGTCAAGTGGAAAAAGCAGGTTGTACTTTGATGTTGGATGGTTGGACTGATGGTAAGCGTAGACACCTCACAAATTTTCTTGTTATTATTCCGCGAGGAACTGTGTTTTCTCAAATATGTTGACACCTCTGGAATAATTAAGAATTCAGA
This sequence comes from Linanthus parryae, assembly GCA_023055425.1. Taxonomy (NCBI): domain Eukaryota; kingdom Viridiplantae; phylum Streptophyta; class Magnoliopsida; order Ericales; family Polemoniaceae; genus Linanthus; species Linanthus parryae. Next base: position 73,784,964 of record JALGPY010000002.1, read on the forward strand.
AGCATTATTTAATTTGCTTGATGGCTTGGTAGATGAGATTGTGGAAGAGAATGTAGTTCTAGTAATCACCGATAGTGCCTCCGCCTATGTTGGTTCCGGCCAAATGTCATGTCCTTCTCATTGTCTCAATTTGATGCTTAGCGATATTGGAGAGTTGCCGGATTATATGAATACAATTGAAAAGGCAAAGAAAAACACTAAGTTCATCTAAAGGCATCCGTGGGTGGTTGACTTGTTTAGAAAATTTACATAGTTGAAAGAATTGACAAGGTCGGCAGTGACTAGATTTGCAACATCTTACCTTACCTTGAAGAGTATTCAAGACAGGAAGATACAACTCAGGACCATGTTTGCAAGTGAGGAGTGGGCTAAAAGCAATTATGCCCAAATTGGGAAAGAAGTACCAGATATAATATTGGAAGATGCTAGGTTTTGGAAAGCGGTTAAATTTTGCTTAAGATCTGCTTTATCTCCTGTAAATGTATTGAGACTACTGGATGGCGCGCAAAATTGGCAAAGGGCTACATATATGAGGCGATGGTAGAGAAAAGGAGGAGATTGCATCAAATTTGAAAAGTGAGAAGAAAATGTATGAGAAAATGTGGGAGATTATCGATAAGAGGTTGGATATGCAACTTCATAGGCTCTTACACGCAGCGGGATTTTTAATTAATCCAAGGTAACTAAAATATTATATGCATTTTTCTAAGATTAATTAAAGTTATTATTTGGTTCTTAACACATGAAACTGTCAACATTGTAGATTCTTCTATGATCCAGAAAAAAGTGGGGTAGATAGAGAAGTCAAACGTGGTTTTTGCAAGATTGTTGACAAGATATATCGAGGTGTTGACTCAAGGGTATTGATTGATGAGCAAATGGAGAAGTTTAAAAATGCAGAGGGACTCTTTGAGAAAGATTAGCCATATTAACAAGAAATAAAAAGAAGCCTGATAAACCAATTTTATCATATAAGATTTTAGAATGTTTAACTATATAGATGTATCATAATTACATATTTTGTACTTCTAGGCTTATGGTGTGAGAGTTATGGAGATGATTGCAAAGAGTTACAAAAACTTGTCGTAAAAGTGTAAAGTCTCACTTGTAGTGCCATAGGATAAGAGAGGAATTGGAGCACCTTTGATCTTGTCCATTCAAAGAGAAAAAAATCGTTTGGAGCAACAAAGACTGAATGCTCTTGTTTATGTCAAGCAGAACATCCAACTTGAGTTTGGACAAAAGAAGAGGAAAGAGAGAGGCAAGACTTATGATCTGATTTGTTTATCCGACATGGACGCGGATGATGAGAGGATTACGGAGACGTAAGATACATGCCTATCAGCTGATCACTCATGGATGGATGTGCAAGAGTGCTTCACTCTTAGTGAATGAGGAACAAGTAAAAAGAGAAAAAGAGATACTTCATAAACGCTTTTGACTTTATATATATTGATACAGTTCAAACTTAAAAACATTTAAATTCTAATCCAAAATTCCTTATATATATTGCATCTTATTTCTAGGACAAAGAAACTTAAATGCCATCAAAGACAAGAATGGAAAAGAAAAAGGAAAAGAAAAAAGAGTTTTAGTTGATGAAGAAGTAGATGATATTAGTGATGATGAAGATGAAGATGAGGAAGAATACGATTTAGACGAGGCGCTTTTGTTAGATGACGATGAGGACGATGATGAGTTCAATTTGAATGATTTCTAAGTCTTTTAGGATGAAGTTTGAAATGCACAATTCTGTCTTTATTTTTGCATGGAACTTACTGTTTATGTTTGGATGTTCTTCTAGGTAGTCCTTTTGCGTATAAATTAAATTGCTATCTTACTTGGATGCTATTTTATGATCATTAATTTTAGATTGAACTTATGTAGTGATTTCTTTTGGATGCTATTTCTGAATTCTGATTTATATGATCGCATATGTACCGCCTAAATGAGTAGCACTGTCTATGTGTGTGTGTGTATAAATATATATATACTTATTTGTAAGAAAAATATTAGACAGAATCATTGTGATTCACTCGATCAGATTAACGATTCAAAAATATTTCGACGAATCACGATTTGACAACTATGTGAGTATGAGATTTTCAAATACCAAGCACAGAAGGAAAATATAATTAATTAAGCCCTCGTGAGCAATCCTCAAAAGAAGTTAGATCTTGCAGAATCGATACAACATTACCCAGGTTAGTTCAACTAATGGGCAAGAAAACCTCAACAGGCAACCGTTAATAACAACACGGCTGAAATAGTTTTCCTAGACAATGATGATGGTAATAAGTGTGAGATACGAGCTAATGCATCTTAACACAACTACCAAAAAAAGCTTCACACTGTGATATGTAAGAGAAACAATGTTGTACTTAAAAAAAGGAAATAAAGAAAAATCGCAATGGAGTGGTTTTGGTACCTTTGTTCCATCAATTCCTCTTGTCTTACAGCAACCACCCGAGCAAGTTTGGTGTGTCAACATCGAAAGAACTATAGGTTGGAAACTAGAGATCCTTTACTTTTTCGAGAATTCTTGTTTCGGGATCATAATAAGCTACTGCTGAAGAGTTCTTTATTCCCATAAGCAACCTTCCATCTTTAAGTAGTTTGAATATCTTTATTTTCATGCTAACCCGGTCGGGTAGTTGAATAACCCATTTAAGTTTCAGCGAGTCGATAGACCCATATGTTTTGCAGAAGAAACAAGCTCCTCACAAAGGTATAGATGGCTCTTTCGTTCCTCTTCGTCGTAGTAAACTCCAATCCTTACGAAATTTGCAAAAGTACATAGATCTAAACTCTTATCGCTCATGAAGACGGTGGCAGGCAAGAGAAGAGTTTGAAATTCCTCCTAATAATGCTGCCATCATCGTTGTCGTAGTAGTAGTGTTTAGCCCTCCATGAGGAAGCTGACGGAGGATTGAACGCACCTCCTCTCTTTATGGAGCAAATCTGAAATGAGAGCCGTCTTCGGTTCCGACTATAAACAAGTTTCACAGCCTTGTATCGCTTAGTTGACGCAACGTATCCGAATCCAAACTGTGAACTTCTACAGAATTTCGGTGCTACTCGAGGAGGATCGGGAAGATAAAAATGAGACCCTAACATGGGATTCCACAAAACTAGTCTGTAGCAATCAAGGGACCAGTACTTCTTCGGGTAGAAAGCTTTATAATGATCTTGATCAAAACTCAAAAGGCAGATCAAACCGTTGGAAGAGCCAACTATTTCAACCTCAGGGATATGCTTTATTACCTTGTCTTTGAAATTGACATGGTACCGGGAACTGCCGGTTCCGGTGGTGGTGGTGATGAGCCCGAATCTGGTGAGATGTTCCGGTGTGTCGGAATAGTTGACCAAGAAAAGGGTGGGAGAGCAAGACATAGAGCGGCGGTGCATGTCGGCGAAGAATGGTTGGCTAATGAGGTATTTCCATGAGCTGCAAACCCTCATGCATATAAGTAGAGTCTCCAGAGGAAGCCTGATGAGAACTTGAATCAATATCTCAGTTGTCAACAACTTTGCTAATCTACACCTTCGTCTCTTCATCTCCGTCATTGTCGTCGTCTCTCAAAACTGAAACCCCAACACACGGCTACCAAAGCCAAGCCCTAGCCCATCCCTAGCATAGCATCTCATATCATCATAGCATACCATAACGGCGAATCGAGACTAAAGAAAATATGTTATTTGCAATTGTTTCCTTTATTTTAGAACAAATTACGCTAGTGGAACCACCTTGTTGGGGGCTCGGCTCGGCTCGGCTTGAGCTCGCTTCGAGCTTGACATGTTAAGCTCAAGCTCGGATCCATTTTTTTTTTTTGAAGGTTCAAACTCTTCCAGAGCCTGGCTAGGGCTCGTCAACTATAAAGAGCTTGAGCTTTCAAGCACATTGCGATCCAGAGCTCCTCCAAAAGCGTTAATAAGTACTAGGCTTAATTACTTAATGTATACTTCCATTTTGCTGAAACTAACACATCGCAATCCTCCGTCCTAGAACTAAGTGATTGCACCTCCCATTTGTAAGAAAAACGTCAATGTAAAACTGGTAAAAACTTCCATCCAAATACCATCGTTATGAAGAGTGTACGCTTATCACTAAAAAAAACTCATATTAATATTTTAGAAGTAGAATAAAAAATAAGAAAGAAATTTAGATGAAGATAAAGAGGGAGAATGACGAAGAGGATGAGGGATAAAGGAGATGATCGGGTTCTCGTTTCGTCTCTCACCTCTCCTAGCGGAGAAAACAAACACAATATCGTCGGGAAGTTTCAGACCGTGGGACTAGCGGATTAGATTGAAGGAATAATCCATCGCCATCAGACGGAGTAAACAAAGAAGGCGCAGATGGATTCAATCGACTAAGAGCGGAAACCCAGGATTACATAAGGCTTCGAAAAATATAGGGAATTATAGAGGGCTCCAGGTTTTTTTTATGGGTTCACGTTGATGGATTTTCACTCAATTTAATTGTTCAATTTGGCGGGTAATTTGGGTTCACGTTGGCCTTTCATTTTGCTTTCTACTTTCAGTGTGATGGAAATCTTGGGGATCGAATAAAAGGATTCAGTTTGATTTTCTGGGTTCAAAGTGACGGAATTTCATTTCATTTGATTGCTCAATTTGGCAGTTTTCTCCATGAATTTGTTGGATTCTTGATGCGGCATTCTTTATGCTTAATGCTTTCATCCCTCTACTGACCGCATCTACGTCTCACCATGTGCATTTTGTCCCTCATATCTTTCGCTTTGCCACCTCAAAACCTATCACTTTAACCAAATCTGCTACCAATGTTGATTCTGTCACTACAGTTGTATCCGATATCGCGATTGCGCCTCTTCTTGCGCATGCACCTGTTACCGCACTTGTGCCTGTACATGCGCCAGCCCGAGCTCCCATGCCGCCGCCTGAGCAAGTACATGATCATGAGCCTCCAAACGATGCATTTGTTTCCAAAGAGGTTCTTGGACCAGCTCCCGCGCCAACACCACCGTGCACTCGTCGGCCCAATTCCAAGTACTTTAATTCAGCATTTGTCAACTCCACCACAGCTCATCCCTCCATTCCAACACTGGAACCTCGGCCAGTCTTGTAGGCCATGAAACATCCACCGTGGAAGAAATCCATTGATGATGAATTTGCTGCTCTCCGACGTAATCATACTTGAGATCTTGTCCGAAGAGAAGATCATAATCTTGTTGGACGTAAATGAATCTTTCGTGTAAAACGAAAAGCGGATAGAACTGTTGACAAAGACAAAAGTCGTCTTGTAGGGAAAGGGTACTCCCAAGAATTTTCCCGCGACTACTCCGAAACATTCAGTCTGATCATGAAACTTGTCACCATTCGCATTATCATCACTTTGGCTCTCTCACTTGGATGAAAGGTACGCCAACTGGATATCAGTAATGACTTTCTCAATGGTACTCTCACAGATGTTGTCTTCTTGGCACAACCTCCAGGATATGTGGTCAGAACCGAACCTAACCACGTCTGCAAGCTTCGACACGCACTATACGGCCTCAAACAGGCTATGCGTGCTTGGTACAATGAACTCTTGGCTTTCCTCCTACAGGCGTCGACGATTTCGAGCAGACCCCTCGCTGTTCTACTTCTCCAAGGATAGTATCCGACTATTTTTCTTCGTATGTGTGGATGATATTGTGCTTACTATAAACTCACCAACCACTCTCGCACGCCTCCTCTCGCATTTAACCACTCGCTTATCCCTAAAGGACTTAGGCTCACTGAGTCACTTCTTAGGAATGGAAGTTATCCCAGCTCAAGGTGGACTATTTCTCTCTCAAGTATAGTACATCTCTGATATTCACGAGAAGTTTCAAATGGAATACGCCAAACTTGTCTCCACTCCCATGTCACCCACCGATCCACTTTCGCAAGCAAATCCTACTAAAGTTATTGATATCTCTGACTACCTCTGGCTACTTGGAATTCTAAAATATATGAGCCTCACACGCCCTGATGTCTCGTTCGTTGTAATTTGTCTATCTCAGTTACTTCACAGACCACTTGCTTCACACTGGATAGATGTTAAGCGAATTCTTCGATATCTCAAAGGAATTGTCTGTCATAGCCTTTATCAGCGATTGGGGGCGCACATGAAGCTATCCGCATTCTCTGCTGCAAAATGGGGTAGGAATTCAACCATGGGATGCTCCACCACTGCCTATCTACTATTATTGGGCTCAAATATCATATCTTAGATGTCCGCATTTCAGAATTCAGTCTCAAGCTCGTCCATGGAACTGGAAGTGGAATATCGCGCTCTTGTGATTGCCACAACTGAACTGTTATGGGTACAACACTTGCTTAATGAAATTGACATATCTCTCATAGGCTCACCAACTTTGTTCTGTGACAATCTCAGTGCTACATATGTCTACAAGAGTCTAGTCTTTCACTCTCGCATGAAACACATCGCACTGGACCATAGTTGCAAATACCGTTCCGGTCCCCGTTACGTTTCGCTCTTGGGAATGGAACGATCCCGGATCTGGACGGAACGGCGATCCGTTACGGGTTTACCGCACATTTTACTATATTACGTATATCAATATTCATATATGGATTTTAATAAAAATATCTTATAAAATTAATTAAATTAGAACATAAAATCTAGATTTGACTAATTTATTAATCATATTAATCAGCTAACTCATCAATAACATCACATATGTCATAAAATAGATTATTGTTAAATTTAGTGATTGAATTATTGTAAGGAAAATCTATATAATAAATCAGCGAGGTGTTTCCTCCCAAAAAATCTAGATGAGAAGATCCTAGCCATCTATTCCTTAAAAATGTCTTGAGACATTTTGGTGCGATGATTTGAATGACAACTTTATCATATAAAAAATTTAAAATCATTTCAGTATAGGATATCGTATATCAAGATATTGTTTATATTTTTAAAAATACAATCTTATCTATTTAGTCTAATAAGATTTATCTATTTAGTCTAATAAGATAATGAGATACTGTTTATATTTTCACAAACCCCGTCTTATCTCATTAAATATGATGTATTAATCTGTTTACTAAAAAAAAGTTAAATTCATATTAATTTATTATCTAAATTTATTTCATGATAACAAATATAAGTGATATCTTAATTTATAAAGTGCCCTATGGGCACGGGTCATTTGCTAGTATGACAATAAGAGAATATGTACTTAATTTGAACGTTATGTATTCAAATCACTAAACCTTATACATTTTTTGCAACAATTGATTACTTATATTTGAATAGAATAATTGTTTGCGTTATTATGTGTTTTTGTTAAATAAAAAAGAAAAATTTAAACATTTCATATAATAATATAGTCGGATTAGATATATATATATATATATATATATATATTAAATTTCCCTCAAATATATATATATATTAAGCTGAGAAATATTTAACAATTGTTGAAGCTAGCGCAACGGTAAGGTGACTGATGTACTTTGTTGTGGTTCCCACCCCAGCAATTTAAGTTTTGGAATGAAAATCTGGCCTGTAACAGAACAAGACGGATTCGGTTGAAATTTCCAAAAAAGGCCGGATATGGGTGGATTGTCCGGAACCTACCGGAATTTGAACCGGTACAGAATGGACCTTGTTCCGTGCCGTTTTACCAACAAAACAAAACGTTTCGGCCGTTCGGTTTTACCCACAAAACGGAACGAAATTAACAAATATGCACTGGACTACTTCTTCGTGTGTGACCTCATCGCATCGGCTAAACTCCACGTGTTCCCACTCGCCGCAACTCGCAGACACTCGCACCAAGTTACTTGGTCGCGCACCCTTTCTCCATTTGTGGTCCAAGATGGAGTGCAGGGACGTGTTAAGAAAAGAGATAATTTCACATTATCTCGTCCATGATTTATTCAGTCATGATATCAATCACCACAAGCACCATTATATCATTTCCTATGGTTTATAGGTACAATGTATCTAGTCAACTAATGTAGTGTATGAAGTCGATATATATATTCAGCTTGATCAATGAAAACCACACAATTAATTTTCCACTCTAATATGTATGTGTGATTTTGTGTGTGTATATAAATATTGTATGTATGTGTATATATATATATATATATATATATATATATATTATATATATATATATATATATATATTATATATATATATAAACAATTTATAAAATCTCCAAAATACCCCTATTTTGTAAGAATTTGTGGCCCTCGTTTTTAGGGCCTTAGGAGGTTGCCTCAACTACCTAGAGATAGAGATGGCCCTCACTGAGAGCTTCAACTTCTTCTCCTCTCTCACTCTTCCTCCTCTGTTTTCTTCATTGGAATCTTAAAATCCAACAATAGTAATGCATAATAAGTATGTCAAGAGACCGTAATGAGAAAATAACATGTAATGCTTGATTCTAGAATGATTGATTAGTTGCTGAAATATTGGGTCAATGGAAATCAATCCAAGTTTGGAAAGATTGCCTTAGCCGCTCTTGATCATTGCCCATTCATTATGCATCTATTAGATTGCCTACAGCTCCTCATAATTAGTTCCCACAGATTGTGATTCTTCCTTTTTGATGAATATTCCTTCCTTTATCATGCCCCCCTCAAGTTGGTGGCGGAATAAAAATGAAGTCCAACTTGCTGCAAAGGAAGAGAAATGGGGATCGTGGTAAAGGTGATGTGAACAAAGCAAGCTAGAGCCGGGATGGCACATATCGGGTAACAATGGTACCCATAACAATCTTTTCACGAACAAAATGATAGTCTATCTCGATGTGCTTTGACCGAGCATGAAATAACGGATTAACAGACATTTACAAAGCACTGAGGTTATCACAAAATAGTTGTGGTGGTTTTAGCAATGTAATCCCAATGTCACGGAGTAAAAAGGTAAGCTAAGTTAGCTCAGCTAATGTAGATGCCATAGAGCGATACTCGACTTCGAAACTAGAACGGGAAACAGTTGGCTGCCTTTTGGAACACCATGAGATGCAGTTGGCACCTAAAAATACACAAAACCCTATTGTGCTTCTACTGGTCATCTGACACCCAACCCATCGGCATACGAAAATTCATATAGAGATATTGGAGAACTGGAGATATAACACAAATCAGAGTCTTATGTGCCCTTGAGGTAACGAAGGATCCTCTTCACACCTTTTAGATGCATCATTGTAGGATGATTGAAAGATTGGCACGCTCGATTCACCGCATAAATAATATCCGGCCTAGTAAAACTAAAATATTGAAGAGCCCCTACCATACTACGATAAAAGGAAGCATGAACAGGATGATCATCATGAGCATTGCACTTATCTTTCAGAGCCATTGGAGTGGCATTTGGCGTACTGTCAATCATCCGCGTGCGAGAGAGCAAATCTTTTATATATTGAGCTTGTGAAAGAAATATCCCTCCCTTGAACGGTTTAATCTCAACACCCAAAAAGTAACTCATAGCTCCCAAGTATTTAATCGCAAATTCAAAGCTCAACTATTCTAGAAGGGTATTGATAAAGGATTAATTATTACCCGTTCCAAGAATGTCATCGACATAAATGAGAAGAAGCAAAATGGCTGAATTTTAACGATAAACAAAAAGGGAGGAATCTTCCTTACTGCAATAGAATTCAAGATGAAGTAAAAATTGGGAAAGGCGATCAAACCACGCTCGGGGAGCTTGCTTAAGACCATAGAGGGACTTCTTGAGTAGGCACACATGGTCTGGCTTATGAGGATCAATAAACCCAGGGGGGTTGTTCCATATAGACCGTTTCTCTTAAATTACCATGCAAAAATTCATTTTTCACATCAAGTTGTCGCGTGCACCAATTAAGGGAAGTGGATAGCACAATTAACAATTGAATAGTTGTGCGACGAATAACAAGACTGTATGTTTCATCATAATCAACACCAAAAACCTGCGTGAAGCACGAGCTACAAGGCGAGCTTTAAAGCGATCAACATAACCATCTTCTTTCTGCTTTACCCGATATACCCATTTGAAACCTATTACATTAACATCAGATAGGCGACTTACCAAAGACCACGTGTTGTTGGATTTAAGAGCTTGGATTTCTTCGTTCATAGCATCGACCCAACGAGGATCTTTAAGAGCAGAGCGCAATGTTTGAGGCTCAATAGGGATTGGTGCTTCAGCTAAATTACACTTGTAATCATTCATATAAGCAGGAGACGTCGATATCGCTGGGGGCGCGGTGAGATGTCTGCATCAATATTGTTTTTAACTTCCATGAGAGTAACCCCTAAATCACTAGTTGGTGATTTATTACTATGAGACAAGTTCACACCAGAATGGGTGTCAATGGATAGGTTCTCAATATCAGTATTTGCACTACTATTCTGAGATAATTGATCAGGATGAGAATGCACGTTTGCATCCTGATCATTAACTCGAGCTTCATCACTATCTAACTCGACATGCTCACTTGAACGATAAAACTCACTTTGATTAACTTGGGGCGTGTTGATGAGATAAATTCTTGCATCAGGAGGACTAGAATTTATAACGTGTTGTTGAACATGACTTACCGTTGAAAATTCAGGTAAAGCAGTCTTATGTGATGTCCTTGTCCACTCGTCAAGTGATGGGAATTATGTAATCTCCGGAGTTGATGCTACTACCTGAGGTTCTGTTGCCTTAAAAGGATTTTTCGCTTCATCAAAAATAACATTCCGTGAAATGTAGACTCGTTTGGCTGAAGGTCCAAGCATCGGTAACCCTTATAAATGTGGGTTTATCCGATAAATACACATGGGCATGTTTTCTTTGTGAACTTATTGCCTCCTGGATGCCGAAGAGAGGGAAAACATAAACATTCCAGCATCCGCAAGCCATTATAGTCTGGTTCCCTCTGATATAACTTTGAGCATGGAGTTTCATTGTTCGAAAATGAAGAAGGCATCATGTTAATTAAATAAGAAGCTGCAAGGAATGACTCACTCAATAGATATAATGGTAGATTGGCATGAAACATCATAGTGAGCCCCGTCTCAACAATATGGAGATGTTTTCTCTCCGCTACTCCGTTCTGTTCAGGTGTACCAGGGCATGATACTTGCAACTGAATTCCACAAGCCTCGAAATGATTATGAAATTCACCTGAGTTGAATTATCCACCTCCATCACATTGAAAAATCTTTATTTTTCTGTCAAATTGGTTTCCAACAAGCTTTTGGAACTTTAGAAAACAAGAAAAGAAGTCTGACTTTCTTCTTAAGGGGTAGATCCAAGTGAACCGTGAGAAATCATCGATAAAAACAACATAGAATCTTAAGGCTTGATTAGAGGCAGCTGAAGCAGGCTCCCAAAGACGACAATGTTTAAATTGAATGGTAGCTTACAACTCTTTCCCGTCTGACAACTAACACATATATGGTTTAGTTTTCCAGCTTATGACATCAATTACTTTCCTTACTTTTAACAAAGAGATGACCCTTGAACTAGGATGACCGAGTCGTTGATGCCACAATGAGAAAGAGCCGCTACTATTTATTGATGCTAATGCTTCTTGAAAACCGGAATCCAGTGCATAAAGTTGTCCTTGCCTACACCCCTTCAGTACCACTTTCTGATTTTCATCCTTAACAACAAAGTCAGACGATGTGAATTCAACAATACAAGCAGTATCAGAAGTGAATTTGCTTACAGACATCAAGTTCTTTTTTAGTTCAGGGACTACAATGACATGTTTGAGATTCAACTTTCCAACACGTGCATCACTAATATGTGTAATATGAAGTTTATTTCCAATTCCGACATAAACAACATCATTTTAAATGAGATAGCATACCTTCGTCATTTTTCATATGCGCAGTGGCACCCGAGTCCACATAAACGGAAGAGTCTTCCTTATTCAAGGTTAAGGCATCCAGGGCTTGTGGAAAATCCTCGGATTGATAGGAATAATCAGACCTGTGCCACCAATCAAGAGCAATATGATTTAATTTTCCACAAATTTGACAAGCTACCTTACCACCCTTTTCTGTCAGTTGGTTCTTTCCGGTTTCCTTCCCTTCCTTTGAAGAACTCGAGGTAAATCTTGAGTAGTTAGTGGCCCCATTCTGAGTGTTTTACCGACCAGTTGGAGTAAAACCTCTTTTGGAATTGAAAATGCCTCGACCTCCTCTACCAGCACGTACACGGCCACGTTGGCTGAAGTATGCATGGGCATGCTCAATATAAACCTCTTCTTCCTCCTTGTGAGCAGCCATATTTTGCTCATGCCCTTGGAGAGCGAGTACAAACTGATTAAATGTAGGATGTGGTGGTTTTGTTACCATGGCTAGCCGAAAGTTTTCGTATTTCGCACCTAGGCCGCGAGCGAATTGGAACACCTTATCCAGATCAGAGACGGGCTTCTTTATGGCAGCAAGGTTGTCACATATTGCCTTGAACTCTCTGACATATTCTTCCAATGAACGTGAGCCCTTTTTTATTATCATGAGCATATGTTTCAGCGATCCTTCTTTCTCAATGGATTGGAAGCATTTTCTCTTCCAACGAACTCCATAGTAAAAGGCTGTTGAATCCTCGTCAAAGACGGATGAGCTTCTTCTTTTATTGTACTAAGAAGTCGTGATATGAGTAACCAGTCATTGGTTACCCATAAAGCGTAGGTTGGATTCACACTCTTGTCTTCGAGCAAAGCACTGGGTTTCCCACCATCATTTTCAAGATGATGAAGAATTCCAAGGCTACGAGCAAGATGAAGAATTTGTGAACGCCACACATGTAGTTATTTGAGCCTAGTTTGATTGACACCAAACTAGCACATTAGTGGAACGAATGGATTGTGAGTTTTGGCTCTGCCATTGACATTGATAGGAGGGAGTGAAGGTGGTGTTGATGAGGATTGTGATTTCTAAAATTGGTGTTTAGTCTTGAAGGTTTATGGCTCTTATGCCATGAGAAAATAACCTGCTTGATTCTAGAATGATTGATTAGTTGTTGAAATTTTGGGTCAATGGAAATCAATCCAAGTTTTGAAAAATTGCCTTAGCCGCTCTTGATCATTGTCCATTCTGATACGGGAAGACGCACGTATTCCTACATGACACTGTGATACCTTGATGAGCCTGAGTATATCGATGACTACTATTACTATTAATTATTTATTTAGTTGTGTATTTAGTTATTTATTTTATTGCGTTTAATTAGTTAGTCGGGCTTTCTTGTCAACTGGCCCATGAGAGTCTAGGGTTAGGGTTATGTTTTGTCTATTTAAACAAGTGTAGTCTTTGTTTATTTTTCATCAGATGAATAGAACAGAATTTCTTCGTTTGATCAGCTCTTAGATTGTTAGGAAAAGTGCCGTAGGCTCAGCTACGCGGTCAGTTTTGTCGATTTTCACAAAATCGTCAACCCCGATACCTTTTCGGTATCACATTCATTATGCATCTGATTAGATTGCCTACAGCTCCTCATAATCAGTCCCCACAGATTGTGATTCTTCCTTCTCTTATGAATATTCCTTATCACGTAAATCATAAATAAAGTTGGTGTTGTAGATCATGTTGTGGCGGGCTCTCGACAGGTACCCCTTGGGAAACTATTCTCTTAAAGAGCATCCATCACTGCAGCTTTGCACATGCAAGACAGGTTACATTGCCCGTGGTGTGTTCACATTTTACATTACTTATCATGATTTAGTTGTCTCATGTCCGGGGGATATATGTAGCTTCTCAAAACAGAACTTTAGAAAGAATTAAGGAGTACAAAACTTATATTGGCGATTTGCACTTGCGTTTATTCATTGTAGTTGGTAATATGGAATCAAGAATGCTCCCAGAATTGAAGTCATTGCTCATGACATTAGAAGCAGGAATACTGTTTTTACTAATCAATCCGAATTTTGATTTTTATGATTTCATTATATATGAAACCGACTGAAACTTATGGTATGAAGAATGAGAGACGGTTAATTATTCCTGAACAAATAAAACATAAATCCCTGCACTCGGAAACTTTATTGTCATCATACACAAACTGGTAAACATAGAAACTATGACTTGTACCAACTTAGAAATGGAAACACGGTATATCAGGAACTAGAGGAAAAAAGAAAAAGAAAAACTAATAGATCATTCGATCACTTTGCTTTCCGAAAATGCCTCTGCCATAGGTGCATCTTATCATCTCAACCAAAAGCGGGAACTGCAAACCTGCGAAAGAGGCAACAGGTATGCTGGCAAATGCAATAACAGGAACAAATTCCCATGGCTCCTTGTAGTCATAAACAAGATAGAGCGTGCATCCGAACGCAATCATCATTGATAAAATTGAGATGAACAATGTTGTGAGACCGCAGATGAGTCTGTTGGGTAAGGTATATAAGAAATCTTCTTCTCCGTAGCGAGAGGTGAGGATGGATAAGAAGATCAACAAAGAGGTTGCGGATGAGAAAAGAGAAAGAGCATCAAAGATACCGAATATTGTGAAGGCCATGTGTCCTAGTAAAAATGGGGTGCCCTTATTAACCCCACCGGGTACCGCAATGGCGCCTGAAAACATAATTGAGAAGATAAGTACTGCCAGAATTGTACATGAATTAGCAGTTCCCTTCATCCACTGCTCCCCTTCTTTTACCAGATCCTTGTGCGATTCGCTAAATACTTCGTAGGGTGTCAAGTCTTCTTCATTTCTTTCTTCTTTGTCCTGTGGCAAAGAAATGTTTTCTACCACCTACATGAACAACATTACTTGGGAATGAGAAATTATTCATGATGGAGAAACTACGAGCTCAATTGCTATAAGTACTTCTAAGAGCATGTTTGGTTCTAGCTTAAAATCTCTATTACTTGATGAAAATAATCTTTGAGTGAATAATCTGACTTAAATTATAATATGAAAACGGTTAGGCATGGGCTGAAGATCGGAATTATAGTTCAACTGCATTTGGCAAAACTTGTAGGTTCTGCCATCAAATTTACGGTAAAAAACTTTATTTAAACTTACATCACATCTAAAATGTTATTTTTTTGAACAAATTGACAATTTATACATAAACATGGAATTTCATCAAGGCGGGACCAAAAAAAATCTCAAAAATCGAAGTTAGTAGAATCTACACATTATTAGCCAGTTTCTGGGTCAAAAAGATCGATCTAAGCACGAAACATAATTAAATTTTCTGGCAGAACCTAACATGCACTACGTTGTAGAGGAAGCTAGTTACCTTAAACCACTGGCATTCTCTCTGCATTTGGAGTGCTGCACCAGCTGCATAGTCTCTGAGGCGAAGTTGCTGATAACGTGTCAGATGCCCAGCCAGATGGAGACCATTGTTTCTCTTTTCATCCCTTCGTGACAGAAATTTATGACTGCATTCTTGGAATTGGTATACGAGATTGAACACAGTCTGGCGACGACAAACAATGGCGTATTGGAATATGTGTTGTTGTTTATCGTTTGTGATATTGATTGCACTTGGAAACGTGGTCAATATCTCTTCAACAATCTCGCGAATTCCAACGTATGTCGCTCTGATTAGTGCGTCGCCCATAGCTTTTGTAGTTATCTTACTGTATTCTGATTTTGCTACCTCCTCGCACAGGCCCTTGACAAGTTCCTTTGCTTGATGATGTAATAACTTCAGCTCTCGCATTTGCTTCACATATGGGACTGTAGTAAGAAAAGAGTCAGACAAATAAGAAATTAAATCAAATGGCCTGCCATGTCTTTGAATTGGCAATTAATTAACATAGCAACCATGGGATTACCAAACTTTTCGCCAAAGCTCCAAAGTACTAAGTTCACTCTATGCTTCACTGCACAATAAATGTTAACCATCAAAGAGGGTGCCGAGAGCAAACTAATCTGAGCATCTACTATTTGCCAGTTTCAATAAGCTAGTATTATTGCAAATGGGAGTTGCAATCAGCTAGTTTTAAAACAGGTGATTGCAATAAGACAATATGATATATTGGGGGTATGCAATCAGCAATTAATAAGTCACAAATCCGAACATCTCCAATAGTTAAAGTTTCGATCCCATCCCGTGGAAGATGGGTTTAAGTAATCAAAATAATATCGCTGGGGTTGATTGTAGAAACAAAGTCACAATCTTTGGATAAATGACACTGATAAAGGTGGATAATGGCTTACCTTGAACCATCCAACATCGAGAACTGTGAGAGGCGTTCTTCTCGATGTCAGAGTTAGTAGGTTCGTATTCATTTTTCTCCAGTCTAATAGAAACACCTAAACCACAATACATTAAGAAAATGTGAGATTTTCTCAGTTGGGATTGTGATAATTAGCACGATAATGTATTGTTTGGAGCTTCTAATAAAAGAAGTCTAGTAAATCTTAGCATTAGATTAAATGCCAAGGAAATATTACGAGAATAGATTAAGTTCTGGAGGAAGGTTAACGAATTTCCACTCCGGAAGGAAGAGCTCTTAAATGTCAACGCTTCTAAAGGAGAGGGCTTCGCTGAAGCTAACGCAGGATTACGTTGGACCATCATTAGAGAAATATCTGAAAATAAAACCCGATTAGTTGAAAAAAAGTTTCTTTTTTTTTCAGATTAGGTCAATGTATGTTTTACTTACCATAAAGACATGTATTTGTGACCCGGGTCAGCAGATCATGTGCTTTAGGGCCAAAAACAGCAAGTTCTTCTCTGGTAACACTAAACAAGTACATAAACATCTCTCTATTCCCCGGATAGGCAGCATTAAAGATAGGCAACCGCCCGCTATGGCTTGCGATGTTTGGCAAATCCGGGTTCTTTTTCACTAGCATCTTAACTGCCTCAATGTTTCCAGGACCTACGGCCTTGTGAAGGGCTGTTCGGCCTTTTATGTCTCGTATGGCTACATCTTCAGCTGTCATTTTTTCTAGAAGATTCTTTACAAATTTGTTTCTCTTTGATGAACGGACTGCCAAGAAAAGCGCTGTTTCAAGATCCTCGGTGATAGTAACTCTGACTGCTTCAGGTTCTTGTTCTATGAATTGACTGAAGCTTTCCCAGTCACCTCTGATTGTGGCTACCTGCAGCGGCAGATAATGCCTGTTCAGCCTGTAGACCTCAAGTAGCCTTTCCTCTTCAACCCGGTCTGCCCATTCTGTCATATTTTTTTGTAGACAACAAAGTGCTTGATTATGATTCAGGAGAAATGAAGTGTCACGTTAACTCTCCACAGAAAAATGAAAACATATAATACTTAGTGAAAACAGACACAAAATCTTGAAACCAATGTAATTTGGGTGAATCATGCATTGAGAAATCAAGAGGAGTCGTAAATTTTGTAATTGTTAGAAATTGCATTCCAATGCGATAATGATGAATTGGAGAGTGCCACCATGGAACCAGAAAAACATCTTTAGTTTATCAACTGAATTGATTAGAAACTAATGTCATAACTCGGAGTAACTAACATCTTTTAGAGTCCTTAGTGAGTGTACGAGTTCTTCATCTGTTACACAGTTTTTGTTCTCTAATTTTGTAAGAGTTCTAAGGAGGAAGTCACAGTCATTAGATAGGATAGGTTGGGATAGTCTGGGCTCTTTAGTTTAAGGGGAGATCTATTTTGGGTTTGATCTACAAATGAAGATTCCTCTTCTTACATTCAAAGGGATTCCCTATTTTGTTGATTTATGCCACTATGCAACGTACAACGGATCAATCTCTCCCTTGCCACCCAAGAAGTTCCATTTGGCGTATCAGTTATGTTGAAATAACTCGAATCAAAGACTAGCAAAACCAGGCGAAGCAAAATTTACCGAGCAACGAAGCAACAAGGCAAGAGAAGAGGGAAACAAACAGCAGCAGCATCGGATATTTTCTTCTATCGTACGACCAGGAGGGCTGGTCGCAAGACCAGGTCGAGGGCTGGACATGTTTAGTTATTTCCTTATACATTTTGGAAGGTTTCCGGCTTCTCTTGGGCAGCAAGTTTAATCCTCTAAGTCTATATACATTTCTAGGGTTATGGCTTAACTTGTGTGGTGTATAGTGGGATGTAATTAGGTTCTCTCTCAGTAATAAAGCGGTTTTTTCATGCCGTGGAGGTAGCTAGTAACATCCTTCCCTACTTAACCACGCTAATTCTTTGTGTGTTCTTGATTATTGTACATCGTTTTTGTCTAGATATTCCGTTATAACAATTTGCCGGTGTCTCCTTTCTGTTGTGGTATCTATACTAATATAAAAAGCCAACGCCGAGTTTGGTGAAATCAAAAAGTGAAGCCCGTCACATTTATATGTTGCCGAATATACCCTGAACTGGAAAGAAATTATATATGCTGGTGGTCAAAATCGTAAAATATACAAACCCCACTATCTCCAACTTCCTTCCACTTCTTTCAAAATTCTCTACACCATAACTCCATAACTGTTGAGGCTTGAGAGATTGAATGCATGGAGGTCGGCCAGAGTATAAAGTGGGTGCATCACTTCCCAAATGAAACAAGGTAACTTTATCATCTCTCCTCTCCATGCACTACCCACTGCCATTTTTTTTAGAAAACAACTCATTTTAATGGCTGTTATATGTTGGTTCCTTGCAGGTATGGCTAAGGCAAGTTTATTTCAAATTCATGTCTACATTGGGTCAACTTCTTGTCTACATCGGGTCCAAATTGGTATCTTTAATTATATGAGAGGTTTGATTTTAATTTTGTGGGTCAAGTTTCTTTTGTTTCCTTGCAGGTATGTCTAAGGCAAGTTTATCTCAAATTCATGTATCCGTCGAAATTCATGTATACGTCGGGTCGAAATTGGTATCTTTAAATTATATGCCATGGTTTGATTTTGATTTTGTGGGTCAAGTTCCCATCAAGTAAATTCATTATCAATTGTTTGTTTTTCATTGGGCTTTCTTTGGATCGTGTTGCATCTCAGACTCACACTTTTCAAGTTTAAGTTGTTGTTCATTGTCACTTTTCTGTCCAGTTCTTCGTTTTGTGTTACTGTTTGGTCATTTACGTACGTTCTTAATGTTCGCATAAGGTACTCACAATTGCTTATTGTAGTAGGTTGTCTATTTATTGGAAACTTTTTTTAATGAAAATGTTATGATTTGTAAAGTTGCTTTATTTATGATAAAAAAATTCCGGTATGATTTAAAGGTGTTATTTGTTTCTTATAGTGCGATACATATTACATAGATTGGTTATGTTTTGTTGTTAAATTTAGTCTATTTGAGACATGATCATGCCTTTAGTGCAGACGCATCGCGTGTGCCTCATATGCTAGTTTTTTGAATACTATCCCGACCATGTAATATATGCTTTGGATACTAGCACTACCGTAATTTCACTATATGACTCTTGCAAACTTTTACTTCTTTTGTATATGGTTGACTTTTCCATGCACTCCAAGAATTGCTTTCCTCCACTTTATACGATGTTGGGAGTTTTCATGTATCGTTTGGTACACCAAGTTGTTCCGACTAATGATCGGAATGCCTTCTCCATATTCATTTGTCTTGCTCAGCATTTGTTGTAAAATGCACATATTTGAGATAGTTGGTTATATTTTTGTGTTACATTGATTGCTCGAGCCGTTTGGCGGGGGAGGTAGCTATGCTTCTTTTACATTTATGATCTATGTTTGGTGGGGTCAGAGGGGACTAACTGTAAAGATTAATTTCCTCTGCTCTGTGCTACCATCTATTAATTTGTTTGATGTTATGGTTGTTGAATGAACTTTTGACAGAAAATCATCTCGCAATTTCTTCTCGCTGACATTTAGCTACATGCAGTATTGGTTTTACCATTTATCGTCTCTGCAGTTTGTAAAATTGCGACACTTATGTCCAAATAGGCTAACACCGTTAACATCCGTTAGATAAATATGAAGAAGAAGAAAAAAGATAAATAAAATTAGAAGAGATAAACGAAAAAGAAAAAAGAAATACAAATGAGAAAAGACCACACTATCCATTTTGATGTATTAAAATACTAATATGTCACTCACTTATCTAACGGAAGTTAACGGTGCTAGTCCATTTAGACCTAAGTGTCGCAATTTTACAAACTGCAGAGACGATAAATGGTAAAATCAATATTGTGTGTAGCTAAATGTCAGCGAACAAACTGTGAGGGGGTTTTATGTCAAAAGTTCTAGTTAAAAATATAAATTTAATTTATGATTCTCACTATTGGTATTTTGGTGTTACAGTTCTAGATATTTCCCACTATCTAGAGCATGTCCTCTTCAGATTTATAATTCTTCTGCAAGTGGGAGTTCCACTTAATAAGTCTAGTTAGTGGAAGATGCGTCATGTAAATGTTCCTAATGGGAGGATGAAAGATCATTCATGGATGTTATTAGGTACATGATTCTAATAAATACCAATGTAAAAAAGTCATTTGAGTTATACATAGTGCTTCGCTTGATTCCGGAAAAGTGGTATCACAGCTATGGACGAGAGAGTGAGTCATGGCTAATAGATTTTCAATCCCATATTCATTTTCTCACCTATGATACGAGAGAGTAAGTCATGGCTAATAGATTTCAACCCCATATTCATTTTCTCAACAATGACAACTATGATACATGGTTCATACACATGAAGAGGAAACTTAGCTCCCAAGATGTATCGGATATCGTGGAGAGTGTATTGGGAAATCCGTAAATTGAAGGTTCTAAGAATAAGGGCGAGTGTCTAGATAACACTATGATGAAGAACATTGATAATATCTCCAATTCAAAGGAAGCCTGTGACGTCCCTCAAAATACATTTAGAGATGCCGATAATGTGAAGAAAATGTACCTCCAAATTCTTCAAGGATAGTTTGATTCATTGCATAAGGTGCTCTAATTAATATCAGTCTTCTTTTACAAGTATCTTGTTAGTTTAAAATCAACTAAGAAGATATGGTCAAGACGTGAAGGAAATCTTGGGGTCTGAAAAAATTCCTTATATCCTTAACCTCCAATCGGGACTACATAAGTGTGACGATTGAGGAGCCGAAAGAGATACAATCCAAGACAGTAAACAAGCTTATGAGTTATGTGCTAGCCCATGAAGAATGGCTAAAGATACCTAAGAAATAGTCGTTGATGGCACGTTTGGTTTTCTGGACTAGCCGAATTGTACTAGACTTGATTAGATTTTCCGAATAGAACTGGATTGGATTAGCTGAACTATAATTAATAATGTGTTAAGTTTTTTCCAGTATTAATTCAACATTAAGGTACAAATAGTCCAATCCGGCTAATACCCTCATGTGAGAGGGTACTAATTTGGAGTATAAATATCATCTTTTCACAATTGAATACAGGTATTAAAATTAGTCCAGAATAACCGAACACACTATTAAGTAATACATGGACTATATTTAGTCCAATCACAACTAATACTGCAAATCCTAAAAAATCAAATGTATCCTAAAGGAATTGGTTCCAACAAAAATTTCTATCTTTACTCTTATAAGAGGATGAATAATTAAGGTGTTCCTAAAATATTTTATTATAAAAATACCCATATTAAGATGTTTTATTAAGAATATACCCATTTTACAAAAAATATTACTGAAAACCCCCTCACAGACCACTTTAATTATTATCTTGTCCAAATTGTATTACCAAACGATGTAATCCCCTAAACGGTGCAACAGTTCCTCAAATAGACGCCCGTCCAGATCGACAAAAATCACCCCTCCGTCTCCAATGCATCCCGTGAAACGGCAGAAACAAAAACCTCGGCTTGACTGTTAAATTCTCATAGTTTTGAACGTGATTTGCACGTTGATCTTCGTTGGCCCGTCGTTTGATCCTACGGTTTCGCTTTACTAGAAGATATGGATATTTCCATTGAACTCCCGGGTACGATTACAATTCTCTATTTGGTTCGTGACTTTTTCAGTCTCGCTCGGTCACTCTTGCGCTCTGGTTTACATCAAGAAAAGGAATCGACGTTCTGATTTCAACCTTGCAAGGGTTTTTGCATAAACTTAGGAATATAAGTGTTTCCATCTCTCAATTATGTGAACGAGAAATAAGTGCGATGTTTGATATCTTGAATTCGTTATCTTTTGTATGAGTTTTTTTTTAGGTACATTGGAGAGCAAAACCTTAACAGAGAGTTTGGTATGAGATTTTAAGTATTTCAAGACTTAGCTTTAAGATTCTGAAAATATATAGATATTCGTTTGCATGTACGTGGACGCCCCGACTTGATTTCGTGATAATCCGCTGAACGAAGGCAAAGCTGCATTCTCTGATGAATCCTCTGGCATTTTTTTTTTTTCGTACAATGGGGGCCAAAGCCTAACACAATCTAATGCTATCTAACCCATATAAATCAAACTCAGGCTACTCATCATAGAAGCTAGGTGGAGTAAACAAAAATCTTTTTTCAAAACTACCAGGGGCACAATGAGAAGGTAGAGCATCAGCCACCAGATTGCTTTCCTTCTAAACATCAACCACAGAGGTTTGTGTCTCAACAAATTGTTAATATGATCCACCATAAACTTGTAAGAGGAAGTGCTGGTAACTTGCAACAGTATCTGCACAGCCTCATTTGAGTCAGATTCAACCATTGCTTGGTAAATATGCATCCCCTGCAGAATCCTCTGGCATCCTACCAGGCGGATCTGTTGATGCAATCAATATTGGTTTGTGAAACCTTCTCCGTTTGCTCTTATTTAAATCAAATATCTGAATGTTTTGTTCAAATTTTGCACGTCAAGACTTTTGTCAGTCTTTAAGTCTCAACTTTCGAAACTCTTTCTCATGTTTATTCTATTCTCAGGGCTTTTAGTTTTTATGATCCTTTATGGATCTTCCGCTCTTTGTTCATGGGATTTTTTTCATTATATCTAATATTCTTTAGTAGATAAATCATTTTCTGGTGGATTCTTAGAATATATAGAAGAATGGCGCTGTTGCTGTCAGATCTGATACTACAAACGTCTTTGTGTTCAAGACTGGGTATCTAAAGTCAATGCTATAAGGTTTTGTTGCAAATAAAAAAAGAAACGAAAAACGCTAGGCCAAAAGCTATTACAGATTAACTGCAATGAAGGTCTTCTCAATAAAAATTGCTCTACTTCTTGAACCTGACAAACATTGGTGAATGGCTTTAGATTTCCATTTATCACTGCTGATAAAGAAACTTCGTTTCTATTATGTCACAGTCCTGGGTAGTTTTATTGTTATCATGTTAACAAAAATCATACTTGTTTTATAGACAAACTATGAACATTCTTGAAATTTGAATAAATTCCTTCAAAAGTTATATATACGCGATGGGATTCATGTTTATATAGTGGATGAAACGTTCAAATCCTGAAACATTGCGTAAGATAAATAGACTTGCTCCGTCGCACAGGGAACTTGAAGAGGGTATATGAAGTTAGGAGCATTCCATTGAGTGGGTTTGAATAGAGATTACGCAACAAAAAAATTCTCATGATTCTGATCAGTATAGGGTTGCGATTTCTATAATTAGAATGTGAAGAAGCTGATTGAAGTGAAGAAACATTAAATGTACCTTATTGAGTTATTTCCTAACATTATAGTAATCTGCAATTTTTTGTGGAACTTATATATGTTATGTTGACATGATATTTCTCTCTAGCTATAGAATTAACTATTTTTTTGCTTTTGGGTATTTTGTGTGTCGTTAATTATTTTATGTTATTCTTTTTATTCGTGATTTGAATGAACAATGTAATGAACTGTGGTATGTCTCTCGAAGGGGTAGGCTTTTTCGGCTATTATTAGCTTCCACCCAAGGGCCAAGGCTTCATTTGATTACTTGGTACTGTTAATGCACTAAGACGGTGGAGAATATTGATATGTAGTTATTTATGCCTAGATGTTTTTATTTGTACAATATTGTTTTTATAATAATTTTAAAGATGCACATGTTTTTCTTCTGGATATGACATTTATAAAAGTGCTCTGGTGTGAATGTAGAATTGTGAGAGTTGAGATTTTAGTGCTCTTTTGGTGGTATTATACTCATTTTAGTTACAAAAAATATTTTTTGAGGCTCACATGCAACTCATATTAGCCACAAGCATAATTTATTTTAAGCAGATGGAAGAGTGGTTTAATTTTTTTATACTTCGCATTAAAGCAGAAAACGCAGTCACTGAATACTTTTGGGAATAGAGAAAATTAATTATTTTGCAAGGTTATTCGTTTGACCGTTTTTCTCAAGTCGGGATTGGAGAAAATTATTCATTTGGCAAGGTTATACTTTAATCGAACATTCGTTATCGAGGTAGTAATGTAGTTGATCTTTTATTTTAGGGATTATTATAGTTAAGTCATTAGTTGAAAAACTATTTATTAAGAATGCAATAATCCTTTAGTAATTATGCAAAAAAAAAGTGTTCTAGATCTTATTTATTATAAAGGGTTGAAGTTAGGGTTATCTAATGTCCACTTTACCCTCTAAGTCATTGTGGGATAATGGGTGAATCAAAATCGATCCATGTGTTCATACCCATTTGAGCTTCCTACCCCTCAACAACCACTGATGAATAAAGAACATGAATGACTACCAAAAGAAGACATTAAAAATGATTGATTTAATCCAATTTAGTTTGAGAAACACATTTTAATGAAAATTATAGTGAACGATGATCACACATGCATCAACCCTAACATTGCGAAACCTACTTCCGTTAACATGGAGAGAGAAAAGAGAGTTCAAATTTTCATTTGTCTCCAGATCAAGTTTGTCATTTGGTTCAGTGTCTGATTTTGGTGGCTTGACCAAGAGAATCTATGCTCTTGGTTTTTGGTTCCTTCATTCATGTTCTGTGACTTTTGGTTATGAAGATTAAGTTCATTTGATTCATTACAAACCTAACCAATGGGTACAATCATACAAGATCACAGATCGATCAAGTTTGATTACTTTTTTTGACATCGATTGATCAAGTTGATTTACCCTCACTGATGAATTAAAGGGTAAAGAAGACATTTGCCGACTCTAATTGAACTCTTTTTCCTTCTTGATAAATAAGGTTAAGAAAGTTTCCTTCCAAATAATTACTAAAGTATTTATGCCTTCTCAGTAAATTATTTTTCAAGTTTTGCCTTAGTCATAATAATCCCTTTATTTTATCTTAGGTAAATTTGCAAGGTAACCAAGTAGGTGAACAACAAGGTTTAGAATTAGAGAATGCTACTGAATTTAATCTAGGGTTCCTTTCCCATTTGTAAATGTATGTTCCTTAACTGTGCACCTCCTTGGAGTGATAGTGACATTGTACTATTTGTGACGAACATAATGTCACAAGAATCTTTGGATGGATGCCTTGTTTTGATCCAGAAAATCTCCAGGTAGTCATGTTACAAAACCCCAACATATACAACTTTAAAATGAGAGTACTGAAGTCACTGCCAGGAGCCTGTAACAATCAGTGACAGTCACAAAACTAAGCATAATATTTCTGTAGTTAAAGAGGTTAGTTAATCACCTCTATGGAATCGGAGCTTACAATTATATTATGAGCATCGATAGAAATTGCCATCTTGATCCCAGTTAAGAGAGCAAAGGATTCTACAATGATGGGAAAATGACCCAAAGCACTGCAGCTGAAACCTGCAATCGAGTTTCCTTCACAGTCTCTGTAGAGAACTCCCGCCCCATATCTATCAAGATTTCAAGCTCCATCCGCGCTCAATTTCCACCATCCTACAAGAGGTCTAGACTACTTCAAGGTTCTGGTGATGGGCGTTGATTTGCAACTGTATAGCCCATGTAGAACCACAAGATATTAACATTACTCTTAATCATGTTAGCTAAAATCATAGTATCTTTCCAGATAGAAATGAGCCAAAAACCAGGTCATTTCTCTTAATCCAAATATGCAAGTAAGCAATGGAAACAATTGGAGCATTCACACGCTTTGCAGCTCTCTGCGGTCCCTGAATAAATCATCTAAGGTTTCTATTTCAACTCCACACACAAGATAAAGACTCGGGTGATAAGGAATGATCGTGCTGAGAGCTACATCTGTATGAAGTTTTTGGTGGACTAAAAGCTAGAAAAAAACTGTATTTTTTGGAGGGAAAACCATTGAAAAGTAGTTTAAAGCAATAGTTATATCGTAGATAGACATGATATTTGTTGAATCATTTAATGTAGTATTATGTTTTTATTCTTTACTTTCTCGAACTATTGTATTCAAATCCATGATAATTAATGAGAGACTACAACTGAAAAAAATAAAATGTTGCTTGGAGACAATAACTTAGTAACAAAAGTTTTTTTTAAAAAATTTGGTTATGTGATACATATTGGACTTCATCTGAGTAAGATGGTTGTCTATGTACTCTTCATAGGAACTACAATATGTATCGATGATATTGAGCTCATGTTGGACGATTTCACGTCATTCATCATTCAAAAAGCATGTCACCGTTTGGCTCATTTCATAGTTGCTAATTCAACTCATAATCCACGTGTAACGCACGTGATCCTTACTAGTAAACTGGAAAAGAGAAAAGTACGAAGAGGACGTGGACGTGGACGAAGTCGTGGAAGAGGTGACCAATCTTCCTACAACAAGGAGGAAAAGAATTCAGAGAATAATTCTTCATGAGCATGTTAAAGAGGAAGAAACTCAAGAAAGGAATGACAAGTTTAAAGTTGAATGTTATACTTGTCATGGATTGGGATTTTTAATTGGAGTGCAGATATGTCTCAAATGAATTTGATGAGAGCACAAACAATGTGTTCGGAGAAGATCCAATAGATGAAATGTCCAAGAGGGTCCAAGAGAAAAAAAAATGAGTTTGCCTTATTGAATAAGGCTATTCACGCATAATTGTTTACGAATGCTGGAGACAAAATTCTCCACATGAAGTTTGGTTAAGTCTCGACCCATCATATACAATAATAGAGATATGGTGTTAGCGACTGATTATTGTCTAATTTGAGAAGGATGAGCATGAGATAAAAGGAACATAAAAAAACATGGATAGGTTTCCATGATAAATGCAGAGGTCGAAACCAAAGTAGAAATGAAGAACAGATGTGTATGATGATGAAAAGATGGCAAGAGTAATGGAGGAAGAACTTTTACAATTAATGGTTATGTATATATGAAGCTGGACAGGATGAAAACAAACTTGAGAAGAAGATGGACAAAATTCTTTTGATGGAAGAGTACTTGATAGATTTGGAAGATGAGATGGCGTGATTGGTGTAAAAAGCATGTTAAAAAAATGAAGAATATCTCAATTTTAGTTCATTTTTAATCGGTAGGGAATGAAAGAAGAAGTGGATGAATCTTATTTTCTTGATGATTTTTGGATATGATCACGATAAAATTTCCATCGTTACACTTGGTTCTTTAAAGCATGAACTAGAGTATCGAGAAAGAGAGGCGAAATATGTCGACGTCACTTGGAGTTTGATTTTCTAAGTTCCACATTTGATACCGGTAGGAGGACACGGATGAGTTTTTTGTTGAGAAGAATTAAAGAAAACAAAAATAGAGAAAGTCAAAGTCAAGAATGAACATGGTGAAGGGAAGAGAAGAACATCTGAAATATGGAAGTGATAATGTTTTCGTTCAAGAAAAGGGAGAAGGAAGTTGTGGCATCTTCATGAAGACTATAACGATGTGCTTTACGTCTATGGAGATGGTTTTGGAACCTCTTGCTACTAAAAGTGGTGGGATGCAAACTCTATCATTCAATTTAACTTTTTAGATTTGAAGTTTTACACTTTTAAGGAAATTGAAGTAAAAATCAACTTTAAGAGGTGTGTCTGAAATATAAACGTGATATTGCATTTCTTACTATTGGAATTCTAGTTTTACATTGTTCTAGACATTTCCTACAACCTAGAACATTCCCTCCCGAGTTCCCTAACTCATCTATTAGTGGGAGTTTCACATAATAAGTTTAGTTAGTGGAAAATGCACCATGTAAAGATATTTAGTGAAAGAATGAAAGGCCATTCATGGATGTTAGTAGGTATATGATTCTTATAAACACCCATGTACAAGGGTCATTTGTATCAAAATGAAAATCAAGCTAAGTCTTCTTCTCCTCTCAACCAAAATTCTTGAGTTGTCTTGCGCTGAAGTATTCCTCTTTATCCCAACAGTGATATGCTCCAAAAAGGGTAGTTCTTGAGAATCGGTGAATATTCATAGACTAAACTACTCGGAAGGTTTTCGCATGGACGAGAGTTGCTACCCATTTTCTCCCCCTCTCGTGATTCAGGTATACTTCATCAGATTACCCATGCTCGCAATACTACAACTTCCTTTACTAGACCCTCTATCTCGGAGAGGAGGGCTGGATTGACTAGGCTCCATCCAAGCCTAACCGGGGTTTATTGCACACAATTTCGATTAGTTGTTTCGAGAGGGTCTTCTTGCTTTGGGTAGGGTGTTTCCATACCACTTGGGTCAATTTATCGCTTCTTATACTTACTAATGATGTCCTCCCTCTTCTTAGGATTCCGAAGCCTCAACTTTGGTCGGCATGTTTCACTTTTTTCTTATGCACCGATTATCTGTGTTGTTTGTCTTCTTAGGAACTATGTGATTGTTGTTTGGGCTGTTCGGGTAGCCGTTTTGCCTCAGTGGTGTTTCCTTTTTACAATAATGAGTTGCAGTGGTCTTTATTTGGGGTGATATCCATCACTCTCATCGGGAAGATAACATATTTATAGATGAATTGGGTTCTTATGGGAATAAGGTTATGCCTTTCTAGAATTTCAGATTTTCATTGGATCTTCCCCTAATTGTGGTTCACCATTTGGTTGAGGATCATTGACATGGTAGGTACTCACATTTTCATTGTATCTTTGTTTTTCTTCACTAGTTGGTCAGGTACTTGTATCCTCCTACCACTCCCTTCTCTTAGCTCACGTTCGGAAGTCCAAGTTATATTGACTAATAACACAATGGAGTTTATACCGCCCTTCCAGCATGCATGTTCTTAAAAAAGTAACTAAATCCTCTTATAACACAACATGATAAATAGAAGTTAATCGATTATCTAAATATAATTATTTTCTCAAAATGAAGCATGAGGCCGCTAACCTGAATGTGGGCTAGATGAAGACTTAATAACATCCATGGCGATGATAGTGAAGAAAAAACACACACATCAACTACCTGAAAAGTTTGAATAATAATGAAAGAAAGAATCGAGTTACATATAGCTTTTCTGGAATGAAATGAAAATTAAAATTGTGACTTTCACTGGAAACCAATGCATTACTTGATCAGAATAGAAAATGAAAGTTAAGATTAATAAGAGTTTGAGATATTTATTCACCTGAAAAAAACCTTCAGTATTTTCTTCAAACACGAGGTCACTAGCTACAAACAAGAGCACCCATGGGCCTTCAGTGATAGAGCAACAATAACCAGAGACTCAATCTGCAAAAAGAATAATCCCAAATGTGGTTTTAGGACATTGGATGATTGAAAATAGATTCGATATTATAAATAAACATAAGATAGAAGAAACGTCTATATGTATACGTCTGAATCTTTCACACCAATGCACCAATTTTAAGCCACTTGTGTCTACTTACGACTCTAACCTTTGTTTCAGATATCTACTTGTCGGGCCAGCCAACACATGTGCCCAACTCATGGAACCTGTAAGTTAATTAGTTAAATTAGATATCACAATCATTAGATATTATGGGCAGCAAAAAGAAAAAAAATTAGTGTCGGAAACCAAAATGAGAACTTAGCAGGGAACATCATCATATGAGGAACATATATATGAAGCAAAAATTCATGAACTTAGCGAGGAAAATCATCGCTGAGGAATAGTATGAACAATGTTCTTGTGCTTTGTTCAATATTTGGATATTCAGTAGGTTGTGCATGAAGTAATGTAACTAGATCGCAATTGGTTTTAGGGTTGAACCCATGAATTTGGACAAACAATGTGTGAAGAAAATTTATAAATAAATTATGATAAAATTTAGTTTTCATCAAAATTAAGTGGGGAATAGGATTTTACGTAGCACATTGTTATATGATCATTTCTAAAATATCCCAGTTAACTGCATCATCTCCTTCTACATATATCAATTATGATGTGATATAAGATCTAATCATATTAGTTTATTGGTAGATAGAATTTGAACAAATCGGTGTTGATGTTTTCAAAGAACAACATATATGTCAGCCCTTGAAACAAGTCGTCAAATCTCTAAAAAAAAATGCAGAACAGATCCCATGTCCAAAACTGATTAATGGAAAAGAAAGAAGCAAGGAAGATCGGACACTTACTATTTCCAATCTGATAAGAAAAAAGGAGAGAGGAATATGACTCTTCCAATGATCGACATTAACGCCATTGTTCTTCAACAGTGAAAGAATCAGTCTCTTCTGTATTGATCTATTGGTCATTTTGATATCATATATAGATAGACAGAAAACATCCTATCTCGCCATCTACTATCTATGTATTTTCTTAGAAGTCCATATACTATATATATTATTGAAACCAAAGTAATGTATTGATGAAACTAACTAATGTAATTTTTATTCACTTTCACCTTCACATTGTCCTAATCCACTCATCAATTAAATTTCAAAATCAAATCATTTTTCTATGACCGCCTAGAGACTTTTTTATTAATTTATTTTATTGCAATAGTTTTTTCCCATCAAGATTTATTAGAATCCAATAAATAAAAAATGTTTCCGTAGAAGTATTTTTTTTCGGTTCCTTTCTTACTTTCTTAAAAAATAAAAAGAAAGAAGATGACTTCTTACCAAAAACAGGTGATTATATTGACAACTCTATCATCATGCAACAAGTCACACTTGTCGTCAAGCAAAAAATTTACCCGTTCAAAGTAGGAAAAAATCATTGTCACAAGATCTCTCCGTCGACACCGAAGACATATTTGTAGCAAATTAAATTGGCCAAATAAACTAGAAATACTGGGGAAAATTATCCCCTCAAAACTTGGTCATAAGAAAATTTTCGACCATTCATTATGATCTGACAGTCAACGATATTTGTATTGTTATATTATTGTTTTATCTAAATTCCAATTTCTTTTTCCTAAAAAAATGCTAATTTCTTTTCTCTAATTTACAACCTTTAAACATGTCTCGTGTTTCTCCCTTACGCACAATGATAGACTTCAGAAATTGTTATTTTGCAACTCATTCCATTAAACCATTTTAATTTGGCACCAAATATCTCTTAAAAATGTAGAGAAACTAGGTTTTGAGAGCGAAACGGGAAGAAGGTGAACAAACTTGAGAGGGAAAAATGAATTTCTCTTACTTCCACATAACTGCTAATACAGTATTTATGCTCTAACTAAACTACTAATTGTCTAACAAACTAACTTTCAGTAATTACATTATAACACATGCTTTCCTAATAATTACAAAACACTCTACATCATTGTAATTTAACAGCACCACACATCAATGAGCTGCAATTTGGATATCACTACATGAATCTGAGAATGAGATAGGGCCTTTGTCATAAAATTTGCCACCTGATTCTGAGAATCAACATGAGACACCTAGACATTCCAAGCAACTATCACTTCTCTTACATAGAAAGTGAGGATACTAAAACATCATAATTCCAAATCCTTTTAGAGAAAGTTAACCAACTAACCTCATAAGCCAATATTGTAAGAGCTCTGTATTCAATTTCTACAGAATATTTAGCCATAGTGGGATGGTTCTTAAAACTCAAAGAAATGTTATTCTTTCCAAGAAAAACACAATGACATATGTTGATCTCCTATCCTCTCTACATCCAGCCCAGTCAGCATCACTATAAGTCGTGACTGACAAAGGTAAGTGACTAGAAACAAAGTGTAGTTTAGTAGACATTGTACCTCTAATATATCCCAGAGTCGTTGTCAATGTCACACCATCATCTTGAGTTGGAGAATGAAAGCGACAACCCCTTATTCGGATCAGACACGACCATGAGGGCTATGCTAAAAGATTTGGTGGACATCGAAACCATAACATCCATAAATATTACATAACCACATAAATATTACACAGAGTCTTTAGTCTTACATGTGTATTTAATTACTACTACATTATACTTGACCGTCATAATAGATATTTACATGTGACGTTATGATGAATGGATACTGAATGATTAAGACTCATAGTCTCCATCTCCTATACCTGAAGTGGGAAGGAAAACAAGAACCGCAATTTCGAAAGTCATCGATGAAATATCGAATGATTAAGACTCAAGCATGTAAAAAGGATACGAGATAATCTTATTGAACTAAAAGATATTGAATGGATGAAGAGTAATTATCTCACAAGTAATAAGAATTTAAGTAAGAATATGGC
The DNA here is from genome assembly GCA_023055425.1 of Linanthus parryae. Lineage (NCBI taxonomy): Eukaryota > Viridiplantae > Streptophyta > Magnoliopsida > Ericales > Polemoniaceae > Linanthus > Linanthus parryae. Next base: position 73,817,257 of record JALGPY010000002.1, read on the forward strand.
GAAAGTAAAAGACATTTGGAAAAAAATAATCAGTTCTCAAGTTCCCGTAAGTTTTTGAGATATTACCAATAACCAGTATTTACTCCATATTCCATTTCCAACTTAAAAAAAAATATCCTCGCTACGTTCCAATAATCATCCAAACCAAAAACTTTATTTCTATCCATTAGCTGATACAGGAAAGAACCAATAAGAATCAAACATCCTCAAGCATCCAAGACATTTTGTGTCGGTACCCCCCTAAGACTTCTTGCGGCCAGAGAGGTGAGTACATGGAGCAACTTGAGTAATATACATAGGCCGAGTTAGCGCAGTCAACATTGAAAATAATAATCATGCGTCCAGTGACCGAAGTCAACAACGAAAATAATAAGTTTCCCCACACTATTCTTTCCACTTTAAGTTACGCACTATTACTTTCGTGTGTCAGTTTCAAAGTAAATATTTCAAACGTAACCAAACCTGGAGTGGAGCATGTATGTCATAAAACAAATTTTGAGACATATTATAAAATCATATTTTGACAAAAAAGAAGATAGGAACGCAAGACTTGGCATGTTTACTCACCTTAATCTGATAGCAAATCGTATAAGCTCATATAGATGTACGTAGTCCGCACCTAGAAGCTCGTCACCTACAAATTATATTTCATAAATCAACGCAAGTCTAACTATACGAGTATACACATCTAAGTTCTAGCAAGACTGCAAGAGCACTACTTGATCTCTAGATCGACTTGTTATCCCCACAAACAATGCAAGTCCTAGCTACAAATCTCAAAGAACGATCCTCATTGATAAAGAAATATTATAATATTATCATGTAAGAATACTTATTTATAAACTATGTCAACTTATTTATTTTTAAATAACTAGTTAATATTTCTAAAGAGTCGATTTATTTAGAGAACCTTTCATAGTGGGGAAACTTGTAAATCGTAGTGAAGTAAAAGAGCAAACACATGTTAATTTATAGTTACAAAAATTAAATGAAATAAATAGTTCTAATGAACTACCGAATATTTTGACAAGTAAAAATTCTGATTTTCTAGGAAAAAAACTACTAATAAATATTCTACACTATGAAACTATGTTTAAAAAATAACAAGTATCATTTTCAAGTGCGTGGAACTAACAAAACCGGATAGTTAAGTCATTAGGCACAAAATGGTTTAATTTACTTAGTGTTCAATAAAAACATCTTCTTGTTTAAATTTTTAAGTGACGCTCGTATAATATTTCAACACCCCAATTACTTTTCCGTAACGAGAACGGAAGCTAGTATTTTTAGACAAATATTTTTAATCCAAAAATAATATTTTTATTTCGCGTAAAATGAAATGTTTAGGTAAAAAACGGCAAGCAACCCCTCCACTCATAATACAGCTTTAATAAAAGATTATAACTACCCAACGGGAATGGGGTGGCTGTTAGTGGTGCTAACACCTGTAACTGCTTCTGCGGCTTTTGCAGAGATCTCCGGGACAAAGAATGGGATGATGGACAGGGAGTTTATGTAGCTGTAGAGGTGGCAGAGATTTTTTGCCGAGGGAGAAACAGTGGTAATGGTGAACGGTTATGGTGATGATGGTGGTTAGGGTGAGGGCTGTGGAGGGAGGAGGAAGGAGAGGTAGGCTATTTACAGGAGAGATTTCTTGGAGAAGTCATCTTCCAAAAGTGATTGATGGAGGAGGTGATGGTGACCAAGGCGGTGAAGAGAATTCCCGAAAGAGGTAAAATAAATGTTGCTTGAGAAGAAGAAATAGAGAGAAATAATGGGATATGGGTGACGCACTAGAGAACAAGGTGATTGGGTGTAACGGTGTAAGATAACTCGCAGTGGTCGCGCACGCGCTCGTGATTAAATAAACACACTCGCATATTAGACAACGAATATTATTTCTAATATTTTCTAGAATTCTTACCATAAATTCTATAACTATAGAAAATATGATAATTTATCCAACTTACTATTCACAATGAAAATCTTGTTTAACATCCCAAATGAATACTCTACCCAAATAATTATACGGGGTATTACAATGTATGTGCTGACAAAATACATTAACAGCAAATTGATGATATGACCTTGTAAGTGCAATGTCTTACAAACCACCTACAAGATTTTTGAAAAATAATATGTCATCGTCATACACTAAATCACTGTTATTGGTCATCACACTAGCAGCACTAGAAGGACTATCCACAGTAGTGATAACAGACTTACTCTCCAACACGCCAGCTTTACAAGGCATACCTTTCTTGATACAAGTACACTCCGCCATAACATTTAGTAACTTCAATCGCCGAAAAATAATGTAAATCTCCCACATATCTCATTCTTGACAAGAGCATTGCAATAAACTGAGAATCACTCCCAGTAATTAAAATGTCATCAACATACATGAGCACAATAGTAATCTCAGATGTGGTATTGATCATAAAAATTGGACATGTTCACAAACATGAATTATGTGTGTGTGCAGATCGAGACATCTATACCCTTTGGTGGTAGCACAGTTTCCTAGACACACACTTAGATGACACAAGAGCTAACTTGTGTGATGATGAATGCCTAAGCAAAGGGAAACACGAGCAGCAAAAAGTTCTGAGACTCTTATTATTAGGTAGGAGTTTAAACTGAAACTTGATGATACATATTGTGTCAAGTTAGGATCCCTTACTATTTCTAGACAGTTGACAATTTCGGCACAAAAAGTTCAGATCATGTAGTGCATAGTTTAGGTTTATTATAAATGATCTAAGTACTCTTTATTTAATATCTATGTGATGCTAACCCTTTTTTTGCAGGCAATTCAAGATTCTTTGAATCTAGTGCAGCAAGTTTTAGATCATTTATTGTTCCAAGGGTTTTCAAGTATTCTTCCAGTATTCAGTATCATTCTTAGGTCTAGGAGTATAATATTGCATCAATCCAAAAATCTAGGGACTTATGTGTTGAAAGTGCAAAAGATAATAAGATCAAAGAGGAATTTTAGCCTCCCAGGAGCACCACTAGTGCTGAACGAAGCCCTAGGTGGTTTTGCACTTCACCGGGCTGTCAGGGTTTTGTTTTCTGACTCTTTGACCTACCTCTCTAGCTATTTTAAAAGTCCAGTCATTCATAAATTCTTCTTTCTTGTATTTTCTAAGATCTTTTTTCCTTATCTTCCAAGAGAGAGAGTTTATTTAAGAATAATTACTTATTTTTAATCTGAATGTGCTAGCACAGTTTCCTAAAGACACACACTTAGATGACCCGGGAGCTAACTTGTGTGAAGATGAATGCCTAAGCTAAGGGAAAAACAAGCAGCCAAAAGTTCTGAAACATTGATTATTAGGTAAGAGTTTAAACTGAAACATGATGATACAAATTGTGTCAATTTAGGATCGCATACTGTTTCTAGACAATTGACAATTTTGGCGCAAAAAAATTAGATCATGTAGTGCATTGTATAGGGTTATTATAAATGATCTAAGAGCTCTTTATTTAGAATCTATGTGATGCTAACCCTTTCCTTGCAAGCAATTCTAGCTTATTTGAATCTACTGCAGCATGTTTTAGATCATATATCATTCCAAGAGTTTTCAAGTATTCTTCCAGTGTTCAGTATCATTCTTAGGTCTAGGAGTATCATAATGCATCAATCCAAGAGTCTAGGGACTTATTTATTGAAAGTGCATAAGATACTAGGATCGAAGTGGCAGTTAACCCTCCCAGGCGCTCCAGTAGTGCTGAATGAAACCCAAGGTGGTTTTGCACTTCACCGGGCCCTCAAGTTTGGTTTTCAAACTTTTCGAACTTCCTCTCTAGCTGTTTTGAAAGTTCAGTCATACATAAATTCTTCTTTCTTAGATTTTCTAGGATCTTTTTCCTTATCTTCCAATAGAGTGAGTCGATTTAGGAATAATTACTTATTTTTAATATGAATGTGTCAGTGACAATGATCACATATCTTTAAGGTGTACTTTCCAATTAATACTCTTTTAGTGTTTAATTAGTTTTTAATTAAATTAAATTAGATTTTTTTAATATAAATAAATATCTTATATAGAAAACTTGTTTTGATTATTTTTCATATTAAAGACACATCACATCCTTGTACACCAACCTTCATAACCTGAAAAACCAAAATCAAGTAACATGGGAGGTTTCTTGAGAGATACTCGGATGATGCGACCTCTCTTGGAACCGAATACCTTCATCTTGGATACCAAATGAAAAATGAGGGGAGAGCACAGCGGAGACAGTAAACCACACGAGTACGAGTTTGTCTTCTCCTATACACCCTCAATCGTAGAGCCAATATAGAACAATTCACGTAGAGCAAATGAATAGATCGAGAAATAGATAAGACTAAGAGACGGTATATAAATTAAATATAAGAACTGCGTAAAGATAAAGTAGATGCAGCAGTATAACGTTAAATGTAGAACTAATGTAACAGATATAACTGTTATACCGAAAGTAAAAGACACGACACATAATATTTTTACCGTGTGGAAACCTTCTCGTTGTTCTCCGCCTAAGAAGGACATTTAGGAGTAAAACGCCACCTGCTAGCACCAAAATTACTAGACACTTTATTGCACGAAACGTCTCATACAAGATAGATAATGAGTTGTCCTCGGGCCTGCTACTCACTACACCACCTATGCCTATGTAGTTTCTGCAATCTCTTGTGTAGTACTCACGCCTGTGGCAATCCAAACCTCACTTTAATATAGTCACTGGAAGATAAGATCGTGTAGCCGCATGGTAGGCAACTCTAGACAACGCTAATGAATCATAGATCTAACTGATACACAAAGACAAGCACTAAGTCTGACTCTACACATCCCAGCTAGGGGAAACAAAACTCAGATATGACAGCAGCTAATTCAAAACTTCAGGATAACAGATCTGAAAACAACAGACTCTAGGAAAATTTTGAGAGAGTAATGCTAGTGTTCAGAATTTGTAAGACATCTATAGAGAAGAGACCGCCTAAGACATAAATTTGATGCATAACCAAACTAAGCACAAACTTTAAAGCACGTTGGTTTAGTCCAACAGATAATGAAAATTCTAGATACAGATAAAATGACATAAGACTGTTTCAGATCAATAGAAGAATATTGGTCTAGTGACTCAAAAGAAATACTTGAATATATTATATCCTAAAATAATATTGAACAACTTATGATTGAAGAATCAAAGCTGAGGGAAGCTGATGCGCAAACTAACGTGCTATCGCAAGTGTACGAATCTTGTAGTACCGGGTGCAATTAGACTCGGATTATCGTTCCCACGAGGACTGTTTCGGGTTTACTTACGTTGTCAGTTTCGGTTTTCCAAGAGTAGTAACCAGGAGGAGTAGGTTGTGATTATAATGACTGAACTAAAAATAATAATTAAAAACGTAAACGTAAACATTTTTTTTTTGTGACGTTTTCTGAATTAAGCTGAATCGGTTGTAACGATAATAGATAAAGACTAGGTTCCAGGATCCCCTAGGGTTTCTACAGATTTTAGTTTTACGTTCGATTATGAAAACACACAGTAGTTTCGGTATCTGTGCAACGTACCAGTTGTGCAGTGACTTTTCAGATTCCACACGTAATCCCGATCCTGCAGACTTTCGGATTCTTGTTAAGCTGCCTAAGTCTGTAGTCTCGGTCTAATCCTGTTAGGGTTTCTAACCTGTCCGAATGGCCCGGGTCAAATTCTCTAACAGTTGGTCTCACTTTTCTCGATGCTAGCCCTATCTCCCTTTCTCTGGTCGGTCTATCAGGGTAAGGTACTAAATCCCGGTTTTTCTTCCTAACCCTAACTTGACGTTTTCACCTACAAGCTTGGGTCTATAGCAATCCTGGGTGATCAATCCTATCATGCATATACGATAATAATCAAAACCAGAATAACAGATACAACTTGCTGAATTAAGATAATCATCATGAATCCATAAACGTAATAATCATAAAATCTGAGTACGAAACCCTAGGTTCACCGAGAACCTAGGTGAAAAGTTTAGCTACGACTAGACATAGTACAAAACGCAGTTTCTGAATATAAAGAGAGAGAACGAAATCAAACTAAGTCTTCGAATCTCGAATCGCGCTTTCGTGCTCTCCGTGAATGCTCTGACTTGCCCTTCGGTTGTGCTGAGAATTATGCTGTGTCTCTGTGATGTCCTCAAAACGAGTCTGGACGAGTCTTTAAATAGTGCTGTTTCCCGAAAACGCTTGTGCTCGAAATTACGGAATCTGCCATCGGTCCACCGTCTTTGACCAAAAGTCAAAACTGGCTGCGTATATACGCAGGGGTTGCGTATATACGCAACCAGGGCCCAACCAACAACCTCCACCACCCTCACTGGCTGCGTATATACGCAGGGGCTGCGTATATACGCAGGGCCTGCGTATATACGCAGGCCGTGGGGGCTAGGTGGGGCCCACTTGGTCCTTTGGTGGGCCAGGTCTGGTCCCCTGGGTCCCACTCTTCTGCCTGACGCTCCCGGTTTGCCTCTTCGGTGTACTTCTGCTTTTCCGTGTTTCCGTCGTGTCCCGGTCTTGTGCACGTTTCCCGAGACGGTCCCGGCTTGGTCCTGGCACGCTTCCCGGTGCACCTCCCGAACCTGTTCCTGAAAAGGCAACACGAACGAAAACCCGCGATCATATCCAAATATAGCAAGAAATAAGCAGAAATCCAGCAAGTACAAATAAACGTCTCGTTCTAGATTCCCGAGGCATTCTAAGGCATTTTCCGGCAAAAACCGCTAATTCCGACACAATTACTCGTGAAATCAGGCTAAAAGATAACCCCTAATTGGGCGTTATCAAATACCCCCGCACTAAATATTGCTCGTCCCGAGCAATCCTGCCAACTCTAGCCTGCATTTCTGTCCTCGTGACTGACTCTGTACATACCCTACCGTTGCATACGCTTTCGACCCGAACCTTTCAACCGGACGACTCGATAGAAAAACTGACTCAGATAGAATATACACAGACTCAAACGACTCAAAACAGACTAGTGACAAAAATATTTTTGGCGAGATCGGGCAACCTCAAAAACATAAACAGTGTGTCCTCGTGATCTCATCCTTTTCAGAATTTACTTCCCTGCAAGCGATCGGTAAGTCTGAACAGATTTATATGGTGGATTTAAGCACTGGACCGAAGTACTATTACTTTGGTTATCAAACTGAGCAAATCCCTAGCTAACTTACCATCCGAGCTGTTTCCGAAAGGATCTATGTCTAATCAGGTAGGATAGATATATGTATAACGGTACGGCATAATCCTACATGTTATGACATTCTCACAATTTACCAAACTCACACCCCTCACCGAGATCCCGAAAAACTGCCCGAAACACCTAAGTTCCTGCTTTCCCAATTCTCCTGTCCCCCGGTGTGTCTTTGCCGTGCTCGCGGCCACAAATGTGAAGCGGTGCAAAACGTCTCGAAAATTGTGCCACTCACTCAGCTTTTTATTTAAATAACAAAAACACAAAACAAACTAAAAACTAGATCATAATAATTTTTTCTTCTTTTTCTTTTTCCTTTTTTTTCCTCTTTTTTTTCATAATATACTTTTTTTTCTCTTTATTTTTCTTTTTTTTTTCATAACACAACTATATATACACACGTACACGAATATCATCAATACTAAACTGACTAAAGCTGAGTGCGTGAAAATAAATCTCTGTCGTGGGGTATGTAAAATGTCCTCATGTGAAGTACCCCCACACTAATCCTGAAGCGCTAATCCTGTAGTCGAGATAATACTGTGCAGTCCCGCCGAACCTCCTCATCACCAAAGATGTAGAAAAACGGCACAACCACCAATTGACCCTACAACCCCCCGGAACCCCGTTTTGTGCGAAAGATGCTCGCACGCGACTAACTCCTCCTGTGGTCACTATGTAGTGAAGTGATCCACCTCCGCAAATTACTGCACTGTCGCCTCTCACTCACCCTGTCCTTCCCTCGAAAAACGTGTCAAAATCGAAACTGTCCAAAACTGATAACTCATGAAGCTCCCCTATCTAAAACCTGTCCCTACTCACTCCCTCCGTCATAACACGTAGAATAGCCAACTATCGACTGATGAGGTCTCAAAGAAGGCTGCCTAGGCTAAAGTGGCTACGAAGAAAGAGGGTAAATGGCTTCAAACGGGTTGACTAATTGGACCTAGGGGTAAGAAACAGGACGTGAGGTCCCTTGATAGCCAGTCACTCCACCGAAAAATGCGATGACCGTGACGGCGCCCGTGGGCGGGTTGTCGACTACCTATGTGACGGTGGTGTAGCAACTAGTCGGATTTTTCGCTCAGTTGATAATTACTTGCGGATTCCAAAGGTCACTGGCTCTCACCTATCTACTATACCTCGGTGCAAGTTTTCTTCTCTTTCAAAGGATTCAAACTCAATTTCTTCACTGTTTTCGTTATCTCGATTGCCCTTTCTCAAAATTTTCTGATTTTAAACTTTTTTTTTTTTTGAAAAATAATTTATACTTGCTGTTTGCGTATATACGCAGATCTGCGTATATACCCAACCAGCAGCATAAAAAAATTTAATTTTTCATTTTTTTTTTAATTATATACAATGCATGGCCAGAATGATTATGGTGGGTTGACTCAAATAAAGAAAATATGCTGACTCAAAAATAAAAATAAAAATAAAAATAAAAATAAATACGAAAAAAACGTGCAGACCAGGTTAATGCAGACACGACTACCACCCCCCCCCCCACTAAGAGGTGGCATGCCCTCATGGCACTCACTCGTCCGGAAAAAATGTCGGGTCTGACCCGGTCTCGGACGTACCGGAAATGCTACCCGGCGAGCTGCTCTCTGAATCAGTCCTAAATACCGGCTGACGTGCCCGTGTACGGAGCCGGTAATCCGAGGACTGCGACTCGGACCCAGTCCAACTGCTAGGTGGCTGGGATCGCAAAGTCGTCCTACCACTCGAATGCTGCTGAGTACGGGCCCCAGTCTGCTGGGTACGGGTCCCAGCCTGACGACCTGTAGGCTGCCGGGATCGTGTCCCAGGCTGCCGTCTCTCCTGTCGGGCAGGTGGCTGTGATGGCTGAGTCGGTGGAGGTGGCTGGGTCGGGGGTGGTGGAGCCGACGTGCACTCGCTAGAGTCCCCGTCATCCGACCATCCCTCGGTAAAGTTGCTGGAGTAGGTAGGTGGAAAATACAGCGGGAGTGGCGGTTCTCGGCCCGCGTGCCGAGCCGCATCCCGCTGCTCCTCTCGAATACTAGCTAGGGCAGCCTGGGTGTCCTTCGTGACCTTCCGCTGAGTCCGGCGGATATGCGTCAACGCCCTCCAAAGCTTGCCCGCTCCCTCAAACACCTTCTCTCCTATGGACTTGCGTCCGCCCTGACAGCCCTCAAATCTCTCATCCACTCGGGGTAGTCTACGGGGCGGGGCCGGTCTAGCTCGTGGGGTCGGGTTGGCCCGTGGGGCCGGCTGCTCTCTCTGACGGGCAGGCTGAGGCTGGGCATTCCTCTCAGTCCCCTGCCTACTCGACTCGGGGCGCTCACTCTCTCTAGTAGTACGGCATCGCCGAAGTCCGGCCGATGCCTGGCGACTGACTGGTCGCTCCTGAGTCGAACGCCTCCTAGGGGCAGGGGCAGGGGCAGGTTCCTCCTCCATAAAATCGTCATCCTCATCGAGGTCAACGACCGGCTGAGGTGGGCCCGGGTGACGAGCAATAAGCTTCCTATAAGGCCGTGGCACAGGAGGCTGTAGGTCACCCTCTAAATCATCCATCGGAACCTCATACTCCCGCGCCAGTTTGGCAATGAGGTTGGCGTACCCCAATCCCTTATGGCTACCGGAGCAGTTCCGCTCCTGCATGTATACCCAAATCCGACGAGGAATGTCAACCTCTCGTCCCAGAACAAGGCAATAGACTAAGAGTACGTACTCGAAGTCAAGGTAGGTAAAGTGTTTAATACCTACGACCCTGTTCACTACCCACTCGGCCCACCACCGTGGCGGGCCAGCAATAAAACGAGAATGCAATTTCTTGCCTATCTCGCCTGGCCCCTCTCTCTCGAAATGGGCACCCGGGTACCCCCCAGTCACAACCCGCAAAAGCTCAGCATCGTTAGGCGGGTAATCAGCACACTCAGCATATGCGCACGAAATATGGCGCATTGGAATCTGGTACGCTTGGCGGATGGTATCCGCCGTGAGCAACAGAAACGTACGCCGCATATAGACCCAACGGACATCCCCATTGGCTTCACCCTCCCCCTTGTGCATGAGGTTCGCGTAGAACTCACGCACCAAGTCAGTATCGGACAAGTCCGGAAACCCCGCTAGGGACGTCCCGAAAATGTCCGGTCGACTCGCATAAGCGGCCATCTCTGGCGGCATGTAAGTATGGTCGACCTCAAACTGGTAGTCTACGGGAATGCTATGACCCATTTTGGTCCCGGTCATAAAGTAATGTTGGGCATGATGGTTGACGAACCTAAAACTGTCAAACAGCAAAGGGGTAAGCTCAGCCGCCTCATAGTCAGTAGGGATGTCATCCCGGTTAGGGTCTACGACAGGCACATGAAATTCCATAACAGACCAAAATCTCGTAAAACGTGCCGATTCGGGAAACGAAGCAAAAACGTGAAACGTGCACAAAATAGTGTGTCTCAATAGATAGTCCACCTAAGATCTACCAGAGGTCCACACGGCAAGTGCCGCTCCAAATGCAAAATTACCGAAAATAACGGGCCCGGCTACGGGCCGTGCCAAAATGGAAAATAAAGCGAGGGATGAGATTTTCGACCTTCCCTAAACAGGGGTGAAGACCGGAGATTCTGCCCGGAAAGTCGCCGGAAAACCGCCGGCGGTCGCCGGAAAATCGCCGGAAAAGTCAACTGCCCGGAATTGAATTCCGAGCCCACCAAATCGAAGCCCTCGATCTCCTCGTTCACGTTCCCTTGTACGGTTTTTGCTCGTTCCTGCTCTAACACCTTTGAATCTGCACTTTTCCTCAAGAACACCTCACTTTTTGATGGAAATTTCCCGCTTGATTTTCGCTTGTTTCTGGATTTTGATGGATGAATCTTGCTCCTTGCGACGAGGGGATTCCAGAAATGTGCCCGGATTTTGATTTGGAGGTCCGAGGCAAAATCTTTGTTCTTCAAGTGAGAGGAAATGGAGGTAGAGAGAGAAAGAGAGGTGCCAACAATGGCTACCCGTCCCCCCTCTCTTGGCTATAACCCTAATTGGTCAAAATGACCAAAATACCCCCGGGGTTTTGAAAAAAATTCGATTTTTTTTTCTTTTCTTTCTTGTTTACGTATATACGCAGTACTGCGTATATACCCAACCAGAAAACAACCAAAAAAAGAGAAAAATTGCATTTTGCCCCCACGGGTTGCGTATATACGCAGGGGCTGCGTATATACGCAGCCCGAGGCAAAATTCAATTTTTTTTTTTTTTTTCAAAACTTCTCTCTTCCCCTGCTTTCCTGGTCTTGGCTGTTTTGGATGATTCTGTCTCTGCACACTTTCAAATTCAAAGTCAAAAACCCGCTCATCTCGCCTCTCTCGAAAATTCAGAACTGTTATAATAACGTAATAACTAACAAAACTAAATAAATAAATGATAAATTTTGGGTTGCCTCCCAAACAACGCCTTGTGATTTACGGTCGACGGCCCGACCTTGTTACCTCTCACGGGTCATCAAAATAGACTGGGTCTATTTTGACGACTTCGGCGGTCTCGAGATACGGCTTGATCCGGTTCCCGTTCACCCTGAAACTGGAGTTGTCTTTTGGATTTTCCAGCTCGAATGCCCCCCAGGCAAAAATCTGCTTGATGATGAACGGTCCCGACCAACGAGACCTCAGCTTCCCCGGAAAGAACCGCATCCGGGTATTGTAGAGAAGCACTTTGTCGCCTTCATTAAACTGCTTTGGCGTGATACGGTTATCATGCCACTTCTTTGTCTTCTCTTTGTAAATTTTGGCGCTCTCGAAAGCCGTTCTGCAGAATTCCTCCAATTCCAGCAGTGCCATCTTCCTCTTATCCCCTGCTAGATTCTGGTCCAAGTTCAGCAGTTTGATGGCCCAATACGCCTTGTGCTCCAGTTCCACCGGTAAGTGGCACGCTTTCCCAAAAACGAGCTGGTATGGTGACATTCCCAGCGGTATTTTGAAAGCTGTCCTGTAGGCCCAAAGCGCATCGTCTAGTCTGACGGACCAATCCTTTCGGCCGAGATTCACTGTTTTCTCGAGTATGCTCTTGATCTCTCGATTCGACACCTCGGCTTGCCCGTTTGTCTGCGGATGGTAGGGTAATGAGACTTTATGAACTGACACGCCGTACTGTTTCAAAACTTTCGCAAAAACTCGATTGATGAAGTGAGATCCCTCGTCGCTGATCATTGCCCTGGGAGTCCCGAAACGAGTGAAAACGTTGCGTTTCAGAAAACGCTCAACGGTGGCTGCATCGTTTTTCTGACACGCGATTGCTTCGATCCACTTTGTCACATAATCTACTGCCAGCAGAATGTACAGATTCCCCATCGAAGACGGGAACGGACCTATGAAGTCAATCCCCCATACATCAAATGGTTCTACCTCCTGCCATACGGTCATCGGCATCTCGTCCCGGTGTGACGCATTTCCTGTCCTCTGGCACCTATCGCATCCCTGCACATAGTCGTGACAGTCTTTGAAGATTGTCGGCCAGAAAAACCAGGACTGCAGTATTTTATGCGCTGTTCGCGTTCCCCCAAAATGACCCCCACACTGTGATGAGTGGCAGTGTCGGATCACGTTCCAGGCCTCGTGGGTCGGGATACACCTTCTCAGGATGTTGTCGGCCCCCTGCTTGAACAAGTACGGGTCCTCCCAGAAATACTGTCGACTTTCGGCAATGAACTTTTTCCGCTGCGACGAGGTGAGATCCTCAGGAAGCGTGCCAGTTACCAAGTAGTTGGCTATGGCATAGTACCATGGTCTCCCGATTTTGACTGCCATGATGTGCTCGTCTGGGAAGTTTTCCTTGATCGGCACCGGGTCCACCTTCACGTTTTCAAGTCTGGATAGGTGATCCGCTACCACGTTCTCAACTCCCTTCTTGTCCCGGATTTCCACATCGAATTCCTGCATCAGTAGTACCCACCTCAACAGTCTCGGTTTTGCGTCCTTCTTGTCTAGCAGGTATTTCAGAGCACTATGGTCGGTAAAAACGATAACTTTCGACCCGACCAGATAGGGCCTGAATTTATCCAGGGCGTACACCACGGCCAGCAGTTCCTTTTCTGTCGTGCCATAGTTGAGCTGGGCATCGTTGAGTACCCGACTCGCATAATAAATGACATGGCATACCTTATCCTTCCGCTGTCCCGAAACTGCCCCGACTGCGTAGTCGCTGGCGTCACACATCAGCTCAAACGGGAGTGACCAATCTGGCGTGGTTATAACCGGGGCTGTGGTCAGCTTTTCCTTCAGATGGTCAAAAGCCTGCCGACATGCTGCATCGAAATCAAAGGGTACGTCTTTTCCGAGTAACGCGCAAAGTGGCTTTGTGATCTTGGAAAAGTCCTTGATGAACCTTCGGTAAAATCCTGCATGTCCCAGGAAACTTTTGATCGCCCTTACGTTCGTCGGGTATGGAAGCTGCTTTATCACCTCGATCTTAGCCCTGTCCACCTCGAGCCCTTTGCTGGAAATTCTGTGACCCAGCACGATCCCCTCGGTGACCATAAAGTGACACTTTTCCTAATTGAGCACCAAATTTGCCTTCTTGCATCGGATCAGAACCTGGCCCAAATGGAACAGGCAGTCATCGAAACTGTCCCCGAAGAGTGAAAAGTCGTCCATGAAGACCTCCAGATTTTTCTCGATCATGTCGGAAAAAATCGCCATCATACATCTCTGGAACGTGGCAGGAGCATTACACAACCCGAACGGCATGCGCCGAAACGCGAAAGTACCGTATGGGCAGGTAAACGTCGTCTTTTCCTGATCTTCCGGGGCTATGCAAATCTGGTTGTACCCGGAATACCCGTCCAGAAAACAGTAGTAGGCGTGATGGGCGAGCCGGTCCAGCATCTGGTCCATGAATGGCAGCGGGAAGTGGTCCTTCAGTGTTGCATCGTTTAGCCTCCGATAGTCCATGCAGATGCGCCAGCCCGTAACGGTGCGCTGCGCGATCTGCTCCTGATCTTTATTCTGCACCACCGTAATACCCCCCTTCTTGGGCACGCACTGGACAGGGCTGATCCACGTGCTGTCAGATATGGGGTAGATGATTCCCGCTTCCAGCCACTTCATGACCTCTTTTCGCACAACATCCTTCATGTTCGGGTTCAGTCTCCGCTGGGGCTGAATCACCGGTTTCTTGCCTTCTTCAATTCGGATCTTGTGCATGCAGTAGGAGGGGCTGATCCCCTTGATATCTGCAATCGTCCAGGCGATTGCTTCCTTATGCTCTCGCAATACTTCCAGCAGTTTCTGCTCCTGTTCCTGAGATAAACGAGACGAAACAATTACGGGCAGAGTGCTATTTTCACCAATATACGCATACCTGAGATGGCTCGGGAGCGGTTTCAGCTCCAGTGCGGGTGGCTCTTTGAGTGACGGGACCAGAATCATCTTTTGCCCGCCGTCTTCGTCCCGGTGCAAAGTGGTCCAGTCCTCGGCTCTCATGGCGTGCTCGCACCGAGTCTTCTCCTTTTCTTCCCCGTACATGCTATCGATCTCTTCCCATAATTGGTCCATCTCCTCGTTTTCCCAGCCTTCGTCCACCACATCGATAGCAAAGATGTCCTCATGGTCGTAGTAGTTTGGCAGTTGCAGATTTTTGAAAACGTTGAATTTCACTTTTTCCTCGTTAATCTGCATGGTCAGCTCCCCGCTCTTGCAGTTTATCATTGCTTCGCCCGTGGCCAAAAACGGCCTGCCAAGTATGAGCGGTACCTCCCCTGCCTTCATGTCCAGGATGACGAAATCTGCCGGAAAAATAAGCTCGCCGACCTTGACCAGAATATCCTCGATAACCCCGTAGGCCTGTTTTACGGACCTGTCTGCCATCTGCAGCATGATTCTGGTGGGTCGGGGTTCACCGACTTTCAAACTTTTGAAAATTGTCAGCGGCATGAGGTTGATGCTGGCTCCTAGGTCACACAGAGCCTTTCCTGTGTAAGCGTTACCTAGGGTGACCGGTATGACGAAACTGCCAGGATCCTTTCTCTTCCTCGGTAGCCCATTCTTCACACAATTGCTCACTTCTGCCGTCAGGTTTATGGTCTCGAAATCGCTCATTCGCCTCCTCCCATACAAGATGTCCTTGAGGAATTTGGCGTAAGTGAGCATCTTAGCCAAAGCCTCAGCAAAAGGTATGTTAATCTGCAGCTGCTTGACATCTCGAGAAACCTTGCGTAGTCCTTGCTGTCATCCCTCTTTCGTGTTCGCAAGGGGTACGGGGCCTCCTTGGAGACGGGTACAGTTTCTGCACCTGTCTTGTTCTGCACTGCATCCTGCTCAACCGAGCCCTTCGGCTGGGGGCGATCGAATGTGCTGTTATCCTGGCCCGACAAGTTGCGTTCTACTTCTTTCGAATTTTCTACACGTGCGTGGCTGGGATACGGTGGATCCTGCAGTGCCAATCCACTCCGAGTGGAGATAGCATTGATCTGAGCCCGTGGATTATTTACTGTGTTCGAGGGTAAGTTTCCTGGCTGTCTTTCTGTTAGCTGCTGTGCTAACTGCCCCACCTGTACTTCCAAAGCGCGCAGTGACGTTTTGGTTGTCTGCATATCTGCCGTCAAGGTGTCCATGTGCTTGAACCGGGACTCCATAGTCTGGAACATGGACTTGATCTCTTTCATCTGAGCGTCGTACTGCTGTGCTGACGGGACTGACTGAGCCTGCTGGGCTGGGGCAGCCTGCTGGGCTGGTGGCCTGTGCTGGAATCCCGGTGCATAAACTGCTGCGTTTGGGTTTCCGTACCAAAACCCGGGATGGTCTCTCGTACCCGGTCGGTACCGGCTCGGGTCCCACTGCTGCTGTACGTAGTTGGTATCTTCAGTCCTTATCTCCTTAATGGCCGTGTCCAGATCCGGTTCCTCGACTGCTGCGACAGTCTTCTTATCTGAGTAGACTTTCGTGACCAAGTCATGAACGATCCTGGCCAGATTGTCTATCCGGTCATCTTCTGCAGGTTCGGCTCTAGCCGCCATCCTGCGATCGTCAAACAGTCGGGTGTCCTGCTTGGCCAACTGCTTCATCAGGTCATACGCACCTTCTTTGTCCACGTGATACAAGAAGTTTCCCCCGGCCTCTCTGTCAATCCTGTCGGCGTTCTCCCTGTCTAGGGCATGGTAGAAAACCTGCAGGATTTTTGCGTCTCCAAAACCGTGGTTCGGGCACCGTTTGACCAATCTCATGAGCCTGTCCCATGCGTCCACCACCGTCTCCCCCATCCTGTCTGAATGACAGGATCTCGCTCTGCAACTGTATGACTCGGGAGGCGGGATAGAACTTTGCCAGAAAATCCGTGACACACTCCTCCCATGTGGTGATGGATCGGGGTGGTCGGGATTCAAGCCAGTCTTTGGCTACTCCATAAAGACAGTACGGAAATAAGATCAACATGAGTGCCTCTGCTTCTACCCCCTTGTATCTGACCTTGTTGCAGTAATCTTCGAATTTCCCAATGAAATCGTTCGGGTCTTCGTCGGCCCTGGCATGAAACGGGCAGAGAGTTTGTACCGTCTGGATGGTGGATGGTTTGATGTCAAAGTGCTCGGCGGTGATCTCGGGCACCACAATGGCTCGCTCATGCCCCCCGGTGGGGACTTCGAAATTTTCCACCAACGCCTTCCCAGATCGGTTATATGTTCTCCGGTTGCTTCGGGCAGCAAGTCCCGCTGTGACAAGCTCCTCAATGTACCGAGCCATCTGGGCTGGGGTACGTGTCTCTCGTTCCTGTCCACCGGCTTCGGTGTTCGTGGGTGGATCTCTCTCAGTGGTTGCCATCCTGCTTTCTCGGTTTCTGCGGTTCTGTTCGGTATACAGTTTTTCCGGGTTGTCGAGTGGTGTCACCAAATCGCGAGGCAATCTGGGCATCAACTAAACAGTCCTGAAAACGCAGATTCAGAAAACGCAGTGAGATAAAAAGAAAAATAACAAAACTGAAAATAAATAAAAACTCGGAAAACTAATTATGACTACTAAATAGACCCTAAAAAGTCCCCGGCAACGGCGCCAAAAACTTGATGCGCAAACTAACGTGCTATCGCAAGTGTACGAATCTTGTAGTACCGGGTGCAATTAGACTCGGATTATCGTTCCCACGAGGACTGTTTCGGGTTTACTTACGTTGTCAGTTTCGGTTTTCCAAGAGTAGTAACCAGGAGGAGTAGGTTGTGATTATAATGACTGAACTAAAAATAAGAATTAAAAACGTAAACGTAAATATATTTTTTTTGTGACGTTTTCTGAATTAAGCTGAATCGGTTGTAACGATAATAGATAAAGACTAGGTTCCAGGATCCCCTAGGGTTTCTACAGATTTTAGTTTTACGTTCGATTATGAAAACACTCAGTAGTTTCGGTATCTGTGCAACGTAACAGTTGTGCAGTGACTTTTCAGATTCCACACGTAATCCCGATCCTGCAGACTTTCGGATTCTTGTTAAGCTGCCTAAGTCTGCAGTCTCGGTCTAATCCTGTTAGGGTTTCTAACCTGTCCGAATGGCCCGGGTCAAATTCTCTAACAGTTGGTCTCACGTTTCTCGATGCTAGCCCTATCTCCCTTTCTCTGGTCGGTCTATCAGGGTAAGGTACTAAATCCTGGTTTTTCTTCCTAACCCTAACTTGACGTTTTCACCTACAAGCTTGGGTCTATAGCAATCCTGCGTGATCAATCCTATCATGCATATACGATAATAATCAAAACCAGAATAACAGATACAACTTGCTGAATTAAGATAATCATCATGAATCCATAAACGTAATAATCATAAAATCTGAGTACGAAACCCTAGGTTCACCGAGAACCTAGGTGAAAAGTTTAGCTACGACTAGACATAGTACAAAACGCAGTTTCTGAATATAAAGAGAGAGAACGAAATCAAACTAAGTCTTCGAATCTCGAATCGCGCTTTCGTGCTCTCCGTGAATGCTCTGACTTGCCCTTCGGTTGTGCTGAGAATTATGTTGTGTCTCTGTGATGTCCTCAAAACGAGTCTGGACGAGTCTTTAAATAGTGCTGTTTCCCGAAAACGCTTGTGATCGAAATTACGGAATCTGCCATCGGTCCACCGTCTTTGACCAAAAGTCAAAACTGGCTGCGTATATACGCAGAGGTTGCGTATATACGCAACCAGGGCCCAAACAACAACCTCCACCACCCTCACTGCCTGCGTATATACGCAGGGGCTGCGTATATACGCAGGGCCTGCGTATATACGCAGGCCGTGGGGGCTAGGTGGGGCCCACTTGGTCCTTTGGTGGGCCAAGTCTGGTCCCCTGGGTCCCACTCTTCTGCCTGACGCTCCCGGTTTGCCTCTTCGGTGTACTTCTGCTTTTCCGTGTTTCCGTCGTGTCCCGGTCTTGTGCACGTTTCCCGAGACGGTCCCGGCTTGGTCCTGGCACGCTTCCCGGTGCACCTCCCGAACCTGTTCCTGAAAAGGCAACACGAACGAAAACCCGCGATCATATCCAAATATAGCAAGAAATAAGCAGAAATCCAGCAAGTACAAATAAACGTCTCGTTCTAGATTCCCGAGGCATTCTAAGGCATTTTCCGGCAAAAACCGCTAATTCCGACACAATTACTCGTGAAATCAGGCTAAAAGATAACCCCTAATTGGGCGTTATCAGAAGCTAAGCTGCAGGAAGCTGGAAGCTGAACAATCGACCAAGGAAGTCCAGCCGTCGGCCAGAAGGGTTCCTGAGCAGCTGGCCGAACCTATGTAGCGCTCTTTCTCTCTCTTTCTCACGTGTGAGACAATGCTGACATAATGCTTCTATTTTTTCTGCTTATTATATACATATATATAGATATGTAGGGATTATTATAGTTAAGGTAGATAACTGGAAACTATTTACTCTGGAGGCATAAAAGGGAAAATAATTATGAATAAAGGAACTTCTAGGAAACTTTTTACAAATAAGGAAAAAACATATAATTTGGGAGTGCATATGACATTCATACCGATTACAAAGTTCAAATGACAATTGTACCCTTTTACTTGGTGAAATAATTAAAATACGTTTTCACCATATTATTTATTATTAAAGAACACACTTTCGGCATTAATCCGTCCAGACAAAAACAAAAAATTAGAGAGGTTATCTTCCTTGATTCATCATGTAGTCCAAACAACTAAATAAGTTAAACGAAGCAATCATGATCAATCGCAAGAGGGGTATAATAACTTTTCATTTTCGCCCAAAATCCAACAATCCATATAATAAATGAGATCATATTTCATAACAAACAATGTGGAATCCAAAGGTCGATCAAAACTCCATATGAGTAAAGCTTGGATTTGATGCAATTGGCGGTTGAAACTTCATAGAGACTTACCCGATTCGGACGAGTGAAAAGAAAGCTGAGCTCAATCGTCGAACATTAACTGAATCCCTCTGGCGAGCTCTGTTGCAACGGCGACTATGAGGCGAATGGGTCTGAGACTATGGTGGCTGACTGCGATGTTCGTCTATAATTCTATATTGTCTCTACTGGATATTGTTTCTCTTTGTGTAAGTATGCCGGGAGTTGAGAGCTAACAACACTTGAAAGGAAGAATTTTCTCCGAAAGAAAACGAATTAGGTGTTGTAATCAGTCACCGAAATGCAAATGAACTTTCTCTCAAAAAAAGTTATCTAAAAAAAAAGAACCTGCTAAACTTTGATGCCAAAATATGATGTGCACCTTAATAATTAATGATATAGGTGGAAATGTAATCTACACAAAGTAATTGGTACATGTGGACTAAGTAATGGGTATAAATGTCATTTGGACTCCCAAATTAGATGTTTTTTCCTTGTTTGTAAATAGTTTTCTAAAATTTCTTTTATTAATAATTATGTTTCTTTTTCTGTCTTCATAGTAAATATTTTTCTAACTATCTTCCTTAACTATAATCTCTCTCTCTCTCTCTCTCTCTCTCTCTCTTTATATAATATATATATATATATGTTATATATTTGTGTGTGTGTGGGTGTGTTACTTGATTTCCAAGCAAGAAAGTTTTAGAGAAAAATCAATTATGAATTTAGATTTATAGAAATTAATTTAAAATTTTGTTCTTATTTAATGAATAATTAATTTATGATAAAATACTTTTATTTAAAAAGAAAATCAAATTTTCATAAAGAAATATTCATACGTTATTATAAATTCTCAATAAAGTAATTAATATAAAAGGAATAATATTATTGGAATATCAATTTAATTTCCTTAAAATATAAATTTAGTTGTCAATTATTCTTTTTAGTATTTATGGAAAGATTCTTAATCAAATATAAATCAAATCTCCATAAAAACAAATTTAGAAAAATTAAAACATACATAAATAAATTCTGCTGAATTTATTATAAGAAAAGTGTGGCTGTCTCGAAGAGATATTGTCTGCTAAATTATTTTGATTTAAACTCTTTCAATTAACTTTAAACAAAAACCTAGTTAAATTTATAAAAGAGTTCTAATCAAGGTTTTCAAACCCGTGGGTCAGCATAAACCCGTAGAGGGTGGGTAGATTCAACTCGTGACCCGTGACCCGAGACTCGCCCGGCTCTCGTTTTACTTCAAATTTTCATTTCTTTTTACGTACACATGACTTTTCATTACCTATGAAAAGTTGATTCTTTTAATCTTTGGTAATTAAATGCTACATTTTTCTTTATGTATATAAAATTGTTTGAATAATAGTTTGAAATATCGTACCGGGCGTTGTTCCGTTTTTTGTTACTGGAGTGAAACATTTCGGTACCGTCATTTTTCGGTGATTTGTTTCGGACTAATTTTCTTAAATTATATAATTCCCCAAAATTTTTTATATTTTAAAATTACACCAACTTTTATCCTTATTTTTACTAAATAACCATAAAACGTGTATTCTTTTAATAAAATTAATTATTGCTCTTATTTTTTGCTAAAATATAATATGCGATGAGTGAACGAAATGAAAAATACTTAAAGAATTATTTATCATGATGATCAACATCAGTGTATGATTTTTTTAATTTTATATTAAAGACCCAAAACTTATTTAAATCACAAACTGAACCCCGATCGAAATCCACCCGGAATTCGCTAACTCGTCCGAAACACCCCGAAACATCCGTAATTCGCCGAAATACACCGGTACGAACCGAATTTCAGCCCGGTATACACCGGTACCGGTTTTGTTTTAAGACCGAAACAGTACGAATCGGCCGAAACGGACCGAAATGGAACGAAATTTCAAACTATGGTTTGAATGTTACAAGTTTTAAATTTAAAAGTTTAAGAATTAAGCCCCATTTATTTGTTAGTTTATTTATTCATTTATATTTCTTCCTTGCATCGTGCCACTCATTTGAAGTAAGGGAGGAATTAAAATTAACTAAGCTAAATTATGTTTACAATATATTAGTCCCTCAAAAAATAAAAAATAAACTTGCATTTAATCTCAGGGGAAACTTGTCCAGTCTAGGTCGCTTCGATCGCCCATTGGATAGTGTGATTCGTTTCATATTTACACAGTCATCAGTGTGATTGATTGAATATTGATTGTTATAGTTTATCTCTTAATATTGCGGTAAATCCAATGGATCACCGGTGTTTGAAATTGGGTGACTATATACCCCGTTTTTTCGTGCATTAAGAAATCAAAAACCTAATAAAGCTACAAAATTTTCACAATAAGTTGACCCGGTAAACTCGCGGGTCAACTCGCGGGTCTACGGGTTTGCACGGGTTTGTCAGCTGTCGGGTTTTGAGCGGGTTAACCCGATTGCCCATGTAGATTCGTAAACTCGTTAAAACCGCGGTTCAACCCCCGGGTTTGACAACCTTGGTTCTAATAGGATAATATATTTTTGTGATCACTATCACTAAATATGTTATGTCATAAAGATATATTATATTCTCAATTAAACTCTCTTACTTGGAAGATAAGAAAATTAGTCTTAAAGAATCTCTAAGAAGAATAACTGATTGGTTGAAACTGCCAAAAGATCAAGACATAAGAACAAAGAGCATGCCACCCTAGATGCGCACGGCTTCCTAGGGATGTGTGTGCGGCCTACAGGAAGGCCCAGGGAGTTTTTGCTGCACTTTGGTACCTTTCTCTTTTTAAAAAAGTGTTTTTTAGTCTCAAGACACGTGGATTGATGCTACATGAATAATCCTAGACCTAAGAATGACCCGGAAACTTCTATGAGAATACCTGAAACTCAAGGATCACATAGCTGATTATATGATGATTTCTTGCTGAACTAGATTCAAGATGCCTGAATTGCCTGCTAGAACAGTTGTTAGCATCACATAGTATCTAAATAAAGAGACTCGGATCATTTGTAATAATTCTATACACTGCACTACATGATCTGAGTTATTTTGTTCCTGAATTGACAAATACAAGAAACGGTGCAGAATCCTAGATTGAACACATTTTGCATCGTTCTGTTTCATATTTAGTAAATAAGCTCAAGTACTGAAAAAAAATTACGGTTGACCGACCAAACCAAAACCCGTATTTTTCGACTTGGTTTCATTTATCCTTCTTAATTATTTAGTTTGGTTATAACGTGTACGGTTTAATTTTTGACTTCAATCAGTAAGCACCATACAAAACCAACACGGACCACTATGTACATATTGTATACACAGACATGTGTCTCCACAACAACACGCACATCCTTTAAAAATGTGACCGAAATAAATGCAATGGGTCAACTGAGAAGACTGCAACATTTGACGGAGCAATTATATTGATAGAATTTGAAGCGGAAGCTTAAGATCGTATATAAAACTTATGTTGAACATATATATAAACTATACAATGGGTAACATATATGCTAAAGCGATGTGGGTCATATATCATAACAGCCCCCCTCAAACTAAAGCTATCGTGATAAGCGGAAGTTTGGAGATCAAGTTATGAAATGTCCAGGCAGATGAGACTTCGTATGAATATCGGCAGTTTGCTCTAACGAAGACAAAGACTTCAGATGAACCGTGCCAACACGAAGATGATGACGGGAAAAATGACAATCTATCTCAATGTGTTTCGTCCGCTCATGAAAAACATCGTTGTGGGAAATCTGGATGGCACTACGATTGTCACAACATATAATAGTAGCAGAGGACTGAGGCATCCCCATATCAGCTAATAACTAGCGAAGCCAGATGAGCTCCTATGTGGCGTCACCTAGAGCACGGTATTCCGCCTCAGTGCTGGATCGCGAAACTACAGTTTGCTTCTTGCTGCACCAGGATATAAGTGAGTCACCCAAGAAGAAACAATACCCCGTGGTGGAGCGTCTATCAGTAGGATCACCAGCCCAATCAGCATCTGAAAATCCATGTAAGACCGGTGTAGATCGACCAGAGAAATGAAGACCGCGAAACACAGTACATTTTATGTAGCGAAGAATCCAAAGAACAGCAGCATAGAGTGTGGATCGTGGAGCAGTGAGAAACTGACTGACCTGATGAACAGCGTACTGTAAGTCAGGACGAGTGACCGTGAGATAAACCAGACTACCAACGATCTGTCGTTATCGAGTAGGATCAGATAGAGGTTCACCCTCTAAGGGAGTAAGCTTTAGGATGGGCTCCAGTGGCGTGGAGGCAACCTTTGGATCAGTCAGTCCTGCACGAGCAAGAATATCAGAAGCATACTTTGTCTGTGACAAAGTGTAATGTCAGCATGAGAAGTAACCTCGAGACCCAAGAAATAGCTGAGAGGCCCCAAGTCTTTCATCTCAAAATGGCGATTCAAGGACTTCTTTAGCTCATGAATACCGAGGAGATCATCCCCGGTAATGATCATATCATCAAAAAATATTAACAAGAGAATAACACCACGATTTGTATGACGAATGAAAAGAGTTGAGTCATATGAACTAGAGGAGAACCCAAGATGGAGCATAGTATAACTGAACTTATCAAACCAATCCCGAGGGGCTTGCTTCAGACCATATAATGCACGACGTAGGAGACATACCTGTAAAGGTGAACATCGAGACCAGGCGGAGGTTTCATGTATACCTCCTCAGTAAGATCACCATTAAGAAGAGCATTCTTAACATCCATCTGGAAAAACGGCCAACGACGGATTGCAGCTACAGCAATCAAAGTACGAACCGAGGTAAGTCGAGCAACTGGAGCAAATTTCTCCTCATAGTCAATGCCATACTCCTGTGTGAAACCTCTAGCCACCAGACGAGCCTTATATCTCTCAACAAAACCATCAGACCTAGTCTTGATCTTATACACCCATCTGCACCCTACAGCAGTCTTACATGGAGGTAATAAGACTAAGTACCAAGTATGAGTGCGTGCAAGAGCATCCAACTCATCTTGCATTGCTTTTCGCCACATTGGGTCAGAACTAGCTTCCCGATAAGACTGTGGTTCATTATGCTGAAAAATAGCAGAAGTGACATAATCTCGATGTCGAACAGATTGCCTGCGTTCTCTAGTAGACCGACGAGCTGCAGTAGAAGTGGACTTATCCAAGTCACTCTCAGGACCTGAGGAGGAATCATCTGCAGAATTAGAAACTGAAACTGGAACTTCTGGAGCTGGAGCAGGAGAGGCAATAGGAGCAGGCGGACCATGTGTAACTGGAGCAGGAGCAGGGGAGATAACCTGTGGAACCGGAGTAGGAACACTAACGGGGTCAGGTGGAACAGGAACCGAACCATGTGTAACTGGAGCAGGAGAAGGGAAAATAACATCATCAACCAACAAATCTGAAGGACTCTGCAGCGGAGCTGAAGTGTCAACTAAAGAATCATCAAAGAATGGATCAAAGGATGGATCTGCAAGACCAGGATGGTCAACAGTGGTCGAAGCATCGAAAGACGAAACTGTAGAGAACATCTTGTGTTCCATAAAGACCATGTGGCGAGAGAGTCGAAGACGCTTTGAAACTGGATCCCAACATCGATATCCCTTATGTTCAATACCATATCCAAGAAAACAACACATCCTTGATCGGGGTTCCAACTTATTATGCTCATGAGGCTGAAGAAGAACAAAACACACACTTCCAAAGACTCAAAGAGAAGAATAATCAGGGGGTGTACCATATAACTTTTCATACGGAGTCATGTTCTTAAGAACTGGTGTAGGAACTCGATTAATAGTATACACAGCAGTTAGAGAAGCTTCCCCCCAGAAGCGTTCTGGACATGAAGAAAATAGGAGAGCGCGTGTCGTATCAAGAATATGGCGATGCTTGCGTTCTGTACGGCCATTCTGCTGAGATGTGCCGGGACAAGATCTCTGTACAAGAGTCCCATGCTTGTGAATTGTAGCCAAGAACTCAGAAGACTTATACTCCATCGCATTATCAGTCCGAAAAACTCTGATCGGGCATGAGAACTGTGTCTGGACCATAGCTGCGAAGTCAAAATAAATTTGAGCCAACTCTGAACGATTCTTCATCAGAAATATCCAAGTATATTGAGTAAATTCATCCACAAATATAACAAAATATCTTGATCCACCCATTGTAGCATGAGGGGAAGGCCCCCAAACATCCGAGTGAACCAGGTCAAAAGGTGCTGAGGAAGACGTCATACTGTGAGAAAAAGGTAAAGCAGGCTGCTTGGCTAATGTGTACAGGAGAATCCTTTGAGGAAGATTCAACGTACTCCAAGAGCAAAGAATGAGAAACACATGAGAGGTAGGGTTGTGAGTAGGGAGAGAGTAAGACAGTAGCAACTGTATGAGAGAGAGACAGAGTTTTAGCAGAGCTTCTGCGTAGTTCAGGTGATTAGTGTTGTGTAAGGAAGGGTTAACGATCCTATATATAGTGGAGAATATGACCGTTGTAGTGGGTTAATGCACCCATTAATGGCGGCTTAATTACCTTAACCACAACGGCACGTTCGTCCGCATATATAGGGACCGTTACGCACTTCGTCCGCGTATACCGGAACCGTTATGTGGTTGACCGGGTTTATGGAGCTCGTTCCATAAATCTCTCAAAGCAGTTACTAAAGGTCGCGTGCGGTCTTGGTTGTCGCTCGCGCGCGACGGAACTTACTCTAGCCTCCAAACCACTAAGTCCCTACAAGTCCCGTGTGGTGGTGTGCGAGGGCCCTGTCTCGCAGCCCCCACGTGGATCAGCGCGGGTGGTGATCCAGTGCATGTGGAGCACAGCTAGGTGTGCTGGATGATTGCCATGTGGCTGTGATCTTTTTATCTGGAAAGCACTATCTACAGCTAACTGACAAGGCACACAGTCAAGATGCTCATCCTCAAAAGTGCCTAATTTTCCAGTGGAGACAAGGGAACGAACACGACTTATAGAAGCATGAACCAACCGTGAATGCCACAAGTGAAGAGAAGATGATACCGGAGATGTGGCTGCAGCAACTGAAGAGGTCGGTGGGAGACTGAGGCTTGTGAGTTGGAATAATCGTCCAACTTTACGACCAAAGCCAAGTGCCTTTCCGCTTTTAGGATCCTGCACACGACACCCACTGGAAGAAAATATAACATCCAAGCCAAGTTCACATATTTGTCCAACAGATACAAGATTGAGAGCAAGATCTGGAACTAAAAAAGTATCAGGAAGTGATAGATTATCTTGTGAGATATCTCCAGTATGAGTAACGCGCATACGAGAACCATCAGCAGTATGAATAGTCAGAGTAATACAACTATTACGTTGAGAACAAAATATCTCAGGATTAGATGTCATATGATTGCAACATCCTGAGTCAAAATACCAAGCGTCATTACCTGAGGTGGCAGACAGATAAGTAGATTGAGTCTTCTCACGAGTAGTATCAAGGATGCCCTTGAGAAAAATGGTCAATATGGAGAGTGATGAAGCATCAAGAGGCGATGAAAGGAATCCAATTTCAGTGGAGGACCTGGTTTGGGCCGAAATCGAGGATTCTAAGGGCATTGAGACAAGTAGTGCTCAGACTGCTTCTATCCACAAAAACGACAATGACGAATCGGGCAATATAGGAGTCTATGCCCATTCTCATGACAATATGAGCAATACGCCTCCAAGACATTTAATACAGGCTGAGAAACATCCGATCTATCAATTTTGATAAATCAACAACCCAATAACGCGAAAGAAGATCAATAACACTGGTAAAATACCCCTAAACTAGTGTGAAAATTTAACTAGCAGTCCGAATCTCGCAAAATGGAGCCCGTAAATAGAACCAGAATGTCCAAAAACCTTGGGTATCGGTATAATCCGTCCGAATCCGAAGCAAAATTGAGTCGAAACGATCGAACAAAGGGTTGACCGGTACTGGGACGGGACAGCGGCTGAAACGGCCCAGGAACACGAAACGGCGGCTGGAACGAGCTGGTGGCTCGTGCGGAAGCCTCGGCTCACGCGGAAGCCGACGGCGCAGAAGCGAGACGACGGCGTGGACGGAAACCGACGGCGCAGAAGCGAGCTGACGGCGCGGACGGAAGTCGCGACGCCGAAACAAGCCGGGAGTAAGCCAAACGCGCGCTGGAGCGGCTCGGGCGCGTGGCTTAAAGCGCGCAGTGCAGCGGTGGACTTTGGCAGCGCGTGACGGCGCGTCTGTCCTCCGTTTGCTGCAAAATTTTCGATTCCGAGTCGATTGGTGTGGTCAATTTTACTGATCGACGATCGGATGACGGTCGAACTAAGAACAGTCTGTGAGTTGTTACTCTTGGACGAAAACTCACGATGAACAAGAAACCCTTCGAACAAGAACGAAACCTAGAACCGTATTGGCTCTGATACCATGATAGAATTTGAAGCGGAAGCTTAAGATCGTATATAAAAGTTATATTGAACAATGTACAAAAGGTCATATATATATATATATATATATATATATATAAACTACACAATGGGTAACATATATGCTAAAGCGATGTGGGATATATATCATGACATATAATGACCCAAAACTCGATTAAGGGCTACAAATCAACATTTTCCTCTGATAAATAAAGCACATTTACACAATCAATTGAACCGCATCAAATGTTGTCTAGTAGAACTCTATTGAAACATCTTCCGCACCACCGTCTTTCAGGGTAAAGTTTCTGTAAGGGACGGGCAAGGGAAGGAACGGTGGAGCCTCACGTCTAAGAAGTGCCCAATTCACTCCATCAAAAAATGGATGGTGCCTGATCGCTATGGCCCCAACCGTAGACCCCAATCTCTTGGTAGGGTCTTTAATCAATAGCTGTGTTATCAAGTCCTTCATGGCTCCCGAAATAGGCGGGTCCTTAGGGAAGTCCAAAGCTCGAGCCACAACATTGGCTAGCGTGTGTTCATTGTGATTGCCCTTAAATGGTGTCACCCCATAATACAATTCATATATGAAGATCCCTAGTGTCCACCAATCCACCGCATTGCCGTGGCCCTCGCCGGAAACTATCTCCGGTGCGAGGTACTCGTGGGTCCCGACGAACGACATTGATCGGGCGTCTACAGGCTCCGACACTATTTCGATGTCACCTCGGTTGACCCTTCTCCGTGAAGGCTTTTGTCTCCGGCGGAAGCAGGTGACACGTGGCACAATGCAATTGGGTAGCCTGCAAGATGAGTTGACAAATGAAGTTTCGAGTGGGCTGTTGTTGTTGGATGTGTGCCTCCGATTTAGTTTCTTCCGGTGAGAGACCAGTTGGGTAGATGATGAATTGTCGCACTTGAGGGAGAGGTCGAAATCGGTTAGCATTATGTGACCGTCTGATCGTATGAGGACGTTTTCGGGCTTTAGGTCACGATATATTACTCCCAACATGTGGAGGTACTCCAATGCAACAATAACCTCAGATGCATAGAACCTGCACAAAACCAAACAGTGCGGGTTCCCACATCACTAAAAATAATAGTTTGCCAATTAGGTTACATCATACCAAACAGCCGCTTATATAACCAGAATTGCAACGGTACTCTCAGTGCCACTACAAATTAGGGATTCTATATTGCATGAGAATATATTGCTCTGAGAAATTATATATTTGACTTATTGAGAAATCAAGTGTATTGAGAAATGATTGGGAATGGCGAATATGATATGATTGAAGTTACGAAATAATTCAGAGAATATTTTGTATGTTTCTAAAACTCATGGTGGTGAGTTCCCTTAAAATAGTTGAAGTGAGACGAATAGATAAAAGAAAGAGCAGGAGGCTATAATCATACACATTAATAGTTTGTACTAACATTTTTCTTATATGTGGGGTGTTTGGATTTTGTAGCTTTTTATTTCAGTAGAAACTAAACACACAAACCAAGACCAAAAACTAGTTCTCCCACATATCCACACAATGAAAAGTCCAAAAAAAATTCGAAATTTTTAGATCTGTTTTCAAAATTAATCTAAACTATGTTATTCAAAAAAAACCCATAGGATTATGCTTTATGTAAACCAATACCACTGTTTTCCCTAATATAAACGAGTCTTAAACCTTGGAAATGAGTTGACATCTATTCCAAGTCTCGTGGCATACCAAACACAAAAGATATGATTGATTGCACCACATTACAAGTCAAAATATTCGCAAGAGAGAGAAGAAGAGGACTTGCCGGACGGCGTCATGGTTGAACCTTCCGTCGGGCTGTTCTTGCCGGAGAACATGAAGGTCGCCGCCGGGACAAAACTCCGTCAACAGACAAGACAACCTCGGAGAATCCAAAGTGGCATATAGCGTGGGCAGGAAAGGGTGGTCTAACAATTCAAGTATTTCCCTCTCTATCCTCGCCCTACCTTCTTTACTCCTACACGCTAGCTCCTCTTTATCCATCACCTTCGCCGCGAAAAAACACCCGCCGGCGCATTTTAGCTCCACTAGGTACACTCTCCCGATATCCCCGCTCCCCAGCCGCCGGAAAAACACGAGATCTTCGAGCCGTAAGGCGTCGGTGACTGTCTTGACACGTCGGATGGCCTCCCAGCACGGGTCCCCTAGCGGCGCGTGAGGCTTTGTGGAAGATGAAGTCAGGCTGGAGGTTGCCCACGTGGCGGTTGAGGTGGTGCTAGTGGTGGTGGTGGTGGAGGACTCGAAGCTGAGGTTTTCTAAATCTTCAGTTAAGTCGTCCACGTTTGGTTGCATGGCGGTGGCGGTGGCGGCGACGGTGGTTGACTTGGTGATTGTGTTTTTGGGGCCATCCTCGAGTTCGTCTGTTAGTGTGTGGGTGGTGTTGGCGGTGGTGGTGGTCTCGTCATCCGTGTTCTCGGTGTCGCTGGTTAATTCATCGGTGTCTGATTGCATGGTGGTGGTGGTGCGGCGGCGTAGTGGTGGCGGAGCGGTGGTGGATATAGAAGCAAGGAAATGGTGGGGAGAGACAAAGATAGTTCAAGTGAGGGAGTGATTTTGAAGGGGTCAAAGGGTGTGAGATGGGCCGGCTGCATGAGTAGGGTCGTATTGCCGGCAAATTGTGGGCTATTTTATTTGCGTTCTATTATTTTAGAGAAAATTAAATAAGTGTTTTCTCTTTCTCCTATTTATTTGTTTGTTAGGTTGGATCATAATTAGATAATTATTAAGGTTGTTCAAAATAATTGATTCTTCAAAAAAATTGATTCTTCAATAAAGTAATTGGTGCTAAATAAATGTTTCGTGTCACCAGAAAATTTACAGCATTTATTTCACATTCTCCATAAAATTCATCAGTGGAAAGATAGTTTTTATGAAATTCAGCTTCACACATAAACAGTTAGGTCAAACAGCAAAAAAATGTTCAATAGTCTATAAAATCTTTCTTGGCGTGAACATTGGAAAATAAGGATCACACTATGACATCCTGCACACTACCACTACTTCAATTCTCTCTCTTTCTTTCCAGTGTGACTTTCTATTTGTTATCGGGTCATTTTGACGGGGTGATTTAGATAGCAAAATGCTGCAACTTATTGATAATTTTATCATGATATTGTAGAATGAATTTTACAACATTAAAAGATTACTAAATTCTTGTATCGTTTTACTAATAAA
The DNA here is from genome assembly GCA_023055425.1 of Linanthus parryae. NCBI lineage: Eukaryota > Viridiplantae > Streptophyta > Magnoliopsida > Ericales > Polemoniaceae > Linanthus > Linanthus parryae. Next base: position 73,848,405 of record JALGPY010000002.1, read on the forward strand.
ATTACCGGATCAAAATGACTCAATAAATAGTATTAAAAGTCAAACTTGAAAGAAAGAGACGGAAACATAGGTAATACATGAAAGCCTACACCGGCTAAAAGTTTGTGAATGTTGTGTACTTGTTCCTTGACAGTAAGTGTACTAGTCAGTTCCGTCTCTTCTTACCCATTATGATTTTTGTCATTATTCACTGGGTCACTTTGACCTGGTGATTTGGATAGCAATATGATACAATTTTTGAATAATTTTTTCATTGCATCCCCTTCGATAATTATATTTGTCAAGTTTAGATCGATTCCCAGTTGTATCGCCAATAAAGCCGCCTTTGCTTCCGCAAATTTGGCCGATAATCCAAAGCTGAGATACCTCGAAGATCCGTGAAGCACCTCTCCTTCTGAGTTGCGAAAAATAACCCCAACCCCCGCCTTGTTGGTCAGATTGCAGAATGATCCGTCAAAATCTGCCTTAATCCAGCCACCAGGAGGGCAGTTCCACTGGTGTTTTTCCAGACAATGATGAGTCTTTGTTTCTCTGCTTGTTAAAGCATCAAACTCTTCCATGGCGGACTTGGTTTGGAGATTGATTTTAGCTGCATCCATATTAACATCCCGAAAGAGGGATCTTCAAAACATCTACAACATAGACTGCCGCAAGATGGTTCTCCAAGGCCTCCTTATTCCATGTTCTGTTGTTGGTCAAAAAATCACAAACTTTGAGATTGCTGTCAACCGGTTGCACTATGAGCTTCAAAGATGGTTCCCGTAGATCCAAGCATCACAAACTTGAATTTTCCTTCCATCACCCACTCTCCACCTCAGCCCCGAATTAAGTAGTTTTTGACCAACAAGTATACTTCTCCACGCATATGAAGGGGCGTTACCTAGTTTTGCTTGCTGAAAGCACTCGTTCTTGAAATATTTTGCTTTTAGGACCCTACTAAGAAGGGAGTTTGGGTACCTTAGTATCCTCCAGCTCTGCTTTGCCAACATGGCGTCGTTGAAGAGCTTGAGATCCTTGAAAGCAAGTCCCCCGCGGTCTTTTTGTCTCTGAATCTTGTCCCAACTGATCCAACTAATACATCTTGACCGAGTGATTTGGACAGCAAAACGATTCGATTTTTTAATAATTTTTTCACTGTGTTATAATGCAATTTTTACTCTACAACACCATGAAAAAATTATCTAAAAATTTCATCATTTCGATAACCAAATCACCGGATCAAAGTGACCCAGTGAATAGTGGTAAAAGTCAGAATATGACTAAAGAGAAGAAACAGAGTGGTACTTAATAGACATAGGGTGAGTAGAGTCCTAGAACCCACGCAGCATTGATTTTATGACATCATGTCCCCGAAAACTAGACATCCGTAATCATACTGTTGATTCGTAATGTCCAGAAAAAATGTTTGTGGACGATGTAAGTAAAATCAATACTTTGTGACAATTATGAATCGATTCTCATAGTGCATGTATCATCTTTTCAGCGAACATATATTGCATGGGTTATAAGTCAAAAGTTTGAATAAATATATAGACATCACATTATGGCTCACTACAACCATAATAACATGAAAATACATGTTCTTTAATGTAGAAAGGTATAGGGTCTCAGCGCAAACCATCACACATCGAAGCTGGAGTTGTTATAAACTAGGATATCGGAGTGTTCAATGAAAGACAATACAGAGAAGTGCATGAAAAATTCTCGTAACTACAGTTACGGAAGGAGCTTTCATCGACCCAACAAAGCAACGCGATCTTTCTGAACTGCGTGCGACAGGTTTATGTCAAAGAGCTCACATCGGATTGGCATCTCCATTTCATAGAACGGGTTCTTCAGAACATAGTCTGTGTAAAGCTCATATATATGTTTCAGGAGGGCATCCATATGAAGCGTTCCAGGCTCAGATACAACAAAAAACTTGGTCCCTGCAAGGATGTAACAGTTTTAGTATTGCATGGGAGGGCATATAATGAGTGATTGCAGCATTCAAGAAGAAACTGGAACATAGAACCCCCGCATGACTAAGGCATGCTAGACGCTGTTGTTGCACTGAATCAAAAGCTACTTGACTTACTCGACGCATTTGGCTGTGTTCCCAAGAAAATGTCTATAACCAATAGCACAAACGGTTCTACTACAGTGGCATGGCGATGATGATCACGGTAACATAAAAGAGCTGGTATCATCAACTAGCTAGCATGATCATTGTTTTTCTTTTTTTTTTTTAAGTTTCCATGGTGGTAACCTTAAACTTTGAAAACAAAAGGAAAGTTCAATCCATATCTCCAGTTCTCAAATCCTCGAAAGACAGTCCAGTTTCAACTTGAGATGCATCACATCTTCTAACCTATACAATAACATTAACCATTCGGCTGTTTTTTCTTTAATCATTTACGTTTTCTTTAAGAAAAATCAAGCGTAGTATCAATTGCAACACTAATCAGATCTGTGTGGAAGTTGTCAACACTGCGGCCATGCATAGCTGCAGTTTCTGCACTTGAGGAGACGAATGGTGTACCCACAAGGAGAATTAGATAGACCTTGAACTACTGTCCAAAGACGTGATTAGTAAAAGAACTACAACTGATACTACAATGGCCAGTATATCATTTGGAGTCCAATAAATGGCTTCTTCACCTTCACTTCATCGCTCTGAAAGAACATGCCTACTGCACAGCCTAACAAGTGTTGTGTCACGTTTAGGCTTACTTCAAAAGCATTATATTTACAAACCTTGCGGATTCAATTTTCGTTACTTAAACAAGTGGAACTTTTATTTTTCAGTGCGTGGATTTTAGTTGACTTTCATAAACTAGAATGCACGAGCACCACTATGTTCATGTACCTTCATCTGAAGCCAAAAGGTTGTCCCTGTTACACCAATTTGGCAAAGAAGCCATTTGGTATTAAACCACTATACATACACGCAGGCTCAAGCATTTCCATCTTTCTGCCAAATTGTTACACAGTTTGATTGCAGGTTAACGTATGGCAGCCGATTCTTGAAGTTAGATAAAATCTTCATTCAAAGCCAAAAGGTTCTCCCTGTAACACCAATTTGGCTAAGAAGCCAGTTGTATTAAACCATTTAGTGGCAGTCTCAGGCATTTCCATATGTCTGCCAAATTGCCACACAGTTTGATTGCAGGTTAATGTATGACGGGATACGTCATCAGAAAATTATAAAATCATCGGTTCAGCATTTTCAAATTCACCTCATTGCTAGATAAGTGCTCCATATAACTACCGCGGGGCAAATGATTTGCATGGGCTGGTAAGCAGCAGGATATCTCAGTTGCGGAGAATTGGAGACCCTAGGTCAGTTTCTGTAGCCAAAATCAGGAAAAAGACTAGGCAACCCAATAAAAATAAATAAACAGAAACAACTTTGTGCTAAGAAATTGAATAGTTGAACAGCCAATTATACTTTTCGTAGTAAGAGCTCCCAGCTTTCTGAGTGTTAGCCCATTAACCCAATTAAATAAACTCTGTTATTTTTTCTGGCTTGCTGCATCAGATAGACTCTGTACCCGCAACCTTCTCTTCTAACAGAAAATTGTCCAATCCAACCTCAGTCCACACAATTGTAATGGTGTGGAATCCACAGCTCATGCCTTAGAGATTTCCCTGTAGTGACCCAGCTTTGGTTTAACATTTTGCCTCCTGATGATATGCACCACAGTTTTGAACTTGACCTTGTTCCGTGGCTCCAGTTAAACTTCAAATCCAACCTTCTCCACACCTCAGGACTACCTTTGTTTCTGGTCTTCTCACTCACCACCTGGAACATCAGGAGACAAAGGAACCTACTTGTCTTTGAACGAGTCCTACCTAGACTCAATTCACCATCTCATGCCACTGTTATCCGTTTTGTTTATGAAGACAGAGAACGGTTTTTTCCTTCAGAGAGATACCAACACAACCCCCCAACTCGCCCAATCATTCAGCGGAGACCACCCTCACCTACTTAAACTCAACTGTGATGGAGCAGTCAAATGCTCTACAGTGGTCTCCTTAAAGATCAAAATGGCCTCTTTTATCTTGGGTTTTATAGAAATACAGGACCATCTTCTGTTATTTTAGCAGAGCTTTGAGGCATTCGAGATGGTCTTCAACTTGCTTGCAACTGTGTGGCACTACACATATTGAAGTGGAATCAGATTCGACCAATGCAATTGATTGTTCACAATGAAAATGCTACCCAGTCGCTAATGCTCTCGTAACTGATTGTAGGAACCAGATCAAAGCGTTTAAAGGATGTTTTTGGAAGCATATTTATCTAGAAACAAATTTGGCTGCTAACAAACTTGCTAGTTTAGGCTTTTTTTGCTGAATTCTAGCTCTTTTGTGTTACTTGATAACCCATCTTGTATTGTTAATATTTTGGATTTGGATGTATCCAGGATCTCTGATCCCTAACTCTGTAGATATTGATGTTCTCGTACTTCTTTCTACCAAAAACATGTTTTTCTAAATTCTTGCACAGAAGCACCTGGAGTGGATCTACTGATAGTAAATCCATTGTTGCTAAACTAAATCGGAATCCTAAAGTTTCCTTTTAACAAAAGAAAAATCCAATCCATATCTCTAGTTTTCAAATCCTCTAAAGATAGTCCAGTTTCTGCCTGAGATGCATCATATCTTCTAATCCACACAATAACTTCAACCATTCAGCTGTTTTTTCCTTAATCAATTACGTTTTCCCTAAGAAAATTAAACGCAGTATCAATTACAACACTAATCAAATCTGTGTGAAAGTTGTCAACACCGTGTCCATGCATAGCTGCACTTTCTGCACTTGAGGAGACAATGTATACCCCAAAGAAGAATTATGTAGACCTTGGCCCAAATTATAAAACTACTGTCCAAAGACGTGATAAGTAAAGGAACTGCAAATGATACCATAATGGCTAAGATATCATTTGGAATCCAATAAATGGCTTCTTCACCTTCACTTCATCGCTCTGAAAGAACGTGCCGACCGCACTCGCTAGCAAGTCTTGCGTTTCGTTTCGGCTTCTACTTCAAAAGAATTATATTTACGAACCTTGCGGATTCAATTTTCGATTGTGACTTAAAACAAGTGAAACTTTTATTTTTCAGTGCATGGATTTTAGTTGAACTTTTATCATGAACTAGAAGGTACAGGCCCCACTATGGCAGGCACCATTATGTGCGTGCAAGTTTAAATTGGGACTTACATTTTATGGAGTTAGAAATAGTAGCAGGTTAAATGGACTATTTTAGGAATTGGGAGAAAGGATGAACTAAAGATTACACCACAATCCACTGGCGCTTTATATTGAATGATGTACAGATAGGTACCATTCAGCCGATTCGTAAAGTTCAAAAAATCTTCATTCGCAGCCAAAAGGTTCTCCCTGTTACACCAATTCGGAAAAGAATGCAGTTGATATTAAACAACTATGCACACTGGTAGGCTCAAGCATTTCCATCTTTCTGCCGAATTGTTACACTGTTGGATTGCAGGTTAACGTACAAAATTATAATATCATATGTCCAGTATTTTCAATCATACCTCACCGCTAGATAAGTACTCCATATAAGTTATAACTACTGTGGGGCATAGGCTGATAAGCAGGATATCTCAAATGCGGAGAATTGGGGACCCTGGGTCAGTTTTTACAGCCAAAACCAGGAAAAAGACTGGGCAAAACTGAAACAACTTTGTACTAAGAAATTGAATGGTTGAACAGCCCATTAAACTTTTCATAACAAGAGTTTCTAGGTTTCTGAGTGTTAGTCCCATTATTCCCATTAAATAAACTTTGGTATTTTTTCTGGGTTGCTGCATTAGATAGACTCTGTAGCCGCAACATTCTCTTCAAATGAAAAGTTGTCCAATCCAACCTCTGTTCACACGATTTTAATGGAGTGGGATCCATATCTCATGCTTAAGTGATTTCCCTGTAGTGACCCAGCTTTTGTTTAACATTTTACCTTGTGGTTATCTATACCACATTTTCTATCTTGACCTTGATTCATGGCTCAAGTTAAACCTCAAATCCAAACTTCTCCAAACCTCAGGAGTACCGTTGTTTCTGGTCATCTCACTCAGCACCTGGAACATCCGAGAACAAAGGAACCTACTTGTCTTTAAATCACAGAGTCCTAGACTCAATTCACCGTCTCATGCCACTGTTAATCGTTTTGCTTCTGAAGCCAGAGGGTGGTTTTTGGCTTTTTGCTTTCAGAAAGATACCAACACCCCCCCCCCCCCACCCCCCACCCCCCCCCCCCCAAACACCCACCCACCTCGCCCAATCACTCAGTGGAGACCACCGACACCTACTTGGACAAAACTCAACTTCAATGGAGCGGTCAAATGCTCTACAGGAATAGGGTTATGTGGGGGTGTCCTCGTATAACGAAATAGCTCTTTAATCTCGGGTTTTTATAGAAATATAGGACCATCTTCTGTTATTTTAGCAGAACTTTGGGGCATTCGAGAGGGTCTTCAACTTGCGTGCAACTGTGGCACTACACACATTGAGGTGGAATCAGATTCAACCAATGCAATCAACCTGATTGTTGATCATGAAAAATGCTACCCAGTCGCTAATGCTCTCACAACTGATTTAGGAACCTGATCAAAGCTATTGAAGGATGTTCTTGAAAACATATCTATCTAAAAACAAATGTGGCTGCTGACAAGCTTGCTAGTCTAGACTTTTTTGCTGAATTTTAGCTCTTTTGTCCAAGTTGATAACCCATCTTGTCTTGCTAATATTTTGGATTTGGATATATCCAGGATCTCTGATCCTTGAACTCTTTAGATATTGATGTACTTGTACTTCTTTCTACCAAAAAAATGTTTTCCTAAATTCTCACACAGCATCACCGGGGGCGGATCTTACTGATAGTAAGTCCCTAAGTCCTGAATCTTACCTTTTCTTTCAGAAAAATAAAATAACTCCAAAGTTTCATTTTTGGTCAATTAACTCCAGAGTTACTAAAGAAGTATAACAATTGAAGTGCTTCCAGATCCTTAAGAGTAAAGAATGTCATGTCTTCTCAGAGAAACCACTAAATATGTTTGATTGATCAGATGCTGAATAAGACATTTGCTTGCAAACATCTGATAGAAATTCCCATCTCAATGGATGAAGGAACATCTTAAATCTAACATGAGCAACCAACTAAGTAAGAATCCTAAAGTTGCCCTTTAACTAATATTTCAGATACAAAGAAGGACCAGCAATGCACAGCTGCACGGCCGTAAACTACTTAGGTGCGCAATTCTTGACGGTCAATTAAGTATAAAAACAGATTCAAACTTGACCACTTGTCTTCTTACTTTGTTGTGCCTCCATGACCAAACAACAATAAGGATAAAGTGGAAGTGCATGTGGAAGAAAAAGAAATTACTCTACAGGAATATGCATAGCACTTACCAGTAAGAGACTGGAAGCAATGCAAATCAAAAGTGTCAGCTTCAAGAAGTTCGATGCCCGAACATCCAGAGACAGGGGAAAGCTGCTGAGAAATAGCATGCATCGAATGCCATAAACTCGCCAACCTCAAGGTGTCGTTGGTATCCATTCGCCCCGCAGAGCCGTAATCCTAATTCAAGCCCATAAAAGAATTTCACGATAAAGTACAAAAGAACAGAAAAACATGGTGTGCTTGCTTAGTTGGAACACCAAAGAAAAACCTGTCTATTTATGACATCAAATTCATTAACTGAAAGATACACTAGCTTTTACAAGGTTACCTTGTAGTAGATGAGGCCGCCCGATTTGTTTATGATGTAGAGGCTGTAAATGGCGGCCATTCTTCGGTATTTTCTCTGTACCCCCAAGTATGCTACTTTTGATTAGGTTCTGCAGCAGAAATGGAGATTCCAGTGAGTCGATCTCCATAAAAAAGAACTAATTTTGGATCTATTCATATTATTTACAGTAACATCTTGAATTCCACAATGTAGTTTAGAGCTTGGATTTTTGATCTATTCAAAAATGGCCGCCATTCTTCGGAATTTTCTCTAAACTACATTGTGCAGATCATAAAAGCAAAGCTTCAGAGGTGGATGAAACAAGTTCTCTCATTCTCTGGCAGAGAAGTTTTACTTAAGGCTATTGCTCTTGCTATCCCAAGTTATACTATGGGGTGTGTGTAGTTTCCAAAGTCTATTTGCAAAAAAATCACACAATTGATCAGAAATTTTTATTGGGGGGCTGGTCCAGATGAAAGGAATCTTCATTGGCTGAATTGGGAGTCTGTTATGCTTCCCAAACATCAAGGAGGAATAGGTTTTCGACACCTTCATAGCTTCAACCTTGCTTTGCTGGCAAAACAAGGGTGGAGACTCCTGAGGAACCCAAACCCCCTTGTTGCAAAAGTGGTGAAACACAAACACTACCCAAAGACCAGTTTTCTGCATGCTAGTAAAGGGAATGCTCCGTCTTGGGTATGGAGGAGCCTTTTGGCTGGGAGAAGAATCCTAAAGAAAGAGTTGATCTGGGTTATTGGTTGGGACTGTTGAAATGTGAAGGTAAACTCTGATAAGTGGACTCCAAAACTGGAGCAGGGTTGTGTGGCTGAAAATAATTTGAGAGGCAATGATCTTCAAGTGGCAGATTTGATAAACAGAGATACTGGAAGATGGAAGGTGTCCATGCTCAAAAATTTATTCAAAGAAGAAGAAGTGCAAGCTATTCAAAAAGTCTACATCTCTAGAGAATGCAGAGAGGACCGAGTGATTTGGCCAAATAGTAAGAGTGGTAATTTGGCAACAGGTTCAGAGAGCTTCTGAAGAAGGCATTAAAATCAGGTCTAAACCTTCCTCCTCCTTTCATTTTTCTAATGAGTACTGGCACTTTCTTTGGAGGGTTTGTCACTATGTTGTCCCTACAAGAGAAGCCCTGGTCATCAGAAAGTGTGGTGATTCTAAGGTTTGACCTATCTGTGATGAAGAGATGGAGACTCTGGAAAATTTGTTACTGGGGTGTAATTGGGTGAAACTGGTGTGGTTTGGTACAGGTGTTTTAACACCTGATATGTGCAAAAATATTTCCAATATTCATTTACGGGCTGAAGAGTGTGTAGCCCTCTGCAGAGGCAAAGAGTCGGAGGAGCATACATTTAAAAAGATCTTGGTGGTGTGTTGGAATCTGTGGAAAGGTAGAAATGACACGATCTTCTCCATATCCACCATCAATCCTCATAAGGCAGTGAGAAAATGCGTGATAGACTTCAGCTATTATGGTTTAGTTTTGAATCCCAAAGAAGTGCAGATGAAGAAACAGCAAATTACACAACAAAGTGAGAAAAATTGATTGCCTCCACCTATTCATCTTCTCAAATGTAATTTTGATGTCAATTGTGATGAGCGCACTGGAGCTACCTTTTGTGGCTGGTTATTGAGGAATCATGTGGGTGAAGCTCTTCACTGGGGATGGATCTCTGGCTTTACAGGTTCAAGCTGAAGCCTCAGTTGCTGTGTTGGCAATTCAGAAAGTTCGCCAGAAAGGTTTCAAGAATGTTTTATTTGAAGGAGATAGTCAAGAGTTGGGTCACCTCTCAGTTAAGGGAGAAAGATGGGAAATCGCTGCTATTTCGAATGACATTAGGATGGGTTTACAGAACATGGAAGCTAGCCTCAAGTGGATTCCAAGAGAAGCAAATCAGAGCGCAGATGAATTAGTGAAGAGCCTAGCTTGTAATGTGAGGAGTGGGTGGAATTTTGATGTAAATCAGCTGCCTCATGTAAGTTTGGAGAAGTTGTTTTAATACAATTTTCGTTGGACCAAACAAAAAAATATATCTTGAATTCCAAGCAGCATTAGCTTTTTGTCTGATGATCTGTATAAGTTACCAACTGGAAGTATAAATTTCGAATACTGCAATTTTCTCAGAAGTCGTGAAATGTGACCATGGAGAATGCTATAATTGAACTAGGTAATCAAATTCCAATTCATGGATGCAAATATGAAACTAATCACACATTTACAACTCTCAGGCAGAAATCGCATATTTAGAGAATCTCAAACTAAATCGACAGAAACACATCTTCGCAGATGCCAATGGAATTAACCGACGGCTTATCATTATCAAAGCTCAGTATGTGCTGATGGATCAATTCATACATCTGAGAGATCAGTGAATCAACTGAAAGTTTCCCTCATGGGAAGGGATTATACCTTTTGATCTCCGATGTCGTCCTCGGGAAATCGCCGGAGAGAGATGGGTTGAGTCGTTAGCAGTGAAACCGTGATGCGTGACACTGACCAATGAATGATGCGATAGCAGTGAGGGGGTTGTCTTCGGGTGAGACTAGAGCTCGCTCGATTAGCCTCTCCAGTGGTGTGGACCGTGTGGCGTGGTGCGGTGCGGGTCGCAGTGAAGGGCGAAAGAATTGGCGTCCTACCCGTCTGGTGAATTGGTCTTTGAAAAATACCCGTCTCTCACTTAGTCTTTGAAAAATACCCGTCTCTCACTTATGTTCGGCGGGCGTGGGTTACACAATTTAATCAACTAAATTAACACTTAATTAGGCAAAATTTTAAAACAAACCTATACACATCATCATCCACCCTCTCGAATTCACTATCACTCCAACTGCAACTGCAACTCACTCTCTCTCTCTTCTCTGCAACTCACTCACCGGCGCTCGCTGCAACTGCACCCATGGCTTCCACTGGTTCTTCTTCCTCCGCTCCGGCCGCCCTCTTGCCCCTTCCCAACCCCGTCACACCCACCGTCGGCGAAGAGGTTGGCCTTTTCAAATACCCCCATTCTCAATTCTGTAACTTACTTGATTTCATGTACATGTTTGTAAGGGGTTTCTGTTTGTAATCGATGTTTGAATCAAAGAAAACAACTCATAGTTTGAATCTGTTGTTACCTGTCAAATTTGATCATAATTCCACCAAATCAAGAACTCGGACGAGATCCAGATCTAGAACTCGGACGATGACCTGTTCTAGATCTTGGAACTCGTACGAGTAGTTCTCGTCTGAGTATCACGAGATGAATACTGAGACGAGAACATATAAAACTGGGACGAGAATAAAGCAAGACCCTGCCGAGGAGCAGTTTACTCGTCTTGAGACGAGAACTCCACGCTCCTCTCTGTATAAGCCAGCTTATACTGAGACGAGCATGACTCTCGTCTCGGATAAGACCAGTTTATACTGGGACGAGCAATGCTCTCGTCTCGGTTAAGACCAGTTTATACTGGGACGAGAGTCATGCTCGTCTCGGTATATCAAGCTTATACATGCTCGTCTGAGCAGTTAGAAGATGAAAAAAAACCCATTGTTTCATTCCAGACTTAGAACAGTCCTGCAACTTGAACACTTAAAATTATTTACCTGTATAGACTTGAACAGTAATGGATCTCACATCAACACTTCACGTAAAAAAAAATGTGACACACTTATACTGCATCAAAATTCAGTAACACTTGTACCCTCAAAAAAAACTTCAGTAACACTTATAATAAGGAAAAAACTTATAAACTTTTAAGTAACAGACCATTATAAATAGTTTGAATTATTTCATTATTTATCTGACATTATTAATGAAAGTTTAATTTGAATTTTAGAAGCAAATAATCAAGGTTTCGGAGTTCGACAAGAAGTTGGGAGATGTACCACTTCCATTGTGCCAGGTTAAAGTCGACAAAGGAAACATCACTACGAGGGTAGCCTTGAAAGGGTACAAGCAGAGTTTGCAATACGTCTGCCCTGAGATCCGGGAATTGATTGAAGAAAGGCTCCCCCAGCTGAAGTTTTTGTTGGACATCCATTGCGCGAGCAACGTTACCTTTCCTAGTATGGTTGTGAATCTTGTCATGCACGCTTTGATGAACACGGACAAAAAAGATCCTGAGTTTTGGTTCTACATAAACAACATGCCAGTTCGGTTTGGATTGCAGGAGTTTTGTTTAGTTTCGGGGTTGAGCTTCAACGAAACAACTGGTTTTGGTGATAAAGAGCATGCATATTCGTGGGCTGCAAAGTATTTCCCTGATCACAAGCTCGGTAACAACATCAACGTATCTGCGATTGAAAGTGTTTTGAATGACCTGAAGCCCAAAATCAAAGAATTGACTGAGGAGGAGAAATTTGATTATGCGAGACTGCTAATGGTATGCCTGATTGGACGAATGACGTTTGTGAAAACCAATGCAGACACAATATCCATGACACCGTTTGGCCTGCTTTCGGATTTTGAATGGGCAAACAAATTCGGATGGGCCAGGTACTTGTGGCCATATTTCGCTGAGCAAGTGGGTCAGGAGGCTTGGAATAAAGGTACGGATGGCCTCGGTTGTCTGAAGTACAACATGTTCTATTTTCCGCACATATTTCTGGCATGGATTTGCGAGGCCATACCCCACCTTGGTGATCAGCTGGGAAAACCGAGGGCAGGTGAGGAAAGGAAGTTGCCGCGCTTGGCTAATTGGACGTGGAGAGGATGCGCATTGGGCTTGAAGGAAGCAGCGGAATGCTGGGGTGAGATAAAGTCTGTTAATCCTACTCGCGTCCCAACGGAGGAAGAGAAGAAACAACACTACTGGATTAGCTTCATGGAGTACAGGAGGACTCACCCCGACCAACCACTTCACCCCAGGTGGACTGCTCTGTTCGAGAAGAGGACAGTGCTTGAGGATGACATGAGTTCTAATCGGAAATTCACACCCAGCTACAACTTTGAGGGAGAGGTGGTGGCTTCACAAAAGCCGCAGAAGAGGATGAGGAAGAAGGATGTTGGAAAGGATGATGGTGTCGGGCCGCAGAAGAAGAAGCAGAAAAACACAGTTAACGAGGACGAGCCTGGCCCACAGTCGAAGAAGACTAAGAAGAAGACAGAGAGGCGCAATGAAATTGCTCTTGTTGATGAGGAAGAAGAAGAGGAAGAGGAGGAAGCTAGTCTTGTCCCAAGACGAAGAAGGGGTGCAGTTTTGATTTCCTCAACCCCACCTCCATCTCCACCGAGAACCCAACCTTCGGTGTCTGCAACACCTCCACCTATGGGTCGACCCGAACCTTCGAGAACTGTGGGAGTTGACTTAGAAGACTTGAAGCGGGAAATGCGGATAGTTTTTGAAGAGGCATTGGTTCCTATCAAAGAAAACCAGCTCCAATTGAATGAGAAAATGACAGAGATGAGCAGTAGGGTCGGTAAGATGGAGGAAGATTTGGTTGCCTTAAAAAATGCATGTAAGAATGATTTCACTCGTGTACGTGAAAAGATCAGCCGGCACGACACGAAAGAGGTCGAACGACTGAACCAGCTCGGTGTTTGGGGAGAAGCAACGCACAAGATGGTAACAAACCTGCACACCGCTTGGGAAGAAGTGCGAGTAGATCCAACGACCAGCATTCGGTACCTTAGCGAGGTACGCATATTGTTCTTATTTACGGTGTTTGACTTATGTAATTTAAGGTAATTGTGACCTAATAAATCTATTCATCTATTGGTAGGATACAGAAAGAGAAGCTGTCATTGAGCCAACCACAGTTAGAGGAACGGCGGGAGGGGGTTCCGGGACAATCGAGTCAATTCCGGTCACTGAAACAGAAGGAACCGATGGCTCCAATCCAGTTGAGGCTAACCCCACAACAGAAACAGAAGCAAGGGGGTCCAGGCAAGTCCAAGCACCCCCAATCGTAGAAACCGAAGCAGGACCGTCCATGGCAGCAGAAGAAGGTGGGTTGGAGGAAGATGAGGATTCAGCCACCGATGACGAATTACGGGAATGGATGAAATATAATTACTCCGAACTCCCTGAAGAATCAGATCCAGAGCCTGAATCGATTGCCATTGATCAGTTTGGACCTCAGGAGTGGGATTGGTGGTATGACGCGGTTGAAAGGGAAAGATTAGATGAGGGCTGGTCTCCCCAATCACTTTACGATTACAAGAGAGGTGATGAGTTACATGACATATACGGCCGGGATGAGATGCCAATTATTTATGAGAATGGTGTGGAACGTTACTTTAGCCGTAATCGTGCTAGAATTGATTGGGAGACTACTCCGTATGGGGTTGCACTGGCACAAAAGGGTTGTATTCCAAAGAAGTTGCTCACTAGTGTGCGTGTTCCAGATTTTGCTATGAGGAATAAGACAAAGCCGGACCCAGAATTTCGTGAAGCATTCTATACTTGGCTAGACGATCCAACCCAAGATTACCAGGGGTTGAACTGTGGTTGCAAGGTACTGGGACGAGAATTCTTCCGTTATTTACTTTCGGATAAATGTACTTTATACTGGGGTCAAATGGATGAGATGACTTATGTGCTTAGACGGTTGTACTCGAAGGAATGTCGCGAAGCGAGGACCGACATCGCCATTACCGACGCTAAGTGGTATCACACATGGGTGAATAAGAACTTGACTGAGGAGCAGCGGCGGAAGGAGTTGGCTATTTATTTTGACGGTAGTAGGCCGAACCGTGGGACAGAGATCGCGAAAGCACGTAAGTGGCTCATGCCATGGTTCTCAAAAATGCCAGTTAAGGGAGGGGCAGGACATTGGTTGCTCGTTTACATTGAAGTGGAAGATATGGTTGTTCAAGTCTTCGATCCAGTGATAGGAATGGGAAAAAAGCAATGGGACCTTGATGCTCTTCGCAAAGAATTCCCTAAGATGCTAAAAGAGTCCGGTCAATGCAGAGCGCCAAACAGGTTGTTAATTAAAAGGAATGGGTTACCGATGACGCACTACTTCAAGCCCCATGATAAATGGAGATATGCCACAACTATGCTGAAAGAATCGGGCTTCTATGTCGTCAGAATGATGGAACACCTTATGGAATGTAATCCCATTCGGGGTTGGACTGAACTGAACCAGAAGGCGATAAAAAAGATGAAGGAAAATTATTGTATCTTAATTTGGATGGTTCCTTTTCACTTTCCGGTTTGCGATGGAGATGGTAAGAGGAAAGACAAAATGGTGCGTAAGTAGGTGGACTTCGTGTACTAAACTTGTAATGAGATAAAACTTTTGTTGGTGTTGAATGAGATTTTTGTTTTTGAAGTTTGTTTTATTAGTACTAATTGATTACATAAGAAAACGACGAACAAGCAACAACTACCAACAATTACAAACACACGAACGCATACCTACGACAGGATTATATAGCAACTAACGAAACCAACAACAAAACCAATCACGAGAACAAGGAACAAGTTAGCTTTTTGAGGCGCATGAGCAACTACGTCTAGAGAAGTGGATGGACCGTCGTACGAAGTTCGTTGTCTGGTACGGTCGGTTTCACGCGGGCGTTGCTCGTTCTCAAACCACGCATTTGCAGCCTCTTCGTATGTTGCATACTTAACATAGCAAGCGTTCTTATATCCTGTCGTTTGCTCCTGACAAGCTGGCTAAGAGGTATATATGCCCGTTTGACGACCCACAAATACGACGTAATAATAATCTCCGCGAGGCATTCCTGACATTTTACAATATTACGTTAGATAATCTATGATTTAGGTTTTACTTTATGGTTTTACTTTTCACAATGTTAGGGTTTTAAAGATCAAGTTAAATTATATGCAAAAAAAAAATTTATGAAAATAAGATTTTAAAGATTCCAAAAAAAATGGCGGATTTAAGGGTATAGGTAACATTGTAGGGTTTACTGTTTACAATGTTAGGGTTACTGGTGTCACATTTGTTCATTGTGTGGGAACAGTGACACCTGGTGACTTGCAAGATAAGGCAAGTAAGAACCTTTAAAAACAGGGACGAGGATGAGTACAAATAAAGACGAGCAGTTACTCGTCCCTAAAGACGAGCAGATACTCGTCCCTGTATTGTGAACATGCACGTCCCAGTTTATGAAGTGAAAACTAAGACGTGGAAGACCTCCAATACTGAGACGAGCAACAACCTCGTCTGGATCTCAAAACCGAGACGAGCTGTCCATCGTCTCAGTCTTGGAGGTCTTACAAAGAGGATTTAGGTTGCATGATATAGGGTTTAGGGGGTACATGAGTTGGGGTTTATGGATTTAGGATTTAGGATTTCATGGTTTATTGATTAGAGGGGTATTACATGGTTCAATTACATTTTTAGTAACCATATTGATGGTATATAGTTGATTTAAGTGTTTATTGACTACAATTATAGGGTTTAGAATAGATGATCTATGGTTTAAGGGATTAGAATACTTGGGTTTTTGGAATTAGGATTTTGGAAATCATGGTTTACTGATTAGAGGTGTTTTACATGGTTTGAACTCCATTTGTAGTGATCATTGTAATGGTTCCTAAGTTAGTTTGAAGGTAGTACTTCATTGTATGATATAGGGGTAATGATCCAAGTGTTAGGATTACATGATTAATAGTTCAAGATTACATGATTTTTGGGTTAAAAGTTCACCTCACATGATTTTATGGTTTAGAAATTACACTAAACATTTTTTACAAGGTTTAAAAACATTTTGTAATGATTTTATGGTTTAGGGTTTAGGGTTTAGGGTATGCTCGTCACAGTATGTGTGTTGTATATTGTGTGGAGACTGGAACGAGTAGATGCTCGTCCCTGTATTGTCATGCTCGTCTCAGTTTTGGTTGCACGACTTAGTTGTGCACTTCATAGACTGGGACGGGCAGATGCACGTCCCAGTCCTTTCAGACAATACAGGGACGAGCATCTACTCGTTCCAGTCTCCACACAATTACTACTTCAGGTTGTTGATATTGGAAGCGAGAGAGTGTGGTTTTGGTGGTAGAAAACGTCTTAGTTGTGCACTTCATAGACTGGGACGGGCAGATGCACGTCCCAGTCCTTTCAGACAATACAGGGACGAGCATCTACTCGTTCCAGTCTCCACACAATATACAACACACATCAAACCCAGAATGAAGAACACCACATCAATATAATGAACCTAAATTTAATCAGAAACACAACTGAAGATCAAATTTAATAAAAACACTCGACTATCACACATTCTACAATATTATGACGAGAATATTACAATCATAGCAAGAGTAGCACCAGAGTTTAGGGTTTACCGTAGCTCAACAACAATGGCGAAAGAGAGAGACTTCTATACACAAAGTGGGAGAACCAGAGCAAATGAGAGTGAAAAATGAACCAGTTTTGAGGCTGTAATGCAGCTGGTTCATTAAGTTTACAGTTGGAGTTAATTCAACTGTACTTTGGTAGGTTAGGGTAGATGGAATCATTCAATGTTTTTAGAGAGAGAGAGCTGCACATTTGTTAGGGTTTGTTTTTCAGTTTGAATATCACTCTCACTGACAAGGGTAGCAGGGTAATTCAAGAAATTCAATGGTTTCTCACCCACTTTAGGGTACATGTCATCAGCCATGTCACACCCAGTAGCCCCACTTGTTTGTTAATGAATCTTGTAAGCATCTGTTTAAAAAGAAGGGCATTTTTCAAATACCAATTCAGCCAAGTGCAGAATTCAAACTGCAATTCAGAGAATGGCATTTTTCCAATTGCCCCGCTAATTCGTTTTCTTTTTTGCTTCGGACTGAATTCGGATGGTCCATTCAAATTAATAATAAAAGAATAAAAAATATTGAGTGAAAAAAAAATTATGTATAGTAGTATCAACTAATTCAAGAGAAGAAATTAGAAATTTTGTTAAAAACATCTCTAATCTATATAACAATAACAATGGAGTATGGGAAATAAGCTATCCCCAAAATGTGACATGTGGAATAGATTATTCTCACTATATTCTAGTAACCAAACACTTTATCCAAAAAAAGTCTAAAACATTTTGAAGATAAATTTTTTTCTTTGGGATGTGCACTAATAATCAATAGAAAAATAGAATATTCATGTTAAATATGATATATAATTCTCTTCAAATATGATATTGTTTATAAGTAATGATTATACAAATCGAACAATTTAGGGTAGCTTCTACCCATAATCGACCCCAATTACAATCCGGACCGAGAATTTCTGTCCGACTCCGTCAAAAATACTGAAACCACGTGCCCAAAGCTTATTTCAATTCGGATTGGACTCGAGTTGGTTGAATTTAGCCCGTCTAAGTTGCACCCTAGTGGCTTGAGTGACCATGGGAGATTCCCTTGCTTTGAGTCTCCATGGGTTTTTTTCTTTCTTACTGTGATTGAAGAATTGGCTCTCTGATAACCCAAATACGAACAGAACATTCTTGGCCAAGCCGTGGATAACATTGAGCATATCGCAGCATCAATATTAACAGTTGCTACTTTCTATCAAGGTTTCTGCATGAAGGACTGCAGTAAAGACTAAAGAGAATTGTGTGAATAGCCTTTAGTTCATCCTGTATTTCAGTTTAAAATGGCTCTATCACGTCAAGCCATTCTTTAATCTCTACTATTTAAATGTTTGTAGAGGTTTTTTTTGACACTAATATTTTCACACTGCCTATAATACCCTTGTATGTCTATTTTATTACTAAGAAACCAACTTAGCCGATACAACTTACCTTTCGATTTTGTTTGAACACGTCTCTGTTGAAGACACTTTCTCACGAATCAACTCAATCTGTCTTTGATAGAAACACTGGCTCACATCTCATCTCCGCCACTCACCAGCAGCAATCACCGACGCCCACGCCTCCCTCTCTCACCGTCGCTCTCTCTCCCGACGTCTCCTTGCTCTGGCAAATCCCTCAGAACTGTAGCAGTAGCAGCAAGTAAAAAATCTCCCCTCCTTCTCCTCGTCTCTTCAGACTTCCGGCTTCTTAATGCACTTTTGTAGCTATCAAATGCTGAATCGCTCTTTAGAATACCGTCAATTGGTTCTTTTGTTTGATTTGGTGCCATTGAATTCCTTCTGTTGTTTAATTTGAATTGATAAAGTAGGGTTCTTCATAGGTTGGGGATTTGGTAATTTCATATAGTATGGGTGATTTCGTTTTTCCTGGTGGTGTACTGAATCTCTAACATTACCTATTAGTAATGCTTTTATCAATCAATGGTGTATATATTTAGTAGTGGTGATTTATACTTCGCACTTTTACTTCTTTAGTAAATAGTTTCATATAATAGAACTACTAAAAATATTGATTGTTTCTTATACTTAATTGGTTGTTGTTGTACTTTGGAATTGTCAGGAATCAAACGATTCCTGCCCTAGATTTGTAGAATTTTGAAGAAGAAGGATAGAGAATTCAGAATTGAGGGAGAAGATTTGAGAGAGATTCAGAGAGAATTGATAGATAAATTCATTCATAATAATCATTGAAATGCAGTCCACCGTCTCTTATATGAGCGGGGTCAAATTACAATTAACAAAACTTAAGGGTAACGCTATAATAAAAGAAAATAAGTAACGTACTGGCCACATCAGCTGCCCCCATGGCAATTGGTGACCGCGTGATGATGATGTGGACCAATCATCTTCTAGCCCTTATCCTGCTGTCCAAAACGACGGTGTTCCAATTAATCCCTGATCCTTATTTAAATCCTAACGTCTACTTCAATCCGACGGCTGAGATTATAACCCCTAATCCTCATCGAACGGCTACTGAACATTTCAACGATTTACCAAATGAACAGTAAAGTTACTGTTCATTTGGTATTGCAGCCACTTTGTTTTTGATCTATCCACCTCCTCCTTTCGTGACAATGCATCCCACTCAGATGATTCATGTCCTCATGAATCTAAATGAGGGAACTGGGCCTTGAGAGTGTGGTATTCCTCCCAAGTAGCCTCTGTAGGAGGAGAATTCATCCACTGCACTAAAACCATTACAACAGGTGCATTTCCCTTCTTGATAAGCTTCCTCTCCAAGATGGCCACTGGCTCCACCAACATTTGACCTTCAGGACCAATTCTAGGTAATGTAATAGAGCTAGAGAGGGATTGACCTTGTGCTTTCTTAAGCTGGGAAACATGAAACACAGGGTGTATTTTAGCACCCACTGGTAATAATAACTTGTAAGCTACCTTCCCAATCTTTTCCAGCACCTTGTATGGTCCATAGAACTTGGCTGAGAGCTTCAAATTCCTTCTGATTTGCACACTAGACTGCCTGTATGGCTGCAGCTTCAGAAATACCATATCTCCCACCTGAAATTTCCTGTCACTTCTGTGTTTATTGGCATAATGTTGCATCCTTTCTTGAGCCTTTACCAAATTATCTTTAATCAAAACCATCACTCTCTTTCTTTCTTCCAAGAATGAGTCTATTTCTGCATCTCCAGTAGAGTTCAACTGATGAAATGAGAGCAGCTTGGGAGCATAGCCATAGAGTACTTCAAAGGGAGACATTTTAAGACTAGAGTGATAGGAGGTATTGTACCAGTATTCAGCAAGAGGCAGCCACTTAACCCATTTATGAGGCCTGTCTGAAGTCATGCATCTTAGGTAGTTCTCTAAACATTGGTTGAGTCTTTCTGTCTGTCCATCTGTTTGGGGGTGGTAAGCACTTGTAAAGTGCAGTTTAGTTCCCAAAGCCTTGAACAAGGCATTCCAGAAGTGGCTCAAGAAAATAGTGTCCCTATCACTTACAATAGTATCAGGTAGCCCATGTAACTTATGTATATTATCCAAAAACACTTGTGCCACCTCCACAGCAGTATAAGGGTGAGTAAGGGCAAGGAATGCCCATATTTGGAATATCTATCTACCACCACAAATATAGTAGTTTTACCTTCTGATTTTGGAAGTCCCTCCACAAAATCCATGCTAATGTGGGTCCAAGGTGTTTCTGGAATGGGCAGGGGTTGCAAAAGTCCTGGGTAGGGTACATGTTCCACCTTCATTCTTTGACACACATCACATTGTTGAACCCATTTCTTCACTTCCTTGTGTAAACCAGGCCAGAAGAAGACAGTAGCCAGTCTCTTGTAAGTGCCATGTATGCCTGAATGTCCCCCAACACCACTGCTGTGCATCTCTTTGATCAAGGACTCTCTCAAAGTCCCTTGGTCACCAATGTAGATAGTACCCCCCTTTTTGATCAATCCTTCCTTAACTTGCCAATCCCCACCTGGATCTGGATCTACTGTTAATCTTTTTAATAGCTCTTGGGCCCACACATCTCCCTCATAAGTTTTGACTACTTCTTCCACCCAATGAGGTGTGATTGCTGTTACTGCCATGCATTGGGAGACCTCACCCTTCCTCTGGTCTTCTGTGTTGGTAGCTATTCTAGATAGAGCATCAGCTGCAGCATTCAACTTTCCTGGTTTGAAAATGATTTCAAAATCCAGCCCCATTAACTTACTGAGCCACTTTTGTTGCAACAAAGTACTCACCTTCTGTCCCAGTAAGAACTTCAAACTGTAGTGATCAGTCTTAATTTGGAACTTGCTAGTCTCCAAATAAGATCTCCATTTCTTGACTGCTTGTACCAGTGCTAGCAACTCCTTCTCATAAGTGGAGAGGCCTAAGTGCTTATCAGAGAGTGCCTTGCTGAAGAATGCTATTGGCCTATTGTTTTGCATGAGTACAGCTCCCAAACCTTGATGACATGCATCTGTTTCCACCACAAACCCTTGGGAGAAATCAGGAAGAGCCAAAACTGGAGTTTGACACATAGCTCCCTTGAGAGCTTCAAATGCCTTCTGAGCTTCTGAATCCCATTTGAAGGCTCCTTTCTTGAGTAGTTGGGTGAGAGATCTAGCAATGACCCCATATCCTTGTACAAATCTCCTATAATAGCCAGTGAGTCCCAAAAATCCTCTAAGACTCTTCAATGATGTGGGTTGTGGCCACTCCTTCATAGCCTTGATCTTGTTAGGATCTGCCTTAACCCCATCACCACTAATCAAATGGCCTAGGTATTCAATAGTAGTCTGCATAAATGTGCACTTAGAGAGTTTGACATATAACTCATGTTCCAAGAGAAGAGCCAGGGTTAACCTTAGATGCTCATAGTGCTCCTCCTTAGTCTTGCTATAGATGAGTATGTCATCAAAAAACACAAGCAGAAACTTCCTCAAATGTGGCTGAAACACTTGATTCATGAGAGCTTGGAAGGTGGCTGGTGCATTAGTCAGGCCAAAAGGCATCACCCTAAACTCATATAACCCTTGATGTGTTCTAAATGCAGTTTTGTGTATGTCCTCTTCAGCCATTCTAATTTGGTGGTAACCTGACCTGAGATCCAGCTTAGAGAAGTAGAAAGCACCATGCAGTTCTTCTAGTAACTCATCAATGACAGGAATTGGAAATTTATTCTTGATTGTCAGCTCATTCAACCCCCTATAGTCCACACAGAATCTCCAAGTTCCATCTTTCTTCTTTACTAGTAAAACTGGTGATGCAAAGGAGCTGGTGCTATGTTGAATCACTCCATTCTCTAGCATTTCTGACACCAACTTCTCAATCTCATTCTTCTGCACATGTGGGTATCTATAAGGCCTGAGACACACAGGAGTAGAATCTGGTTTAAGTGGTATGAAATGATCTTGCACTCTCTTGGGGGGTAGGCTCTTGGGTTCAGAAAACACAGGAGTAAACTGGGCTAGTATTGGTACAATCTCTGGAGGTATAGCTAATGTGGTAGCATTCTCTTGTATGCAAAACAGATGTCCCACAATAGCCCCTTCTTGTTGGTGGCAATAAGCTTGAAGTGAGTATAAGTTTGCAGCCTTGTATGGAGAACTGAGATCTTCAGCTTTGAGTTTAACTGCATTTCCCAAAAGAGTTATGGTGATAGTTCTTTCCTTGAAATCCATGCACACTGGGCTCACTTCTTGTAGCCACTGTACTCCCAACACAATGTCACACCCCCCTAGTGGAATAACATACATATCAGCTACTGTCTTGTGCTGCTGCAATTTGAGCTCCACTTTTTGGCACACTTGACTACTGTCCATTTGATTCCCATTTGCCACCATAATCCTCAAGGGAGTGGTGTGAGTGCATTGTCCACACAATTTGGTAGCTGTGTTCTTGTCAATAAAGTTGTGTGTGCTTCCAGTGTCCACCAACACACTCACTTTGGTTTTACCAATATAACCAGGAATTCTAATGGTTTGAATGCCCACATTGCCATTTATGGCATGGATGGAAATCTCAGCTGCCACTTCTGAGTTGTTGTTGTCTTGTTCTGCTTCAGTCTTGTCACTGCTGGTGCTGGTTGGGGAGGCTAAACTTGACAGCAATTCTGTGTCTTCTCCTTCTTCTAGATCACTTCCAGTCACTAAAAATAACTGTGGCTTCTTGCATTTGTGACCAGGTGTGTACTGTTCCTCACAGAAATAGCATTGTTTGTTGGCTCTTTTCTCTTGCATTTCAGCTGGGGTCAGCTTCTTGTAACTAGTAATTCCATTAGAGCTAGTATTAGCCCTTGGTTTTGGATCCCAAGTTGCCAAGTTTGCTTTCTGTTTGTAAGGGTTACTAGCTTGTTTGTTCCACCCTTTCATCATGTGCTGCAAGTCTTGTAACACCTCTTTTTTGCCAATGTTGTAATTCACTTCCTGCATTCTAGCCATTGCTTTAGCTTCAGCCAAATTTTTTGGTGCCATACAGTTAACTGCACTTCTGATCTCCATCTTCAATCCCCCCATGAAACTCTTGAGGAAATAGTAATCATCAGCCCAGCTATAGAGTGCCTTAACTCTAGGTCTAAATGCATCAAACCTCCTCATGTAATCTAAGACTGTTCCATCTTGGCTAATTCTTTGAAACTCACCCAACACATTGTCATGTCCCACTTCTAGAAATTTTGCACATACCCTTTCACTAAACATTTCCCAAGTGATTCCTTCCAACACTTCAAATTCAACACTAAACCATATCTCAGCTTCATCCACACAATTAAGAGATACTAAGATCAATTTCTGTAAGTCATTGAGTTGATGGAGTTGAAAATACCTATTAGCTTTGAGTAACCACCCCATGGGGTCTGTGCCATCAAATTTAGGAAACTCTATTTTAGGTATTGGCAAGGAGTTATAGTGAGAGTTCCTTACCAAATTAGGGTTTGAATCTTCAGTTTCCCCAAATTGAGCAGCAGAACTGGGATGGCTAGTAGATCCCATGACTCCTTTACCCCTGTTACTAGCTGTTACTGTGGATTGCTCCTTTGGTTGACCCAGGATCGACCCACCCTGAGCCTTGTCTCGCTCATTTGCAAGCAAATTGTAGCAGTTCATCAGCTTGCGGATCTCTTCTTTCAAACCCCCAATCTCATCTAATTGGGTCATACGGCTGTGAAGCAAGTCCTGACCGCTACGGATCTCATCAATTGCTTCATCCAGCATCTGCAGGTGATTCTTCACCCCATCACTGTGGTCGTAATTCAGCGCCGGCGTCTTCCTAGGTCCCATTTCTGGCTAACGAGAGCAGGGAAAGTACCGCTCTGATACCAATTGTCAGGAATCAAACGATTCCTGCCCTAGATTTGTAGAATTTTGAAGAAGAAGGATAGAGAATTCAGAATTGAGGGAGAAGATTTGAGAGAGATTCAGAGAGAATTGATAGATAAATTCATTCATAATAATCATTGAAATGCAGTCCACCGTCTCTTATATGAGCGGGGTCAAATTACAATTAACAAAACTTAAGGGTAACGCTATAATAAAAGAAAATAAGTAACGGACTGGCCACATCAGCTGCCCCCGTGGCAATTGGTGACCGCGTGATGATGATGTGGACCAATCATCTTCTAGCCCTTATCCTGCTGTCCAAAACGACGGCGTTCCAATTAATCCCTGATCCTTATTTAAATCCTAACGTCTACTTCAATCCGACGGCTGAGATTATAACCCCTAATCCTCATCGAACGGCTACTGAACATTTCAACGATTTACCAAATGAACAGTAAAGTTACTGTTCATTTGGTATTGCAGCCACTTTGTTTTTGATCTATCCACCTCCTCCTTTCGTGACAGGAATTAGGCCAAGATCGACATTCTACAGCTTCAAATTGTTTAAGGGCTAATTCAATAGCCATTGAAAGAGACTTTATTAGGTTTGGGGAAGAGAAAATATGAGCAGAGTTTTCTCTTATTAGTTTAGTAGTTGTACTTTAGTTTTTGTGGAGAGGGAGAGAAGGGGACGGCCAAAAAGAAGATGTTAGTGGTGTTGAAGTAGAGGCACAGGGAGCAAGATGATAAACAAGGAGATTATATGATAAAGAAAAAATCAAGTTACGAGCTCTCAGAAAACGTATCATACTATTACATTATTTTAGAAGTAGTCTTTTATTCTTGCATCTGCATCTTTTCCTGGAATTATTACTTGCTGAAAGCTGTTGTTTTACTTGACAGACGGTGGACATGATAGAAAGAAAAAGTCTAGAATTGTTTCATATGAAACTCCATTGAAATTTAAGATATTTCAACTTTTAATTTCTTAAGTATGTTTCTATATCTTCGGTTTTGGTTGATCGCCCGTGGGACAATTGATACGAATATGGCTATCAACTTCATCATCCCCATATCTCTAGATGTATACATATGTGTTCCCTGAATGACCTTCGTCGTCCATATCTCCAGATATACATCTCTGTCTGCCCTGAATGACTTTCGTCCACCAGGAAGTGATTGAACACCTAACATCAATCCTGTGGCCTTCGAGGGACAGGATTTCTGAAACTCATTCCGAGCAAATGCGATTTATACCACCTTCAGTTTGATGAAACAAGAATATTTGAATTAGAAGTTTAATCCAATTATTCAGTTTGACCTTGCAGGAATATGTGCTCTATAACTTCCCTATTTATTAATTATCAGAAAGAATCAAAACGATCCCGACGTATATATCAAAAGGTGTTTGATCTTTTGCTTTTGCCCTTTTTATATCAATCTCCAGTAATTTGATTCATTAATTGTTTGCAACGTTTTCTCTTTATAATCTTTTTCATCTGATGTTTGATTTGGGCTCGGATGTGTATGATTTTTTTCATTATATCTCTCCTCCCCCTGTTTCTGTTTCTGGGTATTTCCTCGTTCTCCCGAAGTGGGCGATTCACCTTCAGTTTGATGAACACGATTATTTGAAATGGAAGTTGAATAAAATGTGAGGTCTTTAATGGTCGAATTTGTCCGCCAATTTGCCCTTACATGAAATGCAACCTCTATATATTCGAATTTTTTGAGGGTATATCTTCTAAAAATTCAGTGACTGATAAATGTTCTTCACTTCATAAACTCTTGAGTGCTGATCATTTCAAGCAAAGTCCCTAGATAAAAGCAAGAGATTACATATTCGACTCCCATCTGCATTCCTCATTAAAGATGCCGAAGAGAGATAGGGATAAAGAATTGGCGGGCACTCATGAGTAATCTAGAAGGCAAACAAAATAATTGTGTAGGATCCGACTCAATGTGTCAGATTATGGTGTCGACTAATGGAACAATGCTGTTTTCGGGTACTATTTCTTTGACCTATTTCATGATGTATTGATGATATAAGTTGTACGTTCGGATAGTTAGAACGTCTTAGTTATGGGTCTTATTGAAGCACATATTACAATTCTTATAACTACTATTAGCTGCAATTTGATAACAATATGTATAAGGTTAGTACTCCTATTTACAGGTTCACACCGAACACCCCCTCCCATTATTCCTTCCTCAAATTCATTTTTGTTGGCCGAAGGACAAAAGATTTGAAGTAATAAAAAGTACTATCCATTACCTTGTTGATTTTTTCGGCCAATTAAGATATTTGAGTAATAATACCCGGCCAATAATGAATTGTCTTGTAACCTATGAATCAAATTAAGAGGGCGTTTTAGTAAAAGAACTTGTCCTAGGATTAGTTTCATACCAAGTGTAACTATTGAGGTCAGTCAACTTTGTTTTCAGATGAGTATACGTTGCCCTGCAATGATATTAGATGTAGGTCTAACTCCAAGTTAACGATACCCTCTGTAACCTTGATATGTGAATTGATATTATACTATATCTTTCCAGTATGTAAACAATTTAGTGAGCAATATTTCTTGAGTATTGATATTATTCACTGCTGTGTGGAGATACTTATCCTATTAATCTTTTCATGTTTCTTTTCAACAACATATTTATTACACATATCTAAGTGATACCAATCGTGATGCATAAATGTACTGATTAATAGTAATTATTTTCATTGGTTCAAATTGGGGTCAGCTTTCAGACACCAATAGAACTTCTTGTTTCTTCAGACAACTATACACATCTTATTCTCAAGGTTTCAGAGGTTATTTCGCATCTTTGAATTGTTCAGTATCCTCATTTTGACTAAAATGAACATGTCATATGAATTTAGACACCAAGAGAACTTCTTGATTCTTCAGACAACTACACACATCTTATTGAATTGCTAAGTGAATAGAACATAATTATAAAGTAAAAATGGGTATGTCTCTGGTGTAAATGGGTATGTCCCTGTTTGTGATATATGCCATTGAAAGAAAAATTGCAAGTCGCATGGGTTCAATTGGCCATATGTTCTGTAAACAGAACCTTTATTGGATTGCACTTGCGCTCTTTTAACCCCTCACCTCTTTTGAGGTGATATTTCTCAGTCTCAGCAAGTGCACCCTATGTTATCATTAACAAAATAATTAAACATCTGACTGATGCCCAGGATACATTGAGCGACGATGTTAATTTTTTCTTGCTTCACAGAAAAAACACACACACAAAATGGCGGTGTTGCTTTATTTTCAGTTTCACTGGTGGCACTGTAACGTTAACGCTTGACAAACAATGTGGCACCTTGTCCATATCATGAGACAGTAATCTGATGAGCCACATGATAATAACAAAACTGATATATTCACAAGGGAGACTTAACAAATGCCAAGAAGGTCGAGGCCATTCCGAGACCACAGTAAAACTATAAAGAAAATCTATCTAATTCTATATTTACTTTCAATAGTAGCAATAGTATTGTTCTTGCCTGCTTCAGTATATGTTGCAGATATCTGACTTGGTTAATGTGAACTTAGCATTTGCAATGGGGGGATGATGCCTGATTCTGTAGATACTGGAGGTACTGCAAACTTAGGTGATCCATGTTCTGCTTCAGTATATTACTATGAGCTAATGTACATACCATTTTTACATGCATGACTAGGGTTACTTCAGACACCTTGTTTTGTTGAATATTTTTGTAGTCATGAGTTTCCTCCTTTTAAAAGATACAGGAACATACAGGAAAAACAGGTGATGGTCTGTCGCCATGCTCCACATTGTTTATGCAAATTTAGGTCCCAATTGCACCGATGCTGAGTTTAAGCAAGTCTTGTCCAAGTAAGTTATCTAATGTTCCAATTATGAATCAGTGCGATTACGTTTTTACATGCATACAGCACCGATGCTGAGTTTAAGCAAGTCTTGTCCAAGTAAGTTATCTAATGTTCCAATTATGAATTAGTGCGATTACGTTTTTACATGCATACATACCCCTAATCTATTACTCTCTGTTTTGTTCCAAGTGTTGGGCACAATTCTTGTTTTATAATTTCTTTGTTTGGTGTCAGTTATATGGATTAAACTGATCAAGGTGCGCTAGAGGCGGGGAACGCAATTTTCTTTTGACTATTACATCAGCTTCTAAAATCATATGCATTGGAGCTTCGTACAAACATGTCTTCCCACCATAGCTCGCGCCTTACTCTAATTCTTTGCAATACCAGAAAGGGTATGTAATTGTGGTTGTATAGTTCTAAATCTCTCTCAAGTTCTTCATTTCTAAACCATCTTAGCCGAGCCAATTGTTATACTGTATAAATACATATAGGTTTGTAAGGCGAAGGATAATGTTGTTGAAATAATGTATAAATATATGTAGGGTCATGCTATTCTTATGAGGGAGTTTCACGTAGGGGGTAACTGCGGTAGTGGTACTATCTCTCTTGCGGTATGTAGAAGTGGTATGTAAGTGCGATAGATGAATGCGGTATGTAATTGCCGAAGTAGTACTATCTCTCTCAGTTTTGTTATTTTTGGGATTCACTATCTGAGTATGAAATTTGCATCATTTTTTTCTTACACCACGTAAGCACTTGCAGTACCTTTTCTATGACACTAACATGATCTATCACTCATTATGTGTTGTTTCAAGGTAAAACATTGTTTTGAATCACCCAAATCTCACTTCAAAGTGTCACGAGCAAAAAAAACAAACCGACTCTCCAGATGTTCTTATAAAATTATTACGCAGCTAGGAGATGAAGATTTAAGGTTCCATATGTATGATTTCTATTAAAATTTTAAGGTACTTATTAGCTTCCTCTCTGATAGAATTATTTTCATGTTCGTGAGCATACAATTTCGCTCCCATCCCAGCAATATCATCAGTGAGAAGAAACTATATTTTTGTCTATAAATTTTATAGAATTTATCGCCTCCTGCAAACAAAGCAAATTCTTCCTAAAGATCATAACTTCTAAATTTCTCAGAAAAACAAAAAAAGTCAAAGTGCAACGCACGTGTCCTTTACTAGTTTGTCAAAAAGTTTGTAATATGACAATCTAAAATGCCGAAATCCAAAGCAAAATGTCTGGTTCTCCGTGATGATACAACGTCGAGAACTTGAAATTCAGATAAAAGCCATGACTACGATCGATCTCAACAACAAGAAACTGTTCCACTAATATATAAGAATTTATATTTCCAGTTACAGTAGTATACAATAGCTTTACAACAATAATAAGATACAGTAGAAGAGTTCAATGGAACAACAGGTGCACAAATAGCCGCACCCGCCCGATCTCAAAAAATGAAAAATAAGAGATTTTTTTTCTGATGCGTATGAACCTCGCATCTCACTATACACGCAGTTTATGCTTTTACTAAACTCTGACTTTGATCACACTATATAGGATTTGGGACCACGTTTTCTTCGCGGGTTGGCACTGATCATGCAGGAGATGGCGTTAACAAGCTCGGAGTCTTCTTCCGTAATCAAGATCTTGGCTGCACTGGGATCTGCAAGGAGGAGTTTCGAGACGAGATAACCGGCGATGGACCAGGTCTGGAACAACTGTGCCTGTTTACCAATGAATCGGGCTCTTTTGGTGTCGTAGTATTCAGGCCACTTGTCTTTTGATATACGCCTCTCTGCAACTGCAACGGCATTTGCAGCAATATCTGGTCTGTTCATCTTAATGCAAGCCACCGTCAGCTGCAAAAAAAGCATAGGCCAACTTCATCTCAACACTTTTCTGATTTTTCACTTTACTGATATAGTGATAACCACTCGTCTAGAAAAAAAAGAAAAAAAAAAAAAGAAACCCAAACACACACACACACACACACATTGGCCAGCCCAAGTAGATTATCTGAGTGCCGCACACAATCCACCGTGATCAGATAGCTCAGGGCTTTCCGGAATTGACTATATTTGTTAATACAGAGATTCTCCAAATTTGATGGTGTCGTGTTGGTCTCCAGATTGTTTCTGGTCCTTAGAGCATTATGTGCTTAGTTTTCACTCTTGCATTGTTTATATAGTAATCCTTGTACTGTTATTTCTAGATGTTGCAGGTAGTTTAATAGGAAAAACGAATGTATCTACACTTGTGCTTTTGTTTTTTTATGAATCAAAGTTCTTATTTGAGCCAAAATTTAAAAAACAAATATTAGAAAATATATGAAAGTAATATTTCATTTCTTTTAGGAAATGAAAGTAACATTTCTAATACAAATGTGATTTACTATAATTTTTCATTAATGTTTGTATTCTTTTAGAAAATGAGTAATTTACTTTTTTACTTTTTGAGGGAATAATGTTATACTTAAATGTTTTTTTAGTCCCTCAAAAGAAATGTTTTTTAGAATATAAAAATATGTCTTTAGATATTATCAAATGTTTAAGTGAATAACTTAAGGTAAATTATTCGCATTAAATAAATTTAAAAAATATATATGATACATGTGATTTAGCGATATATTCTTATTAAATTATACAGATTCCATACAGCTTCTTTTTGTAAAGGTTAATAGATTGCAATGCTTTTCCTTCTCCAAAAAGGTTGATCAATGGATGAGTGCCATCAGATTTGAAATTCACTAATGAGAAGATGAAGGTTTAATCAATTCCGTGTTCGATCTACTCCACTATGGGGTCCAGGTCAATGACATTCACCTTTTTTGGTCTGAAACTTACCACAAGAAGTTCTCCATCGCGAAAACCAAAAGGTTAAAATAATAGTATACTTGGCCGTGCCTTTCTATAACCTGAATTCTAAAGCATAACTTGGTCATATTTGTAGCTTAGGTTACCTAAATGGCTGTAACAATTCCATGTTGTGTGTACAATGGTGATGCTGGCACAAGGAATTAGAGAAAGATATCATCTGCGCTGCAGGACCTACTGAATTTAAAGAGCCTAAAGGAGCATGGGTCATATATTCTGTGGAACACCATTGTTGCCAAGTCCAACCCTTATGGACCCTGTAAGGTTCTAACCATGGAGCCCACAAACACACCAACACCAAGCAAGCCAATTGTGAGAGGAAAAAATGAATTTCAAAGTTTTTTGGCAAATCCAAAGAAGGTTTTCCAGTACGTCTAGATCGCAATACACCCCATGCGAGATAGCTACCACGAAGAACAAGCCAGAAAAGACGCCAGGTTCCCTGGCCACAGCTTCATAACTACAAATACCCGAATTCATTACAGCTCCATACCATAGTTTGATATCACAGAAAGAAATTTCATTGGTATTTTAGTTTAACAGCATGAAGGTGGAGTGCATATGTAAATTCATGGTTTGAAAGTGGCTTAGATCTGTGGTGCTAAGGCCTAGTTGATAATTTGACAGAAATCCGGTGGATCAGATCTCAGGTGACGTATGGAGGTGGCAAAAGGTGGGGATGATGGGATGTGAGGGAAGAAGAAAGGAGACTGAGCCACATCCCTTTTTGCAGTGACCCCTTGCTATAAATAGTAGGGGTGAATAGTTACTTCTTCTGAAGTGGGAATTGTCCAAAAAATAAGACTAAACCTCAACAATTATCAGTCAGTTGAGAACATTTTGAGTTTCAATTTCAACAGTTAACTGAAGCAAAATAAAAAGCATTTAGCCATCAATAGACGTCGGGATTTAGGTGTACCTGCCACAGCAAAGTTGGCCATGAACCTCCATTATGGTAAGACCAAGGCCTGCACATGAGAGATAAAAAGTTATAGAATGCCTCGATTCAAGCATGAAAAAGTACTACTCTTTTAGAGGATGATAGATTACGTATTCTTTGGATCACTGCCTGTGATAATCTGCCACTCCTGTCCTTCTAATGCAGGGTAACATATCTTGAACGGCATATCTGCTACCAAATCTGCCCATTTGGCTTCAACGAGATCCAAAATTGCATGTGACTGATCTATGTTTGCAAGACCACCAACCACAGACCACAAATTTCCGAGAGAAAAGAAACGGAAATCCATGTGAGCGGGCTGCAAATTACCAATTAGGTAACCTCCTTTATTAGGCATCCATTCTACCAGCCAAGGAGAAATCTGATCAGGATAGATATTGAACTTGTTGACAGCATCGTACGAGTACTCTTCTGTCTTGTAGCGGTATATCTCGTTAAGTTTCTTAAGATCGAGCCAGTAATACTCTCTGATGTGGAATGATAGAGCCACAAGACGGTTGTTCAAGGCTCGGATTAGGTCAGCTGACCCATCCTCTGGAGTCAGCATCTCACGAGCACAACGTAAAGCAGAATAAAAGAGAGCCTGCCACAATAGTAAAACATTACCAAACATAATAAAGTTCATGCCTGGAGTGAAAAGTGGCTACAAACCTACAATGCATAAACCAAGCAGAAAGGAATAGCCAAAGCATGTTTGTAATCAAATCAAGTCAAAAGGTTGAGTTCATTAATAAGTTCTCTCAAATACCGGGTGTAGAAGCTACGCTTGCAAGTTTCAGCTTCCGACATTATTTGACCATTCAATCTCATCACATACTTTCAACTCAATATCTACTAGCTATCCCAGAGACTAACAAGATGAACAATATTGTAGCTCATATCTAATAAAACTATGTCAAACGTAACTTTATTTGGCATGTTTTGAGGGCAAGATCCACTAATAAATGAAGCAGAGTCTCTGAAGGTCTACGAAGCAACTTCATTTCTATGAGGCTGATAGCTGCCCTGACACTCCACGGACACTCCAGGAGATGTGAATTAGACATTTGAAGGATAGGCTTATGGTATCGCCCTAAGAATTGTATTGAGTCATACATGATTTTCTTTGTCAAATTGGATGCTATGGGTATAGAACTTCGTCAAATGACTTGACGATACTTCAGTTTATGAAATTAGTGGTTCCTAATAATACCCATTAATGTTATGGCTCATTTGTTTTTTCCCGTATTAGCTGGGATCTATGTATAATCAAGGTATCAATCAATACTATGCTTGATAACACTTGACTATTTTAAAAACCGAACTAATAAATAGTCAAATTGTAGTGTTTAGTACCCCAAATTAGTCCCCTCCTACATGAGGGGTATTTGCTGGATTGGACTGTTTATAATGTGATACTGAGTTGATACTGCATGAAATCAAATACAGTGATACTTTATAATTCAGCTAGTCCAACCCAATCCAATCTGGCTAATCCAGTCCAGTCCAATCCGTTAGTCCAAAAAACCAACCACCCCAAGTTTTAAAACTTGATTGAGATCAATCAAATGATAGGCGAATTGTCAATTAAGACCTCTAGAGCCTGTTTGTTTTACTCCTTAGAGACTGGATTGGACTAACGGTAAGGAATAGCAAGCAGTCCAGTGTTTGGCGTAACAAGAATGGCCAAGGCTTGGTAAGCCCGGTCCCACCCACAAGCCTTCATATGCAGGACTATTGAATACCTCGGGGGGTCAGGTATTCGTAAGCCCAAGTTGACAATGACCATATTGCCCATCCTCTCCTTCACTCACTATCACTCTTGTTCTTCTCTCTTCTCACCCACCCAACACATTCTCCAGTGACTTGGAGCACCACCTTCATTTGTGGTGTTGGTTGGACCAAATTGTTCTGAAATTAAGTTGGTAGTAATTATTTAGGAATGCAAAATTTGGGGGGTTCATGGTGGTATGAGAGTCTGGCAAATCGTGGGTTTCATCATGGTTGTGTAGAGGTGATGTTGTGAAGGTGCGGACGGTGTTGTTGTGGATGGTGTGAGAATGGCAGTGATGTTGGAGTAACTGTTGTTACTTTTGTCTGCCAAATTGAAATACATGTGGTTTTGTGAATGGCATATTGGTCATTTCGGAGTATAGACCCACTCCAATCTTCTCATAAACCAAACACCATCTTGTAACATATTCGGTACCATTAGTCCTATCACTATTAATCCCAGTATTATTTATCCCAGCACTCTGAATCCTACATACATAAACCAAAAAACAAACGAGCCCCAAAGCCTAGGACTGCTGTCAAAGTGCTCCCCTGAAATTAATTTTGACCAATTTACTACCAGAACTTCACTCCTATTCTCGATCGTTTTCCCTGTCTGTTTCTACCCTCAAGCGGCTGACCTGCAATACATGGGACCTCTCGAGTCATGATAGGTGGCTAATTTAGATTGATCATATTTTGATTCGATAAAAATTATAATTAGCTAAAAGTATCGCAAATTGCTGAAATGACTCCAGTTCCCCTTTCTCTGTCTCTCTTTATC
Organism: Linanthus parryae; assembly: GCA_023055425.1. NCBI lineage: Eukaryota > Viridiplantae > Streptophyta > Magnoliopsida > Ericales > Polemoniaceae > Linanthus > Linanthus parryae. The sequence goes on from JALGPY010000002.1 coordinate 73,882,945, forward strand.
ATCACGTATTCTCATCATCCTTTGTTTTCACCTTCTATTGATCGTCATCATCACTGCCTCTAATTCACAACACAGCCAATCACCGCCCAGATTCCAATTTTTTTGTCAAGCCTAGAACAACCATCTAATTCATCTTAATTTTCAACACCATCATTAACCCATAGCATAACACCACTATCATCAACGGCCAGTCACCAGCAGCAAACTCTCTCTCTCTCTCTCTCTCACGCACACATCCACGTGACAGAGACCTTTTCCTTTCACATTTTTTGTGGTCCAATTATTAAAACTAGCGTTACCAAATTCTATCTCAATAAAAGCTGATGCTTCAATTGTTACGACTTACAAGATATTTTTATACATGCATGATGATGCATAAAACTCCATAAGTCTATCTGAAACTTCAGCTTTAAACAGAATGGACGATAAGATAAAGCTCTTGTCACAAAGGTCTGTGACTGTGGAACACTCCTAGGCTCCAAATTTTCAACAATAGCAAGCTCCTGTATCTCAGAATTAACACTCCTGCTTCATTCAGCTTCATTCAAAATATTGCAGTTAGACCCCCTCCATTAACCATCAGTTGAAGTCGAAATAGGAGAAATATCCGCATCAACATTGATATTCACATACCCTTATTAGAACCACCTTATTAAGAAAGAAATCAGAACTTATTTTCTACTAATGTACTTCTCCACAGATTAAAACTGCTACCGGGGCTGCAATACAGACTTAAATTGGACAATGAGTCAATGACATAAGATCCACCACCTTCACCCACCTCAACCAAGCTTTTCACTTTCTCTTTCCTCTGCAACATCAAGTTCATTTAATCCTCCTCCATCTCTTTCTGTGTAAAATACATCCAAGCCACTCTTAACACCTTGCTGCCTGACATTCCACTGCAGACTACCCACAAGGCAGCAACACAATGTCTCACTCTCTGCAGAGCTTCTCAACCTCTAATCTTCAAGAGTTTACTTAGTGATCCAAGAGCACCACTAGATAGTGCTTCAGACCACAACCACCACCCACACAATTCATGTGCCAGTGAGACCCATAAATCTACAAAAAAAAAACCTATTACAAGGTCCACTGACACATACATTATGTGGCTGATGGTGAGTGGTGTGTCTCACTACATGGTCACATGATGCTCTTGAATCACTGAAGTATTTTTCCCACCCTTCTATCTCTAGTTCTAAGATTTACTACGCTACAAAGCTATAGATACCGTCCGTCAGTTCCCTCCTCTCATAGGAGACACTAATGAGCTAGTGATCCAATTTTAGGATATGAAGGGATAACTGTGGAAGACCATCCCCTAGTGAAGGTAGAGTTGTATGTCTGAGGGAAGGGGTACAAAAGACTCCCCCCTTCATTTTACAAATGATGCATTATCTGAATGGACCCTGTCAAGCCGCCTCCCTACAAACTAGTTGTCTATTGATTAGCCAACCATTTTCACACACAAGTTGTGCCAAGCTTGTTATGTATATTCTAGTGATTGCCCATGTTTGAGCCTCGCACCACACACAAGTTGTGCAAATATGAGTGCATGGCAAGGCAATTTGCTACAAATTTCAAGGAGACCCAGCGCAGTTGGCTGGGACGGCTGCCTATTGCTGTCGTGGTAATTAATGTAAAGGACTTTACGGGGTTGTCATGTGATTCTTTCACACTTAATTATGAATTGTTGTAACTCTTTTCCCTATAGTGTTTCTTTATGCCACCTTATAAATAGCTCCGGTAGCTACTGTAGGATAAGGCTGTATCTCACTAGGAAGCCATTATCATTCCTAAATCATGTTAATGTTTTCTACTGCCACTTAGGAGATGAATAGACAGCTACTGTATCAGAGGTGTAGTGCTCATCTTCCGATCCCATGACCTTGATAAACATCATTTAAGTCTAGTCAAAAGCTTTCTATCTTCCCCTCATCGATGCCATGCCTATTAATGTATCTTCAGAATGCTTTATCAAAAGTAATGTATGCTTGGTTCAGTTTGGTTGCAAGCGAGACCTAGATTAGGCATTGCACAGTTTAATCGAGCAAGCCCAGGCAATGCACAATACACGACAAAGCACACCATTCGTTGTGGAAACCGAAGGTGGTAGTTGTTCTTGAAGTTGGGATGATCCCCCGGAGATGCACCCATAGGTAGGCGCAACATCATAACTAATATACTATATATAATGCAAGTTATGAAACTCTCCCACGACGTTTCTACATTTGACTGGGTATATATAGCTTGTCACTTTTACACCCTACCATTCAACTTTCTTGCTGTAAGTCAGGCCATGCAGAGGAAGTTTCAATATCATGGACAACATCACCATTTCCTTATTAAGGAAGACGATGACGAGGGAAGGCTGAAAGAATTATAGTTGGATTGGAAAAGAAAGAAAACTGTATATATTGTTTTCCTTCACATACAGCGTATATAACATCACACTGAAGGAACTTTTGTTGATGTGAAACAATTAAAACTCGTCCACATACGAATATTTGGAAACTGCTTTACCTGAATTTCCAGAGGGTGACCGTGAATTCCCATCCGGCGGTCTATCATACAAGAACCATCTGTGACTAGTAATGTTGGGAACATGTCAAAACCATCGGCAAGGCACAGCCTCAGAATCATCTTAATTCCAGTTTGGACATCAATTCTCTCCTGAACAGAGAGATCACCGGAAGCTTTTCCATATGCACGTAGCAATATAATCCACCATAGTCCTGGATAACAAAAACAAATACATAAATAAACAAGGTTTCTTTTCATCAAAAAAATAAATAAACAAGGTTTCAACTGCAAAATTGTTACGCTGCACTAAGCTTTTTTCTCGAACTAGGAAGCATTGTTACCAGAATCAACTGGCGCGACACGGCCTATTGCAGCCTCACCAAAGTCGGGATCTAGCACTTCCTCCGTTGCTGATTCATCGCCTTCCAGAGGAACTGTGCGCACCTTGAAACTAGCAGGCATCAATCCTTGGCCAGGACTGTGGCAGTCCATAGTTTTCTCCCAACTCTGCAGAAAGTAAGGAAGTAAGTAATCATGTATGGTGCAGCATTAATATTACATCCCCAAAAACTCTGGAGAACACATCTATTAGTCAATTCCATACTTTCTACACAAATGAACATAAATGTGTAAGAACTCATGAGATGTTTGAAACATTGTATTTACCTGCAGCTGTAGTGTATGGAGGATGAAGCTCCGAACAATATCATACTCTCCCTTCAACAAGAAAGCTATTCCAGAAGGTATGAAGTCACGTATGAAGACCTGATCATAGTTCAAAACACTGGTACTGTTTGGATCCTTTGCAGCTATTGTTCCAATTGGACTACCACAATAATAAACCATGGATTCTCGAAGCAGATCCCAAGCCTCCTCTTCAAGAGAATCGATGCTGCTCTTACGAATGGTACTTCTTTCTGCAGGAGCACTACCATTGGATGTAGAGATTTCATTACCCTGTCTTGAGTCTTGAGCACGTTCCAATGCTGCACCCACTATACCACTAATGGCACTAATTTTCTTCTTACTATCCTCATGCCACACTGCTTTTCCATTATCCGCAGTGACTCCACTCAGACTCTCGGCCTTCTGGCAATTGCAACTACTATGAACAGATCGATCAACTAAACTATTCACATTCAGAAACCTCCGGATATCAGGAGGCAAATTTTTACCAGAACTGCGATGTTGTATGCTCAAACTATTCAGACAATGTAGATGACTTCTGCCCCTTTTCTTTCTAAATTTAACTATAGACTTAGGGAGACGATTCGAGTACGATATACTGCTATATTTGTCGGATAGTAAAACACGGGGAACAGCCCCACCTAAAACCTGTACAACCGCTTCACAAGAACCCATTGGTGATCAAGAATCAAACTAATAACTTGCCAAACTAATTTTTAGGTACATGCAGAACAAAGATCCTCAGTTCTCTTGAACGCCTGAACGAGACAACCTATGAATCCAACAGAAACAAACCTCAGAATCATGAAATGCTGATAACATTCTTTCGTATCAAGACATCTAACACATTCCTCATAAAGTGCTTATTAGTAACATAAATAGGTATATAATAACCGAAACTTTCCAATCACGATAACTCACAGGGCTAGGGTTAACAATCTTGACACAACTAGTCCGTGGCGAAGATTGTGGAAAGACGAATACTAGCTAGCGGTTGTGACTTGTGACCGTAGAAATAACTAAAAAAAAAACATGACAACATTTACATAGGAAGATGAATGATCTGTACTTCCCTGCCAAATTTCTTTTCAACCAGACAATACAAGAAAACCCTTAAAATTTCTGAACCCCCTTCAAAAAGGACCATCACAATTCAAATCAAAAACCATTCAGCAGACTAGTTATTATGAATGCATGTCCATCACATGATCAAAACTACAACTTCACCAAAATCAAGCTTCAATCTAACAGAAAAACTATTGGATTTCTTGAACACAGGCATACCCATTTCGCACAGGCCAACATTTGGCACAACCAAAGCGAAAATGAAGGCCAATTCATGGTAAATTTCAAGAAAATAAAGAAATCATGTCACAGAACAACCGACGACCCAGAAAGACAAATTGAGCAACCAAGCGAACGGAAACGACCAGAAGCTGATTAATACCTGACTGAAGAGCGATAAAGGACGGATTGCTTCAAGAATGCGTATAAAGATAATCCGAAAATGGATATCGTCGTCCTTCAGCAAGGTTGCGTAAAAAAGATTTTAACTTTTCTGGGAAACAGGCGCTATGATCGCAAGAACTTTCAGATCCAGAAGAAATGTAAGATTTTTTTTTGGTTTTTGTGTTTTTAGTCAAGAAAACTAAAAACAAGAAAGAAGATGAAAAGAAAAGGACGTGTTCGATTTCTGGTCTTTCCTTTCTTATATAGTTTTCTCAACTTCTTCCTCGTTTTCGTGACCATGAAAATTAGGCTCTTTTTTTGTTGAGAAAAACCATGAAAATTAGGTTGACTGAAATTTTACAAAAATAGAAATTATGAGTCCGTATTATTAATTTACTTTTTTTATAATGGGTTTGTATATTATGTAGTGTTAGTGCATTCTTGGTCGAAGCCACTATCACATTATTGAAAGAAAACTAAATCACCATATTGATTGAAAGAGAGAAACCAGTATTGATTGGGATGAAAACCCTAATTTTGGAAGAGGAGTAGTGCTGGAGAAGAAAAGCACACGTTTCTGTGTTGCTTGCGTGGCTAAAGAAGAAAAGCCCCACTGTGTGTGTATGTGCAGCAAGAGACCAAGCAAACAAAAGCTACTTCACTTCTCATTTTTACCGTCGTCGTTCCGTTTTTAGTCTAAGTCTCACTGTTTCTTCTACGGTTGTCATGGCACCAAATCACACGGTTCCGGACACTGCGTTCGATCCTCCCCACAAGGGCCGAGGTCGTGGTCGTGGCCACAACACTCGATCGTATCATCAGCCCCTTCATCCAGCGCCACAGTCTCAGCAGCCCCAGTTTTGTCCTTCTCCTACCCACACCTCGGGTTGGCAGCCTCAGTCCTCGTACGCTACTGCGAGGCAACCTCGTCCATTTCAGGGTTTTTGTCAGGGTTGCCGCAAGCAGGGTCACATGATTCGTCAGTGTTCGCAGTTTGGCTGGATGCTTCAGCAGTACCAAGACTCAGGGACTCCTCGCCTGACATGCTATCGCCCAGGCTCCCCCAATGTAGCATATTTAGCTCCAAGCTCTCCATTGACTCCGCGTGCACATGTGGCTACGACACACTCAGGCGTACAAGCTACAGTATCTTGGCTGCTTGACAGTCGTGCTACTCATCATATTACGGCTGACCTGGCCAATCTCTCGCTGTATCAGCCCTATACGCGTGGAGATGATGTCATGATCGGTGATGGCACGAGTCTGCCTATCACTCACACTTGTTCGCTATCTTTATCATCTACCACTCATACTTTCAGACTTGATCATGTCTTATGCGTTCCGGCTATTAGGAAAAATCTTATTTCTTTCTCTCAGCTTTGCTCTTCTAATAATCTCTTAGCTGAATTTTTCATCTGTTGGTTTTGTCTTGAAGGATCGAACCACGGGGACGCCTTCTGACCGGTCCGCTTAAAAAAAGAGTCTATGAGTGGCCAGCTTCCACTCCATCCCTGACCCTCGTCACCGAGTCTCGTCCATCCTTCCACTCCTGGAATCATCGTCTTGGCCACCCGGCTGGGCCTGTCTGCCGGCAAGTAGTTTCAAAATTTTCTCTTCCATTTAGCAGCACCACAAATTCTGAGTCCTGTAGTGCATGTCAATGCACAAAGAGTCATAAACTCCCTTATCATAATTCAAGTATTAAATCTTCTCGCCCCCTTGAGGTCGTTTTCTCTGATGTTTGGACCTCTCCTGTTACATCTCATGATGGTTTCAAATACTATGTCATTTTTGTTGATCATTTCTCTAAGTATATCTGGCTATACACCATGCAACGAAAATCACAATTGCATGATATCTTTGTTCACTTTCATGCACTAGTGGAGAAATTTTTCTCTCTCCCGCTCAAAGCACTTTATTCAGACAATGGGGGGGGGGGGGAATACATTGGTCTTCGTGGGTATCTCGGACTTCATGGTATCTCCCATCTTACCTCTCCGCCTCATACCCCTGAACACAATGGGTATTCAGAACGCCGTCATCGTCACATCATCGAGACTGGCTTAGATTTACTTCATCACGCATATGTCCCTCTCCAGTACTGGCCCTATACGTTCACCACTGCTGTCTATCTGATAAACCGTCTTCCTACGCGAAATCTCAAATTTCGCTCTCCGTTTGTAGTTATCTTTCACCAACACCCCAACTACGGCAAACTTCGAGTTTTTGGATGCCTCTGCTATCCTTACCTCCGTCCTTACACCTCACACAAACTGGAAGATCGATCCACCCCTTGTGTCTTTGTTGGGTACTCTCTCACTCAGAGTGCTTATCTCTGTCTCGATGTTACCTTGCATCGTCTTTTTTTCTCTCGACATGTTCAATTTGATGAGTCGTCTTTTCCGTTTAACTCTTCCTCCTCTGGGTCGCCCCAACAGTCTGATGATCCCCCCTCCCTTTGGTTCTCTCCCACCATAAGTATTCTTACCCTACCAGCTCCAGTCATCTCTCTATTGCCATCTCTCGTGCTGACACGTCCTTGTTCATCTACCGACACTCTGGCACTATCCTGTATCTACTTATTTACATGGATGATATCGTCATTACTGGATCTGATGCATCGTCTGTTCAGCAATGTATCCTGGATTTATCTCGACGATTCTCATTGAAGGATCTTGGTGATTTATCTTATTTTCTTGGGATTGAGGTTTTACAGCATCCACAGGGTTTGATTTTCTCGCAGCAGAAGTATATTCTTGATCTCCTTCACCGTCTTGGCATGTCATCTGCTAATCCTGTTCAGACACCTATGGATATTTCAGTTGCTCTTACGGCTGGCAGTGGTTCTCCTCTCTCAGACCCAACAGAATATCGGATGGCAGTTGGTAGTATTCAGTATCTCTCCCTTACTCGCCCTGATATCTCCTTTGCAGTCAATCGTCTTTCTCAGTTCATGCACAGACCCACTACCACTCATTGGAATGCGGTCAAACGCCTACTGCGGTATCTGCATGGCACGGCTGATCTTGGTCTGGTTCTTCATCGCGGTCCCCACACTCTATATGCCTTCTCTGATGCTGACTGGGCAGGAGACAGGGACTCCTATACCTCCACCTCTGGCTACTTAGTGTACCTTGGTGGCTCTCCTATTTCCTAGAGTTCCAGGAAACAACGCACAGTTGCTCGATCGTCTACTGAGGCTGAGTATCGCGCTGTTGCTGATGCTTCCGCTGAGCTTCGTTGGCTTTGCTCTCTTTTGGCAGAGCTTGGTGGTCAGTTGCCCTCTGCACCAGTCGTTTATTGTGACAACATGGGCACCAACTATGTCTGTTCCAATCCTGTGTTTCACTCTCGCATGAAGCATGTCGCTCTTGACTTTCACTTTGTTCGTGAACAGGTTCACGCTGACGAGACAAAAGGTCAACAATATACTTTTCTTTATGAATAAGAATCCCACTAGAACTTCTTTGGATTTGAAGACCCAAAAAATATGTTAAAGGACCTAAGCTGGTCATGGCAAACTCATCACTTAGTTTAGGGACAAGTCGTGAAATGTAGGGAATGTCATTCCCAGTTAATATGATATGGTCCACATACAATAATAAAACTGTGATTTTATTGTGATTCTGGCGAATAAATAGTGAACTATCATCATATGAAGATCTAAAGCCCAAAGAAAGTAAATAAGTAGTAAACCGCTCAAGCCAAGCACGTGGAGCTTGTTTGAGACCATAAATAGACTTATGTAAACGACAAACATGATGAGGGTAATTGGGATCAATAAAACCAGTTGGTTGCTGCATATATACAGTTTCACGAAGCAGCCCATGTAGAAATGCATTTTTGACGTCTAATTGTTGTAAAGGCCATGAAAAGGTGGCTGCAAGAGCCAAAATGCAGCGAACAGTTGTATGCTTAACAACGGGACTAAAAGTCTCGTCATATTTAAGGCCTGGGGTTCGGTGGAACCCCTTGGCTACTGGACGAGCTTCATATCGTGAGACAGACCCATTAGGGTGAAATTTAGTACGAAAAACCCATTTATTGCCTATCACATTTGTGTTCAAAGGAGGAGGAACTAAGCTCCAAGTGCCTTGTTTTGTGAGGCTTTCAAACTCATCAGCCATAGCTTGGCGCCAATGAGTATGTTTAGAGGCCTCTGTAAAACAGGTAGGGTTTTTGGAGTGTGTAGATAGTGAAGAAGTGAAACCAGAATGCAAAGAAGGAGAAGAAATAGATTAATTAAAAACAAGCTTTTTCTTGCTAATACCAGTTTTGCTGCGTGAGATCATGTGATGTCCAGGAGGAGGGCGGGGAGAGGGGGGAATCATCACTGGGTCAGTCATTTCCAAGCCGCTAGAACTGGGCAGAGACAAGTCAGGGACAGAGAGTGGTGAGTTCTCTGGAACTCCTGAAGCAGGCATAGGCCCAGAACTTGGCTGCAAGGACCTTCTGGAGCTTGCCGTGCCAAAGCTGGGGTGTAAGGTGGCATCCCCAGATGTCTACAAGCAACCAGAACCCTCATAGGGTGTATAACCTTGAAAGGTTCCTGGTGTAGAGTATGTTCTTACAGTTTGATCTGAAACAGGGGAAGAGAGATGCTCAAGTGGAATTTTGATCAGAGGGTCAGAACCTGTAAACATAGTAGAATTAGAGTCAGTAGGACAAGTGGATGTAGCAGCAGTTGATGATGCAAATGGAAATTGAAATTCATCAAAAATAACATCATGACTGATATAAGTTTTATGAGAACCAAGATCATAACACAAATAACCTTTATATCCTGCAACATAGCCAATAAAAACACACTTTGATGTTTTTGAGTCAAGTTTAGATTTCATATAAGGACGTAAGTTAGGAAAACAAGCACATCCAAAAACTTTTAAATGTGAATAGTCAGGTTTGTCATGAAAAAGGAGCTCATATGGAGAATTCTTAAAAGTATTTTTGCTAGGTAGTCTGTTTATAAGATAAGTAGCCGTAGCAATTGCATGAAACCGGAATTGTTTAGGTAGAGAGGCAGATTGAAGCAAGGTAACAACAATATCCACAATATGCCGATGTTTTCTTTCGGCAATCCCATTCTGTTGAGGAGAATGAGCACATGATTTCTGATGACTAATACCATGTTCTTGTAAAAATTTCAGAAAAATATAAGCTGTAAATTCTCCACCTCCATCTGAGCGTAAAATTTTAATGGAGTGGCCTAACAATTTCTCAACATATGTTTTGAAGTGAATGAATGATGTTGCAACTTCAGATTTTAATTTGAGAGGAAATAACCATGTAAAACGAGAATGATCATCAATGAAAAGTACATATTATCTATAACCAGATGAAGATTTAACAGAACTAGGACCCCAAACATCACTATGAACAAGATTTAAAGGAGTAGCAGAAACAGAATTAGACAAATTATATGGCAGACGATGCATCTTTCTAGCCAAATAAGATTCACAAAGAGATGAAGAGTTCTTAACAGTTTGAAGACAGTTAATACATTTAATCAAAACAGAGTGTGTAGGATGACCCAGACGAGAATGCCATAAAGGAGATTGAATTATTTGTCCCAAAAAAGCTTGAGGACCAGTCTGAAAAGACATGGAAGACAGAGGGTACAACCCATTTTTACTGAAACCCTTGTAAAGTGTTTTTCCCTTAGCAAGGTCCTGAATGTAAAAGCAGGACTTATCAAAAATAAATCGAAGATTATGTTCAGAAAAAAGTTGATGCAGAGAGAGCAAATTAGCAGAAAGTTGAGGTACATGTAAAGTATTTGACAATTTAAAGGAGCAGTTAAAAGTAGTTAAGTAGGCAGTACGAGAATTTTGAATTGGCAAAGAGGAACCGTTACCGACTGTAACTTGATCATGACCCAAATAAGGTTCGGATAGAGTGAGATTTCCCAATTCCAAAGTCATATGCGTTGAAGCACCAGTGTCAGTTAGCCACAGATCAGAAGGAGGTGAATATTGTTGTGAAGATGTTGAAGCAGTCATGGCAGATAAGTGTTCAGGTGGATGCTTGCCTTGGTAAGCATAGTCCATCCGATGATAACAGTCTAAGGCACTGTGGTAGTCGAGACCACATCTGGCAGGTAACTGGATTTGAGGATCCACGACCCTGACCAGTCCGCCCACGAGTATATCCGTATCCGCGACCCGACCCATTCCGACCCGACCCATCTCGGTTTGACCCATAACCAGAATTGTTTCCGGGCCCAGATCCATAAGCAGAACCGGACCCATAACCGGTACCCGAGTTGAACCGTCCACCTCGTGAGTCAAATCGGCCACCACCCCGTTGACCGGTGCGTCCGCCTTGCTGACCGGTAGGGTTTCGGCCGCCTCGGCTACCACGACCTCCGTAGCTGTAGAAGGCGGTGGGATTGATCGGATCTGATTGATGAGTCTGCGTTTCAAGCATATGTTCTTTGGATTTCAGTAGAACATGAAGTTCTTCAAAGGAGATGGGGGTGGAATGGGTACGAAGAGAGGATCGGAAGGGATTATATTCAATCGGAAGGCAATTTAAGGCATAAAGCATCATATCTTCATCGTCAATGAGAACAGAACTCACAACCAATTTGTTGCGGATAAGAGAGAGCTTTTGCATGTATAGATCGATGGAGTCGGAGCGTTTTTTGGTGGTTTGGAGGTCAGTTTTGAGTTGGAGTATATTGGATCTGGCGAGAGAAGCGTAGCGTCTCTCTAGGGTTTGCCAAGCCGTGCGAGATGTTGGAGATCCAACAACCTGAATCAACGCCTCCGTTGAGAGGGTGGCGTTTAGGACCGTGAAGAACGCTTGGTCTTGAAAGACCCACTGTGATTACACCTGATTGTCGACAGAGACTCCATCGGTGACGATCTGGGAAGGGGGACACACGAGGGAGCCATCTAAGTAGCCAAAGAAGGAGTGTGTGCGAAAAATGGTCTGGATTTTATGTTTCCAAAGAACGAAATTGGTGCTGTTAAGCTTAAAAGGGCAAAGATTATGAATATTGCTGAGAAGGTAGAGCGGCGGTGACGCCGACGAAGTGGGTACGAGCGACATGCTTTGATACCATGAAAGAAAACTAAATCACCATATTGATTGAAAGAGAGAAACCAGTATTGATTAGGATGAAAACCCTAATTTTGTAAGAGGAAATGTCTCATTACTTGATTACCCAAACGGAAGAGAATAAGAGCATTAATACAAGAGAAAAGATCCGCTGGATCTAATCCAATGGGTGGAAACACAAACGGCTCAATTACAGCTGTTACAATCTTCTAGAAATATTATACACTAGCTGATGAATAATATAGCTTTGGGCTGGATCAAATCTTAGACAAGCTATGAGAGTTGGGCTTCATTGTTGGGCTTTGCTGGAAAGTCTTGAGCCCAAAGCTGGAAATAGGCCTGGGTTTATTTTATGAGATTATAATTTGTCAAAAAAAAAACAAAAAAAATTGTTTCATCTATCAATTTTAAAATTAGATATTAATTTTACTTTCTTTTATGCATGAATTATCAATATGTTCAAACGCCTAACATCAAAAACATAACATAAGTCGTAATGCGTTTGAAATTTTAAAAAATATATATATATATATTATATATATATCATGTCAAAAAATCATACTGAGCGTGACATGTGTCTTTTCATATTTCATGTCGACAAATAGCTTGATGGATCATCAGTCGTTGAACTTACATGTATTCCATGGTATATCATTTGTCATATAGTCTCTCATAATTAGAAAAAGTTGTTTCTAACTTATAGCGGGTTTGTTTAAGATAGGTGGGTTGGGGGGTTGGGTTTCAAAATACGTGTGGTGCTTGGCTAAAGGGGCTGGGTTTGGTGTAGCTAGGTGGCCGGCACATTAAAGTCGGTCACCGGTATTTATTCCACTTATTTTCAACTTGCCGTCCACGGGCAATAAGTCTGGGGACCGGCTTTTTGATTTTCGGTGCCCGGCTTATATACCGGTGTCCAGTTTTCAATTGAGTTATGTTTTCGAGGCCCGACTAAATTGGTCGATGCCCAGATTATTCTATTTTTTTAAGCTTTCACACCAGTTTGATTTCGTAGTGTTCGCACCAAGTCGTCTATTTACATGTGCCTCTCCCCAACACTCTTCAAATTCACGCACTCTTCAACATACTGAAAGATTTTCACCATCCGTAATACATTATTGTTGAGGTCATTTGTTTGTTTATTTTATAGATTTGTGTTTGCTGTCAATTATTTTAATCTAACATTTATTTTGTTTCTCTTTTCAGGCTTATGGACAACCATGTGGAGCTTCCACGACGATACCGGAATGCAAGAATGAGAGTTCGTGTTGTTCGTGAGCGATGGGGGCGGAATGGCTGGCGCTTGTACATCGAACTTTTGAATAATGAAAAAGAGCGACTGAACTGTCGCGGCCTCCTGTCTTCAAACATGTCTTACCATTGTGTGAGTGAATCTTGGTTCACCGGATATTAACTAACGCATTTGGTGTATATTATTTGCTACGAGCTTCTCAGGCGTGACTTCGAAGCTTGGGTTCGTTCCGTTGGAACCTCATAATTGGCTGCTGAAGACGATAGTAGTCCAGATGTTGTAGACCGCGGCTCGTTGTCCATCGAGGGGAATGAAGATCTCCTTTGCTACATGTTCGACCTTCCGTATCATGGTGGTCAGCCTCTTCATCCGGCCATGAATGACGATGTTGTTCCTGACGAGATTGAAGTCGGTAACCCCAGTGACAACGCGAATCAGTAGTAACTGAAATTAGTAGAGCTAGATAAACTATCATTTATCGATTTCGTTTGTGTATCGTATGTGTTTGCCGTTATATCGGAGTATTGTTTGTATTTTGTAGCTGTGCAATAATTATCGGCCAGGTTTATCTTCTTTCTATGCTTTTCCTAATTTATTATGGTTGTCTAAAAACATAATTCAACTATGGCTATCGTAAAATAAAATACATGAAACAAATGATCTCTCAATAAGCTAACAACATAAACCATGTGCACCTATGTATTATCCAGGTACATGAATAATTTAAATGCGGTGGTCAGTCCGACCAAGTATAGCCAAATGTTCACCAATATTTAACAAAAATCTACCAGAAAATCTATCATACACCTATAAGAAAAAGTTGTCTACTTTACAGAAAATTTCTCTCTTCATTATTTTCTGATTGACTCATACGCGTGCCAATATTTACTTATTGACCTATCACCCTGATTAAAAAAAAATGCAGTGACTCATCACATCACATATTTTTCCTGCTCAGTCGGGGCATGAGTATTGATTACGAGAATCTTGATTTATTTTATTATTTTTCTTTACTTTATTGCATATTTCGGGAATCTATCATATTCATGACCGTAGGTATATGCAGGGATAGAATTGTAGCAATCACGACATGGGTCGTGCCCCCCCCCCCTGAAAATTTTCTTAGAAGTACACATGTAGTTACTTTTCCTTCATAGTAGGTTGCTCCCCCCCCCCCAAAAAAAGTTTGTGTCGTGAAAGATTTGATAAAGTAACATTGGTTTGACTAATTCAAACTATTTTATTGGTTTAAAAATATTGTTTGTTATTTTTTTATCGTCACCAACACGGTAAAGTTATCAAAATTTCTTACAATTCTCAAAAGCTACCCCAAGAAGTTGTTACGAGTTAGGATTGATATTGATGCAAGGGAATACTAAGATGACAATATATTTACATGAAAGACATTCATAGTTGGTCATCGTGGGCAATTGTTATTTAAAGAAAATGACAAGTTGTTAATATTAACAAAATCTCTCCAATTTGGATGACACTACATCGCTTCCCATAAGGGTTAGTTTAAAAAATTGTTTTGTTTTCTTCTTAACTAGTTCCTTGTTTGTTCATGATATCATCAGGTAGCATTAAGTTCATTGTTATTAAAATAATTGATTTTATACTGAAGCATTGTTATTAAATCACTAACTAGAAATATATTATTTATAAAATGTTTATGTTTTGTAATTGTGCAGTGGTATTGGAACTCAGGTGGGAAAACTGCTAGATTTGACTCGTTTTTCGAGAAGAAGAACGTGAAGAATTCCGATATTAATGTAAAACCGCTTTCCATTGTTGATATTTCTTTTCTCAAAGATGTGCGCCCTTCAAAACTGGCGGAATCAATGCCAAAAGAAATTGATTGTTCATCTCTAGAACGTGATCCGGGTTTACGTCCTCAAATATAGGAGTACTATGTTCATCCATATAAAGGTAAGTTGTGTATTACAACTTTTTTGTTATTGAATATGCTTAGAATTATTCAGTTTTATTTATGAACGGTTTTTTTTCTTGAAGTAAATTATTTTATGTGAGATCGACGTTGACTTTTTTTTTTTTTTTTTTTTACTTTGCCCCCCCCCCAATGAAAAATTCATGGGTCCGTACTTGGGTATATAAAGTGATAATTCAGCAAAAGATTGTGTAGGTGTATGATATAGTAGCTTTCTGACAATAGTCATCAGGTGAAATAAAATGACGAGCGCACATTAATTCAAAAATACTCAACACCATCATACATGTACAGTGTCAATATCTAACATCTCATCTCTGTAATCTCATTTCTGTCTAATGCATCTTGCTTATAAAATACTCTACATCAATTTTATATTGCACTGGTAATTTCCTCTGTAAGTTTCCTATTTATCATATTGTTTGATTTTTCACATTTGCATGTGTTAAGTACATACATACATTTTGCAGAAACATGTATTGGAACGAAAACCATGGTAACGAAAATCAGTCGGCTTATCCACGAGGTATTCTAACTGAGCTACACAAATTCTGCTGATCCATTGGCATGATACCGCAAACTAGAGTTGAATGGAATATGGAGATATCTAGATTTTTTCTTGAATTAGTTAAAGCAGAAAAATTAATGGGAAATTTTAGGGCTAAAGAATTGAATTGAATCCGTTATAACAATCAAATTGTGGCATTTTACGATAGAACAGATTTGTTCTACACACATCTTCAATTAAAATACAAGTACAATAATATGAGAAAATTGTTTACAATATGGGTTCGGATCAACAACACTGAGATTGGCTTGGGGTGGGACAATCGTAAAAATACTTAGGCGTTGTCGGATGCGAACTGGACCAAACACATTGAGGTACGTATTTTTTATGAAAACTTTAATTGGGTACGTTTTTTTATCACTGTAATTTTTGCCTTACATTTGTAATATTGATGCAAAATCAAAAAATATCGTTTGCCAGGAAATTTAAGTTCAACAAGATTGCAACACTGTGACCTACAGTTCCAGGTGTTTTGCAACATTACCTAGTCTGGTGAGCATGTATGGACTCTTGCTGTCGGCCTGCCTCCTCGTGATCGTGGTCGTCAATCCAACGCTCCTCCAAAATCATTGTCACAGTCTAACACTTGGGAGCGGGGTGAGCGATGGGGTTTTCTAGATCCACCTATGTCACAGCCATCACATGGATACGAAAGGGATTATGAGACAGAAATTTGCACCCCCCTCCCCCTGGATTTGAGCTCAACGATGGGACCGAGTTTCGCCCCCCCCCCAAGACCTGAGCGAAATGAAGGGGATTTGAGTGACATAATGATCTCACAAATGCGCTGCCTAGTGTTTGAGAACAAGGATGAGGCAACAACTCTGGGTCATTGGGCGGTCGGAAGAGGCGATGTAGAGAGTTCACGAGCGGTAGTATGAGCTCGATCATGGAGAACCTGACTGAGGCGTTCCATGACCAACATGTCACCTAGAGAAACCACGAGGTTCTAGTCACGCGCAACAGCCAATGGAGTACAATAATCCCCACGATGTAAAATCTTTTATGAAGAAACCCACAAGTCAGTAACTTTTGTCCGATTCGTGGAAGCCAAGGACAAATGGAGGTAAACCTTTTTCTGAATGCTCGATGATCAAGAAGCTGTGGATTATGAGGGGCTTTAACGGTGAATTATTAAAAATTGACTTGGGATACAAGTTTTGGCTGCCTAATCTGCTTGCGACAGCAAGTTCTAAAGACAGAAGCAGAAAATGTTTTTTGTTTTGGGAGGTGTGGAACATGCGGAATGCTTTAACTTTTAAAGGAAAAGTCAAGGATGAAAAACAAAATACTGATGTTGTGTAAGCTCGAGTGGTGGAAATAGAGTGTATCGCTCATGCAAGAACAACAAGGGGTTTTCGACGCCAAATCACCAATAGTGGAAGCTCCCACATGAAGGCTTTGTAAAAGTTGATTTTGATGGGTCATCCGATTACCAATGCAGGGCTAGTGGCGGTGGCATTGTCATTAGAAATGACCAGGGACGGCTTAAGGATGTTCGGGTGTGTGCCAGAAGAAGAAGAGAAAGCCCCAGCGATGTAGAAGCTCAGGCGCTGCTCATAGGGCTCCAGATGGCTCTCGGTTTGGGTATGTGACGTGTAATAACCAAAGGCGATGCCAAAGTTTTCCTCGACGACCCGAGAAAGTACATTGAGGGCGATGATGTAATAGATCTCTCACACACTGGTGATATTATCTCAGAAATCACCCTCCTAGTTTCCATATTTGAAGTCGCAAACATCAACTGGATTCCTCGCGCTTCTAACCAAGCAACTCATCACCTAGATGCGAAAGCTAAAAGACAGTCATTTTCAGAACAATAGTTAGAAGTTTGTCCAATGTAGTTTCAAGAAGTGCTTATTGCAGATGTAAATCTTTCCACAAGTTGGTTAATGAACTAATTTTTCTCCTAAAAAAAATACATGAAGTACATTGGTTCATTAGTACACAATAATCCCCACAAGCAACTTGCACATGAGTATTATTCTCTAGAAATACTAATTAAGCTACGTTAAATGCGATATAGGTGTCAAACTATATACAAGTTAAGTAAACAAACTTCAAAAAACCTACCCGGGCGGTAGGACGACATAACCCGAGTGTATTCGAATCGGCTCCCAACCCTTACAAAAATGGGGGGATGTAAGGCTTACCCACTTTACAAGGCAACAAGAAAACCCATTAAAACCTATACACAACTACAATAACTCTAGAAGAGACATTTACTAAACAAACTACTAGTTTGATCTTGGACCCGAACCATTCATATATGTACTAGCTCATCCCTAATGAAATCTGGAAGATATACCAAGAAGAAGACCATTCCCTAGTGATAAAGCCCCAACTTGGCAAGCCCATGAGCCACCATATTTCATGTTCGCCGGACATGGATCACAGATCCAGCATTGCCTCTTCAAATAAGCTCCCTCAACTCATCAAGAAATCATCAAAACTTGTTGCAAGCAATATTTTTTTGGTTAAATAGTTGAACTAGCTGCTGTGAGTCAGATTCACTAATAATACCCGAAGAGGATAGGGCTGTGAACCACTTGAGACCTTCCTCCGTCTCCTTTGATTTGTTTGCCATTGATCCCTAGAGATATTGAACCAGAGCACAACAGCCCGCCAAAATCGATGCTACGATTCCTAGCCACACACCCAGCCCAAGCACACTCATGTATTCATCAATCATGGATATTGGGAGTTTTTTGGATTATTGTGTAAAGGTAACTGATGTCGTTGTATTTAGGCAGTTTACTGTAACGGGGCCTTGCGATGTACGAAAGTGATATCAGTATTACTATTTCGTTAGTATTTTTTTTATTCTTGCTTTCTATGACGGGACAAAATTAAAACTTGAAATCTTAATTTTAGCATTTACATTTTTCTTCTAAAGTAAATGAAATCAATAGATCAAGAAATTTGGAGTTTGTAGAAGAGCATATATACATGTGTGTGTGTGTTTGAGGGGTGAGTCGGCCCTGATCATAATTGGAGGCCTTAGGCAGTAAGGCGGCTGCGTAATTTTTTTTGAGGGGTGAGCTGGCCTTGATCCTCACCACTTTGATCACTTGAGCTTCAAAGTACTCCAAAAGTATTCACATAATAATTTCCTACCATCAGTGTGTGTTGCATGAGTTGTAATATCGAACCTCTTGTGTGTGCCTTCAATACTGATTAAATTATTCTTTTTTTTTTGTTAAAAGTTTTAGACTGGCTGAAGTTTAAAAAAGATCCGGAAAGTCACGATCAAAATATTACTTTGGTCTTAAATGCGGAAAAACATGAGGAAGCTATTGTCAGGCAGGGAAACTGCGGTGAATAGGGACAAATTCAAGGAGAAGCAGAAAGAAGTTGCTGACTGCCTTGAAGAGTTGCTTATTGATTACAAGATCCCTGCTGACGTGACATTGTTTCTGTATTTACTCAACAACAAACACAGGATCATGGCGTGAGTTTCGACACAGTTCTACAATAGTATTTTATTTATGATTTTATATTGAGATGATATATGTATTTATTCACATCCATACTCTTTCTATTTTGTTTTTTAGAGAGAAGCCACGGAGCGCTGATTGGATTTGGGATGATCTGGTGTTGTGGGATGATGTGAATAAACCACACATTATAAGGACGATATGGGATCAAGTAGATAAATTGCCGATCCAACATCCGTTTGGAGATATCTATGTGCGATTAGATGTCAGATTGGAGGACTGGTCGAGGGTATTTGTGGGGAACGCGGAGCGACTTCAGGAGGTCATGACGGAATGGTTGGATCATAGCTGTAGGCAGCAACAAAATTATACAATGCCGCATGTGCATCTGCCTGTGGGGGCGAACCTGGGCGGCCTCTTCATTAACTTGGTAAAATTCAACCGGCATGTTGGGGAACATCACCATAGAGATGACACTGCAGTATGACTCACCCTTGACAATTGTGTCTCGTTTTATTTGCTATTTGTTTTTTCATTTCAATGTAATATATGTTACATTTGATTGATTGATTGGTTTTTGTTCGCAGTCGCTTAACAGAATAAAGAACGCCATCAAGGAGGCAAATGAGATATCTAGAAACATTGATCAGGAATAAATGGGTCTTCGCGGCGAGATTCACTATGCAATGGAACAGGCGTAGTGTGTCTCCGACTTAATTTCGATAATGGACGCCAAGTGTTTTAGTGCTGTCAGTGGAATCTTGTCCTTCGATGATTAGTATTTTTCTTTTTTCATTTCATGTTGTTCTTTGTTCTTTAAAAATTGCAAACTCAGTAGGGCATTATCTTGAAACTTTTCTTCTGTTATGGGTTTTTGTTCTTTGACAGTTGTAATTTGTAGGGCATATGCATGAAAACTATCCTCGTATGAAAGGAGGATACTAGCTAGAGGAGGAGAATACCAATGTTCTTCAAAATCATGTTTCAAATGTTTTTTTTGCAACAAGGGAAATGCCTCCGCCCGAGGTGATGAGCCTCATTGGGAACGGATAAGGATCGTCGGTTCACAGCTAGTACAACCATCGATAACATTCTAAATACAATTTATTACAATTCCAATACAACAGTGATAGCTTTTGAAAACCAATGAATACAGTTTTCAGTGACATAATATACTATGTGATCTTCCAACTAGCAAGCTTTCCTGTCCAAAGTGTCGTGAACGTTCCCCCACCTCGATAGCCAACCTTGTTGGAATAGATGCCCTAGAGGCAATCGTAGATTTAGTATGAACAATGTTTTGGCTAGAATATTCATTTATTATTTATGGCGATATTTAATATAATGAAGTCCTTAGATAAAATGTGTTATTTATCTTAAATATCCCTAGTCCATTATATTGATTAATAGGACAATCAAATATAGACTAGTATGTGGATAGATTGATATGGAGATATCAAGTCTAAACACATGGGTATGCATTAGGAGTAATGACATACTGGATTGACCCACGACGAAAAGGATACATTAGATTATGTGAAGTCACAATCGCTTTTCGTAGTGCTAATATTATTGCAATCCTTGGACTTGAAGTCACTAGATACTCTAGTTGTGAAATATTGCGCTTTGATGTTATCAAACGTTACACCGTAACTGGGTAATCATAAAGGTGGCTATCGGGCGTGATAGGAAGCAAGCTTAGAGATCGTAGTGATGTAGATAGGATTTGTCCCTCCCACATAATGGGGGTAAATATCCACGGCCACTCGAGGGATGAGGCTTATTGAATGTCTGGCCAGACTCAGATAAATTAATATAGAGATATTAATGTTATCTGCAAGTATAAGCATATTCCCAGGATCGAGGAACTATGGATTGGATATACGAGTGTGACTATTTATGTCTCGTGTCCAATCCGGATATGGAGACAAAGGGATAATGCAATATGACATATTGGGCACAAAGGTTTGTCGGGATCACTGACTATTTCTATGGGTTGGGTGGCATGGATGTGTTGCTAGACACCGCTCCATGTTAGTAATAGTTACTACCAACTATATAGAAACCTATGGGGTCACACGTCAAATAGAGTAGAGCTAGATTTGGGATTAATTAATATAGATTAATTAATAGAAGGATCATTGTGCAACACCTTGCAAACTTAGTAGGACTAATTTGCAAGGAAGGGAATAGTTCTAGTCCTACTAGAACAAGAAAACTCTAATATGGAAACAACAAGGAGTTGTTGGAGTATATATATAAGAGGCTCTAGCTTCCTTCCAAAAGGGATTGTTATTAAAACATAACATAAGGAGTGGGAGAGAGCAAAAAGAGAGAGCAAGACAAGAGCTAGGCCGAGACCTAGCCCCCGTCCGCCCCCTCTACCCGACGGCACAAGGAGGGCCGAACCTCCTTGGTTCTTTTTGTTGCTTTGATATTCTTCCCTCTTCCTCTGGGTTCAAGCTAGCACTTGTTTGAAGGAAGAATCTAGATCTCACCTCTAGACGTGGATCAACCATAGAGATGAGGACATCATTCTTCGTGTGATCTCACAAATCAAAAAGGTACACATCTTCTATGACCCTAATCATGTTATGATATCTCTTCCTGTGATCCTTGGTGGGCTTTGAGTAGGATTAAATTTTTGTTATTCCGCTGCGTTACCTACGTCAAAACCCAACAAACCTGCGGTTTTAAAATAGCAAAAGCCGACGCAGTTTTTACAGAAAATGATCAGCAAACGGCTGAGTAAGATAACACCCTTAGCACGTAAACAGATTATGAGGCATATGACAGGAATAACCAATTCGCTGATAAATAAATATCAAATACTCGCAGGAAAAGCGTTCACGATGATTTGGTGTGTCAAACTCCGTAACGATCTCAAATTTCGTATTTCAACCCAAAGATGTGGTCCATCTCGGGAAAATCACTGTTAATAGCCAATCACAATATTACTTTAATCTCAAGATATCTCATATCCAAATGAATCGAGTCCAGAAATTCATTATAGCATCTAGTTGATACGGGGCGTGACCATATCCAATCCACAACCTCTTTCTCATATGTGCAAAAGCACTACCACAACCATAACTCAATCACAGGAGGTTCGCATCACAGCGCCTCATAACCATATCATAATCAAAAGGAGGTCAGAGCCTCATAATCTCATAATCAGTAACCAAACACAATATGTCAGAAATGTATCGTATCAGGGATATGGCACAAACCCACGCACAACGGCTTTCCACTTTACATAATTACCAATTTTCTTTCAAGGTGTAGAATCGTGTAAGGAGCTCCGAACAAAAGCCGGTATGGCACAAAATTATAATAATCGATGTACGATTGAGAGAGATATTCTGATTTGACCAAAAAGTGAGCGGTGTGCTACTCTTGGTAACCGAGGCAACAATTTGAAATTTCGTACTCCCAACCCAATGACGTGGTCCGTCATGGGGTATCACTTTTACAAGATTTATTTCGCAATAACATTTAGATGTCGTATTTCGGATTGTTATTTAGATTTTGATATCAATTTCAAACGAGACTTCAAAGAGAGTATTTCAAAATAAATAAACAAATTAAATAAATCAAGTACGGTAGTAATTTCACAAATAACTCACGCGATACACGAAGTGAAAGAAACGCACACGAGGCTAGGCATATTAACTTACACTAACATGACCAAGAATGAGACGGGATAAATTTCCAACCAATTACCGTTTATAATTCCACCATTTTTTCATCAATAATTCTGCCCCGCTTAGGGGGGATATACTCCCATAATACTGCCCCATTAAGGGGGATAATTCTATAATTCTGCCCCACTTAGGGGGGTATACTCTCATAAAACTGCCCCACTTAAGGGGGATATAACCATTGTTCTGCCCCACTTTGGGGGGGGGGGTATACTCCCATAAAACTGCCCCACTTAAGGGTGATATACTCAAGTAAATAATTTCTTTCACTTCCTTTTGATAATCCAAGTTTAATAATTAGTGGTAGCGGGAACGAACCAATTAATCACAATACACTTTTGTGGGGATTGTTTGGACACATAGTCAAGATCACGAAGTCAATAACACATATCATAAATCATATTTTGAGATATAAAATCATATAAATATTTGGACACTAAAGGAGGACAACTCATTAGATAATTGTGGCTCGTGAACTAAATAATCAGGTCCTATTGTGGTAGTCGGGATTTGATTTGTACTTTATTTCGGAGATAGGATTTAGCAGTTCTTCTAGCGGAGTCGTTCGTAATCTCATTTTAGATTATCGTTATTCATGTGATACTTCAATGTAGAATATTCCGAAAGCGTGTAAATAATTCACATAAAGCACGTATTGTAGTTTTTCACAAATAACGCACGCAATAACACGAAAGAAATGAAAGGGACGCAACGCTAGGCATATTAACTTACCGAAATCCGAGCACGTCCTATAATTCGTTCTCGTCTACGGAATCGTCACCTACAAATCGGAGCTTCTAACTTATTACAACCTCAACAAATATACATCCTATATATATTTCTAGCTCATTTTATTTTTTTCAATAAAATATTCATTTTTACCTTATTTATTAATCCAAAAATATATTTTATTTAATAATATTTACCCCCAAACTAATTTATAAATAATAATCTATAAAAACTAATTTTATAAATGAATCTGAAATTAAAAATTACACTAAGTACCCCAAAGTTTCTGAAATGACATTATAACTCCCCAGAAAAGTTTATGAAAATGACACTTTAACCCCCTAAGCATGAACTTTCAAACTAACCGATTAAAACGTGGATTCGAGGCCTTAAAACTTGATTTTGATTACTAAAAACAACTCAGGGGAAGATTTCGAGCATACCCATATCAAATTTCGCGAGAAATTGTCAAGAATTCGCACGGGTCAAGATCGCCGTCGGGTCGCCGGAGGTGGAGCTTTCGCCGGGGCTTCTCCGGCTGTTCTTTCTTCGTCTTGGACCTCCACAGACCTGGTCGGACCTCCAGGAGGCTAGGGGAATGGTTGGAAGTGGCTGGGTGCCACTGATTTGCTTGGGCTCGAAGCTCGCCGGAAAATGGAGTTCTCGCCGGCGTTTATGGCGGCTGTTGCTCCCGGCGCTTCTTATGCTGTCTCCTCGTCGTGTTTTGGTCGCCAAAGAAGGGAGAGGATGATTAGAGAGTCCGAGGGAGAGAGGTAGAGACAAGTGGTGGTGGTGGTGATTTTCCCGTCGGGGCTTCACCGGTGGCAGCGGCGGCCATTGTTGCCGCTGCTGCTGCTGCTTCTGTAGGAGGTTGTTCTGAGAGGGACAGAGAGGTCAGGTAGAGATAGAGAGATAGAGAGAGAGAGAGCTAGCTGGAGGTTGTGGTGGTCGTGGTTGGGTGTTCTCGGTGGTGGTGGGTCGCCGAAAATGTTGGTGGTGGCGGGCTGCCTTCTTGCAGCTGCTGCGGCTGCTGTTGTTGTTGTTTCTGGGCAGAGAGGGGTGAGACAGAGGGAGAGAGATGGAGGTGATGGTGGTGATGGCGTTGTTGGTGATGGTAGCGTCCTCGGTGTTGGTGGTGGGTTGGCGATGGTGGCGGTGCTTGTGGGTTCTCTCGGCCAGATACAGAGGAGGGAGGGAGAGATAGTGAGATGGAGGGAGAGGGAGGCAGAGAGGGAGAGGAGGTGGTGAGGGTGATGGTGGTGCCGAAGGAGGTGGAGAAGAGAGGATAAATAGAGGGAGGGAGAAGAGAGATAGAGACGGGGAGAGAGAGAGAGAGACGTGAGAGGGGGAGATATGAGGGTGTTGGGGTTTGGGAAGTTGTTGGGGAACGGGGGATGTCAGGAGGGGGTAACACATCTTTTTTTTGTTTTGTTTTTATTATTATTATTATTATTATTATTATTATAGTATAAAGTATAGTATAATATATGTAGTATGAATACGGTACAAATACGTATAGGTAGATAGTATAGATACTGTAAAACAATACGTATAGTATAAATACAAAATACAAGTATTAAATACTACAAGTTATGTAAAAGACAAAATATGCCCCCAACAACAACTATATAATATTGTCCAAAATTGCAATTACCTCCCCTACTAGTCATATAATTCAAAAATAGCTGTTTAAATTTTACGAAAAATACGTCGAAAATATTCAGAAAAATACGGGGTGTTACATTTTTAGTGATTGATCATATTTCTAGTCTCCCAACCGGTTTTGGGGCTTCGCCACGGAATCCTCCTCGACCCGTCGCATGCATACTATCACTACTAAAAAGAATTGCTTGAAACAACAACAATATATTGCGACAATAACCCCTTTGTCGGAGTTGTCACTGCACTATTTGCTATAAGGCAATAATTTATTGTCGTTTATGGTTTATACGGTGAGAAACTTGTTACTGCCGTTTTTAATAAAAATAGCGGTGATAACTACTTCCTTTTTGTTGCCTACATAAACGGCGATATTCAGCTTGTTGCCTTGTTTGGCTGTATCAAAACCGACAATAAATTTCTTCTGAAAAAAAGGCAATAACTCTTGCCTCTTTTTCCTAGATCGAAGTGACACTAATTATTTCCGCTTTTAGCTAAGTAACCCGGCAATAATATGCCAAATGTTCACGTATTAATTTAGTTTATACTTGACAATCTTGACATATTGCAATGGTTGCACATTCCATACCTCAGTATATCAAAGTTACATGATTGTAATCCTCACTTATAAACTACATGATTGCATGTCCCGTTTGTAAAATTACAAGCACGTTGAAATTATGATTTTTTTCCAAATATATACATAATGGACTTGACCGTTAGTTGACAACAATGCCATTTTATTTGAGGGTAGATATGTCCATTTACTTTTTAAGTATTAAAACCCTATGAACATAACTATTTTTGCCGATACAATCACCATCGCCGTTACCTAAACCCATAGCGCGGTCAAATATACCTAGATCTCGGCAACCACACTAAACTCTCACTCAACCTCATGGAAAAATCAATCCAATCTAGAAAAGCAGTTTCGGGCTAAACTCACAATCAGGGCATAATTGAAGTATTGTGAGCGGGTCAATTCGTACCTATTTTTGACCAGAAACGACGTTTTTAGAAGAACGTGAGCACCACATTGATTGGGAAAACTCGACTATTTAGGGGTCCAAATAATATATTTTTTTCAATTTTTAGTAATATTTATTTTGATAATTAGGATGCAATGTAAATCCGATGTGGGTGAATATTTTTGCTGAGTGTTTATTTTATTTAGAAATTAACTTAGGATTGTCTTTTAGATTTTTTTATTTTTGATAAAATTACGTTTTCCAACTATTTAAGTCCGGCTTGTGGACTGATTTCAGAAATTGAGTAGTTATTGAGTTTTTAAACATTAAGTTTTTGTATGAATCCTATAGAGGTTCTTTTATGATTTTTCATTCTATTCATTGCTTCTTGATCCTCTAAAAAATGTCTCAGTTCAGTTCGACGTCAGTTGGTATGAGAGATTAGAGCTCCGTGGAAAAAGATCGTCATAATGGTGTGTGGACGACTTGGCGGGTTCTGGCAGGTTCTGGCTGAGGA
This sequence comes from Linanthus parryae, assembly GCA_023055425.1. NCBI lineage: Eukaryota > Viridiplantae > Streptophyta > Magnoliopsida > Ericales > Polemoniaceae > Linanthus > Linanthus parryae. The sequence goes on from JALGPY010000002.1 coordinate 73,909,445, forward strand.
AGTCCCCTACATGAGCATAACGTCGTGCAAGACATTATGATGAAACAAGATCTGCAGAGGCAACAACGTGATCTACTGAGGCAGATTGCGGTCTTAGCCCAACGCCTAACGGTGCGGGATCTGCAGAGGCAACAAACGTAATTTACTAGTGCATAACCCGTGTCTGAGGGCACGACCACAGAAAGTATGATAATTCTTTAAATTTAGTTGTCGATATTGTCTAATTATGAAGCATTTGGTTCCTAGATATGATGGAGATAAGCTATCGCACATGTCATATTTTGAGGATACACTAATCCCCGTAGCAGCTTATTATGTAGTTTTATTTTTTTTATAATAGTTTATGTAGTGTTAGTGCATCCATGATCGAGGCCACTATTACAGTATGAGATTAGAATTTATAACAAAAATGCAATTAATCTATTTTTAAATTATATCTTAATTTAGTCTTTTATGCATAATTTATCAATTTTCTCGCCTAACATCATTAAATTAAAATGCACTTGAATTTAAAAAAACAATCGGCGTTCATCGCAAAAAGTCTTACTGAGTTTGACATGTATATTTTCATGTTTCATGTCGACAAAATAGTATGATGGATAAGTCACAAGCCGTTGATCTTACATGTATCCAATGATATATCCTTGTCATATGTTCTCTTGTGAATAGGAAAATTATTTCTTATCTTATAGCATGTTTGGTATCCGTTTAAAAAAAAAAGAACGTAATACCCTGTATAATTTAAAAGGACAAAACAGTAATTTAAAAGGCTAAATAAGAACTTAGTTGTGAAAAAAAAAGTTCTTTAAAATATAGTATTTTATGGACGTGAAATTCTCGTAGGGTTTTAGAAAATATTAAGTTTGTATTCGTAAATAAATACGCGCAAGTTTTATTTACTTTTATTATTGTTGTTGTTGTGAACGCGTGTACGACCACTGCGAGATTTAGTGAGTGTGCTACACCTAACATCCTATCTATTGGTGTGCCAACCACACCACAACCCTTCTCCCCAAAAGATCATCTCCCCCAAATGAGTTTTTCTTCTTCCCTGATTATTATCACTGCCACTGCCACAATCATCACCACCCTCTCTAACTTTGTCTCCTATATGAATCACCTTCTCAATCATCATCCTCATCAGCTCATTTTTATCATCATCTTCTCCTTCTTCTTTTTCGTCCCCGGCCACACCAACGCCACCATCACCACCACTGAAAGACCCACCACCTCCATCGTCCTTTAGCTCTCTGTTTTCTCTCACTCTCTCTCTCTCTCTCTCTGTCACACTCTTCTCTCTAGCCAAAAAGAGAGGCCAAACAACAGCAGCAGCAGCTATCAGTGGCCATGCAGTCACCACCACCGTCGCTGCTGCCGTCAAGAAGAAAGAGAGGAAGAAACAGCTCCAGGAACAACCCCCGATGCCGAACCACCATGAAATCCGACGACTTTTGAACCGATCGATTTGGGGGTAACCACCTCTCGAAACATTTCCCTATCACCATATGGAAGCTAGAGGAGACCTTAGGCAAGCTCGGACAAAGCCCATACCGCCGGAAACAGCTCCGTCGAGCTCCACCTCCGACGCCGCCGTTTGGTTACTTGACCCGCTTCGTTTCTTGGCCGTTTCTTGCCATTATTGGCCAAGGTATGATCTAAATCCTTGGCCTGTGTATTTTAATCCGGTCGCAACCTGCCGGATCACTCCATGTACTCACCTCTCTGGCCGCAAGAAGTCCTAGGGGGCTGCTGGCACGAATGAAGAAGAGATTGGGATTAACACTCCCCGTTTGAGACTCAAGAAAGCAAATTGAGATTACAAGGATTTTATTCAAGTTTTTGCTCTATTCTTCAAGTTTACTCTGGTTTTCATCTTTATAACTTTTGTGAAAAGAAATTGTGCTTCGTCATCTGTTTACAAGACAGGGTATTTATTTACTCAGCATTTCACAACTGACTTTAGAAACTGTGGTTCTCGTTTTCCTTCCCACCGCATGTTTAGAAGAAGAAGACTATGGTATGCCCGGGTACGTGACTCACTAAGGAGATCCCGTCACGACTTGTAAGATAGTATGAATAACGCAAGTCTAATGTGTTATAGAACCGTGTGAAAGACTTGAGAAGTGGTGTAATGTTTAATAATATGTAATATATATGTTGGGATGTTTTGCTTTTGATTTTCCGCCGTTACTTTAAGCATCGCCCTCCCGGGTTCGCCCGAGCCGGATAAGGGGGTTGTTGCAGGTGGTATCAGAGCATTCGGTCCAGTAATGGGAATTAAACATGTAGGGTAACTTAAAATGTACGTAGGGCAAGATAATTTAAAATCGGAAAAGCCGTTCGGGTTATGGGTAGCTTAAGTGTTGACCTTGAATTTTCCTGCCCACCCTCATCCTGTCTGCAAATGTGTTACATGTTACGTTACTTTCTGGCTTAATTTGAAATAAATTTTAATCGGTTATGGATATTTGATACTTCCATGATGAGAAGAGGATGTAAATTTTGGATTGTACTTGATGTACCGTCTTCTCTGTACGGATGAGTTATAATATCTTGATTGCAGACATGAGTCAAATGTGTTTTACTGTGAACTAGCCATAAGATGCATGTTTTATGTGATGATTTTCTTGGTTATATTACTAATTGTGAAATTACGAGATACTTTTTAATATTTTTGCAACCATAACCAAGGATACCATAGGATGTGACTGATAGACCGTTACGATATCACTTTAGGAAAGTCTGGTAGGAAGAGATGGCTGAGAACGTCACCATGGAGCAGTTCTTCGCGCAAATGACTAAGATGATAAATAACGAAGCTCAGGCTGGAACTAATTGGGCCAAGGAAGTGGCAAAAATAAAGCCAAATGAATTCATATGAAAAGAGGATCCTGATTAATTGGAAGACTGGATCATGGAAATGGACAAGATTCTTGAAACGGTAGGTTGCCCTGATGTGCGGAAAGTCACTTGTGCGGTCTTTTACTTAAAGAGTGAAGCAAACCTCTGGTGGAGAAATGCACGAGAAACCCTGCTAGCCAATCCCAACTTCAATTGGGAGACCCTTCAAACTGCTCTCAGCTCTCGTTTCTACCCTCACCATGTGAAAAGGAGCAAGGAACAAGAATTCCAGAGTCTACAGCAAGGAAATGACTCCGTGACTGAGTATTTCCGAAAATTTACAGAGTTGACGCGGTTTGTAGGCAATATGGTGCCTGATGAAGATTCCAAGATATCCAAATTCATCGTTGGACTGCATGAAAGGCTGCAGGAGTCTCTGCTGAGCATGAATTATTCTACTCTCCACGAAGCCTACGACAGAGTTGCTGACATCTTGCGAGTTCGTGTCTCCCAAAATGAAAAACGCAAGAAACGCAAAATGGAATAAGTAGAAGGGAGCAAAAACAACCTTGCCACGGGAAATAAAATGTTTAAACCCAACAATGGAGAAGGTAATCAGGGATGATACCGAGACAATCAATAAAATTCTGGAGGTCAGCAACCTCGCCGCTACATCTGTAACAAGTGTCAGCAGAATCACCATGGAGTTGACTGCATGGGAATCCCAGTTATATGCCACAATTGTGGTAAGGGGGGACATCAAACTTATGAATGTCGTTCACAACCAGCCAGGAACCAGCAAGTGAACCAGGGAGACAACTTTAGGGCGCCACAACAAAATAACAACCAGGGGAACCGTCAGCAGAATGGAAACAACTTTGGTCGTAACCAGAAGCTTGAGAATCAGCAGAACTGGAATCGCAAGTACCTAAAAAATAGAGGTAATGGCTATGGCAGGCAGCAAAACTACAACCCGGGCAATGCTGAACAAAATAGAGCTCAACCAAGGATAGGAAATAATAATTTCGGATACAGGATGAACCAAAACAATAGAGCAGGTGCAGAAAGAGAAGGAGGTCATAATGCCAACGTGGGGAGAATTGTTGTGCTAACAAGGACTGAGGCAGAAGCTGCTCATGGAAGTGTCACGGGTACTTTCTTTACCTATGAACAACCAACTATCGTACTATTTAAATAAATACCCTCTACCTTATACTAACTACCTATTTGATCAGATAAGAGGGGAAGAGGATGCAACCTTTTGTTTAGTACCAGTTCGCGCTTAGTAACCAAATGAAACTTTGACAACTTAAGGGACCAAACGTGACTCCGAACTTATTTGGATGAATTATTGTGTGAAATTGTGTGCATCAAATGGTGAATAATTGTTGTGTCAAATCATTTTCTTGCTATGCGATCTTAGTTTCTCGTTGGTTGATTTTAACATCAGAATCATTGGCTGATTTTAGCTTCGATGACGAAGCTCTGTTTAAGGGGGAGAGAATGTAATACCCCGTATAATTTAAAAGGGAAAAACAGTAATTTAAAAGGCTAAATAAGAATTTAGTTGTGAAAAAAAAAATTGTTAAATTATAGTATTTATAGACGAGAAATTCTCGTAGGATTTTAGAAAATATTAAGTTTGTATTCGTAAATAAATACGCGAAAGTTTTGTTTATATTCATTATCATTGTTGTGAACGCGTGTACGACCACCGCGAGATTTAGTGAGTGTGCTATACCTAATTATCCTATCTATTGATGTCCAACCACACCACAAAATTTCTCCCCAGAAGATCATCTCCCCGCAAATGAGTTTTTCTTCTTCGGCGATTTTTATCACCGCCACCGCCACAATCATCACCACCTTCTCCAACTTTGTCTCCTATATAAATCACCTTCTCAATCATCATCATCCTCATCAGCTCATCTTCATCATTATCTTCACCTTCTTCTTCTTCTTCTTCTTCTTCTTCTTCTTCTTCTTCTTCTTCTTCTTCTTCTTCTTCTTCTTCTTCTTCTTCTTCCCCCGGCCACACCAAAACCACCTCACCACCACCGAGAGACCCACCACCTCCACCGTACTTTATCTATCTGTTCTCTCTCTCTCTCTCCCTCTCTCTCTCTCTTTCACACTCTTTTCTCTGGCTAAAAACTGAGGCCAAACAACAGCAGCAACAGCTAGCAATGGCCACGCAGCCACCACCACCACCGCTGCCGCCGTCGGGAAGAGACCCGAAGTCACTACCACCACCCCATCTTCTCTCCTTTCTTCCCCTCTATTGATTACTCTCTCCCTATCCTAACCCAATAGCAGCACCTGAAGAAGAAGAAGAAAGAGAGGAAGAAACAGCTCCAGAAACAACCCCCGACGCCGAACCACCATGAAATCCGTTGACTTTTGAGTTGATTGATTCCGGGGTACCGACCTCTCGAAACCTTTCCCTATCACCATCTGGAATCTAGAGGAGACCTTAGGCAACCTCGAACAAAGACTAGACCGCCGAAAACAACTCCATCGAGCTCCACCTCCGACGCTGTCGTTTGGTCACTTGACCTACTTCGTTTCTTGATCGTATCTTGCCATTCTTGGCCTAGGTATGCTCTAAATCCTCTGATTATCTGTTTCAAACAATCGGAATCAAGTCTTTTTGATCGAATCCATGTTTAGATTGATCAATTTTATGTTCATGTTAAGGGGGGGGGGTTAAAGTGTCTTTTCCCTAAACTTGTTATAGCTTTAATATGGGGGGTACTGTTTGTATTTCAGGAAACTCTTAGTGGGGCTGTTGTCTTTTAATAAAGTTGTTTGTGAGTAGGTGGGGGTTTCTACTGTCTTTTAGAGTAAACTTGGGGGATTTAGTTGTTGTTTACTTAACGTTATATTATACGCAAAAATAAAAAAGTTATTTTTGGATTAAAAATATTTTCTATAAATAATAGTTTTCATTACGGTCCTGGAAAAGTGATTCGGTGTTGAAATACTATACGAGTCGTTCGTTAAAAATAAAACTAGTAACGTTTTATTAAAAACTAAAAAAACTTTGCGTTTAGTTGTTTAACTTTCTATTTGGTTGTGCAAATACTTGTAGATAACTTTTGCTAGCTCATAAATGTCGTTACGTCGTGTCAATTATTTAAAAGTGATTTTCTTAAAAATCCGATATCGTTTAGTCGTTAATCTTAATGTTTATTTTACATAAAAATACAAACTACCGTCAGCTTTTTCTAGAATATTATACAAAGAACTCCTATAAATAAATAAGACTTTTGAAACATAAAATTTAATAATTCATCAAATATACACTCGTTGTTTAATAATTTTGCTAATAAGAAAATATACTAAATAACGAAACGTTGAGAAATTAATACGCGAGTTCGAGCTAGTCTAAGATTTATTAAATAGGATTACTAACAAAACTCATAGAGCTATACACATAATTGTGACGATTTAGAAGCTCCTTGTAGGTGATGGACGTCTAAGCAACGACTACGACTGGGACGATTTGACGCTATGGAACCGAGGTAAGTAAATATGCCTAGCCTAGCGTGCCTAGCTTCGTTCGTGTCGTGCATGATTTTTGACTTGTCTCAAAATATGTTTCGTGCTATTACATGTTTTACTCGAGAATTGTTTACATTTTGAAATGTCTGCTTTGAAATTGTCACACGAAGAATAATAACTCGTAAAGAACGTAAAGTGGAAATAGTTGTGCGGGAGAAGCTTATTATTGTCGTGTTGACTTCAGTCACTCGGCCTGTGATTATTATTGTCGGGTTGACTTCTGTCACTCGGCCTGTGATTATTATTGTCGGGTTGAATTATGTTACTTGGCCTGTGATTATTATTGTCGGGTTGACTTCTGTCACTCGGCCTGTGTATTTTAATCCGGTCGCAACCTGCCGGATCGCTCCATGTACTCACCTCCCTGGCCGCAAGAAGTCCTAGGGGGCTGCTGGCAGGAATGGAGAAGAGATTGGGATTAACACTCCCCGTTTGAGACTCAAGAAAGCAAATTGAGATTACATGGATTTTATTCAAGTTTATGCTCTATTCTTCATATTTACTCTGGTTTTTATCTTTAGAACTTTTGTGAAAAGAAATGGTGCTTCTGTAGATGGTTCCAGACAGACAACTCACAGCCATGTGGCAGCCATCCAGCACATCTGATTGTGCTCCATACACACCCAATCACTTCTCATGCTTATCCACTGGGGGCTGCGAGACAGGGCCACCCGCGATGCTTACCACACGAGTCTTGTAAGGACTTAGTGGTTTGGAGGCTAGAGTAAGGTCTGTCGCGTGCGAATGGCAACCAAGCTCGCGCGCGACCCCTGGTAACTGACTGAGAGGTTTAAGGCTCACGTATCCCCATAAATGTTGACGATATCATAAGGGTCTCCGATATATGCGGGCAGGTGCGTAACGTTCCATATATATACGGTTGAATGTGCCGTTACAAGGGCTATCATTAAGCCGCCATTTATGGTGCATTAATCCCCCCCTTTAAAACGGTCACATCCCCACTATATATAGGATCGTTAGCCCTCTATTGCAAGAGCTTGGACACTCTAATATCTATCAAATCTTTTTCTAGTCTACTGTCTCACTTTCAAGAGCAGTTGCCTTTGCTTACTCTCTCCCTACTCACACCCTACACTTCTCTGTGTTCTATTCTAATCTCCTACTTGAGGTGTACACTTGGATCTCTCTTGAGAATTTCCTTGTACACAATTTTGTGAACCCGACGTGAATCCATCCACCTTCAAAGCTCCAGCCAATCAATTTAGCAGCCATGTCTCTTGAGGGTAACCTTCGTGATGGTGACCAATCTTCTCTGGGAGAAGAAACCCAGAGAGACGAGACTCCCATCACGAAAACTAACACCTAGACAGCTACCGAGAGTAACCCCTCCTTGGAGATGCTACAAGTTACGATTCAAAGCCAGGTCAAGGCCATGCACTCTCAGTCCATGGCGATCCTAGGGGGATTTGTTCAGAACGCTGCTCAGGGGGCCTTAGACCCACTACCAGCAGCCCAGCTGCCTCCACCAGGGGTAACCACCACCTCTAAAGTTCACACGCCCGTCCCACCAAAACCACAATCTTCTCTCCCCAATGTCCCTACACCCCATGCACCAAGGCTCCAATCAGGCTCGTCCCTGATATCTGCTGGGAATCCCCCTCCATACCCCGCGTTGCCCTCACACGCGAATGGAGCTCAAGGGAGTTATGCACCTCCACCTCCACCTCCCTATGATCCCAACATGTCCTACATTCCGGGCTTTACTGTCATCCCAACCAGAGTTTTGCGGATACTGTCATCCCAAAAGTTGACAGTGCACCTCCTATCCCGCGGGACATATATCTGATGCCCAATCCTGCTGGGTACAAGGCGCCCAAGTGGGAAAAGTTTGATGAGGTCGCGGAAACGCGCACAAGCACGTGATAAGGTTCGTTGACTTGATGGGTCCACACGGAGTTGATCCGCGGCTGCTGATGCGCGAATTCCCAAAATCTTTGGGACATGTCGCATAAAAATGGTACATAATTCTAGAGGCAGGATCCATCAGAACCTGGGAAGACATGGTCAAGAAGTTTTACACCATGTTCTTCCAGGTTGAGGATAAGGTTACGACGATACACCTATCGCGCATGCACCAGAAACATGACGAAGAAGGTGTCGCATTCATAAAGAAGTTCAGGACCAAGTCGATGGAATGCGTGGATGAGGTGGTCGAGAGTCGCCTCGTTGAAATCTGTCTCCAAGGCATGCGCGACGAATACAAAGGTAAGTTAATTAATTTGCAGATGCCTACTTTCTCCAAATTAATTGAATGTACTAGGAACATCGAGCCCATCGTGGAGAAGCAAAAGAAGAGATACTCGAATGATCGAGGATCGGGGGGTTCCGATCCAAATGAAGACGTGCGCAACGATCCTTTGTCGTCTCACTGAAAAGGACCCCAAAGGGAAAGAAATCGCATATTAACGTAGTATGAAGAAATACTATCCTTGGAACTTTTCTTGCCCAAACTTGCACTCTAGTGCTTTCCTCCCTTATGAGGACAACATAATGATCATTTTACTTGTGTCATTCGCTTCATTGTCCCTTATGATTTGAAACCAATCGCTTGATTCATAAAACATAAGCCTATCAGTTTAGATAGCAGCAAACATAAGCCTATATGTTTAGATAGCAGCGATATTTAATCCTATCTGTTTAGATAGAAGCAAACTTAAGCCTATCTGTCTAGATAGCAGCAAACTTAAGCCTATATGTTTAGATAGCAGCAAACATAAGCTTATCTGTTTAGATAGCATCAAACATAAGCCTATCTGTTTTGATAGCATCTATATTTAAGCCTATCTGTTTAGATAGCAGCAAACTTAAGCATATATGTCTAGATAGCAGCAAACTTAAGCCTATATATTTAGATAGCAACAAACATAATCCTATATGTTTAGATAGCAGCAAACATAAGCCTATATGTTTAGATAGAAGCGATATTTATGCTTGTCTGTTTAGATAGAAGCAAACTTAAGCCTATCTGTCTAGATAGCAGCAAACTTAAGTCCATCTGTTTAGATAGCAGCAAACACAAACCTATATGTTTAGATAGCATCAAACATAAGCCTATATGTTTAGATAGCATCGATATTTAAGTCAATCTGTTTAGATAGCAATACGCGAACTCAAGCCTATCTGTTTAGATAGCAGCAAAACTTAAGCATATTGTTAAGATAGCACTAATACGGGAACTCAAGCCTATCTGTTTAGATATCAGCAAAACTTAAGCCTATTGTAGATAGTGCTTTCTAGACAGGCAGATCTTAGCCACGTGGTGATCATCCAGCACACCTAACTGTGCTCCACACACACTGGATCCCCACCCGCGCTGATCCACGTGGGGGCTGCGAGACAGGGCCCTCGCGTACCACCACACGGGACTTGTAGGGACTTAGTGGTTTGGAGGCTAGAGTAAGTCCTGTCGCGCGCGAGCGACAACCAAGCCCGCGTGCGACCCTTAGTAACTGCTTTGAGGGATTTATGGCACGAGCTCCATAAACCCGATCAACCTCATAACGGTTCCGGTATACGCGGACGAACGTGCCGTAACGGTCCCTATATACGCGGACGAACGTGCCGTTGTGGTTAAGCTAATTAAGCCGCCATTAATGGGCGCATTAACCCACTACAACGGTCACATTCTCCGCTATATATAGGATCGTTAACCCTTCCATACAAGGGGCGAATCACCTGAGAGACGCGGAAGCTCTTCCAAAATCCTGTCTCTCTCTCATACAGTGCTACTGTCTTACTCTCTCCCTACACACAACCCTACTCTTCCTTTGTTCTTTCTATCCCCTACTCTTCGTGTATATTGAAACCTCTCTGCAGGATTCTCTCGTACACATTTGGTGAACCCGACGTGAAACTTACCATTGCAAGCAACCATGTCTCATGAAGATGACGTCAGTAACAGATCTCCCTCCACGGAGACCACCTCGGGAGAGGAGACCCGCCACACTTCTGCGGCTGCCAGTGAGACTCCGACGTTGGAGGCTCTAAACGCCACCATTTAGAATCAGGGAAAGGCTCTTCAGTCTCAATCCACACAGATGGAACGGATAATGGCCATCCCGGGAACCCTTGCTCCGAATCCTACATCGGGCACTGTTGTCTCTCAGGAGAGGGGAACCTCCACCACTCAGGGGACTGGAGTGATACCAACACCACCTAACCCTAATCCGCAACTCCACTAGCGATGGTGCAGCTACCCTCTGCTCAGGGGCAAACGGCTCAAATACCGCCCCTTACCGCACATATTCCTCAACCACCAACTGTGGCACCCAACCTTTCTTCGCAATACCCCTTGCCTCCTCCGCCAACACTGCTAGTCAACGTGACCTACACCCCTAGTCCGACCACAACATATGTGTCCCCGCCGGCTACAACTCTTCCCCCTGCTGCTGGGGAAAGCGCACCAGAATGTATGACGTCGCTGCGGCGGCGCATAGAGACATTCTTGGCCAATCAACCGTTTGCAGACACCATTATCCCGAAGGTTGACAACGATCCGCCTATCCCACGCGAGATCTACCTCATGCCTAACCCCGCTGGGTATAAGGCTCCTAAGTGGGACAAGTTCGAAGACGTCAACGGGAATGCCCACGAGTCATGCGTTTCATCGATGTGATGGGACCATATGGGGCTGATCCCAAGCTGCTGATGCGCGAGTTCCCGAAATCTTTGGGAAATGTGGCCTACAAATGGTACAGAACGTTGGAGGACGGATCTGTTAAAACTTGGGACGATATGGTCCAGAAGTTCTACACAAAATTCTTCCAGGTGGAAGAGAAAGTTACAATGATTCATCTTCCCCGTACGTATCAGAAGCGCGAGGAAGATGGAGTCACTTTCATCAAGAAATTCAGGGCCAAATCCTTGGAATGCAGAGACGAGGTGCTTGAGGGCAGGCTCATGGATATATGTCTACAAGTCATGGAAGATGAGTACAAAGGTATGCTGATCAATCTACAAACTCCCACCTTTTCAAAATTGATGGAATGCACGAAAAACATAGAACCTATAGTGGAGAGGCAGAAGAAGAAGCACGCTCCTGAACGGCCCTCAGGCGGAACCACTTTCAAGATTGGAGGGTTTAGTTACAAGATGGGGCGTGAAACTGAGGTTAATACAGTTTCGCCGCAAAAACAACCCAAGGTTACAAACTCGGACGCGCCACCTCTACCATGCTCGATAGAGGAAGCGACTGACTTGTGTAAACAGTGGCGTAAAGATGGGGTCTTGCCTCCGCTCGAAAGGATACCCTCCAAGGAGATGACGAGGGACCCGAAGTGGTGCGAATTCCACGGGAAAATTATGCACCCCACAGTTGATTCCAAGAAGCTCAGGAACATGGTAAGCCGAAAAATGAAAGACGATGAGTTGATTGTCAGCGATTAGAGACAGGATGTGCGAAGCAATCCGCTGCCGGCCCATGCGGAGCAAGAGCCGAAAGGCAAAGAAGTAGCCATGATCGCGATTATGGATCTCGAAGAGATTGCGGAAGACGGCATTCCCATCATTGCCGAAGTTTACAATGATGAGGACTACAGTATAGACACGGAGGACGAACGTGCCGATCGAATGAAGGGGTCGCACGGGGACCATGGAGGCAGATTGTCACACTAAAGTAAGGAGATGCCACGAGTGTCAATTCAAGGGCAACCTCGTACATGCCCCTGTCGTAGATCTACACGTGTTGGGGACACCATGTCCATTCCACACTTGGGCTCTAGATTTTGTTGGGCCCATTCGACCAGCCTCACATGGGAACCATATCATCCTCAACGCGACTGAGCTATTTACTAAGTGGGTGGAGGCAATATCGCTCAAGACAGCTAATGCTCTCGCTGTGGTCCATTTCGTCCAAGAGAACATCATATACAGGTTCGGAATCCCCAACATAATTCTTTCGGATAATGGCACACCTTTTGTAAATCGTCAAGTAGCCGCAAGAATACAACATTAGGCAGGTCTGTTCCACTCCTTATTATCCAAAAGGGAATGGGCAAGCAGAAGCAACCAACAAGACACTGCTAAGAGTCCTGAGCAAGATGGTCGCAGACGATCACAAGAAATGGGCCGATTCTTTGAACATAGCATTATGGGCGTATCGGACTTCGCCGAGGACTCCCACGGGAGTCTCCCCGTTCCTTCTATGTTATGGAGCTGAAGCTGTTGTACCGGCGGAGGTGAAAATCAACTCTGCGAGATGGGCCTTTCATGCATTATATGACAATCAATGCGACCATGACTTGATCTTATTGGAGGAAAAGCGAGAGCAAGCCAAGCGGGCTAACAAACGGTATAAGGAGAGGATCGCTCGCGCATACAACAATACAGTCCAACATCGAGACTTCGCGGTTGGGGACCTGGTTTTGCGCGCTTCAGATCATTGCATGAGGGAGGCAGCCCATCCAAAGTTCGCAACTAACTGGGAAGGACCATTCGAAGTTAAAGAAGTCTTTGACAGTGGTTACTACAAAATACAGAGGCTTCATGGGACTGCCACAACCCCAAGCTCAGTCAATATGCACTGGATTAAAAAGTATTATCCCTAACCTCTATCTTTACATACATCCGATTACAATTTCTATTTACATCTAGTATTCTGATAGACTCATGCGTTGTTCCTCCCATATGAGGGATTTGTAATCTTGCCTCTCCCATATGAGGGACTTGTAATCTTGCCTCTCCCATATGAGAGTGCTTATAATAAAAGAATTCTCCCAAATGAGAAGAATTTAATTACTTTAGTTGTCTTTTATCGTTTCATTTACTTCTCTGCTTATTTACAATAAAAGCCCATCTGCTAAGATAGCAGCACTATTCAAATGCGATCTTAAGTGATCTTAAAGCCTATCTGCTGAGATAGCAGCACTATTCAAATATGATCTTAAGTGATCTTGAAGCCTATCTGCTGAGATAGCAGCACTATTCAAATGCGATCTTAAGTGATCTTGAAGCCTATCTGCCGATATAGCAGCAATACTCGGATGCGATCTTAAGTGATCTAAAAGCCTATCTGCCGAGATAGCTGTTGGAATAGATGCCCTAGAGGCAATCTAGTTTAGTATGAATTTGTAATTGGCTAGAAATTCATTTATTATTTATTGGATATTTAATATAATGAAGTCCTTAGATTTACAATCGTGTTGTTTATCTTAAATATCCCTAGTCAAGTATAATGATTAAATGGGACAATCATCTATAGACTAGTATGGGGTTAGATTGATATGGAGATATCACGATCTAACACATAGGTGTGCATTACGGAATGTTGCACTGGATTGACCCATTACCGAGAAGGCTACATACATGTTATGTTGAGTCACAAGTGCTTCTCGGGTACAATGGTATTGTCATCCTTAGACTTGAAGTCACTAGATATTCTAGTTGTGGATCATTGTGATCTTGGTAGCGTTAAACGCTACACCGTAACTGGGTAGTTATAAAGGCGTGTACTGGATACAATGAGAAGCAAGCTTAGAGATCGTAGTGGACGTAGAGAGGATTTGCCCCTCCCACATAACGGGAGCAAATATCCAAGGCCACTCGAGGGTAGTGCTTATAGAATGTCTGGCCAGACTCAAATAAATCAATATATGGGATATTGATGTTATTTGCACGAATAAGGCTATTCCATGGATCGAGAAACTAGGGATTGGATATACGAGTGTGACTTGTATGTCTCGTGTCCAATCCGGATATGGAGGCAAAGGGATGAGACAATTACTTGTACAAGGTTGTCTAGATGACTATTCTATTAGTTGGCTAGAATGGATGTTTTGCTAGAAACCGCTCCATGTTAGCAAAGAGTTGCTACCAACTAGATAGAACCTATGGGGTCACACGCTATATAGAGTTGTACTAGATTGTGGAATTAATTAATTGGATTAATTAATTAGAAGGATCACTTTGCAAACCCTTGCAAACTTAGTAGGGACTAATTTGCAAGGAAGGGACTAAATTGAATTCTAGTAGGACTAGAATAAGTCCTTTAGGTAGTTAACAAGGAGTTGTTGGACTATATAAAGGACCCTCCTCCTTCCTTCCCTACACACTTTATGCTCTAGAGAGAACATAATAAGAGTAGGAGAGAAAAAAGGAGAGAGAGAGCAAGCAAAGAGGGCCGCCGCCCCCTATTGCCGCCGCCCCCTTGTCCCCGACGCCACAAAGGGCCGAACCCCCTTTTGGTGTCTCGTTTTGCGTGATTCCTTCACCCTCCTTTCAATCCGGGCTAGCACCAAGGAGATTGGAGATCTAGGAACAACTCTAGGCGTGGATCAACTATAGAGAACGTGACACTATTCGCGTTTGAAGTCATCAAGGAGAACCCAAAGGTGTGTTTATGATTTCTTACCTTCACTATCGTTATGCATCTAGACTTGTGATCCTTGGAGGGTTTTGCATGGTTGTTTGTTTGATTATGCTTCCGTTTGCGCGATCCATGAATCAAAACCCTACAGTGGTATCAGAGCCACAGGTCATAGAGCATAAACGTAGTTTATGTGTTACATTCTTGTTGTTTTACACCTTAATTTGTTGTTTATCGCGTAAAACAAGACAAATCAAGCATTGGATGCAATTTGTCAAAGAATTAATCATAACAAGACCCAATTATTGCATTGGATGCATGAATTGGTGAGTTTGAGAAATTTTAGGATCTTAGATCTAGGGTTTGGGCATCCTTGGGGAAGAAGGAGTTCTCCCACAACAAGGAAACAACCAAACTTGGGCTCCAAGCAAGGAGGTTGTTTTGGAAACAACCTCCACAAGGTAGGTTCGGCCCCTAGGGGACCGCCCCCTTGCTTGCCGCCCAAGCTTGGCGCCCTATGGGGCCGGGCGGCCCTAACCCGCGGGCCTAGCTTGCGGGTTTTGGGCCGGGCCGGCCCTAGGGCTTTATGGTTCACTTATTTGGGCCCGGGCAATTGGATTGTTGGGCCCATGGACCGTTTTAACCCTAGAAATCCTAAAATCAATTAAAATTGACCAAGCGCGTTAAAATTGGATTTTAACTGTTTATGTGCAAATCGCATGGTGATTGGATATGGCCTTAGGATGTGGTTTGATGTGGATGTTTAATTTTGTGGTTTGGTTTTACGGCCTGCGAGCTGATCAATTAATTGTAATAATTAATTAGGGTTTTATGGCCTGCGTGCCATTTTTTTTTCTCAACTTGTGAGATTTATTTTATTTAGTATAGATATTAGCTAGTGCTAGATAAAGTAGATTGTTAGCCAAGATTGGAGAAAAGAAGCCCAAAGCCAAAAGGAGCCACAAAAGATGGAGCATGGAGCATGGAGCACACCACATGACTATGAAGGATGGACCAAAAGAACAAGACGCATGGAGATGTGTGTTTGCTTAGGGTTCATAGATAATTCCATTGGCTTGGAATTATCTTAGTCTAGAAAAAGGCCATATCCACATCACGTTTAATTTCTGTTTTGTGGTTGTTTATTTATTGTCTTATTATTTGTGTGGTTGGTGTATGGATGATGCATGCAATTAGGATAATAAGATAATTAGACAACCCGGATCTATTATTTGGAGTTGTGCCCAAACTCAAATAGATAGATTAGTTGATATTGATCAACAAAATAATTAAAATTGAAAAATCCCTCAAATTTTAAAAATATTGTGTTCTTGCCTTCTCGTTATTTAAACACTCATTATCATCATTATTTATCAAGTTCGTGCGTGCCAAAGCATGGCGACTTGGTTCATAATGATGGAATGCGATGGCACGTAACAATGTGCAATTGTTTAGATAAGAGGTTGAGCACAACTAGGCTATTAATTTGATTAAGAAACCTAGAGGCAATCAATTGGGATTATCCATATGGATGGATAAATAAGGAGTTATTTGCCCGATTGAACCAAGAGTTGCATATGGGATGCAATTGGAATCGTTCCTACCTAAGAAGTAGTCGAATTATGGGTGACTTGCCAAAGCAAGCTCATAAGGAGATGAAAAAGATGGATCTTGGCCCACTAGAAAATATAAGGATATTTTCCGCATTAATATCTTGAGGGTTATTAATCCGTAGTAAAATAGTGGGAGCTATATTTAATAAACTAGCCATTATTAAATATAGTCAAAAATTCACAAATACTAAAACTTGCGTATTTTCCTTTTGTAGAATTCCAAATGGCAAACAACTCATCGAGTTCACAACATTCCCTACGATCTGTCCTTGAGAAGGACAAGCTCTCAGGAACCAACTTTCTCGATTGGTACAGAAACTTGAGAATTGTTCTCAAGCAAGAAAAGAAGCTGTACGCAATAGAGGAGCAAGTTCCAGAAGGTCCAGAGAATCAGACACCTGCTGCCTTAAAGGCGTATCAAAAGCGTGTTGATGACGCTAATGATGCGGCCTGCCTAATGCTTTGCACCATGACCTCTGAGCTTCAGAAGCAACATGAGAACATGAATGCTGTCGATATGATCGAACATCTAAAGCAGCTCTTCCAAGAGCAGGCGAGGGTGGAGAGGTATGAGGTCTCAAAGGCACTGTTCAAATGTCATCTGGCAGAAGGGAACCCGGTGGGACCCCACGTACTCCGAATGATCGGGTACTTGGAGAATCTCGCCAGGCTTGGGTTCCCGGTCGGCCAAGAGTTGGCAACCGATCTCGTGTTGCAATCGTTGCCCGAGAGTTATGGACAGTTCATTATGAACTATAACATGAACGAGATCGTTAAACCACTGCCAGATTTGCTCAACATGTTGAGGACGGCTGAACAGAGCATCAACAAGAGTAAGGGCAAAGCCATAATGATGGTGCATAAAGGAAAGGGTAAAAAGTTTGCCTCTTCCTCCAAGGGCAAAGGCAAGTCAGTTGCTAAGTCCAAGGAACAAGCCCTTAAGCCTATTGGTGCCATTACCAAGGTCGTGACTAAGGGTGAATGTCACTACTGTAGTCAACCTGGACACTGGAGGAGGAACTGCCCAAAATATCTGGAGGACAAGAGGCTTGGAATAGTGATTCCACCACCACCAGGTATTTTTGTTGTAGATGTCAATTTAACTGTCTCTACATCATGGGTATTAGATACTGGATGTGGATCTCATATTTGTCGAAATATGCAGGATCTAAAGAGAAGTAAAAGATTGGCTAAAGGGGAGGTAGATCTGCGCGTTGGGAATGGAGCAAAGGTTGCTGCGTTGGCCATAGGCGTTTGCGAGCTATCTCTGCCTTCAGGATTAGTTTTAGAATTAAATAATTGCTATTTTGTGCCTGCTATGAGCAGAAACATTATTTCTATTTCTTGTTTGGACAAGGAAGGTTTTATTATTTCAATAAAGAACAATTGTTGTTCCTTTTATTTGAATAATATTCACTATTTTAGTGCGCAATTATTTAATGGACTTTATGTCCTTGATCTAAGTAATCCTGTCTACAACATTAATACCAAGCGGATTAAAATAAATGATTTAAATCCTGCTTATTTATGGCACTGTCGTTTAGGCCACATAAATGAGAAACGTGTATCTAGACTCCATAAGGATGGATTGCTAGACTCATTTGATTTTGAATCATATGAGACATGTGAGGCTTGTTTATTGGGAAAAATGACAAAGTCCCCTTTCAATAAGAAAGGAGAGAGGACTAGTGAGCAATTGGCGCTCATACATACCGATGTGTGTGGGCCATTTGCCACGCCTGCCAGGGGTGGTTATGTCTACTTCATTACGTTTACTGATGATTACAGTAGATATGGATTTGTGTACCTTATGAGGGCAAAATCCGAGTCCTTTGAAGTGTTCAAAGAATTCAAGAATGAAGTAGAGAAGCAACTTGGCAAAAGTATCAAGGCTCTACGATCGGATCGTGGAGGAGAATACTTGAGTCAAGAGTTTGACGACTATCTTAGAGAGTGTGGGATCGTGTCCCAACTCACTCCACCCAGAACGCCACAATGGAATGGCGTGTCCGAGAGGAGGAATCGAACCCTATTGGATATGGTTCGGTCTATGATGTGTCAAACTGATCTTCCATTATCATTTTGGGGCCACGCTCTATTAAGTGCAGCTTTCACCATTAACCGTGTTCCATCTAAATCAGTCATGAAGACACCATATGAGATGTGGAGTGGGAGGCGTCCCACACTGTCGTTCATGAGGATTTGGGGCTGCGATGTCTATGTAAAACGTTTACAATCAGACAAGCTAGGGCCTAAATCGGTTAAGTGTAAATTTGTGGGGTACCCTAAGGAAACTAAGGGATACTACTTCTACAATCCAACCAAGAACAAAGTGTTTGTTGCTCGGACCGGCATGTTTCTAGAAAGAGAGTTTGTCTCTAAAGAAGCAAGTGGGAGGAATGTAGAACTTGAAGAAGTTCAAGAACCACAAATCACAGAACCGATTATGGAACAAGAACAGGAATCACAAGCAGTTGTGGATCCACCTGTTCAGGTAACACAAGAGCTTCGTAGATCTAGTAGAGTGCGCCAGGAACCCGAGAGGTACGGACTTCTCGTAACTGATTCCGGTGACACGATGCTCATAGATGATGAGCCTACTACCTATGAGGAGGCCATGAATGGCCCAAACTCGCAGAAGTGGCTTGAGGCCATGAGATCCGAGATGGAATCCATGTATACCAACAAAGTATGGACTTTGGTGGAACCACCTGATGGGGCGCGGCCCATAGGGTGCAAGTGGGTCTTCAAGAAGAAGATCGACATGGATGGTAATGTGATTACCTATAAGGGCCGATTGGTGGCTAAAGGATTCAGACAGATTCATGGTATTGACTATGATGAAACCTTTTCACCAGTCGCAATGACCAAATCCATCCGAATCCTACTTGCAATTGCAGCATACTACGACTATGAGATTTGGCAGATGGATGTCAAAACAGCATTCCTTTATGGGAATCTCCTCGAGGACGTGTATATGATACAGCCGGAGGGTTTTGAGGATCCAAAGCAAGCCAACAAAGTCTGTAAGCTGCAACGATCCATTTATGGATTGAAGCAAGCTTCTAGGAGTTGGAATCGACGTTTTGATGAAGTGGTCAAAGAGTTTGGCTTCATCAGAAACGAAGATGAGTCTTGTGTCTACAAGAAGGTTAGTGGGAGCTCTGTAGCTTTTCTGGTCTTGTATGTGGATGACATACTACTCATTGGAAACGACATTCCCATGCTGCAATCTGTGAAAGATTGGCTAGGAAAGTGTTTCTCAATGAAGGACTTAGGAGAAGCAGCCTATATACTTGGTATAAAGATCTATAGAGATAGATCTAAAAGGTTGCTAGGCCTAAGTCAAAGTACATATATTGACAAGGTGTTGAAACGGTTCAACATGCAAGATTCCAAGAAGGGATTCTTGCCCATGTCACATGGAATCACTCTTTCGAAGAGTGGTTGTCCTTCCAATGAGATTGAGAAGGAACGCATGAGTAGGATTCCCTATGCCTCGGCCATAGGATCCATCATGTACGGCATGTTATGTACTAGACCAGATGTGTCATATGCCTTGAGTATGACAAGCAGATACCAATCCAATCCAGGTGAGAGTCACTGGATTGCTGTCAAGAACATCCTAAAGTACTTGAGAAGAACTAAGGATGCCTTCTTGATGTTTGGCGGTGAGGAAGAGTTGCGTGTAAGGGGTTACACTGATGCAAGCTTCCAAACCGATAGAGATGACTTTAGATCACAGTCGGGATATGTGTTTTGCCTGAATGGAGCAGCGGTGAGCTGGAAGAGTTCCAAGCAAGAGACGGTAGCTGATTCTACAACAGAGGCTGAGTACATTGCTGCAAATGGCGCAGCAAAGGAGGCTGTTTGGATCAGAAAGTTTGTTTCTGAACTTGGTGTGGTCCCTAGCATTGCGGATCCAGTGGAGTTGTTCTGTGACAACACTGGGGCGATCGCGCAATCAAAGGAACCCAGGTCGCACCAGAAGTCCAAGCATGTGCTCAGGAAGTTTCATCTGATTCGAGATATTATCGATAGAGGAGACGTTCGGATATGCAAGATTCCTACAGATGATAATCTGTCAGACCCGCTTACGAAGCCTCTCACGCAGTGGAAGCATGAAGGGCACACTAGGAGTATGGGCATACGAGATGCGCCAGATTGGCTCTAGTGCAAGTGGGAGACTGTTGGAATAGATGCCCTAGAGGCAATCTAGTTTAGTATGAATTTGTAATTGGCTAGAAATTCATTTATTATTTATTGGATATTTAATATAATGAAGTCCTTAGATTTACAATCGTGTTGTTTATCTTAAATATCCCTAGTCAAGTATAATGATTAAATGGGACAATCATCTATAGACTAGTATGGGGTTAGATTGATATGGAGATATCACGATCTAACACATAGGTGTGCATTACGGAATGTTGCACTGGATTGACCCATTACCGAGAAGGCTACATACATGTTATGTTGAGTCACAAGTGCTTCTCGGGTACAATGGTATTGTCATCCTTAGACTTGAAGTCACTAGATATTCTAGTTGTGGATCATTGTGATCTTGGTAGCGTTAAACGCTACACCGTAACTGGGTAGTTATAAAGGCGTGTACTGGATACAATGAGAAGCAAGCTTAGAGATCGTAGTGGACGTAGAGAGGATTTGCCCCTCCCACATAACGGGAGCAAATATCCAAGGCCACTCGAGGGTAGTGCTTATAGAATGTCTGGCCAGACTCAAATAAATCAATATATGGGATATTGATGTTATTTGCACGAATAAGGCTATTCCATGGATCGAGAAACTAGGGATTGGATATACGAGTGTGACTTGTATGTCTCGTGTCCAATCCGGATATGGAGGCAAAGGGATGAGACAATTACTTGTACAAGGTTGTCTAGATGACTATTCTATTAGTTGGCTAGAATGGATGTTTTGCTAGAAACCGCTCCATGTTAGCAAAGAGTTGCTACCAACTAGATAGAACCTATGGGGTCACACGCTATATAGAGTTGTACTAGATTGTGGAATTAATTAATTGGATTAATTAATTAGAAGGATCACTTTGCAAACCCTTGCAAACTTAGTAGGGACTAATTTGCAAGGAAGGGACTAAATTGAATTCTAGTAGGACTAGAATAAGTCCTTTAGGTAGTTAACAAGGAGTTGTTGGACTATATAAAGGACCCTCCTCCTTCCTTCCCTACACACTTTATGCTCTAGAGAGAACATAATAAGAGTAGGAGAGAACAAAGGAGAGAGAGAGCAAGCAAAGAGGGACGCCGCCCCCTATTGCCGCCGCCCCCTTGTCCCCGACGCCACAAAGGGCCGAACCCCCTTTTGGTGTCTCGTTTTGCGTGATTCCTTCACCCTCCTTTCAATCCGGGCTAGCACCAAGGAGATTGGAGATCTAGGAACAACTCTAGGCGTGGATCAACTATAGAGAACGTGACACTATTCGCGTTTGAAGTCATCAAGGAGAACCCAAAGGTGTGTTTATGATTTCTTACCTTCACTATCGTTATGCATCTAGACTTGTGATCCTTGGAGGGTTTTGCATGGTTGTTTGTTTGATTATGCTTCCGTTTGCGCGATCCATGAATCAAAACCCTACAATAGCAGCAATATTCGAATACGATCTTAAGTGATCTAAAAGCCTATCTGCCGAGATAGCAGCAATGTGCAAAAACGATCTCAAGTGATCTAAAAGCCTATTTGCCTAAGATAGCAGCCATGATGTATGATCTTAACTGGTCTGCGAGCCTATCTGCTAGATAGCAAGCTATAGCAGGAACACTTTGTGTAAATGCAGAATTTATCAAGCTTGAAATAAATAATTATTCAGGCGAACATCCAAATGCAAAAGGCGAAAGAAACATTAACTTGTTTTATAGCCAACACGCATGCGATATTACAATTTGTTGCATCAAACAATAACAGCAAATGCTACAGTACACTTTATTAAGAGTCAAAATGACTTACAATTTATCTGTCTAGATAGCAGTTTACAAGCAAAAGCTAATAGTAAGGAAATTCTTACTATAAAACGATCGGCCTACTGGTCCTGACAAAAGCTATGCGACGCTATCGTCGAGGCCCTAGATCTGAACAAGGCTCTTAACTGGTCTTCTGCCCAAGAGATGCGCCGGATGAACCCCATGCCCAGACGGATGCGGCGGTGAAGAACAAGTGGAGAACAACTCCTGGGGCAGAAAGCTTATTGTCCACGGAGACGAGCGCCATTGCTCGTTACCCCTAGTTCAAGAACGTGGAGGCAAATAGTTCTCCTCTA
This sequence comes from Linanthus parryae, assembly GCA_023055425.1. NCBI lineage: Eukaryota > Viridiplantae > Streptophyta > Magnoliopsida > Ericales > Polemoniaceae > Linanthus > Linanthus parryae. The sequence goes on from JALGPY010000002.1 coordinate 73,932,081, forward strand.
GGAAATATAGAGGAGAAACACTCCATTCACTATGAGCTGGTAAAAATTTCAGTACAGAACTGCACCTCGCCGGAAGGCAGCCGGAGATACGACCTGCAAACAAATAGACGAAGAAGAATCTTCGAACAAACCCGAGGTATTATGTATATCTTCTTCAAAGTGGTCATGAAGATCAGTAAGCTTCATAAAAAAGATTTGGGGAGCTATTTATATGGCACAAGGCACAAACTCAGGTTTCACAACTTGAAATTGCCATGAATCAACAAAAGACAAGCGTTGAAGCCTCATGGCAAGCCACATTTTGGGATGAAGAACCCAAGCAACAAGAGGCAGGGTTTATATAGACTCTACGGGGACACTTCAGTTCCCTAGCTGAGTCAGCAAAGCTTGGAAAAGGGGTAAGAATCAATTACTTACGTCTCAAAAGAGGAAAAATTCAATTACCCTATTAAAGGCTATGACGATTCGGTGGCATGCCCTAATTAATGACGAAAGGTCATAATAAGGATGGGTTTCCCAAGGAAATCGTGCTTATCTAATAAATCGTTAGCGCAAAATCAAGGCAGATACGTCGCCATGTGCCGTCATAATTGATACGTACCAAGATATTTGAGCAAATCCCCGAAAGGGCAAAATGGGACATGAAAATTCAAAAAAAAAGGAGAAACCCTAGCAGCATTACTAGCAGCATTACAATAATATTTTTTTTTGTTTCAAACAAATATTTTTGTTTCTTTCTCAAAATAAGTCCTTGATCAAAGGGTCTTCTGGAAAAAACGAGAGCGATGTCTCTCTTACTCGGTCCACTTCTCGCTTCAGCTGCTCGTACTTGGCGTTCATCGCATGGAAGAGGCTGACAGCTTCTTCAGTCTTTTGCCTTTGTTCCTCTACTTTCCGGCTCTCAGCTGCGAGGTTGTGGAAGCCGCGCTTCAAATTCACAGCTGCGCGAATTCGGGTGATCCAGATGAGAAGATACCCGAAGCCCAGCTTGCCTTGAACTTTAGCTTGAAGCCATTTGCATGTGCAGAAAAGTAGCAGCGCACTATGAGGAGAAATGGTCGCAGGAGTGGCCACGGACAGTTTCTCCAAAATCCAGATGGCTTCGGTCAAGAAAACCCTCCTGTCATACGGCTCTATCTCTAGAGATCTCGCGAATGACCAGGGGTATGAGAGGCGCATCCGAACCAGCCAGTCCACATCAATTTGCTTCAATCCTGATAAAGTTGGTTCAAGTTTAGAGCATAAAAGCTTGAAAACAAAGGTATAGAATGAAAAAGAAGATAACGTACCAGTCCCCTCAAGGATCTCACGCAACGAAGGAATGCGCACTGCCGGAAAAGTCGAAGCATGCCCTTGCTGCATGGATCGTCTGTCAGCTGCGAGCTGGAGCTCATCATAGTTGGCAGGGAGAGTATAGGCCTCAACGGGTGCGATAGCAGCTCCAACTTGCGAGCTCCAGAAACTCCATGCTTGGGGAACCTCTGGAAGCTCCACCTCTGTTGAAGGAATGGCAGCAGTAGGAGCGGCCGCCCGACCGGGAACTTCTTCGGCTGCGAGGGGCTCTTGCGATTCAGGAGCATTCATTTGAACATCAACATTTGCATGTGATGCTATGTCTTCCACGACCTGCTCATTTTCACGAATTGCGGCTCCAGCATCATCTGTTCCCATTTCCTCAACTGCAGCATCAGCATCTTCTTCCATCAGCACAGTGTCAGCTTCGATATCATCAGAGACCTCGATGATATCCTCCAAAGGCTCTCCTGCATACTCAGCAGTTGCGGCAGGCTTCTCAACATGAGAGCTTTGCTCTGGAGCATAAGATGCAGGGGGCTGACTTCTTTGTTCCGGCATGTCCTCATCAGCATCGACTGCGACAGGAAAATGTGAGGTAACTTGTATCATACAATGTTCTGTTATTTTGATAGATCAAGAGCAAGCACCTCCACACGTAGGTGGGATTGCAGCACCTTCATCATATGCTAAAGACGCGACACCATATCCTACTAGGGTATCTTCATTAAGCACATCTTTAAGGTGAGCGTGACCTGGGGTGCGAAGAAACTTGTCACAATGATGATTGGGTTACTAAGCCTAGTTTACAGACATTGCTTGAATGATTACCTGAGGGTTCACCACACTTGCTTACTAGCCATCGGCGAATATCAGCTTTTGATAAGCCATGCTTTAACGCACCAGTAATCACTTCTTGGTAAGTCACAGCAAGGTTAAAAATCTCACCTTGTTTACCACCTGCGATTTCCTCAAAGTCTGCTTGAGCTTGTTCCAAAGCAGCCGCATCCAAATCTTCAGCTTGCTCCACCAAGTCATCCACATGTTGCTCTTCCAAACTTCTCCTCTTTATGAGCTCGATCTCATCTTCTTCTCGCTTCCTTCTTCTCTCTGCGGCTTCTGCAGCCGTCCTTTCAGACTCAGCCAGGATATCCTCGTCTATGGATTCGCTGGGAGCGCCAGAGTGAGAACCCTTGGTTTTCTTCTGCTTCTTGGCCAGGAGGCCGCTTATGGTCTCTGTGTCATCATATGTGAAAGAACAAACTGTTCAATAAATATTGCAAAAGCTAAAGTACCGAGAAGATAAGTTTGTTTGAGATACCTTCCGAATCTTCCTATTGTATCTCACCTCTTTCTTCATATCTTTTTCTTTCGCCTCTTTCTTCTTCATCATCTCTTCCCCTTACTTCTCTTTCCTCGATTTCCTCTTCCTCTTCTTCCTGACCAAAAGGAATGAAGGACTCAACTGCGAGATCTTTCCGCGCTTTGCTTGGCATGCGACCTTTGCCTTTGTCCTTAGAAGCAAGAGACTTTGCAGGAGATGAAGTTGGGACACTCCTAGGAGGAGAAGAGATTGTAATTCCCTTCTGCTTTTGTCTCCTCGCCCTTGGAGCAACGTCTGCTGGAGGAGATGGAGCGTTCCTAGGAAGAGACAAAGTTGGGGCGTTGTCTATCAGCGAGTCAGCAAATGCATCCATTACCTCGCGAATCCGAGACTCGACTGCGGGAGCCATTCCCATTGTTAGCAGAATTTTCTCGCCCTGCCTTCTCGCAGCAACAATAATGTTGATCAGCGACTTGGAGCGCTCTCCAGATGCAAACCTCCTCTGATAGCACTAAAACAGAAAATGGAGAATAAGTTTCAATACATCTAAGGAATGAGATTTAACATGCACGAAGGAAATTGTTTACCTTGGCAAAATCTTCCCTGTATTTGATGACATGCGAAGCACCATCCCTAACAGCGGTCATCATCTCCTCAAGAATGGTGGATGGGCACAAATGATTGTCGTGATCCAGCAAGGAGTAGCAGCCATACTCGGAGTCATCCAAGCTGCAGTTAGGACGGAATGGGAAGGAATTCCTCTTGATTATAGGAGCTCTGCTGGGCTGAGGAGCCAACTGCGTCTCGAACCTGGCATGCTGAGTAGTCCAGTAAGAAACCCAATTTTTGGAGAGGCGACCTACACGACCACCTGAGGGTTGAACGAAGGGCAAGTTGCTTCGAAAGATCGTTTGGCACTCGCCAGACAACAGTCGCTTATAGCAGCCTCTTACAATTGATCTAGGCCAAACGGAAGGCGCCACTGCATCATAGCCAAACTGGGGAGAAACGCGAGTTGGATCAACATCGACTGTTATCCTTTCATACCTGGAGGTAAGTTCAGGGACATACTCAGCAAGAGCAGGGAGAGAACCCCTTAAACTCCAGCAGAAGAATTCGCGATAGAGCTCATGAAAGCGCTCATGACCTTCGAAAAGGAGATCTTTTGAAAAAGCAATAGATTTGGTGGGATACAGCTTCGGGAACTATCGCACATTCTCAATACGCGTGGCATAGGGACTAGCCGTAAACTTGCTCCGGTCATCGCATATCAGGCTCCAGGTACACTTGGGAAGATTGGTTCTAAACCATCGAGCAGCTCTTCCACTGGAAAGTTCATCCTCTGCACCTGGGACACACCACTTGTTGGGCCTAGAAGGAACAGGAGCATAGGAGGGCCATCGCTCAAAAACCCACATGGTCAGGAATGCGATGTTAACATAAGTCAGCACATCAAGGCGACCGCGAGAGTCCTTTATCGCCACTACAAACTGGTCTAGCCTGTGGTATAAAGTGCCCAAGACCAGAGGCCCAAGTGCGACTCTTTGGACGAGGGCCAACTTGATAGAAAGGGGAAGGACATGATAGAAAGCACCATCATGAGGATGACCATCGATCAGATACCTCGACAGCCAGGCACAGAGGAAGCCGCACAAGGTTAAGTGGTATCCTTTCCCATTGACATAATTTTTCGCATTTGGGCTTGTCCAGAAGTTTCTTGGTGATACTACTATTCGCATAGTTGCGAAAGAAGTACTTCACCCATTTGCCCCAAGTGTTCTTCGCAGATGTATCCACAAGCTGCCAGTCAGGAAGAACTTCCGCAGATGTCCACCCAGTGGAGATCTTCTTTACTTCGGACAAGCATTCCTCCATCTGCTTGTACAGAGCAAGTTCTGGATCAGTCCTCAAAGGGCTCAGAGGATCCACTTCACCAATGGGAGAAAGGTCATACAGCATGTGCACATCCTCCAAAGTGGGAGCAGCCTCGAACTTGGCAAAGTGGAAGGTATGAGTCGCAGGCGAATAACGAGAGAGAAGGTTTAGAAGCATGTACAGATCCAAATTCACGGCAACACCCTTCATAGCACGAACTGCGAAATAAATGCCAGCATTGTTCAATGCGATGGCATGGTGGGTCAATACATGGTCGATCCACTCATCCATGAAGTCCAATTTTTGGACAAACGCCTGGGTAGAAATTGCGGTATGGGGGAAAAACCCATTTTCAACTCCCAACCTAATCACATACTTGGATTCGATTGACTCTAGCATGGGTGCATTAACAGGCAGGGTCAATGTCCGCAATTCTCCGGAGGAGACAGGAGCCGGTAGATTCTTCACCTTAACCCTCGCATGATAGAAATCTTTTCCACCCAAATAGGGGGCTTTCCGCCACAAGGTTTGGGGAAGATCAGGTATTTCTTCGGCCTCTTTAATGGGTTTGGATCCTTTTGTCTTGGCCATTCCTTCGGAAGAGCAAGAAAAAAGGGGGGAGAAATATACACACTTTCAGTTTGAATTTCAAGAAGCAATTATGTTTTGTCAAAAGAAGATGAACAGTCCGGGGTAAATTCTGGGTTTAGAAGGTCATAATTCGTTTATATTGCTCAGAATTTCAGAAGTTCTACATTCAAAATCGTCACAGTCTGGTGATTTGAACAGTTCTGGGTTAAGAAAAGGGCCTCTTTTGCAGTTCTCAAGGAACGACATATCCCAAATAACTATGGGTTTACAGATCCAAGACAGTTTAAAGAATACTTGAGTACATTAAATGGAATTGAGCAAATCCAACCTTGTTTTGGTAAGGCTTGTTTTGACGAAGTAAGTTGAAGGAGACGATTGACAAGGAAGAACTGATAATTGATCACTCGAATCTGCTCTTGAAGGCTTCCGGGTATCATTCACTTTAGAGAGAGAAGTGATGCTTGCAACAATGGAGAGCACAGAGTATTTATCCAAAAACAATGAGGAGTCGCGTCCTTTCAGTAGTCGAATCGCAACCGTCACCTTGGAATCGCGCAATCACAGGACAAGCTGACGTCACGCCTAAAACCCTAAAGGAACAGACGGCACGACTCTAGGGATTTTAGGTCATAATGGCACGCACGGGGACTAAATTTACGTGTATTTGAATTGGTGCGTGGCGGCAACGCGTACATTGGTTCCTGCGCATTGAAGCCTGTCCGGCTATGCGCCTTCACGCGCAAAAAGGGGGCTAATGTAGATAGTGCTTTCTAGACAGGCAGATCTTAGCCACGTGGCGATCATCCAGCACACCTACCTGTGCTCCACACACACTGGATCACCACCTGCGCTGATCCACGTGGGGGCTGCGAGACAGGGCCCTCGCGTACCACCACACGGGACTTGTAGGGACTTAGTGGTTTGGAGGCTAGAGAAAGTCCTGTCGCGCGCGAGCGACAACCAAGCCCGCGCGCGACCCTTAGTAACTGCTTTGAGGGATTTATGGCATGAGCTCCATAAACCCGGTCAACCTCATAACGGTTCTGGTATACGCGGACGAACGTGCCGTAACGGTCCCTATATACGCGGACGAACGTGCCGTTGTGGTTAAGCTAATTAAGCCGGAATTACTGGGCGCATTAAACCCACTAAAACGGTCACATTCTCCTTTACATATAGGATCGTTAACCCTTCCATACAAGGGGAGAATCACCTGAGATACGCGGAAGCTCTACCAAAATCCTGTCTCTCTCTCATACAGTGCTACTGTCTTACTCTCTCCCTACACACAACCCTACTCTTCCTGTGTTCTTTCTATCCCCTACTGTTGGTGTATATTGAAACCTCTCTGCAGGATTCTCTCGTACACACCTATCTGTTTAGATAGCACTAATATCCGAAATCAAGCCTATCTGTTTAGATAGCATCGATATTTAAGTCTATCTGTTTAGATAACATCAATATGCGAGTAAAAGCTTATATGTTTAGATAGCAACTGTGCTCAATCCAAAGCTTATATGCCAAGACAGCGCCAATGTGCGAATTTAAGTCTACCTATTTAGACAGCAACGCTTGCCTAAGATGGTATGATATGTGAGCTTAAACCCATCTGTTTAGATAGAGATTACTTTGATGGCAATGTTCCGCGATCAGAAGCCTATCTGTTTAGATAACGTTATTTCTTTCCTTAAGCATATATGTCTAGATAGCGGCCATTCTTGATTAAGCCTATTTGTCTAGATGTCAGCCATTCTTGATAAGCCTATTTGTTTAGATAGCATCAAAATTCATTATAAGCCTATCTGTTCAAATAGCAATCACACTCGAACAAAAACTTATCTGCTTAGATAGCAGCAATACGCGATTGAAAGCCTATCTATTTCGTCAATAGCAAGATGGTTAGCCATAACTTTATTACTACAAGTCTATCTAATCAAGATGGCAAAATTACGCTCAACATCCACGAAGCAAAAGCAAAAGCGCTTTTCCATAAGCAAAATCCAGATACGCATAATTTCGCGTACGACCTTACAAAATTTCAAAATGCGAAAGCCACATAGCGATAAAATGATTCAAAATTCATACATCAAAATCAGACTGATTCAAAGGATTCAAGTTACAATCTGCGAGAATTACGAGGCTAAATTATTGGTCTTCCTCAAACAAATTCTTGAAAAGCGAGTCTTAGGCTGCTAAATTTTATAGAATTGCTAGCCCACTGATCAAGATATCTCTTCTGCTCTTGATGATTCTTTTTCGCCTCTTGTGGAGGTCGTTTGCAAAACGTGTCATACCACACTCTATTAAAGGCTATACGAAACTACATAGCCCTAGGCGATGATGGCGGCTTTTGGGGGCTAGGGTTGTCGAATATAATTTGAATTGATTCGAAAATCCGCGTGGGGACCACGCACGACTGATTTTGTGCGACTACCCGGCAAACGCGCGCGTGACATTCCCGCAAAAGGGGGCTAATGTAGATGGTGCATTCCAGACAGACAACTCACAGCCACGTGGCATCCATCCAGCACATCTGATTGTGCTCCATACACACCCAATCACTGCTCATGCTTATCCACTGGGGGCTGCGAGACAGGGCCACCCGCGATGCTTACCACACGGGACTTGTAGGGACTTAGTGGTTTGGAGGCTAGAGTAAGGTCCGTCGCGCGCAAACGACAACCAAGCTTGCGCGCGACCCCTGGTAACTGATTGAGAGGTTTAAGGCTCACGTATCCCCATAAATGCGGACGATCTCATAACGGTCTGCGATATATGCGGGCAGGTGCGTAACCTTCCCTATATGTACGGTCGAACGTGCCGTTACATGGGCTATCATTAAGCCGTCATTTATGATGCATTAACTCCCCCTTTACAACGGTCACATCCCCACTATATATAGGATTGTTAGCCCAATATTGCAAGCGCTTGGGCACTCTAATCTCTCTCAGATCTTTTGCTAGTCTATTGTCTCACTTTCAAGAGCAGTTGCCTTTGCTTACTCTCTCCCTACTCACACCCTGCACTTCTCTGTGTTCTATTCAAATCCCCTACTTGAGGTGTACACTTGGATCTCTCTTGAGGATTTCCTTGTACACAGCTTCATCATCTGTTTACAAGCTAGGGTATTTATTTACTCAACATTTCACAACTGACTTTAGAAACAGCGGTTCTCGTTTTCCTTCTTACCGCAGGTTTAGAAGAAGAAGAAGACTATAGTATGCCCGGGTACGTGACTCACTAAGGAGATCCTGCCACGAGCTGTAAGATAGTATGAATAATGCAAGTCTAATGTGTAATAGAACCATGTGAAAGACTTGAGAAGTGCTGTAATGTTTAATAATATGTAATATTTATGTTGGTATGTTGTGCTTTTGATTGCCCGCCGTTACTTTAAGGGTCGCCCTCCCGGTTCGCCCGAGTGAGATAAGGGGGTTGTTGCAAAGAAAAACAGTGAACAAACATTTTTAAAAATAGATTAATAAGTACTATTGTATATGCTGAAAAACCCTATTAAAAAAAACACATTTTGTGAAATTAATAAATATGTTAGTTTACCTCCAATCAGAGTTGATTTTTTTAACCACCAATAGTATGAAAATAAAACAAAATTGCTATTTCTATAAATTTCTCGTACCAGTCATTGATGGGCTGAAAAATGCAACAACCTTATTAAATTGGATCTTTGAGCTCGATACCATCAAGTGAGGATGGCTGAGCAGGATTCTTACTATACTGCATTTAAAATGCATGAGGGTAAGACTACTACGTTGCATGGTGGGTTTTTGAAACAAGGTTCATTGATTTATGTGGGCTCCACTGTAAACATCATAGACAAGTTAATCAAATAATTGGAAAACACTTGGGTAGGGGGAAATTTAGGGATTCTGGGAACTTACAAGAGGGTCAAGCTAATGTTCACCTGACCATGGTTGAAGAAGCACGTCAACACATGGGTCAAGTGCTATGATATATGTCAAAGAATTAAGGTCGAGCATCTACCTTGCCGTGGACTCTTGCAGCCACACCCCATTCCATTCAAACCTTGGGAGCACATAGCTATATAACTTGTGGAGTATGTTAAAATCAGAGGGTAAGACTACTATGCTAGTGGTAATTGATAGGTTTTCAAAGTATGATCATTTTATCCATCTTTCTCATCCTTATACTGCTAAGATGGTGGCTGAGGCCTTCTTCATACAAATCTGTAAATTACATGGCTTGCCAAGCTCTATTGTGAGTGACACAGATACTGTGTTTCTCAGCCAATTTTGGCACATCTTGTTCAAGACAATAGGTACTTAACTAAAGTACACTAGTGCATACCATCGACAAACTAGTGGAAGGTTAAATAAGTGTTTAGAGGGGTATTTGAGGTGTTTAATTAGTGGCAAGCCACCCAGATGGGCTAAGTTGTTGTGCTTAGATGAATGCGTACAACATTGATTTCCACACAACTCTCCAACTCACCCTTCGAAGCTCTCTATGAGTATAAGCCCCACACTTCAATTTTCATCAGCTCAACAAAACTGGCATTGTAGAGGTGGACACTTCCATCACTGATAGGATCAAATTGTTACAGCTACTAAAAGACAACTTACATAAGACACAAGAGATGATGACTTTGTATGCCAATAAACACATAACTGAAAGGGGGATTGGAGTTGGTGATTGGGTGTTTTTGATGTTGTAAATATGCTCTAGAGGCAATCTATTCTTGTAACATTTATGGATTTACGATTCATTATGTTATCGATATGGAGATATGTTAACATGAATGAGGTCCTTAGAATATAAGTGTTATATCTTAAATATCCCTAGTCAATTATATTGATTAATATGACAATCAACTATATACTAGTATGTGGTTGGATTGATATGGAGATATCACGATCCAACACATGGTTATGCATTAGGGGTAATGGCGCACTGGATTGACCCATCTCCGAGACGGCTACATACAAGTTATGTAAAGTGACAAGCGCTTCTCGCGGTGACAACGGTATTGTCATCCTTAGACTTGAAGTCACTAGATCATCTTGTTGTGTAATATTGTGTTTTGGTAGTGTCAAACGCTACGCCGTGACTGGGTAGCCATAAAGGCGCGTATCGGACCCAATATGGAGGAAGCTTAGAGATCGTAGTGATGTAGATAAAATTTGTCCCTCCCACATAACGGGAGGAAATATCCATGGCCACTCGAGGGATAGTGCTTATAGAATGTCTGGCCAGACTTAGATAAATCAATGTGAGATATTGATGTTATCTGCATGGATAAGGCTATTCCCAGGATCGAGAAACTATGGATTGGATATACGAGTGTGACTTGTATGTCTCGTGACCAATCCGGATATAGAGACAAAGGGATGAGACAATACTTACACAAGGTTTGTCGGATGACTATTTCTATTAGTTGGGTGGAATGGATGTGTTGCTAGACACCGCTCCATGTTAGTAATTGTTACGAGCAACTTAGTAGAAACCTATGGGATCACACGCCATATGTGTAATACCCCGATCTTATAGAAGAGGGTTATTTAATGATTTTGTGAAAGTTTGGGGGTTTTATTATAGTTTTCATAAGTTGTAATTGAGTTAGATTAGAAATAGGGAAAGTATTGTTACCGTATTGTTCATCTTGCATGTACACCTATTGTAGAGGGGATAGAAGACTCATGATAACTTATTAGGCATGATAATGGCCCATCATGATTATTTTCCTTGCTCACCATAGACTTGTCTAAATTTTTCTCTTCCCAAGTTGTCTTGTTCATTGAACCAAAACTTTCTAGTGCATTTCCGGATTTGAGAAAGGGGCCACAAAAGTATGGCCAAAACTTGGTATTTTGCTATTCTATGGGTGTAAAACTTGTGGGAGTTGGACACCAATCAACCCTAGAGTCTTTTTTCAATGTTACTCCTCATATTAAATCATTTGAAGTTAGTAAAGTGTGTCATCTTCTTGTTGTGTTATTTGTGCCTAGTTTTAGTATACTAGTGCACTCCTTGAAACCAATTGTGGTGTGACCAATGTACCCAATCTCTTGTGCATCTATAAATCTTGTTGTTCAGCTCACTCTCATAATTTCTCACATTCCATTATCTCTCTTAAAGTCATTAGAAGTTCTCTTCTCTCTCCAAGGAACTTCAGTCCGTTTTTGTGCTATGATCTCCATAAACACCATCAAAACATCATCTTCTAGTCTTCATATCATGGAAAATTCGTGTACAAGATAGATACAACCTTTGTGGGGGAGTTCTTCCTTTATTCTACCCAAGAATTGAAGCTCACAATCACTCTTTTGCTCACCATTCTTGATATTTGAGGTAAACTCTTGATCTATTCTTTGATCCTTGTATATTCTTGGTTGTATTATCTTTTGCAATGGTAATGAAAATGTCCTTTCATGTGTCTATATTTGCATCTTCTTGTGGATTAATGGGTTCATTCCCATGGAGGAAGTTCTAGAAGAAAGTTTGTGTTTCAAAGATGAGAGTTGTTCTAGATCTCTCTATTTCATCATTCTCATATATTCAAATAACGTGTTTTTGCTCATCATGAAGCCTATGTGCTGTATTTGGACTTGCATGTGTCTCTTCCATACCTTATTTGACATTCAATGAAGTTCTTTCATATACTTACTTGAGGATCTTTTGTTTCAAAAGAGGTTGGCCTTGTTTTGAAACTCTGTTTTCATCAGATTATGTGACCTGAATTTGAGAGGCCACATCTCACTCATAAAAATTCGTATCGTGCTCTACCTTATATCGTTTCGAAGACCTATGTGCCTACTTTCATCTCCAGCTGGTTTCATGCCCAAATTCTATATACATTTTCTGTAACGTGAACTCTTGTAAACTTTGTATGGGCTGGAACTGGGTTCGGACAGATTCTGTCACCCAACTTTGTGAGGTCATAACTCTCTCATACGAGCTTGTATTTTGCTCTATCTTGTACCGATTCGAAGCTCTATGTGTCTAGTTTCATTTCCAGTTGATTCATGCCAAAATATGTTATATCATTAGGAATTATAGTTTTCGTAAAGGGTGTCAAATCTGAAAAGTTCGTTTCTCGTCCAGTGGATTCTTTTATAACTTAACAAATAAGTATTTGTGTAAAATGGCTACGTTATGATTGTATAAGTATTTTATTTACAAAAGTTATGAACTAAAAATCTATAGTTATTTTTATAAACAAGAGTTCTAACTACTAAGTAACATGTATTGTTGGTTTAAATAAATGGTGAGTTGGGTTGGTTTGGAAAGTTTATACGTGATAGTTGAATACGTGATTGATTAGGAATTATAATTTGTAGGTGACATGTTCATAGACGAACGCTACGTCTACCTGTAGGAGCTATTTCTTGATAATATCGGTTGCTACTAAATGTGAGTTAACATGCCAAGCCTAGAGCCCTATCTCCTTTCGTGTCGAAATTGGCGATTTTATTTCATCTCGTCTCAAAATGCATAATTGATTTATGTGTTGTACTTGAAAGCTTGCTTTGCTTATCGATAAATGTTTTCCTTGAAAACTCTCACATGAAAGTGATAACGCATAAACGTAAAGTGAAAAGAGTTGTGCGGGTGAACAGTTTTGGTTACTTATATTTTAACTCGGCCGTAACCCGCCGGGTCGCTCCTTGTACTTACCTCTCTGGTCGCGTGAGCCTTAGGGGGGTGTGGACACTTATGGTCTTGGATGCTACAGTAGAATAGATCCTCTTTGTATCAACGAGATAGTAAGGAAGTTCTCTGAGGAAAGAAATTTTTGACAAGAGGGAATAGTTTGGGAGTAATGCTCCCCTTTGAGTTATAAGAAGAAGTTTGGGACACAAGGCATGAATTTAAAGGATTTTACTTGTGACAAGAAGCTTGTACTTGATTCTTTGAAAATAGCACTCTGTTGATGATTCTTACTTATTCCTGTTTATATCTTATTATTGTGAAAGAAAATATGCTTCTTCATCTGTTTACACGTTTGGGTGTTGCTTACTCAGCATTTCTTGCTGACTTTTGGAAAAACTGCGGTCTTTGTGTGTTTCCCCCGCAGGTCTGGGAGAACGGAGCTCTATTTAGATGGGATCGCGCATCACCACTAATTATGTTAGTTTCTTTTAGTTCGCTGATCACTTAGTTAATGTCGTGTTGGGTATGTAATATGAAACAGTTAAGCGGTTGTAATATAACGTGATATTTTCTCCTTGAGTTCTGCCAGTTTCATTATGAGTTGCACCTTCCTAGGCATTCGGTCCGGAACGGAACGCTCGGGAATCAAGGGGTGTTACAATATGGATTGAACTAGACCTGGAAATTAATTAATATGATTAATTAATTAGAAGGATCAAAACGCAACCACTTGCAAACTTAGTAGGACTAATTCGCAACGTTGACTAATTCATGTATGGACATGATTATGATTTGCCAAGGTGGACTAATTCATGTAGAGACATGATTAGGACTAGTTTGCAAAAAGAAATAATTGATGTATGGACATGATTATGACTAGTTTGCAAATGGGACTAATCCTTACATGAAAGAGAGGGGTTCTTTATGTAGTAGGACAAGAAGTTGTTGGACTATATAAAGAACACTCCTAGCTTATTTTCTCTACACATCTACATACTTTGAGTATGAGAGAATAAAGCAAGGAGAAAGAGAGCAACAAAAGAAGGTCGAAGCCCTTTGCCGCCCCTCTACCCGTCGGCCACATAGAGGGCCCGAACCCCCTCCTTGGCGATTCGTTGTGTGATTTCTTCTTCCTCTTTCATCGTTCCTAGCTAGCACAAGGAGTTGGAGGATCTGGATCTCAATACTAGGCGTGGATCAACCGTATAGACGTACACTATTCGCGTTTGAAGTCATCACAGGAAACCTACAAGGTGACTATCACGAATCTTTTACTATCGTTATGAATTCTCTTCATGCGATTCTTGAAGGGTCTTGTGCGGATCTTTTATTGTTTAATTCCGCTGCGTAATCCGTTACAAAACCCAACATTTGAAGCTCCAACCCTACATGCAGAGCTCAGTCCAGCTCATGAGCAACTACATGCTCTCAACAAGGTTCTATGGCCCAATCCAGGTGTTACGAAGAATTGGCCAGGTAGCTTACAAACTCCAACTTCCAAATCATTCTAAAATCACCCAATCTTACATGTTTCCGAGTTAAAGAAGGTCGTTGGGAACCATACGACTTCAGTTATCTAGCCTAATATGGGTCCAAAAGGATAGTTCCTGGTAGAGCCAGTAGCCATCTTGGATATGTTACTCCTCTACTGTCAAGTTTTTGGCCCAACGGGCAAACCTATCCCCACCACAAGACACTTGGGAGGACTACTACAAGCTTAAGGCTCAGTTTCCGACGTTCACTGCGTGAGGTCACGCAATTTTTCATAGGAGAGGGACTTGTCAGGGTACTATGCTTTTATTTTTAGTTTCCAACCTTATTCCCAAATTCCGACCTGTGAGTTTACTAAATGATAGCCGCCGAATATTTGGTATTTGGGCAACGAACGTTATGAGGCGGGAGACTTAGAGGAACGACGTCTTTCTCACTTATGAGTTAGCCACATCAGCGGTGGCACGCCAACCTCAATCTCACTTGGTCCACATATGCGAAGGCCGTTGTCACATGAGTTGATGTATACCAATCTGTTATGCATTTCTCTTAATTACAATAGTTACCATATAGTTTGGTATTTTACATTTGGAGCACTATTATACAAAGGGGTGGCCGTTCTAATATTTCATTATTATAAACTAGGGGATTGTCTGTGTCCGAGGGCACTATAAAAAAACACGTTTCATAATCGTTTTTGCTGGAGGGCAAAATGAAAATGGCGTCTTCGGTAATTTTATATGATATTCATCAAATCATGTTCTTTCACACTTTTGATAATTACGTAAATTAATTTGAGACAGATGGTAAATTTTCAAATAATGGACACTTAAGTAGTTGGTAGTGGTGGGTGATAGGTGAGATCAAAGAGCTGAGTTGATTTATTTATTCTAAATTCTGAAAAACCTATGGAATAGATTTGAAACCCTCTTCTCTCCTTCTCTTGCTCTTTCCATTTTCCTCTTCACTCTTTCGCGAATTCTCTCAGCTCCGGCTTCAACACCGCCGGAATTAACCAACGACCGGTGACCGGAGCTCCGATTTCTTGTCAAACACTCACCGGACTTTCTTTCAAGTACTGAATCTGCCGGTATATCCACAAACCCTAGCTTCGTTTTGCCTTCTATTTCCTTCTTCTGCGTTCCAAGTATGGTTCAGTTGGCTTTTTATGTCTTCTCTCTACAGTGATTGATATTCACTCTTGGATTTGGAATTGTCAATTGCGAATATCAGCAATTGAATTACTTATAGGTTTGAATTTGTGAAATTCATACCCTTAGTGTAATCGAGGCGTGCCCTCACACAAAATTGATTAATTTTGTGTCAGAAATTGGGTTCTTCAAAGCAATTGTCTGTATTAGAATTTGGATCTTTGTTATTATATACATCAGTCGGAATGTTTTTTTTTTTGCTAAGTAAAGAAAAAAGACAAGTATGGCTACTTAGTAATTATGTTGGCTCCGAAGATTCTGAACTCATTTGGGATTTTGTTGAATCCATGGCTCTGTGCAATAATTCTGATTTTTTTTATACCTTTGGAGTTAACTTGAATGTCTCATGCTCATATGTGAATGTCTCATGTCCCGTTTTTATAACTTTGACACATTGTTTCTTTACTTTTTTCTCACAAGAAAGTCATACGAGAAGTTAAGATTAATGATTCTTTCCTTTATTTGCCACACCTCACTCAGATTAGGCAATCCATCGCTGCTACCAGCCTCAGCTTATCACTACAATTGCGCACAGTTCTCTCGGATTTGACACTTGTCAATTGCGAATATCCAACTATTTTTTTCTTTAGATTATGCTCCACCTTTGTAAATCCCACCCAAAATGGATTTGCTCAATCGGGTAGCTTTCTAGTGCCTAAGGTTTATATCACTGATAATCATTTAACTCCACAACCTGACATGTCACCACCAAGAAAAAGAGAATCTCCTATGTACTTCACAACAAAGAAGATACTCAGAATACTTCTGTTTGACCTGTTCATATGCATAAAACTAACAGATACTTGTTTTTATCGGAAAAAATGTATGGCAATTGTATTAAGAAATAATAACTAAATCTAGATGTAAGAGATATGAAAAGAACAACTCCTCAACATTTGACTGGAAGAAGAAAGCACGGACATCTGCATCAGGAGTCTGATATGGTAATTTGCTGATCCTGTAAAATAAGATTCTATAACGTGGGCTTAGATGAACCATTTTGAGAGGAAAATTCCCTTGCTACTTAGATCTAAAATTCAGAAACGAAAGGAAAGAGAGCATATCTCTTGATTCGATAGGAATTCAGAAATTGAAAGAGGAGCCAAAAGAGATATAACTTCAGCGGTGGAAATCTAGAGGCAGTAATGAACTTAGGCTGCGGACTTGAGGTAGGCTTTTATAGATGCTTTATCCACGTTGATTATGATTTTCATAGATCCGGTAACATGGAATTCTATGTGATCACATGGAATGAAATGAACCATTTCGAGAGGCGCATTGCTCTGTTATTATATCTGAAATTTCGGAAACTGAAGGAAAGAGAGAATGATTATGGATTCAATTGGAATTAGAATTAAGACATTGAAATAGAGCAACAATGATTTTGCTAAGAGATAGAACTTCAGCGGAAAATGTAGAAATGAACTGCGGCGGTTGACATGAGGAGGGTTTTTACAGATGCTCTATCTTTGCCGATTACGGTTTGAGGAGAGAACAAGTGCTACAGGTCCGACTAAGTCTTACTCGTGTCTTTCTAAATTGAAATGCTTTTTTCCAGAGTAAGAATCTTTTGTATTATTTTTTTTTCTTTGCTGTAGTCAGAAGTCAGAACTTAAAACTTAAGAAAGAACTAAGTTCAAGAACCAGCGTAGATATCATATTGAATGAAACCGAAATGGTATAAAACTATATAATCGTGCCAATAAGTAACAGAGTAATCCAACATCAAGGTATGCCACTTTAATTAATGCTCTCCTTGATGTTGGATTACTTTGTTATTATTGGCATGATTTTATATATACCATTTGGGCTTCATTTTAGATGATATCTATATTGGATCTTTGAACACAGCTCTTTATTAAGTTAAAGGTCTTTCGAAAGAAAAAATAAAATAATATAAAAGATTCTTTATCTGAAAAATAGTCATTTCATTTAAGAAAGACACCCGTCAGATTTAGTAAGACGTGTAGCACTTGTTCTCTCCTCAAGTCAAAAGCCCTAATCGGAACATTTGGAGCATCTATAAAAGCCATCCTCACGTGCCCCGCTAAATTTCATTTCCGCCGCTGAAGTTCTATCTCTAACCAAAATCATTAATGATGTACTTCAATTCATAATTTCAATTGAATCCATAGTGCGTCGTGCTCTCTTTCCTTCATTTTATGAATTTCAGATCTAATAACTGGGGAATGCAACTGTCGAAGTGGTCCCTTCGTCCCATGTTATCGGGTATAAAATTCCATCTTATTGGATCTATAAAAACCCCAATCCACGTGGATAGAGCATCCATAGAAACCTATGTCAATTCTGCCACCTAGGTTCATTATGCCACAAGATTTCCACCGCTGAAGTTCTATCTCTCATCAAAATCACTGGTTCCTCTCTTTAAATTTCTGAAGTCCGATAAAATCAGGAGATGTGCTCTCTCCTTTGGTTTCTGAATTTGAGATCTATGTACCAAGGGATTGCCCCTCTCAAAATGGTACATTTAGTCCCATGTTATCATTAGATTGAATCTCATGTCAGCGGATCGGGGAATTACCGTGTCAGACTTGTGATGTAGAGGTCTGCGTTCTTCGTCCAGTTAAATGAGTTGTTCTTTTCATACCTTTTAGCTCTAGATTTTTTTTCTTAACACAATTGGTATACATTTTTCTGATAAAAAACAAACATTATTTCATTTTTGCGAACAAAATGGTTAAACAGAAAATGTCCTGAGTCAAATTGGTAATCTTTTCAGAGGGTTGTAGTGTTATCTTTTCAGTTCTTAATACAATTGGAATTACCATGTTTTTTCACTTGGTATTCTTTTCAGTGGATTGTAGTGTTATCTTAAAACTACAACATTGTGAAAAGAATAAGAAGTTATAGTGTCTTTTGTCCTAGTCAAGTTGGCTCTTCAAAATACGTGCAGTCAAACGTGACATCCTTTTTTGGGATGGAAGGAGTACGAGCCTAGAGTTGACTTTTAACTTCATGGAGTATTTCTCTTGAATGAATAATTAAATTGAAAGGGCCAAAAGGTTTTATTTACTAGATTCATCCAAAGTATTGTCTGGTATAACATCTATTTATAAAAAGTTTCTGCAAGTGTTAGCTATTTCTAATTTCACTGTATCCTCGTTTTCGTTATCAAACTTTCTTCTTTTGCGAAAATATTAATTAATTTGTGAATCCTTATCAAGTTCAATTCAATTGCCTCGCTTTGCTCTTCAAATATTCAGTTATTACTTAAGAATAACTTTTAGGTTTCATGTTGCTGTGTAGGAGTATTAATTAACTTTTGACATTTGTCCCCAATGCAATATGTGTTCGCTCAGTATTTATTTTACTGACATCGCACACCAATATTTTTTATTTTACTGACATTGCACACCTATAGAATGATGATGTCTGCTTTTTGGGGAACGATGTCAGTAAAATCACTAGTGCGTGGGAGTGAGTTATCTGTCAACTCTCATAATGCATTTATAGCACTGTCAACTCTCATAATGCATTTATCGCACTGTCAGCAAACACATACTGCATGTGGATATATGTCAAAAGTTCGAGTATTAATGCATCTATAAACTATATGCTACAAGTCCTATGAGATTATAAATGGTTTTTCGTTCAAGATTGATGTGCAAGCAGTGACTACCTCTGGCAGATTGAGAGATGTCTCTTATTTTAAGATGAATATTCTCATGGGTAAAAGACAAAAACCACCCTCCGAGTATGGGTTATATACAAAAACAACCTTCGTGTTCGGGGATATACAAAAACCACCCCTGGGTGGACAAAAAAACCCCTGTCAGTGGATGGACGTTAGACAAATAGCACCCTTGTGTTAAATTAACTTTTTTTTAGACTATTATACCCTTAAAAGGGTGAATTTACATAAATGCCAATACAACATTGTTCTTGATGTTCTTGCTTGGTGTTCTTGGTGTTCAACACCACCAGCACAACCACAACCACCACCACCTTACCACCAAGACTAGCACAACCACTAAAGCCTCCAAACGAAAACACCACAAGAGAAACCCAGGAAAGTCCCTCCAATCAAAACCCAAATAAGAGAATATTTTTTTTTGTCCAAAAATAAGAGAAATTCAGAAACCAAAAAAACTCGTCAGATCTCAACAATTCCAGAAACCCAACACAAAGAGAAATGGACTCCAGCAAAATCCCCAAGAAACAAAAGATCCCAAAAAGAAATTTCGCACATTGGAAGCTGCAAATGTGCTAGTCTTGGTAGAATAAAAGCAAAATAGCTTCTTCCTCTATCCCAAACAATAGCCCACAAACAGAAAAATCATAAAAATTAGATGGAAACATAAGAGTTGCAAAGCAAAAAACCCACAAAACCCAGTTCAGATTATGCAAAAATTCCCAAACCCAATAAGTTTTAAGATTCATTCTCATTAACTGTAACACCTATGCCTCATCTAAACCAAATACAATCCACATAACAAAATGTCAGGTACAGTGAAATGATGATGAAAAACTCAAAAACAGAAAAAAAAAAACCCACATAGATGAACAGAAGAAGAATAAAGTACAGAAAGAGTAGAAGAAGATGACCAGATGTGAAATCTGTGAAGGCTGGTTCGTAGACACCGACAAATTTGTATTCACCGCCTCTTCACTGACGCTCCTCGTTTGGCTAAAGCCACCGATGTTGAAGACATCGAACCCCACACTATCACAGCCTAACAAATTATCAATAGAAATTTGCTCTCAACTACAACCCAACACCCTCACTGCCACCTGAAACCAACACCCATGAACATCAACTCCACTTGGAATACCCAGTACACCCACAGACATAACCATGACCACTGAAACAATCAACCTCAGTCCCAAAACCGACTGAAATTTGAGGGAGAAGATCCAAAAACAGATCCGAAAAATCAAGAAGGAGGGAGGAGGAGGAGCCGCCACAGCTGGCGGAGTCATCGTGGCCGTCGATTGAAGCCACTTCGCACCCAGTGAATCCCTCTTCTTCGTCGACAAGTCCATTTTCGAACCCACTGTGCTGGGTTTCCGTCGAGAAGAACAGAGAGAGAACAGTGAGGGGGAATCGGGTCAAGAGGATGAAGAGGGGATCGGAGGCGTGATGGTGGCGATCTTGGCCTGGATCGCTGCCGGCGGTGGCTCCGGCTGGGGCTGGGTCTGGTGGTCCGACGGGTATTGTGGCTTTGGTTTTCAGATCTGGAGGTGGGGAGGATGAGAGGAAGAGAGAGAGAGAGGTGGAGCAGAAATGTGGAGTTATAGAGAGAAAAAATTTATATAGAAAGGTATTTTTTTTTACATTTGAGGGTACAATGGGTGTTTTGCTTGTTCCGTCAGTGCCGTTAGTCACCGTTATATGCCAGGGGCGGTTTTTGTATATCCCCGAACACGAAGGTTGTTTTTGTATATAACCCATACTCGGAGGGTGGTTTTTGTCTTTTACCCTATTCTCATCCTTTTTTTTGCTAGTATCAAGTTCTCTAAAACCAAGCTGAAGCTTTGGTTTCATGGCCTGTGTAGTAGTATGAAGTTCGCCACTTGCTTCTCCTCACTAATGCGAATTTTTTGTATTGCATCCTGAATGACCATCATGTACCTCTTATGTTACTGCTACATTTAACGACTGTCTAAATCATAGAGCACTCGGGTATATTTGCAATGGACTCCGCAAGGGTACAAAGACTGAGGTCAATAAATTGGCTGTTTGATAATGTTGCGTATAGATACTCATCTTTAATCTCGAAAAATCTTGTCAGAAATTTTCAATGGTGTTTGATGTCTTCCTTAAACACACTATTCAAGAGTATGATGCACGGGAACTCCATGTAGGGTGGAACTCCCGGAACGCTCCCGGAACACCACATGGCGTTCCGTATAAATTAGGAGTCTGGAACTTATGAGGAACTTCCCGGGGACGCTTTCCCCCTTTTTGAAACGTTTTGGAAACGTCTCTGGGTTAAAAAAACACTCAGGTCAGGTGTCTTTTAATAAATTTAAAAAGATAAGGCATGTTACCTGTAAATAAATTATGATAAATATTACTAATCCTATCAAGTTTCCCGACCCCAATCTAAACCCTAGCCGCTTATACTTCAATGGAGAGAATATTCATCTTAAATGTTGTCTTTCAGTTTCATCTTCTAATTTCTAAGGCGTAATATTTAGGTATCATTACATTAGAATAAATTTGGGTGCATCTATATATATGTAACATTCCCAGCGTTATCTGTCGTTTATATATATATATATATATATATATATATATTTATATTTATCTGTCGTTTCCCCAGCGTTTCGTCTCCCCAATGTCGGGAAATTGCCGTTCCCGTGTCCTCGTCACCGTTTCCTCTTGTCCCCGTTACTGTTTCAGTGCTACATAGATTCAAGATTATAAATCAAAACAATGAGTGCTGGTCAACTCAGAACCTCTCAAACCCATACCAAAAATAATTCCGATGTACGAAAGGCCCAACTGTTGTTGGCTCATATCTTGTCCTAAATCCTGGATTCGAGTATTTAACATACAAGTCAAACCAACCAGATAGAGGGGCAGCCCGAGAATAGACTCAGGACCTCTCACACCTAAATCGAGAATCATAGCACTAAACCAATTCTCCAACTGCTGAAGCCATACACACCTCTAATCGGTTGTTTGTGGGGGTAAATTTGAACAGTTTTTTTGTGTGGTATTTGGCATATGAAATCCAGATCTGCTTAAAGTAATTTGTGCTATCTGTCATGACAGCGTCCTTTGCTCATCTTTTCAATAAGTTCGGAATATCTTGTGAGAGATGGATATGCACTAACTGCTGGAGCTCTTTTAAGCTGCACATTAAACGATCTTAGATTGATCTTTCGCACTGATGGGCATAAAAAGCTAGTTTTATACCATTTTGAGTTTCGTGTAACATGACAACAGTGTAGGTTTCTGAACATTTTTTGTTCAGACTATATCTGACGACATTTTGTCATTAAGCATCAAGTCGAGTAATGTTTATGCCAAGTTCTACATCAGAGTTAAGAGGTTGAGTTCATTTTTGATCCTTGACTCACTCAATTAGAAGTGAATAAACTCGTGTACTCTCGAAATCATTTATTTATTTGATTCGTTTTTTTTTTTTTTTTTTTTTTTTTTTTTTTTTTTTTGTGGCTGACGTTTCAGAGTTTGACTTATACTATCAGATATGGGTGGTTAGATGATCTACAAAAGGATATTTTGTTGACACAAATGGGCTTCATTGTCCTGCATAGATGGATACATGATGAGTGAAAAGCCATGAGGCCTAAGTTGCCGTGTATTTATCTATTGATCTCTTCTTCTCTTTGGTGTCGATGTTTATAGTGCATTTTTATGATTATCTACAAAGTTTTCCAGCATCCGTTTGTGTTATCTGTGATCATTTTGGTTGTAACTTATAGGCCTTTGGATTCATAAGCAACCTGAATCTTATATTATTCCATGAATGCTACGGCCAGAAGAAAAACATCGTCAATTAGATTTTATAATAACTTAAATACTTTATAGGCTGAATCCTTGATGTCAGTGCACATTCTGAGAATTGAACTCGAGACCTCTTGCACAAAACATGAATCACACCACTAGGCCTAATGACATATATGTAGTTAGTTAATGGTTATTATTTACGATTACTGGTAAGTATGTTTTCATCTCTTACTTGTATTTGCTACAGCTTAGAAGGAGCTGAAAACGGCTCGTATTAGGTTCCTTTTTGTGATGTTATGTTTTGTTTTTTTGTTTTGTATTTTTGTTTTTTTTGGTGTAAAACACATTAAATATTTGAACTGGCAAATGCTTAATTTTTTGACTTGTAATATGAATATGTAAGAGGACATGTGTTTTACAACTTTTGTTTCATGGGTGTATGCTCATATTATGTTGCTATAGAGTTAAGTTTCTGTCATTGTCCAACTCTTTTCTTATAAGTCCACGACTTTCATCTTTTAATTACCAGATGTAAATTTCTTAAAATGCAGCAATTGATTAGCTGACAATGAAGCAAAACTTTCAGAAGAATCCCCTTGATTAGCAATTGATTAGCTGACAATTGTGGTGGTTTACTATGCCGGGTTATATTGTGAAGCCAGATGCATACTTTTGATTGGTAGTTTGTGATGGTAAATTGAAGTAGCTTGTTCGTGTAATGTTTGGCACCTCAGATCAGATTCACGTAATCTAACATATACCGTGTAGTTGTCTAGTTACATTTTCGGCTCAAGTCCTGACTTTTATGTTTGGAAAGTGTCTTTTGTTCCTAGTTTTGAAGAATTGTCTCAGATCTTGTCAGAGATTATACTGCTATAGATCTTTCAAATAGTGCTCTCCCTGATGTATGTTGATGATTCTGGCACTTGTTGGCATAATTTCTAGATTTACACATTTAACATTTGGTTTTATTTATGATATGATATATGTTGGTTCTGTAACATGGTTTTTTACTAAGTTGAAGTTCTGACTAAAGAAAATAAAAATTTACTATAGCAGACGTTCTTTAAAAAGGGCATTTCAGTTTAGAAAGACACGGATAAGATTTAGTCGGAGGTGGCGCACTCGTTCTCTCCTCAAATTCCCTAGTCGACGTGGATAGAGCATTTATAAAAGTCTTCCCCAAGTCCGCCGCACGAGTACATTACCACCTGTAGCAAAATGTATTTGAATTTGGAAACAAGTGTAAGATTTAGTCAGAGCCGTTGCCCATATTCTTTCCTCAGAAGCCCTGATTTGCACAGAGCCACAGACAGACCATCTATAAAATCCCCCCCTCATGTCCACCGCTGAAGTTCATTACCGCTTCTACATTTCCGCCACTGAAGTTCTACTTCTACATTTTAGTTCCTGAATTCCAATTGAATCCAGAATCGTGCTCTCTGTCTCTCATCAAAAAACCTAATCTATGTGGATAGAGCATTTATAAACACCTACTTCAAGTCCGCCGCCTAAGTTCATTACCGCCTCTAAATTTCCACCGCTGAAGTTGTCTCTCATCAAAATCGTCGCCTCTCTTCGATTTCTGAATTTCTTTTGGTTTCTGAATTTTAGATCTAAGTAAGAGGGGATGCCCCTTTCAAAATGGTCCATTTAATCCCCTGTTATCATAGGATTGAATCCCATGTTATCGGATTGGCGAATTACAATGTCAAACTTGTGACCCAGAGGTCTGTGCTTTGTTCATCCAGTCAAACATTGAGGAGTTGGTCTTTTCATATCTTTTACCTTTAGATTTAGTTTTTCTTGTTTCTTAATACGACTACTAAACATTTTCTAATAAAATCGACGTATTATATCATTTATGCATACGGAGGGGTTATACAGAAATATTCTGGATATCTTCTATGTTGTGTACATAGGACTCTCTCATTTTCTGGACGGTGACCTGTTTGGTTGTGGAGTTAAATGATCATCACTGATATAGCATTAGGCATTACAAAGAACAATGATAAGTGATGTCGTATAAGTTGTCTTTGTTTTTAGCTG
This sequence comes from Linanthus parryae, assembly GCA_023055425.1. Lineage (NCBI taxonomy): Eukaryota > Viridiplantae > Streptophyta > Magnoliopsida > Ericales > Polemoniaceae > Linanthus > Linanthus parryae. The sequence goes on from JALGPY010000002.1 coordinate 73,956,985, forward strand.
ACGTCGTTGTAATAGCTTAAGTATGAAAGTTTCCTTTCTTATAGGTTATATGATATTCCTTAATTAAATATATCTTTTACCCTTTATGCAGATCACTTACACAATTCAAGAAGACAACAACTCGACTGATTAAGCAAGTCCTCTTTGTGTGGGATTCACAAAGAAGATTTGATGGATCAAATGTAAGAAGCTCGTGATCTTTGCCATGCATTCTTGAGGGACAGCTTACTTGTAAAGCATAATAGATTTTACACAAGGAAAAAGTGTTACATCAAGTGATCTTTTAGCTTAGGCGTATGTTTGTTTCGTCTGGAAAACATGAAGTTGCATCAATGGATCTGTAATTTTAGAACCTATGCTTTCAAAAATAAAATTATCTGTGGTGCCACAGGTAAATTGATGCAGTAAATTTATGTGTGTTGCCACAGGTAGCTCTATGTCCCTCAATTTTCCGAGGGTGTACCAGTGTACAATTCTGTCCAGCATTCTGGAGAGGTTGCCCTCACATTTCCAAGGGCCTACCGTTCTGGATTCAGTTGCGGCTTTAACTGTGCGGAGGCTGTGAATGTGGCACCAGATAACTGGTTAGATCACTGGCAAAGTGCAGTTGAGCTCCATAGCTATCAGTGTCGCAAGACATCCATTTCTCATGACAAATTTCTATTGGAGTCGGCTAAGGAAGCTACCCAAGCTTTGTGGGAACTATCCTTCTCAAAGAGGAGACCTTGCGGAATTCGCGTTGGAGACATGTCTGTAGCAGGGATGGAGTACTGACCAATGGTATGTTGATGTTATAACTGCTGTTCTTACCATGCATGAGGTACATGCTTTCTCCTTTTGTCATTTCTGTTGCAAATGTCCTGCTCCATTAAAGTTATAATTGTGTTTTTGCTGTCATATTTCTATTTTGGAGATACCGCCATTGTGTATGCTCCGAATTCGCGTAATCTCCCTGCTTCATCTATTAATTTGGTGTCTTTTGGAAGTGGGATTATGGATTAACATTTAATTTAACTTTAGAATATATGACTAGGATGAAGAGTTGAATTTTTCTCTCGTCTTCCTAGCCACATATGCAACATTTGGATTAAAACTTTAAACCAATAATCCAACTTCTTAAACACACCCATTGACTTCCGTATCTTACAAAAAAAGTTTACCACTGCTGCATTAAATACCTAATATCAAAATAATATCTCTGTCAAACGCTCTGCTGATGCGTGTCTTCTATTCTTCCTTTCAAAAAAATAAAATAAAAAAATCTTATGGTTGATAAGAAAGCTCTGCTGATATGTCTGTGATCCATGATCTACAATCTGGACGGGGGTAAAGTATTTGGAATCTATGGAGCAACACAAGTATGTAAGTAAGCAGGGACGGATCCTTTCATGACAGTGGGGGCTAACTCAGAGAAAAATCAATAACGGAAGGATAAAATTTGAATACTGTGATATTGAGTGGGGGCTATAGTGCAATCATTTTGGGGGCTAAACTAAAAAAAATGACAAAATAAGGGTAAACTTTTAGATTTTCAAAGTTGAGGTGGGGTTTATATAACCCACTAGTCCCCATTTGGATCCGCCCCTGTAAGTAAGAACATGGTAGCCCCGACTCACAAAAGTTGGGCCACACGCTATCTTAGTGAACCTAATAGCTGGTCAGCTATCTAGTAAATGTGCGTTGCCCCCATCATATGTGCGATACACCCCCAGCTACACTATGCCGGTCAAGTGCGTACCACTTGCATATAACGGGCTTGTTCATCGATAGGCGCATGTCTGATTATTATATCTATTGCAACTATCATGTAGGCAATTCCTGCTGCGGCCAAAGAGTACATCATTGTGATTTCATGCACGATTTCAACACATAGACAGGCTATAAATCATGATCATCAGGGGCACACACCTAAAACACACTATTATGCACAGAAGCTAGAAACCCAATATCAATCGCATCATACGCAACAAGGAGACTGAAATATAGATATGCACTTCCATTAGAATACATGAAAATTCACGTGCCGTACAAGAATGTTCGAATACTATTTACTTTTACAGGATTCTGTTTTCATCAGTCCTTCATCACCTTTTCAAATTTGAAATCTATATGAACTAGCCATAGACAATAAATGTTAGGTGGGTCTTTTAACAATAGTTTCTATTTGCTGTGCATCTTCTCTTCATTTCTTCGTCTGTTTTCCACAGGCCTTCTTCATACTTTTGCCATCTCATCAGCCCTTTATCGTTCCTAGCCTTCTGGCGTGTCAGGCATGAGTTCCTCGTGCAGGTTAAGAATCGAGAAGCTTTTTCAAGAATAATTGGGTCGAACTCATTGAGTAATCTTTTGCTTGCCGGAGGTGGTGAGATATGGTTAGAACCTCTAGGCTTTTCAGGCCATCCAACAGAAGGATCAGCGCGTCCTTCACAATGGTTGAGCAACGGAGGCTTAAAACCTTTAAGTATGGCAGAAATGCGACTAATGTAGGCGCAAAGAAGACATTGCAACAGAATGATCAGCTAGTGTAGTTGTTTCCTTCCGTCAGGTATGGGGGCAATGCATTGTCATCGACCCCAGGTCTTGCCACGTCCGGATAGTCCTTGCATATTCCAGTCTTTTTTTTCAAAGATGGTATGACAAGCCGTTTTAGGTGGGGGCACCTTTCTGCAGCATTCGTCGCCAACATAACAATTGAAATGGAAGATTAGATTATTATTATTTTTTTGTCGAAGAAGATTAGATTCGTATGTCCTTGCCCAGTGCCCAGTTGAAGCCAGATGCTTACTTTAAATGCATTTTTTAGCTACTACGGAGATTTATATACTTTAAATGCATGTTTATGGATTTGTAAGATATTTTATTCTAAAAAAAAGGATATTTAAGGAATTGTTTTTTTCAACCATATCATTGTCTCACCTAGCATGTCTTTTTGTGTAAAGGTTATTGGAACATAAACTCACTTCCAAAATTCAAATTTCAATGGTAGGTATTGTGGGACAGTACATTTTTTATGGGACCGAGTACTAATTTATTACGTTGTGAAATTTCAATATCCAGTGTTCTCATTTGTAAAAATTCGATTGTGTTATGAAGTATGTAATTAATGTTGTGAGCATTTACAATATATTGTATTATTTTGTCTGCTTAATCTTGTTTGACTCTTACATTATATGGGAGTGGTGATTTGTCTCCTATGTAGGAAATCGGGTATGTTTACCGGAATCAATAGGCAGGATAATCTCTGAGTCGTAGGATCACTTTTAGATTAAAGTATTTTGGTGGTATATACGAAATCAATAATCGGATAAAACATAGATTTGTTCAAGAACAAGTATGGTTGCTATGGATTCCCTAAACTCAGGTTTTCTCTATGTTTCTTCATTCCACCAAAACTGACTTAAAGGAAGGGGACAAGGCGGTTAATCGTGATAACTTCAATTTCCTTAACTTGCAGGTCTGAACACATACTTTGGGATGATCTTTGTGTTCCAATTTCTTCATGTAAGTATTCCACATTGAATTGAGCTTCTAACGTTGTATTAGAAGGGAATTGGGTATCTTATCATAAGAGATCTTTTAGATAGACTTTAATCTCATCCCCACGGCCGACTTGTGCACTAAGTCCCTTGCTAACCCTTTGGTTAGATGATCTGCAAGATTTTGTTGTGTACGAACAAATTCAACCGATATCACACCATTCATGATTAATTCCCGAATGATGCTATGTCTGACACCCAAGTGTCTAGACTTGCCATAATATACCTGACTACATGGCTTAGCCAGAGTGGCCGCACTATCAAACCTGATAGATATCGGTGAAATCGGTTTGGTCCACAATGAAATCTCATACACTAAATTCCTTAGCCATTCAGCCTCATTACCGGCTGCAGGCAATGCCACAAATTTAGATTCCATTGTTGATTTAGTAATGCAAGTTTGCTTCTTTGAAGCCCATGAGATTGCCCCTCCTCCAAGTAGAAAAACCCATCCACTAGTTGAGGAATGATATTCCATATTGTTTATCCAACTTGCATCAGAATATACTTCTAGCACCGAAAGACTCCCATTGTATATCAAACCATAATTCATGGTTTTCTTTAAATAGTTGAATACTCTCCTCATTGCCTGCCAATGATGTGTGCTTGGATTGCTAGTATATCTACTTAGCTTTCCAACCGCAAATGATATATTTGGTCGTGTACTAATCATGGCATACATTAGACAACCAATAGTCCTAGACTATTTCAGTTGAGATACAGCCTTGCCTTGGTTAGGCAACAACTTCACATTTGGTTCCATTGGAGTACTAACCGGATAACAATTTTCACAATTAAATTTCTTTAACACCTTCTCAATGTAATGAGATTGTGAAATAGTAATGACCTTGTTCTCACGTTTAATCCTAATACCTATGATTACTTCAGCCTCCCCAAATCTTTCATCGAAAAATTAGATGACAAAAATTCCTTCGCTTGATCCACTTGATCTTGGCTGGTACCAAAGATCAACATGTCATCTACATATAAAAAAATTATGACTCATTTACAAGAGTCATCAAATTTGCTATATACACACTTGTCTGCTTGGTTCAAGTGATAGCCACTGGCTAACACAATATCATCAAACTTTTGATGCCATTGTTTAGGAGCTTGATTTAATCCATAAAGCAATTTAACAAGTTTACACACTTTATGCTCATTTCCTGGCGATGCTAATGATGCGGCTGCCTTATGCTTTGCACCATGACTCCTGAGCTTCAGAAGCAACATGAGAACATGAATGCAGTCGATATGATCGAACACTTGAAGCAGCTCTTTCAAGAGCAGGCAAGGGTTGAACGGTATGAAGTTTCTCGGGCATTGTTCAAGAGTCACTTGGCGGAAGGGAACCCAGTAGGACCGCATGTGTTGCGGATGATCGGGTATCTTGAGAATCTCGATCGCCTAGGGTCCCTGATTGGTCAAGAGTTGACCACAGATCTCATTCTGCAATCGTTGGCGGATAGTTATGGACAGTTCATCATGAACTATAACATGAATGAGATCGCCAAGCCTCTGCCAGAGCTACTCAATATGTTGAGGACAGCTGAACAATCCATCAACAAGGGAAAGGGCAAGGCCATAATGATGGTGCAGAAAGAAAGGGTAAAAGGTTTGCCTCTACCTCCAAGGGTAAAGGCAAGACAGTTGCTAAACCTAAGGTCACTCAAATCCGAGTAAAAAAGCCTGGTATTAACCAGTTCCTTTAGAGTTTGATTCTTCCTCTCAGATACACCATTTTGTTGAGGTGTATAAGGAGCAGTGGTTTGGTGAATAATACCAACCTCTTAGAAATATGTAGGAACATAATATTCATCTCCTCTATCCGTGTGTAAATTTTTGTATTAAACCGTTCTTTTGCAACTCAACTTCATTTTTTTGTGTCTTGAATTTATCGAAAGCTTCATCTTTAGAATGAGACAAGTACACATAGCAAAATCGAGTAGCATCGTCTGTAAATGTAACAACATATTATTTCCTATGGACGGTGTTGCATGAAAGTCACATAGATCAATGTGAATAAGTTTAAGCTCCTTAGAACCCCTTTTAACATCCTTAAAAGGTTGTCTAGTCATCTTAGTCAGCATACAAGTTTTACACATTTCGGTATTGATATCAAATGAAGGAATTAGACTCATTTTGGTTCTAAACGTCTAAAGTGTACATGTCCTAAACGTGTATGCCAAATTGATGATTTATCAAGACTAGTACTAGCAACGCAAACCGAGTTGTTACCAAAATGTGCAACGATATTTAAGCGAAGCATATCATTATATAAATAACCAAATGATGTCTCACATCTCATTAATAAAGCCAAACAGTCCAAAAGCAATGAAGTACAACCCAAGACTGATGAGAATCATACTTTGCTTAGTGTGGAGTCAAATTTTGTTTTTGACCGCACACTAAATGGTTCAACTATTCAAAATTTCATTTAGTCAAGTAGAGCATTAACTATGGCTCGTGGAACTAGGTAATTAGTCATTGCATGTTTTCAAGACATTAATTATGGTGTTGGGAGTTGTTTTGAGGTTGGAACTAGCTAAATTAGGTATTGCATGGTTTCAAGACTTTTAGTATGGTTTTTCCCATTCTTGGAGGGTTGTTCCAAGATATATAAGGGTTGTAACCTCATGGATTATTCAGACTTTGATTATTATTCAGTTTAATTCTTTGGATTATCTCTCTAAATTTTGTATCTCTTTGGTGAATTCCTTAGAGTGGTGAATTTAACCCGGTTCTGTATCTTAAGGTGGATTCCTTAAGTGGTGAGCCATTTATCATAGATTCTGTATCTTAGAGTGGATTCTCTAAGTGGTGAGCCTTGGTTCTGTATCTTAGAGTGAACTCTCTAAGTGGTGAGCCAATTTATCCTCTGTTGATAGTTTGTGCTTTGCCATCCAAGCACAATATGTCACCATATACCGTTTCCTAAAAGCAAACGGTATCAGATGGTATCAGAGCTCAAGTTCAATATGGCGAGACGTGCATCTCCTCTTCCTCAAGAATTCCATGCCTTGAATGATGTTGAACGTGATATGGAGATTGCTGAACTCAAAAGAGTAGTGGCGTTGCTTCAAGGGCAGCTAGAGCAACAACAACAACGAAACAATGTCCAACCAAGAAAATGCGAAGATAGTGTGATCTTATTATCGCATACCTTTGTCTCATTATCCGGATTGGACACGAGACATACAAGTCACACTCGTATATCCAATCCATGTTTCTCGATCCTGGGAATAGCCCTATCCATGCATATGACATCAATATCCCCATATTGATTCATATGAGTCTGGCCAGACATTCCATAGGCGCCATCCCTCGAGTGGCCTCAGATAACTGCTCCCGTTATGTGGGAGGGACAAATCCTGTCTACATCACTCACCATCTCTAAGCTTGCTTCCTATAGTTCCCAACATGCGCTTTTATAACTACCCAGTTACGGAATAGCGTTTGGCGTTGTCAAAACACAATATTCCACAACTAGAGGATCTAGTGACTTCAAGTCTAAGGATGATAATATCCTATCACCGCGAGAATCGCTTGTGACTTTACATAACTTGTATGTAGCCTTCTCGGATTTGGGTCAATCCAGTATGTCATTACTCCTAATACATACCCATGTGTTGGATCGTGATATCTCCATATCAATCCAACCCCATACTAGTCTATAGATGATCGTCCTATTAATCATTATATTTGACTAGGGATATTTAAGATAAATAACACTATTTGTAAATCTAAGGACTTCATTATATTAAATATCTCCATAAATAATACAATGATTATTCTATCCAATTCATACTAAAATTAGATTGCCTCTAGGGCATCTATTCCAACACTTTGGAGCTTTCCAAGTCTCAAAGCTTTGGAGCCTCTATACTCTGCTGTTATATCTTTAAGCTTCTCAAATTATTTTCAAAGCTTTGAGATATCAACAGTTTGCTCTACTTAAGTTTCAAAAACTTGTGTTTTGGCAAAAGCTAGCATACTCTATTCAACCCCCCCCCCCCTTCTAGAGTATTTACATACCTGTTTACACCTACATTACACACTTTCAGAATTGATGAAGATGAGGAAGATTTGAACCATGATGAAGAATCTGTTGAAGAATTCACTGAATATGTGGATGAAGGAGAGGCATTGGTGATTCAAAGGAGTCTCAACGTCATCTAAGAGACTAGTGACTCATGGCTACGAGACAATATTTTTCACACAAGATGCACTAGTCAAGGGAAGTTTTGCAATGTGATTATTGATGGTGGAAGTTGTGCAAATGTAGTGGCGGATGAGATGTTGACAAAACTGAAGTTGAAGACCGAACCGCATCGTACAAGATCAAATTGTTCAATAAAGATAGTGGGATGAAGGTAACAAAGAAGTGCGTAGTCTCATATTTATTTGGCAAGACCTACCAAGATGAGATCTGGTCTGATGTTGTACAAATGGATGCATGTCATTTGTTGCTTGGAAGGCCATGGGAGTATGATCGGAGGGTTCTTCATGATGGCTACAAGAACACATATTCTTTTGTCAAAGATGGTGTTCGCATCACTCTAGCTCCAACAAAGTCAGAATTGAAGCAACCAACGGAAAGTGGGAATTCATTATTAACAGGTGCACAACTTGAAACTTCCTTGCATAATCATGATGAGGTTTATGTTATCTTTTTTGTGGATCTTGCAACCACTAAATCTGTACATTTTCATAAGTTATTATTGCCCTTGTTGGAGGAGTTTAAGGATGTTGTGCCGGATGAGCTGCCTAATAGTTTGCCACCATTGAGGAGTATCCAGCACCATATTGATCTTGTTTCGCGCTCTTCCTTATCGAACAAGGCTGCCAACCGAATGAACCCAGTGAAACAAGCTGGATTACAAAGACAAGTTGGTGATCTTATTGATCGTGGTTTGGTCGTGAAAGCATGAGTCCTGTTTCGTTCCAGCTCTTCTAGTCCCAAAGAAAGATGAAACTTGGCGTATGTGTGTTGATAGTAGAGCCATCAACAAAATCACCGTCAAACATCGATTTCCAATTCCAAGACTTGATGATCTGATTGACCAACTTCATGGAGCTAATGTGTTTTCTGAGGTTGATCTTAGAATTGGACATCACCAAATAAAAATGAGAGAAGGAGATGAATGGAAGACAACTTTCAAAACCGGGAAATGGCTATATGAATGGCTTGTAATGCCATTTGGACTATCAAATGCACCAAGTACCTTCATGAGGCTCATGACACATGTTCTATCACCTCTTTTGGGGAAGTTTGTTTTTGTTTATTTCGACGACATTCTGATTTATAGCAATCTTTGGATCAGCACGTGGAGCATCTAAGGAGTGTTCTTCAAACTTTAAGGGAGCATAATTTTTTTGCTAACTTTCAAAAATGTGATTTCTTTACCGATAACCTTGTGTTCTTGGGTTATGTGGTGTATAGTGCAGGGATAAATATGGACCCTAGCAAGGTGGAATCAATCGAAACTTGGCCAATCCCTATGTCCATTCATGATGTAAGGGGCTTCCATGGAATAATCTCTTTTATAGGCGATTCATCAAGAATTTCAGTAGCATAGTTGCTCCCATCACCGAGTGCATGAACGGAGGGCTTGCTCGACACTTGGAAGAGATAAGAAAGTAATTCTGGTGCAAGAGATTCTTTATTGGCCAAAGCTTGTGAAAGATGTTGAAAAGATTTTGAAGAAGTGTGTTACTTGCCACAAAGCTAAATTGCATGTAACCAATGCAGGATTGTATACTCCTCTACTCATTCCAAAGTCACTATGGGAAGATGTAAGTATGGATTTTATCGTGGGATTGCCTAGAACTCAAAGAGGCAAGGACTCTATCATGATTGTGGTGGACATATTCTCAAAGATGGTTCACTTTGTCCCTTGCAACAAGACGTCTGATGCTACTCATGTTTCTGATCTCTACTTTGAAGAGATTGTTAAACTTCATGGCATACCCAAGACAATCACATTAGATCGAGATTCAAAGTTCGTAAGTCATTTTTGGAGGACTCTTTAAAGGAAGCTGGGAACTAAGTTGCAATTTAGTTCTTCTCATCATCCTCAAACTGATGGGCAAATTGAAGTTGTGAACATATCATTGGGAGAACTAATCCGAAGTTTAGTGAATAATAATGTTGGAGAATGGGAGAGCTTACTTCCTCATGCTGAGTTTGCTTACAATCTCTATAAAAGTCAAACAACGAGTTGTTCTCCATTTCAAGTTGTTTATGGTATGAATCCTACTAGCCCTTTGGATTTATCCCTATTCATGTTGATCATAACTTTAGTGGAGAAGCTGATGAAAGAGCCAAGTTCATCAAACAAATTCATGAAAAAGTGATAAAGAATATCTTAGAGCAAACTGAAAAGTATAAGAAACAAGCTGATAAACATCGAAGGAAGTTGTGTTCAATGAAGGAGATCTGTTTTGGATTCACTTAAGGAAGGAGCGCTTTCCAAACAGAAGGTTTGCAAAGCTTCAACCTAGAGCTGATGTTCCTTTCAAGATTGTCCAAAGATTAATGACAATGCTTACAAAGTGGAACTACCATGTGATTATGGAGTTTATGATTTATCTCTCAGTGTTGATGATGAGTAGCTAGACTCGAGGACGAGTCCTTTTGAAGCTGGGGAGAATGATGCCTCACAGCCCATTAATAAAGACAAACAGCCCAAAAGCAATGAAGTACAGCCCAAGACTGATGAGAATCATACTTTGCATAGTGTAGAGTCAAATTTTGTTTTTAACCAGCCCACTAAATGGTTCAACTATTCAAAATCTCATTTAGTCAAGTAGAGCATTAACTATGGCTCGTGGAACTAGGTAATTAGTCATTGTATGTTTTCAAGACATTAATTATGGTGTTGGGAGTTGTTTTGAGGTTGGAACTAGCTAAATCAGTTGTTGCATGGTTTCAAGACTTTTAATATGGGTTTACCCATTCTTGGAGGGTTGTTCCAAGATAAATAAGGGCTGTAACCTCATGGATTATTCAAACTTTGATTATTATTCAGTTTAATCCTTTGAATTATCTCTTTAAATTATGTATCTCTTTGGTGGATTCCTTAGAGTGGTGAATGTAACCTGGTTCTGTATCTTAAGGTGGATTCCTTAAGTGGTGAGCCATTTATCTCAGGTTTTGTATCTTAGAGTGGATTCTCTAAGTGGTGAGCCAATTTATCCTCTGTTGATAGTTTGTGCTTTTCCATCCAAGCACAATATGTCACCATATACCGTTTCCTAAAACCAAACGGTACCACCAAAGCCAACAAAAGAACCATGTTTTGACAATACAAACTTATCAGACTCAATAACCTGCTTGTATCCAAGCTTATGTAATACAATTCCAGACAAGAGATTCTTTCGAATCCCGGGTACAAACAATACATTGTTCAAACTTAAACATTTTTCAGAAGTAAATACTAGGTTAACACTTCCAACCTAATGGATTGGCTCGGTTGCAACATTCCCCATTCTTATTGTGGACCTATATTCAACAGTTCGCATGGTTGTAAGCCATATTTGATCCTTGCATACATTTCTTGTAGCACCCGAATCAACCCACCATGATATGTCATCATCATGCACATAAAATACATCAGAATTTAAGGATACATAATTCTGAATTGAATTTTCAGGTTGTTCAATGAACACAACTTCTTTCTGATCCTGGCCTTTCAACCCCTGTCCCTTGCCACTTGTGCCTTCACCTTTGTTACTTTTCCCCACACGACAATCCTTCTTGAAGTGTCCTGGTTTCCCACACTTCCAACAAGCAGTCTTTGGCTTCTTGTTAGGATTTGTGTCTTTCTGTTTAAATTTCCTTTTCCCAGCCTTGTTCTTGCCCTTCGAATTATCTCATTCCTCCATCATATTCACGGAACTTGGATCATCATTAAGTTTGTCTTTGGATTTGTCAGTGTCTTGATCCCTCAACGACTGTTCAATCTGAAAGTGACTGCCCAATTTCACCAAGGACATTTCGTCCTTATTGTGCTTCAACTTATGCTTGACATCCTTCCCTGATGGAGGCAGTTTATCAATCACACTAGAAACCGAAATCGAATCATCCATTTTCATATTGTGTTAATTAAATTGTCCTAGATACGGAGCAATTCATTGTATTGCTCCATAACAGGCCTTGAATCTTTCATTTTGTAATTGTTCCACTTACTGACCAGAAACTTCTTGCTTGAAGCATCTTCGGCCATATACTTTGCTTCAAGAGAATCCCACAGTTCTTTTGAACTCTCAACATTATGATATATATCAAACAAAGAATTCGACATACTGTTAAGAATGTGTCAGCGGCAGATGTAGTCATCATTCTCCCACTTTGATCTCCTCCTTGTCTGTTCCAGGATTTCCTCCTCCACGAATTTAGTCATAGGGGTGGTGAGAACGAAGAAACCTTCAGAGCATTCGACATGAAGTGCAAATTCTTCCGCCACCTTCGGAAATCCTGCACCCCCCCCCCCCCCCCGAACATCTCAAGTTTCATGAACTTGCTTGTCATGTCTTGAACCGAGTTTCCGTTCCCCATGATCATAATACTTTAATCTTTGTAGGAAATCGGGTGTGTTTATCAGAATCAATAGTATGGATAATCTGATAGTCGTGGGATCACTTTCAGATTAAAGTATTTCGGTGGTATACACGAAATTAATAATCGGATAAAACAGAGATTTGTTCAAGAACGAGTATGGTTGCTACGGATTTCCAAACTCAGGTTTTCTCTCTGTTTCTTCGTTCGACCAAAATTAACTTAAAATAAAGGGACAAGGTGGTTAATCGTGACGATTGTAAAAGCCATATTTCAGTCCGTTATTTCCCAACGAATTAAAATCGAAGACGTTTTTGTGAAGCAATAAACGTCCGAAATCCAATTTTTCTGCATCAGGGGCGTTGCGCCTTGGACCCCATCGGGGGCGCTGCCCCTGGACCCCCGCAGTCGTCCGGGAGTTCATTTTCCAAGACATTAGTATAATCGTGTACACGCGAGTACTCCACACCTCCTAACGTGTACAACGTATACGCCAATGTCTATTTTGGTCGTACGTAAATCCAGTTATATAAAATTATTGATGACACTAGAATCGCCAACATCCTAGTGGCTCAAGGGATTTGCAAACCTCAAGGGTTCGAGTACTAGATCACATAAACAAATTAGTGAAGGCTTTGCACAGTGGTTCATGATTCAAGTACTGGATTATAAAAAAATATAAGTGGTGATTTACTAGAGAATAATAAAGATGTAACACCCCTTGGTTCCCGGACTTTCCGTTCCGGACCGGAGAGCCCGGGTGGGTGCTACTATAATATGAAACGGTGGAAATCAAGAACAAACACTGCCATAGATATATATTACATACGATAAAAGTTTCACACATCGTATTAAAATATTATTACACAAAGTGAAGAGTCTAAGAGTCCGATTTACTAGACATGCTGATAAAACTAGGTGAGACCGCGTTTTCCCCGTCCTAAGCCAAGCCTTCTCCATCTAGACCTGCGGTGGGAATTAAACCAGGAACCGCAGTTTCTAAAGTCAGCAATGAAATACTGAATGAGTAACACCCAAGCACGTAAATCGGGAACGAGGTATTTTAACTCAAGTAATAAATGGACGAAGAGTAAATATTTCACAAGTATTTAACTTCAAATGGAAATGCAGCGGAAGTAAAAGACAGTGTGATAGTAAGACATTTCCGAATTCTCGTAAATTTTCAGAAAAATCTCCAATGACCACAATTAAATCCATATCCAATATCCAAACCATTAAATCTCAACATTTCCAATTCCATTAATATCCATTTTCCAAACCATTTCATCTCAATATTTCCATATCCGTTAGTATCCGATATCCAAACCATAAAATCCATTAGTTGATACGGGGAAGAATAATCCATCACAAGCATCCAAGACCTTAAGTGCCGGCACCCCCCTAAGACTTCTTGCGGCCAGAGAGGTGAGTACATGGAGCGACCCGGCAGGTTGCGACCGGGTTAAAGTACACAGGCCGAGTGGACAAAGCCAACACGACAATAATAATCACAGGCCGAGTGGACGAAGCCAACACGACAATAATAATCACAGGCCGAGTGGCTAAAGCCAACACGACAATAATAAGTTTTCCCCGCACAACTCTTTCCACTTTACGTTATTACGCGTTATTATTTTCACGTGTCAATTTCAAAGAAAATATCTCAACACAATCCAAATTTCAAGTAAAGCATGTATGTCATAAAACACATTTTGAGACAAATTATAAAATCATATTTTGACACGAAAGAAGCTGGGCGCGCTAGACTTGGCATGTTTACTCACCTTGATAATTCGGCCAATATCACGTCGGCTTTCACACGTAGACGTAACCTTCGTCTATAAACTCGTCACCTACAGTTATAATTTCTAAATCAATCACAAGTCCAAGTATGATTTTGTGAAATGCTAAATTCCTAACAAGTCTCATTTTTCCCATAACCCCATTAATTTAATAGTATACAATATTTATATAATAAATCGGCGACGTAAACCACAACTATATACATATTTATCTATTTATTTATTTATTTATTTATTATTTATTTTCCTCATAGAAAATCACTACTTATATAAATACTAGCTCTTTTAAATTTATTAAGTAGAAAATCACATATTAAATTTATACACTCTCATAGTTAGAAAATATTAATTTATTATACAACACATTTATTTATAAGTGACTACAAAGATTTAATTCCAATTAATTTAATTATAGCTAATTATTTATTAGAAAATATACATTCTATAAAATAATTAGATTCACCAAAAATATTTATTCGAAGAAAATAAGTGTTTTAGTCATACATAATTATAGCTTCATTTTTGAGAAACAATTTATAATATCTACAAAATAATAATCAAGTTTTTTATCTATTTATAAATAAAGGATTTTTCTTAAAAGTTGTTTTCCTATTTAACTTTCTAACTTATTTTGTGTTAGCAATATTAAGCAAATAACATATTTTACTCGAAACACTAGTTTATAAGTATTTAGAAAACATATATTTTTAATTTGCTTATTTTCCAAGAGAATCAACAATATTGTGTATTAAATAACTCCCACATAGTTTTAAATAGCCAATTTTTCTTTTACATAATTAAAATATTATTTAGAAATGTTAGAAAATAATTTTAATCTACAAATAGCATGTTTGATTTTATATTTTATATGCAGTTTATATAAACAATAACTGAAACTCCCAAGTTCTTATAAAAGACACACAATTACCCCCTACTAGCAAATATCAGATTTGTATGTGACAGATTATACCCTTAAAGTTTCTGAAACTACACTTTAACCCCTATTTCAAGAACACATAACACCCAATCGATCCAAGTTCGGATTTAGCCATTAAAATTGCAATTTAATCATCAAAAACGAATCAGAGGAGGATTTAGAAGTTACCCACACCAAAAATCGCGAAAAACGGTTGAGAATTGGGTCCGATTGAAGTTGCCGTCGAGGTGGGTCGGCGGTGATGAACGATTCCGGCGACTGAGGCGTTCTTGGATTCGATTGGCAGCGATTAAAGCTTCATCGGACCTCTGGGAGTTGATTAGGATCGATTTGAGGGATTGGGTATCGTCGGATAGCTCGGGTCGAGCTCCTCGCCGGCGTTAATGGAGGTCGCCGGAGTTGTGGTGGCTTTGGCTTGTTTCTGCAGTGGTTACTGCAGTGTTGGCTTCCCTTTGGCTCGAAACAGAGAGGGGAGGGAAGAGGGAGTCGAAATAGAGGGAGAGCAGAGAGGTGCAGGTGGTGTTGGCGGTCGTTTTTGGGGTCGGGAAACTCGCCGGAGATGGCAGCGGCCCTGTGCCGCTGCTCCTTCTGCTGGGTTTTCGCCGGCTAATTCAGAGAGGCGAGAGAGAGACAGAGGGAGAGATCAGAGGTGGTGAGGGGGAGCTTGATGTGGCTGGTTGTGGTGGCGTTACCGACGGGGAGGCAGCAGCTTTGCCGCTGCTGCTGCTTCCTCTGTTTCGTTGGCCAGAACAGGGGAGGGGGAGACAGAGGGATGGCAGTGAGGTGAAGGGGGATGTGGTGGTGGCAGTGATGGTGTTGCCGGTGATGGAGGTGGTGGTGGTGTTGGTGGTGGTGACGGGGGAGAAGAGGGAGGCAGGGTGTGATTTTTGAAGGGAGGAGTTGAAGAAGAAGACAAAGTCTTCTTGATGTATGGGAGAGTTCTTCAGCAGGTGTTTGTGTGTACTGGTGGAAAAACCTACCTCAAATATTTTATTATTTCATTTATTTATTTCTTTTTATTTTGGTTTTTATTATTTAATTCACTTATATGTATTTACTCTTTAAGTATTAAACTCTCTTCAAACTACAACTTCCTCCCCGCTACATTAACTAGTTTAGCTTTTCTTAAATTACAAATACCTCCCCAATTCACATTTAAACTTTACGAATTGCATGTAATTTACCCGTATAAAAGCGGGGTATTACATCCTTCCCCCCTTAAATAGAGCTTCGTCCTCGAAGCGCAAATCAGCTAATCCACATAATACTAATATAAGACTTTATATGTATCATAACAGCCAATCCTCATAATATGATATGTAGGAACAGTCAACACACACACAATTTATTAATTAAATTACTATTTGGTTCGATGTGGCACAAGGATTAAGGTTACGGAAACTAAAGGGTTACATTCCTCTCCCCCTTAGAGGAGTGACGTCCTCGGAACTCAGTTAACTTCGTCAAAGAGGTGCGGATATTTCTTTCTCATTTCATCCTCTGCTTCCCAAGTAGCCTCTTCCGTCTCATGGTTAGTCCATAGGACTTTCACTAGCTTAACGCTCTTGGTACGTGTGTCTCTTGTCTTGGTATCGAGGATCTTGATAGGATGCTCTTCATATGTCAAAGACGGGTCTAACTCAATTGGTTCGGGATCCAATACGTGAGATGGATCGGGTACATACTTCTTTAACTGCGATACGTGAAAAACATTGTGTACTCGTCCCAAATTCGAAGGTAGGTCTAGGCGGTACGCAACATCTCCAATTCTTTCCAGAATGTCATATGGTCCGATGAACTTTGGACTTAGCTTCCCTTTCTGATTGAATCTCGTTACTCCCTTCGTAGGCGAAACTTTAAGAAACACCTTTTCACCCACTTTGAACTCCAATGGTCTCCTTTTCTGGTCTGCGTAGGACTTCTGTCTGCCTTGTGCTGCCTTCATTCTTTGCTGGATGAGTCGTACTTGATCTGTCATTTCCTCAATCATTTGTGGTCCTAACACCACTGTCTCGCTGATGTCACTCCAACATAGAGGCGTTCGACACTTCCTCCCATACAAGGCTTCGTGGGGTGCCATGCCTATGCTGGCGTGATAGCTGTTGTTGTAAGAGAACTCTATCAGTGGCAACTTGTCAACCCATGATCCTTGGAAATCCATGACACAAGCCCTTAGCATGTCCTCCAGTGTCTGAATAGTCCTTTCTGTTTGTCCATCTGTAGCTGGGTGGAACGTTGTACTGAACCTCAGTTGAGTTCCCAATGCTTCTTGAAGAGCCTTCCAGAAATGTGAGAGGAAGTTAGGGTCCCTGTCTGAGATTATTGAACTCGGAACTCCATGGTATCTCACTATGTTCTTGATATACGCATCAACTCTTTGCTCCATGTTCCATGTGTCCTTCATTGGAATGAACCTTGCTGTCTTGGTCAATCGGTCAACCACTACCCATATTTGGTTGAGTCCATTCTTCGAAGTCGGCAAAGCAGTTACGAAATCCATAGAGATGGAATCCCACTTCCAAATTGGGACGTCCAATGGCTGAACTAAGCCTCCCATTCTCTTGTGCTCGAACTTCACCTTCTGACAGGTTAAGCATCGTGCTACAAACTCAGCTACTTCCTTCTTCATGTTGGGCCACCAAAAAGTCTTCTTCAAATCCTTGTAGAGTTTGTCACCCCCAGGATGAACAGAATAAGGTGTGTTGTGTGCTTCGCGCATTAGCTTTTCCTTGGTTTCTGCGCATTTTTGCGGTACACACCACCTTCCCTTGTAGCGAATGCTTCCATCCTCGTGAATCTTGAAGTCTTTGGCTTCTCCTGCTGCAATCTTCTTCCTGATCCTTTCGAGCTTTACGTCTCCGGCTTGATTGCTTCTTATTTCCTCGATGAAGTCTGGCACAACTGTCATGCTTCCAAGTAGGCCCTGCACTGTTCCTTGTTCTACCACTTCAATTTCGAGCTTCTCGAACTCGTGACATAGCCAGCTTGGCAAGGCTAACATGGTATTTACCGCATGGCTCGACTTCCGACTTAACGCATCGGCGACCACATTCGCCTTTCCTTCATGGTACTGAATACGCAAGTCATAGTCCTTGATAATCTCTAGCCATCTTCGTTGTCTGTTGTTCAGCTCTTTCTGGGTGAAGATATACTTTAGGCTTCTATGGTCCGTATAGAGCTTGCAAACAGCCCCGTACAGATGATGTCTCCATATCTTCAGCGCGAACACTATTGCTGCCAACTCCAAGTCATGTGTGGCATAGTTTTCTTCGTGGGGCTTCAATTGTCTTGAGGCGTAGGCAATTACTCTTCTGTCTTGCATAAGCACGCACCCTAGCCCTTTCTTCGATGCATCGCTGTACACTTCAAACTCGCCAGAGTTGCTTGGTAGAGCTAATACTGGTGCCGTAGTCAGCTTCTCCTTTAGAGTCTGAAATGCTTCTTCACAGCTGTCGTCCCACTGATACTTCACCGCTTTCTTCGTTAGCGTTGTCAGTGGTCTGGCAATCTTGGAGAAATCCTTCACAAAGCGTCGATAGTAACCTGCTAAGCCAAGGAAACTCCTTATTTCAGACACGTTCTTGGGTGTTGGCCAGTCTTTAACTGCTGAGATCTTTCCTGGGTCCACTGATATCCCCTCCTTTGAAATGATGTGACCCAAGAATGGAACACGATCCAACCAGAACTCGCATTTAGACAGCTTGGCATACAATTGTTCTTGCCTCAGAGTCTGCAGCACTTCTCTAAGATGTTCCTCGTGGTCCTTATTGCTTTTCGAGTACACAAGGATGTCATCGATAAAGACCACTACGAATCGATCCAGAAATGGCCTCATCACCCGATTCATCAGATCCATAAACACTGCAGGTGCATTGGTCAGACCAAATGGCATTACTGTGAACTCATAATGGCCATATCTGGTTCTGAAGGCAGTCTTCGGAATATCCTTTTCGGCTACCCGTAGCTGATGATACCCTGACCTCAGATCAATCCTGGAGAAGACACTGGCCCCTTGTAGTTGATCGAACAGATCGTCAATCCGGGGTAGAGGATACTTGTTCTTGATGGTCACGCTGTTTAATTCTCGATAGTCGATGCACAGCCTCAGACTCCCATCTTTCTTCTTCACGAAAAGCACTCGTGCTCCCCAGGGTGACACACTTGGTCGTAATTACCCTTTCTGTAGGAGTTCTTGCAGCTGATCCTTGAGCTCCTTTAATTCTGCTGGTGCCATCCGATACGGTGCCTTCGAGATAGGAGCGGTTCCAGGTACTAAATCAAGGGTAAACTCCACTTCTCGTTTGGGTGGCATCCCTGGGATCTCGTCAGGAAAGACGTCAGGAAATTCCATTACGACAGGTATTTCCTCCAGTAGATTTTCCTTCTTGGATACGTCCTGGATGTAGCACAGGTAAGCAGAGTTCCCCTTCCTCACTTGATTGACTATAGTCAATGCTGACACTAGTCTGATGCGAGGTTCCCTTGTGATACCACGATAGGTGATCTTCTCCCCTTTGGGTCCTTTCAACCGAACCTTCTGATCGTAGCAGTCAATAACTGCTCGATACATCGCGAGCCAATCCATCCCTAGTATAACATCTATACCCCCAAGGTCAAACTTTATCAGGTTGGCTGGCAGGATACTTGATAGGATTTCTAGCTCAACTCCTTCAAATATGGTGTCGCATACTGTTATTTGGCCAGTAGGGGTTGCTACGGGAATGGATATGGTGGATGACTTACTCAAACCCAGTTTATCAACAAATGATGATGATATGAACGAGTAAGATGCACCAGAATCAAATAATATAAATGCTGGTTGCTTGTGGATAAGGAATGTACCAGTGACAACTCCATGAGCAGCTTCTGCCTCGGTCTTTGTTATGACAGCAATCCTTCCGACATTGGCATTCTGGTTTCCAGCTCCTCCTGCTGCATTGTTGTTGACCGCAGCTCCAGCATTGTTGTTGCGGTTTTGGCCTCCATTCTGTCTGGCATTCCTCTGGTTGTAGTTTGGCTGTCTTCCATAGCCATTACCTCCATTGTTTGGATGGTTGCCAAAGTTACCATATCCAATCTGCAAGTTCGCAGGTTGCTGGTTCACATACTGCTGGTTGTGCCCAAAATTGTTCCCATTTTGCTGGCGATTCCCCTGGTAGTTGTTCTGTTGCAGCCTGGGATAGTTCACTCCTTGATTCACTTGCTGGTTTCCTGCTGGTGGTGCTCGACATTCATAGGCTCGGTGTCCCCTCCTACCACAATTGTTGCAGTTAATTGGATTCCCCATGCAATCAACTCCGGGGTGGTTTCTCTGACACCTCTTACATATGTAGCGACGGACTCGTTGAGCTTCATGGTTCTGCTGATTGCCTCGATACTGTCCCTGGTTGCCTCCTCCATTGTTGGGCCTAAACCTCTGGTTCCCCCTTGCTAAGTTGTTGTTACTACCTCCTGCCTCTTCTATCTTGCGTTTCTTACGCCTTTCATCCTGGGCTGCCTGAACTCTCCAGATATCGGCGGCTCTATCATAGACTTCGTGAAGGGTAGGATAAGTTCTGCTTAGCAGAGACGTCTGCAGCCGCTCTTGCAGTCCAGAGATGAATTTAGAGACTTTGGACTCTTCATCGGGAACCGTGTTGCCCGCAAACCGCATCAGCTCCGTAAACTTCCGAAAATACTCGGTCACCGAGTCGCTTCCTTGCTGTAGATTGTGGAATTCTTGTTGCTTGGTCATCTTCACGTGATGAGGATAAAAGCGGGTTCTGAGTGCAGTTTGGAGGGCTTCCCAGCCAAAGTTAGGCTGAGCCAAGAGGGTCCCTCGAGCATTTCTCCACCACAGATTTGCCTCACTTTTCAGATAAAACACCGCACAGTTGACCTTCCGATCCTCAGGGCATTCCACGTTCTCAAGGATCTTGTCCATCTCCATGATCCAGTCTTCCAGCTCAACGGGATCTTCGTTTCCAGTGAAATTCGGTGGCTTCATGTCGGCCACTTGCTTGGCCCAGTTAACTCTTGCCCGAGCTCCATTGCCCATCATTTGAGCCATTTGAGCAAAGAATTGCTCCATGTTGTTGTTGTTGTTTTCTGCCATCTGTTCTTGCCGGACTCTCCTGGTGTAGTAGCGCAGGGGTCTATCAGTCATATTCCTACACTATCACCTATTGTATTATTCTCTAATTTATCACGGGCTTGAAATTAATCATCCAATAAATTACATGCTTGGCAATTCATATAACACGCACATCACACATAAAAATATCATCTATCACAAGGCATGCATCATGTAGTAATTCATTCTCATTCCTGCTTCCATAAATCAATCCTGGAATTGTAATCACCATACCATAATCCATAATTATATCTACCTTTACGGAAATAATACTTGTCCAATGGATATCAAGGAAAATTATCACATCCAATAAATCCAGATACTGTTAAGCATACATCGTGTCTCATAATGGAGAGAAAAGGACGTGGGTGGGTGGGACTATTAAGAGTAGGACTTACACTACCCATAACCCAATCGGCTTGTCCAATTTTAATTATATTTTCCTAATTTCATTTTAGGGTTGCCCTACAGGTTTTAATTTCCCTTTTTGGACAGCCCGCTCTGATACCACCTGTAACACCCCTTGGTTCCCGGACATTCCGTTCCGGACCGGAGAGCCCGGGTGGGTGCTACTATAATATGAAACGGTGGAAATCAAGAACAAACACTGCCATAGATATATATTACATACGATAAAAGTTTCACACATCGTCTTAAAATATTATTACACAAAGTGAAGAGTCTAAGAGTCCGATTTACTAGACATGCTGATAAAACTAGGTGAGACCGCGTTTTCCCCGTCCTAAGCCAAGCCTTCTCCATCTAGACCTGCGGTGGGAATTAAACCAGGAACCGCAGTTTCTAAAGTCAGCAATGAAATACTGAATGAGTAACACCCAAGCACGTAAATCGGGAACGAGGTATTTTAACTCAAGTAATAAATGGACGAAGAGTAAATATTTCACAAGTATTTAACTTCAAATGGAAATGCAGCGGAAGTAAAAGACAGTGTGATAGTAAGACATTTCCGAATTCTCGTAAATTTTCAGAAAAATCTCCAATGACCACAATTAAATCCATATCCAATATCCAAACCATTAAATCTCAACATTTCCAATTCCATTAATATCCATTTTCCAAACCATTTCATCTCAATATTTCCATATCCGTTAGTATCCGATATCCAAACCATAAAATCCATTAGTTGATACGGGGAAGAATAATCCATCACAAGCATCCAAGACCTTAAGTGCCGGCACCCCCCTAAGACTTCTTGCGGCCAGAGAGGTGAGTACATGGAGCGACCCGGCAGGTTGCGACCGGGTTAAAGTACACAGGCCGAGTGGACAAAGCCAACACGACAATAATAATCACAGGCCGAGTGGACGAAGCCAACACGACAATAATAATCACAGGCCGAGTGGCTAAAGCCAACACGACAATAATAAGTTTTCCCCGCACAACTCTTTCCACTTTACGTTATTACGCGTTATTATTTTCACGTGTCAATTTCAAAGAAAATATCTCAACACAATCCAAATTTCAAGTAAAGCATGTATGTCATAAAACACATTTTGAGACAAATTATAAAATCATATTTTGACACGAAAGAAGCTGGGCGCGCTAGACTTGGCATGTTTACTCACCTTGATAATTCGGCCAATATCACGTCGGCTTTCACACGTAGACGTAACCTTCGTCTATAAACTCGTCACCTACAGTTATAATTTCTAAATCAATCACAAGTCCAAGTATGATTTTGTGAAATGCTAAATTCCTAACAAGTCTCATTTTTCCCATAACCCCATTAATTTAATAGTATACAATATTTATATAATAAATCGGCGACGTAAACCACAACTATATACATATTTATCTATTTATTTATTTATTTATTTATTATTTATTTTCCTCATAGAGAATCACTACTTATATAAATACTAGCTCTTTTAAATTTATTAAGTAGAAAATCACATATTAAATTTATACACTCTCATAGTTAGAAAATATTAATTTATTATACAACACATTTATTTATAAGTGACTACAAAGATTTAATTCCAATTAATTTAATTATAGCTAATTATTTATTAGAAAATATACATTCTATAAAAGAATTAGATTCACCAAAAATATTTATTCGAAGAAAATAAGTGTTTTAGTCATACATAATTATAGCTTCATTTTTGAGAAACAATTTATAATATCTACAAAATAATAATCAAGTTTTTTATCTATTTATAAATAAAGGATTTTTCTTAAAAGTTGTTTTCCTATTTAACTTTCTAACTTATTTTGTGTTAGCAATATTAAGCAAATAACATATTTTACTCGAAACACTAGTTTATAAGTATTTAGAAAACATATATTTTTAATTTGCTTATTTTCCAAGAGAATCAACAATATTGTATATTAAATAACTCCCACATAGTTTTAAATAGCCAATTTTTCTTTTACATAATTAAAATATTATTTAGAAATGTTAGAAAATAATTTTAATCTACAAATAGCATGTTTGATTTTATATTTTATATGCAGTTTATATAAACAATAACTGAAACCCCCAAGTTCTTATAAAAGACACACAATTACCCCCTACTAGCAAATATCAGATTTTTATGTGACAGTGTACACACAAATTTATGCAATTGGAAACAAAAGCGAGAAATTCGGTGGAAACAAATATTTTATTGATGTAATAAATATAGAGGATTACAATCTCTGATAATAAATTTCTAAACAGAAATTAAATCCCCTGATTCTTCTCCTGAAACTTCGAACGAGGGCTTAGCAGCTTGATCTCGGATCGAACGGATGAGCGGCCTTTGATTTTGACGAAGAACGCGACGAAGGTCTCGAAGAACACAAACGCCGAACGAGGGCTTTAGAGGCTTGATCTCGGATCGGACGGATGAATGTCTTCGATGTTGATGAAGAACGCGATGAACGCCTTGAAGAACACGAAGAACGGCTTGAAGATCTTCGAGTGTCTTGAAGAACGTGGATGGAGATCTTCAACGACTTGAGGAACTCGATGATGATCTTCGAAGAACTTGATGAATAACTTCGAAGAGCTTGATGATGATGATCTTGATGATGGATGAACTCGTCGGGGCTTGAAAAGCTTGATCTTCAGAGCTCTCTCCTTCTTGCAAGATGTAATTGTGTGTAATTTATGCCTTGGGATGGCCCCTTTAAATAGGCATGGGCCGACTTGCTGGCCAAGGTAGAAAATAAATATAATTATTTATTTATTTATTTATTTATTTATTTATTTATTTTCTGAATCAATTTGACAAGTGGCGCAACACTATTGGCCGAGCTTGCTAGTCTTGATAGCTGCATGATTTTGACAAGTGGCGCAATGTGATTGGCCTTAGTTGTTGACTTGTAGCCCTGTCATGTAGTGACGTGGCGTCGCCATAAGCAGTCCTTGCTTGTAAATAAGGTTTTGTCTCATTTACAATTTAGTCCACTATTAATTATTGCTTTAGGGTAGCAATTTGGCAGCGAGTGCTATTTGATCCCACCATTTAATTAGGTGCTAAAAGACACGTGTCACTATTCAATTGGCCGCAAATTTTGCGTGTCTACAAATGCCCCCTCGAGACTTGTTTGTCGGCTTTTGAGCTTGTTGGCAGACAAGTCTCGATAAAATTTCCCCGTTTCCTTCGAATTTTGATTTTTACTATCTCCGAAAATACATTTTCTTAATGGAGTATGAGCATCCCATATTTTTTTCTTTTCTTAGTCGCTACGAAAATTCAATGTTTAGTTGCTAAAGAGTACGTCCTCTAAGCTAGAAAGCGGTGTAACCGGCTCATGCTAGCAGTATTAGGTAGAAATCAAATGTTTTCTCACCCCTGTTCCCTAGAAGTATTACATTCCATGAGTTTTCTCATGCTTGTAGTGTTGCATGAGTTGGTGCGCCAAACACATGGAAAAAAAAAACACTACCCAATTTAGTAGAGGCGGTGACCTCTGATTTAGGAATCTTTGACAAAAAGATCTTTCCCCTGATTTCAAGGGAAACTCTCTAGAAACCTCCTTTTCGCCATGTGTGATGGCTATAAAAGCAACAAGTACAAAGTTCACCCAAAGCAACTCGGCTCTGCTCTTTTTTTTTCTACAGCTTTCTTTACGCATGTATTTTGGCGTTGTCGTTATACGCATGCATATACACCATCGTTGTATATTACACACTATTGTAATTTATGTCATCTAATCGCCATCTTTTTTCCTTGCAGACCTTGACATGCCGGCAACGACCACCATGGAGAATACCTTCACCGCTGCAGTGGTTCTTTCATTCATCGCAGCTCACTATGCCATCTTGCTTTCCATTATACAGTTCAAATTTATGGATTCTCTACGAGCTAATGATGTAGATTTATTTGTTCTCTTTTCTGTTTCCTTGCAGCCTTTATTAAGATTGAGATTGTCAACTGTGTTATGACCACTGCTCATACTCACAATGTGGTTTCCGCCTATACACGCCATGCTTTTCCTCTCTCGGTGGAGTGGTCGATGCCACCCGTTTCTGCGCTTTAATTCGCCGATGTACTGCTTTATTTGCGGCGAATGCTTGTTTCCCAAGCGTGAAGCAGTTCAAGTTAAGGAACCATGGCTATTGGCTTGGCGTTTCGATCTTTATTGCTAAATTCGACCGGAGAAGGAGAAAAGAAAATCTGGACCTGCTGGTCGCATCCGACATCCATGTCTTTCCCCGTTGTTATTGATTGATTGTCGCCTTGTCGTTTCCCATACGGCTATTGCGTGAAGAAGCGCCTATTTAGCGAAGTACATAAAGCAGACCATACTTCTTGTTAATGGCTGGTAAATCTATTATATTGTCACTTCGCGCCTACTTTTTTTTGTTTGTTGTTTTTTTTTCCTTAGTTTTTTTTTCTTTTTTTTTTTTTTGGTTCACTTTATCGTAGTTTTTCCTTTACCAAACTTATGTCAACAAACTTGTAATGTCATAGGTATCAAACTGACCAGAGATACCAAGAACGCACCATGTAGTTTTAGGAGAGAAAACTCCATTAAAGAGGGGTTTTCCACCTTAGCAGCGATGTTGACGTTCTTTCCGCGGCTACGCCGTTCAACCCGTCCTACTCTTTTTGCATTTATCCACAGAGAAGACCATTACACATGTTTCTGCAACATAGGCTTCTTACATTCACACTTTTCTTCAATTATATGCTTTCCAAAAGTTCGAAGTTTGCATCTCACAGAGTAGTCATATATGCAGTCATATCTTGCTTTGTTAATTGTTTTCTTGTAGGACATTATTTGGACGTTCTTGGAACTCCTTGGACTTCGATCATGGTTCCAATGTATTCTCTTATGAAGCGGCAATGGAGGAATCTCTCCGATATCAGGCTTTGTTATTCAAAGTTTTAGCACGGAGAGTTCAATTCAAGTGTATGCGAAAATATTTGATGCTATATATGCGTCCTTATTTCAGCACAACGACCATCCTTTTAGAGTTCTGTGAAATTTGACGTCCCTTGAAGACCATTTCTCTGGTCTAACGACATCGAGGCTACCATGTTACCATGCGTTCGCACATGAATGGTGGCCTGCCTATTTACGGCGAAAACGGCGAGGTTGTCCCTTCAACGAAAAAGTTGTTGGTACCACTAGCACTTTCCTCGAGTTGCAGACACCTACTTGATGCCCATTTGCGGCGAAGACGACGAGGTTGTCCCTTCATCGGGGGAGTTTCTGGTGCTACCAGCACACTTCCCTCGAGTTGCCGACACCTACTTGAGGCCCATTCGCGGCGAAGACGACGAGGTTGTCCCTTCATCGGGGGAGTTTCTGGTACTACCAGCACACTTCTCTCGAGTTGCCGACACCTACTTGATGCCCATTCGCGGCGAAGACGACGAGGTTGTCCCTCCATCGGGGAATTGTATGGTACTACCAACCAACTTCTTTCGAGTTGCCGACACCTATTTTCTGCCTATGTACGGCAAAACGACGAGGTTGTCCCTTCATCGATGGATTTGTCTGGTCCACCAGCACACTTCCCTCGAGTTGCAGACACCTATAAGGTGGCGAAGCAAAACAACAAGCAAGCCATTGCGTGGGCAAAGTCTTTGTTCCGGGGAGACATGAGATATGGCGATCCTCCTCCCCGCTGTAATCAAAAGAATCCTTCCCCTCCGAGGAGTACCCATGATCCTTGTGGCATTATACGCCCTCACAAGCAGTCATGCTATGATGTCCATCCACGGGATAGAGCCCTTGCCTCTTCCCAGTGGTGGCGCTATGATGTCCACCAAAGGACGGAGCCATTAAGACCATTGGAGCGACGTAGATATCGCTGCGTTTGTTTACGCAACGAACACATGACGTCCACTCCAGCGGCGGAGGAGCCATCGTGTTCATTTAGGTCGCCGAGCGGCGCCCCTTTTTAAGCAATGTATCTATCGTCTTAAAGTGACTAAACCTCTTTGAAGTCTTCATGTCCATCAGGGCCATGACGTCTACTCGAGCGAAGAAGCAACGATGTTCAAGAAACTGAGCCAATTTAGAAGAAGCATCTGCCGTGAGAGAAAAGAAAGGGTACGCGAAGGTCGCACCCTTGATCCGTAGCTAACTTTTTAATAATCCATCTTCTCTACTCCTGCCAAGTCGCTGTATGTTTTGAGGAAACAAACACATGCATCCCTTTTCTCCACTTTGCCAAAGCAATTGTTTTCATCTTTTTACACCCACTGACATTCATGCAAAGTTAATCCACACCCACATGTTAAAATTTACAAGCTTGTATTCATAAAAGCACAACAGTAAGGTTTAAACATGTGAATGCAGTAAGGTTCAAGCATGGGAAACGTTAATAAATAGCTTTTGTTTTTCAGTAACATTTAAAATATTGGGACAACTTGTGTACTTAGGTTACGTAGCTATCTTGACAATGAAGAAATCAACTACGCGCTATTTCTTCAGACCCCGCAATGTCTTTTAACCGACGACGCCATCACGTTTGACGTAGCCATGACGTCCATCCAAAAGAGGGAGCCATCATGTAGCCATGACATTCACTTGACCGGCGGAGCAGCCATGACGTTCACTTAAGCGGCGGAGCCATGGGTTTCAACCGACGGCACCATCATGTTTGATGTAGCCATGACGTCCAACCTAACGAGGGGTCATCATGTAGCCACGGGGTTCGTTCAATCTATGAAGCTATCGTGCTGAACTGAAGGAGTCGTCATATTCAAACAATCGATGCTTTTGGTAACCATTCACGCGACGAAGCGACAATGTCTATTCGTGCAACAAAGCGACAATCTCCATTCACGTGATGAAACAAAGATGTTCAAACGACGGAGCCTCTTGGAGCCTTCCAGTCCAACTTACCAGGCGTCTATTCAAGCAATTAAAGTCAACCAATGGAGCTGCCATGTTCTAGAGACAAATCTTCTGGGAACTGCATGTCTCAACGCCATGACGTACGTCCACGCAATCGACGACCGTGTTGAAGCAACACTACTTCTTGGAGATATCGTGCCATTCCATGGACCTAGTCATGAGTTCCATTTTCCGAAAGAGCCTCCATCGTTCATTTAGGCGAACTTTCCTTGAAGTCCATTAGACGATGGAGCCTTCATCGTGTCCCTTCAAATGACAAAGTCGTTGTATCTATTCAGTGCAACTTGCATGCGACGATGTCTGTAAAAGAAATGGCGAGATTGTGCTTTTTTTTTTTTAAGCAACGAGGCTACCGTGATGGGGCGTCCATCTCACCATGACATCCACTTAAGCGACAAAGTCGTGTTCTAGAAACGAGGCCTCTGTGTTGCCATGAGAGAAGAGCGAAATCACGCGAAGGTGGCGCGGCCACTTTCTCTCGTCGTTTACCTGCTGTTGCAGAGGAACAAAGAACCTTCTTCAATTCCTTGATGACGCCTAATGTTCTGCTGATATGTCGTCCGTTTTAATGTTGTGGCCATTGTTGCTATTGAACAAATCAACGCCATTACAGGACAACTAGCCTTATTCGTTTTGTTTTTTTATTATTTTTTCCTTTTCTTTTTTTTTTCAGTTCAGGATTTAAATTGACTCATCTTTCAATTACAGTTCATGGAGTACAACCACATGAGCTCATGACTATAAACATAGATATATGTTTATGGATGCATATTGCCAAACTGTTTTAGTGTCCCCAAGCAAATGACATAATGGTACCACATTCACATGATGGAGTAGTAGTTATTCAATGATCTTTTTCTTGGTGATCTCCTTTGGAATGATAAGATGTCAATTGGTTTTATATGGCTGGCAATTCCCATATTCAGGCCTTGCCTTTGTGTAGATTGAGCTGACATCCCTCGATACTCTGCAAGGACGCAAAATAGATTTTCTTTGAAGGAAATCGTATCAACAGCTGCGCTTCACCATCTAACCCTGAGTCATGTATCAAAGACAAAAGGCTGAGTTTCATCTCACTGCAATCTTGGATTTCAAGTAAGGGAGTTGTTTTTGGTGGTTACGACTGCACTTAAGGCGATGCCTCAAGCTGCCTACGTACCCTTTTGAGGATCAAGTCGAACGTAGTTCAATTGAGTTGCGTTCACAGTTTATACTCTTGTGTACAAGGAGTAGCGAAGCGGTTTATGCTCATGCCTTAGGAGCTGTAAAGTAGTTTATGCTCGTACTAAAGGAGCGGTGGTGCGGTTTATGCTCGTGCCAGAGCTGTGAAGTAGTTTATGCTCGTGCTACAGGAGCGGTAAAGCAGTTTATGCTCGTACTAAAGGAGCATTCACGCGGTTCTTCAAGGATAATAACGCTTCAAGAATTTCCCGTTTATGGGACCAATTCTTAAGCCATCTTCTGCAACGATCTTGTAAGCACCATTAGTGTAAACTTCTTGTACCACATATGGACCATCCCACTTGGAAGTAAACTTGTTCCCGGTCCGATGAGTGGTGATGATGGGTCTTCTTACTGCAAGTACCAAGTCCCCTTGTTGAAAGGATCGTACTCGGACCTTCTTATTGAATGCTTTCGACATACGAGCCTGATAACATTCCAGGCGTTGTTGTGCTTCGAGCCGCTTCTCATCAAGTGCTTCTAACTCTTCAAGGCGCAAGCGTGCATTGTCTTCTTGAGTGAGATCTTCTTGAATCGCAATCCTAAGAGAAGGAATTTGACGCTCGAGAGGAAGTACCGCTTCGACTCCATACACCAAGGCATAAGGAGTAGCCTGTGTAGCTGTGCGAAAGGTCGTACGATACGCCCAAAGAGCTTCTCCAATCCTTTCATGCCAATCTCGCTTGGACTTGGAGACTACTTTCTTTAACAAGTTTCCAAGGGTCTTGTTGAACGCTTCGGCGAGACCGTTTGCTGGAGCATTGTACATGGAGGAGTTATGCTGCTTAAAGCCAAATTGTTCTCCTAGGTTTCTCATTAGGCTATTCTCGAAAGGCTTCCCGTTATCCGTGATGATATAGCGAGGCACGCCGTAGCGGTAGATGATGTTGTTGCGGATGAATTGCACAACCGTTTCTTTCTTCACTTCCTTCAATGGCACAGCTTCAGCCCACTTAGAGAAGTAATCGGTCGCGGCGAGAATGTACAAGTGTCCACCCGAGGATTTCGTTAAGGGTCCTATGGCATCAAGTCCCCATGCCTCGAAAGGCCAAGATGCAACGGTGGGATGGAGAGGCTCGGGTGCCTGATGAATGAAGTTTGCATGGAATTGACACGGTTGACATCTCTTAGCATAATCCATGCAATCTTTGACCATAGTTGGCCAGTAATACCCCATCCTCTTTATTCGAAAGTGGAGTTTTGGCCCTGATTGGTGAGCCCCACATATTCCTGAGTGAGCTTCTTCAACGGCGTGCATGGCTTCACTTTCGCCCAAGCATCGCAAGAAAACTCCTTCGAATGAACGCCGATACAGAGTATCATTATAAAATATAAAGCGTGTAGAGCGACGCTTTATGTCAGTCTTTTTACGCGGATCGTCAGGCAACTTCCCGTCCTTTAGAAACTCGATTAAAGGCGTGCGCCAATCTTCTTCTTCAATCTCTAAGACCGAGACAACATTGGAATCTTGGTCGATTTGGAAATCATCATCAAATATTGGGGGAACCACCCACTTCTGACATATGGGGACCTTGGCTTCTGCATCAGGGAGTGTTAGGTTAGACGCGAGTTTGGCTAGTGCGTCAGCCTGGTTATTATCTCTTCTTGGCAAATGGTGTAGGACTACCTCTCCGAGCCATGCTATCATTCGAGTGGCATAGTTGTAGAAAGGTAACAATTCTGCCTTCTTAACCTCATA
Organism: Linanthus parryae; assembly: GCA_023055425.1. Classification (NCBI taxonomy): domain Eukaryota; kingdom Viridiplantae; phylum Streptophyta; class Magnoliopsida; order Ericales; family Polemoniaceae; genus Linanthus; species Linanthus parryae. The sequence continues at coordinate 73,988,178 of JALGPY010000002.1, forward strand.
AACTCCGAGGAGCTGATTTATGATTAGCTGGGAGTCTCCATACACGTGAAGTTTGTGGTGCTTTGCTTCACTAGCCATCTCAAGTCCCAATATGAGCGCTTGGTACTCGGCTTCATTGTTTGAGCAATTTTGCGTCAAGGTGAAGGCGTATGGGAGCACGTCACCTTCAGGAGAAACGTATACTACTCCTGCCCCCGCTCCATTGCGATGAGATGCCCCATCAAAGTACATCTTCCATGGCTTGCTTTCCTCGATAAAGAAGATATCTTCGTCAGGAAGATCTTCCGATAACTCCCATTCGGCTGGTATCGGATGGTCCGCTAGAAAGTCCGCTAAGGCTTGCCCTTTGATGGCCTTTTGTGGAACATATATAATCTCGAATTCCTGCAGCAGTAGAGACCATCTCGCGAGTCGATCGGACAAAACCAGTTTTGCCATTATGTGCTTAACCGGGTTTGCTTTGGAGACGAGATGCACCGTGTGAGCTTGAAAATAATGCCGCAACTTTTGAATTGCGTACACTAAGGCCAAACACATCTTTTCTTTTGGAGAATAGTTGAGTTCGCATTGAGTCATCATTCTACTGAGATAGTACAAAGCGTTCTCTTTCCCTTCCGCATTCTCCTGGGCAAGTAAGGCCCCAACGGATCGTTCTTGGGCGGTAATGTATAGGATCAAAGGCTTTCCTGGGATAGGGGCTGCCAACACAGGAGGCTTCATCAAGTAAGCCTTGATGCTTTTGAAAGCATTTCTGCAAGGTTCATCCCACTCGAACGGTACACCCTTCTTCATGAGCCGATTGAACGGTTGACATCTTCCAGCTAAATTGGAAATGAAACGCCGGAGGTATGCAAGTCTCCCTTGGAGACTTTTAAGGTCGTGGATGGTTCGAGGCTCCGGCATCTTAAGAATAGCTTCAATTTTGGCCTGGTCAATTTCGATTCCCCGATGGCGAACAATGAAACCGAGAAACTTTCCGGAGGTGACACCAAACGCACATTTCAGCGGGTTCATTTTCAATTGGTAACGTCGAAGTCGATCGAACACACTCTTCAAATCCTGAAGATGATCTTTCCTTGCCCTTGTCTTAACCACTAGGTCATCAACGTAGCACTCGACATTTTTGTGGAGCATGTCATCGAAAATCTTCTGCATTGCTCTTTGATATGTTGCTCCCGCATTCTTTAGACCAAATGGCATCACCTTATAACAGTAAATCCCTTTGGGTGTGCGAAACGCCGTCAATTCCTCATCCTTTGGGGCCATGCGAATTTGATTGTATCCCGAAGATCCGTCCATAAATGATAACGCCTCGTGGCCCGTGGTTGCATCCACCATGAGTTCGGTTATGGGCAGCGGAAAATCGTCTTTGGGACATGCGCTATTGAGATCTCGGAAGTCGACACAAACCCTTGTCTGCCCATTCTTCTTTTTGACGGGGACTATGCTTGATATCCACGTCGGGTACTTGACTTCTCGAACGAATCCTGCTTCGATCAACTTGTTCACCTCTTCTTCTATTTTAGGGATGAGCTCCGGTCGAAAGCGCCTTTGAGCTTGTTTAACAGGCCTAGCGCCATGCTTGACTGCTAATTGATGTACGGCGACCTTCGGGTCTAGTCCAGGCATTTCTTTATAGCTCCAAGCAAAACGTCCTTGTACTCCTTTAAGAGACTCACATACAATTGCTCTTCCTCCGAAGTGAGTAGGGTGCTCACATATGTTGGCCGCGGATCTTCCGTCGTCCCCAAGTTGACTTCTTTAAGCTCATCCACTGTGGATTTTACGCCTTCCTCAAGTTCTGGGGGAGCTTCTTCGGCATCTTCCTCCACTTGCATCTTATCTTCTACAACTGTGATGTGAAGTGATGAACCAACACTTTCTTCGTCGAAAGAAACTTCCCTTGACTTTGTTGTGGTCCCGGTGTCGATGATAGTTTGTTGTTTAACTTTTAAACCCTTAGAAACATCAACGACAATCGTTGTGCGCCTCTTCATCCGAGATGGGATCGTGCTCTATATATCCTTGACATCCGCCGGTGCTGAAGAGTTGTGCTTATCTTTCTGGCAAGGCTTCATCCGAACACTTCTTTGTATACCCAATCTTTCATGAACGGGTTTTCGCGAGGGTTCTTGGATGCTTGAGACTTTCGGATCTCCAAGTCGATCAAAGACCGATGGTCGTGTATCATCCCTTCCAAGGCGATCAAAGACGGACATATTTCTTTTACTAGTGGGAAGTTCACTTTCTTCCGTGATGTAGTGGGTAGCTGCCTTCTTGATGTAGATTTTTGCAGGAGATGGTGGTGTATATCCCAAACCTATGCGAGGTGCGGGTTTCACACGCCCCTTTGGATTCAAATTCTTTGCTGTCAAGGTTGGATCATATGTCTCCGTAGGAAGTGTTCCTGCGGAAGGGACTTCGTGTGGCTTGTATCCCGCCTTTGCCATAAGCTTGTAGGCATTTGGATCAAAACCTTCTATGGTCCTTTTTGATGGCCATTCTCCATGCTCCGCTTTTGGGCCTTCTTTTGGTCGAACAAAACCTTCGATGGTGGATTCAAGTTTAACCTTCTCCATGTTTGTAAGAGGCAAGTTCAAATCCTTTAGTGTCGCGTCTCTGCTCTTTCGTGCCTTATAGCGCAAGACGGGGATAGTTTCCTTGGTCTCCTTTGCTTCAGCCAACATTGTCTCACTATTCTTTGCGGCTACTTCGACTTCTTTTCCTTCCTCGCGCTTCTTGACATCCTTTGACGAACCAATTTCTTTATGAGGAGTGAGTTTATAAGTTTTCACAGGTTCAATTTCCCGAAGGATAATTTGCGCGGAGTAAAACTTTGCATCGGCGAAATAGGACTCAGCTTCAGTGAAAGGATTTTCATCAGCTACAATCTTCTCCACAACACCATTTCTACAATACTTTAGGCATTGGTGAAGTGTTGACGGCACGACGCCATTCTCATGGATCCATGGCCGTCCGAGAAGAATTTTGTAGGAGGTCTTTGCTTCGATCACGCTGAAATAAACTCTTGAAATCATATCGCCGGTGACAAGATCTAGAGATATTGCCCCCATTGCTCTTTGTCCTCCTTGGTTGAATCCCTGGATAAGTATACGACTAGGTGACAGTTCTTCTGTAGTTATCCCTAACTCCTTCAATGTTGTGAGTGGCATGAGGTTAACGGCTGATCCTCCGTCTACAAAAATCCTGTTAACCTTCTGCTCGCGAGTATACCCGCTGATGAACAAAGGTCGGTTATGGTTCTTGCAGCCCAATAGTAAGTCTTCATCGGTGAACACAATGGCAGCATCGCCGCAACCTTGGAAAGTTGTCTTGTCCGAGTGCTTAGGCGAAGAGGGTGTGTCTTCTTCTTCTTCATCGTCTTCAAAGGTTGTAGTGTCGCAAGTTATCTCTTGAGATCCTGAAACCTTCGACTCGGGTTCAAGGGATATGGAGGTCATATGTGTTGTTGCTGCATCAACTTCTTCTTCCAAGACAATCTTCCCTTCTCTTGCAAGTTGCATGATCTTTTCCTTGAGAACAAAGCACTTTGTCGTAGGATGACCAAGCAAGCGATGGAATTTGCAATAATTGGGATCATTCACCTTGTTGGCTTCTTCGGGTCGCTTCGAGTCTTGAAGTTCAAGAATCTTCATCTCCATCAATTGCTCGAGCATCGTAGGAACTTCGCTATCGGCAAATGGGTATACCTTCGCCTGCAACTCCTTGAGTGTTGGTCTAGACCTTAAATTCATTGCGGTGGAATTAACTTGGTCGGCGTTATTATTCTTTGCCTTGCTTGAGAGCTTCACGGGTGTCGTAGTGACGGCCATGGACTCCTTTTTGTTGGATTTGAAGGTGAACTTCCCACCTTTGCGATTGTCCTCCCTATGTCCTCCCTTCCACGCGTCAAAAGGAGGTGGTCCTTGGCTCCCGTTAGATGCGATGCTAAGCTCCATGTCGTGGGCACGCGTAGCAAGTTCCTCGAATGATGTTGGCCTGATTCCTTGAAGTATATACCTTAACCCCCAATGCATACCTTGGATGCACATCTCGATTGCTGAACCTTCGGAAAGACGATCCTTGCAGTTTAAACTCAAGTTCCTCCAGCGGTTTATGTAGTCAATGGCCTTTTCGTCTTTCCATTGGCGAGTGTTAGTCAATTCAACCATGCTGACAGTCCGTCGTGTGCTGTAGAAACGGTTGAGAAATTCCTGCTCCATTTGCCCCCAACTATCAATAGACCTCGGTTCCAGCTGACCATACCAGTCGAAGGCATCATCTTTAAGGGTCCTAACAAATTGCTTCACGAGAAGGTCTCCATCGGTTCCAGCGTTGTTACATGTCTCGATGAAGTGGGCAACATGTTGCCTAGGGTTTCCTTTGCCCGAGAATTGTTGGAACTTAGGAGGATTGTAACCGTCTGGCATGCTTAACTTCTCGATTCTTTCTGTGTAAGGCTTAACGTAGGACTTAGATGACGTTGACGGTACTCCAGGCTTCCCGTTCATGGTGTTTAGGATGATCTCTTGCAGTTGATCGAGAGGAATGGAACCATTGGCTGACAATTGTACACTAGGTCGTGCGTCTTGCCCGCTGTTTGTTGTTCTCGCTTCTTCCGGAGGCTTAGGGGTGTGTTCGAACACCTGACTTGCTTCTTCACGACTCTCGAGCTTGTTTATTAACTTCGCAAGTTGCACATCACGTTCTTCCACAATCTTCTTTAAGTCGTCAAAGCCCTTGGTGAGGTTTGCAACTTGCTCTTCGATGGGAATCGTACTAGTAGTCATGACATGCATGCTAATATCATCATCATGATCACATGTTGGTTGATGGTTACTACTCTTAGTGCCGGATTTAGAGTTGCTTTCGCAACTTTCTTCGCAAGACTTATTGGCAGTAGAAGACTCCTGAGGGGTGGGGACATGTGACTGTGACTTCTGTGAGGCATCTAGCAAACCATCTTGACTGCCCCCTGCAGCTGTGAGATTCTTTATGGCCTTAGCCATACTACGAGTTATTGGACCAGTGATTTGGGTTCCGGAGTTTGATTATGAAGTTGAAGACTTCGCGTCTCCAGCCTTGAGAGATGGAAGCTCGTTGTTCTTTGTAGGAGACATCACGAACACTTGTACTTGAGGAGAAGAGATGAGGGGCAGAGAGGTCCCACTGGGCGTGCCAAAATTTGTACACACAAATTTATGCAATTGGAAACAAAAGCGAGAAATTCGGTGGAAACAAATATTTTATTGATGTAATAAATATAGAGGATTACAATCTCTGATAATAAATTTCTAAACATAAATTAAATCCCCTGATTCTTCTCCTGAAACTTCGAACGAGGGCTTAGCAGCTTGATCTCGGATCGAACGGATGAGCGGCCTTTGATTTTGACGAAGAACGCGACGAAGGTCTCGAAGAACACAAACGCCGAACGAGGGCTTTAGAGGCTTGATCTCGGATCGGACGGATGAATGTCTTCGATGTTGATGAAGAACGCGATGAACGCCTTGAAGAACACGAAGAACGGCTTGAAGATCTTCGAGTGTCTTGAAGAACGTGGATGGAGATCTTCAACGACTTGAGGAACTCGATGATGATCTTCGAAGAACTTGATGAATAACTTCGAAGAGCTTGATGATGATGATCTTGATGATGGATGAACTCGTCGGGGCTTGAAAAGCTTGATCTTCAGAGCTCTCTCCTTCTTGCAAGATGTAATTGTGTGTAATTTATGCCTTGGGATGGCCCCTTTAAATAGGCATGGGCCGACTTGCTGGCCAAGGTAGAAAATGAATATAATTATTTATTTATTTATTTATTTATTTATTTATTTTCTGCATCAATTTGACAAGTGGCGCAACACTATTGGCCGAGCTTGCTAGTCTTGATAGCTGCATGATTTTGACAAGTGGCGCAATGTGATTGGCCTTAGTTGTTGACTTGTAGCCGTGTCATGTAGTGACGTGGCGTCGCCATAAGCAGTCCTTGCTTGTAAATAAGGTTTTGTCTCATTTACAATTTAGTCCACTATTAATTATTGCTTTAGGGTAGCAATTTGGCAGCGAGTGCTATTTGATCCCACCATTTAATTAGGTGCTAAAAGACACGTGTCACTATTCAATTGGCCGCAAATTTTGCGTGTCTACAGACAGATTATACCCTTAAAGTTTCTGAAACTACACTTTAACCCCTATTTCAAGAACACATAACACCCAATCGATCCAAGTTCGGATTTAGCCATTAAAATTGCAATTTAATCATCAAAAACGAATCAGAGGAGGATTTAGAAGTTACCCACACCAAAAATCGCGAAAAACGGTTGAGAATTGGGTCCGATTGAAGTTGCCGTCGAGGTGGGTCGGCGGTGATGAACGATTCCGGCGACTGAGGCGTTCTTGGATTCGATTGGCAGCGATTAAAGCTTCATCGGACCTCTGGGAGTTGATTAGGATCGATTTGAGGGATTGGGTATCGTCGGATAGCTCGGGTCGAGCTCCTCGCCGGCGTTAATGGAGGTCGCCGGAGTTGTGGTGGCTTTGGCTTGTTTCTGCAGTGGTTACTGCAGTGTTGGCTTCCCTTTGGCTCGAAACAGAGAGGGGAGGGAAGAGGGAGTCGAAATAGAGGGAGAGCAGAGAGGTGCAGGTGGTGTTGGCGGTCGTTTTTGGCGTCGAGGAACTCGCCGGAGATGGCAGCGGCCCTGTGCCGCTGCTGCTTCTGCTGGGTTTTCGCCGGCTAATTCAGAGAGGCGAGAGAGAGACAGAGGGAGAGATCAGAGGTGGTGAGGGGGAGCTTGATGTGGCTGGTTGTGGTGGCGTTACCGACGGGGAGGCAGCAGCTTTGCCGCTGCTGCTGCTTCCTCTGTTTCGTTGGCCAGAACAGGGGAGTGGGAGACAGAGGGATGGCAGTGAGGTGAAGGGGGATGTGGTGGTGGCAGTGATGGTGTTGCCGGTGATGGAGGTGGTGGTGGTGTTGGTGGTGGTGACGGGGGAGAAGAGGGAGGCAGGGTGTGATTTTTGAAGGGAGGAGTTGAAGAAGAAGACAAAGTCTTCTTGATGTATGGGAGAGTTCTTCAGCAGGTGTTTGTGTGTACTGGTGGAAAAACCTACCTCAAATATTTTATTATTTCATTTATTTATTTCTTTTTATTTTGGTTTTTATTATTTAATTCACTTATATGTATTTACTCTTTAAGTATTAAACTCTCTTCAAACTACAACTTCCTCCCCGCTACATTAACTAGTTTAGCTTTTCTTAAATTACAAATACCTCCCCAATTCACATTTAAACTTTACGAATTGCATGTAATTTACCCGTATAAAAGCGGGGTATTACAATAGACATCAATACAATTCTCTCTACAACACTTGTCTCTCTGCGTTCCACATCTCTATATTATGTTTGCGTTCATAACACGTTATTAGCACGCTCGCTCTTACAAACAAGAGAAATCAACTCAAAACATGTATGGGCTTACTAGAAAGATATGCACTTTAACACAGTTGTAACCAAGCAGCTTCCTTAGTGCCACCTAATCAAGGTGATTTTGTTGGATCATAGATTCGTACACTCAAAACCGTTAAGCCGTGCTCCCATAATATGGTGTTTAACAAAGATTCTTTATAGTATTGTAGCATGTGAAAATTAATTTGTATACATGATTATTGTAGCTATGATTGTGTCGCTGAATCATTGTCCTCACAGGGTATGTACAATTATTCTTTTAAAAGTACATTTCTACGTCCCTTCGGGGACATCCGATAATAGTGGAAAGACACAGAAAATTACCTATCTACGAATCACAAATGAAGGGGTACCTTTTGTTTAGTATGGAGGGTAAATTTCACCTACGCCCCTTCAGTTTAGAAAATTTTCACTTACACTCCTTGTTGGGATATTTTCACATACGTGCCTCTAACAAACGGAACTTAACATAACGATATGCATGAAGAGTCTTCACTAACCATGAATTATAATACCCCATTTTAAGTACCCCGAGATAAATGGAGATTCTTGAGAGATTATAAAGGTCAATTGGAGGCGTAAAGATACACCTTCTAAAAACAGAGTGCGGGCGTGAACTATGAGTTTCTTCCCCCCTCTCCTTTTGTGTTCTTTTAAGAATTGGGAGACAAAATCTACAATTGAATGAAGAAAATGTAGAGGAAAAAGCAGCGAAAGAAAATGATTTTTAGGAAAGAGAAAGACAAGGAAAGGTAGGCCGTACAGATTTTTGGTAGGTAAGAGCATCTCCAACCATGAGGGGGAGGGAGAGGGGGGAGATTGGAGGGGGAGGGGGTGGATGGGTGGGGGATGGTCATTAATCCAATTTTGGGATATATTAATTACACTTAATACTATTTTATTATTATAATATGTGTGTTTAATTACGACTAATATATTTAATTATTATTTTTATTATACAAATAATAAATATTTTCTAATTGAAAAATATTTATGAAAAATTATCGTTATTTTATTTTGTTGTCAATTTGATATATCTTTTTTATAATTAACAATTATATTTATTAAATATTTTGTCATTTGTAATAGTGTTTATTTTCATAATTTTCTAGTACTTGTAATTGTATTTGCAGAATAAAAGTATTTTTTTAGGAAATAAAGTGTCGTTTGTTATTATTATTTTTATCATTTTTGTGAATTTATATACATTAATGTTATTTTAAATTAATTATTATCGATATTAACAATTTATTTGGAATCACTAAAAATATTTTAAAAATAAACTTAATTTAGGTGGAGGAAGGGGAATGGTGGTAGATGAGTAGTAGTGTAGGGAAGTGGGAGGGGAGGGGAGGGGGAAATTGGTGGGCTTGTGGGGGAGGGGGGAGGTAGGAAAAATGCGACATGGTTGAGATGCTCTAACCGTGATGTTGTTGGTGATATTTATTTGGGTTCACAATTATATGACCTTCACATGAAACTTATGTTCATATAGAGTATTTATATTTTATTATTTTAAAAGTATATTTCTACGAATCACAAATAAGGGGTACCTTTTGTTTAATAATATGGAGGGTAAATTTTACTTGCACCCCTGAAGTTTAAGAAAATTTTCACTTACACCACTTCTTGTATGGGTATACTCACATACATGTCTCTAAAAAACGAATAGAGGCAATAAAAGGGAGATTCGTTGAGAAGACAATAAAGGCCGAATAGAGGCGTAAAGATACACTTTCTAAAAAGCAGAGAGCCATCATGAGTAGTGAGCTTCTTTCCCCTTTGTGTTATTTTACGAAAACAAAGTCCACAACTGAATGAAGAAATTGTAGCAGGAAAAGCAGTGAAGGAAGTTTAAATTTATAGGAAAAAGAAAGGAGAAGAAAAGACAGGTCGCAAGCACACTTTTTTTAGGGAGTAGTAGGTAACGCTGATGACGGTGGTGATATTTATTTGGGTTCACTATTAAAACACATGCACGTGAAGCTTATTTTCATCTAGCGTATGTACATTTTATTCTGTTAAAAGTACATTCATACGGATCACAATTAATGGCTTACCTTTTATTTAACATTATGGAGGGTAAATTTCTCTTGCACTCCTTCCGTTTAAGAAGATTTCAACATACACTCTTTCTTGTCTGGATATCTTCACATATACCCATCAAACGAACGGAACTTAACAAAGCATAGTGAAATATGTGAAAAGTAATCACTAGTCTTGAAATTTTACCCCCAATTTTAAGTACACCGAGAAAAAAAAGGAGATTTGTTGAGAAGAGAATAAAGGTCGACTAGAGGGTTAAAGATTCACCTTCTGAAAAATAGGGTGTGAGTGTGAGCAGTGAGCTCATTTTCCCTCACTGTTTTTGTTTTCTTCTACGAATTGGGAGACAAAATTGACAACTGAATGAGAATACTCGAAAAGGAGGGGATAGCACAGACATTGAGTGTAATACATACCGGTACGATTGTGTATGTTCCTATACACCCTCAATTCACGATATTACACGATACAATAGAAGACTACAATCATAGAGCCAATATGAACAATTCGTGTACGACAATCAATAGATCGAATGACAGAAAAATCTAAAAGATAATGTCTATTCTAGTTACAAGAAATGCGTAAAGATAAAGTAGATGCATCAGTATAGGTAAAACGCAGAACTAATTTAACAGTAATGACAGTTATAGGAAAAGTAAAAGACACATCACACAACACTTTCATCGTGGGGAAACCGTCACTCTGTTCTCTGCATGAGAAGGATAGTTATGAATAAAGCCTCACCTGCTAGCACCAACCAGGGCTATACAACTATATTTTCTGAAACGTCATATACAAGATATATCATGAGCTATCACAACCGATTAACTACTAATACTATATCTTTATCTCCCTAGATCATGCAATACCTTTTGTAGCACCCCACGCCTTGGCAATCCGAGCCGCACTTGAATCTAGTCGGAAGTATTGCACTAACTCCTCGACCTAGTGGCCTAAATACACGGTGTACCCCGTACAGTCGTGTACCTAGGACCTTTCTTTCGGTAGTTTGTCAAGTGAGCAAATCTATCTCCGTTTAGTTCGTGAGTGAACAACTATATCATAAAGATAAAATATGCACCTATAGGATAGGAGACTCCAGACAATTCTAACGAATCCTAAACCTAACAGATACAATAGACAAAAACAATGGTTGACTCTACACATCCCACAAGAGAGGAACCAACTTAAGATCTGATAGTATCAATATATAACGGTCCAGGAAAGAAGATATGGAAAAAACATAGACTCTATTATAATTTTGAGAGAGAAGTCCCAGTGTTATGATTATGTGAGACGTCTATAGAAAAGAGACAGTCTAAAGCGATAGTAAATCAAAGAACTTGGTCAGTCTGAATAAATAATTACTCGATTCTAGACACATGTAAACTGACATAAGACGATGAATAGAAATAGATTGATATCAGGCCCGTCCCTTCCCTTAGGCCAAGTATTTGCTTTCCTAGGTCCCCCACTAGGGAAAGGGCCTCGTAATTTCACAAACATATAAGAGTACTTTACAAAAGTAATATTTTTCACTTATAATTATGACTTACGAGTACCCAATTATTTGCTCAGTTGATTGAAACGTGCTATAAATATTTTATTTCCAAGCTAGTTGTGATAGTGAATATGTACTATCTACCTTTTTTAATACTACCTACGTCCCTCTATTTTTTCGATTTGACTTTTACCACTATTCATTGAGTCTCTTTGACCCAATGATTTGATTAGTAGATTATTGTACGAATTTGTTAATATTTTCATGGTGTTGTAGAGTAAAGTAAACTTTACATTACTCTACAACACCATGAAAAATTATCAAAAAGTTGCATCATTTGCTATCTAAATCACCGGCTCAAAGTGACCCGATTAAAAATAAAAAAGTCAAACTGGAAAGAAAGCGAGGGAAAGAGAGGGATTGATGAAGCGATGATCAAAATATGCTCAATTATCAGTCTCTAGCTATTGATTATTTGTTATGATAAATATTGGGGACCGAAATCACACACACACATGCATATACACATATGTATACACACACATAATTTATCATTCATTTATAAGAGCCTTTAGTAGAGAAGTCGCTTAGGGCCCGAAAAAAGCTGGAGACGGCCCTGATTGCTATAGAGACTCAATAAAGAACAAGATCAGGAATATCTGAATTGGTCATGGAAGATTTTACAACAAATACAAATGAAGAATCAAAGCTAAGGGAAGCTGAAGCGTCATTGCAGGAGGACTGAAAGTCAAACCGTCGGTCAGTGGAAGCTGAACCGCCGACCTGCTGCTTTTCTATGCTAGTGGTCGAACCCTAAGGATATCTCTCTCTCTCTCTCTCTCTCTCTCTCTCTCTCTCTCTCTCTCTCTCTCTCTCTCTCTCTCTCTCTCTCTCTCACCCGTGTTTAGGGAGGCTAACATATTCTTCAAAGCTTTCAACTTTTTTCTCTCTCAACTTTGCCTTCATATTTATGAGAGCTATTACTTGATTTTCAAGCAAGATAGTTCTAGAGAAAATCAATTATGAATCTAGACTTATAGATTAAAGTCCAACTCTTATTTATAGAATAATCAATTAATAATAAAAGAGTTTTATTAATAAGAAAATCTAATTTCATAAAGGAATATTCATTCTTAATTTCCAGTTCTAAATAGAGTAAGATATATACTTTTTAAAGTCAATTTCAATTTACTTAGAGTATAAATTAAACTTCAAGTATTCTTCATTACTAATCATGAGATTCTAGATCAATATATATCAAATTTTTAAATAGAATTTTGAAAAATAGAATAAAAGGAATAGTTAAAAGTGGCCAAAATTCTCCTCAAAAAGAAAGTGGCCAAAATTCTTCAGGAGAAAATTCTTTGCCATACTTTTTTTATTTATACCAAAATTCTTCCAATAAATTTAAATATAAAATTGATTAATTCATTTTTTTAGATGCATTTCACATTTTCATTCATCATAAACATATACAATTACAGTGGATGACACGAGAATGAAATACAATTTAATATTTCACATTTCATGATCTTGACTACACAATTTGGAAATTTCTAAGAAGAACAAATCGACAACTATCGCTTCAAACGATTCCTGAACATTTGCACGCTCCAACATCACCAATAGGCTTAAGTACTTTTTTTTCCTCCATTACCGGGAACCACGAGAGGGGTGAAGAAAATAATTCGTCCATCATGATAGCAAAATTCAGCCTCCACAGAAATTCACAGCGAAGCAGCAAGACCAAGTGACACATAACGCCACACTTATATGGTAGATTACTACCTCGTTGTAGATAAAAACCGAACTTAGGAGGTAGTTGACCACCCTATGGCGGAAGAGAACCGCTCCTACGCGGTAGTTGGCCGCCCATTTGCGGAAGAGAACCTCTCCTAGGCGGTAGTTGGCTTCCCCTTGGCGGAAGAGAACCGCTCCCAAGCAATAGTTGGCCGCTTTAATGCGGTAGTTGACCGTCATTTGATAGAAGAAAACCACTCTTAAGCGGTGGAAACTGAAAGTACATAAATAAAACAACAAATTATGATACGAAGAAGAAGAGCAGAGGCCTCGTCGGCGGCGAGCCCCTATGATTGACGAAACACGCAAATTGAGAGCAAATATTTGATAATCACAGAGAGAGGCCGGAGAGAGAGCGAAGAGGATGAGAAAAATGAAACTATGGGAGAGTTTTTCTTGATGAGTACTCCTTATGAATTAATGAATTCATAAAGTCATAAATTTTATGAATTTAATCAGCTGATTAAATTCATAAAATAGTTCTAATGGGAAAATACATCCGACTGTGATCATTATCGCTGAAAATATTATTTTCATAAAAGATACATATTATTCCTGATTAAACTCATTTTAGTTGGAAGACAAGGAATAAAATCCTAGAGAATCTCTAAGAAGAATAACTAACTGGCTAAAATTGCCAAAATTTCTAAACAAAAAGTCATAGAGCAAGCAGAAACCTTCATGGCCGCCCCTAGGATGCGCATGGCCACCTAGAGACATCTGCAAACCTTAGGGCGTGTCAGAGAGGTTTTGGTTTGCTTTTTGGCCCTTTCGTCTTTTTCAATGTTGACAGTTTAGTACAAAGACACATGGATTTGATGCCATGAATAATCCCAACCTATGAGTGACTCGTAAAATTCGAGGAAAATTCATGAAACTCAAGGATCACAAAACTGATGATTTATTCTAAGAAAATCTGATGATTTCTTGTCGGACTAGATTAAAGAAGCCTAAATTGCCTGTATGAATTTGGGTTAGCATCACGTAATATCTAAATAAAGAGAATGAAATCATTTTTAATATTCCTATACTATGCACTACATGATCTGAGTTATTTTGTTCATGAATTGACAAATACTAAGAAACAGTGCAGGATCCTAAATTGGACACATTATGGAAGCATCCAGTTTCTATCTCTCCCTTTGTCAATTCGGGGGGGATAAAATCCTCTTTTAAATTTCTAAAGAAAGAAAAAAACTATACTAGCCTTCATATTTGGCTTCGTCTTGCTCCATGAATGCTCCAAACTTTGTCAACCTTGAATAAATCAACTTTGTCTTAAAATAGTCTCATTCATTATTCATTTTCTAGATCCTGCAAATCAAACACTACATACAAACGATCAAGTGTAGTATGCTTTTTGTAACACAAAATCATAAAAGCAATAGCAAATATGCAAGATATGAACTGATACGACTTTATGAAGGACAATGTACTTGTTTGTTTCTCATATTTATATAGAATGCAAAAATTCAAAATATGAATGAGAAATTCTTTAGATCTCTAATCCATTAAAATATACATAATAGTTGGAGTAGCATAGAGCATATGGAATAAATTAAACAATTCTCGTGAATGTGAATAAACATCGCATGACTCATAATCAATTGGAAACATTCATGAGATATAGTGAAGCATAATAAATTAAACAATTCTCATGAATAAAACATAAACTTTTATTCCACTTTCAATAAGTTGAAACAATGCTCCTACATATCTAAATTCAGAACCGCTTCCCCTATTTATCACACGAATTTGACAAAAAGTCTATTATTTAATTGAAGAAACTATCAAAGAGCAAAATATTTAACTAAAATGAACAGAATAAAAACAGTCCCTGAAAGAACTTATTTATTTGGGCGGAGTATTAGGTGATGTTGATGCGGGTGGTGATATTTATTTAGGTTTACAATTATATGACATGCTCATGAAGCTTATTTTAATCTAGGGCATGTATATTTTATTCATTAAAAAGTATCTTCCTACAAATCACAATTAAGGAGTACCTTTTATTAATATTACGAGGACAGATTTCACTTAAAACCCCTTCATTTTAAGAATATTTTCACTTACACCCCTCTTTTTTTGGATATCTTCACATACACCCCTCTAACAAAGCAAAGTAAATGAAGCATTAATGTTTGCGTGAAAAGTCTTCATTAGCCTCAAAATTTTATATTTAATTTTAATACCCCTGTAATAAACCAAAGTTAACGGAGCACAACTGTTAGGATTAAAGGAAAAGTTGAATTGTCTCATCCCTATCAATACCCTAGCACCGTGGCTAGGTTTTTATGCTTTTCATCACTATTCATATTAGATTACATAATAGTCAGGGCTCTGAGAGAATGAAGTTTGAGCCGTCCGTGATTAGCTAATTTCGTGAGAAGTAACCGTTCATTTTCCACCAGAAGGATAGCACCGGCTAAGAGGGATTCCATTTCAGATTCGGTCATGCGGATACTATAGAAACGATGAACTTTCAGCGTTCGTGATCTTTACCAGCCAGTGCAACTTCGGTAAACCTCTAAACATCAAATTATAATCCTTCACATGGGGCCTTGGTGGGTATTAGAAAGAAGAGTTTTATGTTTCTCATGCGTTTGATTGCGTAAAACCCAACACTTAAAACTTTCAACTAAAGCCTTACCAGGCTTGTTGTAGGGCCTTTGGTTTTCACGCACGTACAAGTGTGTTCCTAGCTCTTCAAGTTGAGATAATAACTGCTCTGGGGTCTATGGCAGCATCACTGGTGATGTCAGAGTAGCAGACATATTACTTTCCTTTTCTTTCCTTCGATGATTAACCTTTCTACATATTCTTGTGAGGGCACACTATCCTTTAGGGACCCTGTCCATACACTAGAAGCCTAAAACGCGCAACCAAATAAGATATGAACACAAAGAGATAATAAAAAAATACTTTAAACTAATATCTAATTAAGTAATAACCGTTTTCCTAAGAAACGATGTCAAAAATTTTGATTTGTGTGGATTTAATGTACTAGCGAGTGCATTAGATCGCTCAAGTAATACCGTAAAAGTACCGGTTATATCGATCACAGTACAAGTAATAATTACTTAAATAAAGAACTCAATATAAAGTATTTAACGTAACCAAGAGAAGTAATAGTTGAGATGATAAGTTTGTTGCCTTAAACAAGCAACATGAAAGTAAAGACAATGTGTTATTGGTATGTTTGGTTTATTGTTGATATTTGTGACACAATTGTGATGGGAGTGTAGGTTTCTAATGGATTCTCTAGGGCTTAAAGAAATTTGATTACTCTTCCTAATAACAATAATTACATCTTCTATCTATGCAACACCAATGAGTTTGTGTGACCCTCTCAATTACTCACACTGCTACGTTCAGTCAATACCGCGCCTCACGGTCTAACGATATCTAATGGATTCGTTCTTATTAATCTCATAACCCAACGGTTTTAGTGACGCGAATTCTTAACGTGTATGCGCAAGTGCACAGTCAAGTAATATATAGGTGGTATTTCAACCCCGAGTTCTCGATCCCACGGGGACAGACTTGAGATTATTTAATTAGTTGATAAATCTTGAGTACGATTGCAGGGAGGTATAAGAGTGATATAAGAGGTTGTCGCCCCCCAAACAAGCGACTAAAATTGAAAAAAACAACTAACTAATATTTTTGTATTTGTATTTTACAGAATAAACAAAGATGGAGAAACTAGGCGATCTCTAGATCACCTAGGGCTGTAGACGATTTTGGGTTCAGCTATGTAACACGTTAATTCTATTCTAGTTAAGATGGGTAATTGTATAGACAATCTCATATCGGTCTCATGTCAGTTTACGTCTTGGTTGACTGCAATCTCCTGTCAGACTCCTGTGTCTACCGGTCCATTCTAATAGACTAACTATGTGCACGAAAACGGGTCCTGTCGGTCCACCACCTTTGCACGAAATAGTCGAAATAACCTACCAAATCTACCTACTAAGTCAAATCCTAACACTTCTCCTTTCGGGCTCAAGGATTCGGAATTGTGCTCAGAAGTCATCACAACTAGACTAAGTCTCTTTCACGCACTCATCTAATTAACTAGCGTTGTCGGGTCATGAATCCTTCTACGCTAAGGATTAAGCACATTTTATGAACATTAAGCTAGAAAAAGTATTAACATTAAGCAAGATTAATCTACGAAAAACCCTAGTTTCATGAATGTCAAAATCCTATTCTAGTTGTGTCAATAGTCGAGATTCAATAAAGTAATATTAAAACGGTAGAAATAAATACAAAGACAAGTCTACGAATTTGGAAAATTACTCGTCTACATAAAATCCTAGGCTCTCATAGAGACGTTTAGGAAATAGTTTAGCTACTACTAACAATAAATAAAAACACGTAAGTTTATCCATATAAGGATTGAGAAGAGAAGAAGAAGAAGTAAAACCTAGATCTTCAATGGAGGAGTCTTCAGTTCTTCATCTTCTTCTTCGTAGCCTTTTCTTTTCTTCCAACGTGAGTGAGTAAATGGCGTAGAATCAAATTGAATGATGAAAATCCCCGTGTTGTATAATCAGCCCCGTATAAAAAAAAAGTTCAAGTAGATTTTGCCTTATTTTAAATTTTGCCCATACTGTATTAATTAATAACTAGGTTTAGTTTTTACTTAAAACAATTAATAAAAATCGCCAGACCTGCGCTGTTCTCTTATCCTGGTAGTGCGAGGGGCCATCCTGATCATGCGATCTAATGATGAGATCGTGAATTAAAGATTCCTCTCTTTTCTTGCTCCAATCCGACAAAGTCTTTGTTTTGATCACACAACCTAGAGGAGGTGGTGATGCGATCTCCTAGAGCTTCCTGCGCTATTTTCTGTCTTCTTCTTCTTCTTCTTCTTCTTCTTCCTTTTACGCTTCTTTGTTTGTGTCCATGGCTGAGCTGGGCTGCGGTACTGGTGCTGTTGTGGAGGGATTCAGTGATGGTCTGTGAGTATTGTAGGTTCAGGTGGAGATTGGTAGCAAGGTTTGGTCATGGGTTTCATGGAGTTGCAGGTGGTGAAGGAAGTCCCAATGAGGTGGAGGTTTTGTTCCGTTCTTGGGTCTTATTTGTTGACTGCTGGTGATAAGATGAGGGGGAATTTCAGGTGGTTTGGTGCTAGGCAGTGGAGTTTCGTGGTAATTGGTGTATTGGTGGTTTGGTGATGGAGAAGGGCTGGTGATGTTGATCCAAGCTGAGGTGCACGGTGTTATTTGGTGGTTGCGATGGTGAATTTAGGGCGGTGTTTGGAGTGGTTTATTGGTTAAAAAGGAATGAAGGTGATGGTGGTGTTTGAAGGTAGGTTGGTAATGGTTATGGTGGCTGTTATGGAGATGAGTTGGTGATGATGATGGACAAATTAGTGGTGTACTGTGGTGACTTGGCTGTTGGCTGCAATGGTTGGATTTGGTCATGTGGAAGTTTTTAGTATTGTGTTGTTACAGGTAGTAGTTGCAGGTGGTTTGGAGGATTAGGGAGGTAGTTCGTGGTGGTGAAGGAAGGAGGTTGCAACCATGTTGTTGTTGGGGGAACCAAGTGCATTTTTTGACCTGCTCATAATTAAATTAACTCCCCTCTCGTCTTTCCTTGACCATTGTCCGAGCTTTGTCTCAGCTTCCGAAGTTCGTTTCTCATTTTCATTCGATCTCGCAAGCTCCGTTTCCAGTCAAAATAACACGAAACACACCCGTGCGATCAAATGTGACAAAATAACGTAAAATAATGCCAGAAACTTAAAAAAAAAGCTAAACTTATTCATTTTCTATCTACTATTAGCGTAAAACTAATATTAACAACCCGGAAATTACGCAAAACGATATAAAATGTGCAAGAAACATAACTCTTATATTGATTTATCATTTGCAGCGCCTCTCGGTCCAACGATGCCGATCAAATTATAATCCTAACCGATCCAACGTATTGGCTAATCTAACGAGTCACCTCTCGTCTCTTCCCGATTCACGATTAAATCTCCTGTCCTGTTCAATTTCGTGTATAGTGTCTCTTGCTCACAAACCTAGAAAGATAGTTTTTTTTTGGGTGAACAAGCTATTTAAGCATAATATTACGCTCAGATAGAAGAATCTAGAAAAAAGAACATACGAGATTAAGATATGTCTAGATTATGAAGTTTATCGAAGAAACAATCCAAAAAAGTCTAATCGTGCCCTATGTCACCATGGAACACAGAAAATAGAATAGCTACTCATACTCATAATAGCATACACGTTTTTCATCATAGATAGAGATAAGGTGGAGAAAAATTAATCAAACGATGATATCATCATCTCCTTGACGAATCTCTTCTCCACAAACACTCTACATTACTCCAAGTTTGCTCATTTCCGTGTTCTACTCCCACGTCTGTCTTCACAACGATGCACACATGCGTATTTTCAACCTCCTACGAAAGTATAGACATCTTTTCCATGTTTCCTACGTGTGAAAATCACTTAATTCCACTCCGGCCCCTTAACTGAGTACGCCAATTTTCACCTAGCTCGTGTGATCTGATGCTTTCTCTCTACAATTTGTGCGACCTACCTCTGATCCTGCATTCTTCTATCATCTTTCCATCATATCCTTTACTTTCCTCATCTCTGACTTTTTTGTGAGTTCCCTTGTTTCCGAAGTTTGTTCCACGCTCCATCTTGATCCTCGAGATTTCGATTCCTAACAAGGAAACCCGAAACACAAAACCCGCAATCATATTCAAGAAGACACTTGAGCCAATGCATAAAATGTGATTTCACACAATGCTTATGAAACTCATAGTATGAAATACGCACAAAATATGTCCGAGATTGACACTAAAGTTTCCATAATACCTCACAAATGGTAGGATTTTAAGCAAAATATGACTCTTATTTGGAGTCATTAGCTTGTGATGGCTTATTGCGGTAAGCGTGGTGCTATACTATAGTGCACATTGCCGAGTAAAAAATGTCCATCTTTCAAGTCACTTACATCGGTTTAAGGGGTGACTTACCGCGGTATGATTGCTGCTACTTTGGTTTTCCATGTGCCTTTCCGCAGTAAGAAAATGTTGCTTACTGCGGTTAGCTCTTTTTCATCAAATTTTTGTGCCTTCTTTTCCTCGTCCGCTGCACTATTTTAGCTCCAGATTTCTCCGTTCTTTGTCTTTCCACTTGAACTATGAGTCTTTGTCATACATTTTCGATCCTCAATTTGCGTGCCTCCATATCATGTTTCTGAAATCATTTAACACAAGTAGGGATGACATCTACGATGGAAAGAAATGCATCAAATCATGCGAGAAATAAAAAAAATTGGCATAACACAATATGTCGGAGTAAACCACTCAATCACTGAAATCCACCTAAATCTCATGGATTTGGGTATGAATTCACTCTAAACTCATCACAAACCTCCCAAAACGAAGACAAAAAATAGCTCAATTTTTGGAGTTGTCAATATTTGTAAATAAAATGCATTTATGATCTTAGGATTCATTGTATATAGCTCAACATATGTTCTTGTTTCATGAGTCATGTCTACAATCGAATCGAGTCGAGTCGTGGCCATATGAGTATGCGATTGTGGGTATGGAACCGTTCATCGAGGTTTATTTGGTATGGAACATTCAATAAGCCCTGTTCTTCTTTCCAAAACTGCCTTCAGAATGAACATTCAATAAACTCACTCTCTTCACATTCCTCTTATAAACAGTACCCCACATTTTATGTTCCTCGTCACTAACGTTGTCAACATCCATAATCGATTTGGGCTCAGCTACATCAGAACCGATGTCCATTTTGGCAATAGCTTGTTAATCGTGTAGCCGCTTATTTGCCTTGAGATGAACTAAATTCTAACAGCTCCTGCCACTTGGATTTGAATTATTGAAAAGAATAATCCATAACTCCCTATGGACGACACCAGTATCCACAACCTCCCTTGTGTCCTTCCCCAGCCCTGGTCCCAACTAGAATCTCTTCCCCAACCTAAAACACTTGTACCAAAAACCATTGTTCTCCTCCCCATCTTAACTAAAAGGCATCCATAACTATGCACACACAAAAAACGGGCGAACTATATCTCTTCCTTTTTAAGTTCACATCCACCGGGCAAAATCAAATTCAGATAAAAACTGAAAAATTAAACTCCGACTAAACCAATTCGACGTGGATTTCCAATAAAAGATCCATAAGTTTATTAAAATGGAAACAAAGAAAATACATAAAATAGTCAAATTACAGAATCTACAGGTGGCCAGCTATGGAAATACCTTATATTAATCTGTCTACAAACAATTGGACATGCAAGTAGCCAAATCTAGACTTGTGCTGAGGAGAGGGATCCAGAAGAAGAACAGAATTGAAATTAGAATACAAAAAATCGTCGAATAAAAAATCTTCGAGTGCTCACCCATGGATAATTGTTTAGTATATAGATTTGTATATAGATTTGAATTTTTTTATGGTAGCCCTAAGTTAGGTACTGAAAATACGACGAATTTTAGTTTCCATCTCAACCATTTATTTTGAATTACTCCAAATGCATAAAATACACAACTTTGTCCTTTTTTGTAAACACATCTCTTGTTTAGTATAATATATATACAACTGGATAGATAACTACGATCTTAGACAAAGTCAAGCCCTATCATCGTGAATACTCACTAGTTCATTAAACATGCAACAAATTAGGCTCACACGAGAATTCATTTTCCTGTGTAGCCCACGACTATTCATGATATTTGTAGTAAAAAAAACCAACGAGTTCAAAATATTGAAATGTTTGTGGAAAATGTCATGCAATAAATTGACAAATTACGTTGGAGTTTGGGAGACAAGGTGGCTAAGAGATTATAATAACTCATGAAATCAAAGGGCAACGAGTCGAGGAATGAGTGGAGACTACGCAGTTAGTCCAAGGTAAAGATAAGCAACATCACCTAACAGCGACAACTCAAGAGGACGTGTCCAAGACTTAAGAGACGGGGCATTTAATGTTAACCGCCTCGTAGATTGTCCACCACGCCAAAGAAATCATGATATATCTCAAGAGTTTGAAGTTGAAGATAACGACAAGCATTTAAAGCACGTCGGACAACGAGTTCGAAGGCACCGTGGAATGTAGACGTTACACTTTTCTTTTAATAGCTTTGGTGAATGATAAGCTGAGGGAAAATAAATGAAGTAGTTGTACTCAAGTAATTTTTAAAGATGCTTATGTAAAGAGGATTGCACAATTAATAATTGAGTTGTATCAAAAACTAAAATATTGTCAAGTAGGAAGAATCACCAATTCCCGAACACCATACATGCATGCCAAGGGTAAGCATTCAAAACTAAACTAATAGAGTAAGCATTGAAAAATTTGAATTTTTTAATTATTCATGTCTTTCCTTAGGAAAATGCATACTTTTGTATGCCTATTTCAGTTTTGCATGGTAAAATGGGATCTCGTAGAGAGGAACGTTGTCGTAGATGTAGTTGGGGATTCTCGTAGCAGTAGTTACTTTCTTCGCTCATAACCAGGTTTCGCCAGGTTATGCCCATACCACCAACGTCGATTCTCAACAGATCTGACAGTTTCTCAATTTTCCGCCAACTGGTAACATGCAACAAGTTGAAGAAATGAAGTATAAGACGAAAATAAATAGAACGTACCCGGAGCGCTTCCGCCACATCTGCTTATGTCGATTTTTACTCTGATTCTGTCGGAGGTCTCCTCTTGACGAATCGAACCACCAGATCGCTCCACCGCTGGCCTCATCTTGCTTGCATCTCTGATGATGATGATGTGGCGAATGAGATAAGAGAATGGGATTAAGAGAAGATATATATATATATATATATATATATATGGCAGAAATTCCCATGTGCCCCTGAAGGCTACAACGACTTCTTTATTAACTGGTGCAACACTTGAACCCTTTCAAGTAAGCCTAGAAGAATACCACTTGAACCCTTTGAATCTTCTCATCTTGCTTGCATCTCTTCGAGTTCTTTTGGTATTCTTCTAGGCTTGCTTGAAAGGGTTCACGTACCGCACGGGTCAGCAAAGAAGTCAGAACGTGACATGTTGTAGCCTTCAGGGGCACATGCGACTTTCCGCTCCTCTTAATATCATTCTCTCATCTCAGTCGCCACATCATCATCATCACGATCACCATCACCATTGGAGATGCAAGAAAGATGAGGTCAGCGGTGGAACGATCTGGTGGTTGGATTCTTCGAGACGATACCTCTGACAGAAGAAGAGCGACAATAAACAGAAGCAGATGCGATGGCGGCGCTCCAGGTACTTTTGATTTATTTTCATCTTCTACTTCGTTTCTTTGACTTGTTGCATGTTACCAGTTGGCGAAAATTGAGATAACTATTAGATCTTTTGAGAATTAGCAGTAGTGGTATGGGTAAAACCTGGCGAAACCCGGTTATTAGTGGAGAAGGTAACTACTGCTACAAGATTCCCCAACTACATCTACAGTAGCGTTCCTCTCTACGAGGCCCCATTTTACCATGCAAAACCGAAATATGCATACAAAAATAAGATTTTTTTCTAAAATACCTGAAGATTCAAATGTTTCAATGCTCACTCTATTAGTTTAGTTTTGAATGATTACCCTTAGCATGCATGTATGATGTTCGGTAATTGGTGGTTTTTCCTACTTGACAATAGTTTAGTTTTTGTTACAATTCAATGATTAATTGTGCAATCCTATTTACATAAGAAACTTTAAAAACTACTCGAGTACTGCTACTTAATTTATTTTCCCTCAGTTTATCATTCACCAGATTTATCAATAGAAAAATGCAACGACTGTATTTGGCGGTGCCTTCGAACTCGTTGCCATACGTGCTTTCAACACTTGTCATCATATCAAACTTTAAACTCTAAAGATATATCGTGATTTCTTTGGCGTGGTGGATAATCTTCAAGGTGGTTAACTTTAAATTCCCAGTCTCTTGAGTCTTGGACACGTCCTCTCAAGTTGTCACTATTAGGTGGCGTTGCTTATCTTTTCCTTGGACCAATTGCGTAGTCTCCACTCATTCCTCCACTTGTTGCATAAAGATTTCACGAGTTATTATAATCGCTTAGCCTCCTTGTTTCCCAAACTCCAACCGTAATTTGCGAATGGATTGCATGACATTCTTCACAGACATTTCAATATTTTGAACTCGTTGGGTTTTTTCACTACAAATATCATGAATAGTTGTGGGCGACGCAGGAAAATGAATTATCGTGTGAGCCTGATTTGTTGCACGTTTCATGAACTAGTGGGTCCTCACGGTGACAGGGCTTGACTTGGTCCAAGATCGTTGTTTTTAGCAAGGCAAGGTCGCACGACCTGGATGGGATGCTGGCGATTTTTCAGTTGTTTCCTTATTCGTTCCAAGTTGATTTTCGACATTTCTTTGGATTCAAGTAACCGAATATGCCTATATAAACATGTATAAACATAGGTTCAAGGTGTGGGTTGTATTCGTGGTGTTTCTCTATAATAAAACGGGGTTCGGGCTGTGAACGTAGCTAGCATCGTGCTAGTGAACCACGTTAGATTGGATGTGCTCTTGTTCATCGTTTATGTTAGAAAAAGAATGCGAAACAAGATACCACTTGTTAGGAATCAAGAAGAGCGATGATACGAAGAACAAAATGACGAAGAACACACAACGATTTAACTTGGTTCACTAGTTTTGAGACTAGCTACATCCACGGCCAAACAATCCTAATTTATTAATGAGAGAGCCAATTACAATCCAAGACACACCACACAAGCTAATAGCCATGACCTACACCCATATATAGGCCTAGACTACTGACTCATGCCCAAAGCAACGCCTAAAGTTACCAAAATGTCAGAGGAAACAATTCTAAAAAAATCGTGTTTTTTTATTATTTGTTTTGTGTACTCCGTAGTTCTTAGATGTTCCCAAACATGGTCCTGTAAACCATACACCGAACACTCCCCTAACCACCACCGGTTAGTCAAACCTTACAAAGTTACGTGCTGGCACGCCAAAGGGCATTACCGTCCTTTCGCGGAGTGTAAAGACACTTGCTGGTTCTCGTGAATGAAACCTTTGTGTCGCAACTCATTCAACAGTTCTTCTCGGTCATCTCTTAATCGCCGTCGTCCACGTCACCAATCCAACAACTGAGAATGAACGCCGAGTCGTTACCCTCCGCTCGTTCCCCACAATCCAGTGGGTTCATCATAAATCCTAACTCCTTCCATTACTCTCCTCTCTCTTAAACCCTCTAAAAAATCTTGACCCTTTAATCTCTACACAGAGAAAAAGTCATTCAAATATGGCAGATCGATAGATAAGGCCTCCGAATCGGTTGATTCTTCGACAGAGAAATGGAAATTTCTGATTTTGTTCTTCTTATGGTGATCTCTATCCTTAGGCACGAGTCTGGATTCTGATGCTTGCATGTCCGATTTTCTGTAGATGGATGAATTTCAGGTATTTCCATGGCCGAGCACTTGGAGATTCGTTGAATTCGACAATTTTATGTATTTTCATTCATGTTTTAATAAATTAGGAACCTTTTACTGGAAATTTGAGTTGAGTTGGCTCGGTCTAAGCTCAATTTCCAGCTTTTATCTGAATTGGATTTCGCCGTTGGATGTGAACCGGTAAGGGAAGAGATGGAGTTCTTTTTGTTTGTGTGTGTAGTTTCTGATGCCTTTGGTTGGGATGAGAAGGAGAACCATGGTTTTTGGTAATAGGGTTTTGAGGTTCAGGAAGAGATCATGGTCGGGGAAGCACATTAGGGAGGCTGCGACACTGGTGCTGGCCATGGGGAGTTATGAATTGATCTTTTCGACAATTCGAACTCCGGTGGTGGAAACTATGAAAATGCAGTTCATCACAAGGACAATGAGCATCAAAATGATTCACAAGCCATTGCTGAAATGGACATTGATGCCAATGTAGCTGTGCCCAAATCAGTTGACGATGTTGACAAAGAGGAAGATAAAGTGTGGGGTATTGTTTATAAGAGAAAAAGGAAGAGAGTGAATTCATGTGGCTGTTAATATTACCGATCCAAATTCCAAACGTATGAACAGTGAAACTACCAGCCTAAACAAATACATTTTTGGTCCAATCTTTGGAAGATAAAAGTTCCAAGCAAAATTAAAATCTTCATTTGGCGTATTTATCACCAAAGCATTGCTACTAAGGAAAATTTGCTGAAAAAGGGTATCAGTTTACCTTCACAATGTATCTTCTGTAACTCAGCCTGTGAATCCACAAGTCATCTCTTGCTTGTTGTCCCAGGGTGCGCCTGATCTTTAATTCTCCTCTAATTTCGATTCAGGTTCATTGGTCAAATCTCCCTTTCAGTTTTAGACTCGAAGAAATCTGCTGCTCCCTAGATATCGATTATCAAGAGCTCCTCTGTCATTTATTATGGCAGATCTGGTTCGAAAGGAATAGAATGATCTTCAATTCCGAATTCAAAGATCCTAATGATTTAATTACTTTTTCTATAGCAAAAAATTCAGATTTCAAAGATAATACTTATCTTGGTCGAGATTTGTACCATGCAGGTCGATTCGATGGAGATGGATCAAACCGGTGGAAACTACCGCCGCCTGGAGTCCTGAAATTAAACGTTGATGCCTCCATCGACATTGATGGCCGTTGATCTGGTGGGGGAGCAGCTATACGTTACTCAGACGACGATTTCGTGATGGCGATGTCATTTCCAGTGCCACACAACAATAAATCTCTCTTGGATGAAGCTTATGGTATTAGATTAGCAGTGAAGGCAACTAATACTCGTGGATTCGTCAATTTGATAATTGAATCGGACAATCAAACCCTCGTTCACTGGTTGAACCAACAAGCGCTGCTCAGAACTTTTTCGGAGAAAGAACGACTGTTGAATGGATGTAGAGAGACTCTAAAGTCTTTTATATGGGTTCAATGGTGCAAAAAAGACCAAAATAGCCTTGCCCATACCCTAGCTAAATTGGGCTTGGCTTGTGATGTATTTTTCTTTTGGACTATTACTTGCCCCACTTGCTTGTATGACAATTGAGCTACTGATAAAGCCTATATCTAAATAAATTACAAGCCTCTGTTCGAAAAAAGAAAGAAAATATGTAGCAGTTGCTTTTTTTTGTTTGAAATGTAAATAATCGAAGAAATTATTATAAAAAAAATCGTGTTTTTTATTATTTGTTTCACGTACTCCATGGTTCTCAGGTGTTCCCAAACACGGTCCAGCAAAACCACACACCGAACACTCCCCTAACCACCGCCGGTTAGTCAAACCTTAATCGATCACGTGCTGGCACGTCAAAGGGCATAACCGTCCTTTCGCACTGTAAAGAAACACTTGCTGCTTCTCGTGAATGAAACGTTGTCTCGTACTACTACTACTCATTCAACAGGTTCTCGGTCATCTCATAATCCCCGTCGTCCACGTACTCAATCCAACGGCTGAGGATGAACGCCGAGTCGTTACCTCCGCCTCCTTCCCCACCAGTCCCAGTGGGTTCATCATAAACCCTAACTCCTTCCGTTACTCTCTCTCTCTAACCTCTGAAAAAGCTTGACTCTTTAATCACTAGACAGAGAAAAAGTCACTCACATATGGCAGATCGATAGATTGAGCCTCCGAATTGGTTGATTCTTCGACGGAGAAATGGAAATTTCCGATTCTGTGATCTCCATCCTCAGGAACGAGTCTGGATTCGTCATCTCCCATGTCCGATTGTTTGTGGATAGATGAATTTCAGGTATTTCCATGGCTGGGCAGTTATAGATTCGTTGAATTCGACTGTTTTCTGTATTCAATTTGTTTATGTTTTGATAAATTTTGAGCCATTTACTGGAAACTCGAGTTGAGTTGGCTCGGTCCGAGTTCAATTTCCACCTTTATCTGAATTGGGTTTCGTCGGTGGATGTGAATCTGAAACTGGAAAAAGGGAAAAGATTTAGTTCTTTTTTGTATGGTTGTGTAGTTTCTGATGCCTTTAGTTGGGATGAGAAGGAGAACTAGGGTTTTTGGTACTAGGGTTTTGAGGTCAGGGAAGAGATCCTGGGCTGGGAAGCACATTAGGGAGGCGGCGGACACGGGTTCCGGCCATGGCGAGTTATGGATTGATCTTTTCGACAATTCGAACTCGGGCGGTGGAAGCTGTGAAAATGGAGTTCATCCCAAGGAAAATAGGCGCCAAAACGATACGCAAGCGATAGCTGAAATGGACATTGATTGTAATGTAGCTAAGCCCAAATTAGTTGATGATGTTGACATTGAGGAAGATAAAATGTGGGGCACTGTTTATAAGAGGAAAAGGAAGAGAGGGAATGCATTGGGTGATGATTCTGAAGGCAGTTTTGTGAAGAAGAAAAGGGATTTGGAATGTAGGATGTACGGGAAGCAATTTGTTCGGAAGAAATGGAGGGTTAAGGGTACCGGTCAGTTTGGTTCTTCCTCATCGACTGGTATTGTAGCTTCTTCAGCACGTAAAGTGTGCACAAGTGCTGTCGTTGGTTGTAGCCCTAGTTGGTTTGCTTGCCTTTTGAGTGTGGTGCTAAGATACATGAGGAGGTCTGATCTGAGGTTGTCCCGGCTTTCTACTTTCTTGCAATCTGAACCGCTAGCTCAAGTTTTTTCCTCCCATGGAATTGGCTTCCGTTATGAAGTGGTACGTAGTCATCTTCTTCGTACTTTTTTTTGTTTGCAGTTTCTGTTATCTTAAATGCTCAAATATTATGATGAAATTTGTTTGGTAGTTTGAATCTATCGCCTTAACTAAATCATCTTGGTTTCTAGTTGTCGGCAATGAGTCAGTCGTAGGCAACCCTATTGCATTTTGGAATGTTGGTCTTTTATCTGTAATTAATTTTTCCACCTTTATTTAGGTTATTTCCATGTTATGTAGTACCAAGGAAGAGATAACGACTGTCAGAAAAAACCTGATGAAAATTTGTTCTCATCCATCCGGTTCTGAAGTAAACTTATGGTGTGCGTCTACTTAGCTAGTTTGAATTATAGCACGTGTTTTCTAAATGGCTGTATTCATATTCCATCTATTTTTCCTTTTTTTGTTGTGATCTCAGGATTCTTGTCGCATCGAAACGTCTGGAATGTGCAAATTTTATGAAGCCAGGTGTCCTATTCCGTTATTTACCGTGGATTTTTCCACGATTCCGTCCTGCTTTACATATTTGCACTCAAGCTTGTATCTTAGGTCCGCTCGCTCTCATCTCGATATAGTCACATGTTCACAAGTGAAGGAGGATGTGATGACTGATGTTGTGGAACACCAGCAGTGCTCTTCAGGTGGAGATTCTCTTGATACCAAAGCTATTGTATCGGCAGTTGATGTTTCTGAGAAGAAAATGAGTCTCTCTCGGGCAGCTATCGGAGCTCCTAAATTTACTGCTAGATCTATGCAATTTAGAAATGGTGTCAGCTTTCACAGTATTCAGAAGAAGAAACGGTCTCTGAGGTGCAGGAGAACAAAATCCCTTTCTGTAATCATCCACAACCCTGATGAAACCAATGGTTCTTTGGTCGCTAATTTATTTCGACCAAGAGATGATGGCAGCACTAAGATGAACTCTGTGATGTCTGGTCGACAGCAGAGGACATCTTCGCAGAAAGGATCCACTCCAACCACAAAAGAAATGAAATCTTTGTTGGTTGAGATGACACAGAATATTGATTCATTGTCCTGTTCGGCTAATATTTTGGTTATTGAGTCACACAAGTGTTACAGAATAAAAGATGCGATTGTTAAACTTGAAATTTTGCCTTCAAAACAGTGGTTTCTTGCGGTGAAGAAAGATGAAACAATAAGATATAGCCTTAGCCCACAAAAAGTTATGAGGCCGTGTAGTAACAATCGTGTAACTCATGACATTATTTGGACGGAAGACATTAATAATTGGAAGTTGGAGTTTCATAACAGGCTGGACTGGATGGTATTTAAAGAACTATACAAGGAATGCTTTGACCGTAACTTGCAGGCACTGAATGCTAATGTCGTTTTTGTCCCTGGGGTACATAAAGTGACAGATAGCACTGACTACAGTTCAGTACCCTTTAGTCGACCCATGTCATACATCAGTGTGAAAGCTGATGAGGTGTCGAGGGCATTGGGAAGGAGGACAGCAAATTATGATATGGACTCAGAAGATGAGGAATGGCTCAAAAAACTAAATGTGGAATCATTGGCAGAGAACAATGGTTGGAATAAAGTCTCGGAAGAGAAGTTTGAGTTAATTATTGATTCTTTTGAGAAAGCTTCATATTGCTCCCCGAATGACTTGTCCAATGAGAAAGCACAGGGTTTATGTTTACATGTAGAGAGGAAGGAAGTCGTTGAAGCTGTTTATGGTTATTGGATGGAAAAGCGGAAAAGGAAAGGTGTATCGCTTCTCAGAGTTTTCCAGGTAAGATACTGTCTTTCTTCTGATTTCATGGATCGGTTGCCTTGAGGAGCACATGTAGTCTTCTCTTTCTAGTTCTCCTTTAACTTATTTTTTGTGCGTATTGACCACCTCCACATGTTCATCAAAGTAGGATAGCTTCTAAAAACATGAATGCAATGTCCTTGAAGAAATTATTATGAATTTGCCTGTGTGTTATTGGGTTTCGGGACTAGTGGTGTTTCAAGCTCCTAAAACTTGTTCTTGGTGTGGATTTCTTTCTTGCCCCCTCAACCTAAAGTAGTAAAAAAAAAACACCAATCTACTTTTTTTTTCCTGTTCGACATCGTTACTCAATTATGCTGTCAGCCTGTTACTGTGTGACGTGATGTCTTTTAATTGTATTTATATTTTCCTGTTTTTGATTAATTTATCATACGAGGAAGGAAATATTGCTCGCTCGGATTCAGAAAGAGTACTCATTTCAGCTGCATAACTTTTCATGAGGATATGCGTTTATGGTGTTAAATTCAAAGATATCCCTTCTCGCGATCCTTTATTATTTCTTACTCTTTAGTGAAATTAGGCAATGTCGGGAATCAGCTGACTTCCAAATTATCTGGAAGTTAGAACATTTAAAATGGATATATGGAACCTCTTTGGGGCATAAGGAGTACCATGTACCATTAATCCAGGAATTACTGCTACTGTGGGGCTAAAATACTACGACCAACAAAACATACAAATTTTGATTATGTAAATCAATTTAGCACCCGTTTTGCCAGCAATTACTATTAGCCTCCTCTCAGTCCCGACCTAGAAGTTCATATTATCATAATTCATCACACAAAACATAGAACATAGAGTCTTAGATTATTACAATACCAATTTCGTCATCATTTCATCACATCACATTTATATTTAGCATTAGCAGAAAGGGAGAGCAAGGTCTTTAATATATGATTCCTAATGATTAATCGACTAGTCATACTCAGAAAATACCACTGGAAATCATTAGTTTTGAGATAAGTTACCTGGAATCTTCAAAATGGCCGGCGATCTGGAGATCGCCCTGTACCTGCGCCGGAGAAGAAGGCTGCTGGTGTCGATTCAACCTCCCCTTCCACCATTTGCTTTATCACTCATCCTCGAGGAGGGATCTGGAGATTGCCGTTCACCTGCGCCGGAGAAGAAGGCTGCTGGCGTTGAGTCAACCACCTCTCTTTTCACCATTGACTTTCTCATTCATCCTCAAAAGTCTATGACTTCGTGGGCATCTGCCATAATATTCTTTCTCGCCGTTGTCCTTCAGATTGCTACATCATCGTCGGCGGCGGCGTGCACTCTAATCATTTCTCAGAGACGCCCCCCCCTCTCGGATTCGCGATTGATGAGAGTACTCCGAACTTTGGAGGAGACAATTAGGTTTTACTACAAAAAAAGCCCATGTCTGTTATTGGGCCTAGTAAAAAGATTTACTTGTATGCCCACTTGGTAAACAGTAATTATTGCAATGAAGTTGCAAAACAGTTTACCTAATTTAGCTGTATAACATTTATATACGAGAAAGCACACTGGGCATTTTTCAATTCTGTGTTTTGTTCATTATTGTTCTTAACAATATACAAATATACTTTTGTAACAATTCTATTTCTACCTTCCCCCACATCCTTGTCCAAATTTTATGTAGGCACATTCGACCCTGGGATTTACACCGGATATGATACCTGCGCCCGAGTTCGGGTATCCTAGATTTTGAGTACCCAGGAAAAGCACACATTCAATCAGTGAATCTATGAACATATGAAAAATAGGGGCTTTATTAATTAACATTAATCAAACATAATTGAAAAAGATGCCACATTTTCATAGAAATATCTATAATTCAGGACTTCTCTGACGATATTCAACTTTTCAAATGCCGATGAACCTGATAAACATGAACCGGGTTAGTTGGTTTCTCAGCTTGTTGTCGACGGCGTTAGCACTGCGTTTTCTCCTTCGGGTTGGCATTGTTTGAAGTTCATGTTTCTCGTTTCTTGTTTACTTTCATTTGCATTTTTGGGGCTCTCAAGAATATATAAAGTTGCAAGGGGGTAAAGAATAATGGCTCTAATGGGAATTTTTATAGGCCATAGGGCTGAAAGGGTAAAGTCTGTAGGGGGCTAACTTGAATAATGAAAATACAGGGTAAAAATAGGAAAAAACAAAAAGCCTTCACCTGCCCGATTGTGCGTCCACCCCTGATTTCAACGCCTTTGTTTGTTAGGTAAAAGACAAAAACCACCCCTCGAGTAGGGGTTATATACAAATACACCCCTCGTGTTTGGGTATATACCAATTCCCCCCTGTCAGAGACAAAAAAGCCCCTGTCAGTGGATGGAGGTTAGACAACTACCACCCTTCTGTTAATCAGATTTTTTTAAGATCATTCTACCCTTGGAAGGGTGAATTTACATAAATGTCCATACCTCATTGTTCTTGATGTTCTTGCTTGGTATTCTTGGTGTTCGTCTTCACCACCACCACCAAATCCCCACTTCCACACCACCATCAGCAAGACCGCCGCCACCACCTCCAATGGTCTAAAATCAAAATACATATTACAACCCAAACTCAAATGGTCCAAAATCCCCACCTACTCACCCAATTGACCACCAGATTTGGCCAAACCAATCTGCAACCAACCCCCCTTCACCATCTCCTACCCAATACACCACCAATTCCACTTAGCTTTAACCTCCACAGCCTCCATAACAAACCAAGAACAAACCCAGCAAGCTCAATACCCTGAACCTCCATTACCTCCAACACTCTTAAATCCTAAGCCATGAAAAACCAACACAACCTCAACACCCTGCACTCATCCAATACACCAACCTGCAACCATCTCCCTACTACACACTGCCTACACCACCTCCGTCACCACTAACACCATCACCTCAGCCACACCCTGCCAACCTGACCACCTTCATAACCATCTCAACACATTCTCAAGCCTCTACTCCACCTCTTCCACAGACCAACAAACCCAATTAACAACCTTCTACACCTCCATCTCTTCTCTGCTCCTGCAAACACCAAACAATCCCACGTGAATCCAACCTAATACCCACTGTAAACAGCAACCTGAAACTCCCCCATACCCACTGCCATAACCACCTAAGCACCACAAACCCCAACTGCAAACCTGCTATCTCCCTAAACCACCATAGCCTCTGCAACTACAACCAAAACACAACCTGTAACCACTGTTCCCCCTTCACCGCAGCCAAAACCCAGAGGCAAAGCCAGCAAGTAAAATCCTCCAACGGC
This sequence comes from Linanthus parryae, assembly GCA_023055425.1. Taxonomy (NCBI): domain Eukaryota; kingdom Viridiplantae; phylum Streptophyta; class Magnoliopsida; order Ericales; family Polemoniaceae; genus Linanthus; species Linanthus parryae. The sequence continues at coordinate 74,021,697 of JALGPY010000002.1, forward strand.
ATCACCAATGCCGTCTTCTTCACACCTCTTACACATCCTAATCAGTACTAAACAGAGAAGAGGAGGAGGGAGACGAAGAAGAAGAGACCCACCAATCACCCTCCAGATCTGACAACAGAGAAGAGAGGAGAAGATGGCGGTGGTGGGTTGGAGGACGACGCTGAGGCCCGGAAAAGAGCAAACCCGATGATGATGGCTGTGGCGGTTGCGGTTCTGGGCGAAATTGGAGCTGGCGGTTACTCCTCCGCCGCCGTCTGGAAGAGTTGCTGATTTGGCCGGCAATGCCTCTTGATTTGGCCGGCAAGAAGAAAGAAGGGATTTTTTTTTTCGGGGTTGGGAGTTGAATAGGAGGAAGAGAGAGGGGTGGCTAGGGTTAGAAGAAATGAGAAGGAGGCGTTGCTTCATTTTTTGGGCAAATATGTCTTTTTGCCCCTTCCGTTAGGGCTCCGATAGCTCTTAACGCTGACGCGGGGGGGGGGGGGGGGGTATTAATATTTGACCCAAACACGAGGGGTGTATTTGTATATAACCCATATTCAAGGGGTAGTTTTCGTCTTTTACCCTTGTTTGTTTCACAGAAATAACTATGTTAGCATCTGGTGGTGACATTTTTTTGGGCTGTATTTGCATATTTTGGGGCTGTCAAGAATATACAAAGGTGCAAGGTGGGTAAAGAATAATGGCTCTAATGGAAAATGTTATAGGCCATAGGGCTGAAACTGTGAAGTCTGTAGGGGGCTAACTTGAATAATGAAAATGTTATACGCACAACTGGGCAGATGAAGGCTTTTTTGTTTTTTCCTATTCAGTCGTGTGAAGTCTGTAGGGGGCTAATTAATAAAACCCCTATTTTTTCATATATTCATAGATTCACTGATTGATTGTGTTTCTGAGTATCATTATATGATCTGTTCTTGGTTTGTCCGGGGTACTCAAAATCTAGGATACCCGGACTCGGGTAAAGATATCATATCCGGTGTGGATCCCAGGGTCGAATATCCCTACTCCTCAAATTTAGGATCCGGGGAATAAGCTAAAACGGATATAAAATATGGACACGGGTGTGGGGGGATAATAGAAATACATTAACTATGTAATCTATTAATACATTTTTAATAACAATAATGTACAAAATACAGAAATAAAAAAATGGCCAATGTACATTCTCGTATATTAATGTTATACACCTAAACTAAAAGAACTGTTTTGCAACTTCGTTGTAATAATTATTGTTTACCTAGTGGGCATACAAGTAAACTTTTTTATTAGGCCCAACACACGGGCTTTTTTTTGTATGAAAACCTAATTGTCTCCTCCGAAGTTCGGAGTATTCTCATCAATCATGACTTCGAGAGGGGGGGGGGGGGGGGGTGTCCCTGAGAAAAGATTAGAGTGCACGCTGCTGATGACGATGGTGTAGCGATCTGAACGGCAAGAAAGAAGATTATGGTAGATGCCCTTAGTCTTTTGTGGATGAATGATAAAAGTCAATGGTGAAAGGGAGGTTGACTCAACGCCAGCAGTCTTCTTCTTCTAATTGTCTCCTCCGAAGTTCGGAGTATTCTCATCAATCATGACTTCGAGAGGGGGGGGGGGTGTCCCTGAGAAAAGATTAGAGTGCACGCTGCTGATGACGATGGTGTAGCGATCTGAACGGCAAGAAAGAAGATTATGGTAGATGCCCTTAGTCTTTTGTGGATGAATGATAAAAGTCAATGGTGAAAGGGAGGTTGACTCAACGCCAGCAGTCTTCTTCTTCGGCGTAGGTGAATGGCGATCTCGCGATCCAAAGACCCGAGGATGAGTGATAAAGTCAATAGTCAAAGGGGAGGTTGACTCAACACCAGCAGCCTTCTTCTCCGGCGCAGGTGAAGGGCGATCACCAGATCCAACGCCCATTTGGGCGTCCGCCCCTGATTTCAACACCTTTGTTTGGTTCATAGAAATAACAATTTTAACATCTGGGGGAAGGTCCTTCGACTCCCTCAAGAGTTTGGTGGTGACATTTGTCCGACATAGACACACCTTTCATCACAAGTATTTTTTCTTTTTTAACATTTTTTTTCTTTTGAAGTTGAAGGTATGTCCCAAATTTGTGAATTGCGCTTTATCCTTCCGCGGATGTCATGTTTCAAAATTCAAGGTCAAGTCGCATCACTGCATGCTAGCGGATAGTATCACCAAAAGCATTCGTTCATCTCAACATTTGTTTGGAAAGGAAAATTCCAAAATCTGAGATAATTGGTCAAAAATCTCATTTAAATCCGGAATTCCGGAAAAGCGAATGAATCTGGATTTTTGGACCCGGAATTCCGGGAAAACCGGGCGGAAATCAAGATAATTGGTCAAACACACTGAATTCCAAATTCGTAACCATTTTCAGCCGACATTAACCCCCCCCCCCCCCCCCCCCCCCCCCCCCGTGTCATTTAACGATTGGTCAAATTTTGTCAAAAATCATGAGGTTCACTCAGTATCACCACCGTTCCTTTTCCAAATTTCCCATCTTCGAAGTAAATCACCATTTATTAATATTTAATCATTGGAAAAAAATCATTAATTTTGTTCCAAAAATTACATTAATCTACTTTTAGCTATCTTATCCAAACACTCTAGATTAAGGTAGCTTTTTAGCCAAATCGGTCACTTACTTCAGCTCATCCAAACAGCCCCCATGACTTGGTTTCAAGTTTACTTCTGCATATGTGAGATAAGACTTGAATAGGAAAGACAGATGAATAACTTATCATTACCATGTTTGTTTTGTTGCATTTATTGGGATACATATAGCTGTTGAATGACTGCGCTCATGGTTTACTTTTGACAGCCTTATAAAGCAAGCAGAGATCGGCTGCTCTCAAAACCGGTCCTACGGAAGAAAAGGTCGTACAAACATCAGTCAAGCTTCACTGGAAGAGGAAAACGACTGAATCTGTTGCAAGGTGTGTATTTTTTTAGCCGATGCAGTATTCAAAATGTCAAGTTAGGTTGCTGCTGATATGTCTCTATTTGTGCTTGGACTAGGTTGATACTGTATATTTGCAACTGTCTTCATTTGTATATTATCATGAGATCTTCTTCGGTTATGACAGCCACCATGATGCTTCAAAATGGTGTGGAACAGGACGTAACCCGTTTGGGAAACTTTGATGCAAAACTTGTAGATCAAGATGTGGAAGAGAAGAAGGGTATGATTAGAGGCAGAGAAACCAGAGCTACATCAATGAGATGCGAACGCATAATCCCAACTATACCCTTCAATGATTTTTCGACTTCTCAGAAGACTACTGACCAAGAAGACACCATGGCAGCGCAAAGGCAACAACTGATTCAAGCTCAGGAAACACAAGATGCAGCGAACAAATCAGTGAGTATAGCTATTGAGAAGCGCCGGAAGGCACAGGATCTCATGGATAATGCCGACTTGGCTACCTATAAAGCTTCGATTGCTCTCAGAATGGCTGAAGCTGCCCGACTTGCAGAAGCATCTGAACTTGATGTGTCTTCCTTTCTGCCCAAGACATATCCTGATGTGGGTAAAAAAGGGGTCTAAATTTATATTGCGGTTATCTTGAAAGATCCAGCCTTTGAAGAAAAGTATGTAATCATTTGAGATTCATATTTTCATGTATATTCCCTAGTTCTCTAAGCCGCCCTCACCAAAAAGTTTGTACAAATGTTGGTTGTTTATTTTTCATTTCTCATTAAATAGATAAAGATAGGTGGGGAAAAAAAAGGAAAATAAGGATACTCTCAAGTCAGAGGACATAGTCTGGCTTTTTGTTTTCCTCCTGGAGGCTTGTGTTGAAAATTTTGCTGCTGAGGTGAAATGCTTCCAGATGGCTTTACCAAACCATGAAGTACTGATGGTGTGTTATCTTTGGTAAATATGCTTTCTGGTGCGTGTTTTTTTTTTTTTTTTTTTGGGTGAGTTTCTAAGTTGCATGCCTGAGTTGGGGAGACAAGTTTTATTTATTTGTTTATTTCAGCTTTTATTAGGATTCCTGTTGACTGCCTTCTTGACTGTTGTGTTCATTATTGGTTGCTTTTCTTCACATGCATGTCAACTTAGCCGTGTCAGCATCCCTAGTTTCTGGTGCAACCTAGCAAATGGAAACTCTCCATTTCTATCTGAAGTACTGATAGTGTTGATAATTAGAACTTTTAATGTCATTCATGCCGTACATGTTTGCTGACAGTTCGGCACTTCCACTATGAGAACTCGTATCAATAGTCAGTATTTTCTCTGGTCCAACCTAGCATAAGGAAATTCTCCCTTTTTGAAGAAGCCTTGCCGGAGAGAGAGAGAGTTGTGGGTTTGTGGGTGTTATTTATACAGTGTAATTTCGTCATGATGGTGAGGGCATTTTTGTCTGAAAGCAATGCTTTCTATAATTCCAAATGTAGTTGAAGGGCCCCCTTTTTGAAGAGAGTTCTGTGCATTAGAATGGGTCTATCATGTGGTGGCAGATGTTTGTACCACTCCGTTCCACATCTTTTGTACCATTTTGACTTTTACCACTATTCACTGGGTCACTTTGACCCGATGATTTGGATAGCAAATTTTGCAATTTTTAGATAATTTTTTCGTAGTGTTGTAAAGAAGCTCTTACTCTACAAGACCATAAAAAATTATCGAAAAATTGCATCGTTTTGCGATCCAAATCACCGGGTCAAAGTGACCCGGTTACGGGTGAAAAAGTCCAAATGGTGCATTAGAGGTGGGACGGAGTGGTAGTAGTTTTGAGGCTCTGTGCTGATGGCTGTCGAGTGTCGACTGTCAATGGGACCAGAACCGACCCCGGCCGTTTGGTATTTGACCCAACCGACGAGAAACGTACCTGTAAAAAGATACCATTAGTCCAGAACCATCAGAACCGCTTTCAACTAGTTCGTGTTTGGGTATTACCCATTTGCCCACTGGGTGACCCTGAGTCGAGATTATTGCAGTAATCACCTTCTCTGTTTCGATCTCCATCTCTTCTCATTATTTGTACCCATCAATCTCTCTCCCATATTCATCCCTCTCTCCTAAAAGTTCAATGCATGCATTTAGCACGTCCATCTCTTAATTTCATCTCACTCCATCATTGCAATCTCTCTCTCCCTCCGTATTTATCTCCAACTCAAAAACTACCCCCGCGTTGTTCTCTCTCCCTCTCAGATAAGTCTCTGTTCCTTGATTTCCTATCTCTATATATTCTTGTCATAATTTATTTGACAGAGAATGTGATTTTCAGCAATCTCCATTGTTGCTTAGAGCATCTCCAATGCAATTAGGTAAAAAATAGGCATATTATGCTTAAGAATACGATTTTGCATTTTAATTTTTGCACTAGACTCCAATGCTACTATCTATAAATTAGGCAATTTAAATTGAATGCAAATAGTTAGAGATTTTTTTCACGTACTAAATAAAAATTAAAAGAAAGATTTTGGACAAGTGGGGGAGAAATTATAGGAGACATAATTTAAATAAGTAGTCACACCCAAAAAATGGACAAGTGTATCAAAAACCTAAAAAGTAGGGAAAAAACAAAGATGGCTAGGGAATGAACTTCGCCAAATTTGGCGATAATGATGCCTATTTTGTGTTTTGCATAATAAGATGCAAATCTATTGGACTTCTAATTTTGTTCAACTTCTTTTTGCCTAAGAATACCAATTTACCTAATGCATTGGAGATGCTCTTAGAACTCCGACGTCTAGTTGTCCGACACTGGTTGGCAGTCTCTGTTTGAGACCCACCACGAAACGATCAACATACTCTCCAAGAAAAAAAAGTACGGGTTAGTCGCGGGTCTGGCGGGCGTTTCGGGTCTAGAGACCCGCCGGTTCTCGGTCATGCCGGTTCCGTGCCCATCGGTTCTGTAATTTCGTGGGTCGGTTCTGGTTCCGAGTCAAATATTAATGGTCCTTTTCTCAAAAAATAAAATAAAATAATAATGGTCCGGGTCAGACCCGAGGCGGGCTGCCCAAACCCGGTTCATTGACAGGCCTATTTTAAACATCTGGTTGTCAACGGGCCGGGTTTGTGTAGAACCGCGATGGACCCGATCCAGAACCGATAAAGATTGACACAGACCAAACCCTAACCGCCAACTTTGCCGACCCACGAAACCAGAACCGTCGGCTCTGACCCGGTGCCCCGATTAAGACCCATGACTAAACAATTCATGAGACAAACGGTTTTGCCGGCGATTACCAGCATCGATCCCTTTGTGTCCTCGGATGACAGAGAATTGAGAATGAACTCAAGAAGATTAGGAGAGAGAGAGAGCTGGGCAAGGAGATGGAGAAGATGGACGAGAGAATCAAGGGGTTTGTTTGGGTTTTCTGAACTTTGAAATAATAATACTACAGTTACCGCGGGTCTTGGGTCACCCTGTGGGTATTCGGTTTCAATCCGCAACCGAACTGGCCAAATGTGAATCCATCGGTTCTGGAACTACTGGGTATAACTCCGGGTTTGGTTTCACGGTTCTGGGTAGCTATGTTTCTGGGTCGGGTCAGTTACGGGTCAGAACCGAGCCATTGACAGGCGTATATGTGATCAATGGTCAGTTCGGGTTGCCCCGCGTTGGTTCTGACCCGAGCCATGAACATCTGGCCAGACCCAAATCCGAAACCCATCAATTTCCAGAACCGGCATGGACCCAGAACCGGCGGTTCGGACCCAGAAACCCAACCGACCCATGAACTGATTAACCAAGTAACTGAGTTTCGTAGTCCAGACGATTAAGCTTTCGTTGTACAGATTGCAACAATGTTGGCTTGAAAAATGATCCTGAATCATCTAATTTTGGAGGCGAGAGAGAATAACGGGAAATGAGATTTTAGTCGGTCGAGTGTGTTCCCTTGACATAGACACAAACTATGAGAGAGAGAGAGAGTTATGGGGAAGATGGACAGAGAGATATTAAGATGCGACTAAATCACAAAAGTGAAACGATTGGAGAAGAGGAGAGAACGAGAGAGGTAGTTGGAGAAATTTAAGGAGAGATACAAGTTCATTCATAGAGATTAAGATTGGAAAATACTACATGAACAGAAAATATTGACAGAAGGTTCAGACGCCACTTATATCCTTCCACCTGGATGATTAACGCATGTGTGTGTAATTCTTATCACAAACTTCTTTTATTGAAAGGTTTTTTTTGAAGGTGAAGGGCAGGAAGGATCTAACATATTCAGATCTACAACATGAACTAAAGAGGAATATTTATGTGTTTACCTTGTCTTCCTAAGCTCCTTAATGCAGCGGATGATCGTTGTGTTGCTTGCTTTCACGCGCCTCCTCTTTGATCTTGCTCCCACCAATCTAGTGTGAATCTCGAGGACGAACACTGATTTCCACACCACGTTCCACCTCCTTGGATGAAGTTGGAGAGAGACTAGGGTTCTCTACAACTAGTATGTATCTAGACAGAATAACTTTATTCTCTAGAATGGCCAATATTGTCACTACATAATGTGTAGGAGGCTGCCTCCTTATATAGGCAAAACTTCTCCTAGGTTTGCACATAAACCCCTAGGGTTTGAGCCTTAGCTACTAACCCCTCTAGTTTGTGCATTAGTGCAACTAACCCCATAAGGTTATGATAATTGCATTGGGCACCCCACATGGGCGCACCAATTGCTAACATCTCCCACTCGCACAGTGGGGTTGCACATTCATCTAGTCTCCATCAATCTCCAACTTTCTATCATCTACAAAAGAGTATTGTGTGGCCGTGGCGTGTGACCGGTGAGAGTACCTGCATTTCGGGAGATCCGTACACCAAACTCGTATAGCCAGCATGGGAAGGCACCCTCTCGGGAGAGCCACATACCAAACTCGTATAGCCAGCGCAGGAAGGCACCCTTAAAACATAAAACAGTGATAATGCTCTCCGTAACTCTCGTATCCCCCAGATTCCTCCGATTGTCATCTCGTGGATCATGAGCACCTGCCTTGTCCCGAAGGCCATGCTCCAATGAGTCCACATCTCCTTTATATTTTCATATCCTACATGATCCCATAAGATCTTGCAGATGGGCCCAATGAAGATAATAAAGAGCGATGCAACGAGAATCTTTCCTTACATACATGTGTCACTCAGATTCGGCTCAGCTGCTTTCCCAGCAGTGTCCGGAAGGCCGAATCATCCATAGCCGTAAGGTGTCACGCCAAAGTAGCACCACCGACCCGTCTCCTCATGACACAGACGTAAGTACAAAGGGTATACAGTGTCAATCATCTTTCTATGATCGACGAGGCTCACACGATGAGGAATCCCAGGGACTAATTCTACTCATCACCTCATGGTCACTCATAAGCGTGCGTTATTCAAGGGGGAATATGCGCCATAGTGTTTAGACTCTGATCAGAGCGCATGTCTTATCCTTGTAAAGGACCACTATGCAGATGTCTATCTGGTAGCCCTTATGGCCACCAGCCCGAGTGCTGCGACGTCACACTATTGTGAACAATTATCAGCTCTCGCATCTGGCTTTCTCTTCTTCACAGACTATACATGGTTCGGGGTAATAACCATGTTCGATTGGCCATAACCAACCTCACCTTGGAACTTGTTTCCAATGCGACAGTTGAATCCGTCTGACAGGCTCCTAGCTCTACTGATAGACATCAAGCTCTTATCATAGGCCATATGCTCATATGAAGAAGGCATCTCATATCCTATCGCAGGCTTTCAGCGCTTATCGGGATTCTGTCTCATCTTCCGCCACACCCAGACATATCCAGGATATTGCGAAGGCGGTTGCTCGTGTGAGTGAGCCAACCTAGTGTCTGCGTGACATGCTCTATGCTAGTACTGGAAATGTAACATATCATACATGTATCAAAATAACATGCTGCTTAAAACAAATCCAATTAAAAACCAGTCAATCAATGTCCCGTGTGCTCATCAATCATATTGCTAGTTATCGACTACCGAGTCCCAATTCTCTAAAGCAATCCACAAAGACAATTCCTAAGTGGTTTAGGAATGGGATGAGCCAACATCCTGGCCCATAGTCGATCCACTCCAGGATTACTCTCTAGGTAGTCATTTCACCTTTTGTGAAATAGTACCCTCGACTATGTGTTTGTCTTTACCGCAGTGTTGTAGCCGTATGCTAGCACTACTCATGGTAATAGGTTTGTTGATAGCTCATAAGCTTACAAGAAACCTTTTCAGGTAAACACATTTCTGCCCTATGGCATAATAGGCAATCGTTCTACGCTTCCATGGTCAATGGGGCGGTCAAATACGATCATGCAACACTTATATTGCATTTCTTCCATGCAAGTCTATCATCGAACATGGACAATAGCCTGAGTCAGATCCAAGTGCATCTAGGTCCCCACCCTAGTTAGCATATGTGGCTAACTAGTCGAAGCATCTTCTTCGATAGTCATAGCACGTGATCCATCATATAGAGTATCCTGGTTACAATCTTGTGTCTTAAATTGGAATATCCTGAAATCCAATTCTTCCGATTGCATAGCGTTCGCTAGGTCTGAGTATACACCATAGTGCATATAAGACTCATACTGCATCAGGCACTCTGGTTATTCGGTCATTCTTATATGGTGTCTCTTAGGGAACATGTCTAGGCTCGTAAAGTCTTGCGCTGAGCTACAGGAGTACAATTACTCCTTAGGGGACTCGAACAATCCATAAGCTCCACTAGCCAATAGTGTGTCATCGATATTAAGTGACGTGATTATTAACTCTCTACTAGTGAGAGTGATTCACAGCGGTTTCCATTTGTTATCGTAAACATATAGTAAACGATCCCTGATGAAATACTGCTGTCCAGAGGACTACATAAGATCCCATATGGACTTAAATAGCTTGCACACATTCTGTGCATTTGACCTTAGTCACCTCTAGGATTTCTCCATTGAGAAATTCAATCATCACGTTTATCGAGAATGGATCCACAACTATTGATGCTACCAAGCGAATCAACGTAATCCTTACCACCCAAAACCTTGGGAAGGATACCTTGTTGAACCAACGCAAATTCGTCGGATCGACTCAAAACCGTCGATGTCTACTCTCAAAATGAGTGTAGGCTTATTCGCTTCTACGCAAGTCGTATGCCTTACCACGCTTCCGTCTGGGTCTCTGATTGACCTTGGAAATCCATTAATCTCCAATAGTCTTCCATCCATTTGGAAAGTCAACCTAGTTCTTAAACTCGGTTGGCCCTTTATAGACTCTAATTCATCCTGTAAAGCTTACTATTCATTCTTCATAATTAGGGAACGATAAGGCCTAGGATTCTATCCTATCGTATATGCAAGGTGATCATTAAGATCATCCCTTCGATCTCAAATAGTCGATAGGGTATGCTCCTTATGAGCAATTCCTTTGCATAGGAGGATCATCATTTGCTTTCATCCCTTATGGATGGAGCACCTTGCTTGGAAAGTCACTCCCACTGTCCGAAGGATCCTTGAGGAACTTATTCCTCATAATCAACTAAGGAACAGGGTATCTTCCAGCGGTTCCTCCATGCTCGTGGAGATCATCATCTCTACGAACATATCCCTTAATTATGGACATATCCTATGAGAAATCATATATCTCGTGAATCCATTTTATGTTACACTACTTATCGGCTATTGCGTTTCAAATACGCAACCCCTAGGATGCTCCGAATAGCATGAGAAGATACGTTACTCCATGAAGATACATTTCTTCCATCTAGGGTCTAACTTCCAATTCCTTCTTGTCAGGTGATGAAAAATCCTGGGACAATATCCTAGGTTCATCATTATCTTGCGTGATGACCCTTATGGTCTTCCTTTCGATGTCAATTCATCGATGGGGTACGCTCCAAAGAACGTTCCTACGCAAAGAGGGTTCCTCCTCATAGTCATAATCTATGATGGGCTTGTTCACTAGGCAAGTTACTCCCACTGTCCTGAAGATCCGTAGGAACTATTTCCTATTGATCATTCAGGGATGGGGTGTCATCCAGTGAAACCTTTGTTTCGTAGAGACTTATTTATCAACGAACCTCTTCCTGACTTGAAATTTAGTTAGTACATAAGCTGCTGATCCCCATGGCCTAAGGTGACCTCATTCAGGTTGCCTTTTGGTCCACAACTCGTAGGGTGTAGTGGCTACAGACTTGGTGGACTTATGGTTGCGTCTGTTGATAGTCGTTTAGCAAAGTGTCTCCTCCGAATAGGGAACTTGTACTTTGCACGCTCTATCATACTTCAGACCATCTCTTACAGTAACCTATTCCTTCTTATTCTCTACAGCCTTTTGCTGGAGCGTGGGAATAGCCAACTGCCATACTTCTCTCCATCACATAGCTCTTGCTAAGATAGATACTTCCAGTCTCATTCTGGCCAAGGACATATCCTTTTATCCAGACGGGTTTCTATCTTTTGTAGAGACCTGTCTGAAGCACCCTTGTGCCTCAGATTTATGTGGCCCAAGCACACATAGTTGAGACGCGGACAATCATCTACGAATGTGATGGAACAGTAAGCACCATGTCTTAGCTTCAACAATTTAATGGAACACAACAATAGAATGAATAATGTATAAAAGACTCAGTAGTCCTTAATGCTCTACTGGATAGTTTGCGTTTCGCCTTTCTTGTCCGGCGAGAACCACACACGGGTAAGGGTACCTTGGGCAAAATCCAAGCAGAAATGCCCTAGCTAGCCTGAACATCCTTTCCTATCATCGTGTGTCTAGCGCGCCACATATCAGAATCTTAAGTCATACTCTTAAGTTGACATCCAAGAATTCTGAGGCGTTACTCATGCTAGAATCTTAAGAACGCAACACCATGATATAACCTTATCCAAAGTTAAACTGTGACCAAAACAAATTTTGGTGGCTACTCCCTCAAAGATAATCCTACGGATCCTTAGACGAGAAGTTATTTGCCAGGTCTGGCCCTTTCTCTTGTCTTAGGAAAGCTCCTTTGCTCCTTTTGCGTTTTCCAGTCTTGGGTAAAATCGGTCTTATACCAATATTGCCCCTAAATTCCCTTATCCTTGCCCCACCTGTTGCCTTGGTCCTAATACCGGGCTAGGGACTATATCTGCCTATCATACTTCATTAAGTATGATCATACTTCTCTAACCGTCTTTAGCAATCATTTATCACTTAGACATCCGAAGTATGCTGGACTAGTATTCTTTAGCAAACTCTTTTTGCTTAGATCCTAGAACAGGGTGATGTTTGGCCTTATCCAAACATCTTGACACTTACAAAGTGTGCCATGTAACGTTTCATGAAACGTGGCAGAGATTGCAACAAATTACAAAATGGATAGCTTATACCTGGCAGCCCTTAACTCTCTTATCATACATGGCATCAATCTCAGACTTCAGAGTCGAGTGCTCAATATTATGACATGAGCCATAACTCATAGTTAAGGTAGGATTATTATGAGTCATTACTCACAATTTATGTACGCAAATGGCTAAGATGGATCAAAGATTCTTCTTTGGCTTCCTACAATTTTAAAAGTGGTCTAGAACATGCTGATGAGGTCATTTCCCCCCCTTTTCATAGCATGCTCCATGACATTATCTTGACTGCTCCTCCCACTATTGGTGAGCCTAAAGACAATGTCTATGTGCTGCTGTGACAACTTATTCATCACAGGTTCAACCATGTTTGTAGGTGGTTGACAACCTATGTCCAACTGATGGTTACATAGTACGACGGCTTATCATGTCGTTGTTGTCACCATTTAGCCTTTACATTTTATATTTAGACACGATTGATAGAGACATTGTGGAAGTTAATCACTAGCATTTACCTAGCTCCAAAATAACATGTGACATCGATTAATCTCAATAGTTCCTCACAAGGACTCCACCAAAACCTAGCGTATATCCTAGGAATCAAATCTCATCACTTGTGATTTCCTATCAATTTTAATCATGTCATCATATGAGCTCTTTTGTTTTAGTTCTTTAGCATGTGAGGTTAAACATATATATCCAATCACACGCAGTTATAACATAAAACAAGCATAAGCATAAATAAATATGCAATGGATGTGGCCCCTAAGGTGCACTCCCACTATTGAGAGCACTTCTTGAGCAAGTCTTGAACTCCATCTCATGCCATCTCGCCTACTTGAGGACTCCAAGCTTGAGGCTCCATTAGACCGTCTAATTGCTCCATGCACCTTGCGCCATAGCTTTTGGTTTGGCCACCTCTCTTGAAGCTTCAATCTTCAATCTCTACTAACTATCTTATTTCTAATAAGAAGTAACCTCATAGAGGCGAGTGGATGAGAAGAGAATACACTAGAGTATAGAGAGGCACGACACGCAGGCCGTATTTTGATTACATATTCAAAAACCAAAACCAAAACCAAAATATAAAACATCTATGCCACATCCATGCACCAAACACATCCATTCAACCCACAACAGCATGTATAACAATATAATAAACATACTGGAATTTTCTGGAAATTTCCGGAATTAAGCAATAATTACTGGAAATTAATAAGCAATAATCTAATCAACTAAAAAGATCGAAAATTGCTCCCTACCACTTAGAGTCTCACCACCTATGGCAAAACGTAGGGAAAATTGACCTAAGTCTCCAGAAAAAATTTGGGCTCAAAACAGTGTGTTTAAGGTCGTCAAACTGCCTCGGAAAGTGTGCTAAACACTAATTAATTAATCTGGAAATTACTAAAATTTTCTGTCGCTCCAAAAATTATGAAAAAATACCCACAAAATAGGAAATTTAATTTGGAGTCCCTAGGAAAAAACCGGACGAAAAATGACGGCGGGAGGAGGCCGCACGCGCCCTCAAGCGCCGCCGCGCGTGGGCGCGTCCGCCTCCGCCACGCGCCGACGTCGGCCATGTACCACGGCAGCATGCCACGTGGCATGCCACGTCAGCACCTATGCTGACGTCAGCTGCCACGTCAGCCGCCACGGCATCGCCACGTCGGCTGCCACGTCAGCTGACACGTGGCTGCCACGTCATCGCCACGTCAGCCACTTGCTGACGTGGCACCGCCACGTCATCTGCCACGTCAGCCCTAGGGCCACGTCAGCAGCCGCCGCCAGCCCTTGGGCGCGTGCGGCGCGTGGCGGCGCGTGGCCGCGCGTGGGGGCGGCGTCGGTGGCGCGTGAAGCCCACGCGCCGCCTTCCCGTGCTCCGTTCGCGACGAAAATTTTTTTGCCGTGATCGTCTCTTCGTCTTGATCCCGATTATGTGGTCAAAATCCAATTTTAACAAGTTTTTAAAAAAACGTGTTCTAATTATTGGATCTAGAAGTCCAGATTAATACAGTTCCGAAACTTTGAAAATTCATAACTAATTCACCGTAAATCCAAAAAATATAAAATTTATATATCTGGAATCCTCGTGAAAAACCCTACCTAACCATATAGGTTTCGTCTACTGGTTATGAAATTTCAGAAACGCGATTTTTAATACAGGTTCGGGAACGCTTATCGAGGCACGAAAAACAAGCCTATGGCTCTGATACCAATGAAGGGCATGAAGGATCTAACATATTCAGATCTACAACATGAACTAAAGCGGAATATTCATGTGTTTACCTTGTCTTCCTAAGCTCCTTAATGCAGCGGATGATCGTTGTGTTGCTTGCTTTCACGCGCCTCCTCTTTGATCTTGCTCCCACCAATCTAGTGTGAATCTCGAGGACGAACACTGATTTCCACACCACGTTCCACCTCCTTGGATGAAGTTGAAGAGAGACTAGGGTTCTCTACAACTAGTATGTATCTAGACAGAATAACTTTATTCTCTAGAATGGCCAATATTGTCACTACATAATGTGTAGGAGGCTGCCTCCTTATATAGGCAAAACTTCTCCTAGGTTTGCACATAAACCCCTAGGGTTTGAGCCTTAGCTACTAACCCCTCTAGTTTGTGCATTAGTGCAACTAACCCCATAAGGTTATGATAATTGCATTGGGCACCCCACATGGGCGCACCAATTGCTAACATCTCCCACTCGCACAGTGGGGTTGCACATTCATCTAGTCTCCATCAATCTCCAACTTTCTATCATCTACAAAAGAGTATTGTGTGGCCGTGGCGTGTGACCGGTGAGAGTACCTGCATTTCGGGAGATCCGTACACCAAACTCGTATAGCCAGCATGGGAAGGCACCCTCTCGGGAGAGCCACATACCAAACTCGTATAGCCAGCGCAGGAAGGCACCCTTAAAACATAAAACAGTGATAATGCTCTCCGTAACTCTCGTATCCCCCAGATTCCTCCGATTGTCATCTCGTGGATCATGAGCACCTGCCTTGTCCCGAAGGCCATGCTCCAATGAGTCCACATCTCCTTTATATTTTCATATCCTACATGATCCCATAAGATCTTGCAGATGGGCCCAATGAAGATAATAAAGAGCGATGCAACGAGAATCTTTCCTTACATACATGTGTCACTCAGATTCGGCTCAGCTGCTTTCCCAGCAGTGTCCGGAAGGCCGAATCATCCATAGCCGTAAGGTGTCACGCCAAAGTAGCACCACCGACCCGTCTCCTCATGACACAGACGTAAGTACAAAGGGTATACAGTGTCAATCATCTTTCTATGATCGACGAGGCTCACACGATGAGGAATCCCAGGGACTAATTCTACTCATCACCTCATGGTCACTCATAAGCGTGCGTTATTCAAGGGGGAATATGCGCCATAGTGTTTAGACTCTGATCAGAGCGCATGTCTTATCCTTGTAAAGGACCACTATGCAGATGTCTATCTGGTAGCCCTTATGGCCACCAGCCCGAGTGCTGCGACGTCACACTATTGTGAACAATTATCAGCTCTCGCATCTGGCTTTCTCTTCTTCACAGACTATACATGGTTCGGGGTAATAACCATGTTCGATTGGCCATAACCAACCTCACCTTGGAACTTGTTTCCAATGCGACAGTTGAATCCGTCTGACAGGCTCCTAGCTCTACTGATAGACATCAAGCTCTTATCATAGGCCATATGCTCATATGAAGAAGGCATCTCATATCCTATCGCAGGCTTTCAGCGCTTATCGGGATTCTGTCTCATCTTCCGCCACACCCAGACATATCCAGGATATTGCGAAGGCGGTTGCTCGTGTGAGTGAGCCAACCTAGTGTCTGCGTGACATGCTCTATGCTAGTACTGGAAATGTAACATATCATACATGTATCAAAATAACATGCTGCTTAAAACAAATCCAATTAAAAACCAGTCAATCAATGTCCCGTGTGCTCATCAATCATATTGCTAGTTATCGACTACCGAGTCCCAATTCTCTAAAGCAATCCACAAAGACAATTCCTAAGTGGTTTAGGAATGGGATGAGCCAACATCCTGGCCCATAGTCGATCCACTCCAGGATTACTCTCTAGGTAGTCATTTCACCTTTTGTGAAATAGTACCCTCGACTATGTGTTTGTCTTTACCGCAGTGTTGTAGCCGTATGCTAGCACTACTCATGGTAATAGGTTTGTTGATAGCTCATAAGCTTACAAGAAACCTTTTCAGGTAAACACATTTCTGCCCTATGGCATAATAGGCAATCGTTCTACGCTTCCATGGTCAATGGGGCGGTCAAATACGATCATGCAACACTTATATTGCATTTCTTCCATGCAAGTCTATCATCGAACATGGACAATAGCCTGAGTCAGATCCAAGTGCATCTAGGTCCCCACCCTAGTTAGCATATGTGGCTAACTAGTCGAAGCATCTTCTTCGATAGTCATAGCACGTGATCCATCATATAGAGTATCCTGGTTACAATCTTGTGTCTTAAATTGGAATATCCTGAAATCCAATTCTTCCGATTGCATAGCGTTCGCTAGGTCTGAGTATACACCATAGTGCATATAAGACTCATACTGCATCAGGCACTCTGGTTATTCGGTCATTCTTATATGGTGTCTCTTAGGGAACATGTCTAGGCTCGTAAAGTCTTGCGCTGAGCTACAGGAGTACAATTACTCCTTAGGGGACTCGAACAATCCATAAGCTCCACTAGCCAATAGTGTGTCATCGATATTAAGTGACGTGATTATTAACTCTCTACTAGTGAGAGTGATTCACAGCGGTTTCCATTTGTTATCGTAAACATATAGTAAACGATCCCTGATGAAATACTGCTGTCCAGAGGACTACATAAGATCCCATATGGACTTAAATAGCTTGCACACATTCTGTGCATTTGACCTTAGTCACCTCTAGGATTTCTCCATTGAGAAATTCAATCATCACGTTTATCGAGAATGGATCCACAACTATTGATGCTACCAAGCGAATCAACGTAATCCTTACCACCCAAAACCTTGGGAAGGATACCTTGTTGAACCAACGCAAATTCGTCGGATCGACTCAAAACCGTCGATGTCTACTCTCAAAATGAGTGTAGGCTTATTCGCTTCTACGCAAGTCGTATGCCTTACCACGCTTCCGTCTGGGTCTCTGATTGACCTTGGAAATCCATTAATCTCCAATAGTCTTCCATCCATTTGGAAAGTCAACCTAGTTCTTAAACTCGGTTGGCCCTTTATAGACTCTAATTCATCCTGTAAAGCTTACTATTCATTCTTCATAATTAGGGAACGATAAGGCCTAGGATTCTATCCTATCGTATATGCAAGGTGATCATTAAGATCATCCCTTCGATCTCAAATAGTCGATAGGGTATGCTCCTTATGAGCAATTCCTTTGCATAGGAGGATCATCATTTGCTTTCATCCCTTATGGATGGAGCACCTTGCTTGGAAAGTCACTCCCACTGTCCGAAGGATCCTTGAGGAACTTATTCCTCATAATCAACTAAGGAACAGGGTATCTTCCAGCGGTTCCTCCATGCTCGTGGAGATCATCATCTCTACGAACATATCCCTTAATTATGGACATATCCTATGAGAAATCATATATCTCGTGAATCCATTTTATGTTACACTACTTATCGGCTATTGCGTTTCAAATACGCAACCCCTAGGATGCTCCGAATAGCATGAGAAGATACGTTACTCCATGAAGATACATTTCTTCCATCTAGGGTCTAACTTCCAATTCCTTCTTGTCAGGTGATGAAAAATCCTGGGACAATATCCTAGGTTCATCATTATCTTGCGTGATGACCCTTATGGTCTTCCTTTCGATGTCAATTCATCGATGGGGTACGCTCCAAAGAACGTTCCTACGCAAAGAGGGTTCCTCCTCATAGTCATAATCTATGATGGGCTTGTTCACTAGGCAAGTTACTCCCACTGTCCTGAAGATCCGTAGGAACTATTTCCTATTGATCATTCAGGGATGGGGTGTCATCCAGTGAAACCTTTGTTTCGTAGAGACTTATTTATCAACGAACCTCTTCCTGACTTGAAATTTAGTTAGTACATAAGCTGCTGATCCCCATGGCCTAAGGTGACCTCATTCAGGTTGCCTTTTGGTCCACAACTCGTAGGGTGTAGTGGCTACAGACTTGGTGGACTTATGGTTGCGTCTGTTGATAGTCGTTTAGCAAAGTGTCTCCTCCGAATAGGGAACTTGTACTTTGCACGCTCTATCATACTTCAGACCATCTCTTACAGTAACCTATTCCTTCTTATTCTCTACAGCCTTTTGCTGGAGCGTGGGAATAGCCAACTGCCTTACTTCTCTCCATCACATAGCTCTTGCTAAGATAGATACTTCCAGTCTCATTCTGGCCAAGGACATATCCTTTTATCCAGACGGGTTTCTATCTTTTGTAGAGACCTGTCTGAAGCACCCTTGTGCCTCAGATTTATGTGGCCCAAGCACACATAGTTGAGACGCGGACAATCATCTACGAATGTGATGGAACAGTAAGCACCATGTCTTAGCTTCAACAATTTAATGGAACACAACAATAGAATGAATAATGTATAAAAGACTCAGTAGTCCTTAATGCTCTACTGGATAGTTTGCGTTTCGCCTTTCTTGTCCGGCGAGAACCACACACGGGTAAGGGTACCTTGGGCAAAATCCAAGCAGAAATGCCCTAGCTAGCCTGAACATCCTTTCCTATCATCGTGTGTCTAGCGCGCCACATATCAGAATCTTAAGTCATACTCTTAAGTTGACATCCAAGAATTCTGAGGCGTTACTCATGCTAGAATCTTAAGAACGCAACACCATGATATAACCTTATCCAAAGTTAAACTGTGACCAAAACAAATTTTGGTGGCTACTCCCTCAAAGATAATCCTACGGATCCTTAGACGAGAAGTTATTTGCCAGGTCTGGCCCTTTCTCTTGTCTTAGGAAAGCTCCTTTGCTCCTTTTGCGTTTTCCAGTCTTGGGTAAAATCGGTCTTATACCAATATTGCCCCTAAATTCCCTTATCCTTGCCCCACCTGTTGCCTTGGTCCTAATACCGGGCTAGGGACTATATCTGCCTATCATACTTCATTAAGTATGATCATACTTCTCTAACCGTCTTTAGCAATCATTTATCACTTAGACATCCGAAGTATGCTGGACTAGTATTCTTTAGCAAACTCTTTTTGCTTAGATCCTAGAACAGGGTGATGTTTGGCCTTATCCAAACATCTTGACACTTACAAAGTGTGCCATGTAACGTTTCATGAAACGTGGCAGAGATTGCAACAAATTACAAAATGGATAGCTTATACCTGGCAGCCCTTAACTCTCTTATCATACATGGCATCAATCTCAGACTTCAGAGTCGAGTGCTCAATATTATGACATGAGCCATAACTCATAGTTAAGGTAGGATTATTATGAGTCATTACTCACAATTTATGTACGCAAATGGCTAAGATGGATCAAAGATTCTTCTTTGGCTTCCTACAATTTTAAAAGTGGTCTAGAACATGCTGATGAGGTCATTTCCCCCCCTTTTCATAGCATGCTCCATGACATTATCTTGACTGCTCCTCCCACTATTGGTGAGCCTAAAGACAATGTCTATGTGCTGCTGTGACAACTTATTCATCACAGGTTCAACCATGTTTGTAGGTGGTTGACAACCTATGTCCAACTGATGGTTACATAGTACGACGGCTTATCATGTCGTTGTTGTCACCATTTAGCCTTTACATTTTATATTTAGACACGATTGATAGAGACATTGTGGAAGTTAATCACTAGCATTTACCTAGCTCCAAAATAACATGTGACATCGATTAATCTCAATAGTTCCTCACAAGGACTCCACCAAAACCTAGCGTATATCCTAGGAATCAAATCTCATCACTTGTGATTTCCTATCAATTTTAATCATGTCATCATATGAGCTCTTTTGTTTTAGTTCTTTAGCATGTGAGGTTAAACATATATATCCAATCACACGCAGTTATAACATAAAACAAGCATAAGCATAAATAAATATGCAATGGATGTGGCCCCTAAGGTGCACTCCCACTATTGAGAGCACTTCTTGAGCAAGTCTTGAACTCCATCTCATGCCATCTCGCCTACTTGAGGACTCCAAGCTTGAGGCTCCATTAGACCGTCTAATTGCTCCATGCACCTTGCGCCATAGCTTTTGGTTTGGCCACCTCTCTTGAAGCTTCAATCTTCAATCTCTACTAACTATCTTATTTCTAATAAGAAGTAACCTCATAGAGGCGAGTGGATGAGAAGAGAATACACTAGAGTATAGAGAGGCACGACACGCAGGCCGTATTTTGATTACATATTCAAAAACCAAAACCAAAACCAAAATATAAAACATCTATGCCACATCCATGCACCAAACACATCCATTCAACCCACAACAGCATGTATAACAATATAATAAACATACTGGAATTTTCTGGAAATTTCCGGAATTAAGCAATAATTACTGGAAATTAATAAGCAATAATCTAATCAACTAAAAAGATCGAAAATTGCTCCCTACCACTTAGAGTCTCACCACCTATGGCAAAACGTAGGGAAAATTGACCTAAGTCTCCAGAAAAAATTTGGGCTCAAAACAGTGTGTTTAAGGTCGTCAAACTGCCTCGGAAAGTGTGCTAAACACTAATTAATTAATCTGGAAATTACTAAAATTTTCTGTCGCTCCAAAAATTATGAAAAAATACCCACAAAATAGGAAATTTAATTTGGAGTCCCTAGGAAAAAACCGGACGAAAAATGACGGCGGGAGGAGGCCGCACGCGCCCTCAAGCGCCGCCGCGCGTGGGCGCGTCCGCCTCCGCCACGCGCCGACGTCGGCCATGTACCACGGCAGCATGCCACGTGGCATGCCACGTCAGCACCTATGCTGACGTCAGCTGCCACGTCAGCCGCCACGGCATCGCCACGTCGGCTGCCACGTCAGCTGACACGTGGCTGCCACGTCATCGCCACGTCAGCCACTTGCTGACGTGGCACCGCCACGTCATCTGCCACGTCAGCCCTAGGGCCACGTCAGCAGCCGCCGCCAGCCCTTGGGCGCGTGCGGCGCGTGGCGGCGCGTGGCCGCGCGTGGGGGCGGCGTCGGTGGCGCGTGAAGCCCACGCGCCGCCTTCCCGTGCTCCGTTCGCGACGAAAATTTTTTTGCCGTGATCGTCTCTTCGTCTTGATCCCGATTATGTGGTCAAAATCCAATTTTAACAAGTTTTTAAAAAAACGTGTTCTAATTATTGGATCTAGAAGTCCAGATTAATACAGTTCCGAAACTTTGAAAATTCATAACTAATTCACCGTAAATCCAAAAAATATAAAATTTATATATCTGGAATCCTCGTGAAAAACCCTACCTAACCATATAGGTTTCGTCTACTGGTTATGAAATTTCAGAAACGCGATTTTTAATACAGGTTCGGGAACGCTTATCGAGGCACGAAAAACAAGCCTATGGCTCTGATACCAATGAAGGGCATGAAGGATCTAACATATTCAGATCTACAACATGAACTAAAGCGGAATATTCATGTGTTTACCTTGTCTTCCTAAGCTCCTTAATGCAGCGGATGATCGTTGTGTTGCTTGCTTTCACGCGCCTCCTCTTTGATCTTGCTCCCACCAATCTAGTGTGAATCTCGAGGACGAACACTGATTTCCACACCACGTTCCACCTCCTTGGATGAAGTTGAAGAGAGACTAGGGTTCTCTACAACTAGTATGTATCTAGACAGAATAACTTTATTCTCTAGAATGACCAATATTGTCACTACATAATGTGTAGGAGGCTGCCTCCTTATATAGGCAAAACTTCTCCTAGGTTTGCACATAAACCCCTAGGTTTGAGCCTTAGCTACTAACCCCTCTAGTTTGTGCATTAGTGCAACTAACCCCATAAGATTATGATAATTGCATTGGGCACCCCACATGGGCGCACCAATTGCTAACAAAAGGTTTATTCAGTTCATTTAAAACACCTTCTTTTTCCTAAAAAAAAAAAAAAAAACACACCTTCTCTATTTATACATGTGAAATTGTGAAGTACTTGTAGAACTAACTATTATTTTAGAATTCATGATTTAGATTTCCAGGGTTCTTTTAAGGCTTCCGCTTCGGCTTTAGATTTTACTTCTTAATATTCAGGGTTTAAAATCAAGATCTATGGTTGACATTTTAATTTTCAGGGTTTGGGTATTAAGGTGTAGGTTTTAGATAATGCTTTTGCTACACGTGATAATAATCCTTGTTTTCTATCCCATTTTCTGTCTGATGGTTTCTGTCTCCCTAGCAAGACTTTTTTTTTTTGAAATGATCACCCTAGCAAGACTTAGATAGGTTAACAGCTTTTTTTGGCCAATATTAGTCAAAAGAGAGAAATAGTTTGGATTTATTTTGATCTCAAGAAAGTCAAAGAGAGAGAATTACGGGTGGATGGAGAAGATCATGGAGAGAGATCAAATAACGCAGAGAGAGAGCGCGCGAGAGAGAGAGAGAGAGAGAGACGAGTGGGGAGAGAAGAAATCGAAAAATGTAGGGTGAGATCAGGGCCGTCTCAAGACTTTTTGAGGCCTTAGGCAAAATTTTACTGTTGAGGCCTTTGTATAGGTTTGCTCTATACAATTATGTGTCTTTTGCGAAATCAATACCATGGTTGACAAGTATAATACTAAACTCAAAACATGAAAATGATGAAAGTCTTCAAAATAATATGAATTGAGAATTCTTTTTGCCAAGATTTTGAACTTTGACATTGAATGCTCGATGAAATTGAATGTAAAATATCGAAGTACTTGTAGAGGCTAGATGGAAATACGGCGGGAAAAAATATTCATTATAGAAATCCATTACAGTCAAGAATGATTTCCTCGTTTCTAAAAAAAATAAAGATTTCCTCGAACAAACATAGTAATATATTATTTAACAAAGGAAAAAAGAATGTACTCAATTACTAAGGATTAATTTTTCAGAAAAAAGAAGAAAATAAAACTGGGATTAATTTGACTATTTTTTTTTTCAATTTCGTAGCATTACAGTAGTTTTACTTCTAACAAATCTCTCTCCCTCTCTCTGTCACCTTCTTACTCTGTCTCTCACTCACACACACACACACAAACACACGTTAGTTTTAATTTCTCAGAAAAATCGGAATTTAAAAGTTTGTGTACTTATCTCATTATATTGTACATACTTATCTCTTTACCTTCAATATCTCTAATACTGTATTTATCTCCTATATTTTCTCCTAATACATTGAAGATCAGTGGGCTAATCTCCTCTTTTATCTCTTTATCTGCCCGACCAATGGAATTGATAGTTTGTTTTCCTTTTTTTTTTCTAAATTATTTATATACACATACATATATTTTTGAGGCCTTCCTAAATTGAGGCCTTAGGCAATTGCCTAAGTTGCCTATAGGAAGAGCCGGCCCTGGGTGAGATCAACAGCTTTTCAACTGGAAGAGTAATAACAGAGCATATTCGGTGCCGAAAGGAGCCATGGAGGAGAGTTTCTATCGGTTCTGAATTTATCCATCGGGTTAGTCGGTTTAACCCAGGTCCGAACAGAGAAAAGTCGGTTCCAGTGGGTTCGGTTATGATTCTGGTGGACTTTGCTCCGGTTTTGGGTTAACGGTTCCGGATTATTTTCAGATGGTCCGGGTCGGTTATGGGTTTAAACCGACCCATTAAGAGGCCTACATGGTTTCATCTGCTTAAGAGGACGCGCAGTCGCGCACAGAAGCGAATTACTTCACTTGAATGCTACAAAAAACTTCACATGCAGGTAGATGAAATCGTGATAGAGGGTGGATGGATCATACATGGACTCGAGCACAACTTTCAATTCTTTTCAACACCCAGAAAGTATCGAAATGAAAATAAATTACACTTGCAAAGGAACAATGCATGTGATAATTTTTTTTCCCAACTGGTACGGGCCGAAGTCCCGTAATCCGGTCTAACCCGGTTCGCATGTCTGGTATGCCTGTGATCATTTCTTTTACTGGTGGGAGAATACTATTCTAAAGTGGTAATCTCATTCCAGCAAACATCTTACAGACTTCGAGCATTCCATTTTTCAATAATCTTGACATTAGAAGAAGAATCTGAACTCCAGGTCAAGCCAAGATTAAGAATACGAAGAGGGATAAAAAGACACTTTGACCCCTTCATCGCTAAAAATAGTTTCTCGGACAAATTTGCCACCAAATTTTGTAAAATATGGGTTTATCTATTCGTATTATAGATTTTTCACTTGATATGGGGGCAATTTTGTCTCCAAAACTATCTTTAGTTATGGATCCACCCTCCGACTAACAGCGCCACATTCAACGGGTACTAGTTTCATGAAGTTCCAACTTCCAACACATAGAAGGGTGAAAGTATCTTTTCCCAAACTGGAGGGAGTGAAAGTGTTATTTACCCTATGGAGAGTCGTTGTTAGGGCATCTCCAACCCCATGGGGGGAGGGGGAGGGGGAAGGGGAAAATTGTATAAAAATATGGTTCATGTCCAACCCCATGGGGGGAGGGGGAGGGGGAGGGGGGTGCTATGGGGATAAATTTTGCCTTGGGTGAGGGATGGTTAGGGGGGATTTCCCGATGGACATCCCCTCCCCCTCCCCCTACATGGAATGATTAATTAATTAAATATTTGATAATTTTAATTACACATACTAATATTTTGTGATTATATTATGTATTTTATTATTATTATTAATAAATTTTATTTTGTATTATTTTTTAAAATTAATAATGTCTGAACAAGAATTCAATCCTTTCAACTAACGAAAGAACTATTTTATGTAATCGTTGTTAGGTTGATTTATTTCAATTTGTGTGTTTTATCGCTCTACTCGTTGCATTTTGTATTAGTGTTTAATTTTATTTCTTGTAATAACGACTTTTTCGTACTTGTAATCGTTATTTTTTCGAATAAAAGTTTTGTTTGTTAATATTATTTTAATTATTATTAGTATTAATATCATTGTTATTATTATTAACATATTTTTTTGTGTGTATGTGTGTGTGTATTGTTAAAAAATTTTGCATTTACTTTTTTGGTATTAATAATTCATTTTTAAATCATTAAATATATATTACAAATTAATTTTTTGGTGGGGAGAAAGAAATGGGTTGGAGACGATTAGTAGTTTGGCGGAAGGGGAGGGGGAGGGGGAGGGGGAAAATGGTGGGCCCGTGGGGGGAGGGGGAGGGGGAGGGGGAGGGGGAGGGGGAGGTGAGGGGAGGGAGAAAAAGCAATGGGTTGGAGATGCTCTTAAATGAACCGAATTACTCTTATGGAGAGAGAGAGAGCTGGGCAAGGAGATGGAGAAAATGAACAGGAGAATCAAGGGTTGTTTGGGTTTTTGAACTTTGAAATAATAATATTACAGTTACCGCGGGTCTTGGGTCACCCAGTGGGTATTCGTTTTCAACCCGCAACCGAACTGGCCAAATGTAAATCCATCGGTTCCGGAACTACTGGGTATAACTCCGGGTTTGGTTTCACGGTTCTGGGTAACTATGTTTATGGGTCGGGTCGGTTCCGGGTCAGAACCGACCCATTGACAGGCGTAGATGTGATCAATGGTCCGGTCCCGGGTCGCCCCGCGTCGGTTCTGACCTGAGCCATGAACATCCGGCCCAGACCCAAATCCGAAACCCATCAATTTCCAGAACCGGCGGTTCGGACCCAGAAACTAAACAGACACATGAAATGATTAACCAAGTAAATGCGTTTCGTAGTCCGGACGAGTAATTATTGCTTGCTCCAAGAGAAATTCTGACGTGGTGTTCTAATCAATACATCACAGGACACGTCATGAACATGTGAGAATCTATTTTCTTTTGTCTGCCATTCATTCTCTTTCTTCCTGACGTGTCATGTGCTGTATTGATTAGAGCACCACGTGTATTTGCTCTTAGAGCAAACAAAAATTTCTCTTGCAACAATGGTGGCTTGAAAAATGATCTTGAATCATCTAATTTTTGGAGGCGAGAGAGAATAACGGAACTGAAATTTTAGGCGATCGAGTGTGTTCCCTTGACAGAGACACAAAGGGAAATAAAACACAAACAAATGAGAGAGAGGGAGAGAGGTGGGGAGAGAAGAAATCGAAAAATGTGGGGTGAGAGAGATCAACAAGATTTCAATTGGAAGAATAAAAACAGAGCATATTCGGTGCCAGGGCCGGCTCTTCCTATAGGCAACTTAGGCAATTGCCTAAGGCCTCAAATTTAGGAAGGCCTCAAAAATATATGTATGTGTATATAAATAATTTAGAAAAAAAAAAGGAAAACAAACTATCAATTCCATTGGTCGGGCAGATAAAGAGATAAAAGAGGAGATTAGCCCACTGATCTTCAATGTATTAGGAGAAAATATAGGAGATAAATACAGTATTAGAGATATTGAAGGTAAAGAGATAAGTATGTACAATATAATGAGATAAGTACACAAACTTTTAAATTCCGATTTTTCTGAGAAATTAAAACTAACGTGTGTTTGTGTGTGTGTGTGAGTGAGAGACAGAGTAAGAAGGTGACAGAGAGAGGGAGAGAGATTTGTTAGAAGTAAAACTACTGTAATGCTACGAAATTGAAAAAAAAAATAGTCAAATTAATCCCAGTTTTATTTTCTTCTTTTTTCTGAAAAATTAATCCTTAGTAATTGAGTACATTCTTTTTTCCTTTGTTAAATAATATATTACTATGTTTGTTCGAGGAAATCTTTATTTTTTTTAGAAACGAGGAAATCATTCTTGACTGTAATGGATTTCTATAATGAATATTTTTTCCCGCCGTATTTCCATCTAGCCTCTACAAGTACTTCGATATTTTACATTCAATTTCATCGAGCATTCAATGTCAAAGTTCAAAATCTTGGCAAAAAGAATTCTCAATTCATATTATTTTGAAGACTTTCATCATTTTCATGTTTTGAGTTTAGTATTATACTTGTCAACCATGGTATTGATTTCGCAAAAGACACATAATTGTATAGAGCAAACCTATACAAAGGCCTCAATAGTAAAATTTTGCCTAAGGCCTCAAAAAGTCTTGAGACGGCCCTGTTCGGTGCCGAAATGAGTCATGGAGGAGAGTTTCTATCGGTTCTGGGTTTATCCATCGGGTTAGTGGGTTTAACCCAGGTCCGAACCGAGAAAAGTCGGTTCCAGGGGGTCTGGTTCTGATTCTGGTGGGTTTCGCTCCGGTTTTGGATTGACGGTTCCGGATTATTTTTAGATGGTCCAGGTCGGTTGTGGGTTTAAACCGACCCAGTGACAGGCCTACCGGGTTTCATCTGCTTTAAGAGGACGCGCACAGAAGCTAATTATACTTGAATGTTACAAAAACTTCACATGCAGGTAAATGAAACCGTGATAGAGGGTGGATGGATCATACTTGGACTCGAGCACAACTTTCAATTCTTTTCAACACCCAGAAAGTATCAAAATGAAAATAAATTACACTTGCAAAGGAACAATGCCTGTGATCATTTATTTTACTGGTGGGAGACTACTACCTCTTAAAATGGTAATCTCATTCCAGCAAACATCATACAGACTTCGAACATTCCATCTTTCAATGGTGTTTACGGTAGAAGAAAAATCTGAGCACCCCCAAGAGGTCGATCCAAGATTAAGAATACGGAGAGGCGTAAAAGACATTTTCACCCCTTCCAGTTTGGAAAAGGACACTTTCACCCCTTTATCATGCCAAAACTCTAAGGAAACTTACACCTGGTTGTTGCTAGTCTGGAGTTGATGTCTCTCACTAAAAATAGTTTTTGGGACAAATTTGCCCACAGCCACAAGTTATGCAAAATCTAGGGGTTATCTATTCGTATAATAGATTTTTCGCTTGATATGGGGGCAAAGTCTCCAAAACTGTATTTAGTGATGGATCCACCCTCAGACGAATAGCGCCGCATTCAAGGGGTACAATTTTCTTTCTTGAAGTTTCAACAGAAGGGGTGAAAGTGTCCTTTTTCCAAACTGGAGGGAGTGAAGGTGTCCTTCAGTCAAACTACAGGGGGCGAAAGTGTCTTTCACCCGACGGAGAGTCGTTGTTAAAGGGAAAATAACAGAAGGAACTCTTATTTAACGTATTCAGTATTGTGCAGTATCCAGATACTCATTTCTAAAGACCTTTTGCCTGTCCTTTTCAAGTCATTTTCTCAATCAAACTTGCCAACATATAATCAAATTAATCTAATTCCTAATTGAGGATTACTCATAATAGGAGTTAACAAGACAAGATAATGCCAACAAAGAGCTAAGATGTATGCTCTTCTAAATATCTAAATATTCATGTAGATGGAAGATTACCCACCAAAGTCCAAAATTCGCGAAGATCACAAGATTACAGTGATTTTTTTTTTTTCTTTCCTTATGTCTGACGAAGTTAAGGATATTTCACGAAATCAACTACAACTACGCTAATTCTGTTATTTGTCCACATTGGCGTAATTCTTTCCTACATATACAGTCACCTTTCTTCTTAACATACCCAAGAACTTCTCTCATCCTTCCCATTCACTAATTCATAGACATTAACATGGTTGGAACTCTTTAACACACTGAAAAAAGTAACTCTTTCCGACACCTGAGAAGGTTCTGGAGATTTAGAGGGTATAAAAGGGTGAACCTGAGAGGCTAGAAATGGCGATGACAGCGATGGCAGGCGGCGATGACTTAGCAAGATCACTGAGCAGAAGGGTGAGTATGTCATCAGCAAGCAGAAGGGGATGGGGCTCATCAAGTATCCGCGAGGCTTTAACTGCACCTGGAGGGGATGTTTTTCAGCGGAGTGGAAGAGAAGACGATGAGGAAGAGCTGAGGTGGGCAGCCATTGAAAGGCTTCCCACTTATGATCGGATACGAAAGGGGTTTCTTAAGCATGTTTTAGACAATGGTAAGGTTGTTCATGCTGAGGTTGATGTGGCTGGTCTCGGATCCCAAGATAAGAAGCATCTCATGGACAGTATTATCCAAGATGTTGAAGATGATAATGAGAGGTTTCTTGTCAGGCTCCGTGATCGCACTGATAGGTAAAATCTGTACCATCCATTTTATCTTGGTTGTATTTTTTTTTTTTTTTTTTTTTTTTTTTTTTTTTTTTTTTTTTTTAAGGAATCCTGGGATGCACCTCAAAACTAATTGGCAGTGAGGGGAATAGCCCAAGTATCTTATTAGGCACAGACGAAACAGACAAAAACATATTCGGATGAATCAGCAGAACCGGACTCTGGTACCATGTTAAGAATCCTGGGATCCACCTCAAAACCCAATTGGCAATGAGGGGAGTAGCCCAAGTATCTTATTAGGCACAGGCGAAACAGACGGAGTCCCAATGTGGGACAAACATCAGTTCTCAACATTTCTAATCTCTATTCTCGTGGGATTTTGATTGGTGCAGTGTTGGAATCGATATTCCAAAAATTGAAGTTCGATTTGAGAATTTGTCAATCGAAGGAGATGCATACGTTGGAACCCGGGCACTTCCCACTCTGCTGAATGCTGCAATCAATATGATAGAGGTATTGCTTCCTTTTGCCTGAATATATTAACTTGCTGTTTTTCATATGCGTCATCTTGTGGTTTTCCTAATTATGTTGTTATCTATTGCTGTTGATAGGGAGTTCTTGGCTGTTTGAAGCTATTCCCATCAAAGAAAAGAGTAGTGAAAATACTTCAAGGAGTGAGTGGAACTGTGAAACCCTCAAGGTAATTGGATTTCCTTAACTTTTCTTGGTTTCTTCCAAAAAGGTTCCTTACATTTTCATTTCTGGATGACCGGGAAATTGGATTTTTCAGGATGACACTACTTCTTGGGCCTCCAGGATCCGGAAAATCTACCTTCCTCATGGCACTTGCTGGGAAAACAGATGAGAGTTTAAGGGTTTGTAACGCTACAGCGCTAAAACTAGTACTGCCTCCGTTTCTTCTGTATAGTCATGGTTTGACTTTTCAACCCGCAAATAGGTCACTTTGACTCGGTGATTTTCATAGCAAACCGATGAACTTTTTTTGGCAATGTTTCCATGGTATTGTACGGTAAGTGTACTCTACAATACCATACAAAGATTACCAAATTCTTGTATCTTTTTGCTAATCAAATCACCTTGTCAAAGTGACCCGGTGAATATTGACAAACAGTGAAGTAGGCTCATGCAGAAGAAACGGAGACGGTGAGTTATTACAAGTCCTATAAGAAGTACACTCACATTGGTTTTCCTCTTCAACTTCTTCTGTGTAGGTAACTGGAAAAGTCACCTACTGTGGCCGGGAATTGTCTGAATTTGTGCCTCAAAGGACATGTGCTTATATCAGCCAGCACGACCTTCATCACGGCGAGATGACAGTGAGAGAGACGCTGGATTTCTCTGGGCGCTGTTTGGGAGTGGGAACAAGATACGAGCTCCTGGCTGAATTGCTGAGACGAGAGAAGGAGAGGGGAATTAAACCGGACCCTGAGATAGACGCGTTCATGAAAGCCACTGCAGTGTCTGGCCAAGAATCAAGTTTGGTGACAGAATATATCCTCAAGGTTGGTTTTGAACATTTCTCTTTTTTCAGACCTTTGTCTCAAGCATATGTCTAATGTATCCGGATTTATCAGGTACTTGGGTTAGACATATGTGCCGATATCATGGTGGGTGATGAAATGACTCGTGGTATCTCTGGTGGACAAAAGAAGCGTGTTACTACAGGTAAAACCGGGTTTCAGCATATACGGATTCAATTAATCGTAACAGTCATCTCGCATAATTAGAGTTCGGAACCAGTATAAGGCTTAACCTGGCCAACCGGTAAAATGTCATTTATTTAAATGAGCGGGTTAAAAGGGTCTATATTAACCAGAACCCATCCATTTAACCCATTAGGTACGGGCGGATTAAATGGGTTGGACAATAATCATTCATTTATTTAAACAAACGGTTTTCAACCTATATAAAGGCTACAGGTAAGGATGGCTCGGATCAGCCTAGATCCAAATCCGATCCATAAAGTTTCGGATCGGATCGGATTCGGACCAGATGTTGCCGGATTTGAATCGGATTACCCATCGGATCATGGAAAACATTATTTTTAGTTCCTGACATAATTAAAATCAAAATTGGATTAACATACACCTTTACATCTATAATTTTATCAATTTAATTCACAATAATAATATAGATATATCAAACTCAAGACGTTATCTGAAGTAAACATAGTAAAAATTATATGTGTTATATCAATACATGTATATTATTGAATTTATTAGGTATGATAACCTCATCGGATCGCATTGGGTTTCACAAATCACAAAACTTGTGATCCATATTCGATCCATTTGTAAACAGATAGGACCGGATCGAACCCACTTGCCATCCCTAGCTACAAGCACTGGCGAGCAAATGGGCTGGCCTGTTTTTGACAGTTCTACGCAGAAATATAACCTTTTTCCTGGATTTTGATGCAGGAGAAATGTTGGTTGGACCAGCAAAAGTTTTCTTCATGGATGAAATATCAACAGGTCTAGACAGTTCCACAACTTTCCAAATTGTGAAATGCATGAGACAGATGGTTCATATCATGGATGTGACCATGATAATCTCTCTTCTCCAACCCGCCCCCGAAACATTCGAGCTTTTCGACGACATCATCTTGCTCTCGGAGGGCCAAATCGTCTATCAAGGTCCCCGAGAGAACGTCCTTGACTTCTTCGAAAGCATGGGGTTCAAATGCCCAGAGAGGAAAGGAGTTGCAGATTTTCTTCAGGAAGTCACTTCAAGAAAAGACCAAGAACAATACTGGTTCAGAAAGAAAGAGCCTTACAGGTACATATCAGTACCTGAGTTTGTGCAATATTTCGACTCTTTTTACCTCGGTCAGAAGCTTTCCAATGAGCTTGGAGTTCCTTATGACAAAACCAAAGCCCATCCGGCGGCATTAGTGACTGAAAAATACGGTATCTCAAATATGGATCTATTTAAGGCATGTTTGGCAAGGGAATGGCTTCTGATGAAAAGAAACTCCTTCATATTCATATTCAAGACGACGCAGATAACTATAACATCGATACTTGCATTCACAGTCTTCTTTAGGACTGAAATGAAGTATGGTCGTCCGGAGGATGGAACCAAGTTTTTTGGGGCGCTGTTCTTCGCTCTTGTTAATGTGATGTTTAATGGAATGGCTGAGCTTCCAATGACCATCTCAAGGCTTCCCGTGTTCTCCAAGCAGAAAGATTCCTCTTTTTATCCAGCTTGGGCTTTTGGATTACCCATTTGTCTACTTAAAATCCCACTCTCAGTTATGGAGTCTGCTATATGGATCATCCTCACTTATTACACCATTGGTTTCGCGCCTTCTCCTGGCAGGTGTGTGTTTCTTCCTTTTGAAGATCAAAGAGGATTTTTTCTATTTTATTCAGATAACAAGAAAGATACTTGCATTGGCAACTCTTTTTTTTTTTTCAGATTCTTCCGGCAATTTCTGGCGTTCTTCAGTGTACATCAGATGGCTTTGTGCCTATTCCGTTTCATTGCTGTGGTTGGAAGGTCACAGATTGTGTCGCAGACCATTAGTACCTTTGTGTCGTTGATAATCTTCGTCCTGGGTGGATTCATTGTATCCAAAGGTTCCAACCTTTTCCAGTTTTATATCTCCATTTCATTCTAAATCCTGCAAACTACTTATTTGAGGTTGATTGACAGAGTTGATCTGATTTCCTCTAACAGATGATCTTGCACCGTGGATGAAATGGGCCTATTACGCGTCTCCAATGATGTACGGACAAAATGCAATTGCCCTTGTTGAGTTTCTTGATGACAGATGGAGCACGGTAACTTTTTCTTTCACCCAGAATTATCTCAGCTTATTTACCCAGACCTTATTTGATCAAAGATGGTTTCATGTTTGCTCTTGCAGCCTAACAATGACACGAGCATTGCTCAACCCACAGTGGGGAAGTTCCTCCTAAAATCCAGGGGCTTGTTTGTGGAGGAACATTGGTATTGGATCTGCATCGCTGCACTCTTTGGCTTTGCTATGCTTTTCAATGTGTTGTTCATTGCAGCTTTGACATTTTTCCCCCGTGAGCTTCTTCCTCGTACTGATCCACTTTCTTAATTTCATCAGAGGCAAAATATAGTTTGTGATAAAAAGAACGTTTTTGACCTTCTATGCAGCTGTTGGAGATTCCAAAAGCTCCACTTGTGATGAAGAAGGTGAAAATGAAAACAAGAAGCAACTGAATTCAAACACGAACCTGTCATCTGATATGAGTTCTGTATCCACAGTGCCAATGTTTGAAGGTTTGATGCAATTCTTCTTTTTGAGAAGTTCGATCAACAAGTTTGAAAATGCTTTTGTTTGAAGGTTTGATACTCTACTTGCAGGTATCGATATGGCGGTGAGGAATCAGACTGAAATAACTGCTATGGAGAATTCAAGTAGTAGAAAAGGAATGGTGCTTCCTTTCCAGCCCTTGTCGCTTGCTTTTGATCATGTGAACTACTACGTTGACATGCCTGCTGTAAGTCCCTTCTTGCAGTATACATGAACCTTGATTCTGAATTGATAGTATTCTTAGGGCTAGTTTGAGAATACTGTGGCAGTGCTAGAAGCTACTGTGTGAGAATCACTGTAGGAAAGCTGTTGTGAATTTTAGATAAAATGTTTGGTATATATCACATGAAAGCTACGGTGAAATATTGATTTGGTAATTTTGTGTTTGGTAAAATCAACTTTGGACATGCCGTGAGAGAGTAAAATTACAAAAATATGACATGTATCATTTCAGTGGAGATAAATTTGATCTTTTAGAATTTTTTTAAGGTTAATATTGGTTGTAGATAAACTAATCAAATGCAAGTTCTGGAAAAGCATCTTCCCCCTTCTTCCTGAGAACTGCTGTGAGGCAGTAGAAATTGTTCGTAGATTCAATTTTTTTTTTTTTTACTTTTATTAAACGCAGTAAAAATTGCTTCTGCTTTCATAAAGCAGCTGTGCTGGCAGCATAAGCATTCCCAAACTGGCTCTTACTCTGGTTTGATCAATATCAGGAAATGAAGAGCCAAGGCATTGAGGAAACTCGCCTTCAGCTGCTACGAGATGTTAGCGGTGCTTTCAGGCCTGGGATTTTGACAGCATTGGTCGGCGTAAGTGGTGCCGGGAAAACAACCTTGATGGATGTACTTGCAGGAAGGAAAACAGGTGGCTATATCGAAGGAAACATCAGCATTTCCGGTCACCCCAAAAACCAAGCGACATTTGCTCGCGTTAGTGGTTACTGTGAACAGAACGATATCCACTCTCCCCACGTCACTGTCTACGAATCCCTAGTTTACTCCGCTTGGTTGCGCCTCTCCAAAGATGTCAACCCAGAGAAGCGAAAGGTACATTAATTACCCTCATAAACTAACTTTGTAAGTAGAAACAGTGTTGCGTGTACTAAGGTTGTTTTTTCTGCTACAGATGTTTGTTGAGGAAGTGATGGAGTTGGTTGAACTGAGTCCTCTAAGGGATGCTCTAGTTGGGCTTCCCGATGTAAACGGGCTTTCGACTGAGCAGAGGAAAAGGGTAACCATAGCAGTTGAATTAGTCGCAAACCCTTCGATCATATTCCTGGATGAGCCCACGTCTGGCCTTGATGCTAGAGCTGCTGCCATTGTGATGCGAACTGTGAGGAACACGGTGGATACTGGTCGCACTGTTGTATGCACAATTCACCAGCCAAGTATCGATATCTTTGAAGCTTTTGATGAGGTATATATCTACATGTATCAAAATATTTCAACTCCAGTTTATTTCAGTGTTGTTGACCTTGCATATATCTTTTGCAGCTGTTTCTGATGAAGAGAGGAGGGCAAGCCATCTATGCTGGACCTCTTGGCATCAATTCAAATCTCCTCGTCGAGTACTTTGAAGTGAGTAGTACTAACATTTTTGACATTTAAGTCTCGCGTTTTGCCTTTGAACTGCTTAGTGATTAGCCTCAATGTGAGAGTATTCACAGTCTATTTCTGGGGTGGCTAAAATCAAAGATGGCTATAATCCTGCAACTTGGATGCTGGAGGTTAGTTCCAATGCCATGGAGACTAAACTTGGCGTGGATTTCGCAGAAATTTATGCAGATTCTGCTTTGTATCGGTATGCTACAATCTCTCTCTCTCTCTCTGTGTGTGTGTGTGTGTGTGTGTGTGTGTGTGTGAAATACGACTTGGCAATGAACGTTTCGTTCTTGCTTGATTCAGGAGGAATGAAAAGCTCATTAACGAGCTCAGCACTTCAGCAGCAGGATCGCAGGAGCTGTTTTTTCCTTCCAAGTATTCTCAATCTTTCATCACTCAATGCAAGGCTTGTTTCTGGAAACAATATTGGTCATATTGGAGGAATCCGCAGTACAATGGTATCCGATTCTTATACTCGCTAGGCATTGGTCTCATGTTCGGAATCATCTTCTGGAATAAGGGAGATAAACTGTGAGCAATATACATCATCAGATGCCTTTGACTCTTCTAATTTCTTTCCCCTAAAACAAACTCACAATAAGAATCATTCTATTTCAGGCACAAAGAACAAGACCTATTGAATTTACTTGGAGCGATATACGCGGCGGTTTTCTTCCTCGGAGCGACTAACACCGCCACGGTGCAGCCTATCGTGGCAATAGAGCGGACAGTCTTCTACAGGGAAAAAGCAGCTGGAATGTATTCAGCAATGCCTTACGCATTCGCTCAGGTACTAGAAACTTCTCAATTTTTTTATTTTTATTTTTATTTTTTTATTTTATTTTTTTAAAACTTTCGGTGACTCTCTCAAGGTGTGAATTGATTCGAATATGAACAATTGTCTGCTGGTTGCAGGTGGCTGTAGAGACTATTTATGTTTCTATCCAGACATTTCTCTATGGTTTTCTCCTTTACGCGATGATAGGGTTTCCGTGGCAATTTAGCAAGTTCTTGTGGTTCTATTACTACATCACTATGTGCTTTCTCTACTTGACCTTGTACGGAATGATGGTTGTGTCGCTCACTCCCAACGTCCAGATTGCTTCCATTGCCATGTCCTTC
The DNA here is from genome assembly GCA_023055425.1 of Linanthus parryae. Taxonomy (NCBI): domain Eukaryota; kingdom Viridiplantae; phylum Streptophyta; class Magnoliopsida; order Ericales; family Polemoniaceae; genus Linanthus; species Linanthus parryae. Next base: position 74,058,116 of record JALGPY010000002.1, read on the forward strand.
TTCCTCAGCTTCTGGAACCTCTTCTCTGGTTTCGTCCTCCCTAGAACGGTACGCATACAAGGTCCATTGACACTTGTCTAGCTCATTTTCTAACCGAATCTATAAAATTTCTAAAAATTTAATTCAAATTTCTTCTCCCTTGGCCATTTTCCAAGGAACCGAAGTTTTAAAAACCAGCAGACGTTGAATGTAAATTTCTACTTATGTTTCTTGCTTGCAGTTTATTCCGGTTTGGTGGAGTTGGTACTACTGGGGTTCTCCAATAGCCTGGACAATTTACGGGCTCCTGTGTTCGCAATTGGGTGACAAGAGAGACCTGATAGAGACTAAGCTGGGTTCCATGGAAGTGAAGGATTACTTCAAGAATGTGATTGGTTATGACTATGACTTCCTCGGAACAGTTGCAGCTGTGCATGTCGTTTGGGTTCTTACCTTCTTCTTTGTATTTGTCTACTGCATCAAGGTCCTCAACTTCCAGAGGAGATAGAACAAATCCAAAAATTAAAGTTCTCCGATGAATGCTTCAAGTGTTTTTGCAATTTTTGTTGTAAAGTGTGAGCGGCTGTGTTATTGATAGTATGTTCTGTCGTCTGACTGTTTTCTTTGTGATTAATATTAAGAGATTCATTTCCATCGACGTACATTAAGTTTCAAGGTCACATCGTGAGCAAAGAAGTGCAACGTTTCTCCCCTTGCTCTCTTCATTTTGCTCGCAAAGTGCACACTGTAATTGGGTGAAGAATTACAAAATGTACACTGTAATTTCGATCAGAAGTGCACATGGAAATGAAAACACAAAATTGATAAAATATAACTAAAACAGTGAAAAATTTGATTTGGGCCTCCACTCACTTCACTTGATCAGTCATCAACATAGTGAAAACAACATGACATTTATACTCGTACAAGATTTTAGTTATTACTCCATATGAATTTCTTGTAAATATCCAAGTGTAGAAAATCTAGCAGTTAGGGGGTGCAACTCTGGCTGACTAGGTGGGCTGCATCCGCTTCCCTAGGCCAATTTCGAGTCATGTCGAGCCTTTCCAAGCCCACCTATACCCGAGTTGGGATCGACGTCAGCCTCCTAAGTCCAAACCCAGCCCAGGAATGGAAATCTAACACGAGTTCAAAAAAGTACATACCAAAGTCAGTTATTTAGTTATGCATTGACAATCCATTGCCAAATTGAATGCACAAATCACGGTATTAAAGGGCCGGGCTGGCATGGGGACCGGGCTTGGAGGAGGATTGGGAGACGAGGTGGCCGGGTTTTTGAGGGAGGAAAGTGATCCGAACCTGTTAGGGGCTAAAAGCCCTTGGGTCCAGGGCCGGGTCGGTCCGGATTAAAATGGTCTGTGTTTGTGTGTGTGTGTGTGTGGGTGGGTGGGGGGGGGGGGGGGGGGTGGGTTTCGTGGCCCGGGGCTAGGCTAGTAGGGGGTTGGTGGTTTGGGGGCCGGGCCGGCTTTGCCAGAAGGCCGGTCCTATATCATTTTCTTTGGTCTGACCTAGCAGTCTTTTACATTTCCTCTCGGTTTCCTGGGCTTCATTTTTACAGTCTCTAGCAATGGTTTGACTTTGCAATCCTCGAACTGTTTTCGATCCTCCCAGGCCATATGGACTTTTTGCCACCCTGCTGAAATGGACCTTACTTCGTGGACAATTGCAAACATCATTGCTTTAAGTTCTCACTTTGTCTACAAATTCATTGTGACACTAACATGCACGTCCTCTACAATCTACATCATAAGAGATATCACTAGCTTGAAAACTGTATCATGTTATATAAAAGAAACTGTCTTTACATCCATACTATAAGACTCGTTCCAATGCGAAAAGTGACATGAAACAACTCCCACATATGATGACTCAGTAATTTCTCAAGACATGTCCACTACTCAGGTCTCATAACTAAGTCCTTCCTAATGGTAGATACCTCTTACTCAGGTCTCAGTAATTTCTCAAGACATGTCCACTACTCAGGAGAATCTGCCTTTGCCAGTCACTGCAAAATTTCATCCATTAGAACCCCCTTCAATTTCATCATGAAACATCCCTTTAAAACAAACAAAACCGGCCATATGTTGTTATATTGGTATTTGAGAGGAGTCACAGACAAACAGTAGAACATATAGGAAAAGCTCGAAAAGATAATTTCAAAAGCATGATATTCAACCAGTAGTTCATGTAGCCGGGGTGAAACATCAAATGCCGAAAAAGAAATCATAGTCTTCATTTCTACCAGTATATTCTAATATGAAAATTTTCAAAGATCTTCATTACCTTTATCAGGTCTTCACATTTTCTTCAGTGATGATAAGTTTTCCTTCTGCAAACTCACAAGCTTGAAATGTGACCCCAAGCTGTTTCTGAAGCTTTTTCACGATAAAAGTTTCAGACTCCTCACATATAGTTACCACGGTACCTTTCCTTCCTAGTCGTCCCGTTCGTCCAGCACGATGAGCATAGTGAATCGCGTCCGTGGGTAGTCCCAAGTTGACCACAAGATCACACTCCGGCACATCCAAACCCCTCGCCGACAGCTCATTCGTCACAAGAATTCTCACTTCCCCATTCTTGAATTTCTTTATAACCGTCGATCTACCTAGCTTGCCTAGATCCCCGTGCAGCTCAGCAGCATTCATTCCACGAGCCTCTAGCTTGAAGACTGCATCTTTCAATTGCCTAGAGTTATTCATAAAAGCTATTACAGAATTGGAATCAAGTGCGTGGACACATCTCCTTAGGGTATCGACCTTATGCTGTAACCTAGCAACACAGTAGTAGTGTTTCAGTGCTGGTGGAAGGCTCTGTATTGCAGCCTGATTCTGCACACTATCCGATGAAGGACTAGGACTAGAATTAGAACCACCTCTAGTTAAGGTAATAGGTCTAGTAGGAGCAGCAGATTCAATAGGAGAAACACTTTTCGCTTGTACGAGAAGTGGGTCCTGTCCCCAGTCCCTAGCTGCCCTAATAACTGAAAAGGGCACTGTTGCAGATACCATGATTGTCTGGCGTGCAGCCGCCAATCCGCCAGGTGGCGTCTTCGCGACGCGTATTTCAGCACCAGGTCTTCTTCCCACGTGTTCTAGTATCCGATGCATGTCGTCGCGGAAGTTAAAGGAAAGAAGTTCGTCAACTTCATCTAAGACCAGAAACTGGCAGTCATGAGTGTGGAGCTTCCCAGCTGAACTGATTTCAGCGAGTCTCCCTGGAGTTCCAACAACAATGGATGGCTTGTTTTTCTTCAGAGCCTCTTCTTGCCTTGATCGGTTCGCACCACCAACGAGTTGCTGAACCATTCTTTTATTATCAGGTCCTAGAATCTTCTCAAACTCTCTCACAATCTGCATTCCGAGTTCTCTTGAAGGAGCCACTATCACTGCTTCTATATCCATCTTTTTACCACGATCTCCGCCACTCTTGTTCCTCAGGGGACCGACCTGGGACAGAATAGGGAGGAGATAAGCCAGAGTCTTTCCTGAGCCTGTGTATGATTGAATCACCACATCGTGTTTTTTAAGAATCACAGGAACTGCTGCTGACTGAACATCAGTTGGAACTGTAAAACCCTCCTTCTCTAGCCTCTCTACCAACAAAGGCGGGATGCCAAGCTCAGAAAATGATTTTGCAGAGAAAGGAGCTCCTTCTATTTCAAGCGACTTTCTAACTCTATCTTGTGCGAGTCCATTACCTTTTACTGCGGATACTGCAGTAATGGCTTCTACACGAGTATTTCGCTTTTTCTTGTTAGATTTCTGGAAATCATTTTCTAAACTCAAGCTTCCAAGGGTGAGAGGACCATCTTCGTGACTAATCCTACTTAGGAGGCGTACACTTTTGTATAACTGAGACCTCTTGGAGACGTAAGATAAGTTTCTTGATGATAAGATATCACCAGCGAGGAAAAGAAACCGGGCTGCAGTTAAAGTTGGCATATCTGACAGTACTCTTCTCACTAATGAATGGTTCTTCAACTATTCATAGCAGCACATCAGATGAACTGAGCACAATCTGCAAAGGTGCAACACGATGTGAGGGAAGTCAGTAAGTATGGTACAAACTTTAAGCTGAAGGTTCAATATTTACAAGGTTAACAAAGCATCCATTGTATTAAAGACATTATATGGATATGCCAGTAAAAATAAGGTTATTAATATTAGAGCATCACGGTACCCTGCAACTAAACACTTGGCCTAAACAGTACACAACATTCGTTCTTATGAGTTTAACTTGTCCGAAGATGCAAAAACATATTAAAACAGAAACAAAAAAGTCGCTTCCTTTAAACATTGTGTGATTCGTTGCGTCTCTAAGGCAGGTTACTATCATCTAATAAAAACGTCGACCTAAAAAAACTGTTCTTCTTCCCTATTTCCTTCATCCTTTCAAATTTTAAGATACTTGAAAGATAATTTTTGCAAGAATTTACCAATAATTCCTCCCTTAATTGTTTAGCCTCTTGCTTTTAATAGTCATTTTCACTGAGAGGGTTCAAGTGAAGTATCGGTGCAACTTCTTTTAACTACACGTTCAACCTAGTCTGCAGGTCCATAGAAACTATGAACTGCAACAAGGAATCAGAACTCTCTCTTAAATCTCTCACTAGTGGACCGTTTCTAATTCTTTAGCCCCTTACGTTTAGTCATTTTCACTGAAGGCTCAAGTAAGGTTTTCAGTGCAACTTTTTACCTATAGAGTGCAGGTCTTTAGACACTACGAACTGCAAGAAGGAGTCAAATTCTCTCCTATATCGGTAGCTAATAATAACAAAAATCATCACCCATCTCCGAAAAAAACATCAACACACATCAACACCATAGCTGTCTATGCCAGCAAGAGCTGTCGTCCTCATCTGCACCACCAGCGCTGCAGCCACCGCCGTCACAGCAGTTCCAAGTACCTTCTTAAGACCCACCCCTGCACTGAACCGCAACTCTGGCAGCACCCACCCACCACCTCAATGACCACCATCACACTAATCGCCAATAGTTCTATGTTAACAATGCCGCAATAAATATCTTCGTCACCATGAGAGGCACCTACGGGCACAACCAGACACCACCATGCGTAGCTGCATCACCTCAACACCCACCAGAAACCACCACCACCACCATGCTTATTTTCCCCGGTGCATACCGCGTCTCTCAAGTACCCGTCGATGGCGACGAGGCTGAAAATTGGGAGTTTGTGGTTTCTGTGTGGATCTGGAGGCTGGTGGTTCAGAGATTGGGAGTGATAGTTGACGACAGCGGCAGGCAGCAAGGCGGTGAAAGGTCATGGCGGCGTACGTGAAGGTAGGTATTCGAAAGGAGTGAATTGGAGGGCTGTTTCAGTGTATCACAAAAAAAAAAAAAAAAATAATAATAATAATTTGAATACCATCAGCCCAAAAGTATACAGAATTAACACCCAAGCCCATACAAAATGCCATTCATTTCACTTGTCATCCAAACACGGGATCATTAGACCCTGTATTTTGAAATCCCTTCATTTGGAATTCCAGGAAATTTTGTAATTCCTCATCCAAACACACCTAATTGAACATTGAGGTCACTTCCTCTACCGACTCCTCTATGAGCAGATTCGAGGTTTGTTTCCACCGAAGTATAAGCTTCATATCCTAAACCCAATCAATGACACCAAATGCAGAAGGAAATCATTCCCACCACCAGATAGTACTACGACTAAAAGCCCACATCTTGATATCAAAGGACACAGTTTTCCCTTCAGTCTCAATTAGGGTTTAGGGTTTTGTATGGGGGAGAACATCAAACCCTCAGAGGAACATTTTCCAGGAAAGAATTGGAATAAGGAAAGCAAGTAAACCCTAACCAATTTCGGACATATGAAATCAAGCAAAACCCTAGCTGATTATGCAGGAAAAAGAGTGTGGGACTTACATAAGGAATTGCTCGCTGCCTTGAAAAGAATCTTCGTTCTGAGTTCAGTCCTTGCGTGGCGTCTTCGTCTTCAATCTTGCAATCACTGGGTTTCAGCCTTTGGGGTGATAGTCAAGAGGGAGAGATAAGAAGCAGAGGGAAAAGGAATGCTGGAGGCTCAGAGACGAGAGATGCAGAAGTTGAGATGAAAGAGATGAGATTTTATATACTTAGATCATGTGGGTCGGGCATACTACATAGCAACACACTTGGATCAATCAAAAGTAGGGATGGCAATGGATCGGATTCGGATCGGATCCACCTATATCCATATCCGAATCCGATCAAAATAAGTGGATCCATATTCGATCCAAATTCGACCGGATCCTAAACGGATTCGGATCGAATCTGGACCGGATTTAATTTGCAATATCCGTATTCGATCCGACAATCCAAATCTCCAGAAACGGATCTGATTCGGATCCAGATTTGGATCCTGAGCATTTTTTTTTTACTTCTCATAAAAAATACACGAAAAATTCAGAAAAATATGTAAAAAGAGTCACCACACCAAAAAAAAAATATGCCTAAAAAGTACAAATATATATTAATAATATTTTAGCAATATGAAAAACGTAAATCTACCAAGAAATATAAGCAAGCTATTCAAAGGTTAAAGGCACCAATAATGTCTAAAATTGTATAAAAATTCAATTAAAACAACAATAAAATTGTCCATAACCATATTGAAATATTTTCTTCAGTCCTGGAAACATAATCTATAGTGATTTGTTTATTGTCTTTATGTATATGTAGGTAAAATCATATTTTTTATAACTCTAAGGGTATTTTCGTAAGACTATGTGTGTTCGGATCCTTTCGGGTCGGATATCCATCGGATATCCTAACATATTCGGATCGAATCCGGATACGGATCGAATTTTGATTTTTAATATCCATATCCGATCCATTTTAAAATGGATCGGATTCGGACATGATCCATTCGGATCGAATCACTCGGATTTCGAATCAGATCGAACCGCATTGCCATCCCTAATCAAAAGCTAAAATAGATATAAACTCATGGCACTGAAGGTACGTAAATTTTACTTTTCTGTGAGCATTTAAACTTTAAAATCGTGCAGTCAGGTTTGTGGATGACAGTTCGGGTTCGAAATTTGGGTGTGGTCCGAGTCGGACTCTTACCAATACTGTTAACATACTGAATAGATTGGGTATGGGCCGGTAATAAGTAGGTTCCAAGCGGGTCTACATATGTAACAGTAGATTTTCGGGCTTTTGCAAAGTATTTGTGCGGGTTCACACTCATCATATACTGTAGCTTCTCATCCGAAGGTCTCCTCTGTATCTATTCTTTCTTCACGCAACTTACTTCCTCTACTTCTCTCACTGTACTCCACGTCTCCCACCCATAAGGCTTCTCGTTCTTCTCTCTCTCATCTTTGAGCGTCACGACAAACGACCCCTACAACCCTCTTCATCTCAACCTCTCCCTCTTCAATATTGGTAAGTTTTTTCTCCCATCAAAGTCCCAGTTATGAATCAAAAAGGAAGTATGGGTTCTGAATCAGATCCAAAAGATTCGCAATCACCAACTTGATATCTAAATTTCCAATTCTCCTTGTCAATTACAATGCGTTGAGCCAATTTCTCAACAGATTCTTTTGAATCTCATGTGAAGGCAATCCAGAAACAGTAAATCGGGTTATGAAGGTTTTTCGGGAATGGTTTTTCTAATATGATGTGAAAATGAACTTCTTCATTCAGCTCGTGTATGAGATTTCAATCTCTAATTGAACTTCGCCTCTTTTTCCTTCGTCAGTATGAATCGGCAGTAACTGTGGGCGGGTCCATATTTGAGTACAAAACGGGTAAGCAAATTACGGATCTGGTGCGGGTGTGTATGCGAATATACCGGGTATGTTTAGAGTCAAGTAACTATGATACAACACTCGGGTCGATTCGAGTATGTAAGAAAACAGCCCGAACCCGTCCGATTTCCATCCCTAGTCACGTTATTCAAATTTTCAGAATCATGTATTTGGATATTCATGAATGACGTTAGTTGCATTAAATGGACACAACATTTTTTTAATTTAGACACCTACTTTGGTGGTGTCTGGCGTCAACACGTTCCAGTTGAATGAAATTATGTTGTGAAATACATCTATATGATGTTGTGATTATATATATATATATATATATATATATATATATATATATATATATATAGTTCTAATACTCCGCCAACACTCGCACACGAGTCCCTGGAGAACTTATAATTTGGGGTACTTTGTGTATTTTCTCAGTTGTGAGAAAAAGTCAAAAAAAATCAAAAGAACAAGAGGAAGATAATAAAAATGAAGATGAAGAACACTATTAATGCTTTTTTTCCCAAATTCAACACGACGACCACCTACATAACCATCACCAGCAGGGTTTCATACCTACACCTACACTGCCACAACCACACTACTAGGGATGGCAACGGGTCGGATCTGGATCGGATCAGGCACGCCCTGATCCAGATCCGACTACGAGAAATGGGATCCAGATCCGATCCCCGTTCGGATCGTCACAGTATACAGATCCGATTGGATCAGTTTCATTCATCCGATCCAAATCTGATCCGTAGATCCATACAGCACGTGGTTGGATCGGATTGGATCGAATCATGCTCAGATGTGCAATAAAATATAAAAAAATAACATAAAAATAAACACGATTTCATACGCTAAAACATGTTTGGTACGAAGCCTACAACACAAAAAAATGGCTTTGTAGGTTGGAGTTACCATTTTATTATTCTTGAAAGTGTAAGTGAGGAGGTAATAGGGGTATATTTGTAAAGCACACATATACGTCGGATCGGATCGGGTCGTAACTCGGTGGATCTGCCCTCTGATCCAAATCCATATCCAAATCCGATCGGGTCTTGCTTTCCGGATCCAAATCTGGTCCATTTTCAATTGGATCGGATTCGGATCTGATCCATTCGGCTCGGATTGTTCGGATCTCAGATCGAATCGGACCATATTGCTATCCCTACCACACTACCTCAATCGCCACTACCACCACCTAAAAAGTCCCCTCCACACCCTACATTACCACCACCACATGTACCTGTACCTACAATCCCACACCACACAACCTCAGTCGCTACCATCACCTATAAATCCTCTACCACCACCCCACCACCCCACACCACCACCATCACTGATGGACACAAACACCGCCTTTGTAACCTCTCATATGGCCAGAAATTTACACACGTCGTCGCCGAAAACACTATATACGAGTCTTTATTATAAAAAATTATTCATTCTGTTAACACAAGGAGTTACCTGATATAATTATGGGGCCAGAATGTGAATTAGTTGAAGTGTGAAGAAGAGTGGTGTATGAGTCAGCATACATGAAGAATTAATTAGAAGCTGGAGTAGTTGACTGATCGGGGGATACGGTTAACAAGTCGTCCTTTGAGTTGGCAGTGTCTCCACTTGGTTGAGCGAAGGCAAACCTCAACGAATGGGAAGCTGAGATGGCGATTTTGTTTCTCCTACACAAGAGACTGTATAAAATCGGGGGTGCATGCTACAAAGTAAGAAAAAGAAGATATCATTCTCCAAAATAGTTCAAGAGCAATTCTAGTGAGATTAAGAGCAATTGTTGGAGTAGTGAGGGTATTGTGTTTCCTCAATTCATCATATAAATTGCAGGGAGTATTGAGCTCACATTCTTTATTTGTTTATGTGGAGATTCCATTGGGATTTCGTTGTGTTTCTTGCACAATTTCTAGTTAATCTGAGTTGTTCTTATTTATGATTGAGCACATCCCTTTCCTAGATTTATTGGTAACCCTAGTTGTTTATACTATTTGCATGTTAATTCTAATTTAGGATTACGTCAACGAAATCAACATTTGGTGAATCTGCTGGGGAAGTGAGTTGGATGAATGGCGAATACAAGGTAGGAATAAGAGGAAGACTAAGAAATACAACAACACAAACAATGTTCAAGCCTCGCAAGCAGTAGATGTGAGTGTACAGCTAGCTAATCCAACTCTAGGAGATGAATTAATGAAGGATTTGACGCGGACGTTGGTTGTAGGTTAGAAAAATATGGCGACCACTATGGGATCTATCCTCAGTAAGCGCAAGGAGGTGTGCCCACAGGCTCAGCAAATACCGTGATGGACCAGCAGAAAGATGCGGACGTGCACCAGAATGTCGCAGTCAGAATACAGGAAGACAGAGAGGTCTTAGCGCATATAATGATATGAATTCCACTGCAAAATATGCTCGCATAGGTATGTGATGCGCAAACTAACGTGCTATTCGCAAGTATACAAATCGAGTACTACCGGGTGTATTTCAACTCGGGTGATCGTTCCCACGAGGACTGTTTAGTGTTCCTAGAGTAATCAAATTTTAACTTGAAGAGTATAAAAGGAGGAGTGATTTGAGAGTGTGATTAATAACTACGTACTGAAAATAAACAACTAAAACGTAAATATTTTTTGTGATGTTTTCTGAAGAAATCTTGAAGGTTGTAAAATCTAGGGTTTCAAATAATAGGTCCCAGGATCCCCTAGGGTTTCTACAGGGTCATGTTCTTTGTTTGATATGAAAACACACATCAGTTTAATTATCCTTGCCACGTACCGGTTGCACAGTAACCTTTCAGATCCTGCACGTTATCACGATCCTGCAGACTTTCGGATTCCTGTTAAGCTGCCTAAGTCTGCAGTCTCGTTCTAAGGCTTCTAGGGTTTCTAACCTGTCCTAATGGCCTGGGTCAGATTCTCTAACACTTGGTCAAACGTTTTATGCTAGCCCTATATCCCTTTCTCTGGTCGGTCTATCAAGGTAAGGTACTAAATCATGTCTCTTCTTCCTAACCTATAACCTGATGTTTTCACCTACATGCTCGGGTCTGTAGCAATTCTGGTTCGCGACTCCAATCATGCATAAACGATAATATTCAAAGATATAATAATTGATAAAAAATGCTGAATTATGATAGTACGATCATGAATTCAATACCAAAACATTGAACAATCTCTGAGTACGAAACCCTAGGTTCACCGAGAACCTAGGTAAAAGGTTTAGCTACTAGAACTCATAACGTAAATAACAAAGTTTTTGAATAAAGAGAGAGAATAAGATCAAACTAGGTCTTCAAATTTGGAATTGTGCTTTCGTGCTCTCCGGGGATGCTCCGACTTCTCCGTGGATGTGTTGTGTCTCTAAAACGAACCCTGGACAAGTCTTTATATAGTGCTTGAGAAGTTTCTGGAAAACTGCCTATATTTACGAAACTGTCACTGGCCAAAATTGTCTCAGAATACGTGTTATACGCGTATATACACACAGGGTGTGCGTATATACGCACACCGTGGCCCCCGGTGCTTCCTTTTTCTCTCATGTGTGCGTATAAGGCTGGTATTTGTGCGTATATACGCACAGAGTGTGCGTATATACGCACACCGTGTGTGCAGTCTTCAAGTTCTCTCTCCTCTTGTGCGTATAAGGTTCCCTGTGTGCGTATGAAAGACCCTGTGTGCGTATATACGCACACCGTGCTCCCTTCCTGGCCAGAATCTCCCCCTCTATGCTCTGTGTGCGTATAAACGCACACCGTGGCTCCTCAGCTCCATTTCTGACTCTTTCTGCCTCTTCCCGCCTTCCTGCGTTGTTCTCTCTGCATTCCCGAGCCCTGTTCCTGTATAGACAACACGAACACACCCACGATCATATCCAATAAAAGTACAAAAACGTAGAAATTTGTAAAGAGCTAATAAACATCTTGTTCCTATTTTCTTCTGAGGGTTCTGGCTAAAACATGGCTTTCCGACGCAAACACACATCAAATCAGGCTAAAAGATATCCCCTAGTGGGGAGTTATCAAATACCCCCGCACTAAACGTTGCTCGTCCCGAGCAACCCCTTGCATACTATCCCAATTGCATACAAATCTGCCTTGTAAAACGACCCTTTTGTGCATACGACTACCCTTGCATACCCCTTGCGATTGCATACTTTTCTGACTCGAAATTAAAACCAGACGAATCAATAGAAAACAGACTCAAAAAATAATATACTGACTCAAACGTAGACTCTATCTTAACAAGGCACAAATATATTTAGTGTGAGATCGGGCAATCTCCTTAACCCAAAACGGTACAGTAACAAAATCTCACCTTCTTACCAGGAAGTACCTACCCACACATGATCGGTGAGTCTAACAGATTATACGAGTGGATGTATAGCACTGGCACGTAGTACTGTTACTTCCATTCTCAACCTGGGCAAATCCATAGCATACCTACCATCTGAGCTATTTACGAATCAGGGATCCTAAATCTAGCAGGCGAGATTTTATAAGAGTATATCAAGGTACGACCTATTCCCACTTGTTACGACATTCTCACCGTTCCCAACTCACACCCCTCACCAAGTTCCCGAAAATGACCAAAACACCCAAGTCTCTGAATTTCACTTTCCGGTCCCTTGTGTGTCTTTGACGTTCTCGCGGCCGCAAACATGAAGCGATGTTGAATTCCAAACGGCGCACCTACTCAGCTTTTAAACTAAAAACTTTTGTACAAATTAAAACAACAACTGTAAAATAGACCTTTTTTCTATTCTTTTTTTCTTTCTTTTCTTTCATTTTTTTTAAATAATAAATACAGAACGATAATACAAAACGGACTAAAGCTGAGTAAGTAAAATAAAACAATGTCTTGGGGTACGAAAGATGTCATCATGTGTAGTACCCCTACACTAATCCTGAAGCGCAGATCCTGTAGTCGAAAAGATATCGTGCAGTCCCACCAAACCTCCTCATCACCAAAGATGTAGAAAAACGACACAACCACCAACTAACCCAACAACTCCCGGTACCCAGTTTGTGCGGAAAGATGCCTCACACGCGACTCTCCACCTGTGATCACTATGTAGTGCAGTGAATCACCTCCGCAAATCAAAGAAGTCGCCTCTAACTCACCCTGTCCAACCCTCGATAAGCATGAAAAATGTCAAACTGTCCACAATAATCTGTCATGAAGCTCTCCCTGTACAAAATCCTCCCTACCTCACTCCCTCCGTCAACAGCCAACTACATAAGTGATGAAGGTCAGAAAGAAGGCGGGTTGTCGACTACCTAAGTGACGGCGGTGTGGAAACTAGTCGGATGCCCAAGTGATAAGTACTCGTGGATTCCTACGCACACTGACTCTCGCTCAGTCCACTACACCTCAGTGTGGTTTTTCCTTCCTGTTCGAAGACTATAATGGGTTTCTGCCCAACCTTTTGTTAGTTCAATTGCCCTTTCTCAAAATTTTATGATTTTTCAATTTTTATGATTTTTTCTTTTTCTTTTTCATATACAATGCAAGGCCAGAATTTTTGTGGTAGTTGACTCAACCAAAGAAAACGTGCAGACTCAAGAAATAAGCTAAAAACTTCAAATAAATACAAAAAAACATGCAGACAGGGTTAATGTAGACACGACTCCCACCCCCACACTAAGAGGTGGCATGGTCTCATGGCACTCACTCATCTGGCCTAAAAGTCGGGTCTGACCCGGTTTTCGAGGAACTAGATATGCTGCTGGGAGAACTGCTAGTGGACCGGAACACGGAACTAGTGGCCTGTCGTGAGCGTGAGCTCGACGACTGATGTGACCGTGATCCAGACTGGCTGCTGGATGGTTGCGGGTTCGGATCCGTGGCATACTCACTCGAATCGCCTCGTCCGACCAGTTGGTAGTGTAGTCACAGGAATAGGAGGCAGAGAATATAATAGGTAGCGACACCTCTCAGTCAGCATTCCTAGCGGCCTCACGCTGCTCATGTCGTAAGCTAGCAATAGCAAGGCCGTGGTCTTTGGCTACCTTTCGTTGAGTCCTTTGGGAGTGCTTTAGAGTCCTCCAAAGTTTTCCCATTTTCTTAAGAAATTTCTCCCCAATGGAATGCTGTCAAGCTCAACACCCCTCAAATCCCTCCTCGACTCGGGACAGCCTACGGTTGACGACTGAAATCGGAAGAATTCCCGATCCAGCCCTCACGCTAGCACCGACTATCTGACTCGACTCACCGTGCTCATAGGTGGACTGCGAGCGCCTAAGTCTGGCCGCTCCCACTCCTCGTGCGAGTCAATCCTGGGTCAATTTCCTCCTAGGGGCAGGGGCAGGTGCATCCTCCTCCAGAGGGTCAGCATCATCCCTAATTCTATCACTAGGTCATAAGGTCCAGGCCCCCCAGGGTTTCGCTCCCTAATCTTCCTATACTCCTTAAGTGCGGGAGGTCTCAAGTCACCCTCTCGGTCCTCCAAGTGAATCCCGCCATCCCGAGCCAGCTTGATAATCAGGTTGCTATACCCGAACCCCTTCCGGGTCTTGGGAGCATTTCTCTCCGTGATATAAGTCCAAGTGAGATGGGAGATATTGACCCTCCGTCGCATCATAAGGCAGTACACTATGAGGATAGAGTCATACTCAAGATGGGTAAAGTGCTGGATTCTCACAATGCGGTTCACCACCCACTCTGCCCACCACCTAGCTTGTGCGCTCAAAAATCGAGAGTGCAGTCTAAAACCGCTATGTCCTTCCTCTTCTCCCTCGAAGTGGGCCCCCTCGGCCCCATCAGTCAAAACCCGTAACACCTTGTCATCATCCGACAGATTAGCCTGTACTTGTTCGTAAGCACATGGTTCATCTGTCGGGGCTATCCCGTAAGCCTGACGGATCGAATCAGGGGTTAGCAAAATAAAGTCCCTATGGCAATAGACCCAGCGTGGGTCATCGATCTCATTATGCCCAACATTCAGCAGGTTACTAAAGAATTATTTGACTAAAGACGAGTTAGAAGCTCCCTTAAACCCCTCTAACGACCTACCAAAGGTAGCCTCTCGGCTAGCAAATGTCACCATGGGGATTTGCATTTTATCCTCGTCAATTTCAAAACGGTAATCCTTAACTAACTTGTAGTTTGTCTTTTTACCCGTCATAAAATAGAAATGTGCCTCCTGGGACACAAAACGGTTGCTATCAAAATAATGCGGACGGATTTGGTCAGCAGGGTAATCAACCGGGTGGTGGGCACGGTTAGGGTTGATTGTGGGTTTGACTAAATCCATAGCAGAAAATACGAAAAAAATGTGCAGAAACAAAAATCTACAGTACGTGCGCGTGGTTCATGGGTCTCAACAGATAGTCCACCTAGAATCTACCAGAGGTTCACACGACACGTAAATCGAGAAAATAATGCAGAAACAATGACCTGGCTACGGGTCGTGCTTAAAACTGAAAAATAAAGAGAGGGAAAGAGATTTGGACCTGCTCACAAATGGGTGTGAAATGCAGAATCCAGCAAGGAAGCCGCCGGAAAAGCAGCCCGACGGTGACCGGAAAAGTCGCCGGAACGAAACTTTGAACCCGCCAAAACGTAGCTTTGTTCCTCTTCTTTCACCTTTTCTTCTATGAAATTTTCTGATTTTGTTTCAAACTCCACAGATCTGTGTTTTCCCTCAAGAACACCTCTCGGTTGTCTCCAACCCCCACACTAGCTCGGTGCAAGTTTATGAAAACCAAAGCTAGTACGACGATCCCTGCGGCGAGGGAATTCCAGAAATGCATTCAAAATTTGATTTCAAGCACTTTTGAAAAATTGTGTTCTTGAAGCTTTGAGAGCTATGGAGGTATAGAGAGAGAGAGAAGAGAGGCCAAAATGACCCCAAACTCGTCGCCCCCCTTTAAAACCCTATTTTGCCAAATTACGAAAATACCCCTCTTGAAAAATTTGAAAAATCTGAATTTTTGTGCGTATATAGATACATGATGTGCGTATATACGCACACCGTGGCTTATGGGGCTTAAAGTTTTGTAAAATTTTGGCAAGTTTTGGTTCCTGTGTGCGTATATGCCTATACACGCACACATCGACTCAAACTTGTCAGTTTTTTGCAAAATTTTGGGCAGAATTGGGCTACGCACACAACAACATCTCTATTCTGTTTTGTCCTCTTTTCTGCTCTGCTGTGTCTGCACATGCTCAATTCAAAGTAAATACCCACTCATCTTACCTCTCCCAAAATCCAAAACTTAAAATAAAACTGAAATAAATTAAACTAACTTACTACGTTGGGTTGCCTCCCAACCAGCCCTTGTAATTTACGGTCGATGGCCCGACCCAGTTACCTCCAGTTTGATCACGGGTCGTCGAAGTAGATCGGGTATACCTTGGCGACTTCAGCTACTTCTAGATACGGGTTGATCCAGTTTCCGGTTACCCTGAAGCTTGAGTTATCTTTTGTATTCACCAGCTCAAACGCACCCCATGCGAATATCTTTCGGATGACGAATGGTCCCGACCAGCGAGATCTCAATTTTCCCGGAAAGAACCTCATTCTTGTGTTGTAGAGAAGAAGTTTATTCCCTTCCTGGAGCTGCTTTGGCATGATACGCTGATCATGCCACTTCTTTGTCTTCTCATTGTATATCTTGGCGCTCTCGAATGCCGTTCTACGGAACTCGTCTAATTCCAGCAGCGCCATCTTTCTCTTATCTCCAGCCAGATTCTGATCCATATTGAGCGATTTGATAGCCCAATAGGCCTTGTACTCCAACTCAACCAGAAGGTGACACTCTTTCCCAAACATAAGCTGGTATGGCGACATTCCCAGCGGTATTTTGAAAGCTGTTGTGTATGCCCAGAGAGCATCGTCCAGTCTCATTGACCAATCCTTTCGGCCCAAATTCACGGTCTTTTCCAAAATTCCCTTGATCTCCCTATTTGACACCTCTGCTTCCCGTTAGTCTAGGGGTGATAAGGTAGCGACACCTTATGGATAGACACACCGTACTGTTTTAGCACCCTGACAAATACTTTGTTAATGAAGTGCGACCCTTCATCGCTGGTCATAGGCGTAAAGATGTTGCGTTTCAGAAAACGCTCAACCGTCGCTGCATCGTTTTTCTGAAACGCTCAAAATAGTCTACAGCCAGCAGTATGTCCATATTTTCCTTAGAAGACGGGAACGACCCCAGGAAGTCGATCCCCCAAACATCAATGGGTTCAACTTCCTGCCATATGGTCAAAGGCATCTTATCCTCCTGCGACGTACTCCCCGTCCTCTGGCATCTATCACATCCCTGTACATAATCATGACAGTCTTTGAAGATTGTCGGCCAAAAGAAACTTGATTGTAGTACCTTGTGTGCTGTGCGGGTTCCTCCAAAGTGACACCCACACTGAGCTGAGTGACAATGTTTGATCACGTTCCAGGCCTCGTGAGTCGGAACGCACCTTCTCGGGATGTTGTCGGCCCCTTGCTTGAACAAATAGGGGTTGTCCCAGAAATACTGTCGGCATTCATAGATGAAGCGTTTCCACTGTGACGATATAAAGTTTTCAGGAAGTGTACCACTAACCAAGTAATGGGCTATGGCATAATACCACGGCTTACCCAGTTTTACTGCCATGATGTGTTCATCTGGAAAATTTTCCTTGATTGGTACCGGGTCCACCATTGAATTCTCAAGCCTGGACAGGTGGTCTGGAACTATGTTCTCAACTCCCTTCTTGTCTCGAATCTCCACATCGAATTCCTGCATCAGCAGTACCCATCTCAGCAGCCTCGGTTTTGCATCATTCTTGTCCATCAGGTACTTGAGAGCACTGTGATCGGTAAAAACGATAACTTTTTATCTGACTAAATATGGCCTAAATTTATCTAGAGCATACACCACCGCAAGCAGTTCTTTCTCAGTAGTGCCATAGTTGATCTGAGCGTCATTGAGCACCCGACTTGCATAGTATATCACGTGACAGACCTTACACTACTAGAAAAAGGGCCTATCACGGCTGTTTTAATTACGGCGGATTAAAAAACCACCATTATAAGTGTATACTCACGGCGGTTTAGCAAAACCGACGCATAATTAATCAACTTTTCGGCGGAAAGACAAACTGACGTATACTAAATCGTATTTAAGGTGGTTTTTATAAAAAGCGTCATATAGGGGATCACTTTTACGTCGCGTTACTATTATGACGTGGATTAAATTTATTTACCGCGGTTTAAACCGCCTTTAGCTCGCTTATATCCTTACCATCTATTCACTTTTCAGATCTAAATCGTGACCGTCCATCAAAACCCTACTCCTATATTTATCCTCACCCTTCTTTTCCATCGGCGGCCACTTCATACCCATTTCCCCTCTCTCTGTCACTCAATGTTTCTTCATCCACGTTCTCCTTCTCTAACTCTCTCATATCTCTTTGTTTCTATGTCCCCATTCTCCTTCTCTCGTGAATTCTCCCTCTCTCTCACTCCATGTTTCTTCATCACGGTTCAACTTCGGCTACAATATTAGAGAACCACCGCCACCACCCGATCTACTATGTATCTCACTCGCGCCCAGTCAATTTCTGCCACTCTCTTCTATTCTCTCTTCGATCTGACATGGAAGAGATGCAGTGACAGCAACTCCAGAAGCTCCTCCGCCGAAGCCACCACACTTGACCGGCGACCCAACAGTACCGACAGTCTCTCCTCTTTCTCTCTCTCTCTCCCTCGGCCTGAAAACCCCTTCATCCGGTGACCCAATAGCTGGGTTCAAAATCTCTAGAGCTTCAAGTTGAAGATCTCCAGATCATCAAGTTCCTTCATTTTTTGAGAAAATTGAATTTAAAATAACAAATAGTTAACAAAATAAGAAATCAGTAATTAGATAGATAATTATCCGTTTGCAAAAAAAGAAAAAAGAAAGAAAAAACTGGAAAATTATATTAAAATTTAATTAAATAATAGTTATACGAGGCGGTTTCAAAAGTCCAACGTATGTCTGAAACTTCACCTTTTGGTATAAGGCGGTTTTCGGAAAGCGCCTAAAAAAAAGTTTACGTCAGTTTTTGCCGCCCTCATTTTTTCACGACAGCTTTCTTGACGTCATAACATGAACCGCCGTGAAAACCGCCGTACATATATTTAAGGCGGTTTTTGGTAAATAATAGGGTGGTTTTGAACCGCCGTTTCAGGTGGTTTTTCTAATAGTGTTATCCTTCCGCTGTCCCAAAACTGCACCGACTGCGTAGTCGTTGGCGTCACACATCTGCTCAAACGGAAGTGACAAGTCTGGCGTTGTGATTACCGGGGCTGTGGTCAGTTTCTCCTTCAACTGGTCAAAGGCCTGCTGACATGCTGCATCGAATTCAAACGACACGTCTTTCCCAAGCAAGGCACATAGTGGTTTTGTGATCTTACAAAATTCATTGATGAACCTCCGCTAGAATCCTGCATGTCCCAGAAAATTCTTGATTGCCTTCACAGTTGTTGGATACTGAAGCTGCTTGATGAACCTCTATCTTGTCCATGTCCACCTCGAGTCCCTTGATGGAAATTTTGTGACCCAGCACAATACCTTCGGTGACCATAAAGTCTCACTCTTCCCAATTAACCACTTAGTTCTCCTTCTTGCATCTGATGAGAACCTGACCCAAGTGGTGCAGGTAGTCTTCAAAGCTGTCCCCGTACAGTGAAAAATCGTCCATAAAGACCTCCAGATTTTCTCGATCATGTCCGAGAATATAGCCATCATGCATCTCTGGAACGTAGATGGAGCATTACATAACCCAAACGGCATGCGTCGGAAAGCAAACGTACCATACGGGAAGGTAAACGCTGTCTTCTCCTGATCTTCCGGGGCTATGCAACTCTGGTTGTACCCGGAGTACCCGTCCAGAAAACAGTAATAGGCATGATGAGCTAGCCTTTCCAATATCTGATCCATAAATGGCAGCATAAATGATCTTTCAAGGTTGCATCTTTTAGCCTCCGGTAGTCCATACAGATCCGCCAGCCTGTAATGGTACACTGCGCAATCTGTTCCTGGTCTTTGTTCTGCACCACCTTAATACCCCCTTTTTGGGCACGCATTGGATGGACTGATCCAGGTGCTGTCTGGTATAGGGTATATGATTCATGCCTCCATCATGACTCCTTGCGCACAACATCTTTCATGTTCGGATTTAGCCTCTGCTGGGGCTGAATCACCGACTTCTTGCCTTCTTCTATCTTGATCTTGTGCATGCAGTAGGAGGGGCTGATCCCCTTAATATCCGCAATCGTCCAGGCGATTGCTTCTTTGTGCTCTCGCAATACTTCCAACAGTCTGCTCCTATTCCTGAGATAGAAAGACGAAACAATTACCGACAGAGTATTATTATCACCAATGTATGCATACCCGAGATGGCTCGGGAGCGGTTTCAGCTGTAGTTCTGGCGTTTCCTTGAGTGACGAAACCAGTACCATCTTCTACCCACCGTCCTCATAACAGTGTAAGGTGGTCCAGTCTTCGGCTCTCATGGCCTGCTCACACCGAGTCTTCTCCTTTTCTTCTCCATACATGTTGTCAATCTCTTCCCATAGTTGATCCCTCTCCTCGTTTTCCCAGCCTTCATCGACCACGTCTATAGCAAAGACGTCTTCGTGCTCATAATAGTTTGGCAGTTGCAGATTTTTGAAGACGTGAAATTTTACCTTGTCATCGTTAATCTGCATGGTCAGTTCTCCGCTCTTGCAGTTTATCATAGCTTCTCTAGTGGCCAAGAATGACCTACCTAGGATGAGCGGCACCTCCCCTGCCTCCATGTACAGGATCACGAAATATGCCGGAAAAATAAATTCTCCGACTTGCCCCAGACTATCCTCGATAACTCCACATGCTTGCTTTACGGACCTGTCCGCCATCTGCAACATAATTCTGGTAGGCCGGGGTTCACCGACTTTCAAACTCTTGAAAATCGTTAACTGCATCAGATTGATGCTGGCCCCTAGGTCACACGGAGCCTTTCCTGTGTAAGCATTACCTAGGGTGACCAGAATAACAAAACTGCCAGGATCCTTCCTCTTCTTCGGTAGCCCATTTTTCACACAGTTGCTCACTTCCATACAGAATGTCCTTGAAGAATTTGGCATAAGTGGGCATCTTTGCCAGAGCCTCAGCAAAGGGTATGTTGATTCGTAGCTGCTTAAACATTTTGAGAAACCTGGCGTAGTCTTTGATATCGTCCCTCTTCCGTGTCTTCAAAGGATACAACATCTCTTTGGAGACAGGTACCGTTTCTGCTTCCTTCTCATCCTGCACTACATCCTGCTCAACCGGGCCCTACAGTCGAGTTGTCGCCCTGGCCAAATATTTCGTGTTCGATAATTTTATACTTTTCTGCACGTTTATGGCTAGGGTACGGTGGATCCTGTAGCGCTAATCCACTATATTCGAGGGCATGTTTCATGGCTGTCTTGCAGTTAGCTGCTGTGCTAACTGCCGTACTTGTACCTCCAAAGCACGCAGTGACGTTTTGGTCTTCTACACGTCGGCTGTCAGGGTGTCCATATGTGCAAACCAGGACTCCATGGTCTGAAACATGGACTCGATTTTTTTCATCTGAGCGTCGTACTGGTGTACTGGTGGTCCTGGATGCACTTGCTGTGCATGTAGTGCCTGCTGTGCCTGTGGCCTGTGGTCGAATCCCGGTGCATAAATTGCAGAATTCGGATTTCCGTTCCGGAACCCGGGATGATCTCTCGTGCCCGGTCTCTATCGGCTCGGATCGCACTGCTGCTGTACGTAATTGGCATCCTCGGTCCTGAGCTCCACAATGGCTGCGTCTAAATCTGGTTCTCCTACTGCTGCAACAGCCTTCTTTCCGAGTAGACTTTCTTAACCAAGTCTTGCACGATCTTGGCCAGATTATCTATCTAGTCGTCTTCCACTGGCTCGACTCGGGCCGTAATCCTGCGATCATCAAACAGTTGAGTGTCCTGCTTGGATAACGGCTTCATCATCTCATAGGCACCGTCTTTGTCCTCATGGTAGAGAAATTTCCCTACGCCTTCTGTGTCAATCCAGTTAGGACTTTCCCTGTCTAAGGCATGGTAGAATACCTTCAGGATCTTCGGGTCTCCAAAACCGTGGTTCGGGCATCTCTTCACCAATCTCATCAATCTGTCCCATGCGTTTACCACTGTCTCCCCCGTCTTATGCTTGAATGACAGAATCTCGCTTTGTAGTTGAATGACCCGGGAAGCGGGGTAAAATTTGGCCAAAAAATCTTGGATGCATCCTTCCGATGTAGTAATGAATTTGGGTGGTCGGGATTCGAGCCAGTCTTTGGCCACTCCCTATAGGCAGTATGGAAAGAGAATTAGCATGAGTGCCTCTGCTTCAACTCCCTTATACCGAACTTTGTTGCAGTAGTCCTCGAATTTCCCGATGAAGTCGTTTGGGTCTTCCTCAGCTTTGCCATGGAATGGGCAGAGGGTCTGAAGAGTCTGGATATATCAAAGTGTTCTGCGGTGATCTCGGGCACCATAATAGCTCGTTCATGCCCTCCTGTGGGGACTTCAAAGTTTTCCAACAACGCCTTCCCAGATCTTTTATATGTCCTCTGGTTGTTCAGGGCAGGAACACCTGCTTTGGTAAGCTCTTCGATGTACCGAGCCATCTGGGATGGGGTACGTGTCTCTGGTGCCTCTTGGCCGGTTGCTGGATTTCCAGGACGGTCTCCTTCGTTGTGGGCCATTCTGCTTTCTCGGTTTCTGCGGTTCTACTCTGTGTAAAGCTTTTCTGGATTGTCGAGTAGTGGCACCGAATCGCGAGGCAATCTGGGCATTAACTAAACAGTCCTGAAAAACGCAGATTAAAAAAGCAGTGAGATAGAAGAAAAATAACGAAACTAAAAAAAATAGAAAGCTCTGAAAACTAATCCTGACAAATAAATAAACCCTAAATAGTCCCCGACAACGGCACACACACTAACGTGCTATTCGCAAGTATACGAATCGAATAATACCGGGTGTATTTCAACTCGGGTGATCATTCCCACGTGGATTATTTAGTGTTTCTAGATTAATCAGATTTTAACTTGCAGAGTATAAAAGGAGGAGTGATTTGAGATTGTGATTACTAACTACGTACTGAAAATAAACAACTAAAACATAAATATTTTTTGTGAAGTTTTCTGAACAAATCTTGAAGGTTGTAAAATCTGGGGTTTCAAATACTAGGTCTTAGGATCCCCTAGGGTTTCTACAGGGTCATGTTCTTTGTTTGATATGAAAACACGCAGCAGTTTAATTATCTGTGCCACGTACCGGTTGCATAGTAACCTTTCAGATCCTGCACGTTATCACGATCCTGCAGACTTTCGGATTCCTGTTAAGCTGCCTAAGTCTGCAGTCTCGTTCTAAGGCTGTTAGGGTTTCTAACCTGTTCTAATGGCCCCAATCAGATTCTCTAACAGTTGGTCAAACGTTTTATGCTAGCCCTATCTCCCTTTCTCTGGTCGGTTTATCAAGGTAAGGTACTAAATCCTGTCTCTTCTTCCTAACCTAACCTGACGTTTTCACCTACAGGTTCGTGTCTGTAGCAATTCTGGTTCGCGACTCCGATCATGCATAAACGATAATATTCAAAGACAGAATAACTGATAAAAACTGCTGAATTAAGATAGTACGATCATGAATTCAATACCAAAACATAGAACTATCTCTGAGTACAAACCCTAGGTTCACCGAGAACCTAGGTAAAAGGTTTAGCTACTTGAACTCATAACGTAAATACCAAAGTTTTTGAATAAAGAGAGAGAATAAGATCAAACTAGGTCTTCGAATCTGGAATTGTTCTTTCGTGCTCTACGGGGATGCTCCGACTTCTCCGTGGATGTGTTGTGTCTCTAAAAAGAACCCTGGAGAAGTCTTTATATAGTGCTGAGAAGTTTCTGGAAAACAACCTATATTTACGAAACTGCCACTGACCAAAATTGTCTCGGAATACGTGATGTTTGTGTATATACGCACACCGTGGACCTCTTGTTCTCTCATGTGTGCATATAAGGCTGGTATTTGTGTGTATATACGCACACCGTGCCTGCACTCTTCAGCTTTCCTCTCCTCTTGTGCGTATAAGGTTCCTTGTGTGCGTATGAAAGACCCTGTGTGCGTATATATGCACACTGTGCTCCCTGCCTGGCCTGAATCTCCCCCTCTATGCTCTGTGTGTGTATATACACACACCGTGGCTCCTCAACTCCATTTCTGCCTCTTTTTGCCTCTTCCCGCCTTCTTGCGTTGTTCTCTCTGCATTCCCGAGCCCTGTTCCTGCATAGACAACACGAATACACCCGCGATCATATCCAATAAAAGTACAAAAACGTAGAAATTTGTAAAGAGCTAATAAACATCTTGTTCCTATTTCCGAGGACTTCTGAGGGTGAATTCTGGCTAAAACACAGCTTTCCGACACAAACGCACATCAAATCAGACTAAAAGATAATATGACCACTACTCCCTACAGCGAGATAATGAAGTATACGTTGGATAAGCCTTTGGACATGGTGAAAAATGTAACAGTTGGAAGAATGATCCATAAAACATGCTTGATGTTGTCGTACTTGATGGAGATTCTAGAGCTTCCTTATCCGAAGAAATTTCATTATTCTACGTATGAGAGGTTACTCGAGATAATGCACCAACCACAATTTTAAAATGTTCTTTCGGTTGCCATTATATTTTGCTCTAGTGGGATGGAGCGATCCGAGATTCGGACGGAACGGCGATCCGTTCGGGATTTACCGCACTATATGTTATATTTTATATACAATATACATAATATGTATTTTAATTAAAAATATATTATAAATTTAATGAAAACATAACATAAAGTCTAGATGTGACTAAATTATTCATTAAATAACCCATCAGCATCACATATGTTATGAAAACAAATTATTGCTAAATTTAATGATTGAATTATGGTGAGAAATATAGAATAACGAAACCCATGAATAATTATCGACAAATAAATAAATTATTTGAACTTAAATATGAACTTTATGTATTCAAATAACTAAACCTTGTAAATTTTATACAATAATACAATAATTGATTATGTCACTATGAGTAGTTGAATTAAATAAAAAGAGTCACTTATTCGATACAATAAATACATGCATACCATATTATATATTAAAATGTGAAATCAATAACAAAACCAAGAGTGGGCTTCGCAGTTAGTTGATAGCTTGTTTATGTGAAGGTCTTGAGTTCATTTCTCTCCTCACACAAATTTAATTTTGGAAATTAGCTATGCTGCCAGAACGGAACATGCTGGAAGTCGCGGAATAGGCCGGATAGGGGCAAAACCAACCGAATTTCGAATCGATACAGATCTGCCTATATTCTGTGCCGTTTTACCCACGAAACAAAACGTTTTGTCCGTTCCAGACTAAAGCGGAATGGAATTCACAACTATGGCACCAACACTAAACAACACCTGGCAAAGTTCATTGAAGTTTTGGGGTCACAAAACATCAATCACTACATTGGAGGACAGTTGGTTGAAACTTCGTGTAAGATCACATTGCGCACTCGAGTGGGTGAAATTCGATCTCTAGTACTTTCCATGTTATTAAGGTCAATCTAAACTATCATGTCATTCTGGGAGGATCTTGGTTGCATCAACACTCTGCCATATCATCCATCTACCATAAGTCCCAAAAATCTATTTACAAAAGGAAGGTGATTACAGTAGAGCAAGTCCAATTCCTTTGCCTAGGAGGACTACCACGGTACCACCTCATTAAGGCTAAATGTTTTGGTTTAAATTATGTGGGGGAAGGGCAATCTGAAGAAGGGAAGGTGAAATCGGTGCCCATTACCAAATGGAATGATTTTCAGGGCCATAGTAGTTGCAGGGGAGAAAAGATATTGGCACCAGGTGAGGTCAATATGGAAAAAAATGTAAGAGGACATTCCAACAAAAATAGAAAGTCGTGACTTTGTATGCCAGTAGCGAAACTACAAATGACCTGCAATTCCTTGGATGAAGTAGCGGAGAAACCAAGCAAAGTACTAACATACACGTGGGATCATCCTGCCTCATCAATAGGATTTGGTGGAAGTACACTTCATCATAAATGAAGATAATGCTCGCTCATTCTTTGTCGTAAAATATTTGACAGCAAAAGAGGTGGAATGTTTAATAATGCTATTGAATCAATATGAAAATGTGTTCGCTTGGAACTATGATGGAATGCCATGTTTGAATTAAATTTTAGTGATGCAGAAGCAAGATACTGTAGCTGCGATGAAACATGCTTGAAAGGCTGAACGAAGGTTTTAGCCAAAGCTAGATAGAAAAATCAAAGAGAATATATGCAAGCTATATCAAGCAAGGTTCAACAAGACGATACATTAGACCCACTTGGGTGGAGAATGTGGTGTCAGTGAAGAATGTTACAGCTACAAATGAGCTACGACTATCATTTTCCATGATATGATGCACAAGCACATGAGTGATTTCGAGGAAATTTTCAAGCAGTGACGCATGCAGATTGTTTAGGCATTCAAGAGATGTCACTTACTCCTTTTACTAAAAGGCTTTCTGGGTCAAATATCATACATTTGTAGATTTATTTTAGATTTTTCAAAATTGATTCACGCATTTGGTTTGTTTTTCAAAGGCGGAGTGGAACATGTATGAAAAATGAATGTAGCAAGCTTAACTTATTAACGTCTTAATACTATCAAAATAGTGTAGCGGTTCTTTAATAAGTGTTCTGTGATAATAGTGTTCAAATGATTTTATTTTCAACCTAATTTTGAATATAGTTAAGCATAAGAATAAGGTGGTGACAATTATAGGCATAAATCCATTGGAGCACAATTTACTTGTGCACATTTGTATGCCCATTGTAATTTTTATGTGGTTTGAAAAATATATTTTGAACATGTAGATTTACAAATTTACATATGTGACACTTCTATTGAACGTGAAAAATGTGAATTTAAGACATACGTGTTGGAAAATAAACAAGGTTCAATTACTTGTAAGCCACCTCCCAATATAGGAAAATGACTCATGTACCAGACCTACCTTAGAAAATAACTAATAAACACTTAAGGTCTAATCTTGATTGGAATGAAAAAATTGGTTGATTTTTCGTCTAAAAAAGCGACTTAACGGTTGATTTGTGAATTTGGTGTCCTTTTGTTTAGGGGTACATTAGTTAATGTCATTTTTATTATTAAAAAGTAATAATCCATTATCATTATTCCCCATTATCCCTCTTTCGACTCTCTTTGTCTAATCTTAATCCTCCTTTCATCTTTCTCTTCACTCATACTGTTGACTCAGAATAAATCACCTAAATCAGTAGGGTTTTTCACCGGAGTATGATTACACCAGTCTAAGATGTGAACTACTCACAATAGCATGATGGGTTTCTGCAAGAACCGTATGTCGGGAAATAAAAAAATTGGGAGATCCTTCGAATAGAGATCAGGTATATCTTATGTGCTCAAAAGACGGGAAAGCATTGGTTGGATCACAACTCCGGTCACAGTGGTAAGTCGGTTTTACTTCTTTCAATTTGAAGATTTTGTTGTGTTGATTAGGATTTGGGAAAGTCATATAGGAAAACCCTAATTTTTGCTTGTGGTGTACCAATAACAATATAATAATGGTAATACCCTGTTTTTATTAAACGGGTAATTTGATGACTTTCGTAAAGTTTAGAAAATAGTTTTCAAGAACGTATGCTAAGAGGGAGGTAGTTGTAGTTTCAGAAAGTATAAGCTAGTTAAATAACGTATTTTATAAAAGCTTTATACCCTCTTTAGCAATTAAGTAAAATAAATAAAAAAAACAAAAAACATTTTCCCCACTTTCTCCAACACCTCGACGGGGAACGGGAACATTTTCACTCCCAACAAACAAGAGACTTTGTCTCCATCTTCTTCTTATACTTCTTATTCTTCTCCTTTGGCCGAGCAACACCACCACCACCATTACAGTCACCACTACTCTCACCACCAGCCTCCATCTCTCTCTCTTTCCGTCGGTTGAAACAACAAAGAGAGCAACAGCAGCAGCGGCCGAAGCTACCACCGCGGATGACCCGTCATAAACGCGCGCCATCAAGACCCACCAGCTCTCCCACTCCCTAAACTCTGTCCAACTCGCTCTCTCTCCCTCGGTGTCGAATCAGAGACACCACAGAAGCAGCAACAGGAAGCGGAAACAGCCTGCAACGAAGCCACAAAAGTCGCCGCCGTCGTGACTCCGTTGTCGCCGGGGAGGAGCTTCGGCCAATCCCCAACGAGAGCTACCCACCTCCTCAAATTGGTTCCAAACGAATCATGGGGATACAAGGAGACCATTAGCAGCCTCAATCAGGGCCAAGGACGCCGAAATCATCGCTGGCGAACACAACCGCCGACCCACTCGACGGAGAACTCAAACAGCCTCGTTTCTCGACCTTTTTCAGCAATTTTTGGTTTGAATAAACTCTAAATCACCTTATTTTACGTTTAGTAAATTAATATCGTGTCTTGTAGCTTGAATCCTCGGTTAGATCGATCAATTTGATAGTTCATGTAAGGGGTGAAAGTGTCTTTTACATAAACTAGGTCTAAGGGTAAAACTGTAGTTTCAGAAATTTTGGGGGTGCAAGTGTCTTTTATACAATCTGTATTGTGAGTGGGAGGGGGTACTATCTGTCTTTTAATATAACTTAGGAGGAGCTTCTTATTGTTTACATAAACGATACATTTTACGTAAAAATGAAAATGAAAATGTTGGATTCAGAATATTTTCTAAGAATACTAGTTTTAGTCCTCGTTCCAGAAATGTAGCTAGGGTATTGAAATAGTGTACTGAATGTCTATTTAAAAATTAAACTAGAAATATTTTCTTAAAACTAAACTAATCTTGTGTTTAATCAAATAACCCTCGACTCGGTTTGCTTAAATACTCGTAAAACGATATTTATTAGTTTATTAACCCTGTTAACATTATATTTGATATTTAGAAGTATTTTTCTTAGAAATTTAATACTCTTAAATATCGTTTAATCTATATAATTACAATAACTATTTCCTTCACCCAATTTTCGTAAATATAAGTCAACATTCGATTTCATTATTATTGCATGTTCTTTTAATATGAAAACTTCTCTAAATAAACAGTCACTTTTAGAAATACTTGTTAAGGACACGTGCGTTGCACGTGGTTATTTACCAAAGCAAAGACCGGTTACAGGCCTGTAAAGCACTTTTTGCAACGTCATGAGCTTCAGATTAAAACGACTAACAAAATGGAAAGAACAATTTTAAAAGGTGCTAGCCTTTCGGCGAATATCCGTAGCTTCCCTTGAGATTTGGAAGATGTCCTTGTCACCTTTAAGAACTCAGATAAGCTCTCTTGAGTCGGTTAAGATGTTGATGTTGCTGTATCCCAAAGAGCTTAGCTATTTGAGTGCTCGTAAGACTCCCCTTGACTCTGCTTGTAGCGCGCTTGCGGCTAAAAACATGGCATGACCAAAGCCTGTGAGGTAGAGTTTGTCCTCCAGACCGCTGCACAAAACATTTTTTTTTGTTTTTCAGTTGATGTACATAATTTCTTTTGAGTATTTCTTGAAATAAAAAAGAAAAGACTAATTATTCGACCAAACTTTGAAAGACTTAACAGCATCTGAGGTTATGTAGAAGACTGCAAAGAAGAAGATCAGAGGTGAATACAAGGTCATTCCCGAATTCTTGTAAAGAACCCAACACCTATACACTTTTCTATCACCCACATTCCATGAAGGTAGAATGCAGCCAACATGGTCGGATTTAAGATATTAAGATATTTTGAACGCGCCTTTGAAAACTTACTCGACTCCTTGTCAACTGCCTTATTGATAGTTTGTACACATCTACATGAACAGTATGTTGATATCCAATTGAAAGTATTTCCTATTTTTACTATAATATATAAGGATAAGATATTTTTACTATAATATATAAGGATAAGAAACTGTTAGCTTCAAGTCTAAATAAATAAGTATATCAAAATATTACACAATCAACTGCCAAGTCATGCATGTTCACAGTTCATATGTTTTCTAAATAACCACAAAACCTGTGTGGTATAATATAGGCATAATTTGTAATTTTCCTGCAAATACAACCAAGGATTCGGGACAAGAAGGAAATCTGAACTTATGAATGTCAGGTGGTTCATGTCGCAACTGCGGCTTTCAAATACAATCTAGTTGAGGCATACGCCAAATTAATTACATTTAGAATGTCTAGTTAATTGCATTTAGTGTCCAAGTGTTTTTAAATCAACTGATGTGTCCAATTGTCCTATTGTAGCATTATTATTGACACCGAGACTCCATTTGATAATTGAGTAATTGGCGGGTATATAATGCTAATATTCTTTGATGGTCACTCATTCAGGAGAATTCTATATCAAAGAACCTATGATGATATTTTCTTGGATCAAGGAACTTAAAGTGAAATTTTGTTGATTTCATCTACCCACTACCCATAGTTTTTGATGTTTGTCACACATTAAGAATTGGCAGATCTTGGTTTACAAAGAACTCATGGTAGTTGCTGATGATTTCGCTTTGAAAATGAAAAGAGTAAATCAATTGATATCTAACTAAATGTGAACTACATCTAATGTAAACTACAAGAACCTTATTGTCACAAGTTCCATGAATAAAGGCTCTTTTGACTGCTATATTGCTATAGCAATTGCAAGGTCTAGAAAACCTTACATGTGTTTCTAGATATTCATTCTATGTACTATATTTTGTCATGCGAATATATATATATATATATATATATATATATATATATATATATATATATATATATATATATATATATATATATATATATATACTGAGGAAATTCAGCGCTTCACCCAAAGTGTTGCTTGTTTGTAGATAGGGAACATAGGTGATACATTTGCATTAAATTGGTTATTTTATGTTACCTATACAGAAGTTGTTTACGCAACATGTGTGCAGGTAAATTGGGATGATAGGAGAGCTTTTGCCACATTGATCCTATTGGTTTGGTTTCGCCTTCAACCTCCTTTCCCAGACATGATAAGAAGACAGCAAAGACTGATGGAGAAGACAAGATTTTCTACTTGTTAAATGTTTTGATATCCCTTATTACAAGGCAATGTTTTAATTCTTCCATTAGAGACGGCTAACTTTTATGCACACTCTGCAGATGGGGCTGTAGAGTCAGATTTGGTTTGCAAGGTTAAGGAAATTTGGATTTAAACTCTCCTTATATTGGTACCGATGTTACTTGTCATTATCCATTAGAGATGAAAAATTCAAGCATTATTTGGTAATTTCAAAATTTTGAAGGGTAAAAATGGTATCATCAACAATGAGGAGATTCT
Source organism: Linanthus parryae (assembly GCA_023055425.1). Taxonomy (NCBI): domain Eukaryota; kingdom Viridiplantae; phylum Streptophyta; class Magnoliopsida; order Ericales; family Polemoniaceae; genus Linanthus; species Linanthus parryae. Next base: position 74,089,285 of record JALGPY010000002.1, read on the forward strand.
ACTACTGATGAAGGCTTTAGGCTTTCCTGAATTATTTTCATTGACTGATGTATAGCAAGGTCAAAAACTATTTCCAATTCAACATATGAATGGGATAATATTGGAGCTTCAAAATGAGTGACTGAGGCGTAGGTTCCACCAAATTATTTTGGCTGACTGAGATATTGCAGGGTCGATAAATATTTCAAAACTCACCTTAGGGAGTGTATGAAAACATCAGAGTCCGGTGGTTCACCCCTGATATAAGGACGCACCGATGATTCTAGTTTCCTTGACAATGCATGTGCCTACATTTTTTTTTTTGGAGAAAGGTAAGATTTTTGAAACAAAAGGCAAAAATCTCACAATCTAGGAAGCTAAAGACCAACAAGGAAGATCAACAATTTATCAGTTCTTTATAGTCTTTAAAATTGTCATAATAAGCAACCTAGTCTGTCCTATTTCCCTCCCATCTCAAGATTTATCATCCTGTAAATGTTGGTGCAGATTCTATGGATTCTCCTTCAACGAAGGAGAAATGCACCCAGTAATGGCTTCAATAGTGCTAATGTTTCAATTCTGTGTAGACGTGACTCGATATTTCCACTGTGGTATCAGTATCGTTTTGCTTTTTGAGGCTTCACCAAGCAAACATAGTGCGCCTACATGTTTCAGGGTAGAACTACATGTTTTTCAAAGGGACAACGTTTCAGAAATGTTTCTTGACATGCCTAGAGATTTGACAACTGCATCGGACTGGGAGAGCGTAATTTGTAAAAAAATGGCTTTTTGTTGGTCTCATAAGAGGAATAGAATAAACTATAATTACCAAGATTCATCAAATTTCCATTTGAGGGTTGTCTTTAAAGTGAGCCTCTTAGGCTTTTGGTTCGCATCATATTCATTGTACATTGAGATTGAACCTGAACTTGAGTGCACAAATAGTCGGAGGAACAACTAAATACATACTAGATAGCCAAATAGTTTTGAAAGAAAATATGAAAATGAAATTATAAACATCATTAGCCAGTTTGAACTCACTGGTCAAAATCTTTGTTAGCAATTAACAGTGTAAGCATGTACCTGGTTGAAATATGTCGAACTATTTTTGCGAACTGCTTTAATTCCAATCATATATGTCCCACTTCACCGGCCTTATCTATTAAAAAAATCGACTTTCTTTACAAATTTATTTATATAGCCATACAGAGACTGAAATTAAGGAGTGAGATTATACTTAAATGGTGTCAGAGGGGTAATACGTGTGCGATGAAGAGATACCTATTTCCAAAGAAATCATTAACTGGAATATTTGAAAATTTCAATTTTAACATGACCTAAGATATAAATTATAATGCAGAAAGATAATCTGATACCATGAAGGTCCATACAACGTTTAAAAGGGTCTAGATGACGGTAACTATACACAATGCTGTTTATACCTAAGTTAACAATCACATACGCTTGACAGTGTAATAGCTAATGTGCAGCTTCATCATATGAATAGTTTTGAAATGGGGTTACCTGAAATAGGTAGGAGTTCGTTTAGACTTTCATAGGTGGAGTTTTCCCTCGTTCAGAAATTGAACCTGAAAGAAAAAAACCAAATCGTCAATTAACATTACAAACACGTGCAAAGAAAATATTGAGATACTTGTATGTTATAATAATTAGATTTCGCAAAATCACTTGCTTCTCTGCATAATGGATCTTGAAAAAGGCACAAAGAGAAAAAAATAAGTGAAAATGACGATTTATGAGGCTCGAATTATAATAATAAGACCTGATCACAACAGAATCTCTAAGATGCACGACTCTTCAAAATTTAGCCTTTACTATAAGTGGGTGGCCACCTTAATGGAACTCTTACCATACTCTGCGCCCTTCAGCATGCATATGAATAGTCGATTTTTAGAAACTCGTTATTATCAAGACATGATGATCATTGGTGCTTATGTTATATGTAGAGAATTGCTTTTTCGAAACATGAAATCTGAGTTATATCTAGTGTCAGGTAATTTGAACAAGAAAAATCGATTTTCAACTTTGATGGAATTGTACGTTTTCACAAGTAATTGACAGAACAAGCTAGTACGACTGCGAGACAAGATATGGATATGAAGCTATATGCAGAATAATGAAATTTGAACTCCCCAATCAATTCACTTCTTCAACAATCAACAGTGTGATAGTCCAACCAATAAAATTTGTTAACCTATTAATCAGTACTCGGGTACTGATTAGAATCATCAGAGCGATAGATTGGAGGAAGGGGTGATTGGAAGACAGAGAAACTTTGGCTGTTCGATCCAATGGCCAAAAGGGAGTCCGAAGGGAGTGTGTATAAACACATTTTTTGAATCGTCACCTTTTTAAAGAGTACAGATACTATAAATTTCCTACCAAGGCTGGGCCAAGACATTATGGGCCTAAAGCGAATGGTAAATTTGAGGCCATAAGCTAAATATTATTTGATACAATAAAAAAAACATCTTTTGATACATTAATATTCCATAATTCATTTATTGTATAATTTTTACAGTAAAATTCAGATATAGGAGAAAAGCAAGTAGTTGTTAAAATCAAGAATTCAATTAAAGTTATAATTAAAAAGCAAATAACAATTCAAATCAAGATTAAAATCAATAATTAAAATAAAGATCTAGTATATTGTATGTAATATAGTTGATCTATACAAATTTATTTTCTTTATAAAATTGTTGGCTGTGAGATCCAAACTTGAGCGCATAGCTAGTAGATACATACCAAACAACTATAATATTTACTAATCATCTTCATTAACATTAATAGTTAACCATAGTACTTGTAGGGCCCCTATCAGCCCGGGGTCTAAGGCGGGTGTTTTACCTGCCCGCCTACAGGGACAGCCCTGCTTCCAACAATCCTGACAATACCATTACAAAATTACCATTCTGATTACAATTTCTGCTTACCATCACAAATAATGCATCCACATGATAATGCATTCGTACGTGTTCCTTACTACCAAACCAAACAAAAGAAAATACCCTATTAATGTGATAGAACATGAGTGAATAAGATATGATATTATATGTAGAATTATGAAATTAGAACTCACCGGTCCAAAACAAACTACTCATTTGACTTAGCGAAAAGATTCACAAACTATTTGAGTTTCCTACAGAGAGAAAAAAAAAATTAATCAAGCAAACCATGTGTCTTCACGTGTCGGTATCTTTGCAATGAACATTACGACACATTCAATGCAATTTTTCATTTCTTCTGTTCAATTGTCAGTCATGCTTATACGTCCCAGAATGTATAAGCATGGCTGACAATCCGTAGAAGCTATCTCTAACAAACTGTACAATCTTGTCAATTCATAAGAAGGAAATCCACCATCTCCATTCTGCAAATCGTACAAGCTAGATTAGGTATCAACAATGCAAAAGAAAGCTGCCAAATCTAATTTGTAAAAGAACACAAATTCAAGCTTGATATTTCCTGCAATGCTTTATCCTCAAAATTTGTAAAGTGCCATACACCAATAGTAATTGTTCTTTGTATTGGCAATAAGCTGACGAGTAGATAAAATGATAACCTTCTGTCATTAAATTACATGTGGAGAAAGTAAAACATGATCCGCACCTATTTCATCTGAGGACAATTCTAAAAATACGAGAACAGCATGAAGGAAGAATAATCAAAAGTAAATTTACAGGGGTAAAAACTAATAAATGATGCATATATGTATCCGCGGGCTTGATTGCTTTCAGTCCTTGAGATGTCCAATTAGAGACTGCCCATCATTGATCTGCAGTTGAAGAGTCCAAGTGCCTTTCATAGTATAGGAAATACCAGTAATCACCGTTGTTGGGATAGTTTGCTTGAATCTTCAAAAGTATTTGAAGAAGAATGATCATGGACATGAAATAAGCAAGAAACATATAAGTAAAGCATTGGATCATGAAGAATTGTATGACAAAAAATTGGGAAACGGAACTGACCTGTGAGTTCGTAATGAAGTTATGTGCTTTGTTAAGTGAAGCCAGTCGAAATGATTGTTTGAGAAGCAAAATCATTGTCCCGTGAGAGAGTTCCACTATAACCCAGCAAGGCTGCAACAGGTTCATGTAAGTAAAACGTAGAAAGAGAAAAACGTGAGATACCTCACCATGGTATTTATATTAATTAATATACAAAACCTGGATCGAAAGGGAGGTTCTTCCATTGATCCTAGGATCTCGCCACCAGCTCCTTCATCGAGAAATCTCAGTCGTGCACCCAAAATAATATGCCGTTTCTCCTCATAGAGTTTGGAACCCCTCAAGGCTTTGCGCATATGATGTTAAGAGTGCTAGACGGTTGGGTCTTGTGCCGTCGATAGCAAACATAACGTCGTACGACTCTTACTGTCAGTGTAAAGCAGAAGTCAGAGGGAGTCCGATTGCGTCGTCGATTGGAGAACTCAGGTTGAGGGTTGCTTCTAGATTTTCGACAGCGATTGCCAAGAAGAGACGTGTTCTATGCTAACACAGTTTGGATATAATAATAGTGATTTCAGTAGTCTATGAGGGGTTCTTTGTAATAACTTGGTTTAAGAGAGGTCTTTCTATAATAAATCATCTTAGGAATCAATCATAGTTATTCACTCTTTTAAGATAGTAAAGATTAAGTTAAGAAGTTGTTAAAGGACAAATGTGACGGTTAATAATCTAACGAGAGTGTTTATAAATATGTATCCGAAAATTCAATAGAAAATAAACTAAGAGTAGCATTGTCTAATAAGAGGGAAACGAGGTTAACCTCAAACCGAGTAGGACTTCAACTAAAAATTTGTAGTGACATACTTGCATAGTTGAAATTGTGTTAATCTAGAATATAATTTTGGATGGGGTGATTTTGGTGGTCAAGAGCAATATATATGCGCAGCAAATAGAGTGCGATATTTGCTATCAGATTGAGGTGAGTAAACATGCCTAACCTAGTGTGTCGTCCTTCTTTCGTGTCTAAATACTTTTATGATTTTATGTCTTCAAATTCGTTTTATGATATACATGTTCGACTTGAGATTTCAATTACATGTCCAAATGATTCTTTCAAAGTTATCATATGAAAATTTATAATGCGTGATAACGTAAAGTGGAAACAGTTGAGCGGTGGTACCATATTCAGATTCTTATTATTTTCGATGTTGACTTCGTTCAGTCGGCCCGTGATTATTATTGTCGATGTTGACTACGGTCACTCGGCTCGTGTATTTTACCCGATTGCAATTATCCCCGGGTTGCTCCATGTACTCACCTCTCTGGCCGCAAGAAGTCTTAGGGGGTGCCGACACTTATGGTCTTGGATGCTTGCGAGATGGTTGGTTTTGATATGAGATATTGTGATGGATATTGAGATCGATTGGTTCGTTCCCATCCACAACTAATTAACGTGAGTTAACATGAGAAATGGAAAGAAATTATATACTTGAGATTTATCCCCCTAATTGGGTAGGGGATATTCCCCTGATTGGGTTGCATTACAGTTTGAAAATATTCCATTGGAATTATATACGGTAATGTTTTGATAAGATTGGAACATTTATACCATCTCATACTTGGACATTTGCACTACTACATCCGATTTCTTATTATTATTCACGTTCTTTGAAGAAAAGCATGCCTCTTATTTGTTTACAAGTTGGGGTGTTTACTTACTCAGTATTTCTTGCTGACTTTGAAAAAAAAACGGTCTTTGTCTCTTTCCCCCGCAGGTCTAGGTGATGGGAGCTCAGTGCAAGGGGATCGCTGACTCATCTAGTACTTGATAGCATTTTTAATAAGGCACACTCTTAGTATAATATCATCTTGTGTAATAATATGTTTAAGACAATTATAAGTTGTAATATATAATTATGGGATGTGTTGTTCTTGATTTTCGCCGCTTCATTTGAGTAACACCCTCCTAAGCTCTCCGGTGCGGAATGAAACGCTTGGGAAACGAGGGGTTTTACAGGTGGTATCAGAGCAGGCAATCCAGTAAAGGGATTTAAAACCTGTAGGGCAACATAAAATGGACATAGGGTAAGATAATAAAACTGGAAGCCGACCAGGTTATGGGTAGGTTATGTGTTAGTCTGTTAGTCCCACCCACATCTTTTCTAGCTAACCGATGTGTGAATAAATAATGTCTGGATTATTCTGCTTGATTTGAAGAATTCATTTCTCATGGATTGATTGAAAAATGTTATAGAAAAATGAGAAGTATGAATTATCAGAATATGATTATGGATCATGGATGATGTATTGTTTTATCTGAGAAGACGAATTATACGAGTATCAGTGAAAAGAGTTCTCCCATGAGGGAGAATCAAGATTATAAAATATGAGAAGATAGATTTTAAATTTTAGTTGATATACCGATTAATTTGAGAGGACGAGTTACTGTGTATTACTGAGATTTTTTATATGCTGCATGTTTTGATCTCTGTGTGACAGATGATACTTATATGTGATATTTAGGAAGCACAAACTGATAATTGAAGTTTATGATGATTAATCCCCGAGACCATAGTACAACAAGTAATGGAATTGGAATATGACTGACCTACCATTGTGGTATTACTCTAGAAAAATCTGACATGAACAAATGACTAGAACAGTAACCTAATGGAGTAATTCTTTTCGATAATGGTGTTACTAGGGAATGTGACTCTTATGATAATTTTGAAGGAAATATAAAATTTTGACAATAAGAGACTTTGGGATTGAAGGACATAAAAAGAATGTTAAGATAATCGACTGCTAAACCCTATTTTCATAAACTAGATTCTTGAAGACTATGATGACATATTTGAGATACCGTTTGGGAAGGTAAGTTGGAGTCAGGTGTCGAGAAGGAGTTATTTTAAGCCAGTTCTGGCGATCGAGGAGAAAGTTATCTTAGAAGTATCCAAGGAAGGTCCCACCCACCCTCACCTGAAACTATGAACTCAGCCCGTTGAGTCTTCGACTTGTTTTAACTACACTCTTATAGACTTAGTTATTGAATGGTTTCGATGTGTTAATAGTTGACTGGAGGCTATTTCTGTATGGTTTGTATTCAGATTACTGTGCTAGACTGATTCGTTGTAAATAATTTGAGGGTACCAATGATATCCAACTATTTGAGGCATTACTCGGAGTCTGGTTACCCTAACGTTTCTTGATGATCGGGATGTCTATTCGGTTATCGATTGCTCTTGGAGTCGTAGGAATGACGTAGGAGGAATGATGTTTAAGTTTTGGAGTAAGTATTGTTGGTTCACTAATGATCGTCTACAAGATTTGGATGCACCCTATGACAGATGTAGGAAGATTTATTCTGAAGTGAACCTTTAGGTTTATCTTGGAGTTTTGACTCAAATTTTGAAGTTTATATTTGGAGCCTGTTAAGTTTATATTTGGATTCACCTATTTCATATGTTTACTAGGGATTTATTGTTTTGTTATGAAGAATGTTGGAAGCTTCTTATATTGGTTAACTATCCAAGTTACTAAGGAAAGCTTGAATTATTGTTACAATGTATTTGCTTACAGTTGGGATATGTGTTCAGATATGAATTGTCCTAGAGTGTTTTCGCGCATGTCACTTAGAGGTTCTGACTAAGAGCTATAAATGCTCCGATGTCATGCCGTCTAGCTTATGGTTTGCGGTATGAACTTTATGGAGATGACGATAATAAGAGATAAGAGGTTGAGTAGAGCCTCAAATCCGTGTTAAATGTTGAAAACTGGGGGTATATTCTAGCTTTACGTTCGGAGACTTGCTTAAGTATAGATACGTGGTCAAGCAATGTTCCAAGTTATTTGGCTAAGTGCTGAAGTGACAATTTTGGACTACGAAGAATCATAGATTTAAACTGTAGTTTGAGGTTTGATCAGAACGCTAGGTGGAAGCATATGAATAATGATCATGTGGATAGAATACAGAGTCTTTAGTTTTTACTAAAATAATACCCCATAAATTTCTAAGTACTACACTCATAGAAGAACCTACCATGAGAAATTTAGTTTCAGATATGGTCACAAGACATAAATAAAAGAATAAGGAGTAGAGCGTTCGATACAAGAATCGCACTAAGAACCCTATACTAAGTTAGGAACCTCTATTAGCTTGAATATTTGACTTTTCATAAGATGTTTACACATGAATGGCAATGTGCAATATGTGATATGTAAATCGTATATGATTATGTACTGGTATTAGTATCTGATGAAAGACACATGTATGATGCGAAGTATATTGACATATTTTGATATCATGAGAGTATGATAGCTTATCAGGCTTAATTGAAGAAATTGGTATGCGGATATGGCATGAAATCATAAAAGAAATCAAAAATATGGACGCCAAATGGCCGAAGTTGTTTTTCAAGGAAGAAATATGTATAGCAGCACAATTTACGTGGAAATTTCATAGTAAAATATACTTTAGCGACGAGTGTGATTATGAATCACGTGTTATATTACATGCCTATGTGCACATTGCCTGTAACCCTTACTTATATTGCATGCAAGATTAAGGGGAGAAGCACCAATTTATCTCGAAAAAGGGAAGTTGATAGATCACACCATTGCAACACCCAACATTAACATATAATAAATGTAGAGCTTCACCAGGTTCGGTTAAACCGGCGATTTTCGGTTTAAACCGAATCGATGGAACCGAATTTTTGTAACCGAGAACCGAACCAAGGACATAGGACCGAACCCGAAACCGTAACCGTATCAATGCGGTTGCGGTTCGGTTTTGTGTTTTCGCGAACGGGCACCGGAACCGGAATCGTCGGTTCTACGCGTAAATTCAAATGCATGCCACCGTTGTGTGTTGTCACTATCACTGTCAATGACCGTTTGTGCCACCTGTTGGGTTTTTTTTTCCAGTTTTTTTTGTTTTTTCATTTATTACACTAACCCCCCCTTACACTTCTATAAATACTCAACACACTTCCAACATTTTTCTTCACTTCAACTCTTCCAATACTCTCCAAGTCTCTTCACTCAAAATCATCAAACACTATCCAATTTCCTCACACTTCCTTACTTAATCATCAAACACTCTCAAATTTCCTCAATTCCTCATATTTCCTCGGTTCTCAACGGCGAGTTTGTCACTCCTCAAGTGTGAAGCAACGATCACGAAATACATCCTACAAGTTCCTCCTCCAAGAATTTCTCTTGGAGTTTGTAAGTTTTAATTTTTGTTAAGCATTTTACTTGTTGCTATTTTTAGTTGTTTGATACACTTTATTATAATTTTTCATCTGTAAAAGGTCTTCTTCTCGCAACATAAATATTGATCTTAGTGACATCGAGGAAGTAATTGGTGTAGGCGCCGGTTTAGATTTTGATTTAGGTGAAGAAGAAAATGATCCGAATGTAGGACAAAATAAAAGAACTCGTAAAGGCACTAAAAAGAGTCTCGTTTGGCAATTTATGAACAAAATTCCCGATGGCGTAGACGATAATGGTAAACCCAAATTTAAAGCCCTTTGTAATTTGTGTAAAAAAACTTTTGCACTTCATCACACCGGTGCATTGGGTCAATGAATTAACATTTACAGAACGTCCACCAACTTTATAAGATTCACCACCCCAAGGTAACGAGTTTGTCCAAACCCAACTACAATATGACGATCAAGGTAATTTAGTTACTATTAATAGGAATCAACAAGATTTGAGTGAGAACAGTTAAGATAGGAGGACTCGTAATGAAAATTTGTCGACAAAATTTGAGGTGACGTTGGAAATTTGACCAAATATTGCATGATTAACCCACTAAGTTTTAGACTCTTTCGACTAGACAAATTTTAAGGTGTTATGACAATTTGATGTATCCATTTGAGGTTCTGTTTCGACGAACTGCCATGGAAATTTGGTTATGGATATGGTACGAAATTCTCAACACTATGTGGATTGGTAGGTCTTAGTGAGATTCTTGGAGTTATGTGACATGATGCTATGTCTCGGTAATTTAAGTTTCTTTTCATTGTGGCATGTACCTTTCACATAAATTTTATTTCAGTTCTTGTGGTTAATGTCTTCTTCCTCACATAAGTTTTATTATAAGTTTCTCTTTCATTTTGGGGGGTTTTCCACTTAGGTTTGGTTCATGTTTGGTTCTCGAGGTTTGAAGGTTAATCAATTGCTTAGGAGTCTGGTCTTCAGTCTCGTAGTTCTCAAATCATCGCAGAATCTTATAAATCTTGGGGTGACATCGCATATCTTGGGTTGAAGGCTAAGTTCCAAAGATTAAGAAGGACCGCATTATCAGGAGGTCTTGTTCGCTATACATCAAATCCTCTATTGTGATGAATAAAGTGCTATGCTTCTAATGGTTACATCAGACGTTACTTTTTGGAGTTTTGCTACCTAGATGATCCTTGAAGACCTACTATTTGGTCATGATCTATATCTAGAGACGGGTGGGCCCCGGGTTGTGTGATCGTTATCAGGGGCATGTATCCTAGATCATTTTTTTTCGTTTATGTCCTGTAATACTGATAGAATCAAATATGCATTAAAGGTGGCTTTAGTTAATGAGACTTTCTAAATACCATCTAAGGTCGCGAAAATTTATACAGAATACCTCACTCAACCCAGTATGGAAGATAGCCATAGTTTTATATGAGGTTCAACTAAAGAAGAGTATTCACGACTAGTATCCGCTAAGTCTGACTTTCCATTATGACCAGATGCATTGAGTTCGGGGGACGTCACTCTCTAAGGGGGAGAGGATGTCACCCTTAGTCGTTGAGTACTGTTAATACCATTATGTCGCACTTAACATTGACATTAAATGGGACTGTAACTTTACTTGATATTACATGTGAGTTGCATATAACATAACGTGCTCTAGTATTGATCACTCGCTTGGGAATTAGTTGTTGTTGGGTGGTTTTGGCACCTCGGATTTTGTGTAGCTTCGAGGACGAAGCTCTCCTTAAGGGGGGAAGGATGTAATACCCCGTTTTTATTATACGGGTAATTTGATGGCTTTTCGTAAAGTTCAGAAAATAGTTTTCAAGATCATATGCTAAGAGGGAGGTAGTTGTAGTTTCAGAAAGTATAAGCTAGTTAATTAAATACATAGTTGGGGTAAAAGTTATAGTTGGTAAAATCTTTATAACCTATTTAGAAATTAAGTAAAATAAATAAAATAAAAACAAGAAAATAAACTTTTTCCCACTTTCCCCAACACCTCTACGGGGCAACAGGAAAATTTTCACTCCCAACAAAAAGAGACATTGTTTCCATCTTCTTCTTCTTCTTCTTCTTCTTCTTCTTCTTCTTCTTCTTCTTCTTCTTCTTCTTCTTCTTCTTCTTCTTCTTCTTCTTCTTCTTCTCCTTTGGTCGAGCAACACCACCACCACCTTTACAGTCACCACAACTCTCACCACCAACCTCCATTTCTCTCATCTCTCTCTCTCCGCCGCCTGAAACAACAATGAGAGCAACAGCAGCGGCGGTCGAGCCACCATCGCCGCTGACCCGTCGAAAACGCGCGCCACCAAGACCCACCACCTCTCCCACTCCCCAAACTTCGTCCAAATCGCTCTTTCTCCCTCTCTGCCGAATCAAAGACGCCACTAAAGCAGCAACATGCAGCGGAAACAACCTGCAAATAAGACACATAAGCCGCCACCGTCGTGACTCCATTGTCGCCGGCGAGGAGCTTCGGCCTAGCCTCAACGAGAGCTACCCACCTCCTCAAATTGGTTCCAAATGACTCCAGAGGATCCAAGGAGACCATTAGTAGCCTTAATCGGGGCGAAGAACACCGTCATCATCGCCGACGAACACAATCGCCGACCCACTCGACGGAGAACTCAAACCGCCTCGTTTCTCAACCGTTTGCAGCAATTTTTGGCTTGGGTAAACTCTAAATCACCTAATTTTACGTTTTAATCAATCAAAATCATGTCTTGTAACTTGAATCCTTGGTTAGATCGATCAATTTGATAGTTCATGTAAGGGGGTGAAAGTGTCTTTACATAAACTAGGTCTAAGGGTAAAACTGTTGTTTCAGAAACTTTTGGGGGTGCAAGTGTGTTTTATATAATATGTATTGTGAGTAGGAGGCGGTACTAACTGTATTTTAATATATCTTAGGGGGAGCTTCTTGTTGTTTACATAAACGATACATTTTACGTAAAAATAAAAATGAAAATATTGGATTCAAAATATTTTCTAAAAATAATAGTTTTCGTCCTTGATCCAGAAATGTTACTCATGTATTGAAATAGTTTACGGAATGTCTTTTAAAAATTTAACTGGAAATATCTTCTTAAAGCTAAACGAATCTTGTGTTTAATCACTTAACACCCGGCTCGGTTTGTTTAAATACTTGTAAAACAATATTTATTAGTTTATTAACCCCGTTAACATTTTACATGATATTTAGAAGTAGTTTTCTTAGAAATTCAATACTCTTAAATGTCGTTGAATCTATATAATTGCAATAACTATTTCTTTAACCCAATTATCATAAATATAAGTTAACATTCGATTTCATTATTATTGCATGTTCTTTTAATATGAAAAACTTATCTAAATAAATAGTCACTTTTAGAAATATTAAGTTGAAATGTTTTTAAATGACAAATGTGTCGTTTTATAATCTGACGAAAGTATTCATAAATATGTTTTTGTATTCGAAAATTCTATAGAAAATAAACTAAGAGTAGCATTGTCTAATAAGATGGAAATGGGTTAACCTCAGACCGAGTAGGACTTCGACTAAGAATTCGTAGTGATGTACTTGCATAGTTGAACTTGTGATAATCTAGAAATATAATTGTGTAGGGGATGATTTTGATGGTCAAGAGCAATATATATATGAGTAGCAAATAGAATGTGATATTTGCTTTCCGATTGAGATGAGTAAACATGTCTAACCTAGTGTGCCTTCATCCTTTCGCGTCTGAATATTTTTCTGAATTTGTGTCTCAAAATGTTATGATATACATGTTCGACTTGAGATTTCAATTACATGTCCAAATAATTCTTTCAAAGTTATCATATGAAAATTTATGATGCGTGATAACGTAAAGTGTAAACGGTTGAGCGGTGGAACCATAATCAAATTCTTATTATTGTCGATGTTGACTTCTGTCACTCAGCCCGTTGTCGATGTTGACTACGGTCACTCGGCCTGTGTATTTTACCCGGTTGCAACTAGCCCCGGGTTGCTCCATGTACTCACCTCTCTGGCCGCGAGAAATCTTAGTGGGGTGTCGGCACTTAAGGTCTTGGATGCTTGCTAGATGGTTGGTTTCTATATGAGATACTGTGATGGGATATTGAGATTGATTGGTTCGTTCCCCGCTACAACTAAGTAACGTGAATTATCATGAGAAATGAAAAGAATTTATATACATGATATTTATCCCCCTAATTGGGGCAGTATTACGGTTTGAAACAGTAATGTTTTGAGAATGTTGGAGAATTTATACCATCTCATACTTGGTTGGACATTTTCACTACTACATCAGGTTTCTTATTATTGTTCATGTTCTTTAAAGAAAAGCATGTCTCTTATTTGTTTACACGTTGGGGTGTTTACTTACTAGGCTTTTCTTGCTAACTTTGGAAATTGCGGTCTTTGTTTATTTCCCCCGCAGTTCAAGGTGATGGGAGCTCGGTGTAAGGGGATTGCAGACTCATCTAGTACTTGATAGCATTTTTAATAAGGCGCACTCTTAGTAATAATATCATCTTTTGTAATAATATATTTAAGACAATTATAAATTGTAATATTTAATTATGAGATGTGTTGTTCTTGATTTTCGCCGCTTCATTTGAGTAACACCCTCCTAGGCTCTCCAGTTCTGGAACATGAAGCTTGGTGATAACTCCACATTAGGATTTATATTCTTATAGGATTCACCACCGATTTGCATGTGTTTAGAGAGATTTACATGAGAAATTGACCAATTCTTATATGTTTTAAGCATACTTGAGTATTGGACTTCAAGGTGGAACCCCAGGCGTTTTTGGCATGTTTTATTCTTTATTTGTCGCATTTGATCTCCCGGTATCTGTTCGTGTTGTGGATTTCAGGAACCGGAAGCTTGGAGTGCGGATTTTGGAGTGGAAGAGAAATTCGGAAAGAAAGAAACTCAAAGAATGCATGAGAAAATAGAAGACGAAGAGGAGAAGCTAAGAGGAGAAAAAGACTTAGTCAAAATTTTAAGAGGAGTGAAAAGAAGCAACTCACTGGAAGTAGAGGATCACAAATTGTGATCACAAGATCAAAGTGCAAGACCACATAGAGGATCAACGTGACTCTACAACTACACAAGGTGATCCTATGATCACAAATTGTGATCACAAGATCACATAGTGAGTATAAGGGGGTAAAAGTTTTATTTCGCAAAACTAAAAAGAGAAGGATGGTGTTTTGATTCAAACCAACGACCTAGGGAGCTGGATATCATCTATTCTACAACATTGGAGGGAAAATGACCGTTCTTGGGAGCTTGGAAGACCAACGTTTGATCTTTTCTCTTCTCTCTCTCTAGTTTTTGTTTATGATCATTGAAACTTTGTACTTTGATCATGTGTAATTGTAGCTAAACCCTCTATTCACGATATCTCGTAGGGAACTAGGGTTTGAACACCGTGTTGGTGATTTATGGCTTTAGCTTCATGCTTTATGCTTAATTGAATGTGTTTTGTTTAGTTATGCTTGATTCATGAGTTTAATCTATCTTTCATATTGTTATACGTAGCAATAGGATTGATCTAGGTGATGAATGTTAGAGGAATCAATATTCGTTGTCGGAACTTGAATCATGCACTAGCTGTATCTAGGGTTAAGAAATCTTGCTAGTTTTGCTAAGAACTGAGAGTAGATCAAGAGAATATAATGCGTTTTTAAACTTGAGTAGGCTAGTGGAATAAGGTACGAGAGTTTAACTATAGGCTTTGGTTGAGGAATCTTGAAGGTAAAGGTGCTCGTTTGGCTAAGTAGAGTACCTTCGTGTTAGTAGAACATAAATCATAAGTGGTGTAAAATCCCTAGTGAACCTGTAGAGATATCCTGAACTTTTCCACTTGTTAAGTAACTCTTAAAAATCATTCTTCGTTAATCGTAAAGTCATTCACCTAATTAATTGAGATATTTGTCTATTATTTTAGTAGAATTAGAAAACAAACAACGCGATTTGCCCACGTAAGGTTTAGAATTAGTAGCTAATTAGTAAAGAAGTCCTTTGGATTCGACCACCGGGATTACCGGATTATTACTGCACCAACGACTGTGCACTTGCAGTTGGAGCGTGTCAAGATTTTGGCACCGTTGCCGGGGAATTGAGTTGAATAGTTAGAATTATTAACTTTAGGGAATTTTATTTTTGATTTTGTTTATTTATTTATTGATCTCACCTGAGTCCTAGTGAATAATTTTGCAGACATCTTGGTGATCACGTGGGGGCATAATTCTTATGAGCAATTTCCACCCTATTCACCGTACTACTCCTATGGAGACATGTACACCCCTCATCGCAATCAAGAATATGAGGAGATGAAAGAAATATTGAAGCTCATGATAGCTAAAATGGACAGAATGGAGGAAGGGATTAATAGGATGGATGAAACTGTCCAGCTTCAGGGACAAAAATTAGCAGGACTTTTAAGCGCATTGGCATATGCTGATAATGACAATGGGCCAAGCAACATCATTCCTGACTTAGTTGATGAGTGCGAGAGGAAGACGAAGAACCCCCATAGGTCTATGTCTATAATACAGTTCATCATGAAGTAATAGATCCTTCGGCTGCTTCAGACTCAGTTCGGAATCAGATTGGGATGAGGTGGTGACGCCTATACAACTTGCATCTCGCATAATTCTGGAGCAATGGCATGAATGGGCGAGTGTGGACATCGCGAGCTTATGGCCCACTGAAGATAATTGCTGTGAGGAAGATAGCCATGAAGCTAAGAAATTATTGCATGGAGATATTCACATGGAAATATATCAAAAAATTCCTGAGTCTAATCCATATCTCTTGGATATCATAAAATGGGGTGAATCACAAGAGGAAGACCAAAGACCCCAATTTTATGCAATACATGATTTGCCACCTATGATTCCAAGGCAAGAACTAGGAAATGAAGAAATCAAGACGGAACTCCTTGCCATTACTGTTCCACTTGGGATTTTATTTCCACATGACCAATCCTCGATGATAATGCTTTTAAAGAATTGGAAGAAGATGAAGAAGAAGAGGAGAGGTACAAGGGATCATGATGTGGTGAATGAATTCTCGAGAAGACCGATGATCAAGGAGTGGAAGCAGAAAGAAGAAATATTTTCAGGCCGTCTTCTCCAACTTCGTCGCGCCATACGCATCTCATGAACGCTAACTTGGGAAGAGACAAATGGAGAAGCGATGGTGGAAGAAGAATAAGTGGAGAGAAAAACCTCATTAATCATATTTGAGGTAACTGGGTCGGGTCGTCGACCTTAAATTACAAGGCGCTTGTTGGGAGGAAACCCAACGTATTTATTGAATTAATTTAGGGAGTGTGTTTTTAATGCATTTGTGTGTGTTTTATTTATTTTGGAGAGATGAGAGAGAGGGGGACTAACCATGGTTTCCTAGTGACATACTTGAGCAGGTCATAGGAGAATCGACCCCGGTGTGCCATGGCACACATGACCTTCACAGGGACTCGCATTGGCGAGTTAGGGATTCTTAAGACACAGATTTTAGCAGAGGAGGCAGTCGACCCCGGTGTGCGAGTACACACTGACTTTTTGGGAGCGCGGTGGTACCACTAGTGCTTGGGGACTGCTTGACAAGAATTGCGTCCCCTCCCTTGAGGAGGTTGTGAGTATTTTTTTCTCTTGTAGAAATTTGTGTTCAATTTTTTTGTGTATGTCATGCTCCATCTCATCTACCGACCTTTCACATTTATTGCTGAATCCTATGTTCAATATCAAAATTCGTTGAGGATAACGAAGCAATCATTGTGGGGGTGGTTTAACAGTCTACTAACTGATATTTGTCTTGCATAGCCAGTTACATGTAGAATGTTTAGGTTGTATTGTGTGTCAGTGTTGTGGTCAGTGCCATGTTTTTTTACATATATTGTCGTATTGTGCAGTGTAGATTTTCATATTGTTTGCATTTTTAAATAATTGAGTATACCCACCAACAAAATTTATGTGTAGTGTCAATTTTTTATTTTTTTTCGTGTCTAGCCTTGCATATAGAGTTAGGATCTTATTAAAAAAATACGTAAAAAATAGAAAATTGAAAATTTGAGAAAAGGCAATTGGGAGAAGCCTAGACTTGGTTGATTTAGTGAAATGTGAAAGCTTTAGGCATAGGGTGTCAATTTTGACCGAGAGTGACATTTTTAGTTACCCCTAGTAAGTATAGAGAGAATCTCGTTACGGAATGCCTACCTATTTTCAAACCAAATTGATTTAAAAGCTAAAGTGTGTGTTGTTTTTCGCGAAAAGAGTTGAGCTTGGTGTTTGCTAAACAAGCCGAACGTTCATGTTGTCCGTCTTAGGTAGTCGTCAGACCGATTCGTAGTGGCACACAAAATAACTGTGCGAGGATGTGTATTAGAGCACTCACTGCTTTTAGATCTTACCTTGTAGAACCACTAGTAAACCCTAATTGATCCCCGGATTCATTGTTAGCCTCTTTGACCTAGGAAGACGATTCTTGGCCTTCATCATATATTGTTAGAATAACCTTTCGAGAGCGTCACGAGGGAGCAGTAGTTGAGGGGGTTAGTTGAGGGAGTACTTCATTACATATGTGTGTGAGTTCTACATATCACATATGCTTCACTTGATATCCAAGAAGGGATGCGAGGGGGAGTGAGTTGGCTTGCGCACTACGGTGTGGCGGTCTTCCATGTCATTACCTCATGGACACGGTAGTGGAGAGCCTGAGTGCGTGACGTCTAATCCGCACGAAAATGAGGTTGGTTGAGCTTAATTGGTGGAATGCGCTAGGTATCGGATTTCTATCATTTCAGTGTAGGAGGTTCGGTTGGATTAGGCATGTGACATATCTTATTTGCTATTTGAGAGGGGTACGTGACTACATTATAGTGCAGGGTGTCGACATTTGACAACTCCACCCCCATACACGATTTGATCTTTGCTTCGTGGCATATTGTACATCATTGAGCAGGTGGAGATGAATCTTTATTGTGATATTTATTCATCGGATTGGTTAGTTCCTCTCCCTTACATATTTATTTGGCTTGATTCTTGAAGGAGGACCACTCATGTATATTTGATTGTATTGATTGAGAAAAAAAGAAAAACAAAACAACAACAACAAAAAAGAGAAAAAAAGGAGAGATAAAGAAATAAAGTGTGCTTATTGGAAAAAGAGTGGTGAAAGTTCCTAGTTCCAGATTAAAGACAAAGATGAGTTTTGCATATCATTCGCTTTGATGGCCACGTGATTCACATGGTACCAGGGTTTGAGGGGATTGAGGGCCGGAGTCGGTGAGATTTGGGTTGTGGATTCCTATCATCAAGGTGAGGGTGTGTGAGATATGGGGTTTGGTAGGCTTATGTGACGCTTTATGATTTCTTTTGCTTCATACAAGTTATATCCTTTTTTTCCTAAAGCCTCATCATATTTGACCATTAGCGGAATAGGAGCTCGGACTATGAATGTGGCTTAGCCTTGGTTAGCATCTTATTTTTATCAGTACACATGAAGAGGTAGGTTGTTCTTTATAGTAAAGTTAAGCTTTCTATACTAACTATGGAGGATTACTTGTTGTCAAATTTAGTTGCGCTTCATGCCTCTTGCCTAACTTTTTCATTACTCCAGGAGCACCGGTCTATTGTGGATTGAAATTTCCTGATCTCCCATTAAGAATGTGATTTATGTTTTTATGTGTTTTAGATCGAGTCTATAATTTGCATTTGCATCATCTTGATACATTAGAGTGTTATGAGACATGTTGGAGTCGCTAGAGTCTTGTCGACTAGTAGACCTGTAAATGCAGTAGATGAGACTTTGCTCGGGACGCGCAAATGGTAAGTGTGGGGGTATTTGATAACTCCACATTAGGAGTTATATTCTCATAGGATTCACCACTGATTTGCGTGTGTTTAGAGATATTTACATGAGAAATTGACCAATTCTTATATGTTTTGAGCATACTTGAGTATTTGGACGTCATGGTGTAATCCGGGCGTTTTCGGGATGTTTTTTTGCTTTATTTGTCGCATTTGATCTCCCGGTATTTGTTCATGTTGTGGATTTCAGGAACCGGAAGCTTGTAGTGCGGATTTTAGAGCGGAATCGAACTTAGGAAAGAAAGAAACTCAAGGAATGTATGAGAAAATATAAGAAGAATAGGAGAAGTTAAGAGTAGAAAAAGTCTTAGTCAAAATTTCAAGAGGAGTGAAAAGAAGCAACTCACTGGAAGTAGAGGATCATAAATTGTGATCACAAGATCAAGTGCAAGACCACATAGAGGATCAACGTGACTCTACAACTACAAAAGCTGATCCAATGATCACAAAATGTGATCACAAGGTGGATCTAACGTGAGTATAAGGGAGTAAAAGTTTTATTTCGCAAAACTAAAAATAGAAGGACGGTGTTTTGATTAAAACGAACGACCTAGGGCACTGATATCATCTATTCTATGACATCGGAGAGCAAATGATCGTTCTTGGGAGCTTGGAAGACCATCGTTTGATCTTTTCTCTTCTCCCTCTCTAGTTTTTGTTTATGATCACTGAAACTTTGTATTTTGATCATGTGTAATCGTAGCTAAACCCTCTATTCGGGATATCTCGTAGGGAACTAGGGTTTGAACACCGTGTTGTTGATTTATGGATTTAGCTTTATGCTTTATGCTTAATTGAATGTTTTTTGTTTAATTATGCTTGATTCATGAGTTTAATATATTTTCATATTGTTATACGTAGCAATAGGATTGATCTAGGTGATGAATGTTAGAGGAATCAATATTCGTTGCCGGAACTTGAATCATGCACTAGCTGTATCTAGGGTTGAGGAATCTTGCTAGTTAGCTAAGAACTAAGAGTAGATCAAGAGAACATAATGTGTAGTTAAAATTGAGTAGGCTAGAGGAATCAGGTACGAGAGTTTAACTATAGGCTTTGGTTGAGGAATTTTCAAGGTAAATGTGCTCGTTTGGCTAAGTAGAGTACATTCGTGCTACTAGAACATAAATCATAAGTGGTGTAAAATCCCTAGTGAACCCGTACAAATATCCTGAACTTGTCCACTTGTTAAGTAACTCTTAAAAATCTTTCTTCATTAATCGTGAAGTTATTCACCTGACTAATTGAGATATTTGTCTTTTATTTTAGTAGAATTAGAAAACAAACAACGCGATTTGCCCACGTAAGGTTTAGAATTAGTAGCTAATTAGTAAAGAAGTCCTTTGGGTTCGACAATCCAGATTACCGGATTATTACTGCACCGACGACTATGCACTTGCAGTTGGAGCGTGTCACTTGGGAAACGAGGGGTGTTACAATAATTTGTTTTTGTAACTTCTTCGATGTTTTAGTTTATTGTTATAGATTACTGTTGTTTCAATCACATGTTATTGGTTTATAAATTATAAAGGAATGTTTGGTTGGATTAAGTTTGGTCACTTCCATTTTAGTGGTAACTCGACAATTTTTCTGTGCTACATGATATATTGGAGTTGATTTCTAAATTGAAAAGGAACACATGATATCTGAACATTTTCTTTATGCTTTGTAACTTAGTGTTACAGGATTGAATGAAATTGTGCATTTTCATATGTATTGTAGTAATGTGTTGTCTCTATAAATAATCGCTTTTTATGGTTTATGTTTGTGCAGGACATGGAAAATATTTCACAATTGCACTGTAATATGAAGGTGATTGTGATGACTATGCATGATTCAAGAAGTGACTCGTATATAAATGCTAAGTAAGGTTGCATTCCTAGACAACTTTAACTTAGATGAGTTTGATTGTAATGATGTTTATGGATTTGATCCTATATCTGGAAAGGATTAAAATTGTGTATATTTTTTATTGGAGAAGACAAGCACTGGACAACTTTGAGGATGATTCGGTATCGTAGATTGGTGTCAGAAGATAACATGACAATGGGTGCATATTTGTTTCAAATCAGAGTTATTATAATAATACAATAGCTTGAGAAATTATTAGAGATTACATATTTTTCTAAGATGACACATTTTGTAATATCCTTCTGGGGACATGTTGACTATTGTTTAGTAGACTTGAGTACACACAAAAGTATATTCCGTAAGTACCAAGCAAAGCAATAAAATTGAAAGACGTTATGAAAAAACAAAACAAAAATTTGAACCGATCTTGTGGTTCGAATGCATAAAATATTATTCACCACCTTAAATTCTTTTTTTAAGAAGACCACCTTAAATTCTAAACATAACAATTTTTTTTACAAGAGACCTAATCTTAACATAACGTGTGTTAGGATCTATAGAGTCTTCTTCCACCTATCATTTGAATAATAAAGAAAAAAAATCTCGACCTACCTTGTATTACCGGCTATTTCACCTCTAAATTAAATTTATCCGCCCATGATTAAAAAAAAAAATTCTTATTCACTCAATTCACGTCAGTGACAAGAAGATAAGAAGATGACTAAGAAGTTTTTGCCTCTTGCTCTTGGGATGATGCAATTTACGAATGTACTCGATTTCACATATTTTGTTGTTCATAGCACCACTTGGATTCTTTTATTCTACTTCTTCACTTGAACCAAATTTTTGAAAATATTTTTTTGTAAAAGGTGAACTAATTTTTCCTAATATTTGTTTATTAAAAAAAAATTTATCATAAAATGCATGAAAGACGAATGCAAAAAGCATAATGTTAGAAAATTGTCAAAATTATTTAGCAGTTCTTTAATAAGTGTTGTGCGACAGTCGTGTCTAAACGATTTCATTTTTTTCAAGATAATTGATTAAATTAATAAGTTAGTGTCTGTTGTAAAGTTGGAGCACATTTCACTTGTGCATATTTTATGTGTTTAAGTAAATTTTCACGTGGTTTATAAAAGAGCATTTAAATTTACAAATTTATAAATTGACTTATGTGCTACTTTCCTTGAAAGTGAAAATATATGAATTAATTACATGCGTAGAAAAAATTATATTAAATTTTATATAAGATGACACATTTTTTTATATATGTAGTAGAAAATATTGACACTTGCTTTTGTAGGCTTGAGCACACACATGAGTAAGTATACAAGTGCCAAGCAAACAAATAAAAAATAAAATACGTTTTCATTAAGAAAAAAATTTCAAAATTGTTCTAGTGCTCTAAAATGGCTTAAAATATTTTTTATCGCTTAAAATATCAAGAAAAAAAATAAAATAAAAAATCCACCAGATCAATATTCTAAGACCCGTATAACATTTGCTAGTGTTTGTTCCTCCACATATCATTTGAGTAGTGAATAAATAAATTATTGGCCTAGCTTGTAGCAGCAGTTATCTATTAAGATGAAATTATAAACGGGACAAAAATTTAACGGAGTGATGGTTGAGTACATTAGAGATCAAATGTGATTCTTTTACATTCCATACTCCATATCCATTGTATATGACCCCATATTTTGCTAGCTGGTAGGCATATTTATTATTGCGCCCTGAGTCATACCGCAATACTACATTGATGATAGATCTTATCTCTTCTACATACATCTCGAGTATACTTTGTCTTTTAAATGTCTGCTTCCATCTCTCTCTATCTTACTTCTTCGGTGATTCTTTTACATTCCGTACTCCATATCCATTGTATATGACCCCATATTTTGTTAGCTGGTAGGCATATTTATTATTGCGTCCTGAGTCATACCGCACTACTACATTGATGATAGATCTTATCTCTTCTACACACATCTCGAGTGTACTTTGTCTTCTTAAATGTCTGCTTCCATCTCTCTATCTTACTTCTTGGTTCATGAACTTCACCAAATTGAGATTTTTCTTCTCAAGGACGACTCTTCTCAAATCCATGTTATTGATGAGTTTGATTGATGATTTGTTTGGAAGTTAATGCTTCAACTTCTTTCAATGACTCGCAAGATTGAACGAATATTCTCCGGCGACGATGAACCCGCATTCATCCATAACCACGATGATGGCGGTGACCTTCTTTCTCTTCTTATCACATGCTACATCAATCAAAGTACCATTAATTCTTTTAATTTACTTTTTCACTTGATTAATTATTTTAAACAATATTGTCAAGCTCATTAATTTTTTTATTTCTAATTTGCAGGTAGTTCTTATGAGACACTTTTACTTGATTCTCATCGACCGTGGTTTCTGTGTATAATTAATTGATGTTCGTAAGGTCAGGAACGTGCCCCACTGCGCGGCATGGTATCCGCTCCCATGTTTCAAGACTTCATGTAGTGCGGGAATTGTATTTAAAGTCTCTTCATGTAAAATATGAAGATTGATGAACAATCTCTCTATGTGCTAATTGTGTTACATTCACCTTCCACTATTGAAGTCATCATGTCGGGGAAGGAGAAGGTTAAGTTCACTATCAACATGAAGCATGCTTGGATGCGCATGTCCGTGGCTAAAATTAGAGGGCTCCATCTTCGGGGTTAGATTGAAGTCGCTCTCAAAATTCCCGCTAGACTAGTCTACCGATCCGTTGTAATATGTGCATCGGTTGTTTTCACTTGCAAGCTCGTGATGTTTTCGTTTGCAAGCTCGTGAACCTATTTTACTTTTAGTTGATTGTAAGTGAAAATTAGGCACACACTCAAAACCTTCATATTCGTAAACATAGTAACCAGGACCCTAGAGAAAAGTAGACTATCTTATAAAGGATGTATTAAGGACAAAAATAGCAATTTGGGTAAAGTTTCGAGCATTTTTACAGAAGATAATTTTTTTTGTAATTCGAGTATTGAGAAGGTTCAGTTACTATTTGTTATCTTGAAGTCAAAGTCATTTACATATTTACTCAAATAATAAACTTGATGTCTAACATTCAACCTTATTTTTCTTAAAAAATTAACGTTGGTTCAATAAACCAAGTGAAAAATTGAGGAATTAGAAATAAAGATGCATATCTTTTGACATAATTTTGCACATTTCAAAGACATAAGGCGAAAACAAGAGATAAAACAAGTAGAATAAAACTTAGCTTTAATTCAATTTGTGGTGGGTGACCTATGCGATATTTAATAGCTATGTATCTCAATTTTATTTATGAATTCTTTGTGTAATTAGTTTTAGTTTATAATAGTGGTAGTTGAAGAGTTTTGATCAAACTGCTTCTACAAGTTAGTGTGGTGGCTTGTGTAATGGGGTTTATGCTTTATGTATTTGTATGTTGAAAAACTAGCACGTACATGACTAGCACAACAGCTAAGTCACTGATAAAAACAAATTACTTTTTGTTACACTTCTTTTTAAGACATAAATAGCCTCAAATCAACATAAAAAAATAGTCTAACAAGCATATTGTCAAACGAATATGAATATAGTATATCACTTATTTATTAATTACTGTGTGATACTCGTGTCAAAGTCGTTTGATTTGAAGTTTAATTTTGAAGAGAATTGATCAAAAGAACTAGGTTGTGTCGGTTAGGGCGTTACGGCTTATTTGAGCACATTTACTTGTGCACATTTTCTGTGTTTAGGGTAACTTTTCACGTGATTTACGAAAGACGTTTTAAGTTGATAGATTTATTAATTGTCATACGTCTCACTTGTTTAGAAAGTAGAAATATATGAGTCAAAGACAACATAAAGAAGAATATATGAAGAAAGTTCTGTACAATGAAAATATTTTGTGGTATTTTTTTTGAAGAAATGTTGGCACTTTCTTTGGAGGTTTGAGCACACGTGAGCACATTTTATAAATGACAGGAAAATAAGTAAAAAACAAAAGACGTTTTCATTAACGAAAAAAGAAAATTTTGAACTGATCTTGTAGGCCAAAATGCGCATAATATTTTTCATCACTTAAAATCTCTAACAAATCACAAACTTAGGGGTGTAAGCGGTTCGGTTTGGTGCGGTTTTTGCTAAAACCATAAACCAAACCGAATACACCGGCTTACTTATTTTGTAACCAAACCAAACGTTTGAAAGGATGAACCGAACCAAACTAAACCAAAAAAATTCGCTGTGGTTCGGTTTGGTGCGGTCGGTTTGTGTAAAAA
Source organism: Linanthus parryae (assembly GCA_023055425.1). Lineage (NCBI taxonomy): Eukaryota > Viridiplantae > Streptophyta > Magnoliopsida > Ericales > Polemoniaceae > Linanthus > Linanthus parryae. Next base: position 74,114,475 of record JALGPY010000002.1, read on the forward strand.
TTATCGAATGGATATTACAATACTACTTTGTCAAAATTTCAAGTTTTAAGTGAAAAATAAACTAAGTAAACTTAAAAAAATATGCAAAACTATCGTTTTAGAGAGAAAATATTATGAAATGTGAGAGAAATGGAGAATATTAAGACCAATATAATCATTTTTATTGAATCTATTTACTGATGTTTCTCTTTTCCTGATTACTTAATGTACTTTAGGGAATATACATTGAAGTAAAAGTATGTTAAGTACATATCGGTTCGGTTTGGTGCGGTGTGATATTTTTATAAACCAAAAACCAAACCGAATAGACGGGTTTGTGAAAAATTGAACCGTTGATAAACCGATTATCCAAAAAAACCATCCAAAACATAGTATTTCGGTTTGGTTCGGTCGGTTTGACCGGTTTATTCGGTCTTCCTTACACCCCTACACAAACTGTAATTTCTACAAGGCTAATAGACTCGGTTCCGCATATCACTTATTAGGGATCATACAATCTTCCTCCACATGTCATTTAAGTAGTGAAAAAAATAACTTATTGAGCTAACTTGTGTCAGTGACTAAATAATTTTAATGACTCCTTTACATCTACAAATTTAGCAATTCATGATGAAATAATTTATAACTCGCTATACTCACGCTAATGATCGTCAATTAGAAGACAATTAAGATGCTTTTATCTCTTGATTTTGGATGATGGTTTTTATAGTATGAACTTAATTTCAAATGTTTTTTCACATCAATCATTGTACTTCTTAGATATTCTTTTACTTTACTTTCTCACTTGAAACATTATTTGAATTATTTTTTGTCAAGTTCATTGATTTTTATAACTAATTTGTAGAAAGTTCTTGTGAGACATTTTGACTATATTTTCTTCGATTGTGATTTCTATATACAATTACTTCATCTCTGTAGGGTGGAACACGATCCCAAACGTGCAACATGGTGGTCCTTTTAATGTTGCAAGACTTCTCAACTTGGTATTACATGGATTTTATTCATTGTATATGCTCACAGAATGTGAAGCTTGAGAAACAATCACTCTATGTGCAAACTATGTTTCATACACCTTCCACTATTAAATTTATCATGTCAGGGAATGAGAAGAAGAATGCTAAGTTTATTTTAATGAAGTATTCTTGGATGTGCATATAACACCACATTTTTCCAGAGGAGCCGGAGACCAGGTGCTGCCCTCCGTACAGGGGATTTTACCCTTTCGTATAAGGAGTGGTCGAAAAAAAACAAGTGAAAAGAAACATCCAACTACTGAATTATTACAATAAAAGTTTACAACATTCGTGATCGGTTTCAACTGGACACCGAGTCTAACAAAATATATTTTACAACAAAAATACTCTCTGGTTAATTACTAAGATCTACTGTTTGCATGTGAGAACGAGATCGTGATCCCGACATGTTATCCCAAGCAACCAATCATATACCTGCGGGGGAATTAAAAGAACACAAGACCGTAGTTTTTCGAGTATCAGTAAAAACTGGGTGAATAAACAATTAGCATGTAAAAAATAATGACTAAGAAAGGTTAAGGGGTTTGTATTTGAAATAGTTTGAACAGTAACGGAGTATAAGTATAAAAATCAAAGTAAATACTTGAACTATTTTCATAAATATAAGTACGAGTAGGAGTGAAGATTATCGGAGTTCTCAAAAGTAGATATTCCCAAACTGGAAGTTATTACGAGTAGCCAAATTCTTTAATAATATTTCCATGCATTTCCAAACGTGAAATGAAACAAGTCATATTATTAATTCGCAGTATCCAGGAGAGATCAGGGTAAATAGAAACAGATGATACCGGCGTTATGGACGATTCGAACCGTCCCGTTAGTCATCATACAAGCAGCTACTAGACCTTAAGTGTTGACACCTCCTTAAGAGTGTAAGTCATAAGAGTAGTACTAGAATGCTAAACTCTCACCAACAAGGTGAAGAGCCGAGGCACAGAGTCCCCAACTTGAAGTAGGTCCAAGACTCCAACAACTAGTCAAGGCATTCTACTGAATAAATAATTACGACCGTAGCCACCATAGTAACAAGCGGCGTAGGCATATGGCACTGTCGCAGACCCAACTGGTTCCGGTATACGCGATTCTTTCACTTTACGATATAAATGAATTCTGAATTAGTGACATTTGAATAACTAGCTTTCCGATCTGAAGACGAGTAGTAAAGTGACGATTTAAAAAGCAAGTTCGACACGTTTGACAAATAGTCAAATATAGGAGAAAGTACGACAATTATTTTCAAACAAACAAGTATTTGACATGAAAGGAACTGACTCGCAAAACTAAGCATGTAAACTCAAATGTATATTTTTACAGACACCAAAACCACACCACCACCACCACCACCACAACCAATATACATTTGACTCGCAAGTACTTGTTCACTAACTCCCATTACAGACACCAAAACCACACCACCACCACCACAACCAAACAACAATAGTAGCCAACTGATTACAGATCCAAAACCACCAAACAACAACTGTATCAAACTGATTACATACTGAAAACTAAAAAATGAGATCCAACAAAATTAACAGATTAGAAGAGCAGAAGGAAGATGGAGAAGAAGCCCACTGCCACCATCGCACTGCCGCAAGAAACATCGCCGCCCTCACCTCGCAGCCGTCCTAACCCTAAAACCGGCGGATCTGAAAAATGGATCTGAAAAATCCAACATCAGATAAGAAGTAGAAGAATAACAAACAAAAGAGAAGAAGAGAGGAGGAAGAAGAAGAAGAAGAAGAAGAAGAATAAGAAGAAGAGAGGAAGACTCACCACCGCCGCCGGAACAACGGAGTGGGAAATTGAAGTCCGATCCAACGGATCTGATGTTGCTGCTGCCGAAAATCGAAGTCGGATCTATCGGAATCAGAAGGAAGAAACCGAAAAGCCTCTTTCTTTTCCTAGTCTCTTCCTCGTCGGACACCGACCGACTCCCCGTCGTCTCCGGCGATCTCGTCGGCTCCGGCGGTATCTACCTCTCGTCGTTGGGTTCTCTTCGTCATCTGCCTCTCTCACTTCCTCTCTCTCTCTACTTCTGTGTGTTTTCTTTTTTGTCTTTGTGTAGTGGAGGAGAGGAGGGAATAACAGATAAGGAGGTATGGGGAGTGGGGTTTCGGTTGGGTAGAGTTGAAAGGGTAGGGATAGGCTAAGGGCACAAACGTCATTTGAGCTAAAAAACTTACTAAAAAAAGGAAATTAGGCTGAAACAGACGAAATTTACATTTTAGGGAAGTAGGCTGAAACAGACGAAACGAAGGTAGTATGTATTTAAACATATAAAAAATATATATTTTATTAACTTCTTTTTAAGGAACTAATTATAAATATCTAATTGTAAACAATTTCTAATTCATATGAATTCATCTTTTAACTAACATTACAAAACTATTTATTTTGATTTATTTATACTAGTATATAAATTAAATGAATCTAAATAGAGATTTATCCTAACTAAATACAAATAGTAAATACATGTATATATATATATGTATAATACAGTTTAGAGCTAAAGACAACAAGCACCCCCAAAACTTAATAAAACTTCTGACTTGTGACATAACATACCCTCAAAGTCTCAAATGGTGCAAGAAACCCCCTGAAAACACTTAAAAGAGACTCCATCTCCTTCATCTTGCTCTTAAGAAAATTCAAACACACAAACACAAATTGAGGTGGGTTGAATTTCCGGCGAGTTCTTTGCCGGCTTTAATGGAGGTGGTGGAGGAGCTTCTGGTTCTTGGTCAGAACGATTAAAGAGAGGGGTGGCAACGGTGGTGAACTTAGAGGGTGAAGGAGCAACGGGTGTCGGCGTCGGGGCTCACTGCTGATAACTCCATTTTCGAAGTTATTTTATTGCTTATTTAGCCACGTTTTGTATGCTCATAATGGAGAATATAGCGTCTTTTTGAGTAAATCATGTTTTAATTGGTGAAAATGAGTTCGTGTGTTAAATGTGAATTCTGGGCGTTTTCTGCATCGTTTTACGTGCTATTTATCATATTTTGTTACATTTGATCTTCGCGGGGTGTTCTTGTTGTGATTTTCAGGGCAAGAGCGCGCAAGGAGCAAGTGGATAGAGAAAACAAACTTCGGAAGCTAAGGCGAGCTCAAGATTTGAGGAGGAAAACGAGAGATGATGAAGCAGGTGCTAGAGAGGCTCGAGAGAAGATGATACGAGTGTTGAGGCGCGAAGAGAGCTCAAAATGGAGGATCAAACGTAGAATCGATGCCCGGGAGATGATTCGGAAGCAAGAGGAACAAGATTGCAAAAGTTGAAAAAAATGGCTAAGTGTATAGGTAGCACGACCTACTCATACAGGTCGAACGACCTGTTAAAAATTTTCAGCAACTTAAAACAGGTCGCACGACCTACTATTTAGGTCGCACGACCTAATCTGCGTGCACAGGTAGGTCGCACGACCTACTATACAGGTCGCACGACCTACTTTTCAGCCCAAAATTTTCAGAAACAGCCGGGATCAATTTGTAATTACATGTAACTTGTTCTAAACTCTATGGAAACGTATTAGAGAGTATTAGGGCACGTTTTTGGTCATTATTCGACGTTGGAGACTTGCTTGGAGCTTGGAGGTCGTGAGAGAAGCTTTGGATCATTCGTTTGGATTCTCAACTCTTCTTTTCTTTAGTTTTTGCTTATGATAAACTTGAAACTTTGTATTTTGATTATGAGTAAGCGTAGCTAAGCGCTTTATTCAGGACATCTCGAAGGTAATCAGGGTTTAAACACCGTGTTTGGTGGTTTATGGATTATATTTCATGATTTTGGCCTAATTGGATATCTTTACGTTTAGTCATGCTTGATTTTATGCTTATTTCTATCATTCTTATTGTATGACGTCACAATAAGTTTGATTAAAGGTAGAGAATTCTTGAGGAATCGGTATCTACTACCCGAAACGTGAATCTTGCGCTAGTTGTATCTAAACTAGAGGAATCGGTTTAGTTAACTAAGAACTAGAGTAGAACATGAAAGCTTAATGCATATTTAGACTTACGTAAGCTAGAGGAATCAGTTATGTATGTCTAAGCATAGGCCTTGGTTGAGGAATATTCAAGGTAGTGTTGCTCGTTTGGCTAAGTATAAAATATCCGTGTTATATGACCATAAACCATTAACGGTATAAACACCCTAGTGATCCTAAGAGATGTCCTGAACTTTGTCTCCATTCATCAATCTCACAACTTTAATCGTGCAATTCATCAATCGGTTAACGTAGTAGATGTATTTCATTTTTCGTTGGATTTAGAAAAAAATATCAACGCGCTTTGCCCACATAGGGTTAAGAAATATCAATTAATTTACAAGAAGTCCTTTGGGTTCGACAAACCCGATTTACCGGATTATTACTACACTGACAACTGTGTACTTACAGTTGGAACGTGTCAGGTTTTTGGCACCGTTGCCGGGGACTTCGGCTAAATTAGTTATAATTCCTAGCCTTAGGGATTTTACTTTTCTGTTTATATCTGTTACTCACCTACGTTTTGTGTGTGATCTGTGATTTCAGGTTAGATTGTACGGTGCATGTCCTGTTCTAGAGACGAACCTTTGCATCCAACACTTGAAGATCCGGAATCCTTATTACGAGCACAGCGTAGAGACAAGAGGAAACCAAGCTCAGATACTATGGATGAACATACTAGAGCTGAGTTTGAGAGGATCCGCAAAGGTATGCAAGATGCGGAAGCAGCTAGAGTTGCAGCTGTGGAAGATGCAGCTAATCGAGCAAGGGAGACTGAGGAGCTCAGAGCTAAGTTGACCGAGATGCAAGCTGCAATGGCACGCTTGAACCCTCCAAACCCACAACAACTTCCTGGTGCGGGGGTAGTTGATAGAAACAATGGAGGAGCGAATGGGGGAAACAACGGTGGAAATAGAAATAATGGGGGAAATAATCGGAATGATAATGGTCAGAATGCCGCTGAACAGGTCAACAATGCTGAAATTGATGAGCGTCCTTTGGTGGACTACTTCAGGACCACACCGGATGGGTACCTGCACACGATTGTCAGACCCCAAATCAACGCAGCTCACTTTGAATTGCGTCAGCCGCTGATTAATATGGTTCGCAATGAATGTTTGTTCAATAGGGCTCCTGGGGATGATCTGAATGCCCATCTACTCAACTTCAACCAGATTACCGCTACCATTCATGATCAGAGGGTGCAAGATGATACGGTAAAACAGATGCTATTTCCCTTTTCCTTATCTGGGAAAGCAAAGACATGGCTCATGGAGCTTCTAGCAGGGTGTATCTCTACATGGGCAGAATGTTGCCAAGAGTTTTCAGGAAATATCTCCCACCATCAAAGGTTCCACATCGAATGGCTGACATCAAAAATTTCACTCAGCAAGAAGATGATTCTTTGGGGGACACGTGGAGGAAATTCAACCAGCTTCTTCGTAGATGCCCTACTCATGGGGAGCCATGGTACAAACTCTTGCACTATTTCTATAATGGTTTAGACACGGAGACAACAAATGAGCTGGATATGATGGCTCAAGGAAACTTCATGGGTTTAGGAGTACAGAGATGCCGGGACTTGTTGGACAATGTGGCAAAACGTGAGTCCACGAGGTATGAGACTTGTAGGAACATGAAATCTGATGGGGCATTGGTTAGTAAGATTGAGTAAATGGTGGAACATAAATTTGAACATCAAATGGCGGTTATGACTTCGACTTTCAGTAATATGAATCCATCGGCACATGTGAAGTCAGTGGGAGAAATGGTAGCAGATGCGAATCAGGGATATGGAGATGGTATTGAAGATGTGAACTACATGGGTCAACCACGACAGCAGCAATGGTCCGACACTTATCACCCTAATAATCTCAATTACCCCAATTTTAGCTACGCCAATCCAAACAGTAAATTATATGCACCCGGTCAGAGGCCAAATATTCCATACCAAGCGCAAAGGCAGGTTCCACAACAGCAAGCTCCACAACAAGAAGAGCAAGAGAAAAATGCTTTATTGAGAAAGTTATTAGCTAATTAAGAGAGGATGGAGTGCACGATTGTCTCAATGCAAGCCACAATGAAGAGCCACGGGACTCAAATTGCGCAGATTGCCGATTAGAATACCAAGCTTCCACCGAGCATACTTCTGGCAAAAACCATCACGCCTCATGAGCAGCTGAACGCGATCACGACTCGCAGTGGCATCACTACTGACGATCCCCCATATCCTAGCCACGCACGAGCAGAGCCAACTAAGGCAACTGAGAAGGCGTTGGATGAAGCAATTCCCGTGCCTACCGTGAGTCCCCAATCAAAGGACACAGTTAGGAAGTCGGAGGAGAAGAACAAGCCTAAGGAAGAATATAGCATGCATGTGCCATACCCGCAGAGGTTGAAGAGCCAAGAGGATGCAAAGCACTTCAAGAAGTTTGTGGATATCTTCAAGAAATTGCATATTAACATTCCTTTCGCGGAGGCCATTTCACAAATACCGAAATATGCTAAATTTCTCAAGGATATCCTTTCTAATAGGAGGCGCATGGATGAATTTGAGACTGTGACCCTGAATGAAGAGTGTAGCGCCGTGGTGCAAAAGGCGTTGCCAAAGAAGATGAAGGATCCGGGGGGTTTCATCATTCCTGTGACATTGGGAGATGCGTTCCATGGAAGGGCATTGTGTGATCTTGACGCAAGCATTAATTTGATGCCAACATCAGTGTTTGAGTAGCAGGGTGTAGGGGATCCAAAACCCACACGGATGTGCTTGCAGACGGCTGACCGTACCATCAAACACCCAAGGGGCGTGTTGGAGGACGTACTTGTGAGAGTTGAAGGACTCATCTTCCCCGCAGACTTTGTGATTCTAGACATGGAGGCTGATGATGATGTCCCACTCATATTGGAACAACCATTCCTTTCCATGGGGAAGACTATCATTGATGTTGCCAATGGAGATTTGACGATGCGGATCAACGATGAGAAGGTAGCATTCAATGTCTTTGAAGCAATGAAGTTTCCCGCATATGCGGTGAGTGAGCAGTGTTTTGGTGTGGAGGCATACACACCGGATGAGGAGGATAACATTTATTGGAGCGGCTATATGAGGAACTTGCTCTACTTAACTCAAGCGATAACCATAAAGCCTTGGAGGTTCATTGGCGCCAGCCCCTACCCTTCTTTAATGAGGGAGGCAGGAAGATTCTTACTCCTTCTCTTATTACTGCTCCTGTTTTAGAATTAAATCCTTTACCTATTCATTTGAAATATTTATACTTGGGATCTAATGAGTCTCTACCTGTGATTGTGTCTGCATGTTTGGACAGGGAACATGAGGAGCAGCTTCTCAAGGTATTGCAGGAAAGAAAGGAAGCTATGGGATGGACGATAGAGGATATGAAGGGGATCAGCCCCACAGTTTGCCAGCACAAGATTCGGCTCATGAAAGATAAGAAGCCGATAGTTCAATTTCAGCGCCGCCTCAACCCTCATATTCAGGAGGTGGTGAAGAAAGAGGTGCTTAAATGGTTTGAGGTGGGCATCATTTACCCGATTTCTGACAGCACATGGACTAGCCCGGCATAGTGTGTCCCTAAGAAGGTAGGTATTACTGTGGTGGAAGGGGAAAAAGGTGATCAGATTTCCACTCGTACTGTTACTGGGTGGAGAGTTTTCCTGGATTACCTCAAACTCAATGATGCCACTTTCAAGGATCACTTTCCCCTCCCATTTGTTGATCAGATGCTTGATAGGCTGGCACATCATTCTCACTACTGTTTTCTGGATAGGTACTCCGGGTACAACCAGATAGCGATTGAGCCAACAGACCAGGAGAAGACGATATTCACTTGTCCTTATGGGACCTTTGCTTTTAGACGCATGCCATTCGGGTTATGCAACGCACCTGCTATGTTTCGGAGGTGTATGGTGTCTATCTTCTCAGACATGATGGAGCTGAATTTTGAAGTTTTCATGGATGATTTTTTGCTCTATGGTGATGGGTTCGAAGACTGTCTACAGCAGCTAGCTCGGGTTCTTGACAAATGCATTGACACCAACCTAGTGCTCAATTGGGAGAAGTGTCATTTCATGGTGACCGAGGGGATAGTGTTGGGGCACAAGATTTCAAGCAAAGGCTTAGAGGTGGACCGGGCAAAAATTGAGGTTATTGAGAAGCTTCCTTACCCTACCTCTGTCAAAGGGGTAAGGAGTTTCTTGGGACATGCAGTATTTTACCGGCAATTCACCAAGGATTTCTCGAAGATCACAAAGCCTCTATTTCGTTTGCTGGAGAAAGATGCAGTCTTTGATTTTGATGCAAAGTGAAAGTCAGCATTTGATGTGCTCAAGGAGAAGTTGATTAGCGTGCCCATCATCGCCACACCAGACTGGACTTTGCCGTTTGAGCTCATGTGCGATGCTCGTGACTATGCGGTGGGAGCAGTTCTGGGACAACGAAAAGATAACGTAGCTCATGTCATTTACTATGCCTATCGAACTCTTAACAATGTGCAGGTCAATTATGCTACCACGGAGAAAGAGATGTTGGCTATCATATTTGCGTTGGAAAAGTTTTGTCCATATCTTGTGGGTTCTCAGGTGACGATTTTCACAGACCATACAGCCCTCAAGTATCTTCTCACCAAGAAGGACGCCAAGCCCAGATTGATCCGGTAGTTCTGTTGATGCAAGAGTTTGATGTGGTGATCAAAGATAAAAAAGGGGTTTGAGAATGTTGTTGCAGACCATTTGTCACGGCTGGAGAATGAAAAGAAGGAAGACTTGCCAATTAGAGAGGATTTTCCAGATGAGCAACTCATGGTAGTGGTTGCAGCTGTGCCTTGGTTTGCTGACTTTGCAAATTTCAAGGCACTCAACATTGTTCCCAAAGACATGGCCTTCCACAAGAAAAAGAAGTTCTTTGCAGATGCGCGACGATACTTTTGGGATGATCCCTATCTGTTGAAGTTGGTAGCAGATAATGTGTTGCGAAAATTTGTGGCACCACCGGATACGTTGGATATTCTCAGATATTGCCACTAATTGAAATGTGGGGGACATTTTGGCAAGAGACGCACTGTGGCTAAGGTACTTCAAAGCGGTTCTATTGGCCTTCTTTACATAAGGATGTTCATCTGTTTGTGCAGCAGTGTGACCGGTGTCAGAGAACCGCTAATATCTCCAAACGGAATGAGATGCCTCTGAATTTCGTGTTGGAGGTGGAGCCGTTTGACGTATGGGGTATATATTTCATGGGGCCATTCCCTTCTTCACTTGATAATCTTTACATATTGCTGGCTATTGATTATGTGACCAAGTGGGTGGAGGAAATAGCTTGTCCCAAGAATGATGGTGCTACTTTTGAGAGGTTCGTGCGCAAGAACATATTTACGCAATTTGGGACGCCCAGGGAAATTATTAGTAATGAAGCTACTCATTTTGTGAACAAAGTCTTTGCTAATGTGTTGAGCAAGTATGGGGTGAATACGCACAAGATATCACTAGCCTACCATCCGCAGGCAAATGGGCAAGCTGAAGTATCTAACCGATAGATCAAGGGAATTATAGAGAAGACAGTCAATCCGGGACGCAAAGATTGGTCCCTACACTTGGATTACAATCTATGGGCATACCGGACATCATACAAGACTCCATTTTGGCATGTCTCCTTACCAGTTAGTATTTGGGAAGTCATGTCATCTTTTGGTGGAACTTGAGCACAAGGCGTGTTGGGCCTTGAAGAAGATCCACTTGGATGCGAAGGTCTCAGGTGAGCAGAGGAAACAGGCATTGTTAGAGCTTAAAGAGTTTCGGTTGATGGTGTATGAGAGTGCGAAGATTTATAAAGAGCGGACAAAGCAATGGCACGATAAGCACATCATACCGCGTGACTTCAAGGTGGGACATAAGGTATTGATTTTCAACGCAATATTGAAACTGTTTCCAGGTAAAGTTGAAGTCAAGATGGAGTGGTCCGTTCACAATTAGAGAGATCTACCCATGGGGATCACTTGAGGTAGAAGCTGAGAATGGGAACCGATTCAAGGTGAATGGATAGAAAGAAAAATTGTACGTGGACGGGAATTTTATTGGGGTGATTGAGTGCCTCAAAGAAATTCCCGCTATCTGAGCTCATTCGAGGTAACTGGGTCGGGCCGTCGACCTTAAATTACAAGCGCTTGTTGGGATGCAACCCAACCTATTTATTGCTTTAGTGTAGGTTTACATACTGTTTTGTTCTTTTATTCTGTTTGATTTAATTGAGAGGTGCGAGAGAGTGGGATTAATATTTCCAATGAGTGTGTGCAGGAATTCTAGGTGGAAGGCCAATTCCGGATCCCCCTTCTTGATGCGCGTGGAGAAAAGTTCACAAAAATCGAGAAAAAGCAGCCCAAAACGCGTATCGGGATCCGGAATGAAGAATCGAATCAAGGACGCCATTCCAACACTCACTCAACACGCGCACCCGATTAAGAGAACGCATCCGGACTCCTCGTCTTGATGCAAGCGAAGAATGCAGTGCAAAACCGAGAAAGCTGACGCAATGGCACGAATTACGAGGTAAATCTTTGCAAACAAGACCGTGGGCTGAATTGAAGAGTGCCATTGTGTGGGGGTTGTCGAGAGCTTTCCATTGATAGGTGGATCGCATGCATTGGAGTCCAGACGCGAGAGTTATGGCCATTTGGATGTTTTCGTGAAGAAAAAGCGGCGAAAAACATCCGGAATTGACAAACGGGCCTCTGGAAGAACAAATTTGAAGAATAAAGGATTCCCCGGACATTGGAAATTTTTTTATAAGGTAAATGGAGTCTTGAGGTCGAGGAGATTCAATAAAAAAGCAAAGGAACGATCAAAGAGGCGAGAAAGGATGCTTAAGTGGCGAAAAACATCCAGAAATGGCGAAAAAGGTCAAAACCGTGTGCTACCGGTCGATATTGTTAAATGGCATGTTGGATCCCATGTGTGGGGGTGAAATATCAAGTTTGGGCTTATCGGGAGTTGTTGGAAGCTCAAAATTCAAAAAAAACCAAGCCGGGAGGAGTAAAAAAATTTTGCGGGCTGGTAACTAGGTCGCACGAACTTGTTGGTAAAGCAGTTCATTTAACTAGGTCGCACGACCTAGTGTAGGTGGGTTGCAGTTTGGTCCAATAGGGATGCCTTTGCACTATAGAGAAAATAGGGGGGAGCCGAGTGTCAATTCTTGAAAACACAAAAAATTCTTTCTTCTTTCTCTACCGTTGGTCAAACCTTTCTCTTCCCTATCGCATACTTCTTCTCCTTCCCAATCTCCACCCGACCTCCATCTTCATCCCCGACCTCCACCACCGCACGAGCTTCGACCACCATCACCACCAGCTCCAGCGCCGTCCGTCCTCACCGCTAGCTCCACCGCCGTCGTCCTCCCTTCCCCTACACCCGACCACCAGCGCACCAGTGCAACCAAACAGCCTCCACCATCTCCGCCCCTTTTCCTCCACTCATCGCCGTCACAGTCACCACCGTCATCACCATCATCGCCGGCGAACAAGAGCACGGTGTGGTTTGCTATGATTGGGGCTGTTTGGTGGTGCAATCGAAGAAGAAGCAAAATCTAGGGTTTTGTATCACAAATGTGAAATTCGTGGAATTCAAGATCAAATTGGAAGAAACTAGCATCGGGGTTTTCGATGGGAACATCGTAAGGAGTACGTAGGCGGCTTCAATTTCAATTTTTTTTCGGAAAAATTCAACGGTCAAAATTTGACCCCTTCTTGTCGAATTTTTTGCGAAAACGGCACCCGTAAGAATGGAACTCCGGGTGCCCAGGTACACTCTTAGCTCTTGCATTTAAATTTCATCGAGTCTTAGGCACATTGAGTAAAAGCAAAATTGTTTTCGTTGTCGCGTAGCTGCGGCGCTTGGGGGCGATTGACTAGTGTCCTAGGGATTACTTTCTAATTGCGTACTTGTTTCCTTTTCGTATACACATCCTGACACTGTGCACGTAGCGTACTTTATTTGTCAATTTAATTGTCAGATTTTTGCTACTTTCTTGCGCCAATGTCGAGTCGTGATAAGGGGAAAGGCAAAGCCGTAGCTAAAGGCAATGGGGTAGCTACGAGTCAGAATATAACTTGGGGAAATAGAAAGAAACATAAAGTAGTCGTCGATAGTGATGACGAGTATCTCCCTGAGGGAGAATTGAGAGAGACGGAGGACGAGGGTGGTAACCTAGCTGAGAGTGCTACTTTTTGGGTTGTGGGGAGCATGGTTTCACTAGGCTCACCGAACCCTGATGAGTTAGCAAGTGCAGAACCTGATAGAGTGCCGTTGGCGAGGGGAACAAGAGCGTACCTTGACCCTGCGACCGGAGCATTTTGTGACTATAGATTTGTCAATATTCTGGTGCATACTAGGTATGAGAAGCGGAACGCGAGTGTGTTCAAGGGGGAAAACGTAGAAAAGCATTTTCCGTTCCAAGATGAGATGCCCCAACCAATTAAAGATATCATGACGAGAGAGAATCTCGCAGGGTGGTGTGAGCTCGTCAAGGAAAACGCGAGTTCAGAGCTCATGTGGGAGATTTATTCGAATGCCAAGTGGTGTGGGTATGAGGAGGATGGAGAGTTGGATGATGTTAGGATCATATATGCCCGTCGAAATTATTTTGTCTTCTCTCCGGCTAGCATAGTCGCGACCCTACAATGGCCACCACTAGAGGGTGACTGTCACTTTGAGACCACCATGAAAATGAATGTAGAGGAGTTAGTGACCTCAATGTCAAAATTTCCCTTTGGTGGGGTGACGGGAGCGCCTTGGGATACTCATGCGAGTCAGGACGTTAGAAAGTGGACGGTTTCGGCCAAACGCTTACTTCGTCGAGCGCTTTGGTTAGTTAACATAGTTGAGGCATGGGTTGACTCGAAGAAAGACGAGGTCGTCTTAGAGAGCAGCCAGGTCCACCTAAAAAGTGGGCTAAGAAGGGCGGTAAGGGTAAGGCCCCGACTGTGAGTGAGGAGTCGAGTCCGTCTGTCGCAACTAATGCTAGCCTCGAGGCCACTATGAAGGCCATGCAAAATATGATGATTTCCACTGAGAAAACGACCGAGGCTCGATGGCACGAAGCAGAGAGGAAAGCCAAGTTAAGGGCTTATCATGCGCGATGAAACCAGTGCCAGCTCGGTGACATTCTGCATAGGCAGAATCAGTTGCTTCACGAGCTTGGCAGGGCAGGCGGGGTGACACTGACTTGGACACCTCAGGATGATATGTATGAGTCGAGTTCTCACTCGGATGGCTCAGAGGAAAGCGAGTAGACCCGCCCGCCCTTGCATTAGAATGCTGAGTCCCTTTGCTTTATCTCTAAATTCGTTGGGGACAACAAAGCATTCTAGTGTGGGGGGGGGGGGTAAGATTTTCTGAATATTAGCCAAGTTCGTGTCTGCATGAGCCAGTTGCATATAGATGTTTGTGTTGTAGTGTCTTGTGTTATATATGTGTTCGTAGTTTATAATTGCACGTTTTCTTATTTTGAGTCTACCTACCATCGAGTCGTATCGAGTCTTTTTCGAATTGCCGTGCATTTAGAATATAGGATATATATATATATATATATAAATTAATTAAAAATTTGATAAAGGGCAATCAGAGGGATCTTAGATTTGGTAGAATCGAGGAGTGTGAGAAATTTTGGCATAGGGCGTGACTTGCGACTGAGAGAGACAATGTGAGTTCCCCTTAGTACGTAAAGAGATACTTTCTTTACAGGATTGCCTACCTATTTTTACACATATAATTTATATTCAAATCTAAAGTGTGCGCCGCGTTTTCCTACAAGAGTTGAGCTAGGTGTGAGCTAAACGAGCCGCACATTCATGTGTGCGTCTTAGGTAGTCGCCAACCTGCCTCGTAGTGGCACAAGAAACAGCTGTGCGAGGTCGTGTATTAGAGCACTCACTGCTTATAGATCTCACCTTGTAGGACCATTAGAAAACCCGATTTTAACCTTGGTTTATTTGCTAGCCTTTTGACCTAGGGTGACGATTATTGGCTTTCATCACATATTGTTTTGAATCACCATTTTAGTGCGTCACGAGGGAGTTATAGTTGAGGGGGTTCGATGAGGGAGTACTTCATGATCTACTTATATGAGTCCTACATGATCGCTTGTACTTCATTTGATATTTTCGAGGGCTACGAGGGTGAGTGAGTAGGCTTGCGCACTTAGGTGTGGCGGTGTTCCATGTCATTACACCATGGACAAAGTTGTGGAGAGCCGTGAGTGCGTGACATCTAATCCTCACGAAACTGGGTTGGTTGAATTTAATTGTTGGATCGTGCTAGGTACCGGATTCCATTCATCTTGATGTAAGAGGATCGGTTGGATTAGGCACGAGACATACATCTTTTTGACTACTTGAGATGGGACATGATTACATTCAAGTGTGGGGGTGTCGAATTTTTACCACGGACATCGAGTTTGAGCTTGCGACGACTCCATCCCCACACATGTGCTTTGATTTGTTTGCGGCTTTGTTTGGAGGCGCCGTGTACTTCATAGATTTAGGGGAAGATGAATTTTATATGTGATACTCATTCATCGGAGTGTTTGGTTCTTTCCCCTAACATGTTTGATTGACTACTCTTGGAAGACCACTCGTACATTTGAAAGGATTGTGATGATTGTGGAATTTTATTTGAAAAAAAAGAGAAGAAAATGAAAAAATATATATATAGAAAAAAATAAAAGAGAGAAAAAAAAAAGGAGAGATGGAATGAAGGAAGGAAATTGAGCTTAACGGAAATCGAGTGGTGGAAGAAATTATTTCGGTAACGACGGTTAGCATTTCGTGCATGACTCAAGACAGTTGTCACGGGGATCGTAATTGTACCGGGGTTTGAGGGGATCGAGGGCCGGGGACGGTGAGTTTGGGGTTGAGGTTTCTATCATCTTGGTGAGGGTGTGTGAGATATGGGTTACAAGGTGAGAATGTGACGCTTTACGACTTGTTTCATCATGATTATCCTTATGTCCCTAAGCCTCATCATTCTAAAACTGTTAGCGGAATAGGAGCTCGTACCTTGGATGTGGCGTAGCCTAGCGTAGCCTCTTAATTATCGGCGCACGCGAAGAGGTAGGATACTCTTATACTTAGTACGGCTAGGTTCTCTATACAATGTAAGGGAAATTCTCGTTGTCACATTTAGTTTCTATTCACGCCTTGTACCTAAATTGATCATCACTCCATGAGAACCCGTTTAAGGACTTGAGATTGCCCGATCTCGCCAAAAAGACAAAAAGTTAAGTTTTGTGTGTGTGTGTAAATATGTATGTTTAGGATCTAGTCTAATTTGCATTGCATCATATTGTTGCATTAATCAAGTTGTGAATCGAGTCTTGTTTGTGTCGAGTCGGCTAATATTCGGTTGAGTATGCAATGTGGTGGGTTGAAAGCTAGTTGATTTTGTGGCTTGGTCATGATGTGAAAGTTGGGATTTGCTCGGGACGAGCAAAATGTAGTGTGGGGTAGTTGATAACTCCGTTTTCGGAGTTATTTTATTGCTTATTTAGCTACGTTTTGTATGCTCATAATGGAGAATATAGCGTCGTTTTGAGTAAATCATGTTTTAATTGGTGAAAATGAGTTCGTGTGTTAAATGTGAAGTTCGAGCATTTTCTGCATCGTTTTACGTGTTATTTATCATATTTTGTCATATTTGATCTTCGCGGGGTGTTCTTGTTGTGATTTTCAGGGCCGGAGCACGCGAGGAGAAAGTGTATAGAGAAAACGAACTTCGGAAGCCAAGGCGACCTCGAGATTTGAGGAGGAAAACGAGAGATAATGAATCAAGTGCTAGAGAGGCTCTAGAGAAGATGATACGAGTGTTGAGGCGTGAAGAGAGCTCAAATTGGAGGATCAAACGAAGAATCGATGCCCGGGAGATGATTCGGAAGCAAGAGGAACAAGATTGAAAAAGTTGAAAAAAATTGGCTAAGTGTATAGGTCGCACGACCTACTCATACAAGTCGCACGACCTGTTAAAATTTTTCAGCAACTTAAAACAGGTCGCACGACCTAATCTGCGTGCACAGGTAGGTCGCACGACCTACTATACAGGTCGCACGACCTACTTTTCAGCCCAGAATTTTCAGACACGGCCGGGGTCAATTTGTAATTACTTGTAACTTGTTCTAAACTCTATGGAAACGTATTAGAGAGTATTAGGGCACATTTTCGGTCATTGTTCGACGTTGGAGACTTGCTTGGAGCTTGGAGATCGTGAGAGAAGCTTTGGATCATTCGTTTGGATTCGCAACTCTTCTTTTCTTTAGTTTTTGCTTATGATAAAATTGAAACTTTGTATTTTGATTATGAGTAAGCGTAGCTAAGTGCTCTATTCAGGATATCTCAAAGGTAACTAGGGTTTAAACACCGTGTTTGGTGGTTTATGGATTATATTTCATGCCTTTGCCCTAATTGGATATCTTTACGCTTAGTCATGCTTGATTTTATGCTTATGTCTATCATTCTTATTGTATGACGTCACAATACTTTTGATTAAATGTAGAGAATGCTTAAGGAATCGGTATTTACTACCCGAAACGTGAATCTTGCACTAGTTGTATCTAAACTAGAGGAATCGGTTTAGTTAACTAAGAACTAGAGTAGAACACGAAAGCTTAATGCATACTTAGACTTACGTAATCTAGAGGGATCAGTTATTTATGTCTAAGCATAGGCCTTGGTTGAGGAATCTTCAAGGTAGTGTTGCTCGTTTGGCTAAGTATAAAATATATGTGTTATATGAACATAAACCATTAACGGTATAAACACCCTAGTGATCCTAAGAGATGTCCTGAACATTGTCACCATTCATCAATCTCGCAACTTTAATGGTGCAATTCATCAATCGGTTAACGTAGTAGCTGTATTTCATTTCGTTGAACTTAGAAAAAAAATCAACGCGCTTTGCCCACATAGGGTTAAGAAATA
This sequence comes from Linanthus parryae, assembly GCA_023055425.1. Classification (NCBI taxonomy): domain Eukaryota; kingdom Viridiplantae; phylum Streptophyta; class Magnoliopsida; order Ericales; family Polemoniaceae; genus Linanthus; species Linanthus parryae. Next base: position 74,132,472 of record JALGPY010000002.1, read on the forward strand.
TCAATTAATTTACAAGAAGGCCTTTGGGTTCGACAAACCCGATTTACCGGATTATTACTACACTGACAACTGTGCACGTGAAGTTGGAACGTGTCAACTGCCTCAGTTTCCGCTGCTGCTGCTGTGGTTGTTTCTGCTGCCGCTACGACGGGACAAGAGGGAGATGAGACCAAGAGTGGGATGGGGTTGATGATGGTGGTGTGTGGGGATGGTGATTGGAGGTGGTGCTTGGCGGTAAAGGGGCTGTTTCAGGCGGTGAAACCAGAGGGTAAAAAGGGGCTATTTGTAGGTGGGTTTCTCTTGGCAAAAACAGAGAGAATGAGAGAGTTGGATAGAGTGCTGTATGGTGATGGTGATGAAAAGGGTGGTTGTTAAATCGAAGGTTGTTGCTAGTGAAGGTGAAGGTGGAGATGGAGGTGAAGAGGATGAAGAATATTAAGAAGAGAAGAGGGGGAGGGAGAGGTTGAGGGCTGATGTGAATTCAGAGAAGTTAGGCTAGTAGGCTAGCTGGAGAGAGAGCCAAGCCGAGCGTGGGAGCAGGAGGAGGTACGGTGGTGGCTGAAGAATGGAAAGTAGGGGAAGAAAGAAAAAGATTCGTTGTGGAGGAGTCACGAGACTAAGCAATGGTTCGATACGGATAAAGGGATAATAAATCATCCATTGAAACATCAAATTACTAAAATAATTTTAGAGAAATCTCGGGTATCACAGCCTAAGAACAAGAGGGTACCAACTACGGGGAAAGGGTTGATGTCGCTCCAAAAATTACTAGCCAAGTTTGCTAGCGATTTGTAATACGTGAATGTATTATTCTCATTTGCAAGATCATGAATCAATATCACTTGTATCTAATACCTAATATAAAAGAAATCACGGGTGGTTACTGTTCACGTGATGAAAGACGGTTCTGTCCCTCGCCTCCGTGTGTGTGTGGTGGTGGTGAGATTTAGGGGTATTTTAGTCGCCTTCGCAGTTGGGTGTTCCTGAAATGACTTCGTTGTCCCTCGCGTCCATCTTTCTGTGTTGATGTGGTGTCAGATTTAAGGGTATTGTGGTCATTTTCCCGCAAGAACTGAATGGATTTATGGTTTTTCGGAAATTTGTCCCTTTTCTCTTAGCCCAGTTGAGTGCGTGAGTGAGTGATGGGCGGGAAGGGTATTGTGGTCATTAGGTGGAAACAAGTCTATGGATTTATGTCGTGTTGAAGTTACTATTTTGCCCCTCTTGTTCCTGAAAATGTGTTGCGATGGCAGAGGGTATTTCTGTCTTTTGCCGTGTGATGTGTGTGGTGTGTGGTTACTTTTCGTGGATTCATTATTGTGACCCTGATTGTAGTTTCCATTTACACCTGTCAATTTTGGTATTTTCGTTATTTTTATGATTGGGAAGGGCATTTCGGTAGTTGGTGGACGCTGATGGGCAGATCAGGAATGTCTCCCTCTTCATGTTTTGTAGTTACAACTACGTGGGTTTGGTAGATCTGTAATTAGCGTGGTGGGGAATGGAATTTAAATCTTGCTTGGTACTATTCAATGGTTTCCTTTGGAAAGGACGACTCTGCCCCTGGCGTTCAAATGTGACTATTGGGCGGTGTAAGAGTGGTTTGGTAATTAGGCAGTCGTAAGCTGATGGAGTGATGGCTGTGTCGTAATTACGACTTCGTCCTTGTATTCTATGTGTCTGTTTGGTGAGGGTTGAGGGTAGATTCATCAATTCTGGTGTGGTAGGTGTGTTTGGTGGTTTTTCCTTCGTTCTGACTGAGGTAATGGTAATGGCGAATGTGCGATGATCTTTGCTCGGATTGACATGGTGTGGGTGGTAGTGGGTGACGTGGAAGCTGAGAGTCGTGCCAGGTGTCTGTTGCCGGTCGTAGCTATAAAGATGGTTTGGTTTCAATTTTCAATCCCTGTGGTTTGGTTTACGTTTGGGTGGGTTTGGTTCTTCCTAATTCTCTCTCTCTTCTGTGAGTCCACTTCTTCAATTACCTATGTTTTTTCAAAGTTGTTTGTGCGATATGTATGAATTATGGGTGTATGTTGTGTCAATTTACTGTTGTTTTGTGGTTTTCGCCTGGTCTTGCATCAATTCGTTGCTCCCAATTTCTACCCAAATTTGTGTTCGATTTATCCTGTTAGGTGGTGTAGTGCCATGTTCTTCGCGGTGTTTTGTCAAACTGGCTTATATGTGTCCGATAGCTAGTTGCATGCTTGTTTGGTCGACAATTTAGCAGCAATTTTGGGTCTATGTAGTTGGTTTAGGGTTTTATTTCCTAATCGGGGTTTTTGAAATTATGTGCATGTGTTGGGTATTGGCTGATTGGGCATGTGTCATTTATGGCTGCATGCATGGACCTATTCCTGGCTACATATTGAATGGTAGTGTTTGGTTGGTTTATGTGCATGTGATGTTGTTGTGGGTGCAAACTAATTTATTAATTAGTTTGGCCTGACTTATGGTTCAATTGGTTTTTGTCCTGCTGGAGGTACTGTAGTTGTTTCGATTATGCTGTGTTAATTTGATATTATATATTTGATGGTTAGTCCCTTATGGTTATATTCATGTATTCAGATGTGGTTACTATGCTGTTTTGCGTTACGCAGCGATTTGTTGATGGATGCCTTTCTGGTTGTGCTGTTTTGTAGGCGGTTGCGGACTTCCGCCTCGTCCTGTGTTCTAGTCGTGTTCTTCGGCTCCAATTCCTGGTGCGTACTGTGTATGATTGTATTAAGTTTGGTTTCTTGCTGTCTGATGTATTGATGTTGTTGGTATATATTGTTAGCGGTGCTTCCGATTTCGTGGTTTGTTTGTTGTCATTGTTGTCATATAGTGTCATGCAATGCTGCGATGACAAGGCTGCGTATTCATCATTCGGGCTTTATTTATTGTGTGTTATTTGTTTTGTATATTCGCACAATCACAGTTATGTGATATTCATTGAAACATGAATTATGTGAGTTCGTTCTCCCCGGTGCATTCTACAGAGGCAGTAGCATGGACATAATGGAAGAGTCATTTTATGCTCATGTGAATCTTATTTCTGGCGTCATTTGACTAAATAGACACTGCGTTTGTTATGTTACGTTACATGTTGTTTTTAGTTTGATTATGTCTTTTGGTAATCCTGTGAAACGTCCAAGACGTCGTGGCGCGTTGTCGTGAGGGGTACGTGATCCGGTGTGGAATCCCATTTTAAGAGAGGAGGTTGCACATTTTGATGGAGTGGCATTGTTTGATTCTTCTTTGGGATCTGCCGCTGCGGTGACTTCGACATCCGCTTACAATAGTCGGGTAACTAGATATGTGTCTACTCCGCGAGATTCTGATTTGCTAGGTGGGATGGTTCCTGCAGTTAGAACTGCTGGTGTTATTCGGATCTCTGATGCTTCTGGTTCTTCTGAACCGATGAATATTACGCCAGCATCAGGAAAACGTCGAAGATGTAGTGGTGCGTCATCGTTAGGGGGACGTCCTCCGGTGTGGAATCCCTTTTACAGAGAGGAGGTTGCTCGTTTAGAGGGGGTGGTATCGCCTGATTCTTGGATGTGTTATGTCCCTGTGGTCACTTCGACATCTGCTCACACTGGGCAGGCAACTAGACCTGTGCCTATTCTGTCGGGTTCTGATTTACCAAGTGGGATAGTCCCCGCAGTTACGACTGCTGGTGCCAGTAGGAGCTTCGGTGGTTCTGCTGCTTCGGAACCGGTGAATATTACGACAGCATCAGCGACAGTGCAACCTCAGCTTCGTTGTGTTAACAATCATTCTACATCTTTGGATGTGTATAATCGTGCACATGTTAATTCATTCGATCATCCTGCTTCTGGCTTGTCAGTTGTGCGAAATCTGAACCCATGAAGTTATTATAGCGTTGTGGGAACGTCAGCAGCCTCCACCGTCGGTGAATTTACGAGTTGTGGTACTGGCGTCCCCGCATCGGGAAGACGACCTCGTAAGTGTTTTGGTTTCTCTTGTGCGTTGCTGTTATCAGAGTATGTCATACTATTTGTTGAGTTATAATGTTAATCCATTTGTGATGTAGGTCAAAGGCGAACATGTGTTGTATCGTCGTTAGGGGTTGGAAAATCAGAGGGAGTAATGTCGGTTGATTTGTCATTGGATTCTACATCCCTGCAACCTCCACAAATGTGTTCTAATGCAATATCTCTATCATGTGAGAATTCTCAGCCATGGACTTGTAACAGTAATGTTGCCACTATATCAGCTACTAATGTTGGTTCGTCTAGAAGTCGTGGTGATGGTGTTTCATTGCCGTCCAAACCATCGCGTAGGTGATCGTGCTTAGTTGATGTTCGTTTCTTTCTTAATGTATTTTATATTATTTGTCACTTGGTAATATCATTTCTTTTGTCATGTAGGCCTGACGCGACTCGGAGGTGCGTTGTCTTCAAGACCACCTGGTGGTGTCCGGAATCCGTTTTTTAGAGAACAGGTTGTGCGATCGGCAAGGGCACTGTCGTCTGAACGTCTTGTGAGCGGTGTTGCACGTGACAACTTCAACGTCGGGTTGAAATTGACTAGGTACATCATCGGGTACTGATGCTGGTGAGTCTAGCAGCCGTGGTAACTGTTCCCTTCCTGCACCGAAACCACGTGGTAAGTTTTAACCGTGCTTTAATGTTGTGTCTTTGTGAGTGCACCTTAGACTGTTGGTTGGTTGATAATGTTATTCCATCTGTGGAGTAGGTAACAAGCAGACAAAGAGGTGGGAGCGAGATCCTCCACCCCCTCCCTCTGAGCCAAGTATTCTTCCTCCACCGAGAAGATGCCGATATTGTAACGCGAAGTTGTTTGCGCATGAACCAAATGGCTTCTGTTGTAGGGAAGGCTGTATTGTGCTCGCACCACATGAAATCCCAACTTCATTAGCGAGGTTGTTGTTGTAGGAAGATGTAACTGGTAAAGAATTCAGAACAAATTTACGCGCCTACAATTCTTTGTTCTCATTTACTTCATTGGGGGCGAAGTAAGATCCAGAAACAAAGAATAAGAGCAAAGGAATCTATACGTTCCGTGTTCAGGGTCAAGTGTACCATTAAATTAATGATCTTGATCCTGGTGGACAGCCTCCAAGGTCTATGCAGTTGTACTTCTATGATCCTGCCTATCAGTTGCACTGTCGATCTCATACTTTTGATAACCGTGATCCAGCAATCATTCCCTACTTGACTGAGATATAAGCTGAAAATCCATATCAAAAGTCTTTCACGTCAATGCGTGAATGCCCCGAGCTCCAAGATTGTGATGTTCGCATAAAGTGTGATCCGGGTCTTGATCATCGGACACATAACTTGCCTACCTCTGATAAGGTCGCCGGTATTTGGATTGATGATGAATCCCACGCTGGTAAATATACAAGATACATTTTAGTACATCGCAAGGGTGGTGGAGTAAAGCAGGTTAAATATCATTTGGGCTATTACGACTCGCTTCAATACCCAATCATTTTTCCCATGGGACAGCCAGGATGTCATACTAAGTTGATTATTTGGAGAGAGACTTATTTTTTGAAAAACAGAACTTCACTTATCAACCAAGAGGTTAAGAGGAAACCTCCCAAACGGCGACGTCGATCAGGTAAATTCCATATATAATTTCAGCTATGTTTTAGTCCTTCTTTTGTTTTCCTTAATATATACATACATAATTTTTTTGTTATGTCGTTTTTGATTGAGTTCAGACTCAATATATGGAGATGATACCGTCACTGTCGTGAATACTACTCCGCATCTGGGGACTTTCAATCAAGAAGTTATAGGTTGCAAATACGAAGCATGCGTGAATCATCGTTGCTCCTATTTAGCCGTCTACTTCAACAGGATATCGTCGATATGTACATCAAGCTTGGAACGGCTCGGTTGGATTACTTCCGACAGAATCAGCATGATATAAGAGCGGAATTATACCGGGGAATACTGGATAGTATCCCTATAGGTGAAATGAACGCGAGTAATATTGGGCGTCATGTAGTGCTGCCTCCATCGTTTGTTGGAGGGCCTCGAGATATGAAACGCCGTTACCAGAATGCGATGACCTTAGTACGGGAATTTGGTAAGCCGGATCATTTTGTGACTATGACATGCAATCCTAGGTGGGCTGAGATCCAGGAGGAACAGTTACCGCATGAGGAGGCACAAAATCGATCAGATTTAATAGCTCGCATTTTCCGTGCCAAAGTTGTTGAATTGAAGCGTGACTTGATTGACCGAGAGATTCTGGCCCCGTGCGGCGTATACCTATGTGGTAGAATATCAGAAGCGTGGGTTGCCGCATGTTCATTTTTTGTTGATTTTGAAGAGATTTGCCAAGTTGATGAGCCCAGAACGACAGGTATATATCTGCTGAAATACCTTATCCAAAAGTGAATCCTCATCTCCACAGTGTTGTTATGAGGCATATGATGCATGAGCCTTGTGGGCACTATAATCGCAAGAGTCCATGTATGCGACTTAATAGAGGATGTAAAAACAAGTATCCCAGAGAATTCTCCACTGTTATGAAGTCTTGTGAAGATTCATCTCCAATATACCGTCGAGAGGACAATAAAAGGACAGTCGCAATTAGAGGAGCAACATTAGACAACAGATGGGTTGTACCATACAATCCGTATTTGCTTGCGAAGTATGATTGCCACTTAAATGTTGAGGTATTCTCAACTATAAAGGCTGTCAAATATTTGTATAAGTACATATACAAAGGTCATGACATGGTTGTGTTTTAAGTAGTTTCCGGTCATACTTCTGGTATTGAAGAAATTGCAGCTTATCAATCTGCTAGGTGGGTTTCCCCGCCACAAGCTGCTTGGCGTATATTCAAGTTTCCAATGAATGAGATGTATCCTTATGTAATTCCTCTCCAGCTTCATCTTCCGGGGATGCAATCTATCTCATTCAATCAGTACACGAACCACCCGTACATTGCAGCTGATAAGAAGAATGCAAAAACAATGTTGACGGAGTATTTTGAAACAAACAAGCGTGATTTGAGTGCAAAGCGGTTGCTCTACAGCGAGTTCCCATAACATTACACTTGGAATGCATTGCGCTTACAACGAGAGCCACGAAAAAAGGGTCACAGTATCGGTTGCATTGTCGCTGCTGATCCTGCTGAAGGAGAACGTTTCTTTCTCAGACTTTTGTTGATGCATGTCAGGGGTGCAGAATCGAGGATCTGCGCACAATAAACAATTATGTGTGTGCTACATTTCTTGAAACTTGCGAGAAACTAGGTTTATCGGAAAAGGATACGACGTTAGAAGACTGCTTAGAAGAATATGCCACTTTCCACATGCCAGCTACATTGTGACTTCTATTTGCCACCATACTTGTATTCTGCCAGCCTGTCAATCCACGGTTGTTGTGGGATCAATTTTACCCGAACCTTTCTGAGGATTTCCTCCGTGGTGGAGTTAGTTGGGAGGCTCAAGTACTTTTGAGAACTTTAAGAGTAGTGAGTGCTTTCCTTGAATCAATGGGTAAACATATCAGTGATTTCAACTGACCGGCTTTTCAAGACTTGAGTGATATTGGAGCAACAATGAATCGTGAGATTGATGAAGAGTTAGCGATCCCTGTCCCCACAGAAGATATTGCTGCAGTGAAGCATCTAAATCGAGGCCAAAAGAGGGCATACAGTATCATTATTGATCGATTGACAAGTAATAAGGGTGGATGTTTTTTCGTTGATGGGCATGGTGGCACTGGAAAAACATTTTTGTACAAATATATTTTGGCTTATGTGCGTAGTTGTGGGAATATTTGTAATACCCCGTATTTAGTTGGGGTTATTTAGTAATTTCAAAAAATATTTGAGAATTTTAAGAAACTTTCATTTCAAAACTGTCCTTGACTTCTTCTTAGTTTTAAAATATAAGTGTGTCATTTGACATTTATGATGATATATATTTTCTATTTTGGGCTTATTTTGTAGTTTTGAAAACTTGGATAATACGATAGGAAACTCATTTTGTATACGTGGGAGATACTTGTAATTTTCTAAAAAAAAGTTAGATTTTGACATTTATTTACAAAGTGCTTTATTTGATATTATTTGGAGATTTTATAATATATGAAAGTTATCTTTTAAGTGTTAGCTATTAATTTAAATTTTATTTTCACCCCTCAATTTTTGACTTTCATCATCACCCATCAACTCTTTTATTTTATGATTACATCCAAATTTCTTCATACACTACTTTTGGTCAATCCCATTAAAATAAGAGATCCTAGTTATTCAATCTATGTATGTATTCATCCCATTGTTGCATCAACACCCCATCACCATCACTCTTTGCCTACATCCCTCATTTTTTTTTACATCTTTTCATTCTCCTCAAGAACAATCAATGAAACTTTCACCAACCTCCTCCATCAAGGCATCAACCCCATTTCTTTCTTTCATAGTTCCTCATTTGTTTTTCTCTTCAAGAGCACTCATACTAGCTCTATTCTCTCTCTCAAAACCCCATTCCCGTTTTTGGGTGTTGACTTCACGAAAACTTCATCAAAACTCATTTTTATGGTCTTCAAACCATGGAAAACTTGAGTCCAAGGGTTGTATCATCATGGAGGGGAGCTCTTTCACTATTCTACTCATGGATTGAAGCCAAATTTCACAATTTTAATTTCCTCACAATTTCTTGAATCTTGGGGTAAATTTTTCGTCTAGTCTTGAACTCATACATGCATGTTCATGTTTTGCTTTGATTGATGATATTTCATCTTAGATTTCTTCATGTCCATGCTTGATTCTTCATTTCCTTTGTTAGATCATGTGATTGACTCCAAAATTTTCACTATTTCATGAAACCCACACTAGAACCCACATGCATGTTGTGAATGTCATCTTCCTTGCATTGTTACCCAAGAGGGTTTTGATAATTTGTGTCAAGAGCATGTAAATATCTTACTTAATGCCTAAAATGAAGTAATTTTTGGTGAAAATCAAGTCTCCATAAGTTGCATGTGTCATATAATTGATTTGATCATGTTTTAAGTGCTCTAGGTGAAAATTGCACATTTTTACAATCTGACCAGTTTGTGAAAAACGTACATTATCTCCAAGTTTTGTCTCTTTCAAATTTTTACCTCTTTCATTATCTGAAACTAGACTCAGAGAGGGCCATTTTGAAAAAAATCAACTCCATAGCATTTTTCGTTAGAGAGATATGCTCATTCTAAGTTGCATGTTTTCTGAAACTCTATTTTTTGACAAGTTTTACCATTTTTGTTAAAAATCTCATTTCCAGAAACTTATGGAACCAAATCTTTCTTGTGATGAAATTAGACACATAAGGGATTCATTCTGGAGAATATGGGCATTTTTCCTATTCTCCAAGTAGTATTAATTGTTCTTCAAAGTTGAAACTTTCTTCCAAACTTGTCTCTGCATAGCAGTGTTTGTTATTTTTGTAACTTGAGTTTTATAATAGCTATGCATGATTTTCTTGATGTTTCTGAAAGTAGACACATATAGGTTCATCATAAATTAATTTCAAGATTTTAGGAGATTATTTGATATGGTAAATATGGCTCCAAAGTCAGAGCTACAATTCTGTCCAGAATTGTAGTTTCATATTTTTTAGAAAACTTGAATTTTTGAACTTCTAGGTGTTTTGTTGGAATTATTTTGATAATTAAACATCATTATATGTGCATTAGTGACATTTGGGACTATGTGACATGTAGGTTTGCATTTTTATTATAAATGTGTAAATTGGTTATAACGAGTACGTCATACGTGTGATTGTAGACATCGACCTCGTAGGAGAGAGCGGTTGTCGTCGGAGTGCTAGGCTTAGTTTCTTGCTTTTAATTGTGCTTCATCTCAGTGGTAAGTACATATGTACGACCTTTTCATATCAAAATGTGCGTATGCGTTCGATGTTTCAAATGAATGCTTGTATTATGAAAAAGTATGAGAATGCATGTTTTCCACTCGAATGTTGTTAAACTATTCTATTCATCTCCTTTGAGAACTCTCGGAAATTACTTGTGAAATGTTGATATTCTGATTCTGTTTATGTGAAAGAGAATAAATAAAATACCTCTAATAGACTTAGGACGATGTACAGAGTATTGTTATTAATGAGAGGCGTCAAGTGATCCTCCATTTTCTTATGGCTAAGACCATTGAAGCAATGCTTCTTATTATTGGATAGAACGTTAATGTTCACAAATCCGCCCCCGATGAGCCAAAAGGTATCAAGATATTGAGGCCAAGGGGTTTATAGAGCTATAGAGTGCTACTTATACTTGTAAGGGTCACTACGGTATAGGGGTGTCGACACTTAAGGCCTTTTAGCTAATGTTATGAGCGGGGTTGACGAATGGGCTCCCTTAACGCTCGGGTGAAATAGGGTTTGATAGACCCTAGAAGGAACCCTTAGTGATTATTTCGTGATCCCTCTGTCTACATCGATCCTGCTGGTGGCTCTAGACATGCCTCAGCTAAACTTAAAGGTTAAATTTGGAATTGAAAGAAAGTTTGACTACTTATTGATGTTGTTGTGGCTCTTGATATGCGCTAATCGATTCAAATGATTTGAAAAGCTTTGGCTACTTGTGATTTAATATCATTATCAGGTCAAATGGACTTGTTTACTGTTGATATTCTACTTGTTTAAGAATATGTTGACTACTTGTGGTTTATAAATGTTTTAAAGATGATGGTTCTCGCTACGCGGTTACTCATAAATGTTCCGAATTGTTCTAACTCTTTTGCTCATTGATTTTCAAATCTCTTTATTTGCTTCAACTCATGCTTCCGTGCCACTCGTTGCTTTACATGTTGTAGTGTGTATTTACTCAGTTTTTACTGATCATTTCTTCAAAACTGCGTCGGCTTTTGCCATTTTAAAACCGCAGGTCGTCAATCAAGTTTGGGGAATGGGAACGCGGATCGATACGAAGAAGTGTAGCTCAACTTAGATCACTTAGTAGATCACAAATTTTATGTTTTAAATTGTACTTATTATCGAAATTTTGTTATGTACTTTGACCGAAATGTAAATTTAATAGTTAATAATCTACTTTTGGTTATCGATTGTCGCGTTAACCCTGAACCGAGATCCCGGGCTGTTGCAGATGGTATCAGAGCATCGGTTCTCCGGTTAAAGTGACTTTTCGATTTCCACTAGTAGAGAATAAGAAAGATAAAATGTTTTCAAAATTTAAAATTGATTAGGATAACCCAATCTGGCAATAAGAAGTAAACAAGCCGTCGGGGAGTTTGGGTACTTACGTATTGTTCAACTCGATTTGTATTTACTTGTTGATTAACTGTTAACTACTTATTGATATGTGATCTATGCGAAAACCACTTTTGAATTATATGTAGGCTATTCTATGGGCATGTTTAGTTGCTATATAGAAATGATTTATCATTGTCGTGTGATGCGTATCCGCGTTCCCTTGTTTGATTATGTTAGTTAGTCGACGAGAGAGTGACGACGCTTTGATTTAAAAGACCATGAGACCAATCTTTTCTTACCTACGAGAGATGACTTTTAAGATTATATTTTGTTTTGTTTCATTTTGAGCTTACTTGACACAGTCATTACCAAATTAGACAGTTCAAACAATAAATTATTTATTAAAAAAAATGGTTTTCCAATATTATTGGGGTGTCGATCTACCAAATGCCAAGTGATATGGACCACTTTGTTTATCAGTCCGCTGGCGCGACTCTTAGTACGACGGTACTATAAGTTGTACCCGCTGTGTAGACTAAGTTGGAACATTTGAAACACATGCGAGTTGTGTTAGAGAGGCACGTTGTGTGACGACACATAGTGTTCTTTTCTCCTCGTATGCGTGGAGCACTTGAGGTGATTGGTTTATCAAACCCTACACATGTAAGACAACATTTTTAGTGCGGATGAGCCAAGAAAAACGACGTGTTAGTTTCGATCAAATTATATTGTGTTTATAAATTTCAAGATTTTTTTTAAATGCTATTTTTTTTTTGAATCACTTTGTAAACGTGATAACTCGTATGTTGGTATAGACCTTTCAAAATTTAGTGCCAACATTTTACTTGAGCTAATTGTATTTGAGTCCCCACTATCGTACGAGTGAGATAAGACGTAACCGATCGAGAGCGCATTTCTCGTTAATTAAAGTGTCGCATGTGCATTAGCATTGCATACAAGTCTCATGTGCATTAGTTGCATTCTCTGGAAGTATGTACGTAATTTCATTCAAAAGTTTTCTTAAGCTTCGGGGACGAAGCTTTATTTTAAGGGGGATATAATGTAATACCCCGTATTTAGTTGGGGTTATTTAGTAATTTCAAAAAATATTTGAGAATTTTAAGAAACTTTCATTTCAAAACTGTCCTTGACTTCTTCTTAGTTTTAAAATATAAGTGTGTCATTTGACATTTATGATGATATATATTTTCTATTTTGGGCTTATTTTGTAGTTTTGAAAACTTGGATAATACGATAGGAAACTCATTTTGTATACGTGGGAGATACTTGTAATTTTCTAAAAAAAAGTTAGATTTTGACATTTATTTACAAAGTGCTTTATTTGATATTATTTGGAGATTTTATAATATATGAAAGTTATCTTTTAAGTGTTAGCTATTAATTTAAATTTTATTTTCACCCCTCAATTTTTGACTTTCATCATCACCCATCAACTCTTTTATTTTATGATTACATCCAAATTTCTTCATACACTACTTTTGGTCAATCCCATTAAAATAAGAGATCCTAGTTATTCAATCTATGTATGTATTCATCCCATTGTTGCATCAACACCCCATCACCATCACTCTTTGCCTACATCCCTCATTTTTTTTTACATCTTTTCATTCTCCTCAAGAACAATCAATGAAACTTTCACCAACCTCCTCCATCAAGGCATCAACCCCATTTCTTTCTTTCATAGTTCCTCATTTGTTTTTCTCTTCAAGAGCACTCATACTAGCTCTATTCTCTCTCTCAAAACCCCATTCCCGTTTTTGGGTGTTGACTTCACGAAAACTTCATCAAAACTCATTTTTATGGTCTTCAAACCATGGAAAACTTGAGTCCAAGGGTTGTATCATCATGGAGGGGAGCTCTTTCACTATTCTACTCATGGATTGAAGCCAAATTTCACAATTTTAATTTCCTCACAATTTCTTGAATCTTGGGGTAAATTTTTCGTCTAGTCTTGAACTCATACATGCATGTTCATGTTTTGCTTTGATTGATGATATTTCATCTTAGATTTCTTCATGTCCATGCTTGATTCTTCATTTCCTTTGTTAGATCATGTGATTGACTCCAAAATTTTCACTATTTCATGAAACCCACACTAGAACCCACATGCATGTTGTGAATGTCATCTTCCTTGCATTGTTACCCAAGAGGGTTTTGATAATTTGTGTCAAGAGCATGTAAATATCTTACTTAATGCCTAAAATGAAGTAATTTTTGGTGAAAATCAAGTCTCCATAAGTTGCATGTGTCATATAATTGATTTGATCATGTTTTAAGTGCTCTAGGTGAAAATTGCACATTTTTACAATCTGACCAGTTTGTGAAAAACGTACATTATCTCCAAGTTTTGTCTCTTTCAAATTTTTACCTCTTTCATTATCTGAAACTAGACTCAGAGAGGGCCATTTTGAAAAAAATCAACTCCATAGCATTTTTCGTTAGAGAGATATGCTCATTCTAAGTTGCATGTTTTCTGAAACTCTATTTTTTGACAAGTTTTACCATTTTTGTTAAAAATCTCATTTCCAGAAACTTATGGAACCAAATCTTTCTTGTGATGAAATTAGACACATAAGGGATTCATTCTGGAGAATATGGGCATTTTTCCTATTCTCCAAGTAGTATTAATTGTTCTTCAAAGTTGAAACTTTCTTCCAAACTTGTCTCTGCATAGCAGTGTTTGTTATTTTTGTAACTTGAGTTTTATAATAGCTATGCATGATTTTCTTGATGTTTCTGAAAGTAGACACATATAGGTTCATCATAAATTAATTTCAAGATTTTAGGAGATTATTTGATATGGTAAATATGGCTCCAAAGTCAGAGCTACAATTCTGTCCAGAATTGTAGTTTCATATTTTTTAGAAAACTTGAATTTTTGAACTTCTAGGTGTTTTGTTGGAATTATTTTGATAATTAAACATCATTATATGTGCATTAGTGACATTTGGGACTATGTGACATGTAGGTTTGCATTTTTATTATAAATGTGTAAATTGGTTATAACGAGTACGTCATACGTGTGATTGTAGACATCGACCTCGTAGGAGAGAGCGGTTGTCGTCGGAGTGCTAGGCTTAGTTTCTTGCTTTTAATTGTGCTTCATCTCAGTGGTAAGTACATATGTACGACCTTTTCATATCAAAATGTGCGTATGCGTTCGATGTTTCAAATGAATGCTTGTATTATGAAAAAGTATGAGAATGCATGTTTTCCACTCGAATGTTGTTAAACTATTCTATTCATCTCCTTTGAGAACTCTCGGAAATTACTTGTGAAATGTTGATATTCTGATTCTGTTTATGTGAAAGAGAATAAATAAAATACCTCTAATAGACTTAGGACGATGTACAGAGTATTGTTATTAATGAGAGGCGTCAAGTGATCCTCCATTTTCTTATGGCTAAGACCATTGAAGCAATGCTTCTTATTATTGGATAGAACGTTAATGTTCACAAATCCGCCCCCGATGAGCCAAAAGGTATCAAGATATTGAGGCCAAGGGGTTTATAGAGCTATAGAGTGCTACTTATACTTGTAAGGGTCACTACGGTATAGGGGTGTCGACACTTAAGGCCTTTTAGCTAATGTTATGAGCGGGGTTGACGAATGGGCTCCCTTAACGCTCGGGTGAAATAGGGTTTGATAGACCCTAGAAGGAACCCTTAGTGATTATTTCGTGATCCCTCTGTCTACATCGATCCTGCTGGTGGCTCTAGACATGCCTCAGCTAAACTTAAAGGTTAAATTTGGAATTGAAAGAAAGTTTGACTACTTATTGATGTTGTTGTGGCTCTTGATATGCGCTAATCGATTCAAATGATTTGAAAAGCTTTGGCTACTTGTGATTTAATATCATTATCAGGTCAAATGGACTTGTTTACTGTTGATATTCTACTTGTTTAAGAATATGTTGACTACTTGTGGTTTATAAATGTTTTAAAGATGATGGTTCTCGCTACGCGGTTACTCATAAATGTTCCGAATTGTTCTAACTCTTTTGCTCATTGATTTTCAAATCTCTTTATTTGCTTCAACTCATGCTTCCGTGCCACTCGTTGCTTTACATGTTGTAGTGTGTATTTACTCAGTTTTTACTGATCATTTCTTCAAAACTGCGTCGGCTTTTGCCATTTTAAAACCGCAGGTCGTCAATCAAGTTTGGGGAATGGGAACGCGGATCGATACGAAGAAGTGTAGCTCAACTTAGATCACTTAGTAGATCACAAATTTTATGTTTTAAATTGTACTTATTATCGAAATTTTGTTATGTACTTTGACCGAAATGTAAATTTAATAGTTAATAATCTACTTTTGGTTATCGATTGTCGCGTTAACCCTGAACCGAGATCCCGGGCTGTTGCAATATTGGTTTAGCAACTGCCAATACTGACATCGCGGCATCCAATTTGACTAGTGGTCGAATTGCTCACTCTCGGTTTAAACTACCGTTGGACACAACAGAAAAGAAAAACT
Source organism: Linanthus parryae (assembly GCA_023055425.1). Lineage (NCBI taxonomy): Eukaryota > Viridiplantae > Streptophyta > Magnoliopsida > Ericales > Polemoniaceae > Linanthus > Linanthus parryae. The sequence goes on from JALGPY010000002.1 coordinate 74,148,178, forward strand.
GTAATATTGGGAAGCAGACTGGACTTGCACGCCTCATACGTGAAGCAAAGATTATCATTTGGGATGAAGCGACGATGGCAAAGAAGCAAACATTGGAGCTTTCGAATGTAGGCTTTGTGATATCTTCTCCAGTGAGGATGCCTTTGGAGGTAAGGTTGTTGTGTTTGCTGGAGATTTCAGACAAGTTCTCCCAGTAACAGTACGTACCACCAAAGAGGAATGTGTATCAAATAGTATTGTCGATTCACAATTGTGGCCAACTATGCATATTCTGCGATTGACAGAAAACATGAGGGAAATTCAAGATCCGGTTTTCTATGAGTTTCTACTGTCAGTGGGTCATGGTAGCATGCAGGACAGTGACGAAGCAGTGATACAGCTCCCACCATCGATGGTTGTGTTGTTCGTCGATGAAAGTGCATCGTTGAAGCTTTCATCAATGTTGTCTATCCAAATTTTGAAACAGAATGCCTCGAGCCTGAATATCTTATCCATCACGCTATCTAACTCCAAAGAATGATTTTGTTGATGTGTTAAAAGAAATGTTGATTGCTAGGTTTCCAATAAAGCACACACATACACCAGCTTCGACAATAGTCTTCCTGATAGCCGAGAGAATTATCCTTTAGAGTACTTGCATACCCTCACTCCCAATGGGATAGCCTGATAGCTTCGACAATATTCTCAAGTGTGGTTTTCCAGTAATGCTACTTCAAAATCCAGATCCATCAGCAGGTCTTTCTAATGGTGTTAAATTAATTTGTAAAGATTTACTCCCTAATATCATACATGCTGAAATAGCTGTAGGCCATAATAAAGGAAAATTTGTTTTCATTCCAAGGATACCCCTTAGGCCATCGCAAACTGATAAATATTCAATAGAGTTTGAAAGGAAACAGTTCCCTGTGCGTCCTTGCTTTTCCATGACAATAAACAAGTCCCAAGGTCAAACATTGCAAAACGTAGGTGTATATCTTCCTCAGCCTGTGTTCTCACATGGCGAACTTCATGTCGCACTTTCTCGAGCAAAATTGTCAGCAACAGTGAAAGTTTTAATACATCCACTCCAAAATATTCAATCATGTAATAAGACTCGCAATGTCGTGTATAAAGATTTGATGCGTCGAGCGTCACGTTCACAACCATAACATGAATCGTTACGAATGGTTAGTGCATTTATTGTTTGTGTGTTTTGTCTGAAGTATTAGTTTGCTATCCTGCTTCCTTTTACCTTATGTTTGGGGTGAATTGTAGTATGCTGCTTGAAAATATTTGTGTCATATACATATGTATGTACATATATGTGTTTTGTTGTGGAGACATAAATACTTAAATTTTATGTAACAAGAGTGGTGATTCATGAGTGACCTGGTAACTGTAGATGTTCAACCCGCAAGAAATATTTGTACATAAAATGGAAGGCAGTTCACAAGAAGGAGAGGACACTACAAAGTTGAAATTGTGTACAGAAAGCAGTTTGAAAGAAGGAAGTGATGGTCGAAAGCTAACATTGTCTGCCTTCACGGATGAAATGAACGAGTGGGCACTCTATCTCCGTGTTGTCGAAAAGTCTTGGATCCTGAGGGCTCGCTGTGGGGATACAAAATATCAATGCTATATTCTTTCTGATAGTCAGGTTTGTTACAAATCAGTTAAGACATCTTTTATGTTGTTACGACATGGTTGCTATTCCAAGCTCGCTGTATTTCAGATTGATAACTATATGTTTGTAGGGCAAACAAATACAAGAAACGACATTTCAGGAAAACATTGCGTCTTTTGATAAGAAGATGCAGCCATATTCTTCTTATTGGTTCAGTAATGGTATCGTGCAACGTGTGAACCCTCAATACCGCTATGTAGACCATGAATTCGTTCTGGTGCTGGATGGGAACATGAAAGTGATGACTGTTGCTGATTCTGGTGAAGAAGCTGCTGGTTCGAATTTCAGATTCATAATACGTACAGAAGTGCGAAGCTCAAAAGAACAGAGCGATTTGGTAAATGTGCATTACGCCCTGTTATACTGTTGTGATGTCCACATTAGTTGTGTTTACCAATTGAATTTGCATTGCTACTGTGTTTATATTCAGATATAGCTGTGCTTGTTATTGCTGTCATGTCAACCAAGGTAGTCCCCCGGAAATATTCGTCCACTCGTGCCCGCGTCCGTGACATTATTGTCGTTGATGAATCGTGAGACTGCTCATATATGTCGAGCTCTTTTGAGTTATATTTATTCGTAGGATTAACTGTTATTAATATTTAGTTTGAAATGTGATCACCCACTTCAATGTGCAGTCTTCGATCGATGTGTTTATCTTCATGGGATGATGTAGCTGGAGCTGACGCTGATAAATTAGCAAAGCTTGCAAGTATTGAACCAGTGGTCGTAGTGACTAATGTTTCGGAAACTAAATACGAAGGTGCACTATATAAATGCCTAAAGTGGTGTCTTTTAAAATGATAATTATCTATTTAGTGACACTTTCGCATATTAAAGAAATTTCTATGCTGCTTACAGAATGTTCATTGAAGACAACAGTTTCTACTATGTTTCTGCATGATATTGACGATGCACGAGTGAAGAAATTAAGTGATTGGTATGTTAAAATATATTCTTACCTTCTTGTGTCACTTATAAAAGATTTGATCTCATTAGAAGCATCGTTGAACAGGCGAGATGCCAACTACGAAAAAATTGACAAGCTCAAGACTCCTGAAATATTGTTGTACACACAATTTACCAAAGATCCGAAGCCCGATTTCAAGCTGTCCAAGATTGCTGATTTGCCCAAAGTCATGGTATCTTTGCAATATTTGTACTGGAATATTTCGATATTAGAACTTTAAACTTTGTCTATTTTCCACTAATGTAACTACTCTATTAATGATAAGTCGTATCTCTTTTTTCTCCAAGTCTAGAGGTCCCAAAGTGTGGGTGAAAGTTTCTGTTTTAGCATCACCAGCTAATCAACGACCGTGGTATCATTCCTGCAGTCTTTGCAATTGCGCAACAAGCCACTTAATAGGGGAAGTCTTTGATTTCTCCTACTGCAGTAACAAAGGTTGCACGTCTATACCATGGTACGAATTTCATACCTACTGGAATATTAAGTTGTATTCATCTCCTCAATATTTCTATTTATTAATACATAACTACTACCAGTAATTAATGTTCAGGATGTATTCACTGCACGGGTCGTCTTGCTGTTGTCATTGGAGATGGAAGTGGGGAGCTTGAAGTGATGATATTTGGCTATGCTGATGAAACAGTGCTGAAGAGAAGCGCGGTCGTGTTGTCAGCAATGTCTGAAACGGTAATCTGTTCAATCTACAACTATTATTACCCTGCATAATTTTTTTTGTATCTTGCAACACAAAATTTTAGAAACATCGATAACAATTTATTCGTTTTATTTATGTAATTATTTGTTTCTTGTGATATATATATAGATATTCATTGCATGAACAAAATGATGTGATCAGCAAAGCAAATGAAGCAAGTGTGAAACAGAGATACTACTTTCGTCAGGCTCCATCCATCAGCAAAAATCCTCGCTGGGCAAGTAAGTGGAGTGTCCGCCAGATGGAGGAAGCATAAGATCACCACTAATGTGTCATGGGAAAATCCTCGAGTCTGTGTGAGTTAGTTTGAATATATATAGGAATGTCATAATCAGATGTTGTTTTGTTTTAACCGCTTGTTTTTTGATGGAGAAAGCATGTAGATATTGGTGCCATTCGAGGCAGGCATTATCTTTACGCTTTTTATGTGCTACCGGATTGGTATGTTCCATGGAAGTCGCATCTGACTAAGTTTATGTATCAGTCATTTGCTTATATGGTTCTGGTTGTTGTCTTTTCATCGGTGTGTGCCCAATAATTGGTAATATGATGTTAGATCGCTCCGTTTACGTTGTATATGTACTTTTGAACTTCAGTTGTATCTATAATATGCATATATTTTGTATATATAGCGTGATTGTTTTGTTATGTGTCATGTGCATTTTCACAGGATGTATAAAGTTATTACGACTATGTTTAGATGCCCATATATCGCAGAATGAAGTTCCGCAGAATTGTTGTGTTGCTAATAATTTCGGATGCATTTTATACTTTGTTGTGTTCACTTTCACAACGAGACCCCTGCGTGGTGTGGGTGGAGGCTCCTGCCGGGTGGCAGCATTGCATACACTACACACTCAGCATGCATTGGACTTATCAAATTCATCTTGCCGAGAAGTGAATGAAGTTGTAAGTATTATGTCATTTGTATGTCAGTCTTTAAATCAGAGATCATGCATACTGAGACCCCTGCATGGTGTGGGCGGAGACTCCTTCCAGGTGGAAGCTTTGCATACACTACAAATATTATGTCTTCAGACATCCTCTAACGAGCAGTGTTTACTGTTTAATGTTTTACACAATAAAACTTCCTAGGTAACTAATGACAACCAGTTTGACTTGATCGTTTTCTTTCATATGATAAGTTTCTACTTTCCTACCTCCTTGATCAAATTAAGTGTCTGTTAAATTGTAGCTGGTGATACATCGATACCTGTGGTAAGATATGTCATAATACAATACCACATTTTATACAGTTGATGTACATCAGGATAAAAGATGCAGTAATGTTCCCAAGCGTATCAAGTGGTGCGCCTAAATCATTTGAAACATCATTGGTAACAGAAATGGCCAATTTTGTCACAGCTATTCGTTCAAACACATGAAAATGACACAGGTAAACTCATGAATACCAGCAATACACTGCAATATTGAAGCAGTGAACCTTAAATCATGGGTGTGATAACTGGTTAGCAATACCGGCCACACATAGATAGCTGCGTAAAGTTTCCGATTCAAATAGCAAATGATACCATGGCGTTATCTTACAATGTTATTTCACTTGCAATTACTTTATCATAATTTCCGTGAATCGAAGCATTAATATTAAATATGCTGCTTCGATAATTTGGAGTGGTGATACATTCTCGCGATCAACTACATTTCATACAATCGTCACATTCAACGTATACAAATACCTATTTAAATTCTACAGTCAACGAAATTATATAATATTGGTTTTGCTATTTTAATTCGCATATTTGAGTGACAGATGACAAAATTTCTTACTTAATTTTTTATGATCATGTAAGATAAAAGTTATTACACAACGATACGAAAAAATTATGTAGAGATTATAAAATTTCCCAATTTTAATTAGAAAGGAAAAGTGACATTGTGAATAGTGTTTAAGATCCAAATGATGTACACGATTTGGGCTGAGATAGTAAATCTTGCATATTATACAATCATCAAATTTACAAATTCAAAATAATAGGGTAGAAGAGCAATTATCTACAACTTCAGGGATCCGAATAACTATTCCATGTAAACAAGTGTGGAATATTAGTTACATCATACCTAATCACCTCAATACAATCTAGAAGATATTCCCCAAAACCCTTGACGTTTCAGGTAACCCCCCACGTCGTTTACCAGCTTTCTCTATCAATAGTTGTGTACACAATTTGTTTTGTTCCCTCCGTGGTGGTAACTTCCAAAAGTTGGACTTCGACGACTGTTCTTGTGTTCATAATCAGATCTCTGTTATGTGTTGTTTAACTGCTTCGTCTTCACACAACAACAATATGTGGTTGCTTTCTTTGGATTTCAATTCCCTCTAAACTTTACATACCTACAATGCAACGATTTCTTACTTTGTACTCTGCTTTTTCGATTTTTTATGCGGGAATGTAATGATTGTATGATATACTGACCTACGTCCATCTCCATCACCCTAATTTAGGCCAACTGCGTTGGATCATTGGGCAAAAGGATTTTTTTGATTGGAATTTATCCGTGTTTACACATAACGGTTGAGATAGTAGTCCGAGGCTTCCCACAATTTGGGTTGATTTGAGTTTACACTTGAGGTCTGGTATGGGTTCCATTGACAGTTTGGGCTAGGGCTTAGTGCTGGTATTCCGTAGTACCAATAATGTGACTCTGGTGATGATAGCTGTAGGTTTGGATTTCAGCTCTTGGACACACATAGTAATGGCTTATACTTTTATTTCCTTGGCATATTATATCTTCTTTAAAGAGTGTGAAAACTGTGAAGGGGTAGAGCTGGTACCCATTTTCAGTTGTCTCTCACTGGTCTCGTGCTTGTCTGCATTGCATGTGTGTCTGGTACTGCTAACCAGTTATCACGCCCATGATTTAAGGTTCACTGCTTCAATATTGCAGCTTATTGCTGGTATTCATGAGTTTGCCTGTGTCATTGTCATGTGTCTAAATGGATACCTGTGACAAATTTAGCTATTTCCGTTACCAAGCTTTTGATGTTATCCATTGCTTGGCAAGCACCTGCAAATTGATAAGGAAACTAATATGATCAGGTTGAGTAGATAATCCAAAGGTAAGGAAAATTATGTGCATTATTAGCTAATTATGTCGCGCAACGATGCGTGATTGCATTATATGTGGTCAGCCGGTGATGTGGTTTCTTAGTTTGCTATAAAATCACTGAAGATTAGGCTATGGTAATCTCTAGGTGGACACCATAGGGGAATTGGTGATAATTTTTTCTACTAAATACATCAAAGTGGAGATGATTTGTGGTTTCCAATACTTGCGTAACGTTATTTTCAGTATAGCTCAATATTATGTGTTGTGATACAAATTAGTGTATCAAAATTATTGAACTTGTTACACGGAATATAACATTATATTATTACAATATATTATTCGTGCCTATTTTTCTAACTAAGCGACAGCTTACTCTGTAATTTAACTTCAAATGCATAATGCATTTCTTCATAGTCGTTTTACCTGAAGCGTCCAATAACTATACATTGGTAAGAAATCTTGCGAATTAATACAATGAAAATAAAGTATATATAGACCGATAGATTAAAGCACATCGTTAGATATAGTACTCTCACTATATGAAATTTACTCTCACAAAAATTATACTCGCACAGATGCTCCCAACACAGTTTATTCTCCTGCACAGACAAGAATTGGATGACATTATCCACGTAAAGGACCCAAATGGGCGAACATGGCATGTCCGCCTCTCCAGGTCAAACAGAGATTTTTTCTTGGTTCATGGCTGGAAAAACTTTGTTAGCTACTACTGAACATATGCAGGATATTTCCTCTATTTCAAATATCATGGAAAGAACAATTTCACTATCAGGATATTAGACAGTAGTACCACATAAATTAAGTACCACGCATACTATCCTCAAGTTTCAGCTGTGAAACAGGAAGCCACGACTGCAATGAACATTCCACAGATAATGTCACCACACTTATTCAGCATCAATGATCCGTGTTGTACTGGAAATCTTACGTTGAGATTATGCACTGACGTGCAATTTCAATTCCTCAAACACATTGTCTTCCGCAAAGATTTGTCCGTGAACATTGGCAGGACGTCGGAGATAACATTCAGCTGAGAATTCCTGGTAGGCCTAGACACTTAATCAAAATCACTCGCTCCGATGGAAAGTTGTACTTTGGCCTTGAATGGAAACATTTCCTGAAAAACTATTCAGTTGGACCCCAATTTTTCATGATGTTCAAATTTGAGGGTAAATCAAAGTTCAAGGTGCGGATAATGGATCTGACTACAACAGAGATCATTTAAAGCTATAATCCACGCACTCTGTCACCCATCAGACCACGAGAGACTGCTATGGCCCAGGCTGATGCATATAGAACTGAAAATATGTGTTTTCGTGTTCGCATCATTGCTTCACACATAATGCCAAATTGTTGAGTGGTAACAACCTATTTATGTACACTTTATGTTTCTTTCTAATTCTAAACAGTTAATATTACATACACTTACTGCAAATACAATAGAATGTCCCTGCTTATTTCTCAAGAAAATACATGGCAAACACTCCAGAACATGTTGAGCTCCAAACCACCAAACGAGGTGAAACTTGGCAAGATCGCTGCAGTTTCCCTTTCTCACAGAATAAAGTGCGACGACGTATCTACTGGACTGATTTCATCAAGCATACTGTAGTCACGCTGAATGACGCATGTGTCGTAGAACTCGTTGATCCAGAAATACCAAAATTCAAGATCACCGTGTTCAGGGTTAAGACTTCGCAACACATTTTGAAAAAGATACCTGGCTACTTCAAGTATTAGATGAATCTAATAGCTCCCCCAAGCTTTATTTTGATAACTATTTCCAAAAATGTATGAATGTTTACTCTCATCTGCCAACATACTTCTGTGATTACCATCAGTGGATCGTTGTATTATGAGCTTCAAAGTTATTGTACATGTCAGGATGCTACTGCCAGTTTGTGATTTTGGAAATGAGGTCATTGAATGCTACATTGGAATCTTCAATTGGTATAACTAAATGATACTATATTTCGGTGCACCGCACGACTGCATTACACTAAATCTTCACAAATCTGAGCATCTGTACAAAAATCACACATATTAGATTTGTACTTATTAGCTTTGTTTACAATGTGGTAACAAAACTCCAAGAAGAGACGACCATCTGACAGTTGCAATATGTGTTTGATCAACTTGAGATACGAAAAATAAGGGGTAAAGGAAACTTTCACTCGTTGCATAAGTACATTCCATGAAGATATGCATCGGACTTAGATTTGTGAATTCTTCCATCAAAACAGGTGAGCATCTGATTTTGTATTATCCCTAACAATTGTTTGTAGAGACAACAACAACACGTTTGAATTCGTACAACGAAAAATTATCTATATATTTTTTGGTATCACATTACCAGGTGATAACTGCTAAAAATAACTACCCATCCTACTATGAAACTGAAGAAGAATAAAGAAAACAAAGACACACATAAATCTGTACAGATTCCTCAATTTTGAATACATTCTCTCTATTGAGTAAATGCTAAAATTAAAACTGTGCATATCTCTTCTTTCAATACAAGCGACCGAAATTCGTAGCTTAGGAATTGAATTAGCTACAATTCGATACTTGAATCACAGTGAAGTTACTGGCTCAGGCTATTCATAAGCAGTTGTGAAACAATCAAATTGTCTGATGTTGGATGCGTTCCCTTTGCAGATAACATGCCCGCATCTCTTGGCCAAAATAGATTCACAATGGAATGTTACTAACATGTAGTAGCATCTACTATAAATAGCATGCTGCCTTTAGAAATTCAAAGATATAATGTGTTTAATAATAATTGTTTGTTGTGCGTGGGAATACATTGCAATTCCAATTAAAAAGTTCATAAAAATCATGCACCAATAGCTTTCTTCGATATAACCAAGATCAGTTCTGTACCCAATCCTTCGCTTTTTCGGTTGATTGTTCTCCATCCTCTCTCTCGAACTCATTACGCTTCGGGTACGTGTTATCTTGGCTTTCTCTTCAAGCATATGTATGTACCCATTGCAAAAATTGCTTACCTTTAATGTGATTGCTCTGACATCGCCTGCTAGTCACTGTTTCAAAAAACACGACTTCAATATGTTTCGTTCGTTACCTCCTACTTTACAAAGCTTTATTTGAATCGCAATGACTCGCCCCATTTGATGTTTTTCAATCAATTTCATGAATATATACTCTGGATTTATTATCAGTAGTATTGTTATTTAAATAAATTATGGATTTGCTTATTTTATTCTGTAAATTGGATATCAACTGTTCTAATACATTGTTTTCGCAGATAAATCTGTCATGCTTGTGCTGTTAACTTTCAATCTGTGTATTCCTGATGTGGTAGTATTGCATTTTGTTTTGTGGCACTACCAATATAACGCTTTTTAATCTACATCAAATTAAAATTGTTGTTTTCCAAGATTTTCGCCATCGAATCTGAAGATAAACTTTGACATTACTGTCTCCTTCCAGTTGCTCTGAAGTTCAAAAATATTTTATTTATATCCGTACCTCATAATCTAAAAACGTGTATAAGTTTTATGATCTCAAATGTACATAATATTGATGCTAATATGTTGCTTTCATTTTGATTTTGGCCTATTCAGGTATGATACCTAACACTCTATAACAAGGTAACTTTGTACACTACTCCATTTTAAAATGTTTACACTTTCATATGTGCTAGTCCATTGGCTTACATCACTGAAGTATGTTTTACATCCCACTGTCAACTTATATCATATTAATGATAGCTATGCTCCGGCATGTGTTTAAATCTTAAGTATATGTTACGCTATAATTACTATAACTTACCAGAGCTTGATTTGTTAAAGGATGTGCAGTTTGTTAATTATTTGTGCTGCATAGTTTAGCTGAATATTTTTGGCTACACATTGATTTGGATATTGCTGAATAATGACTATGGTAATATTATTTATGTAGAATTACATAACGACACTCAATGGACAGTGTACCGAGCTTCTACAAGATCCATCATCCTGTATCATTTGCAACCCACAGGCTGGTAAGTCTCCCATTGCGTATAATTCCTGTTTCTGATAATATATATCAGAACTATTCTATGATAGAGGAAACATACAAAGCGAACCTAAAGTTTAATAAGTCCATACATGATGAATTATTTACATACGCATATGTTCACCATAGTTGCTACTTGTAAATGTAGAGGCTACCACCGAATTTGGTTCAGTGCCATGGGCATAAATTGCTGCAGACTGCTCGAGTTGAAGTTGTTAATGGTGATGTTTGGGAAATTGAACTACTGCGTTCGAACAATAATATTTATTTTGCTAATGGTTGGCAACATTTCGTCAACCACTATAACATTGGTCTGTGGTACTTTCTGCTGTTTAAACACCAAGAAAACGGAAGCTTTGAAGTGATAATAATGAATTTGGGTTGTGCCGAAATTCCGTACAATAGTGTTGCTTCCACCAGATGCTCCAAATGTTCCAGATGGTGAAATGATGTTATAGATATTTTTGACGATGAAATGGATGCTCTGTGAAACACCCCATAATTCCTGAACCTTCGGGAATTATGAAGAGTGCCCTCCACCCAAGGTGATGAACCTCTTAGGGTAACGGAGTAGGATCACGGTTCTTGGTTATATGCGATCAAACAAAACCCACTGATTACATTACTATTTACAATAAAACGTTTGTACATCGTTGTTCACAAAAAAAAAACAAAAGTGATACGACTACCAAAAGAAAAGATTTGTCATGGAGGCTACATGATCTATATACTACCGATGCCTATATTTAGTTGAACGTCCCCTTCCCTCGCGAGCTCGAACCTGTGGTGATTTAAAATAAAATAATGGAGCACCACAATTTAAATAAAGTCAGTTAAAACTGAGTAAATATAGGCTACAACGCGTAAATAGATGGCGAGGAAACACAGTTATAAGTTACAAAAGCGGTAAGAAGAATCTAAATAATGGCAGTAAAAAAAAATAATATTTTCAGAAATTTAAAACAATTGTTTAATTGTTGTAAGAAGTTACTTTAACGTTTTCATTTGGTTGGGGCATATCCAGAGCCACCAACGGGATCAATGTAGACGGAGGAATCACAATGAATCGCTAAAAGGGTGCATTCTAGGGTTTAACAACCCTATTTCTCCCGAGCGTTATGGGAGCTCATACGTCAATCCCCGCTCACAAATTCTAGCTAAAAGGCCTTAAGTGTCGACACCCCTATACCGTAGTGACTCGTACAAGTATAAGTAGCACTCTAGCTCTATAAACCCCTTGGCCGCAATACCTTGATACATATAGGCTCATCCGGGGTGGATTTTAAACATTTAAGTTTTATCCAATGAAGTGAAGCATTGCTTCCGGCTATATAGTTGGGGGATCGCTTGGCGTCCCCGACCATAGCCACAATATAACTCCGTACATAGCCCTATATCTATTATGAGTGTATTATTGATTCCCGGTTTCAAACAAATTTTCTTTTCACAACTCAAAGTTTTTTTTTTCAAGTAATTTTCAACGAGTACGATATAGATTATTAAAAGTTCTCACATGCTTCAATTTTCATTTTCATAACCTAAATTGCAAGTTTGAAAATCAACTAAAATCTAAATATGATTTGTAAAGGTTGCACACATATACTTACCAAAGGATATACAAGCGCGAGGCAACAAGAGCAATCCTAGAATTCCGAAGGCACAAACTCGTCTCCTACGAACCCGATGTCTACAATCACACATATACGTACTCATTACCACCAAGTTACACATACATAATCCAAATGTAACATACATGCTAAATAATCACATATGTCACAAATGAACATATAATTATGTTCACTTATCAAAACACATCAAATCCAACACTTAGACATGTAAAAATTCAAGTTATTATAAAAATGTGAAACTACAAATCTGGACAGATTTGTAGCTCTGACTTTAGAGCCATATTTACAATACCAAAATACTTTTAAAAATTTTGAAACTCTCTCATAAGGTAGAAAGTTTTGTCTAGTTTCTGAAACATCAAGAATCTTGTTAATAGCTATTATAGAAATAAAGATATAAAATAAACAAAGAGTGTTGTGCAGAGACAATTCTGAAAGTAAATCTCAACTTCAAAAGGTGATTACTACCCCTTGGAGAATAGCAATGATGCTCATCTTCTCCAGAATTAATTTTATATGTGTCTAGTTAGTACACAAGAAAGAGGGGGTTCAAAAAGTTTCTGAAAATGAGATTTTTAGTGAAAATTCCAAGACTGGTACTGAAACAGAGTCCCAGAAAACATGCAAGTTCAAATGACCATTACTCATTATCCAAGAATGCTATGAAGATGATTTTTTTCTCAAAATGACCCCCTCTGAGTCTAGTTTCATAAAATGTGAGTTTTGAAATTTTTAAAGAGATCAAAGTATAACATATACCACGATTTTCACACACTATACAGATTGTATCAACATGCATGTTTCCCTAAAACCTCCAAATCTTGATCAAATCATTTCTATGATACATGCAACTTGAGAAACATGTTCCTATGCTCAAAAACATCCATTTAAACATATAAAAGTAAATCAAACAAGAAATTTGAGGAATCAAGTGGAAAATTTGATAAAACACAAGTCCAAAGTCACAATTTCATGCTCTAGGCACACATGCATCATTAAATCAAGAGATTTCAAACAAGACATGATTCCAACAACTATTTTCACAATATATGAAGGGGAAAAGAAAGGAAACAACACTTACTACCAGCCCTTATAGAGATTTTGGAGTTTTGGAGGGTCTTGGAGTGCTTGATTTCTCCCTAGACTTGAAGCTCCTTCAATGGAAGCAAGAAAGAGATGATAGAAGTGGGTTTTTGAGGAAGAGGGTGATGTTTATGATGCCCTCATTATTTTGGACGAAAATTATGAGTGAGAGAGAGATACTTGAGGTTAGAAGGAAAGATAAAATGATGTGGTAGTGTTAGTGTGTGTGGGGGTTGCATACTATATGTACATGTGTGGGTATAGCTCCATAGGAAGAGGTAGGAGTATTTTTTTATTAGTGTTGACTTGGTACTTGTGGGGAGGGACTTGAGGGAAATTACAACTCTCCCAACAAATTAGTTGGGGGTAGAAATTGAAGTAGTAAGAAGTTGAGGGTTGGTAGGCAAATACTACAAATTAAGTTAACTACAAGATTGCAAATGCAAGAGGGGTATTTTTGGAATTACCACTAAGTAACAAGTTTACTAGTAGTGTTTCTTTTTCTAACTTTAGAAACTATGACTCGAATTACTTAATAACAACACAACTTTTCTAAATAACAAAATAGCCCCAAACAAACTACGAGGTATTTCATCATCTCCCCCTTAAAACAAAGCTTCGTCCCCGAAGCTCAAAACTCTTTTGGATAAACTACGACACGCTTCATGAGAGATGAAACTAATGCTTATGAAAAATGTATGAAATTCCAATGAACATGCAACATTTATGTTTAAAAAGGGTATGCAAGAAAGGTGGAAAGTACTCGTTTTGTCACACTCTGAGTGAGGCAATGGTATTTGAAACAGCGAACCCGTCATTCTGTGTGAGCATAACTAGGTCTCATCTGAACCCACGCTGCGGACTGGTAACAATTGCAAAAATATTAACTTATAAATATTCTACATTGTGAAGAATACAAAGCTCCTAATTTATCGTATTTGGTTGTTTCCCACAGAACATACCTGCTGCATTCACACGAGAGCATATTCACGAAGTCATGCACAATGTCCAAGTCGAAGATGAGACTAGACAAATGAGCTGGAACTTCCGCTGCAAATTCCCTGTTCGAGCTGATCAAACCAGGGTGCGTGTTGGATGGTATGCATTCGTCGTATACACTGGGATTACCGTCTGGGATGCTTGATTTTTCGAGCTCATTGATCCAACTGTACCCAAGTTCAGAATCCCTGTCTTCAAAAAATGAGCTTCGGAGTGAATGTATAACACCGCCGGATAATCTGTTCTGTTCACTGCACGCTTAACTAGCTACCCCTGAATTACTGTTAGTTGTATCATGTGCTTCCAAGTCGTTCTGAGCAATGTATTTATTCTGCACTATTAATTTGATCTTATGAACGTTGTCGACCCTCTAATGTCATTTATCTCAATTCTGATTGCATGATGGCTAGAATTTTAAACATAGCGCACCTCCAGTAGATTGTTCAGCATATAGAAACATCAATTCTGATATACCAAGGACACATAATTCATGAATAGATCATGTCAGTAAGCTAATAGTTAACAGTTTCACACGTTGAAGACGTTAATGTGTGCCATCAATCTAGGTGATGAAGCCAAAACACAAATCCAATTGCAAAGGTAGTTGGAGTGTGTGCCAAGTTCAGATGTTTTCCACACAACAAGTAGTTCAGATAACATTCACGAGCCCTACAGTATAGATACTGTAACACCCTGCAAATTTCCATGGGTCAAGGTGTAATTGATTTAAATTTTGAGGTCAGAAGTGTAATTAATTTTTATAGTTTTCCCAGGGTGGTTTAAGCGGAATAATGATTTAGGATTGTCAAGAATGTAGATGTAAAAATTTAGAAATATTTTGGGGTAAAAATAGAATTTCTAAAGCTTTGGGGGCCATTGTGTAATTTCCACAAGTTCAGTACCAAATGAAATTGTTGTTAATAAGAATATGGGGGTTGAAATGCAAATTCGTAGAAAAATAAGAAACTCGAAACCACCCAAACTTCCTAAAAAATTATAATTTAGCCCCAATGTGAAACTCTGAAGCTGCCACCTCACCTAGACAGGTGGCAACACCCCCCAACTCAATACAGTTGGCTATCATCAGCCATAGCAACCATATAAACCTCCTCTCAAATCTATTTCAGGATCATCTTCCAATTATACCAACACCACCACCACCACCACCGACACAACAACTCCACCACCACACCATCTTGTTCAAACCTGCTACAACCGGAAGTCCTAGGTGATATACGGAGCAAAAGGCCTCAACTATTTTGTTGAACCAACCCTTCACGAGGGAGAATTTTGGAGGTGAGTGCCATGAACCCTAACTTCGATTTTCCGGTAAATTCTCCTCCCAAGTTGAGATTCGTTTGTAACTGAGTCCGTGACATTGGCGAGGTCGAGGCGCACCTAACGAGCTATAGAGGAGGCCGTGACTTACCGTTTTTAGCACCAGTCGCCGGATTGTGGAATGGAGGTCGCCGGAAACGGGTATGTCGAGCGGAGAGTGCGGTAATGCAACTATTCTTGCTTGTTTTCCTTTGAAAACCACTTGGGAATTATCTTTCACACCCTTTGAATGAATTAGAATTAACAAAACATGATGAGTACACATCCGTGTTTGGATCTCTCTGTGCACGTTTTTCTGATGAAGTATCCATGCCCTGCAGATTTTGGTGTAACTCTTCTGAAATCGCTTGTTTCTTCTTGGAATTTGCTCACTTATGAGCTCTGATATCTCCTGTGGTCGTTATGGACATCAAAACATGACTGTAAACAATCAAACTGTAGGGTTTGATTTGAGAGTTTCAGGGTTTTTTTCGGCAATGGGAGTGCACTGTATTTGAGCCTATAAACTCCTCATTTCTTCTTGGTTCTTGATGATGGTTGCCTATATTTGGCCCCTGTGATGTTGAGGCTAGGGTGGAGGCATTTAAACTTGCCCAGAAAAACCATAACAGTGGATGTGATTTCATTCCCGTTCGTTTCCCCGGCACATAAGCCGGGCTTGTTCATGGCCCTGTAGTTTCCCTAATTCTCAACAGTTTGGAATGGGAATTGGTGCATCTGATTCCCCTAATCTAAGGCTACAACTCTTGTGAATATTTGTTTACTTAAATCACTCTCTAATCAACTCAAAATATCAGTCAAAGTTACCTGACAACATTGCCAAGACTGCCTTGCAGCTTGTTGTGTGTACTTAGCCAATTTGTAGGTATTATATCTAGAAAGTCACTTGATGAATTTGGATACTGTTTGTTTATGTGAATTCCTTGTACTGTTGGCAACAGTTTCATGCCAATCTCTTCTTCTCTCACGATCTCGAGATATGCTTAATTTCTTGTTGAAGTTGAGGCAGAAGCTCTTGTTCTTGAATAAGTAGCATGTACTGGGTTTGTCACCAACTTCTAGTTCTCATAACTTGGGAATAATGAATGATGTTGTGTTCAATTTGCTGCTACCCAATCATGTATTTCTAGACTTCATATCCATGTTTTGAATGACCTAAAACTTTTCCCCAAACTCTCTTGGCTTAGGCCTGCAAAGTGCAGCTTATGAAACATATAACCTGAAATAATTCTAAGTGTGGGAAAGTAGTGACAAAACAGTCATCTTTGGGCGGTCGTAACTTTTTCAAAACTTAACGGAATCTTGTCCCGTTTTATCCTATGAGAATTTGATTGAAAATACTTCAAATTTATCCTATAGATAAATTCCCCGGTTCTAAACAGATTGATCATAAATCAAGCCCAAAGTGGCCACCTTAAAATTGTGAAATCTCCTAAAAACATTTTAAGTATTTGTCAAAAACTTTATCCAACTTTGACGGAACGTATCCCCTTGCGTATTTTGAATCTCGGAGAGATCAAATATGTTCCGGAAACCCGGGAATATAATCTACAATACCCTATCTTTAGATTCTCAATACTCTTTCTCAGTTGACCAGAAACTGAGTGTAAAGTTGACTAGTTAATAAGATTTATTTCTAACTTTAACTTTCTTATTTGACTTGTGAAATGAGCTAATTGACGGAAAGCCCTTCAGAAAAGTTGTTCTGAATAATATTTCACGCACAAGGGTCAAGTTTGACCCAGTTTAACTTTCTAAAAATCCTAATTTGGCTGAGCGGTATAGTAGGGGTAAACCAGAAATTTTGTAATAATTTGAATTGGACGGTAAAATCTTAACTCTAGGCTTGACCTCTTGCCTATGCACCAGTTTCATGATATTTGGAGCTAGTCTACATCATCTGAGTTGGAATTTATTAAACGTCAACTGTAGGGGATTTTCTACTAGGGATACAAGTTGCAAATAAGTGAAAGTTGCAGAATTCAATATTGAGTGTATCAGGTGGGCATATGAATCATTTGTGCATAATGATAGACTTTATTAAGTATCCCTGGAAGGTCCAGGCACAGTTAGTCACTGTCCTGAAGAGATTAGGTTGTTAGGGGCAAAACTGTAAATTTGGTTGGGCAGTAAGCATAACATCTACATATGCATTCTTCCTCACTTAGAGGACACGTGTTAATAGCATGTATACGTGAATGAAATAGTGATTGCTGGATTATGAAATCAGCTATGCTGATCAGGAACCTAGCTTGGATATTAGGTAAGCGTATGTATGCTTGCTTCTATTATGCATGTTTCTCTAAGTTGATATCACTTATATGAATACAATGGTTTTGAGTTATGGTATGTGTTGTATGATCGTCTTCGGACGTTGTGTTGTCTTCGGACAACTGGGAATCGTCTTCGGACAACTGGGAACTGTCTTCGGACTTTGTGTTGTCTTCAGACAACTGGGAATTGTCTTCGGACATAGTAGGAAACTAGTACTACTCTCTGGACTAATGTCCAGTAGGGGGTGTGCACACTTAAGGTCTAGTTTGTCTTGGTGGATTGATTTGCCTTCCTTGTCGTAAGTGAATCTGGTCTTCACGACCCTCTGGGTGGTGGGATTCGGGATCCTCCGTATAAGGATGGTGTGGCTATGATGGTTATGGATGATTGAGGATTCGCAGAGTTACAAGTTACTGGTACTCTATATGTGTTATATGTGGTAATGTGACAGGGTTCTAGCTTGAGCGTCTGTAAGTTTTAAAATTGAAGCATTTCAAAATCAATTTATACTGTTTTCTTAGTACTATACTACTTGACATTTGCTATAATTTGTGTGGATGTTTTCTATCTTTTCAGGTGAGTACGTGGGAATCTGGGGGTATAGTCAATCACTTAGAAGTTCACAAAGTATCATAGTAAGTTTGATTTAAGTTTCATTTTCTTTAATTCTGTCTCGTAACAGAACCGTTAGGGTTTGACTCCTTGCTGGGGCATTCCCGTGCTTTAGCGGAGGACACTCCCTTGAGTCTGGGGATCTTATGGTAGATTTCCTAGCTCTGAGAGGTGGGGGTGTTACAAATGGTATCAGAGCGTTGGTTCTGCGAAAAGACAGAATTAGAAACTAAAATTAATTGGTGATTAGTGTTTTCGAAGTTAAATCTTGCTAGGAGACAAGTTTAAAACTGGAATAGGATGGTTGGGGGGATCACTGATGAGAGTGCTATATGTGCATATCTTGACCAGATAGGCCTATATGGTTAGAATCTCAGGCTGAGATTCAAAATTGTTGCATTACTTTGCATATTGAGAAAAGTTGCATGATTTTGGGAAAGAGCAGTTAATGTGAAAAATATGGAAATGGTATCGGAATAATCCGGAGTTCGATAAGAGGATGGTGACGAGCATATTGCATTATTATGTTGATATAGCGGTAGAATCGCTTGAATTTACTCATGCTAATAGTCGGGAAACAAACAAGAGACTGTTATATAACAGGGCATGACTAGAAGACATAGGAGGCCAACAAGACTCAAGAATCTCTTTACACGTGGGATAAGTATTAGGAATAGGGAATGGTTGTGTCTAGCAAGATACCTATGCTGAGTAATGTTCATAATAATAAGAGTCGGAAATTTGATTGATGGGGTCGCATGGTACACTAGTATTGAGGGGAATACATAGAAGGATATATACAAGAATTTCTAGGGTTGGTTATGTTTCTATGAATAAAGAAATAGGATATCATAAAGGATTTTCGGGATTATAGTATAAGGTGAAGGATTAATATGAGTAAACTGGTTTCAGGTGCGGGAAAGCGATTAGTTAATCTCATTGGGGAAGTATACAAATTTGGTTAGTGATCACACGTACGAAATAAAGAGTGTGGAGCCTATATGGGTGGGTTTGGTATATTATCAAGGATCGTATGGAGTAGAATGTCAATGAATGACATTGAATTACAAAATTAAGGTAAGGCAAGATTTGAGGCTTCAAGCGGTTTCACAGTTTTTCATGGGCGTGTGTAAAATCATGTTGGGGATATGGGGGATAGAGTAAGATTAATCATGGTATTTGAGGTCGGTCAGGGAAATCAGGTACAACGTGGAGATTGAGTATTGAGCACCACATTGAGGTTGTAATAAGTGGAATATGTAAAGTCATCAAATATAAGAAGTAGATGGTTGTGAGATGTTAAACACATGGGAAATGAAATATAGGTGCAACTGGGATAAGTTTTGGAAGTAACATGATAGCGTCAAGAAAATATCAGATATGGTTAAATCAGGGGAAACAGGGGACAACATATCAAGTTAAAGAATTCAAGGACTCCATGGAGCAACAAGAATGAGAAGAATCTCAGAAACGGTCTCGTAGGGGTTTGAAAGAATTGTCTGGCGCTCTAAGGCATTAATAGCAAGGCAATTCGAGAGAACGCACAATAGTTTTATAGGGACAAGTTGCAAATGTGACGGTGATGATCTTGTTGAAAGTATAACATGAGGGTATAACAGGAGAAGTAAGATATGCTCAAAACTATTGGGAGTTTTAAGGACTAAGTGAAGGAGGGCGACTTTAGGGTTTTAGACCCAGTCTGAGGGTCGATAAGTAAATCTCAATGCCGAGTTGGATTTAGTATAATCCTTGAGGCATAGTATACCAATAAGAGATTCTCAGCAGAACCTAGAAAAGATCTGGTGAGCAACAAAGATCGAAACTAATAAGCATCCTAGAAACTCGCAGAAGTACAACTTGTGTGACAAGTTAGTAAAAAAAAAAAAAAAAAAAAACCCCGGGGAATATGAGCAATAAGAAAACCATCAGCGATAGAGGAACAAGTACGGAAAGGCTAAAGGGAATATGGAGTTACTACTTATCTCGTGGTTACAAGAGTTCGACACAGATTAGAGGAAGCAATCAGACAAGTAAGAAGTGGTATGATATCTTCGGGGACGAAGATTCTTTTAAGGGGGGTAGAATGTAACACCCTGCAAATTTCCATGGGTCAAGGTGTAATTGATTTAAATTTTGAGGTCAGAAGTGTAATTAATTTTTATAGTTTTCCCAGGGTGGTTTAAGCGGAATAATGATTTAGGATTGTCAAGAATGTAGATGTAAAAATTTAGAAATATTTTGGGGTAAAAATAGAATTTCTAAAGCTTTGGGGGCCATTGTGTAATTTCCACAAGTTCAGTACCAAATGAAATTGTTGTTAATAAGAATATGGGGGTTGAAATGCAAATTCGTAGAAAAATAAGAAACTCGAAACCACCCAAACTTCCTAAAAAATTATAATTTAGCCCCAATGTGAAACTCTGAAGCTGCCACCTCACCTAGACAGGTGGCAACACCCCCCAACTCAATACAGTTGGCTATCATCAGCCATAGCAACCATATAAACCTCCTCTCAAATCTATTTCAGGATCATCTTCCAATTATACCAACACCACCACCACCACCACCGACACAACAACTCCACCACCACACCATCTTGTTCAAACCTGCTACAACCGGAAGTCCTAGGTGATATACGGAGCAAAAGGCCTCAACTATTTTGTTGAACCAACCCTTCACGAGGGAGAATTTTGGAGGTGAGTGCCATGAACCCTAACTTCGATTTTCCGGTAAATTCTCCTCCCAAGTTGAGATTCGTTTGTAACTGAGTCCGTGACATTGGCGAGGTCGAGGCGCACCTAACGAGCTATAGAGGAGGCCGTGACTTACCGTTTTTAGCACCAGTCGCCGGATTGTGGAATGGAGGTCGCCGGAAACGGGTATGTCGAGCGGAGAGTGCGGTAATGCAACTATTCTTGCTTGTTTTCCTTTGAAAACCACTTGGGAATTATCTTTCACACCCTTTGAATGAATTAGAATTAACAAAACATGATGAGTACACATCCGTGTTTGGATCTCTCTGTGCACGTTTTTCTGATGAAGTATCCATGCCCTGCAGATTTTGGTGTAACTCTTCTGAAATCGCTTGTTTCTTCTTGGAATTTGCTCACTTATGAGCTCTGATATCTCCTGTGGTCGTTATGGACATCAAAACATGACTGTAAACAATCAAACTGTAGGGTTTGATTTGAGAGTTTCAGGGTTTTTTTCGGCAATGGGAGTGCACTGTATTTGAGCCTATAAACTCCTCATTTCTTCTTGGTTCTTGATGATGGTTGCCTATATTTGGCCCCTGTGATGTTGAGGCTAGGGTGGAGGCATTTAAACTTGCCCAGAAAAACCATAACAGTGGATGTGATTTCATTCCCGTTCGTTTCCCCGGCACATAAGCCGGGCTTGTTCATGGCCCTGTAGTTTCCCTAATTCTCAACAGTTTGGAATGGGAATTGGTGCATCTGATTCCCCTAATCTAAGGCTACAACTCTTGTGAATATTTGTTTACTTAAATCACTCTCTAATCAACTCAAAATATCAGTCAAAGTTACCTGACAACATTGCCAAGACTGCCTTGCAGCTTGTTGTGTGTACTTAGCCAATTTGTAGGTATTATATCTAGAAAGTCACTTGATGAATTTGGATACTGTTTGTTTATGTGAATTCCTTGTACTGTTGGCAACAGTTTCATGCCAATCTCTTCTTCTCTCACGATCTCGAGATATGCTTAATTTCTTGTTGAAAGTGAGGCAGAAGCTCTTGTTCTTGAATAAGTAGCATGTACTGGGTTTGTCACCAACTTCTAGTTCTCATAACTTGGGAATAATGAATGATGTTGTGTTCAATTTGCTGCTACCCAATCATGTATTTCTAGACTTCATATCCATGTTTTGAATGACCTAAAACTTTTCCCCAAACTCCCTTGGCTTAGGCCTGCAAAGTGCAGCTTATGAAACATATAACCTGAAATAATTCTAAGTGTGGGAAAGTAGTGACAAAACAGTCATCTTTGGGCGGTCGTAACTTTTTCAAAACTTAACGGAATCTTGTCCCGTTTTATCCTATGAGAATTTGATTGAAAATACTTCAAATTTATCCTATAGATAAATTCCCCGGTTCTAAACAGATTGATCATAAATCAAGCCCAAAGTGGCCACCTTAAAATTGTGAAATCTCCTAAAAACATTTTAAGTATTTGTCAAAAACTTTATCCAACTTTGACGGAACGTATCCCCTTGCGTATTTTGAATCTCGGAGAGATCAAATATGTTCCGGAAACCCGGGAATATAATCTACAATACCCTATCTTTAGATTCTCAATACTCTTTCTCAGTTGACCAGAAACTGAGTGTAAAGTTGACTAGTTAATAAGATTTATTTCTAACTTTAACTTTCTTATTTGACTTGTGAAATGAGCTAATTGACGGAAAGCCCTTCAGAAAAGTTGTTCTGAATAATATTTCACGCACAAGGGTCAAGTTTGACCCAGTTTAACTTTCTAAAAATCCTAATTTGGCTGAGCGGTATAGTAGGGGTAAACCAGAAATTTTGTAATAATTTGAATTGGACGGTAAAATCTTAACTCTAGGCTTGACCTCTTGCCTATGCACCAGTTTCATGATATTTGGAGCTAGTCTACATCATCTGAGTTGGAATTTATTAAACGTCAACTGTAGGGGATTTTCTACTAGGGATACAAGTTGCAAATAAGTGAAAGTTGCAGAATTCAATACTGAGTGTATCAGGTGGGCATATGAATCATTTGTGCATAATGATAGACTTTATTAAGTATCCCTGGAAGGTCCAGGCACAGTTAGTCACTGTCCTGAAGAGATTAGGTTGTTAGGGGCAAAACTGTAAATTTGGTTGGGCAGTAAGCATAACATCTACATATGCATTCTTCCTCACTTAGAGGACACGTGTTAATAGCATGTATACGTGAATGAAATAGTGATTGCTGGATTATGAAATCAGCTATGCTGATCAGGAACCTAGCTTGGATATTAGGTAAGCGTATGTATGCTTGCTTCTATTATGCATGTTTCTCTAAGTTGATATCACTTATATGAATACAATGGTTTTGAGTTATGGTATGTGTTGTATGATCGTCTTCGGACGTTGTGTTGTCTTCGGACAACTGGGAATCGTCTTCGGACAACTGGGAACTGTCTTCGGACTTTGTGTTGTCTTCAGACAACTGGGAATTGTCTTCGGACATAGTAGGAAACTAGTACTACTCTCTGGACTAATGTCCAGTAGGGGGTGTGCACACTTAAGGTCTAGTTTGTCTTGGTGGATTGATTTGCCTTCCTTGTCGTAAGTGAATCTGGTCTTCACGACCCTCTGGGTGGTGGGATTCGGGATCCTCCGTATAAGGATGGTGTGGCTATGATGGTTATGGATGATTGAGGATTCGCAGAGTTACAAGTTACTGGTACTCTATATGTGTTATATGTGGTAATGTGACAGGGTTCTAGCTTGAGCGTCTGTAAGTTTTAAAATTGAAGCATTTCAAAATCAATTTATACTGTTTTCTTAGTACTATACTACTTGACATTTGCTATAATTTGTGTGGATGTTTTCTATCTTTTCAGGTGAGTACGTGGGAATCTGGGGGTATAGTCAATCACTTAGAAGTTCACAAAGTATCATAGTAAGTTTGATTTAAGTTTCATTTTCTTTAATTCTGTCTCGTAACAGAACCGTTAGGGTTTGACTCCTTGCTGGGGCATTCCCGTGCTTTAGCGGAGGACACTCCCTTGAGTCTGGGGATCTTATGGTAGATTTCCTAGCTCTGAGAGGTGGGGGTGTTACAAATGGTATCAGAGCGTTGGTTCTGCGAAAAGACAGAATTAGAAACTAAAATTAATTGGTGATTAGTGTTTTCGAAGTTAAATCTTGCTAGGAGACAAGTTTAAAACTGGAATAGGATGGTTGGGGGGATCACTGATGAGAGTGCTATATGTGCATATCTTGACCAGATAGGCCTATATGGTTAGAATCTCAGGCTGAGATTCAAAATTGTTGCATTACTTTGCATATTGAGAAAAGTTGCATGATTTTGGGAAAGAGCAGTTAATGTGAAAAATATGGAAATGGTATCGGAATAATCCGGAGTTCGATAAGAGGATGGTGACGAGCATATTGCATTATTATGTTGATATAGCGGTAGAATCGCTTGAATTTACTCATGCTAATAGTCGGGAAACAAACAAGAGACTGTTATATAACAGGGCATGACTAGAAGACATAGGAGGCCAACAAGACTCAAGAATCTCTTTACACGTGGGATAAGTATTAGGAATAGGGAATGGTTGTGTCTAGCAAGATACCTATGCTGAGTAATGTTCATAATAATAAGAGTCGGAAATTTGATTGATGGGGTCGCATGGTACACTAGTATTGAGGGGAATACATAGAAGGATATATACAAGAATTTCTAGGGTTGGTTATGTTTCTATGAATAAAGAAATAGGATATCATAAAGGATTTTCGGGATTATAGTATAAGGTGAAGGATTAATATGAGTAAACTGGTTTCAGGTGCGGGAAAGCGATTAGTTAATCTCATTGGGGAAGTATACAAATTTGGTTAGTGATCACACGTACGAAATAAAGAGTGTGGAGCCTATATGGGTGGGTTTGGTATATTATCAAGGATCGTATGGAGTAGAATGTCAATGAATGACATTGAATTACAAAATTAAGGTAAGGCAAGATTTGAGGCTTCAAGCGGTTTCACAGTTTTTCATGGGCGTGTGTAAAATCATGTTGGGGATATGGGGGATAGAGTAAGATTAATCATGGTATTTGAGGTCGGTCAGGGAAATCAGGTACAACGTGGAGATTGAGTATTGAGCACCACATTGAGGTTGTAATAAGTGGAATATGTAAAGTCATCAAATATAAGAAGTAGATGGTTGTGAGATGTTAAACACATGGGAAATGAAATATAGGTGCAACTGGGATAAGTTTTGGAAGTAACATGATAGCGTCAAGAAAATATCAGATATGGTTAAATCAGGGGAAACAGGGGACAACATATCAAGTTAAAGAATTCAAGGACTCCATGGAGCAACAAGAATGAGAAGAATCTCAGAAACGGTCTCGTAGGGGTTTGAAAGAATTGTCTGGCGCTCTAAGGCATTAATAGCAAGGCAATTCGAGAGAACGCACAATAGTTTTATAGGGACAAGTTGCAAATGTGACGGTGATGATCTTGTTGAAAGTATAACATGAGGGTATAACAGGAGAAGTAAGATATGCTCAAAACTATTGGGAGTTTTAAGGACTAAGTGAAGGAGGGCGACTTTAGGGTTTTAGACCCAGTCTGAGGGTCGATAAGTAAATCTCAATGCCGAGTTGGATTTAGTATAATCCTTGAGGCATAGTATACCAATAAGAGATTCTCAGCAGAACCTAGAAAAGATCTGGTGAGCAACAAAGATCGAAACTAATAAGCATCCTAGAAACTCGCAGAAGTACAACTTGTGTGACAAGTTAGTAAAAAAAAAAAAAAAAAAACCCCGGGGAATATGAGCAATAAGAAAACCATCAGCGATAGAGGAACAAGTACGGAAAGGCTAAAGGGAATATGGAGTTACTACTTATCTCGTGGTTACAAGAGTTCGACACAGATTAGAGGAAGCAATCAGACAAGTAAGAAGTGGTATGATATCTTCGGGGACGAAGATTCTTTTAAGGGGGGTAGAATGTAACACCCTGCAAATTTCCATGGGTCAAGGTGTAATTGATTTAAATTTTGAGGTCAGAAGTGTAATTAATTTTTATAGTTTTCCCAGGGTGGTTTAAGCGGAATAATGATTTAGGATTGTCAAGAATGTAGATGTAAAAATTTAGAAATATTTTGGGGTAAAAATAGAATTTCTAAAGCTTTGGGGGCCATTGTGTAATTTCCACAAGTTCAGTACCAAATGAAATTGTTGTTAATAAGAATATGGGGGTTGAAATGCAAATTCGTAGAAAAATAAGAAACTCGAAACCACCCAAACTTCCTAAAAAATTATAATTTAGCCCCAATGTGAAACTCTGAAGCTGCCACCTCACCTAGACAGGTGGCAACACCCCCCAACTCAATACAGTTGGCTATCATCAGCCATAGCAACCATATAAACCTCCTCTCAAATCTATTTCAGGATCATCTTCCAATTATACCAACACCACCACCACCACCACCGACACAACAACTCCACCACCACACCATCTTGTTCAAACCTGCTACAACCGGAAGTCCTAGGTGATATACGGAGCAAAAGGCCTCAACTATTTTGTTGAACCAACCCTTCACGAGGGAGAATTTTGGAGGTGAGTGCCATGAACCCTAACTTCGATTTTCCGGTAAATTCTCCTCCCAAGTTGAGATTCGTTTGTAACTGAGTCCGTGACATTGGCGAGGTCGAGGCGCACCTAACGAGCTATAGAGGAGGCCGTGACTTACCGTTTTTAGCACCAGTCGCCGGATTGTGGAATGGAGGTCGCCGGAAACGGGTATGTCGAGCGGAGAGTGCGGTAATGCAACTATTCTTGCTTGTTTTCCTTTGAAAACCACTTGGGAATTATCTTTCACACCCTTTGAATGAATTAGAATTAACAAAACATGATGAGTACACATCCGTGTTTGGATCTCTCTGTGCACGTTTTTCTGATGAAGTATCCATGCCCTGCAGATTTTGGTGTAACTCTTCTGAAATCGCTTGTTTCTTCTTGGAATTTGCTCACTTATGAGCTCTGATATCTCCTGTGGTCGTTATGGACATCAAAACATGACTGTAAACAATCAAACTGTAGGGTTTGATTTGAGAGTTTCAGGGTTTTTTTCGGCAATGGGAGTGCACTGTATTTGAGCCTA
Source organism: Linanthus parryae (assembly GCA_023055425.1). Taxonomy (NCBI): domain Eukaryota; kingdom Viridiplantae; phylum Streptophyta; class Magnoliopsida; order Ericales; family Polemoniaceae; genus Linanthus; species Linanthus parryae. The sequence goes on from JALGPY010000002.1 coordinate 74,175,432, forward strand.
TAAACTCCTCATTTCTTCTTGGTTCTTGATGATGGTTGCCTATATTTGGCCCCTGTGATGTTGAGGCTAGGGTGGAGGCATTTAAACTTGCCCAGAAAAACCATAACAGTGGATGTGATTTCATTCCCGTTCGTTTCCCCGGCACATAAGCCGGGCTTGTTCATGGCCCTGTAGTTTCCCTAATTCTCAACAGTTTGGAATGGGAATTGGTGCATCTGATTCCCCTAATCTAAGGCTACAACTCTTGTGAATATTTGTTTACTTAAATCACTCTCTAATCAACTCAAAATATCAGTCAAAGTTACCTGACAACATTGCCAAGACTGCCTTGCAGCTTGTTGTGTGTACTTAGCCAATTTGTAGGTATTATATCTAGAAAGTCACTTGATGAATTTGGATACTGTTTGTTTATGTGAATTCCTTGTACTGTTGGCAACAGTTTCATGCCAATCTCTTCTTCTCTCACGATCTCGAGATATGCTTAATTTCTTGTTGAAGTTGAGGCAGAAGCTCTTGTTCTTGAATAAGTAGCATGTACTGGGTTTGTCACCAACTTCTAGTTCTCATAACTTGGGAATAATGAATGATGTTGTGTTCAATTTGCTGCTACCCAATCATGTATTTCTAGACTTCATATCCATGTTTTGAATGACCTAAAACTTTTCCCCAAACTCTCTTGGCTTAGGCCTGCAAAGTGCAGCTTATGAAACATATAACCTGAAATAATTCTAAGTGTGGGAAAGTAGTGACAAAACAGTCATCTTTGGGCGGTCGTAACTTTTTCAAAACTTAACGGAATCTTGTCCCGTTTTATCCTATGAGAATTTGATTGAAAATACTTCAAATTTATCCTATAGATAAATTCCCCGGTTCTAAACAGATTGATCATAAATCAAGCCCAAAGTGGCCACCTTAAAATTGTGAAATCTCCTAAAAACATTTTAAGTATTTGTCAAAAACTTTATCCAACTTTGACGGAACGTATCCCCTTGCGTATTTTGAATCTCGGAGAGATCAAATATGTTCCGGAAACCCGGGAATATAATCTACAATACCCTATCTTTAGATTCTCAATACTCTTTCTCAGTTGACCAGAAACTGAGTGTAAAGTTGACTAGTTAATAAGATTTATTTCTAACTTTAACTTTCTTATTTGACTTGTGAAATGAGCTAATTGACGGAAAGCCCTTCAGAAAAGTTGTTCTGAATAATATTTCACGCACAAGGGTCAAGTTTGACCCAGTTTAACTTTCTAAAAATCCTAATTTGGCTGAGCGGTTGTAGATACTGCTTTATGACATGGCAGATCTAGGCCACGTGGCAAGCATCCAGCACACCATATTGTGCTCCACACACACAGGATCACCAGCCGAGCTGATCCATGTGGGGGCTGCGAGACAGAGCCCTCGCATACCACTGCACGGGACTTGTAGGGACTTTGTGGTCTGGAGGCTAGAGTAAGCCCTGTCGCGTGCGAGCCAAGCCCGCGCGCGACCTTTAGTAACTGTTTTGAGAGATCTATGGCACGAGCTCCCTAGACCCGGTCAATCCGGTCAAACCCGGTCAACCTCGTAACGGTTCCGGTACTTGCGCACCACGTGCTCTAACGGTTCCTATATACTCGGACGAACGTGCCGTTATGGTTAAGCTAATTAAGCCGCCATCAATGGGCGCATTAACCACACTACAACGGCCACGTTCTCCAGTATATATACATCGTTAACCTTTCCATACAAAGGAGAACAACACTGCCATACGCGGAAGCTCTGCCAAACCTCTGTCTCTCTCTCAGACATTGCTAATGACTTGCTCTCTCCCTACACACACCCCTATTCTTCCTGTGCGATCCCTGATCCACTACGTACGGTGTACACGGAGGTCTCCCCGCCGGAATCTCTTGTGCACATTTTGGTGAACCCGACGTGAAACTTACCGGCAAAAGCAACCATGTCTCAGGAGGATGATGTCAGCAACCGGTCGCCTTCCACCGAAACTCCCTCGGGAGACGAAGCTCGCCGTACTCCGGCGACTCCCGGCGAGGCACCAACTTTGGAGTCTTTGGATGCCACTGTCCAAAGTCAGGCAAAAGCTCTCAAGTCTCAATCTGCGCAGTTGGAGCGGATCTTGGCCGTTCTGGGCACCCTTGCGCCAAATCCTCCACCAGGTACCGCCACCCCTCAGGGAGGAGGAACCCCTACTGCTCCAGGATTGGGAGCGTCGGCCACGCCTCCCAACCCTCATCTGCAAACTCCACCGTCAGCCGCGCAGCTGCCTTCGATCCAGGGATCAACAGCGCAAATGCTACCCCCTGCCGCTCACGCCTCTCAACCCACGGCTTTGGCGTCTAACCCAACTTTGCAGTACACTTTGCCTCCACCAGCGACGATTTGGGGAAACGCGGGCAGTCAATACACTCCCAATCCTCCGACAGCATATGTGTCGCCACCGCCTACGGCAACCCCTCCGGCAGCTACCGAGGGAAGCCTCCCAGAATGCATGACGTCCTTGCAGAAGCGCGTGGACTCCATCTTGGCTCATCAGTCATTCGCGGATACCATCATCCCGAAGCTAGACAACGATCCACCCATCCCACGAGAGATCTATCTCATGCCTAACCCGGCGGGGTATAAGGCTCCTAAATGGGACAAGTTCGAGGACGTCAATGGAAACGCTCATGAGCATGTCATGCGTTTCATCGATGTCATGGGTCCATACGGAGCCGATCCCAAACTGCTGATGCGGGAATTCCCAAAAACCCTTGGGAATGTAGCATACAAATGGTACCGAACATTGGAGGCCGCATCCGTGAAAACTTGGGACGACATGGTCCAGAAGTTCTATACCAAGTTCTTCCAGATGGAAGAAAAGGTGACGATGATCCACCTCTCACGGATGTATCAGAAACGCGAGGAAGATGGAATCACTTTCATCAAGAAATTCAGAGCGAAATCCTTGGAGTGCAAGGATCCAATGCTCGAAAGTCGCCTCGTAGAGATATGCCTGCAGTGCATGCGAGACGAATACAAAAGCATGCTGATCAATTTGCAAACACCGACGTTTTCAAAGCTCATCGAATGCACGATGAACATCGAGCCTATTGTCGAGAGACAGAGGAAGAAGAGCGCTCCAGAACGACCTGCGAGCGGCACCACCTACAAGATCGGCAGATTTGGTTACAAGCGGGGACGCGAAGCTGAGGTCAATACAGTTTCGCCCCAGAAGCAAGCGAAGGCTGCAAACTTCGATGCACCGCCTCTTCCATGCTCGGTGGAGGAAGCAAGCGATCTATGCAGACAGTGGCGTAAGGACGGCGTCCTCCCACCGCTCGAGAAAGCACCCTCCAAGGAGATGACTAGGGACCCTAAGTGGTGCGAATACCACGGCAAGGTCATGCACCCCACAGCCGAGTGCAAGAAGCTCAGATTCACGCTCGATCAGAAGATGAAGAGCGGCGAACTCATCGTCAGCGACCATCGGAAGGATGTGCGCAACAACCCACTGCCTGCCCATACAGATTCGGGCTCAAAAGGCAAAGAGGTCGCCATGATCTCGATAGTTGACTTGGAAGAAGTCGCAGAGGATGGTCTGCCCATCGTTGCTGAAGTCCATGAAGATGAAGACTACAGCATGGACACGGAAGATGAGCGCGCCGACCGCATGAAAGGGTCGCACGGCTTCAACAGATTCTTCAACGAGATGAACTTCTCCGAAAAATGTCGAGCGGACATGACAAAAGCAATCTTAAGGGTAGCAGAGGACTACGAGGAGGACCTCGTGGTCTCCAACGGGAAAGTTGTCAGGGCGTCCCGTTCCACAGAAAAGATTATGACCTTTTCTGCCAGCGACAAAAAGACAGATGCGAGCCACCAGAGGCCCCTGTACGTGACCGCCATCATCAACGGCGTCGAATTCAAGCGAGCATTCGTCGATGGAGGAGCAGCGGTCAATGTTGTTCCACTCCACACACTGAAGCTAGCAGGGATCCCCGAGCACAAGGTAGTCAAGCGTCCATCCCCGCTGGTGGGATTCGGAAGCGATTCCAGAATGACGATCGGGTGGATCCGCCTGGGCGTTCAGATCGGCAAAATCAAGTGCTCGGCGAAGTTCTATGTCATAGACGCGAACACCACATACCACATGATCATAGGTCGAGCCTGGATTCATCGCTTCGACGCGATTCCTTCGACGGCTCACCAGGTGATGAAAGCTATCTGGAACGACAGGATTGTCGAGATACCGGCCTCAACCAACCCGTTCAACTTGGACGAAGCGCATCTCAGCGAGGCGGTGTGGTTCACCGAGATGGCGGACGAGCAAACACCCGGACCATTCAACCCCACTCCTTTACCTCTCTGGGAGGACATCAAGGACCAGTCACCTGCAGGCGTGATGGTAACAAGGGGAGATACCAAGGAAACGCCGCCTATTCACGAAGAGGCGCCGCGCATCGCATATCATCGCAAGAGTGTCTACACTCTGAAGAGGATCGCAAAGCACGACCCCGAGGGCAAGGAGATAGAGAGCTTCTACGCCAATGGGAAGAAGTGCTATCGCATATGAAGGTGCGCGGGGACGTCCTCACACGGGCATGGGGGTGTCCCTGGGCAAATCAATCGAATCAAACAAGTTGCGCTGACAGAAGAGCCAACACAGATCGTTTCAGATGAGAAACTCAAAGAAGCGCCCGAATGCATGGAAGAAAGGCCAAGACCACAAAAGCAAGAGCTAAAGGAAGTGTTCCTCAGCCCGAACGAGGAAAAGAGGAGGCCAGTCTTCCTGAGTGCGGACCTCACAAGCGAAGAGGAACAAAGGCTGCTGCAGCTCCTAACTGAGTACAAGGATGTATTCGCATGGGAATACGATGAGATGCCAGGTCTAGACACGAGCATCACTATGCACCGTTTAGATGTCATCCCAGGGTCTAAACCGGTCAAGCAAAGCACCAGAAGCTTCAGGCCAGAGCTCAACGTGAAGATCAAACAGGAGATCGTCAAACTCCTAGATGCCAAATTCATAGAGCCAAATCACCATCCCACATGGTTGGCCAACATCGTGCCAGTGGTGAAGAAGAACGGACAACTCCGCATCTGCGTGGATTTCCGAGACCTCAATCGTTTCTGTCCCAAGGACGATTTCCCACTGCCTAATATCGACTTGCTCATTGATTCAACGGCAGGCCATCGCATGTTCAGTTTCATGGACGGCTTCAGCGGGTACAATCAAATCAAGATGGATCCCGAAGATGCAAGGAAAACTGCATTCATCACTCCCGTGGGGGTATTCAACTATACGGTAATGCCATTCGGTCTTAAGAATGCAGGCGCAACCTATCAGCGGGCCATGATGGCTCTATTCCACGACATGATGCACAAAGAAGTGGAATTCTATGTGGATGACTTGGTCGTCAAATCCAAGTATGAAGCAGATCACCTTGCAGACTTGCGAAAGGTATTCAACAGATGCAGGAGCTTTCAACTGAAAATGAACCCCATGAAATGCGCATTCGGCGTGACTTCGGGGAAGTTTTTGGGATGTGTAGTTCATCGCCAAGGGATCGAGCCTGACCCTGCGAAAGTGTCAGCCATCACCAGCATGACGCCACCTCACGATCAAAGTACCTTGAAAACATTCTTGGGAAAATTGTCATATCTGCGGAGATTCATCCCAGCAATCGCCGAGATCACGTGCTGCTTCAGCACCCTCCTCAAGAAGGACGCCGCGTACAACTGGGCTCCTGATCACGAAGCCGCATTCGAAAAGCTAAAGGGGCTACTCACATCCCCAAAGATAATGATCGCGCCTCAACTGGGATCGCCGCTTCTGCTATACCTTACATCGACAAGGAAGTCTATAGGAGCGCTCTTGGCTCAGATCTATGAGGGACAAGAGAGGCCTATCTATTACATCTCCCGCATTGTGCAGCCTGCTGAATCAAGGTACACGGACATCGAACGTCATTGCCTTGCTTTATTCTTCGTAATAGAGAAGTTGAGACACTATTTTGCATCGCATAAAGTAGTGGTGGTTACCAAAAGCGACCCCATAAGATATCTGCTGACTCACACCACTCCGGGCGGAAGATTGGCGAAATGGTACATGACCATCTCTCAATACGATATCACATGCGTGAAACCAAGAGCGATCAAGTCGCAGGCGGTAGCAGATCTGTTGGCACAGTTCCCCGACAACAGTTACGAACCTGTGATCGAGGAAGAACTCGAAGGCCCTGAAATCTACGCGATTGACGTGCCCTATTGGACCCTCCACTTCGACGGTTCGTCAACCAGAAAAGGTGGAGGCATTGGAATAGTCTTGACAAAGCCGGACGGGGAAGTCATACAGATGTCCGCAAAACTCAATTTCGCAGTCACGAACAACGAGGCGGAATACGAGGCTCTGATCGCGGGGCTCCGTGCGGCGAAAGCTTTGGAAGTGAGCAACTTAACAGTCATGGGAGATTCCAAGCTGATTGTTAAGCAGGCCTCGGGCGAATATGGTTTAAAGGAGATCAACCTCCTGCCATACCGTACCCCAGTGCAAAAGCTGATGCAGCAATTCTGCGACGTGAAATACAAGCACAAACCCCGAGCGGACAACAGGCATGCAGACGCCTTAGTAACTCTGGGATCTAAGGTCAGCATAGACAAATGCCCTGCGAGGATTTCCATCGAAGTGCGAACATCGTCGGCATTAATAGAAGATGCGTGCGACGACGAACACATGGATGACGCAGACTGGCGAAAAGCAATCCTGCAAGCTATTGCGAAAGGCACCAGTAGCGAAAGCTGGGTACTCACGAAAGGATACTGCATCCACGACAACACCCTTTACTACAAGGGTCCTGGAGGAATACTCATGCGTTGTGTCTCCGAGCAAGAGGGACAACAGCTGTTAGAAAAGATTCACCAACACGCTTGCGGAGAAAGCGAGGTGTCAATCTACAGGAAAGCTCAGAGATATGGCATTCATTGGCCAGGCATGTCAACAGCTGCAGCCCTGATACAAGGGAAGTGCGAGAGTTGCGCACTAATCAAAGATTCTCTTCTTGTCGCTCTAATCGACGACGACACAGACTGGAGAAAGCCATTGTTTGAATTCCTCACCAAGGGCACCGTGCCCGAATCGAGAAAAGAAGCAGACAAATTAAAGAGGAAAGCTTCTCGATATGTGGTTCAAGAAAATCTGCTTTGGCGAAAAGGTCACGAAGGCAACTTGCTGCGATGCCTAGACGATAGGGAAGCACAAGAAGTCATGGACCTCTCCCATCAGGTGGAACACCAGGGAGGTGCGAAATTATGCAGACAGCTCCTCTCAATCGGATACTTCTGGCCCACGATGGAAGTCGACTGCCGCACCAAAGTGCGACGCTGCCAAGAGTGTCAATTCAAAGGGAACCTAGTGCACGCTCCCGCCGTGGACCTACATGCACTAGGGACGCCATGGCCATTTCACACATGGGCTTTGGACTTCATTGGCCCCATCCGACCAACGTCACATGGGAACCATTTCATTCTCACCGCAACTGAGCTGTTCACCAAATGGGTGGAAGCAATACCACTGAAGACGGCAAATGCGCTGGCTGTGGTCAACTTCATCCAGGAAAACATCGTATGCAGGTTCGGAATCCCGAATACTATTCTTTCAGATAACGGTACTCCTTTTGTTAATCGTCAGGTAGCTACAAAACTTGCGGAGTACAATATCAGGCAGATATGCTCTACCCCCTATTATCCAAAGGGAAACGGGCAAGCCGAGGCGACCAACAAAACACTGCTGAGAATTCTGAGCAAGATGGTCGCAGATGACCACAAGAAGTGGGCCGACTCCCTTAACATGGCTCTGTGGGCCTACAGAACTTCTCCAAGGACACCCAGAGGGGCCTCGCCATTTCTACTATGTTATGGGGCCGAAGCTGTGGTACCTGCGGAGGTCAGAGTCAATTCGGCAAGGCTGGCCTTCCACGCGCTCTATGAAAATCAACGCGATCATGATTTAGTCTTGCTGGAAGAAAAGCGAGAACAAGCCAAAAGGACTAACAAGCGGTACCAAGAAAGAATCGCTCGCGCCTACAACAAGACAGTCCAGCGACGGGATTTCGCAGTTGGCGACCTGGTCTTGCGCGCATCTGACCACTGCATGCGAGAAGCAACTCACCCAAAGTTCGCAGCTAATTGGGAAGGACCCTTCGAAGTCACAGAAGTCTTCGATAGCGGCTACTGCAGCATACGAAGGTTGCACGGCACAACCTCAACTCCAAGCTCAGTCAACATGCGCTGGATCAAGAAGTACTATCCCTGACTTCTCTTATTTCATACGTTTTATGATAACGTTGCTTAATGTCTCATGTGGCTACGATATTCGCAATCTCCTCTCCCATATGAGAGGATTGTAATTCTATCTCTACCATACGAGAATGTCATAATAAAAGAATTCTCCCAAATGAGAAGTTCATATTTGATTGCTGTTTATATCGCTTTATCTAATTTGTTACAACTGTTAACAATGATTTATTCGCTGCAATAGTAACAAATACAAACACGATCTCAATCGATCATCAAAGCCTATCTCATACGATAGCAAACGCGATCTTAACTGATCATCAAAGCCTATCTCATACGATAGCAAACGCGATCTCAATCGATCATCAAAGCCTATCTCATACGATAGCAAACGCGATCTCAATCGATCATCAAAGCCTATCTCATACGATAGCAAACACGATCTCAACTGATCATCTAAAGCCTATCTCTTACGATAGCAGCTACACGCGAACGCGATCTTAAAGTGATCATCTAAAGCCCATCTCCTACGATGGCAGCCACTACAAATGTGATCTTAATCGATCATTTAAAGCCTATCTGTTACGATAGCAACTAAATACAAATGCGATCTTAAGTGATCATCTAAAGCCCATCTCCTACGATGGCAGCCAATACAAATGTGATCTTAATCGATCATCTAAAGCCTATCTCTTACGATAGCAGCCACACACGAACGCGATCTTAAGTGATCATCTAAAGCCCATCTCCTACGATGGCAGCCACTACAAATGTGATCTTAATCGATCGTCTAAAGCCTATCTCTTACGATAGCAGTTACATGTGAATGCTATCTTAAGTGATCATCTAAAGCCCATCTCCTACGATGGCAGCCACTACAAATGTGATCTTAATCGATCATTTAAAGCCTATCTCTTACGATAGCAACTAAATACAAATGCGATCTTAAGTGATCATCTAAAGCCCATCTCCTACGATGGCAGCCAATACAAATGTGATCTTAATCGATCATCTAAAGCCTATCTCTTACGATAGCAGCTACACACGAACGCGATCTTAAGTGATCATCTAAAGCCCATCTCCTACGATGGCAGCCACTACAAATGTGATCTTAATCGATCGTCTAAAGCCTATCTCTTACGATAGCAGTTACATGTGAATGCGATCTTAAGTGATCATCTAAAGCCCATCTCCTACGATGGCAGCCAATGCAAATGCGATCTTAAGTGATCATCTAAAGCCTATCTCTCACGGTAGCAGTCAAACGCAAATGCGATCTTAAGTGATCATCTAAAGCCTATCTCTCGTGGTAGCAATCAAACGCAAATGCGATCTTAAGTGATCATCCAAAGCCTATCTCTCATGGTAGCAATCAAATGCAAATGCGATCTTAAATGATCATTAAAGCCTATCTCTTACGATAGCACCCAAACAAAAATACGATCTTACATGACCAGCCAAAGCCTATCTTTTGCGATAGCAGCGAAATACAAAAATGATCTCAATCGATCATCTAACGCCTATCCCTTGGGATAGCAGGTTATACAGATGCGATCTTATAATGATCTTCTCAAGCCTATCTGTTACGATAGCAATTTTGGGTTAATTATCCAAACCCGTTTGATATGATGGCAATACGAGTACAGAATCATCTTGTTAGATCTTCTAAAGATCTGTCTGCCATGATAGCAGTTTATGCGAGAAACGATCTCAAACAAAGCCTATCTTCTATGATAGTAATTTGCACAACGATCTTGATTGATCTCTGGAAAATTATCTGGAACGATAACAACGTTGTGAACGTGATCTCATACGATTTACGACAACAAACTACAAGCCCATCCGTCAAGATGGCACAGCTGCGAAATTACGATCTCGAATGATCTAGCGAAATATCTGTAAATTGACATCGTATATGTGAAATCATAACATGTCATTATGCAAGGCAAAACAAGCCGAAACGCATGCGAAATTGTATTTTGTTGCAAAGAACAGATGATACAAATACTATTTATCATTATGAGTCAAATGACTTACAATTTGTCTATCTAGATAGCAGCTTACAAACGAAAAGCTCGCATCTAACTACACAGCCAACATGGCTTACAATACATTCGAAAAATGGCTGATAAGCCAGCAGAAACGCGATACGGAAACCCAGACTGCAAAGAATGAACCGCCCTGGCTTCGAGCGCCGGCTACACGATGCCCAAATCTGTGGGTGACATCTGTAGCAAAGGGGATCTCGCTCTGAAAAGAGCTACATGAAACCATACGCTCGACATTCTGCTATCCGACAAGACCGTTGTCAGATAGGCTCCCCATAACATTTGCCCAAGGAGCCACCGGTTCCGGCAATCTACAGGCAAGCAGCAGCTCCAAAGGGCAAGGGCTCCTTGTAGACGGGGATGAACGCGACGGTTCGTCACCCCGGGCTCACAAACATGAAAGTGACGGATTCTTCTTCATTACTGCTGAAGAAGAATCACGCCGTTCATTACGAAACGGTAGCACGGTCACTTCGGCGCTGCACCTCGCCACGAGGCGGCCGGAAACATGACCTGCACACATAATACACGAAGAAATTTCTTCGAACACACATGAGGTATTATCTGCATCCTCTTTATGACGGTTATAAACAGCAATAAGCCTCATAAAGTGGATCTTGGAAACTATTTCTATGGCACAAAGCGCAAACTCAGGATTCAAAGCTTGAAGTTGCCATGAATCAACGAAAAGCAAGCGTTGAAGCCAGCAGTCGTAAGGACTCACGGCAAAGCACATGTTTGGGATGAAGAACCCAAATGGCAAAGACAGGGTTTATATAGGCCCTGTAAAGACTCTTCGGTTGCTTAAGATGAGTCAGCAAATTCAAAAAGAGGGTAAGTTCAATCACTTACGCCTTGAAAAGCGGTAACAATCAATTACCCTACTAAAGGCTACGACGATTCGGTTGCGTATCCTAATAAATGACGGATAGTCATGATTCGGATGGACTTCCCAACGGAAGCGTGCTTATCTGCCGAGAAATTAGCGCGAAAATCAAGCAAAGAATCAATTGCTGATGTCATAATTGGATATGCACAGAAATGTCCAATCAAATCCCGAAAGGGGCAAAACGGGCAAACTCATTGTTTGTTGTTAAAAAAGGAAGGGGGAGAAACCCTAGCAATATCACATTAATGTTTCAAAACATTACATTAATGTCTCAGCCATTTTCCTGTTTTCTTTTCAAAATTCGAAAAGTCAAAACAAATTTTTGACTAAGGAGTCCTGGGGTGCGAACTGCTCGCTCAGCTTCTCCACTTGTTTCACTTCTTGCTTTAGTTGCTCGCACTTGGCATTCATTTCCTGATACAGCTTTACAGCTTCATCAACCTTTTGCTTTTGCTGCTCCACCTTCTGCATCTCAGCTGCGAGATTCTGGTGACCGAGATTCAAAGTTACAGCTGCGCGAATCAGTGTAACTCTGTCCTTGAGGAATTTAAAGCCAAGTCTGCCTTGGACTTTGAGCACGAGATTTTGGCACATGCCACACAGCAATTCAGCACTCTGGGCCGAAATGGTCGCAGGTGTAGCCGCACACAGCTGCTCTAGTATCCAGATGGCTTCAGTAAGGAATAGCCTCCTGTCAAAAGGACTGATCTCCAGACACCTCACAAACGATCGGGGGTATCTGAGGCGCATTCGAACCACCCAGTCTACATCGGTTTGCTTCAAACCTGAGACGTCAAAAACAAGTCATGATGTCAAAACTCGCAAGCAAATAATGCGACGTACGAATGGTAAAATCTCTGCTTACCGGTCCCTTCCAGAATTTCATGAATAGAGGGAATGCGAGCCACCGGGTTGTTCGAAGACTGCCCTCGCTCCATGGCTCTCCTATCAGCTGCGAGCTCCAAACTCTCATAGTTAGGAGGAAGAGTGTAAGCTGCACCAGCTGCGATTACATTCCCAACCTGCGAGCCCCAAATGCTCCACGCAGGAATAGGTGCTCCTGGCTCAGTCATCGCCGGAGGCACAACCGAGGTCGCTGGACGGACATTCCCAGATGCGAAAATGGCAGCATCGCTTGTCCTTTCCTCCTCACCACCAGTACGGACACTTTCGTCCATCCGCACAGCATCAGCTTCGACATCATCGGAGAGCTCGATGACATCCTCGAGACGCTCACTTACATGTCCAGCGTCCGCGACGGGCTTCTCAGTATGAGAGCTCGAGATTGGAACATGGGATGCAGAAGGCTGACTTCTCTGCTCCAGCTCAGGTTCCTCAGCATGACCTGCGATACCAAATGCGACAATATGAGGTAACTTGTGTTATAAGTTATTTCACTATCTTTACTAAAGCTAAGAATGAGCACCTCCACGCGAAGGTGGGATTGGGGTATCCTCATCGTACACTAGGGACGTGGAACCGTGCCCTATCAGTGTATCCTCACTAAGCAGATCTTTAAGAGAAGCGTGACCTGGGACGCGAGTAAACCAGTCATGATTTTGCCTCAAGTGGCTACAGCCTAGTATGCGCGTATTACTCAAAACAATTACCTGAGGGTTCTCCGCATTTGCTTACCAACCAACGGCGAATGTCAGGCTTTGACACACCGTGCTTTAACGCACCCACAATTACATCTCTATAAGTAACTGCGAGATTGAAGATCTCACCTTTATCGCCACCTGCGATCTCTGCGAAGTCCGCTTGGACTTGCTCTAGCTCTGCTGCGTCCTCTCCGGGAACCTCATCTTCCTCCTCCACATGAGGAGCCACTTCTTCGGGAAGCTCGTCTTCCTCGCCAGTTGAACGCACTAAGTCGTCAACATGCAGCTCCTCGAGGCTCCGCTGTTTCACAAGCTCGAGCTCCTCTTCCTCTCGCTGCCTTCTTCTCGCAGCAGCCTCCGCGGCTGTCTTCCGGGATTCAGCAAGAACATCCTCGCTTATGGGATCATCTGAAACGCCAGCATGGGCATTTCTCTTTTGCCTCTTGGCCACGAGGCCACCAACAGCTTCATCATCATCATCTGCGAATACAAAATTGGTTCAAAGAAAAGAACTGCACAAAAGTCATGATAGAGGACAAGGAAAGGCGACGGAAGTACCTCCTGACTCTTCCTCGCGCATCACAACTGTTCCTTCTTCTTCTTCTTCTTCATTACTTGCTTGGGGCTCCTGCCTCTCTTCCTCTTCCTCTTGATTGAATGGAACGAAGGTTTCAACTGCGAGATCTTTTCGCACCTTGCCGGGCATACGACCCTTACCTTTGTCCTTGACAGAAAGGGACCTCACTGGGGGCGAAGCTGGAGCGCTCCTAGGGGAAGAAATCGTAATCCCCTTTTGCCTAGGCCTCTTCGCTCTCGGCGCCGCAGTCGCTGGAGGGGACGGGTCATCTCTAGGAGGAGACGGAGCCGGAGGGTTGTCTATCAGCGAGTCAGCAAAAGTGTTCATGACCCCGCGAACTTTTGTTTCGACCTCGGCATCCATCCTCCATGCTAGCCGATACGACTCCCCCCTCCTTCTGGTGGCAACAATGGTATCCACCAGCGATTTGGAACGGTCACCAGCTGCGAACCTCCGCACATGACACTAGACAATACAGAACAAAAAGCATCAGTGCAAGCAAATCAAAGAGCTCAAAGCACACAAGGAAACTGCTTACCTCAGCAAACGCCTTGCTATATTTGATGACCTGCGTGTCACCCTTCTTGATTGCATCGACCTGCTCCTTCAGAATGAAATCGGGGCACAAATGAATTTCGCGGTCCAACAACGAGTAGCAACCGTACTCAGACTCGCTCAAACTGCAATTGGGGCGAAACGGAAAAGAGTTTCTCTTGATCAAGGGGGCCCTTCCTGGCTGCGCCGCCGCCTCCGTCTCCATCCTCGTCTGCTGGGCAATCCAGTATGCGATCCAGTTCTGGGAACAACCACCCTTGCGAGTTCCCGCAGGCTGCTCGAAGGGAAGATTGCTCATGAGGACCGTCTTGCACTCCTTTGTCAGCAAGCGCTTGTAGCACCCTCTGACGATAGACTGGGGCCAGATAGATGGGGCCACCGCATCGAAACCAAACTGAGGCGAGACCCGGGTGGGGTCAACATCCACTGTAAGCCTTTCATATCGTGGCGCGAGCTCACGAACGTGCTCTGCAAGTGCAGGAAGAGAACCTCGCAGACACCAGCAAAAGAATTCACGATACCGCTCGTGGAAATGCGGCCCCTTTTCAAAGAGAAGGTCTTCTGACAAGACCATACCTTTGGAAGGGTATAGCTTTGGAAACCACCGCACATTCTCGACACGTGAGGCGTAGGGCCTGGCAGTGAACTCCCTTCGTTTGTCGCATATCAAGCTCCAAGTACACTTGGTGTTGCTTGCTCCAAACCATCTCGCAGCTCTCCCGCTGTTGAACGCTTCCGTCTCGCCTGGGGGACACCACTTCTCAAGTGGGAGGGGAGTTGGAGCATAAGACGGCCAGCGCTCAAAAACCCACATTGTCAAAAAGCTGATATTGACAAAGGTCAGGACATCGAGACGGCCGCGCGATTCCCTCATCGCCAGAACCAGCTGGTCCAGCCTATAATACAACGTACCCAAGACCAAGGGTCCGAGCGCGACTCTCTGGCGAAGAGCGAGCCTCACCGCAAGTGGCAGCACATGGTAGAAGACCCCGTCATGAGGGTGACCATCAATCAGATACCTCGACAGCCAAGCACAAAGAAAGGCGCAAAGGGTCAGATGATAACCCTTGCCCTCTACATAATTCTCGGCCTTCGGGTTCCCGCTCAAAAGCTTCTTAGTAATGCTGCTGCTCGCATAGTCTCGGAAGAAGTACTGCAACCACTTGTTCCAGGTATTCTTCGCAGACGTATCGACAAGCTGCCAGTTCGGAAGAGGTTCCGTACTGGTCCACCGAGTGGAGATTTTCTTTACCTCTGCTAGGCACTCCTCCATTTGCGCGTACAAGGCCAATTCCGCAGGTGTTCTTAAGTGACTCAAGGGGTCCACCTCGCCCATGGGGGAAAGCTCATACAGCATTTGAACGTCCTCGAGCGTGGGGGCAGCCTCGAACTCAGCAAAGTGAAACGTGTGAGTCGCAGGCGAATAGCGGGACAGAAGGTCTAGAAGCATGGACTGATCCAGCTTCACGGCAGCACCCTTCATAGCACGGACAGCGAAGAAAATGCCGGCTTTATCGAGAGTTTCGGCGTAATTACCTAACACGTGGTCAGTCCACTCGTCCATATAGTCCAACTTCTGGACAAACGCCTGAGTAGAAATTGCAGTGTATGGGAAGTGCCCATTCTCGATTCCCAATCGAACCACATTCTCGGAGCCAACTAACTCGAGCAAGGCTGAGTTAACTGGGCGAGTCAGCGGTAACAACTGCTCAACGGGAACAGGATCAGGCATCCTCTTCGCCTTCACCCTCGCGTGGTAAAAATCTTTCCCACCCAGAAAGGGGGCTTTTCGCCACAGAGCCTGCGGAAGCTCCGGCATCTCTTCATCTTCCTTGACGGGTCTGGTTACTCTTGTTTTGGCCATTCCTGCGAAAGGGCAGAAAAAAGGGGGGGAGAAATACCACACTTCAGTTTGAATTTTGGAATTCGAGATCTATGCAAAGGAAAGCAGACAGTTCCGGTGCCGATTTCAGAAATTGGGGATGTGCAAGACCCAATATTGTTGAAAGATTAAGAACGAAGCAGGTTTAAAGATCAAAACCTCTTCACAGATTTCATGGGTTTACAGATTCAACGCAGTTCAAGGCAAACGCCGGTATTTTAAAATCAAAAAGTAAACGAGGCCAACCTTGTTTCCTTGAAGCCTGCTTAGATATGCACAGTTGAAGAATACGATTTGCAGTTCTGAACTGATGGTTGATGATCTGGATCTGCTCTCGAAGATCTCCGGGTACCATTCACTTTAAGAGAAAGAAGCAATGCTTTGCAATGATGGGATACAAGGTATTTATCCAAAAGAATGAAGGGTTGCGTCCCTTCAGTAGTCGAATCGCAACCGTCACCGTCGTGTCGCGCAATCACAGGACGGGCTGACGTCACGCCTAAAACCCTAAAGGTCAGACGGCACGACTCTAGGGGTTTTAGGTCATAATGACACGCACGGGGGCTGAATCTACCCGTATTTGAATTGGTGCGTGACGACGACGCGCATGTTGGTTTCCGCGCATGGAAGCCTATACAGCTACGAGCCTTCACGCGCAGAAAGGGGGCTAATGTAGATACTGCTTTATGACATGGCAGATCTAGGCCACGTGGCAAGCATCCAGCACACCATATTGTGCTCCACACACACAGGATCACCAGCCGAGCTGATCCATGTGGGGGCTGCGAGACAGAGCCCTCGCATACCACTGCACGGGACTTGTAGGGACTTTGTGGTCTGGAGGCTAGAGTAAGCCCTGTCGCGTGCGAGCCAAGCCCGCGCGCGACCTTTAGTAACTGTTTTGAGAGATCTATGGCACGAGCTCCCTAGACCCGGTCAATCCGGTCAAACCCGGTCAACCTCGTAACGGTTCCGGTACTTGCGCACCACGTGCTCTAACGGTTCCTATATACTCGGACGAACGTGCCGTTATGGTTAAGCTAATTAAGCCGCCATCAATGGGCGCATTAACCACACTACAACGGCCACGTTCTCCAGTATATATACATCGTTAACCTTTCCATACAAAGGAGAACAACACTGCCATACGCGGAAGCTCTGCCAAACCTCTGTCTCTCTCTCAGACATTGCTACTGACTTGCTCTCTCCCTACACACACCCCTATTCTTCCTGTGCGATCCCTGATCCACTACGTACGGTGTACACGGAGGTCTCCCCGCCGGAATCTCTTGTGCACAGCGGTATAGTAGGGGTAAACCAGAAATTTTGTAATAATTTGAATTGGACGGTAAAATCTTAACTCTAGGCTTGACCTCTTGCCTATGCACCAGTTTCATGATATTTGGAGCTAGTCTACATCATCTGAGTTGGAATTTATTAAACGTCAACTGTAGGGGATTTTCTACTAGGGATACAAGTTGCAAATAAGTGAAAGTTGCAGAATTCAATATTGAGTGTATCAGGTGGGCATATGAATCATTTGTGCATAATGATAGACTTTATTAAGTATCCCTGGAAGGTCCAGGCACAGTTAGTCACTGTCCTGAAGAGATTAGGTTGTTAGGGGCAAAACTGTAAATTTGGTTGGGCAGTAAGCATAACATCTACATATGCATTCTTCCTCACTTAGAGGACACGTGTTAATAGCATGTATACGTGAATGAAATAGTGATTGCTGGATTATGAAATCAGCTATGCTGATCAGGAACCTAGCTTGGATATTAGGTAAGCGTATGTATGCTTGCTTCTATTATGCATGTTTCTCTAAGTTGATATCACTTATATGAATACAATGGTTTTGAGTTATGGTATGTGTTGTATGATCGTCTTCGGACGTTGTGTTGTCTTCGGACAACTGGGAATCGTCTTCGGACAACTGGGAACTGTCTTCGGACTTTGTGTTGTCTTCAGACAACTGGGAATTGTCTTCGGACATAGTAGGAAACTAGTACTACTCTCTGGACTAATGTCCAGTAGGGGGTGTGCACACTTAAGGTCTAGTTTGTCTTGGTGGATTGATTTGCCTTCCTTGTCGTAAGTGAATCTGGTCTTCACGACCCTCTGGGTGGTGGGATTCGGGATCCTCCGTATAAGGATGGTGTGGCTATGATGGTTATGGATGATTGAGGATTCGCAGAGTTACAAGTTACTGGTACTCTATATGTGTTATATGTGGTAATGTGACAGGGTTCTAGCTTGAGCGTCTGTAAGTTTTAAAATTGAAGCATTTCAAAATCAATTTATACTGTTTTCTTAGTACTATACTACTTGACATTTGCTATAATTTGTGTGGATGTTTTCTATCTTTTCAGGTGAGTACGTGGGAATCTGGGGGTATAGTCAATCACTTAGAAGTTCACAAAGTATCATAGTAAGTTTGATTTAAGTTTCATTTTCTTTAATTCTGTCTCGTAACAGAACCGTTAGGGTTTGACTCCTTGCTGGGGCATTCCCGTGCTTTAGCGGAGGACACTCCCTTGAGTCTGGGGATCTTATGGTAGATTTCCTAGCTCTGATAGGTGGGGGTGTTACAAATGGTATCAGAGCGTTGGTTCTGCAAAAAGACAGAATTAGAAACTAAAATTAATTGGTGATTAGTGTTTTCGAAGTTAAATCTTGCTAGGAGACAAGTTTAAAACTGGAATAGGATGGTTGGGGGGATCACTGATGAGAGTGCTATATGTGCATATCTTGACCAGATAGGCCTATATGGTTAGAATCTCAGGCTGAGATTCAAAATTGTTGCATTACTTTGCATATTGAGAAAAGTTGCATGATTTTGGGAAAGAGCAGTTAATGTGAAAAATATGGAAATGGTATCGGAATAATCCGGAGTTCGATAAGAGGATGGTGACGAGCATATTGCATTATTATGTTGATATAGCGGTAGAATCGCTTGAATTTACTCATGCTAATAGTCGGGAAACAAACAAGAGACTGTTATATAACAGGGCATGACTAGAAGACATAGGAGGCCAACAAGACTCAAGAATCTCTTTACACGTGGGATAAGTATTAGGAATAGGGAATGGTTGTGTCTAGCAAGATACCTATGCTGAGTAATGTTCATAATAATAAGAGTCGGAAATTTGATTGATGGGGTCGCATGGTACACTAGTATTGAGGGGAATACATAGAAGGATATATACAAGAATTTCTAGGGTTGGTTATGTTTCTATGAATAAAGAAATAGGATATCATAAAGGATTTTCGGGATTATAGTATAAGGTGAAGGATTAATATGAGTAAACTGGTTTCAGGTGCGGGAAAGCGATTAGTTAATCTCATTGGGGAAGTATACAAATTTGGTTAGTGATCACACGTACGAAATAAAGAGTGTGGAGCCTATATGGGTGGGTTTGGTATATTATCAAGGATCGTATGGAGTAGAATGTCAATGAATGACATTGAATTACAAAATTAAGGTAAGGCAAGATTTGAGGCTTCAAGCGGTTTCACAGTTTTTCATGGGCGTGTGTAAAATCATGTTGGGGATATGGGGGATAGAGTAAGATTAATCATGGTATTTGAGGTCGGTCAGGGAAATCAGGTACAACGTGGAGATTGAGTATTGAGCACCACATTGAGGTTGTAATAAGTGGAATATGTAAAGTCATCAAATATAAGAAGTAGATGGTTGTGAGATGTTAAACACATGGGAAATGAAATATAGGTGCAACTGGGATAAGTTTTGGAAGTAACATGATAGCGTCAAGAAAATATCAGATATGGTTAAATCAGGGGAAACAGGGGACAACATATCAAGTTAAAGAATTCAAGGACTCCATGGAGCAACAAGAATGAGAAGAATCTCAGAAACGGTCTCGTAGGGGTTTGAAAGAATTGTCTGGCGCTCTAAGGCATTAATAGCAAGGCAATTCGAGAGAACGCACAATAGTTTTATAGGGACAAGTTGCAAATGTGACGGTGATGATCTTGATGAAAGTATAACATGAGGGTATAACAGGAGAAGTAAGATATGCTCAAAACTATTGGGAGTTTTAAGGACTAAGTGAAGGAGGGCGACTTTAGGGTTTTAGACCCAGTCTGAGGGTCGATAAGTAAATCTCAATGCCGAGTTGGATTTAGTATAATCCTTGAGGCATAGTATACCAATAAGAGATTCTCAGCAGAACCTAGAAAAGATCTGGTGAGCAACAAAGATCGAAACTAATAAGCATCCTAGAAACTCGCAGAAGTACAACTTGTGTGACAAGTTAGTAAAAAAAAAAAAAAAAAAAAAAAAAAAAAAAAAAAAAAAAACCCCGGGGAATATGAGCAATAAGAAAACCATCAGCGATAGAGGAACAAATACGGAAAGGCTAAAGGGAATATGGAGTTACTACTTATCTCGTGGTTACAAGAGTTCGACACAGATTAGAGGAAGCAATCAGACAAGTAAGAAGTGGTATGATATCTTCGGGGACGAAGATTCTTTTAAGGGGGTAGAATGTAACACCCTGCAAATTTCCATGGGTCAAGGTGTAATTGATTTAAATTTTGAGGTCAGAAGTGTAATTAATTTTTATAGTTTTCCCAGGGTGGTTTAAGCGGAATAATGATTTAGGATTGTCAAGAATGTAGATGTAAAAATTTAGAAATATTTTGGGGTAAAAATAGAATTTCTAAAGCTTTGGGGGCCATTGTGTAATTTCCACAAGTTCAGTACCAAATGAAATTGTTGTTAATAAGAATATGGGGGTTGAAATGCAAATTCGTAGAAAAATAAGAAACTCGAAACCACCCAAACTTCCTAAAAAATTATAATTTAGCCCCAATGTGAAACTCTGAAGCTGCCACCTCACCTAGACAGGTGGCAACACCCCCCAACTCAATACAGTTGGCTATCATCAGCCATAGCAACCATATAAACCTCCTCTCAAATCTATTTCAGGATCATCTTCCAATTATACCAACACCACCACCACCACCACCGACACAACAACTCCACCACCACACCATCTTGTTCAAACCTGCTACAACCGGAAGTCCTAGGTGATATACGGAGCAAAAGGCCTCAACTATTTTGTTGAACCAACCCTTCACGAGGGAGAATTTTGGAGGTGAGTGCCATGAACCCTAACTTCGATTTTCCGGTAAATTCTCCTCCCAAGTTGAGATTCGTTTGTAACTGAGTCCGTGACATTGGCGAGGTCGAGGCGCACCTAACGAGCTATAGAGGAGGCCGTGACTTACCGTTTTTAGCACCAGTCGCCGGATTGTGGAATGGAGGTCGCCGGAAACGGGTATGTCGAGCGGAGAGTGCGGTAATGCAACTATTCTTGCTTGTTTTCCTTTGAAAACCACTTGGGAATTATCTTTCACACCCTTTGAATGAATTAGAATTAACAAAACATGATGAGTACACATCCGTGTTTGGATCTCTCTGTGCACGTTTTTCTGATGAAGTATCCATGCCCTGCAGATTTTGGTGTAACTCTTCTGAAATCGCTTGTTTCTTCTTGGAATTTGCTCACTTATGAGCTCTGATATCTCCTGTGGTCGTTATGGACATCAAAACATGACTGTAAACAATCAAACTGTAGGGTTTGATTTGAGAGTTTCAGGGTTTTTTTCGGCAATGGGAGTGCACTGTATTTGAGCCTATAAACTCCTCATTTCTTCTTGGTTCTTGATGATGGTTGCCTATATTTGGCCCCTGTGATGTTGAGGCTAGGGTGGAGGCATTTAAACTTGCCCAGAAAAACCATAACAGTGGATGTGATTTCATTCCCGTTCGTTTCCCCGGCACATAAGCCGGGCTTGTTCATGGCCCTGTAGTTTCCCTAATTCTCAACAGTTTGGAATGGGAATTGGTGCATCTGATTCCCCTAATCTAAGGCTACAACTCTTGTGAATATTTGTTTACTTAAATCACTCTCTAATCAACTCAAAATATCAGTCAAAGTTACCTGACAACATTGCCAAGACTGCCTTGCAGCTTGTTGTGTGTACTTAGCCAATTTGTAGGTATTATATCTAGAAAGTCACTTGATGAATTTGGATACTGTTTGTTTATGTGAATTCCTTGTACTGTTGGCAACAGTTTCATGCCAATCTCTTCTTCTCTCACGATCTCGAGATATGCTTAATTTCTTGTTGAAGTTGAGGCAGAAGCTCTTGTTCTTGAATAAGTAGCATGTACTGGGTTTGTCACCAACTTCTAGTTCTCATAACTTGGGAATAATGAATGATGTTGTGTTCAATTTGCTGCTACCCAATCATGTATTTCTAGACTTCATATCCATGTTTTGAATGACCTAAAACTTTTCCCCAAACTCCCTTGGCTTAGGCCTGCAAAGTGCAGCTTATGAAACATATAACCTGAAATAATTCTAAGTGTGGGAAAGTAGTGACAAAACAGTCATCTTTGGGCGGTCGTAACTTTTTCAAAACTTAACGGAATCTTGTCCCGTTTTATCCTATGAGAATTTGATTGAAAATACTTCAAATTTATCCTATAGATAAATTCCCCGGTTCTAAACAGATTGATCATAAATCAAGCCCAAAGTGGCCACCTTAAAATTGTGAAATCTCCTAAAAACATTTTAAGTATTTGTCAAAAACTTTATCCAACTTTGACGGAACGTATCCCCTTGCGTATTTTGAATCTCGGAGAGATCAAATATGTTCCGGAAACCCGGGAATATAATCTACAATACCCTATCTTTAGATTCTCAATACTCTTTCTCAGTTGACCAGAAACTGAGTGTAAAGTTGACTAGTTAATAAGATTTATTTCTAACTTTAACTTTCTTATTTGACTTGTGAAATGAGCTAATTGACGGAAAGCCCTTCAGAAAAGTTGTTCTGAATAATATTTCACGCACAAGGGTCAAGTTTGACCCAGTTTAACTTTCTAAAAATCCTAATTTGGCTGAGCGGTATAGTAGGGGTAAACCAGAAATTTTGTAATAATTTGAATTGGACGGTAAAATCTTAACTCTAGGCTTGACCTCTTGCCTATGCACCAGTTTCATGATATTTGGAGCTAGTCTACATCATCTGAGTTGGAATTTATTAAACGTCAACTGTAGGGGATTTTCTACTAGGGATACAAGTTGCAAATAAGTGAAAGTTGCAGAATTCAATACTGAGTGTATCAGGTGGGCATATGAATCATTTGTGCATAATGATAGACTTTATTAAGTATCCCTGGAAGGTCCAGGCACAGTTAGTCACTGTCCTGAAGAGATTAGGTTGTTAGGGGCAAAACTGTAAATTTGGTTGGGCAGTAAGCATAACATCTACATATGCATTCTTCCTCACTTAGAGGACACGTGTTAATAGCATGTATACGTGAATGAAATAGTGATTGCTGGATTATGAAATCAGCTATGCTGATCAGGAACCTAGCTTGGATATTAGGTAAGCGTATGTATGCTTGCTTCTATTATGCATGTTTCTCTAAGTTGATATCACTTATATGAATACAATGGTTTTGAGTTATGGTATGTGTTGTATGATCGTCTTCGGACGTTGTGTTGTCTTCGGACAACTGGGAATCGTCTTCGGACAACTGGGAACTGTCTTCGGACTTTGTGTTGTCTTCAGACAACTGGGAATTGTCTTCGGACATAGTAGGCAACTAGTACTACTCTCTGGACTAATGTCCAGTAGGGGGTGTGCACACTTAAGGTCTAGTTTGTCTTGGTGGATTGATTTGCCTTCCTTGTCGTAAGTGAATCTGGTCTTCACGACCCTCTGGGTGGTGGGATTCGGGATCCTCCGTATAAGGATGGTGTGGCTATGATGGTTATGGATGATTGAGGATTCGCAGAGTTACAAGTTACTGGTACTCTATATGTGTTATATGTGGTAATGTGACAGGGTTCTAGCTTGAGCGTCTGTAAGTTTTAAAATTGAAGCATTTCAAAATCAATTTATACTGTTTTCTTAGTACTATACTACTTGACATTTGCTATAATTTGTGTGGATGTTTTCTATCTTTTCAGGTGAGTACGTGGGAATCTGGGGGTATAGTCAATCACTTAGAAGTTCACAAAGTATCATAGTAAGTTTGATTTAAGTTTCATTTTCTTTAATTCTGTCTCGTAACAGAACCGTTAGGGTTTGACTCCTTGCTGGGGCATTCCCGTGCTTTAGCGGAGGACACTCCCCTTAGTCTGGGGATCTTATGGTAGATTTCCTAGCTCTGAGAGGTGGGGGTGTTACAGATACTACCTATATAAACCACCAGTGATTCACTGAATATCAACATCAAAAACCACTCCTCCAAGCAACAACTTAATTTCCTGTTACATCAGCACGAAAAAAACCCAAAAGAGCAAACAATGACACCATCGACAATTGCATAACTTCGTTCATCACTGGTAATGTGATCTCATAATACACTTGTTTTAATTATCACACAATTATTACAACACAGAATGTACCACAGCCAAATGTGCATTGCACAATAGTCATAACTTATGTACATTTCTTAAGATGTCTAATTTTTTGTGCTCATGCATCCTATGCATGGCGAAGCTTGGGTAAAAGTATCAATTACTGATGTGCCTATAAAACAATGCCTCTGGTTTGATGCTTGTCAAACATGCAATCGTGAGCGAAGACACCTCCGCTGATGTGAATGGCGTTGCCCGCAATCTAGCATCAACCCCAGGTTACATACTAGATTACATATATTTAACAAAAATAAGCGTTTCATTTGTCTTATTGTGAAGCAAGATACATATACAAATAATATACATGCGGAATACATCCTTCTAGAGCTCGTCTCATGGCTACATTGGAGGATGACACATGCATCATGGACGTTGTGATGTTCGGAAAATCAGTTGAGACTGTGCTAAAAGAGTCCGCATCAGTATTGGCGACAATGAATGAACAGGTATAATAAAAAATAACATACTAATTACGCATTTACATTACAGAAGCATTTACAATACTTATTCAACTGCTTCTGTATCTCAATTCCAGGAACACCGGACTGTATTGACGAATCTCAATATAAAAAGCACGACAACCAAGTTCTACATCCGTGTCCTCAAATATATAGCATGAAACAATCATCGAATAACTCGATGGGCTGTCTGCCATTTGAGGATGCCTCATGCAATACACTGTAGCGCCAGCGTACTTCGCCAAGATTCAGTCACCGATCACCAATCAATAATAAATTTTTTGTGAATGTTTGTTTTGCTAGATTTCGTCATCTTGTGTCCTGATATTATGTATCCTACTGTGTATCTAAAGTACTTGTGTACAGTATGTTTGTTTATTTAATGAATAAAATATACAGTAGCTGGCTTGACATCTGTGTCACCGAGCTGTTGAACGAGAATAAATGCCTATGATGATCCCAACAGATTTGCAATGTTTTTCAAGATTAACAGAGCATGAATGGTAAGAAAAGCAAAAGCTATCAAACGAATCGAATTATCTTCCCAAATATAGATGCTTCCAACAAATAAACGATAGCTGAAGAAAACAAAGAAACAACAGATCACATCAAAAGAGAACAAAGCGGTATAATCTTACCCCTATTATATAAACTCTTATTATCCACGAAATGATAACATGTATAATCAACTACAACTATGAAGCTGTCCAGCGATACTGTAAGATAATTTCGCTTCAATTCATTTCCTCGTTGTACTTGAATTCGTATTTCTTGTACCACAAATTTTATCCTATTCGATATATTTATGTTTTACAATGCAAGTGTTCCTTCAAATGGATGACATTCCTGTTGCTATGCATGATCTCCGTCTTCTACCCATAGCAATACACATGTGTGACGAAGATGAAACACTTAAATTTATAAGGATCAACTGGACAATTGAACAAATCAGGATCTACATCAGTTTAGGGCGTTCTGAATTCACTGAATTCGAAATACATGACGTAATTGTGTCTTCCACGAAATCCCCTTCAACTAATAATGCAATCGTGCGTGATATACTGCAGTGGGACGTCAACACAGCCGTACCTCTTTTCTCCGATTCTCCGTCTATGTCTATACTCATATGAAATTCGCAACCTAATGTCACAGATAATTTTGAAACCAAGCTAACAATTTTGGTCAACCAGTACAATCTAGATATCCTTTTTCTCCTTCAAACCAGAATTTCACTTCTCCAATCAGGTCAAAGGCATTTTCTACAAAATCTTGGGTTCTCTGGCATCCGAGATGTAGAACCAAATGGTGACGAAGGCGGGATTCGGTTAGGTTTTAAGTCAACCAAAATAAACGTCATCATCCAACCTCCAATTGCACAAACACTTGAACTCATTGCCACTAGAAAAGGATATGATGATTGGGTCTATGCGACTATCTACGGTCATGGTCACTAGAATTGCTACTATTCGATGAATATTATCTGCTATGCTACCAGCAGTTTCATTATCGTTAATATTTGCGTGTTTCTACTACTTTCCATGATATTGTTTATTGCAAAGTATATTCACTCCTCTTCTACTTTTATTCTGATTACTTGGTTCAGTACGTTACATTTGTGAATCAAGAATAACACCCTAAACATTATACCGCAATAACATCCTCCTGACAACACATTCTCCCAGCATCAGCATCCCAAAAAACGCATGATGTCAACTGCCATCAGTCTGTAAATTATTTCACTGCATTATTACAATTGCATCTATTCTTTTTTATCCGTGATAAACGTATCCAGATGCATACAATCACGTTAAAATTACACTGAATTTAAATATCCACAATAACATCATGCTAAAAACTTACACAACATATTACCTGAAAAAATACTACACATGTTTTTATTTACTCATTTCACGTATCACGTTTTAGTTAAACATTTCCATACACATTTCCCACTTGCAATTACAGATCACATCTCCACATTTGCATCAAATTGAATGACTTATGCTGGGTTAAATCTTCAAGCTTACTCGATAAAGAAATTCCCTCAATATAGACAGCAACAGCTGTGCTCCAAACTCCACTCTTGACCACATCCACATTTCACATTCTGAATCACTGCTTGCAATTCCCTGAGATGTTTTTTGTCTCATACTACTTACAATTTTCAGTAGCTTTCCATTCCTCGCCTCGTCATGTTACATGATCACCCTAACAAAATTGAAATGTGTTTCAACAGCTACAAGTCATGAATATTGAAGAAAGATGCATTGAGTATCTGTCTCTTACTACTTGCAGTTTTCATCTTTTTGCAATTCCTCAACCTGTGATGTTAGATGATTCCCCCAACAACATTGAAATGTGCACAAATAGTAACAGTTCATCACTATTAAGAAAAGATGGAACAAACAAACAAACTGAAATACTCTTCCCCAAAGTAGACGCTTCCACAAAGTAAAGGCTAGGCAAACAAGAGAACACACTACAATCTTACAGCTATTATATATATTGCAATGAAACAATGAATGTAAACACACCCTGATTATCACATGTACAAAAATAGATGTAACACTCCGCTGTTCCGGCTCGGTAGAGACCGGGAGAGTGCTACTCGAATTGCGAAAATCGAGAACATTACATCCCATAAAAGTTAAATAACAAGTTATTACATTATCGTATTTATGCCACAATACATGCTACAACATTAATATAGTGATTTTGAACTAGTGTTCTCATCGTAAAGTGATGAGGTGTGACAATCTACGTGTGTCTCGAATCCCGCTACTCCAAAATTCCAGCTCCTAGACCTGCGGGGGAATGAAACAAAGACCGCAGTTTTCCGAAAGTCAGCAAGAAATGCTGAGTGAGTTACACCTTAGCATGTAAAAACAGGAAGGTTACGAAAGGCTGTAGGGTCTCGTGTTTTAAATAAACAAGAGTAACGGAGTACAAGTAAAACGTTATCAGAGGGCACAACAGTAAAAACAACAATGTTAAATAATGAAACAAAACCAAAATAGAATCCAATAATCCAACCGTTATGCACAATAGCCGTATATAATAATGCCGACAAAGGCCTGCCAACTAATAATGCCAACAAAGACGTCGAGTTATCAATTAACAAGTATCGATTGGTTTTCCCACAATAAATCCGTTTACCACGATGTCTCAATAACATTTATGATACGTCAAAAGTTTCCCGATTAATTCTTTCAGATATGGATGACTGTTCGTAACACGACTTACAAATAACTGTAATCATATTATTATTGATCTCACGGTACCAAATTATCGATTACTCGTTTCACAGTACCCGGGTAGACCAGTGACCACAATCAGACATTCTAGACCTTAAGTGTTGCAACACCCTCCTAAGAGCGTCAATCAAAGGAGTGGTACCTAGATGCTGGACCCTAGCCAACGAGGCGAAGAGCCGGGGCACACGAAGTCCCGCATTTTAGGGACCTGAGCCCAAGGGATCGAAACCTGAGAGGCACACGGAGTCCCGCATTTTAGGGACCTGAGCCCAGGGGATCGAAACCCGATAAGTAACATAACTGGTTCCGGTACATTTGAATCATTTTAATTTACTCCGGGGATCGAACCCGAATATCTCTTTAGGGACTAATCCCAGGGAATCATCACCCAATATAAGTAACTACGGGGATCGAACCCGATTATCTCTTTAGGGACTAAGTCCAGGGAATCATCACCCAATATAAGTAACATCACTGGTTCGTATAACATTATTACCGATTTCTGATCAAGTGTGATAAGTATTCCAAGATCAATTAATATTTTTGCAGATTTAAAACAATTAAAACGCATCTGTCAAGTAGGGGGGATGAATCACGACAAACATTCTGAATTAAACGAGTATTGGTCACAAAATAAGCGGGCACGCAAGGCTAAGCTTGTAAAACTCACAAGTATAATTTGAGACAGAAAATATAAATCACATTTTGACACGAAGTGAGCTAGGTAGTCAAGGCTAAGCATATAACTCACCTGATCCAATAGCAATTATCACATAAAGCTCATTCGATCGGTCGTAGTCCTTGTTTGCGAACCTGTCGCCTACAATTACCAATTTTCTAATTACAACAACAATACTTCTAAAATGATAGCACTAGCTCTATATGAATGCTCGGCTAGGTCAATACTAATTCCAACTCCCACGATTGCCCCGCAAATGAAATCCGTCTCAAGTCATGTACTTATAAATAAAAGAATAATTAGAAATCCTTACAAATACTCGGAAACAATTTAATACAATTTACTAGTAATAAGAAAATATTATTTTTTATTTAATAAAGAATTGTTTTAGCTAGAGCGGCTATTTTTGGATGCATTACTATTTAAAAAAATATTCATGTCCGTAAAAGATGAATAACTTATTTGAAACTCACTATTTATTGAACGACACAAAGGCGACATTTAACAAAGTTATTTTCCAAATAAATTAGCTTATTGTTGACAAATTAGCTTATTGTTTGGTACCAAATAAATTCATATTTATGTATAATAGTAGTCTTCATAATAGGTAAACAAGTTTATGGAAAATTTATTAATAGTATGTAAAACAGATTGTAAGACTACAACTAGTCCCCTAAACAATTCCAGAAAAGTCAACTACTTCCCCCTAAGTCTTTAGAAACAACCAGAAAAACCCCCCTTTTGTAATTCTCACGGCAAACCCATTCTCCACCCAACCCACTTAATTTAAACATGAATCGAAGCTATCTAAAATCAAAATTTGATGATCAAAAACAATTTAAGGGGTGATTTAGTGTTTACCCACACGAAGAACGGAGGAAAACGGTCAAGAATTGAGGCGGGTCGCGATCCCGACTGTGGTGGCCGACGGTGTACTCGACGGCGGCACTCCGGCTGCGCCTGGGTTCGATTGACGAGCTCTTCGTGCTCCTAGGATGCTCAATAATGCAGATTGACCAAGATTAGGGGTTGGGTAGCCTCGGTTTGATCGGGCTCGAAGCTTTCGTCGAGGTCGCCGGAAAAAATGGTGGAACGCCGGCGACCTTGCTTCAGCTACTGTTGTGGCAGCCTCTTCTCCGCTTCCTCTTCGTCTTCTGAGGTCATTACAGAGAGTGGGATCGAGAGAGATGGAGAGAAAAGGGAGGTGGTGATGGATCGGGTGGCTCCCGACGGTGGCAGCGGCGATAGTGGCGATCTTTGGCCGCTGCCTTCTGCTGCGGCTACTGTATTCATCCTCTTCTTCTTATTATGGTCGTGCAGAGAAAGGGAGAGAGAAAAGAGATGGTGTTGGCGATGGCGTGGGTGTTGCCGGTGGTTGGTGAGTCGCCGGAGATGGCAGCGGCCTTGCCGCTGCTGCTGTGTCTTTGTCGCAGAAAGAGAGGGAGACAGTGGAGAGAGATGGAGGGTGGTGAAGATGGTGATGACCGTGGTGATGGAGGTGGTGTCGGGTGATGGAGGAAGAAGGAGAAGAAGAAGGCAGTAATATAGAGGGAGGAGGGAGAGAAAAAGAATTAAAAATGTTGGGGATGGGGAAATTGTTGGGGTTTGGGAGGAGATGTCAGGAGGGGTTGAAAAAAAAACATTTCTTTTTTTTTTTTATTTTTTTTTCTTTCATTATTATTATTATTATTATTATTATTATTATTATTATTATTATTATTATTATTATTATTATTATTATTATTATTATTATTATTATTATTACTATTATTATAAAGTATTATAAAATATAGTATAAAATATGTAGTATGTATACGGTATACATACATATAGGTAGAGAGTATAAAAATACGTATAGTATTAATACAAATACAAGTATACATACCAAAACTTTTGTAAAATACAAATAATACCCCCAACATCAACTATATAATATTATCTGAAATTACATCTACCTCCCCAACTAGTCATATAATTCGAAAATAACTGATTAAAGTTTACGAAAAATACGTCAAAAATATTCATGAAGATACGGGGTGTTACAATAGATAAAGAAACAAATCATCTAACAGGTTAACTTACCAATGATATTGCAATGCGTGCCAACGATATCCAACATCTAACCTCATAACTATTTCCACCAACCGAAAACAAGCAAATATACCATTCACATGATCAGCAATACCAATGTCGACGAACAAAACATCACTATCCAATGTAGAAGTCACCAGCAATCTCAAAATTGGAAGCTCTTCTGGGAATGCTCCATCATACCCAAATTTTCTGAGTGCATCAACTTTACCCGGTGAAACGCCACCTCAACCAATTTCCACCACACGGAGTAAGTATTTCTCAGTATCATTATCTCCTTTTTGATTGATGCTTCCAGCACCAAATGTATTCCAATATCTATAAATAAAACGCATACTTAATTAATCAATATCCTAATTGAAATTTTCTTGTGAAAGGAGTGTCGAGAATAAGTGTCCATGGGTTCATCTCCGCTACCAATAAAAGCGGTGGAATCGGGGGTGTGTGTCGTAATGATAGAGACAACAAGCAGCTCGGTTTCATTAGAAGAATTGATGGGGTAAACTGTTTGGAAAGCGAACTGTGGGCAATTTATCACACCATTCACCTGGCTTTCGACAACAACTGGGAAGAAATAGAGTTGCAGACTTCGTGTTAGGAAGCAATCAAAATCTTTCATCTACTGAAAACTGGTCCGCCTTCTATGAAAATTGAAATCCGTAATGGGCATATACTGCTACAACAAATGCGAATAGCTCTAAATTATATCGATACCATGGACAACAGTGTTGCGAAGAGGCTTGCAAGCATGGGGACACAACAAATGGAGTAATACAAGATATTATACGATGCCCCGGAGATTATCCAGGATTTAATCGTAGAAGACAAATTAGAAGTTTGCACTCGTTTCGTCTCATCAAGCGACACAGATTAGCTACCTTCAATTGCCTTTATGTTGTAACAATTACATCAATGAATGTAAACATCTATGTTTGTTGGTGCAGTTACGCGAGCAAAAAAATAATAACAATAATAGCTCGCTCGAAATTAGGTCCATTTTTTATTCCTTTGACCAATACGGTCCCTTCAAATATGTGCTATATTGCTAAGGAAACAATTTACCGAATCACAGACTTGGAAACGAGACTACCTATGGAGGAAATATTAATCTCAGAAACAACAACCTCTACTCATTAATGTTGATAAGAGCATCAACATAGCAATTTGCAAAGGTAAGAAAATACACAAAATATCGATCGTTTCATTATCATCAACAGTGACACTGTACGAGAAAAATTATAATAATTACAACTTCGGTTTTTTCTTAGTTATTCTAATCTGATTTTCACCTCCAGCCTTTTTCTTCTCGCACCACCTGCACCAGGAAGCAAATGTGAGTATAGCATCTGATTTCGTGAATAAGAAGATGTTGTTTCAGTGCCCCAACCATCATCTTCTTATTCTTCATTCGTATATAGTGTCGTCTCAGAATCTTTTCCCACTACATATCCATGTTCATGCCAACTCTCTATTTCTGATTCACCATATTCCTCATCCTCTGTTTCATTGTGATCATCTACTTCTTCACTGTACTCTTTTTCACTTTGCTCCAGTTCATCCTCCCTTATTTTTTCCTCAGGCTCCTTGGGGTACTGTTTACCCCTTCCTTCCAATTGATCTTCACTTATTTTCCTCTCAGGTTCCAAACGTGGACTACCTGTACCCATTTTCTGATGAGATAGTTTCCTTCCAGGACACCCTACATGGTTTTATACATGCATACAGTTTGGAATGTGCACAGACAAAGACAATGAAACATTCAACATAGTTGAAAAGGCACTGGAATTGCTGTAGATTCAATTATTGCAGCTCTAGAGATACGTTAGGAACACAATGAATCTAAATTTGCATTGAAGGTGCATTAAAATTTAAATAACAAATACATTAATCATCTAAATCCACTTACCATTCCCTAAGACAAGAAAGAAACTTATTTCATTACACTAATATTCCATTCAGATACACAGTTAAACAAGCACTGAAAGTAGCTATGGTTTCTTGCACACTGAAGGTGAACTGTCTGTCTCAAACCCCCAACCATTAACTTCTTCTTCTTCATCTGAATATACTATAGTCTCAGAACCCTTTCCCACGACATATCCACTTCCATATGTACCTTTTTCTTCAGATGCATCCCTCTCCTCACTGAGCTCTGCCTTATCTGTTTCACTCACCACAGTTTCCTCCTCATCTTTTTCTCTACCCTCCTGTTTATCTTCACCTGATTCTTCCTCTACCTCGATGACTGGCTTTTTAACATCCATGTTCCCCCAACAGACTTTCACATGATCTCATTTCATACCTCTTTATAGGTGTGCCCATTCTGACACACACATAAACTGAAATATGTGCCTACAATCTGAAGAAATTAACAAGTGTGTTTCACAGCATCACGAAAATTCTAAACTATGAAACAATAATAAAATATATATAAAACATCTTGGAACAACATCCCTAATCGAATTCGGGAGTAACTAATGAGTTCGATACATAAATCAAAGTGAAACACCGCAACCTTAGCTTTGTGATGGATCAAGTTCTCCATCTCAGTTGTTAATTCGTATATTTGATCAATTTATTATTCAACCATTTTCCATAACCAACAACACTACATAATCATGTCTACTTTAAGTTCACATAAGCTGTGTGTTTAATTTCAATTCATCATCATAATATTATCTCTTATAGCATTATAGTATGAATAACTATCCCTAAAATAATCACTGAAACAAACACTGGCAGATTAGAATATGTGAAATCAGTATAACCATTGAAAGCTAAGTACTACACAAGGATTGATTCCAAATTCATACAAACAAAGTGAACAATCGAACGAGTGGTTGAAACAAACACACGAAAGAATTGAAACAAGGGGATGGTTTAGTTGTAATTCGCTTACTCGAAAAGGTTATTGGTTTGATTGACATAGGAAAAAAATTGCTGGGATTCCAACATGGGTGTCTCTTTATGAAGATCAACAGGTTTAACTGGTTTGTTGATTTTGTCTTTGAGAGTGTGATACGGGTAATGAAACGGGTGATCCATATCAATATTATATATTTAGTTATTTATTAGTTAGAAGTTCGTTAGTTATTTATTAGTATTTATTTGATACGGATGAAGGAAGAATCAACGATACCTGGTAAAAGATAAAACCAACTGGAAGGTAACACGTTAACTACTCGATTAAGAGATAATATAACGCCCAATATTTATGCAGCAAAATTTCACAGAAAATATATACAACCGTAATACACGAAGAAAATAACATAGTCACCAAATACACCGCAAACACAAATATTAACAACAACCGATGCTCAACACCCAGCTTCCTTCACCGCCACACCGTGAGCGACGCGCGCGCGGCGGACCTGGTTTGACTATAAGTAAAAATTAACACACCTTCAAACGCCTTAAGATTTTCAGAGATAGTAGTTAGGATTCAAGAGAAAAGGAAGTTGTATGATATAGAATGTATCAATATAAACTAATGGTTTGGATAAAATTTGGAGTACTTTGGTCGAAGGAGAAAAATATAATGTTTGTGGTTTAAGATTTATGAAAATCCACAGTTACAACATGATATCTTGATAAACTCAAAAACAATTACTCCTACGTGTTTGCTAAAAAAACTTAATTGATGTTTGAACATCAGCCTCACGTGGCTTCACAATCCAATGCCGATTCAACATACTACGTGAAGAAATTATGATTAAGGTGCAAAGATGCATACTTTCAAGAATAGCTGTTCGTACTTCAAAGACACGAGGCAACAAAAGAAGACAAAACAAGTATAAAAAATAATTCACTTCATGGTGGATGATTTATGCAACATTGAATAGCTATGTATCTCAAAGTTATTCACGGTATCCCAATATAATTAATTCTAGTTTTTATTTACACTATGTTTTTTTTTTGTGCAAACATTTACACTATATTTGGAAATCGGGTGAGAAAAGAAATGATGAGAAACTTTAATTTATGTGAAAATTTTATACTTTCACACCTCCCTTGTTTGGTTAGCATATTAATGGAAAGGAAAAAAAATATTTTAAAGATATTATCAAAATAACCTTCATTAATATTGTTTTAGGGGATAATCTTCATTAATATTATAATAAGGCAATCTTTCTGTTTAAAATCTTACAAATCCTTAATAAAGAAATGGTTAAGGAAATACTTAGTTCTCTGCATTCTCTCTAGTGAGAGAAAGTTAGAGAGAGAGAGTACTCCTTTGTGAGTTTTTTCGATCTTGTTCTGGTAAACCTCTTCATCATTTCTTCTCTCAATCGTTCATCCAAATCAGTCCCTGAGGTCTCCACTGGAATGGCGCGGGGCTTGCCGTCGTCGCTCCTCCTGGCGGCGGCGATCCCCCCCTTTTGTACCTGGTTCCTCCGTTCTTGGCCTCCCATTTTCAGATATGGGTTATAACTTCATGCGAGAATGGAGATGTTCATCTGTCGGTGGTAGTTTGGGCTTTTCAGATATGGCGTTTTGGTTATTGTCGCGTTCCATCGGCGGAATCTCTTAGATTGACGATGGTGGATGGAATAAGCCTGCAGTTTCTTTGGGATCTTGGTGATTATCATCCTTTCTTCTATGTAATCATCATATCGGTGCTTTCCAGATCCAAACCGACACTTTTACAACAGGAGAAGTTCTAGAGTCTTGACTCGTGATCGGGAAACAAATTTGATCATCTCCGGCCTTTGCTATGTCGGTGAGTTTCCAGTGGTGTTTCAAGCGGCCGGAGGTGCATCCATTGTTTCCTCTTCACTGTTTCGGGAAGCTCAAAAGTCAGCACGTGGAAGAGTGATGGTAGCCTATTTTCAAGATATATTGAAATGTTCACTGTATTTATTCTTTTTTACTTTTTGCTCTTTTCTAGAGCATGGTTTCTCTTAAGAGTTGGTGGGGGTGTACCACTCTTATTATGTTTACCAGATATTTTCTGGTCTTGTATTGGCTGTGATAGCGTATCATTTTAATGAAAGTTACAATTTTTAGGAAAAAAAATAAGGCAATGTTTTTCTTATGGCTAATTCTGTCACAACGAAAATATTGACACTCGTCTAGTTTCTTTTCCCACCAAATCTCATCCCCTTTAGTGAGAAAGAAAAATTGAATTATGTAACATTTCTTTTCTCATGCTTTCTCATAAATTTTCATGGATTCTCACCTGAAAAGTATTTCAAACACGATTGAAAAAAACCTTCTCTCACAATTTTTTTTTTTTTCCTTTCTCACCAAATTATATAATCCAAACATAGTGTTAGCGATAATAATATAAGAGTTTAAATCAATCTACTTTTGAAATTCAGCCAGGTGGCTTGTGTAACGACTTTTTATGCTTTATACATTTGTATGTTTGTAAACTTTCATGTACGTGACCGACGCAAAATCAAAAATTCCACTGACAAAAAAAATTGTTAATTGTTGCTGAACATTTGTTTTGAAAAAAAGGTATCATTAAGTACATAAAAATAATAATGTAATAATGACGTTAAAATACTAAGATCTCAAATACAAAAGGAACTCAGAGAAAGGTTAAAAGACTATCGAAACAGTACATCGACTCTTTGGCAAGTGTTGTATGGTAACTGTGTCAAAACTGTTTGATGTGAAATTTGGTTTTGAAGTGAATTGGTTTAAAGAATAAAACGGGTCCAGATTTACTTTTCTTGTGGTCTAAGATAATATATTTTGGGTTAAAAAATTAATTAAATGTCCAATGCAGACACTTTTCTTGAAGTGAAAAAATATTAGTTAAAGACACGCGTGAAGAAAAATAAATATATTTGTAAAAGATGACACAGTTTGCAACATCCTTCTCGAAAAAGATTTGCACCTTCTGAGTAGACTTAATTAACTTAATTACACAGAAAATTTTCTATATATATATATATATATATATATATATATATATATATATATATATTGAAAGTTAAAATTATAGCTTATATGTACCTATTGCAGATAGTGCTTTCCAGACAGACATATCTTAGCCACGTGACGATCATCCAGCACACCTAGTTGTGCTCCACACTGGATCACCACCCGCGCTGATCCACGTGGGGGCTGCGAGATAGGGACCTCGCATACCGCCACATGAGACTTGTAGGGACTTAACGGTTTGGAGGCTAGAGTAAGTCCTGTCGCGCGCGAGCGACAACCAAGCCCGCGCGCGACCTTTAGTAACTGCTTTGAGAGATTTATGGCACGAGCTCCATAAACCCGGTCAACCTCATAACAGTTCCGGTATACGCGGACGAAGTGCGTAACGGTCCCTATATATATGCGGACGAACGTGCCGTTGTGGTTAAGGTAATTAAGTCGCCGTTAATGGGTATATTAACCCACTACAACGGTCATATTCTCCACTATATATAGGATCGTTAACCCTTCGTTACATAGAACGAATCTCCTGAACTACGCGGAAGCTCTGCCAAAATTATGTCTCTCTCTCATACATTTGCCATTGCCTTACTCTCTCCCTACACACACTCTACACTTCATGTGTTCTTCTTATCCCCTGCTCTTGGTGTAAACCAAGAATTCTCCCTAAAGGATTCTCTCGTACACATTTGGTGAACCCGACGTGAAACTTACCACTGCAAGCAACCATGTCTCACGAGGACGACGTTAGCAACAGATCTCCCTCCACTGAGACAACCTCAGGGGAGGAGACCCGCCATAATTCTGCGGCCGTCGGCGGAACTCCGACTTTGGAGACTTTGAACACCACCATCCAGAATCAGGCGAAGGCCCTCCAGGCTCAATCCGCACAGATGGAACGGATAATGGCCATTTTGGGAACCCTTGCCCCGAATCTGGCATTGGGCGCTGCTGTCTCTCAGGGAGGAGGAACCTCTACCACCCAGGGGACAGAGGTGATACCTACACTACCCAATCCTGATTCGCAAACCCCACCAGCAATGGTGCAACCACCCTCTGTCCAGGGACAAACGGTCCAAATACCGTACCTTACCTCACATATGCCCCAACCACCAACTGTTGCCTCCAATATCTCTTCACAGTATCCCTTGCCTCCTCCGCCGGCACCACTAAACAACGTGGCTTACACCCCTAGCCCAACCGCGGCATATGTGTCTCCGCCGGCTGCAACCCTTCCTCCTGCTGCGGGAGGGAGTGCACCAGAATGTATGACGTCGTTGAAGCGGCGCATAGAGACCCTCTTGGCCAATCAACCTTTTGCAGACACTATCATTCCGAAGGTCGACAATGCCCCACCTATCCCGCGCGAGATCTATCTGATGCCCAATCCCGCAGGGTATAAGGCCCCTAAGTGGGACAAGTTTGAAGATGTTAACGGGAATGCTCACGAG
The DNA here is from genome assembly GCA_023055425.1 of Linanthus parryae. Taxonomy (NCBI): domain Eukaryota; kingdom Viridiplantae; phylum Streptophyta; class Magnoliopsida; order Ericales; family Polemoniaceae; genus Linanthus; species Linanthus parryae. The sequence goes on from JALGPY010000002.1 coordinate 74,213,559, forward strand.
CACGTCATGCGTTTTATCAACTTAATTAGACCATACGGGGCTGACCCCAATTTGCTGATGCGCGAGTTCTCAAAATCTTTGGGGAATGTGGCCTACAAATGGTATAGAACACTGGAGGCTGGATCTGTGAAAACTTGGGATGACATGGTCCAGAGGTTCTACACAAAATTCTTCCAGATAGAGGAGAAGGTTACGACGATACATCTCTCCCGTATGTATCAGAAGCGCGATGAGGATGGTGTCACCTTCATCAAGAAGTTCAGGGCCAAATCGTTGGAGTGCAGAGATGAAGTGCTCGAGGGCAGGCTCGTGGAGATCTGCCTGCAAGGCATGCGAGATGAGTACAAAGGTATGTTAATCAACATGCAAACTCCTACCTTTTCGAAGTTGATTGAATGTACGAAGAACATAGAGCCTATAGTAGAAAGGCAAAAGAAGAAGCACGCCCCTGAACGATCCTCAGGGGGACCCACTTTCAAGATTGGGAGGTTTAGTTACAAGAGGGGACGCGAAGCTGAGTTCAACACAATTTCGTCACACAAGCAACCTAGGGTTGCGACTTCAGATGCACCGCCTCTGCCATGTTCATTAGAGGAAGTGATTGATTTATGCAAACAATGGCGTAAAGACGGGGTTCTGCCTCCGCTCGAAAGAATAACCTCCAAGGAGATGATGAGGGACCCGAAGTGGTGCGAGTTCCATGGAAAGATTATGCACCCCACAGCTGACTGCAAGAAGCTTAGGCATCTTGTGAGTCGAAAAATGAAAGAAGGGGAGTTGATTGTTAGTGACCAGAGGCAGGATGTGCCCAATAATCCGCTGCCGGCCCATGCAGAACAAGAGCCGAAAGGCAAAGAGGTAGCCATGATTGCAATCATGGACCTTGAAGAGATTGCGAAAGATGGTCTGCCCATCATTGCTGAAGTTCACGACGAGGAGGACTACAACATAGACACGGAGGATGAGCGTGCAGACAGGATGAAGGGGTCGCACGGGTTGAGCAAATTCTTTGATGAGATGAACTTTTCGGAGAAATGCCAGAAAGAAATGACAAAAGCGATTCTAAGGGTAGCAGAAGACTTCGAGGAAGACATCGTGGTCTCCAATGGAAAAGTTGTTAGGGCGTCTCGCTCTACGGAAAAGATTATGACTGTCTCCGCAAGTGAAAAGAAGACGGATTCAAGTCATCAGAAGCCCTTGTACGTAACAGCGGTGATCAAAAACCTCGAATTCAAGAGGGCATTTGTCGATGGAGGAGCAGCCGTCAATGTGATTTCGCTCAACACTCTAAAGTTTGCAGGAATCCCAGAGAAGAATATTGTCAGGCGCCCGTCCCCGCTGATGGGATTCGGAAGTGATTCCAGGATGACGATAGGCTGGATTCGTCTGGGCATCCAGATAGGAAAAAGCAAGTGTTCGGTCAAATTCTACGTCATTGATGCGAATACCACGTATCACATGATCATAGGGCGAGCTTGGATTCACCGCTTCGATGCGGTTCCCTCAACAGCCCACCAAGTGATGAAGGCCATTTGGAATGGTAGAGTGGTAGAGATACCAGCTTCGGTAAATCCCTTTAATTTGAATGAAGCGCATCTCACTGAAGCGGTATGGTTCACCAAAATGGCGGATGAGCAAATGCCGGGGCCATTTAATCCGACTCCTTTGCCTCGATGGGAGGACATCAAGGATCAGTCACCAGCAGGAGTAATGGTGACGAGAGAAGATGAAAAGGAAAAGGTGTTTACATGCGAAGAGCCATCACAAGTCGCCTATCAGAGGAAGAATGTGTACACTTTGAAAAGAGTGATAAAATATGACCATAAGGGCAAGGAGATAGAGAGCTTTTACTCCAACGGAAAGAAATGCTACCGCATGTGAAGGTCCGCGGGGGTACCCCCATTCGAGCATGGGGATATCCCTGGGCAAATCAGTCAAATTGAACAAGGCCCGGAGGTGGACAAGCCAAAGTTAGAGGTTTTGCAAGATAAATTGAAACAAGCACCTGAGTGCATGGAAGACAAGCCGAGGCCCCAGAAGCAGGAACTGAAAGAAGTGTTCCTGAGCCCAAGCGAAGAAAAGAAGAGGCCTGTTTTCCTGAGCGCAGACCTTCCAAGTGATGAGGAGGCAAGGCTGCTGCAATTGCTGACCGAGTATAAGGAAGTTTTTGCCTGGGAGTATGATGAGATGCCTGTTTGGACACGAGCGTGACTATGCACAGTTTGGATGTTATCCCGGGATTTAAACCGGTGAAGCAAAGTGCGAGAAGCTTCAGGCCATAAATAAATGTGAAGATCAAACAAGATATTGTCAAGCTATTGACTGCCAAGTTCATTGAGCCGAATCATCATCCCACCTGATTGGCCAACATCGTGCCTATGGTAAAGAAGAATGGGAAACTTCGCATCGGCGTGGACTTCAGGTACCTCAACCGTTTCTGTCCAAAGGACGACTTCCCGTTGCCCAACATCGATTTGCTCATCGATTCTACTGCAGGGCACCGGATGTTCAGTTTCATGGATGGCTTCAGTGGGTATAATCAGATCAAGATGGATCCCGAGGATGCAAAAAAGACTGCGTTCATTACGCCGTTTGGGGTATTCAACTACACGGTTATGCCCTTAAGGCTCAAGAACGCAGGCGTGACTTACCAGAGAGCGATGATGGCTCTGTTTCATGACATGATGCATCAAGAAGTGGAGTTCTATGTTAATGAACTAGTCGTCAGGTCCAAAGAGGAAGCGGACCATCTGGGAGACCTGCGAAAAGTATTCGAAAGATGCAGGAGTTTCCAACTGAAGATGAACCCCATGAAATGCGCGTTCGGAGTAACTTCGGGGAAATTTTTGGGATGTGTAATACATCGCCAAGGCATCGAGCCTGATCCCGCAAAAGTATCGGCTATCACCAGCATGACGGCGCCACATAATCAGAGCACTCTTAATACATTCCTAGGGAAATTATCTTACCTGCGGAGATTCATTACGGCAATTGCGGAAATAACTTTTTGCTTTGGCGATCTCCTCAAAAAGAATGTTGTATACAATTGGACAGAGGAGCATGAAGCCGCATTTGGGAAGATGAAGAACCTACTGACATCACCAAGGGTAATGATTGCACCACAACTTGGATCGCCGCTTTTGTTGTACCTAACATCGAAAAAGAAATCTATAGGGGCACTTTTAGCTCAAGAGTATGAGGGGCAGGAAAGGCTGATCTATTATATCTCTCGCATAGTACAACCGGCCGAGTCAAGGTACACAGATATCGAGCGTCATTGTCTTGATTTGTTCTCTGTAATAGAAAAGTGAAGGCATTATTTCGCCTCGCATAAAGTTGTGGTGATTACGAAGAGCGACCCCATACGGTATCGCTTGAGTCACACTTCCCCCTGCGGAAGTTTAGAAAAATGGTACATGACCATTTCGCAATATGACATTACGCGTGTTCGACCATGAGCAATCAAATCGTAAGCAGTGGCAGATCTTCTGGCACAGTTCCCGGATAGCAGCTATGAACCCATGATTGAGGAGGAACCAGAGGGGCCTCAAATCTATGTGGTCGAGTCGCCATATTGGAAGCTTCACTTTGATGGATCATCAACAAGGAAAGGTGGCGGAATTGGAATTTTTTTGACTAAACCAGATGGGGAAGTCATCCAAATGTCTACCAAGTTAGAATTTCCAGTAACCAACAATGAAGCGGAGTATGAGGCCCTCATCGCTGGACTTTGTGCGGCCAGGGCACTGGAAGTGAATAATCTGATGGTCATGGGGGACTCCAAGTTACTCGTGAAACAAGATTCAGGCGAGTATGGGTTGAAGGAGGTAAATCTACTACCTTATCGGACTTTGGTGAAAAATTTGGTACAACAATTTTGTGATGTCAAGTACGAGCACACGCCTAGAACTGATAATCGGCATGCCGATGCGTTAGCCACTTTGGGATCTAAATTTAGTACAGACAAATGCCCTGAGAGAATCTCAATCGAAGTTCGAACGACCACGGCCTTGACGGAGGGGGCATGCGGGGATGAATCCATGGACGAGGAAGATTGGAGGAAATCGATACTGCGTGCAATTGCTGAGGGCACAAGCAAAGAAAATTGGTCATCCACCAAAGGGTACTGCATACACGACAACTCCCTTTACCACAAAGGTCCGGGAGGAATACTCATGCGGTGCGTCTCGCAACAGGAGGGGCAGGCGTTATTGGAAAAGATTCATCAACACTCCTGCGGAGAAAGTGAAGTGTCAATTTATCGAAAGGCCCAAAGATATGGGATTCATTGGCCAGACATGTCCACAGCTACTGCAATTATTCAAGGAAATTGTGAAAGCTTCACATTAAATAAAGACTCTTTGGAAATTGCTCTGGTTGATGATGACACAGATTGGAGAAAGCCACTGTTTGACTTCTTGACAGAAGGAATCGAGCCCGATCAAAGAAAGGAAGCCGAGAAACTTAAAAGAAAAACAGCTCGATATGTGGTGCAGGGAAACATACTCTGGCGAAGGGGCCATGAGGGTAATTTACTCAGATGCCTAGATAGCCAAGAAGAACAAGAGGTGATGGATTTATCTCACCAAGTAGAGCATCAAGGGGGTGCGAAATTATGCAGGCAACTCCTCACAGTTGGTTATTTTTGGCCCACAATGGAAGGAGATTGCTGCACCAAGGTAAAAAGATGTCAGGAATGCGAATTTAAGGGCAACCTCGTGCATACTCCTGCTGTAGATTTACATGCACTAGGAACACCGTGGCCATTTCATACTTGGGCCCTAGATTTCATCGGTCCCATTCGACCGGCCTCGCATGGGGACCAGTTCATCTTGACTGCGACCGAGTTGTTTACCAAGTGGGTGGAGGAAGTACCGCTCAAAACAGCAAATGCGCTCGCAGTGGTCAATTTTGTTCAAGAAAAAATAATATACCGGTTCGGAATCCCCAATACAATCCTCTCTGATAATGGCACCCCTTTTTTAAATCGCCAGGTAGCCGCGAAACTGGCGGAATACAACATAAGGCAAGTATGCTCCACTCCTTACTATCCAAAAGGGAATGGTCAAGCAGAGGCAACTTACAAGACGCTGCTAAGGATTTTGAGTAAGATGGTCGCAGACGATCACAAAAAGTGGGCAAATTCCTTAAATTTGGCTTTGTGGGCATACCACACTTCGCCAAGGACCCCCACAGGAGCTTCCCCGTTCCTTCTATGCTATGGAGCTGAAGCCGTTGTACCAGCGGAAGTAAAAGTCAACTCTGCAAGGTTAGTCTTTCATGCCTTGTATGAAAATCAACGTGATCATCATGACTTGATTCTATTGGAGGAGAAGCGTGAACAAGCTAAGCGGGCTAACAAGAGATATAAGGAGAGGATTGCTCGTGCGTAAAATAAAATAGTTCAACACCGAGACTTTGCGGTTGGGGACTTGGTTTTACGAGCTTCAGATCATTGCATGCGGGAAGCAGCTCATCCAAAGTTCGCAGCTAACTGGGAAGGGCCATTCGAAGTTAAAGAAGTTTTTGACAGTGGTTACTGCACCATACAAAGACTTCATGGGACTCCAACAACCTCAAGCCCGATCAATATGCGATGGATCAAAAAGTATTATCCTTAGCCTATCTCTTTATGTTTGACTCAAATGTCTATTGGGTTTTATGTCTAGTCTTCCCATGAACTCATGCGTTGTTTCCTCCCATATGAGGAATTTGTAGTCATGTTCCTCCCATATGAGGCGACTTTTAATAAAAGGATTCTCCCATATGCGAAGAGTTTTACTATCTCGATTATCTCTATTGTTTTATTATCTGCTTACTTATGACAAAAGCCAATCTGCCTAGATAGCAGCTATAATATACGATCCCATGCGATCCAAAGCCTATCTGCCGAGATAGAAGCAATGTTGAAATATGATCTTAAGTTATCTAAAAGCCTATCTGCCTAGATAGCAGCGATAGTAATGACGCCCTTGTGCGAGCAAAGCCTATCTGCCGAGATAGCAGCAATGTTGAAATATGATCTTAAGTGATCTAAAAGCCTATCTGCCTAGATAGCAGCGATAGTAACGGCGCCCTTGTGCGAGCAAAGCTTATCCGCCTAGATGGCGGGAATATTGAATCATAATACTAATAGATCTACAAGCCTATCTGCCTAGATAGCAAGCCATAGCAACAACGCCTTGTGCGATGCAAAGCTTATCAGCTTAAGATAGCAAATTATTCAGACAATATCCGAATGCAAAACGCGGAGGAAACATAGCTTATTTCGTCATATAGCAAACATGCATGCGAAATTTCAACTTGTTGTATCAAATAAAGAACAGCAAATGACAAAGCTTATTTCATTAATAGTCAAAATGACTTACAATTTATCTGTCTAGATAGCAGCTTATAAGTAAAAGCTTATAATAGAAAAATGCCTACTCTAAAATGAACGGCCTACGGGTCCTAGAAAGAGCTATGTGACGGGACGCTATCGTCAATGTCCTATATTAGAACAGGGCTTTTCTTTGATCTTATGCCCAAGTGAGATGCCAAATGAACTTTATGCCCTGACGGCGGCAGACGTGAATAACAAATGGGAGAACAACTCCTGGGGAAGGAAGCTTATTGTGCAAAAAGACAAGTGCAATAGCTCGTCACACCTTGTTCAAAACAATGATGGCAAATAGTTCTCCTCCAGGAAAGCTAGAGGAGAAACACACCATTCATTACGATTCAGTAAAAAGGTCAGTACAGGACCGTGCCTCGCCGGAAGGTCACCGGAGATACCACCTGCAAACATAATAGACAAAGAAGAATCTTTGCAGAAGCATGAAATATTACGTATGTAGAACTCCATGCAGAGGGGACTTGTAAAGGTTCTACCTCAGTAGAAGGTACAGTGGAACCTTGTGGAGGCTCAGAGGCATTCACAGGAATGGCAACACTCGAAGAAGTATGTGGAATAATTTCAGCAGCGACTGTGTCTTCCACTTGCTTAGGAACTTCTTCAGCCACGAGAGGTCTTTGTGGATCGGAAGCATCCATTTGAACATCGACATTTTCATGCGATGCTATGTCTTCCATGATCTGTCCATTTTCATGAACTTCAGCTCCAGCATCCTCCGCTTCCATTTCCTCAACTTCAGCATCAGCATCTTCCTCCCTTAACACAGTATCAGCATCGACATCATCAGATACCTCGATAATGTCCTCCATAGGTTCTCATGCATACTCAGTAGCTGCGAAAGGCTTCTCAATATGCGAACTTCTCTCTGGGGCATAAGATGTAGGGAGCTGACTCCTCTGCTCCAGCATGTCCTTGTCAGGGTTTTCAACACCTGCCTCGCCGATCACCTCTCTGGCAGTTGACACATTATCAGCAGAACCCTGTGCGATGACAGCATCACCTGCGATACAAGATAAGAAAATGTTGAGGTAAACTTGTGTTATAAATGGTGTTTTTATTTTGATAAATCAAAAGAGAGCACCTCCACACTTAGGTGGGATCGCATCTCCGTCATCATATGTTAAAGATGCGACACCATATCCTACTAGAGTATGTTCATTTAGCACATCTTTAAGGTAAGCGAGACCTGGTGGTGCGAAGAAACTCGTTATAATAGGGAGTGGGTTACCAAGCCTGGTTTACAAACATTGTTTGAATGATTACCTGAGGGTTCGCCACACTTGCCTACTAGCCATCGGTGAATATCATCTTTTGATAAGCCATGCTTTAACGCACCAATAATTACTTCTTGATAAGTCACAGCAAGGTTAAAAATCTCACCTTCCTTCCCGCCTGCGATCTCCTCAAAGTCCTCTTGAGCATGTTCCAAGGCAGCCACGTCTGCGTTATCAGCATGTTCTTCCAGACTTCTCCTTTTCATGAGCTCGATGTCATCTTACTTAAGCTTCTCCTTCTATCTTCTGCCTCAGCAGCCTTTTTCTTAGACTCAGCAATGATGTCTTCGTCTATAGTCTCGCTAGAAATGTCAGAGCGAGAACCTTTGGTCTTTTTCTTCTCCTTGGCCAGAAGGCCGCTGCTCGTCTCTGTGTCATCATCTGCGAAAGAAAATTGATCAACAATCATTGCAAAATCCAACGTGTGAGGAAGACAAGTTTATTCAACATACCTTCTGAGCTTTCTTCTCTTATCTCATCTCTTTATTCTCCTCTTTCGCTTTCTTCTCTTTCTTCTTCATCATCTTCTTATCTCACCTCTCTTTCTTCGTCCTCCTCTTCCTCTTCTTCCTGACCAAAAGGAATGAAGGTCTCAACCGCGAGCTCTTTTTGTGTCTTCCCCGGAATGCGGCCTTTGCCTTTATCCTTGGATGCAAGATACTTCGCAGGAGACGGAGTTGGAGCATTTCTAGGAGGGGAGGAGATCACAATGCCCTTCTGCTTTTGCCTTTTGGCCTTTGGGGCGACCTCTGCATCCACTTCGGCAGCATTGTCTATCAGCGAGCAAGCAAACGCGTCCATTTCCTCGCGTATCCGAGCCTCTACTTGGGGAGCTAGTTCCATTGTCACGGGAATTTTCTTGGCTTGCCTCTTTGCTGCAACAATAGAGTTGACCAGCGATTTGGAGCGTTCACCATATGCGAACCTCCTCAGATAACACTAAAACAGAAAATGGGGTGTAAGTTTCAACGTGCCAAAATAAAGAAGTCTCTCACGCATAAAGGGAAGTTGTTTACCTTGTCAAAATCTTCGATATACTTGATTACATGCGAAATTCCCTCCCTAAAAGCAGTCATCTTCTCCCCAAGAATAGTGGCTGGGCACAAGTGATTGTCAGAATCAATCAAGGAATAAAAACCATATTGGGAATCATCCAAGCTGCAATTGGGGCGGAATGGAAAGGCATTCCTCTTAATCACAGGAGCTTTACTGGGAGTAGGAGCCGAGTGCGTCTCAAACCTGGCCTGCTGAGCAGTCCAGTAAGCAACCCAATTCTTGGAAAGGCGGCCTACACGACTACCTCAAGGTTGGATGAAGGGAAAGTTGCTAAGAAAGATCGTTTTGCACTTACCCATCAGCAGTCGCTTGTAGCAATTCCTTGCGATTGACTTAGGCCAAATGGAAGGCGCAACTGCATCAAAACCAAACTGGGGAGAGACGCGAGTTGGGTCAACATGGACTGTGATCTTCTCATATCTGGGATTTAGCTCATAAATATTTTCGGCAAGAGCAGGAAGGGAACCTCTCAAGCACCAGCAGAAGAATTCACGATAGCGATCATGTCCTTTGAGAAGGAGCTCTTCCGAGTAGGAACCAGATCTAGCAGGGTACAGCTTCGGAAACCATCGCATATTTCCAATGCGTGTAGCATAAGGCCTAGCTGTAAACTTGCTTCGGTCATCGCATATCATACTCCATGTATACCATCGAGCAGCTCTCCCACTAGGAAGTGCATTCTCCGCACCTGGGACGCACCACTTACTGGACCTAGAAGGAACAGGAGCATAAGAAGGCCACTGTACACACAAATTTATGCAATTGGAAACAAAAGCGAGAAATTCGGTGTCAAATATATTTTATTGATGATTTGATGAAGTGGATTACAATCTCTGATAGTAAATTTCTAAACAGAAACTAAATCCCCTGATTCTTCTCCTGAAACGTCGATTGAGGGCTTCACAGCTATATCTCAGATCGAACGGAAGGTCTCAGAGAACACAAACGCCGAACGAGGGCTTTAGAGGCTTGATCTCGGATCGGACGGATGAATATCTTCGATGTTGATGAAGAACCGTACGAACGCCTTGAAGAACACGAAGAACGGCTTGAAGATCTCCGAGTGTCTTGAAGAACGCGGATGAAGATCTTCAACGGCTTGAAGAACTCAATGATGATCTTCGAAGAACTTGATGAAAAACTTCGAAGAGCTTGATGATGATGATCTTGATGATGGATGAACTCGTCGGGGCTTTAAAAGCTTGATCTTCAGAGCTCTCTCCTTCTTACAAAATGTAACTGCGTCTATGCCTAGGGACGACCCCTTTATATAGGCATGGGCCGACTTGTTGGCCAAGGTAGAAAATAAATATAATTATTTATTTATTTATTTTCTGCATCAATTTGACAAGTGGCGCAACACTATTGGCCGGGCTTGCTAGTCTTGATAGCTGCATCATTTTGACAAGTGCCTATCTTTGAATGACATTACTTGTTGACTTGTAGCCATATCAAGTAGTGACGTGGCGTCGCCATAACCTGTCCTTGCTTGTAAATAAGATTTTGTCTCATTTACAACTTAATCCTCCAAAAATTAATGTTTAGGGGCAGCAATTTGATGACGAGTGCTATTTGATCCCGTCCCTCATTTATGCAATAATGGACACGTGGCACTATATACTTTGCCGCAAATTTTGCGTGTCTACAGATGCCCCCTCGAGACTTGTTTGCCGGCTTTTGAACTTGTCGGCGGACGAGTCTCGATAAATATTTGATTTGTTGATCACAACTTAAAAAACGAACGTAAGTCCAGGAGAGATAGACTCATAGTTGTCTTTTCCTTTAAAGAACTTAAACAACCCATCAGTTGTATGCTTTAAGTTCTCCAATTTTATGTGAGATTTAAATGTTTGAGAAACGCTAGGAACTGATAATGTACAAATACTGGACAATATCATTGCTTTGACTTCTCATTGTGTTTTACCATCTTGACCAGAGCACAAAATTGCCCAGAGCATAAGAATAAAGCCAAATGGACTCCTTCCCCGTTTTGTACTGTTTAGGAGAAGTCCACAACTACTTTTTTTTTAAACAGTGAGCAATACAAGAGAAAGGAAATTGTGCTCTCTGCGGAAGGAGGATCTATAACTTTGGAAACATATTCAATGTTTCAATAAAAGGTAGATTATCTTCCTTTATCGAGTACCCATTGGAACCGTCTTGGCTACCTCATACACAAGTATAAAAGGGCAGCGATTCCACAAGATTAGCTCCCAAGAAATATTGAAGCAACACACCCAGGACGCATGACTGTGGACTGAGGTGATTTCTATCTTCTCTTTGATCCTCTTTGTTCACTGTGAAGCTCGGGGTCTATTAGTGGCTGCTGCTGTTTCTTCTCTACCTTACTTCGAGCACAAGCAAGCACATACAGAGCTTAGATGGTAGAGTCGCATTGGTCTAATTTTTTTCTTTCTATTATGCAGATTGGAGTCGCAGAGTGTTTGACCTGGATTTTCATACCGTCATTGCTTCTTGTTTCTTTTTTCGCAACACCTTCGCTGAGTAAGCTCGATTATCAGTTTATCACCTTTTTTAGCTTCAATGGTGGCTAACTCTGTCGCTGTTTCAGCAACTATGTTGTGGCGTTATTAGCCTCTTTTCGCGGCTGTTTGGTACTAATACTAGCAGCTCCACTGCTACTACGGCTTTGTCCATTGTCCCGCCGATCCTTGGTTATCACTACTGGCATGGAGAGTCACTTTACTTGTGGCAGAGCTCACTGGATTGTTGCTCGATCTCGTGTACGCACAAACACGTTTCTTTGATTCGGACTGGTGATCAAACTATGTTTTAAAGGGTCATGGCTTGAGTAAGCTCATCAATTTGAGAGAGAGAATATCCTCCTTTACCACTGGGAGGACGCTCCAGCTGCGGAAAATTTCCAGTCCGAGTGACATGATGGCACCAAAATTATTGGGCTTCAATGTCGTGCGCTATTTCAGCTTCTTCTCCGTCTCCATACAAAGAATAACGTTCAAGAAGCCGGGTAATAATTTGTTTCCTTCTTGTTTCTAAATGATGCTCCTACATCGTATTATATGCATATGCTCATACTTTGTGCATTTATATATTCCTTGGATTGAAACAGAAACATTCACTTCATCTTCTGAATCATGAGGAAGAAGTTGCACACTCATACACTTCTAACATGGTCAAAGCTTTCATTATTATGCAACCTTCTAATACTCTAACTCTTTTAGTCTCGTTTCTTTTTATTCTTTTTCTTTATTTATTTTTTTTATTTTTTTTTATTTTATTTTTTTTTAATTTTTTGCACCATATCTCCCAAAGTGTCACCCATTACTAGCAACAAGTTTGGGAATTTTCTTTGAAACAATTGGGGCAATCCTTGTCAGTCTTGATCATTGAGACAATATATTGGCTAATATCTTTGAATTCATTCAGTATGTTTGCTAATATTTTTTTCTTTCTCTGTCAGGTTCTAGCTCCACTCAGGCACTTGGTCTTCAGTACAAAGGTTAGGCGCAAGCTCTATCTGTTGAATGCAAATCCTGACACCATGGGATCAACACGGATGTTTAGGCTGCTTTTCCGTACTCAGAGACACCATCGCACACTTTTAACTAAGTGTTACCCTTCAAGCATTCAGAGGCACAACACACTTTTAACTAAGTGTTTTTATACGATTCAGAGGCATTGCGCATCCTTTCTCTTGAAAGAGACGTCGCTTTTACGGTTCAGAGACATTGCACACTCTTTCCCCAAAAGAAGTGTTGCTTCCACTATTCAGAGGCATTGCGCATCCTTTCCTTGAAAGAGATGTCGCTCTTACATTTCAGAGACATGGAACGCTCTTTCCCTGAAAGAAGTGTTGCTTCCACGATTCAGAGGCATTGCGCATCCTTTCTTTGAAAGAGATGTCGCTTTTACAGTTCGGAGACATCGCACGCTCTTTCCCTGAAAGAAGTGTTGCTTCAACTATTCAGAGGCAGCGCGCATCCTTTCTCTTGAAAGAGATGTCACTTTTACGGTTCAGAGACATGGCAAGCTCTTTCCCCGAAAGAAGTGTTGCTTCCACTATTCTGAGGCATTGCACATCCTTTCCTTGAAAGAGATGTCGCTCTTACAGTTCAGAGACATGGCACGCTCTTTACCTGAAAGAAGTGTTGCTTCCACGATTCAGAGGCATTGCGCATCCTTTCCTTGAAAGAGATGTCACTTTTACAGTTCAGAGACATCGCACGCTCTTTCCCTGAAAGAAGTGTTGCTTCTACGATTCAGAGGCATTGCACATCCTTTCTTTGAAATATATGTCGCTCTTACAGTCCAGAGACATCGCACGCTCTTTCCCTGAAAGAAGTGTTGCATCTACGAGTTCATAGACACCACACACTTTCAAGGAAGTGTTGCATCTACAAGTTCAGAGACACCACACACTTTCAAGGAAGTGTTGCATCCACGAGTTCAGAGGCACCACACACTTTCAAGGAAGTGTTGCATCCACAAGTTCAGCGGCATCACACACTTCTATCGAAGTGTTTCCTTTTGATGGTGACTTATCGATTCCTTGATTCATGGCCTTGGTGATCTCATCATTACTAATAGAGGAGGAAATTCAAGTAATACAACACTCCCAATGCTTACCCTAGTCCCATAACTTGATGATTTCTTAGGGACACCCCTTTCGAAATAAATTCAAGCATCGGAAAAGGATAAAAGCCTATCATGGATGGCATACTCGCTCTTTCTCGAACTCATAATTTGAGGGGTAAAGATTATGTTTTTTTTTTGCTTACGACTTCACTCAAGGCAATGCCTCAAGTTGCCTACGTACCCTTTTGTGGATCAAGTCAAACGTAGTTCAATTTGAGTGTGTTCACAGTTTACACTCTTGTGTGCGAGGAGTAACGAAGCGGTTTATACTCATGCCTTAGGAGCTGTAAATCAGTTTATGCTCTTACTAAAGGAGCGGTGGTGCGATTTATGCTTGTGTCAGAGCTGTGAAGCAGTTTATGCTTGTGCTAAAGGAGCGGTGGTGCGATTTATGCTCGTGTTAGAGCTGTGAAGCAGTTTATGCTCGTGCTAAATGAGCGGTGCAAAATCTTCACATGCGAAGATTGAGAAAGTTTAGGCTCTTATCCAGGAGCTGTAGACAATCTTCAAATTCGAAGATTGAGAAAGGTTAGGCTCTTATCCAGGAGCTGTAAAGCAGTTTACGCTCGTACTAAAGGAGCGGTGGTACGGTTTATGCTCGTGCCAGAGCTGTGAAGCAATTTATGCTCATGCTAAAGGAGCTGTGAAGCAGTTTGTGCTCGTGCTAAAGGAGCGGTAAAGCAGTTTATGCTCGTACTAAAGGAGCGTTCAAGCGGTTTATGCTCATGCCTTAGGAGCGGTAAACAATCTTCTCATGCGAAGATTGAGAAAGTTTAGGCTCTTATCCATGAGCTTTCTGGTATCAAGTTGTTGATTTTGGAGAAGTGAAATCCATTCCCTTGACATCACCTCGTCCCATCTTCAATTTGTTGTGAATATTCCGTGACCATTGAAGTAAAGAAAGGATTAGTGTCTTTACACTTGATTTCTTTATTTTTTGTGATGGGGCCGCTTTAACTTAACTTGGAGAATCCTTCTTCAGCTTCATGCCTTGGAGGAATCCTTCATCTTGAGTTTGTTCATGCTTTAAGGAGATAGCCGACTTGTCTGGAGAGAGCTGCTTTGGCTGGAGTTTCTTCCTTTTCCATACCTTCTCCACCTCACGCATCTTTGAGTCATTACAAGAACATGTATGACGATCATTATACAATGTTGGCTTACTTTGACGTTGGACCCACCTCTTCTTTTGAGTAACTTGCATCCTTCGTTCGTCCTTGGGTTTGTTTACCTTCGTCTTTACGCAATGATTGCCCCCATTTTCAGAAAAGATTCTTTGTGCGTGACTTTGCTGCTTTCCTTCCTTCTTGGCGCCGATAGGTGATTCCCCTAAAAACATTTTGCAAGAGTTCTTTGCTACTTGCCATTCGAAGGGTTCAACCGAGATGGAGGTCACATTTGTTGTAGCATATCCACTTTCTTCTTCCAGCAAGACCTTCCCTTCCTTGACAAGTTGCATGATCTTATCCTTGAGTACGAAGCACTTCGTGGTGGGATGACTAAGGATACAATGGTACTTGCAGTACTTGGGATCGTTTACCTTGTCGGCTTCTTCAGGTCGTTTTGACTCCAAAGGCTCGAGGATCTTTAGTTCCACCAACTTTTCGAGCATCGCAGGGACTTCTTCGTCGGCAAATGGGTACACCTTTGATTGCAATTCTTTGAGTGTAGGTCGCGATGGTGTCTTTTCTGCATTATAATTGACCATATAGTTATTCTTTGCCTTATCCGGTAGCTTTATTGGCGTGGTGGTGACAACCATGGACTCTTGATTGGCGGCCTTAAGCGTGAACTTCCCGCCTTTATGATAATCTTGTTTGCCTCCATCTTTCCACGCTTCAAAAGGCGGTGGTCCCTGGCTTTCACTTGACGCAATACTAAGTTTCATGTCATGAGCGTGAGTGGCTAGTTCCTCGAAGGAAGTTGGCCTTATTCCTTGAAGTATGTATCGGAGACCCCAATTCATTCCTTGGATGCACATCTCAAAAGCCGAGCCTTCCGAGAGTCTATCCTTGCAGTTAAGGCTGAGGTTCCTCCAACGATTTATGAAGTCAATTTCTTTCTCGCCTTTATTTTGGCGAGTGTTAGTTAACTAGACAATGTTGACGGTTTGCCTTGTGCTATAGAAACGATTGAGAAACTCCTGCTCCATCTGCCCCCAGCTATCAATGGACCTCGGATCAAGCTGACCATACCACTCAAAGGCGTCATCTTTAAGAGTCCTCACAAATTGCTTCACGAGAAGGTCTCCATCGGTTCCAGCGTTGTTACATGTCTCGACGAAGTGGGCAACATGTTGCCTAGGATTTCCTTTGCCTGAGAATTGCTGGAACTTAGGTGGATTGTAACCATCCGGCATGCTTAACTTCTCGATTCTCTCCGTGTAAGACTTGGTGTAGGACTTAGATGAAGTCAACGGTACTCCATGCCTCCCATTCATGGTGTTCATGATGATCTCTTGTAGTTGATCGAGATGAATGGTGCCATTGGCTGTCAATTGCACACTTGGTCGCGCTTCTTGTCCACTATTCGTCGTTCTAGCTTCTGGTGCGACCTTGGGAGCATGTTCAAACACTTGACTTGATTCTTCGCGGGTTTCGAGTTTTTCAATCAGCTTTGCGAGTTGAACGTTACGAACTTCAACAATTTTCTTTAATTCTTTAAGGCCCTTGGTGAGGTTTCCTACTTGCTCTTCGAGAGGGACCGCGCTGGTGGTCATGACATACACGTTGATTTCATCATCGCGAATGCATGCTGGTAGTTTGAGATCGCTCCCTTTAGTGCCGGACTTGGAGTTACATTCGCAACTTTCTTCCTTAGACTCATTGGCTGCAGAAGAATCTTGAGGGGTGGGCGCATGTGACTGCTACGTTTTTGAGGTGACGTCCACGTCATAGTTAACAATCCTTTCTAGAGCACCATCTTCATTGCCCCCGGTAGTTGACATAGCCTTAGACATACTGCATGTTACTGGACGAGTGACTTGGATTCCGGAGTTAGTTTCTGAAGTTGAAAACCTGGCATCTCCAAATTTGAGTGATGGAAGTTCTTTATCCTTCTTAGGAGACATCACGAACACTTGTACTTGAGGAAAAGAGATGAGGGGCAGAGGAGTCCCACTGGGCGTGCATAAATTTGTACACACAAATTTATGCAATTGGAAACAAAAGCGAGAAATTCGGTGTCAAATATATTTTATTGATGATTTGATGAAGTGGATTACAATCTCTGATAGTAAATTTCTAAACAGAAACTAAGTCCCCTGATTCTTCTCCCGAAACGTCAATTGAGGGCTTCACAGCTTGATCTCGGATCGAACGGATGAGCAACCTTCGATTTGGACGAAGAACAAGATGAAGGTCTCAAAGAACACAAACGCCGAACGTGGGATTTAGAGGCTTGATCTCGGATCGGACGGATTAATACTTCGATGTTGATGAAGAACCGGAGGAACGCCTTGAAGAACACAAAGAACGGCTTGAAGATCTCCGAGTGTCTTGAAGAACGCGGATGAAGATCTTCAACGGCTTGAAGAACTCGATGATGATCTTCGAAGAACTTGATGAAGAACTTCGAAGAGCTTGATGATGATGATCTTGATGATGGATGAACTCGTCAGGGCTTTAAAAGCTTGATCTTCAGAGCTCTCTCCTTCTTGCAAGATGTAACTGTGTCTCCTTTATGCCTAGGGACGGCCCCTTTATATAGGCATGGGCCGACTTGTTGGCCAAGGTAGAAAATAAATATAATTATTTATTTATTTATTTTCTGCATCAATTTGACAAGTGGCGCAACACTATGGGCCGGGCTTGCTAGTCTTGATAGCTGCATCATTTTGACAAGTGCCTATCTTTGAATGTCATTACTTGTTGACTTGTAGCCATATCAAGTAGTGACGTGGCGTCACCATAACCAGTCCTTGCTTGTAAATAAGATTTTGTCTCATTTACAGTTTAATCCTCCAAAAATTAATGTTTAGGGGCAGCAATTTGATGACGAGTGCTATTTGATCCCGTCCCTCATTTATGCGATAATGGACATGTGGCACTATATGTTTTGCCGCAAATTTTGCGTGTCTACAGACACCTTTTGAAAACCCACATGGTAAGGAATGAAATGTTGACAAAAGTCAACACATCAAGACGCCCACGTGACTCCTTGATCGCGACCGCCAGTTGGTCCAGTCGATGATATAAGGTGCCTAGTACCAGAGGCCCAAGTGCGACTTTTTGGCCAAGGGCCAACTTAACAGCTAGGGGGAGAACATGATAGAAGACCCCATAATGAGGATGACCGTCGATCAAATACCTCGACAGCCAGGCACAGAGAAAACCGCACAAGGTCAGATGATACCCCTTCCCCTCTATGTAATTCTTCGCTTCTGGATCATTATCCAAAATTTCCTTGGTGATCTTACCATTCGCATAGTCGCGAAAAAGTATTGCACCCACTTTCCCCAAGTGTTCTTCGCAGAGGTCTCAACTAGCTGCCATTCGGGAAGAACTTTCGCAAATGTCCAACGAGTAGAGATTTTCTTCACCTCGGTCAAGCATTCCTCCATCTGCGCATATAGAGTAAGCTCTGGACCAGGCTTAAAGCGCTCAAGGGATCCACTTCGCCCATAGGGAAAAGGTCATATAGAATTTGAACTTCTTCCAAAGTGGGAGCAGCCTCAAATTCAGCAAAATGGAAGGTATGGGTCGCAGGTGAGTAGCGAAAAAGAAGGTTTAGAAGCATGGCTGGATCCAGCTTCACGGCAACACCCTTCATAGCACGAACAGCGAAATAAATCCCAGCATCGTCTAATGTGATAGCATAGTGAGTCAGTACATGGTCAATCCACTCATCCATCAGATCCATCTTTGTACGAAGGCTTGGGTAGAAATTTCAGTATGGGGGAAGAACCCATTTTCAACTCCTAATCTTACCACGTCTTAAGAATCAATTAACTCCAACATGGCAGGAGTGGTAAGGGGGGTCAATGTTAGCAATTATCCAGATGGGGCAGGAACCAATAGATTCTTTACTTTAACCCTAGCATGATAAAAGTCTTTCCCACCTAGATAGGGGGCTTTCCTCCACAGAGTTTTTGGAAGATCAGGAATTTCTTCAGGTTCTTTAACAGGTTTGGAACCTTTTGTCTTGGCCATTTCTACAGAAAGCAAGAAACACGGGGGCGACAAATATACCCACTTTCAGTTCAGATTCAGGAAACAATTCTGGGTTGTTTTGAAATCAGAAGAAGATGAACAGTTCTGGGTCAGTTCTGGGTTTAGAATCTCAGAATTGAAGGAATTCATCTCAGAATTTTGATCGAAGTTTATTGTTTGAAAATCGTTTCAATCTGGTGATTCAATCTTTTAGAGTTTAAGAAGAACCTCTTTCGCAGTTTTCAATAAAAGGCGTACTCCAAATAGTTCTGGGTTTGCAGATCCAAGACAGTTCAAAGGATATTTGAATACATTACTAAAATTGAGCAAAGCCAACCTTGTTTTGATGAAGCAAGTTGAAGGAGACGATTGGCAAGGAAGAACTGATGGTTGATTATTTGAATCTGCTCTTGAAGGCTCTCAGGTAACATTCACTCTAGAGAAAGAAGTGATACTTTTCAACAATGGAGAGCATGGAGTATTTATTCAAAAACACTGAAGAGTCACGTCCTTTCAGTTGTCGAATCACAACCGTCACCGTCGAATCGCGCAGTCACAGGTTGATGCTAACGTCACGCCTAAAACCCTAATAGAACAAACGGCACGACTCAGGGGATCCTAGGTCATAATGGCACGCACGGGGGCTGATTTTGCGTGTATTTGAATTGGTGAGTGGCAACAACGCGCGCACTGGTTTTTGCGCATTAGAGCCTATCCGGCTAGGCGTCTTCACACGCAAAAAGGGGGCTAATGTAGATAGTGCTTTCCAGACAGAAAGATCTTAGCCACGTGGCGATCATCCAGCACACCTAGCTGTGCTCCACACACTAGGGGTGTTCAAAATCCCGAGCGACCCGCCCAAACCCGCCGGTCCT
This sequence comes from Linanthus parryae, assembly GCA_023055425.1. Taxonomy (NCBI): domain Eukaryota; kingdom Viridiplantae; phylum Streptophyta; class Magnoliopsida; order Ericales; family Polemoniaceae; genus Linanthus; species Linanthus parryae. Next base: position 74,232,922 of record JALGPY010000002.1, read on the forward strand.
AGCCGAACCTATCCGAAATGTAAAGACAATGGGGATAAATGATAGATTTTGGGTATGAATAATTTCAACCCGCCCAACTATCGATTGATCATGGTTTTCAAAATGTTTCGGCCGGTTAGCCCCAAACCGCCCCGCCCAACATGAGCACACATTTTTTTTATATCATAATAAGTATATAGTTTTAACATACTACACTTATTCAAATGACTAATTATAAAATGAGTCGATACATAATTTACTATCTCTTTACTACATATATTAATTTATGCAATTAGCAATTATAAACTTTTTTCCTTCTCCAAATGTCCCATGAAAAAATAATAATATGGACTATGAAGAAAGTTTATAGTACTAGTAGAAATTAATTTGAAGAAATTTTGCGAGAGTAAAACTTCTTGCTAGTTTTTTATCCATCGTATAATTGAGTTTGTGATTCTAACGGATATCCACCTACATTTTATTGGAAAAAAACCCGCCCAAACCGAGTCGAACCGAGCCGAGCCGAAATGATCGGTTAGGTTTGGGTTCATCGGTTACTTGATTAGGTTTGGGTAGAGATTTTTCCAACCCGAGGTAGTTGGTTTGGGGGAGAAATATGGTTTTCACCCGCCCAAACCGTCCCGCGAACACCCCTACCACACACACTGGATCACCACCCGCGCTGATCCACGTGGGGGCTGCGAGACAGGGCCATCGCATACCACCACACGGGACTTGTAGGGACTTAGTGGTTTGGAGGCTAGAGTAAGTCATGTCGCGGGCGAGCGACAACCAAGCCCGCGCGCGACTTTTAGTAACTGCTTTGAGAGATTTATGGCACGAGCTCCTAAAACCCGGTCAACCTCATAACGGTTCCGGTATACGCGGACGAAGTGCGTAACGGTCCCTATAAATATGCGGACGAACGTGCCGTTGTGGTTAAGGTAATTAAGACGCCATTAATGGGTGCATTAATCCACTACAACGGTCATATTCTCCACTATATAGAGGATTGTTAACCCTTCCTTACATAGAACGAATCTCTTGAACTACGCGGAAACTCTGCCAAAATTCTGTCTCTCTCTCATACATTTGCCATTGCCTTACTCTCTCCCTACACACACTCTACACTTCATGTGTTCTTCTTATCCTCTGCTCTTGATGTATATTGAATTCTCCCTAAAGGATTCTCTCGTACACCTATCAAACTAGTAAAAATGAAAGAAAAAAAAATCTAAACCAGTCTTGTGGTACAAGTGGCATAAAAGAGTTTTCACCATTTAAAATCCTAATATACTATAAAATTAAAAATTCTGCAAGAGAAAAATATTAAGATCAACAGAACATTTGTTCGGATTTATAGATATTCTTCCACATACATTTGAACAGTAAAAAAAATTATCTAAACCTACCTTGTATTACCAGCTATGTAACCCCCATATTAAATTTGCCGCCTATGGATGAAACAGTTTGCGATTCACTCAATGCACGCCTATGAAACATGATGAAGAAATTTTTGCCTCTTGCTTTTGTGAAGATGGTATTTACGGTATGAACTCAATTTCATATATTTTGTTGTTCGTAGCACTACTTAGATTCTTTTACTCTACTTTCACACTTGAACTAAACTTTTGGAGTCTAATTCTGTTAGCAATTGGTGCGCCCATGTGGGGTGCCCAATGTAATTATCGTAACCTTATGGGGTTAGTTGCACTAATGTACAAACTAGAGGAGTTAGTAGCTATGGCTCAAACCCTAGGGGTTTATGTGCAAACCTAGGAGAAGTTTTGCCTATATAAAGAGGTAGCCTCCTACACATTATGGTGTGACCATAATTGGCTATTCCAGAGAATAAAGTTACTCTGTCTAGATTCATACTAGTTGTAGAGAACCCTAGTCTCTCTCCAGCTTCATCCAAGGAGGTGGAACGTGGTGTGGAAATCAGTGTTCGTCCTCGAGATTCACACTAGATTGGTGGGAGCAAGATCAAAGAGGAGGCGCGTGAAAGCAAGCAACACAACGATCATCCGCTGCATTAAGGAGCTAAGGAAGACAAGGTAAACACATGAATATTCCGCTTTAATTCATGTTGTAGATCTGAATATGTTAGATCCTTCCTGCCCTTCATTGGTATCAGAGCCATAGGCTTGTTTTTCGTGCCTCGATAAGCGTTCCTGAACCTGTATTAAAAATCGCGTTTCTGAAATTTCATAACCAGTAGACGAAACCTATATGGTTAGGTAGGGTTTTTCACGAGGATTCCAGATATATAAATTTTATATTTTTGGATTTATGGTGAATTAGTTATGAATTTTCAAAGTTTCGGAACTCTATTAATCTGGACTGCTAGATCCAATAATTAGAACACGTTTTTCAAAAACTTGTTAAAATTGGATTTTGACCACATAATCGGGATCAGGACGAAGAGACGATCACGGCAAAATTATTTTCGTCGCGAACGGAGCACGGGAAGGCGGCGCGTGGGCTTCACGCGCCACCGACGCCGCCCCCACGCGCGGCCACGCGCCACCACGCGCCGCACGCGCCCAAGGGCTGGCGGCGGCTGCTGACGTGGCCCTAGGGCTGACGTGGCAGATGACGTGGCGGTGCCACGTCAGCAAGTGGCTGACGTGGCAGCTGACGTGGCGGGCTGACGTGGCAGCTGACGTCAGCATAGGTGCTGACGTGGCATGCCGCGTGGCATGATGACGTGGCACATGGGCCGACGACGGCGCGTGGCGGAGGCGGCGCGTGAGGGCGCGTGCGGCCTCCTCCCGCCGTCATTTTTCGTCCGGTTTTTTCCTAGGGACTCCAAATTAAATTTCCTATTTTGTGGATATTTTTTCATAATTTTTGGAGCGACGGAAAATTTTAGTAATTTCCAGATTAATTAATTAGTGTTTAGAACACTTCCCGAGGCAGTTTGACGACCTTAAACACACTGTTTTGAGCCCAAATTTTTTCTGGAGACTTAGATCAATTTTCCCTACGTTTTGCCATAGGTGGTGAGACCCTAAGTGGTAGGGAGCAATTTTCGATCTTTTTAGTTGATTAGATTATTGCTTATTAATTTCCTGTAATTATTGCTTAATTCTGGAAATTTCCAGAAAATTCCAGTATGTTTATTATATTGTTATAGATGCTGTTGTGGGTTGAATGGATGTGTTTGGTGCATGGATGTGGCATAGATGTTTTATATTTTGGTTTTGGTATTGGTTTTTGAATATGTAATCAAAATACGGCCTGCGTGTCGTGCCTCTCTATACTCTAGTGTCTTCTCTTCTCATCTACTCGCCTCTATGAGGTTACTTCTTATTAGAAATAAGATAGTTAGTAGAGATTGAAGATTGAAGCTTCAAGAGAGGTGGCCAAACCAAAAGCTATGGCGCAAGGTGCATGGAGCAATTAGACGGTCTAATGGAGCCTCAAGCTTGGAGTCCTCAAGTAGGCGAGATGGCATGAGATGGAGTTCAAGACTTGCTCAAGAAGTGCTCTCAATAGTGGGAGTGCACCCCAGGGGCCACATCCATTGCATATTTAATTATGCTTATGCTTGTTTTATGTTATAACTGCGTGTGATTGGATATATATGTTTAACCTCGCATGCTAAAGAACTAAAACAAAAGAGCTCACATGATGACATGATTAAAATTGATAGGAAATCACAAGTGATGAGATTTTATTCCTGGGATATACGCTAGGTTTTGGTGGAGTCCTTGTGAGGAACTATTGAGATTAATCAATGTCACATGTTACTTTGGAGCTAAGTAAATGCTAGTGATTAACTTCCACAATGTCTCTATCAATCGTGTCTAAATCAAAACTGTAAAGGCTAAATGGTGACAACAAACGATATGATAAGTCGTCGTACTATGTAACCACCCGTTGGACATAGGTTGTCAGCCACCTACAAACATGGTCGAACCTGTGATGAATAAGTTGTCACAGCAGCACATAGACATTATCTTTAGGCTCACCAATAGTGGGAGGCAGCAGTCAAGATAATATCATAGAGCATGCTATGAAAAGGTGGGGAAATGACCTCATCAGCATGTTCTAGACCACTTTTAAAATTTTAGGAAGCCAAAGAAGAATCTTGGATCCATCTTAGCCATTTGCGTACATAAATACTGAGCATTGGTTCATAATAATCCTACCTCTACTATGAGTTATGGCTCATGTCATAATATTGAGCACTCGACTTTACCGTCTGAGATTGATGCCATGTATGATAATAGAGTTAAGGGTTGTCAGGTATAAGCTATCCGTTTTGTAATTTGTTGCAAGCTACCCGTTTTGTAATTTGTTGCAATCTCTGTCACGTTTCATGAAACGTTATATGACACACCTTGCACGTGTCAGGATGTTTGGATAAGACCAAAACATGTCAGGATGTTTGGATTAGACCAAACATCACACTGTTCTAGGATCTAAGCAAAAAGGGTTTGCTAAGAATACTAGTCCAGCATACTCCGGATGTCTAAGCGATAAATGATTGCTAAAGACTGTTGGTGAAGTATGATCATACTTAGTGAAGTATGATAGGCAGAAAAAGTCCCTAGCCCGGTATTAGGACCAAGGCAACAGGTGGGGCAAGGATAAATGAATTTAAGGGAAGTGTTGGTATAAGGCCAGTATTACCCAAGACTGACAAACGCAAAAGGAGCAAAGGATTTTTCCTAAGACTAAGAGAAAAGGCTAGACCTGGCACTAACTTTTCGTCTAAGGTTCCAAAAGATTATCTTTGAGGGAGTAGCCACCGAAATTTGTTTCGGTCACAGTTTTAACTTTGGATATGGTTATATCATGGTGTTTGCGTTTTTAAGATTCTAGCATGAATGACGCCTCAGAATTCTTGGATGTCAACTTAAGAGTATGACTTAAGATTCTGATATGTGGCGCGCTAGATTAAGACACACGCTGACAGGAAAGGATGTTCAGGCTAGCTAGGGCAGGCCTGCTTGGATTTTGCCCAAGGTACCCTTACCTGTGTGTAGTTCTTGCCGGACATGAAAGGCAAAAGCGCAAAATCATCCAGTAGAGCATTTAGGACTACTGAGTCTTTTGTATATTATTCATTCTGTTGTTGTGTTCCATTAAATTGTTAAAGCTAAAGACATGGTGCTTACTGTTCCATCACATTCGTAGATTATTGTCCACGTCTCAACTATGTGTGCTTGGGCCACATAAGTCTGAGGCACAAGGGTGCTTCAGACAGGTCTCTACAAAAGGTAGAACAACCGTCTGGATAAAAGGATATGTCCTTGGCCAGAATGAGACTGGAAGTATCTATCTTAGCAAGAGCTATGTGATGGAGAAATAGTAAGGCAGTTGGCTATTCCCACGCCTCAGCAGGGTGCTGTAGAGAATAAGAGGAATAGGTTACTGTAAGAGATGGTCTGATGTATGATAGTGCGTGCAAAGTACAAGTTCCCTATTCGGAGGAGACACTTTGCTAAACGACTATCAACATACGCAACCATAAGTCCACCAAGTCTGTAGCCACTACACCCTACGAGATGTGGACCAAAAGGCAACCTGAATGAGGTCACCTTAGGCCATGGGGATCGGCAGCTTATGTACTAACTAAATTTCAAGTCAGGAAGAGGTTCGTTGAGAAATAAGTCTCTACGAAACAAAAGTTTCACTGGATGACACCCCATCCCTGAATGATCAACAGGAAATAGTTCCTACGGATCTTCAGGACAGTGGGAGTAACTTGCCTAGTGAACAAGCCCATCATAGATTATGACTATGAGGAGGAACCCTCTTTGCGTAGGAACGTTCTTTGGAGCGTACCCCATCGATGAATTGACATCGAAAGGAAGACCATAAGGGTCATCACGCAAGATAATGATGAACCTAGGGTGTTTGTCCCAGGATTTTTCATCACCTGACAAGAAGGAATTGGAAGTTAGACCCTAGATGGAAGAAACGTATCTTCATGGAGTAACGTATCTTCTCATGCTATTCGGAGCATCCTAGGGGTTGCGTATTTGAAACCCAATAGCCGATGAGTAGTGTAACATAAATGGATTCACGAGGTATATGATTTCTCATAGGAGATGTCCATAATTAAGGGATATGTTCGTAGAGATGATGATCTCCGCGAGCATGGAGGAACCGCTGGAAGATACCCTGTTCCTTAGTTGATTATGAGGAATTTGTTCCTCAGGGATCCTTTGAACAGTGGGAGTGACTTTCCAAGCAGGGTGCTCCATCCATAAGGGATGAGAGCAAATGATGATCCTCCTATGCAAAGGAATTGTTCATAGGAACATACCCCATCGACTACTTGAGATCGAAGGGATGATCTTAAGGATTATCTTGCATGAACGATAGGATAGAATGCTAGTCCTTATCATACCCTAATTATGAAGAATGAATAGTAAGCTTTACAGGATAAATTAGAGTCTATAAAGGGCCAACCGAGTTTAAGGCTAGGTTGGATTTCCAACTGGATGGAAGACTATTGGAGATTAATGGATTTCCAAGGTCAATCAGAGACCCAGACGGAAGCGTGGTAAGGCATATGACTTGCGTAGAAGCGAATAAGTCTACACTCATTCTGAGAGTAGACATCGACAAATTTGAGTCGATCCGACGAATTTGCGTTGGTTCAACAAGGTATCCTTCCCAAGGTTTTGGGTGGTAAGGGTTACGTTGATTCGCTTGGTAGCATCAATAGTTGTGGATCCATTCTCGACAGACGTAACGACTGAATTTCTCAATGGAGAAATCCTAGAGGTGACTAAGGTCAAATGCACAGAATGTGTGCAAGCTAACTAAGTCCATATGGGATCTTAGCTAGTCCTCTAGACAGCAGTATTTCATCACGGATCGTTTACTATATGTTTACGATAACAAATGGAAACCGCTGTGTATCACTCTTACTAGTAGAGAGTTGAAGATCACGTCACTTAATATCGATGACACACTATTGGCTAGTGGAGCTTAGGGATTGTTTGAGTCCCCTAAGGAGTAATTGTACTCCTGTAGCTCAGCGCAGGACTTTACGAGCCTAGGCATGTGCCCTAAAAGACACCATAAAAGAATGACCAAGTGACCAGAGTGCCTGATGCAGTATGAGTCTCATATGCACTATGGTGTATACTCAGACCTAGCGAACGCTATGCAATCGGAAGAATTGGATTTCCGGATATTCCAATTTAAGACACAAGATTGTAACCAGGATACTCTATATGATGGATCACGTGCTATGACTATCGAAGAATATGCTTCGACTAGTTAGCCACATATGCTAACTAGGGTGGGGACCTAGATGCACTTGGATCCGACTCAGGCTATCGTCCATGCTCGATGATAGACTCGCATGGAACACATGCAATATAAGTGTTGCATGATCGTATTAGACCGCTCCATTAACCATGGAAGCCAAGCACGATTGCCTGTTCTGCCATAGGGCAGAAATGTGTTTAACCGAGAAGGTTTCTTGTAAGCTTATGAGCTATCAACAAAACCTATTACCATGAGTAGTGCTAGCATATGGCTATAACACTGCGGTGAAGTCAAACACATAGACATGGGTACCATTTCACAAAAGGTGAAATAACTACCTAGAGAGTAATCCTGGAGTGGATCGACTATGGGCCAGGATGTTGGCTCATCCCATTCCTAAACCACTTAAGAATTGTCTTTGTGGGTTGCTTTAGAAAATTGGGACTTAGTAGTCGATAACTAGCAATATGATTGATGAGCACACGAGACATTAATTGACTGGATTTTAATTGGATCTGTTTTAAGCAGCATGTTATTTTGATACATGTATGATATGTTACATTTCCTGTACTAGCATAGAGCATGTCACGCAGACACTAGGTTGGCTCACTCACACGAGCAACCGCCTTCGCAATATCCTGGATATGTCTGGGTGTGGCGGAAGATGAGACAGAATCCAGATAAGCGCTGAAAGCCTACGATATGATATGAGATGCCTTCTTCATATGAGCATATGGCCTATGATAAGAGCTTGAAGTCTATCAGTAGAGCTAGGAGCCTGTCAGACGGATTCAACTGTCGCATTGGAAACAAGTTCCAAGGTGAGGTTGGTTATGGCCGATCGAACATGGTTACTACCCCGAATCATGTATAGTCTGTGTAGAAGAAGCCAGATGCGAGAGCTGATAATTGATCACAATAGTGTGACATGGCAGCACTCGGGCTGGTGGCCATAAGGGCTACCGGATAGACATCTGCATAGTGGTCCTTTTTGCAAGGATAAGACATGCGCTCTGATCAGAGTCTAAACACTATGGCGCATATTCCCCTTGAATAACGCGCGCTTATGAGTGACCATGAGGTGATGAGTAGAATTAGTCCCTGGGATTCCTCATCGTGTGAGCCTCGTCGATCATGTAAGGATGATTGACACTGTATACCCTTTGTACTTACGTCTGTGTCATGAGGAGACGGGTCGGTGGTGCTACTTTGGCGTGACACCTTACGGCTATGGATGATTCGGCCTTCCGGACACTGCTGGGAAAGCAGCTGAGCCGAATCTGAGTGACACATGTATGTAAGGAAAGATTCTCGTTGCATCGCTCTTTATTATCTTTCATTGGGCCCACCTGCTAGATCTTATGGGATCATGTAGGATATGAAAATATAAAGGAGATGTGGACTCATTCGAGCATGGCCTTCGGGACAAGGCAGGTGCTCATGATCCACGAGATGACAATCGGAGGAATCTGGGGGATACGAGAGTTACGGAGAGCATTGTCACTGTTTTATGTTTTAAGGGTGCCTTCCTGCGCTGGCTATACGAGTTTGGTATGTGGATCTCCCGAGAGGGTGCCTTCCCATGCTGGCTATACGAGTTTGGTGTACGGATCTCCCGAAATGCAGGTACTCTCACCGGTCACACGCCACGGCCACACAATACTCTTTTGTAGATGATAGAAAGTTGGAGATTGATAGAGACTGGATAGATTGTGCAACCCCACTGTGCGAGTGAGAGATGTTAGCAATTGGTGCGCCCATGTGGGGTGCCCAATGTAATTATCGTAACCTTATGGGGTTAGTTGCACTAATGCACAAACTAGAGGAGTTAGTAGCTATGGCTCAAACCCTAGGGGTTTATGTGCAAACCTAGGAGAAGTTTTGCCTATATAAAGAGGTAGCCTCCTACACATTATGGTGTGACCATAATTGGCTATTCCAGAGAATGAAGTTACTCTGTCTAGATTCATACTAGTTGTAGAGAACCCTAGTCTCTCTCCAGCTTCATCCAAGGAGGTGGAACGTGGTGTGGAAATCAGTGTTCGTCCTCGAGATTCACACTAGATTGGTGGGAGCAAGATCAAAGAGGAGGCGCGTGAAAGCAAGCAACACAACGATCATCCGCTGCATTAAGGAGCTAAGGAAGACAAGGTAAACACATGAATATTCCGCTTTAATTCATGTTGTAGATCTGAATATGTTAGATCCTTCCTGCCCTTCAAATTCTATGTTCACTTATATATTCATATTTTACAAACGGTTCTTGTGAGCCTCTTAACTTCATTTTCTCCAACATAATTTTTATTTATGGATACTAGATGTCTGACCGTGGTGCATGGTGGCTACACCTTTGATGCGGAACTTCCTAACCAGGTTTTAAAATGATTGTATTAAACGTTTTTGCATGTAAAAAAGTGAAGCCTGAGGAACAATCATTCTTTATTCGAATTGTGTTGCCATGATCTTCCATTATTGAATTCATTCTGTCAGGTTAGGAGAAGACCAAGTTAATATCAACATTAAGCATGCTTGGATGTGCAAGTTCGTGCCATAAACAGGAGGAATTCGACTACGAGAAAAGGATTGAAGTCACTCCCAAATGTTCTGATGGTCTAGTCTACATGTACAGTAAAACTTCTATAAGTTAATACTCGATAAATTAATAACTTAGATAAAATTGATAATTTGTCCAGTCCCAACTTGGGACCAGTACAAAATTGGACCCCAATCGATAAAATAATAAGATAATAACTTTTTTGAAATCCCAGTGTACATATATTGGTCCCAACGAAACCATAAATTAATAATCACTAAAATAGTCTAAATATTCTAAGATTGTCTTGTTAGAAATGAATCTATATTCACTTGTTTTTTGTTGAACTTCAAGTATATATTGAATTCATATTTAAATTTCATCATTGCACGTACATGTGAAAAAAAATAAACCATTCTTTAACTTCCGAATTTAATTTAAAGATGAATATGTGTTGAGCATAGAGTCTTCCACCCTTGATGATAACGGTTCAATTATAACTATAGTTTAGAGCATGTGTTGCACGTGACATTTTATTTACTATAAGGGATTAAATTGTTCTCTACAAAAGCACTATAAGGTATGACTAATGGAAAGTATACCTCAATCCATTTTGTGTTATAATTGGGAAGCAAAAATGAAAGAGTTGATGCACCACAATATTTCGTAGTTGAAAATATGTTGAGTTCATCTTTAAATCTCTTCATTGGACTTGAAATTTCGGAAGTCATACATTAAACCTCTTTAAATTAAAAAATTATTAGTTTATCGATATAATAATATCTCGCTAAATTAATAAAATATGCCGATCCCAACATTATTAATTTATAGAGGTTTTACTGTACTCCATAATATCTTAATGGGTTGTATTTAGTTGCAGGCTCATGGATCTATGTTACATGTGGTTGCCTACAACAAAAGTTAAGCACACACTCAGATGTCCCGCATTTTTGGTGGAACGGAAAAATGTTTGTTCTCAATGTATTATGAAATCATCATTTACTACTTATATCTACATAAAGTCAAAATCATTTACTAAGTTTCCTAAAACAAATTTACTTGATGTCCGGCCAACAACCTTATATGTCTTGAAACTCTATTGATGATTCAATAGACTGTGTGAAAAAAGTATAATTAAGGTTCGAAGATACAAAGTTTCATATACAGTTTTCCACATTTGAAAGACGTAAGGCAAAAAAGAAGAAGATAAAACTAGTAGAATCAAACCTAAACATAGCTCACTTTGTGGCGGATGACCTATGCAAGATTTAATGTCTATGTACCTCGGATTTATTTATGGTATCTCATTATAATTAGTTCTTAGTTTTGTATATAACAAGAAAGAAAGAGTTTTAATCCATTGTAAATGTGGTGCTTGTTAATGGTCTTTATAGTTGATGCATTTGTATGTTGATAAAGTAGCATGTACGTTACAAGCACTTCATCCGTTTAAAAGAAAAAGTCATCACATAATACACAGAAAATGATAACATAAGCATGATACTAAAAGACGACCAAAATAGTGTTGCGGTTCTTTAAGAAGTGTTGTGTGATAGTATTGTCAATCTGAATTGATTTGAAATTTATATTTGAAGAGATTTATTCGAAAGAATAAGTTGGTGTCTGTTTTATGCCGTTATCTCTTGGATGACATTTTACTTGTGCATATTTTATGCCTGCAGTTAATAATTCGTGCAGCATGATAAAAATATCTTGAATTAGTGGAAAACTTATGTATTATAAGCGGGTCAAAGTGGCCAATTACATCAATGTTTAAAAGATTCACAGCCCATTCGGGTTCTAAATTGGGCCAAAAAAACATATTGCGAAGTGAAAGCCTGTATTGAGCGAACTGATTTGCAACCATATTACTGGTGCGTAACCTATACAGAAAAATTACTCCTTGAAAGTGCGATTCAAGTGTTATAACCTGATATCGAGACAACAAAGAACAAATGTAAATCAAGAACGAGGTGGTTCACTAACGAATTCACTAATGAATCCATTAGCTACCTCCACGGCCAAAAGTTGATACTTTATTGAGAGAAGACCCTGAATTACAACCCGAATACATCACACATAAGTTATTGCACACTTATAGATCTTAAATAGACCTAAAGACACTAACTCGTACCCATAGCAACATTTCTAACGGATAAGGAAACAAACCACAGGCCCTAGATCCTGTGCCTGTTAGCACAAATTACTGGGCTGTTTGTGCGAGCTCAGTCTGCTCGTGTGAACTCCCTCCAATTCGTGCAAAAACCTGTCTTGCTCATGCAGACATGTTGTTGCTCGTGCGAGCTCCCTCTTCTCGTACGAACTACTGGACTTCTCTTGTGTTCCTCACTTTATTGCTTTGCTTGATTTGCTCGTCGCTTTGAGTTATTCCAACAAATCTCCACCTTAACTCAAATTGACATAACAACCTAAATTAGAACTGACACTTCTCTTCAGAACCTTAAACAGATGCATCACCCGAACCGGAAACGAGCACGCTTCCCTAGATGCGCCAAACGTTGCACCAAATCCCATATGTCCCTCCCAAAAATGGGCGGATGCCCCTCCCGAAAAGCAGATACACCTCCAGAAATAGGTGCTCCACCCAGAACCAGACTTGAACACATTCATTGAGACTAGGCCAGAAGTAACATGATGCACTCAAAATAAGCGCTAGACAGATGCACCATGACAAGTGCCAGGAATTATGCCAGACCAGATGCACCATAACCAGTTCCAGAACAGGTGTTGTGCCAGATGCACCCTAAATTGCCTTAGATACGCCAAAACTTGATGCGCACCAGAAATAGATCAGGCCAGAACTAGATTGCTTGCCAAAACCAGACTCACACGCTGGATGCTCCATGCCAGGAGGACATATAGCCCCCAAGGAGCTCAGATGGTGGGTGTACTTCTGCCCCATGTTTTAGAGGTCCACGAACTGAAATTGTTTCTCCTCCTGAACAAATCAATCATGATTGCTACATTAGACATCATTCTTGGCAGAATCTTGAAACCTTAGTTTCGAAAAACTTGACTTGAGTGTTCCACATGAAACGTGAAATTCTAGCTTATGAGTTCCACCAGAATGTAAAACCCGAGCTAATAGCTCCGCCTGAATGATAAAACCCGACTGATACCAATTTGTTCTAACATGGTATCGAGACAAGAACGAATAAATAAAAATTAAGAACATACGGAATTTAATGTGTTTCACTAATGGATTCACTAACGAAATTGTAAGCTACCTCCACGAACAAAACCTGGTATTTTATTGAGAGTAACCCATAATTACAACCCAAATACACCAGGCCTATAGCTATTATATATACCTAGAGATACAAACTTGTACGCTAAGAAACTCTAAAACTTTTCCAAAACAGACAAGGAAACAACACAGTCGCCCCAGATCACATGAGTGTCCGCACGAATTATAGATTTGTTCGTACGAGCTCAGTCTGTTCGTGTGAAATCCCTCCAATTCATGTGAAAACTCATTTTTTTCTCTTGCGAGCACAATCCTATTCATGCGAACATGTTGCTACTTGTGCGATCTCCTTGTTCTTTGTATGAATTTCCGAACTTCTCTTGTCTTTCTTGCTTTGTTACATCGTTTGATTTGCTAGTCGCTTTGAGTTATGCTTAAAACAAGCATCCAGCAATCTTCCATTATTTGTGTTGTTTCAGAAATATCAATGTCATGTGTATCAGTACATCGATTCAGCTATGCGATTAAAGTATTTGCATAGGTCTTAATGGCGAATCTTTGATAGCCACAGTTAATGAAAAGATTCAACCCTTCATGAATGGTAAATGCTTCTTCTTCCTTTGGAGAGGTTCCTTCCATGAGAGGTGCTGCCAGGTTGGCTAGGAACTTCTCATCTTCATTTCTTATTACCACTTATGTAGATGCTACGTCTAAGCCAGAGTTCCATGCTCCATCAATATTGAATTTGACCCACCCAAATTCCAATGGCTTCCACTTCGCATCCTCCTTCACTGGATATGAAACTCTTGGGTTATTGTGTACAGCTTCTCTTGCATGCAATTCCATTTAGATAAGTACCCCTCTATTTTCCCGCAATTATTTTACCTTCTTGTTTTGGATGATGAATAGGTTATGATTTCTCTAAATTTTCCATATTGTAAGACAAAACTTCTTCATGTCCTCATCTTTTAGCAATTTGATAATTTCTGGGTATTGAAATTCATCAATCATATCATCACAACACATAAATTGAAGAGAAGAGAAGAACAAATCAAAAGAGAGAAAGGAGATCTCAAATTCTCATTCAATTCACTGAAGAAGATGTTGGAATAGATGCCCTAGGGGCAATCATAGATTTAGTATGAACATTGTTTTGGCTAGAATATTCATTTATTATATATTGTGATATTTAATATAATGAAGTCCTTAGATAAAATGTGTTTTTATCTTAAATATAACTAGTCCACTATATTGATTAATAGGACGATCAAATATAGACTAGTATGTGGGTAGATTGATATGGAGATATCAAGTCTAACACATGGGTATGCATTAGGAGTAATGGCATACTGGATTGACCCACAACGAAAAGGATACATTAGATTATGTCAAGTCACAATCGCTTTTCGTAGTGCTAATATGATTGCAATCCTTAGACTGGAAGTCGCTAGATACTCTAGTTGTGGAATATTGCGTTTTTTATGTTATCAAACGTTACACCGTAACTGGGTAATCATAAAGATGGCTATCAGGCGTGATAGGAAGCAAGCTTAGAGATCGTAGTGACGTAGATATTGTCCCTCCCACATAATGGGGGTAAATATCCACGACCACTCGAGGGATGAGGCTTATTGAATGTCTGGCCAGACTCAGATAAATCAATATAGAGATATTGATGTTATCTGCAAGCATAATCATATTCCCAGGATCGAGGAACTATGGATTGGATATACGAGTGTGACTATGAATGTTTCGTGTCCAATCCGGATATGGAGACAAATGGATAGTGCAATATGAGATATTGGGCACAAGAGGTTTGTCGGGATCACTGACTATTTCTATAGGTTGGGTGGCATGGATGTGTTGCTAGACACCGCTCCATGTTAGTAAGAGTTACTACCAACTATATAGAAACCTATGGGGTCACACGTCAAATAGAGTAGAGCTAGATTTTGGATTAATTAATATTGATTAATTAATAGAAGGATCATTGTGCAACACCTTGCAAACTTAGTAGGACTAATTTGCAAGGAAGGGAATAGTTCTAGTTCATCTAGAATTAGGAAACTCTTTTATGGAAACAACAAGGAGTTGTTGGAGTATATAAAGAGGCTTTAGATTACTTCCCACACTAATGTTATTAGACATAACAAAGAGATTGGGAGAGAGCAAAAGAGAGAGCAAGACAAGAGCTAGGGCCGAAACCCTAGCCCCGTCCGCCCCCTTCCCGTCGGCTCAAAGAGTAGGCCGAACCTCCTCTTGTGTCTTTGTTTCTTTGATCTTCTTCCCTCTTCCTCCGGGTTCAAGCTAGCACTTGTTTGAAGGAAGAATCCAGATCTCACCTCTAGACATGGATCAACCGTAGAGACGAGGACATCATTCTTCGTGTGATCTCACAAATCAAAACGTACACAATACTATGTCTCTTATCATGTTATGATGTCTCCTCCTGACGATCCGTGGTGGGCATTGAAGTAGGAATTAAATTTTGTTATTCCGCTGCGTTACCTACTTCAAAACCCAACAGAAGAAAGGTCTCAACCGTTAGGGCTAATAAGCCTTTCCTGAAAAACATAGAGACCCAATCCAAGCCTGCCACGTGGCAGGGATTAGTTACAATTAAAATGAAAATTAACAGTGAAGGAAAACAAATCCAATCCGAAGAAAATGAAAAGACAAAAGACTAAAGCACCCCCTTACTAACAACTATATTACTTTCTATAATATCTCATATTTCTAATACACCCCCTCAAGTTGAGTGTAATTGCAAATTACACTCAACTTGCCAATGATATACAGAAACTGAGTTATATCAAGAGGCTTTGTCAATATGTCTGCAACTTGCTCTTCACTGTGCATATGAGAAAGCCTGATAGAACCTGATTGCACAAGATCTCTCACCATATGGCAGTCAAGCTCTATATGTTTAGTCCTCTCATAAAAAATTGGATTAGAAGCAATATGAATAGCTGCAGAACTATCACAATGCACAATTGGAACAGAGAAGAGGACAATGTGCAACTCACCCAAGAGAGATTGTAACCATTGCAGCTCACAACCTATAGCATCCAAGCTCATGTACTCAGCTTCTTCAGAGCTTCTTGCAACCACACATTGTTTCGTTGACTTCCAAGAAACCAAGGACTTGCCAAGATAAACAAAAAAACCCAAAAGTAGATCTTCTAGTATCTACACAACCTCCCTAGTCAGTAAGAATCAAATCACCTTTAACAGAGAAGAGCAAACCCTGACACAAAGTGTGCTTGAGGTATCTCAAAACATGATGAGCAGCAGCCAAATGCACATTGCTAGGCTGAGAGACAAATTGACTTAGTTTGTGAACAAAATAACACAAGTCGCGTCTGGTGTCACAAATATAAAGCAACTTTCCAATAAATTTTCTGTAATGTTGAGCCTCCAAATCAGACAAAGCAACATCTTACTGACCACTGAGTTTCCCAGTAACCCCCATGGGAGTAGTTGTTGGCTTGCATTCCATGTAACCTGATGATTGCAAGATATCTACTCCAAATTTCTGTTGGCCAATAAAAATGCCATCCTCAGTTCTGGACACTTCAAAATCTATGAAATATGACAGAGGACCCAGATCTTTCAATTTAAACTCTGAGCTTAACATTGCCTTGAAGTTTGTCAAACTACCAATATCATTCCTAGTAATCAAAAAATCATCTACATAGACCAACAAAATAACAATCTGACCGTTACATTCCCTGAGAAACAAAGTGTAATCTGACACATTGGTAAAAACCCATTTTAACCAGGGTAGAAGAGAACTTGATAAACCACTGCCTTGATGCTTGCTTTAAACCATATAAAGCATTGTGTAACTTACGTACCAAACCTGAAGTATTCCCCTTCAGAACTTCAACTACATACCCCTGAGGTAAACACATATAAACCTCCTCATCTAAGTCACCATTAATACAGGCATTATTAATGTCCATTTGTAATAACTCCCAACCATTAATTGCAGCCAAGCAAATCAAAACCCTGAAAGTAACCATCTTTGCTACTGGTGAAAAGGTGTCAAAATAATCCACTCCTTCAGTCTGACTGTAGCCCTTAGCCACCAATCTGGCTTTATACTTGTCAAGAGATCCATTTGCTTTACATTTTACCTTATACACCCACTTGCATCCCACAACTTTATAACCTTGTGGCAATGTAGTTACAAACCAAGTTCCATTAGACTCCAAAGCCTTTAATTCCTCATTCATAGCTGATACCAATTCTGGTATTGAGCTGGCTTGAACATAAGAAACTGGTTCTTCCAAAAGACCAGTCTTTGCCAAAGAGGCTCTCTTCTTCTGTGTAAACTCATAATCATGGAGATGTGATGGAAGTTTGCTGATCCTTGTACTCCTTCTAACTGGTTCAATATTCTGTTGCAACAAAGCATTCTTGTGTGACAGAACACTACCCAGATTTGGGGCTGAGCCAGGCATCACATGAGAACCACCAGTGTCAAATTCTGAAGCATTAACACTCTTCACATAAACTGCATTCATCTCCAAAGCAATATCTTCAACAGAAAGAGGTACACACACCTCACTATTCTTCACCAGAGACTCTCCAAAATAGGATGACAGAAAAGGATATACATCCTCATGAAAGACAACATTTCTTGACACCAAGAACACTTTGGACTCCATGTCATAAAGTTTAAAACCTTTGGTACCAAAAACATAGCCCACAAAGACACATTTTGTGGCTCTAGCATCAAAATTGGTTCTAGCATGAACCAAGGTACTAGCAAAGCAAAGACACCCAAAAACTCTAAGCAAAGAGTAATCTGGCATAACATTGTAGAGATCATAAAAGGGAGATTTACCGTTAAGTCTTGGACTAGGAGTTCTATTTATAATGTAAGCTTCTGTGAGCACACACTGTCCCCAAAAAATTGAAGGCACATTACTTTGAAACTTCAAAGCTCTAGCTACATTTAGAAGATGCTGATGCTTTCTTTCCACCACAGAGTTTTGTTCTGGAATCCCTACACAACTGTGCTCATGAATAATCCCCCTAGATTTGAAGAAGCCCCACATCTCCAATTCCGGAGCATTGTCACTCCTGACTCTCTTTATCTTCACATTAAACTGAGTCAAGATCATATTATAGAATTCTGGCAAGATCTGCAACACTTCTAACTTGATTTTCATTAGATACACCCAAGTAGTCCTACTTTTATATTCAACAATAGTGAAAAAGAATCTAAACCCCTGATGTGTAGGAACTTTATAAGGGCCCCATGTGTCACAGTGAACAGGCTCAAACAACTGTGAAGATATATGACCAAAGCTAGAGTATTTTAACTTCTTTTACTTTGCCAGGGGACACACCTCACAAGGACTATGCAATTTTGTCCCTATAGGCTCTGACATTAACTGTGAAATCATAGACAACTTCTTCTCAGATGGATGACCAAATCTCTTATGACAAATCTCTGCTCTATGCCTAGGATGATAAACAGTACTCTGAGCTACAAACCTTGCATTCATGTCTATATCAGCACCTTTCGATATATATAGTCCCTGTATTTTGTCACCCCTACACATGGTGTTCCCATTAGAGTCTTTGATAACACATTTCTTCATGTCACACTGAAAGATGGCATTCACTTCCTGTGTTAGTTGATAAATAGAAATCAAATTGAACTGAAAAGATGGGACATATAGAACATTTTGTAGAATCAAGCCATATGTGACTCTAATTGTTCCTGATTTTGTATCTTCCACTCTTTTACCATCTGGTAAATGAAAAAAGATGTCATGAACCTCAACACTTGTCAAAAATAAAGAGATATGTGAACACATGTGGTCTGTTGCTCCTGTTTCCATTATCCAAGCTCCTGGAATCAGCTCTCTTCCTGATACACTAGACTGCAATGAAATGGTGCTAATGACCCCAGCCATGAAAGGATTCTTCATTGTACCAGAAGGAGAAGAACTACTGGGCTGAAGTGGATTATCCAAATAAGAAGACATGCTAAGAGAACCAGAATCAGTAGAAGACTTGAGTGAAGTATTGGATAACTGTGAGCTAAGAACACTCATCAATTGCTGAGTTGGAACAGGACTAAGTGAGAACTAGTGTTGCCACTTTGAGTCTCAAGAACAGATGAGGAATCAGACACATTGCTTGCAATCACATTGCGAGCTCTGGGTTTGTTAAACTTGAAGTTTTGTGGAAATCCAGGTAGTTTGTAGCACTTGGCCTTAATGTGACCCTCATTCCCACAGTGGTGACACACAATTTTCCTATTTGGTCCCCTACCATTAATCTGTGAACCATTAGAACCTCCACCACTACTTGTTTTCCCATAGATTGAAGTGGTAGGTGGTTTGTAATACTGTACCGAAGCTGTCATGGGTGTGATTGAGGAATAAAAGCCACTAGCATAAATAGCCCTATTATGTGAACTAGCTGTGCTATTCTGAAGCTCCATTTGTCTCTCTTGTTGCACAATCTTGGCAAACGCTTGATTAATAGGTGGTAGAGTCTCTCTCAACAACAATTGATATCTCACAGAGACATAATGAGGACTTAACCCATCAAAAATTGCATAATTCTTTCTTGCTCTTGTGATTGTTTAAGCTTCAATACAATGCCACAATGACACTGAACCAGAATTCCACAAGAACAACTAGAAAGTGGCTTATAATTAGCTAACTCATCCCAAAGCCCCTTCAATTTAGTGAAATAAACTATAACAGATAAGCCATCTTTCCTTAGCATGGAAATCATTTGAGTTAACTGAAACACCCTAGGCAAATTTCCCTGTGAAAATCTCTCAATGAGATCTAGCCATACTTCCCTAGCTGTAGATCTACAGACAACACTACTCACTATATCCTTAGAAAAGGAATTCAGCAACTAGGAAATGACCATACTGTCACATCTACGCCAAACTGCATACACCTCATAGCTCAACGGAGGTTCCTCTATCGTTCCATATACGAATTCGAGCTTATTCTTAGCTCTCAAAGCAAACACAATCGATTTATGCCAGGTATAGAAATTTTCTCCATTCAGTTTTTCAGAAACCAACGCCACTACAGGACTATCAGAATTGTGCAAAAAATAAGGCGAAACAACATCAATACATGTTCCAGTAGGTGGTCGCACACCAGACGAAGCAGTATCATCCATCGCCATTGAACACCTCCTCTCAAAATAGATCGACAAATCTAAACATAGAAATCAGAAGGAAAAACCTCGATCGACGAAAATGAACACGAAACTGAGATCACAAATCAGCAGCCGATCGAACCAGGCTCTAATACCGTAATGAAATTCATCAATCATATCATCACAACACAGAAATTGAAGAGAAGAGAAGAACAAATCAGAAGAGAGAAAGGAGATCTCAAATTCTCATTCAATTCACTGAAGAAGAAATGTCTCAACCGTTAGGGCTAATAAGCCTTTCTTGAACAACATAGAGACCCAATCCCACCCTGCCACGTGTTTGGGATTAGTTACAATTAAAGTGAAAATTAACAGTGCAGGAAAACAAATCCAATCCGAAGAAAATGAAAAGACAAAAGACTAAAACACCCCCTTACTAACAACTATATTACTTTCTATAATATCGCATATTTCTGATACTGGGATTCAAGACTTGAAGATTTTGGTACGGTATTGCAGGATGGAGTTGCAGAGAAGTCTTCTTCAGATCTGGACTGCGGTGTCACAATCCATAAACAAACGGGTTGCAATTTCTATGGTGGAATCACATAGAGGACATCTTCCATGCAAGTCTCCTTTGAATCTCAAAAGGTTCCACTTCGTTGCCAATGAGTCATGGCAAGCTCTCCAAACAATTTCTATGGTGGAATCACAGAGAGGACATCGTCCATGCAAGTCTCCTTTGAATCTCAAAAGGTTCATGGCAAGCTCTCCAAACAATTTCTATGGTGGAATCACAGAGAGGACATCGTCCATGCAAGTCTCCTTTGAATCTCAAAAGGTTCCACTTCGTTGCTTCAACCAACTTCTTGCTTCCAAATTTATTATTCCTGAGATTTCCCCATCTGGCTCTTTATAACTAATCTAGTTTGCTCGTAGCCAGACCGTATGTATTGAACATCTTTAGAGAAGTGCCATATTATCCTATTTAAAACTGGTAATCGAGGTAGTAGCCAGTATCCCAAGTTTGTAAGTTGTAATCAGGTCCGAGACTTTTAATTGGAGATTTTGCGTATTAGGGGAAACGGATTTTTAAGTCGTCGACCTTTTTAGTCATGGATCATATAACACATCGATAATTTTACCATCTCCCAAATGCCACCTTACTCCCATTCGTAACACATCTTTGCTACTGCAAATGCTACGCCAGGCGTACAAAGCATTTTTGAAGGGATTCGCATCTAAGATGTCTTTTTCGGGGTAGTATTTGTATTTAAAACCTTACTGACCAGAGAATTTGAATACTTAAATTTCCGAAACTGCTTGGCGAGTAAAGCCTTCTTGAAATCTCAAGGTCTTTGAAACCTACCAATAACTACCTCGCTGACCCTCTTGCTTGTTCCACCAAAAATTGCTACACATAAGTTTTATTTTTTATGGTGATTTAGGAAGCCTAATGGTGTGTTTTGGAATGAAGTATTAAAACATTGTATTTTGTCTAACTTAATTATAAATCCCAGCATCTCAAAATTACTTGTTTGGATAAATATTTTAGTGGAAGTTTGAAAATCCCGTCTAAATTTCGACCGACCAAATTCCATGTTATAATTTCATTTTGTTATTCCATGTCTAATGCTAACTTTTCATTCAATTAAAAATTAAAATGCAATACATATTTGTAACTTTTACATTTTACCATAAGCCCACCAACCACCGCGACCACTGTTACTCCGACCACGTCAACGCCGCCCACGAACAACTTTGCACCTATAGTTTTAAAAATCGGACCGGACCGGACCGGCCGGTTCGACCAGTCGGTGACCGGTCCGGTTCTCTTCCGGACTGCCCAAGCATGGAATCTATCAAAATCAGTCAAGAACAGGCCGGTTTACGGCCCAACGGACGAATCAGGCGAGTTCGCCGGTTACATTTTAATTTTCATTCAATTAAAAATTAAAATGTAATACATATTTGTTTTACATTTTACCATAAGCCCACCGACCACCGCAACTGCAACCACTACTACTCCGATCACGTCAACGACGCCGACTAACACTTTTGCACCCATAGTTTTAAAATCGACCGGACCGGCTGGTTTGACCGGTCGGACCGGTGATATGGTCAGTGACCGATCCGGTTCTCGGCCCAACCGGCGAACCGGGCGGGTTGAAAACATGCCGGTTTTTTAAATAAATCTCAAAATTCATTGCTGATGCTAAGCATTGAACCCCCAACCACAAATTTGTAAATGACAGTCCCTACCAATGGGTCAAGAGGTTATTTATTGTGAAATGTTAACCGTTTTTTTTACATACTACTAAACTTTAATCCTATTCAATGAATGTTTTGTCGATAATTACTAGTATTAATGTAATTTTTAGTTTCATTATTTATCTTTTAACATATATGTTATGCACCATTTAACCGTACATCGGAAAGTTATATTTCTCCTTAATTCAAACATTTAGTAAATAACACGTACAATTTAAACTTAGGGAGAAACTTGTATTTTATTTTATTTTTGTCAAACTCAATGCGAAGAATCATTAAAATTATGTGCTTGATAACTATGTTAATGTTTTCATTGTCTTTCCAAAGATAAATTTTCTCATTGTGTAATTTGATATATATTTTATTTAAATATATTTTATATAAAAATAAAATACTATATATTACAATAAAAACGTGTGGGGTTGAACTATCGGTCCGACAGATTGACCACAAACCGGTGCTGACCAGTGACCAGTTCAATGCCGTTCCGGTTTTTAGAGCTTTGGCTGCACCTACTGCCGTACTGACTACATCATGCTAATTTCATTGCCACCAACAAAACCACTCTTACAGTGCGCCTTCAACCTTCATGGGAGGGTTTATAGCCGATCAACCGGAAATTAACGTCAGTGGGTCACAAGACTCACAACCTTAGTTAACTCCACGATGGTGTGAGATCTGGATCCCATCAGATTGGAGAGAGCAAGGCATTGGCGATCCGCCATCAATGGTGGTTGCATCTTCAGTCTGGAATCTACGTGGTTCAGAGATTGGAACTGAGAGGTGATGGAGTTGGCCATGGAAATGGTGACGGAGAAGGCAGGAAGCAAGACAGTGGACCCGGCTGCCGCGGTGAAACGAGGGTTGAAAATTATTATTAGAAGGGTGAATGAAATAGTTCATCAACTAGAATTGTGCCCGTGCATCGCACGGTTTCGTAATATATTTTAGAATCAAAGATCTTTCATAAAATACTATCTATCAAATAATCCATAATTTTATATCCCTTTTCAGACATCATGTTTTTTTTTGAAGTGTTACATGTTAGCAAACAATGAATAAAATTAAATGCGAAGAATTATTACTTTAACATCTCACTACTAAATAGATTTTTTTTTTTTGAAGCAAGTAAATATTTTTTTTTTTTTGAGGAACAACCAAAATAAATTATTTTTTTTTTTTTGAGGAAAAACAGATCACTTTTATAGATTAAGTAGCATCCAGTACATTGGAAGAGTCCTTGCTAATACAGATTTTTAGCCAAGGGGGAATGTTTACATGAGTAAAAAGAAGAGCAACCTTGTCTTCTTTGGCATGGAGAGCTATCAAGTGAGCCGCAGAATTTGAGCTTCGATGGTTGTAGTTGAAATGTATCTCCACTACAACAGATTCGCTGTTTAGTGGCAATTATTTTTGTCACTAAATGTATCATTCTTGTCACTAAAGTTTTTACTGACAAAAATATTTTCGCCCCAAAGTTGTCACTAAATATGCGCCACTAAATAGCAAAGTGACAATATTTTTTTGTCACTAAATTACAAGCATTAGTGACAATATTTTATTGTCACAAGATTTAATGACAATATTTTTTTGTCACTAAAATTGAGCCATTTGTGACGACTTTTATTCTCGTCACTGGGCTCTTATCGTCAGTGACAATATTTCTTGTCACTTTTTTCTGCAGAATTCAGTGACAATTTTTTTATTGCCATTGTCCTGGGGTTTTCAGTTACAATACATTGTCATTAAACAAGAATTTCAATATAATGGAATCTGATCTGCCATAATATCAATATCTTCCCCACAAAACATGAAACTCGAAACCGAATCAAATAAATCAAATCCATCACGCTAAATGGTGATTCGGAAAAGTTTAGTCACATATTATACTTATACAAAATATTGGTTTTTCCGTATCTATCCTATTACATCAACTATGATGAGGCAAATAGAATAATCATCATCGTTTGAATCTGGAAATAGAACTTAGTCATTCCTGCACAGTCTTGACGTCATCCCGTCTTTGTTATGCCAATCATACATTGATTGGCTCTGAAAAATGAAACAAGTCGTGTAAGTGCATTTCAATCAATCAACCCAGCTACTCTAAATGCATGATCAGCATCCATACAACAATGTAAACGGTAAGAATTACTTGGTAAGAACATAACACAACGAGAAGACTAACCTTCTGATCGTGTGGTGTTGCAGGTGTTGTTGGCGTCCGGTTATGGGTGGTGTCTACGGAGTTGGACTGCTGACAGTTTGATGTGATGTTCAGTTGATGCCATTGTGCGTGCCCCTGCTGTTTATTTCGCCAGCCTTGCTGCACTGGATGTTGTTTTGTGAGAACAAGTTAAAGTCATTTAAAAGGAAGGCAAATATAAGAACAATTATTATGATAGAAACTGGGAAGAAGCATACATGTACAAGTTAAAGCCATCAGCAGATATAACCCCTGAAATTACCAAGAACATGTAAGACATGGAATAAGTCGTGAAGTTAGTACTATCTCGATTGAAACCGATACATTTGAAATCTGAGTTAAGATATTAGCAGGAGTATACCAACTCAAGCCGGAGTACTAAACACACATCCCCTGATCCAGATACCCTGAACAATGTACCTAATAGTGTAAATAATCAAAACAATCCCAGTTCGTAAACACTAAAATATCGGCAGTAGTTTATTGATGTTTAATATAATTTGGAAAAGAAAATCTACTTCTGCTGAAACTTGGGGAATTATACCATCAATTTTGTTCAGACCCCACCCCATACAGAATCGTGTGAAGAACTAAATATCGGTTGGAGTTGGAAACTTGGACTCTGTTCACCCAGCTGCATATTCCACAGTAGCAAAAGTCTTTCTTAATATTACAAAAACAACTGGCTAGTACCTCCCAAGACAATTGACATGGCCAAAATATCCTTGGACAATTTTTTTTTTTACAAAGAACCCAACCTTATGAGTTTATCTTCAATAGTAAGTCCAGACACCACCAAGTTAAGCTTGTGTTCTATCATTGCCAAATGTCACACATATCATCCATTGTTCCTACAATTTCCAGCACAAATGGCAACCTTATAAATCTAATAAGAAAGGAAGAGTATTCATGTTCAAATATCGTTATGTAAGGTTCTAAGTTTAAACTAGCCCTAGTGCTGTTTGTGAAGCGATTTCAAAATGTTGAGTAACTAAGGGCAGAGTACTCAAACAGATTGAGTTTACTCCAGTCACCTTGATGACATATTGGGTATTTTCTGAAGAATGACAAATTTTAGCCCCTATGAAGCATATACAGAATGCTTATTCTTTCAAACAACAATTGCACCGTTAACTATATTAGAAGAGAATAAAATCAGTCAAGACGATTCCCATGAAACTCAAGAGTGTTCATTAGAGGGAGAGGTTACTGAATTTAGATATAGCCCCATTTTTTTATTTAATGAAGATTAGGGAAGATACCAGGGGAAGTAGAATTAGCATACGCCTTTTGAGGTTAATGACCTTGAAAACAGAGCAATGCATTAGCTAACTGACATTAGCCAAATATGATATTTAAGTGGAGACTTCTAGTTTCTTAACCAGAATCTGTACTACTGGAAAATAAGATAACCAACTATATCAAATCAATTCATAAAACCTATATCAAAATGAAGCTTTTCTTGCACCATACAAGTTGATTTATTGCAGGACCATTCTTCTGCATAAAAGAAAGATATAATGCAGAACAATAAACAATATCTATATACGTAAGTCCCCTATTCTAGGTTGCTTAAGTTGTAATCAAGGACAAAAATCAAAAAATCATATTAGTTCGATTTTACCTCAAAATGGGTACTTTGAGGTCGTGACTGTCGAGTAATTTCAAAATTAGGGATAAATCTCATAACAAAAGTTTCTAATTTTGACATATACCTGCGAGTTGTAGAGTTACCTGGTTAAGATCCAGTCGAAGATGGAAATTCGTGCACGAGGCGGTACAGATCCGAATCAATGAACTTCGCTTAAGAGATTCGAGTACGAGGCGGTACAGATCCAGTCAATCTATTCTCATAGGCGCCCAGCAAATTGGTGAACTTCGCTCATCGATGATTGGCCTCCGATATCTACGATTCACATATACCGCTTTGGGGGGATAGGGTTTGAAAGTCGGAGCATAAGAGAGAGGGAAATCTGGTTCACCCAAAAAGATAAGAGAAATCGCTGCTGGGAAGAAATGGGTTACAATAAAGCTTTTATACTCATATAGATCTTGTTATTGTATATTGACCCCAAAAGATTTTAAATTTCTAAAAACGACCCCGCCCTACACCATACTGACAATTTCCTAGATATTGTCACTCAAACCCCTCAAATTTGACAATATATGTAGTTGTCATTGAACAACCAAACTAAGTGACAACTTCGCTATTGTCACTCTGAAAGTTGTCATTGTAGACCCAATCTCTTGTAGTGCTCGGGTAGGAGCCTACCGACGGTGGCAGCGTGGTTGATGGCACATCCCACCTCCGATATGTCGTCCTCCGTGATTTCTCGGCTTGCTTGAATTACTTGGTCAATAACAACCTTGACGTCCCCTTCAACTATCAGCCGCCTTTTCCCGTAGGACACTCCCATTTTAACCGCTTCAACCATTGCAATAGCTTCAACATGTTTTGCCGAGAGGCCACAGTGAATAGGAGTACCCCTGGCTTCAATGATGACTCCACTTGAATCCCTGAGTATTATTCCAATGCCCGCACTTCTTGATTCTGCATTCCACGCACCGTCGAAATTAACCTTCAACCAACTATCCGGTGGTTTTTGCCAGCGTTTATGGGTTGGGACCGTTTGGGTGATAGAGGTTCTCGGGGCTTCTTCCATGGAGTTCAGTTCTGCAATCAAAGAGGAGATGTTCTTGTAAATTTGTCCAGGACTAGTTTTTCTATCTCGAAACAAGATACCGTTTCTAGCCAACCACAGAGACCACACCGTAACCGCAAAAGGAACCAATTCCGTCGGGTTGAGCTTTTCCAGCCAGTGACATGCCCATACGGCAAAATTGACGGGCTGTTTTGAGAGAAAAGCCCCGAACTCGACTTGCTGCCACACCTCCTTCGCGATTTTGCAGGACCCGAAGACATGCGTGATGGATTCGCCATGTTCGCCGCAAGCTTTACAGTGGCTAGGGACATTCAAATTCCTTCGTCTCAAATTATCATTTGTTGGGATCCCATTTTGAATACTTCTCCATAAGTGATGTTGTATCTTCGATGGCACTTTTATCTTCCAAATCTTGGCCATTGCTTTCGAGCTCTGGTTTGACGTGCCCTCCCCAAATCCCATAACTTTAAGGCGTTGTGCTTGGGCATAGCCTGACTTAACCGAATAGTGACCCGAAGTTGAGAAGTGCCAAATGAGCTCGTCTTTACTTCATAACCCGGTAAAGGAATACTTGCCACGTCCCGTGCATCAATAGGAACTAGCCTCTCCTCGAGCAATTGAACATTCCACGTTTTGTCCTCCTTGATAAACTCTTTTACCCAAAGATCTTGATTGGTTGGTTGACAATAGAGCTTGAACGACGGTTCCCGTGGGATCCATTTCTCCGATAATCGGATTTTACTACCATCACCCACTCTCCATCGAAGCCCCGAATCAAGAAGCTTTCTTCCAACAAGAACACTTCGCCATGCAAAGGATGGTCCACTACCGAAGTCCGCCTGCATAAAATTTTTGTTTCGAAAATATTTAGCTTTAAGAACCCTACTAAGTAGAGAGTTCGGGTACCTCAATATTCTCCAGCTTTGTTTCGCCAGCATAGCATCGTTGAAAGATTTAAGATCCTTGAAAGCTAAGCCACCCTCTTCTTTAGATTGTTGTATTCTCTCCCACTTGATCCAGTTGATGCCTCTACCATTCTCTGATTTGCTCCACCAAAATTGTCTGATCAAAAGCTCCATGCGATCACATACACCATCAGGCAACTTGAAACAGGACATAGCATACGTAGGTAGGGCTTGAGCAATTGCACGAATAAGCACTTCTTTACCACCCGTAGATAGAGACCGCTCCTTCCATCCTTTCAATTTTGATTGCAGCCTCTCAAGCAAATAGGCAAAGGTTATTGCCTTCTTCTTTCCCATGGTCGAGGGGAGCCCCAGGTATCTATCATATTGTTCCACTTCGTTAACTCCACAAAGCTGCATAATCTCTTGTTTAGCCGCCTCTGATGTGTTGGACGAGAACACTAGCGCTGACTTTGCAAGATTAAGCTGTTGTCCTGAAGCTTTACCATATGACTCAATAATCTCCATAAGAGTAGTAATGCTTTCCCTGTTAGCCTGTGTAAAGAAAAGACTATCGTCAGCAAAAAATAGGTGGGAGACTACTGGTCCTCCCCTAGAAGCCGTTACACCGCCTAACTCCCCTTCACTAACAGCAGCAGTGACGGTTCTAGAAAGCATCTCACTACAAAGAAGAAAGAGATAGGGTGAGAGGGGGCAACCCTGTCTCAATCCTCTCCCTGGTTACATTACCCCCGATCATGCCATTCCTGACAAAACTGTACCTCACCGTAGACACACAATCCATAACCGAGGCAATAAATCTCGGCCCAAAGTTCATGTGACACAGAACCTCCCTCAAGAATTTCCACTCGATCCTGTCATATGCCTTGCTCATGTCTATCTTCAGAGCTAGGCATCCTTCCTTCCCTTTTTTTTTGTCTTCAAAGAGTGGATCATCTCAAAAGCAGTAAGAATATTGTCTGAGATCAGTCTGCCTGGAACAAAGGCACTCTGATTTTCTGCAATAAGACCTTTGAGCACTGTTTTAAGACGATTTGCTATCGCCTTAGATACAATTTTATAGATCACATTACAGAGACTGATTGGACGATAATCACTAGCCTTACGAGCTTGTTTAGACTTTGGGATTAGGGCAATAATAGTAGAATTAAAATCTTCAACGCTACGACCTTCATTTAGAATACTGAGACATACCTGAGCCACATCTCCCCCCACCGTGTCCCAATGTTTCTGGTAAAAACCAGCTGTGAAGCCATCAACACCAGGGGCTTTGTCAGGCCCCATTTGGAACAGTGCACTTCGGATCTCTTCCACTGTGTAGTCACGCTCAATGGCGTCCCTTTCCTCTCCCAGTACCATCTCTGCCGTGTGATGTAGTAGAGGACTGATATCCTCCATAGTAGGGTTCGAGCTCGTAAAAATCGATGAGAAGTAGCCTTCAAGGCTTCGGGTAATACCCTCATCATCAGTAATCCACAGTCCATCTTCATTCTCAATCCCACTGATTGTGTTTCTAGATCTTCTAATAATGGCTTTTAGATGGAAAAACTTAGTATTACGATCTCCATATTTCAACCAATCCACCCTCGATCGTTGCTTCCACATAAGTTCCTCTCTAGCCAATATTTCATTGAACTCCGCCGTTAGGGCTCGGGACTGCGCGATGCACTCGGCTGATTGGGACTGGTTGCCCAGGCGTTCCAGTTTTTTCAAGATCTCATTTTTCTGCCGAGAAACATGGCCGAAGCTATTTCGGGCCCAATCCGACAGATGCGACGCAAGATGGCCAAGCTTCTCTTTCATTGGGAGGCCTGCGGTGTTGGACCATTGAGTCAAAACAGTTTGATGATAATCAGCATGCCTTCGCCACATATTCTCGTAGCTAAACCGTCTTCTTCCCTTCACCCTTTGCTTCTTTTGCATCCATTCTATGAGGATGGGAGCGTGGTCTGAATTCGGGCCAATGAGATGAGTCACTTTTGACCCTCGAAACAAATCAATCCACTTCATATTACCCACTGCACGGTCAATCCTCTCGCGAATATTTGAATTGTCTGCTTGATCATTCGACCATGTGAACGGGTTTCCTGCAAAGCCAAGATCAAAAAGTTCCAACTCATGTAAAGCATCACTAAAATCTTTTACTTGAGTGAAACTAACCACCTGGCCTCCTTCCTTCTCATCCCGTGACTTTATCGCATTGAAGTCACCCGCAACAAGCCAAGGAACATCCTCCAAAGGAGCTAATCTGCGAAGAAGATTCCAGGAATGGACTCTCTCCTCTCGAACAGGGTCTCCATAGAAACCCGTAAACTTCCAACTTTGTTTCGTATCATTATCCACAATCGTAGAATCCATGTAATGGAGATTGGAGCTATGTAGGGTTACATTCACCATAACCCTCCCTTCCGTCCATCCGCATCCACATAAACACCACGAGCGAAACCCAAACTTTTCCTCACGTATTCCATATCTCTAGAAATCAGCTTCGTCTCCGTGAGAAAGACAAGCTGAGGGGCTTGACGTCTAACAACGTCAAGGAGTGAACGGACCGTGTCGGGGTTCCCCAGTCCCCGCACGTTCCAACATAGCAGACTCATTGTGCCCGGCAGTGCTGCTGAGCAGACACTGCCGATTTTGCATTGGGTTGGTTTGAGGAAAAGCCCTCCTCAATAGGGTATGCTATTTTGCCACCAAAGGCCGCCGCAAGGTTCTTAACTGCCGTACCCTTCGTCTTCTTCTCCTGGGAGATTACTGTTGGCTTCGGTGGCGGTGTAATTATGGACTCAAACTTTCTCTTGTCCTTTGCTTGTTGTGGCACACTCACTTCTTCCATGGCGGCTGCAGAAGTCTCATCATCCCTCGGTAAGATTACATCATCTTCAACTGGAAAGCCCTCCTCCATAGCGTCTGTTGTATCGGGGGACTTGGGTTGGTCCGTCTGTTTTTGAGTTCCCTCCGTTGCATGGGGGTTCTCTGGTGAGACCATCGGGGATGGTTCTCTGTTCTTCGGTCCTTTTGGCGAACTCATTCTCGGCTTCTTCTTCACCGGAGGTTGATGGAGGAGCCATTTGCTATATCCCGGTTGTTCACCCATGTTGATGAGATCTTCCCTACTATCACACTCACCACTCCGATGGTTTATACGTCCACACCAACAGCAGACATCCGGGAGCCGTTCGTACTTAAATTCGAACCAGATCCTCTCCTTCTTGACCAGAGTATAAACCCCCCGCCGAAGCGGTTCATTCACCGAAAGACGGACCCGAGAGCGCACATATGGCACGTCGTCACCGAAAGAAACAAGCGGGTTTGTATCGATTACATCCCCCAAAACACGGCACGCCTTCTTCCCCGTTTCCGGCTTTACCAGATGGATGGGGAGATTCGAAACTTGCACCCAGACTTCAATGGTATCGAGATTGACCTTCTCAATCAAGTCTCCAATCTTCCAGTCCTTCCACACCAAAATCAGTCCATCGAAAACCCACGGACCCCCTCCCGTAATCCTCTGCTTTATTTTCTCATTCGGAAACTTGAAAAGGTAGAGACCTTCTTTTACTTCAACAATGTCGACTAGGTCGCCATTATTCCAGATCCGCCTGAAGAACAGTTGCATAGCGAGAGAGTTTACTCTTCCTCCCAAAAAGCTTCCAATCATACAAATCTTGCACTCTTCTTCCGCTTTTTCACAGAACTCGTCATCGAATTCGACCACATCTTCTTCTTCCTTCAGCGTAAGCATCAGCTCGAACTTTTCAGCGATCGTATCCGCCATTGCAGCGGCTGGTGTAGGACTCCGGCGGCTTTTAGGGTTTCGAGGGCCTTTCTAGGGTTTACTCTCTAGAGAGAGAGACTTATTCTATTGTTGATAAAAAAATAAATTAGCAAGTAAATAAATGAATGGTGGATTGATCTGAACAGAAAAAAGAATAAAGCTTGTAGTAAATTTTTATATTAAGTTTCTGCTAGGAATTAAAATTATTCTAGATGATATAAACTATCAGTAATATTACATTGGACTTAAATCCCTACTATATGTTAGCGGTATTTCTTTAATTTTTTTGAGAATCCCGTATTCCATTTTTAAGTATGGACGGACTCAGCCCATGATTATCGCAAATAGCTTTCGTATTAAGTACGTAATTCTATTACCTTGAAATTTACATTTAAAACTTACTGTAAATATCACTCATTTTAAGTATGTAGTTTAATAACCGCTTTTATACAATCATGGACGGATTCAGCCCATGATTACCGTAAATAGCTATTAAGTATGTAATTCTATTACCTTGAAATTTACATTTAAAAATTAAAAATTATATTAATTAATCCACAATACCACGTGGCAATTAGTCATGCAATGTTGAAGAATATATTTTCAAATAGTATATATAGATAGTAGAAGAGTCAACTACTTAAAAGGAAACAAATTGTTAATCATTTGCTATTTTTATAATTATCAATTATCACCAACAAATTGACGTGATCAAAGGAGAACTTTTGGCCACATGGAATTCTTGTAGAGGCAATCACTGAAGTCAACTCACGATCAATTCAATTGAATCTTGTAATTGTAATCAATTCTTTTAATCTAAACAAATTTAATAAATGTATGAAAAATAGTCTAAATGGAATAAGTGTTTCCAAAAAGTTCAAATGGGCATAAAATATAATTCACAGTTTCGCAGTATGTATGTATATATATATATATATATACATATATATAAATATATATAATTCACTGAATTTTATGTGTGGATATAATTGTATTTTTGTAGAGAAATAGTAGTATAATTTTAATTCATTGTACAGCTTATTAATCCCAGTTGACTTTTCTCGAAAAAAAAATCCCATCGACATGTATAAAAGCAATCCCAATTGACATGTATAAAAGTAATTGACTACAAACTTCGTAGTAGTAAAATGGAACTCTTTCGATTGCTGCTAAACGGGCTGAATATTTGGAGCATTCACTTTTTTTAGTATGTATTTTTACACAATCATGGGCGGATTCAGTCCATAATTATCGTCATATACTAACATGCCCCATGTCAATTTTGGAAGGCAACTCTCTTACAATTTATGCGTTAATACCATTTTTTTTATTTCGCCCATTTTTGTTGACATTTATTTTAAGTATATAGAATACTTTTTATACCATTTTTGCTGAACGAAATCATTGAAATTCCATTATATTATTGTAAATATCACTTATTTTAAGTATGTATTTTAATAGCCGATTTTATACAATCGTGGACGGATTCAGCCCATGATTACCGTAAATAGCTTTCCTATTAAGTATGTAATTCTATTACTTTGATATTTACATTTCAAAATTCAGCCCATAATTACTGTCATATACATTTCAATTTCGGACGGCAACTCTCCTACAATATATGCGTTAATACTATTTTTTTATTTCGCCCATTTTTATTGACATTTTTTTGAGAGGATGTTGACATTTATTTTAAGCATATAGAATACTTGATCTTTCAAAAAAATTATATAGAATACTTTTTATACCATTCTTTCTGAATGAAATCAATAAAAGTCCATTATTAACGTAAATATCACTTATTTTAAGTATGTAGTTTAGTAGCCGCTTTTATACAATCATGGACGGATTCAGCCCATGATTACCGTAAATAGCTTTAGTTTTAAGTATGTAATTCTATTACCTTGAAATTCACATTAAAAATTAAAAGTTATATTAATTAATCCACAATGCCACGTGGCAATTACTCATGCAATGTTGAAGAAGACATTCTCAAATAATATATATATATATATATATATATATATATATATATATATATATATATATATATATAATAGGGTTAATTGCATTTTACCCCCCTGTGGTTAGGGTTTTGTGCGAAAAAACCCCTTATGGTTTCAAACGTGGCAAACCACCCCCTTGTGGTTTGGTTTTTGTGAAGTTCCGTTAATTTTAACGGAATCCGTCATAACATTCATTTTCATCTCCATTATACCCTCACTTTAAAGTATGTTAAAAAAGAAAAAAAAAAAGAAAAAAGAGAAGTAAGAGAGAGAAAGTAGATCTGGGAATACCACTCCGTTTCTTCTCTTTAGCCCCCTTTCTATTTTAGTACGCTTCTTCTCTTGCTCCCCCTTTCCTCATTTGGCCTATTTAATGATCCAAAATGACAAATTTACCCTTGCAGTTAATACCCCACCTTCTACCCAGCCCACCCACTTTTTTCTCTCAAAAGCTAATCCTACCCCTGTTAAGGCTCCGTGCCTTTCATTTTCACCACACCTTTGAGAGCTGAGAGGATAGAGAGAAAGCCAGAAGGTAAGAGAGAGGAAGAAGGGGAAAGAGACGCAGTACATCGGGATGGTCCGGGTCACCATCATCGGCGGCGGACCCGCCGGCGGCGCTGCCATGGAGACGCTAGCGAAAGGCGGAATCGATATGTTTTTAATCGAACCAGAACATCGGGATGGTCCGCCGGGAAGTCCTCGACGCGTTACTCCGTGAACGCACCGCTGCCACCGGCGCATCCGTCAAAAAGGGCCTCTTCCTCAAGATGAACCAACCAGATCCGTCAATTTTCTGGCATCTACTCTTTAGATCCATCCATTTTGATGCGGATCTGTTATTTCTTAGAGGCAGCAGTGGTGGAGGCCAGCTGTGCTCTCCGGCGAGGCGGCATGGCGGTGGTGCCGATCTTGTCTTCTTCTTCCTCTTCTTTTATTTTCTTTTCATGTTATCTTCTTATTCGTCTGTGAATTTCTTTCTTAGATTTGTAATTTGTTTCTTTGATATGAATCAAAGAAACAAATTTTTCTACGATTATACTCTTGGTTGTGTAAATATATTGTGGGATCTGTTATTTTTGTTGTTGGTGGTGGTTGCTTGACTGGTGGTGGCAGTGGTTTTGTGGTGGTAGAAGTCTGATGGGTGGTGGTAGGTAGAGTAGAGAGAAAGAGGATAGGAGAAGAATACAAGAAGAAGAAATGGGCAAAATAGTAATTGACCCAATTTCCTTAATTACCGTGCCCACCCAAAGGGGGCTAAAGAGAAGAAACGGAGTGGTAGAAGAGAGGAAGAGGGTTTGGCTACCGTACTGAAGAAGAGAAGAAGGATAAGATAGAGAAGGAGAGGGAGGACGATGACACCACCGTCGCCGGTAGAGGACGCCGACGACGCTGCTTTCGCCGGTTGAAGAAAACGGCGCTGCCTTCGCCGGTTGAGGAAAACGGCGCTGCCTAGGCCGGTTGAGGAGGACGGCGCCGCCACCGGTTGAGAAGGACGCCTTCACCTACGGCGCCGCCGGTCTAGTAGGACGCCGCCGCAAAACCTGTGGCTGCTCCTCTTCTTCATCTCCTTCTTCTTGTTCTTCTACAGAGCCCTCCTCCAAACTCTAAAAGCTCATCTCCAAGAGAAGTTCTGCACTTCAAAACTCCACCTACTAATTCAAGAAGGTATTTAAAATCCTCTATCTCCCAGTTACGAGTTGGAGTTCAATTTCATATTAGGGTTGGTTTGGTTTGGGGTTAGAGGAAGAGTCCATCAGTGCCTGTTCTTAATCTCCAGGAGGATGATTTTTTTCTTTTTTTTCTTTTTTGAGGAATGAGGATGAAACTGCAAAGGCATTGGTATTTTTTGGATGTGATTGTACTTTATATTGTTGATTAAGATGTTGTTTGATTTCCCAATTTATCATGTTTTGTAAATATCGGGTGAGGAGAAAACAAGAGAAAATTTAGTTGTTTGTTATAATCTTAATTTCTGCATTTAAATTGCTTGTTCTTGGAGGAGGATGAAGATGAAGAAAGGAGGAACATGAAGATTTGAGATGGTTGAGAGACATATCACGTTTAGAGAGAGAGAGAGAGTAAGAAGAGAAACGAAGGATTAGACTATATATAGAAGGGCATTTAGGTCTTTTGAAACGACTTAACAGAACTTACCTCCTACCGCACAAAAATGAAAGTACAGGGAGGAGTTTGCAACATTTAAAACCCTAAGGGGGTTTTTTGCACAAATCCACAGGGAGGTAAAATGCAATTAACCCTTTATAATACCACTCCGTCCGAAAAGAATAAAAGCCCATCATTCCTCTCAAAAAAAAAATACCACTCTGTCCCACTTCTTTTGCACCATTTGAATTTTTTCAACCCGTAACTGGATTACTTTGACCCGGTAATATGAATTTCAAAACGATGCAATTTTTTCATAATTTTTTAATAGTCCTGTAGAATAAGAGTTACCCTACAACACTACGAAACAGTTATCTAACAATTTCAAAGTTTATTTTTTTGAGAAACAAAAATTTCAAAGTTTTGCTATCTAAATTACCGGATTAAAGTGACCCAGTAAATAGTTGTAAAAGTCCAAATGGTGCCAAAAAAGGTGAAACGGAGTGGTCGAAAACTATTGAAAATAGCATTTCATATAGTATTAGTAACAGAACCCAAACAAGCACCACATCATTTCAATGAGTATCCAAACCAAGAACTTAAGATTCCATCAGAAAAAATCATGTTATTAGTTATTACAAATCCCATCATTTTGAAATCCCTACATATTTCATAATTGTTCATCCAAACACACCCTAAAGAAGTTTATGGCGGCACAGATTTTAGCACAACTTAGCTGAAAGTGAATTCAGTTTCCAATTCCTTAATTTGAGAGCAACTTTTTCTATAAGATTTGAAAAACTCGACATCCATTTTTGCCAATTGTAGTTGTAATTGAAGGATGGATATCAAATAATTATACATAGAAATCACGGTCGTAGAAGAAAATCAATAAATCTTCCAACAACCATATGCAATACCTGCATAATCAGAGAACATGAACTCTAAAATGAGTACAAGGGGCAGTATACATGATTGAAGCAGAACCAAACAAAATGAGACATGATTGAGTCCGTACCGTAGAGGCAAGGAGTCACTGCCAGTGATGTCAATATGGTCCGATCCGATCTGTGATCCGAGTGATCCGGGCCGAATGGATCGGATCCGAATCCGATCCAATTGAAAATGGATCGGATTTGAATCTGGAAAGTCAGATCCGATCGGATTTGGATCTGGATTTGGATCTAAGGGCAGATCCACCGGGTTCCGACCCGATCCGATCCGACGTATATGTGTGCTTTACAAATATATTCATATTACCTCCCCACTTTCACTTCCAAGAAGAATACATTAGTAATTCCAACCTACAAAGCTATTTCTGTTGTGTTTTAGACTTCATAACTTGCGAACATACCTTAGCGTATGAAATACTGTTTATTTCTTATGTTATTTTCTGTATTTTATTGCAAACCCAAGCCGGATCCGATCCGAATCCGATCCGACCACGTATTATATGGATCTACGGATTGGATTTGGATCAGCTGGATGAAACCCGATCCGATCTGATCCGAATCCGATGATGATCCGAACGGATCTGGATCGGATCTGGATCCCATTTCTCCTAGTCGGATCTGGATCGGATCTAGCCTGATCCGATCCAGATCCGACCCGTTTCCATCCCTAGTCACTGGATCATCTTCTGGATTCGGTATCATCGAACTATCACCAGAGGATCATCTCAGTCAGGTACTACGCAAGGGGATATATTCAGCTTTTGATAGGTTTTGCTTATCTCAGGCTGAGCTTATGTTTGGGATGGCTATGTATTTGGGCTTTGTAGTTGTGCAAAATTTTGTAGCCCAATTTTTCTTTAAAAATAATTTTGTAGCCCAATTTTTGGTAACAAAATAAAAGCATCACTTCAAAAGCATCACTTCCTTCTTCTTAATTTATGTGTTGCTTTTAAAAAAAAAAAAAAAAGGTTACTTTTTGTGTGGAAAAAAAAAGGTTAGTTATTTTGAAACTTAAAAAAAAAAATAAAAAAAAAATTACTGAAGTCATAAAAATAAAAATAAAAAAATTGCCTATAATAAATACTAAATAAAAAGTGAATATCAACAAATCAGCTGTGGTTTTCTCCTCAAACGTGAATCAACAAGTGCGATATGATCTTGCAAAAAAAGGATAAGTGTGTTATGATCCATTTTTGCCAATTGTAGTTGGAAGACGGAGGTATTTCTCATGGATCACAACGCACTTATCCTTTTTTTACAAGATCTTATCGCACTTGTTGATTCACGTTCGAAGAAAACAATCGTTGATTTGTTGAGATTCACTTTTTATTTAGTACTTATTGTGCAATTTTATTTTTATTTTTTATGGCTTAAGTAATTTATTTTTTAATTTTTTTGAATTTCAAAATAAGTAACCTTGTTTCCACAAAAAAAAAGTAATCTTTTATTAAAAAAGGCAATACATAAATTAAGAAAAAGAATCTTCTCAAAAAAAATTAAGAAAAAGAAAGTGATGCTTTTATTTTGTTACCAAAAGTTGGGCTACATATTATTCTCACAAAAAATTGGGCTAAAAAATTTTGCACCACTATGAAGCCCAAATAAATAGCCACCCCAAACATAAGACTACGCTCAGCCTGAGATAAGCAAAAACTCATCGACCTAATTGGTGGCGGTTGCATA
The DNA here is from genome assembly GCA_023055425.1 of Linanthus parryae. Lineage (NCBI taxonomy): Eukaryota > Viridiplantae > Streptophyta > Magnoliopsida > Ericales > Polemoniaceae > Linanthus > Linanthus parryae. Next base: position 74,271,622 of record JALGPY010000002.1, read on the forward strand.
CTTTAAGTAGAACCCTCAGATCTGCTTTTTCTCTATCAAAGGTGACGGTTGCATACTTTAAGTAGAACCCTCTAGATCTGCTTTTTCTGTACTGCCTATCAAAAGCTGAATATATCCCCTTGCGTAGTACCTGACTGAGAAGATCCTCTGGTGACAGTTCGATGATACCGAATCCAGAAGATAATCCAGCGACTCCTTGCCTCTACGGTACGGGCTCAATTTAATTTCACTTTTTGATTGGTTCTGCATCAATCATGTATATTGCCCCTTGTACTCATTTTAGAGTTCACTAGAGTATGTGCCCGTGCCTTTGGCACTAAAACAAAAAGGACAAAAAGAACAGAGAAGACGGTAGGCTGGCTAGGTGGAGCTATAGCCTTTTGGAGGTGAGGTGAGGTGATAGTAAGCCACACAATAGAGTGTGAACAGTGAAACCCCCTCCTTGCTTAGTATATAGATGTTCTCTGATTATGCAGGTATTGCATATGGTTGTTGGAAGATTTATTAATTTTCTTCTACGACCGTGATTTCTATGTATAATTATTCGATGTCCGTCCTTCAATTACAAAGGCTGAGTTGAAAGGCAAAATGTTCAATGGACTTTGTAAAGAAAGGATGGCTAAAGAGCAAAGATGTGAGCTTCCGAACGTGTTCGTCTCACGTCTTTTTTCTTGCATCGGTCTAATGAAAAATTTGATACACATGTATGTGATGGTTAGGGACAAAGACGAAAGCTGTGTATGTAAATTTTGCAGTGATTGTGAAATAGAATCAATTATGTTTAACTTGCCCTGGTTCACCTTTGTTTGTGTGCAAGTCTTATGATGTGTTACATCTGTTTGTTTGCCTAATTCATCTGTTGGTTCCTAACTTCTCTTGAGGTTCGTCTTATACCGCAGTGCAATATGATTGAATGATTATTCCTGATCATATAGAAAATGGGAGAAAATTATTTGAGTATGGATGGAGAGACTGAACTCAGGGAATCGTGAGATGATAGTAATTTTTTTTGTTAAAACCGCACGAAAGCGTTCTAAGGATATAGCAGTTCTCTAATGATTGGGTAATTAAGTTGAAATATATTTCTAAATAATTATGGGTCATCCTCGAGATGTTAAATGAATGTCCAAAGGATTTGGAGTTCCCTTTTCTTTCTGAACTATAAGCAACAGTAAAAACTCGATAAATGAATTTTCTAGGGATGAAGTTAATTGTTTATGACGAGAGAAAATTATTTATTTGGCACAGTTATTCAATCATCAAACATTCATTTATTAAAGTTATGTTGTACATCCATGGTGTGCGAAGAGAGCCCCTTCATGAGAGATATTTGGTTTTGCCAACAACAATGGGGAGAAGGAAGATGAGTACTTTTCAGAATATATCGGAGAGAGTGCAGAGTAAGCTAGCTAATTGGAAGGAAAAATATCTTTCGCAAGTTGGTAAGGAAATTCTTTTGAAAGCAGTTATTGAATCTATTTCTACTTACTGTATGAGTTGTTTCAAATTACTTGCCACTCTCTGCGACAAGCTGGAAGTAAGGGTGTTCATAAACCGACCGCACCGGCAAAACCGGACCCACCAAACCGAACCGTACCTAAACCGATGGTTCAAAAACAAAATTCTTAAAGAACGGTTTTATTATTTTAAAAACCGAACCGGGCATCAACGGAACCGCGACCGAACCGTTAAAGCTGAAAAAAATCGCACCGCACCGAGAAAAGTTTTAAATGCAAATTTTAGTAGTTTGCTTACTACTTCCCATGTTCTGATTCACTCACCACAGTTTGAGTTTAACACTTTAAGCCGTACAATCACACCATAGTCCTAATTTACTCAACAAAAAAATTAGTATCTCTCCATGTTGAGATAAAAGAGAAGTAGGGAACCACTATTTTTTAAATGTTGAGTTTATCTTAGGTTTTTGAGATGTATTCGGTAAGTAAGAAAGATATAAGTAAACATGTCTTTTTGTTATAGCTGGTTTACTGTCTGTCGAAGTTAGGCATTATACATAATAGAATGGGTTCTAAACCGAATGGTTTAACCGGACCGAACCGGAATTTTCGGTGCGATTTTTTAATTTCTAAGTTTCAAACAGAACATTTCGGTTTAGGTGTCTCATATCCTCTAAAACCGACCGAACCGGACCGTGAACACCCCTAGCTCGAAGCATCCATGACCAGGTTTTGGTGGGGTCCGATGAGAAGTAGAGGAAAATTAGTTTGATCACCTGAAAGAAATTAAAAAGATCTAAAGAAGAGCGTGGTTTAAATTTTCTTTACTTGCAGTATTTAATATTGCTATGTTAGGAAAGTAATTTTGGCGAATCCTAATGAATCCCTCAAGTTTGCTAGCAAAAGATTTAAGACACAAATATTACAGATCCCCTGGGCTCTTAAACGCAACAGCAAAAAAGGATAGCTCTTACCTCTGGAAAATCATAATGGCAAGTAAGGATTTGGTTTTGAGCGGCTGTCGTTGGCGTCTGGGAAATTGAGAGAATCTGAACGCCTTCAGGGATCCATGGCTCTACCGAGAAGATACTTTCAGTCCCTTCACTCCAGACCCGAACCTCAGTGGAACCCAAGTGATGTTTGCAGATCTGATAACAGAGGAAAGAAAATGGAATGAGGACAAGTTAAAAGAGCTATTTTGGGAAGAAGACATCAACGAAATCTCCAGAATTTCTATTCCAACAGTTAATGTTCTTGATAGATTAATCTGACATTTCTCAGAAACAGGTCATTACATAGTAAAATTGGGCTATCAGCTTTTCAAACGTCAAGAAGAGATAGCAGATTTGTCAAGTGGGAAGTAGTTTGAACCCAACTTCAAGTTGGTGGAATTTTTTTCGAAGTCAATTTACCGAAAAAAAAAAAAAAAAAAAAAACTCTACACAATCTAGAGATCCTTCTATCGAAGCCTCCTGGTTGGTCATAACCTTATTCAGAAAGGTATCCAAGTTGAAAATTGGTGTGCAGTTTGTAAAAAAGAGAGATAAGACGAAACTCATCTGTTTCTTATATGTGCCTTTGCAAAAACTGTTGGGCTTCTCTCATAGGAGCCGATTTCTTGCCAAAGAACCACATGCAACATTAGATCTGGTGGCCCATGATATTTTTTGCAGCAAACAAAGTAGAAAGAAGGAGGATGAGGGTTCTTATATGGAAAATGTGAAAAAATAGAAATGCAATGATCTTTAAAAAAACAGATCCAAACGTCTGGGGAAGTAATTAGTTAGGTAATCATTTACCTTGAAGATCTTGATATCAACCTGGGTGCAATCGGTTGTCCGGCTCAGACACAGATTACTCCGGCTACAACGGCGGCGACTCCGCCGGAAGGATGGGTGATTATCAACAGATGCCGCTTGGAATTCACATCTTAAGAAGGCGGCCATCGGAGTGACTCTCAGATCTCATACAAGAGTCTTCATCGCCGGTAAAGCCAGGTCAATCCCCTTCTCTGTCTCATCAAAGGTAGCAGAAGCCGAAGCTTTGCGAGAAGGCATTGAACTAGCAACAAGAGAAGACATACAAAGATTTGGATCGAAACTTATTCTCTCTCTCTTGTGAGAGAAATTAATCGGTTGATACAGAAGAGAACGCCAGAAGATGTCTCAGAAGTTGAGAGAATTCTAGAGAGTTGTGTTCATCTCCTAGAAACTTCAACCGACCACGTGACTCGCCACGTTCCAAGACAGTGGAATAATGGTGCGCATAATTTTGCTCAACACGCCCTCAAAGCTCAATGTAATTGCATTTGGGATTCCCCAACCCCTGTGTGGGCTGTCTCAACTTTAGTCCAAGATGTGATGGGCCGTTTCTTAGCCCAGCTCGTTTGAATAAAATGGTTCTTTCACAAAAAGAAAACTACTAAGTCTATTTATTCCAGTGGTTGGAGTTCAAAGCTCAAGCGATCAGAGATAGACTAATTGGCATAATGTGTGTTATCAAGTAGAAACCTTTGGCATAATGTGTTATCAAGTAGAAACCTTTGGAACTTATTGAACACATAGCTTTACACATGTGTTACTCTATTATTCCTCATTGATTTGGCAGCACGCAACTGTTAAAAGATTGGTGCATCTAATAAGGGTAGTGATTCTTATAGAACATACACTGCTTCTTACAGGGCCACTAATAATGTTTCTAACTAAATGAGAATATTAACCTCTCATAATTGTAATTGCCAATAATTAATATGTGGTGCACAATTATATTTCCCTCTCTTCAAGACAAAACTCCCTAATTCAAGCTCGCTCCCAATGACCCATACATCATGTTCATTGCAATATTTCTTAGTTCATGGACGTGAACCGATGCTTCTCAAAGCACTCTCTCTACTTCACATGTGTTCGTCCATGGAGGTCAGGTTCTCTCCAAAACATCTCCTTTGTAGCAGTTGAAATTTCTCAACCCAATACATTTTTTTCGTCCTTTACGTATTCTGAATTGTACAATTTCAATCATTCTAAGAACCTTTATATTTCTTGGAAACACTCCGATTCATCATGTATGTGCAAATTTAAGATGCTCATATTTTCTACAAACTGAAACAGAGTACTGGTGAGAGTACTGGTGAAGTTTAGTACAATATTGGTGACGCCTTGATCCATGACTTTTACATGAGCAACATTAAAATCTTAGTAATTAATAAAGATTAACCTGAACAAACAGTGGCGGACACAGGATTTCAATTAAGTTGGGGCCAAGATGATTATAATACAACTTTTTCCAACAAATTTGGTAACTTATTTTTATATAGGCTCGAAACATAATAAAATGTTTTTGCTGTTGTTATTAATTGTGTATAAGAAAAATAGATGTTAAATATTAAAAATTATGAGAATTTTCAACTAATTTAATATTGTTAAGACATAAGCAGTCAAATTCTAAAGGAGGGTATGGAATTTTCAAAAAGAGTACAGCGTGGTTGACTATAATTTTTGAATATTTTAGTGCAGTCGTAAAAATGAAAGGGTCATAATTTGGAGGGACCAAAGCATTACAATCTTTTAAAAAAACCATAAACTATAAGGGTACTTATAGAAGATTCAGAAACTTGTGGGGCATGGCCCCCCTTTGCTCCCCTCTAGATCCGCCAATGTGAACAAATAATGTGTTGCAAAAAGAACAGAGAATGGGTTCCCAGGTTTATGTGAGAGAGTGACTTATAGAGATATGTTTGTTTTTTGTTGGTGTTATTTTGATAATGTTTCTTGGCTTCTATGCTCAGGTGGTGATCAAGTTGTTATTGCGATGGGTTGACAAAAAAAAAAAAAAGTTGTTATTGCGATGTGTTGCAGGGCGTTGTCAAAGGGCGCACTGCGATGGGTTGACAAAAAAAAAAGTTGTTATTGTTTTGTGTCCCTCTCATCTTTTTATATTTGAATTATTTTTATATTTCTACTTACAAGAATTATATTTTTGCTAACTTTACACAATATCATTAGAGATCATATCAATTTTTTGTTTAGTAAGAATACAGTATGACAATTTAGATTAAAATATACATAATTTATAATTAGTAGCATTTGATACAAGAATTATTAGACCTAAAAGGATTGGCATAGTGGTGACGCTTGGGAGTTTGCCCCCTTGAGGTATCAAGTTCAAACCCCACGATATACAATAATCCTTGGGACCATGAGGATTTAATCGATGTTCTCTTAAGCTTGGCTCTTTATTTTGACGGATCTTTACACTTTTTATAAATGGGTAAAAGACATTTTCCACCCTTTGATTATGGGGAAAAGACATTTTGCCCCCTGATTTATGGAAAAAGATCTTTTGCACCCCTAATAGTTTTTTTGTGACCATTTTACCCTTATAAGGATGGAATGACTTAAATACCCTTACCCCCTTAAAGACCACTTTGCCCTTTACTCTAATATTTAAATAAATACTAATTAAATACATTTATGACATCACCTATTAACAAGATTACATCACATCTGGTATTCTAAAATGACCATTATATCCCTGATACTGTTCACGTGGACAGTTACCACCCTTTGGTACTGTTCACGTGGACTGTTACCACCCCTAGTACTGTTCACGTGGACAGTTACCACCCCTAGTACTGTTCACGTGGACAATTACCACCCCTGGTACTGTTCACCTGGACAGTTTGCACCCCTATTTTTTGGACAGTTTGCACCCCTAATTTTGTGGACACTTTGCACACTTAATTTTGTGGACACTTTGTACCCCTAATTTTGTGGACATTTTGCACCCCTCTGCTGTTTTAAAACCAGCTGTTTTTTTAGCTGTGAGTAGGATCCTTACTCAATTACTGTTTTCCCTCATGTAGCTTCCCTCCAATAACTTTCCTCCAAAAAAATTCCTCCAAAAAAGTACATCTTAGTGATTGTAAACAATTACCGACTGGGGTAATTCCTCCCAGTTTCAAAATTATCTTATTACCACTTGACGTTTGTGATTGTAAACAATTACCGACTGGGGTAATTTCCGTCCAAATTTTTTCCGTTAGTTAAAGGTTTTTAGGGGCAAATTGGTCCAATAGAAAAAATATGAACACGTATTATACACCATTACAGCCACCACCGCTTCTGTTGATTAATGGATTTCTCTAATTCTTCTTTTATATGTTGCGACACCAGCAGTCAAAAATCCCCAAACACAGTCGCGATTGAGAGAATGAGAGAGGAGACTCAGAGGAAATCGATGGAGAAAAAGAAAGAGGAGACTGAGAGGATGAAATCGATTGAGAGAGGGAGAGATTGGAGAGTGGAAGACATAGAGATCAGAGATCGAGAGAGAGAGCAGAGATCGAGAGAGAGGTGGTTGTGGATTCTTGTTTGGGTTTGGATTGGTGGGTCAACCCGCCGGAACCCATGGTGGATTCGTCGGTTTGGAAGAGGGACGGAGACTCGGTTGTGGATTGTTTTGGTCGACGGAAAACAAAGAATATGAAGGAGAAGATGATGGTGGCTGGGTTTCTCTTCGGAAGCCGAGGTGGAGGGAGAGGTGCTGTGATAGGCCAGATCGGGGAGGGAGCGGTGCTGTGAAGGGCTTTGAGCTGTGTTTTAGGCATCCTCTCTGCTATTCTTGTTGGAACTGATTCACAAGTTAAATAGATGGTGGTGTGGATGGCTATAACATTGGTGGTGTGTTTGTAATTATGATTTTATATAGAGAATTATGGGCTTGTTGGTGGCTGCGGTAGTGCTATGGTGGTAATGTTGTTTGTGGCGGTGGAAGTGTCTGTGTTAGTCTGTGTTTATATTTTTTTTTTTTTTTTTGTATCGGACAACTTTACTCTTCAATAACTGTTAAGTAGACGGAAAATTTTGGATGAAAAACTACCCAGTTGTTGATTTTTAATAATTACAAACTTGCGGTGGCTATAAGATAGTTTTCAAACTAGAAGTGGTAGGTGGATTATTACCCCTAACTGGAAGTGGGTAATAAGTAATTGACCCATCTTTTTTATGATGTTTGTCATAATTTCCTTCAAATTCTCTTTTTAGAGACGAAGGATGTGCCACATGTTATTTAATTAACCATTTAACTTATTGGAGCACATATTATGAACTTACAATAATTAAAAAAAAATGAACGATTTTCATGAAATTATAAATATTTTTGATAGATCAGAAGCTATTTTGTGTTAATATGTGGATATATACAAAGAGAATGAGATTTTGTTCCTTGATGATGAAAGCCAGAAACAGTTAGATGATGAAAGCCAGAAACACAAGTGTCAAAGCTTCAAAGCTTTGAGACACTGTTGATTGTCTTATATACTCTTAACTGTTTTATATTTTGCAGGCCTATATGTTGGTTTTGGAATGATTTTGTCATTCTCCATAATGTTCTACAAATGGTATGGAATTATGTTTTGATTGGTACAACACAAGGTACATGTCTGAGTTGGATTGGGAATCCAAACTCTCTGTGGATAACTAGCAGTCAAAGCTTCAAAGTTTTGAGATTTCCTGAATGTTGTTTGTTGCTAAGTCTATCTAACATGATCTGTGTATGCAGGTCAATTCATTTGGTTTTATATCTTGTTATTTACTTATACTAGTCTATTGATATGTGTTCTATAATGTTTGTTCTATCCATTTAATTGGATGGATAAACTGTTTTTATTGTCAGACAAAATTAAGCCTATATTCTTCATGAACTGTCTGCATGATGCTGATCAGATCTTAATTCTAATTTGTCTGGATATTGTTTGATCTTGTTTGTTGAGTATATGTTGGGTTGTTGGATGTTCGAACGTCCATCAACAAATCAGATAGCTATCCAAGCATAGCTGTTGAAAGAAGCATATCAGGAAAGAGAATTTTTAGGCATTCAGTTCCTAAAAGTTCTCAGTTTTTAGCAGGCTGTTATTTAAGTGATCAGTACTTTGAATTTCAAAGAATAGACACAAGGAGAAAAGACTGATCAACGTGTGAATTGGAGAGTGCTACAAACAGGAGAGATCTGATCATTCGAGTCTTCAAATTCATCAGGCCATTAACACTGCAGAAGCAAGATCATTCATCAGAGATTGAAGAACACTTCCAATTTTTAATGCTTTCTTCTATTCTGTGTTCTTCACACTTGTACTAAACTTGTATTATCATTATATGTTCTTAAACTTCGCAAACTTAGAAGTTTAGTTGTTCAAGTAAAAAACAAAGAGGTTCTTATTGTTTCAACAGATTGTAGCTGGAACTAGATAGGTTGGGAACCACGAGCTGTATAGGTGAAAGGTATCTCACTTAGGCTTGAGATCTAGGGATAAATCTGGGTGATTAGAAATAATTTGTGTTAGAATCCTGGAGGGATAAGGTCCCTCAGACAGAGACTAGGTCCAATTGTGACCGAACTCTGTAAAATCTCTTGTGTTCTTGCTCCTTACTTCTTTTATCATTTCATTACAGTATAAATAGGAAGTTCCAAAGCTTAGGAGTTTTCCAAATCTCAAATCTTTGAAGCCTCTGTGTTCTGCAGTTATATCTCTAGTTCCTCAAATATTTTTCAATCTTTGAGATATCAACTACGTACTTTCTTCAAGTTTTAAAGGACTGTTTTTTACCAAAAGTTGGCATACTCTATTCACCCCCTTCTAGAGTATTTAGATCATGTTGATATACTTACATTACAAAATTTCAATTGGTATCAGAGCTTGGGTAACAGTTTAAGGATCTAACAATCTTGTGACAATGAGTAATGTAGGTAATGGAGGATTCTCACAGTGAAGAACAGCTAATAGACCTTCATTGTTATGTGGTGATAACTTTGTGCATTGGAAGGCACTGATGAAAATGTTCATCATAGATCAAGACATGGAGTTATGGTCTATTGTTGTGAATGGCCCAAACTTATTCTATACTACTTCTGATTGAGTCAAAACTATAAAATCAGAGAAAGATCTCTCAGTTACTGAACATGAAAAGGTATCAAAAAATTACAAAGCTTTGAACTTCCTATATTGTGCTCTTAGTGCAGATGAGTTTAACAGGATATCCAACTGCAAGAGTGCGAAAGTGATATGGGATAAGCTAACTGTTACTTATGAAGGAACTAGCCAAGTCAAGCAGACAAAGATCAATATCCTTTTGAGACAGTATGAACTATTTAAGATGAATTCTGATGAATCCATCAAGGATATGTTCAAAAGGTTTACAGATATTGTGAAAAATTTGGAATCCGTAGGAAAAGCTTTCTCAAATGAAGAAAAATTCAGGAAGATACTCAAAAGTTTGTCAAAGGCTAAATGGGAGCCCAAGACAACTGCAATTGAGGAAGCTCAAGACTTAAGCATTCTGGAACTTGATGATTGGCAAGGAAAATTGCTCACTCATGAGATCTCCATGAAGGAGGTAGATGGTGACTTGAGTGACAACATCAAGAATTTGGCACTCAAGGCAAAGGAAAATGAAAAATCTCAAAGCCTTGAATAGGAGGATGATGATGATGAAGAAGAAGAATTAGCCTTGATTTCCAAGCCTTGGCCAGAATTCTGAAAAAGAAGAGAAACTTTGGAAACAAGGACTACAACAATGAAAAATTCAGATCCTCAACCAGCAAGGATCAGAAAGGTAAATCCTCTTCACATTCATATAAACATAAAGTTATGAATTTCTATGAATGTGGAGATGCAGATCATATGGTAAGAGATTGCCCTCAAAAGAAGAAAAACAGACAATTTCCTAAGAAGGAAAATGACAACAGAAGAAAGAAGGCAATGGTAGCCTCATGGAGTGATTCAGACTCTTCAGACTCTGATTCTGATGAATAGCAAGCCAATATTTGTTTGATGGCTAGACATCAATAAGATCACTCTTCATAGAAGCCAATTGAAGATATGGTAAAAAATCTTTTATCTAGCCCTTCTGATGTATTTCCTGAAATTCTTAAAGCATGTTTTTTAATGAGGAAAGTTACATGAATGAGATTGATTCCTTGAAAGTAAAGGTTCATGAGCAAGAAAAAGAAAACTTAGATTTGGTTTTGGTTTTAGTTTTTCAAAACAAATGTCTTGAAGCTACTAAGTTGAAAATTGATAGTGACTTCAAAGCCTTGGACAGTAGATTCAAAGCTTTGAAATGACAAGTCAAAGAAGTTGTTGATCAAAACTCTATTTTAAATGATAAATATGTTGATCTAAAGAGTCATTCAGATGATTTAGAAAAACAGAACACTTCATTGACTAGCGATCTTCAAGAATCCAAGAAAATTCTTTCAACTTTTGCTGGCTCAGAACATAAGCTAAATCTTATGCTTGGAGGAAGTATGCATTATGTATGCAAAAGTGGAATTGGTTATAATCTAAATTTTCCAAAAAGAAACCAAACCACATTGGTAAAATCCGGAAGCAGACATTCTCCAAATTGTCATTATTGTGGTAAAATTGGACGTGTGAAATTAACTTGCCCCGTTAGAAGGACAGAACCTCATATAATGAGGAACACCTATCCTTACCAGCTTAAGGGACAAGTGAAACAGATTTGGTTTCCAAAAGGAATTGAACCACCTAACATGGTTGATTCTGAGTATGAATCCAAATTCTACACTTGGTCTAATAGCCTGTTAAGGCATTGATTGAATTTTTCAGGATGTCACCAAAACTTTGAAAGATCGGAAATTGATTTTGGGTAGTGGATGTTCCAGACACATGAGCGGAAAGAAATCTTTATACACTGAGCTTAAAGAGCAATCAGAAGGAACAATCACGCTTGTTAACAAAGCAAAATGCAACAACATTGGTATAAGTAGTATTGGTAATAACTCTGCATGGTCAATTTTAGATGTTTATCTAGTTGGTGGTCTTTAGTAAAATTTATTGAGTATTTCAGCTTTGTGATAAAGGAAATAAGGTAGTTTTTTACAAGGAGAAATGTGTGGTGCAAGATCAAAAACCAGGCCATTGCATACTCACTGGTTCCAGGTCACATACTGTTTATGCTCTAAGTACTGAAAAAGTTGCAGGTGAAAATCTGAAATATCTCAAAGCTTTGAAGGATGACTCAAGGCTTTGGCATAGAAAGCTTTGTCATATAAGTATGCACACTATGAACAAACTCATCTCAAAATATTTGGTAAGAGGCTTACCAATCTTGAAATTCAAAGATCATGAGATTTGCAAGGCATATACTCAAGGTAAACAGACCAAGAGTTCATTCAAGACAAAGAACTTTGTAAGTACTTCTAGACCTTTAGAACTGATGCATATGGACTTGTGTGGTCCCATGAGGGTTCAAACACCCAAAGGTAAGAAATATATGGTTGTTGTGGTTGATGATTATTCCAGATTTACTTGAGTTATGTTTATTAGAGATAAGTCTGAAGCATTATCTAAATTTTCAAAACTTTGTAAAGAGCTCAAACTTTGAAAAATTTACCTGTTGCATCTATTAGGAGTGATCATGGTATAGAATTAGATCAACTTGATTTTGATTTATTTTTTGCAAAGCATGGCATCTCACACAAATTTTCTGCTTCTAGAACTCCTCAGCAGAATCGAGTAGTTGAGAGGAAAAATAGAACTCTTGAAGATATGTCTAGAACCATGCTACTTTAAAGTAATTTTCCAAAGTATTTGTGGGCATAAAGTGTTAATACTGCCAATTATGTGCTCAATAGATGTTTCATCAGACCTATCCTGAAAAAAACTCCTTATGAACTGTTCAAAGGCAGAAAGCCTAGTGTTTCTTAGTTTAATCCATTTGACTGTACTTATATTGTGAATAGCAATGGAAAAGATAATTTTGGTAAGTTTGATGCTAGAAGTGATGAAGTTGTTTTTCTTGGCTATTCTCAAACTAGTAAGGCTTATAGAGTTTACAATAAAAGAACTAAGATTGTAGAGGAGAGTATTCATGTGATTTTTTGATGAAAGTACTGATGATTCTCTGAGTGAAAGTTTTGCAGATCTTAACCTGAAAAAGTATGAGGCTGATGATGGCAATGAGAAAGTTAACAGAAGTAAAACTAAGCTGCAGAAACATTCATAAGAATCTCAAGGCCTTAAACCCCCTGCTGAACTAAAACTCAAAGCCTAGAGACTGAAACTGCACATAGGATGCAATCACTGGAACTCAGACAAGAGTTCAACTGAAACTGTGTCAAGAACTCAAAGAATTGAAGGATCATACACTTGGACACCTCGAAAGAAGTTCAAATATTTATCAGATCATCCTGCAGAGTACATCATATCAGATCCAACCACTAACTTAGACAAGAGGTCAACTGAGGAATATGTGTGCTTTAGTGCTTTTGTATCACTTATTGAGCCCAAAAATTCAAAAGAAGCACTAGAAGATGCATATTGGATCATTGGAATGCAGAATGTGCTGAATGAGTTTCAAAGGCACATAGTTTGGAATTTGGTTCCTAGACCAAATAATCAATCAGTGATTGGAACTAGATGGGTGTTCAGAAACAAACTTGATGAAAAAGGTAAGGTTGTGAGAAACAAAGCAAGACTGGTTTCACATGGATACAATCAAGAAGAAGAAATTGATTATGAGGGAACTTTTTCCCCTGTTGCAACGTTAGAAGCTATCAGAATACTTCTTGCATTTGCATCACATAATCATATACATCTTTTTCAAATGGATGTCAAATGTGCTTTTCTAAATGGATATTTACAAGAAGAAGTATATGTTGCTGAACCACCAGGTTTTGAAAATGACACCTTTCATGATCATGTTCACAAATTAGACAAAACCTTATATGGACTTAAGCTAGCTCCAAGGGCTTGGTATGACAGAATCTTTAAGTTTTTACTTGAAAATGGTTTCAAGAGAGGACTTGTTGACAAAACTCTTTTTATCAAGAATCATGAAAAGGATTTGTTAGTAGTACAGATATATGTTGATGATATTCTTTTTGGTGCTACTAATGATGCTCTTTCAAAAGAGTTTTCAAGTCTAATGTGCATGAAATTTGAGATGATCTTAATGGAAGAACTAAATTTCTTTCTTGGACTTCATGTGCATCAAATGAAGAACGGAATTTTTGTGCATCAAGGGAAATACACCAAGGACTAGTTAAATAAATATAACATGTCACAGTCCAATGTTGTTAAGACCCATATGAGTTCATCATTATCTTTGGACAAGGATAAAAATGGTAAGAGGGTGAATCAAAAGGAATATAGAGGTATGATTGTTTGGCTTCTGTATCTAACTGCAAGTAGACCAGATATTATGTTTAGTGTATGCATGTGTGCTAGATTTCAAGCAGATCCTAAAGTAAGTCATTTGATTGCTGTAAAAAGGATTTTTCAGATACTTGAATGGAACCAAAGACTTGGAGCTTTGGTATCCAAGAAGATATAAATTTATGGTGAGTGGTTATTCAGATACAGACTTTGCTGGATACAAAGTAGACAGAAAGAGTACTTCAAGATGCTGCCAATTTCTTGGTTCATCACTAATTAGTTGGCATTCAAAGAAGCAAAATTCAATAGCTCTATCAACTGCATAAGCTGAGTATATTGCAGCTGGAGCCTATTGTTCTCTGGTTTTATGGATTGCTCAACAGCTAAGAGATCTTGGATATGAATTCAGAAATGTTCCTATCAACCGTGAAAATACAAGTGCCATTTTTATATCAAAGAATTCAGTTCAGCATTCAAGGACAAAGCACATAGATGTGAGACATCATCTTCTTAGAGATCATGCTGAATAAGGTAATATTGTTCTTTCTTTTATTTCTACTACTATGCAAATAGCTGATATTTTCACCAAACCATTGCTAGATGAGAGGTTTGCATCCCTAAGGCTTGAATTGGGTATGTTAAACATGGATGCATTGGTTTAGGGGGAGTATTAGTCTCTATGTGTATTATATGTGAAAATCTTAAAGCCTTGAGATCATACTTTCTTAGCTTGAAAGTATGGCTTAAAGCTTTGAAGGTTTCTGTGTGGTCTGAAGCTTCTCAAAGCCTTGAACTATGTAAACTGCTTTGATTAAGTGGATATATGTTTTTATTAAAAAACTGGGTCGTGGAATGTTTGTAATATCTTTTTAGATAATTACAGAATATCTCAATTGTTCGGAGATTTTGACAAAATATCCCAAAAATATCTCATAAAATCTTATGTAATCTCTTTTGCATGCAAATCCCCTTTTCAAATCAGACTCTTCTACCTACCTAAGCCAACTTCAGGGCTTATTTCTTTTATTCTCATCTTTCTTCTCTTCGTACCTATCTATCTCTCTCAAACCCTCTCAAACCCTAAACAATGGAGCCCAAATTTGACAGGATCAAGCAACAAGGACAGTCTTTTAACAAGAGGATAAAGAGGAAGGCTAATAGGAAGACCACCATTCATCGTTCAGATTCAGAAGAGACAGCTAGTGTCCATGAGACTTCACCGCCCTCAAAGAAGGTCAAGAAGGGAAAGGAAGTTCAAGAAGAAGTAGTGGCTGGGTCAGAATATGAATCTGCAACAGAAGAAGTGGTGAAGATCAAGGAATAGGGGAGTAAGGATCAGGGAGAAAAATCAAGCAAGAAGAAGAAGCTGGAGGAAAAAGTGAGAAGAATAATGTACCATCTTCAAAGGGAAAGAAAGCTGATGAGAAGAAGGATGAAATAAATCCAAAAGAGTGAAACACAGTGCAGTAAAGACCAAGAAGGCTACAAATTTTGGTAAGAACACTTTGCCTGATACTTGGTTTGTTAATTCTGAGGTTAAGACTGTGTGGATAGATGGGTATGCATCATCCAAGATTTCATTATGTAGTCTAATTAGTACTGAGTTGTTGGATTTACTGGACTTAGACTACATTAAGAAATTGAGAGAATCATCTATTGTGAGTTTGTTGAATCCACCATCTGAGGCTTACCCTAGGCTGACTAGACTTTTCTATCTGAACTTGGTTCAAGATTTGGATGATAGTGATAATCACATTCTTACATCAAAATTTGTTGGGGATTGATATTAAGTTGGATCACAGGGTTTTTGCCAAAGTATTGGGAGTCCCTAGAAAACATATGGTTAATGATCATCCTGATAGGAAGGAAATTTCGGGAAAGCCAAAGCCTTGTTTTTCTTGGAAGGAACCCCTACTAAACCAATACAGTTAACACATTCTGTGTTTACATGTGAGGCTAAAATTCTATTTTCTATCATTATGAGATGTGTAGTTCCCAGGGAGTATTCCAAAGAGTTGGTAACAGATCAGATGCTTATTTTGATGTATCTGATATGTCAAGGGTTTGAAGTTGATCTCCCTACTGTTGTGATGGAGCGTATGGTGTACTGTGGCACTAGGACTAGGAACCACTCCCTGCCTTATTATAATGTATTACCCTTGTTTTTCAAACATTTTGTAGTCTCTTTGGAATATGAAGAGAAGATCACAACTGGTTTTGGGTTGGTGGATGAGGCATCTCTTCAAAGGATTGGGATAGTTCAAAATGTCAAAGGAGAATGGAAGTTCTATTCTGAATTGAGTGCTAAAGAGTTGAAGGAGAAGGAGTTTATCAAACTTAGAGCTTCTACAACCCCCAAAGTGTATGGTAATTTGAATTTCTATCAAATACTAGATAGGGTTGAAGTTCTGGAAGATGGAGTGGAGAATTTGAGACAAGGGTTATTTGACCTGTCTACTGATTTCACTAATTTCAAAGGTTTGGTGAACAACAAGCTTGATATCATCATCAAAGGTTTGAACCTGGAAAAGATACCGTCTTCAGAAAGCAGAGACACTAGCATTGATTCATATTAAGTACTTGGAGAAGCTCTCAAGAAGCAGAAGAAGAAGAAGAAGAAGAAGAAGAATAAGAATAAGAAGAAACCAATACATATTGTTCTTGCTTCTAAGGATCTTTTTGATAAATCTGAGGATGAGGCTGGTGATGAGGTCACAGTTGCAGAGACTGCTGAAAAGGAAGCTGCTAATTTGGATAGAGTTATTGATAAATCCTTCATAAGATTTATCTTTATTACACTATACATTGTCATTTGTGTGCGTTTCGGTGCAAAGTGTCGAGATTTGAGCCAAAATATAACAAAAATGCACAATTGGATGTTTTTGGCCTTTAAAGTACAACCCGGGTGTTTCTTAATGGTTTTGAGTATGTTTTTGATAATTTATCACATTTGATCTTCGCGGTAGTGTTCGTGTTATTGTTTGACTAGAATTACGCATGCGGGAATCAAGTGGAGAGAAGAATTGAGCTTCCGAATAGAAGAAATAGGCGAATTCGGCGAGTTTTGGATGTTTTTGCCAAATTTGGGAAATAATTGAGAAAAACAAGAAAACGGTCTGGAAACGGAAATTTCTCTACATGAGCAAAGTCTACGCCGCGAATGGAATCCAAAGGTGCAAAAATCACGTTCATCGGAGTTTGGGATCAAAATCCGGGTCCTTATTTGCTTTTCAAAAAGCTTAGTTGCTTTTCCAGGATGTTTTAGAGAAAATTAAGGATATTTTTAGTATATTTTGGATTCTACAATGAAGATGGAAGTAATAGCGGTGGGAATTGAAAGCAGACTCGAAGAGATTTCCAACGGCTGGTCACAGAGCTAAAACAGACGTCGGACGAAAAAGTTATGGACCGTTGAAGACGAAGAAGAATCATGGAGCTACAGGGTCTTCCCACGAAGACAATTTGTCTACGCACGAAGACCTTCCCAAGAAGAGAATTTATCTTCCCACGAAGACTTAGCCAAATTTCAGAAAGTCTTCTTTGTGCATGCTTGCAGTATCAAAATAGGAAGATCTTCGCACGAAGACAATTTGTCTTCGCACGAAGACCTTCGCACAAAGAGATTTTCTCTTCGCACGAAGAGATCGCCAGAAACAGCAGATTCGTGGGCTTTTGTGCAATTACTTGGAACTTCAACTAAACACTATGGAAACATATTAGAACGAGTTAGGGCATAGTTTTTCAGTATCTTTGGCGTGAGACAAGTGCTTGGAGCTACGGGGATCTTGGGAGACGCTTTATTTGATCTTTTTTATTTCCTCTCTGTAGTTTTTGGTTTACGATCATGAAACTTAGTATCTTGATCATGTTTACTCGTAGCTAAACCTTTAATTCGGGATATCTCATAGGGAGCTAGGGTTTGAACACCACGTTTGGTGATTTATGGATCTTGTTTCATGCTTTTTAGTTATGCGTGATTTATGTACTTAATTCTATCGTTTCTATTGTTTGAGCTCGCAATAGGGTGATTATAGGTAGAGGATGTTAGAGAAATCAATATATGCTACCCGGAAACTCGAATCAAGCACTAGACGTATCTAGGATTGAGACATCTTGCTAGTTAGCTAGAACTAAGAGTAGACCACAAGAACATAATGCTTATTTGAACTTGAGTAGGCTAGAGAATCAAGTACAAGAGTTTGAATTTAGGCTTTGGTTGATAAATATTCAAAGGTGCTCGTTTGGATAAGTAGAAGACATTCGTGTTGCTTGAACATAAATCTGAATTGGTGTGAATCCCTAGTGAACCAGTAGAGATATCCAGAACTTCTCCTCAAATTAAGTAATTCAGATTTAATAATTAGATTGTTATTTGTTTTCTTATATTATTTCAACAAACTCAACGCGCTTTGGCCAAATAAGGTTAAGAAGTCTTAACAAGTTTACAAGAAGTCCTTTGGGTTCGAAATTCCCGGATTACCGGATATTACTTCATGCGAAAGCCATACACTTGCGGTTGGATCGTGTCAAGTTTTTGGCGCCGTTGTCGGGGACTTCGGAGAAACTAGTTATAATTCCTAGCCTTAGGGATTTTACTTTTTTTTGCTAATATATGTTACTCACCTACTTTCTGTGTGTGATCTGTGTTTCAGGTTGGAATTCACGGTGCTTGTCTCGTTCTAGAGACGAGCCTTTGCACCCAACACTTGAAGACCCGAAAACTTTGTTGCACGCACAATGTAGAGACAAGAGGAAAAAAAGCTCAATTACTATGGAAGAGAAAACCAGAGCTGAGTTTGAGAGGATCCGCAAAGGTATGCAAGATGCGCAGGCAGCTAGACTAGCAGCTGTGGAGGATGCAGCTAATCGGGCACGAGAGACTGAGCAGCTCAGAGCTCAGATGGCTGAGATGTAGGCCACGATGGATCGCTTGGCCCCCAAAATCCACAACCACTTCCTGGTGTGGGGGCACAAGTGGAAGACAATGGAGGAGCGAATGGAGGTAATAACGGTGGAAACAACAGGCAAAATGCCGCGGCACAAGTCAACAATGCTGAAGTTGATGAGCGTCCGTTGGTGGACTACTTCAGAACTACACCGGATGGATACTCTCCCAACATCGTCAGACCACAAATCAACACAGCTCACTTTGAATTGCGCCAGCAGCTGATCAATATGGTTCATGATGAGTGTTTGTTCACAGGAGCTGCAGGGGATGATCCAAATGCCCACTTGCTCAACTTTAACCAGATTACTTCTACAATTCATGATCAGAGGGTGCCAGATGACACTGTAAAGCTGATGATGTTTCCCTTTCCTTTATCGGGGAAAGCGAAGACATGGCTCATGGAACTTCCAGCGGGTTGTATCACCACATGGGCAGAGTGTTGCCAAGAGTTTCTCAGAAAATACCTCCCACCTTCCAAGGTTGCGCAGAGAATAGATGACATTAAAAATTTCACTCAGCAGGAGGATGATTCATTGGGAGACACATTAAGAAAATTCAATCAGCTATTCGCAGGTTCCCTAATCATGGAGAGCCATGGTACAAATTACTGCACTACTTCTATAATGCCTAAGATAGAGAGACAGCAAAGGAACTGGACATGAAGGCCAAGGGAAATTTTATGGGCTTATGAGTGCAGAGATGCCAAGATTTTCTTAATAGTGTGGCAAAGCGTGAGTCTACGCGGTCTGAGACTAGTAGGAACTCAAAATCTGATGTGGCACTAGTCAGCAAGATTGAGGCGATGGTAGAGCAGAAATTTGAACATCAAATGGCAGCTATGACCTCGACTTTCAACAATATGAATCCATCAGCACTAAAGTCTGTGGGAGAGGATCACGGATGAGAATAAAGGATATGGTATTGTAGACGTGAATTACATGGGTCAAGCACGACAACAGCATTGATCCACCACTTATCATCCTAATAACCGCAATCACCCCTACTTCAGCTATGCAAATGCAAACAGTGGGTTATATGCATTGGGTCATCAGCAAAACCCGCCATACCAGGCTCAGAGACAGGCTCCACAAAAGCAGGCTCGCAACAAGAGGACCAAGAGACAAACACTTTATTGAGAAAACTGCTTGCTAATCAGGATAGAATGGAGAGCAAAATTGTCTCCATGGAAGCCACAATGAAGAGTCATGAGATGCTGATTGGGCAAATAGCCAATCATAGAATTAAGCGTCCACCTGGCATGCTTCCATATAATACCATTGTTCCTACTGAGCATCTTAAAGCTATTACTACTCGCAGTGGCGTGACCACTGGGGATCCTCCATATCCTAGCCATGTGAGAGCTGAAGCTACTAAAGCCACTGAGAAAGAATTGGGTAAAGAGGTGCCCAAGGCCGTGAGTCCCCTTTCAAAGGACACGGTTGAGAAGAAAGAAGATCCAAGAACACTCTAAATCCGGCTAAGTATGTGCCCGATGTGCCATATCCGGCGGCAATAAAGAGGAATGATGAGGAACACTTTGGGAAATTTCTGCACATATTAAAAAAAATCCATATAAACTCTCCTCTTGTGGAAGCACTTTCTCAGATCCCCAAGTACAAGAAATTCTTGAAGGAGATCTTATGGGGAAAGAAGAGCATATATCCTTATGCCATGTTAATGCTGACAGAGACATGTAGTACAGTTATTCATAGGGACATTGCCAAGATGAGAGATTCGGACAGTGTCATCTTAGGCTGCACTCTTGGGGTTGGATATCACACACATGGACTCTGTGATTTGGGGGCGAGTATTAACCTCATGCCATTGTCCTTATTTCAGAGATTGGGCATTCACTACTAGAAAAAGGCCCTGAAATGGCGCTTGTAAATAGCAACCGCCGTTTATAAAAACGGAAAGGGCGCTTTTTTATTTAACGCCGTTAAATTTAAGGCGGCTTTACCAAAGCGCCCTTTCTAGTAAAGGAAAGGGCGGTTTTCCCATTTTTGCCGTTAATTTTAACGGCGGTTGGCCTTTAGTGCCGTTTTCGGAAAAGAAAAGGGCGGTTTAGCATCAGCGCGCCGTTAAATTTAAAGGCGCCTTTGAATTTAGCGCCGTTTACATTAAAGGCGCTGGTTTGGAAACCGCCGTTAATCTAATGTTTTTATTTTTTTAGCAGATCAAATCTCCACCGTTAGATTAGAAACCCTATCTTTATAAAACACTACCAAACTCCTCCTACCCTCAAACACATCCGCCTCCCTCCTTCCCTCTCGGTCCTCTCTCAATCTCTCGTCGATTTCTTATCGGATTGTGGTGGTTGTTCGAAGATCTCCAGGTATGGATATCTCTCTATCTTCCTTCGTCTCCTCGATCTTCCCTATTCCCTATCTTTCTTCTTCATCTCTATTTTTTCGATCTGATTCTCCTTCTCCTGCCCCTCTATGTGTCTTCGTCAGCGTCTTTCTCTTTCTCTTTCTCCATTCATCTCCTTCCTTCTTCATCTTGTTCGATCTGGTTCTCCGCCTCTTCATCCACGTTTTTATTCGATCTGATTCTCCTCCGGTGAAACCCACTTTTTGTCCCGTCTCTCTCTCTCTCTCTATTTCCCTCTTTCGCCAGATCTCCTTCTCTGTTCGGATCGAAGTCATTTGAAGATCTGAAAGAGAAACGAGTACTTCTTCATCTCGAAAAAATGGGTTCACGACCTATGTTGCAAAAATGTGGGAGTGAAAAGGGTATAAAATCTGGGTTCCAAGAAAAAAAAGAAAAAGAAAAAAGCTTCAAATGTTTATGGAGGCTGAAAAATAAGAACACAAAATTAAATGAGTTAATACATAATTTGTTTGTCTTATTTCTAAAAAAACGTTGTTAAAATTTATATAAATGAAGACCAATTTCTTATAATTTTCAAACATGAAATATTTCGTTATGAAAAATATTAAAATAATCTGTCTAAGGCGCTTTTTCAAACAACCGCCGTTAATAGAAACGACGCGTTTCAAAACTGCCGTTAACAGAAACGGCTCTTTCCAACCGCCGTTAATAGAAACGGCGCTTTGAACCGCCGTTAGGCTACATACGACACTTAGTTTAACGGCGCATGGACATCCGCCGTGAGAACCGCCGTAAAGGTTGATAACGGCGGTTTTGAGCCCATTTACGGCGGTTTTCAAGCGCCGTTTCAAGCAATATTTCTACTAGTGATTGGTGCACCAACCCCAGTGAAGATCGGTCTAAAATTGGCAGACAATTTTATTGTTACAGCAAATGGGGTGATTGAGAACTTGCTTGTTAAAGTGGGTGCATTTTTTTTTCCTGCTGAATTTGTGATCGTGGACATCAAGGAGGATCGCGATGTTCCACTTATCTTTGGAAGACCGCTTTTGAAGACAATGCGCACAAATGTGGATTTAGAGACTGAGGAACTGACTATCAAGGCTCTAGATTCATCACTTGTGTTCAAGACATTTATTCCGGGAAAAGGGAAGAATAAATTGGCGATGATCAATTTTAGAGAAGATTGTGTGTATCCTTCTCTTGGGTTGCCTACAGTTTTGCAGCCTGATCCACCCGATTCAGAAAAGAAGCCAACTTTTGTCGGTGCACATGTTGTGGTGCAAAAGATCAAGAGAAAGAAATTGAAGGAGGAGGCACGCCGTGCTAGACCTCCTTAACATTTTTGAGGTAACTGAGTCTGGTCGTCGACCTTAAATTACAAGGCACTTGTTGGGAGGCAACCCAACGTATTTGCTTAATTTAGGGAGTGAGTTTTTAATACAATTGTGTGTGTTTTGTTATTTATTTTGGAGAGATGAGAGAGATAGGGACTGGCATTTGTTTCCAAGTGACATATCTGAGTAGGATATGGGAGAGTCGACCTCGGTGTGCCACGGCACACGTGACCTTGATAGGGGCTCGTGCATGCGAGTTGAGGATTCTCAAGACAGATTCTAGAAGAGGAGGGCAATCGACCCCCGTGTGCAAGTACACACTGATTGGATAGGGACCACAGTGGCGCCATATTGAGCTTGGGGATTGCTTTGCACATTTTCGTCCCCTCCCTTTAGGAGGTTTTGAGTATTTCTTTCCTTTTATCTAGATTTGTGTTTAATTTTTACTTATATATGTCATGCTCCATCTCATCTACTGGCCTACGCATTTGAATTTCTGAGTCCTATGCATGATCTCTAAATTCGTTGAGGACAACGGAGCATTCAGTGTGGGGGTAGGTTTATTGTCTACTAGCCAATGTGTCTTGCATAGCCACTTACATGTAGGATGTTTAGGTTGTATTGTGAGTCAGTATTGTGGTTTTTGTTACATTTTTACTTATATTGTCGTATTGTGTAGGATATATTTATATTTGTTTTGCACTTTTACATAATTGAGTATACCCACAAAAAAAAAATTGGATTGAGTTTTGTGGAATTTTTTTCGAGTCTAAGCCTTGCATATAGAGTTAGGATATTATGAAAAGTACAACAAAATGAGAAAAAGAGGAAATGCGTAAAAAAATAAAAAAAAAAAATAAAATTGAAAATTTGAGAATAAGGGAATTGAAGATCTTGAAACTGAAGAGAGCTTAGTGAATGAATCCTTTTGAGTATGAAGTGCCGTAGTAGGAAAATTTTATTCTTTAAATATTTTGTGTAGAGGTTTCACAAAAGGATGTCCCGGGAATTTATGGAAGTTGTGAAAGAATGACATGAAAAAGTATACCTAAGTTTCCTATAGTGTGCTAATTAGATTGAGTTTGTCTTGTAGCTGAATATTTTGTTTTCAAGTGGAAACATGTGGTCTCTTGTTGATCTGGGGTGGACCTTCGTGTAGAGATGTTTTCCTGTGGTACGGTTGCCTCAACCTAAGTGAAGTTGAGGGCGTACACCACCATCCCTTACGGTGGTCGCAAGAGTTAACCGAAAAAGCCCACACTCTTTTTGCTCTACTACACGGTTGTAAAAACTGAGGAGGAAAGAAAAGAAATTGAGAGAATCTGGAAAAAAGAGATAAAGAAAAAATTGTGCTTCAAGGAGAAACAACCTAATGTGCCTCCGGACACACGGAAAATTTGGATGGTGGTGTACGGTGCAAAGTGACAGGATTTTAGCCAAAATATAACGAAAACGCACATTTGGATGTTTTTGAGCTTTAAAGTACAACTCGGGCGTTTCTTAATGGTTTTGAGTATGATTTTGATAATTTATGACATTTGATCTTCGCGGTAGTGTTCTTGTTATTGTTTGAAAGGAATTACGCATGCGGAAATCAAGTGGAGAGAAGAAACGAGCTTCCGATAGCAGAAATAGGCGAATTCGGCGCGTTTTGGATGTTTTCGCCAAATTTGGGCACTAATTGAGAAAAACGAGAAAACGGTCCGGAAACAGAAATTTCTCTAATTGAGCAAAGTCTACGTCGCGAAAGTAATCAAAAGGTTCAAAAATCACATTCATCAGAGTTCGAGATCAAAATCCGGGTCCTTATTTGCTTTTCAAAAAGCTTAGTTGCTTTTCCTAGATGTTTTAGAGAAAATTAAGGATATTTTGAGTATATTTTGGTTTCTACAATGAAGATGGAAGTGACAGAGGTGGCAATTGAAAGTAGACTCGAAGAGCTTTCCAATGGCTGGTCACGGAGCTAAAACGGACGTCGAACGAAAAGTTTTGGACCGTTGAAGACGAAGAAGAATCATGGAGCTACAGGGTCTTCGCACGAAGACCTTCCCATGAAGAGAATTTCTCTTCCCACGAAGACTTTACTTATCCAAATTTCAGAAAGTCTTCTTGTGCATGCTTGCAGTATCAAGATAGAAAGATCTTCGCACGAAGACAATTTGTCTGCGCACGAAGACCTTCGCACAAAGAGATTTTCTCTTCTCACGAAGAGATCGCCAGAAACAACAGATTCACTTGGAATTTTGTGAAATTACTTGGAAATTCATCTAAACACTATGGAAACATATTAGAACGTGTTAGGTCATAGTTTTTCAATATCTTTGGCGTTAGACAAGTGCATGGAGCTAAGGGGATCTTGGGAGACGTTTTGTTTGATCTTTTCTCTTCCCTCTCTCTAGTTTTTGGTTTATGATCATGAAACCTTGTATCTTGATCATTTGTAATCGTAGCTAAACCTTTAATTCGGGATATCTCATAGGGAGCTAGGGTTTGAACACCACATGTGGTGATTTATGGATCTTGTTTCATGCTTTTTAGCCTAATTGAATGTGTTATGCTTAGCTATGCGTGATTTATGTACTTAATTCTATCGTTTCTATTGTTTGAGCTCGCAATAGTGTGATTACAGGTATAGGATGTAGAGAAATCAATATTCGCTACTCGGAAACTTGAATCAAGCACTTGCCGTATCTAGGGTTGAGACATCTTGCTAGTTAGCTAGAACTAAGAGTAGACCACAAGAACATAATGCTTATTTGAACTTGAGTAGGCTAGAGAAATCAGGTACAAGAGTTTGAATTTAGGCTTTGGTTGAGAAATATTCAAAGCATAGGTGCCCGTTTGGATAAGTAGAAGACATTCGTGTTGCTTGAACATAAATCCGAATGTAAATCCCTAGTGAACTCGTAGAGATATCCTGAACTTCTCCACATATTAAGTAACACAGCTTTAATAATTAGCTTGTCATTTATTTTCTTAGATTATTTCAACAAACTCAACACGCTTTGAACCTCTTGAGCTAAGTGAATAGGGAGATGTAACATGATATCCAGAAAGGGCGGATGCAAATTTTTCTAAAGTGGCAGAGAGTCAGTGTTACTTTCTGCTGTAACTAAAGTAAACTAGCCGGATCAAGTGACTTTGAACATAATTTCCTGAAGAAAGAGCTCAACTCAATCAGTACTTGGACAACATTCTTCGGAAGTGTCCTTCTCACGGAAATAGGCAACAACTGCTGCATTAGCATATGGCAATCGTGACTAGTTAAACCCATGAGAGTCTTGTCCTTCATGGATACACGTCGGGATATGTTTGATGAATAACCATCAGGTACTTAAACATCTCTCAACATGAGCAGAATATGTCTTTCTGGCTTTTGCTCATTGTGAATGCTGCAGTCGCTAACACAAATTTGCCACGACCCGACGTTTGTGGATGAAGTGACCCTCGTATACCCATTTCCTCCAGTTCAAGACGAGAATTCAAACTGTCTTTACTTTTTTCCCTACATCGAGTATGGTGTTGAGAATACTATCACACACATTTTTCTATATATGCATAACGTCGAGATTATGGCGTATTATATTGTCCTTCCAATAAGGCAATTTGAAGAAAATAATCCACTTTATCCAATTATAAACGGGTACACCTACTCCAGCCTTAATAGTGTCCCTCCCTCTATTTCGGTTAATCACAGAATCTCCATCTACCCCTCGTTCTCCATATTTTTTCTCAATACGCTCTAATTTTCTGAGCACTTCTTCTCCAGATAGCAGCGGTGGGGCCTCTTTGTCTTCTTCTGTCCCATCAAAACTTTTATCTTTTCGAAACATGTGGTCATAGGCAAGAAACGATGATTACCCCTATACGCATGCTTTCTACCGTGTTTTAACCATCGATACTGAATGTTTTTATTTCAAGGAGGACATGCTAATTCTCCTCTCGTACCCCATCCAGAAAACTTCGCGTATGCTGGAAAGTCGTTTACAGTCCACATAAGATGCACATATTGTGAACATTTCACCAGTTGCTGCATCAAATGTGCGTACACCTTCATGCCATAAATCATTCAAACCATATATTAAGGGTTGCATGTAAACGTCTATATTATTTTCGGGCGCCTTAGGCCCATCAATAAGTTTCGACAAAATTATATTAGCTTGCCTCGTACATATCCACTGCTCTGAGTTAAATTGCGTCAAAAATACTGGCCACGTACTATGAGCAATGGTTATTGTTCTAAATGGATTAAATCCATCTGATTCCAAGCCCAATATGACATTGCGGGGATCACTAGTGAATTCATGGTACTTTTCATCAAAAAAATTCCAATCTAAAGAGTCAGTTGGATGCCTAAGTATGCCATCTTTGGTACGTCCTTTTTCATGCCATACCATTGACTTTGCGGTTTTAGAGGACATAAACAATCGTTGCAACCTAGGTTTCATAGGGGAGTAGCGCATTTGTTTGAAATGAATCTTGGTAGCCTGAGTGGTCCCATCTAGTTCATCCCCCTGCTGAAATGGTTTATACCTATCTTCTCCACAAATTTCTTTAATTGCGCTTTGTCTTTTTAGAATAACATGCAAGTTTGGGGGCAAGCGTCATACTTTACGTAGGTAAACCCTAAGGAATCCTTCAACTTCTTTGCTTCATAGTATGAATTGGGTAACTTATCATCCTTACGGAGAGCCTCTTTGAATAGTTAAATCATATCATCGAAGCATACATTCGGCAGGTTATATAAGACTTTCATGTGCAGCATTCTAACTACGAATGACAATGTGGTAAACTTCTTACATCCTGGATACAACTCAATCTCAGCTCGTTCTAGTGTTTTAAGGAGTTTCCTAGTTTCTTCGTCCCCCGATGAAGGTTTCACATTAGAACTAATAAAATCTTGCTCTGGCTGAGCTCCTAATGCTTCACGTACCATACCATTCATGTCATCTCCCCCAACTGTTTCTTCAGTACCCAACTCAGTTTCAACTAGTTCAGATGGTTCTCCTTGATAAATCCATTGAAAATAATTAGGCTGGAATCCATTACATATTATATGACCTCTGAAAGACAGTGATATAGGCAGTAATAGAGGATCAATACTCTAGAAAGGGGTGAATAGAGTATGGCAAATTTTTCTAAAAGAGTGGTTTCAAAGAATTTTGTGACAAGCAATGAGTATTTCAAGGCCTTGAAATGAATTTTAAGTCCTTGGAATCAAAACAGAGAGTAGAAAGAATGCTGATAGTTTTCAAGGCCTTGAAATGGCTTTCAAGTCTTTGAACTGAAAACCTATTTTGTGTAGTAAATATGATAAGTACAGAACAATAAGTAGAATTCTGGGGACACATAGATTTATAGAGTTCAGTCCACTTGACCTACATCTCTACCTCAGGGACAGAGAGTTCCCTTACTCTGTTACAGCTTGTGGTTCTCACTAACCTATATAGTACCTGCTCTAGCTAACTGATTCAACAAGAATTATCTATTGTTAACTTGCATAACTCACGAGAATAAGTTATGAGAAGTGTTATCAGAACGATATACGAATTAGGTTCAGAAAGAAGAGAACTAATGAAGCTGTTGAGTGTGCAATGATCTTCTGATGAGTGGATTGAGTGAAATAAATCTCCTTCTGTGTTGCTTGTCAATACTTGAGAATGTCTGAGTGTTTCTGTCTCTATTCTCTTCGAATTTCTTCATAAATTCCCTCTCTTATGCAGCAAGTTTGAATTGCAGATCTCTAGGATCTTCTGAAAACAAACTTTCCTAAAATCCAGCAGCATATCTTGACTTCTGTAATAGCTCTTCCCAACGGATAGTTGCTTAGTATCTTTAAAGATATTGACTTAATCTTGTAGATGTATGTTAGGAAGGTCCAGACATGTTGAATCACAGAATCAATTTGACAATCCAATTTCCCTACAAAAACACAGTTTAGGAAATAGTTCCTGCAAAATAGGTAACTACTTAACCCTGCAAAAACATAGTCAAATAGAGAGATTATCCACAGTTTAGAGTATCTAAATGGTTTGTCTTTAATCATCAAATAAAAATATAATTAAGCATAGCAGATCAGGAGTCATATTAGAATCAAAAGC
Source organism: Linanthus parryae (assembly GCA_023055425.1). Classification (NCBI taxonomy): domain Eukaryota; kingdom Viridiplantae; phylum Streptophyta; class Magnoliopsida; order Ericales; family Polemoniaceae; genus Linanthus; species Linanthus parryae. The sequence continues at coordinate 74,299,974 of JALGPY010000002.1, forward strand.
TCCCCCTAAGTTCATGCTATATATTGTAGTGTATATTTCAAACCTTTGAAAGCTGTTTCAAGGCCTTGAAACAATTCTGCTGTTTCAAGCTTTTGAAACAAGCTAAACTTACAATCTCCCCCTTGATGAAAGACAAAATCACAATTCTTTGAAGAACTGGTTCTCTGCAAAAAATAGTCATTAGGCCTAGTTGAATAATCATGATAATCTCTGATAATAAACTGAAGAAAAAATTAAAAACAATCCAACTTATTAAACATTTAAGCAGCAAAAACATCATACTGATCTAAACCAGATCTCTAGACCAGCAGAAGTACCAAAAATAACACCTAAATTTCTCCCCTTTTTGACTTTTATCAAAAAAGAATGAGAAAATGTTAGATCAAAGTTTTTGAAAGCTTGAGAGAAAATATTTTTAAAATATAGAAATTTTCAAGACTTTGAAGAGGGATTCAAGGCCTTGAAAAGAAAAAAAGAAGAGGCAATAATCAAGTATAACACGACGTCAGAAAACAACTCTTTTGAATTCTCCTTAGGCAATACACACGTCATTATGATGGTAAATAGAACTGTGGCTTCAATAGTTAGCATAGAGTCTGTTAACTGCTTTGAGGAGGTAGCAGCATTGGGTAAAAATTACTCTTCTCTTGCCATCTTCAAGGCTTCACTCTTACTGGGATAGTTGTTTGTGTTATACCTCTTGGGACAGCCTAAAACATTGGAAAACTCCAAGTGATCTAACTCCATGTTTATACCAGCCACTTTAGATGTAATCACCAAGTTTAGGGTCTTGATTTGCTTCATGTTCAGGTAGAAAAGTCTAGTGAGCCTAGGGTAGGGAACTTCTGGAGGGTTTAGAGTTTTCCAGATAGAACTTTTCTTCAGCCGCTTAATGCACTTCAGATTCATACTTTTCAACATGTTAACACTAATCATACTGCAGTAGGCTACTGGCCTAGAAGGAAAACCATCTAACCACAATCCTCTAGAACCATTACTAACAAAACACTAGCTATTAATGCTAGATTTATTACCAGGGGATGGTTGCTTCTCTAAATAGATCTGCAATTCTTTTCCAGTGTTCTTCTCTGGTTATTCATCTGTAACCTTCCCTTTTTCTTTGTCAGATTTTGTAGGCTTCTTCTTCTTCTTCACCTTCTTAGGACTATCAATCTGTTCCTCTGGCTATTTCTCAGGAGAAGATAGATATGTCTTCTTCTTGCTAGAAGTTGGATTCTGATCCTTCTTTATCTTCTTCTTTGGAGGAGAAGGAGCCTTTTCTACACTTGGGGTTCTTGAACGGGAATCATCACTTAGGGTTTGAACCTCTTCTTCAGCAGTCTTTCTCTCCTTTTCAGAACCTTTCTTTGGACTTCCAGCCATCTTGATTCTTTCATATGTTCTTCTTCAGCTCATTAGGGTTTGAGGGTATAGAAGAGAGACAAGAGTGATACGAGAGAGAGAAAGAGGGAGGGAGAGAGAGAGAGAGAGAGAGATAAAGATATAAATTGTGAAGAGTTTGAGTTTGAAAAGGAAAAAAAATATTTCCAAATCTTTTAAGATGTGCAGAATCAGTTAGATTCAAAATTATATGTGACGTGGGAAAGAAAATAGTATAATATTATTTTGAAATGAAAATAATTTTAAAAGGTAAAAGCAATATTGAGTAGTTATCTACAGAGATAACATCCAACATTGAAGATCCAGTTTATTGACTATGTAGCATACAAACTTATTTTCAAGGCTTTGGAAAGCATTTCAAGGCCTTGAAAAGCTATACTGCTGGAATAAAATCAAGGCTTTGAAAAGATTTTCAAGGATTTGAAAATCCATTCAAAACTTTTAAGGATATAATACTTGACCTAATACTTACCTGATACTCCCCTTAAACCAATGCTTCCTTATTTAGCATGCCCAATTCTCATCACAGGGCTGAGAATCTTTCCTCTGGCAGTGGTTTAGTGAAGATATCTTCCAATTGCATGTTAGTAGACACAAATTCAAGAGTAACATCACTTTTCTGACCATGATCTATGTTGAAATGATGTATAAAATCTATGTGTTTGGTTCTTGAGTGCTGAACTGGATTCTTTGTAATTGATATTGCACCGGTGTTGTCACATTTGATAGGTATATCTCTGAAATCAAATCCAAGGTCTCTCATTTGCTGAGCTATCCATAGTACTTTTGAGCAGCAAGCTCCAGCTGCGATGTATTCAGCTTCTTCTGTTGATAAAGCTACTGAGTTTTGCTTCTTTCAATGCCAGCTGATCAGGGATGATCCGAGAAATTTGCAACACCCTGAAGTGATTTTTCTATCAACTTTGTAACCTGCAAAGTCAGCATCTTCTTCGTGGTTGTAGCCTTGAGCTATCAGTCTAGCTTGGTTTCTGATTACCTTGCCATTCTCATCTAACTTGTTTCTGAATACCCATCAGGTTCCAATGAAAGACTGTTCTTTAGGATGAGGCATGATAACTCCTTAAGTGGAGTTATATTATTACTTGTTTACTTATTGATTTGCGTATTTTCCTATGCATTTACATGTGTTTTAGGCCAAGTTTTGCTAGTTTGAACATGATTGAGCATTTGATCGGCAATGTTGAATTCGGGCACTTTTTCAAGCATTTTAAGCTATATTTGTATCGTTTGATCTCCCGGTATGTTTTAGTGTTGTGGATTTCAGGAACCGGGAGCTCGGAGCGAGAATCTTGGATTGGAAGCGAACTTCGGAACGTTGGAATAGCTCAAGAGATGCTCGAGAATGAAGACGAAGAATGAAGAAGCAAGAAAAAGATCCAAAGATGTGCATTTCTAGTTTTTTTCGGGAAAACAAAGTTTCTGTTCGCACGAACAGAATTTGGAGGCCAAAATCATGGAAGAAACAAACTGCTGAAAAGTAGGAACAACAAAGTGTTCGTGCGAGCAAGATGTTCGTGCGAACACTCGACTGCTCGTGCGAACAGAAGGAAAAATCCATAAATTTGGGGTTGTTTTGTAATATTTTGAAAGACGTAAGCTTTGGGAACTGTTTTAGACCTATTTTCCGTGTCTTGGGATTCTACCTACGTTGGATCTTTGGATATGGAAGCTTGGGAGTTCATCGTTTGACTTTTATCTTCTTCCCCTCTTTAGCTTTTGGTTTATGATTAATAAACTTTGTACTTTGTTCATGTCTTCTAGTAGCTAACTCTTTATTGCTAGAAATTCTCATTAGGAAGCTAGGGTTTGTTATGAAGGAGATGTTTTGAGATTATGCTTCATGTTTTGACTTAATTAATGCGATTCTATCTTGTTATGATTAGTCTTGAATCTCTATCTTTCTTGCGCTTAGCTACCGTAGGATTGATCTCAATTATGATTGGCGTGGTAACTCCGTAAATTGTAGTCTGTAAATTGAGCTTCTCACCTAGTCGTATCGTTATTAGGTAACTCAGTAATGTTAACTAGGATCTTCAAAGTAGAATAATGAATCGTAATGCGTACTTAGAATCAAATCAAGCTTGGTAACTCGGATTGACTTGACTCTAAGTATAGTCGACTTGCTTGTAACTCGACGAGTTGTATTTTGTTTGATTAACAAGAGATATTTGTATTAGTGTTTCAAAAATTAAAACGTCATTGATAGCTTCCCTAGTGATCCGCAAGAGAATTCCTGGTATTTGTCTCCTAGTAGTAAGTCAATCGACCATTTTAGTTAATCGTGCGATATTCCAGTCGATTATTCTTTAGTAGTTTATTTAATTTGATAGCATTAGCAAAAACAAATCCAAAATCTAGCCCACAAAAGTTTAAGAATCAATAACTAGTTTACATAGAAGTCCCTTGGGTTCGAAAACCCGGACTTCCGGAATTATTACTGCACCGACTGCTGTACACTTGCAGTTGGAGCGTGTCAAGTTTTTGGCGTCGTTGCCGGGGACTTTGGCTAAATTAGTTATTATTTTAAACCTTAGGGATTTACTTTTCTTGTTAATATCTGTTACTCACCTACGTTCTTTGTGTAATTGCTATTTCAGGATGCATTTCACGGTGCATGACCCGTTCTAGAGACGAGCCCTTGTACATAGTGCTTGAAGACTCGAAATCTTTATTGCGCACGAAACGCAAAGACATGAGGAACACAAACTCATCTGCTATGGATGATCAGATATAGCTGAGTTGGAGAGGCTCCGCTATGAGGCACAAGATGAACAAGCTGCTAGAGTCACTGCGGATACTCATGTGGCCAACATGACGCGGAAACTGAGGAGCTTAGAGCTCAAATGGTTGAGATACGAGCAGCTCTCGCACGCCAGAATCCCCAGATCCACCACCACCTGGTGAAGGGTTAGTGGTTGGCAATAATGGAGGCGACAATGGTGGAAACAAAAACAATGGACAAAATCCTGTGGCCCAAGTGGACAATGTTGCTATTGAAGACCGCCCTATGGTGGACTACTTCAGAACTACACCAGCGGGATACCAGCCGACCATTGCGAGGCCACACATCAATGCTCAACGTTTTGAGCTGCGCCAATCAATGATCAATATGGCTCGAGATGAGTGCTCAACGTTTTAATGCTCACCTGCTCAAATTTGAGTCCATCATCCCGACACTACATGATCACTGGGTTCCAGACGAGACATTTAAGTTAATTTTGTTTTCTTTTATTTATCTGGAAAAGCAAAGTAGTGGCTTTTGGAACTCCCAGCTGGAAGCATCACGACATGGGCCGAGTGTGGCCAAGAGTTTCTGAGAAAATACCTTCCACCATATAAAGTTGCTCAGCAAATGGCTGAAATTACAAAGTTTACACTGGAGGAAGATAGCTCATTGGGACATACATGGAGGAGGTTCAGCCAGATTATGCGTAGGTTCCCTAATCATGGGGAGCCATGGCATAAGCTTCTTCATTATTTTTACAGCGCGTTGGACAGGGAAACGACAAATGTTCTGGATATGCTAGTTGGGGGAAACTTCATGGGGACCTGCTAAACAGAATGGTGAAGAGAGAGACTACGAGGTCTGAGACTCATAGATATTCAAGATTTGGGGATGCATAGCCAACAAAATTGATTCGATGGAGCAGAAACTGGAATCTATGACCTCAGCCTCTCAGAGCATGAATACTTCGGCACAGGTGAAGTCTATGGGAGAGATATTAGCAGATGAGAATCAGGGATATGACGCTGGTGTGGAGGATGTGAATTTCATGAGACAGCAGCAGTGGCCTAACACGTACCATCCCAACAACCGAAACCACCCTAATTTCAGCTATGCTAACCCGAACAGTGGACTATATGCACCATGTCTGAAGCCCAATGCTCAGTATCAGGCTCAGAGGCAATTCCCACAGCAGCAGGGATAACACCAACAACCAAAGCCAGACATATATAGCCTTCTAGCAAAGATGAATGAGAAGCTGGTTTCTAATGAGGCTAATGTGAAAAGCCATGAGACGCAGATTGGACAGATAGCCTATGCTTCCACCTGGCATGCTTCCATCTAACACTGTCACTCTGCCAGAACATCTGAAGGCAATCACCACTCGCAGTGTAATTACTTCAGAGGATCTTCCATATCCTATCCACGCGCGAGCTGAAGCGACAAAAGCCACTAAGAAAGCTTTGAGTGACTATATTCGTGCCCACCGTGAGTCCCCATTCAAAGGAAACGGTAAGGAAGTCGGAGGAGAAGCAAAAACCCAAGGAAGAACATTGTATGTGTGTGTCGTATCAGCAAAGGTTGAAGAGCCAAGTGGATGAAAAGGACTTCAAGAAGTTTGTGGATATCTTCAAGAAGTTGCATATCAATATCCCCTTTTCGTAAGCCATATCACAAATGCCGAAATACGCGAAATTTTTGAAGGATCTCTTATCTAAATAGAGACGCATGGATGATTTTGAAACCGTGACCTTAAATGAGGAGGGTAGCGCCGTCGTGCAAAAGGCGTTACCAAAGAAGATGAAGGATCCCGTCGGTTTTATCATTCCTGTAACATTGGGAGATGCATTTCATGGGAGAGCATTATGTGATCTTGGCGCAAGCATCAATTTGATGTCCACATCCATTTTTGAGCAGCTCTGTGGGGGAGATCCGAAACTCACTCGGATGTGCTTGCAGATGGCAAACCGCACCATCAAACGCCCAAGGGGCGTGTTGAAGTACTAGTGGGAGTCGAGGGACTCATTTTTCCCCGCAGATTTTGTGATCCTAGACATGGTGGCCGATGATGATGTCCCACTTATCTTGGGACGTCCATTCCTTGCCACGGGGAGGAAAATCATTGATAGTGCTAACGGAGAGTTGACAATGCGGATCAACAATGAGAAAGTAGCAGCAATGAAGTTTCTTGCATACGCGGTGAGTGAGCGATGCTTTGGTGTGGAGGCATACACACCAGATAAGGAGGAAGATATGTTATCTGAGCGGCTATATGAAGAACTTGCTCTGCTTGATTCAAGCGAAAAGGAGCAAGCCATGGAGGCTCAGTGGCACAAGCCCATACCCCTCTTTAATGAGGGAAGCAGGAAGACTCTTACTCCTTCTCTTGTTATTGCTCCTACATTAGAGTTAAAGCCTTTAACTGAATATTTGAAATATTTATATCTCGGATCTAATGATACTTTACCTGTGATTGTTTCTTCTTGTTTGGACAGAAAACAGGAGGAGCAGCTGCTGAAAGTGTTGCAGGAAAGGAAAGCAGCTATGGGATGGACCATAGCATATATCAAGGGGATCAGACCCATAGTTTGCCAACACAAGATTCAGCTCATGGAGGATAGGAAGCCAGTAGTCCAGTTTCAGTTCTGCCTCAACCCTCATATGCAGGATGTGGTGAAGAAAGAGGTGCTTAAATGGTTGGAGGTGGGCATCATCTACCCGATTTCCGACAGCACATAGACTAGCCTGGTGCAGTGTATCCCTAAGAAGGGAGGTATTACTGTGGTGGAAGGGGAGAAATGTGATCATATTGCTACATGTACTGTTACTGGGTGGAGAGTTTGCATGGATTACCAAAAACTCAATGATGCCACTTTGAAGGATCCCTTCCCCCTTCCATTCGTTCATCATATGCTAGATAGGCTGGCACACCATTCTCATTATTTCTTTCTAGATGGGTAATCCGGGTACAACCAGATTGCCATTGAGCTAGCAGACCAGGAGAAGACGACATTCACTTGTCCCTATGGGAGCTTTTCAGACGAATGCCTTTCGGATTATGCAATGCGCCTACTACTTTTCAGAGGTGCATGATGTTGATCTTCTCAGACATGATAAAGCAAAACTTTGAGGTATTCATGGATGATTTATTGCTTTACGGTGATGGTTTTGATGACTGTTTGCAACAGCTGACCTGAGTTCTTGATAGATGTACTGACACTAACCAAGTGCTCAACTGGGAGAAGTGTCACTTCATGGTGACTGAGGGCATAGTTTTGGGGCACAACATTTAGAGCAAGGGCTAAGAGGTAGACAGGGCCAAGATTTAAGTCATTGAGAAGCTTCCATACCCTAATTCTGTCAAAGGGGAAAGGATTTTCTTAGAGCATGCAGGGTTCTATAGGCGATTTATCAGAGATTTCTCAAAGATCACGAAGCCTTTGTCTGGATTGCTTGAGAAGGATGCGGTATTTGATTTCAATGCGGAGTGAAAATCAGCTTTTGATGTGCCGAAGGAGAAAATGATTAGCGTGCCCATCATCACCTCCCCAGACTGGACTTAACCGTTTGAGCTCATGTGTGATGCTAGTGATTATGCGGTGGGAGCAGTTATGGGACAGCGGAAAGACAAGGTGGCCCATGTCATCTACTATGCTAGCCAGACTTTGAACAATGCATAGGTAAAGTATGTGACCACTGAGAAAGAAATGTTAGCTATCATTTTTTCATTGGACAAGTTTCGGCCGTATCTTGTGGGGTCTAAGGTGACCATCTTTACTGACCATGCGGCCCTCAAGTATCTACTCACCAAGAAGGATGCCAAACCAAGATTGATCCGGTGAGTATTGTTGATAATTTGATATAGAGATCAAGGACAAGAAAGGGGTGGAGAATGTTTTTTGCCGATGCACGCCGATGAGAAACATGAATTGACACCTATTAGAGAGGAATTTCCGTACAAACATCTTATGGTAGTGGTCGGCGATGTGCCTTGGTTCGCTGACTTGGCAAACTTCAAGGCGTTCAACATTGTTCCCAAGGACATGTCTTCCCACCAGAGAAAGAAGTTCTTCGCCTATGCACGCCAGTATTTATGGGATGACCCATCTATGTTCAAGCTGTGAGTAGATAATGTTTTACGGAGATGTGTAGCGCCGCTGGACACGTTGGAAATAAACATTGCCACGAGTTGAATTGCGAGGGACATTTTGGCAAGTCGCGCACAGTAGCAAGGTACTTCAAAGTGGTTTCCATTGACCTACATTGAATAAGGATGCTCATCTGTTCGTGCAACAGTGTGACCGGTGTCAGCGAACCGTTAATATTTCAAACCGAAATGAGATGCCTCAAAATTTCGTGTTGGAGGTACAGCCGTTCGATGTATGGGGCATTGATTTCATGGGGCCATTCCCCTCTTCACTTGGTAATCTTTATATTCTTTTGGCTGTTGATTACGTGACTAAGTGGGTGGAGGCTTTGGCATGTCCAAAGAACGATGGAGCTACTGTTGAAAGGTTCGTGTGCAAGAATATTTTTACGCGGTTTGGGACACCCATGGCCATTACCAGTGATGAGGGATCGCACTTCGTGAACAAGATCTTCGCCAATGTTTTGAACAAATATGGGGTGAAGACTCACAATATATCACTGGCCTACCACCCGCAATCAAAAAGGCAAGCTCAAGTGTCAAACTAAGAGATCAAGGGTATTCTAGAGAAGACGGTCAATCCGGAACGCAAAAACTGGTCCCTACACTTGGATGACAGTTTATGGGCCTATCGGACTACATACAAGACACACTTGGGCATGTCTCCATACCATCTAGTATTTGGGAAGTCATGCAATCTCCCGATGGAACTTGAGCACAAGGCGTTCTGGGCGCTAAAAAGGATCAACTTGGATGCTAAGCTCTCAGGTGAGCAAAGGAAACAGACTTTGCTAGAGCTTGAGGAGTTTCGATTGATGGCATATAAGAGTGCCAAAATTTATAAAGAGAGGACCAAGAAATGGCATGACAAACACATCATCCCACGGGATTTCAGAGTGGGACAGAAGGTGTTAATCTTCAACGCCAGGTTGAAGCTGTTTCCAGGCAAGTTGAAGTCCAAGTGGAGTGGCCCGTACATGATCACTGAATCTGCTCGTGGGGTTCTCTTGAGGTAGAAGATAGAAACAGGGGTCGCTTCAAAGTGAATGGCTAGAGAGCAAAGCCGTATGTGGACGGGAGTTTCAGTGGAGTCATTGAGTAGCTCCATTCGAATCCCGCTATTTGATACGCTCTGAGGTAACTGGGTCGGTCCGTCGACTGTAAATTATAAGCGCTTGTTGGGAGGCAACCCAACGCATTAATTATGCTTTAGTATAGATTCTGTGTTTAAATATTTTCGTGTGCGTTTTTCAATACAGTTTCTTATCTGAGGGGTGAGAGAGAGCAGATTGAAACAATTCAACTGCAAGTCACAGGCGTCGTGTGTAGTAATAATTCTGGTAAATTCGGGTTGTCGAACCCAAAGGAATTCTTTGTAACATAGCTACTGATTCTAAACCTTATGTGGGCAAGTTGCGTTGTTTGTTTTCTAATTCTACAATAATAAAAGACAAATATCTCAATTAATCAGGTGAATTTCTTCACGATTAACAAAGATGAATTTTTAGTTGGTTTCTAAATATGTTGACAAGATCAGGATATCTCTACGGGTCACTAGGTATTTCTCACCACGTTGGATTTATGTTCAAGCAACACGAATGTCTCCTACTTAGCCAAAAGAGCACCTATACTTTGAAGATTTCTCAACCAAAGCCTAATTAAAACTCTTGTACCTGATTTCTCTAGCCTACTCGAGTTCAAATAAGCATTATGTTCTCGTGGTCTACTCTTAGTTCTATCTAACTAGCAAGATTTCTCAACCCTAGATACGGCTAGTGCTTGATTCAATTTTCTGGGTAGCGAATATTGATTTCTCTAACTTCCTCTACCTATATTCATCCTATTGCGATCTCAAATAATAGAAACGATAGAATTAAGTACATAAATCACGCATAGCTAAGCATAACACATTCAATTAGGTTAAAAAACATGAAACAAGATCCATAAATCACCAAACGTGGTGTTCAAACCCTAGCTCCCTATGAGATTTCCCGAATTAAGGGTTTAGCTACGATTATACATGATCAAGATACAAAGTTTCATGATCATAAACCAAAAACTAGAGAGAGGGAAGAGAAAAGACCAAACAAAGCGTCTCCCACTTCCCCCTTAGCTCCAAGCACTTGTCTCCAACTCAAAGATACTGAAAAACTATGCCCTAACCCGTTCTAATATGTTTCCATTGTATTTAGATGAAGTTCCCAGTAATTTCACAAAAGCCCCAATGTTTTTACTGAATCCGGCAATCTCTTCGTGCGAAGAGAAAATCTCTTCGTGCGAAGATCTTCGAGCGAAGACAAATTTTCTTCGTGGGAAGATCTTCCTATTTTGATAATGCAAGCATGTACAAGAAGACTTTCTGAAATTTGTTTAAGTAAAAGTCTTTGTGGGAAGAGAAATTGTCTTCGTGGGAAGGTCTTCGTGCAAGACAAATTGTCTTCGTGCAAAGACCCTGTAACTCCAGGATTCTTCTTCGTCTTCAACGGTCCATAACTTTTTCGTCCGATGTCCGTTTTAGCTCTGTGACCCGCCACTGGAAAGCTCTTCGAGTCTAATTTCAATTGCCACCGGTCTTACTTTCGTCTTCATTGTAGAATCCAAATTATCCTTAATTTTGTCTAAAATATCCTGGAAAAGCAACTAAGCTTTTTGAAAAGCAAATAAGGATCCGGATTTTGATATCGAACTCGATGAATGTGATTTTTAACTTTGGAGTCTTTTCGCGACTTAGAATTTGCTCATGTAGAGAAATTCCCGTTTTCGGATGATTTTCCTTTTTTCTCAATTATTGCCCAATTCTGGCAAAAACATCCAAAACGCGCCATATTCGCCTGTTTCTTCTATTCCGAAGCTCGTTTCTTCTCTCCATTTGATTCCTGCATGCGTAATTCCTGTCAAACAACAATACTATTACTACCGCGAAGATCAAATGTGATAAATTATCAAAATCATACTCAAAACCATTAAGAAACGCCCGCATTGTGCATGAAAGCTCAAAAACATCCAAATGTGCATTTTCTTCTCAAATTAGCCCAAAATCCATCACTTTGCACCGAAACGCACACAAATAACAATGTGAAACGTACATAGGATAACTCTTATTAAGGAGTTATCAAATACCCCCACACTTGCCATTTGCGCGTCCCGAGCAAAGTCTCATCTATTGCATTTAACTGTATATTAGCCAACTAGACTCAAACGGCTCTAACATGACTCAAGACACGACGAATGCAGCAAAATGATGCAAATGCAAATCTAGACTCGATCTTAAACACATAAAAACTTTTAAATTCTTTCTTGTGAGATCAGACAATTTCAATAACATAGACTGTTGCTCATGAATGATGAAAAATTTAGACAAGAGGTGTGAAGCGCTACTAAATTCGACAACAAGTAATTCCCCATAGTTATTATAGAGAGCCTAACTTTACTATCAAGAACAACCTACCTCTTCATGTGTGTTGATAAAAATAAGAAGCTAACAAAGGCTAAGCCACATTCAAAGCGTGTATGGGGGTGGATTCGTCAATGCACAATCTCTATGTCCGTAGTCAAAAGTCGAGACCCCCACACACTAGAATGCAGTCACGTCCCCCTCTCAAATAGCCATATTAGATATATCACGTGCATAATCCCACCGAACCTCCTACACCAAGATGATAGAAATCCGATACCTAGCACGATCCATCAATTATGTACAACAAACCCCATTTTCGTGCGGAATAAATTTCACGCACTCAAGCTCTCTACTACTGTGTCCACGATGTAATGACATGGAACACCGCCACACCTTAGTGTGCAAGCCAACTCGCTCACCCTCGCATCCCCTCGTAGATATCCAATGAAGCATATGCGATCTGCAGAACTCACAAAAATATGTAATGAAGTACTCCCTCAAAGAACCCCCTCAACTATTGCTCCCTCGTGACTCTCCATAAAGGTGATTCTAACGATATATGATGAAGGCCAAGAATCGTCTTCCTAGGTCAAAGGGGCTAACAATGAATCCAAGAATCAATTAGGGTATACTAGTGGTCCTACAAGGTAAGATCTAAAAGCAATGAGTGCTCTAATACACATCCTCGCACAACTGTTCTGTGTGCCACTACGAGGCGGGCTGGCGACTACCTAAGACGGACAACATGAACGTTCGGCTTGTTTAGCAAAAACCAAGCTCAACTCTTGTAGAGAAAAACAAATCACACTTTAGCTTTTAAAATTCAATTTAGTTTGAAAACAGGTAGGCATTCCCGTAATGAGATTCTCTCTATACTTACTAGGGGGAACTAAAAATATCATTCTCGGTCAAAATACACACCCTATGCCTAAAGTGTTCACATCTCACTAAATCAACCAAGTATATGCTTCTCTCAATTGCGTTTTCTCAAATTTTCAATTTTCAATTTTTTTTTTATGGATTTTATATTTTTTTCATTTTTTTTTAATTAGATCCTAATTCTATATGCATGGCTTTGACTCGAAAAGTTTAAATCTACACAATTTACTTTGTTGGTAGGTATACTCAATTATTCAAAAGTGCAAACCAAATATCAATCTATCCTACACAATACGGAAATATAAGTAAAAATTTAACATAAACCACTATACTGACTCACAATACAATCTAAACAAATCCTACATGTAACTGGCTATGGAAACACATTGGCTAGTAAATAGTTAAATCACCCCCACACTGAATGCTTCGTTATCCTCAACAAATTTAGAGATCATGCAAGAGAACTCGGCAATCAATGCGAAAAGCCATTACATGATATGGAGCATGACATAGCAAGAAAAATATGCGGACAGATTTCTTGGTTCAATGGAAAGGTAAACCAGTGGAGGATGCTAGATGGGAGAGAGACACTACTTTGTGGCAGTTTGAAGATCAAATCAAGGAGTACTTGCATTCGGTCTCGACGAGGACGTCGAGCTCAACCGGTGCGGGCGGTTTGTTAGCCCCTTGAGATTGATGAGAACCCGGGTGCATCGAAGAGCTCGCTGGTTCGATGTGCTTGGTCCGATATCGTGTTGACGGCGAGGAATTGTGGGTAACGGCGCTGCTCCGTTAACCCGACTGCATGCTTGGTGGTGCAGCTTGTTGCCTTGATGAACCGTGGTCCCTTTGGCTATGTTCTGGTCCCTTAGCTCGTGGCTTTGTCCCTTGGATTCGTGGCATTGGCTTGGTGGCATTGCTGGTCCTTATTATGTGGCTTAGTTGGCATTAGTTAGTGGGAAACAACCAGATCATGGGGCTTGTCCATGACTGGGCAGTTTGTGGCGGTTACTTGGTAGTTACTTGCTATATTGTGGCATGAACCAGCACCATTGTTGGCTGCTGAGTTCTTGGACGAAATTTTAAGTAATTCCTTCTAGTTCACGGGTAATAGAAGGTTGGGAATTTCCCGTATCTTGCTGGATTCGTTCATATGGAATTGAGAAGGCAGGGTGTGAAGGATTTGAAGGATGCAATAGTTGCCGCGGATGCTCTTGTTGATTTCAGAACCACAAAGGACCCGATGAATGCCTCTGCTTCGAAGTCGAAGAAAGGCAAAGGCAAGAAAAACGATGAGAAGAAGCAGGACAAGAAAGGGGGACTTGACAAAGGGAAAGGCAAAGTTGGTGAAGCCTCTTCCAATACGACGGATTCTGGAAATCAAAAGAAGCAACAAGGCTGCTACTTGTGCGACGGTCCACATCGTGCACGCGATTGTGCGAAGAAAGGGAAATTGAATGCTATGTTTGCCGATGATAGGCAAGAGAACCAAGGGCAAGAGTCGAGCAATTCTTTGCAACTCTTGAACCACTTGGAAGTACTGGCTAGCGTGGGTGAAAGTAGTAGCACGACCGTGTCCCGATTGATGAGAGTTCGGGTGAAACTGAACAAGAAGTGGGTGATTGCTTTGGTTGACACCGGGGCTTCTCACACGTTTGTGGCAGAGGGTACTGCAAAAGAGATTGGATTGCCGATCAGCAAGTGTTCTAGTCTCTTGAAGCAGCCCAACACGAAGGTTTAGGCTGTTGTTGGCATGGATTACGATGTCCCATTGACGCTAGGAGATATCTCAGGTATTGTTCATATGCTCGTCATTCCATTAGACGATCTATGTTTCAGAGGTAATTTAGCACATGTTTTAGTGCATGTAATGGGCTAGATAGTGGGCAGAATTGAGATCATGGGTTTGTCCATGAACTGGGTAGTTATTGAGGTAATCGCCACTAGTTTATAGGCACTACCTGCACTTGTTTTGCAGCAGGTTGAGAGGTGGACGAATTTGTACCTTTGGCTATGTTCTGGTCCCTTAGCTCGTGGCTTTGTCCCTTGGATTCGTGGCATTGGCTTGGTGGCATTGCTGGTCCTTATTATGTGGCTTAGTTGGCATTAGTTAGTGGGAAACAACCAGATCATGGGGCTTGTCCATGACTGGGCAGTTTGTGGCGGTTACTTGGTAGTTACTTGCTATATTGTGGCATGAACCAGCACCATTGTTGGCTGCTGAGTTCTTGGACGAAATTGTAAGTAATTCCTTCTAGTTCACGGGTAATAGAAGGTTGGGAATTTCCCGTATCTTGCTGGATTCGTTCATACAAACTCAAATACACAAACACAAACGTCCGTTAAACAAACGTGAGGATCGAGTGAGTGATTGGCTGAACCAGACTCTGATTTTGATTGCTTTGGTTGACACCGGGGCTTCTCACACGTTTGTGGCAGAGGGTACTGCAAAAGAGATTGGATTGCCGATCAGAAAGTGTTCTAGTCTCTTGAAGCAGCCCAACACGAAGGTTCAGGCGGTTGTTGGCATGGCTTACGATGTCCCATTGACGCTAGGAGATATCTCAGGTATTGTTCATATGCTCGTCATTCCAAGCGCATCAGCAACCTGATTGTGTCTCCCTGGTTTGTGTTCCCAAACAAAATCAAACTCGGCCAAATATTGCTGCCAACGAGCTTGCTTCGGGGTCAGCTTCTTCTGGGTTGTGAAGTACGTGTTGGCCACATTATCGGTGCGCACCACGAACTTTGTTCCCAGCAAGTAAACCCTCCAAACCTGCAGACAATGAATCAAGGCAACCATCTCTTTCTCATGGGCTGAATACCGCTGTTCGGTTGGATTCAACTTCCGACTCTCGAATGCAACCGGGTGTTGTTCCTGGACCAGAACTCCACCAATAGCTTTGTCCGATGCATCCGTATGCACTTCGAACGGTATCGGACCAAGCACATCGAACCAGCGAGCTCTTCGATGCACCCGGGTTCTCATCAATCTCAAGGGGCTAACAAACCGCCCGCACCGGTTGAGCTCGACGTCCTCGTCGAGACCGAATGCAAGTACTCCTTGATTTGATCTTCAAACTGCCACAAAGTGCTCCCACTAGGTCAGTGTGTACTCACAAAACGGGATCGAATGCTCTCCTCTTCATGATCTGCGCATTGAAAATCCCCAACTCGTATGCACGAGTCCCTCTAAGGGCTAATTTGGGAATGCTGTGGCGGTGCAAGAAAGTTGTTGTGTGAAAACACTGTGGAAAGCTGCTGTGGATTCTTGATAAAATGTTGTTTGGCAAGTATTACATAAAATCTGCTGTGAAATATTGAAATTGTAATTTTGTGTTTGGTAAAATCAACTCTAAACTTGCTGTGAGAGGGTAAAATGACAAAAATATATGACACGTGTCATTTCCGTAAAGATAACTATCGATATTTTTAAAGATTGTAAAGCTAAAATCGGTTGTAGATAAATTAATCAAAAGCACTTTCCGGAAAAGCATCTCGTCCCTTGCTTCCTGAAAACTGTTGTGGGACGGCAGAAACTGTCTGGAAAAGCTGAAATTTTATTTTTACCAAACACACTAAAACTGCTTCTGCTGTGGGAAAGGAGCTGTGCTGGCAGCAGAAGCATTCCCAAACTGGCCCTAAAGGTCATATGTGCCATGGCACACCGGGGTCGACTCTACCATATCCTACTCAAATATGTCACTTGGAAACAAATGTCAGTCCCTCTCTCTCATTTATCCAAAATAAATAACCAAAACACACGCAGCAGTATTAAAATCTAACTCCATAAATTAACGCAATAAATAGGTTGGGTTGCCTCCCAACAAGCACCGTGTAATTTAAGGTCGACGACCCCACCCAGTTACCTCAAATATGTTAAGGAAGTCTAGCATGACGTGCCTCCTCCTTCATATTATTGCCATTGATTTCTGCACCACATCATGTGCATGCACCAGATTTGGCTTCTCCTCAAATTCGGGTGGATCGGGCTGCAAAACTGTAGGCAACCCAAGAGTAGGATCCACACGATCTCTCTAAATTTGATCATCGCCAATTTATTCTTCCCCTTCCCCGGCACAAATTGCTTGAACACAAGTGATGAATCTAGAGCCTTAATGGTCAACTCCTTAGTCTCTAGATCCACATTAGCGCGCATTGTCTTCAAAAGCAGTCTTCCAAAGATAAGTGGAACATCGCGATCCTCCTTGATGTCCACTATCACAAAGTCAGCTGGAAAAACAAATGCACCCACTTTGACAAGTAAGTTCTCAATCACCCCATTTGCGGTAATAATTAAATTGTCTGCCAGTTGCAGACCCATCTTCACTGGGGTTAGCGCACCAATGCCCAATCTCTGAAATAAGGACAATGGCATGAGATTTATACTCGCGCCCAAATCACAAAGACTATGTGTATGATATCCACCCCCAAGAGTGCAGCCTAAGATGACACTGCCTGGATCTCTTGTCTTGGGAATGTCCCTCTGAATCACTGTACTGCATGTCTCCGTCAATTTCATCTTGGCATAGGGGTCTATGCTCTTCTTTCCCCGTAAGATCTCCTTCAAGAAATTCTTGTACTTGGGCATTTGAGAAAGTGCTTCCACAAGAGGGATGTTGATGTGCAGTTGTTTGAATATGTCCATAAATCTTCCAAAGTGTTCCTCTTCATTCCTATTTATCGCCGCCGCATATGGTATCCGTGACTCACAATCAGCCGGATTTAGAGTGTTCTTGGGCTCTTCATTCTTCTCAGCCGTGTCCTTTTATTGGGGACTCACGGCCTAGGGTACCTCTTCACTCAATTCATTCTCAGTGGATTTAGTAGCTTCAGCTCTCGCATGGCTAGGATATGGAGGATCATGAGTAGTAATTGTTGGATTGAATACTAAAATCCATGCTTTTTGAATTGGATTATATGAATTTGATATTTTTTAGAATGGTTTTGGGCAATTTTTCGCATTATATTATTATTGTGCATAGTTGTCTATTGTTCAACATAGTAGAAGATCTGGTGTGTAGAGTCTAGCTTACACACAAAAGATCTTATCTTCGGTTCTTGTGGAATGAAAGTTGTGAGTTCACAATCTAGATGGAATTAGACAAACCATCGGAACAATTGTAGCACATTGTTTTAGTAGGTCTGTCTTGGCTACAGGAAAGAGTATAGCTCATACTATAGTTTCAACTCAATGTGCTAGTATACTTTGTGTATATTGAACAGGACCAAGTTGAGATCATTGTCTTTGTACTGACATAACTATGTCTCATGGTTATTATGATTACTTATGCTCTTAATCCTTAGATAGTCAATGTGCACATGTATTTAGTAGTTATTGACTTGACAAGTCAAGTGAGTGAGATTCCTATGGAGTCCATAACCTCGATGAGTTGGGTGATGCTATTGAGTCCATGGTGTAAATTGATATTTTGAAGGAATCCATGCCCCGGTTATGATATTGATGATATCCCCTTGATGATGCTTATAAGTTTTGATTATTTCAAACCCTACAGGTAGATTACTTGGTAATATGGACATATCAAATAGGTTAAGTGGTAAGGTTCAAGGAATTGGGAAGAGGTCGATTAAATGAATTAGTTAGTAATTAATTTGATCGACGGATATCTGTAATCTTAACATGGGGAGATAATAAGTATTTAATTACAGGAGCTCGAAGTATTAGTTTTTGAGAATATGGACAGGAGTGCAATAACAGTTATTTAGTGGTACTAATTGTTATTAACTTTATTCGGGCTAGGTTCAGGTGGAACCAAAAGTCCTAATAAAGTTAGGAGCCTGATTCGTATTTTCTCCTCCAGGTCCCTCCCGTAGCCTATATAAGTTTCCTTAGTCTTCAGAATTATACACACTGAAATCTAGGGTTTTGAGAGTGAGAACAATTCGTCTGGAGGCCAAGAAGGATTCTGGAAGCAGCAAGCCCACACTTGCATCCTGGAGGAACTTCAGGAATACGGGAGAAGATCCGGAGTGATTCAGACCTACATCAACTAGCTAGGACGCATGTATGAACCCTAATTTCGCTTAGTAGGGTTATGGCGTTCTTGTTGATAAACGAACACAATTTTAATCGTTATAGCAGACATGCAATCGAACTGGTCCAGGGATTCGCCTCCCATCAGTAGTGCCACTGCGAGTAGTAATAGCTTTGAGCTGCTCAGTAGGAACAATATAATTAGCAGGAAGCATGCCAGGTGAATATTTAGTAAGCTGATTGGCAATTTGCTCAATTTGTATCTCATGGCTCGTTATAGTGGCTTCCATGGCTACAAACTTGTGCTCCATCCTATCCATCTTCTCATTTGTCTGTTGTTGCTGAGTAACCAATTGTCTCAACAAGGCTTTCATTTCCGGATCCTGTTGTTGTTGTGCCTGTGGCTGCGTGACTTGTCTCTGAGCCTAATATGGAGGATTAGGCTGCTGACCAGGTGCATTTAACCCGCTGTTTGGATTGCTATAGATAAAGTTAGACTGATTGCGGTTGTTGGGCTGATAAATTTTCGGCCACTGTTGCTGTCGTGGTGGACCCATGTAATTCACGTCTTCAATTGCAGATCCATATCACTGATTCTCTTCCGTGATCATTTCTCCCACAGACTTAATGAATTTATGCTGTTAAAAGTTGAGGTCATGACTGCCATTTTCTGTTCAAATTTATACTCCACCACTGACTCAATCCTGTTGACTAGAGTTTCATCGGATTCCGAGTATCTACGAGTCTCAGACCTCGTAGACTCATGCTTCGCTACAGTTTTTAGCAGATCTTGGCATCGCTGCACTCCCAAGCCCATAAAATTGCCTCCAGCTAACATATCTAGTTCATGTGTTGATTCCTTGTCTAAAGCATTATAGAAATAATGGAGCAGTTTATACCACGGCTCTCCATGAGTAGGGAATCTGCGAAGAAGTTGGTTGAATTTCCTCCATGTATCTCCTAGAGAGCCATCCTCTTGCTGAGTAAAATTCCTAATATCAGCCATGAGCTGAGCAACTTTGGATGGCGGTAGATACTTTCTCAGAAACTCCTGGCAAGACTCTGCCCATGTTGTAATTGATCCCGCTGGTAGTTCCATGAGCCAAGTCTTAGTTTTTCCAGATAAAGAGAAAGGAAACAACATCAACTTCACTGTTTCATCTGGAACTTTCTCATTATGCAATGTTGAAGTAATTTTCCCAAAGTTATGAAAGTGGGCATTCGGATCATCTCCCGGAGCTCCTGTAAATAGGCACTCAGTACGGACCAATCAATCAGCTGCTGGCGCAACTCAAAGTGAGCATCATTAATCTGTGGCCTCACAATGGTAGGTTGGTATCTAGCTGGCGTGGTTCTGAAATATTCCAGCAAAGGACGATCATCTTCCTGTGCCACATTGTTCCTTTGAACCACTTGCTGAGCTCCATTAGGTGGAATCGGAGGTATCAGAGGTTAGCAACTACTGTCTCTGCAGCAGCTGGCTGAGCTCCGAGCAACTCAGTTTCCCCCCTAGAATTGGCTGTGTTGGCCTCGGCAGAGGCTCTAGCCATCTCTGCATCTTCCGCAAGCTTGCGAAGTCTCTCTATCTCTGCTCTATGTTGGTCATCCATTGGAGCTGCCTTCCTCAGGTCTCTACGCAACAGTGTCTCTAGGTTATCAAGCGGTGGGTACAATGGCTCGTCTTAAGAACGGGTCATGCACCAAAAGAATCACATGAAAGCACAGACACAACTAGAACTTAGGTGAGCGACGAATATTAACAGAAAAGTAAAATCCCTAAGGTTAAAAAATAATAAATAATTTAGCCGAAGTCCCCGGCAACGGCGCCAAAAATTTTACACAATTCAACTGCAAGTGCACAGCAGCCGTGTGTAGTAATAATTCCGGTAAATCCGGGTTGTCGAACCCAACGGACTTCTTTGTAACTTCGCTACTGATTCTAAACCTTATGTGGGCAAGTTGCGTTGTTTGTTTTCTAATTCTACTAAAATAAAAGACAAATATCTCAATAAATCAGGTGAATTGCTTCACGATTAACAAAGCTGAATTTTTAGTTGGTTTCTTAATATGTTGACAAGATCATGATATCTCTACGGGTCACTAGGTATTTCTCACCACGTTGGATTTATGTTCAAGCAACACGAATGTCTCCTACTAAGCCAAACGAGAACCTATACTTTGAAGATTTCTCAACCAAAGCCTAAATTCATTCTCTTGTACCTAATTTCTCTAGCCTACTCGAGTTCAAATAAGCATTATGTTCTCGTGGTCTAGTCTTAGTTCTAGCTAACAAGCAAGATTTCTCAACCCTAGATACGGCTAGTGCTTGATTCAATTTTCCGGGTAGCGAATATTGATTTCTCTAACATCCTCTACCTATAATCATCCTATTGCGAGCTCAAACAATAGAAATGATAGAATTAAGTACATTAATCACGAATAGCTAAGCACAAAACATTCAATTAGGCTAAAAAGCATGAAACAATATCCATAAATCACCAAATGTGTTCAAACCCTAGCTCCCTATGAGATATCCCGAATTAAGGGTTTAGATAAGATTACACATGATCAAGATACAAAGTTTCATAATCATAAACCAAAAACTATAGAGAGGGAAGAGAAAAGATCAAACAAAGCGTCTCCCACGCTCCCCGTAGCTCCAAGCACTTGTCTCCAACTCAAAGATACTTAAAAACTATGCCCTACCCGTTCTAATATGTTTCCATAGTGTTTAGATGAAGTTCCTCAGTAATTACACAAATGCCCAAATGTGTTTACTAAATCTGGAGATCTCTTCGTGCGAAGAGAAAATCTCTTCGTGCGAAGATCTTCGTGAGAAGACAAATTGCCTTCGTGGGAAGATTCCTACTTTTATACTGCAAGCATGTACAAGAAGACTTTCTGAAATTTGGCTAAGTAAAAGTCTTCGTCGGGAGAGAAATTCTCTTCGTGGGAAGGTCTTCGTGCGAAGACCTTGTAACTCCAGGATTCTTCTTCGTCTTCAACGGTCCATAACTTTTTCGTCAGATGTCCGTTTTAGCTTCGTGACCCGCCGTTGGAAAGCACTTCGAGTCTACTTTCAATTTCCACCGGTATCACTTCCATCTTCATTGTAAAATCCAAAATATCCTCAAATATCCTTAATTTTCTCTAAAACATCCTGGAAAAGCAACTAAGCTTTTTGAAAAGCAAATAAGGATCTGGATTTTGATCCCGAACTCTGATGAATGTGATATTTGCACCTTTGGAGTCCTTTTGCGACGTAGACATTGTTCATGTAGAGAAATTCCTATTTCCGGATGATTTTACCGTTTTTCTCAATTATTGCCCAATTCTGGCGAAAACATCCAAAACGCGCCAAATTCGCCTCTTTCTTCTATTCCAAAGCTCGTTTCTTCTCTCCACTTGATTCCTGCAAGCGTAATTCCTGTCAACAACAACACAAACACTAACTCAAAGATCAAATGTGATAAATTATCAAAATCATACTCAGAACCATGAAGAAACGCCCGGATTGTGCATTAAAGCTCAAAAACATCCAAATGTGCATTTCTTATCAAATTAGCCAAAAATCCATCACTTTTCACTGAAATGCACACAAATAACAATGTGAAACGTACATAGGATAACTCTTATTAAGGAGTTATCATAGATATCACGTTTGAATTGAGCATTTGCAGGATTACAGGTGGAGACGCGAGTCAAACTCGTCGTCTTGATGCGCGCATTCGCAAAAAAGGCACGAAAACCAAGACAACCACTTGATTAATATGGAAAAGGATTAAAAAGATAAAAATTCACTCGAGGCTGAGGAGCGATACATATGCGAGCATAATAGTGATGTCACGAGATTTCTGGAGATAGTTGGATTCTGTGCATCGGAGTCCGAACGCGAAACAACGCACAATGCATAGAAGAGTGCGACGAAATTTGAGCTAGGACACGTTGATGGCAAGCATGGAGGAATTCCCGCAAATATTTGAGAATTTTTCCGTAAGAACATGATTCGGGAACACATTGGGGGGTTTTGTAACTCAAAACAGCAAGCCAAGATGATCAAACGAGAAATCGGAGGAGAAAACGATCTTGGCTACCAAAGTGTTCGTGCGAACACAATTGTTGTTCGTACGAACATAATTTGTTCTAGTGATGTTCATGTGGGAACAAAAAAATGGGTCTGCTGAATTGTGGGAACAAATTTTGCGAAGTGTTCTTGTGAACACTTTTCTTGTTCGTGCGAAAACGTCTGTCAACTTGTGTTCTTCGGCCGGCTGGGTACAAGGAGCGATTTTGTCTACTAAAAAGGGGAAATTTGGTCATTTTTGGGTCTCCAATTTAACTCAAAAACCAGATGAAGACTCCCCACTTATATTCTCACGGATCAAACTCTAGCATTGATCATTTTCTTCTCTCTCAAGCTCTAGAACACAAGAACACTCAAAGATCAAAACTCAACAAAATCTTTAAAAAATTGGTAGGTTTTGCGCCTTGTACAAGCGCCTACAACATTAAAACTTGGAGAAACTCTAGCCGTAGGAGAGAGAAAGTGGACAGCTAGGGTTGTGAAAAATTGACCCGATCTCTTTTTCGGCAAAGAATTAGAGAAAGCACAAGAAGGAAAGTGTGACGGGGACTACGAGAGGAAGCTAGGAGTACCATTGGAGCGGCGAAATTCGACGAAAAATTTTCAAGTGACCTATCGGTCCTTCTTGCCAGACGAATCTGAAAATTGTGCCCGTAAGACTAGCTCCGGGCATGTAGGTACGTCCTAAACCTTCTCTTTACGAGTAATAGGCACAAATTTTCCTTAGTTGGAAAATTTTTGTTCTTAATTTTTGAAATACCCCGTTATTTAGAAACGGATATTTCATAATAATATTAGGTAGAAATGGGTATTTTATAAGTATTGGGTGTTAATATGCTACTATTATATTTTGATGATATTATTTGGTGTCAATATGACATTAGTATAAGTATTGGGAGTTAATTTTATTGGTAGAAAGTTAATTTTTATTACTATTAACTACTTGGGGGATTATTATGCATTTTCCCTACTTTATAAAGAGTCTTTTATTTAACTCAGGGGGTGCTAGTGACTTTTATCCAAAACAGTCGGGGTGAAAATGTTTTTTACTTTCAATAATGTCATCTTCTTCCCACACTTCTTCTCCCAATGGGAGAGTACTCCCATGCCCGCCCCAATCTCCACCACCAACACCAACACTACAAATTCGTCTCCTTTTTCACTCAACCACAATCCCAATCCACTCTCAACTCCACATAGACCAATAATTTCTCACCAAGAAACCAATTTCGTCCAAAATCAAGACCCAATTCGGAATCGAAATTGTCGCCGTTGGGTTTCCTAATACTCGTTGGATTCGTCACCCAAAGGCTATAAATACCCACTCAAACTCAGAGAAATTCAGACCCAAATCAATCTTCAAAGCTCTCCCTCTCAATCACTCTCTCTCTCTCACCCGATAGGCTGCCCATCGCCGCCGTCGCTGCTGCCCACCATTGCCGCATCCCGCCTCGCCGCCGGCGTCCTCGCCCCTTGCCGCTGTCGTCCGCTCTCTCTCCGGCGCCACCGTCGGCCTCACCCTCATTCCCGTCGTCTTCTTCTCCTCAGTTCGGGTAAAACCCGTCCGCCTTCTTCTTCTTTTATCTTCTTTTGTTTTATCTTTAATTTATTCTTATTATTATTATTATTATTATTATTATTATTATTATTATTATTATTATTATTATAAGTTACTGTCAGTACATGATAATAAATGTGAAGAGAAAGTGAACAAGTGTGGGTTGGCCAAGTGGTTAGATGGTAACACTTAGAGCTTGGGGTGTAGGTCCTAGGTTCTATTCTCACAAGAGGCAAGTTTTTTTTATACATGTTTAAAGTAATTTCTTTTTACTCATCTTTACCCAAAAATAAAAGTGTAGGATAAGGGTGATAAAAATATTTTTCTTATTTATTTTTATAGACTTATAACAAGTTAGAATAAGTTATTTTCCATAAATAAATTTGTTATTTCTTTTAAATAAAAAAAGCTAGTTTATAATTAATATTCTCTACTAAAGCTTGTTTGGTTGGGAGAAACTACTATTAGAATCAAAATTTGTTTTTGGGGTAAATAATATGCTTCTCTACCCTAAATAATAAAAATGATAGTTTATCTAATTTTATAAGTTATATTTGTATAATTATAGCTTAGTGTGTTGTTACAAATGATAAAATATAACTCTATAAAGTGTATTTTTCTATAAAAGATGTTGTTCGCCTAAGTAAAGGTTGGGTAGAGTTAGTAAGGGATTGATTGCATTTACCTATAAGACTTCGTGAGCAATGTATTAATTATGAAATATAAATTGTAGGCAACGGGTTCTCCGACGAAGGATACGTCGAGTACTACGACTAGTTTGCTGTGATTGCTATTTGTTGAGGTAAGTAAACATGTCAGGCCTAGCGCCCATATCTTCTTTCGTGTCTAAACTGATTTTGTGATTTATTGTCTCAAAATTTGAATATCTACTTGAACTGTTTATTTGAGAAAGTTTGTTTGATTTTACAAAGGTGATTCTATCACAACTATCACATGATAAATTAATAAGACGTAAAGTCGTAAAGTGGAATAGTTGTATCGGGGACCAACATTTTGAGCTTTGGTCGATGTGGACTACGTCTCTCGACCCCTTTTATTTTATTTTGCTCGGTCGCAACCGCCCCGAGTTCGCTCCAGTACTTACCTCTCTGGTAGCAAGAAGTCTTAGGGGGTGTCGACACTTATGGTTTGGTAGCCAGTTATTAGTAGATCTTCCCCGTGTCAACAGGATAAAATATGGTTTCCAAATACTTGGACCTTTATTTTTTAAAGTTGAAAGTCCCGATTGGACAAGGAAGGAAGTTTGGGAATGTTTCCCTAATTGAGATACTAAAGTGAAAAGAGTTTGGGAATGATTCCCCACAAGTGAAGTGATAAAAGGAAAAGATTGGTGAATTCTTATTTCATACTTATACTCTTACTCGAATTATTTACTCTTCAAACTCATGTGTCATTTTTAAACTGCTTCATAATCTGTTTACATGTCTGGGTGTTGCTTACTCTGTATTTTCTGCTGACTTTGGAAACTGTGGTGTTTCTGTTTATTTCTGCACCACAGGTTTAGGTGGAAGCTTAGAGTAATGGGAGCGCGACTCGACATACACATGAAAAGTTTAGTAGATCACATTTATTTACTTTAGAAATTCAGTTAGACTTAGAGAATCTCTATATTGGAATAATGCTCATGTTTGTGGCGAGTCAAGTTTCAAATCTTTAATTATTTATTTTAAGGATTTGGTTTGGATTCTCTGTTATAAAATCTCCTTGTATCCGGGTTTAACCTCGGGTATGGAGTGACATCCCCAGGCTTCCGGCTTGGTTGTTTTGGGGGTGTTACAATTTTTATCGATACGTAAAGGCCTCGAGAAACATGCAAGGAATTGCGCTGTACCTTGGTTAGTACTTGTTTATGTGCTTACATGCATCATTCCATTCACACAATCCTATCGCAATGCACATATTTTTCATTTGATATCTTGCTTGTTGCGTGAAAATGTCTAAGAGAAAGGTTGCAACCTTAGGTGACGAGGTGTTTAGGGGAGTTTGGGGGGACGAAGATGATATGGAAACCGAGAATCCGAACCAAGAGACTGAGATAGAACCCGACCTAAACCCAGAGTTAGTGGTGTGGGACTCTCCGCCACACCCTATACTCGTCAAAACGTTACTTCGTAAGCCTCCTTTGAAAAAGGGTAGGTAGGGCAAGAAGCTGAGATAGACAATGACAACGTAACACCGAATAAATTCTGTAGTTACCATTGTTTCAAATTTAGAGTTCACCATAATTCTTTCTCCGACCGCTACTTAAAGCTCCAAGGGCAAGCTGAGAGAATCTTCCCCATTGACAAAGACAAACTCATACCCCGAGAGCTCATAGACGTTTACAACCGTGAAAGCCTAGACATGTGGTTTGAGATAGTTGGGCCTTCAAGTTCTCAAATTGCGAGAGAGATTTATGTCAATTTGAGGTATGGGGATGAGGGTGAGATTAAGGAGGACCGTCTCATGTATTGTCGGGGAAAATGGGTGACTATCACTCCCGAGTCGATTAGCAAGGCCATGAACTTCAAATACCTGAGCAACGTCTTGAACGGCAACTCAAAATGTGCTTACCATGAGATGATTAGGAGACCCGATGTGAGAGTTATGGTAAATTCATTCTTCTTTGAGATGGGGGCCGACCCGTGGGAGAGGAGACCAGGTTTGTTGGCACGATTTCTTACGTGTTATCGCAAGTTCACGGTCAAGTAATGTAGGGGTGGTATTTCAACCCCGAGTTATCGATCCCACGAGGACAGATAGTAGGTTTATTGTTAATTAGAGATTAAAATCTAAAGAGTGTAATTGAAATAACAAGAGGAGTGTAGTTTGCGTTATTTGTTCTTAACTAATAAACTGTAAGTAAGTAATTAAAGATACGATATTTTTGTGTGACAATTTTCTTGGTACTAGGTCACCTACGGATCCCCTAGGGTAACTTCAATTTTCGGAATTATGTTTTGAAACACAGATAATGTTTTGATTTGTCAAACGAGCAATAATACTAACCGAGTTACCAAGCTAGCTTTCTATGCCTAGAACAAATTACAACCGAGTTACCAAGTTCTAATTATCCCTAAAACATATAATGACGATCATCTAATTCTACTCAACGTTCACAGCCTGTGGTTGATTTCTCTAACCTGCGACTACGTGCTTAATTCACTTATCCAGGTAATTTGTTGGTTTCACTAACGTATTACCTATAATCTTCATATTGGTGGCCAAATAATACAAAGATAAATTAAGAACGAGAATTAAACATAGCAAAAACATTCATCATCTATTAAGTTCAATCAAAGAACGTGAATTCAAATCAACAATCCGGAAACCAAAAAATAGCCCTAGGTTCCCCGTAGGAACCTAGAAAGTTAATTTACTCAAATATACTGAGAATAGATGCTAACAATTTCATAGTAACAAGAAAAGATAGAAAAGATGGGAGGGATAGTCAAACTCGTGACGAAATTCGCATTTCGGCGACTCCGGCGTCGTTCTCCATGTCCCTCATGTCTCCTAGCCTTCTTTGATCGTCTCCAGCAGCGTCACTCTGTGTTTTAGGTTTGAGATCCCATTTCCCAAGGCCTGGGCACGCGTTTTAATGAAATTTAGCCGAAATTGCACTTCAGCCCCTCCTGTTTGTAATTCTCGGACAGAATTGTAAACTGATCGTGCGCGGGCCATTACTCTCTCATACAGACTCGTATTTGGGCCTACCATATATCGTTGGAAAGCTAAGGACGTCTACATTCCAATTCCGCAGGCCTTGCTTCCAAAATCTTTGTATATTTTCCTGAGAATCGAAAAGAGTGCAGGCTGGTCCAGTGCGGCTTTTCCAACTTTGCTTCGTTTTTGCGTCTTCTTTTCTCCTCTTCATCTAGCTCCATCCCAAGAATATAAAAGCCTCTCATAAGATCCATTCCACCTATTTTTAACTGAGTTACATAACACTAAACAACCCGTGCAATTTTCATCACAAATATGAGAGAAAACATCCGCAAATAAGCTAGAAACACAACTTTTGACTCTTAGGCTTATAAGTCATTAATTTCACATATTAGTGCACATATATCATATAAATCATGTTAAATAAGCCTAATACAAGTAATATAGAAGTATAATAATAACTCATATAAGAGAGTTATCAAATACCCCCACACTTACCTTTTGCTTGTCCCGAGCAAATCACTGTTTACTAGCCGACTCAAGACACAAACACAACTCAATACGACAAGACTATGCAACTACATGAACTAAATAAAATGAAAATCGATTATACAAAATGAAAAAATTGAACCAACACAATTTTTTTTCTTTTTACGAGATTGTGCAACCTCTCTATCATAAACCGAAATCATCAAATCCTCACAAGCTCACTTTAAAATTCCACGACACGTAGCAAGAAATGATATATGATGATCCTATGCGCAAACTCACTAAGGCGTACCCAAACATCCACCAAACCAAACCAATATACGGCACGTCTTTTGACTCGGAGGGTCTAGGCATCTTAAGTCACTAAGTGGTCTTTCTTCGCCAAATCATTTGAGGTTTTCAGACCCTCTTAGCCATTATTGCTTTTGAAATGAAAATTATCCCATTTACGGGAGACACAACTCCTGTGTAATACGGCTTGATTTTAGTTTCCCTCTTAAGCTCTACATTGGATTGAATCCAAATTTTCTGCGCAAACGGAAGCACATTAGGTTCTTTCTCCTTGAAGCACAATTTTTTTTCCAGATTTTATTTTATTTTATTTTATTTCCTCCTCTATTTTTACAACCGTGCATTAGAGCTTAAGAGTGTGGGCTTTTTAGGATTTTCTCTTGGAACCCCCTTAAGGGATGGTGGTGTACGCTCCCCGACTTCGCTTAGGCCGAAGACTCGTACCATATGAAACCGACTCTACACGAAGGTCCACCCTAGATTCCAAGAGTCCACAAGTTTCCACCAGAAACCGAATAATCAATCACTTAGAGACTCAATCCTCCTAGCACACTAGAGAAGCCAAAAGTATGCCCTTAATCTACTTTCACCATCCCGAATACCCGGGACATCCTTTTGTGACACTTGCGCATAAAATACTAGAATTAAAGTATCCCTACTACGGTACTTCATACTCTCATGAGCTCTTTCACTGGATTCTTTTCGGTTTCTAGGTCTTAAGTTGCCCAATTTTCTCAAAATTTTTAATTTTTTTGATATTTCTATTTTTTTTTTATTTATTTCATTTTTTTCTAACTCTATATGATTGGGCCAACTCGATTAACCGACAACTTTGGGTAGGGTGACTCAATAATTTAAAAGTACAAACAATGCAATATAAATAAATGCACAGTACGACAATATAAGAAAAACACGACACAGACTACAAACACGACACTGACTCACAATACAACATCTAATCTACATGTAACTGGCGATGCAGACACAGACATGACTAGCAAATAGCTAAAAATCCCCCCACACTTGAGCGCTTCGTTGTCCTCAACGAATTTAGAGATCAACCAAGAAGACTCGGCATTCAAATGCGAGGGGCGGTGATTCTACCCGGGATCAAAGTCATGGAACAAGAAGGTAGTTCAACAAATTTAGAGCTAAAACGAACTACGTGCACATGACAAGTTGTGTGTATCGAAATTAAGCAAGTACTCAAGTATTCCCTAGGATT
The DNA here is from genome assembly GCA_023055425.1 of Linanthus parryae. Taxonomy (NCBI): domain Eukaryota; kingdom Viridiplantae; phylum Streptophyta; class Magnoliopsida; order Ericales; family Polemoniaceae; genus Linanthus; species Linanthus parryae. The sequence continues at coordinate 74,329,852 of JALGPY010000002.1, forward strand.
CTAACAGCTAATCCAAGTGGTGACTATGCACCGTGACCAAGTCGTCAAAATAAAATCCTAAAGCAAGTACGATGTGCCTAAACGGTAAGTAAAGAGAGAGAAAAGAGTACTCACAGCCGACACAAGGTCGGGGACGAAATTCTGATAGGTGCTGACTGAGATAGCAAGAACAATCCCCAAGCAATAATTGTGCTCACTAATGCTAACTCCCATTACGGTGGAGTGTGTGAAACACACCGGGGTCGATTGATCTGTTGCTGCTGACGAAAAAGTGCGAAGAATCCCCGAAATCACATTGCGTACGACAATGCCAGCTCCCGTGATGGTCAAGTGCGCGGTGGCACACCAGGGGTAGATGTCTTCGTCGAATTTCTCGGTCTTTTTCTAATTCTCAGACAAAGAGTATTAGTTGCTCTGTATTGTTCTCTCCATCTCATTGGAGTATCCTCATATCAAGTTAACGATCCACTCAGGTTTCTTCTTGATACAACTCACAGAGAACAATAGAAATCATTCAAAATTCAGCATTTGGTGGTCTCAAACAATAAGTATCCCTCCCATTCAGAAACAATGATTGCTACATGAGCAACAGGAAGCTCCCAGTGTTCAATTTTCCATGTCATATTCATGTCGTTCAACAATTTATTTCGCCACATCAGTCATCGCTTTATCAAAACTGTTGGAATTGTGCCCTAGAGGCAATCAATTAATTGTGACAAATATATGGATTTACGATTCATTATGTTATCGATATGGAGATATGCTAACATGAATGAAGTCCTTAGAATATAAGGTGTTATATTCTTAAATATCCCTAGTCCATTATATTGATTAATAGGACAATCAAATATAGACTAGTATGTGGGTAGATTGATATGGAGATATCAAGTCTAACACATGGGTATGCATTAGGAGTAATGGCATACTGGATTGACCCACGACGAAAAGGATACATTAGATTATGTGAAGTCACAATCGCTTTTCGTAGTGCTAATATTATTGCAATCCTTGGACTTGAAGTCACTAGATACTCTAGTTGTGGAATATTGCGCTTTGATGTTATCAAACGTTACACCGTAACTGGGTAATCATAAAGGTGGCTATCGGGCGTGATAGGAAGCAAGCTTAGAGATCGTAGTGATGTAGATAGGATTTGTCCCTCCCACATAATGGGGGTAAATATCCACGGCCACTCGAGGGATGAGGATTATTGAATGTCTGGCCAGACTCAGATAAATTAATATAGAGATATTAATGTTATCTGCAAGCATAAGCATATTCCCAGGATCGAGGAACTATGGATTGGATATACGAGTGTGACTATTTATGTCTCGTGTCCAATCCGGATATGGAGACAAAGGGATAATGCAATATGATATATTGGGCACAAAGGTTTGTCGGGATCACTGACTATTTCTATTGGTTGGGTGGCATGGATGTGTTGCTAGACACCGCTCCATGTTAGTAATAGTTACTACCAACTATATAGAAACCTATGGGGTCACACGTCAAATAGAGTAGAGCTAGATTTGGGATTAATTAATATGGATTAATTAATAGAAGGATCATTGTGCAACACCTTGCAAACTTAGTAGGACTAATTTGCAAGGAAGGGAATAATTCTAGTTCATCTAGAATTAGGAAACTCTTTTATGGAAACAACAAGGAGTTGTTGGAGTATATAAAGGAGGCTCTAGCTTCTTTCCCACTACATGAGTTATTATTAGTCATAACACAAAAGTGGGAGAGAGCAAAAGAGAGAGCAAGACAAAGAGCTAGGGCCGAAACCCTAGCCCCCGTCCGCCCCCTCTACCCGACGGCAAAAGGAGGCCGCCCCCTCCTTTGTGCTTTGTTGCTTTGTTGCTTTGATCTTCATCCCTCTTCCTCCGGGTTCAAGCTAGCACTTGTGGAGAAGGAAGAATCTAGATCTCACCTCTAGACGTGGATCAACCGTAGAGACGAGGACATCATTCTTCGTGTGATCTCACAAATCAAAAGGTACACATCTTCTATGACCTTAATCATGTTATGATGTCTCCTCCTGTGATCCTTGGTGGGCTTTGAGTAGGATTAATTTTTGTTATTCCGCTGCGTTACCTACGTCAAAACCCAACAGTGGTATCAGAGCCTTAGGTCGTAGAGCATAACATGATATTATGTGTTTACGATTTCAGTTCATACACCGTATTATTGTTTATTACGCGAAAACTGAAAAATTGGCATAGTAGATGCAATATTGAATTTGATTCAAACAAACAAGACCCAATTTAACATTGGATGTTAGAATTGGTGAGTTTAATCACATAGGATGTGAATAATTGGGTTCTTGAAAAAATTAGGGTTCATGGGCACATGCTTGGAAATGGGGTTTTCCAAGTATGGAAATAATTAAACTTGGGCAACAAGGAAGAAGTTGTTTTGGAAACAACTAAACTTGGGAAACAAGTAAGAAGTTGTTTATGGAAACAACTAAACTTGGGAACCAAGGAAAGAATTATTTTGGAAACAATACCATAAGGGTGTTTTGGAAACAACCCAACAAGGAAGGAATTGTTTATGGAAACAATTCCATATATTGTTTATGGAAATAATTCCATGAATTGTTTATGGAAACAATTCCATGAGGAGGTGTGGCCCATGTAGGGACCGCCCCTCTCTCTCCTTGCCGCCCAAGTAACACACGGCACAAGAGGGGCCGGCACACCCTAGCACACGGCCTAGCCGTGTGGGCTAGGGGCCGGCCGGCCCGGGCCTAGTGTGGCGGTTGCTTGGTTGATTTCGGCCATTCTTTGGTAAATCCTTTGGACCGTTGTGAAACCCTAGTTACCCAATTTCATTAAAATTAAACAAGCGCGTTAAAAATTGGTTTTAACTGTATTATGTGCTTTATTGCATGGTGGATGGATATGGCCTAGGATTGTGGATGTTTATTGTTTTGTGGTTTGGTTACGGCCTGCGAGCTTATCAAATTAATGTAATAATTAATTAAGTTTTACGGCCTGCGAGTCGTCTTTTTCTCCTCGACATGTGAGGCTTTTGTTATTTATTTATTCTAGATGTTAGGCTAGAATTAGAAGTATTTAGATGATAGCCAAGAACATGGAGAAGAAGACCGGAGAACCAAAGGAGCCAAAAGACATCCCTAGGCGCGCAGATATGGTGGAGCACATGGAGATGAGCTCGGCACTTTAGGGCAATTAGATATTATCATTGGCTTGATAATATCATTAGTCTGGGGGCCATATCCATGCCACGGTTTTTTATTTTGTGGATATTTATTATTCATGTCTTGTTATTTATTTTGTGTGTATGGCGCTACAAGCAAAACGATAACAAGATAATAATAAACAAGGTTGGTCTTTTATTGTGGATGGCCCAATCCAAATAAGTAGACCATGTTGATAAGATCAACCAAACAACTTAAAAGAAATCCCTCAATTAAATATTGCGTTTTGCCTTCTCTTGCCAAAACACCCTTCATGATCATGGCCTATTAAAATTCGGGCTCGCCAAAGCAAGGCGATTTTAATTTTTCATGATGTGTTGTGGACGACGCAAGCTAGTAATGCGTGTATGTTGAAAGCAAGAGGTTGGACGCAACTAGGCAAGATTCAATTGGATTGATGAGCTTAGAGGCATGACAATTAGGTATTATCTAAAGGATAAAGAATAGAGAGTTATTCATCTAATTGGACCAAGAGTTGCATGGGATGCAATTGGAATGGTTCCTACCTAAATAACTAATTCTTGGGTGACTTGCCAAAGCAAGCTCAAGAAGAAGTGAAAAAGGGATCTTGGACCCACTAGAAAATATATAAAATATTTTCCGCATTAATGGTGAGGGCTATTAATCCGAAAAAAATAGTGGGAGCTATATTTAATAATTTAAATCCTTGTTGAATATAGTTATACGTCACAATGCTTTGCATAATCCTATAAGTGTTGAATACCCATCGCATTAAACATAACAAACGCGACTTTATGTCCATGATATGGACAAGATGTCTGGAATCTATTTTCTAGATTGGTATAAAATTGAGAATTGTTCTCAAATAAAGGAAATATGTTGTACATTGTAGAGCATAAATTTCTCTTCCCACCAACTACCAAAACGCACTAAAGCCTTATGGAAGGAACATCAAAGAATGGTTCTTTGGATGTAACTTGGCTCATATCAAGCTCCCATGGATTCTGAGCTTTGGAAGCAAGAAGAAAAACATGGAGAAGTATGATATGATCATACATTGAAATAAGCTCTTTTCAAAAGAGCGAGCTAGACATGAAGGTTTGAAGTGTTGCTCCACTTTGCCTGGTGCAAATAAGCTAATTCAGTATGATTGAAATATTAGTGAATGGGCATTATCTATGAGATAGATAGAGAATAAACGGTTATTCGCCCAAGTGGACCAAGAATTGCATTGGATGCAATTACAGTTTTGTTTTAAAGTTGATTTACTCAATATGATTGAAAAAATCACTAAACAAAACACTCATAATGGGCATGGGCAAAAACTGTTAATAGTTAACAGCATGGGTAAGGGCAAAGGGTTTGCACCAAACCCATGAGTATAAAGCAAGCTTGTTGCTAAAACCAAGTTGCCTCGAAGTCCCATAGGTGGTGTAGAGGAAGAGAGACTACCCAAAGTACATGGAAGTAAATAATAAAGGAATTATGAATTCCGACTTGGGTATTTTATTATAAAATTCAATGTGTCTATCTCATCATCAAGAGTATATGATACTAGATGAGGATCTCACATTTATAGAAATGTGGAGGATCTCAAGAGACGAAGACAATTGGATAAGGAAGAAATAATCCTACACGTGGGGCTATGAAGCAAAGGGTTGCTGAAAAGCCGTAGGGAATTATTTCTACCTTTCAGAAATTGTTCATGAATTAGACAAAAGGGATAATGTCCCTGCTATGAGTAGGACCATTATCATAGTTTCTTGTTTGGACAAGAAAGCTCCTTATCATAATAAAAGGACAAATGTTGTTCCATTTATTATGGTATGCATTATTGTAATGCAATTTTGTCTAAGTGGATTCTATATCCATGATCATAATAATTTCATCTATAACATTAATACCTAGAGGTTTGCATATAATGATATGAACTTCACTTATCTTTAGCATTATCGTTTAGGCCCCATAAATAAGAGATACATATCTAGAACTCCATTAGGATGGATTTCTGGGACTCATTTGATTATTGAATCATATGAGACATGTAAGACTTATTAGGCAAAGATATAATCTTTTGGGAATCATACATATTGATGTATGAAGGCCGCTAAGCACAAATACTAAAGATGGTTTTAGTACTTCATCATATTTACTGATAGGATCAGAGAAATATGGATTTGTGTATCTTATGAAGAAACAAATCAGAATCCTTTGAATTGTTCAAAGTATTCAGGAATGAAGTAGAGAACCAACTTGGAAAAAGTATTTAGACTCTATGATTGGATCATAGAAGAAAATACTTGAGCCAAGAGTTTGACAAGAATCTATGGGAGTATTGGATATGATCCAAAACTCGCTCCACCTAGCACGGCACATGGGTTTTGGCGTGTCTAAAACGAGAGTTCGAACCTTGTAGGACACGGTTCGGACCATGATGAGTCAAACAGAACTTCCAGTTTACTTTTAGGGGCTATGTTCTAATTACAGCAAATTTCGCCCTTAACCTTATTCCATCAAAAACGGATTATGAAAAACACCATATGAGATATGGACTAGGAAGTGTCCTAGTATGTCATTCATAAATATTTGGGGTTATGATGTTTATGTAAAAGAGTTTACAAATAAACTTGGACCCAAGTCGGATAAATGTTTTGTGGGATATCCTGAAAAGGATATTATTTCTACAACCTAATCGAGAACAAACTGTTTGTTTCTCGAACCACAGTGTTTCTAGGTAGAGATTGTCTCTAAACAGTGGGAGGACAGTAGAACTTGAAAAGTTCAAGAACCACAATAGAACATTGATCTGTTTGATGGAACATGAGCAGGATCACAAGGTGTTGTGGAACAACCTACTCAGATAACACAAGAACCTCGTAGGACAGGTAGGATATATCGAGAGACTAGAGAAATAAGGATTTCTCATAACCAATGATATATTGCTCATCGAGATGAGCCTACAACCTATGAGATGGCCACGTGTGGCCATACTCTCAGAAATGGCTTGGAGCCGTGAGATACGATATGGAATCCATGTATACCAACAAAGTATGGACTTTGGTGGAACCACCTGAATGGGTAGGACCCATAGGGTGCAAGTAGGTTATGAGGAAACCAACATGGATGGTAATATGATTACTTTTTAAGGGACAGCTGGTTTGAAAGGGTTTCAAAAGAATTCATAGTATAGACTATGACGAAATCTTTCCCCAGTTGTGATGCTTAAATCCATTCGCATCTTGCTTATAGCAATCTGTTTATAGATTGAGTCAAGCTTCTTGGAGATTGGATTCTTCGAATTTATGATGCAATCAAAGGAGTTTGGTTCCATCAAAAATTGAAGATGATACTTGTGTCTACAAGAAGGTTAGTGGGAGCATAGTTAAATTTCTGGTATTGTATGTAGAGACATATTAATCATTGGGAATAATGTCTCTACTCTGCAATCTATTAAAGATTGGCTAGAGAAATTGATTTCCAATAATTGACTTAGGCGAGACAATCTATAAAATCTATGGAGATAGATTAAAGTAATTGTTCAGCCTGAGTCATGGTACATATATTGACAAGGTGTTGAAATGGTTCAACGTGAAAAGAATATTGATTCTTACCCATGTCACATGGAATTAGTCTTTGGAAGGCTAATTGTCTTACCAATTAGATTGGGAATGGACCGTATGAATTAGATTCACGAGATACGCCATGAGATGTACTAGGCCAGACGTGTCATAAAGCATGACACAAAGATACCAATCAAATCCAAGTGAGGTGTCACTTGATAATTATAAAGATTATCCTTAAGTACTTGAGAAGGAATAAAGGATGAACTCTTGATTAATGGAGGATAAGAAAAGTTTACTTTAAGGGGTTACAGTGATGAGAACTTCCATCTGACAAAGAAGATTTCAGATTATAGTTGAGTTTTATGTTTTGTGCAAGAGGGAGTGAGTGTGAGCTGGAAAGGTTCCAGGCAAGATTCAGTCACTGATTCTAACATAGAGGACTGAGTAAATTAATGCATAAGATTCATTTATTCAGAATATTCAATCTCAATCAAATTGTTGATGGAGGAGATGTGAATATTTGCAAGGTGCCAGCATATGTCTCGTCCCTACGCAGTGTAAGCGTGGAGGACCGCGCTAGATCAATAGGCATATGATGCAGGAGATTGACTCTAGTGCAAGTGGGAGACTGTTGGAATTGTGCCCTAGAGGCAATCAATTAATTGTGACAAATATATGGATTTACGATTCATTATGTTATCGATATGGAGATATGCTAACATGAATGAAGTCCTTAGAATATAAGGTGTTATATTCTTAAATATCTCTAGTCCATTATATTGATTAATAGGACAATCAAATATAGACTAGTATGTGGGTAGATTGATATGTAGATATCAAGTCTAACACATGGGTATGCATTAGGAGTAACGGCATACTGGATTGACCCACGACGAAAAGGATACATTAGATTATGTGAAGTCACAATCGCTTTTCGTAGTGCTAATATTATTGCAATCCTTGGACTTGAAGTCACTAGATACTCTAGTTGTGGAATATTGCGCTTTGATGTTATCAAACGTTACACCGTAACTGGGTAATCATAAAGGTGGCTATCGGGCGTGATAGGAAGCAAGCTTAGAGATCGTAGTGATGTAGATAGGATTTGTCCCTCCCACATAATGGGGGTAAATATCCACGGCCACTCGAGGGATGAGGCTTATTGAATGTCTGGCCAGACTCAGATAAATTAATATAGAGATATTAATGTTATCTGCAAGCATAAGCATATTCCCAGGATCGAGGAACTATGGATTGGATATACGAGTGTGACTATTTATGTCTCGTGTCCAATCCGGATATGGAGACAAAGGGATAATGCAATATGATATATTGGGCACAAAGGTTTGTCGGGATCACTGACTATTTCTATTGGTTGGGTGGCATGGATGTGTTGCTAGACACCGCTCCATGTTAGTAATAGTTACTACCAACTATATAGAAACCTATGGGGTCACACGTCAAATAGAGTAGAGCTAGATTTGGGATTAATTAATATGGATTAATTAATAGAAGGATCATTGTGCAACACCTTGCAAACTTAGTAGGACTAATTTGCAAGGAAGGGAATAATTCTAGTTCATCTAGAATTAGGAAACTCTTTTATGGAAACAACAAGGAGTTGTTGGAGTATATAAAGGAGGCTCTAGCTTCTTTCCCACTACATGAGTTATTATTAGTCATAACACAAAAGTGGGAGAGAGCAAAAGAGAGAGCAAGACAAAGAGCTAGGGCCGAAACCCTAGCCCCCGTCCGCCCCCTCTAACCGACGGCAAAAGGAGGCCGCCCCCTCCTTTGTGCTTTGTTGCTTTGTTGCTTTGATCTTCATCCCTCTTCCTCCGGGTTCAAGCTAGCACTTGTGGAGAAGGAAGAATCTAGATCTCACCTCTAGACGTGGATCAACCGTAGAGACGAGGACATCATTCTTCGTGTGATCTCACAAATCAAAAGGTACACATCTTCTATGACCTTAATCATGTTATGATGTCTCCTCCTGTGATCCTTGGTGGGCTTTGAGTAGGATTTATTTTTGTTATTCCGCTGCGTTACCTACGTCAAAACCCAACAAAAACCACATAGAATTGTAAATCAGTCCAGCAAGAACGAAATTCAGCCTTGAACCTTTGATCAATAGCCTCTGATACTTCAAAAGTGGTTTCAAGATCTTTAATTTGCTCGGATTCGGTCAAAATCAATGGATGATTGGGTTTTGAATTGAACAACGGAGAAGGGTCGGATGGATTTCTGGGTTTTGGGCTTTGATGGTGGACGCGGTGATTTCAGGAGGAAGATGGTGGTGATGGGCTAGAGGTCGCAAAGTGATTTGAATCAGATTTAATGGAGAAGAATGGTGGTTGGGTTGGCGGCCATGGGGTTTCGTCAATCGGGGTTTGGGTTTATTTCTTCTGGGTTCGTCGGTGTAACCGAGAATTAGGGAGAGGCGGTGGAGGACGATGGCGGTGGTGGTAAGCGACAAGGGCAGAGAGGTTGAAAGAAGGGGTTGTGGTGTTAGATTCAGTGTGGTAAGAATTGTCTTCGTCAAGGCGGGACAGAGGCTACTGGGTTATCAGGTCTGAGAGGGGAGGAGGAGTCTGCTGTAAGCGCTGGCGGTGATTGCTGTCGATCGATTGATTGGGCCGAGCTTTTGGCCGGCTTCAATGGTGGAGTTGCGGCTACCATGGAGATTGATCGGAGAAGATGTGTTCCGATTGGCGATGGGTGGTTCTCTGATCCGTGACAGGGGAGAGGTGGTGGATGACAGGGTCGGTGAAGATAAAGAAGGGAAGCGGTGGGGGTGGGTTTCGGTCAGTTCAGAGATTTTGAATTGTCTTGCAGTGGCTGTTTATCGGAGCATAAAGAGATCGACATCGGTGGTTGGGCTTGTAATAGGTGAACCGGATGCAGAGAGAAAAGGGACGGACGATGGGGAAGAAGAAGGGTATTTTTCAGAGGTCTGGTTATTTTCACTTGCTTCCCCCAATGCTAAGAAGCAAACCATAAGGGCTTCACTGGACATCTTCAGAAACCACAAATAGCCCCCCTGCCGCTAGAAAATACACTTTTCTCGCCATTTTTTTTTCTTCCACAATCTTTTCTCTTCCAGGTTCTTCTCAATTGAGCACAAACAAACTTTCACAAGGATCGCAAATCTCAATAATGATGAACTTGGATTGCCGAAGTGGAAGTTCTTCGTAAACTTTTTCTTCTTCTTCTTCCAATTCATGAGAGTCGTCGTCATCATAACGATTTCACAAATAATCTCAAGTCTTCCATGTCGTGAGAAGACATTGATGTCTCCGATCGTCTTCTCAATTTGTGACATCTTCATTGAAGTTTCAAGAGACAAATCATAAACAGTGATTTATTTAATTTCGTCGTCTCCTCTGTTTGAAGCACCCGAATCATCAACAAATTCAATCTCGACATCTTTTTCATCTTCAATGATCTCAAACTCGAGATGCTCCATCAAATTTGCTACCGGAGTGTCAAGCTCATCATCATTGATTCCTTGAAGACAACTTTCAATCTCACTAAAAAATGCATCATGCTTCTCCCCCATACTTGACTCGAGCCATGATTTTATGTTTGGAGAAGTTGGGATACAAAATGGCTCATCATGCTCTTCTATAAGTTTTGTGAAGGTTGGAGCATCTTCTGCATTCGAAAAGAGATCGAGTTGTGCGTCCACATGTGTCTTCTCCATTCCCAATTTTGTTGCTCGTTGCTTCCATTCTTCAACATTTGGGATCATCTCCTCGAGCATCAAACCAAGAAAGAACAGTAACTCAGTGAGAGGGGCCGGGTCAATAGGACAAATTTTATAACGTTCTATCTCCATGGCTACCCTCTCTCTAGTGCCACCCACATGGCCCTCCTTCACGATTTGCCAACCCGCAAGGTTACATGCTTCAATTATGCTCGCAAAACGACAATATTTCTCATCCTCCATGCTTGTAGTAGAATTCCTGCACATAGAAAATCTCAAGAAATACCGTGAGATAATAAGAATAGATAATAACATTAAAAAAATAAACTCCCTAAACTAATTTCTAATTATCAAATAAACCGCTGTCCCCGGCAACGGCGCCAAAAACTTTAAGCAATTATTTACGCGTATGCGCAAGTGCACGGTCAAGTAATATAGGGGTGGTATTTCAACCCCGAGTTATCGATCCCACGAGGACAGATAGTAGGCTTATTGTTAATTAGAGATTAAAATCTAAAGAATGTAATTGAAATAACAAGAGGAGTGTAGTTTGCGTGATTTGTTCCTAACTAATAAACTGTAAGTAAGTAATTAAAGATACGATATTTTTGTGTGACAATTTTCTTGGTACTGGGTCGCCTACGGATCCCCTAGGGTAACTTCAATTTCCGGAATTATGTTGTGAAACACAGATAATGTTTTGATTTGCCAAATGAGAAATAATGCTAACCGAGTTACCAAGCTAGCTTTCTATGCCTAGGTCAAATTACAACCGAGTTACCAAGTTCTTATTATCCCTAAAACATATAATGACGATCATCTAATTCTACTCAACGTTCACAGCCTGTGGTTGATTTCTCTAACCTACGTCTACGTGCTTAATTCACTTATCCGGGTAATTTGTTGGTTTCACTAGCGTATTACCTATAATCTTCGTATTGGTGGACAAACAATACAAAGATAAATTAAGAACGAGAATTAAACATAGCAAAAACATTCATCATCTATTAAGTTCAATCAAAGAATGTGAATTCAAATCAACAATCCGGAAACCAAAACATAGCCCTAGGTTCCCCGTAGGGACCTATCAAGTTAATTTACTCAAATATACTGAAAATAGATGCTAACAAGTTCATAGTAACAAGAAAAGATAGAAAAGATAGGAGGGATAGTCAAACTCGTGACGAAATTCGCGTTTCGGCGACTCCGGCGTCGTTCTCCATGTCGATCATGCCTCCTAGCCTTGTTTGATCGTCTCCAGCAGCGTCTCTCTGTGTTTTAGGTCTGAGATCCCGTTTCCCAAGGCCTGGGCACGCTTTTTAATCAAATTTGGCCGAAATTATACTTCAGCCCCTCCTGTTTGTAATTCTCGGACAGAATTGTAAACTGATTTGCGCGGGCCATTACTCTCTCATCCGGACTCGTCTTTGGGCCTAAATATATCGTTGGAAAGCTACGGACGTCTACTTTCAATGCCTCAGGCCTTGCTTCCAAAATCTTTGTATATTTTCCTGAGCATCGAAAGGAGTGCAGGCTGGTCCTGTGCGGCTTTTCCAACTTTGCTTCGTTTTTGCGTCTTCTCTTCTCCTCTTCATATAGCTCCATCCCAAGCATATCCAAGCCTCTCATAAGCTCCATTCTACCTATTTTTACCTGAGTTACATAACACTAAACAACTCGTGCAATTATCATCGCAAATATGAGATAAAACATCCGCAAATAAGCTAGAAACACAACTTTTGACTCTTAGGCTTATAAACCATTAATTTCACATATTAGTGCACATATATCATATAAATCGTGTGAAATAAGCCTAATACAAGTAATATGGAAGTATAATAATAACTCATAGAATAGAGTTATCATGTGTCTCGTTGTCTAGTGGGTAAGAACGAGTTGTTACCGCGTTCTAGGTGGGTGTGTGTGTTGCTTGAAAACTGGGTGTTGGGCATTACGCCTAATCCTACTTACACATTCCGCCTTTTTTGTATGGACATGTGCACGTGGTTGGGGAAGAGGATCGACATTCCCCGGATGATTTGGGCAAACATCATGGCACGCAAGAACGAAAGGAACAGAATGCCCCCAGGTCACACGTGTTTGTTGACCAAATTGGCCATAAAATCAGGGGTAGCGGAGAGCGAGATGGACTTAGACCTTGAGAAGGAGACGGATAGGCATTGGTCCAAATTTGATAAACCCCCGAAAGTGTCTAGGCCTAAGAAGGTCAAGAAGAAAGCGAGTGGTTCCGCCAGTGATTCAGGACAGGGTAAGTCGACTGCTTCCGACACTCTCTTGCAGAGCATGCATCATCTTATGATAGAGTCTAAGGTTGAGAGTGTGAGGCAGTTTGCTCATGACCGGAGCAGTCGTAAGAGGATGGGAGCGTCCCTTAAGAGTATCAGGGGATGGCAGATTCAGATGGCCAAGGCGGCTAACGTGACCTTAGAGCCCACCCCAGAGAGTGGCCAGTGGTGGTATGAGTCTAGCGACTACGAGGCGCCTGATCCAGCAGAGGAGTATGGGGATTAGGAGTCCGATCCCGAGTAGATTCACTGCCCCCCGCATTAGAAGTTTAGTCCATTACTTGATCACTATTTTCATTGAGAAAAACGAAGCGTTCAGCAGTGGGAGAATTTTAACCTTGACTAGCCAAGTGCGTATCTGCATTACCCTATTACATTTAGGATATGTGTGTCGTATTGTGAGTCAGTATTTGTGGTCTGTGTCTTTTTTATATATATTATTTGTATCGTGTCGTGATTAGTTGATGTTTGCATTTGTTCACACGTTTATTAATTGAGTCCACCCACCCAAAGTGAGTCAGTTTCGAGTTTCTTTCACGTCGGGCCTTGCATGTAGAGTTAGGATTAATTATAAAAAAAAATTAAGCAACTTGAAAATTATGAGAGCGGGAAAAGGAAAAGAATTCGAACGTGGAGAGAGCTCAATGATGAAATGTGCGTAAGTGATTTTTGTAGAACTGCACGTAGGTGTGTGGAAACTGAGAAAGCAAACCCGAAGTTGAGAATCCCTTAAAATGCATAGAGAGAGTTCGTAACTTCATGGAGATCATCATCTATTACATCTTCCATCCCCACCATCTTTTATGAAATCATAGACTACTCGGATTTACATGTTTTTAGTTGATATTTTGTTTTATATTGTATTATGTTTTGTTGACAAAAAAACTGAAAAATCAGACAAAAGAGAAAAAGAAAGGAAAATAAAAAAAAAAAAGGAAAATAAAAATAAAACATAGAAGTGCTTGTTCTTATTAGTTGTTTATTTTGTTTATTATTTTGTTAAATAAAAATCCGAGTAGTAGTAGCTTTGATCACTTGTGCTTCTTCACGATTGTGGGCACGAGTACGGCGTTACACCGGTGGTGAAGGAATCGAGGGCCGGGTTGTGAGATTTGGTCTAGGGATTCATTCATCGTGGTGAGGGAGCGTGAGAATGGGGATATTGGTGAGACTTGTCACAACAAGTAGGACTACGCTTCTAAAAAACCGTCCCTAAGCCTTCAACCGATTTACCCCCTGAGATTAAAAGATCGGATGGTACACTAGGAAAGGCTAGGATGTCTCTACCGTTTTCGGTGCATACGAGAGGTTAGTCACTTTAGAGAGAGACGTTAAACTTTCTATGCTTTCTAGGGGGATTTCAATTTGAGAAACATAAGTCTCACTTGGTTTGCAGACATTTACGTTGCGTGTTTTGCGACTTGAGAGGACTGATAGCTTGATGACATGCCGGTTCGAATGAATTGAGACTTCCCAATCTCACCCAAAAAGATAAAAAGTTTTGTGTTTACGTATATATGTGTTTGTGTAGGATCGAGTCTAGATTGCATTCATCATATTGTTGCATAGTTGAGTCATGTATTGAGTCGGTGTTTATGTTGAGTCGGCAAATCATGGTTTGTATGCAAGTGGTGTTTTGAAAAGTATGCAATTAGCTAGGCTCGTACCATGGATTTATGGGGAGGAATGTTTTGAGATGTGGCCGATTTTGATAGATTGCTCGGGACGCGCAAATGGTAAGTGTGGGGATAGTTGATAACTCCATAAGTGGAGTTATATTCTTACGTGTTTACTTTTCGATTTGCGTATTTTCCTATGCATTTACATGTGTTTTAGGCCAAGTTTTGCTAGTTGGAACATGATTGAGCATTTGATCGTCAAAGTTGAATCCGAGCGCTTTTTCACGTATTTTAAGCTAAATTTGTATCGTTTGATATCTAGGTATGTTTTAGTGTTGTGGATTTCAGGAACCGGGAGCTCGGAGTGAGGATCTTGGACTGGAAGCGAACTTCGAATCGTTGGAATAGCTCAAGGATGCTCGAGAATGAAGAAGCAAGAAAAAGAGCCAAAGAAGTGCATTGCAAGTTTTGTTCGTGCGAGCAAATTTATGTTCGCACGAAGAGAAACACTTAGAATAATTTTGGAGGCCAAAAACGCGGAGGAAACAAACTGCTCAAAATTAGGAATAACAAAGTGTTTGTGCGAGCAAGGTGTTCGTGCGAACACTCGACTGCTCGTTCGAACAGAAGGCAAAATCCTGAAATTTGGGGTTGTTTTGTAATATTTTGAAAGACATAAGCTTTGGGGGACTGTTTTAGACCTCGTAATCCGTGTCTTGGGATCATTCTACCTACGTTGGATCTTTGGATCGTGCTTGGGAGATTGGGAGTTCATCGTTTGATTTCTATCTTCTTCCCCTCTTTAGCTTTTGGTTTATGATCAATAAACTTTGTACTTTGATCATGTCCTCCAGTAGCTAACTCTTTATTGCTGGGAATTCTCATTAGGAAGCTAGGGTTTGGTATGAAGGAGACGTTTTGAGATTATGCTTCATGCATTGACTTAATTAATGTGATTCTCTCTTGTTATGATTAGTTTATACTTGAATCTCTATATTTCTTGCGTTTAGTTACCATAGGATTGATCTCAATTACGATTTGCGTGGTACCTCCGTGAATTGTAGTCGGTAAATTGAACTTCTCGCCTAGTCCTATCGTTATTTGGTAACTCGATAATATTAACTAGGATCTTCAAAGTAGAATAACGAATCGTAATGCGTACTTAGAATCAAATCAAGCTTGGTAACTCGGATTGAATTGACTCTAATTATAGTCGACTTGCTTGGTAACTAGGTGATTTGTATTTTGCTTTATTAACAAGAGATAGTTGTGTTAGTGTTTCATAAATTAAAACGTAATTCATAGCTTCCCTAGTGATCCGCAAGAGAATTCCTGGTATTTGTGTCCTAGTAGTAACTCAATCGACCATTTTAGTTAATCGTGTGATATTCCAATCGATAATTCTTTAGTAGTTTATTTAATTTGATAGTTTTAGCAAAAACAAATCCAATCGGTAGCCCACAAAAGGTTAAGAATCAATAACTAGTTTACATAGAAGTCCCTCGGGTTCGACAACCCGGATTTTTGGAATTATTACTGCACCGACAGTTGTACACTTGCAGTTGGAGCGTGTCAAGGAACCAAATTCCAAACCTTGTTCCTCTCAAATTCATTGAGTTCACTTTGCACTGCAATGATCCAGTCTGCTTCTTGTAATGTTTATTTCACATTCTTAGGTTTCATAAGAAAAACAAAACCATTAAAAGCACATAAATTCTTCAATTATGATATTGTCTGTGTACCAGTGGATGGATCTGATATAATGTTGTCAAGTGGATGAGATGAAAGATATTTGAATCTCTTTATTGGTGTCCGTGGTTCAGGCTCTCCAGGAAGCTTCTTTGATCTTTGAGAACTTGAGGAAGTGGTTTGTCCACTTTGATTTTCTTGATGTTCTTTTTTAAGGCTTTGAGACTCATTTTCAAGGCCTTGAAAATTCCTTCTGTTTTCCTGCAAGCTTTCCTTGGAACCATTTTACGGATCTGCTTCATCCTCTAACTCATGCTTGTTCAAATTCAAGTCTGCAAAACTTTCACTCAAATACACATCATAGCTTTCATCAAAATTGACATGAATACTTTCTTTAACAAGCCTGGTTCTCTTATTATAAACTATATAAGCTTTGCTAGTCAGTGAATAACCAAGAAACATACCTTCATCACTCCTGGCATCAAACTTACCAAGATTTTCCTTACCATTTTTGTGAACAAAACAAGTGCAGCCAAAAGGTTTGAAGTAAGAGATGTTTGGCTTTCTTCCTTCGAAAAGCTCATAAGGAGTCTTCTTCAAGATAGGCCTAATCAGGTACCTGTTAAGTATATAGTTGGCAGTGTTTACAGCTTTTGCCCAAAAGGATTTTGGCAACTTGTTCTCAAGAAGCATTGTCCTTGACATGTCTTCAAGAGTCCTGTTCTTTCTTTCAACAAAACCATTCTGTTGAGGAGTTCTTGGAGAATAAAAGTTGTGAGAGATGCCATGCTTAGCACAAAATAAATCAAACTCAAGTTGATAAAATTCTCTACCATGATCACTTCTAATTGAAGCAATAGGCAGGTTTTTCAGGGTTTGAAGCTCTTTACAAAGCTTTGAAAATTCAGATAGAGCTTCAGATTTATCTTTAAGAAACATTACCCAAGTAAATATAGATAAATCATCTACAATGACTAACATGTACTTCTTACCCTTTGGAGTTGGAGTTCTCATAGGACCAAAAAGATCATATGCAGTAATTCAATGGGTCTAGTAGTAATTACAAAGTTCTTTGCCTTGAATTAACTTCTTATCTGTTTACCCTGAGCACATGACTTGAATACCTCTTCATCCTTGAACTTGATAGAGGGCAGACCTCTTACTATGTATTTAGAGACTAAATTGTTTAAAGTGTGTAAGCTAATGTGTCTAAGATTTTTGTGCCAAAGCTTTGAATCTTCTTTCAAGGCCTTGAGGTTGTGAGGATGCAAATTCCATATTTCTCATTTTGCATCACACATTTCTCTTTGTCAAAAATAACCTTATTACCATTGTCACACAATTGAGATACACTAAGCAAGTTAAATTTCGAACCATCAACTAAATTAACATCAGAAATAGAGTTTTCATAATCTGTACCAACTTTACCAATACCTAGTATGTTGCATTTTCCTTTATGACCAAGTGTGATTGAATCTTCAGATTGCTCTTTAAATTATGATAATAAAGATCTCTTTCAACTCATGTGTCTGGAGCAACCACTGTACATAAAACATTTATGTTCTTTGTTCTTGGTGACACCCTACAAACACCATTTACTACCTGACCCAGCTGTTAGACCAAGTGTGGAATTTAGATTCATATTCAGGGTCAACCATGTTAGGTGGTCTAGCCCCTTTAGGAACCCAAATCTGTCTAACTTGTCCCATGAGTTGAACTGGAAAAGTGTTCCTCACTATGTGAGGGTCTCTTCTTCTAATGGGACAAGTCATCTTAACTTGACCAATTCTGTTACATTAATGGCACTTAGGAGAAGTTCTGCTACCAGGCTTCACAAATCTGGTGTTATTCTTTCGGGGAAAATTTGGATTGTAAGCAATACCAGTTTTGTGAACTGATATTAAGCTTCCTCCAAGAATCAGGTTTAAATTGTGTTCTGAGCCAGCAAGTTTGGTCATAAATTTCTTAGATTCTTGAAGTTTCTCAGCTAGAGTAGTCCTTTGTTCCCTAATTCCTTAGATGATGTCATAGAGCAACAATACTGTCACTCAAAATAGAGTTATCAGTGGCTACTTCCTTGACTTGAGTTTTCAAGGCTTTTAAACTGGTTTCCAAGTCCATGAAATCTCTGTCAGATTTCTTCTGAGAAATTTCAAGATTGTGATTTTTTCAAACAAGTTGCAAGTTTTCTTTTGCTTTCTCATGAACCATTTCTTTCAAAGCTCTGATTTCTTTCAGATGGTCCTCTTCATTTAAAAGCACTGTTCTAAGATAATTAGAGAGGACAACTGTTGGTTTTGAAATAAAACAGTTTACCATTACCTCAATGTTCTTTTCAGAACTTTCAACATGCTTGGCCTCAAGGAAGAGGTTGGCTTTTTCTTCCTCAGATTCAGAATCACTTGAGGAGTCTGAGTTACTCCAAGAAGCTATCATAGCCTTCTTTCTTCTGGTATTTCTTTTGAACGTGTTTGCTTTTCTTGTGTGGACAGTCGCTAATCAAATTTCCTACATCACCACACTCAAATTAATTCATTACTTTAGACTTATTACCATGTGAAGAGGATTTACCTTTGTAATCCTTGCTACAGGAGGAATTGTGTTTATCCCTGCTGAAGTCTTTGTTTCCAAAATTCTTTTTCATCGTGAGAATTCTGGTCAAGGCTTTTGAAATAAGAGCAAAGGGATCTTCATCATCATCTTCTTCATTTTCAAAGCTTTGAGATGGATCAATCTCCTTAGCCTTTAGGGCCAAGTTCTTGGCACTTTTTGGTAGTTTTCCATCAACTTCATTCATGGATATCTCATGTGTAAGCAGCTTTCGCTGCAAGTCATCAAGTTGAAGAGATGATAGATCTTGAGTTTCTTCAACGACAGTAGTTTTTGGTTCCCATTTGGCTTTGGGACGGCTTCTCAAGATCTTCCTGGATTTCTCCTCATTGGTAAAAGATTTTTCCAAGGAGTCCAGATTGTTGACTATGTCAGTGAACCTCTTGAACATGTCCTTGATGGACACGTCACCATTAATTTTGAACAGTTCATAATGTCTAAGAAATATGTTGACCTTTGTCTGCTTGACTTGGCTGATTCCTTCAACGGTCACCACCAGTTTGTCCCATATTTCTTTAGCAGTCTTGCAGCCTGAAATCCTGTTGAATTCATCTGCACTCAAAGCACAATATAAGAGATTCATAGCTCTGTAATTTTCAAAAAAATGTTCTAACTCAGAAGCAGAAAGCGAGTCTTCAGTTTTGGGAGTTCTGATCTTTCTCAGTGTAGAATGTATGAGGATCATTCTGGATGATCTTCACAACTCTATATCTTGATCAATGATGAACATTTTCATCAAGGCTTTCCAGTGCACAAAGTTATCACCACAGAATAGAGGAGGTCTGTTAGCAGCTCTTCCCTGAGAGAAATCACCATCACCTACAGTACTTATAATCACAAGATAGTTAAATCTATGTAGTGATACAAGATCTGATACCAATTGAAAGAAAGTAATGTAGGCATTAATACAGGATCAATACTCTAGAAGGGGAGAGGGTTGAATAGATTATGTCAACTTTTGCTAGAAGAGTGGTCTCAAAGAAGTTTGTGACAAGAAGTGAGTATTTCATGGCCTTGAAATGAATTTCAAGTTCTTGGAATCAAAACAGATAGTAGAAAGAATTTTGATAGTTTTCAAGGCCTTGAAATGACTTTCAAGTCATTGAACTAAAAACCTATTTTGTGCAGTAAATAAGATAAGTACAGAACAGTAAGTAGAATTCTAGGGACACATAGATTTATAGAGTCCAGTCAACTTGGACCTACCTGCAGGATTTTCAACTCAATTCTTATTAGTCAAAAGCTAAGCCCTAGATCTCAAGCACAAAGAGTTCCCTTACTCTGTTACAGCTTGTGATTCTCACTAACCTATTTAGTACCTGCTCTAGCTAACTAATTCAACAATAATTCTCTATTTTTCACTTGAAAAACTCACTAGAATAAGATATGAGAAGTATTTTCAGAATAATATACAAATTAGGTTCAGAAAGAAGAACACTATGAACTGATGAAGAAGTTGAGGGTGCAGTGATCTCCTGATGAGTAGATTGAGTGAAATGAATTTCCTTCTGTGTTGATTGTCAATCCTTGAGAATGTCTGCGTGTTTCTGTCTATGCTCTCTTCGAACTTCTTCAGCCATTCCCTCTCTTATGCAGCTGGTTTGAATTGCAGATCTTCAGGATCTTCTGAAAACAAACTTTCCTAAAATCCAGCAGCATATCTGGACTTCTTTAACAGCTCTTCCAACCGGCTAGTTGCTCAATATCTTCAAAGATATTGACTTGATCTTGTAGCTGAGTATGTTAGGAAGGTCCATACATGTTTGCACAATCACAGAACCAATTTGACAATCCAATTTCCTTTCCTGCAAAAACACAGTTTAGGAAATAGTTCCTGCAAAATAGGTAATTATTTAACCATGCAAAAATTTAGTCAAACAGAGAGATTAACCACATTTTTTAGTATTAAAATGGTTTGTCTTTCATCATCAAATAAGATATAATCAAGCATAGGATATCAGGATTCATATTAGAATCAAGAGATCCCCCGAAGTTCAAGCTATATATTGTAGTGTATATTTCAAACCTTTGAAAGTTGTTTTAAGGCCTTGAAACAGTTATGCTGTTTCAATCCTTTGAAACAACCCAAACTTACAATCTCTAACTACACTTCTGGTCTCGTAAAACCGGTTAAGGCATTTTTTACAAGGGCAACATATTTTGACCCATCATCCATGCCCATGTACGCAAAGTCTAAGAACTTGTCACAACCATCAACAAAAGACGATTCACACCTTGGGGTAATACGTATCCAACTCTTATCCATCGAGAATTCAACTAAAATAAAAGGTGAAGACAAATTCATACATCAGTTCAACAAGCACATATTAGAAGCATTACTAAAATGAACTTAAGCACATATGTGAATAATTACTAAAATTAACTTCCCCACAGATTCAACTAAATAAAAGGTGAACACAAATTCATACATCAAAACTTGAGAACATACTGCGTACCCCAGATACCTTTTGATACCTTTTTCTGTCATAAACCAAATAATCTAGTATCATCAAAACACGCCAAAATAGGGTTACAGTGTATAATGATACCCTTTAACAAACACGCCAAAATTTCTTTGAACAAATTAGCATATAATCATTTTCAAATCAAATTAGCATATATGAAATTATACAACCCAGTTAAAAGATTTTTTGCTAATTAATCAGTATCAAATCAAATTGTTGAGCTATTTACAAAGACAACAACCAGAAGTGACATTTAGAAGAAACATTCAATAAACATTCAAAAAGAAGAAACGCATATCTCATACGGACATCATTAATTAACCCTAAATGAGAAAAACAAAGAGAGAAAAAGAGAAGAAGAACTAATGTGGCGGGAAACTTTGCGAAGACAAGATAGCACCGGGAACACTTCGCCTGAACCACCAAAGTTGCCTGAACCACCAAAGTCGACTGCAGCCTTTGCCTTCGAACCCTCGTTGACCTAATTTCCCTCTAGCTAGGTCTATTTCCTTAATTCTTGCGCGGGGTATGCAAATTTTTGACCCAAAATTTGGCGGAAAAATCAAACAATTTGGGCATAGTGACATGTGTAAAATACACATATACGGCCAAATAACTCGTCATATAAGATAGTAACTAATGGCGTTAACCAGCTCTCGCTGTTTCTGATAAATATTATTTCTGGGATAATGAAATGACTTCGTTGCTAATAATATCTCGCCGTTTATAATAAAAGTATTAACGGAGATATTTATTCTCGTTGTTTTTGTTAGAAACCTTGCCGTTTATGCTAAACTATATACAGGGCCACAATTTTGTCGCCGTATAAGACAATTTTAAGTGAGAATAATAACTATCGCAGTTTATGATACAATAAACGGCGATATATACTCTTGACACTCGAATTTTAGTACATTTTGCTATTTTTGTGTTCATTTCTAGTAGTATATGTGTCTGTGTTATGGATTTCAGGAACCATGATCTTGGAATAAGGATTTTGGAGCGGAAGTGAATTACGGAACATTGGAATAGCTCAAGGAGATTCTTGGGAATGATGACGAAGGAGGGAGAATCAAGGAAAAGAAACTGCAAATCTGCTCCCAGGGGTGTTCGTGCGGACACACTTTCTGTTCGTGCGAACAGAAAGACTTAGACAAACTTTCAGATGCGCAAAAGGAAGAAAAATCTCCGGAATGAAGTAGGAACACCCATAATCTTTTCGTGCGAACACTCGTGTGTTCATACGAACAGAAGGCCAAATCGCAGATTTTGGGGGCTGTTTTGCAATTTTTGGAAAGTTGAAGCTTTGGTGACTTGTTTTAGACCTAGAACTCTGTGTCTTTGAGTTATTCATGCATATTTGGAGCGAAGAGAGCAAGATACGGAGATTGAAGGTGAAGATCATAATCACCATTGGAGATTTTTCGTTTGATTCCTCCTCTTTCCCCTTATTTGTATGATTATGGAGATATTTGTTTTTTAAAACGTTTTGATGTCTAGCTAAACACTTTAAGCTGGGAAATTGATGGAGGACTGGGGTTTGTTTTAATATTTTCTGGATTTGAAGACTTGATTCACGTTTTATGCTTAATTCTAGTGATGTTCTAGTTATCTCTCATATTCTTGAACTTTAACCTTTAGTGTGCTTGGATTGATCACCCTCACTATAATATTTGTTGGATTAGTGGCACGATAGTGAGATATTCTAGATGGGTTGAATAATATAGAGAGTAATCTTGTAGTTCTTTGAGACTTAGAAGAGATTAAAACTTGATTAATCTCGTGAGGATTTTTTCAGTTGGCATCAGTAGGTCTTAGTGAAAACGGTGGGCCGACAGGACCCGGTGAGCGAGCCTAACGAGCCGGCTAGAACGTAACGGTAGATGACGGTGGATCGATAGGACCCGAACTCAGCCAAAATACAAATTCACGTGAGATCGATAGAAGAACATGATGAGTGTGACCCGGTGCAACTAGACATTAGTAGAGTGTTTCAAGCGTAGTTCGGAAATTGTTAAGAGCCCTAGGGACCATTGATTTCCTAGATATTCTCCATAATCGCATTCCCCTACAATCATTCTTTTAAACTGAAAAGCATACAGAAATAGTTAGCTTAGTCTGTCCTTTACCTTAAGTCACTTGTTTGTGGGTGACGTACTTTCAAACTCAAACTCATTCCTCCCAGTTACTTATGTATTGTATAATTAAATATTAATTGACTAATAATCGCCTAATTCCCTTGGGTTTGACAATCCATAGTCTCTAATACTCCACATAACTACTTGACCGTGCACTTGCGTTTAAACGAGTTAAGAATTCTCGTCAGTCGCATCGTAGTTCCTCCCATGTTTCAAGACTTCATGTAGTGTGGGGAGTGTATTTAAAGTCTCTTCATGCAAAATGTGAAGATAGATGAATAATCTCTCTATGTGTTAATTGTGTTATATTTACCTTCCATTATTGAAGTCATCATGTCGGGGATGGAGAATGTAAGATCGCGATTAACATGAAGCATGCTTCAATGCGCATGTTCTTGCCTAAAATTAGAAGGCTCCATCTTCGGGGAAAGGTTTGATGTCGCTCTCAAAGGTCCAGCTAGACTAGTCCGCTGATCCATCATAATATGTGAATCAGTAGTTTTCGTTTGCAATTTTGTGAATCTATGTTACTTTTAGATGATTGTAAATGAAAAGTAGGCACACAATCAAACACCTTCATATTTGTAAATATAGTAACCATGAGTGTAAATAAATATAGACTATCTTATATATAATATATTATAACAAAATTAGTGATTTGGGTAAAGTTTCAAGCATTTTTAAAGAAGAGAACTGTTTGTAATTTAATAATTACTATGTGATAATCGTGTCAAAAGTGTTTATACTTTAGATGCTTCTATATCTTTCTCTTGGTATGATAGTGTTTAGTGTATGAACTAAATTTTTTTATTGGTAAGTTCAGTTGAATTCATAAATGGCTAAAATTTTAACAGAGTGATAGTTGAGTACATTAGAGATCGAATGTGATTTGTTTACATTCCATACTCCATATCAATTGTATACGACCCCACATTTTGCCAGTTTGGTAAGCATATTTGTTATTGCGTCGTCAGTCATACCGCACTACTGCACTGATGATAAATCTTACCTCTTCCACATACATCTCGATTTTTTTTTAAAATGTTTGCTTCTATCTCTCTCTATCTTACTTCTTGGTTCATGAACTTCACCGGATTGAGATTGTTACTCCCAAAGATGACTCTTCTCAAATCCATGTTATTGATGAGTTTGATTGATGACTTATTTTTCCTGCGATGAAGAACCCCTTTTCACCCCTAACCACGACACATGATGTGACCTTCCTTCCTTGCTTATCACATGCTACATCAATCAAAGTACCATTAATTTACTTAATCTTGTTTTCATCCTTGATTAACTATTTAAAACAATATTGTCAAGTTCACTGATTGTTCATAACTAATTTGTACAAATTTCTCGTGAGACACTTCTACTTGATTCTCATCGACCGTGATTTCTATGTATAATCAATTGATGTTCACAAGGTGGGGAACATGCCCTACTGTGTCGCATGGTAGCTCCTCCCATGTTTAAACACTTTATGTAGTGTGGAGATTGTATTTAAAGTCTCTCCATGTAAATTGTGAAGATAGATTAACAATCTCTCTATGTGCTAATTGTGTTACATTCACCTTCTACAATTGAAGTCATCATGTCGTGGATGGAGGAGGTTAAGTTTGCGATTAACATGAAACATGCTTGGATGCACATGTTTGTGCCTAAAAGTAGAGGGCTCCATCTTAAGGGAAAGATTTGACGTCGCTCTCAAAGGTCCCGCTAGAGTAGTCTGCCGATCGTCGTATTATTTGAATCAATTGTTTTCATTTGCAAGTTCGTGAATCTATGTTACTTTTAGTTAATTGTAAATGAAAATTTGACACACACTCAAACACCTTAACATTTGTAAATAAAATTGTAAAGAAATAAAGACTATCTTATATATGATATATTAATACAATAGTGATTTCGGTAGAGTTTCGAGTATTTTTAAAGAAAACAAAATTGTTTGTAATTTAATAATTACTGTGTGATACTCGAGTCAAAATTGATTGAATTTAGGATGCTTCTATATCTTTCTCTTGGTATGATAATATTTATTGTTTGAGTTAAATATTGTTGTTTGTTAGTTCAGTTGAATTCATAAATGGATAAAAATTTAACGGAGTGATAGTTGAGTACATTAGAGATCAAATGTGATTCGTTTAAATTCAATACTCCATATCCATTGTATATGGAGCCCTATTTTTCCAGTTGGTTGGCATATTTGTTATTGCACCCTGAGACATACCGCACTACTGCACCGGTGATAGATCTCATCTCTTTCACACACATCTTGAGTATACTTTGTCATTTTAAATGTCGGCTTCCAACTCTATCTATCTTACTTATTGGTTCATGAACTTTACCAGATTGAGATTGTTATTCTCAAATATGACTCTTCTCAAATCCATTTTATTGATAAGTTTGATTGATGACTTAACTGAAAGTTAATGCTTCAACTTCTTTCGATGATTAGTTTCAAGAATATTTTTTCAGCGATGAAGAACCCGCGTTCATCCCTAACCACGACACATGCGCTGATCTTCCTTCTCTTCTTAACACATGCTACATCAATCAAAGTGCCATTAATTATTTTAATTTGTATTTCTCACTTGATTGATTATTTAAACTATATTGTCAAGATAACTAATTTGTTTAATCCTAATTTGTAGAAATTTATCGTGAGACACTTCTACTTGATTCTCATCGACCGTGATTTCTATGTATAATCAATAGATGTTTGCAGAGTGGGGCACGTGCCCTACTGTGTCGCATGGTAGATCCTCCCATGTTTCAAGATTTTATGTACTGTGGGGACTGTATTTAAAGTCTCTTCATGCAAAGTGTGAAGATAGATGAACAATCTCTTTATGTGCTAATTGTGTTACATCTACCTTCCACTATTGAAGTCATCATGTTGGGGATGGAGAAGGTTTATTTCACGATTAACATGAAGCATGCTTGGATGTGCATGCTCATGTCTAAAATTGGAGGTCTCCATCTTGGGGAAAGGGTTGGCGTCGCTCTCAAAGGTCCCGCTAGACTAGTCTGTATGTGAAAATTTTGTTTTTATTTGAAACTTCGTGAATCTATGTTACTTTTAGTTGATTGTAAATAAAAATTATGAACATACTCAAACACCTTCATATTTTTAAATAAAGTAACCAGGTCTGTAAAGAAATTTAGACTATCTTATATACGATATTTTGATACAGAAGTAATGATTTGGGTAAAGTTTCGAGCATTTTTACAGAAGAGATAATTGTTTGTAATTTATGTGTGATACTCGTGTCAAAATTGTTTTAATCTATGGTGCTTCTATATCTTTCTCTTTCTATGATAGTATTTTTAGTATGAACTAAATTTTGTTATTGGTACATCCAGTTAAATTCATAAATGGGCTAAAAATTCAACGGAGTGATATTTGAGTACATTAGAAATCAAATGTGATTCGTTTACATTCCATACTCCATATCCATTGTATATGACCCCATATTTTGCCAGTTGGTAGGTATATTTGTTATGGCACTCTGAGTCATACCTCACTATTGCACTTATGATAGATATCATATCTTCCACACACATCTTGAGTATACTTTGTCATTTTAAATGTCTGCTTCCATCTCTCTCTATCTTACTTCTTGGTTCATGAACTTCACGAAATTGAGATTGTTACTCTCAAAGATGACTCTTCTCAAATCCCTTTTATTGATAAGTTTGATTGATGACTTAATTGAAAGTTAATGCTTTAACTTCTTTCGATGATTACTGGCAAGAATATTTTTGCAGCAATAAAGAACCCGCGTTCATCCCTAACCACGACACATGCGGTGACCTTCCTTCTCTGCTTATCACATGATACATAAATCAAAGTACCATTAATTATTTTGATTTTCTTTCTCACTTGATTAATTATTTTAAAGAATATTGTCAAGTTAACTGGCTTGTTTATTCCTAATTTGTAGAAGTATCTCGTAAGACACTTCTACTTGATTCTCATCTACCGTGATTTGTATGTATAATCAATTGATGTTCACAAGGTGGGGAATGTGCCCTACTGTGTTGCATGGTAGCTCCTCTCATGTTTCAAGACTTCATGTACTGTGGGGACCGTATTTAAAGTCTCTTCATGCAAAGTGTGAAGATAGATGCACAATCTCTCTATGTGCTAATTTTGATACATTCACCTTGAAGTCATCATGTTAGGGATGGAGAAGGTTAAGTTCGCGATTAAAATGAAGCATGCTTGGATACGCATATTCTTGCCTAATGTTAGAGGGCTCCATCTTCGTGGAAATGGTTGATGTTGCTCTCAAAGGCCTCGCTAGACTAGTCTGCCGATCCGTCGTAATATGAATAAGTTATTTTCATTTGCAAGTTCGTGAATCTATGTTACTTTTGGTTGATTTTAAATGAAAATTAGGCACACACTCAAACACCTTCATATTTGTAAATGTAGTTACCAGGACTGTAAAAAAATGTAGACTATCTTATATAGGATATATTAATACTAAAGTAGTGATTTGGGTAAAGTATCGAGCATTTTTACAGAATAGAAAATTGTTTGTAGTTTAATAACTTTTGTGTGATACTCATGTCAAATATGTTTTAATCTATGATGCTTTTATATCTTTCTCTTGGTATGATAGTATTTGTAGTATAAACTAAATTTTGACGTTGGTAAGTAAGTTCAGTTAAATTCATAAATGTGCTAAAATTCAACGGAGTGATAGTTGAGTACATTAGAGATCAAATATTCTTCGTTTACATTTCATAATCCATATCCATTGTATATGACCCCATATTTTGCCTGTTGGTAGGCATATTTGTTATTGTTCCCTGAGTCATACCGCACTACTGCACTGATGATAGATCTCATCTCTTCCACACACATCTCGAGTATACTTTGTCATTTTAAGTGTCTGCATCCAACTCTCTCTATCTTACTTCTTGGTTCATGAACTTCACTAGATTGAGATTTTTACTCTCTAAGATGAATCTTCTGAAACCCATTTTATTGATAAGTTTGATTGATGACTTAATTGAAAGTTAATGCTTCAACTTCTTTCCATGATTAGTTGCAAGAACGAGCACATATTTTTTCAGCGATGAAAAACTCACGTTCATCCGTAACCACGACACATGCGTTGAGCTTCCTTCTCTGCTTATCACAAGATACATCAATCAAAGTACCTTTAATTCTTTTAATTTTCTTTCTCACTTGATTAATTATTTTAGACAATATTGTCAAGTTCAATGATTTGTTTATTCCTTATTTGTAGAAATTTCTTGTGAGACACTTCTACTTGATTCTCATCGACCGTGATTTCTCTGTATAATCAATTGATGTTCACAAGGTACGGAACATGCCTTACTGTGTCACATGGTAGCTCCTCCCATGTATCAAGGCTTCATGTACTATGGGGATTGTATTTAGAGTCTCTTCATGCAAAATGTGAAGATAGATGAACAATCTCTCTATTTGCTAATTGTGTTACATTCACCTTCCACTATTGAAGTCATCATGTCGTGGATGGAAAATGTTAAGTTTGCGATTAACATGAAGTATGATTGGATGCGCATGCTCGTGCCTAAAATTAGAGGGCTCCATCTTCGGGGAGAGGTTTGACGTCGCTCCCAAAGGTCCCGCTAGACAAGTATGTCGATCCGTCGTAATATGTGAATCAGTTGTTGTCATTTGCAAGTTCGTGAATCTATGTTACTTTTAGTTGATTGTAAATGAAAATTAGGCACACACTCAATTACCTTCATATTTGTAAATATAGTAGCCAGGAGTGTAAAGAAATGTAGACTATCTTATATAGGATATATTATTACCAAAGTAGTGATTTGGGTAAAGTTTCGAGCATTTTTACAGATAAGAAAATTGTTTTTAGTCCGCGTATTGAGAAGATTCAGTTACTATTTATTATCTTGAAAAATTCGAAGTCATTTACATATTTACTCAATATATGTACTTGTTGTCTAACATTTAACCTTACTTGTATTCACAAATTAATGTTGACACAATTTTTTTGGGACATAATTTTGCACATTTCAAAAACGTAAGGCAAAAACAATAGATAAAACAAATAGAATAAAACCTAACTATATCACTTTGTGATGGATGACCATGCGAGATTTAATAACTATGTATCTCAATTTTATTTATGTCTTCCTCATGTAATTAGTTTGAGTTTATAATAGTGGCAATTGAACAATTTCAATCAAACTACTTCTACAAGTTAGTGTGGTGGCTTGTGTAATGGGTTTTATGCCTTATGTATTTGTATGTTGAAAACCTAACATGTACATGAACAGCACAACATCTAGGTGACACTGATAAAAAAATAAATTACTTGTTGTTACGTTTCCTTTTTAAGATAAATTACCTCAAATCAACATAAAAAATAGTCTAACAAGCATATTGTCAAACAACTATCAAAATAGTATATCACTTATTTAATAATTACTGTGTGATACTCGTGTCAAAATATTTTGAATTGAAGTTTAATTTTGATGATAATTGACAAAAAGAACTAGGTTGTGCCGGTTTAAGGGCTTTACGGCCAATTGGAGCACATTTTCTGTATTTCGTGTAACTTTTCAAATGATTTAAAAAAAATGTTATAAATTGATATATTTATTAATTGTCATATGTGATATTTTTTAGAAAGTTAAAATGTATGAATTAAAGACAATATAAAGAAGAATATAGACATTTGAAGACATTTCTTTGAAGAATTATTGACACTTTCTTTGCAAGTTTGGGCACACATGAAACATTTTATAATGACAAGAAGATAAGTAGAAACAAAATACGTTTTCATTGACGAAGAAAAGAACTTTTGAACCGATCTTGTAGGCCAAAATGCATAAAATATTATTCACCACTTAAAATATCAAATAAATCAAGAAATTGTAAGTTCGACAAGACTAATAAACTGGGTTTTGCATATCACTTGTTAGGCTTTATACAATCTTTCTCCACATGTCATTTAAGTAGTGAAGAAACTGAATTATTGAGCTAGCTTGTGTCAGTGACGAAATATTTCTAAGGAAATCCTTTAGATCTACTAAATTTAGCAATTCATGAAGAAACAATTTACAACTCGTTCTACTCACGCTAATTATCAAAAATTAGAAGGCGATTAAGATGCTCTACTTATTATCAAAGTGTCATAGGTTTGACTCTCCCTATGCGCGCTTTCAAATTTTTTTCTAAAAAAAATTAAAAATAATAAAATTACAATGTGCACAAGGGGACTCAAACCCTCGTAGCCGATGTCAATAGGGTAATGCTTTACCAACTGAGCTAGAAGATCTACAATAAATTTGTTAATATTCAATGTTAGTTTATCTTGAAATAAGAGTACAAATATTGGCTCCACTAGCCGAATTTGTCGACCCTCGTGGCCGATGTCAATAGGGTAATGCTTTACCAACTGAGCTAGAAGATCTACAGTATATTTATTGATATTCAAATCTTGAAATAAGAGTATAAATATTGGCTCCACTAGCCGAATTGAGACAACATTTGAGAAAGAAAAAAATAATCTACCAAGAAAATTACTTTAAAATCAAGGTGCAAAACGAACATCGAAGACTGGGAAAATACTGTCCAGAAAGAACAATTAATAGCGAATAAGTGAAGAGTAATAACGAGTTTAATACTTTCAAACTTACGCCCTGATTTCGTTGTTCAGACAACTTTTTTGCTTCGTTTTTTAAGTCATAAAAGTTCTAATTTGCTCACTTTTATTTAGTACTTACTTTAGGAAACTTTTAAATTTTTTTATGACCGCAATAATTTTGCCTCTTTTTAATTTAATTTCTTTTTTTAAATATAATTTAA
This sequence comes from Linanthus parryae, assembly GCA_023055425.1. Taxonomy (NCBI): domain Eukaryota; kingdom Viridiplantae; phylum Streptophyta; class Magnoliopsida; order Ericales; family Polemoniaceae; genus Linanthus; species Linanthus parryae. Next base: position 74,360,969 of record JALGPY010000002.1, read on the forward strand.
AATTTTCTTACTTTTCACTCGAAACTGTTTTTAAAAGTTGTAGGGTTTCAAAATAAGTAACCTTTTATTTAAAAAGTAAAAATAAAAACAAATCATATGATATTAAGAAAAGAATGTGATGTTTCTATCGTTTAAAAAAATAGAGCGATGCTTTTATTCTGTTACCAAATTTGGGCTACAAAACTTTGCACCACTGCAAAGCCCAAATACATAGCCACCCCAACCATAAGAATAAAGCCCAGCCTCCTGAGATAAGAAAAACTCCATGACCTAATTGGTGACGGCTGCATACTTTAAATAGAAACCTATCTAGATCTGCTTTTTCAGCCGTGTCTAACAAAAGCTGAATATATCCTCTTCCTTGGCTGACTGAGGTGATGCTCTGGTGACAGACCGATGATACCGAATCCAGAAGATGATTCAGCGATTCCTTGCCTCTACGGTACGGACTCAATTTAATTTAACTTCTTGGTTTGTTCTGCATCAATCATGTATATTACCCCTTGTACTCATTTACAGATCATGCAGCTTTTAACAAAATCTTTTATGATGCAGGTATTGCAGATGTTTCTTGGAAGACTTTTTGATTTTCTTCTACGACCGTGATTTCTATGTATAAGTATTTGATGCCCGTCCATCAGTTACAAAGGTTGAGTTGAAAGGCAAAATGTTCAATGGACTTTGTAAAGAAAGGATGGCTAAAGAGCAAAGATGTGAGCTTCTGAACGTGTTCGTCTCACGTCTTTTTCGTTATGTAAGATTATTAAAGATTTGATACACATGTATGTGTTGGATAATAGGCAGAGATGTTAGTTTTGAAAACTATGTATGGAAATTCTGCCATGATTGTAAAAGAGAATCAACTATAGTTGAATTGAGTTGGTTCACTTTATTTGTGTGGAAGTCTGTTCTATATGTTTGCTTGCCTAATTCATTTGTTTGTTATTTTCTATTTACACTTTTCTTATTCGGCTTCCTCGCATACCGCAGTCCAATTCACAATCTACAATGTCCTAATAATAAATTATTAAATGATTATTCCTTATTATGTGTAATGGGAGAAAATGATTGGAGGGTTGATGAAAGACTGAACCTGGGGAATCTTTGAGATGATGTAATTTCTATGTTAAAACTCCAACAAAGAGGACAAATTAAGAATATAACAATTATCTAATAATTCGGGAATTAAATTGAAATATATTTCTAAATAATTATGGGCCAGCCTCGATATGTTAGATGGATTTCCAAAGGATTTAGATTTCCCTTCTCTTTATAAACTATAAACAAATAAAACCTTGATAAATGAAATATTTAGGGACGAGGTTATTCCGTTTATCGAACACTCATTTTTTATTCGGTTATCGAACATTAATTTATTGAGCTTCAAAGCTTAAGTGATCAGAGGTATACTTATATGGCACTACTCTTGACTCAGGCCATCATACAGAAACAGGATACCAGTTACTCAAGAAGCAAGATGACAATTGATCCAAGTGGGAAGCAGTTCGAACCCAAACAAGAGTTGGTGGAAGACGTTTTGGAAAATTAATCTTTCAAAAAGAGTTTTGTATACAACTTGGAGAGCCTTCTTACGAAGTCTGCCAGTTCGTGAAAATCTCCTTAGAAGGGGAATTAAAGTTGAAAACTTTTGTCCAGTTTGCAAAAACAAAGGGAGGACGAGACTCATCTTTTTTGCACTGCTCACTCGCCAGAAGTTGTTGGAGCTCCTTGTTTGGCCCAAATTTTGCCCTAAAAAGTCACATGCAATTCCAGATCTGGTGGTCAATGACGTTCCTTGCAGCAAAAAAGAGGAGAGAAGGTTGATGAGTACTCTTATATGAAAATTATGGAAGAACAGACACTCAATCATCTTCAAAATAGTGGATTAAACGCAGAAGAGATAGCTATCCAAGTGACGGATTACCTTCAAAATTTGGATAGTGTTTCGTCAAATGAAGAAGTTGCATGTCCGGCTCAGATTCAGACTTTTCCACCAACACCACCGGCACTTCCACCGGAAAGTTGGGTAATCATCAGTACCGATGCAGCCCGGAACCAGCAACGGAAGAAGGCGGCGATAGGAGTGGTTATTAGATCTAATTTGGGTATCTTCATCGCCGGTAAAGCAATAACAATCCCCTTCTCAATCTCGGCTAAGCCGGCGGAGGCCGAGGCTTTGGAAGGTGGGATTGAATTGGCTTCTCAGATGAGTTCGTCAAAGATGTGGATTGAATCAGATTCACTCTCCTTAGTGAGAGAATTGAATCGCTTGATTCCAAAAAAAGAGCCAGGAGATGTTACAGAAGTGGAGAGTCTTCTCGAAGAGTGCGTTCGTCTTATCGGTAACGCAACCGACCACGCGGTCCAGCACGTTCCACGACAGTGGAATAAGTGCATTCATCAATTTGCGCAACAAGCCATTCAATTTTCATGTAATTCATTTTGGTACTTTATAGCTCCACATTGGGCTAGCTTTCTGTTAAACCAAGATATTTTGAGCCGTTTCTCACCCCAGTTGGTTTAAATAAATTTGGTCCTTAATAAAAGGTTCACAATGTTATCAATCCCTTGGTTTTGGAGCGATGAATCCATATATCCTCCGAGACTCGAACGCTGAGTTTCTCAAGTCAGAAGTCTGATACGTGCAACTCCAAGTAGAAACTATTGAAAGTTTATTCAACACATAGGTTTACGCATGTGTTGCTCTACTATTCCTCATTGACTTGGCAGCGTGCATCTGTTAAAATATTGGTGCATCCAATAAATATGTTTCTAAATGAATAATTAGCAATTCCCAGAACGTATTGTAGATTATTGTAAAGGGTAAGAGTTGTTATTGAAAGAGTTGTTATAGAAAACAAGTAACAAGTGGTGGCTCTCTAAATGTGAACTACTTGATAGATACTCCCTCCGTCCCACCCAGTTCTTAAAAAAACTGGGTGGGTTGCTTAATTAAAAACGGTATGAAAGGTCCATACTACCCCTTCTCTTTCAAAAAAATTCCTTGTATGTCCCTCTCTCTCTCCTCTCTGATCTTGATTAACAAGAACCACAAAACACCCACAACCACATCCGATCTGCCAAGGCCATGGCCACCACCGCCACGCACTGTTGTAGGAGATTTGTTTTCGCCACCGCACGCCTTGTTACCGGAGATCCGCCACCGCCTCGAACGCCGCCTGTACCAGATCTATAGATTTGGTACAGAGAGAAGGGACGCCGCCTCACGAAGATGATTGAGGCGCCAAAACAATGTCACGTCGAACTCTGTGTAGATCCGCCATGAACGCCGCCTCTCGCCAGATCTGAAACCTTACCGAAATGTTGTCGCCTCTGAACCTCACCATGGCCGCCTCTTGCCTTCGATTTTCATAAGAGGGACATAGACAAAGAGATGGAGATAGAAGAACAAGAATAACTGGAAGATGAAGAACACGAAGAAGATCGAAGGCGAGAGGCTGAGATGTTGAAGAAGATGAAAATCCTCCCTATCTGAATCGTCTATCCCTCTCCCTCTCCGTCTCCCTCTCTTTCTCCTACTCTCTCTATCACTCTCTCTCTCTCTCTCATGCGGCGGAAATGAAGAACTGGTAGAAGAGAAATGAAATGGGTATGTTTGATGAATTAGGGTTAGCAAAGAGGGGTAGAATGGACTGTCATTGTTTTAGTTGACTTTATTATTGATAATCTAATATGTTTTGGGCCTAACTAATTGGGTTATTTTGCTAATCCAATTTGATTAGGCCCAACTGAATAAGTTAGTGTATTTTTTGTTTGGGGTAATATGGTATTTTGGGGTGTAGAAACTTTCCATTTTAGGAAAGTTTAAAGAATTGGTTGGAACGTCCCAAAAAGGAATAATTAAAGAATTGGGTGGGACAGACGGAGTAACTTGTAAAATAAAGAGCCAACTAAGAGTAACTCTAATGGGACATTTAAATACCTTTTATTATTATAAGTAAAGAGATTGTAAAAAAAGTCGTCTCAGTGACATGTATACTTCTCTTTATTTTAACGAAAAATTATCTCACTCTCTACATTTAAAGAGTGGAAAATAGATAATTTTTTTTTTGTTTATCTCTCTGATGAAAAGGCATAAGAATCATACCGGCCACCTAGAGATTTCAAATATCCTGTATTCATTGAATCTAAACTCACCCGGAGGGTTTACAGTAGACCATTCGGCCTCCCATACCATCGACCTTTTCTTAGGGTGTATAGAGCTCTCCTCTCTTTGGTCTCTTGAAGCTATTATGGCACCTTCTAAACCATTGAATGCTATTTCTCACCCAAATCTAAGTATTTTCAACACATCTTGGGCACTTATGTTCAAGGACCGGGTATGCAGGAGAAGAATTATTGGATGTTAGTGAGTTTCGCGAAGTTTATGTGCCCAAACTCTCTTAGTTCCCAAAGGTGTTGGATATGTTGATTGTTCCTTGCTTTCATTGTACTTGTTCTCGGTGCAAGGCTCGTTTCTTTTTGGTGAAAGAAGATCATTGGGATCTAGTTCCACCTTTCAAACTAGACTCACAAACTATTTTGAGTACTTCGTTTCTATCTGTGGTGAACCTTCGTTTGTACGTCTGACGAATTCCACCATAGAAGATGATGTGAAAGTTTAGGAAGTAAATAAAGATCTTGTTGCTTATGAGAAAAATCCAAGCAAATATGATACTAGTACCCCTTCTCCTTCATCTCTTTCTGAAAGTGCAGGAAAATTGACTAAACGTATGACCAATGCGTGCCCCTCTCCAATACCTCGCAAAGATGTTGATATTCTAAGATAAAAGCCTTGGAGTGTGGCATGCTAAAGAACTAGTCCTATAGTAGTCTATACTGTCTCGTCTTCCTCTTACATTCAGATAGTTATGATAGCAGTGATGATGTGAGGAAATCACATTATTTTGAGTAATTCAAGATTATGTTTAATTGTTCCGTTATGCTTAGTTGATCTAGCTCATTGTTTAGTATTTAAATTAAATAAATATGTCACTTCAACTGATGGCTGGTTGTTTATTCCATAGGCTCCATGTTACTACGTGTTGAGGATTAAAATAATATCTAAATAATTTCTGGCTTAATTTTGGATTATTGATTCTAATTGAGTAAAAGAAACAATGTATGCATATATGACACTCATCTTTCTCTTATATTCTTATGAATTGTTCATGTGTTTCAGTGCAACTACACTTGATCTTTGGTACGAGTGTGTGTTTTGCATGATCATAAGAACTTGACAGAATGAAGCAAACATTGAAAACACAATTGATTTGTTCCTGTAGACAATATTTGAAGATCTCAAGAAGGAGTAAGAAAAATGCAGACTTTATTGTTGCTTCTCTTTATAAATTCAAAAGAGTTTTCGTCCTATAATTGAAAAACGGGGGAGATTGAAACCCAAAGTGTAAGCTTATACTGATATATGACTGTTTCTCATTTAGATATTATGTGATGCTAACCCTAATCTTGCAAGTAATTCAAGCGTCTTAAATTCACTTAAGCAAGTTGAAGATCATATTATCATTCTAAGGGTACTCCTCATAGTGTCATGCCTCATTCTTAAGTCTATGAGTATTCATGTAGCGTCAGTCCATAACTTCAGGGGCTGAACTCGTCAAAACCGCAAAGAGACAAGGACTAGAGAAGTAGGCAAGCCTCCCAGGGGCGCCTACTACGTGCCTGAAACCCTAGGAGGTCGAGCACTGTCGTGGACGACTAGGGTTGTGCCGCCTATCTCCTCTGGGCTTCCACTCTTGTCAGTTTGGGAAGTTTAGTCAGTCATAAATTCTTCTTTCTATCCTAAGATCTTAAATTCTAATCTTCCAAAATAGAGAGTTTAATAAGGATTAAAATATTTGTTTTTAATAAGATTAAATTTTTGAGATTTATCTCATATTTTATAACTAAATATTTTCCTATTAAACTTTTATTGCTTATATAATTACTTTTATAATATTACCGAATATCATTTACATTGATTGGTAATCTCTTATTAATTATAATATTTTTTCTTAATTAGTAGAGAGGAGATTTTGTCAAATTGATAACAAAATTTAATTAAATTTTTATTGATTTTTAAATCATATATTTTTATGAATTGTCTTTAATTGAGAATATTTGATATTTATAACGAATTTCTTATTTCTGGAATGTGATCTTTTATTTATTAAGAAAAACCTCTTTTAATTAATGATAATCATTCTTGACTACAGTTTGAGCTTGATGTAAATTTCAAACCTCTAGATTCATGATTGATTTTCTATTGCACTCTCTTGATTGGAGATTAAGTATTCTCACTTTATAAATAGAGAGCTAGAGTTTTTAGTGTTGGAATAGATGCCCTAGAGGCAATCTAGTTTAGTATGAATTTGTACATGGCTAGAAAATTCATTTATTATTTATTGGATATTTAATATAATAAAGTCCTTAGATTTACAATTGTGTTGTTTATCTTAAATATCCCTAGTCAAGTATAATGATTAAATGGGACAATCATCTATAGACTAGTATGGGGTTGGATTGATATGGAGATATCACGATCCAACACATAGGTGTGCATTACGGAATGTTGCACTGGATTGACCCATCACCGAGAAGGCTACATACATGTTATGTTAAGTCACAAGTGCTTCTCGGGTACAATGGTATTGTCATCCTTAGACTTGAAGTCACTAGATATTCTAGTTGTGGATCATTGTGATCTTGGTAGCGTTAAACGCTACACCGTGACTGGGTAGTTATAAAGGCGTGTACTGGATACAATGAGAAGCAAGCTTAGAGATCGTAGTGGACGTAGAGAGGATTTGCCCCTCCCACATAACGGGAGCAAATATCCTAGGCCACTCGAAGGATAGTGCTTATAGAATGTCTGGCCAGACTCAAATAAATCAATATGGGATATTGATGTTATTTGCACGAATAAGGCTATTCCATGGATCGAGAAACTATGGATTGGATATACGAGTGTGACTTGTATGTCTCGTGTCCAATCCGGATATGGAGGCAAAGGGATGAGACAGTTACTTGTACAAGGTTGTCTAGATGACTATTTTATTAGTTGGCTAGAATGGATGTTTTGCTAGAAACCGCTCCATATTAGCAAATAGTTGCTACCAACTAGATAGAACCTATGGGGTCACACGCTATATAGAGTTGTACTAGATTTGGAATTAATTAATTGGATTAATTAATTAGAAGGATCACTTTGCAAACCCTTGCAAACTTAGTAGGGACTAATTTGCAAGGAAGGGACTAAATTGAATTCTAGTAGGACTAGAATAAATCCTTTAGGTAGTTAACAAGGAGTTGTTGGACTATATAAATGACCCTCCTTCCTTCCTTCCTCATAACTTATGCTCTAGAGAGAACATAACAAGAGTGGGAGAGAACAAAGGAGAGAGAGAAAGCAACAAAGGAGGCCGACGCCCCCTTGCCGCCGCCCTCGTCCCCGTCGGCCAAAAAGAAGGGCCGAGCCCCTTTCTTTTTGTCTCGTTTTGCGTGATTCCTTCACCCTCCTCTCATTCCGGGCTAGCACCAAGGAGATTGGAGATCTAGGAGCAACTCTAGGCGTGGATCAACTATAGAGAACGTGACACTATTCGCGTTTGAAGTCATCAAGGAGAACCCAAAGGTGTGTTTATGATTTCTTACCTTCACTATCGTTATGCATCTAGACTTGTGATCCTTGGAGGGTTTTGCATGGTTGTTTGTTTGATTATGCTTCCGTTTGCGCGATCCATGAATCAAAACCCTACAGTGGTATCAGAGCCACAAGTCATAGAGCATAAACGTAGTTTATGTGTTACATTCTTGTTGTTTTACACCTTAATTTGTTGTTTATCGCGTAAAACAAGACAAATCAAGCATGGGATGCAATTTGTCAACAATTACCCATAACAAGATCCAATTTTTGCATTAGATGCATGAATTGGTGAGTTTGAGAAATTTTAGGATCTAAGATCTAGGGTTTGGGCATCCTTGGGGAAGAAGGAGTTCTCCCAAAACAAGGAAACAACCAAACTTGGGCTCCAAGCAAGGAGGTTGTTTTGGAAACAACCTCCATAAGGAGGTTCGGCCCCCTAGGGGACCGCCCCCTTGCTTGCCGCCCAAGATTGGCGCCCTAAGGGGTCGGGCGGCCCTTACCCGCGGGCCTAGCTTGCGGGTTTTGGGCCGGGCCGGCCTTAGGGCCTTATGGTTCACTTAGTTTGGGCCCGGGCAATTGGATTGTTGGGCCCATGGACCGTTTTAACCCTAGAAATCCTAAAATCAATTCAAATTGACCAAGCGCGTTAAAATTGGATTTTAACTGTTTATGTGCAAATCGCATGGTGATTGGATATGGCCTTAGGATGTGGTTTGATGTGGATGTTTAATTTTGTGGTTTGGTTTTACGGCCTGCGAGCTGATCAATTAATTGTAATAATTAATTAGGGTTTTATGGCCTGCGTGCCATTTTTTTTTCTCAACTTGTGAGATTTATTTTATTTAGTATAGATATTAGCTAGTGCTAGATAAAGTAGATTGTTAGCCAAGATTGAAGAAAAGAAGCCCAAAGCCAAAGGAGCCACAAAAGATGGAGCATGGAGCATGGAGCATTCCACATGACTATGAAGGATGGACCAAAAGATCAAGACGCATGGAGATGTGTTTGCTTAGGGTTCATAGATAATTCCATTGGCTTGGAATTATCTTAGTCTAGAAAAAGGCCATATCCACATCACGTTTAATTTCTGTTTTGTGGTTGTTTATTTATTGTCTTATTATTTGTGTGGTTGGTGTATGGATGATGCATGCAATTAGGATAATAAGATAATTAGACAACCCGGATCTATTATTTGGAATTGTGCCCAAACTCAAATAGATAGATTAGTTGATATTGATCAACAAAACAATTAAAATTGAATTTAAAATCCCTCAAACTTCAATATTGTGTTTTTGCCTTCTCGTTATTTAAACACTCATTATCATCATTATTTATCAAGTTCGTCCGTGCCAAAGCATGGCGACTTGATTCATAATGATGGAATGCGATGGCACGTAACAATGTGCAATTGTTTAGGTAAGAGGTTGAACACAACTAGGCTATTAATTTGATTAAAAACCTAGAGGCAATCAATTGGGATTATCCATATGGATGGATAAATAAGGAGTTATTTGCCCGGTTGAACCAAGAGTTGCATATGGGATGCAATTGGAAATTGTTCCTACCTAGAAGTAGTCAAATTATGGGTGACTTGCCAAAGCAAGCTCATAAGGAGATGAAAAGATGGATCTTGGCCCACTAGAAAATATAAGGATATTTTCCGCATTAATATTTTGAGGGTTATTAATCCGTAGAAAAATAGTGGGAGCTATATTTAATAAACTAGCCATTATTAAATATAGTCAAAAATTCAAAAATACTAAAACTTGCGTATTTTCCTTTTGTAGAATTCCAAATGGCAAACAACTCATCGAGTTCACAACATTCCCTACGATCTGTCCTTGAGAAGGACAAGCTCTATGGAACCAACTTTCTTGATTGGTACAGAAACTTGAGAATTGTTCTCAAGCAAGAGAAGAAACTGTACGCAATAGAGGAGCATGTTCCAGAAGGTCCAGAGAACCAGACACCTGTTGCCTTAAAGGCGTATCAAAAGCGTGTTGATGACGCTAATGATGCGGCCTGCCTAATGCTTTGCACCATGACCTCTGAGCTTCAGAAGCAACATGAGAACATGAATGCTGTCGATATGATCGAACATCTAAAGCAGCTCTTCCAAGAGCAGGCGAGGGTAGAGAGGTATGAGGTCTCAAAGGCACTGTTCAAATGTCATCTGGCAGAAGGGAACCCGGTGGGACCCCATGTACTCCGAATGATCGGGTACTTGGAGAATCTCGCCCAGCTTGGGTTCCCGGTCGGCCAAGAGTTGGCAACCGATCTCGTGTTGCAATCGTTGCCCGAGAGTTATGGACAGTTCATTATGAACTATAACATGAACGAGATCGTTAAACCACTGCCAGATTTGCTCAACATGTTGAGGACGGCTGAATAGAGCATCAACAAGGGTAAGGGCAAGGCCATTATGATGGTGCATAAAGGAAAGGGCAAAAAGTTTGCCTATTCCTCCAAGGGCAAAGGCAAGTCAGTTGCCAAGACCAAGGAACAAGCCCTTAAGCCTGTTGGTGGCGTTGCGAAGGTCGTGACTAAGGGTGAATGTCACTACTGTAGTCAACCTGGACACTGGAGGAGGAACTGCCCAAAATATCTGGAGGACAAGAGGCTTGGAATAGTGATTCCACCACCACCAGGTATTTTTGTTGTAGATGTCAATTTAACTGTCTCTACATCATGGGTATTAGATACTGGATGTGGATCTCATATTTGTCGAAATATGCAGGATCTAAAGAGAAGTAAAAGATTGGCTAAAGGGGAGGTAGATCTGCGCGTTGGGAATGGAGCAAAGGTTGCTGCGTTGGCCATAGGCGTGTGCGAGCTATCTCTACCTTCAGGATTAGTTTTAGAATTAAATAATTGCTATTTTGTGTCTGCTATGAGCAGAAACATTATTTCTATTTCTTGTTTGGACAAGGAAGGTTTTATTATTTCAATAAAGAACAATTGTTGTTCCTTTTATTTGAATAATATTCACTATTTTAGTGCGTAATTATTTAATGGACTTTATGTCCTTGATCTAAGCAATCCTGTCTACAACATTAATACCAAGCGGATTAAAATAAATGATTTAAATCCTGCTTATTTATGGCATTGTCGTTTAGGCCACATAAATGAGAAACGTGTATCTAGACTCCATAAGGATGGATTACTAGACTCATTTGATTTTGAATCATATGAGACATGTGAGGCTTGTTTATTGGGAAAAATGACAAAGTCCCCTTTCAATAAGAAAGGTGAGAGGACTAGTGAGCAATTGGCACTCATACATACCGATGTGTGTGGGCCATTTGCCACGCCTGCCAGGGGTGGTTATGTCTACTTCATTACATTTACTGATGATTACAGTAGATATGGATTTGTGTACCTTATGAGGGCAAAATCCGAATCCTTTGAAGTGTTCAAAGAATTCAAGAATGAAGTAGAGAAGCAACTAGGCAAAAGTATTAAGGCTCTACGATCGGATCGTGGAGAAGAATACTTGAGCCAAGAGTTTGACGACTATCTTAGAGAGTGTGGGATCGTGTCCCAACTCACTCCACCCGGAACGCCACGATGGAATGGCGTGTCCGAGAGGAGGAATCGAACCCTATTGGATATGGTTCGGTCTATGATGTGTCAAACCGATCTTCCATTATCATTTTGGGGCTACGCTCTATTAAGTGCAGCTTTCACCATTAACCGTGCTCCATCTAAATCAGTCATGAAGACACCATATGAGATGTGGAGTGGGAGGGGTCCCACACTGTCGTTCATGAGGATTTGGGGCTGCGATGTCTATGTAAAACGTTTACAATCAGACAAGCTAGGGCCTAAATCGGATAAGTGTAAATTTGTGGGGTACCCTAAGGAAACTAAGGGATACTACTTCTACAATCCAACCGAGAACAAAGTGTTTGTTGCTCGGACCGGCATGTTTCTAGAAAAAGATTTTGTCTCTAAAGAAGCAAGTGGGAGGAATGTAGAACTTGAAGAAGTTCAAGAACCACAAATCACTGAACCGATTATGGAACATGAACAGGAATCACAAGCAGTTGTGGATCTACCTGTTCGGGTAACACAAGAGCTTCGTAGATCTAGTAGAGTGCGCCAGGAACCCGAGAGGTACGGACTTCTCGTAACTGATTCCGGTGACACGATGCTCATAGATGATGAGCCTACTACCTATGAGGAGGCCATGAGTGGCCCAGACTCACAGAAGTGGCTTGAAGCCATGAGATCCGAGATGGAATCCATGTATACCAACAAAGTATGGACTTTGGTGGAACCACCTGATGGGGCGCGGCCCATAGGGTGCAAGTGGGTCTTCAAGAAGAAGATCGACATGGATGGTAATGTGATTACCTATAAGGGCCGATTGGTGGCTAAAGGATTCAGACAGATTCATGGTATTGACTATGATGAAACCTTTTCACCAGTCGCAATGACCAAATCCATCCGAATCCTACTTGCAATTGCAGCATACTACGACTATGAGATTTGGCAGATGGATGTCAAAACAGCATTCCTTTATGGGAACCTCCTCGAGGACGTGTATATGATACAGCCGGAGGGTTTTGAGGATCCAAAGCAAGCCAACAAAGTCTGTAAGCTGCAACGATCCATTTATGGATTGAAGCAAGCTTCTAGGAGTTGGAATCGACGTTTTGATGAAGTGGTCAAAGAGTTTGGCTTCATCAGAAACGAAGATGAGTCTTGTGTCTACAAGAAGGTTAGTGGGAGCTCTGTAGCTTTTCTGGTCTTGTATGTGGATGACATACTACTCATTGGAAACAACATTCCCATGCTGCAATCTGTGAAAGATTGGCTAGGAAAGTGTTTCTCAATGAAGGACTTAGGGGAAGCAGCCTATATACTCGGTATAAAGATCTATAGAGATAGATCTAAGAGGTTGCTAGGCCTGAGTCAAAGTACATATATTGACAAGGTGTTGAAACGGTTCAACATGCAAGATTCCAAGAAGGGATTCTTGCCCATGTCACATGGAATCACTCTTTCGAAGAGTGGTTGTCCTTCCAATGAGATTGAGAAGGAACGCATGAGTAGGATTCCCTATGCCTCGGTCATAGGATCTATCATGTACGCCATGTTATGTACTAGACCAGATGTGTCATATGCCTTGAGTATGACAAGCAGATACCAATCCAATCCGGGTGAGGGTCACTGGATTGCTGTCAAGAACATCCTAAAGTACTTGAGAAGAACTAAGGATGCTTTCTTGATGTTTGGCGGTGAGGAAGAGTTGCGTGTAAGGGGTTACACTGATGCAAGCTTCCAAACCGATAGAGATGACTTTAGATCACAGTCGGGATATGTGTTTTGCCTGAATGGAGCAGCGGTGAGCTGGAAGAGTTCCAAGCAAGAGACGGTAGCTGATTCTACAACAGAGGCTGAGTACATTGCTGCAAATGGCGCAGCAAAGGAGGCTGTTTGGATCAGAAAGTTTGTTTCTGAACTTGGTGTGGTCCCTAGCATTGCGGATCCAGTGGAGTTGTTCTGTGACAACACTGGGGCGATCGCGCAATCAAAGGAACCCAGATCGCACCAGAAGTCCAAGCATGTGCTCAGGAAGTTTCATCTGATTCGAGATATTATCGATAGAAGAGACGTTCGGATATGCAAGATTCCTACAGATGATAATCTGTCAGACCCACTAACGAAGCCTCTCACGCAGTGGAAGCATGAAGGGCACACTAGGAGTATGGGCATACGAGATGCGCCAGATTGGCTCTAGTGCAAGTGGGAGACTGTTGGAATAGATGCCCTAGAGGCAATCTAGTTTAGTATGAATTTGTACATGGCTAGAAAATTCATTTATTATTTATTGGATATTTAATATAATAAATTCCTTAGATTTACAATTGTGTTGTTTATCTTAAATATCCCTAGTCAAGTATAATGATTAGATGGGACAATCATCTATAGACTAGTATGGGGTTGGATTGATATGGAGATATCACGATCCAACACATAGGTGTGCATTACGGAATGTTGCACTGGATTGACCCATCACCGAGAGGCTACATACATGTTATGTTAAGTCACAAGTGCTTCTTGGGTACAATGGTATTGTCATCCTTAGACTTGAAGTCACTAGATATTCTAGTTGTGGATCATTGTGATCTTGGTAGCGTTAAACGCTACACCGTGACTGGGTAGTTATAAAGGCGTGTACTGGATACAATGAGAAGCAAGCTTAGAGATCGTAGTGAACGTAGAGAGGATTTGCCCCTCCCACATAACGGGAGCAAATATCCTAGGCCACTCGAAGGATAGTGCTTATAGAATGTCTGGCCAGACTCAAATAAATCAATATGGGATATTGATGTTATTTGCACGAATAAGGCTATTCCATGGATCGAGAAACTATGGATTGGATATACGAGTGTGACTTGTATGTCTCGTGTCCAATCCGGATATGGAGGCAAAGGGATGAGACAGTTACTTGTACAAGGTTGTCTAGATGACTATTCTATTAGTTGGCTAGAATGGATGTTTTGCTAGAAACCGCTCCATATTAGCAAATAGTTGCTACCAACTAGATAGAACCTATGGGGTCACACGCTATATAGAGTTGTACTAGATTTGGAATTAATTAATTGGATTAATTAATTAGAAGGATCACTTTGCAAACCCTTGCAAACTTAGTAGGGACTAATTTGCAAGGAAGGGACTAAATTGAATTCTAGTAGGACTAGAATAAGTCCTTTAGGTAGTTAACAAGGAGTTGTTGGACTATATAAAGGACCTTCCTTCCTTCCTTCCTCATAACTTATGCTCTAGAGAGAACATAACAAGAGTGGGAGAGAACAAAGGAGAGAGAGCAAGCAACAAAGGAGGCCGACGCCCCCCTTGCCGCCGCCCTCGTCCCCGTCGGCCAAAAAGAAGGGCCGAGCCCCTTTCTTTTTGTCTCGTTTTGCGTGATTCCTTCACCCTCCTCTCATTCCGGGCTAGCACCAAGGAGATTGGAGATCTAGGAGCAACTCTAGGCGTGGATCAACTATAGAGAACGTGACACTATTCGCGTTTGAAGTCATCAAGGAGAACCCAAAGGTGTGTTTATGATTTCTTACCTTCACTATCGTTATGCATCTAGACTTGTGATCCTTGGAGGGTTTTGCATGGTTGTTTGTTTGATTATGCTTTCGTTTGCGCGATCCATGAATCAAAACCCTACATTTAGAAAATTGTTGAAGTTGTGTGAGTCTCCCTACTTACACGTGAGAGAGAGAGAGAGTCTTCTCTTCATGCAGAGAGTCTCGATATTGTTCTTAGGTGATTTGTGTTTTGATATGATCTTAGACGTGCAACAACCCCCTTATTTTGATATCTATCTTGTCTTGAATCACATGTGGCTAGTTATATCAAAATTTATCTAAGGCAAAATCAGTTAGGGTTTATGCATTAATTGACTGTCTAACAGATCAGATCTTTTGTAACTATTTCAGATTATGTTTAATCTTTGTTGCTGAGATTGTGCAGGACTGTTGGTCGTTCAAACGTCCATAAATCAAATTCAAAAGCTATTCAAACATAGCTGTTGAAGGAAGCATCTCAGGGGAGAGGATTTACAGAAAATCAGTTCCTGAAATCTCTCAAAATTTGTTGTTGGTTGTTGATAAAAGATCAGTGTTTGAAATTCAAAACAAGTGATAAAGAGGAGATGATCAACGGGAGAAATTGAAGAGCATTTACAATTAGAGAGATCCAATTAAAGAACTCTTCATACAATCAAGCAAATCAACATCTGCAGAAACTGAAGATCATTCATCAATCTGAAGAACACTTCCAAGCTTAACTTGCTTATTTCCTACGTATTCTTCAATATGTATTGTATTGGTTATATTCTTCATTGTTTTGAACCCTCACAAAACTTAGAAGTTTAGTTCTTCAAGTGAACAACAAGAGGTTCATCTTTAAATTTCCTCATTTCACTTAAGAGTTGGGCATTGTTTTCTCGTACTGCAATAAAAAGATGTGAAGAGTTATTTCTGCTTGCAAAGCTTCTTCCCGAGTGATTGGTTTCAAATCTGTTGAATCATCTCCAACTTCGTAATTGACCGGGTTTTGAATGGTACACACAATATTTTCTTCAATGCTTTGAACCTCGTAACAGTCGTTATTTTCACCAGGATAATCTCTAACTAATATACGTTGTTACTAGTACATTAGACTTGAAAATTTAAAAGTCATATGTAAACATCTTTGAATTAATAAATTAATAAATTATCAATATAATAATATCTTGCTAAATTAATAAAATATTTCAATATTAAAATTATTAATTTATAGAGATTTCACGGTGCCGTACTCGGACAGGGTGAAGGGGGCCGAATTAGAGCCAATGAGCCCCAAACAAGCTCAAACCGCTGGGACAACCACTGACACAGCCTCCAATTTCGTGTCCACGAATGTTTGGTTTGCTTGTTTGTGATTTACGGATGTCGGATGACGAGGTTGTACAATTATGTTCCATTTATGCATACAATTTGGGTAGACTGAAACAAGTAACCAAGCCTATCCCTTAGTGCTTATATTTACTTTGGGCACTTGGCACATTATTTTTAACCGACGCAGTCCATGAACAAAGTTATCGACCAAAATCAGAAATAGCGTTGGGCTTGACCACTTTAATATAAAAATAGAATTTTCGACATAAAAAAATCATATGCATTCGCTGACATTGCACTACCAACAATATATGAATTGACACATAACCACATTGCAGTATGTATTTCGTAGACATCGTGCACCAATAAGTGGACGCTCGGTAGTGGATATGGATTTTCGTCAGTAACGTGGCCATATGTGAGGGTGTAAAGGTTTGTTTACACTATGACAATATGAAAATTGATACATAATCGCCTTGCATTATGGTTTCACTGATATCGCGCATCGAGAAAAAATGAGTTTCTTATTATGCATTGTTTTATATTATCTTGCTTGGATAAATAATATCTTAGTACAAAATATAAAAGATCAATGTTCGTGTTTTTATGGTTAAAAGATATGTTCTAAAAATTATTAACAAAATGTGTTATTTTCTAATTTCTTTTTTGAATTGATCTGTGCTATTTCTTTAATCCAAAAGATAAAAAATTAATAAACCTTAATACAATATTCAAAACTAGAAAGTTGTATTTCAAAAGATCAACCGTCAACGTACAGTCATGTCTCACTAATGAAAGCTGAAAAAGACGCTTTACACTCAAATGGAAAAGAACGACAGTACTACTTTATACTCCTAAAATATACAAATAATAATATTATGAATCACTTTTATTTCTTAACTAAGATAAAAGCTTTTAGTTTGGAATATTCAAATAAGGCTTATTATTATTATTGTTATTATTATTATTATTATACAACATTGATCTCCTCAATAAACAAAATCAGAGATATATCACTTAGTGAGAAAATATAAATCTTTTATTTATGTTCATATTTTAGAACATAGATCTTTTATATTTTGAGTAACGCATCAAATATTTTTTTACCCTATATAAATCAGTTTACTACCTCCGTTTCTTCTCTTTCAACTTAAGTTGACTTTTTTACCTGTAACTGGGTCACTTTAAATCGGTGATTTGGATAACAAAATCATATATTTTTTTGGCAATTTTTTCGTAGTATTGTAGAGTAAAGTTTACTCTACAACATCATGCAAAAATTACCAAATTTGTGTACTTTTTTGCTAACCAAATCACCGGGTCAAAGTGACCCAGTAAATATTGTCAAAAAGTGAAGCAAGCTGAAAGAGAAAAAACAGAGGTAGTACTTCACTTTTTGTTACTATTCGCTGAGTCACTTTGACCCCGTGATTTGATTATCAAAAAATTATCAAAAAATTATATCGTTTTGCTATCTAAATTACCAAATCAAGTTACCCAGTTACGAGTTAAAAAATCAAAGTATGACAATTTAGAAGAAACATACCAACTACTGTTGAGCAGTTGAGCCCACAATTCAACACTTCGAGTCGAAAGTGACCCAAATGACTGGTGGGCCAACCTGCAAGTTTACATGTTTCATCAACCGGTGTGTTTTGGTACAAATCTAACTCATTTGCTGGGGCACAGTTCTAGAGGTCAACCTGCAGGTTCGACAACATTGGGCGATATTGTACCGGTCGCACTGAATGGAGAACAACACTTTGGCATTATAATAAGTTTTGTGATATAAATTAGAACTATATTCGACCAAACAAATTAGCATAAGATCTTCCATCAAAAAAAAAAAAAAAAAAAAAATAGCATAAGATCAATAACACTCCATTATTACATAAATAAACCATCAAAATAAAGATAGGCATGCCCCCTAAGACAAAATCCTGGGCAAAAAAGACAGGAGATAAACATAACAGAGGCAACATCAGTCTTCCCCAAAGAACATTGGTCCTTAAAAACAAAACAAAAAGAAAATGAAGAAACTGGCCCCCACTGATAACTGTGATCTCATCTCTGATCACCCAATCACAACCAGTGGCGATTTCCGAATATCCAGAGCTTCATGTCTCAGGTTTAACAGGAGCATTAGCTAGATCCACAATTTCCTTCTTGCTCTTGATCAGACACTTTTTCTTGGTATCAAAATCCACTTTATCCAAGTCCTCGGAAATCGCCAAGTACCCAAACAGCGCAAGCTCCAGATTTAGTCTCTGCTTCGAGTTACTATCGCCACCATTGCTGCTTTTGCCCTTGATGGAACTCAGATTTGACTGCTGAAAATCAACCCTACCTTGCTTGTTCTCAGAGAAGTAGTTGTGAAGCCTCTCCGCATCTTCCAGACCAGAAAATGTTCCCAAGAACTTCACCACAATGATACTCTGGTCTCCGGGCTTTCCTCCGTGGCAAACCCTGAACTTCCCCCCACTGAAACCTTTACCTGTCATCCACACACAGAGAAAGAAGATTTAAAAAAAAAAAAAAAAAAAAACAAAAAAAAAAAAAAAAAAAAACAAAACAACTAGAGATGGTCTAATTATCCATGTTAATCAAATTATCTCTTTCCGGTAAACTAGAGAAACGATAACCCCAGAAATCGCTAACTTCTCAAAATCCAGGAAAATTTAACTATGATTGGAATGTGGAAGCATCCCTTATAGTGTTCCATAGTTTCTGGGTATTCACCACAGATTTTGGCACACATTTGAAATTGCACACTTTCTTAGAGCCAAGTTGCCCATAATAGGCTAAAGAATTATGACTACATCTCCACCAAAAATGTTCTATTTTGGGAAGGATCTTGACACTCCGCAACACATCCCATACAGATTCAGTTGGGTTCCTAGAAAAGTTAATTCTCTAGATGATAGTTTAGTGAACTGTAAAAGGGAGTCTAGTTGTTAATTAGTTTGGCTGTGGAGGATTTGTTTTAGATGGTTTTTATATAATATACTTTTGAAAAAAAAAAGAATGTTGAAGCATGGATTCAGCTAGGAAAAAAGAAAACGCGGTTCTGCAAGCGAACAAAACAAAATCACAAAAAGCTATTTTTCACTATTTTGAACTTATACAGAAAGTGAATGCGCACTATTTGTTATTATATATATATCTTTTTCCTTTACCTTCATTTTCTTTTCGAGCAAAATCCATGAATTCAAGCAGAGTGAGATACTTTAACTTAAAAATGCTTTCCCTAGAAGATGTAGTTCAAGTTGTAGGGACATTAAGAACTCACTTCTAAGAAAGTCGCCAACAGCTTCTAAAGTAACGCCCGATTCCTCCGCCTTGCTTTGTGCAATAGAGCCATCATGAATGATGACGACTGGCGGCCACACTATAAGGTCCTCTCTTTGAGCCATGGCTTCAGCATCAGGAAGAACCTCTGGAACCCATGTAATAACATCAGTTGGGATGCCATTGTTCCAACCCAAAAGAACACAGATTGCTTTTTGAAGTCCCAGGTGCTGTGCTCTCAAACCCACTTTGTGAGACATAAAAGCATGTGTCACCAAGCGTCGAGTATCCATGAACTCTTTTGAAAGGCTGAAAGAATTCATAGATCAGTCAGAATGCAGAGAGGATACCATCTTTGCCATCAGGCACAAAGAACTAAGGGATAACTGTGTTTTTATATCAAACAAACACTTCTATAGATGCCAATCAAATTTACAGGAAGTAACACCAAAAACAGAACTTTTTGCACAGATTAGAACAGTTGTATGTAGTGAATTGCTCAACGATGGTCTTGAAGAAAAATTACAGGACATGCATATATCAAAGGACTGAAGCTAATTTTATGACAGTGTGCTAATTAGATCACCAATGATACTAACAGGCTCACAAGAAGCATGCCTTCTCCTGAAACAGTGATAAACTCTATCATCAAATAGCCCAGTTTCCGCTACAACATGAGCTAGGCAGTATACTTGCAGTCAAGGATGATGAATTGACAAGGGCATAAAGGAAAAGAACATATTTACAGTAACATTGTGATGCGTCATGCATATACTTTTTCTTATGCCTCACAGATTATTCTATTAATTGCAAGTATGCAATAATATTAATATTACAGTATAGCATCTATAGGTTAACTTAATGAATCATACAATGGAGTATATGAACAAAACTAAAACAGATAGGTCAAACGAGTTTGGATCGGAACTTGTTATGGCGGCTTCTAATTCAGATAATACAAAAGAAGAAGATGAAGAGGGGAAGCTAAAGACGGGAATGTGAGAAGCCATTGTTAGTATTTCATTCTTGTTACCAAATAAAATTAAAGACTAAAGTTGCCCCTTCATTCAAATTCCACAACAGGACTTCCCGGCTTCATATAGCATGATATAAGGAAATATTAATTTATATATTAATTTATATTTTACATGGGGTCTGTAGAAATTAACAAAAATGTATTATCTTTTAATTTTAGCAAAATAGTTAATCTAGCACGCTATCCCCGAGTGGGGACCAGCCAAAAATATTATCTCAAGAGAGTTCATTAAATAATCGAGTATTAATTTATGAAGTTTCTACTGTGCAAGTAGACAACTAATTATCTTTTCAAAACGAGGAAAATCGGAACAGAACTTCCATTTTGTTAACGACAAAGCAATACGGGTTTTCTAAGGTCATCTAACAGACTAACACCAGTACATATTATCAAACAAAGAGAATCCAAGTGACACAAGTAAGCTTTTCTAAATCCCATCGGGCCAATACTTCTCTATTGAAGAAAGAATAAAGGAGGTTAAGCAGTTATAACATCATCGCTAATAAAGAACTAAATACACTCGTACAGGCTTCAGAAAATAACCAGAACATGAGCAATATGACAAAATATCTGATTCTTCCACATAAATGTTTTGGACTCTCATGTGCCAGAACAATCAAATTTATTAAGTAACACCAACTTGTTCAAATGACAATCCTTGTCAAAATAGAGGAGTATCAACGGAAAAGTCCTCAGGGCATATTAAGAAAGAAAGGCTGAAGATGAAACAGTCCACAGACATCAATTAATGGGAAACCACAGTAATTGATGCGAAACAGATTTTGGACCTCATTGGCATATCCAAAACCAGCCATCCACAACTTTGTCCAAAAGAGCAAGATCCAAAGCACCAAGCAAACCCAAGTACCTTTCCAGGGGAGTGAAGTAGTGGAACTACCAGGAAATAGCAATGCAAATCAACAGTGTAATCAGATCTTTCAACGCAAGTACCAAGAAAGACCTCCATACGACTGTGAATCAGTGCAACTCTCATCAACCTAATGATATTTTTGAACTGGAATACGAGAACCAACCACCCAAAGATTTGGGCAACGATATCTAGGCTTTTGACAAATTCAACCCTATCGCCACTAGCCCACTATCCACTCGAGGAGTGAATGAAGTACAACCTAACTCCACTTATCATACATGCCCTTTCAAATAATCTCTATGACAGAGCACAGCCGTAAACTTCATAGTAAGGCCCTGCTTTCTTTGTCTAATTTTAGGTGACTTTCTACCTTTTTTTAAGTCATAAAAAAAGTTCTAATTAGGTCATCTTCGTTAGAATTTATGTCTGGTAACTTTTTACCTTTTTATAAGACTAAAAAAAGTTAGTTTTTTCTAACTTCAACTTTTTTATCTTTTTACTCCTTAAAACTACTTTTTAGGAGGTAAAATAGAAGTCAAGTAAACAACCATTTCTACTAAAAAGGTAACTGAAACTTTTTAGTAAACTTAATAGGCGCAAAGTAAACAACTTTTTTATCATTTTCTAAAAAAGATAAAAAGTCGCCTAAATTTAGGTAAAGAAAGCAGGGCCTAAGCCTCAATTACAACTCAAACACCAATGTCTTACTAAAGTACATCGAGCGTTTACCAATAAGCCCCATGATTAACAATAAACAAAGTAAATTCCTGCTCAAGTCCAAACACAATCTCTCCAATATTGGCCTTGTTTGGGGAAGTAGAATATTGGTTTATAGAAACGTTTGGTTGAGGTAAGGAGAGAGATTAAAATGTTTCTTCCGGCTCTCTTCACCACAACCACACAATTCGATGAAGCACTACTTATATGAGTCTTTCCACCCCACTTTAAAGACAACGATATGACAACGCTATCTCGAATTGCCTTGCCCTTGAAACTCACAACCAGAGTAAACCACAACAGAGGGATTTCCATTGCTTCAGTGCAGACCTTTGCATATTGGTAGGTTATACACCCAAGTTTTCATGCATGAACAAATGAAATTCTAGGAGTAAAACTTTTAGCTTATGAATTCCTTTCTCTATACATGCTAAAGTCCTCTACATCAAATAACAAACTCTCTCATACTCTGTCTCGGTAATGTTGTTTCTACTAAGTTGGCCTCTTCAGTAAAATATGTCAGGACTCAGTATTCAATGCTCTGGTTCCGGATAGTGTTTCCAGCCTGCATAATCCAAATTCGAAAAAGTGAAAAGCCACTTAACTTTTGGCGATCCCACAAACCTAGGTGATCGAGACCACTCGAATGAGAAGTGGGATAGAGGACGTACAAACGAGCCACTCAACCATTGACTGGTGTATCGGTTCACCTAAATCTTTTGATAAATTGGCACAATCCAAATGGGTTTATTGTACGTATATGAGTTACCATTATCTCCCTCCTTATTTCTACGGGACATAAAAAGCTCAATCATGAGAACTTCACCAGAGAAGCAATCAAAGATGCCATCTACGCTGCAACCTGTTTTAGTAATATCTACTTGCACCAAGCAGGTGATCTTTAACGGTAGCAGAATATCTCCGGACATTCTCTTCAGCAGTTATTTGGATATAAGCTTTCCATTGAATTGGAGTTAGCCCTACTGTCTGGATTGAAACTGCATCAGTACTTTGAAGATTCAAAAGCCACCATTTTTCTTTCTTGACAAATATTTGAAACGCGGAACCAACTACAACCCAACTCAGCAAAGCAATTTTACCTAGTCGCAGTAGCTATAGAACCCACAGCTATTTACCTAAGAGCTGGTATTTCAAATCAATGACATCAGAATAAGCATTTTCCTCAAATAGAGGTTTACTGACCATGCCCTGATGAAATATCGCGGATCCACATACCCTACCTCAGGGGTACAAGTGAGCAATGATTTTTAAGATGTCATTTTCCACCTCACCTAAAAAAGCCACCTGAACCACCAAACTAATTATTTAACTCGTACACCTAGACCTAATACCCTGTGAACCAGCATTTTTTTTCTTCCCTTTTTCTACTGCCTATAAGTTAACATATATCCTGAAAGTCTTAAGATTAGACCAACAGAAAAGATCTTCAACTAGCAGATGCACACTTAATTATCAAAGTAAGTGCTCTACTAGTCTACTAATAAGAAAGATGTTTTAGCCCAGAAAACAAACCTTCTACCACACACGATGCAGAACAAGAAACCTGCTTTTCCTTGCTCTGTGTAGCGCTTCCTGACGGAAGGGTTCTCATTCAGCTTTTTACTAAATATCAAGAAGGCTTTCTGAACCAGTTGCTTAAAGTCCTCAGTATCCTCAGGTGGTTCAGACTTTCCAGAATTCCCCCAATCTTCTGATTCATTGTCGTATTCAGGCATATCCTCTTTTATATCATCCCTGCCTCTGACCCAAACATTGTTTGGCTTTGGAAGGGAAAGTCTTCTGTTCAGATTATTTGAAAGACGCGAGCTTAGTGGGCCAGGTTTCAGCCGACCCCTGGAAAATCTACCACCGGGCTTGTAAGATCTATGCTCATGCACATGTTCCATATGGTCATGAGATGATGGCCAATCTTCAGATGGAGAACGTCTATGGCCATCTCCTCTAACATATGTCCTCTCTGCTCTTCCATATAGGTTTTCATCATGTCGCATGTTTCGGGATGCATGAGATGCACCAGAGTCTTGACCATACCACTTTTCACTTGAATCATTATATTCTTTTCTGTTGGTATTATTATACCATTTACCTGACTTGGTACTTCTTGAACTATGCCTACTCATATCAGTATCTTCATTGTACTTCCTCTTAAATCCCCTGTCAGCCGAGCCATATGAGCCAAACTCATCTTCCTCATCGAACTGTGTTCTTCCAGAAACCCTATGTGTTTCTCTCTCATATCTGATGTCAGGTGAGTATCTCATTCTATCATCGTGCGACGTGGGGCCAGCATCTCTTCCGAAACCATATCCTGATTTTGAGGCTGAGAATTCATGGTCCTTCGAGACCCCCAAATGCGGAATTTCCCGCCCTCTTGATGAACTGGTTCCATACTCAGCACGTGAACTTTCAGAATAAAAACGCTCAGTTGACACAGACCCACCAAGATAGTCTGAAGCTATCTGCTTTCTCGTGGAAGGGTGGTCCACCACACTTCTATCTCGCACATTGCCGTATGCATAGTCTGCGTTGTCACCACGTTCTGAAATAGCGAGCTTCATACCTGATCTTAACAAATCCTCATTATCATAATAGTCAAAATGAGGGGCACGTGAATCAATCCTTCTATATGCTTCATCTGATGGATAATCATAACCATCAATATCTCTAATTCCAACTCTACGATTAGTATAATCGTGACGCTCAGCCCTAGATGGGCTATGGGTATCCCGCCTTAGAAGTGTACTGTCTTTATGTTCTGTTTTAGGGTCTCTTCCAGAATCTGAAGTGAATCTTTGACCAAAACCACTATAACCAAACGAATCCTTGAGATCCAAGGAACTCCTAGTGTATTCATCCGCCAATGGAGGTATACCATCTCTGTATGATGCCATATTGACCCTAGTTCCGGATGATGTCCCACCAAAATCTTTGTATTGGGATGTGTTTGTGTAGTCCTTAGAGTTGGATACTGACAGCTGGTGACTAGATATGTCCCTGGCATACACTGGGTTTTCTCTTTCCCTGTAAGTTCCAATTGCTGGTACTTTCTCCCCTCGTAATGAATCTGTATACTGAGCTCTCTCATCCTTGTACCCCCTAACATCCAAATCAGAGGTCAAGTAACTCCCACTAGCTTCCCCATACTTTGATGTAGGTCCAAAATCTTTGGCCATCCTGAGTGAATTCCCTTGAGGATATTCAGCAACCACTAATTCATGTTCCGACATCCCATGTCGGCTAGCTTCCGGCAACCTACCTCCATCAAGCTCCTTCCCAGTAAGAGCCCCAGTAGTATCACTGTGCCGATATCTATACTCGGGCTTCAAACCAGTGCCCACATCAATCTTCTTATCCACATGATCAACAAAATCATATCTCCGCTGCATCTCCTCACTAGGCAAATCCCTCCTTGAAAGCCCCTCATTATAGTAAGCTCTTTTTTCAATCCCATACGAGGGCAAAGGTGAACCAGACCGCACCGGCTCGCCCCTCCTACCACGCAATTCCCACTCGTATTCCTTCCTTTCGACCGGATTGCTCCTCCCACCACCACCACCACCACCGCCTCCGCCGCCACCCAAGTAACCTCGGGACTTATCCACTGCCCTAGGGCTCAAACTCCTCCTACCACGAGGCGATCTTTCGACATAATCTCGACGAGATACAGCATAAGGGTCATGTCGCGACGCAGTAACATGATCCCTCATATCATCGTCCTGTCTCCGACGTTGCATATTTTAACTAATCCGATCAGATAAGCTGATACTATCAACAATAATAAATCCAAAAGCTTGAATCTCTTTGAAGGGAAAATCTGATTATCAAAACTCAAATTGGTTGTGTGGAGAACACTAACCCTATGTAAGTCATGGAAGAGTCAAAGCAAGTGGGGTTTTCACAGATGAGCAGAGAGAAACTCCATAACACAGATCATGATCATCAATATCTTTAGCGATAGGATATTATTTCAAGGAACCCTAACCCTAGAACTAGAAAAAATCTCGAGAGATTGCAAATTGTTTCTACTGTGTTGGATTTGATGGAGAGTGTAAGGAGATAAAATCTGGATGAATTTCAAACCTTGAGATGAAGATTTGATGAACCCATGATTGGTCTTCTGGGAATTGTGAATCGTCGCTAAGAGGTTGATTGAATCAGAGGACAGCAGCCGCCGACGAAAGAAGGTGGTTTTGCTGAATAGGCAAAGCGAATGAAGTTGGAAAGATGTGGTTTAAGCGGAGGGGGTCTGGTATGGAATTGTCTGTAATGCCCTCTGAGTTTAAGGTGCTTGTCAAGTCGATGTCCCAAACAACTTCAAAAATTATACGGTGACCTCAACGACATGACAATGTCAAGACCACCACGTGTCAGTAGTGTTCAAGAACTTTTGCACTAACTGAAAGTGGGCACTTTACCATTCCATCGAGGCAGCTCATTATCTTGCACAGTGATGATATTTCGATTCACCAACATGTCATAAAAGTTTTATGAAATATTTTTGCCTAAAATTAAACGACTTTTTACTTTTTTTTATGTCATAAAAAGTTTTAATTTATTCATTTTCGTTACAATTTAAGTTACATAACTTTTTTACATTTTTATAAGATTAAAAAAAGTTAATTTTTTTCCAACTTTAACTTTTATTACTTTTTATTCCTTAAATCTACTTCTTAGGAGCTAAAATAGAACATAAGTAAAACAATTTTTTTCTAAAAAAAAATTATCTAAAACTTTTTAAAAAAATTATCAAAGTCAAAGTAAGCAATTTTTTAATCTTTTTTTAAAATGAACTAAAAAGTGCCTAAATTAGGTAAATAAAGCAGGGTCTTAGTGTTGTTTATAAATTTTTATCTGCATATAGCTTAGATTGATGTCAATTCATAGTTTAAGGTTACGAAACTAGTTGGTTACGATGATGCCAACTACGAAACTGGTTTGCCACTTCATCCCTCAAACTGTATAAAAAAGAATTGTTATTAACTTCCAATTAAAATCAAATATGGACATAGGGAAAACACACCACCAAATGATTAAGAACATTATCATCAACATCTCCATCAACAAGAACACCACCTGATTAAGCAACAACAGCAACAATGTTTATTTACATATGTAGAGCATCTAACAATAAAATCAACAATATTAGTTAAAAGTTTGACTAATATGAATTTTAACTGACATGATTTTTTGGTGTTTGTTCCAATGATGTTATGTATCTTATATAATTTTGTGTGTATTGAATTATAAAAATATATATATTTATTAAATTAAAATAGGAGAGAGATAGTGAAGGGAGGCGAATCCCTGGACCAGTCCGATTGCATGTCTGCTATACCGATTAAAATTTGGTTTTCAACATGAACGCTATAATCCCTACTAGGCGGAATTAGGGTTTATACCTGCGTCCAAGCTAGTTGATGTAGGTCTGAAATCCTCTGGATCTTCTCCCGTATTCCTGAAGTTCCTCCTGGATGCAAGTGTGGGCTTGCTGCTTCCAGAATCCTTCTTGGCCTCCAGACGAATTGCTCTCACTCTCGAAACCCTAGATCTCGGTGTGTATCTCAAGCCTCCGAATTCTGAAGGCTAAGGAAACTTATATAGGCTACGGGAGGGACCTGGAGGAGAAAATACGAATCAGGCTCCTAACTTTATTAGGACTTCTGGTTCCACCCGAACCTAGTCCGAATAAAGTTAATAACAGTTAGTACCACTAAATAACTGTTATTGCACTCCTGTCCATATTCTCAAAAACTAATATTTCGAGCTCCTGTTATTAAATACTTATTATCTCCCCATGTTAAGATTACAGATATCCGTCGATTAAATTAATTACTGACTAATTCATTTAATCGACCTCTTCCCAATTCCTTGATCCTTACCACTTAACTTATTTGATATGTCCAGATTACCAAGTAATCTACCTGCAGGGTTTGACATAATCAAAACTTATAAGCTTCATCAAGGGGATATCATCAATCCCATAACCGGGACATGGATTCCTTCGATATATCAATCTACACCATGGACTCAATAGTATCACCCAACTCATCGAGGTTATTGACTCCATAGGAATCTCACTCACTTGACTTGTCAAAGCAATAACTACTAAATACATGTGCACATTGACTATCTAAGGATTAAGAGAATAAGTAATCATAATAACCATGAGACATAGTTTGTCTTGTTATGTCAGTACAAAGACAATGATCTCAACTTGGTCCTGTTCAATATACACAAAGTATACTAGCACATTGAGTTGAAACTATAGTATGAACTATACTGTTTCCCGTAGCCAAGATAGACCTACTAAAACAATGTGCTACAATCTTTCCGATGGTTTGTCTAATTCCATCTAGATTGTGAACTCACAACTTTCATTCCACATGAACCGAAGATAAGATCTTCTGTGTGTAAGCTATACTCTACACACCAGATCTTCTACTATGCAGAACAATAGACAACTATGCACAATAATAATATAATGCAAAAACATTGCCCAAAACCATTCTCATAAATATCAAATTCATATAATCCAATACAAAAAGCATGGCTTTTAGTATTCAATCCAACAATCTCCCACTAAGACTCAAAGCCATGAAGCAACACACCTCAACCCCATTCCCTCTACGTGACCATCAAAAGCCTTAGCTGTCAAACACTTCGTAAATGGGTCTGCCAGGTTATCCGCTGATGCAATCTTCATCACTGTCACATCACCTTTGTGCACGATTTCTCTAATCAAATGATACTTACGCTCTATGTGTTTTCCTTTCTTGTGAGCTCTTGGTTCCCTTGAGTTTGCAACCGCGCCGCTATTATCGCAATAAAGTGTCATAGCCGGTTGTGCACTCGGTACCACTCCAAGATCCATTAGAAAGTTTCTGAGCCAAACAGCTTCCTTAGCAGCTTCAGAAGCAGCCACATATTCAGCTTCCATGGTGGAATCAGCAATGCAAGATTGCTTGATGCTCCTCCAACTAATGGCTCCACCTCCTAAAGTGAAAACATATCCAGAGGTAGACTTCCTCGAATCCCTATCTGACTGAAAATCTGAGTCTGTGTACCCGATGGGTACAAGACTATTTTCATGGTAAACCAACATATAGTCTCGAGTCCTTTTCAGGTACTTCAATATATGTTTGACCGCAGTCCAATGTTCTCTGCCAGGGTTAGACTGATATCTACTAACCATGCCAACAGCAAAGCAAATATCTGGTCTAGTACATAACATCGCATACATGAGGCTTCCTACTGCAGAAGCATAAGGAACTGCTTTCATACTCTCTATCTCATCAGGTGTCTTAGGACACTGATCCTTAGATAGACTGATTCCATGTCTGAAAGGGATCAACCCTTTCTTGGAATCCTGCATGCTAAACCTTGCAAGAACAGTATCAATATAATTGGCTTGTGACAAGCCCAACATCCTATTTTTCCGATCTCGCATAAGCTTGATCCCTAGAACGTATGCTGCTTCTCCCAAGTCTTTCATATCAAATTGACTTGATAACCATACCCGCACACTAGATAATACACCCACATTGTTTCCAATGAGCAATATATCATCAACGTAAAGTATCAAGAATACCACAACGTTTTCTTTACACTTCTTGTACACACACGGCTCATCCGGACATTGATCAAAACCAAAAGATTTGATTGCCTGATCAAAACGGATGTTCCATGATCTAGATGCCTGCTTAAGTCCATAAATAGACCTCTTAAGCTTGCACAACTTGTGCTCCTGGCCCTTAGCTACGAATCCTTCTGGTTGCATCATATAAATGCACTCATCAAGACTTCCATTAAGGAAAGCTGTCTTGACATCCATTTGCCAAATTTCGTAATCGAAATGAGCCGCAATGGACAAGAGAATCCTGATAGACTTAATCATGGCTACTGGCGAAAAAGTTTCCTCATAGTCGATCCCTTCTTTCTGAGTAAAACCTTTCGCAACAAGCCTTGCTTTGAAGGTTTCAACCTTCCCGTCTACCCCTCTCTTTTTCTTGTAAATCCACTTACACCCGATGGGTTTTACCCCATCTGTTGGATCTACAAGATCCCAGACCTGATTGGAGTACATAGACTCCATCTCAGAAATCATAGCCTTTTTCCACTTTTCCGCATCTGTACTTCCAACAGCTTCATTATAGTTACTGGGATCAGTATCATGTTCATCAGGGACCTTGTCAAAAGACTCTCCCAAGTACATGTATCTGTCTGGTTTACGAGAAACCCTCCCACTACGACGAGGCTGTACTTGTGGTTCACTAGTAGTAACATTTTCCCCACTGCTTGGTTGCGGCGGAATGTCACAACTATCTTGTGGATCACTAGTATTGTCATTTCCCCCACTGCCCTCTTGCGGTGGGATGCCAACACTATTTTGTTGTGTATCACGAGTATCTACATTTCTCCAACCACCCAAAGGTAGTTGAATGTCGATATCATTTTCTTGTGGTATTTCTTCTTGTACAGTTGGTATATCATGACCTTGGACTACTTGATTTCCTCGCATTTCTTCCAGAACAATTTTACTTTTAGGCTTGTGATCCATAATATAGTCTTCCTCTAAGAATCTCGCATTGGTGCTAACAATGACTTTCTGATCCTTCGGACTATAAAATAAACCACCCTTTGTTCCTTTCGGGTATCCTACAAAGACACATACTTCTGTCCTTGATTCCAACTTACTTGCGTTCCCCTTCAGCACATGTGCTGGACTACCCCAAATCCGAACATGCCGTAGACTAGGCTTGCGCCCAGTCCAAATTTCTGTGGGTGTAGTTGGTACTGACTTAGACGGAACCAAGTTCAGAATATATGCAGCTGTCTCTAAAGCATGCCCCCAAAAAGAAATTGGTAAATCTGAATAACTCATCATGGATCTCACCATTTCTAAAAGAGTCCTATTTCTTCGCTCTGCCACACCATTCTGTTGTGGCATACCTGGAGCAGACAACTGGGATTGAATCCCTTGTTCCTCCAAGTAATCCCTGAATTGTCCTAAGAGGTACTCGCCACCTCGATCAGATCGAAATGACTTGATATATTTTCCTAGACGCTTCTCTGATTCTGCCTTAAAAATTTTAAATTTCTCAAAGGCCTCAGACTTATGCCGCATCAAATAAATATATCCATATCTGGAGTAATCATCAATAAAAGTAATGAAATACTCAAAACCTCCCCTCGCTTGGACATTCATTGGTCCACAAACATCTGAATGGATAAGCTCCAACAGTTCTTTGGCCCTATTACCCTTTGCCAAAAATGGCCTCTTGGTCATCTTACCTTCTAAACATGACTCACATGCTGGTAGTGCCTCCACTTTTAATGAACCTAATGGTCCATTCTGAACCAGCCTTTGTATTCTGTTTATATTGATATGACCAAGTCGTAAATGCCAAAGATATGTTTGGTTTATCTCGCAAGGTTCCTTTCTCTTTTTAGGTAAGCTATCCGAGTTATTCAGTTCATATAGCTGCGCTATGGGAGTCTCAGGATTTATAATGTAAAGACCATCCACCAATGTACCAGAACAAATAAAACGTTTATTTTTCTTAATAACCACAGAGTCATTAAAATAAACTGAATATTCATTCTTAACCAACTTAGAAACTGAAATCAAATTCCTTCTAATGGAAGGTACATAAAGACAATCTTTCAAAACTAAAATCCTATCATTCCCAAAATGTAAGAAACAAATTCCTATTGCAACTGCAGCTACTTTATTTGTGTTGCCCAAGTGTAGATAAATCTCGCCATCACTAAGCTGTCTGGTTTCCTGGAACCCCTGCAATGAATTGCAGACATGGTCAGTGGCTCCCGAGTCTACACACCAGGTTCTAGTAGATCGAACCGCTAAACATGATTCAACTATTAGTGAAAGAGATATACCTGAGTTGTTCTGGATTGGACGAGTCAGGAACTTTGGACATTGCTTCTTCCAATGCCCTCTCTGGTTACAGAGGAAACACTTGCCTTTCGGCTTTCCCAATGTCCCCTGAGGAGCAAGTGCTTGCTGTGGCCCACGAGCTATTCCTTGAGGTGCCGGAGCAACCTTCGGAACTACTGCTTGTGCAACTTTCTTCTTCTTCTTAGCCCTAAGGTTAGAAGCAGAAGGCTTTTCAGCCACCATTACATTAACCGGTTTCTGAAGGAGTCCCTCAGCTGCTTGAAGCTCCTTTAACAATTCGGCTAAAGAATAAGTCTTTTTGTTCATATTATAATTTAGCCGAAAACTGTTAAATGAATCAGACAGCGTCATGAGCACGATATCGACCTGAGTTTCCTCATCGATTACAGCTCCAAGGATCTCTAGTTCACCTAGAAGACTTATCATCTTCAGAACATGATCCCTTACAGAGGACCCTTCAACCATTTTTGTGTTCATGAGGTTTTTCATAGCAACCTGCCTGGCAGCACGATCCTGATCCCCAAACATTTCTTTGAGGTTCTCCATGATCTCAAGGGCAGAGCCCATGTTCTCATGCTGATGCTGCAACACATTAGACATGGAGCCTAATATGTAGCATTTAGCCATCTGATCGGCTTTCTGCCACCTCTTATAAGACTTGGCTTCTTCTTCAGAAGCCTCTTCTAGAGGTTCTGCAGGACATTCCTCAATAAGCACAAATTTGTAATCCTCAGCAGTTAGCACAATATTCAAATTCCTCTTCCAATCAATATAGTTCGATCCAGTGAGTTTGTTTTGATTCAAGAGAATAGATAGTGGGTTGAATGAGTTCGACATTTTGAACCTGAGAATCATGTAAATAAAACATATAAGGGCAATGTAAACCACCAGTAGTCTAACACAAAAAAAATAGTATGCCACGATGGGTGGACGTCTACCATTCATTATATAGCTAGACATGGTACCTTTGGTCCTGCAAGCCATAGCAGTGACTCCGATGGGGAGGATACTATAACTTACATCTAAGTGTATACCATCATTTTACTTCTAAACCCATTACCCTGTTACATGCCTCTCAGATGGAGAGATGACACATAAACAGTAATTATTAGAAGTATCCTAATAGAAATTTATACTAGTGATCCTGTAGTGGTTATGTTCGATAAGAAGGTTAACTCCAAGGCTAACACACACAACCAACTACATCACTTATAAATCAATGATGGAGACCGTGGGATCTATAACCATTAGACTCCCTCTCCCACTTAGTTGTTTGAACAATTTAATACAAATTAAATTATTTATCCATGTCGTCCATGATTAACATGCAAGCATCCACAATAATCATACACAGAGATACAATCAAACACATAATAAGCATTCAACCACAAAAGCCCTGCTATTATGGTCCAAGCTTCATTATCCGCGCTATCATGCTTCAGTCCCAGCTTTTCCGATGAGTTTCCCGCCGATCCAACTCGGCGCTGAGTTGGCTGGGGGTTTTCAGGGGGCAGCGCGCCCCTGATAGGGTTCGGGGGTTTCCCCCCGAAAATTTTTTCTGGGCTGGTGTTTCTGGGGTGCGATTTCTGTACATCGTTTTTAACCCGGTGTGCCCTTTTTCTGAAAATCGCCATGCCATCTTCGCCCTTCTATCTTCACTATAATTACAGTAACCCTAGCCTCCATGGATTCCGCAAATCAGTCTACAACAGAGTACCAGAGACTGCTATAGACTTTCAATGCCTCCAAGGAGTTCACATGTTCTTCTAAAACCGGAAAAGGAGAACCTAGGGTTTACTATTACACATTACAGATTTCATCCACGAAAAACAGCGTGGGAATCAAAACCAAATCAAACCACATACATCAAACAGTATGACCATAATAGCAGGACACGATTCAATCTGCAAAACAGAGTTAGACATCGCAATCTTCCTACTCTAACATGCATAGCCGGTTCGATTATTGGACAACATGGATGTATAGCAGATATGCAGAGTCGAACGGGGCTCTGATACCAATTGAAGGGAGGCGAATCCCTGGACCAGTCCGATTGCATGTCTGCTATACCGATTAAAATTTGGTTTTCAACATGAACGCTATAATCCCTACTAGGCGGAATTAGGGTTTATACCTGCGTCCAAGCTAGTTGATGTAGGTCTGAAATCCTCTGGATCTTCTCCCGTATTCCTGAAGTTCCTCCTGGATGCAAGTGTGGGCTTGCTGCTTCCAGAATCCTTCTTGGCCTCCAGACGAATTGCTCTCACTCTCGAAACCCTAGATCTCGGTGTGTATCTCAAGCCTCCGAATTCTGAAGGCTAAGGAAACTTATATAGGCTACGGGAGGGACCTGGAGGAGAAAATACGAATCAGGCTCCTAACTTTATTAGGACTTCTGGTTCCACCCGAACCTAGTCCGAATAAAGTTAATAACAGTTAGTACCACTAAATAACTGTTATTGCACTCCTGTCCATATTCTCAAAAACTAATATTTCGAGCTCCTGTTATTAAATACTTATTATCTCCCCATGTTAAGATTACAGATATCCGTCGATTAAATTAATTACTGACTAATTCATTTAATCGACCTCTTCCCAATTCCTTGATCCTTACCACTTAACTTATTTGATATGTCCAGATTACCAAGTAATCTACCTGCAGGGTTTGACATAATCAAAACTTATAAGCTTCATCAAGGGGATATCATCAATCCCATAACCGGGACATGGATTCCTTCGATATATCAATCTACACCATGGACTCAATAGTATCACCCAACTCATCGAGGTTATTGACTCCATTGGAATCTCACTCACTTGACTTGTCAAAGCAATAACTACTAAATACATGTGCACATTGACTATCTAAGGATTAAGAGAATAAGTAATCATAATAACCATGAGACATAGTTTGTCTTGTTATGTCAGTACAAAGACAATGATCTCAACTTGGTCCTGTTCAATATACACAAAGTATACTAGCACATTGAGTTGAAACTATAGTATGAACTATACTGTTTCCCGTAGCCAAGATAGACCTACTAAAACAATGTGCTACAATCTTTCCGATGGTTTGTCTAATTCCATCTAGATTGTGAACTCACAACTTTCATTCCACATGAACCGAAGATAAGATCTTCTGTGTGTAAGCTATACTCTACACACCAGATCTTCTACTATGCAGAACAATAGACAACTATGCACAATAATAATATAATGCAAAAACATTGCCCAAAACCATTCTCATAAATATCAAATTCATATAATCCAATACAAAAAGCATGGCTTTTAGTATTCAATCCAACAGATAGACACATAAAATTTAACTACATATTTTCTAACTAGCTACTAGTAGAGAGCGGGATACATAACATGCAAAGTATTGAGTCATTTAGCTAGTCAATTGGAGCTTGTTATTTCCTTTGGTTATGTAAATTTTAACTGAACTAACTTTTTAACCTAACCATTAGAGATGCTCTAAATCAGTCTAATAACATATCCAAATAAGCAAAAAATAGATCAAAATAATGAATAAAAAAAATTAAACAAGATTAAAAAAAAAGTGACAGATCAAAGTAGATTAAGAACTGGGTTGCTTTATTACACCGCCACCACACCGCAACCGCAACCGCAACCACAACACTACCGCCACCATCAGTAATTTTTTTTAACAAAATAAACAGTATAAGAAGAAGAAGCGGAACAAGAAGAAAGCACATGGTAGCAAGCAATTCTCAGGGTTTAGAAGCCCCAGTACAACAGCTGCGAATCGGCTGGATTATTCTTCGACAAGATGTGGAAGACAAGGGTTCCAAAGAAAATTCTCCATTTTCGTTTAGAAAAGTTTTAACTACAACTAATCTACTCAGGCGACAAGTATGTGTTGTGGGACTCTATGTTATGTGAGATACGTATCTTTACCGAATTTATGAGGACACGATAAATTTGGGCATAATTGGGCTATAATCAAAACCTGTTACGGATTAAGTAAAGATTTAAACATTGGTTTGCGAATTTGTTCTCCCAATTCCCAAAGAAGAATAAAAAGAGGCTTTGCCTCCTCACGTGGAAGATTTGGAATCTTAGAACTCGACTATTATCAATATGACAACAAAAGAGGACGAGCAAGTGGTAGAGGTCATCGATATAAGGTTGTTGGAGCTTAAACAAGTTCAAGAAGAGCAAAACGAAGCCTAAACCTACCGGTTATTGGCAAGACATGGAGTGTCACATCCCCCTCTCGCCGACTCCGATTACCGATCATCAAACTTTGCATTAACGGGAGGAGGTCGCGACATACCGTGCGGCCTTGACTCGTCAAGAGGCTAAACAAGTTATTTATAAAAGTCATGATTTAAAATTTCTTTCGAAAAACTTTGCGGAAGCGTAATTGACCAATCATATTTGTTTTGCTCAATGTAACCCTTTACAATGAACCTTTCGTATTCTCCATATATCAAGAATTATTCATTAGTTCTTTTCAGCACTTATTTATTTTTTCCAAGATTATCTTCTTCACCCCTTCTTCAAAGAAATATTACTTTGAAGTGCTATCTTCAATACCAGAAGCATAATTCGTCGCAAAACAAGATGAATCTTTCAAAGAAGAATCCCCCTTCTCTTTTCTAAGAGATCATTGAAGATAAATGTGAAGTTTCTAAAACACAATTAGTACTCTTTTAGGGGCACTATTGATCAGCACAATATTTTTAGTTTTTTACAAAGATCGTCGAAGACATACCGGTGCATAGCGCGGGTTAACGACTAGTAGTACTAATTGAGATTAGTTTTCTCCAATAACTCATTCAACTGAACATTTACATTTAACTGCGATTAGTTTTGCTCCAATAACTCAGTTACTTCTTTCTTCTTCCGGTGAAATAACTTAAAAAGGAGTATTTAAGCTTTTGGGTACGAGGACCGTTTTAGCTTCACATAATATAGAAAAGAATCACACGAACGAAGTGGCTAAAAAACCACAAAAATAGTTCCCCATCCATTTTTCCCGTGAAGACCCAAAATAACTTATATGCGCCCACGGCCCACCTCGTGTGTTGTTGCATTTTAATTTGGGTAGAATGCACTTTCAGGTTTGGCACAAAGACACTTTCACTCTCCATCTAGTTTATGAAATGGCACTTTCATCCTTTTGTGTGACAGTCTTGAAAACACTTGCACCCCTTGATTGTGTCATTCCATAGTCTAAGAGGGCAAATAAGTTCAAAAAATCTTATTAGTCTACCACTCTTACAGTTATGGAGTGTAAGTTTCTTGAAATTTGACACACGGGCGGAATTAAATTGTCCTTTCCTGATTGGAAGGGGTGAAAGTGTCTTCGTATTAAATTTGAGTGGGTGAAAGTATCTTTATCCTTTTAATTTCAGGAATTTATCATTTATGTCTGAATATGAAAAGGGGAGTTAAACTAATATCAGCCTCCAATAGCAAATTCGATACTAAATGGGGAAAATATAAGTTGCAATTTGATCCGAGAATGTTCTCATGCTGAAACAGTCTATACATCAGTGTGCAAGTTTCCGTATTTATCAAAGGCTGAAACCCTGCTACTACTAGTATTCAACCTGGGCAACATGGATGATGAACCTAAATTTGCCTTCATCCAGTAACTTTCCAGATGCAAAGCCCTTCAAGTTACATGACCAAATTAAACAATCGGGTAAATTTTCATTTTATAAACACAAATGATAACATTTAAAAAAGACATTTAGTGAACCAATACAACCTGATCCGATTCGTATATTTTATTATACCTGAGATCGTAGCAATCCATATTTGTCCGAAAATAAATTGACAACAGTGTGCACTTTGTACCCATCTCATAGAGCAACAACATAATAAATGACCTTGAAAAATTGAGACTCTTTTTTTTCCTAACAAAAGAAGTTCCTCGAACCGTTGTTCGATCCTTTTAATACGTTGTGGAGATTAATCAGAGTAAAGATGTTTGTACTCTGCTAATAGTACTGGCATATCGTCCATTCGCAACTGCAAGTCATAATAGCGGCTTAGATGAAGAACATACTAGAGCAAGCAATGAGAAAAAAAAAATGTGTCCATTAAGAATGACTAGCAAAGGGGAAAATAACATGACATATGCAAGATATATGACATCTTAAGCTACTTTTATTGCCAACAATCACACCGTATAGCAACCTAGGGTGGTGTTGCAGCTGCTGCTAATGCTCTTGCTTTTAGGGGATCAATGGTAATTCCTCTAAGATGCACCGTTTTCTTTTTGGGTTTAAAAAAAAATAAAAATGTAGTTTTTAGGGTCCAAGAAAAAACACTAACCCACCAGGGACGTCAAGGATGGAGTGACCAGTTAACACCAATTTTACCTTCTAACAAAACTGGAGGTCTCTTAGCAACCTGCTTGAAGTTGAAGGTAACCAGTTCCTTACAAAAATCCTAAAAAACCACGGGTTATCCCACCATGGTTTTTATTTTAATCTATAAACCAAAAATCCAT
The DNA here is from genome assembly GCA_023055425.1 of Linanthus parryae. Classification (NCBI taxonomy): domain Eukaryota; kingdom Viridiplantae; phylum Streptophyta; class Magnoliopsida; order Ericales; family Polemoniaceae; genus Linanthus; species Linanthus parryae. The sequence continues at coordinate 74,399,355 of JALGPY010000002.1, forward strand.
GGTTGCTAAATGACCCCATTGATATTGAGACACTGCACATACCAGGGGGTCAAACAATTTCTGTGAATGTAAACTGACATGAACCACACAATTTTCAGAAAGTTCTGTTAGGCAGATATTAAAGGAATTCCATCAAACAAGAACTTGGGCCTGAAATCCTGAATAGGTCAAAGGAATAAACTTTCTAGGTAACAAAACAAATTTGAGCCTATCCTTTTTCATAAGAGATCTTCTACAGGTATTAAGCAATGTGCATTTTCAAAAATGATAAGCTGTAGCAACATGTCTGCTTACTCCTGATTTCATTTGGCCATGCGTTTCTCAAATCTGAGTCTGACCAATTCAGGATACATTGAGTTCTAGTGGCACAAGCTCTCCGTACCTATACAGTGAGTTGTTTCAAGCTTCCAGGTGACATTTGCTATAAAATGGAGACCCTGAGTCGACAATTTTGGTGGGCTAAGCAAGACAAAGATCGTGGAATTAGCTGGATTGCATGGGATAGAATCCAACACTAAAGAAGTCAAGGTGGGATAGCTTTCAAGGATATGAAGATTTTCAACCAAGCTCTCTTGGCGAAGCTTGGCGTATAACCCAAAATCCCGAGTCCTTGCTAACCAGGGTTATTAAGGCTAAATATTTCTCACATGTTCAGTTTATGGATGCGGAATTGGGATATTCTCCCTCTTTCGCCCGAGGAGCATTCTACATGGATGTGTGTTGCTACAAAAAGGTTTGTGATGGAGTATTGGCAATGGAATCGCACACTTCTATCAAACCCATAGATTCCAAGTCACTTCGATTTCAAATTGATCACTCCCACTCTCGGGGAAGGAGTGACGGTCAGCACCTTCATTACACCAGAAAGGAAACATGGGATTTGGCACAACTTTGCAACTATCTGTAGGGAGTTGATATCCAAGCAATCACATATATGCCAATCTCAGTTTCCCCTTGAAGTGATAGGATGGTTTGGCAATTTGAAGACATGGTGGCAAGAAATTCTCAGAGTTTAGAACCCCCAGTACTACAACTGTGAATCAGTGGGATTTTTCTTCGACAAGATGTGGAAGACAATGGTTCCGAAGAAAATTCTCCATTTTGTTTGAAGAAGTTGTAATTACAACTAATTGACTCAGGCGACAAGTCCAGTTACCGAATTTGTGTGTTGTGGGGCTCTAGGTGAATCTGAGATACATATCTTTATCGAATGTAAGAGGACACGACAAATTTGGGCGAAATTGGGCTATAATCAGAACTTGCTGTGGATTGAGAAAACTTTAAACATTGGTTTGCGAATTTGCTCTCTCAATTCCATGAGACGAATAAAAAGAGGCTTTGCCTCTTCAAGTGGGATATTAGGAATCTTGGAACTCAATTATTTTCGATAGGACAACAAAAGAGGACGAGCAATCGGTAGAGGACATCGATATAAGGCTATTATAGCTTAAACAAGTCTAAGAAGAGCAAAACGAAGCCTCAACCTACCGGTAATTGAAAAGACGTGGAGAAGGCAACCAAAGGGGTTTCACAAGATCAATTTTGATGGAGCATATGACTTCCGATCGGGAGAGAAAGGAGCATGGGAAGGAAGATGTGTCGCGGCAAGATCTATTTCAATGTCAGTGAGTGAAAGTGCTAGGGAGGCCGAGGTGTTATCTTTACTGAAAGGAATCCAGTTAGTTAGAAAATTGTGCATGCGAAAGATAAGGGTTGAAGGTGATGCCATATTGCTTCTTGAATATCAAAAGAAACGTGTCAGCAAAGAAGCTTGATAATCTCATTGTGAGTGCAGATATCCTTGAGGAAACAATTGGGCTTGTTAGGATTTCCACTACGCGAGAGACAAGAGAAAACAAGAACAAACAAAAGCAAGATCAAGAACACAAGAAATTTAACGTGGTTCACTAGTTTTGAGACTAGCTACATCCACGGCCAAACCAACCCAATTTATTGATGAGAAGACAACCCAATTACAAGCACACCCCAAGTCATGACCCTAGCATCTACTTATATACTAGTAAAAGACTTGGAGCCCAAGTAATGTCCAAAACTAATTCGAGACAAACTAGGAAATAATTCCTAAATTGTTTCCTGACCCAATAAGGACACTACCAAATATATTAGTCAAAGTAGACCCCTACAAGGAATCAAAGAGATTCCTTGTTGCCAAAGTAATGTAATTACTTCCAAAAACTACCCTTTGACCATTCCATGCTAGGATTTTGAATCAACCAAAAAATCCCAACAAACCTCCACCTTGATTCAAATCCCATAGCCACCGAACCAATTCTTCTCATCAATCCAACAAACCCAATTCGAGTGTATTCCCAATTTGCGGAATTTTGAACACACTCCCAATACGCCCCAACAAGTGCGTCTATGTGTCTTCAACAAACACAAAGACAATGTGTCCCAATAAACGCTCCACTAATGCACCATGACACAATGCATACCCCAACGTTGCGCCAATGACACTTCGCAACAAAGTGCCTATCAAACGATGTCATGCCAATTTGCGCCACCATCCACACCAATGCGCAAAACCAACCAATACGTGCACAATAACACGCCACCAATCCACGTGCCCAATAGCACGCACCCATGCTCCATGCCCGGAGCCCGAAACGCCCTCAAAGGGCCTAGAGATCATCACCAACCTTGAGTGTCCCTCCTCCTCCACCTGAAGCGAGATCTACAGGTGAACGATTTTTAGGACACTCCCTCTTCCAATGACGTTTCTCCCTCAATTTGCTAGTTGATTCGAGTCGCCTCCACCTAGACTTGAATCCTCCTAGTTGCCAAATCCAGATAGAGATCCAGATCACTCGCCGGGTTGAGCACGCCATATCGATTGACGCATGCCGGAACCGAAAGCGTGCTGGATGTACTAGAACTAGATCCACAATTCCGATGCTCCACAACAAGAGCCCGATAGCTCCCCCAACAAGGAACCCAATAGCCTCCCAACAAAGGCTTGGTGTGCTTGCACCCCCCTGTTTCAGAGGCCAACCTGCGAAAACCCAATCTTCCCATCAAACCCGACATATCTTGATCACGAACTCGCCATTGCTACTCTTGAGACTCAACGTAAACCAGACTCTGATACCACTTGTTAGGATTTCCACTACGCGAGAGACAAGAGAAAACAAGAACAAACAAAAGCAAGATCAAGAACACAAGAAATTTAACGTGGTTCACTAGTTTTGAGACTAGCTACATCCACGGCCAAACCAACCCAATTTATTGATGAGAAGACAACCCAATTACAAGCACACCCCAAGTCATGACCCTAGCATCTACTTATATACTAGTAAAAGACTTGGAGCCCAAGTAATGTCCAAAACTAATTCGAGACAAACTAGGAAATAATTCCTAAATTGTTTCCTGACCCAATAAGGACACTACCAAATATATTAGTCAAAGTAGACCCCTACAAGGAATCAAAGAGATTCCTTGTTGCCAAAGTAATGTAATTACTTCCAAAAACTACCCTTTGACCATTCCATGCTAGGATTTTGAATCAACCAAAAAATCCCAACAGGGCTATTGACGGTGTTTGAAGAGATAGTGATTGACTGGGCAAATAGGAAGTCAAACCATGTGGCCCACGTCTTATTACTAGAGCCAGGTCTTCAATATTCTCGGAACAGTGGTTTATTGTTTTACCCAAGTGGCTAGATGATAAAGTTCTTAATGACATACTCCCTCCGTCCCACCTATTTCTTGAAAAAATGGGGGAAGTTGCTTTATTAAAAACGTGGTGAAAAGTCTATAATGCTCCTTCTCTTTCAAACAATTTTCGCTCTGTGCCCCTCTCTCTACCTCTCTAAGGGCATCTCCAACCCCATGGGGGAGGGGGAGGGGAGGGGGAAGGGAAAATCGTATAAAAATACGGTTCATGTCCAACCCCATGGGGGGAGGGGGAGGGGGTGCTATGGGGATAAATTTTGCCTTGGGTGAGGGATGGTTAGGGGGATTTCCCCATGGACATCGAGAAATTTTTGTTTGCTCTAAGAGCAAATACACGTGGTGCATACAGTACATGACACGTCATGAAGAAAGAGAATGAGTGGCAGACAAAAGAAAGGGGATTCCTACATGTTCCTGACGTGTCATGTGATGTATTGATTAGAGCACCACGTCATATATGCTCTTGGAGCAAGCAATAATTACTCATGGACATCCCCTCCCCCTCCCCCTACATGAATGATTAATTAATTGAATATTTGATAATTTTAATTACACATACTAATATTTTATGATTATATTATGTATTTTATTATTATGATTAATAAATTTTATTTTTTATTATTTAATAAAATTAATAATGTATTCACTATTGTTGGAAAGTATATTTACGAAAAACAGATTCGGAAAAGCTTATTTGGAAGTGCTTATGGAAGTTCGGCCAATGTGTCTGAACAAGAATTCAATCATTTCAACTAACGAAAGTACTATTTTATGTAATAGTTGTTAGGTTGGTTTATTTCAATTTGTGTGTTTTATCGCTCTGCTCCTTGCATTTTTGTATTAGTGTTTAATTTTATTTCTTCTAATAACGACTTTTTTGTACTTGTAATCGTTATTTTTTTGAAAAAAAGTTTTGTTTGTTAATATTATTTTAATTATTATTATTATTATTATTATTATTATTATTATTAGTATTATTATCATTGTTATTATTATTAACATCTTTGTGTGTGTGTGTGTGTGTGTATTGGTAAACAATTTTGCATTTACTTTTTTTGGTATTAATAATTCATTTTTAAATCATTAAATATATATTACAAATTAATTTTTTGGGTGGGGGAAAGAAATGGGTTGGAGACGATTAGTAGTTTGGCGGAAGGGGAAGAGGAGGGGGAAAATTGTGGGCCCGTGGGGGGAGGGGGAGGGGGAGGGGGAAAAAGCAATGGGTTGGAGATGCTCTAATCTCTGTATTAACAACAACAACACCTAAAACAATCACAGCCAACACCGAAAAAAAACCACATCCATGAACACATTCACACTTTCATGAACACAAATTGACACTTTAATGAAGACTGATGAATCTAAAATTTTCTCCATCCCTCCGTCTCTCCATCTTCTTTAATTTTTTCCATCTCTTCGTTAATCTCTGAATCTGAAAATTTGCACCAAAAAACAAGCAAAGCCAACACCAAAAAATAGATCCAATATCAGATCTAAAATAAAAAACAGTAAGAGCATGAAGAGGAGATGAAGAAGAAGAAGAATAGAGGAAGAGGGAGAGGAAGAGATAAGAAGATCTACTGTGTATACCTTCTGGAATGACGATTCTACCGGAGATTAGTCGAACCCTAATCACCGTCGTTTCCTCCGCCACCTGAATGGGCTCCTTCCATCGCCCCTTACCGTTCTGCCGCTCGATGCCGTCGTCGCCGCCTCGCTTAGATCTGCAGAAGACAGAGAGATGGAGATGGAGATGGAGGCGGCGTCGGCCTTCTACCTCCGCCTCTCTCTACCTCTCTCTGATATCGCCCAAATAGGGGTTATCTTATAGCCTGAAAAGATGTGTATGTGTGATGGAAAACCGCGTTTTAGCCAGTATTCACCCTCAGAAAGCCTCAAAAATTAGAACGAGATGTTTATAAGCTCATCATGGATTTCTTCTTATTTTGCGCATTTCGAGATATGATCGCGGGTTTGTTCATGTTGTCTTACATGAACATGTTCGGGAAGTGCATTGGGATGCGTGCCAAGAAAGAGCCAGGTTCGCCTCGAAATGTGTAGAAAATGCTCGGGGCACGATTTGACCGAGACTGGTACAAGGGAGAGCGGAATGGAAAACGGAAAGACTGGAGGAGAAACGGGCAGTGAAAACCGGCCGAGGAAGCTGAAAACCCCAAAACCGAGAATCACCGGGATGCGTTCGGTTGACAATATCTTGAGCTGACTTGGAATTTTGAAGTGAAACTAGGGGCAAATGAACGGCGACGTCAAGGGCTTTCCGAAAACAGGTTATAATGCTAAAACGGAGTCCGGCCGAAAAACTGACTCCCGTCAAGTGTGGGTCCCAGACAGGCCACGCCCGAGTAAGGATTCTCGGTTCCTGGTGCCCATAGTCGTGAGCAGCTATTTCAGGTTCGTGACAATTTCCAGGACAGTTCTCACCCAGGGGTATTTTGGTCTTTTTGCAACGGGGCCGGGTTTTTGGAAGTCGAGTCAAGATTTTGGCGCCCGGATGCAGTCAGCAATCTTTCCAGGGGTTTCACATGCACAAAGGAGCTTCGTGTTGGAATAGATGCCCTAGAGGCAATCTAGTTTAGTATGAATTTGTATATGGCTAGAAAATTCATTTATTATTTATTGGATATTTAATATAATGAAGTCCTTAGATTTACAATCGTGTTGTTTATCTTGAATATTCTAGTCAAGTATAATGATTAAATGGGACAATCATCTATAGACTAGTATGGGGTTGGATTGATATGGAGATATCACGATCCAACACATAGGTGTGCATTACGGAATGTTGCACTGGATTGACCCATCACCGAGAAGGCTACATACATGTTATGTTGAGTCACAAGTGCTTCTCGGGGTGCAATGGTATTGTCATCCTTAGACTTGAAGTCACTAGATATTCTAGTAGTGGATCATTGTGATCTTGGTAGCGTTAAACGCTACACCGTAACTGGGTAGTTATAAAGGCGTGTACTGGATACAATGAGAAGCAAGCTTAGAGATCGTAGTGGACGTAGAGAGGATTTTCCCCTCCCACATAACGGGAGCAAATATCCTAGGCCACTCGAGGGATAGTGCTTATAGAATGTCTGGCCAGACTCAAATAAATCAATATATGAGATATTGATGTTATTTGCACGAATAAGGCTATTCCCATAGATCGAGAAACTATGAATTGGATATACGAGTGTGACTTGTATGTCTCGTGTCCAATCCGGATATGGAGGCAAAGGGATGAGACAATTACTTGTACAAAGGTTGTCAAGATGACTATTCTATTAGTTGGCTAGAATGGATGTTTTTCTAGAAACCGCTTCATATTAGCAAATAGTTGCTACCAACTAGATAGAACCTATGGGGTCACACGCTATATAGAGTTGTACTAGATTTGGGAATTAACTAATTTGATTAATTAATTAGAAGGATCACTTTGCAAACCCTTGCAAACTTAGTAGGGACTAATTTGCAAGGAAGGGACTAAATTGAATTCTAGTAGGACTAGAATAAGTCCTTTAGGTAGTTAACAAGGAGTTGTTGGACTATATAAAGGACCCTCCTTCCTTCCTTCCTCATAACTTATGCTCATTAGTGATCATAACAAGAGTGGGAGAGAACAAAGGAGAGAGAGCAAGCAACAAGTAGGCCGAACCCGACCCCCTTGCCGCCGCCCTCACCCCGTCGGCCAAAAAGAGGGCCGAAGCCCCTCTTTTGTCTCGTTTTGCGTGATTCCTTCACCCTCCTCTTATTCCGGGCTAGCACCAAGGAGTTTGGGAGATCTAGGATCAACTCTAGGCGTGGATCAACGATAGAGTACGTGACACTATTCGCGTTTGAAGTCATCAAGGAGAACCCAAAGGTGTGTTTATGATTTCTTACCTTTACTATCGTTATGCATCTAGACTTGTGATCCTTGGAGGGTTTTGCATGGCTATTTGTTTGATTATGCTTCCGTTGCGCGATCCATGAATCAAAACCCTACAGTGGTATCAGAGCCTGGTTATAGAGCATAAACGTAGTTTATGTGTTACATTCTTGTTGTTTTACACCTTAATTTGTTGTTTATCGCGTAAAACAAGACAAATCAAGCATGGGATGCAATTTGTCAACAATTAATCATAACAAGACCCAATTTTTGCATTGGATGCATGAATTGGTGAGTTTGAGAAATTGTAGGATCTTAGATCTAGGGTTTGGGCATCCTTGGGGAAGAAGGAGTTCTCCCAAAACAAGGAAACAACCAAACTTGGGCTCCAAGCAAGGGAGTTGTTTTGGAAACAACTCCCAAGAGGAGGTTCGGCCCCCTAGGGGACCGCCCCCCTTGCTTGCCGCCCAAGCTTGGCCGCCCTAAGGGGCCGGGCGGCCCTAACCCGCGGGCCTAGCTTGCGGGTTTTGGGCCGGGCCGGCCCTAGGGCCTTGTGGTTCACTTTAATGGGCCCGGGCAATTGGATTGTTGGGCCCATGGACCGTTTTAACCCTAGAAATCCTAAAATCAATTAAAATTGACCAAGCGCGTTAAAATTGGATTTTAACTGTTTATGTGCAAATCGCATGGTGATTGGATATGGCCTTAGGATGTGGTTTGATGTGGATGTTTAATTTTGTGGTTTGGTTTTACGGCCTGCGAGCTGATCAATTAATTGTAATAATTAATTAGGGTTTTATGGCCTGCGTGCCATTTTTTTTCTCTCAAATTGTGAGATTTATTTTATTTAGTATAGATGTTAGCTAGTGCTAGATAAAGTAGATTGTTAGCCAAGATTGAAGAAAAGAAGCACAAAGCCAAAGAAGCCACAAAAGATGGAGCATGGAGCATTCCACATGACTATGAAGGATGGACCAAAAGATCAAGACGCATGGAGATGTGTTTGCTTAGGGTTCATAGATAATTCCATTGGCTTGGAATTATCTTAGTCTAGAAAAGGCCATATCCACATCACGTTTATTTTCTGTTTTGTGGTTGTTTATTTATTGTCTTATTATTTGTGTGGTTGGTGTATGGATGATGCATGCAATTAGGATAATAAGATAATTAGACAACCCGGATCTATTATTTGGAGTTGTGCCCAAACTCAAATAGATAGATTAGTTGATATTGATCAACAAAATAATTAAAATTGAATTTAAAATCCCTCAAAATTTTAAATATTGTGTTCTTGCCTTCTCGTTATTTAAACACTCATTATCATCATTATTTATCAAGTTCGTGCGTGCCAAAGCATGGCGACTTGGTTCATAATGATGGAATGCGATGGCACGTAACAATGTGCAATTGTTTAGATAAGAGGTTGAACACAACTAGGCTATTAATTTGATTAAGAAACCTAGAGGCAATCAATTGGGATTATCCATATGGATGGATAAATAAGGAGTTATTTGCCCGATTGAACCAAGAGTTGCATATGGGATGCAATTGGAATTGTTCCTACCTAAAAGTAGTCAAATTATGGGTGACTTGCCAAAGCAAGCTCATAAGGAGATGAAAAGATGGATCTTGGCCCACTAGAAAATATAATGATATTTTCCGCATTAATATCTTGAGGGTTATTAATCCGTAGAAAAAATAGTGGGAGCTATATTTAATAAACTAGCCATTATTAAATATAGTCAAAAATTCACAAATACTAAAACTTGCGTATTTTCCTTTTTGTAGAATACCAAATGGCAAACAACTCATCGAGTTCACAACATTCCCTACGATCTGTCCTTGAGAAGGACAAGCTCTCTGGAACCAACTTTCTTGATTGGTACAGAAACTTGAGAATTGTTCTCAAGCAAGAGAAGAAACTGTACGCAATAGAGGAGCATGTTCCAGAAGGTCCAGAGAATCAGACACCTGCTGCCTTAAAGGCGTATCAAAAGCGTGTTGATGACGCTAATGATGCGGCCTGCCTAATGCTTTGCACCATGACCTCTGAGCTTCAGAAGTAACATGAGAACATGAATGCTGTCGATATGATCGAACATCTAAAGCAGCTCTTCCAAGAGCAGGAGAGGGTAGAGAGGTATGAGGTCTCAAAGGCACTGTTCAAATGTCATCTGGCAGAAGGGAACCCGGTGGGACCCCATGTACTCCGAATGATCGGGTACTTGGAGAATCTCGCCCGGCTTGGGTTCCCGGTCGGCCAAGAGTTGGCAACCGATCTCGTATTGCAATCGTTGCCCGAGAGTTAAGGACAGTTCATTATGAACTATAACATGAACGAGATCGTTAAACCACTGCCAGATTTGCTCAACATGTTGAGGACGGCTGAACAGAGCATCAACAAGGGTAAGGGCAAGGCCATTATGATGGTGCATAAAGGAAAGGGCAAAAAGTTTGCCTCTTCCTCCAAGGGTAAAGGCAAGTTAGTTGCCAAAACCAAGGAACAAGCCCTTAAGCCTGTTGGTGGCATAGCCAAGGTCGTGACTAAGGGTGAGTGTCACTACTGCAGTCAGCCTGGACACTGGAGGAGGAACTGCCCAAAATATCTGGAGGACAAGAGGCTTGGAATAGTGATTCCACCACCACCAGGTATATTTGTTGTAGATGTCAATTTAACTGTCTCTACATCATGGGTATTAGATACTGGATGTGGATCTCATATTTGTCGAAATATGCAGGATCTAAAGAGAAGTAAAAGATTGGCTAAAGGGGAGGTAGATCTGCGCGTTGGGAATGGAGCAAAGGTTGCTGCGTTGGCCATAGGCGTGTGCGAGCTATCTCTACCTTCAGGATTAGTTTTAGAATTAAATAATTGCTATTTTGTGCCTGCTATGAGCAGAAACATTATTTCTATTTCTTGTTTGGACAAGGAAGGTTTTATTATTTCAATAAAGAACAATTTTTGTTCCTTTTATTTGAATAATATTCACTATTTTAGTGCGCAATTATTTAATGGACTTTATGTCCTTGATCTAAGCAATCCTGTCTACAACATTAATACCAAGCGGATTAAAATAAATGATTTAAATCCTGCTTATTTATGGCACTGTCGTTTAGGCCAGATAAATGAGAAACGTGTATCTAGACTCCATAAAGATGGATTACTAGACTCATTTGATTTTGAATCATATGAGACATGTGAGGCTTGTTTATTGGGAAAAATGACAAAGTCCCCTTTCAATAAGAAAGGTGAGAGGACTAGTGAGCAATTGGCGCTCATACATACCGATGTGTGTGGACCATTTGCCACGCCTGCCAGGGGTGGTTATGTCTACTTCATTACATTTACTGATGATTACAGTAGATATGGATTTGTGTACCTTATGAGGGCAAAATCCGAATCCTTTGAAGTGTTCAAAGAATTCAAGAGTGAAGTAGAAAAGCAACTTGGCAAAAGTATTAAGGCTCTACGATCGGATCGTGGAGGAGAATACTTGAGCCAAGAGTTTGACGACTATCTTAGAGAGTGTGGGATCGTGTCCCAACTCACTCCACCCGGAACGCCACAATGGAATGGCGTGTCCGAAAGGAGGAATCGAACCCTATTGGATATGGTTCGGTCTATGATGTGTCAAACCGATCTTCCATTATCATTTTGGGGCTACGCTCTATTAAGTGCAGCTTTCACCATTAACCGTGTTCCATCTAAATCAGTCATGAAGACACCATATGAGATGTGGAGTGGGAGGCGTCCCACACTGTCGTTCATGAGGATTTGGGGCTGCGATGTCTATGTAAAACGTTTACAATCAGACAAGCTAGGGCCTAAATCGGATAAGCGTAAATTTGTGGGGTACCCTAAGGAAACTAAGGGATACTACTTCTACAATCCAACCGAGAACAAAGTGTTTGTTGCTCGGACCGGCGTGTTTCTAGAAAGAGAGTTTGTCTCTAAAGAAGCAAGTGGGAGGAATGTAGAACTTGAAGAGGTTCAAGAACCACAAATCACTGAACCGATTATGGAACATGAACAGGAACCACAAGCAGTTGTGGAGCCACCTGTTCAGGTAACACAAGAGCTTCGTAGATCTAGTAGAGTGCGCCAGGAACCCGAGAGGTACGGACTTCTCGTAACCGATTCCGGTGACACGATGCTTATAGATGATGAGCCTACTAGCTATGAGGAGGCCATGAGTGGCCCAGACTCTCAGAAGTGGCTTGAAGCCATGAGATCCGAGATGGAATCCATGTATACCAACAAAGTATGGAATTTGGTGGAACCACCCGAAGGGGCGCGACCCATAGGGTGCAAGTGGGTCTTCAAGAAGAAGATCGACATGGATGGTAATGTGATTACCTATAAGGGCAGATTGGTGGCTAAAGGATTCAGACAGATTCATGGTATTGACTATGATGAAACCTTTTCACCAGTCGCTTTGACCAAATCCATCCGAATCCTACTTGCAATTGCAGCATACTACGACTATGAGATTTGGCAGATGGATGTCAAAACAGCATTCCTATATGGGAATCTCCTCGAGGACGTGTATATGATACAGCCGGAGGGTTTTGAGGATCCAAAGCAAGCCAACAAAGTCTGTAAACTGCAACGATCCATTTATGGATTGAAGCAAGCTTCTAGGAGTTGGAATCGACGTTTTGATGAAGTGGTCAAAGAGTTTGGCTTCATCAGAAACGAAGATGAGTCTTGTGTCTACAAGAAGGTTAGTGGGAGCTCTGTAGCTTTTCTGGTCTTGTATGTGGATGACATACTACTCATTGGAAACGACATTCCCATGCTGCAATCTGTGAAAGATTGGCTAGGAAAGTGTTTCTATATGAAGGACTTAGGGGAAGCAGCCTATATACTCGGTATAAAGATCTATAGAGATAGATCTAAGAGGTTGCTAGGCCTAAGTCAAAGTACATATATTGACAAGGTGTTGAAACGGTTCAACATGCAAGGTTCCAAGAAGGGATTCTTGCCCATGTCACATGGAATCACTCTTTCGAAGAGTGGTTGTCCTTCCAATGAGATTGAGAAGGAACGCATGAGTAGGATTCCCTATGCCTCGGCCATAGGATCTATCATGTACGCCATGTTATGTACTAGACCAGATGTGTCATATGCCTTGAGTATGACAAGCAGATACCAATCCAATCCGGGTGAGAGTCACTGGATTGCAGTCAAGAACATCCTAAAGTACTTGAGAAGAACTAAGGATGCTTTCTTGATGTTTGGCGGTGAGGAAGAGTTGCGTGTAAGGGGTTACACTGATGCAAGCTTCCAAACCGACAGAGATGACTTTAGATCACAATCGGGATATGTATTTTGCCTGAATGGAGCAGCGGTGAGCTGGAAGAGTTCCAAGCAAGAGACGGTAGCTGATTCTACAACAGAGGCTAAGTACATTGCTGCAAATGGGGCAGCAAAGGAGGCTGTTTGGATCAGAAAGTTTGTTTCTGAACTTGGTGTGGTCCCTAGCATTGCGGATCCAGCGGAGTTGTTCTGTGACAACACTGGGGCGATCGCGCAATCAAAGGAACCCAGATCGCATCAGAAGTCCAAGCACGTGCTCAGGAAGTTTCATCTGATTCGAGATATTATCGATAGAGGAGACGTTCGGATATGCAAGATTCCTACAGATGATAATCTGTCAGACCCGCTTACAAAGCCTCTCACGCAGTGGAAGCATGAAGGTCACACTAGGAGTATGGGCATACGAGATGCGCCAGATTGGCTCTAGTGCAAGTGGGAGACTGTTGGAATAGATGCCCTAGAGGCAATCTAGTTTAGTATGAATTTGTATATGGCTAGAAAATTCATTTATTATTTATTGGATATTTAATATAATGAAGTCCTTAGATTTACAATCGTGTTGTTTATCTTAAATATCCCTAGTCAAGTATAATGATTAAATGGGACAATCATCTATAGACTAGTATGGGGTTGGATTGATATGGAGATATCACGATCCAACACATAGGTGTGCATTACGGAATGTTGCACTGGATTGACCCATCACCGAGAAGGCTACATACATGTTATGTTGAGTCACAAGTGCTTCTCGGGGTGAAATGGTATTGTCATCCTTAGACTTGAAGTCACTAGATATTCTAGTTGTGGATCATTGTGATCTTGGTAGCGTTAAACGCTACACCGTAACTGGGTAGTTATAAAGGCGTGTACTGGATACAATGAGAAGCAATCTTAGAGATCGTAGTGGACGTAGAGAGGATTTGACCCTCCCACATAACGGGAGCAAATATCCTAGGCCACTCGAGGGATAGTGCTTATAGAATGTCTGGCCAGACTCAAATAAATCAATATATGGGATATTGATGTTATTTGCACGAATAAGGCTATTCTCATAGATCGAGAAACTATGGATTTGATATACGAGTGTGACTTGTATGTCTCGTGTCGAATCGGGATATGGAGGCAAAGGGATGAGACAATTACTTGTACAAAGGTTGTCAAGATGACTATTCTATTAGTTGGCTAGAATGGATGTTTTGCTTGAAACCGCTCCATATTAGCAAATAGTTGCTACCAACTAGATAGAACCTATGGGGTCACACGCTATATAGAGTTGTACTAGATTTGGGAATTAATTAATTGGATTAATTAATTAGAAGGATCACTTTGCAAACCCTTGCAAACTTAGTAGGGACTAATTTGCAAGGAAGGGACTAAATTGAATTCTAGTAGGACTAGAATAAGTCCTTTAGGTAGTTAACAAGGAGTTGTTGGACTATATAAAGGACCCTCCTTCCTTCCTTCCTCATAACTTATGCTCATTAGTGATCATAACAAGAGTGGGAGAGAACAAAGGAGAGAGAGCAAGCAACAAGGAGGCCGAACCCGACCCCCTTGCCGCCGCCCTCACCCCGTCGACCAAAAAGAGGGCCGAAGCCCCTCTTTTGTCTCGTTTTGCGTGATTCCTTCACCCTCCTCTTATTCCGGGCTAGCACCAAGGAGTTTGGGAGATCTAGGATGAACTCTAGGCGTGGATCAACTATAGAGAACGTGACACTATTCGCGTTTGAAGTCATCAAGGAGAACCCAAAGGTGTGTTTATGATTTCTTACCTTTACTATCGTTATGCATCTAGACTTGTGATCCTTGGAGGGTTTTGCATGGCTATTTGTTTGATTATGCTTCCGTTGCGCGATCCATGAATCAAAACCCTACACTTCGTACGCACAAGAGGGGAGAGAAAACAAAGACCGTATGCCACTAGTTGCGTATATACTCAGACAGCTGCGTATATACGCAGACAGAGAGAAGAATTGGAAGTTGAAAAGTTGCTGCCTGCGTATATACGCAGACCATGTGCATATATACGCAGACATGTTGCGTATATACGCAGACAATACGTATTCCGAGACAGATTTTGACCAGTGGCAGTTTCGTAATTTTGGCAGTTTCCAGAAACGTCTTCAGCACTATATAAAGACTCGTTCATGGGTCGTTCTAAAGAGAACACACAACATAACACATCCAAGGCAGAAGTACGGGAGCAAGAATCCAGAGTCGAAGACCTAGTTTGCTTTTACTCTCTCTCTTAATTTCAGAAACTTTGTGGTTACGCTATGAGTTATAGTAGCTAAATTTTTTACCTAGGTTCTCGGTGAACCTGGGGTTTCGTTTTCAGAGATTAGTTCTACGTTTTGACTATGAATGCATGGTCGTACTATCTTAATTCAGCAATTTTTATCAGTTATTCCGTCTTTGAATTTTACTGTTTATGCATGATCGGAGTAGCTAACCAGGATTGCTACAGACCCGAGCCGGTAGGTGAAAACGTCCAGTTAGGGTTAGGAAGAGAAGACAAAATTTAGCACCTTACCCCGATGGGCCGACTAGCAAAGGGGAGTTAGGACTAGCCTGAAATCGTTGAGACCAACTGTTAGAGAATCTGACCCGGGCCATCAGGACAGGTTAGAAACCTTAGCAGACTTAGAACGAGACTGCAGACTTAGGCAGCTTAACAGGAATCCGACAGTCTGCAGGATTGTGATAACGTGAAGGAAAAGAAAAGATACTGCACAATTGGTACGTGACACGGATAACGAGATTGATGTGTGTTTTCATGTCAAACAAAGAACGAAAATCTGAAGAACCCTAGGGGATCCCCAGGACCTAGTAACTCAAACCCTAGTTTTACAACCTTACGATTATTCAGAAAATTCTCACAAAAAGGTTTACGTTTCAGTATTTACTTTTAGTACTTAGTTAGTAAGCAAACTCTCAAAATATTCCTCCTTTTTACACTCTGTTCGTTAAAACTGATTGCTAGAAAAACCTGCAAAGTCCCTGTGGGATCGATAATCTGAATCGTAATACACTCTATACTACTTGATTCGTATACTTGCGAACAACACACTAGAAAGCTCATCACTCTCCCCCTCCCTCCTCCTTATCACCGATCTGCTCAATCACCGCCGATGCTCACCATTGATCGTCAGCTGCTGAAGAAGAGAAACAAAGAGATGGAGATGGAGGGGCATCAGTTTCTTCCGTTCGTTTCTCCCTCCGTCTCCCTCTCCCTCTCTCTCTCTTGTGCAGTTTGTGTGAAGAAATGGGGGCTGTGGAAGAACACAAATGAGAAGCAACGGGTTCTCTTTAGATAAATTAGGGTTAGGATGGGTTGGGCTTTTTTGGGTTGGGTTAGTTTAATGTTTATACTAATTTTATTGGAGTATAATTAGTTTGAATTAGTCCGTTAATCTATTTACTTAGGTCCAATACAAAATGTTATGGTGTTTTTTCATGAAGGGTAAGATGGTATTTCGTGTCAAAAAGGGTAAGATGGTATTTGATGTTGTAAAAACTTTCTATTTTAAGAAAGTTTCAAGAGTTAGTTGGGACGTCCCAAAAAGAAAAATTTCAAGAATTGGACGGGACGGAAGGAGTTATAAGTTACCACTCTTGAAACTGACTTTTTGGGTCGTATTTGGGTCACTTTGACCGGGTGATTTTGATAGCAAAATGATGCAATTTTTTCATAGTTTTTTCACCGTGTTATAGTACAACTTTTACTCTACAACACCATAAAAAATCATTCAAAAATGGCATCATTTTGCCATCCAAATCACCGAGTCAAAGTGACCCAGTGAATAATGGTAAAAGTCAAATTGGGGAGGAAGATGTGAGACCTAAATCACCTAGAGCGGGAGCGAAGCGGGAGCGCGAACTGGAGCGGGAGCGGGAAAACGTCTAATTTCAGAAGGATTGTATTTGAGAGCGTCACGAGAGCGTCTATATATAATATCTATTTACTATAATTTTATGAAGAAAACTAATATTTACATATGATAATGTGATTTTACACATGAGAATGTTTTTTATTAAAGGGGTTGTCAGTATTCATTTGTCAAATAGGTTGCTTCAATAAGGAAGATTAATGTTTAAATAGTTGAATTATCAAACTGACACATAATAAGTTGAGATTAATCATCAAGTATAGTCCAAATTAATGGTAAATTGGCTTTAAAAAGTAATTCGCCTACGAAAACGAGCTCTCTATTTTCTGGAGCGCCTTTAGAGCGAGGTTTGGTCTCAAAAGCGCCAGAGCGAGGTTTGGGAGCGGGAGCGATGCCCCTTCGAGAGGTTATAGGTGACTAAGGGTGAGACAGCGTGGTACATGATTTAATTTATGAAAGTTTTTCCCCTAAATTTCCACAAATAAATGTGACAAAGTTTGATTATGTTAGATAAGTGACTAGTTCTTGCTCTCGGAGCGCTATTTTTACATATTAATCACATGATATCTTTAAGTTGTCCAAGTACAAAGTAAACTGTAACTCGACAGGAATCCTCACAAAACTATTATAATTGATTTAATTATAAATGAGAGACCTTATTTCATTGCACTTAGATATAAACTCACATAGTAGATATCAGTAGTTATGAATTTGAAGCATGACATTGAATAAATAGTTGAGACGACTTCTGTTTTGTTGTCTATAAGCATTCTACCATTGACTTTTTAAATCTATGATTTCTCTTGATTTATTTCGATGGGTATTGTCTACTTTCTTTATGGCAAGTTCAAGTGTTTCATTATTGATATATAAGCTTGATAGTGGAGAGATAAGAGCACATCAAAGCTACGAAGGCATAAAACAAAGGCGAAGCCCTCCTGTCCTCAGGGCCGGCTTATCCCCCTAGGCAACTGAGCTAAGGCCTCAAATTTAGGAAGGCCTCAAATTTAGGGAATTAGTTTTCAATCTTTGGATTATGGGCATTTGATTTAAAGGGACGCAAAATTAGAGGGTAATAATCACGTTTTCAAAGTAGAGAAATATAATGGGGAGGAGAAATAGGAGAACAATTATTGTTAGAGAGAAATTATGAGAAGATAAGAAGTTAGAGAGAGACAATGGAGAGGAAAAGTATAAGATGAATTAGAATTTGAGTTGTCATTGAGTCAGTAAAAATCCTAGTTTTATCCTAAAAAAGACACCTACTAATTTTCTCTATTAAAAAAAAAATACAAGATCATGATGAACTCGTATTTTTAAGCTCATTTTTTGTAAGGAAATATTAGTAACCTCCTTTAGACCATTATTTTATAATTTTAGACCACTTATGAAATATATAGTTTTCTTTTGTATACATTACTGGTAATGTATTGTATTCAATATTTGTGCTATCTTGCTATAACAATCTGCGAGATAGCCTGACTTAATACTGCACACTTTATTTCATAGAATGATATCAAATAAGTTTATTCTTTTAAAATTTGGTATTGGGATTTAGGGATTGAACAATGTTTGGTGCTGCTCGAGTTTACATACTTTTCGTAAAAAATACTATGCGGTCACCCTCAATTCTCGAAACATTTTCACCTTGTGTCAACTCTGTCACTACTGTTAAACAAAAAAAATTCTGAGAAGGATATTAATTTTAGGAACATTCTCATAAAAAGAGAAAGAAAAATAATTCACAAACAGATACACACACGTTTTTGTATGTGTGTATATAGATATAATTTAAGGCTTCCAAACAAAAAAGTGTGTAATTTAGGCCCCCTTCGAAGATTTCGCCTAAGGCCTCAGAAAATCTTGAGACGACCCTGCTTGACCTACGATCCTAACCTCATAGTCCCCTTGTGTCTATCGGCTGCGTAGACAAAGAAACAAATCATGAGAATTTGGGACAAGGCATGGCATGATAACGAGTTATATTTCCTTGCCGGAAAGATCACTGATGAGTCTGGAAAGTCATTATGACACTTATTTCGTCGGACGTAAATATAAACTCCCCTAACCCCCTAATACAAGCCATCATTGGACGAAAGCTTCAATCCGAAAAACCAAATTAGCCGAAAGTTACTATGAGTTTATATGAATACAATTGAACATATATTACTAATTGAGATTAGTTTTCTCCAATAACTCATACAATTGAAGATATACCATTAATTGAGATTAGTTTTGCTCCAATAACTCAGCTACTTCTTTCTTCCTCTGATGAAATAACTTAAAAATGAGTATTTAAGCTTTTGTGTATTAGGACAGTTTTAATTTAATAGTAATATAGAAAAGAATCACACGAACAAAGTGGCTAACAAAAACCACAAAATAGTTTCCCCATCCATTTTCCCGTGAAGACCTAAAAGAACTTATATGCACCCACCTTGTGTGTTGTTGCATATTAATTTCGGGTAGAAGGCCCTTTCAGGTTTGGAACATAGACACTTTCACCCCTTCTAGTTTGGAAAAGGACACTTTTATCATTTTTGTGTGCCAGACTTGAAAACAGTTGCACCCCTTGATTGTGTCATTCCATAGTCTAAGAGGGCAAATAAGCTATTGTCTACCACGCCTACAATTATGGAGTGAAGTGTCTTGAAATTTGACACACGGAAGGAGTGAAATTGTCCTTTCCCGATTGGAAGGGGTGAAAGCATTTTTGTATCAAATTTGAGTGGGCGAATGTGTCTTTTATCCTTTTAATTTTGGGGAATTTATCATTTATTATCCGAATATGAAAAGGGGAGCTAAGGTAATATCTTCCTCTGATTGCATTTTTTTAAGGACAAATTTCATTAAACTAGGCACTAGAGCCTAAAACATCTGCCAAAATAACATCTTTAGCCCAATCTGGCTCATTAGATACCCACACACTAGATTGAGAACATAACAACCACTGGTTAGCAAAAAGATGAGCGCACCGATTTCCATCTCGAGCAACCCAGAAGCTCATGTCCTCTTCTTATGCCCATTCTCCAAATGTGTGTGGAAGATTTCTCCCCTGAGATTCATGTCTCATACTTCTGAGAATCTGGATTCTCTACAGTGGTGGGATTTAGCGGTTTCTCTTGCAGGTGATCATCATCACAGGGACATTGTCATTGGTATTTTTCTTCAGTTTTGCTGGGAAATCTGGAGGTGCAGATACGATCTAATTTTCAACAATATTTCATGGACTCCCCAGCAAGTTGCAATGAAGGCTATTTCCAAGTTCTATGAGTATCTTGATTCTGAGAAACATTCCAATGCCTCTCATTTTCCAGTCAGTGATTCTGGTAATGTGCCCCCGTCGAATAGTGAAGTTGTGTTTTTTACGGATGCATCTTACAATGCAGCTTCCAAAAAAGGTGGCATTGCCTTTGTTTTGAAAAAAATGGAGAATGAGGTTTTGCTGAAGTGCTCAAGTGTGATTGAGCATGTATCTGATTCACTTATCTTGGAAGGTATGGCTATAAGGAATGCTTTGATCTGGGCTCACAACATGAACTAAAAAAGACTCTCCATTTGCTCAGACTCAAAAAATTTGGTGGATTATCTCAACTCTAATATGCAATCTGTTGCTACTTCTGTTATGACCATCATCTCTGATTGCAGAATTCTCTTGAGTCGTTTTGATCTTTGTTCCTTTTGTTTTGTTAGAAGGGAGGATAATGTAATTGCCCATAATTGTGCGAGAAGTTCTGTTGGCTTGTCCCTTACAGCTTGAGTTTTGCCTCTGCTGTTGTATCTCGGCTGTGATAGCCTTCTTTGATGAAATGAAGCATCCTTTTCTAAAAAAAAAAAAAAAAAAACCATTTTATAGAGTGGAGAATTTCTGAACCTAGGAGATCGATACACTCGTCCACCATCTCCATTTCTTCTGAAATATCTTATCCTTCTTCAAATCGTCCTCTACGCGATCGTCTGTTGAGCCACAACATCACCAAGTTCTTCGCGACGATTTCTAAAGCCAACGGTTTGAGGTTAAGCTCTACCGCTAGCCGAATTCCTTCACTAAGGGCCCAAGTTTCCGCCACTTTCGCCGAGCTACCAAAAGGAAGATCGGAAACTTAGCCGCTTCTTTCGAGGCATAGCAGCACCCTTAAAGACAAGTTTATAACGCCGCCACCACATAGCCCAGACACCACCAACCAAATGGAGCCGCTCTCTACTGTGAAGGATGTCGATGAAAGTGGGAGAAATCTTCCGTGAGTATTTTATTCATTATCGACCCATTTAAATAGTAATTACAACACTAATTACAAATTAGTCCAAAACTAGTAATTACAAAGTAGTCCTACAACTATTACGCCCCCGCAGTCGAAACTGTAGGCGTGCCAACACTGAGACTGGAACGGAAGCGCTGGAACAAGGGTCGTGGAAGACCTTTGGTGAATATGTCGGCGTACTGGTAATCGGCTGGAATGTGCAACACGCGAAGCTGACCCAAACGAACCTTCTCACGAACGAAGTGGAGATCAATCTCAACATGCTTAGTGCGCTGATGCTGAACAGGATTACCGGAGAGATAGACAGCACTGACGTTGTCGCAATACACGACAGTGGCTCGAGGCGGGGTAACACGAAGCTGAAGAAGTAAATTCCGAACCCAACAGAGTTTGGAGACGGCGTTAGCAACACCGCGATACTCAGCCTCAGCACTAGAACGAGATACCGTGGCCTGTCGCTTGGACGACCAACTCAGAAGATTGTCTCCACAGAAGACACAATAACCAGAAGTGGAGCGGTGTGTGTCCGGACAACCAGCCCAATCGGCGTCAGTGTAGGCGGTGAAGGAATCGGCGGCGGAGGCAGAGAGCCGAAGACCATACTCAAGTGTCCCACTGATGTAGCGCAAGATGCGCTTCAGGGCATGAAAGTGCGGCTCATAGGGGGTCATGCATGAAGAGACAGACCTGTTGAACAACAAACTGGATGTCGGGCCGAGTGAATGTGAGGTACTGCAGGGCCCTAGCAAGGCTGCGGTATAAGGTAGGATCAGCAACCGGTGGTCCAGATGTGGCTGTAAGCTTACTCCCGACCTCGACAGGGGTGGCAGTAGGCTTACAAGTCGACATAGAGGCACGACGCAAAATTTCGGTGGCATACTGATGCTGAGACAGGAACAAGCCAGACGAATCACGGTGGCCGAGGTCAGTCATAGCAAACTCTCCAGAGAGCTGGGAGACAATCTGATCCAAAACAAGCGGAGACGACCCAGTGATGACGATATCATCCACATATAGCAGGAGGTACACGATGTCCAAGCCACGACTGTAGACGAAGAGAGACTCATCACATGAGCAACCAGAGAAACCGATAGTCTGTGTGAGGACGGTGGCAAATCGCTGAAACCAAGCACGGGGAGCCTGCTTCAGACCATATAAAGATTTGCGTAACCGGCAAACAAAATCAGGATGGCGTGTGTCGCGATAGCCAGGGGACTGATGCATGTATACCGTCTCAGAGAGATCACCATGAAGAAAAGCGTTCTTGACATCCAGCTGACGGATAGGCCAAGAGCGCGTGACGGCAATGCTGAGAACTGTACGGATGGTGGTCGGTTTGACAACCGAGCTGAAAGTCTCCTCACAATCGATCCTAACCATCTGGGACTTCCCATTGGCTACCAATCGCGCCTTATAGCGCTGCAGACTGCCATCAGCGCGAAATTTGTGGCGGAAGAGCCACATAGATCGCAGAACATTAGTCCCTGCCGGGCGAGGAACCAGATCCCACGTGTGGTTCCGAACCATAGCTCCAAACTCATCATCCATGGTCGCTTTCCAGTGAGGATCTGACAAGGCGAGGATGGGGGATTTGGGAAGGGGTGAGATGGGGTCTGGTGGCTGGACAGCTAAAGCGAGACGGGTGACTGGTTTGACAATGCCATGCATGGATCGGGTAGTCATATGAGGAGAGGTAGGAGGAGGAGAAGTAGCCACTGGGCGTGGTGTGGGTGACTCAGGAGGGTCAGGTAACACAGGCATAGATGGTACAGGAGGAGGGCGAGTGGACACAGACCGACGGACGTAGTGCTGAGGAAAAGGTTCCACTAGGGTCCGGGACGGGGTAAGCTGTGTAGGTGCCCTGGGAGGTGTGGGTGAGGGTGCGGTAGCCACAGGGTGGAGAGCACGATGAGTGAAGAGCGGAGACGGAAGACTGTCATCGGGATCAGACGTCCTGTGAACAGAGGGAGACACTGACCCAGGAGAGGAGAAAGGAAACACCGTCTCATCAAAAGTGACATGACGGGAAGTGTGAACACGACCAGTGCTCAAGTCGAGACACCTGTACCCACGATGGTTAAGAGGGTAGCCCAAAAAAACACATCGAACAGAGCGGGGTGCAAGCTTGTGGGGCAGAGAGGTTCGGGTAACACAAGCATTCGAACGTGCGAAGATGCTCATAGGAGGGTGAGCGATGATAGAGGGCAACAGTAGGGATAACGTTGCCAAGGACTTTGGTGGGAAGAATGTTATGGAGATAGACAGCAGTGAGAAGAGACTCAACCCAGAAAGAGGCTGGTAGAGAGGCCTGAGCGAGGGGAGCACGCATAATGTCATTAATTATACGAATCATGCGTTCAACTTTGCCATTTTGAGATGACGTCTGAGGACACGCAAACCGAAAAACTAGTCCATGATCAATGGCGTGGGAGTGAAAGGAGCCATTATCAAATTCTCCACCAAGGTCACATTGGAAACTCTTGATGGGTTGCTGAAATTGGGTTTGGAAAAACGTAGTGAATTGTTTGAATTTCAATATTGCTTCGCTTTTCTGTTTTAGTGGGAAAACCCAGAGAAAATGTGTGTAATCATCTAAGAGTAGTAGGTAGTATTTGTAGTGCGATTTGCTTAAAACAGGAGATGTCCATAAATCACTGTGAACAATGTCAAATGGACTAACAGTGGAAGAAGTAGAAGCTAAGAAAGGCAAACGCACATGTTTACTAATCTGACAAGCATGACAAAGAGTGTCTGGTTTATTCCTACTACAAGCTATGAACTGACTACTACGAAGCAAATCTAAAACTGGAAGCCCGGGATGACCGAGGCGGTTGTGCCAAACTGAAGCAGGAAAAGCAGCTAACGAGACAGCGGACGACTGTGGTGGGCCAGGCTGAAAAGGATAGAGATCACCCGAACTGTTTCTCCTCTGTAAAAGAGCTCCCGAGCGTAGGTCCTTAACAGAAAAACCATAAGGGTCAAACTCAACCGAAACATTGTTGTCAGTAGTGAATTGACGAACAGAAACTAGTTTTTGATAACGTTTGGGGTGAGTAAGAAATTTCTAAGGTGAAGGGAACGGGAGTTGGTGGTAAGGGTGTGATTGACGGATCCTTTCACTGGAATTCTAGAGCCGTTTCCCACAAGTATGTTAGGAAAAGGACAAGATGACGAGAGAGAGGAGAGTATACCTGACTGCGAAGTGAGATGAGCCGATGCGCCGGAATCAAGATACCAAGTCTGATCCGGAACGTTGAGTGTCATGCCAGAGAACTGAGATCCCAAATCAGTAGCAGTCGGGTAGGCAGAAGTGGTTGTGAGGCCCCGCTGAGAAGGTCCTGGACCAAGAATACCTGACGTAACTGTAGGCTGAGAGGGTCCTGACTGTGCCCAATCATTCGTTACATGAGGACCTATAAAGCCTGGTGTTGGTGCAGCGGGGTGCGATGGGGCAGGGCACCAGACCCAGCTACCGTGAGAAGAGGCAGGCGGTGTGGGATACTGCTGAGGGTATTGCTGAGTCTGATTGCGTCCTTTTCGGTTAAAGTGATGACGCTGTGATTGTTGTGTCATTGCTGAAAGGGGAGCAGTGGGGGTGCGAGGTTGGGACATTGCTACCTTTGTGATTGTTAGCCCCACTGGTAGAACGTGAGTAGTGCGATGTACACAATAAACAATCAAGTGGAGCCCAAATCAACAAACTAACAATCGGACCCCAGCCCTCAAAATAACACAAGCAAAGAATTGACCAAAGACTAGTCAATTAAATAATTGAATGCCATTGCTAATAATTGGCAGTTTGTTGTCTTGCGATAGCAAACCACAAATGGTTACTGTGGTAACCGGGAAGAAAACAGAGGGTGGATTGCAGATGACGGCGAACACAAGGGAAGGACGAGTCACACCAGTTGGTTCCAAAGATCGCAGCGAAGAGAGAATTGCGGTTGACGACCGATCTGGAAAAACAAACAGACCCAGAAATACGAGTCGCTGATTTGCGGCTGTTGACTCGGCGGTAGAAGTCGTCGAGAGTGAGCAGATCTTAGGAGGGAGAGAGCACCGACTGCGAGGCTCGACGGGTGGTGGAGGCCGGAGGCGAAGGCAACCGCACAAACAAGGTCGGACACACGAGAAGAAACTGGCGCGTGGAGTCGAGTGAGGCAAGGAAGTCTGCAGGACTCGACGACTTAAAGAGGACAGCGTCGCAGGTGGGCGACAGAGAGAGAGAGAAAGCGGAAGCAAGGTCGGAGCAGGCCGCATGAAGCGGCGACGGTGGCGGCAGTTGCACGGAAGAAGGCGTGCGGCGGCGGCGGCAGCGTCTAGGGTTGCTCTGATACCATGAAAGTGGGAGAAATCTTCCGTGAGTATTTTATTCATTATCGACCCATTTAAATAGTAATTACAACACTAATTACAAATTAGTCCAAAACTAGTAATTACAAAGTAGTCCTACAACTATTAGTCGAAAGTTCTTTAAACCAAATGTGGAAATCGCCAAAAATTCCATGCAAGAATTGTTCGCCGAAACATAAAGCCCAAAACTTCTTGGCTTTTTTACATCTCGTAAAGAGATGGGATTCTGTTTCTGGTTCAAGATTACACATCGGACATCTCTCTTGGATATCAATTCCCGTCCTGGCTAAACTATAACGGGTAGGAAGACTCTGATTAACTGCTCTCCATGCCGGAAAGTACAGTTTATTCGGAAGATCAAGAGGCCAAAACCTTTTCCACCAGTGGCATATTCGATATCATTTATTACCAGCTGCGGCCACCGAAGGAGAAGCTTCTTCGTTCCTACATCTCAGCCAGAGAAAAACATGAGCAACACAAATAATATGTGCAACTGCCATTTTGAAACATGTTGTAGTAACAATGAAAATTGTCAAAGAGATGCTCTTTTCCCGAGGTTAGTCAACTTTCACTTTCCATCGAGTTGAAATTTGGTTTTTGATTGCTTGTTTGTGGAAACGGGAAGTCAAATTACAACTACCTAACAAGAGCCTCAAAACTTGACCAATCGCTAACACCTGCTGCGTGGTGATCCTCGTCAAGATAGCGAGCAGACCAGTTGGATACTTGGATATAAGTTGCAATTTCATCCAACCATATTCTCATGCTGAAACAGTCTTATACATCTTCGTGGAAGTTTCCATGTTAATCAAAAACTGAAAGCCTACTAGTATTCAACCCGGGCAACATGGATGATGAAACCTGAATGCACCTTCATCCATTATCTTTCCAGATGCAAAACCCTTTAAGTTCCATGACCAATCAAACACTCGGGTATAATTTATTTTTCATAAACACAAAGGATAACAATAACAATCAGAAATATCAATAGTGAACCAGTACAAACTGATTCGATTCGTTTAGTTTATTATACCTAGGACTGTAGTGTATTTGTCTGTGAAACTAAATTGACAAGAGTGTGTTCTGAACCCATCTCACAGAGCAACAACATATCCGATCAATCTATCTTTCTTGTGGGGCCGTTTAATACGTTGTGGAGACTAATCAGAGTAAAGCTGTTTGCACTCCGCTAACATTATTGGGATATCGTCCATTCGCAACTGCAAGTCATTATAGCGGCTTAGATGAAGAACATACTAGAGCAAGCAATGAGAAAATAACATGACAAATGTGTCGGATTAAGAATGACTAGCAAGGGGGGAAATAACATGTCATATATGCAACACGTATCAACTTAAGCTACTTTTATTGCCATCAATTACACCGTATTGCAACCTAGGGTGCTTCCGCTAATGCTCTTTCTTTTAGGGGATCAATGGTAATTTCTCTAAGATGTTGGGGCCATTTGGATGCACCGTTTTCTTGTTGGGTTTCTTTTAAACAAAAGTCTAGTTTTTAAGGTCCAAGCAAAACCACTGGTTAATTATCCCACCATGGTTTTTATTTTAATATAGAAGTTTTGACAGAAAACCTCCCTGCAGTATCGTCTCCCTGACACTTAGCTACCAGCAGTATTGGTTTTGTCAGAAAACCCCCCTGCAGTTTCACTTTTACCGACACCGCGCACCATTTTACTAACGAAAACCCCCATGCAGTTTCACTTTTACCGACACTTAGCTACCAACAGTTTTAGTAAAATTGTGCGCGATGTCGGTGAAAGTGAAACTGCAGGGAGGTTTTCTGTCAAAATCAATACTGCTTGTAGCTAAGTGTCAGCGAGACGATACTGCAGGGAGGTTTTCTGTCAAAAGTTCTTAATATATATACCAAAAATTCATGGTTGCTAAACGACTCAGTTGATATTGAGACGCTGCACATACCAGGGGTTCAAATGATTTCTGTGAATGTAAACTGATATGAACCACACAATTTTCAGAAAGTTCTTTTAGGTCCGTATTAGAGGAACTATTTCAATCAAACAAGAACTTGGGCCTTAAATCCTAAATTGGTCAAAGGAATACATTTTCGAGGTAACAAAACAATTTTAAGCCTATACTTTTTCATAAGAGATCTTCTACAGGTATTAAGTTATGTGCATTTCCAAAAATGATAACTTGTAGCAGCATGCCTGCTTACTCCATATTCATCTGGTAAGGCGTTTCTCAAATATGAGTTTGACCAATTCAGGATACACCGAGTTCTAATGGCACAAGCACTCCCTACCTATACAGTGAGTTGTTTCAAGCTTCCAGGTGGCATTTGCGACAAAATGTAGACCCTGAGTCGACAATTTTGGTGGGCTAAGCAAGACAAAGATCGTGGAATTAGTTGGATTGCATGGGATATAATTCAACACTATAGAAGTCAAGGTGGGCTAGCTTCAAGGATATGAAGATTGTCAACCAAGCTCTCTTGGCGAAGCAAGCTTCGCATATAATCCA
The DNA here is from genome assembly GCA_023055425.1 of Linanthus parryae. Taxonomy (NCBI): domain Eukaryota; kingdom Viridiplantae; phylum Streptophyta; class Magnoliopsida; order Ericales; family Polemoniaceae; genus Linanthus; species Linanthus parryae. Next base: position 74,427,254 of record JALGPY010000002.1, read on the forward strand.
AAATCCTATGTCCTTGCTAAGCAGGGTTATTAAGGCTAAATATTTCTCACATGTTCAATTTATGGATACAGAATTGGAATATTCTTCCTCTTTTGCCCGAGGAGTTCAATTTATGGATGCAGAATTGGAATATTCTCCCTATTTTGCCTGAGGAGTATTTCTACATGGACGTGTGTTGCTACAAAAAGTTTCTGACGGAGTATTGGCAATGGAGATTGCACACTTCTATCGAACCCATGGATTCCAAGTCACATTGGTTTCAAATTGATCACTCCCACTCTCGAGCAAGGACTGCCAGTCAGCACCTTCATTACACCAGAAAGAACATAAGATTTGGCATAACTTAGGAACTTTATGTGGGAAGTTGATATCCAAGCAATCGCAAATATACCAATCTCAGTTTCCCCCTGGACTGATGGGATAGTTTGGCAGTTTGAAGACAAATGTCAATATACTATAAAGACAGGATACATGGTGGCAAAAAATCTCAAGGTATAGAACTCCCAGTACTACATCTGCGAATCAGTGGGGTTTTTCTTCGACAAGATGTGGAAGACAAGGGTTCCAATTCTCCATTTTGTTTGGTGAAGTTTTAACTCCCACTCCGTCCCATCTCTTTGGCACCATTTGGACTTTATTTCTATTCACTGGGTCACATTGACCCGATGATTTGGATAGCAAAATTTTGCAATTTTTAAATAATTTTTTCATAGTATTGTAGAGTAACTCTTATCCTACAGGACAATAAAAATTATCGAAAAATTACATCATTTTGCGATCCAAATCACCGGGTCAAAATGACCCGGTTATGGATTAAAAAGTCAAATGGTTCATTTTGATATACTCTGCCGACAAGTCACGGTACCGAATTTAGGTGTTGTGGGGCTCCAGGTGAATCTGTGATACCACTCCGTCCCACCTCTTTTGCATCATTTGACATTTTACTACTATTCATTGGGTCACTTTGACCCAGTGATTTGGATAGCAAAATTTCACAATTTTTAGATAATTTTTTCGTAGTGTTGTAATGTTACAGTTATTTTACAAGACCATAAAAAAATTATAAAAAAATTGCATCATTTTGCGATTCAAATCACCGGGTCAAAGTGACCCAGTTACGGATGAAAAAAGTTCAAATGGTGCGTTTGTGGTGGGACGGAGTGGTACTAATCTTTACCGAATGTAAGAGGACACGACAAATTTGGGCTATAACCAGAACCTGTTGCGGATTGAGCAAAGCTTTAAACATTGGTTTGCAAATTTGTTCTCCCAATTCCCTGAGACAAATTAAAAGATGCTTTGCCTCTTCATATGGGAGATTCGGAATCTTGGAACTCAATTATTATCAATGGGACAACAAAAGAGGACGAGAAAGTGATAGAGGACATCAATATAGGGCCGTTGGAGCTTAAACAAGTCCAAGAAGAGCAAAACGAAGCCTAATACTACCGGTTATTGGCAAGACATGGAGAAGGCCACCAGAGGGCTTTCAGAAGATCAGCTTTCATGGAGCATATGACTACCGATCGTGAGACACAGGAGCATGTGTTATTATCAGAGATTGAAAAGGAAGATGTGTCGCGGCAAGAACCATTTCAATGTCGGTGAGTGGAAGCGCTAGGGAGGCCGAGACATTATCTTTAAGGGAAGGAATTTGGTTAGCTACAAAAGGTATGCGAAAAGTTAAGGGTTGAAGGTGATGCCAGATTGCTTCTTGTAGATCTGAAGAAAGGGGTCGACGCCAAAACCATTGATAATATAATTTCACTGTGAGTGCAGATATCCTTGAGGAAACAATTGGGCTATAAACAGTGTTTGAAGAGATAGCGATTGACTGGGCAAATAGGAAGTCCAACCATGTGGCCCAGGTCTTGCTACTAGAGTCAGGTCTTCAATATTCTCGGAACAGTACTTTATAGTTTTACCCAAGTGGCTAGATGATAAAGTATTTTATGACGTGATCGAACAATAACTAAACTTCTCTCTCTAACCTTTTTCTCTCAAGAACACAAAATTTTTCCTCTCTCGCTTGTGATATCCATACTTGCTCTTTTGTTTGCCATCAATCATAGGGGCTCGCCGCCGGCGAGGCCCCTGATCTTCTTCTTGTTATCAAAATTTGTTATTTTATTTATGTATTTCAATTTCTACCGTCTAAGAACGGTTTTCTTCCGCTAAAGGGCGACCAACTACCGCATTAAAGCGGCCAACTACCGCGTGGGAGCGGTTCTCTTCCGCCAAGGAGCGGCCAACTACCGCCTAGGAGCGGTTCTCCTCCGCCATAGGGCGGCCAACTACCGCCTAAGTGCGGTTTTTATCTACAATAAGGTACTAATCTACCACATAAGTGTGGCGTCATGTGTCGCATGGTCTTGCAGTTACGCTATGAATTTCTTGTGGAGTCCGAATTCTTCTATCGTGATAGACGGATTATTTTCTTCACCCCTCTCGTTGCTCCGTATGATGAAGGAGAAAAAGCACTTGAGCCAATTGGTGGTGATGTTGGAGCGTACAAAAATTCGAGAACCGTTTGAAACGATAGTTACAAATTTGTTCTTCTTAGAAATTGACAAATTGTATAGGCAGGATTATGAAATGTGTAATATTAACTTGTATTTCATCGTTTCATCCATTGTAATTGTAACTGTTTATGATGAATGAAAATGTTGAATGCATTTCAAAAAAGTATTTTATGACGTAACAAGATCTATGATTTAATTGATGAAAGTTTTCCCCCTAAATTTCCACAAATAAATGTGACAAGGTTTGATTAAGTTAGACAAGTGACTAGTTCTTTCTCTCGGAGCGCTATGTTTATGGGTTTAATCACATAACTTCTTTAATTTGACCAAGTAAAGGTAAACTGTAAGAGCATCTCCCACAGTGCACCAAATCCTATATTTGATAGTAAAATTTGGTGTTTTCGGCCTCCCACAACAAATCATCAAATCACCAAATCACCAAAAAAATGGTGATTTTTTTGTAGGCCTCCCATAGTCGTTGACCAAAAATACACCAAATCACCAAATCCTATATTTGGTGTAGCTTTAGTGAAATGGTGAAGTGCATCTCCCACAGTACCCTCAAATCCTATCCTATATCACCAAATCCTTTTTTTACCATCAAATTTGATGGTAAAAATAGGATTTAGTGTAATCTACACCAAATTTTTAATTAGTGCTTAGGGCATATTTTCACATTACTTTCATGGTAATAATATGCTCTAATGTAATAGTGTAGCATTCCGTCTTTACAGTATATACGCTATTCGTTTTTCTTCTCCCACTTTGTATAATATGCTTTTGAGCCATAGCGTGTTACATAAAATTTTCAGCATTATGCTGCAGGATGATAAAATGATATAACTAATGTAGTTGCAACAGGTTTGGCCGAACATAATACACTGATGTTAAACGTCAAGAACTTCAGTAGCCTTCTTGTACATATGTGATAATCATGGTCAAATAGATTAGACTGGTTAATTTTAGATTTTTTGAAGTGTTATTTAATCATTTTACAATTTCGTGTAATATTGTTTTGGTAATAAAATATTTTTTTATTTTGATAGTTATGAAATTCATGATTTGGTGATAAATTTGATGATTTGTTGTGGGAGACCAAAAATACCATTCTCTAAATTTGATGAAATGGTGAAATAACTATTTGATGTAAAATTTGGTGAAAACGGTGGGAGACCAAAAACTTTATTTTTCCACCAAAAATGGTGAAATGGTGTTTTTGAGGGTTAACTGTGGGAGGCCAAACCATTTTTCTCTACCAAATATAGGATTTGGTGTAAAATTTGATGTCAACTGTGGGAGATGCTCTAAGGAATACTCACAAAACTATTATAGTTGATTTAATCATAAATGAGAGAACTTATTTCATCGCACTTAAATATAAAGTTATAAACTCACATAGTAGATATTAGCAGATATGGATTTGAGGCATGACACTGGATAAATAGCTCCCACGAGTTTGGTTTTGTGGTCTATAACCAATCTACCATTGATGTTTTAAATCTATGATTTCTCTTGATTTATTTTGATGTGTATTGTCAACTTTCTTTATGGCAAGTTCAAGTGTTTCATTATGATCACATCAAGGCTATGGAGGTAGCAAAGGAAAGAGAAGCCCTCCTCTCCTACGATCCTAACCCCATATGTTCCCTTGTGTCAATCGGCTGAAGAGACAAAGAAACAAATCATGAGCATTTAAGACAAGGCATGGCTAGCCTAGGTTAGCGACAACGAGCTAGAATTCATGGAAAGATTGTTGGGGAATTACTCGTCGACCCGAATTCACGCCGCAACGGAAGCAAAAAACGCCACACGATCACGCACTACACACACGCAATTTGGGAGAAGGAAAAACAATAACACAAGAATTAACGTGGTTCGGCAAAACCGCCTACATCCACGGGAGGAGGAGAATTTCACTATATCAATGAGGGAATACATCGTAGGGGAGAGACGGCTCAATCCGCGGACCACGTCGACGCGGTACTCTCATCCTCATAGACTACATCTATGAAACCCTAACCTCTCACATCACTCAAAGATATCTCTCCATATTCTCTCTCACCACTCATCTCCTCTCCTCCATAAGGACTTCTTGTAGAGCTGCCTATAAATAGGCCACACCGACTTTCTCTCCAAGTAATCCTAATTGTACAAATATTAGGAAATAACACCAATATGGAATACTAGTAGATTCCTAATTCTAATAGTTTCCAAAATCAATAATTTCCTAATATTTTCAAAACGCGGAATCAAGACAAAAAAACCCCAACAAACTCCACCTTGGCTTGAATTCTGCAACCACCCGGCAAATTTCTTAGCCATCCCGGAGCTCTCCATCGTTGATGTCGATTCTGCTGCGTCCGCCATGCTTCACCTGCATGGACCGCCATCGCATCTTCACAGAGATGCTCTGCAACCCCTCCTAGGGCGCCGCCTCGCACCTCCAACACAGGTGCGTCCCAAAGTCTGCTACTTTGGGGAGTAGTGTGGCTCCAGCTCTCCACCAGCTAGCTCATCACCGGAGATATCGCCACCAACCACGTCAAGTGCAAACGAGACTCGCTTCTCTTCACTACTGTAGTAGTTTTCTTCACCAGCGTTCTCGTCACTTGAGCACCGTCTCGAACAACCCGCAACTGCTGCATAGCCTGCAATATTTCCATGCTTCAGCGTCCTCACATGTCAACCACATGTTTCTCCACGCCATTCGTGAGTGCTTCTCCTTGCGATGTTGCTTCTCCTGTTCGATCCCACGCCTTCACCAAGACGTCTTGCAAAGCCACCACTTTGCGAACCCGCCATGACTTTACCTCTCTTCTTGCCTCGAGTTGCTCAAGAGTTATCGTCACGAACCACACACAGAGATATCAGGACGCCACCTCTGCCATGGCCTCATCAACTGTGTCCACCGCCTCGATATCTGCCCCTGGAGCTTCTTGTGAATTTCCTTGCAATAGTTGCCCATGTCTCAGACCAGACTCCTCTGCAAGTGTTGCATCTCGTGCTCACAAACACACAAAGCCTACGCTTCTTGCTATGTTGAACAGCAGCTCCACCTGTAACCATACTCCCAAGCCTGCATAGGTTGCCAACCTTACGTTCAATTAGGAAAACGCCTCTAATTGACCCCACCTGATTGGACTTGAACTTGATTGAACCTGATCGCATCCCGTCGTTTTCGATCTTCCTACCGATATCGATTGATGCCGATCTTCTCAATCCAATCAGAATATGAAAATTCTGACCGTACCGATGAATCAGCAACGTCCAAAAACAAGGGTTAGACTCCTGACTCATCCCAATCCGATCTACAGGCACGCCGTAACCACCCGAACAATTTTGGACCGTTGGATCTCACCGCAAACTACCACGTCAACATTTTGCAAAATCCAGCGACAATTTTCAGAATCTGACCCCGCCATCGTGTAGGGAACGTCTAAAAACCTAGGGGTTCACCTCCTGTTCGAGCCCAATCGGACTTACAGGCAGCTCAGAACACCCAAACAAATCTGGACCACTCGATCGCGTCCTTGGAGTACTTGGAGCTCTTCGGATCTGCTGTACCTGATCCTTTCTCCCACTGCACCAGCTGTACAACAGCTCACCAAGCACCATGTGCATGCCTTCACCGAGGACACACAAGACATGTTACCCTTCCTTCTCTTTGGTCGGCCACAAACAACAAGCAAGCCTCAATGGGCCAATCCCAATGCATCAACAAATTACACAATTGACTCACACTCAATTACATAATGTTTGGCCTTTGCCAACTAGCTGACCCAAGAGGGAACTTACCCACCACCAACTACAAGGCTTGAGCAACGACAATTCCTTTTTTTTTTTTTTTTTCTCGATTCTTCTTATTGTTTATTCTTCGTCCTTGCTCTTCGCGCGCTCCACCCGGATCGTGAACCAGGCTATAATACCACTTGTTGGGGAATTACTCGTCGACCCCATTCCCGCCGTAACGGAATAAAAAAAAAACCACACGATCACGCACTACACACACGCAATTTGGGAGAAGGAAAAACGATAACAAAAGAATTAACGTGGTTCGGCAAAACCGCCTACATCAACGGGAGGAGGAGAATTTCACTATATCAATGAGGGAATACATCGTAGGGGAGAGACGGCTCAATCCGCGGACCACGTCGACGCGGTACTCTCATCCTCATAGACTACATCTATGAAACCCTAACCTCTCACATCGCTCAAAGATATCTCACCATATTCTCTCTCACCACTCATCTCCTCTCCTCCATTAGAACTTCTTGTAGAGCTGCCTATAAATAGGCCACACCGACTTGCTCTCCAAGTAATCCTAATTGTACAAATATTAGGAAATAACACCAATATGGAATACTAGTAGATTCCTAATTCTAATAGTTTCCAAAATCAATAATTTCCTAATATTTCCAAAACGCGGAATCAAGACAAAAAAACCCAACAAAGATCACTTACGAGTCTGCAAAGTTACTATGACACTTATTTTGTCAGACTTAAATATAAACTCCCCTAATCTCCTAATACAAGCCATGGTTGGACGATAGCTTCAACACGGAAAACTAAATTAGCCGAAAGTTAATACGAGTTTAACAATTGAATATTTAATACGAATTGAGATTAGTTTTCTCCAATAACTCATACAATTGAACATATACCATTAATTGAGATTAATTTTGATCCAATAACTCAGTTACTTCTTTTTTCTTCCGGTGAAATAACTTAAAAAGAAGTATTTAAGCTTTTGTGTACTAAGACAATTTTAGTTTAACTATAATATATGAAAGAATCACACGAACCAAGTGGGCTAAAAAACCACAAAAATATTCCCCGTCCATTTTCCCGTGAAGACCTAAAACTACTTATATGCACCCACCTTGTGTGTTGTTGCATTTTAATTTGGGTAGAAGGCACTTTCAGGTTTGGCAAAAAAGCACTTTCACCCCCTTCTAGTTTGGGAAATGTCATTTTCATCCTTTTTGTGTGAAAACACTTGCACCCCTTGATTTTGTCATTCCATATTCTAAGAAGTGAAATGAGTTCGAAAGTCTCACTATGTACCACTCATACAGGTATGGAATGTAAGTGTCCTGAAATTTGACACTGAAGGAGTAAAATTGTCCTTTCCCGATTGGAAGAGTTAAAAGTGTCTTTGTATAGATTTGAGTGGGTGAAAGTGTCTTTTATCCTTCTAATTTCAATAATTTATCATTTATTATACGAATATGAAAAGGATATGAAACCCAAAATGGGTGATGCAGATAACAAAGAGAGAAGACGAAAGATGTAAAGAAATGACCCGATAGGTTAATTGTATTAGAAGAGTCTAGAGAGTATAAATACAATGGTTCCAACAGTTCTATGATGAACCGTTGGTTTAGTAGATAAGGTTTGGGCATTTTCACTTCAGCCCTTACACAAACATATAATTACAGAAAGACATAAGGCCCATAACTTGAGATAAATGCATATTTTCCCCTTGTCTTCATTTCTTCAGCTAATACCCCCCCCCCCCCCCCCCCCCCGCAAACTCATGATGGTTCTGCATGGACCATGAGTTTGTTCTTCAGCTCCAGAAAATGTGGTGTCGACAAGCCCTTTGTAAAAATGTCAGCAGTCTGATGAGAGTTTACTATAAAAGAAACACACAAGTCACGAAGTAATACCTTTTCATAAACAAAATGGTAATCCAATTCAATATGTTTAGTGCGAGCATGCATAATTGGATTGTGAGACATAGAAATGGCAGAGTAATTGTCACACCAAAGAGTAGGTGGGGTAGAAATAAAAAAATTGAAATCTCGAAGCAACATTTTTATCCATGTTAATTATGCATCTGTAACAGCCAATGATCGATATTCAGCTTCAGTTGATGAGCGGGACACAGTGGGCTGCTTTTTGGCAGCCCAATGTATTGGGTTGGACCCAATGTATATAACAAACCCAATGGTGCTTCTCCGATCAGTTGGGTTACCAACCCAATCTGCATCGGAGAAGGCTTCAATAGGAGAGCGTCCAGATTGATAAAATCCCATGATCAGGAGTGCCTTGTAAGTATCTATGCGTTTAGCACCTGTAAGATGAACATATGTAGGTTGATGCATAAACTGACATAAGTTATTAACTGCGAAGGCAATATCAGGCCTTGCAAAAGTACAATATTGAAGAGATCCAATTAATTGTCTGTAAATGGTAGGATCAGTGAGAAGAGTTCCTTGAGATAAATGCAATTTTCCAGTAGAAGAGAGTGGAGTAGGACAAGCCTGGCAATTCTGCATATTGTAATTAGAAAGAAGATCTTTGACATATTCTGATTGATGCAGAAATATGTCAGTAGAAGTTCTTTTTTACTTGTATACCCAGAAAATAATGTAAAGGACCAAGATTGGTCATTTGAAACAGAGAGTGAAGGGATTTTACCAGATCAGCAGTGTGGGCAGGATCATTTCTTGTAACAATGATATCATCCACACAGAGAAGTAAAATTGTGATTCTGTCATTGTGATGTCTAACAAAAAGAGAGGAATCTGCTCCATATTTCAAGAAACCCATAGATAAAACATAAGTAGTAAATTTATCAAACCAAGTTCTAGGTGCCTGTTTTAGGTCATATATGGACTTGTTGAGTTTGCAAACAAAGTGATGATGAGGATCAGTAAAACCATGTGGCTGTTTCATGAAAACAGTTTCCTTGAGATTACCATGTAAAAAGGAATTTTTGACATCAAGTTGCTTCAAAGGCCAATTAAAGCTAGCAGCAAGAGCAATTATTGTTCTAACAATGGCATGTTTCACTACAGGGCTGAAGGTTTTATCATAGTCTACTCCAGGAGTTTGATGAAATCCTTTAGCCACAAGTCTGGCTTTAAACCTAGCAATGGAGCCATTAGGGTTAAACTTAGTTCTGTACACCCACTTGTTTCCAACAATGTTGGCATTGGGTGGTGGCTCAAAAAGAGTCCAAGTGTATTGATGTGTGAGACTCAAATACTCATCAGCCATGGCTTCTTACAACTGTGGGTGTTTTTGAGCCTCACTGTATGAGGTAGGATCAGAAAGAGTAGCGTATTTTGACTTAAAACAGAAACCAGGTGCAGCTGTACTAATGTGATCAGCTGCAATTTTAGCAGTAGACTTTATGGAAGAAGAAGGGAGATGAGGATCAGATATACCAGAATTTGCATATTTTGCTGCAATGCCCATAACTTTCTTTTTGAAAATTCCAGACAAGCTTCTGGTTTGCATGTGATGTCCCTCAGCAGGTGGGTCTAAGGTCACGTCTGGTGCCAAGTCAGATCTAGTGGAGATTGTGGGTATCTGTTCTCGTATATGTTCTGAGGGGCTGATGTCTGAATTAGCTGAAAGAATCACAGAAGATGAGCCAGATTCACCTGTGGCAAGGGATGCATCATAAAGTGCATTATCATAATATCCAGGGAATGTGGGAGTGGATTCTGGAGAAGGAGTTGCACTAAAATCAGAAGAAGTGTTAGTGTCAGGTGAAGTTGCATAAGGAAAAACACTTTCTTCAAATATAACATCCCTAGTTATATAAAAATTTTGTGAACTTCTATCAAAGCATATAAAACCTTTATAATTTTCTGCATAACCAAGAAACACACAAGTTTTGGTTCTAGGATCCAATTTGGATGTGTAAGGTCTTAAGTTAGGAAAACAGGCACAACCAAATACCTTTAACCTAGTATAATCAGGTTTCTTTTTAAATTATAGTTCAAATGGAGATACAAAATTTGTAGTTTTACTTGGCTTTCTGTTAATAAAAAATACAGCAGCAGCAAAAGCAAGGAACCATAACATTTTTGGCAAAGAAGCTTGCTGAAGTAAAGTAATAGCAGTTTCAACTATGTGTCTGTGTTTCCTTTCAAAAATACCATTTTGTTGTGGTGTGTGTAGACATGATTTTTGATGTGTGATACCACTTGTGGAAAGAATGTTTTGAAAAACATAAGAGATGTATTCACCACCTCCATCAGTCCTTAAAATTTTACTCTTATAACCAAGTAAATTTTCAATTTGCAATGTAAATTGAGAGAACACATGTGGAACATTTGATTTATTGTAAAGAGGAAACAACCACATATATCTAGATAGATCATCAATAAAAAGCACATAGAATCAGTAACCATGAAATGACTTAAAAGAAGCAGGACCCCCAAACATCAGAGTGCGTAAGATGAAGAGGAGATGAAACAGTGGATTGTGAGTGCTGATAAGGTAATCTAGACATTTATCCTTGTAAACAATGTTGACATAAAACATTATCAGAAACAACAGATAAATTATAAGTTGAACCAAAAACTTTGTGCAAAATCTCATTTGTGGGATGACCCAACCTAGCATGAATAAGAGAAATATTAATCTTACTTTGTGTAGAAAAAGGAGAAGTATGTATAGGATAAAGTCCATTTTCAATCAGTCCTTGATAAAGAGTTTTCTCCGAATCCAGATCATGTATATAAAATGAATTGGCATAAAAAACAAATCTGCAGTGGTGTGTTTTGCATAATTGATAGACAGAAAGAAGATTTTTTACAAGTTTTGGTACATATAAAGTGTTGTCAAGTGTAAATTTGTTTGCAGGAGTGTTAAGATATGCAATACCAGAATGAGATATTGATGTAGTTTGACCATATGAAACCCTAAATGGGTGATGCGGATAACAAAGAGAGAAGACGAAAGATGTAAAGAAATGAACCGCTAGGTTAATTGTATTAGAAGAGTCTAGAGAGTATAAATACAATGGTTCCAACGGTTTGGTAATGAACCGTTGGTTTAGTAGATAAGGTTTGGGTGTTTTCACTTCAGCCCTTACACAAATATATAATTACAGAAAGGCACAAGGCCCATAACTTGAGATAAATGTATATTTTCCCCTTGTCTTCATTTCTTCAGATAATAAAGGGGAGTTAAAGTAATATCAGCATCCAAAATGGAAAGTTCGATACGAAATGGGGAAACTATTAGCAACGGCGGCCACCAAGGAGAAGATTCCTGCATGTCAGCCAGAGAAAACATGATCAACACAAATGATATGTGCAATGGCCAATTTTGAAACATATTGTATTAACAATGAAAATTGTCAATGAGATGGTCCTTTGCTGGTCATATTTGTAACATTTGATCTTTGATCGTTTTTTTGGGAAACTTGAAATCCAATTACTCTCTAACAAGAGCCTCAAACTTGATCAATTGTTGCGTGGTGATCCTCATCAAGATAGCGAGCAGACTAGTTGGATACTTCGATATAAGTTGCAATTCGATCATGTTATCATGATGAAACATTCTACACATCATTGCGGAAGTTTCCGTGTTTATACAGGGCTGAAAGCCTAATATAGCATTCAACTTGGGCAACATCGATGATGAAACCAGAATGCGCCTTGATCCAGTATCTTTCCATATGCAAAAGCCAATAAAATTCCATGACCAATCACACACTCAGGTATAATATTATATCATAAACACAAATGATAACTTTTGGGAATCAAGGGTGCCTTGAATGTACTTGGGCTTGGTGAGGAGTTGGCGACGAACTGGGGGAAGAAACGGACCAAACGGAGGAGCAAAACAAATAGAAGACAATCAGGTGGAGCAGCGTCTTAGTACGAAGACAAATGTCTTAGTACGAAGGGTCTTCGTACGAAGATATCTTGTCTTAGTATGAAGACACCACTGGAGGCGGCCTGAAAGTTGTTTCCTTGTTCGTTTAGCTCGGTTTCTGGTATTTCCTTGGCACCAAGCTGTAAAGTAGGCCTATATAAAGACTATAGGCAGTGCTCTACTGGTGTGGGTTGTATTCGTGGGTTTATCTATAATGAAATGGGGGTTTTTTGGTCGTGGAGGTAGCTAGTTCATTGCAAGTGAACCATGTTATATCGTTTGTGTTCCTTTGATCTTGTTTCGTCCAATTCATAGTTCTATAAGCTCTGCCAGGATCATAACAAACTGGTATCCGAGCTTGGGTAGCGGTGTTCCAAGATCAAGGTGGAGCTATAGGGCTAGGGTTTCACAATCCGTGAAATTCATAGCTATGTTTTCGCGATCAAGGTGGAGCACGCGTTTGGGGGTTACAGATCTGGAAAAGGAGTCGTAGAGAAGATGACCATAGAGGGATGATCAAGATCGACAAGTTCACGGGGAGCAACGGCTTTAGTCTGGGGCAGATTGAGATGTGTGCGTTGTTGAAACAACGACAATCGTTGGGTGCTCTTGGTGACAGACGATAAGGAAGCTAATAAATCCACCACGGCTGAGTTTTAGTATCAGCAAGAGTGGACGCAACACGGGTCTGCGTATGGGGGTTCAGAAATTCAGGGTTCTGGCGCATTGATGGCGGGCAAGGGAAGCTACAATGACGTCTGTTCAAACGGTAGAGAAAATAGACAACGGTGGGCGAAGGATGAACTCATGATCTGCAGGTTTGGCTGCAGGTGGAGGGTACTTCGGAGGATGGTCTAGTTCTCTAGGCCCTGTTGGGGGACAAGGGGGAATCCGTTCTCTTGACGAAGAGGCGAAGGATGGAATAGGGGAGTCTCTGACGAGAGACAATGGAACGTGAAGGGGACACGTGCTAGGGGTTTTTGTAGGGACTCGGTGGGAGTCGGAACAACGAACAAACTTGTTGTAGGAACTCGGTGGGAGTTGGAACAACAAGAGAGGGGTTTCAATTGCAGGAACTCGGCCATAGTTGGAGCATCGATAGGGTTCGATTGCAGGAACTAGACGAGGGTTGGAGCATCGCTAGGGGAACTCGTTGTAGGATCTTGGAAAAGATGGAACAACGTTGTGGATTTGGGGGCTATTGGAGAGACTCGACTAATACAAGCGCAAGAGGACGAGAGGATTCAAGGCAAGGAGGAAATTTGTTGAGAATCAAGGGTGCCTTGAATGTACTTGGGTTTGGTGAGGAGTTGGCGAGGATTTGGTGAGGAGTTGGCGAGGAACCGGGGGAAGAAACGGACCAAATGGAGGAGCAAAACGAAGAGAAGACAAGCAGGTGGAGCAGGGTCTTAGTACGAAGACAAATTTCTTTGTACGAAGGGTCTTCGTACGAAGACATTTTGTCTTAGTACGAAGACACCACTGGAAGCGACCTGAAAGTTATTTCCTTGTTCGTTTAGCTCGATTTTTTGTATTTCTTGGTCACCAAGCTGTATAGTAGGCCTATATAAACGGTATAGGTCGTGCTCTACTGGTGCGGGTTGTATTCGTGGGTTTCTCTCTAATAAAACGGGGTTTTTTCGGGTCGTGGAGGTAGCTAGTTCATCGCTAGTGAGCCACGTTATATCGTGTGTGTTCGTGTGATCGTGTTTCGTCTAATTCATTGTTCTCTAAGCTCTGCCCGGATCATAACAATAACGATCAGACATTAAGTAAACCAATACAAACTGATCCGATATGTTTAATTTATTATACATGGGATTGTAGCACCCATATTTGTCTGAAGATAAAATGACAACAATGTGCACTTTGTACCCATCTCATATAGAAACAACATAAAGGACCTTGGAAGTTGAGACTCTATTTGTTTTCCTAACAACATATGATCCTCGAACTTTTGTCCGATCAATATCTTTTTTTTTGCAGGGCCGTTTAATACGTTGTGGAGACTAATCAGATTGAAGTTGTTTGTACTCTGCTAACACTACTAGGATATTGCCATTCAAAACTACAAGTCATAATAGCGGCTTAGATTAAATACATACTAGAGAAAGAAATGAGGAAATAACATGACAAATGTGCCGATTAAGAATGAATAGCAAAGGCAAACACAACATGAAATATGCAACATGTATGATGTATGACATCTTAAGCTACTTTTATTGTGAACAAACGTATAGCAACCTAGGATGGTGCTGCAGATTCTCTTACTTTTAGGGGATCACCGGTAATTTCTCTAAGATGTTGAGGCCGTTTGGATAAACCGTTTTCTTTTTGGGTTTTAGGGTCCAAGAAAAACCGTAACCAAGACCTCCGGACAATTCATGATGGGTCCATGGTTTGAGCAACCGACTCCCTGGTCCTCCTTTAGTTTATGTTTTTTCACAAGGGACATGTCAAGGAGGGAGTGGCAGGTATACCTTCTAACAAAATTGGAGATCTCTTAGCAACCTGCTTGAATACTAACAGGGTCCCTGTTGAATGACCATGTAACCAGTCCCTTACAAAAATCCCAAAAAAAACTGCATGACATTCTCTCACTTGAAGAAGTCTTCTGGGCTTAAAGAGCTCGATGTAACTGGCTTAAGGAATAAGACAGGAATAGTAAATGTTTCCACTCCTTTACCAAATTTAGTATGGTAGCTTAAATTACCAAGTGACCTGAAAGAAATCAAATATTTCTGAAGAAAACTAAATCAAAGAGATGAAATCAAACCCAGAAAATCAAAGAGAAGATGAACATATTTTCATTAGAAATTTTGGCAGAGCTTCGCACTGATTGAGAGAGAATTCATTCATAAACCCTAAGAGGCAGTCGAGGGCTTTTATACAAGAAGAAACAAACAGTCACATTTTGGACCGTTAGATCTGAGAGAACCATCTAGTCCGTAGAATACTTCAGTGAAATTACATAGAGAGCAATGAAGAGTTTAATTATCCTAGAAAGAACCAAAGACAATAGAACTGGCTTCAACAAGGTCTAAGGAAATGAGAATAAGACCTATTAAGTTTCAGGAAATAGGAGAAGGGCTCAAAACTTAAAGAAATTGCACTTTAGCCTTGAGACAACTTGAAATCTTCACAAGAACACCAGAGAGCACCATTTTTCTTCATTTGAACCCTTCAACTGAGCTTTGACTTGACTTCCAGAACCTTTGACTTTCTTCTGCCAGACTTTGACTTTGACTTTCAGCAAGGTTGGCTAATATGACTAACTTCTTAATACAGAAGAATTAAAGTCAAGTCGTATTACACGGAGTTGTGTCTCCCGTTACTGGAATGACTTGAATTCAATGCAATAACGTCTAAGAGGGTTTGAAACCTCAAGCGACTTGGCGACGAAAGACTAGGATGCCTAGACCCTCTGAGCTAAAGGACGTGCCCGAATATTGGTGGATATTGGTGGATGTTTGGGGACCCCTTAGTGAGCTTGTGCGTAGGATCATAGTATTTTTAATTCCTTGTTGCGGTTGTGTGAATTTCAAAAGCGATTTGTGAGAACTTGATGATTTTGGTTAGTGATAGCGAGATTTGCCCGTCTCTTAAGAAAAAAAACACGTTGTTTCAATTTTAGCATTGTTCTATGATCGAGTTGCATTGTAGTCATGTAGATTGCATTGTGTGTGTGTGTGTTGTTTATGTCACATGACTAGTGGAGTGTATGCAATTCGGTGGATTGAAACGTTGTGTGAGATTTGATTTTGCTCGGGACGCGCAAAAAGGTAGCGTGTGAGATTTGATAACTCTGTATTAGAGTTATATTTATTGCACATTTTATATCGTTTTGCGTGCTTTACGGGTTGATTATATTGGTGTTACACTTCGAATAGAGAGAAAATGTAGGATTTTAGCTTTGAGCATTAGTTTGTGAATCCGGGTGTTTCTCGCATTATTTACTTTTATTTTGTCACTTTTGATCGCACGGGGTGTTTTCGTGTTGTGTTTGTCAGGAAACGGAGCTCATGGATCAATGAGGAGGAGGGAAACGAACTTCGGAACATATGCGGGAGCTTGAGAAAGAAGAAAGAAAAAGCGAAGAAAAAATCCCTAGGTGATCGCACTACCACAATATTCTGGTCGTGCGATCAGAACAATATCCAAACTCACTGTAAGTTGTGACAAGGGCTTGTGGTCGTAGGATCAAAATCTGGTCGTGTGATCAAAAAGCAGGATCAGAAGCTGATTACACGAACAAGATTTTTCTGTTCGTGCGATCAGAAGTTAGGAGACACGCACGCACGACAATTAAGAGGGGTTTTAGGTTTATTAATTAAGAGTCTCTTGGGATTAATTAATACAATGTAGACCTAAATAAAAGAGAAAAACGTGAGAAAGAAAGGAGCAAGAGGAGACTCACGAAAGAGGCCACAGTCGGGTTAGAGAGGAGGACTCCTCCTCCATTGAAGATCAAGGTTAAAAATCTTCTCTTTCTTCTCTATCTTCTTATTCTTCTCTTTCAATCTTGTTATGGATAAACTTGTTAGTTTTGCTAGTTTGATAAAGATTATCTAGACGTTTTGCTAGGCATCTCTATAAGTGCGTAGGGTTTATTTAGACGGTTATTTTCCGGATTTCAGACTTTGTTTCATGCATTTGGATTTGATTCTTCAATTAAATGTTAGTTTCTTGAACTTGTTGTTGATCTTAGTCTATTGACACGATTAGGATATGGTTTGATATTCAACGAAACTAGGGTTTATTTTGTGAATCAATTCCTTTCTTAAAGTTAATATTCGTTCTAGTTACACGTTCTTGTTCTATGCTTAATCTTTAGTATGAATGGAGTAGCTACCCAGACGTACTAGCTAATTAGATGAGTGCACGACAGTGACTCAACCTAATTGTGAAGAGAACTTGAACACAATCCCGAATCACCGAGACCGAAAAAGAGAAGTGTTAGGATTGGCCTAGTGTGGGTAGATTCGGTAGGATTATTCCGCTGTTCTGTGAAACGCTGGGCCGACAGGACCCGTTATCGTATTAGTAGATGACCTGCTAGAACGGACCAGTAGACAACATGAGACGGAGAGGAGATTGTAGTCAACCGAGACGTAAAATGACATGAGGCCGACAGGATAATGTCATAGTCTATTACCCGGCTGAATAAGAATAGGATTGACGGGTTACATAGTGAACCAGATTCGTCTACAGCCCTAGGTGATCTAGAGATTGTCTAGTTTCTCCATATTTGTTTTATTAAAATTAAAGATATAAAAGTATTAGCTTAGTTGTTATTTTAATTCAGTCACTTGTTTGTGGGTGACGAACTATTTAAATATCAATTCTTCCTCCTTGTACCGTTTCTAAACTAAATAACTAATTATATAATGTAAAGTCTGTCTTCGTGGGATCGATAACTCAGGGTTGAAATACCACCCTTATATTACTTGACCGTGCACTTGCGCATACGCGTTAGTAAATCGCGTCAGGTAGTTCCAGACTCATTGTCACAAGTACTTGTATTTTTCTGATAAGGAAAGACATTTTCATCAAATATAACATCTCTGCTGATACATAATTTTTGTGTAGATTTATCAAAACACACATAACCTTTGTAGTTTTGAGCATAACCCATAAATACACATTGAACTGTTTTTAGATCAAGCTTGGTTGTGTTATAATGTATTAGATAAGGATAGCATGCACAACCAAAAACTTTAAACCTTGAGTAGTCAGGTTTAGATTTGTATAACAGTTCCCATGGAAATTTGTTGCAAGTATTTTTACTAGGCATGCAGTTTTGTAGAGCAGCTGCAAAAGCATGATACCAAAAGAATTTAGGCAAGCAGGCATGAACTACCGGTGACTGCAGTTTCAACAATATGTCTATGTTTTCTTTCAGCAACACCATTTTTTTGTGGTGTGTAAGGACATGATCTTTGCTGCACAATACCACAATTTTGCATATATTTTTGAAATGTAAAGGACATATATTCACCACCACCATCTGATCTAAGGATTTTGATATTATTTCCAAGTTGAAGTTCGACTTCAGTTTTAAGTTTGTGAAACACACTTGCAACTTTTGATTTATGATGCGAAAGGGAACAACCAAGTTAACTTGAATAATCATCAATGAAAAGAACATAGTATCTGTAACCATGATAAGATTTTACATTTGCAGGACCCCACACATCACTATGCAACAAGTCAAGAGAGAATTTATAAGTAGAAGTAGAAGCATTGTAAGGTAACTTAGTCATTTTTTCCTTTCACACAATGTTCACATAAGGAACCAGAAGAAATATCACACAACTTTAGGTCTTTGCATAAGTTAGAAGAAGAAATGAAAACTAGTTTGAGAACATCATTTGAAGGGTATCCTAACCTGGCATGCAAGATAGGAGACTTGGTACTCTTTCCTAAATAAGCAAGCTTCACATTGTCTTTAACTTGGGGATTTGGGGAGAAAGGATGAGTGTGAATTGGATAAAGTCCATTTTCAATCAAACCTTGATAAAGAACTTTTCCTAGAGTTTTTTCCTAAATATAGAATAAATCAACATCAAAATAGAATGAGCAATTATGTTGTTTGCAAATTTTATAACACAGACAGCAAATTGGTAGACAAATTTGGGACATGTAAAGTGTTATCTAATTGAAAAGAGTGATTGGGAGTGTTTAGATAGACAGTACCAGAATGATTGATTGGAAGAGTGTTACCACAGCTACTTGTTCAGAAACTTGATAAGGAGAACTCAATGTAAGATTTTCAAAATCTGAAGTCATATGATTATTGGCACCAGATTCAGTCAACCAATAGTTTGGAGAGACACTTGGGGTTGGTTCAGGTGTAGCAATGGCATTTAAATCTGTCAACCGAGTTGGTGGTTTCTTGCCCTGAAAGGCATGATCCATTATGTGCCAACAGGCAATAGCAGAGTGATAGTCATAGCCACATATTTGACAATTCAAAGGGTTGTCATTGCTATATCTGCTTCTATAAGGACCTCTATTAGGTCCAAACCTGCCTCTTCTTTGACCTTCATGACCTCTTCCTCCTCCTCTAATGTGGCCACCTCTCCCAAAATAGTTAGAATTGGAGTTATAGTTTTGAATTTGATACCCTGAGACCTGACCATAATTAGCATTAGGGTTTTGACCTTGGTAACCAGACCTTGACCAAGATTAGGGTTAGGGTTTTGACCCAAGTACCTTGACCCTTGACCAAAGTTAGGGTTAGGGTTTTGAATTTGATATCTTTGCCCTGGACCAGTATTAGGGTTAGGGTTTTGAATTTGATAACCAGAGCCTTGACCTCTACTAGCACCATAGCTACCTCTACCACGACTGTTACCAGTCATAGGACCAAATGAGACATATGCAGCATTTCCAACAAAATCAGAAGAGATAACATACTGTGACTCAATCATTTTTTCCTCAGCTTTCAAAAAAACATGTAATTCCTCAAACGAAATTTTATCAGGAGCAAGAGACATAGTAACACGAATTCCAGATCTAAAGGAGTGATACTCAGGAGGTAGACCATGCAGAGCATATAATATCATGTCTTGATCATAAATGTGAACCATAGCAGAAGAAAGCTTATCTCTAAGGTTTTAAGTCTTTGCATGTAGACATCTATAGATTCAGATTTCTTGCAGATAGTCTGGAGTTCAGATCTCAATTGAAGAATATTAGAACGAGTGAGAGAGGAATACCTGTTTTCGAGCGAAATTCAAACATATCGAGAATAAAGCTTACCCACAACCTGAACCAGAGCTTCCTGAGTGAGCGTTGCTGTGAGGAGAGTGAGTACCGTCTGATCTTGAGTAACCCAAACGTCAAACGTCGGATTTCAATTACCCGTCGGTTCACCGTTTTCATTGAGGAGGAATTCGGAGTGACAGATCTTAGAGCCATCAACATACCCATACAGAGACTGAGTTTTGAGAACTGAAGAAATTTGATATCTTTAGATAACATAGTTGTTGTTATCTAGTTTGAAAGGAACAAGGTTATGAATTTGAGAGAGGAGATAAAAGGGATTCGATGAAGAGCCTTGAGATTGATTTGTAGATAAAGCCATGGATCTGATACCATGAAAGAAATCAAAGATTTATGAAGAAAAATAAATCAAAGAGATGAAATCAAACCCAGAAAATCAAAGAGAAGATGAACAGATTTTCATTAGACATATTGGCAGAGCTTCGCTGCTCTGATTGAGAGAGAATTCATTCATAAACCCTGAGAGGCAGCCGAGGGCTTTTATACAAGAAGAAACAAACGGTCACATTTTGGACCTTTAGATTTGAGAGAACCATCTAGGCCGTAGAGTACTTTAGTGAAATTACATAGAGAGCAATGAAGAGTTTAAGAATCCTAGAAAGGCCCGAAGACAATAGAACTGGCTTCAACAAGGTCTAAGGAAATGAGAATAAGACCTCTTAAGTTTCAGGAAATTGGAGAAGAGCCCAAAACTTAAGGAATGCAATTAGCCTTGAGACAACTTGAAATGTTCACAAGAACACCACAGAGCACCATTTTTCTTCATTTGAACCCTTCAGCTAAGCTTTGACTTGACTTCCAGCACCATTGACTTTCTTCTGCCAGACTTTGACTATGACTTTCAGCAAGGTTGGCTAATATGACCTACTTCTTAATACAGAAGAATACCCTTTCCCTTGATGTTCAAAACTGATAGAACCTTAGCAGTGATACGAATGTGAGAGAAGCAGAATAAATCGTATATTCAACTTTACAGATGAATATGTACATGGGTCATATATATAGTCCAAATAATCATAATTACGACTAGACCCTTAAGTCTGTACAAAATAAACTAAGGCCAAGATAATGTATGTATCATAACAATCAGAACAGAAAATTTTCCTTAGTGCACCCTTCACTGCACAGGAAATCAAGGCAGCAGTCTCTTCAATGGCTCCTCTAAAAGTCCCAGCTTCATAGGGCTTGATGGCTTCCATCCTTTGTTCTTCCAAAATAACTGGCCCCTCATTGCAACAAAAGTAACCACTTCCGTTCTTTCATTTCTTCACTCTGGACATCTACTGAAGCAGGCGAACAAAACCCAATTTTCCTTATTCCCAAAACTCCTAACCCATGCACAGTAGATGACTATAGGCCAATAAGTTTGTGTAATTTATGAACAAAATAATCTCTAAAGTAATGAAAAATAGGCTAAAGATTGTAATGCATAGCTTGGTTTCACTTATTCAAAATGGTTTTGTACCTAATAGGACTATACATGACAACACTTCTTGCTTGGGACCTGATGCACTTTGTACATTCTAGAACCTCCAATTATGATAGTAGATATGTTGTTGTTAAGCTTGATATATCCAAAGCTTTTGATAGAGTTAAGTGGGATTTTCTATCCCAGTTGCTTGACCAATATCTGTATCCTAGGCGCTTCAATAACCTAATCATGCAATGTGTAACTACGGTCTCCTACTCAGTTCTTGTCAATGGTTCCTTCACTGAACCATTTCTGCCTAACAGGGGACTCAGGTAAGGAAACCCTTTGTCCCCTTTCCTCTTTCTGCTCACTGTAGAGGTGTTTTCGAAAACCCTTTTGCATGAACAAGCCTCTGTCATTTTAGTAGGTATTCCAGCCTATAGAAACCAATTGTCAGTCACCCAGCTCCAATTTGGAGATAATAGTATTATCTTTCGCAAAGTTAAACCAGGCACTGCTCCGCAACTGCAACACATTTTGACAGACTACTGCAGACAGTCAGGGAAGCAAGCTAATAAACTTAAATAAGTCTTCCTTGATCCTTAACCCAAACTGGCCATGCAAAAAAGGATGGTTTTCTGCATAACCTGCAAATTCTTTGTACATATCACACTGAAAAATACTTGGAAGTCCTTCTTAACCCCAAGAAAAGATGTCAACTAATGTAAATATTACCATTGAAAAGGTGAGAAAAACATGTTCCGGATGGAAAGGATTGCTTCTTAATAAAGCTGGAAGTGCTGCTTTAATCAACTCTACTTTGTGCAGTCAACTGATATACCCCTTCCAAGTATTTCCTTTTACTAAGAAAGCTTGTAAGGAGTTATTCTCTTTAGTCGCAAACTTCTTTTGGAAATGCAATATTGATAAAAGCGGGATTCACCGACTGTCATTGTTTTCTCTTTGCTCACCACTTTCTGTAGGAGGCTTAGGCCTCAAAGATGTCTATGCCTTTGACTAGGCTATTCTAGTCAAGAATAGTTGGAACATCATTAACAATCATGACTCTCTTTTTCCTAAATTCTTCATTAGGAAATATTGTTCAAGGGAAAATCATCTTTCTATTTAACCATCCCCTTCTTCCTCCGAGGCATGGAGGACTATCTGCAAGGGAAGGGATATCATGATTAGAGGCCTAGAGTGGTAATTGGGTAATAGAAAGTGTATTGACCTCAGAACTCATAATTGGATCCCTTATGTCCCAGCTAAATCCATAGCAGCTCATTTGGTTCAAGCGGTGGATATGGGGAAACAAGTCAAGTTAGCCCATTATCTCTTCACACCAAATAATTGTTGGAATAAGGAGTATCTCCAATCTGTTTTCCCCCCTTGGCTCAGTAGACGAGTCCTTGATATTCCTATCCCACATAATCAGGAAACTGATGAACACTTCTTGAAATTGACAGCATATGGAGTTTTCTTAGTGAAATCAGCTTATGACCTTCTTCTGCAGGATTCTGCCGCCCCAATCCAACTGCTTCTTTCCCTACTCTTCATCCCTTGGACTGAATTTTGGAAGTTAAAATTCCCTCCAAATTTTAAAATGTTAATTTGGTTAGCAGTTCTAAATGTCCTCCCCACTTTTGATAATCTCATAAAAGAATCTCTAAATATCCAGCCAAACTTTAGTCTGTGCAGTCATGATGGGGAAACAATGGATCATCTTTTCCTTCACTGTCCAACAGCAAAGAGGCTTTGGTTGCTTAGCCCTGTATATTCCTACTTCAATGATACACAATTACAGTCTCTTAACCATTTCCTCAGTAGTAAAGAGGCTTTGGTTGCTTAGCCCTGTATATTCCTACTTCCATGATAAACGCTCTCTTAACCATTTCATCATTCATTTCAAACAGCAAATTTGGATCTTCTGGATTCTTTGAATTCGTAGAAATAGAAAAGTGTTTTGAATGAAATTTCTCTGACATTCCGTCTTAAAGAAATTCAAGACCTGATAAATATGCACTTATCAATGGATCATTTTTTCCTTCACTGTCCAACAGCAAAGAGAGTGTGCAGTAAGATTCTATTTCTATGTCAGTAGCATGGACTCGGGAGCAAGCCAGCCGCCACCGAAGATGAATGACATCAAAACAAGTATCACCAGTATGGTCAGGAATACAAGGACTTGTATGGTCATGTATTTTCCCAGTAGTGAAGGTGCATGTGTTACTTATGATTTATTTTTGGTCCTTCTGCTCTCTTTGTTAGACAGTCGAACTGATGCTTCTTGCTCTTAGAAGCAAATGAAAAGAGGTCACAATGTCTGATACGGGTCGACCGTGTGATCCGGATAATTACTATTATAGTTAGTTAGTTAGTATTTAAGTATCTGCTTACATGATTAGTTGATTAGTTAATTAGTTCAATTTGTTTATTTAATTACTTAGCGGGCTAGGTCTTCTTTTTTGTTCTTTCCTGGTCCATGTGAGTGAACCGACTAGGTCTAGAATTTTATTATTTAAACACTTGTAGCCTTTGTTATTTTTTATCAGATGAATATAACACAAATTTCGTTTGATCAAACCCTAGATTGTTAGAAAAGATGCCCATAGCCTCTAAGCTACGTGGGAGTTTGTCGAATTCTCACAAAATCATCACTTTCGATACCTTCGCGGTATCAATGTCACACCTGATTGCAGAGTTTATGAAGGCCAAATTGTCAGGATCATGGTCTTTTTAGTCCGCTAATACAAGTCACTCTTAGATAAACCTTAATTTCGGGAAACCAAATGAGCCAAGAGATGCGATGAATATATATGCATACAATCGAACCTTTTAACTTAGATTAGTCTTCTCCAATAGCCCATTAATTCTTTAATTCTTTTTTCTTTGTGGGAAATAACTCAAAAAGAGCATTTAAGCTTTTTTGTACTAAGTATTTAAGCTTTGTTTTTATGTAACCATTTCAGTTCGCCTGTTATATAGCAAAGAATCACACAAACGAGGTGGCTAAAAAACCACAAAAATAGTTCCCCCAGCCATTTTCGCGTGAAGGCCTAAAATAACTTTTATGCACCTCTGTTGTTGCATTTCTAATAAAATGTGGGGTATTATTGTAAGGGCAATAATACCGTGTAACAGTGTTGCAGGAGCTATGGACATGGCAGAGAAAAGTAGTGTTGAAAGTCATCTACCAGAAAAATTCCGACCTTAACGTGGGTTAAATATATTCATATTTTCACAAAGAGCAAACTCATGTTTTATAAACTTGCAATTCTTAACTGGTGACAAGGAGTTGCACGCCTCTGAACAGGAAAATAACAAAGACATAACTGGAGGATGCTAAGGGAATTGAAAATAAAAGAAAACAATTAGACTTGAACTTGAGGAAGAATGAAATGCCCGTTTTGAATCTGAACATATGTTGTAAACTGACAGAATATCCCCAGAGGACTATTGCTTCGGAGTTTCCAGGATGATAGAATAATAGTAATTCATAGCTACATAACACAAAAAGAAGTTACCAACAAAATCTGCAACTACATGAACCAGACAATATAATTATCTGTAGATTGCTTTGAAATAATTGTAAAGGCAACCTGTTGAAAACAATGAGACCCGATAGAGAGCCATGCATAGGCCAGAGAAACGTCACTCTCGTGTAGCGATATGAGTTTGAGAACCTTGTCACTTCCGGAAAATAGTAAGTCTTTCGCTCCATTGATGTAATTCCAGAACAGAGGAGGAGGTTGTTACGCCTCAAACTGAAGATAAAGATACAGTATATTGGTAAGCAGTAATATCAAAAATTTGGGGCTTTGTTATCTCAAAATGAGGCAAATTAAGGAGCGTCGTCACCGTCTTCTTCACGAAATTGTATGAAATAATTTTGCGGGGAATCGCCAACACAAGTTCCGGCTCCCCTTGACTATAAAGTCCTTTGACAACACCGAAAACTTGAAACTTGTATGCCTCCCTCGCCACACCTAGAGACTTGTAACCCTCCCTCTTCTTCCCCGGCCTGACAATTTCTGGGTACGCAGATGTCAACTGGCAAAGGTTCAACCTGTAATTGGCAACCCACTCACTGAAGTCTCGACTCATTTCAAGCATTGAAATGCTGCTATCCTCAGCGTGATGACAAAGCGAGACACGTAATATGGACGGAACATATTCATTTATCTTTTCTTGACCGAGATAATATTCAATGGAAATATCAACATCTTTAGGATAGGGGCGACAACGTCTTATTTGAACTAGCGCTTCGGACTTGAGATCAAAGTGGAAAAGCTCGTAATTCAGATTAATAGGTCTCCAATTCGAGTACCGCTCAATGTTAGCGTGGATATTTAATTCCTTGAAATCAGTGAGGGGTCGCCAGCGGTGGTTGTGGGATGAGTAAACCTCAATCTGATTTCTACTTTCGACACACACTAGTTTGTAGTGAGGTGAGATGGAAGGGTCAAAAGCAAAATATAATTGAGAAGGAGACAGCGGAGAAACATGTTTCGGCTGAGGAAGCATTCTATACTGCTTGGTAGTTGGATTGCAGACGAACAGATTACATGCACAAATATCGTACATACCAACGTTGTTGCTGTAACTGCAGAGCAAAAGTCCGCTAGAAGACTGCACAATCCAAACCTTATAACCATCACCGAAGACGCCGTCAAGGAAGGTGAGTCAAAAGAAATCGGTTTCACGAGATTGGTACGATGTATAAAGGAACATCCCCGAGGGATAGTTGTTTACCTGGGCATGGGATCGAACAAATTGCGGGTCGGAAATCAGAGAGCAAAACTTCTCCGATACTAGTTTCAACCTCGTCACTGGCTTCGCGGGTACACGCACCAGGATTTCAACCATCAGATCGTTTATTCCGGCAACATGCTCCGCCGCGCTGCTCCCTGACATCCTCAAAACCCTACCGTGGCGCACACCCTTGCTAGGGTTGGATGGACTGCGGCAGAGAAAAAGTGCTCCTTTTTTTTTTTTTTTTTTTTTTTTAATCAACCAAGCGCTCACGTTGGATCATCCAGATTATATTTTGGATCAAGATCTCATTTGGCTTTGCCCAAATCTCTCTAAAAGTTAGCTTTTATTTTTTGCAAAAAAAAAAAAGTTAGCTTTTATTTATTTTCCTTTGTGGACTTATTTGGTATGACTTATAAGCAGCTTATAAGTCAGTTCTGGATTATAAGTTGAAGACAACTTAGAAGCAGTGTTTGGTTTGCAACTTATAAGCTGAACTTTTGAATTTGGACTTATAAGTTCATAGTGTAAAAATGAACTTAAGAAAAAGTTGGGTTTTTGAATCTTTTCTTGAACTTTTGGACTTAACAACTTTTACACCAAATACACAAATCTTTTTTCTTCATCTTTTTTGTCATGAACTTTTTTAGCATAAACTTATAAGACAACTTAAGTTGCAAATAAGTTATACCAAACTCACTCATAGTCTTTTTTTTTCTAAGATCTGGACAAAGATTTAACTTATTACAATTGACTAAAATTGAGCTTGCTAACTAGTGATCTTGTCTGCTGCACCATTCGGCTTGCCTACTAACCCAAGTGATGTTCGCTGAACTTCCCTCAAGCATAAACCAAATATCCTTCGAGATGCCTTCAATCTGCCATAATTTGATCTCCTTGTTTGCTTTGTGGGCTTGTAATATGTGTTATGGGTTTTTCCGGTCTTTAAATTGTATGTGGGTTAGGTTTATGTACCCCTATTTTTTTACAGGTTTGGGAGCCCGATTTTTAATATAATATATACCGCCCTGCTCGTCGGGTAAGTTTCTTAAAAAAAAATAAAAAAATAAAAAAAAAAGTGGGGAAGGAAATTTAATTTATCCTTGAGTTAGTGGGGAAGGAAATATAATTTTACCTGTCATGTGCTGCTTTCATTCTCCATTGGATGAGTCATTTTTGATCTGTCATATCCTCGATTACTTGCGGCCTAATTACTATTGTTTCGCTGATGCCATTCCGACACAGTGGCGATCGGCACTTCCTTCCATACAAAGCTTCATACGGTGCCATGCTAACGCTGGCGTGATAACTGTTTTTATAGGAGAACTCTATCAAAGGTAGTTTGTCAACCCATGAACCTTGGAAGTCCATGACAAGCCCTTAACATGTCCTCCAACGTCTGAATAGTTTTTCTGTTTGTCCGTCTGTAGCCGGGTGAACCTCAGCTGAGTCCCCAATGCTTCCTGAAGCGCTCGCCAAAAATGAGAGAGGAAGTTAGGGTCCCTGTCAGAAATTATCGAGCTTGGAACCCCATGATACCTCACTATATTTTTAACATATGTGTTTGCTAGTTGCTCCATGTTCCAGGTATCCTTCATCGGAATGAACCTAGTTGTCTTGGTCAATCGGTCAACTACTAACCATATCTGGTTGAGTCCATTCTTTGATGTCGGCAAAGCAGTCACGAAATCCATCGAAATATATTCCCCCTCCAAACTGGTACGTCTAGTGCTTGCACTAAGCCTCACATCCTCTTGTGTTCGAACTTCGCTTTCTGACACGTTAAGCATCGTGATACAAATTCTGCTACCTCCTTTGTCATGTTAGGCAACCTGAACATCTTCTTCAAATCTTTGTAGAGCTTGTCGCCTCTAGGGTGTACTGAGTAAGGTGTGTTGTGTGCTTCTCGCATAATAACTCCTTGGTTTGTGCACACTTTTGCGGTACACACCACCGTCCCTTGTAGTGAATGCTCCCATCCTCGTGAATCTGAAAGTCTTTAGTTTTCCCCTCAGCGATTTTCTTCCTGATTCTTTCTAGCTTCACGTCTCCAGTTTGGTTACTCCTTACTTCCTCAAAGAAGTATGGTACAGCTGTCATACTGATGAACAAGTTATGTACTCCTCCTTGTTCCACTACTTCGATAAGCTTTCTGAATTAATAGAATAGCCAGCCTGGAAAACCTAAGATTGCATTCACTGCATGGCTTGCCTTTCGACTCAAGGCGTCAGCAACCACGTTTGCCTTCCCTTCATGGTACTGGATACGCAAGTCATAGTCCTTGATGATTTCTAGCCATCTCCGTTGCCTGTTGTTCAGCTCCTTCTGCGTGAAGATGTACTTTAGACTGAGGTGATAGGTGTAAAGCTTGCAAACTGCTCCATACAAGTGATGTCTCCATATCTTCAGCGTGAAACTATTGCTGCTAACTCCAATTCGTGTGTGGCATAGTTTTCGTCGTGGGGTTTCAGCTGCCTTGATGCATCACTGTACACTTCGAACTCGACAGAGTCGTTTGGTAAAGCTAATATTGGGGATGTAGTCAGCTTCACCTTCAGGGTCTAAAATACTTCTTCAGAACTATCATCCCAGTGATACTTCACAGTCTTCATCGTCAGTGTAGTCAGTGGCCCGGCAATCTTGGAGAAATCCTTTACGAAACGCCTGTAGTATCCTGCTAAGCCAAGGAAACTTATCCCATAAACATTCTTCGGCGTTGACCAATCCTTGACGGCTGAGATCCTTCCTGGATCCACTGATATTCCCTCATTCGAGATGATGTGACCCATAAAATGAAACGCGATCCAGCCAAAATTCGCACTTAGACAGCTTAGCATGCAACTGTTCTTGTCTCAGAGTATGCAACACTTATTTGAGATGTTCCTCGTGCTTTTCCTTGCTTTTCGAGTACACAAGGATGTCATCAATGAAGACGAATACAAATCGGTCTAGGAATGGCCTCATAACTCGGTTCATCAGATCCATAAAAACTGCAGGTGCATTGGTCAGACCAAAAGGCATTACCATAAACTCATATTGGCCATACCTCGTTCTAAATGTTGTCTTCGGGATACTTATTCTGGATGGTTGAACTGTTCAACTCAAGGTAGTCAATGCATAGCCTTAAGCTTCCATCTTTCTTTTCACGAAAAGCACTGGTGCTCCCCATGTTGAAACACTTGGCCTTATGTACCCTTTTTGTAGGAGTTCTTGCAATTGGTCCTTCAGCTCCTTCAATTCAGCTGGTGCCATCCGATACGGCGCTTTCGAGATCGGCGCGGTTCCGGGTGCTAAGTCCAGAGTAAACTCCACTTCTCTCTTGGGTAGCATTCCAGGATTCTCATCACGAAATACGTCAAGAAATTCCTTCACGACAGGTATCTCTTCTAGCACATTCTCCTTCTTTGATATATCATGGATGTAGCACAAGTAGGAAGAGTTCCCTTTCTTCACTTAATTGACTTCGGTCAGTGCTGACACAAATCTAATGCAGGACTCCTTCTTGATTCCACGATAAGAGATATTCTCCCCGTTGGGTCCTCTTAGCCGAACCTTCTTATCATAACAATTAATGAAGGCTCGATATTTGCTAAGTCAATCCATCCCTAGGATGACATCTATGCCTCTAAGATCGAACTTGATCAAATCCACATGCAATTTATATGCTAGAATTTTGACTCCTACTCCTTCAAATACGGTGTAACATACTGCAATTTGGCCACTGGGTGTTGCTACTGAGATAGATTTCCTAGCAGACTTATTCAAATTCGGTTTCTCAGCAAATGATGATAATATGAGTGAGTATGATGCGCCAGAATCAAATAATATAAAGGCTTTATGTTCGTAGATAAGGAAAGTACCCGTGATAACTCCGTGAGCATATTAAGCCTCAGTCTTTATCATGCAGCAATCCTTCCCACATTGGCATTCTGAGCTCCAGCTCCTCCTACACCAGCTCCATTGTTGACATAACCTCCATGACCAGCATTGTCGTTGCGGTTCCGAGCTCCATTATGTCCTGCATTCCCTTGGTTGTAGTTTGGCTGCCTCCCATAGCAATTTCCTCCATTGTTCTGGTAATTTCAGTTGCCAAAGTTCCTGTTCCCATATTCGGTTTGCAGGTTCCTGGGCTGCTGGTTCCCATACTACTGGCGGTTTCCCAGATAGTTGTTTTGGGGTTGCCTCTGATAGCTTCCTCCCTGGTTCACCTGCTAGTTCCTGGTTGGTCGAGCTCGACATTCATAAGCACGATGCCCCTTTCCACCATAGTTGTGGCATATGACTAGGTTCCCCATACAGTCTCTTACAGGGTGGTTCTGCTAACACCGGATGAAGATGTAGCAAAAAACTGGCTGAGCTACTTGATACTGCCGGTTCTGGTTGTTTCTTCCATTGTTCGGCTTCGACTTCTTGTCCCTTTTCATGTTTCTGCTACTACCACTTGCCTCTACTGCCTTGCGTTTGCCACTAAACTCATCCTGCACCTCCTGGACTTGCCACATGTCAGCTGTTCGATCATAGGCCTTGTGCAAAGTGTCGTAAGTTCTACTACGCATGATCTTCTGCAACTGGAAGTGTAGTCCCGAAATGAACTTGTTAATCTCATCCTCCTCACCATATACCGTGTGGCCTGCAAACCTTAGTAGTTCCACGAACTTCTTGAAGTAGTCTGTCACTGAGTCGTTCCCCTGTGTCAAGCTGTTGAACTCATTGCACTTCCTTCTCTTAACATGTGATGGATAGAACCGTGTCCTAAGAGCAGTCTCAAAGGCTTCCCAATTGAAATTGGGTCGATCTAGCAAGACTTATTGGGTAGTTGTCCACCAATCATCTGCTTCATTTTTCAAATAGATGATGGCGCGGTTAATCTTCTCATCGTCTGGGCAATGCACAACCCTAAGTAGCTTCTCTAAATGCCTAATCCTGTTCTCCAGTTCAATGGGATCTTCCTTCTCAGTTAATTGTCGAGACTTCAGATCAGCTATCTGCTTGGCATAACTTTTGTAACACCCCCGATTTCCAGAGGAGCCGGAGACCGGAAAGTACCCTTCGTACATGAGATTTTACCCTTTCGTACAAGGAGTGGTAACAATAATTAAGTGAAAAAGAACATCCACTATTGATTCATATTACAGAAGTTAACAGTGTTTGGCAAAATATAATTAACAGCAAAAGTTGACTCTCCGGTTAATTTCTGAATACAACTGTACGAGTGAGAACCAGTCATATACCTGCGGGGGAATTAAAAGAACACAAGACCGCATTTTTTCGAGTATCAGTAAAAACTGAGTGAACAAACAACTTAGCATGTAAAACATAATGGCTAAGACAGGTTTCATGGTTTTGTGTTTAAAAGAGTTTGAAAAATAACGGAGTATAATTATAAACATCAAAGTAAAGACTTGAATTGTATTAAGGAATATAAGTACGTGTAGAAGTGATGATTATCAGAGTTCTCAAAAGTTTCTATTTCCAAAATGGAAGTTATTACGAATAGCCGATTCGTTTACCGAGATATTCAAAAGTTCATAGATCAATGAGGAGGAGAGAAACGAACTTCGGAACATATGCGGGAGCTTGAGAAAGAAGAAAGAAAAAGCGAAGAAAAAATCCCCAGGTGATCGCACGACCACAATATTCTGGTCGTGCGATCAAAACAATATCCAAACTCACTGTAAGTTGAGACACGGGCTTGTGGTCGTAGGATCAAAGATGATCACACGACCAGAATATTCTGGTCGTGTGATCAGAAAGCAGGATCAGAAGCTGATCACACGACCAAGATTTTTCTGGTCGTGCGATCAGAAGTCAGGAGACACGCACGCACGACAATTAAGAGGGGTTTTAGGTTTATTAATTAAAAGTTTCTTGGTGATTAATTAATACACTGTAGACCTAAATAAAAGAGAAAAACGTGAGAAAGAAGGAGCAAGAGGAGACTCACGAAAGAGGCCACAGTCGGGTTAGAGAGGAGGACTCCTCCTCCATTGAAGATCAAGGTTAAAAATCTTCTCTTTCTTCTTATTCTTCTCTTTCAATCTTGTTACGGATAAACTTGTTAGTTTTGCTAGTTTGATAAAGATTATCTAGACGTTTTACTAGGCATCTCTATAAGTGCGTAGGGTTTATTTAGACGGTTATTTTCCGGATTTCAGACTTTGTTTCATGCGTGTGGATTTGATTCTTCAATTAAATGTTAGTTTCTTTAACTTGTTGTTGATATTAGTCTATTGACACGATTAGGATATGGTTTGATATTCAACGAAACTAGGGTTTATTTTGTGAATCAATTCCTTTCTTAAAGTTAATATTCGTTCTAGTTACACGTTCTTGTTCTATGCTTAATCTTTAGTATGAATGGAGTAGCTACCCGGACGTACTAGCTAATTAGATGAGTGCACGACAGTGACTCAACCTTATTGTGAAGAGAACTTGAACACAATCCCGAATCACCGAGACCGAAAAGGAGAAGTGTTAGGATTGGCCTAGTGTGGGTAGATTCGGTAGGATTATTCCGCTGTTTTGTGAAACGGTGGGCCGACAGGACCCGTTATCGTATTAGTAGATAACCTGCTAGAACGGACCGGTAGACAACATGAGACCAAGAGGAGATTGTAGTCAACCGAGACGTAAAATGACATGAGGACGACAGGATAATGTCATAGTCTATTACCCGGCTGAATAAGAATAGGATTGACGGGTTACATAGTGAACCAGATTCGTCTACAGCCCTAGGTGAGATTGCCTAGTTTCTCCATATCTGTTTTATTAAAATTAAAAAATATAAAAGTATTAGCTTAGTTGTTATTTTAATTGAGTCACTTGTTTGTAGGTGACGAACTATTTAAATATCAATTCTTCCTCCTTGTACCGTTTCTAAACTAAATAACTAATTAGATAATCTAAAGTCTGTCTTCGTGGGATCGATAACTCGGGGTTGAAATACCACCCTTATATTACTTGACCGTGCACTTGCGCATACGCATTAGTAAATCGCGTCAGGTAGTTCCAGACTCATTGTCACAAGTACATGCATTTTTCTGATAAGGAATGACGTTTTCATCAAATATAACATCTCTGCTGATATATAATTTTTGTGTAGATTTATCAAAACACACATAACCTTTGTAGTTTTGAGCATAACCCAGAAATACACATTGAACTGTTTTTAGATCAAGCTTGGATGTGTTATAATGTATTAGATAAGGATAGCATGCACAACCAAAAACTTTAAACCTTGAGTAGTCAGGTTTAGATTTGTATAACAGTTCCCATGGAGATTTGTTGCAAGTATTTTTACTAGGTGTAGATAGTGCTTTCTGGACAAGAAGATCTTAGCCACGTGGCAATCATCTAGCACACCACATTGTGCTCCACACACACTGGATCACCAGCCACGCTGATCCACGAGGGGCTGCGAGACAGGGCCCTCGCACACCATCGCACGGGACTTGTAGGGACTTAGTGGTCTGGAGGCTAGAGTAAGTCCTGTCGCGTGCGAGCCAAGCTCGCGCGCGACCTTTAGTAACTGCTTTTGAGAGATTTATGGAACGAGCTCCATAAACCCGGTCAATCCGGTCAAAACCCGGTCAACCCCATAACGGTTCTGGTATACGCGGATAACGTGCTGTAACGGTCCCTATATACACGGACGAACCTGCCGTTGTGGTTAAGCTAATTAAGCTGCCATTGATGGGTGCATTAACCACACTACAACGATCACATTCTCTGTTATATATGGATCGTTAACCCTTCCATACAGGGTACGAACGATTCGAGACACGCGAAAGCTCTTCCAGAATCCTGTCTCTCTCTCTCTCAGTACTACTGCCTTACTCTCTCCCTACACACAACCCAACATTTCCTGTGCTATTTTCTATTCTCTGCCCTTGGTGTACACAGAGTTCTCCCTGCCGGATTCTCTTGTACACATTTTGGTGAACCCGACGTGAACTTACCATTGCAAGCAACCATGTCTCATGAGGATGATGTCAGTAACAGATCGCCTTCCACGGAAACCACCTCGGGAGAGGAGGCCCGCCGTACTCCTACAGCCGCCGGTGAAGCTCCGACGCTGGAAGCCTTGGACGCCACCATCCAGAGTCAGGCGAACGCTCTCAAAGCTCAATCTGCGCAGCTAGAACGGATAATGGCTGTCCTGGGGACTCTCGCTCCAAACCCCACACCAGCCACCACTGTCTCTCAGGGAGGAGGAGCCTCCACCACTCAAGGATTGGGAGTGTCAACCACACCGCCCAATCCTAACATGCAAACTCCACCGGTAACTACGCAGCTACCCCCAATTCAGGGATCAACAGCTCAAATGTTGCCTCTTACTACTCATACTCCTCAACCTCCAACTTTGGTACCTAATCCGGCCTCACAGTATCCCTTGCCTCTTCCAACGACAATGTGGGGTAATGTAAATTCACAATATGTCCCTAGCCCTCCTACGGCGTATGTGTCGCCTCCATCTGCAGCAACCCCTCCTCCCGCTGTCGAGGGAAGTGCTCCGGAGTGTATAACGTCGCTGCAACGGCGCATAGACACCATTCTGGCCCACCAATCGTTCGCGGACACCATCATCCCAAAACTTGACAACGATCCGCCCATTCCACGAGAGATTTACCTCATGCCTAACCCTACTGGGTACAAGGCTCCTAAATGGGACAAGTTCGAAGATGTCAATGGGAACGCCCATGAGCATGTCATGCGCTTCATTGACGTAATGGGGCCATATGGGGCTGATTCTAAGCTGCTGATGCGCGAGTTGCCGAAGTCCTTGGGGAACGTGGCCTACAAGTGGTACAGGACGTTGGAAGCCGGATCCGTGAAGACTTGGGACGACATGGTCCAGAAGTTTTACACTAAGTTCTTCCAAATGGAGGAAAAGGTGACGATGATTCATCTCTCGTGGATGTACCAGAAGCGCGAGGAGGATGGAATAACATTCATCATGAAGTTCAGGGCCAAGTCCTTGGAGTGCAAAGATGTGCTACTCGAAAGCAGACTCGTGGAGATATGCCTGCAATGCATGCGAGACGAATACAAAGGTATGCTTATCAACCTGCAAACACCTACGTTTTCGAAGCTAATTGAATGCACGAAGAATATCGAGCCCATAGTGGAGAGACAGAAAAAGAGGAATGCCCCTGAGAGATCCTCGAGCGGAAACACTTTCAAAATTGGGAGATTCAGCTACAAAAGAGGACGCGAGGCTGAAGTGAATACAATCTCACCCCAAAAGCAGCCGAAGGTAGTGAACTTTGATGCGCCACCGCTGCCATGCTCAGTAGAGGAGGCGAGCGACCTGTGCAGACAATGGCGAAAGGACGATATCTTTCCGCCGCTCGAAAAGGCACCCTCCAGGGAGATGGTGAGAGACCCGAAGTGGTGCGAATGTCACGGAAAGGTTATGCACCCTACAGCTGATTGCAAGAAGCTCAGAATCATTGTAAGCCAAAAGATGAAGAATGGCGAATTGATCGTCAGCGATCAAAGGCAGGATGTGCGAAACAATCCACTCCCTGCCCATGCGGAGCAAGAGCCGAAGTGCAAAGAGGTCGCCATGATCTCGATTGTGGACCTTGAAGAGGTTGCGGAGGATGGTCTACTCATCATTGCCGAGATTAACAACGACGAGGATTACAGTATAGACACCGAGGACGAACGCGCAGACCGGATGAAGGGGTCGCACGGGTTCAGCAGGTTCTTCGACGAGATGAATTTCTCAGAAAAATGCCGGACGGAGATGACAAAGGCGATCCTGAGGATAGCAGAAGATTACGAGGAGGATCTTGTAGTCTTCAATGGAAAAGTTGTCAGGGCATCTCGCTCTACAGAAAAGGTCATAACCTTCTCTGCAAGCGATAAGAAGACAGATGCGAGCCACCAGAAGCCTCTGTATGTAACAGCAATCATCAATGGCGTGGAATATAAAAGAGCGTTCGTTGACGGAGGAGCAGCAGTTAACGTTGTTTCGCTCCATACTCTGAAGTTGGCAGGAATTCCAGAGCACAAGATCGTCAAGCGTCCGTCCCCACTGATGGGATTCGGAAGCGACTCCAGAATGACAACAGGATGGATCCGCCTGGGTGTCCAG
The DNA here is from genome assembly GCA_023055425.1 of Linanthus parryae. Lineage (NCBI taxonomy): Eukaryota > Viridiplantae > Streptophyta > Magnoliopsida > Ericales > Polemoniaceae > Linanthus > Linanthus parryae. Next base: position 74,463,453 of record JALGPY010000002.1, read on the forward strand.
ATCGGCAAAATTAAGTGCTCAGCAAAATTCTATGTCATAGATGCGAACAGCACATATCACATGATTATAGGCCGGGCCTGGATTCATCGCTTTGATGCTGTCCCTTCAACAGCTCACCAAGTGATGAAAGCTATCTGGAATGATAGAGTAGTTGAGATACCAGCTTCGACAAACCCTTTCAACATGGATGAAGCACATCTCAGTGAGGCGGTATGGTTCACTGAGATGGCAGACGAGCAAACACCAGGGCCGTTCAACCCCACTTCTTTGCCCCGTTGGGAGGACATCAAAGATCTAGTCACCTACAGGGGTGATGGTGACAAGAGAGGAAGCCAAGGAAAAGCCGCCTACGCGAGAAGAGGTGCCGCGGATTGCCTACCAGCGAAAGAATGTGTATACTCTGAAGAGGATAGCGAAACATGACCCCGAAGGCAAGGAAATAGAGAGTTTCTACGCTAACGGAAAGAAATGCTATCGCATATGAAGGTGCGCGGGGGTGTCCTCACGCGAGCATGGGGATATCCCTGGGCAAATCAATCAGATTGAGAAGATTTTGGAACCAGACAAACCAATGCCAAGCGTTCTAGAGGAGAAACTCAAAGAAGCGCCTTAATTCATGGAGGATAAACCCAGGCCGCAAAAGCAGGAGCTAAAGGAGGTATTCCTGAGCCCGAGCGAAGAAAAGAAGAGGCCAGTCTTTCTAAGTGCAGACCTCGCAGGTGAGGAGGAGGAAAGATTGCTGCAACTCCTGACTGAGTACAAAGATGTTTTCGCATGGGAGTACGATGAGATGCCCGACCTGGACATGAGCATCACTATGCATCGGTTGGATGTAATCCCAAGATCCAAACCGGTAAAGCAGAGCACGAGAAGCTTTAGACTGGAGCTCAACGTTAAGATCAAGCAGGAAGTTGTCAAACTTCTGAATGCCAAATTCATAGAGCCAAATCACCATCCCACATGGTTGGCTAACATTGTGCCCGTGGTAAAGAAGAATGGGCAGCTTCGCATTTGCGTGGATTTCCGGGATCTCAATCGTTTCTGCCCTAAGGATTATTTTCCACTCCCCAACATCGACTTACTTATTGATTCTACTGCGGGTCATCGCATGTTCAGCTTCATGGACGGCTTCAGTGGGTACAATCAGATCAAGATGGACCCCGAAGATGCACGAAAAACCGCATTCATCACTCCGGTGGGAGTCTTCAATTACACGGTTATGCCCTTTGGTCTCAAAAACGCAGGTGCGACTTATCAGCGAGCCATGATGGCCCTTTTTCACGATATGATGCACAAGGAAGTAGAATTCTACGTGGATGACTTAGTCGTCAAATCAAAGGAAGAGGCAGAACATCTGGGGGATCTGCGAAAAGTGTTCAACAGATGCAGAAGCTTTTAATTAAAAATGAACCCAATGAAGTGCGCATTCGGGGTAACGTCGGGGAAGTTCTTGGGATGCGTGGTACATCGTCAAGGAATAGAGCCTGATCCTGCGAAAGTATCGACGATCACTAGCATGACTGCGCCGCAAAACCAGAGTGCCTTGAAAACCTTCCTGGGAAAGTTATCCTACCTGCGAAGATTCATCCCAGCGATCGCCGAAATCACCTACTGTTTCAGCGATCTTCTCAAGAAAGATGTTGCATACAAATGGACTACAGAGCACGAGGCTGCGTTCGGAAAGCTAAAAGACCTATTGACATCGTCAAAGGTAATGATCGCACCTCAGCTTGGATCACCGCTCTTGTTGTATCTAACGTCAACAAAGAGGTCCATAGGGGCACTCCTAGCCCAGGAGTATGAGGGTCAAGAAAGGCCCATCTACTACATTTCTCGCATAGTGCAGCCAGCAGAATCAAGGTACACGGACATCGAGGGTCATTGCCTTGCTTTATTCTTTGTAATAGAGAAGTTTAGGCACTATTTTGCTTCGCACAAAGTAGTAGTGGTCACAAAGAGCGATCCTATACGGTATCTTCTGACTCACACTGCTCCTGGGGGAAGATTGGCAAAATGGTATATGACCATTTCTCAATATGACATCACATGTGTTCGACCCCGGGCAATCAAATCGCAAGCGGTGGCGGATTTGCTAGCGCAGTTCCCTGATAACAGTCATGAGCCTGTAATTGAAGAAGAATTAGAAGGACCCGAAATCTACGCAGTTGAGTTGCCCTATTGGACACTCCACTTCGATGGTTCGTCAACAAGGAAAGGTGGAGGCATTGGAATAGTCTTGACCAAACCCGATGGAGAGGTCATACAGATGTTAGCAAAGCTCGACTTCGCAGTCACTAACAATGAAGCAGAGTATGAGGCTCTCATCGCTGGTCTTCGTGCAGCAAAGGAACTATAAGTAAGCAACTTGACGGTTATGGGAGACTCCAAGCTAATCGTCAAACAAGCCTCGGGCGAGTATGGTTTGAAGGAGATAAACCTATTGCCCTACCGGACCTTGGTACAGAAACTGGTGCAACAGTTCTGCAACGTCAAGTACGAGCACAAACCCAGAGCGGACAATAGGCATGCTGATGCTTTAGCTACCTTGGGATCCAAGGCTAGTGCGGATAAATGTCCCGCGAAAGTCTCAACTGAAGTGCGAACATCTTCGGCACTGACAGAGGACATGTGCGACGACGAATGCATGGATGATGCGGACTGGAGAAAGTCAATCTTGCGTGCTATCGCGGAAGGCACAAGCAACGAAAATTGGGCATCTACGAAGGGGTATTGCATACATGACAACACCCTTTACTACAAGGGCCCTAGCGGAATACTGATGCGATGCGTCTCGGAACAGGAAGGACAGGCCCTGTTAGAAAAGATTCACCAACATGCTTGCGGGGAAAGCGAGGTGTCAATCTATCGGAAAGCCCAGAGGTATGGGATTCACTGGCCGGACATGTCAACGGCCGCGGCATTGATTCAAGGAAACTGCGAGAGTTGCGCACTGATCAAAGACCCTTGGATAGGGAGGGCAGAGCTTTTGGTTTTTTCATGTTGTCAAATAGTTGAACAATGGTTTTTTCGTGTTGTCAAAGAGTTGAACAATGAAAAGAGATGGCGCAATTGCTCTGACTGATGATGATGTGGATTGGAGGAAGCCACTCTTTGACTTTCTCACGTAGGGTATTATGCCTGAGTCAAGAAAAGAAGCTGAGAAACTAAAGAGAAAAGCAGCACGGTATGTGGTGCAAGAAAATATGCTCTGGCGCAGGGGCCATGAGGGCAACTTGCTGCGATGTCTAGACATCAAAGAGGCGCAAGAAGTGATGGACCTCTCTCATCAAGTGGAACACCAGGGAGGTGCGAAGTTATGCAGACAGCTCCTTTCGATCGGCTACTTTTGGCCCACCATGGAAGCAGACTGTCGCACTGAAGTAAGACGGTGCCAGGAGTGCCAATTCAAATGGAATTTAGTGCACGCTCCTGCTGTGGATTTACATGCGTTGGGAACACCGTGTCTGTTCCATACATGGGCTTTGGATTTTGTTGGTCCCATTCGACCAACCTCGCACGGGAATCATTTCATTTTCACCGCGACCGAGCTGTTCACCAAGTGGGTAGAAGCGATACCACTAAAGACAGCAAATGCGCTAGCCGTGGTCCATTTCATTCAAGAAAGCATCATATGCAGGTTCGGAATTCCAAACACCATCCTCTCGGATAATGGCACTCCCTTCGTTAATCGCCAGGTAGCTGTGAAACTAGCAGAATACAACATAAGGCAAATATGCTCCACCCCCTACTACCCGAAGGGAAATGGGCAAGCAGAAGCAACCAACAAGCCATTATTGAGGATCTTGAGCAAGATGGTGGCAGATGACCACAAGAAGTGGGCTGATTCGTTGGACATAGCCTTGTGGGCCTATCGGACTTCTCCAAGGACGCCCACAGGAGTCTCACCATTCCACTTATGTTATGGGGCTGAAGCTGTAGTACCCGCAGAGGTGAAAGTCAAATCCGCGAGACTGGCTTTTCATGCATTATACGACAATCAACGCGACCATGATCTGGTCCCGCTAGAGGAGAAACGGGAGCAAGCCAAAAGAACTAACAAAAGATACCAAGAAAGGGTTGCCCGTGTGTACAACAAAACAGTCCAACGTCGAGATTTCGCAGTTGGAGATTTGGTCTTGCGCGCGTCGTACCACTGCATGCGAGAAGCAGCTCATCCAAAATTCGCAGCCAACTGGGAAGGACCCTTTGAAGTTACAGAAGTCTTTGATAGTGGCTACTGCAATATACAAAGGCTACATGGGACGGCCTCAACTCCAAGCTCAGTCAACATGCGCTGGATTAAGAAGTATTATCCTTAACTCCTCTCATTATATGCGTTAGATTACAACGTCTGCTTTATGCCTTGTATTGCTATAACCCGTGCATCATCTCTCCCATATGAGGGAATTGTAATCTCATCTCTCCCATATGAGAGTATTTTTATAATAAAAAGACTTCTCCCAAATGGGAAGAACTTTATAATTTCAGCTCTTTATTACTTTGTGTATTTCATTATTTCTCAGTAGCGAAAGCCTATCCTCTGTGATGGCAGTCTATGCGAATATGATCTTAAGTGATCTTTTAAGCCTATCTGCCACGATAGCAGCCTATGCGAATATGATCTTAAGTGATCTTTTAAGCCTATCTGCCACGATAGCAGCCTATGCGAATATGATCTTAAGTGATCTTTTAAGCCTATCTGCCACGATAGCAGCCTATGCGAATATGATCTTAAGTGATCTTTTAAGCCTATCTGCCATGATAGCAGCCTATGCGAATACGATCTTAAGTGATCTTTTAAAGCCTATCTGCAACGATAGTAGCCTATGCGAATATGATCTTAAGTGATCTTTTAAGCCTATCTGCCACGATAGCAGCCTATGCGAATACGATCTTAAGTGATCTTTTAAAGCCTATCTGCAACGATAGCAGCCTATGCGAGTATGATCTTAAGTGATCTTCTAAGCCTATCCGCCGTGATAGCAAAACTATGCAAATATGGTCTTAAGTGATCTTCTAAGACTATCTGCAACGATAGCAGTCGCACTAGAATCACATCTTAAGCAATTCTCAGGCCCCTCTGTCAAAATAGCAAAACTATGTGAGTGAGGTCTCAAATGATCTGAAATACATCTGCGAATCTATCTAATGGATAGCGAATCACTGCGACAATACAAAGTGTGAATACAACACTACAAAAGGCGAAATTTGCCAACGCGCATGCGAAATTGTAATTTGTTGTAACGAGACAGCAAATCATACAAAGCGATTTATCATTATGAGTCAAAAATGACTTACAATTTATCTGTCTAGATAACAGCTTACAAGCAAAAAGCTCAGATTAAGCTAGCTACGCAGCCAACATGGCTTACAATGCATCTAAATAGTAGCCTACAAGCGGAAGTTACACATCGGGGGAATCCTCGCTAAAAGAGGGTCGATGTTGGAATTGTGCCCTAGAGGCAATCAATTAATTGTGACAAATATATGGATTTACGATTCATTATGTTATCGATATGGAGATATGCTAACATAAATGAAGTCCTTAGAATATAAGGTGTTGTATTCTTAAATATCCCTAGTCAATTATAATGATTAATGGACAATCATCTATAGACTAGTATGGGGTTGGATTGATATGGAGATATCACGATCCAACACATGGGTATGCATTAGGAGTAATGGCATATTGGATGACCCACGACGAGAAGGATACATTAGATTATGTTGAAGTCACAATCTCTTCTCGTAGTGCTAATAATATATCAATCCTTAGACTTGAAGTCACTCGATACTCTAGTTGTGGAATATTGTGCTTTGATATTATCAAACGTTACACCGTAACTGGGTAATCATAAAGATAGCTATCGGGCATGATAGGAAGCAAGCTTAGAGATCGTAGTGATGTAGATAGGATTTGTCCCTCCCACATAATGGGGGTAAATATCCACGGCCACTCGAGGGATGAGGCTTATTGAATGTCTGGCCAGACTCAGATAAATCAATATGGAGATATTGATGTTATCTGCTTGCATAAGCATATTCCCAGGATCGAGGAACTATGGATTGGATATACTAGTGTGACTATTTATGTCTCGTGTCCAATCCGGATATGGAGACAAAGGGATAAGTGCAATATAAGATATTGGGCACAAGAGGTTTGTCGGGATCACTGACTATTTCTATTAGTTGGGTGGCATGGATGTGTTGATAGACACCGCTCCATGTTAGTAAGAGTTACTACCAACTAAGTAGAAACCTATGGGGTCACACGTCAAATAGAGTAGAGCTAGATTTGGGATTAATTAATATTGATTAATTAATAGAAGGATCATTGTGCAACACCTTGCAAACTTAGTAGGACTAATTTGCAAGGAAGGGAATAATTCTAGTTCATGTAGAATTAGGAAACTCCTTTATGGAAACAACAAGGAGTTGTTGGAGTATATAAAGGAGGTTCTAGCTTCCTTCCCACTTGATGTTAATTGTTATAAAACATAACAAATAGAGTGAGAGAGAACAAGAGAGAGAGAAAGACAAGAGCTAGGGCCGAAACCCTAGCACCGTCCGCCCTTCCCGTCGGCGCCAAGAAGAGGGGCCGATCCCCTCTTGGCCCTTTGTGCCTTTGTTGCTTTGATCTTCTTCCCTCTTCCTCCGGGTTCAAGCTAGCACTTGTTTGAAGGAAGAATCTAGATCTCACCTCTAGACGTGGATCAACCGTAGAGACGAGGACATCATTCTTCGTGTGATCTCACAAATTCAACGGTACACAATACTATGTCTCTTATCATGTTATGATGTCTCTTCCTGACGATCCGTGGTGGGCATTGAAGTAGAATTAAATTTTGTTATTCCGCTGCGTTACCTACTTCAAAACCCAACAGTGGTATCAGAGCCACAGGTCGTAGAGCATAACATGATTTTATGTGTTACGATTTCAGTTTATACACCGTATTATTGTTATTACGCGAAAACTTAAAATAATTGGCATAATAGATGCAATAAACAATATCTAATTTAGCATTGGATGTGTAAATTAGTGAGTTTGATCACATGAGATGTGTGGATTTTGGATCTAGATCTAGGGTTTGGGCACATGCTTGGAAAGGGGGTTTTCCAAGTATGGAAATAATTAAACTTGGGCAACAAGGAAGAAGATGTTTTGGAAACAACTAAACTTGGGAAACAAGTAGGAAGTTGTTTATGGAAACAACTAAACTTGGGAACCAAGGAAAGAATTATTTTGGAAACAATACCATAAGGGTGTTTTGGAAACAACCCAACAAGGAAGGAATTGTTTATGGAAACAATTCCATATATTGTTTATAGAAATAATTCCATGAATTGTTTATGGAAACAATTCCATGAGGAGGTGTGGCCCATGTAAGGACCGCCCCTCTCTCTCTCCTTGCCACCCAAGTAACACACGACACAAAAGGGGGCCGGAACACCCTAGCACACGGCCTAGCCGTGTGGGCTAGGGGTCGGCCGGCCCGGGCCAAGTGTGGCGGTTCCTTGGTTGATTTTGGCCATTCTCTTGGTAAATATCTTGGACCGTTTTTAACCCTAGTATGTCTAAAACAACTAAAATTGAACAAGCGCGTTAAAATTTGGTTTTAACTGTATTATGTGCTTTGTTGCATGGTGGATGGATATGGCCTAGGATTGTGGATGTTTATTGTTTTGTGGTTTGGTTTACGGCCTGCGAGCTGATCAAATTAATGTAATAATTAATTAGGTATTACGGCCTGCGAGTCGTCTCTTTTCTCCTCGACATGTGAGGCCTTTTGTTATTTATTTATTCTAGATGTTAGGCTAGAATTAGAAATATTTAGTTGATAGCCAAGAACATGGAGAAGAAGACCGGAGAACCAAAGGAGCCAAAAGACATCCCTAGGCGCGCAGCTATGGTGGAGCACATGGAGATGAGCTCGGCACTTTAGGGCAATTAGATATTATCATTGGCTTGATAATATCATTAGTCTAGGGGCCATATCCATGCCACGTTTTTTTGTTTTGTGGATGTTTATTATTCATGCCTTGTTATTTATTTTGTGTGTATGACACTACTAGCAAAACGATAACAAGATAATAATAAACAAGGTTGGTCTTTTATTGTGGATGGCCCAATCCAAATAAGTAGACCATGTTGATAAGATCAACCAAAAAAATAAAGAAATCCCTCAAATAAATATTGCGTTTTGCCTTCTCTTGCCAAAACACCCTTCATGATCATGGCCTATTAAAATTCGGACTTGCCAAAGCAAGGCGATTTTAATTTTCCATGGTGTGTTGCGGACGACGCAAGCTAGTAATGCGTGTATGTTGAAAACAAGAGGTTGGACGCAACTAGGCAAGAGTCAATTGGATTGATGAGCTTAAAGGCATGACAATTAGGTGTTATCTAAAGGATAAAGAATAGAGAGTTATTCACCTAATTGGACCAAGAGTTGCATGGGATGCAATTGGAATGGTTCCTACCTAAATAACCAATTCTTGGGTGACTTGCCAAAGCAAGCTCAAGAAGAAGTGAAAAAGGGATCTTGGACCCACTAGAAAATATTTAAAATATTTTCCGCATTAATGGTGAGGGCTATTAATCCGGGAAAAATGGTGGGAGCTATATTTAATAATTTAAATCCTTGTTGAATATAGTTATACGTCACAATGCTTTGCATAATCCTATAAGTGTTGAATACCCATCGCATTAAACAAACAAACGCGACTTTATGTCCATGAGATGGACAAGATGTCTCGAATCTATTTTCTAGATTGGTATAAAATTGAGAATTGTTCTCAAATAAAGGAAATATGTTGTACATTGTAGAGCATAAATTTCTCTTCCCACCAACTACCAAAACACACTAAAGCCTTATGGAATGAACATCAAAGAATGGTTCTTTGGATGTAACTTGTCTCATATCAAGCTCCCATGGACTCTGAGCTTTGGAAGCAAGAAGAAAAACATGGAGAAGTATGATATGATCATACATTGAAATAAGCTCTTTTCAAAAGAGCGAGCTAGACATGAAGGTTTGAAGTGTTGCTCCACTTTGCCTGGTGCAAATAAGCTAAAATAATATGATTGAAATATTAGTGAATGGGCATTATCTATGAGATAGATAGAGAATAAACGGTTATTCACCCAAGTGGACCAAGAATTGCATTGGATGCAATTACAGTTTTGCTTTAAAGTTGATTTACTCAATATGATTGAAAAATCACTAAACAAAACACTCATAATGGGCATGGGCAAAAACTGTTAATAGTTAACAGCATGGGTAAGGGCAAATGGTTTGCGCCGAACCCATGAGTATAAAGCAAGTCTGTTGCTAAAAACCAAGTTGCCTCGAAGTCCCATAGGTGGTGTAGAGGAAGAGAGACTACCCAAAGTACATGGAAGTAAATAATAAAGGAATTATGAATTCCGACTTGGGTATTTTATTATAAAATTCAATGTGTCTATCTCATCATCAAGAGTATATGATACTAGATGAGGATCTCACATTTATAGAAATGTGGAGGATCTCAAGAGACGAAGACAATTGGATAAGGAAGAAATAATCCTACACGTGGGGCTATGAAGCAAAGGGTTGCTGAAAAGCCGTAGGGAATTATTTCTACCTTTCAGAAATTGTTCATGAATTAGACAAAAGGGATAATGTCCCTGCTATGAGTAGGACCATTATCATAGTTTCTTGTTTGGACAAGAAAGCTCCTTATCATAATAAAAGGACAAATGTTGTTCCATTTATTGTGGTATGCATTATTGTAATGCAATTTTGTCTAAGTGGATTCTATATCCATGATCATGATAATTTCATCTATAACATTAATACCTAGAGGTTTGCATATAATGATATGAACTTCACTTATCTTTAGCATTATCGTTTAGGCCCCATAAATAGGAGATACATATCTAGAACTCCATTAGGATGGATTTCTGGGACTCATTTGATTATTGAATCATATGAGGCATGTAAGACTTATTAAGCAAAGATATGATCTTCTGGGAATCATACATATTGATGTATGAAGGCCGATAAGCACAAATACTAAAGATGGTTTTAGTACTTCATCATATTTACTGATAGGATCAGAGAAATATGGATTTGTGTATCTTATGAAGAAACAAATCAGAATCCTTTGAATTGTTCAAAGTATTCAGGAATGAAGTAGAGAACCAACTTGGCAAAAGTATTTAGACTCTACGATTGGATCATAGAAGAAAATACTTGAGCCAAGAGTTTGACAAGAATCTATGGGAGTATTGGATATGATCCAAAAACTCGCTCCACCTAGCACGCCACATGGGTTTGGCGTGTCTAAAAGGAGAGTTCAAACCTTGTAGGACACGGTTCGGACCATGATGAGTCAAACAGAACTTCCAGTTTACTTTTAGGGGCTATGTTCTAATTACAGCAAATTTCGCCCTTAACCTTATTCCATCAAAAACGGATTATGAAAAACACCATATGAGATATGGACTAGGAAGTGTCCTAGTATGTCATTCATAAATATTTGGGGTTATGAGGTTTATGTAAAAGAGTTTACAAATAAACTTGGACCCAAGTCGGATAAATGTTTTGTGGGATATCCTGAAAAGGATATTATTTCTACAACCTAATCAAGAACAAACTGTTTGTTTCTCGAACCACAGTGTTTCTAGGTAGAGATTGTCTCTAAAAGAAACAGTGGGAGGACAGTAGAACTTGAAAAGTTCAAGAACCACAATAGAACATTGATCCGTTTGATGGAACATGAGCAGGATCACAAGGTGTTGTGGAGCAACCTACTCAGATAACACAAGAACCTCGTAGGACAGGTAGGATATGTCAAGGGACTAGAGAAATAAGGATTTCTCATAACCCCTGATATATTGATCATCAAGATGAGCCTACAACCTATGAGATGGCCACATGTGGGCCATACTCTCAGAAATGGCTAGAAGCCATGGGATACAAAATGGAATCCATGTATACCAACAAAGTATGAACTTTGGTGGAACCACCTGAAAGGTGCAAGTGGGTTATGAGGAAACCAAAATGGATGGTAATATGATTACCTTTAAGGGACAATTGGTTTGGTAAGGATTTCATGTGAGTTCATAGTATAGACTATGACGAAATCTTTCCCAGTTGTGATGCTTAAATCCATTCGTATCCTGCTTGTAGCAATCTGTTTATAGATTGAATCAAGCTTCTAGGAGTTGGACTCTTCAAATTAATGATGCAATCAAAGGAGTTTGGTTCCATCAAAATTGAAGATGATACTTGTGTCTACAAGAAGGTTAGTGGGAGCACAGTTATTTTTCTGGTCTTGTATGTGGAGACATACTTAATCATTGGGAATGTTGCCCCTACTTGGCAGTCTTACGTAGATTGACTAGGGAGTTGACTTTCTAATGGTAGACTTAAGCGAAGCAACTTGTGAAAATCTATTAAGCTAGATCAGGATGGTTGTAAAGCTTAGGTCATAGTACACAAATTGACAAAGGTGTTGAAATGGTTCAACGTGAAAAGAATATTGATTCTTACCCATGTCACATGGAATTAGTCTTTGGAAGGCTAATTGTCTTACCAATTAGATTGGGAATGGACCGTATGAATTAGATTCACGAGATACGCCATGAGATGTACTAGGCCAGACGTGTCATAAAGCATGACACAAAGATACCAATCAAATCCAAGTGAGGTGTCACTTGATAATTATCAAGATTATCCTTAAGTACTTGAGAAGGAATAAAGGATGAACTCTTGATTAATGGAGGATAGGAAAAGTTTACTGTAAGGGGTTACAATGATGAGAACTTCCATCTGACAAAGAAGATTTCAGATTATAGTCGAGTTTTATGTTTTGTGCTAGAGGGAGTGACTGTGAGCTGGAGAGGTTCCAGGCAAGATTCAGCCATTGATTCTAACATAGAGGACTGAGTAAATTAATGCATAAGATGCATTTATTCAGAATATTCAATCTCAATCAAATTGTTGATGGAGGAGATGTGAATATTTGCAAGGTGCCAGCATATGTCTCGCCCCTACGCAGTGTAAGCGTGGAGGACCGCGCTAGATCAATAGGCATATGATGCAGGAGATTGACTCTAGTGCAAGTGGGAGACTGTTGGAATTATTCCCTAGAGGCAATCAATTAATTGTGACAAATATATGGATTTACGATTCATTATGTTATCGATATGGAGATATGCTAACATGAATGAAGTCCTTAGAATATAAGGTGTTGTATTCTTAAATATCCCTAGTCAATTATAATGATTAATGGACAATCATCTATAGACTAGTATGGGGTTGGATTGATATGGAGATATCACGATCCAACACATGGGTATGCATTAGGAGTAATGGCATACTGGATGACCCACGACGAGAAGGATACATTAGATTATGTTGAAGTCACAATCTCTTCTCGTAGTGCTAATAATATTGCAATCCTTAGACTTGAAGTCACTAGATACTCTAGTTGTTGAATATTATGCTTTGATGTTATCAAACGTTACACCGTAACTGGGTAATCATAAAGATAGCTATCGGGCATGATAGGAAGCAAGCTTAGAGATCGTAGTGATGTAGATAGGATTTGTCCCTCCCACATAATGGGGGTAAATATCCACGGCCACTCGAGGGATGAGGCTTATTGAATGTCTGGCCAGACTCAGATAAATCAATATGGAGATATTGATGTTATCTGCTTGCATAAGCATATTCCCAGGATCGAGGAACTATGGATTGGATATACGAGTGTGACTATTTATGTCTCGTGTCCAATCCGGATATGGAGACAAAGGGATAAGTGCAATATAAGATATTGGGCACAAGAGGTTTGTCGGGATCACTTACTATTTCTATTAGTTGGGTGGCATGGATGTGTTGCTAGACACCGCTCCATGTTAGTAAGAGTTACTACCAACTAAGTAGAAACCTATGGGGTCACACGTCAAATAGAGTAGAGCTAGATTTGAGATTAATTAATATTGATTAATTAATAGAAGGATCATTGTGCAACACCTTGCAAACTTAGTAGGACTAATTTGCAAGGAAGGGAATAATTCTAGTTCATGTAGAATTAGGAAACTCCTTTATGGAAACAACAAGGAGTTGTTGGAGTATATAAAGGAGGCTCTAGCTTCCTTCCCACGTGATGTTAATTGTTATAAAACATAACAAATAGAGTGGGAGAGAACAAGAGAGAGAGCAAGACAAGAGCTAGGGCCGAAACCCTAGCACCGTCCGCCCTTCCCGTCGGCGCCAAAACCCTATGGAACAAGTGGGCTCTCTTACCACTTGTTCCAAGTTTTCTTCGCAGAGGTGTCAACCAACTGCCAGTCAGTAAGAAGTTTTGTAGGAGTCCACCGGGTGGAAATTTTCTTCACCTCCGACAAGCATTCCTCCATCTGCTTGTACAAGGCAATTTATGCATCAGTCCTCAAGGGACTCAAAGGATCCACCTCGCCCACAGGGGACAGATCGTACAGCATGTGCACATCTTCCAGAGTAGGGGCAGCCTCGAACTCAGCAAAGTGAAATGTGTGAGTCGCAGGCGAGTAACGTGAAAGAAGGTTTAGAAGCATGGACTGGTCCAGCTTCACGGCAGCACCCTTCATAGCTCTGACCGCGAAATAAATGACAGCATCGTTTAAAGTAATGGCATGATTGGTCAGTACATGGTCAATCCAATCATCCATGAAGTCCAATTTCTGAACAAACGCTTGAGTGGAAATTGCAGTGTACGGGAAAAACCCATTTTTGACCCCCAATCGAACCACGTCCTTGTAATCAATCCATTCGAGCATGGCCGCGTTAACTGGAGGGGTCAGTGTTTGCAATTCCTCAGAAGGGACTGGAACCGGCGGGTTCTTCACCTTAACCCTAGCATGGTAAAAGTCTTTGCCACCCAGATAGGGGGCTTTTCGCCATAAGGCCTGGGGGAGATCAGGAATTTCTTCGACCTCCTTAACAGGTTTGGTTCCTTTTGTCTTTGCCATTCCTGCGGAAAAGCAAGAAAAAAGGGGGGAGAAATACACATACTTTAGTTTGAATTTCGAGATTCAGTTCAAGGCATACGAGGATTTATTGGAAGAAAGATGAACAGTCCAATGTCAATTGTGGAGTTTGAAATTCAGAATCGTTTGCATTATTGGGAATTTCAGAAACCCTACATTCAAAATCCTTGCAATTTGGGGATTAATCAAAGCTGGATTCAAAGAGCGAATACTCCTTCATACATTTTCAGTGGATAATATATTTTGGAGAATCGTGGGTTCGCAGATCCAACACAGTTCAAAGCATACATTGGTATATTAAGCAAAATTGAACAAGGCCAACCTTGTTTTGGTAAAGCTTGCTTGGATGTGCACAGTTGAAGAAGACGATTGACAAGAGAGAACTGGTGATTGATTATCTGAATCTGATCTTGAAGGCTTCCGGTGGTCATTCACTTTAAAGAGAAAGAAGTGATGCTTTGCAACAATGGAGAGTACAGAGTATTTATCCAAAAACAATGAAGGGTTGCGTCCTTTCAGTAGTCGAATCGCAACCGTCACCGTCGAATCGCGCAATGACAGGGCAAGCTGACGTCACGCCTAAAACCCTAAAAGGCCAGACGGCACGACTCTAGGGGTTTAGGTCATAATGGCACGCATGGGGGCTGAACTTGTGTATATTTGAATTGGTGCGTGGTGGCGACGCGTCCGTTGGTTCCTGCGCATGGAAGTCTATCCGGCTATGAGTCTTCACACGCAGAAAGGGGGCTAATGTAGTGCTTTCTGGACAAGAAGATCTTAGCCACGTGGCAATCATCTAGCACACCACATTGTGCTCCACACACACTGGATCACCAGCCGCGCTGATCCACGTGGGGGCTGCGAGACAGGGCCCTCGCACACCATCGCACGGGACTTGTAGGGACTTAGTGGTCTGGAGGCTAGAGTAAGTCCTGTCGCGTGCGAGCCAATCTCGCGCACGACCTTTAGTAACTGCTTTTGAGAGATTTATGGAACGAGCTCCATAAACCCGGTCAATCCGGTCAAAACCCGGTCAACCCCATAACGGTTCCGGTATACGCGGTTAACGTGCTGTAACGGTCCCTATATACACGGAAGAACGTGCCGTTGTGGTTAAGCTAATTAAGCCGCCATTGATGGGCGCATTAACCATACTACAACGGTCACATTCTCTGTTATATATGGATCGTTAACCCTTCCATACAGGGGACGAACGATTCGAGACACGCGAAAGCTCTGCCAGAATCCTGTCTCTCTCTCTCTCTCAGTACTACTGCCTTACTCTCTCCCTACACACAACCCAACATTTCTTGTGCTATTTTCTATTCTCTGCCCTTGGTGTACACAGAGTTCTCCCTGCCGGATTCTCTTGTACACACTAGGCATGCAGTTTTGTAGAGCATCTCCAAAAGCATGATACCAAAAGAATTTAGGCAAGCAGGCATGAACTATCGGTGATTGCAGTTTCAACAATATGTCTATGTTTTCTTTCAGCAACACCATTTTGTTGTGGTGTGTGAGGACATGATCTTTGGTGCACAATACCACAATTTTGCATATATTTTTGAAATGTAAAGGACATATATTCACCACCACCATCTGATCTAAGGATTTTGATACTATTTCCAAGTTGAAGTTCGACTTCAGTTTTAAGTTTGTGAAACACACTTGCAACTTCTGATTTATGATGCGAAGGGAACAACCAAGTGAACTTGAATAATCATTAATGAAAAGAACATAGTATCTGTAACCATGATAAGATTTTACATTTGCAGGACCCCACACATCACTACGCAACAAGTCAAGAGAGCATTTAGAAGTAGAAGTAGAAGCATTGTAAGGTAACTTAGTCATTTTTTCCTTTCACACAATGTTCACATAAGGGACCAGAAAAAATATCACACAACTTTAGGTCTTTGCATAAGTTAGAAGAAGAAATGAGAACTAGTTTGAGAACATCATCTGAAGGGTGTCCTAATCTGGCATGCAAGATAGGAGACTTGGTACTCTTTCCTAAATAAGCAAGCTTCACATTGTCTTTAACTTGGGGATTTGGGGAGAAAGGATGAGTGTGAATTGGATAAAGTCCATTTTCAACAGACCTTGATAAAGAACTTTGCCTAGAGTTTTGTCCTAAATATAGAATAAATCAGCATCAAAATAGAATGAGCAATTATGTTGTTTGCAAAGTTTATAAACAGACAGCAAATTGGTAGACAATTTGGGACATGTAAAGTGTTATCTAATTGAAAAGAGTGATTGGGAGTGTTTAGATAGACAGTACCAGAATGATTGATTGGAAGAGTGTTACCACAGCTACTTGTTCAGAACCTTGATAAGGAGAACTCAATGTAAGAATTTCAAAATCTGAAGTCATATGATTATTGACACCAGAATCAGTCAACCAATAGTTTGGAGAGACACTTGGGGTTGGTTCAGGTGTAGCAATGGCATTTAAAGCTGTCAACTGAGTTGGTGGTTTCTTGCCCTGAAAGGCATGATCCATTATGTGCCAACAGTCAATAGCAGAGTGATAGTCATAGCCACATATTTGGCAATTCAAAGGGTTGTCATTGCTATCTCTGCTTCTATAAGGATCTCTATTAGGTCCAAACCTGCCTCCTCTTGAATCTTCATGACCTCTTCCTCCTCCTCTAATGTGGCCACCTCTCCCAAAATAGTTAGAAATGGAGTTATAGTTTTGAATTTGATACCCTGAGAGCTGACCATAATTAGCATTAGGGTTTTGACCTTGGTAACCAGACCTTGACCAAAATTAGGGTTAGGGTTTTGACCCAAGTACCTTGACTCTTGACCAAAGTTAGGGTTAGGGTTTTGAATTTGATATCTTTGCACTGGACGAGTATTCGGGTTAGGGTTTTTACTTTGATAACCAGAGCCTTGACCTCTACTAGCACCATAGCTACCTCTACCACGACTGTTACCAGTCATAGGACCAAATGAGACATATGCAGCATTTCCAACCAAATCAGAAGAGATAACATACTGTGACTCAATCATTTTTTCCTCAGCTTTCAAAAAAACATGTAATTCCTCAAACAAAAATTTATCAGGAGCAAGAGACATAGTAACACGAATTCCAGATCTAAAGGAGTGATACTCAGGAGGTAGACCATGCAGAGCATATAATATCATGTCTTGATCATCAGTGTGAACCATAGCAGAAGAAAGCTTATCTCTAAGGTTTTAAGTCTTTGCATGTAGACATCTATAGATTCATATTTCTTGCAGATAGTCTGGATTTCAGATCTCAATTGAAGAATATTAGAACGAGTGAGAGAGGAATACCTGTTTTCGAGTGAAATTAAAACATATCGAGAAGAAAGCTTACCCACAACCTGAACCAGAGCTTCCTGAGTGAGCGTTGCTGTGAGGAGAGTGAGTACCGTCTGATCTTGAGTGACCCAAACGTCAAACGTCGGATTTCGATTACCCGTCGGTGCACCGTTTTCATTGAGGAAGAATTCGGAGTGACAGATCTTAGAGCCATCAACATACCCATACAGAGACTGAGTTTTGAGAACTGAAGAAATTTGATATCTTTAGATAACATAGTTGTTGTTATCTAGTTTGAAAGGAACAAGGTTATGAATTTGAGAGAGGAGATAAAAGGGATTCGATGAAGAGCCTTGACATTGATTTGTAGATAGAGCCATGACTCTGATACCATGAAAGAAATCAAAGATTTATGAAGAAAACTAAATCAAAGAGATGAAATCAAACCCAGAAAATCAAAGAGAAGATGAACAGATTTTCCTTACACATTTTGGCAGAGCTTCGCTGCTCTGATTGAGAGAGAATTCATTCATAAACCCTGAGAGGCAGCCGAGGGCTTTTATACAAGATGAAACAAACGGTCACATTTTGGACCGTTAGATCTGAGAGAACCATCTAGGCCGTATAATACTTTAGTGAAATTACATAGAGAGCAATGAAGAGTTTAAGAATCCTAGAAAGGCCCGAAGACAATAGAATTGGCTTCAACAACGTCTAAGGAAATGAGAATAAGACCTCTTAAGTTTCAGGAAATAGGAGAAGAGCCCGAAACTTAAGGAAACTGCATTTAGCCTTGAGACAACTTGAAATCTTCACAAGAACACCACAGAGCACCATTTTTCTTCATTTGAACCCTTCAGCTAAGCTTTGACTTGACTTCCAGCACCTTTGACTTTCTTCTGCCAGACTTTGACTATGACTTTCAGCAAGGTTGGCTAATATGACCAACTTCTTAATACAGAAGAATACCCTTTCCCTTGATGTTCAAAACTGATAGAATCTTATCAGTGATACGAATGTGAGAGAAGCAGAATAAATCGTACATTCAACTTTACTAGACCCTTAAGTCTATACAAAATAAACTAAGGCCAAGATAATGTATGTATCATAACAATCAGAACAGAAAATTTTCCTTAGTGCACCCTTCACCGCACAGGAAATCAAGGCAGCAGTCTCTTCAATGTCTCCTCTAAAAGTCCCAGCCTCATAGGGCTTGATGGCTTCCATCCTTTGTTCTTCCAAAATAACTGGCCCCTCATTGCAACAAAAGTAACCACTTCCGTTCTTTCATTTCTTCACTCTGGACATCTACTGAAGCAGGCGAACAAAGCCCAATTTTCCTTATTCCCAAAACTCCTAACTCATGCACAATAGATGACTATAGGCCAATAAGTTTGTGTAATTTATGAACAAAATAATCTCTAAAGTAATGAAGAATAGGCTAAAATTTGTAATGCATAGCTTGGTTTCACTTATTCAAAATGGTTTTGTACCTAATAGGACTATACATGACAACACTTCTTGCTTGGGACCTGATGCACTTTGTACATTCTAGAACCTCCAATTCTCGTAGCAGATATGTTGTTGTTAAGCTTGATATATCCAAAGCTTTTGATAGAGTTATGTGAGATTTTCTATCCCAGTTGCTTGACCAATATCTGTTTCCTAGGCACTTCAATAACCTAATCATGCAGGCACTTCAATAACCTAATCATGCAATGTGTAACTACGGTCTCCTACTAAGTTCTTGTCAATGGTTCCTTCACTGAACCTTTTCTGCCTAACAGGGGACTCAGGTAAGGAAACCCTTTGTCCCCTTTCCTCTTTCTGCTCACTGTAGAGGTGTTTTCGAAAAACCCTTTTGCATGAACAAGCCTCTGTCATTTTAGTAGGTATTCCAGCCTATAGAAACCAATTCTCAATCACCCAGCTCCAATTTGGAGATAATAGTACTATCTTTTGCAAAGTTAAACCAAGCATTGCTACTCATCTGCAACACATTTTGACAGACTACTGCAGACAGTCAGGGAAGCAAGCTTGTAAACTTAAAATAAGTCTTCCTTAATCCTTAACCCAAACTGCAGCATGCAAGAAAGGATGGTTTATCTGCATAACCTGCAAATTCTTTGTACATATCACATTGAAAAATACTTAGATGTCCTTCTTAACCGCAATAAAAGATGTCAACTAATGTAAATATTTCCATTGAAAAGGTGAGAAAACATGTTCAGGATGGAAAGGATAGCTTCTTAATAAAGCTGGAAGTGCTACTTTAATCAACTCTACTTTGTGCAGTCAACTGAAATACCCCTTCCAAGTATTTCCTTTTACTAAGAATGCTTGTAAGGAGTTATCCTCTTTAGTCGCAAACTTCTTTTAAAAATGCAATATTGATAAAAGAGGGATTCACCGACTGTCATTGTTTTCTCTTTGCTCACCACTTTCTGTTGGAGGCCTTAGGCCTCCAAGATGTCTAAGCCTTTGACAAAGCTATTCTAGTCAAGAATAGTTGGAACATCATTAACAATCATGACGCTCTTTTTCCTAAATTCTTCATTAGGAAATATTGTTCCGGGGAAAATCATCTTTCTATTAAACCATCCCCTTCTGCCTCTGGGGCAGGGAGGAATATCTGCAAGGGAAGGCATATCATGATTAGAGGCCTAGAGTGGTAATTGGGTAATGGTAAGTGTATCAATCTAAGATCTCATAATTGGATCCCAAATGTCCCAGCTAAATCCATAGCAGCTCGTTTGGTTCAAGCGGGGGATATGGGAAAACAAGTCAAGTTAGCCCATAATCTCTTCACACCAAATAATTGTTGGAATCAGGAGTATTTTCCAATCTATTATCCCCCTTGTCTCAGTAGACAAATCCTTGATATTCCTATCCCACATAATCAAGAGACTGATGAACACTTCTGGAAATGGACAACATATGGAGTTATCTTAGTGAAATCAGCTTATGACCTTCTTCTGCAGGATCATGCCGCCCCCAATCCAACTGCTTCTTTCCCTACTCTTGATCGCTTGGACTGAATTTTGGAAGTTAAAATTCCCTCCAAATTTTAAAATGTTAATTTGGTTAGCAGTTCTAAATGTCCTCCCCACTCCTGATAATCTCATAAAAGAATGTCTAAATATCCAGCCAAACTTTAGTCTGTGCAGTCATGATAGGGAAACAATGGTTCATCCTTTCCTTCACTGTCCAACAGGCAACAGCAAAGAGGCTTTGGTTGCTTAGCCCTGTATATTCCTACTTCCATGATACACAATTACACACTCTCTTCCATTTCCTCAGTAGTAAAGAGGCTTTGGTTGCTTAGCCCTGTATATTCCTACTTCCATGATACACACTCTCTTAACCATTCCCTCATTCATTTCCAACAGCAAAGTTGGATCTTCTCGATTCTTTGAATTCGTAGAAATAGAAAAGTGTTTTGCATGAAATTTCTCTGACATTCCATTTTAAAGAAATTCAAGACCTGATAAATATGCACTTATCAATGGATCATCTTTTCGTTCACTGTCCAACAGCAAAGAGAGTGTGTCAGAGAAAGAGAATCTTATTTCTATGTCAGTAGCATGGACTCGGTAGCAAGCCAGCCGCCACTGAAGGTGAATGACATCAAAACAAGTATTACCAGTATGGTCAGGAATCCAAGGACTTGTATGATCACGTATTTACCCAGTAGTGAAGGTGCATGAGTTACTTATGATTTATTTTTTGTCCCTCTGCTCTCTTTGTTAGACAGTCGAAGTGATGCTTTCTTGCTCTTAGAAGCAGATGAAAAGAGGTCACAATGTCTGATACTGGTCGACCTTGTGATCCGGATAAATACTATTATCGTTAGTTAGTGTTTAATTATTTGTTTACTTAATTAGTTGATTAGTTAATTAGATTAATTGTTTTATTTATTTCGTCAACGGGCTAGGTCTTCTTTTTGGTTCCTTCCTGGCCCATGTGAGTGAACCAACTAGGTCTAGAATGTTATTATTTAAACACTTGTAGCCTTTGTTATTTTTTAGCAGATGAATATAACATAATTTTCGTTTGATCAAACCATTTCCTTCATCTAAAACAACTACTTCATCATGCTATCCTTACCTTCTAACTAACCCTGTTAGAAAAGATGCCCGTAACCTCTAAGATACGTGGGAGTTTGTCGATTTCTCACAAAATCGTCACTTTCGATACCTTCTCGGTATCAATGTCACACCTTACTGCAGAGTTTATGAAGGCCAACTTCAAATTGTCTTGGTCATGGTCTTTTTAGCCCGCTAATACAAGTCACGCTTAGATAAACCTTAATTTCGGGAAACCAAATGAGCCGAGAGGTATTATGAATATATATATGCATACAATTGAACCTTTTAACTTAGATTAGTTTTCTCCAATAGCCCATTACTTCTTTTTTCTTTTGGGGGAAATAACTCAAAAATAGCATTTAAGCTTTTTTGTACAAAGTATTTAATATTTTTTTTATGTAACCATTTCAGTTTGACTATGATATAGCAAAGAATCACACAAACGAGGTGGCTAAAAAGCCACAAAAATAGTTCCCCTGGCCATTTTCGCGTGAAGGCCTAAAATAACTTTTATGCACCCCTGTTGCTGCATTTCTAATGAAATGTGGGGTATTATTGTAAGGGCAATAATAGCATGTAACAGTGTTGCAGGAGCTATGGACAATGGCAGAGAAAAAAAGTGTTGAAAGTCATCTGCGAAACCAAACCGTTTGAGTAGATGGCTTTCAACACTACTGTTCTCACCAGAAAAATTCCGACCTTAACGTGGGTGAAATATATATTCATATTTTCACAAAGAGCAATCTCATATTTTATAAACTTGCAATTCTTAACTGGTGATAAGGAGTTGCACGCCTCTAAACAGAAAAATAACAAAGACATAAAAGGTATGTAGAGGAAGGAACTAGAGGATGCTAAGGGAACTGAAAATAAAAGAAAACAAATAGACTTGAACTTGAGAAGAATGCAATGCCCGTTTTGAATCTGAACATAGGTTGTAAACTGACAGAATAGTGGAAGCATCGTTTCTTATGGGTGATGGTAAGGAATTCCCTGATATGCTTGTCATAAGAAACACATAATATCCCCAAAGAAAAGACTATTGCTTCCGAGTTTCCAGGATGATAGAATAATAGTAATTCATCGCTACATAACACTAAAAGAAGATACCAACAAAATCTGCAACTACATGAACCAGACAATATAAATTATCTGTAGATTGCTTTGAAATAATTGTAAAGGCAACCTAGTTGAAAACAACGAGACCCGATAGAGCCATGCATAGGCCAGAGAAACGTCACTCTCGTGTAGCGATATTAGTTTGAGAACCTTGTCACTTCCGGAAAATAGTAAGTCTTTCGCTCCATTGATGTAATTCCAGAACGGAGGAGGTTGTTACGCCTCAAACTGAAGATAAAGATACAGTATATTGGTAAGCAGTAATATCAAAAATTTGGGGCTTTGTTATCTCAAAATGAGGCAAATTAAGGAGCGTCGTCACCGTCTTCTTCACGAAATTGTATGAAATAATTTTGCGGGGAATCGCCAACACAAGTTCCGGCTCCCCTTGACTATAAAGTCCTTTGACAACACCGAAAACTTGAAACTTGTATGCCTCCCTCGCCACACCTAGAGACTTGTAACCCTCCCTCTTCTTCCCCGGCCTGACAATTTCTGGGTACGCAGATGTCAACTGGCAAAGGTTCAACCTGTAATTGGCAACCCACTCACTGAAGTCTCGACTCATTTCAAGCATTGAAATGCTGCTATCCTCAGCGTGATGACAAAGCGAGACACGTAATATGGACGGAACATATTCATTTATCTTTTCTTGACCGAGATAATATTCAATGGAAATATCAACATCTTTAGGATAAGGGCGACACCTTCTAATTTGAACTAGCGCTTCGGACGTGAGATCAAAGTGGAAAAGCTCGTTATACAGATTAATAGGTCTCCAATTCGAGTACCGCTCAATGTTAGCGTGGATATTTAATTCCTTGAAATCAATGAGGGGTCTCCACCGGTGGTTGTGGGATGAGTAAACCTCAATCTGATTTCTACTTTCGACACACACTAGTTTGTAGTCAGGTGAGATGGAAGGGTCAAAAGCAAAATATAATTGAGAAGGCGAGCGCAGAGAAACATGTTCCGGCCGAGGAAGCATTCTATACTGCTTGGTAGTTGGATTGCAGACGAACAGATTACATGCAGAAATATCGTACGTCCCAACGTTGTTGCTGTGACTGCAGAGCAAAAGTCCGCTAGAAGACTGCAGAATCCAAACCTTATAACAACCATCACCGAAGACGCCGTCAAGGAAGGTGAGTGACGGCGGTGGTGATTGGTTTGTTGGTTTGGTTTCGCTGAGCCAAAAGAAATCGGTTTCACGAGATAGGTACGATGGATAAAGGAACATCCCCGAGGGGTAGTTGTTTACCTGGGCGTGGGATCGAACAAATTGCGGGTCTGAAATCAGAGAGCAAAACTTCTTCGATACTAGTTTCAAACTCGTCACCGACTTCGCCGGTACACGCACCAGGATTTCCACCATCAGATCCTTGATGCTCCCAACATGCTCCGCCGCGCTTCCCTCCCTCCCTGACATCCTCAAAACCCTACCGTTGGGGAGAATTGCAAAAGTTGTCGGTATTTCTTCAATAAGATGAGGAGTGCTTGGATCGATGTAACTGGAACTTTACTGTGGTGAGTTGGTCGGCAAATTTTCATCGTCCTCTTCTTCTTCAATCATCTCTTCTACCTTTCTTGCAGCGCCGGTCTCTGAGGTCATCGCTGGTTTTGCCGCGGGGCTCGCCGCCGCCGCTCCTCCTGGCGGCGGCGATCCCCCTCATCCTTGTTCCACTGTTTTCTAGTCTCTCCTTCTCAGATCTGGGCACTAAGCTTCGTTGGAGGGCATTCTTTGAAGGTTGCACTGCTTTTCCGGCCTACCCGTTGTGCACCTTCACCATAATTTTCGGCCTAGATCTGTTTGTTGGTGTTCTCTTAAGGTTTTTTTTTTCTCTTTGGCTCTTTTGTGTTTTTAGGTCTCTTCATTTGCCGTTGTCGATTCAGTTCAACGGTGATGATATGGAGTCAATCTTTTCAAGGGAAAATTTTGCAAGAGACATCATTGGAGGATTCTGCAGGAGGATTTTTTGAAGCCGTTCGAATGTTTGAAGATCATTGAATGTTTGAAGATTACTTTTGAGTTTCCAGTTGCGTTTCGATGGCGGAGGTGCACCAGTGATTCCGGCTGTTTCCTCTTCTCAGATTTTTGGGAAACTCAAAAGTCAGCTTGTTGAAGCGTGTTGGTGCCGTATTTTCAAGATCTATTGTAATGTCAATTGTACTTTTTCAATGTTTTTCTTTTTATCTTTTGCTCTTTTCTAGAGCATTGTTCTCCGTTTCAGAGTTGGTGGGTTGTACCACTCTGTTCATGTTACCAGATGTTTTCTGGTTTTGTATTGGCTGTGATAGCCTTTCCGTTTAATTGAAGCTCCAGATTTCTGAAAAAAAAAAAAAAAACTATGACTGCAACTCGGTCGGTCTGGACGGGCTGAGAACATGAAACAAGCCCGAGCCCGAATTACATCTAAGTTGCCCGAGCCCGCCCGAGCCCGAGATGGTAGCTTTTCAAGCCCGAACAAACCCAACCCGAGGATTTTGATGATAAAATCGGGCTAGCCCGAACCGGCCCGAGTTATATTAACCTAACTCTGTATATGGCTATTTTAACTTGAAATACAAATTGTCAAACTTTAGAAAGAACGGTAAATTTGCATAATTGCGCATTTCCTAGTGTAATACATTAACTTGTTCCCATGTCTCCATAAATTACAAAGAAAAACAAACGGCTAGAGTAAAACTTGAAAGAGAGCTATGTTCAATTGTCAAAAGTGTTAACTTCCGTATACCAGTAGCTTTCTACTGACTACAAGAAAGAACAAACAAACATAGAAAAACACGAGCTTCAAACTGAGGCCACCATTAGAAATGCACTACAGGGAACATACAAAAGCAACATGCCCAACAGTAGAAGCAATAGGAGCAACTAGCATCAATCAATTGTTCTAGACCGTAGGTTGTGGCTTAGAGATTGTCCCTTGACTTAGCAGCCAACTTCTTTGATCTCATCAGACCTAGAATAGTGTTGAACAACATTTCTGGTTTGCTTTTTTTGTTGGAAAATATCGATTTTGGGTCGACTTTGGACCCGATTTGTGAAGAATCGGGTTATCGATTCGTCGAGGTGAAAGTAGTTTTGGAAACCTTATGTCGAGGTGATCGTCCTACTACTTTATTTCGACCCAAATCGAGTTCGGGTGAATGAAAAATTCATAGGTGAAGATGACACCTCAAGAAGGTGAAGAAGGCAACTTCAAGTGGGAAAATTAATTCATCCCACATTGGAGGGAAGAACAAACTTGTTTACCTTATGTAGTTCAAGTTTGCACTATAGGGCACGCCCTTTGGGTAGTACACATTTTGTGTAGGAGAGAGGACCTAGCTATGGTACGAATCACCACGCGCGCGCGCCTCCGCCGCCGTCCGTCCGGACGGCCGGCTCGGTCTCGGGCACGGGCCGTGGTGTGGTGTGGGCTTGGGCCTGATTAAACAACAACTTAATCTTTTTGGGCCAGAAACCAACTCCTTTTCAGAATTAAAATCAGCCCGGAAATAATTCTTCACCAGACCGTTTTTGTAACTGCTTTTTGAACAGTTACAACTGTTTTCGTTGCCCAACCGTTTCCAACTGTTCCTAACGGGTGTCTGTCTTCTTTAAAAGGCAGACACCTTCCTCTGTTTCGTTTATTCCGAAATTCAGACAGTTCTTCTTCTTCCTCACAAACACAGAGAGTTATCACACCACTTAACATGTTCGAAGGGTGCAATTCCAGACGGTACTTCTGCTTGCACGGTGAGAGGTGATTATCCTGGGAGGCCTTCGCTCCGGATCAACAGTACCAATTGGGAGCGAATAAAGCCTTAAGGCCATCGTGTATATGCACGAGATCATCTCTATCTCACTGCAGTTCTCCAAACTCTGTAAGTTTACCTTTACTGTTCATTATTCGGATTCAGATTCTTGCACAGGTTGCCAACAATCTTAAGGCTTTACTGTTTAATCTGTTCAAGAATCAGACCATTTTTCTGTTTCTGTTAAAATTTTCCAGTTTTGTCTGTGACTGGAAAATTTTATGTTACTGTTATTTTTTCTGTTTCTGTTTCTGCAGTACATTTTATTTCCAGTTTCAGTATTATTTTCTGGTACTGTTAATTTTCTGTTACTGTTAAATATTGCTGCTGTTTATTTTTTCTGTTACAGTATAATTTCTTCAGTATCTGTTGAAATTTTCTGCAACAGTTAAATAGACTGCTCCGATTATTCTTCTGTAACAGATAATTTTTATGTTTCTGTCTAATTTCTTTAACAGTCAGATTATTTGTTCGTCACTATATATATCTTTCGGATTCAATTATCGAAAGAATTTTGTTTCTGATTTCATTTTTCAGTTCTTTATTTACTGTTAAATTTCAGAAACTGTATTATCTTGCTGGTTTTACAACAATAATCATTTTTCCATCCATTGGTACTGAATTTTTGCGTTGCAAATTTTCAGCAATGGCAGAAGGAACCAGTTCTGGAAATACCACCAGACCCGCGACAGTGATGGCTATCGACGGACATGGGCAACGTCCAGAAAAGTTCACCGTGAAGGATTTCAAGAGATGGCAACAAAAAATGCTATTCTACTTGACAACCCTCAACTTGGCCGGCGTTCTGAATGAAGACGCACCAGCGTTGACCGAAAACTCCGAAAAGGATGTCGTGGCAGCGGTAGACGGGTGGAAGCAGTCGGATTTTTTGGCTAAAAACTACATTCTTAACGGCTTAGACAATTCATTGTATAGTGTGTATTGTGGTGCTAAGTCCGCTAGGGAATTGTGGGAGTCTTTAGACAAAAGGTACAAAACGGAAGATGTCGGGGCTAAAAAGTTTGTAGTGGCTAGATTCCTGAAATTTTGTATGGTAGATTCAAAAACTGTAATAAGTCAGGTTCAGGAAATGCAAGTGATCCTCCACGAGATCCATGCCGAGGGGATGGTTCTTAGCGAATCATTCCAAGTAGCTTGTATAATTGAGAAGTTGCCTCCATCATGGAAGGACTTCAAAAATTATCTCAAGCTTAATTTCGGGAAACCAAATGAGCCGATAGGTATTTTGAATATATATGCATACAATTGAACCTTTTAACTTATATTAGTTTTCTCCAATAGCCCATTACTTCTTTTTTGTTTGGGGGAAATAACTCAAAAAGAGCATTTAAGCTTTTTTGTACCAAGTATTTAAGCTTTTTTTTTTTTTTTTTATGTAACCATTTCAGTTTGACTGTGATATAGCAAAGAATCACACAAACGAGGTGGCTAAAAAGCCACAAAAATAGTTCCCCTGGCCATTTTCGCGTGAAGGCCTAAAATAACTTTTATGCACCCCTGTTGCTGCATTTCTAATGAAATGTGGGGTATTATTGTAAGGGCAATAATAGCATGTAACAGTGTTGCAGGAGCTATGGACAATGGCAGAGAAAAGTAGTGATGAAAGTCATCTGCGAAACCAAACCGTTTGAGTAGATGACTTTCAACACTACTGTTCTCACCAGAAAAATTCCGACCTTAACGTAGGTGAAATATATATTCATATATTCACAAAGAGCAATCTCATATTTTATCAACTTGCAATTCTTAACTGGTAAGGAGTTGCATGCCTCTAAACAGAAAAATAACAAAGACATAAAAGGTATGTAGAGGAAGGAACTAGAGGATGCTAAGGGAATTGAAAATAAAAAAACAATTAGACTTGAACTTGAGAAGAATGAAATGCCCGTTATGAATCTGAAAATAGGTTGTAAACTGACAGAATAGTGGAAAGCATCGTATCTTATGGGTGATGGTAAGGAATTCCCTGATATGCTTGTAATAAGAAACACATCATATCCGCAAAGAAAAGACTATTGCTTCCGAGTTTCCAGGATGATAGAATAATAGTAATTCATCGCTACATAACACAAAAAGAAGTTACCAACAAAATCTGCAACTACATGAACCAGACAAATATAATTATCTGTAGATTGCTTTGAAATAATTGTAAAGGCAACCTAGTTGAAAACAACGAGACCCGATAGAGCCATGCATAGGCCAGAGAAAGTCACTCTCGTGTAGCGATATGAGTTTGAGAACCTTGTCACTTCCGGAAAATAGTAAGCCTTTCGCTCGATTGATGTAATTCCAGAACAGAGGAGGAGGTTGTTACGCCTCAAACTGAAGATAAAGATACAGTATATTGGTAAGCAGTAATATCAAAAATTTGGGGCTTTGTTATCTCAAAATGAGGCAAATTAAAGAGCGTCGTCACCGTCTTCTTCACGAAATTGTATGAAATAATTTTGCGGGGAATCGCCAACACAAGTTCCGGCTCCCCTTGACTATAAAGTCCTTTGACAACACCGAAAACTTGAAACTTGTATGCCTCCCTCGCCACACCTAGAGACTTGTAACCCTCCCTCTTCTTCCCCGGCCTGACAATTTCTGGGTACGCAGATGTCAACTGGCAAAGGTTCAACCTATAATTGGCAACCCACTCGCTGAAGTCTTGACTCATTTCAAGCATTGAAATGCTGCTATCCTCAGCGTGATAACATAGCGAGACACGTAATATGGACGGAACATATTCATTTATTATTTCCTGACCGAGATAATATTCAATGGAAATATCAACATCTTTAGGATAAGGGCGACACCGTCTTATTTGAACTAGCGCTTCGGACGTGAGATCAAAGTGGAAAAGCTCGTTATTCAGATTAATGGGTCTCCAATTCGAGTACCGCTCAATGTTAGCGTGGATATTTAATTCCTTGAGATCAGTGAGGGGTCGCCAGCGGTGGTTGTGGGATGAGTAAACCTCAATCTGATTTCTACTTTCGACATACACTAGTTTGTAGTGAGGCGAGATGGAAGGGTCAAAAGCAAAATATAATTGAGAAGGCGACCGCAGAGTAACATTATTCGGCCGAGGAAGCATTCTGTACTGCTTGGTAGTTGGATTGCAGACGAACAGATTACCAGCCAAACCAGCAGAAATATCGTACATGCCAACGTTGTTGCTGTGACGGCAGAGCAAAAGTCCGCTAGAAGACTGCACAATCCAAACCTTATAACAACCATCACCGAAGACGCCGTCAAGGAAGGCGAGTGACGGCGGTGGTGAATGGTTTGTTGTTTTGGTTTCACTGAGCCAAAAGAAATCGGTTTCACCATATGGATATGATGTATAAAGGAACATCCCCGAGGGGTAGTTGTTTACCTGTTCGTGGGATCGAACAAACTGCGGGTCTGAAATCAGAGAGCAAAACTTCTTCGATACTAGTTTCAACCTCGTCACCGACTTCGCCGGTACACGCACCAGGATTTCCACCATCAGATCCTTGATGCTACCAACATGCTCCGCCGCGCTTCTTACTGACATCCTCCAAACCCTACCGTTGGGGAGAATTGCAAAAGTTGTCGGTATTTCTTCAAGAAGATGATGAGCGCTAGGATCGATGTAACTGGAACTTTATTGTAAGAGCATCTCCAATGCTGTTAGATAAAATTTAGGCATATATTTTACATAAAATCCACAGTTTTGCCTATTACATAACTGTAAATTGAGCTCCTCCCTACAATGGTGCTAGCAACAAAATAGGCAAATCTATTTTATTTCAGTTTTTGTTTTATTCTCCACGATTTTCGCCTACAATATCTTAATAAATCTACACTATAAACAGATATCTATTCTATAAAATAGAACGGTTGACTTTTTTTCAACCGTTAGATTAAAACAATCATAACCCTTAGCTCTCACTTACCATCCACCACTTTTGTAACTTCTCCCCACTTCCTTCACACAACTTTAAACCGACATTCTTTTTTTAGATTTTTTAGTTGGGATAGTGCCCTCGGGCACGGGTAATCCTCTAGTACTCCAATAAAACCATAGGGAGAAAATTCATTTCGGATTTTTTGCCTAAAAATTAGGGCCACGATGAACATTGGCTAAGAAAATTTCAATCGTCAACTTCGGCGATAATGATGCCGACTATATATTTTGAATAAGATCATGCCGAGAAAAAGTGCTCACGTTTTTTTTTTAAGCAAGCGCTCACGTTGGATCATCCAGATTATATTTTGGATCTCATTGGGCTTTGCCCAAATCTCTTTAAAAGTTAGCTTTTATTTTCCTCTGTGGGCTTGTAGTCTTTTTCTTGTAAGATCTGGACAAATATTTAACTGATTACAATAGACTAAAATTGAGCTTGCTAACTTAGTGATCTTGTCTGCTGCACCATTGGCTTGCCTACTAACCCAAGTGATGTTCGCTGAACTTCCCTCAAGCATAAACCAAATATCCTTCGAGATGCCTTCAATATGCCATAATTTGATCTCCTTGTTTGCTTTGTGGGCTTGTAGTATGTGTTATGGGTTTTTCCGGTCCTTAAATTGTATGTGGGTCCGGTTTAGGTCCCCTTACTTTTTACAGGTTTGGGAGCCCGATTTTTAATATAATATATTTCGCCCTGCTCGCCGGGTAAGTTTCTTAATAAAAAAAAAAGTGGTGAAGGAAAAATTTAATTTATCCTTGAGTTAGTGGGGAGGGAAATTTAATTTTACCTGTCATGTGCTGCTTTCATTCTCCGTTGGATGAGTTTTATTTGATTTGCCATATCCTCGATTACTTGCGGCACAATTACTATTGTTTCGCTGATGCCATTCCGACACAGTGGCGATCGGCACTTCCTTCCATACAAAACTTCATACGGTGCCATGCTAATGCTGGCGTGATAACTGCTTTTGTAGGAGAACTCTATCAAAGGTAGTTTGTCACCCCATGAACCTTGGAAGTCCATGACAAGCCCTTAACATGTCCTCCAACGTCTGAATAGTTTTTCTGTTTGTCCGTCTGTAGCCGGGTAAACCTCAGCTGAGTCCCCAATGCTTCCTGAAGCGCTCGCCAAAAATGAGAGAGGAATAGGGTCGCTGTCAGAAATTATCGAGCTTGGAACCCCATGATACCTCACTATATTTTTAACATATGTGTTTGCTAGTTGCTCCGTGTTCCAAGTTTCCTTCATCGGAATGAACCTAGTTGTCTTGGTAAATCGGTAAACTACTAACCATATTTGGTTGAGTCCATTCTTTGATGTCGGCAAGCAGTCACGAAATCCATCGAAATAGAACCCCCCTTCCAAACTGGTACGTCTAGTGCTTGAACTAAGCATCACATCCTCTTGTGTTCGAACTTCACTTTCTGACACGTTAAGCATCGTGATACAAATTCTGCTACCTCTTTTGTCATGTTAGGCCACCAGAACATCTTCTTCAAATCTTTGTAGAGCTTGTCGCCTCCAGGGTGTACTGAGTAAGGTGTGTTGTGTGCTTCTCGCATCAATAACTCCTTGGTTTGTGCACACTTTTGCGGTACACACCACCGTCCCTTGTAGTGAATGCTCCCATCCTCGTGAATCTGAAAGTCTTTAGTTTTCCGCTCAACGATTTTCTTCCTGATTCTTTCTAGCTTCACGTCTCCAGTTTGGTTACTCCTTATTTCCTCAAAGAAGTCTGGTACAGCTGTCATACTGATGAGCAAGTTATGTACTCCTCCTTGTTCCACTACTTCGATCTCGAGCTTTCTGAATTCATGGAATAGCCAGCCTGGAAAACCTAAGATCGCATTCACTGCATGGCTTGCCTTTCGACTCAAGGCGTCAACAACCACGTTTTCCTTCCCTTCATGGTACTGGATACGCAAGTCATAGTCCTTGATGATTTCTAGCCATCTCCGTTGCCTGTTGTTCAGCTCCTTCTGCGTGAAGATGTACTTTAGACTGCGGTGATAGGTGTAAAGCTTGCATACTGCTCCATAAAAGTGATGTCTCCATATCTTTAGCGTGAAACTATTGCTGCTAACTCCAAGTCGTGTGTGGCATAGTTTTCGTCGTGGGGTTTCAGCTGCCTTGAAGCATAGGCAATCACCCTTCTTTCCTGCATAGAGACACATCCCAGCGCCTTCTTTGATGCATCACTGTACACTTCGAACTCGCCAGAGTCGTTTGGTAAAGCTAATATTGGGGCTGTAGTTAGCTTCACCTTCAGGGTCTAAAATACTTCTTCACAATTATCATCCCACTGATACTTCACAGTCTTCATCGTCAGTGTAGTCAGTGGCCCGAAAATCTTGGAGAAATCCTTTACGAAACGCCTGTAGTAGCCTGCTAAGCCAAGGAAACTTATCTCATAAACATTCTTCGGCGTTGACCAATCCTTGACGGGTGAGATCCTTCCTGGATCCACTGATATTCCCTCCTTCGAGATGATGTGACCCATAAAATGAAACGCGATCTAGCCAAAATTCCTACTTAGACAGCTTAGCATACAACTGTTCTCGTCTCAGAGTCTGCAACACTTATCTGAGATGTTCCTCGTGCTTTTCCTTGCTTTTCGAGTACACAAGGATGTCATCAATGAAGAAGACTACAAATCGGTCTAAGAATGGCCTCAAAACTCGGTTCATCAGATCCATAAACACTGCACGTGCATTGGTCAGACCAAAATGCATTACCGTAAACTTATAATGGCCATACCTCATTCTAAATGCTGTCTTCGGGATATCCCTCTCGGATACTCAAACATGATGGTACCCTGACCTCAAGTCAACCTTCGAGAAGACACTAGCCCCTTGTAATTCATCGAACAAATCGTCAAGCTGGGGTAGAGGATACTTATTCTGGATGGTTGAACTGTTCAACTCAAGGTAGTCAATGCATAGCCTTAAGCTTCCATCTTTCTTTTTCACGAAAAGCACTGGTGCTCCCCATGTTGAAACACTTGGCCTTATGTACCCTTTTTGTAGGAGTTCTTGCAATTGGTCCTTCAGCTCCTTCAATTCAGCTAGTTCCATCCGATACGGCGCTTTCGAGATCGGAGCGGTTCCGGGTGCTAAGTCCAGAGTACACTCCACTTCTCTCTTGGGTAGCATTCCTGGAATCTCATCGGGAAATACGTCAAGAAATTCCTTCACGACAAGTATCTCTTCTAGCACATTCTCCTTCTTTGATATATCACGGATGTAGCACAAGTAGGCATAGTTCCCTTTCTTTACTTGATTGACTTCGGTCAGTGCTGACACAAATCTAATGCAGGACTCCTTCTTGATTCCACGGTAAGAGATATTCTCCCCGTTGGGTCATCTTAGCCGAACCTTCTGATCATAAAAATTAATTAAGGCTCGATATTTGCTAAGTCAATCCATCCCTAGGATGACATCTATGCCTCTAAGACCGAACTTGGTCAAATCCGCATGCAAGGTATATGCTAGAATATTGACTCCTACTCCTTCAAATACGGTGTAACATACTGCAATTTGGCCAGTGGGTGTTGCTACTGAGATAGATTTTCTAGCATACTTATTCAAATTCGGTTTCTAAGCAAATGATGATAATATGAGTGAGTATGATGCGCCAGAATCAAATAATATAAAGGCTTTGTGTTCGTGGATAAGGAAAGTACCCGTGATAACTCCGTGAGCATATTCAGCCTCAGTCTTTATCATGCAGCAATCCTTCCCACATTGGCGTTCTGAGCTCCAGCTCCTCCTACACCAGCTCCATTGTTGACATAACCTCCATGACCAGCAGCGTTGCGGTTCCGAGGTCCATTATGTCCTGCATTCCCTTGGTTGTAGTTTGGCTGCCTCCCATAGCCATTTCCTCCATTGTCTTGTAGTTTTAGTTGCCAAAGATCCTGTTCCCATATCCGGTTTGCAGGTTCCTGGGTTGCTGGTTCCTGTACTACTGGCGGTTTCCTAGATAGTTGTTTTGGGGTTGCCTCTGATGGCTTCATCCCTGGTTCACCTGCTGGTTCCTGGTTGGTCGAGCTCGACATTCATAAGCACGATGCCCCTTTCCACCACAGTTGTGGCATATGACTAGGTTCCCCATACAGTCTCTTACAGGGTGGTTCTGCTAACACCAGATGAAGATGTAGGAAAAAACTTGTTGAGCTACCTGATACAGCTGGTTCTGGTTGTTTCCTCCATTGTTCGGCTTCAGCTTCTTGTCCCTTGTCATGTTGCTGCTACTACCACTTGCCTCTACTGCCTTGCGTTTGCCACTAAACTCATCCTGCACCTCCTGGACTTGCCACATGTCAGCTGTTCGATCATAGGCCTCGTGCAAAGTGTCGTAAGTTCTACTACGCATGATCTTATGCAACTGGAAGTGTAGTCCCGAAATGAACTTGTTGATCTCATCCTCCTCATCGTATACCGTGTGGCCTGCAAACCTTAGTAGTTCCACGAACTTTTTGAAGTAGTCTGTCACTGAGTCGTTCCCCTGTGTCAAGTTGTTGAACTCATTGCACTTCCTTCTCTTAACATGTGATGGATAGAACCGTGTCCTAAGAGCAGTCTCAAAGGCTTCCCAATTGAAATTGGGTCGATCTAGCAAGACTTATTGGGTAGTTATCCACCAATCATCTGCTTCATTTGTCAAATAGATGATGGCGCATTAATCTTCTCATCGTCAGGGCAATGCACAACCCTAAGTAGCTTCTCTAAATGCCTAATACTGTTCTCCAGTTCAATGGGATCTTCCTTCTTAGTTAATTGCCGAGACTTCAGATCAGCTATCTGCTTGGCATAACTTTTGTAACACCCCCGATTTCCAGAGGAGCCGGAGACCGGAAAGTGCCCTCCGTACATGGGATTTTACCCTTTCGTACAAGGAGTGGTAACAATAACCAAGTGAAAAAGAACATCCACTATTAATTCATATTACAAAAGTTAACAGTGTTTGGCAAAATATAATTAACAGCAAAAGTTGACTCTCCGGTTAATTTCTGAATACAACTGTGCGAGTGAGAACCAGTCATATATCTGCGGGGGAATTAAAAGAACATAAGACCGCAGTTTTTCGAGTATCAGTAAAAAATGAATGAACAAACAACTTAGCATGTAAAACATAATGGCTAAGACAGGTTATATGGTTTTGTGTTTAAAAGAGTTTGAAAAATAACGGAGTATAATTATAAACATCAAAGTAAAGACTGGAACTATATTAAGGAATATAAGTACAAGTAGAAGTGATGATTATCAGAGTTCTCAAAAGTTTCTATTTCCAAAATGGAAGTTATTACGAATAGCCGATTCGTTTACCGAGATATTCAAAAGTTCCCAGCATGGAATGAGACAAGTCATATTATAAATCCGCAGTGACCATGAGAGACCAGAGAAATTTGTAACAGATGATACTGGCGTATAGGGGGTTCTGATGACCCAACCTCTTTGCCAAGCGTTTTGGACAATTCTTCCCGCTAGTCATCATACAATCAGCTACTGGACCTTAAGTGTCGACACCCCCTTGAGATTGTAAGTCATAAGAGTAGTACTAGAATGATGGACCCCACCCTATGGCGAAAGGATTCGGAGCACGCGGAGTCCCCATTTTAGGGATCTTAGCCCACGGAATCTAAACCTAAGAGGCACACAGAGTCCCCATTTTAGGGACCGAGCCCAAGGAATCTAAACATGAGAGGCACACAGAGTCCCCATTTTAGGGATCGGGCCCAAGGAATCTAAACCTGATATAAGTAACTTCTTCCGGTACGAGAGATTCTCTTACTTTAAGTTATTATGTCTGTGTGACGTTTGAATAATAAGTTTGTCGATTTGAAAATAAGTAGTAAAGTGCCGATATAAATCAAGTAAAGAACGTTTAGCAAATTTCAAATGAAGTGCGACAATAATTTTAGAGAAAACAAGTAGTTCGCGTGAAGCAAATGGGCACGCAAGACTAAGCATGTAAACTCACATGTATATTTTGAGACGTGAAATAAAAATCACATTTTGACACAGAAGAAGATATGCACGCAACACTAAGCATGTTTACTCACCGAGAGAGCCGAAGATACGCTAGCAAATCTTTAATCGTACACCACGCCTGGTTCTTCAAAGACATGCTCTACAAACAAAGACATATTATCCTTATTACAAGCAAGTTCGATCGACAAATAACAATGCACGTGTCCTATTTGATGTTGGAATAGGTTCCCTAGAGGCAATCTATTTTAGTATGCACAATAAATTGGCTAGAACATTCATGGTATTATTTATTGGATATTTAATATAATGAAGTCCTTAGATTTACAATTGTGTTGTTTATCTTAAACATCCCTAGTCCATTATAATGATTAATAGGACAACCATCTATAGACTAGTATGGGGTCGGATTGATATAGAGATATCACGATCCAACACATGGGTATGCATCAGGAGTAATGTCGTACTGGATTCACAAGTGCTTCTCGCGATGACAACGGTATTGTCATCCAAAGACTTGAAGTCACTAGTTGTTCTCGTTGTGGAATATTGTGTTTTGGTAGCTCCAAACGCTACACCGTGACTGGGTAGTCATAAAGGCGCGTATTGGACACAATTAGAAGCAAGATTAGATATCGTATTGATGTAGATATAATTTTTCCCTCCCACATAATGGGAGCAAATCTCCTAGGCCACTCGAGGGATAGTGCTTATAGAATGTCTGGCCAGACTCAAACAAATCAATATAGGATATTGATGTTATTTGCACGAATAAGGCTATTCCCAGGATCGATGAACTATGGATTGGATATACGAGTGTGACTTTTATGTCTCGTGTCCAATCCGGATATTGAGACAAAGGGATGAGACAACACTTGCTCAAAGGTTTTTCATGATGACTATTCTATTTTTTGGCTAGAATGGATGTCTTGCTAGAGGTCGCTCCATATTAGTGATAGTTACTACCAAGTAAATAGAAGCTATGGGGTCACACGCCATATAGGGGTGAACTAGACTTGGGAAATAATTAATCAATATGATTATTTAATTGGAATGATCAAAACGCAACAACTTGCTAACTTAGTAGGACTAATATGCAAGTTGGACTAATCCGAACTTGAGTAGGATTAGGAGAGGGCATTTATGTAGTAACAAGGAGTTTTTAGACTACATAAAGGATGCTCCTAGCTTCCTTCCCTACAACTTATGCTCATGACATACTTTGAGTATGAGAGAAGGAAGGAGAGAGCAAGACAAACAAGAGGGTCGAACCCCCTTGTCAGTCTGCCCCTATCCGTCGGCCACAAGAGAGGCCGCTGCCTCTCTTTGGTGCTCCGTTGCGTGATTTCTTCGTCCTCTTCCACTCTTCCTACCTAGCACAAGGCGTTTGGAAGATCTAGATCTCACCTCTAGGCGTGGATCAACCGTAGAGACGTGATACTTTTTCGTGAGTAGTCATCAAGGAGACCTCAAAGGTACATATCACTATTCTCTTACCATCATCATAATTTCTCTTCCTATGATTCTTGGAGGAACTTGATCGGATAATTATATTGTTCTTTCAATGCGTATCCATGATAAAAATCCTACAGTGGTATCAGAGCCACAGGTCGTAGATCATAACGTGGTTTAGGTGTTAAGTTTTTGTTGTTTATCACCTTTAATTGATGATTATTGCGTTAAAACAAAATATTAAGCATATTAGAAGCAACTTGAATATGATTCAAGACAAACAAGACCTAATTTAACATTAGATGCGAAGATTAGTGAGTTTGAATCACATAGCATGTGTATTTTGGATCTTGGCAGATAGGGTTTGGGCACATGCTTGGAAAAGGGGTTTTTCAAACATGGAAATAACTAAACTTGGGAAACAAGGCAAGGAGTTGTTTTGGAAACAACTCCCTAAGGAGGTTCGCCCCCCCTAGGGACCAAACCCCTTGCCTTGCCGCCCAAGCTACGACACAACCAAGGGCTCGGGCCGGCCTAGCGTGCGGCTCGACCGCGCGTGGGGCACGGCCGACCGGCCCAAGGCCGCACCTTGGTCTTTTTTGGGGTCGTTCGGCTATATTGATAGTGGACCCATGGACCGTTTTAACCCTAGGATATCCAAAATCAATTAAAATTGGCTAAGCGCATTAAAAAAAATTATTTTAACTGTTTATGTGCAATTGCATTGTGATTGGATATGGCCTTAGATGTGGTTTGTTGTGGATGTTTAATTTTGTGGTTTGTTTACGGCTTGCGAGGTGATCAATTTAATGTAATAATTAATTAAAGTTTACAGCCTGCGAGCCGGTATTTTCTTCTCAACTTGTGAGATTTATTTTATTTAGTATAGAAGTTAGCTAGAACTAGATAAAATAGATGATAGCCAAGATTGAAGAAAAGGAAGCCCAAAGAATTAAAGAAGACACAACATGGAGAATGGATGATTCCACAAGACTATGAAGGATGGACCAAAAGATGGAGACACATGGATATGCGTTTTTCATTCTAGGGTTCATAGATATTCTCATTGGCTTCAGAATATCTTAGTCTAGGAGGCCATATCCATATCACGTTTATTCCAGTTTTGTGGATGTTTACTTTATTGTCTTATTTATTGTCGTTGATGTATGGATGATGCATGCAATTTAGTAATAAGATAATTAACAACCCGGATCTTTTATTTGGATTTGTGCCCAAACTCAAATAAGCAGATCAGTTTATATAAATCAACAAAATAATTAAAAATTAAAAAGAAAATCCCTCTAAACAAAATATTACGTTTCGCCTTCTCGTTACTTAAACACTCATCACAAGATCGAATAATCAAGTTTGTGCGTGTCAAAGCAGGGCGACTTGATTCATCATCATGTGGTGGGATGCCACACATATTGTGCGATTGTTGGAGTAAGAGGTTGGACGTAACTAGGTAATTTTATAAGGATTAAAAACCTAGAGGCAATCAATTGGGATTATCTATGGGATAGATAAATAAGGAGTTATTTGCCCAATTGAACCAAGAGTTGCATGTGATGCAATTGGAATCGTTCCTACCTAAATAACTAACTTTTGAGTGACTTGGCCCACTAAAAAATATAATGATATTTTCTGCATTAATATCTTGAGGGTTATTAATCGGTAGAAAAATATAGGGAGCTATGTTTAATAGTCTAGCCATTATTAAATATAGCTAATTGTTCAAAAATACTAAAACTTGCGCATTTTCTTTTTTGTATAATTTCAATGGAAAAAAAACTCATCGAACTCATGTCACCCCTACGCTCTGTCCTTGAGAAGGACCAGCTATCTGGGACCAATTTTCTAGACTGGTACAGAAACTTGAGAATCGTTCTCAAGCAAGAAAAGAAACTGTACGCTCTAAGGAGCAAGTTCCTGATGTTCCGGAAAACAACACTCCTAAAGCCCTATAGACAAATCAGAAGCATGTTGATGACGCTAATGATGCGGCCTGCCTAATGCTTTGCACCATGACCTCTGATCTTCAGAATCAACATGAGAACATGAATGCAGTCGATATGATCGCACACTTGAAGCAGCTCTTTCAAGAGAAGGCTAGGGTTGAGAGGTATGAAGTTTCCAAGGCATTGTTCAAATGTCATATGTTAGAAGGAAACCCCGTGGGGCGCACGTGTTGCGCATGATTGGCTACTCGGAGAGCCTAGGCCGCCTAGGGTTTTCGGTGGGTCAAGATTTGGCCACCGATCTCATCTTGCAATCGTTGCCTGAAAGTTATGGAAAGTTCATCATGAACTATAACATGAATTAGATCGTGAAACCTCTGCCAGATTTACTCAACATGTTGAGGACAGCTGAACAAAGCATCAACAAGGGTAAGCGAAAATCTATAATGATGGTGCAAAAAGGAAAGGGCAAAAGGTTTGCTTATACCTCCAAAGGAAAAGGAAAATCAGTTGCCAAACCCAAGGAAACTGCCCTTAAGCGTGTAGGTGGCATTGCCAAAGGTGTGACTAAAGGTGAGTGTCACTACTGCAGTCAGCCTGGACACTGGAGGAGGAACTGTCCAAAATATCTGGAGGACAAGAGGCTTGGAATAGTGATTCCACCACCACCAGGTATTTTTGTTTTAGATGTCAACTTAACTGTCTCTTCATCATGGGTATATGATACTGGATGTATCTCACATTTGTTGAAATAAGCAGGATCTAAAGAGAAGTAGAAGATTGGCTAAAGGAGAGATAGACTTGCGCGTTGGGAATGGAGCAAGAGTTGTTACATTATCCGTAGGCATGTACGAGCTGTCTCTGCCTTCAGGATTAGTTTTAGAATTAAATAATTGCTATTTTGTGCCTGCAATTAGCAGAAACATTACTTCTATTTCTTGTTTGGACAAGGATGGTTTTACTACATCAATAAAGAACAATTGATGTTCCATTTATTTTGATAGTATACACTATTGTAGTGGGCAATTATTTAATGGATTATATATCCTTGATCGAAGCAATCATGTCTATAACATTAATACTAAGAGGATTAAAATGAATAATTTAAATCCTGCTTATTTATGGCACTGTCGTTTAGGCCATATAAACGAGAAACGTGTATCTAGACTCCATAAGGATGGATTTCTAGACTCATTTGATTTCGAATCATATGAGACATGTGAGGCTTGTTTATTGGGAAAAATTGCAAAGTCCCATTTCAATAAGAAATGAGAGAGGACTAGTGATTAATTGTCGCTAGTACATACTGATGTATGTGGGCCATTTGCCACGCCTGCCAGGGGTGGTTATGTCTACTTCATCACATTTACTGATGATTTCAGTAGATATGGATCGGTATACCTTATGAAGGCCAAATCTGAATCCTTTGAAAGGTTTAAGGAATTCAAGAATGAAGTAGAGAATCAGCTTGGCAAAAGTATTAAGTCTCTACGATCAGATCGTGGAGGAGAATACTTGAGCCAAGAGTTTGATGACTATCTCAGAGAGTGTGGGATAATATCCCAACTCACTCCAAAAAAGCCACAATGGAATGGCGTGTCCGAGAGGAGGAATCGAACTCTATTAGATATGGTTCGATCTATGATGTGTCAAACTGATCATCCATTATCATTTTGGGGCTGTGCTCTATTGAGTGCAGCTTTCACCATTTACCGTGTTCCAGCTAAGTCATTCATGGAAGACACCACATGAGATGTGGAGTGGTAGGTGTCCCACAATGTCGTTCATGAAGATTTAGGGATGCGATGTCTATGTAAAACGTTTAGAATCAGACAAGCTAGGGCCTAAGTCGGAAAAATTCAAGTTTGTGGGATACCCTAACGAAACAAAGGGATATTATTTCTACAATCCAACACAAAGTGTTTGTTGCTCGGTCCAGCGTGTTTCTAGAAAGAGAGTTTGTCTCTAAAGAAGCAAGTGGGAGGACTGTAGAACTTGAAGAAGTTCAAGAACCACAAAGCATTGATCCTACTACGGAACATGAACAGGATCCACAATAGGTTGTGGAACAGCCTGTTCAGGTAACACAAGAGCTTCGTAGATCTAGTAAAGTCTGCCAGGAGCCAGAGAGGTATGTGCTTCTCATGACTGAATCTCGTGACTGAATCTCGTGACACGATTCTCATAGATGATGAGCCGACTACCTATGAAGAGGCCATTAAAGGTCCGGACTCTCAGAAGTGGATTGAGGCTATGAGATCCAAGATGG
Organism: Linanthus parryae; assembly: GCA_023055425.1. Taxonomy (NCBI): domain Eukaryota; kingdom Viridiplantae; phylum Streptophyta; class Magnoliopsida; order Ericales; family Polemoniaceae; genus Linanthus; species Linanthus parryae. The sequence continues at coordinate 74,505,385 of JALGPY010000002.1, forward strand.
AATCCATGTATACCAACAAAGTATGGACTTTGGTGGAACCACCCAAAGGGGAACGCCCCATAGGGTGCAAATGGGTCTTCAAGAAGAATATCGACATGGATGGTAATGTGTTTACCTATAAGGTCCGATTGGTGGCTAAAGGATTCACACAGATTCATGGTATTGACTATGATGAAACCTTTTCACCAGTCGCAATGACCAAATCCATCCGAATCATACTTGCTATTGCAGCATACTATGACTACGAGGTTTGGCAGATGGATGTCAAAACTGCATTCCTATAAGGGAATCTCCTCGAGGATGTGTACATAACACAACCTGAGAGTTTTGAAGATCAAAAGCAAGCCAACAAAGTCTGTAAGCTACAATGATCCATTTATGGATTGAAGCAAGCTTCTAGGAGTTGGAATCGACGTTTTGATGAAGTATTCAAAGAGTTTGTCTTCATCAGAAACGAAGATGAGTCTTGTGTCTACAAGAAGGTTAGTGAGAGCTCTATTTCTTTTCTAGTCTTGTATGTAGATGACATACTACTCACTGGAAACAGCATTCCCATGCTGCAATCTGTTAAATATTGGCTAGGAAAGTGTTTCTCAATGAAAGACGTGGGTGAAGCAGCCTATATACTCGGTATAAAGATCTATAGATATAGATCTAAGACGCTTCTCGGCCTAAGTCAAAGTACATATATAGACAAGGTGCTGAAATGGTTGAGCATGCAAGATTCCAAGAAGGGATTCTTGCCTATGTCGCATGGAATCACTCTTTCAAAGAGTGGTTGTCCTTCCAATGAGATTGAGAATGAACGCATGAGTAGGGTTCCCTATGCCTCGGCCATAGGATCCATCATGTACGCCATGTTATGTACTAGACAAGATGTGTCATTTGCATTAAGTATGACCCTAGTTAGTAAATACTCCGAATTTTTCCGTTTAATACCCGTCCGTACGTATAAATGAAAAATACTTCCGTATTTCGTACTATTGCTGGACCTAATGAAAAATACTCAAACTTTTGACCAAAAAAGTTTAGTACTCGTATTTAACGTTTTAACGTATAATACTTCCGAATAAAACTTATTCCATACCAAATTGTAGCGAATAAATTGTCGTCTAAAATTGCAGTGAATAACAGTAATCAGTTATTATTAAATATTTTATTACTATTTCCTTATTATAATTTTGTTTTGAAAGAAAAATAGTGTAAAGAATAATATTTTCTTTATTATAAGTATTTATTAGTATAAAGATTTACAAGTATTTATTATAAAACTGTAAAATTATTTTGAAATTGCTATATATATGTATGCATGCGTATGCAACTTGAGTCTTATGTGTTATACTATTAATTTTTAAAATAATTAAGGCTTAAAGATTAGGAATGTGCAGTAGCTTTTTTATAGAAGTTTTGATCAAAAATATTATGATATTATTTTACATAAGTAATGTGTTAGTCAAGAGTAAATAGTGTATTTATCAAAAAATGACTAACACATGAGTACATGCTTTACAAATTATTTTTAAATATTTGATAAAATATGAAAATATGGCAATGTGGGACACAAATAACTCATTATATATGCTAAATACTAAGAAATGCACCCGTATTTTTAATTCCGAGTGAATAACTAGTATACGAATTATACACGTACGTATAGAATACTCGAATTAATAGAATTCTGTGTTTTAAATCCGAATTTTTACTAGCGTATTTTAACATAAAATCGTATAATACACGTACGTACCGTAACTCGATTTATTTCCGTCCCGTATCTTACTAACTATGAGTATGACAAGAAGATATCAGTCCAATACAGGTGAGAGTCATTGGATTGCGGTCAAGAACATCCTAAAGTACTTGAGAAGAACTAAGGATGCATTCTTTTTGGAGGTGATGAAGAGTTACGTGTAAGGGGGTTACACGGATGCAAGCTTCCAGACCGACAGAGATGATTTCATATCACATTCGGGGTTTGTATTTTGCCTGAATGGAGCAGCGGTGAGCTGGAAAAGTTCCAAGCAAGAGACGGTGGCTGATTCTACAACAAAGGATGAGTCCATTGTTGCGAATGGCGCAACAAAAGAAGCTGTTTGGATAAGGAAGTTCGTTACTGAGCTTTGTGTGGTTCCTACCATTGTGGATCCAATAAAGTTGTATTGTGACAACACTAGAGCGATCGCGCAATCAAAGGAACCCATGTCACACCAGAATTCCAAGCATGTACTCGGGAAGTTCCATCTTATTCGAGACATTGTCGAAAGAGGAGACGTTCGGATATGCAAGATTCTTGCACATGAGAATCTGTCAGATCCTCTTACAAAGCCGCTTGTTCAGCGCAAGCATGAAGGGCACACTAGGAGCATTGGCATACGAGATGCAACTGATTGGCTCTAGTGCAAGTAGAGACTGTTGGAATAGGTGCCCTAGAGGCAATCTAGTTTAGTATGAACAATAAATTGGCTAGAAAAATCATTGTATTATTTATTGAATATTTAATATAATGAAGTCCTTAGATTTACAATTGTGTTGTTTATCTTAAATATCCCTAGTCCATTATAATGATTAATAGGACAATCATTTATAGACTAGTATGGGGTTGGATTGATATAGAGATATCACGATCCAACACATGGGTATGCAATAGGAGTAATGTCGTATTGGATTGACCCAGTTCCGATAAGTCTACATACATGTTATGTAAAGTCACAAGTGCATATCGCGGTGACAACGATATTGTCATCCTCAGACTTGAAGTCACTAGTTGTTCTAGTTGTGGAATATTGTGTCTTGGTAGCGCCAAACGCTACACCGTGACTGGGTAGTCATAAAGGCGCGTATTGGACACAATAAGAAGCAAGCTTAGATATCGTAGTGATGTAGATAGAGTTTGTCCCTCCCACATAATGGGAGCAAATATCCTAGGCCACTCGAGGGATAGTTCTTATAGAATGTCTGGCCAGACTCAAATAAATCAATATAGGATATTGATATTATTTGCACGAATAAGGCTATTCCCAGGATCGAGGAACTATGGATTGGATATACGAGTGTGACTTGTATGTCTCGTGTCCAATCCGGATACGGAGACATAGGGATGAGACAATACTTTCACAAAGTTTTGTCATGATGACTATTCTATTTGTTGGCTAGAATGGATGTCTTGCTAGAGCCCGCTCCATATTAGTAAATAGTTACTACAAACTAAATAGAACCTATGGGGTCACACGCCATGTAGGAGTGAACTAGAATTGGGAAATAATTAATTAAGATGATTAATTAATTGGAAGGATCAATACGCAACAACTTGCTAACTTAGTAGGACTAACATGCAAGTTGGACTAATCCGGACTTGAGTAGGATTAAGAGAGGGCCTTTATGTAGTAACAAGGAGAGGGCCTACATACATGTTAATTAAAGTCACAAGTGCATCTCACGATAATAACGGTATTGTCATCCTTAGACTTGAAGTCACTAGTTGTTCTAGTTGTGGAATATTGTGTTTTGGTAGCGCCAAACGCTACACCGTGACTGGGTAGTCATAAAGGCGCGTATTGGAAACAATAAGAAGCAAGCTTAGATATCGTAGTGATGTAGATAGAATTTGTCCCTCCCACATAATGGGAGGAAATATCCTAGGCCACTCGAGGGATAGTTCTTATAGAATGTCTGGCCAGACTCAAATAAATCAATATAGGATATTGATGTTATTTGCACGAATAAGGCTATTTCCAGGATTGAGGAACTATGAATTGGTTATAATAGTGTGACTTGTATGTTTCGTTTCCAATCCGGATACTGAGACAAAGGGATGAGACAATAATTGCACAAAGGTTTGTCATGATGACTATTCTATTTGTTGGCTAGAATTGATGTCTTGCTAGAGGCCTCTCCATATTAGAAAATAGTTACTACCAACTAAATAGAACCTATGGGGTCACACGCCATATAGGAGTGAACTAGACTTTGGAAAAAATTAATTAAGACGACTAATTAATTGGAAGGATCAAAACAGAACAACTTGCTAACTTAGTAGGACTAATATGCAAGTTGGACTAATCCGAACTTGAGTAGGATTAGGAGAGGGCCTTTATGTAGTAACAAGGAGTTGTTAGACTATATAAAGGATTCTCCTAGCTTCCTTCCCTACAAATTATGCTCAAAACCTACTTTGAGTAGGAGAGAAGGAAGGAGAGAGCAAGACAAACAAGAGGGCCGAACCCCCTTGTCCGTCCGCCCCTACCCGTCGGCCTCCGTTGCGTGATTTCTTCTTTCTCTTCCACTCTTCCTACCTAGAATTAGGCGTTTGGAAGATCTAGATCTCACCTCTAGGCGTGGATCAACCGTAGAGACGTGATACGTTTTGCGTTAGAAGTCATCAAGGAGACCTCAAAGGTACATAACACTATTCTCTTACCATCGTCATGATTTCTCTTCCTGTGATCCTTGGAGGGTCTTGATCGGATAATTATATTGTTCTTCTGATGCGTATCCATGTTCAATACCCTACCTTTGATATGTGAGCGAAAGCCCCAATTAAATATAAAGACCTAATTAGGTTGTAAATTCTTAAGTTCACAGTTGTTAATCAGTCAGAAGTTCTTGAAAACGATATATAGAAGTAATAAGGAAATTAGAATTCCAATTTAAAAAACTAATTCGTATAAATATAAAATTGATATTTCTAATTTAAGAAATTATTTATTAATATTTCACAATTGCAATTTTGTTTACAAATAATTTACTCTACATTAATAAAAATAATAATTAACATAACTAATTCTTCTCGAAAACCTGCTATAAATAATTAACAAACTAATTGTAATCTTGTAAAATTAGTAGAATACTCTTTCTCAAATTGTAATTCCAAAATATACAATTATTTTCAAAATATAAAAAGCTAATTAACTTTAAATTAAATATTTAATAAAACATAAACTTGTAGATACGAACAACTCCCCCAGAGTTTTTATTAGCTACAAACAGCCCCTAAAGTTTTTCTAAATAACAAAAAAGACCCCATTCAGAGTAGTCACGACAATCACGCATAAACACTCAGCACACAGGAATCGAACGTGAACTTAAGATAGAAAATATGTGATTTTGATGACCAAAAATGAATCGGGAGGGTGATTAGATATTACCCACTGTAAGGGTTATGAACCCTTACCCAGATTTCCGGTGACTCTCCTACGTATTGAGATGATTGATAACGTTTATCGGCAAAACAATCTGACGGATTGATCAATCGATAAAAAGTTAAAACTAAGAAAATTAGGAAGGAAAATCTAAGATAGTTGTTCATTCATAATCTCTGCAATATGAGTCCTCTGGCTCTTATACTCTATTAATTATTATAAAGACCTAATTAGGTTGTAAATTCTTAAGTTCACAGTTGTTAATCAGTCAGAAGTTCTTGAAAACGACATATAGAAGTAATAAGGAAATTAGAATTCCAATTTAAAAAACTAATTCGTATAAATATAAAATTGATATTTCTAATTTAAGAAATTATTTATTAATATTTAACAATTGCAATTTTGTTTACAAATAATTTACTCTACATTAATAAAAATAATAATTAACATAACTAATTCTTCTCGAAAACATTGCCATAATTAAGAAAATTAAGGGAACAAATGAAATAAACTAAAGTGAGTAACTGCCAAGGCAGCGCAGCAAACCAATCAGGAAGAGATGATCGTTGCCAGCAGATGTGGCCCAATAAGAAGCCGCTGACTGGGCGAGGAGTAAAACGACCCCGTTCTACTTATTGGTTTAAAACTCAACGTTTAAGTAATATGAACGGATGAGATTAGAAGATGACTTCTCCATCCAACGACCACTTAAATGCGTAGAGAATTACCAAATAAACAATAACTTACTGTTCATTTGGTCAAAATGGCCAACTTTGAATCCTTATAACTTTCTGGAGAAAATGCAAATAGAGAAAAAACAGGGGATCATGACAGTCCCTACCCCTTAAAAACATCCATGTCCTCATGGATGAAAAGAAGGAAAGAAAACCTTCAGTTGAGATGCATTTTCCCAAGTGGCCTCTGAGGGCAATGTGTTACACCAGTGGATGAGCAATTGAGGAATTCACACCACCCCTATCAACAGTCCTATGGTCCAAAACAGCTACTGGTTCCACCAAAATCTGACCATCTGGGCTCTTAAATGGAAGAGTGGGTTGAACTGGAATGTCATGACCCAACTTCTTCTTGAGCAGTGAGACATGAATTATAGAGTGGAATTTGGATTCAGCTGGCAAGGCTAATCTATAAGCGACCTTAACCCTCCTCTCTAAGATTTGAAAGGGACCATAGAACTTGGGAGTAAGCTTGTGAGACCTGTATTGGATTAATGAAGTCTGTTTATAAGGCTGTAGCCTCAGGTAGACCCAATCCCCCACTATAAAGCTCATCTCACTTCTGTGCTGATCAGCAAAAAACTTCATTCTTGCATGTGCCTCCTTGAGGTTTGTCTGTAGTAACAGAAGTAACCTCTGCCTATCATGCAGAAACTGATTGACCTCTTCACATGGGGAGTTATTGATCTGGTGGAAACTCAATTGGGGGGGAGCATAGCCATACAGAGCAAAGAAGGGGGTGGTTTTGAGAGAACTGTGGAAGTTGGTGTTGTACCAGAATTCTGCCAAGCTTAACCACATGCTCCAATTTGCAGGTTTATTTCCCGTCATACATCTGAGGTAACTTTCCATGCATTGATTCAACCTCTCAGTTTGGCCATCAGACTGTGGGTAGTCGGCAATTGAATGTGCTAACTGAGGATTTAAGAGCTTAAAAAGACATTGCCAGAAGCTACTTAAAAACACAGGGTTTCTGTCTGACAAAATGGTGGAAGGAAGACCATGGTGCTTATGAATATGATCAAAGAAGTGTTGAGCCACTTTGGCAGCTGTGAAAGGGTGTGATAAGGAGATGAAATTCCCATACTTAGTCATTCTGTCAACAACCACCAAGATCACATCCTTACCATGAGATTTAGGCAACCCTGTGATAAATTCCAAGCCGATATCAGTTCAAGGAAGAGAAGGGATGGGAAGTGGTTGTAGTAGCCCTGGGTAATGTACATTCTCATGCTTCATCTTTTCACAAATGTCACAAGTCAACACCCATTCTTTGACCTCTTTCTTAAGCCCTGGCCAGAAAAAATGGTGGTGTACCCTCTTGTAGGTACCCAAAAGGCCTGAGTGGCCCCCAACACCTGTGTTGTGCCTAATCTGAAATAATTCCTTCCTCATCTCATTTCCTTCACCCACGTAGATTTGATGTGACTTCCACAACATGTCATTTGGCATAGAATACACCCCATTACCACATTTTGGATATATGAGCAGTTTTTGTATCCAAGTTTGTGCCCAAGCATCTCCCTCATAGTATTTTTTGACTGATGTTTCCCACTGTGGCTGCACCACTGTGATGGCTTGACACTTGCCCTCCTCCATTTCTTCAGGTATTCTTGATAATGCATCAACTACTAAGTTCTCTTTACCCTTCTTGTATGTGATGGTGTAGTTTAGTCCAATGAGCTTTGAAATCCATTTGTGTTGCATACCAGTTGTGCACAAGAGATTCCGGCAGGGAGACCTCCGTGTACACCGTGCGTAGTGGATCAGGGATCGCACAGGAAGAATAGGGGTGTGTGTAGGGAGAGAGTAAGTCAGTAGCAATGTCTGAGAGAGAGACAGAGGTTTGGCAGAGCTTCCGCGTATGGCAGTGTGTTCTCCTTTGTATGGAAAGAGTAACGATATATATATACTGGAGAACGTGACCGTTGTAGTGTGGTTAATGCGCCCATTAATGGCGGCTTAATTAGCTTAACCATAACGGCACGTTCGTCCGAGTATATAGGAACCGTTAGAGCACGTGGTGCGCGAGTACCGGAACCGTTACGAGGTTGACCGGGTTTGACCGGATTGACCGGGTCTAGGGAGCTCGTGCCATAGATCTCTCAAAACAGTTACTAAAGGTCGCGCGCGGGCTTGGCTCGCACGCGACAGGGCTTAACCTAGCCTCCAAACCACAAAGTCCCTACAAGTCCCGTGCAGTGGTATGCGAGGGCTCTGTCTCGCAGCCCCCACATGGATCAGCTCGGCTGGTGATCCTGTGTGTGTGGAGCACAATATGGTGTGCTGGATGGTTGCCACGTGGCTAAGATCTGCCATGTCAGAAAGCAGTATCTACATTAGCCCCCTTTCTGCGCGTGAAGGCTCATAGCTGTATAGGCTTCCATGCGCGGAAACCAACATGCGCGTCGTCGCCACGCACCAATTCAAATACGGGTAAGTTCAGCCCCCGTGCGTGTCATTATGACCTAAAACCCCTAGAGTCGTGCCGTCTGACCTTTAGGGTTTTAGGCGTGACGTCAGCCCGTCCTGTGATTGCGCGATACAACGGTGACGGTTGCGATTCGACTACTGAAGGGACGCAACCCTTCATTCTTTTGGATAAATACCTTGTATCCCATTATTGCAAAGCATCACTTCTTTCTCTCAAAGTGAATGGTACCCGGAGATCTTCGAGAGCAGATCCAGATAATCAATCACCAGTTCAGAACTGCAAATCGTATTCTCCAATTGTGTATATCCAAGCAAGCTTCAAGGAAACAAGGTTGGCCTCGTTTACTTTTGATTTAAAATACCAGCGTTTGCCTTGAACTGCGTTGAATCTGTAAATCCATGAGATTTGTGAAGAGGCTTTGATCTTTGAACCCGCTTCGTCTTTAATCTTTCAACAATATTGGGTCTTGCAACCCCCAATTTCTGAAATCGGCACCGGAACTGTTTGCTTTCCTTTGCGTAGATCTTGAATTCCAAAATTCAAACTGAAGTGTGGTATTTCTCCCCCCCTTTTTTTGCCCTTTCGCAGGAATGGCCAAGACGAGAGTAACCAGACCCGTCAAGGAAGATGAAGAGATACCGGAGCTTCCGCAGGCTCTGTGGCGAAAAGCCCCCTTTCTGGGTGGGAAGGATTTTTATCACGCGAGGGTGAAGGCGAAGAGGATGCCTGATCCTGTTCCAGTTGAGCGGTTGTTGACACTGACTCGCCCAGTTAACTCAGCCTTGCTCGAGTTGGTTGGTTCCGAGGATGTGTTTCGATTGGGAATCGAGAATGGGCACTTCCCATATGCTGCGATTTCTACTCAAGCGTTTGTCCAGAAATTGGACTATATGGACGAGTGGATCGACCACGTGTTGGATAATTACGCCGAGACTCTCGATGAAGCCGGCATTTTCTTTGCTGTCCGTGCTATGAAGGGTGCTGCCGTGAAGTTGGATCAGTCCATGCTTCTAGACCTTCTGTCCCGTTACTCGCCTGCGACTCACACGTTTCATTTTGCTGAGTTCGAGGCTGCCCCCACGCTCGAGGACGTTCAAATGCTGTATGAGCTTTCCCCCATGGGCGAGGTGGACCCCTTGAGTCACTTGAGGACATCTGCTGAAATGGCCTTGTACGCGCAGATGGAGGAGTGCCTAGCAGAGGTAAAGAAAATCTCCACTCGGTGGACCACTACTAAGCCTCTTCCGAACTGGCAGCTAGTGGATACGTCTGCGAAGAATACCTGGAACAAGTGGTTGCAGTACTTCTTCCGAGACTATGCGAACAGCAGCATCACTAAGAAGCTTTTGAGCGAGAACCCGGAGGCCGAGAATTATGTAGAGGGCAAGGGTTATCATTTAACCCTTTGTGCCTTTCTCTGTGCTTGGCTGTCGAGGTATCTGATTGATGGTCATCCCCATGACGGGGTCTTCTACCATGTGCTGCCACTTGCTGTGAGGCTCGCTCTTGGCCAGAGAGTCGCACTCGGACCCTTGGTCTTGGGCACGTTATATTACAGGCTTGATCAGCTGGTTCTGGCGATGAGGGAATCGCGTGGCCGCCTCGATGTTCTGACCTTTGTCAATATCAGCTTTTTGACAATGTGGGTTTTCGAGCGCTGGCCGTCTTATGCTCCAACTCCCCTCCCCCTTGAGAAGTGGTGTCCCCCAGGCGAGACGGAAGCGCGCAACAGTGGGAGGGCTGCGAGATGGTTTGGAGCAAGCAACACCAAGTGTACTTGGAGTTTGATATGCGACAAACGAAAGGAGTTTACTGCCAGGCCCTATGCCACACGTATTGAGAATGTACGGTGGTTTCCAAAGCTATACCCTTCCAAAGGTATGGTCTTGTCAGAAGACCTTCTCTTTGAAAACGGGCCGCATTTCCACGAACGCTATCGTGACTTCTTCTGTTGGTGTCTGCGAGGTTCTCTTCCTGCCCTTGCAGAGCATATTCGTGAGCTCGCGCCACGGTATGAAAGACTTACAGTGGGTGTTGACCCTACTCGGGTCTCTCCTCAGTTTGGTTTTGATGCGGTGGCCCCATCGATCTGGCCCCAGTCTATCATCAGAGGGTGCTACAAGCGCTTGCTGACAAAGGAATGCAAGACGGTCCTTATGAGCAATCTTCCCTTCGAGCAGCCTGCGGGAACTCGCAAGGGTGGTTGTTCCCAGAACTGGATCGCATACTGGATTGCCCAGCAAACGAGGATGGAGACGGAGGCGGCGGCACAGCCAGGAAGGGCCCCCCTGATCAAGAGAAACTCTTTCCCGTTTCGCCCCAATTGCAGTTTGAGCGAGTCTGAGTATGGTTGCTACTCGTTGTTGGACCGCGAGAACCATTTGTGCCCCGATTTCATTTTGAAGGAGCAAGTCGATGCAATCAAGAAGGGTGACACGCAGGTCATCAAATATAGCAAGGCGTTTGCTGAGGTAAGCAATTTCCTTGTGTGCCTTAAGCTTTTTGATTTCCTTGCACTGATGCTTTTCGTTCTGTATTGTTCAGTGTCATGTGCGGAGGTTCGCAGCCGGTGACCGTTCCAAATCGCTGGTGGACACCATTGTTGCCACCAGAAGGAAGGGGGAGTCGTATCGGCTAGCATGGAGGATGGATGCTGAGGTCGAAACAAAGGTTCGCGCAGTCATGAATACTTTCGCTGACTCGCTGATAGACAACCCTCCGGCTCCGTCTCCTTCTAGAGATGACCCGTCCCCTCCAGCGACTGTGGCGCCGAGAGTGAAAAGACCTAGGCAAAAGGGAATTACGATTTCTTCCCCTAGGAGTGCTCCAGCTTCGCCCCCAGTGAGGTCCCTTTCCATCAAAGACAAAGGCAAGGGTCGTATGCCCAGCAAAGTGCGAAAAGATCTCGCAGTTGAGACTTTCGTTCCATTCAACCAAGAGGAAGAGGAAGAGAGGCAGGAGCCCCCAGCAAGTGATGAAGAAGAAGGAACAGTTGTAATGCGCGAGGAAGAGTCAGGAGGTACTTCCATCACATTTCCTTGTCCTTTATCATGATTTCTATGCAGTTCTTTTTCTTTGAACCAATTACGTATCCGCAGATGATGATGAAGCCGTTGGTGGCCTTGTGGCCAAGAGGCAAAAGAAAGATGCCCATTCTGGTATTTCAGATGATCCTATAAGCGAGGATGTTCTTGCTGAGTCCCGGAGGATAGCCGCGGAGGCTGCCGAAAGAAGAAGGCAGCGAGAGGAAGAGGAGCTCGAGCGTGTGAAACAGCGGAGCCTCGAAGAGCAGCATGTCGACGACTTAGTGCGTCCAGTTGGCGAGGAAGACGAGCTTCCCGAAGAAGTGGCTCCTCATGTGGAGGAGGAAGATGAGGTTCCCGAAGGGGACGCAGCAGAGCTAGAGCAGGTCCAAGCGGACTTCGCAGAGATCGCAGGTGGCGATAAAGGTGAGATCTTCAATCTCGCAGTTACTTATAGAGATGTAATTGTGGGTGCGTTAAAGCACGGTGTGTCAAAGCCTGACATTCGCCGTTGGTTGGTAAGCAAATGCGGAGAACCCTCAGGTAATTATTTTGAGTGATATGCGCATACTAGGCTGTAGCCACTTGAGGCAAAATCATGACTGGTTTACTCGCATCCCAGGTCACGCTTCTCTTAAAGATTTGCTTAGTGAGGATACACTGATAGGGCACGGTTCCACATCCCTAGTGTACGATGAGGATACCTCAATCCCACCTTCGCGTGGAGGTGCTTATTCTTAGCTTTAGTAAAGATAGCGAAATAACTTATAACAAAAGTTACCTCACATCATCGCATTTGGTATCGCAGGTCATGCTGAGGAACCTGAGCTGGAGCAGAGAAGTCAGCCTTCTGCATCCCATGTTCCAATTTCGAGCTCCCATACCGAGAAGCCCGTCGCAGCTACTGGGCACGCAAGTGAGCATCTCGAGGATGTCATTGAACTCTCCGATGATGTCGAAGCTGATGCTGCGCCGATGGACGAAGGTGTCCGTACCGGTGGTGAGGAAGAAAGAACAAGTAATGCCAATGTTTTCGCATCTGGTAGTGTCCTCCGCCCAGCGACTTCGGCTGTCCCTTCGCCTCCGGCGATGACTGAGCCAGAAGCACCTATTCCTGCGTGGAGCATTTGGGGCTCGCAGGTTGGGAATGTAGTCGCAGCTGGTGCGGCCTACACTCTTCCTCCTGACTACGAGAGGTTGGAGCTCGCAGCCGATAGGAGAGCCATGGAGCGAGGGCAGTCTTCGAACAACCCAGTGGCCCGCATCCCTTCTCTTCATGAAATTCTGGAAGGCACTGGTAAGTAAAGATTTACCGTTCGCACGTCGCGTTATTTGCTTGCGAGTTCTGACATTATAACCATTTTTGATGTCTCAGGTTTAAAGCAAACCGATGTAGACTGGGTGGTTCGAATGCGTCTCAGATACCCCCGATCGTTTGTGAGATCTCTGGAGATCGGACCTTTTGACAGGAGGCTATTCCTTACTGAAGCCATCTGGATATTGGAGCAGCTGTGTGCGGCTACACCTGCGACCATTTCGGCCCAGAGTGCTGAGTTGCTGTGTGGCATGTGCCAAAATCTCTTGTTCAAAGTCCAAGGCAGACTTGGTTTCAAATTCCTCAAGGATAGAGTTACACTGATTCGCGCAGCTGTAACTTTGAATCTCGGACACCAGAATCTCGCGGCTGAGATGCAGAAGGTGGAGCAGCAAAAGCAAAAAGTTGATGAAGCTTTGCAGCTGTATCACGAAATGAATGCCAAGTGCGAGCAACTGAAGCAAGAAGTGAAACAGGTGGAGAAGCTGAGCGAGCAGTTCGGGCCCCAAGACTCCTTAATCAAGAATTTGTTTTGACTTTTCGAATTTTGAAAAGAAAACAGGAAAATGGCTGAGACATTAATGTAATGTTTTGAAACATTAATGTAATGTTGCTAGGGTTTCTCCCCCTTTTTTTTTTAACAACAGACAATGAGTTTGCCCGTTTTGCCCTTTTCGGGATTTGATTGGACATTTCTGTGCATATCCAATTATGACATCAGCAATTGATTCTTTGCTTGATTTTCGCGCTAATTTTCCGGCAGATAAGCACGCTTCCGTTGGGAAGTCCATCCGAATCATGACTATCCGTCATTTATTAGGATACGCAACTGAATCGTCGTAGCCTTTAGTAGGGTAATTGATTGTTACCGCTTTTCAAGGCGTAAGTGATTTGAACTTACCCTCTTTTTGAATTTGCTGACTCATCTTAAGCAACCGAAGAGTCTCCACAGGGCCTATATAAACCCCATCTTTGCTATTTGGGTTCTTCATCCCAAACATGTGCTTTGCCGTGAGTCCTTACGACTGCTGGCTTCAACGCTTGTTTTTCGTTGATTCATGGCAACTTCAAGTTTTGAATCCTGAGTTTGCGCTTTATGCTATAGAAATAGTTTCCAAGATCCACTTTATGAGGCTTATTGCTGTTTATAACCATCATAAAGAAGATGCAGATAATATCTCATGTGTGTTCGAAGAAATTTCTTCGTGTATTATGTGTGCAGGTCATGTTTCCGGCCGCCTCGTGGCGAGGTGCAGCGCCGAAGTGACCGTGCTACCGTCTCGTAATGAACGGCGGGATTCTTCTTCAGCATCTCCAGAGAAGAATCCGTCGCCCTCACATTTGTGAGGTCGGGGTGCTCGTCAATGCCCTTGTCCAACATGACAAGGAGTCCATCACCAGAGGAATGACTGCTTCGCCTGTTTTGCGGAGTAGCATCTGTCGGCACAGGAAGCTCCTCCGGCGCCTATCTTGATCAGACAGAGGCTTTTGTCATTCCTTGGGGTCTTGAGCGTATCGCGCCCCTGACCTTGCTGCTAGGGATGCGGCGAATGACGAGTTGATCTCTTCGCGGCAGCATCCCTTTTGCTATAGATCTTTGGCCGCAGATCTGCGTGCTGTGCTGCCGGTGTCAGGACCGGTGGATTCTCTCTTTTCTTAGCCGAGAATTCCCTTGGTGCATCTCTGGCTTATCAGCCATTTTTCGAATGTATTGTAAGCCATGTTGGCTGCGTAGTTAGATGCGAGCTTTTCGCTTGTAAGCTGCTATCTAGATAGATAAATTGTAAGTCATTTGACCCATAATGATAAATAGCTTTTGTATTATCTGTTCTTCGCAACAAAATACAATTTCGCATGCGTTTCGGCTTGTTTTGCCTTGCGTAATGCCATGTAATAATTTCACATGCGCGATGTCAATTCGCAGATGTTTCGCTAGATCATTCGAGATCGTAATTTCGCAGCTGTGCCATCTTGACGGATGGGCTTGTAGTTGGTCGTTGCAAATCGTATGAGATCACGTTCACAACTTTGCTATCGTTTCGGATAGTTTTTTTTTCACAGATCAATTAAGATCATTGAGCGGTGAGCATTGCTATCATAGAAGATAGGCTTTATTAGAGAATTGTTTGAGATCGTTTCTCGCATAAACTGCTATCACAGCAGATAGATCTTTAGAAGATCTAATAAGATGATTCTCCACTAACGTTGCCATCATAACAGACGGGCTTGGGTGATTAACCAAAATTACTTTGCGTATAAATTGCTATCGTAACAGATAGGCTTGAGAAGATCATTATAAGATCGCATCTGTATAACCCGCTATCTCGAGAGATAGGCTTTAGATGATCGATTGAGATCGTTTTTGTATTTCGCTGCTATCGTAAAAGATAGGCTTTGGACGATCATTTAAGATCGCATTTGCGTTTGGATGCTATCGTGAGAGATAGGCTTCAGATGATCACTTACGATCGTATTCGTGTGGACTGCTATCGCGAGAGATAGGCTTCTGCAATCACTCAAGATCGCATTTGCGCTTGGCTGCTATCGTAAAAGATAGGCTTTAGATGATCACTTAAGATCGCATTTGCATTTGATTGCTACCGTAAGAGATAGGCTTTAGATGATCAATTAAGATCACATTTGCATTCGATTGCTACCGTAAGAGATAGGCTTTAGATGATCAATTAAGATCACATTTGCATTTGATTGCTATCGTAAGAGATAGGCTTTGATGATCAATTAGGATCGTAGTTGTATTTGCTGCTATCGTAAGAGATAGGCTTTGGATGATCACTTAGGATCGCACTTGCATTGGCTGCCATCGTAAGGGATGGGCTTTAGATGATCAATTAAGATCGTATTTGTATTGACTGCTATCATGAGAGATAGGCTTTGATGATCACTCAAGATCGCATTTGCGTTTGGCTGCTATCGTAAGGGATAGGCTTTAGATGATCTATTGAGATCGCGTTTGCCATCGTAAGAGATAGGCTTTAGATGATCAATTAAGATCGCGTTTGTATGTGCTGCTATCGTAAGAGATAGGCTTTGATGATCAATTAAGATCGCGTTTGTGTTTGCTGCTATCGTAAGAGATAGGCTTTGATGATCAATTGAGATCGCGTTTGTGCTTGCTGCTATCGTAAGAGATAGGCTTTGATGATCAATTAAGATCGCGTTTGTGTTTGCTGCTATCGTAAGAGATAGGCTTTGATGATCAATTAAGATCGCGTTTGTGTTTGCTGCTATCGTAAGAGATAGGCTTTGATGATCAATTGAGATCGCGTTTGTGCTTGCTGCTATCGTAAGAGATAGGCTTTGATGATCAATTGAGATCGCGTTTGTGCTTGCTGCTATCGTAAGAGATAGGCTTTGATGATCAATTGAGATCGCGTTTGTGTTTGTTGCTATTGCAGCGAATAGATCATTGTTAACAGTAATAACAAATTAAATAGAGCAATATAAACGGCTAGAAATATGAACTTCTCATTTGGGAGAATTCTTTTATTATAACACTCTCATGTGGGAGAGATAGGATTACAATCCTCTCATATGGGAGAGGAGATTGCGTCAATCGTAGCCACATGAGACATTAAGCAACGTTATCATAAAATGTATGAAATAAGAGAAGTCAAGGATAGTACTTCTTGATCCAGCGCATGTTGACTGAGCTTGGAGTTGAGGTTGTGCCGTGCAACCTTCGTATGCTACAGTAGCCACTATCGAAGACTTCTGTGACTTCGAAGGGTCCTTCCCAATTAGCTGCGAACTTTGGGTGAGTTGCTTCTCGCATGCAGTGGTCAGATGCGCGCAAGACCAGATCGCCAACTGCGAAATCCCGCCGCTGGACTGTCTTGTTGTAGGCGCGAGCAATTCTTTCTTGGTACCGTTTGTTAGTCCTTTTGGCTTGTTCTCGCTTTTCTTCCAGCAAGACTAAATCATGATCGCGTTGATTTTCATAGAGTGCGTGGAAGGCCAGCCTTGCCGAATTGACTCTGACCTCCGCAGGTACTACAGCTTCGGCCCCATAACATAATAGAAATGGCGAGGCCCCTGTGGGTGTCCTTGGAGAAGTCCTGCATACGATGTTTTCCTGGATGAAGTTAACCACAGCCAGCGCGTTTGCCGTCTTCAGTGGTATTGCTTCCACCCATTTGGTGAACAGCTCAGTTGCGGTGAGAATGAAATGGTTCCCATGTGACGTTGGTCGGATGGGGCCAATGAAGTCCAGAGCCCATGTGTGAAATGGCCATGGCGTCCCTAATGCATGTAGGTCCACAGCGGGAGCGTGCACTAGGTTCCCTTTGAATTGGCATTCTTGGCAGCGCCGCACCTTGGCGCGGCAATCGACTTCCATCGTGGGCCAGAAGTATCCGATTGAGAGGAGCTGTCTGCATAATTTCGCACCTCCCTGGTGTTCCACCTGATGAGAGAGGTCCATGACTTCTTGTGCTTCCTTGCCGTCTAGGCATCGCAGCAAGTTGCCCTCGTGACCTCTTCGCCAAAGCAGGTTTTCCTGAACCACATATCGCGACGCTTTCCTCTTCAATTTGTCGGCTTCTTTTCTCGATTCGGGCACGGTGCCCTGGGTGAGGAATTCGAACAATGGCTTCCTCCAGTCTGTGTCGTCATCGGTTAGAGCGATGAGTAGAGAATCTTTGATTAGTGCGCAACTTTTGCACTTCCCTTGTATCAGGGCTGCAGCTGTTGACATGGTTGGCCAATGAATGCCATATCTCTGAGCTTTCCTGTAGATTGACACCTCGCTTTCTCCGCAAGCGTGTTGGTGAATCTTTTCTAACAGCTGTTGTCCCTCTTGCTCGGAGACGCATCGCATGAGTATCCCTCCAGGACCCTTGTAGTAAAGGGTGTTGTCGTGGATGCAGTATCCTTTCGTGAGCGCCCAGCTCTCGCTGCTGGTGCCTTTCGCAATAGCTTGCAGAATTGCTTTTCGCCAGTCTGCGTCATCCATGTGTTCGTCGTCGCACACATCTTCTGTTAATGCCGACGATGTTCGCACTTCGATGGAAATCCTTGCGGGGCATTTGTCTATGCTGACCTTAGATCCTAGAGTTGCTAAGGCGTCTGCATGCCTGTTGTCCGCTCGGGGCTTGTGCTCGTATTTCACGTCGCAGAATTGCTGCATCAGCTTTTGCACTAGGGTGCGGTATGACAGGAGGTTGATCTCCTTCAAACCATATTCGCCCGAGGCTTGCTTAACAATCAGTTTGGAATCTCCCATGACCGTTAAGTTGCTCACTTCCAAAGCTTTCGCCGCACGGAGTCCCGCGATAAGAGCCTCGTATTCCGCCTCGTTGTTCGTGACTGCGAAGTTGAGTTTTGCGGACATCTGTATGACTTCCCCGTCCGGCTTTGTCAAAACTATCCCAATGCCTCCGCCTTTTCTGGTTGACGAACCATCGAAGTGGAGGGTCCAATAGGGCACGTCGATCGCGTAGATTTCAGGGCCTTCGAGCTCTTCCTCGATCACGGGTTCGTGGCTGTTGTCGGGAAACTGTGCCAACAGATCTGCTACCGCCTGCGACTTGATCGCTCTCGGTTTCACGCATGTGATATCGTATTGAGAGATGGTCATGTACCATTTCGCCAATCTCCCGCCCGGAGTAGTGTGAGTTAGCAAGTATCTTATGGGGTCGCTTTTGGTGACCACCACTACTTTGTGCGATGCAAAATAGTGTCTCAACTTCTCTATCACAAAGAATAAAGCAAGGCAATGACGTTCGATGTCTGTGTACCTTGATTCAGCAGGCTGCACGATGCGAGAGATGTAATAGATAGGTCTCTCTTGGCCTTCATACACCTGAGCCAAGAGTGCTCCTATAGATCTCCTTGTTGATGTAAGATATAGCAGAAGCGGTGATCCCAGTTGAGGCGCGATCATTATCTTCGGGGATGTGAGTAGCTCCTTTAGCTTTTCAAATGCGGCTTCGTGGTCAGGAGCCCAGTTGTACGCGGCGTCCTTCTTGAGAAGAGTGCTGAAACAGCATGTGATTTCGGCGATTGCTGGGATGAATCTCCGCAGATATGACAATTTTCCCAAGAATGTTTTCAAGGCACTTTGGTTGTGAGGTGGCGTCATGCTGGTGATGGCTGACACTTTCGCGGGGTCAGGCTCGATCCCTTGGCGATGGACCACGCATCCCAAAAACTTCCCCGAGGTCACGCCGAATGCGCATTTCATGGGGTTCATTTTCAGTTGAAAGCTCCTGCATCTGTTGAACACCTTTCGCAGGTCTGTAAGGTGATCTGCTTCATGCCTGGATTTGACTACCAGGTCATCCACATAGAATTCCACTTCTTTGTGCATCATGTCATGGAATAGAGCCATCATGGCCCGCTGATAGGTTGCGCCTGCGTTCTTAAGACCGAATGGCATTACCGTGTAGTTGAATACCCCCACGGGAGTGATGAATGCAGTTTTCCTTGCATCTTCGGGATCCATCTTGATTTGATTGTACCCGCTGAAGCCGTCCATGAAGCTGAACATGCGATGGCCTGCCGTCGAATCGATGAGTAAATCGATGTTAGGCAGTGGGAAATCATCCTTAGGGCAGAAGCGGTTGAGATCGCGGAAGTCCACGCAGATGCGGAGCTGTCCGTTCTTCTTCACCACCGGCACGATGTTGGCCAACCATGTGGGATGGTGATTTGGCTCTATGAACTTGGCGTTTAGGAGTTTAACGATCTCCTGCTTGATCTTCACGTTGAGCTCTGGCCTGAAACTTCTGGTGCTTTGCTTGACCGGTTTAGACCCTGGGATAATGTCTAAACGGTGCATGGTGATGCTCGTGTCCAGACCTGGCATCTCATCGTATTCCCATGCGAATACGTCCTTGTATTCAGTTAGGAGCTGCAGCAGCCCTTGTTCCTCTTCGCTTGTGAGGTCCGCACTCAGGAAGACTGGCCTTTTCTTTTCCTCGTTCGGGCTGAGGAACACTTCCTTTAGCTCTTGCTTTTGTGGTCGTGGCCTGTCTTCCATGCATTCGGGCGCTTCTTTGAGTTTCTCGTCTGAAACGATCTGTGTTGGCTCTTCTGTCAGCGCAACTTGCTCGATTTGATTGATTTGCCCAGGGACATCCCCATGCCCGTGTGAGGACGTCCCCGCGCACCTTCATATGCGATAGCATTTCTTCCCGTTGGCGTAGAAGCTCTCTATCTCCTTACCCTCGGGGTCATGCTTTGCAATCCTCTTTAGAGTGTACACACTCTTCCGATGATACGCGATACGCGGCGCCTCTTCGTGCGTAGGCGGCTTTTCCTTGGCATCTCCCCTTGTTACCATCACGCCTGCAGGTGACTGGTCCTTGATGTCCTCCCAGAGAGGTAAAGGAGTAGGGTTAAATGGTCCGGGTGTTTGCTCGTCCGCCATCTCGGTGAACCACACCGCCTCGCTGAGATGTGCTTCGTCCAAGTTGAACGGGTTAGTTGAGGCCGGTATCTCGACAATCCTGTCGTTCCAGATAGCTTTCATCACCTGGTGAGCCGTCGAAGGGATTGCGTCGAAGCGATGAATCCAGGCTCGACCGATGATCATGTGATATGTGGTGTTCGCGTCTATGACATAGAACTTCGCCGAGCACTTGATTTTACCAATTTGAACGCCTAGGCGGATCCATCCGATCGTCATTCTAGAATCGCTTCCGAATCCCACCAGCGGGGATGGACGCTTGACCACCTTGTGCTCGGGGATCCCTGCTAGCTTCAGTGTGTGGAGTGGAACAACATTGACCGCTGCTCCTCCATCGACGAATGCTCGCTTGAATTCGACGCCGTTGATGATGGCGGTCACGTACAGGGGCCTCTGGTGGCTCGCATCTGTCTTCTTGTCGCTGGCAGAAAAGGTCATAATCTTTTCTGTGGAACGGGACGCCCTGACGACTTTCCCGTTGGAGACCACGAGGTCCTCCTCGTAGTCCTCCGCTATCCTTAAGATTGCTTTTGTCATATCCGTTCGGCATTTTTCGGAGAAGTTCATCTCGTTGAAGAATTTGTCGAAGCCATGCGACCCTTTCATGCGGTCGGCACGCTCGTCTTCCGTGTCCATGCTGTAGTCTTCATCTTCATGGACTTCAGCAATGATGGGTAGCCCATCCTCTGCGACTTCTTCTAGGTCCATTATCGAGATCATGGCGACCTCTTTGCCCTTTGAGCCCGAATCTGTATGGGCAGGCAGCGGGTTGTTGCGCACATCCTTCCGGTGGTCGCTGACGATGAGTTCGCCGTTCTTCATCTTCTGATCGAATGCGAATCTGAGCTTCTTGCACTCAGCTGTGGGGTGCATGACCTTGCCGTGGTATTCACACCACTTAGGGTCCCTCGTCATTTCCTTGGAGGGTGCTTTCTCGAGCGGTGGCAGGATGCCGTCCTTGCGCCACTATCTGCAGAGATCGCTAGCTTCCTCCACCGAGCATGGCAGAGGCGGCGCGTCGAAGTTTGTAACTTTTGCTTGCTTCTGGGGTGAAACTGTATTGACCTCAGCTTCGCGTCCCCGCTTGTAGCCAAATCTGCCGATCTTGTAGGTGGTGCCGCCCGCAGGTCGTTCTGGGGCGCTCTTCTTTCTCTGTCTCTCGACAATAGGCTCGATGTTCATTGTGCATTCGATGAGTTTCGAAAACGTGGGTGTTTGCAAATTGATTAGCATGCTCTTGTATTCATCTCGCATGCACTGCAGGCATATCTCTACGAGCCGGCTTTCGAGCATGGGGTCCTTGCACTCTAAGGATTTTCGCTCTGAATTTCTTGATGAAAGTGATTCCATCTTCCTCACGTTTCTGATACATCCGCGAGAGATGGATCATCGTCACCTTTTCTTCCATCTGGAAGAACTTGGTATAGAACTTCTGGACCATGTCGTCCCAAGTCTTCACAGATCCGGCCTCCAATGTCCGGTACCATTTGTACGCTACATTCCCAAGAGTCTTTGGGAATTCTCGCATCAGCAGTTTGGGATCAGCTCCGTATGGACCCATGACATCAATGAAACGCATGACATGCTCATCAGCGTTTCCATTGACGTCCTCGAACTTATCCCATTTGGGAGCCTTGTACCCTGCCGGGTTAGGCATGAGATAGATCTCTCGTGGAATGGGTGGATCGTTGTCTAGCTTCGGGATGATGGTATCCGCGAGCGACTGATGAGCCAGGATGGAATCCACGCGCTTCTGTAAAGACGTCATGCATTCTGGTATGCTTCCCTCGGTAGTTGGCGGAGGGGTTGCTGTAGGCGGTGGCGACACATAGGCCGCCGGAGGATTGGGAGTGTATTGACTGCCCACGTTTCCCCATATCGTCGCTGGTGGAGTCAGGGTGTACTGCAGAGTTGGGTTGGACGCCAAAGCCGTGGGCTGAGAGGCGTGAGCAGCAGGGGGTAGCATTTGTGCCGTTGACCCTTGGACCGAAGGCAGCTGCGTAGCTGACGGTGGAGTTTGCAGATGAGAGTTGGGAGGCGTGGCTGACACTCCCAATCCCGGAGCGGTAGGGGTTCCTCCTCCCTGAGGGATGGCGGTAGCCGGTGGAGGATTTGGCGTAAGGGTGCCCAGAACGGCCAGGATCCGTTCTAACTGCGCAGATTGAGACTTGAGAGCTTTTGCCTGGCTCTGGACGGTGGCGTCCAGAGACTCTAAAGTTGGTGCCTCGCCGGGAGTCGTCGGAGTACGGCGAACTTCGTCTCCCGAGGGGGTTTCGGTGGAAGGCGATCGGTTGCTGACATCATCCTCCTGAGACATGGTTGCTTTTGCTGGTAAGTTTCACGTCGTGTTCACCAAAATGTGCACAAGAGATTCCGGCAGGGAGACCTCCGTGTACACCGTGCGTAGTGGATCAGGGATCGCACAGGAAGAATAGGGGTGTGTGTAGGGAGAGAGTAAGTCAGTAGCAATGTCTGAGAGAGAGACAGAGGTTTGGCAGAGCTTCCGCGTATGGCAGTGTGTTCTCCTTTGTATGGAAAGAGTAACGATATATATATACTGGAGAACGTGACCGTTGTAGTGTGGTTAATGCGCCCATTAATGGCGGCTTAATTAGCTTAACCATAACGGCACGTTCGTCCGAGTATATAGGAACCGTTAGAGCACGTGGTGCGCGAGTACCGGAACCGTTACGAGGTTGACCGGGTTTGACCGGATTGACCGGGTCTAGGGAGCTCGTGCCATAGATCTCTCAAAACAGTTACTAAAGGTCGCGCGCGGGCTTGGCTCGCACGCGACAGGGCTTACCCTAGCCTCCAAACCACAAAGTCCCTACAAGTCCCGTGCAGTGGTATGCGAGGGCTCTGTCTCGCAGCCCCCACATGGATCAGCTCGGCTGGTGATCCTGTGTGTGTGGAGCACAATATGGTGTGCTGGATGGTTGCCACGTGGCTAAGATCTGCCATGTCAGAAAGCAGTATCTACACCAGTATTCAGTCTCTGCTCTAAAAAAGTACTTGATGCTCTGTTGATCAGTTTTGATGGTAAAGGGGACACCCTCTAAATATGGCCTCCACTTGGTGATGGCTTGTGCAACAGCCATGAGCTCTTTCTCATAAGTTGAGAGAGCTTGGTGCCTTGCAGATAGAGCTTTACTAAAGAAACCTATGGGCATGTGGTTTTGCATAAGGACTGCACCTATGCGTGAATTGCAAGCATCAGTCTCTACCTCAAAGGACTGAGTAAAATCTGGCATTGCTAAGACTGGGGTTGCGGTCATTGCTACCTTGAGTTTCTGAAAGGCTTCTTCTGCTTCTGCATTCCAAGCAATTTTTTCATTCTTAAGCAACTCAGTTAAGGGCTTGTTGATCCACCCATAATGATGAACAAACCTTCTTTAATAGCCTATGAGGCCTAAGAACCCTCTGATCCCCTTGAGTGTCTTGGGGTAGGCCATTTGCAACATGCAGTCAATCATCTGTGTGTATGAAGAAACTCCTTGACATGAGATTACATGACCCAAATACTCCATTTGACTCTGCCCAAAATCATATTTAGATATCTTAGCAACGAGTTGATTATCCCTCAGTGTGTTCAATACTTCAGCTAAGTGGTGGACATGTTGATCCAAGTTCTTACTGTAAACCAATATATCATCAAAGAATACTAGCACATACTTTATCAAGTAGGGTCTCATTACTTCATTCATCATTTCTTGGAAGCTGGCTGGAGCAATTTTCAACCCAAAAGGCATGAGTTGGAACTCATAATGTCCATCATGAGTTCTAAATGCTGTTTTGGAATGTCTTCCTTCCTCATTCTGGTATGATGATAACCAAACCTCAAGTTAATCTTGGAGAAGTTGGTAGATCCTTGTAGTTCATCTAACAGTCCATGTATCACCGGAATAGGGTATTTGTCCTTGGTTCTTCTGCTATTTAACTCTCTGTAATCCACACAAAACCTCCAGCTACCATCTTTCTTTTTGACCAAGAGAACTGGTGAAGCAAATGGACTCACACTGGATTTTGATAATCTCAGTTTCTAGCATTTCTTGAACCATCTTTTCTATCACATTTTTTCTGAAAATGAGGGTACTTGTAAGGTCTAATGCTTACTGGTTCAGCTTGTGCCTTCAATGTTATTGCATGGTCATGGACTCTCTGTGGTGGTAGTTTATTAGGTTCTTGAAACACATCTTCAAAAGCAGTAAGTACTTCTTGGATCTCAGAATGGGTTGTTGTTGGTTCTGGGTTTGGTGTGCTGAGAGAACACAAATACCCCCAAAGTGCATTGATGTTGGTAGTAATGTAATTGAGGAATCCAGTGACACTAATCATCCTTAAGGAAGGACATCACCTTCATTTGTTATACCCTTCCACAACACTGTCTTGTCTTGGTATCTGAACCCCAGGGTAAGCTTGTTGAAGTCCATTGACACAGGGCTAATGGTCATTAACCACTGTGTTCCTAAAACAGCATCACATCCTCCTAGTGGTAGTATTCACATTTCAGCTGTAAATTCTTGGTCATCCACCTTCCAAGTAAAAGAGGAGCACTAATGTGTACTTCAGAGTGTTCCTACATCAGCAATTGTAACCCTCATGGGTTTGGTTTCTTGTAGGTGGCCCCCTACCTTCTTGGCTGTACTTTCATCTAAGAAATTGTGGGTGCTGCCACTGTCTATGAGGATAGTCACTTGGTTCTTGTGCACCTTGCCATTCACCCTCAAGGTTTCATGAGAAGGATTCCCTGAGAGTGCATTCAATGTTATCTACATTGCCTCTAAGATGTCTTCCCCATCTTCTTCTCTATCTGATTCCCCTTCAATATCTTCATAAGTAGTGTCTTCAATGTTTTCATTACCAAAGATCATGAATAATTGCTTCTTTTTGCATCTATGACCTGGGGTGAAGGTCTCATCACAATAGTAGCACAAGTTGTTTGCTATTCTGGCTTGCATTTCCTCTGCAGTTATCTTTTGATTGGCCATTTGATGATTGGAGAAGTAGTATTGGTGGGTGTTTTTTTGGGGCTAAGATAGCTGTTTGCAGAAGGTGGTGTGGTAGTGGTTTTAGACCAGGGTGTTGCAGGAGTGATCCACTGCTGGCTTTTGTTATTTTTGTTAGCAAAGTCTACTTTTGCTTCAAAGATTTTTTACCATATCTTCAATATGTCTGTCTGATTACTTTTCTTCATCATGCTTGGCCACGAAGCACAGGTTTGCTTGATCTTCTTCTGTGTCTGAGTCACTTGATGAATCAGAATCACTCCAGGAAGCCATCATAGCTTTCTTCCTTCTGTTGTCACTGTCTTTCTTCTGAAAGTTCCTGTTCTTCTTCTTTTATGGACAGTCTCTTACTAAATGATCTGCATCACCACACTCAAAACAATTCATTACTTTAGTTTTATGTGACTGTGATGAAGATTTACCTTTGTAGTCCTTGCTGCCTTAAGGTCTTGATATCTCTCTGTTGTAGTCCCTGTTACCATAGTTTCTTTTCTTCTTGAGAATCCTGGCCAAGGCCTTGGAGATCAATGCTAAAGCCTCTTCATCATCATGCTCATCTTCAGTCTCAAGACTTTGAGATTTTTCACTGTCTTTGGCCTTAAGTGCTAAGTTCTTGATGTTTTCACTCAGATCACCTTCCACATCCTTCATAGACATTTCATGAGTGAGCAGCTTTCCTTGTAGATCATCTAGCTGAAGAAGACTTAAATCCTGAGCTTCCTCAATGGCTGTTGTCTTTGGCTCCCACTTGGCTTTTGGCGAACTTCTCAGAATCTTCCTGACCTTTTCTTCATTTGAGAACTTCTTTCCCAAAGACTCCAGATTATTCACCACATCAGTGAATCTTTTGAACATCTCCTTGATGGTCTCATCTGAGTTCATTTTGAACAACTCATATTGCCTCAGAAGTAGGTTGATTTTAGTCTGTTTAACCTGGCTTGTTTCATTATGTCACAACCATTTTGTCCCATACTTCTTTGGCACTCTTTCAATTTGACACTCTGTTGAACTCATCTGCATTAAGAGCACAGTATAACAGATTCATAGCCTTGTAATTTTTTGACACCTTTTCCAGTTCAGTAACTGAGAGATTTTCCTCAGACTTGATACATCTGAGTCCATCAATAGTAGTGTAGTACTCATGAGGACCATTCTGAACTATTGACCACAGTTCCATGTCTTTATCTATGATGAACATCTTCATCAATGCCTTCGAGTGCATGAAGTTATCACCACAGAACAATGGAGGTCTGTTGGCTGCCCTTCCTGGTGAGAATCCACCATCTCCTACATTACTCATAGTCACAAGATTGTTAGATCTATATCAGTGACCCAAGCTATGATACCAATTGAAAGTGTGTAATGTAGACCAAATACAGGACCTAAATACTCTAGAAGGGGGGGGGGGGTTGATAGAGTATGGAAACTTTTTGCAAAACTCAGATTCTAGCTAATTAGCTTTGTGTGAAACTAAAATCTCAAGGCCTTGAGATTTTAGAAAACTGTCAGAAACTTTCAAAGGAAAAATAGAAAGCTTCAAGGCCTTGAACTATTACCAGTTCTAAAACAGCTTATAAACCCTAGCTTGATTTGAGTTGTGTGCAGCATAAAATAACAAATTTGTAAAGTAAAGAACACAAAGCAGTTTATAGAGTTCAGTCCCAATGGACCTAATCTATGCCCGAGGGATCTAATCCCACCAGGATTGGGCAAACACTTCTTATTACTCACACAGAAACAACCCTAGATCTTCAAGCATAAGTGATTTCCCTTACACCTATACAGCTTGTGGTTCCAAACCTATCTAGTATCAGCTACTAACTGTTGAGCTAACAAGAACCTCTTGTTGATCACTTGAACAACCAACCACTAGGTTTAGTGAGGTTTTAGATATTCAAAAGATAAGCAGATTACAAAACAGATGAAGAACACAGTAGAAGAATAAGCTAGTGAAGCCTGGATGTGTTCTTCTGGAAACTGGAATGATTTGATCTTCTGCAATCTGGAATTGAAGCTTGAATGCCTGTGTGTTTGAATGAATTATCTCCCACGAATTTGTCACACCTCTCTCAGTATTCTGCAAGCCTCTTTCTTTCAAAATTCAAACCAATCTCTTTATCCACCCACTACAACTGAATGAGAGATTTTAGGATCTCAGTTCCTACAAATCCTCCTTCTGTTTTCAACTGAAATTCAAACAGCTCTAAGTGGATATCCGGTGGAGTTTGTTGAGATTGTATTTGCACGTTTAACAAACCTGCAACAACATTAACACACAGCAACAACAAAATCTAGAAATATAGCAGTACTATGACTGTTTGGTTTTCCAGTTTCTGATAAAAACTGGTTAAAAGATCAGAACAATAATATGATTAACTTCTGACACATATAAATCATGATAAACAAGTTTAAGACTCTTAGAATTCATTAAACAATCACAATAATAATCAAAACCTGCAAGAAAGAATCAACTTAGTTATGTAAAACTGTCAGCAGCTCAAGGCACATCTCAAGGCCTCGAAGCTCTGAACATACTTCACAGTCTGTCAAAGTAAAGTCCAGAAAACTTTGATGCTCCCTATTCTGAACATCTGCAATTGTGTTAGATATGTAGATAATGTAAAACATGAGTATATGCAGCAAATCTCTGATCTGTATAATCAGATAGCCAATCTGCAACACAAGTTTGTTAGAACATTCAGCATAATAAAAACAACTCTCAAGGCTTTGAAGCTCTATCAGTATCTCAAGGCCTTGGAGTATCTGAAATGCTTTGTCTTTGTCTTTCATCACTCAAAACAATTACTTCATAAACACATTCAAGGGTCTTTGAGTCAACACTAACGATGCCCACTCTGAAGTATTAATCATCATTCCTTGATGCGGAAAATAAGATTTTGGATCACTTTTGTTTTGTTTCCTCGGAAAGTATTAATTTTTCTTCAATACAATCATCAATGTTTTCTTTCAAATTTTTTATTCTCTTCACCGCGAATTTCAGTCGGAGTAGCAATTGAAAGGCTTAATTTGGTTCCGATTAAAGAAAAAAAGAACCAAATTTTCGACGGCGAGAACCCCTCTAGTTTGATTATGTACATTACAAATTCCGTGGATGTTCTTACATCAACAAGGCTGGAACATTCTCCAGTATCCCATAAGTCATCATACATAATTTTGGGTTTCGGTAAGAAGAGTCGGCTTTGGCCATGTGAGGGGAGGGAAGAAGAGAGTTGCAGAGGAGAGAAGATAGAGAAAGAAGGGATCTGCGGTACTTTGTTATGATATTTGCTTCGAGGAAGGTGATGACGTGTCATAATCGAAGGCGTTCGCTAAATTGGACGGTTTGGATCCCCCCGCTGCAGGTGCTGCACGCTGGAGAGGATCCAAATCCCATATGGATATCATCCATTCGCAGCTCCAAGTCATAATAGTGGCTTGGGTGAACCTACTACAGCAAGCAATGAGAAAATAACTTGACAAATGTGTCAATTAAGAATGACCAGAAAAGGGGGAAAGTAACATGACATGTGCAACATGTATGACATCTGAAGTTACTTTTATTGCCCATCACATGTATAGCAACCTAGGGTGGTGCTTCTAATGCTCTTGCTTTTAGGAGATCAATGGTAATTTCTCTAAGAGGTTGAGGCCGTTTGGATACACCATTTTCTTTTTGGATTTATTTAAAAACAAAAATCTGGTTTTAGGGTCCAAGAAAAATCACTAACCCAGAGCTCCAGACATAATTCATGATGGGTCCATGGTTTGATACTAGAGGAACAATTTCAATCAAACAAGAATTTCGGCCTGAAATCCTGTATTGGTCAAAGGAATAAACTTATAGGGAACAAAACAAATATAAGCCTCTCCTTTTTCATAAGAGATTTTCTAAAGTGATAAATGGTAGCAGCATGTGTGCTTACTCCTGATTACATTTGGTCAGGCATT
The DNA here is from genome assembly GCA_023055425.1 of Linanthus parryae. Taxonomy (NCBI): domain Eukaryota; kingdom Viridiplantae; phylum Streptophyta; class Magnoliopsida; order Ericales; family Polemoniaceae; genus Linanthus; species Linanthus parryae. Next base: position 74,534,412 of record JALGPY010000002.1, read on the forward strand.
TTTCAATGTGATTTTGGCTTGAAGATAAGTTGGCAGAAATCATACGATAACTTCAATGTGGCCGCTCACAACAAAATAACTGGAAGAAAAGCCTGCAAACTCTAGAAAGCACTATAATACGCATACCAGTGAGTCTTTTCTCATGTGGTAGAAACGATATGCCTCTTTCCTCCATAAACTAGATTCTACAGATTGCGTATCAGATCCGGCTCTTATTCTGTCATAGATAAGAAGAATACATCAGTGTGAAGACAGGTTAAGTTGTGGAATCAAATATCAACCAGAACAAGATCATAACGTAAAATATTTTAGGAAAAAACCAGAGGGATTCATTCATGACCAGTATATCTATGGCTATGGCTAAACCATCATTGAACCAGTTTAAGCTGACTCAAAGCAGTATGTGACTCTGCTTACAAACTGAATCAAACAACTTAATGGAGCCCAATAGGTTAGGTTCCTCTGTCTAATAGTGGAACTAAAATATAATAAAGAAAAACAAAGACCAAGAAAGGCACGATGCTTTTATCTAACACTATCCAAAGTTTCAGGAAAATTCCATTTGTACCATTACAATTTGTATCAAATCTCATTCATACACTTACAAATTTTGTTCAATTGCTTTGCGTTATCAGGAGTTCTACCATTTCCCTGACATGAGGATGCTAATGACATGATAAGCTAGCTCAGTTGCTAAGTATGACAATTCAGACCTAATTTTGAAAATTAAGATTAGCTGTTGTCAGATGATCACAAAAATGACAGGTAGGAATAGGTGAGTGAAGGACGTACTTGATCTAACATATTCAGATCTACAACATGAACTAAAGCGGAATATTCATGTGTTTACCTTGTCTTCCTTAGCTCCTAAGCGCAACGGATGATCGAAGGATGCTTGCTTTCACGTGCTCTTCTTGCTCCCACAATCTGGCTCGAATCACTAGGACGAGAGCTCTGATCCACACCAAGTTCCACGCAATGGAGGCTAGTTGAAGAGAGAGTCTAGGGTTTACTGTATTATGATCAGCACATGATCTCTACAGTATTGTGTATTATTATGTCTCTTGCACACATAATAATCTAGGAGGCTGTCTCCTTATATAGACAGACTTATACCTAATTGCAACGTTACCCCCTAGGGTTTGTCCTTGCTACTAACCCCATAAGGTTTGAGCTTGTCTCACCTAAACCCATAAGTTTAGGTTAATTGCACTGTGCACCCCACATGGGCGCACATAATGCTAACATCTCCCACTCGCACAGTGGGGTTGCACAAATACAGTAGTTCTAGTCTCCCTCAATCTCCAACTATTATCATCTGCCAAAGTGTTATGTGGCCTTGGTGTGTGACTGTGAGAGAACCTGCATTTCGGGAGATCCATACTCTAAACTCATACGAGACGAGCTAGCAGCAGGCGTTTCTCAACCCTTTAAGAAATAATGCAATACATATATATATCTCTCGTATTCCCCAGATTCTGTCTATTGCCATCTCATAGACCATGAGCACCTACCTTGTCCCGAAGGTCGTGCGTCAATGAGTCTATATCTCCTTTATTATATTCATATCCTGCATGATCCCATAAGATCTTGTAGGTGGGCCCAATGAACATGATAAAGAGCGATGCAATCGGAATCTTCCTTTCTATCCATTGTCGCTTTGATTCGGAGTCAGCTGCTTTCCTAGCAATGTCCTGGTAAGCAGAATCATTCATAGCCGTGAGGTGTCACGCTAAAGTAGCACCACCGAACCGTCTCTCCCCGACATGGATGAAAGTACTAAGGGTATACAGTGTCAATCATTTTTATATGATCGACGAGGCTCACACGGCGAGGAAACTCAGGGACTAGTTCTACTCACCACCTCATGTCACTCATAAGCACGCGTTATCTCATAAGATATGCGCCATAGTGTTTGGACTCTATCAAAGCACATGTCCTATCCCATAGGGACCACTATACAGATGTAAGTCCAACAGCCCATATGACTGTTAACCCGAGTACTGAGTGTTGCACATATGCAATCGAAATCAGTTCTCTCATCTGGCTTTCTCTACGCAGACTATACATGGTTCGGGGTAGTAACCATGCTCGAATGGCCATAATCCAATCTCACCTTGGAACATATTCCAATGCGACAAATGAATCCGTCTGACAGGGTCTTGCACTATTGATTGATGTCCAGCTCTTGTCATAGGCCATGCGCCTCATATGACAGGAGTCATCATATCATAGGCTTCTAGCGCTTGTCGGGATTCTGTCTCATCTCCTACTCACCTAGGCAATCCAGGATATTGTAAAGGCGGTTGCTCGTGTGAGAGAGTCAACCTAGTGTCCGCGCGACATGTTCTATGCTAGTACAGGATATGTAAACAACATGTAGCATAACAAATCCAATTAAAATCCAATTATCAATGTCTCATATGCTCATCAATCATATTGCTAGTGATTGACTACCGAGTCCCAATTCTCTAAAGCAATCCACAAAGGCGACTCTTATGTGGTTTAGGAATGGGAGGAACCTACATTTTTGTCCCGTAGTCGATCTACTCCAAGGTTACTCTGTAGGTAGTTATCTCACCATTTGTGAAACAGTACCCTTTTCTATATGTTTGGCCTTATCAAAAATACTGCAGCCTTACGCCAACACTACAGGTCCGTTGACAGCTCATAAGCTTATCAGAAACCTTTTTATCCAAACATATTTCTGTCCGATGACAGAACAGGCAATCGTGCTTCGCTTCCATAATCGATGGAGCGGTCTAATACAATTGTGCAACACTTATGCTGCTGTTCCATGCGATGTCATCTAGCATGGGTTATAGCCTGAGGCGGATCTACGTGCATCTAGGTCCCCACCCTAGTCAGCATACATAGCTGCTAGTCGAAGCATCATCTCCGATAGTTATAACACGTGATCCTTCGTACCGAGTACCCTTTTGGTTGCAATCTAGTGTCTTAAGTTAGATTTCCTGAAATCCACTCTTCCGATTGCATGAGGTTTGTGGGGTCTCAGTATATACCATAGTATATAGCAGACTCACACTGCATCGGGCACTTTGGTCATTTGGCCAATCTTGTATGGTGTCTTCTAGGTCACATATTCAGGCTCGTAAAATCCTGCAGCGAGTTATAGGAGTATCACATTGCATTGGGTCCATTACATGGAATCGTTCAGAGTATCTTCTTGTTGTCCGCCTTATGCGTCAATATAAGAAGTCCTTTTGAACGAACGAGAATGCATCTCGCCCTACCAATATCCTTCGTCATAAGTCGAAGGGATAGCCACTCTATAGTGGATGTGAAATAGTCCTTAGACTCTCCTGGAAATAGTGTGTCATCGATAATAAGTGACGTGTTCATCTACTCTCTACGACTGAGGGTGATATGCAGCGGTTTTCATCCATTGATAAAATACTGCTGACTTAGAGGACTAATTAAGATCACAAATAGGCTTAATTAGCTTGCACCCATTCGTGCATTTGATCATACATATCACCTCTCTGATTTCTCTATTGAGAAATTCAGTCGTCACGTTTATCGAGAATGGAGCCTTATCTCCATCATCACAACTATTACCGATACCTCTGCAAGTCGTATGCCTTAGTATGCTTCCGCCTGTGTCACTCTGAATATCCTTGGAAATACATCCATTTCCAATAGTCTAATATCCAGTCGGAAAAGTCAACCTAGCCTTAAACTTGGTTGGTCCCTTACAGACTCTAACTTTTCCCGTAAATGCTACTTTTCATTCTTCACAATTAGGGAACGATAAGGCATAGTATTCTATCCTATCGATTATGCAAGGTGATCCTTAAGATCATCCCTTCGATCTCAAATAGTCGATGGGACATGCTCCTATGAGCAGTTCCTTTGCATAGGAGGATCATAATCTGCTCTCACCCCTATGGATGGGCACCTCGCTTAGAAAGTCACTCCCACTGTCCGAAGGATCCTTGAGGGACTAACTCCTCATGATGGACTAAGGAACAGGGTATTTTCTAGCGGTTCCTCCATGCTCGCCGAGATTATCATCTCTACGAACATTCCCTTAATTATGGACATCTCCTTATGAGAAAACATATATCCTGTGAATCCATTTGCGTTACACTACTAATCGGCTGTTGCGTTTCGAATACGCAACCCCCTAGAGTACTCCGAATAGTATGGGAAGATATGTTACTCCATGAAGATACATTTCTTCCATCTAGGGTTTAAATTCCTTCTTGTCAGGCGATGAAATATCCCGGGGCAATATCCTAGGTTCATCATCATCTTGCGTGGTGACTATTATGTCTTTCCCTTCGATGTCGAATCGTCGACGGGGTACGCTCCAACGAGCGCTCCTACGCAAAGAGGGTTCTTCTTTAGCATTATCGTCATATACAATAGGGTGCTCACTAGGTAAGGCACTCCCACTGTTCTCAAGATACATAGGAACAAATTCCTCTTGAGTAGTGGTGAATTGAGTGTCATCTAGTGGTTCCTCTTACTCGTAGAGAATACCATCTCCACGAGCTTCTCCCTGACTAGGAAAATTAGTTAGCTCATAAGCTGCCGATCCCCATGGCCTAAGGTGACCTCATATAGGTTGCCGTTTGGTCCACATCTCGTAGGGCGTAGTGGCTACAGACTTGGTGGGTTCTTGGTTGAGTACATCGACAGCCGTTCAACAAAGTGTCACCTCAAGATAGGGAACATTTACTTTGCACGAACTATCATACATCAAACCATCTCAGGCTGTATCCTATTCCTCCTATCCGCCACAGCAATCTGCTGCGGGGCATGGGAATAGCCAACTGCCTAACTACTCTCCATCACATAGCTCTTGCTAAGGTAGACACTCGCAGTCTCATTCTGGCTAAGGACATATCCTTTTATCCAGACGGTTTTCTACCTTTTGTAGATACCTGTCTGAAGCACCCTTGCGCCTCAGACTTATGTGGCCCAAGCACACATGGTTGAGATGCGTACAATAATCTACGAATGTGATGGAACAGTAAGCACCATGTCTTAGCTTTAACTTTTAATGGATTACAAGTACAACAGAAAGAATAATATGTAAAGACTCAATAATCCTTACTGCTTTACTGGATGGTTTGCCTTTCGCCTTTCGTGTAAGGCAAGAGTCATACACAGGTAAGGGTACCTTGGTCATATTCCAAGCAGGCCTACCTTAGCTAGCCTGAACATCCTTTCCTGACATAGTGTGTCTCAATCTAGCACGCCACATATCAGAATCATAAGGCACAACCCTAGTTGATATCCAAAGATCCTGAGGCGTTTATTCATGCTAGAAATCAAGAGTGCATAACCATACGTAACATGACCAATTCCAAAAGTAGAACTGTGACCAAAACAAATTTTGGTGGCTACTCCATCAAAGATAATCTCATGGATCCTTAGACGAGAAGTTAGTACCAGGTCTGGCCTTCTAGTCTTAGGGAAACATCCTTTTCCTCCTTTGCATTTGCCAGTCTTGGGCTATTGGTCATGTATCAATATTTTGCCCTCATTCCCTTATCCTTGCCCCACCTATTCCTCACGGTCCTAATACCGGAGTAGGGACTAAATCTGCCGATCATACTTCATTCACAGCCTTTAGCAATCATATATTGCTTAGACTTCAAAAGTATGCTTAACTAGTATACTTAGCAATCATATATTGCTTAGATCCTAGTGATGTTTGGTCTCATCCAAACATCTTGACACACACAAATTGTGTCACATAACGTTTTCATGGCACTTTCATGAAACGTGGCAGAGATAGCAACATATTGCTAATTGGATAACTTAAACACGATAGTTTAAGGTGGGATTTATGAGTCAGTACTCACAAGTTTTTAATGAGGCAAATTGCTAAGGTGGATCCAATATTCTTCTTTGGCTCATTCCTACAATCTTTGAATCTCAAAGTGGTCTTGAACTTGCTGATGAGGTCATTTCCCCACCTTGGCATAGCATGCTCTATGACATTTATCTTGACTGCCTCCCACTTATTGGTTAGCCTAAAGATAATGTTCATGTGCTGCTGTGACAACTATTCATCACAGGTTCGACCATACTTGTAGGTGTTTTGACAAACTATGTCCAACTATTTGGTTACATAGTACGATGACTTGTCATATCGTTTATTGTCACTATTTTAGCCTTTACAGTTTCAATTTAGACACGATTGATCTTGAGACATTGCATAGGAAATTAATACTAGCATTTACTTAGCTCCGAAATAACATGATACATGATTAAAATTTCATAGTTCATCATAAGGACTCCACTAAAACCTAGTGGCAATTCTAGGAATCAAATGTCATCACTTATGATTCCCTATTAGTTTCAATCATGTATAACCATGTGAGCTCTTTTGTTTTAGTTCATTAGCATGCGAGGTTATACATATATATCCAATCACACGCAGTTATAACGTAAAACAAGCATAAGCATAAATAAATATGCAATGGATGTGGCCCCTAAGGTGCACTCCCACTATTGAGAGTACGTCTTTGAGCAAGTCTTGAACTTTTCGCCTCATGGATCTCGCCTCATCTCGAGTGCTCCTTGAAGCTTCCCTGTTCGTCTCTTTGCTCCATGCACCTCGCGCCATAGCTTTTGGTTTGGCCACCTCTCTTGAAGCTTCTATTCTTCAATCTTCACTAACTATCTTATTTCTAATAAGAAGTAACCTCTAATAGGCGATTTAGATGAGAAGAGAAGACAATAGAGTATATAGAGAGGCACGACACGCAGGTCGTATTTTAATTGATTACATATTCAAAACCAAAACAAAATACAAAACCATCTAAGCCACATCCATGCATCAAACACATCCATTCAACCCACAACAGCATGTATAATAATAAAATAAACATACTGGAATTTTCTGGAAATTTCCAGAATTAAAGAATAATTACTGGAATTTAATAAGCAATAAATCAATCAACTAATAAGATCGAAAATCGCTCCCAACTACCTAGGATCTCACCTCCTATCTCATAAGGTAGGGAAAAATGTCCTAAGTCTCCAGAAAAAAATTGGGCTCAAAACAGTGTGTTTAAGGACGTCTAATTGCCTCGGGAAGTGTGCTAAACACTAAATAATTAATCTGGAAAAATAATAAAATTTTCTGTTTTTCCAAAAATTATGAAAAAATCCCAGAAAATAGGAAATTTAATTCTGAGCATGTGGAAAAAAATTTGGCGAAAAATAGTGGCCGGAGGAGGGCTCACGCGCCCACACGCGCCGCCGCGCGTGGGCGAGTCCGCCTCCGTCACGCGCCGACGCGACCGAGTGCCACGTCAGCATGCCACGTGGCATGCCACGTCAGCCAAGTGCTGACGTCAGCTGCCACGTCAGCCTCCACGTCACCTGCCACGTCAGCAGCCCGCGTGGCTGCCACGTCATCTGCCACGTCAGCAAATTGCTGACGTGGCACCGCCACGTCATCTGCCACGTCATCCCTAGGGACACGTCAGCAGCCGCCGCCAGCCCCTTGGCGCGTGCGGCGCGTGGCGGCGCGTGGCCGCGCGTGGAGGCGGCGTCGGTGGCGCGTGAGGCCCACGCGCCGCCTTCTCGGCCTCCGTTTCCGGCGATCTTTACATCGTTGGAATCGTCGTTTCACGTAGATCAAGATTATGTGTTCAAAACCCAATTTTAACATGTTTTGAAAAAATCTTTTTACTGCTCAGATTAATCAGTCCAGATTTATACTGTTTCGAATCTTAGAAAAATCATAACTAATTCTCTGTTCGTCCAAAAATTACAAAATTTATATTTCTGGAATCCTTGTGAAAAACCCTATCTAACCATGTAGGTTTCACTAACAGAATATGAAATTTCAAAAACTCGAATTTTTTATCTGATTCGGGAACGCATAACTAGGCACGAAAAACAAGCCTAAGGCTCTGATACCAATGAAGGACGTACTTGATCTAACATATTCAGATCTACAACATGAACTAAAGCGGAATATTCATGTGTTTACCTTGTCTTCCTTAGCTCCTAAGCGCAACGGATGATCGAAGGATGCTTGCTTTCACGTGCTCTTCTTGCTCCCACAATCTGGCTCGAATCACTAGGACGAGAGCTCTGATCCACACCAAGTTCCACGCAATGGAGGCTAGTTGAAGAGAGAGTCTAGGGTTTACTGTATTATGATCAGCACATGATCTCTACAGTATTGTGTATTATTATGTCTCTTGCACACATAATAATCTAGGAGGCTGTCTCCTTATATAGACAGACTTATACCTAATTGCAACGTTACCCCCTGCTACTAACCCCATAAGGTTTGAGCTTGTCTCACCTAAACCCATAAGTTTAGGTTAATTGCACTGTGCACCCCACATGGGCGCACATAATGCTAACAGTGAGAAATTACAGTAAATGAATATGTGAGGTAGAATCATTAGCATCAACAAGAATCCACCATCTATTCTATAAAACAGAACGGTTGACTTTTCGTCAACCGTTAGATTAAAATCACCCCAACCCTTAGATCACACCCACTTATAGTTATAAATTTCCTAAAAATTGGAGATGGGGCAGATCGTGTATTTTCAAAGTAACTCCACCCTCCACCTTCTACCCTCTCTCACACTCACAAGGCCACGATTCTTGATTGACTTCATCAAACCCTTTCAGTCTCCCTCTCTCTCCCGACTCTCCCTCTGTCTCTGTTTTAAAAAAAGTTGAATCCTTCCCAGACCTTTCCTCTCATCTCTCTCTCTCGAAGATGATGATCGCCGGAAAGAGAGACAGAAGTGGTGGTGGTGCTGGGAAAAACAGAGCAGTGGTGATGGGTGTGTTATTGTGTTCTTTCGGCAAAAACAGAGGAGGTTAGGGGGGTGAGTGAGTGAGTGATTTGTGAGAAAAATGACGAGGGGGTGAGGAGTTTAAAGGGAAATGTTTTAAGATTGGTATGAGTTTGATTTGGGTGAGTTTAGTGAGGACTTTGAATTCAATTTGGGGACGGAAGATCGATATTTCGCGACTTGGCGTTATCACCAGAGGTTGTTCCGTGGGAGGAGATGGGTTTGTTAGGGAGAATTATTTGAGTGGATTGGTTGTAACATTAGAGGTAAGGAAATTATACAAAGACCCCTTAACATTTAGGAAAGCTAAACTAACAACCCTAACACTTTATGAAACAATACTAATAGCCCTATTAAAAAAATAGGGGTATAAACAATGGTGCATCTTTAATCCTTCTTTGCATATACTTCCACTTTTGATAAATTTCTGGGTTTTCTTTTGAGTAGTGGCCTCGGCCACGGGTCATCCCCTAGTAACATTACAAGTTTACAACCACCCATGTTGGTAGTAGAAGTTGGTAGGTTACTACAACAATTAGCAAAATATTCATAAGCTTAAACCTCGGCACGTTTTATCTAATATGACAACATAGGAGTCTCTCAGGTATCCAGTCAGGAGAAGTATGTCAGAATGTGGGTATGACATACAAATGTTTTGACTTATGAGGTGGAGTACACAGCTAAGGATAATTTTCTATTTGCGTCTCACTATTCTTTCCGAATGCTATTGCTCCACTTTGCATTTATAATGTACCGGTAACTAACAACTCCTAATCTCCTCTGACATGTTCAAGACCATACCAATTTCTAAAGATGTGAACAGGTAGTCAGGTATCCAGGAATTGGGGAGTGGGGAGTGGTCATGTTGCTTGTGCACAAATGTACTGAAAATGTGAGTAAGTAAACAAATCAGATACTATAAATTAAGCACAAAGTTAATTTGGGTAGATATCAGTCGTTAAACAATTGCAGTTTAGTTCCTTATCTCATAGTAAAATATTTGAATTCCAAATACATAAACACTTTCCTAACCAAAAAACAGTTTGAAATTGTTTAATTGTTTAAATTCCTACTTACTGTTAGTTATGGATATAAATATGGTAACTATATCATCTATTCAATTATACAATCACCAGCTACCTAATAATTTAAAAAAGTAAATGAGAAAGAAGGAAAGTTAAGGTGCGATCCTCCTCATCGCACAACAGAGAAAGAAAGAAAGTTAAGGTGCGATCCTCCTCATCGCGCAACAGGGTGCACTTTACCCATCTCATAGACCACTGATTAATTGTTACAATAGTTGTGAATTCCGTTCCGTTCGTCGTTCCGTTTTGCTGTAGTGAGACGGAACAATCCGGGATCCGGATGGAACGGCATCCGTTCGGAATTTACCGCATTTTTTATTATATTATATATACGAAATCTACATAATATATAAATATTAGAAAATATTACAATCTTGATCACAAACAAACTAAAAGTCCAAGAACACAAATAAATTCAAGTCCAAGAACAAACATTTAATCACATAAAATGATTTTCAAACTAGAAATTTGAGGTCATATGAAAGAATTTGTGAGGTATGAGAAAATGTGGTGTAATATGTAGAAAAAATATTTTTTTATAGGTTACACAAAAGTAGTGTAGGCTATTTTTTTTTTAGTTAAATTACATGAAATTGATATCTAAATTTACCAACAAATAATTATAATAATGTGAAATTTTGATTATGTAAAAAAGAAAAGAAGTATTGGTATCACTTCAGCCATATTCTTCACTTTATATTTGTTTGTCCTGGGGAAGAAACACTATAATAGTGGGGATGTAATACTACTAGTCCGTCCAGTTCTTTCTTCTCATCTGACTTTTTTTGACTCGTATCTGGGTCATTATAATACGATTTGGATAGCAAAATAATACGATTTTTTGATAATTTTTTTACCATATTTTATAGTAACTTTTACTCTACAATACCATGAAAAAATTATCAAAAAATTACATCGGTTTGCTATTCAAATCATCGGGTCAAAGTGACCCAGTAAATAGTGACAAAAGTCAAATTGAGAAGAAAGAGCTGGGACAGACCGGTAGTGGTAGCACATAGTAAGAATTAAATATATTAAGAATTTAATATAATAAAATGCATAAATAGTGTGGGCAATTTGTGGTGAAATTTTCTTGCACGTGAAAAAAAGATGTCATGTTTTACATTTTTCTTTAAAGGTGATGGTGACAGTTGGCCCACTTCTGGGGTATGATCATTACTTTTCTGCTTTTAGCTGGAACGCCCGAGATTCGGCCGAATTTCGCCAGAGGACGGCAGGGCGGGGAACGGCCAAAATTTCGCCCGAATTAGCTGGAACGTCCGAATTTTTCCAAATCATACCGGATAAGCCCGGAATTTTAATTGAGACAAAACACTAGCTAATTTGTTCCGTTAGAAGCCAAAAACGAATCGATTCGGTCCGCTCCGGCCGAAACGGAACGGATCTGATAACTATGATTCTTACCCTCAAGACACTAGATTTACAAATTAATCACATAAACTTTTGACGGGCTTGGACATAAATTTAAAAAGCCAAATGAGCTGAAATCTAATATGAATGTATATGCATACAATTGAACATATACTACTAATTGAGATTAGTTTTCTCCAATAACTCATACATTTGAACATATACCACTAATTGAGATTATATTTTTCTCCAAAAATCATTACTTATTCAAGAAATAACTAAAAAACAGTATTTGAGCTTTTGTATATGAGAACAGTTTTAGTTTACCTGTGATATAGAAAAGAATCACATGAATGAAGTGGCTAAGAAAATCACAAAAATAGTTCCCCTGTCCATTTTCACGTGAAGACCTAAAATTAACTTATATGCACCCAGCTTGTGTGTTGTTGCATTTTAATCTGGGTAGAAGGCACTTTCATGTTTGGCACAAAGACACTTTCACCCCCTTTTAGTTTGGGAAATTACATTTTCATCCTTTTATGTGGTGAACTTCAAAACACTTGCACTCGTTGATTGCGTTATTCCACAATTTAAGAAGGTAACTAAGTTAAAAAAATCTTACTATCTACTAGTCCCACAATTATGAAATGTAATTGTCCTACAATTTGACACACAGAAGGAGTGGAATTGTCCTTTCCCGACTGGAAGGGGTGAAAGTGCTTTTGTATCAAATTTGAGTTGGTGAAGTGTCTTTTATCGTTTTAATTTCAAGAATTTATCATTTATCATCCGAATATGAAAAGGAGAGTTAAAGTAGTATCTGCCTCCAATGGAAAATTGGAAAGTATTAGCAGCAGCGGCCACCAGGAGAAGCTTCCTACATGTCAGCCAGAGAAAACATGATCAACAGAGAGATGTGCAACGGCCATTTTTGGAACATATTGTAGTAAAAATGAAAATTGTCAATGAGATGGTCTTTCGCTGAGGTTGGTCAACTTTCAGTTTCCATCGAGTTGACATTTGATCGCTTGTTTGTGGGAAACGGGAAGTTAAATTACAACTCCATAACAAGAGCCTCAAACTTGACCAATCAGAATACTTTCATTCCCATGTGACATGTTGTCGATAATTTTATCTCATAAACTCAAATGATAACAATCAGACATTCAGTAAACCAAGGCAAACTGATCCGATTCGTTTAGTTTATTATTATACTAGGACTGTAGCAATCCGTATTTGTCTGAATATAAATTGACAACAGTGTGCACTTTGTGCCCTTCTCATAGAACAACAACATAACAACAGACCATGAAAGTTGAGACTATTTGTTTTCCTGACAACAAAAGATCCTCAAACTGTTGTCTGATCAATCTATTTTTTTTGCAGGGCCGTTTAATACGTTGTGGAGATTAATCAGAGTGAAGTTGTTTGTACTCCGCTAACAGTACTGGGATATTGTCCATTTGCAACTGCAAGTCATTATAGTGGCTTAGATGAAGAACATAATAGAGCAAGCAATGATAAAATAACATGACAAATGTGTTGATTAAGAACGACTAGCAAGGGGGAAATAACATGACATATGCAACATGTATGACATCTTAAGCTACTTTTATTGCCAACAATCACACGTATAGGAACCTAGGGTGGTGCTTCTAATGCTTGCTTTTAGGGGATCAATGGTAATTTCTCTAAGATAGAGGCTGTTTGGATGCACCGTTTTCTTTTGTTTTTTTTTTAACTAACATCAAATTTTTTAGGGTCCAAGAAAAACCACAAACCCAGAGCTCCAGACAGGATTCATGATGGGTCCATAGTTTGATATTAGAGCAACTATTTCAATCAAACAAGAACTGGGCCTGAAATCCTAATTTGGTCAAAGGAATAAACTTATAGGGAACAAAACAAATGTAAGCCTCTTCTTTTTCACAAGAGATCTTCTAAAATGATGAATTGTAGCAGCATGTCTTCTTACTCCTGATTACATTTGGTCAGGCATTTCTCAAATCTGATTTTGGCTAGATGTTTATAATGGAGAAAAGAAACGTTAGCAGGAATCATATGATAACTTCAATGTGGCAGCTCACAACAAAATAACTGAAAGAAAAGCCTACAAGCTCTAAAGAGCACTATAATACGCATACCAGGGAGGCTTTTCTCAAGTGGTAGAAACAATATTCCTCATTTCCTCTTCCTTTGTAAACTAGATTCTACAGATTGCATATCAGATCCGGATCTTATTCTGTCATAGGTAAGAAGAAAACGTCAGTGTGAAGACAGGTTATGTTGTAGAATGAAAATCAACCAGAACAAAGTCATCATAACCTAAAATAATTTAAAATGAAACCACAGGAGGGATTCATGACCAGTATATATGTGGTTATGGCTAAACCTGCATTGAACCGGTTCAAACCAACTCAAAGCATAATGAGACTCTCCTTACAAACTGAATCAAACACCAATGGAGCCCAATAGGTTAGTTTTCCTCTGTTTAATAGTGGTAGTCAAAGATAACAAAGAAAAAACAAAAAACCAAGCAAGGGACAATGCTTTTATACAATGCTATCCAAAGTTTCAAGAAAATACCATTTGTACCATTACAATTTGTATCAAATCTCATTTATACACTTACATTTTTTGTTTAGTCGCTTTCCATGGTTAGAAAATCATTCATTCTCTCACCAAGCTTGAATGGTGTGACTTGAACATAAATAATACATATCCCAGCCGTTCACCGTGGACAGACAACTATTGTGTGAACATGATACAATAGTATTTTAGTCTCAACCATTTGCTCCTAAATACTAAAACTCTTTCATATAAATGTGACAAAATTTGCATTTAGTCCCTTAATACAAGCTATACTCAGAAGGAAGTTTAATTCTTCGAAGACGCATATGAACAACAAGAGTATTATTAATTTATATTCACAGGTGTGAACATATGCATGAATTTAGCTTACTCCAATGACTCATTTCTTTTGGGAGGGGGCATAACTAGACTAGAATTTAAGCATTTATATGTAGTAGTACAGTTTTAGTTTAACTCAGATATAGAAAACAATCACATAAACGAAGTGGCCTTGTTCCACCATCCATTTTCACGTGAAGAGCTACAATAATGTGTAAGCGCCCACCTTTGTGTGTTGTTGCATTACACTCAGGAACTTAATTATTATCGGAATAACATAAATGAAGAAAGTAACTTCGGCTTGCACTTGCAAGTTCGACACTTAAGGGGGGAAATATTAGCAGCAACCGAACACCGAAGAAGACACTTCCTACATGTTCTCCAGAGAAAGTTTGCCACAGATCATATGTGCACGTTTGCCCTTTTTAAATCATATTAACCAAAATTGCCAATGAGATGAACTTTTGTTCGGAAAAAGCGATTTCAAATTACAGCTCATTAAAAAGAACCCGAAACTTGACAAATCAGTCTACTTTCACTTCCCATCGAGGTGACATTTGATCGCTACCGCATGCTCTGAGATGGTCAATCACTATGTCGAACAGACCGGTTAAACAAGTTTTAATTAATATCAGAGTAATGAGATAGCTTGAAGAAGAAGAAGAAAGAGAGAGAGAGAATAGCAGATAGTTGCAGAGAGAAGAAATGGAAAAATGCATTAAGCAAAAATCAATTACAAAATGTTACTGCAAATGTTTAAATAGTCTGGGCCAGAATGTAATAAACGAAAGTTCCTAACGACCTAGCTGACTAGACGAACACGTAAGCAAAAATGACAAGTTTGGACCAATCAGGAAGCTCGAGAGTGCTGACTGTGCTTTAGCTGTCGTTGGGTAGTGGAACGACATCGTTCCACTTAACCATTTGAAACAAATGGCTAGAAGCATAGGACGGCTACTGAACGATGCAGTAAACAGATCCAACGGTCACTGAAGCACCGGTGTTCATGTCATCAGTTTGGCAGAGAGTTCATTTTAGTCCATGATCTCTAATAGCCCCCCTCAAGTTGAGCAGGGGAGAGATCTCATGCCCAACTTAGAAACCAAAGAAGTGAACAGAGGACCAGGGAGAGGCTTGGTGAGCAAATCTGCAAGCTGTAAAGAGGAAGAAACATGCCTGAGCTGCAAGGTGCCATTGTTGACAAGGTCTCTTACCAAATAACAGTCCAAGTCAATGTGCTTGGTCTTGTCATGAAAAACAGGGTTCTGAGCAATGGAAATGGCAGAGCTACTATCACACAGAACAAGAGAAGGGCCAGTAAGAGTGAGGTGCAACTCTGAGAGAAGAAACAATAACCATTGCAGCTCACAAGAAGTGTGAGCAAAGCATCTGTATTCAGCTTCAGCTAAACTTCTGGAAACCACTTGCTGTTTCTTAGACTTCCAAGAGATAAGAGAGTGGCCTAGATACACCAAAAAAACAGAAGTGGATCTTCTACTGTCAAGAAACCTCCCCAATCAGAGTCACTGTAAGCAGTGAGCTGCAAAGATAATGTAGGAGAGAAAAGAAGTCCATAATTCACTGTCCCTTTCAGATATCTCAACACATGATGCAAAGCAGTCAGATGAGCAGTAGTAGGAGCTGACACAAACTGACTGAGTTTGTGAAATGAGTGGCAGAGGTCAGGTCTTGAATGACATAAGAAAAGCAACTTGCCAATGAGAGTCCTATAAGTGCTAGCTTGAGCATTTGAAAGAGGTTCACCATCATTTTTACTCAATTGATTATTAGCAACCAAAGGAGTAGTGGCAGGTTTACAATTGAGATAAGAACTGTAATGTAAAATATCTAGAGCAAATCTTTGCTGATTCATAAAAAGACCATCTGAAGTTGTAGTAAACTCAAAACCCAGAAAATAATGAAGAGAATCAAGATCCTTGAGCTGAAGATGCTGGTGAAGAGAACTCTTAAGCAAGGTAACATCATTACTGTGAGAGCCAACCAGCAAAATGTCATCAACATACACAAGAATAGCAATAAATCTAGCTGGTAAGCTTTTGATGAATAAGGTGTAGTCAGTTCTGCATTGATGAAATCCCATCTGTAAGAGAGTAGAGCTGAACTTAGAGAACCACTGTCTAGAAGCTTGCTTCAAACCATAGAGTGCCTTCTGTAACTTACACACTGGATTAGAGAGACTAGCTGAAGTAGAAGGAAGAATGTAACCAGGTGGCAATTGCATATAAACATCTTCCATAAGATCACCATGTGGAAAAGCATTATTGACATCAAGTTGAACAAGAAACCACTGATGCATAACAGCAAGAGCAACCAAACACTTGAGAGTTGGAAGTTTAGAAACAGGAGAGAAAGTGTCAAAATAATCAATCCCCTCAGTTTGAGTGAAACCTTTAGCTACTAATCTGGCTTTATATCTCTCAAGAGTGCCATCAGCTTTATATTTGACTTTAAATACCCATCTGCAGCCAATAGCTTTGTGATCAGTAGGAAGAGACACAATAGTCCATGTGTGATTCTGTTCAAGAGCTGCAATTTCTTGTTGCATAGCAGAAACTCAAGCTGGATTAGAAGCTGCCTCACTATATTTAGTGGGTTCAATATGATTGAGAACTTGGCTAAGAAAAGGCTGATGGGTATGAGCTAATGGTGGAGAAAGAAAAGAACAAATGTCATAGGTGTAAGTGGAAGCAGCTGTTGAAGGTGGTCTAGTAAGCACATAATCTTGTAGATGTGCAGGTGGTTTAATAATTTTGCCTGATCTTCTAGGAGGTGGCATTGAGCTCACAACAGTATCAGGAGAAGGAGAAGTGACAAGGGGTAAAGAGGTAGTACAAGGTGGAGGAGAAGAAGGAGCTGTAGGAGTGGTGAAAGGTGAATCAGAAGCAGAAATGGGGAGACAAAAATTGTCAATAAAAGTAAGTGTAAAGTCATTATTTGTCAAGAAAGGAAAAACACTTTCTTGAAAAACCACATGTCTGCTAACAACAAACTCTTTGGTGTCCAAATTGTACAATTTGTACCATTTAGTTCCAAAAACATAACCCATGAACACACACTTAGCAGCCCTAGGATCAAATTTGGTTCTCCCTTGATGTAAAGTGGCAGCAAAAGCAAGACAACCAAAAACCTTCAATAGATCATAATCTGGTATATTGCCAAATAGAAGCTGGTAAGTTGACTTGTTGTGTAATCTAAAACTTGGAGTTCTGTTAATCAAATAAGTGGCAGTCATAACACACTCTCCCCAAAACCTGAGAGGTACCCCTGACTGAAATCTGAGTGCTCTAGCCACATTGAGAAGGTGCTGATGTTTTCTTTCAACAACTGAATTCTGCTAAGGTGTTTCAACACAACTAAGTTCATGCACAATACCTTTATTAGCAAAGAAGTCTGTCAAATGAAACCCATGTGCATTGTCACTTCTAAACTTCTTCACATTTGTAGAAAACTGTGTCTCAACATAGGTGCAGAAGTTGATCAAAATAGTAGCAGCATCTGACTTGTGTGTCATCAAGAACAACCATGTATGTCTAGTTGAATCATCAACCAAGGTTAAGAGATATATGTGTCCAGATGAAGTAGGAACTCTATATGGACCCCAAGTGTCACAATGCACAAGTGAAAAAGGTGAAGAGGTAATATGATTGGTGTGCACAAGAGATTCCGGCGGGGAGACCTCCGTGTACACCGTATGTAGAGGATCAGAGATCGCACAGGAAGAGTGGGGTTGTGTGTAGGGAGAGAGTAAGGCAGTAGCAATGTCTGAGAGAGAGAGACAGAGGTTTGGCAGAGCTTCCGCGTATGGCAAGTGTGTTCCCCTTTTGTATGGAAAGGGTAACGGCCTATATATAGCAGAGAACGTGACCGTTGTAGTGTGGTTAATGCGCCCATTGATGGCGGCTTAATTAGCTTAATCATAACGGCACGTTCGTCCGAGTATATAGGGACCGTTACAGCACGTGGTGCGCGAATACCGGAACCGTTACGAGGTTGACCGGGTTTGACCGGATTGACCGGGTTTATGGAGCTCGTGCCATAAATCTCTCAAAGCAGTTACTAAAGGTCGCGTGCGGGCTTGGCTCGCACGCGACAGGGCTTACTCTAGCCTCCAAACCACTAAGTCCCTACAAGTCCCGTGCAGTGGTATGCGAGGGCTCTGTCTCGCAGCCCCCACATGGATCAGCGCGGCTGGTGATCCAGTGTGTGTGGAGCACAATATGGTGTGCTGGATGGTTGCCACGTGGCCAAGATCTGTCAGCTCAGAAAGCACTATCTACATTAGCCCCCTTTCTGCGCGTGAAGACTCATAGCTGTATAGACTTCCATGCGCGGAAACCAACATACGCGTTGCCGCCACGCACCAATTCAAATACGGGTAAGTTCAGCCCCCGTGCGTGCCATTATGACCTAAAACCCCTAGAGTCGTGCCGTCTGGCTTCTAGGGTTTTAGGCGTGACGTCAGCTTGTCCTGTGATTGCGCGATTCGACGGTGACGGTTGCGATTCGACTACTGAAAGGACGCAACCCTTCATTGTTTTTGGGATAAATACTTTGTATCCACTGCTACAAAGCATCACTTCTTTCTCTTAAAGTGAATGTTACCCGGAGATCTTCGAGAGTAGATTCAGATAATCAATCATCAGTTCAAAACTGCAAATCGTCTTCTTCAACTGTGCATATCCAAGCAAGCTTTGCGAGAACAAGGTTGGCCTTGTTCAATTTCGATTTAAAATACCAGTGTATGCCTTGAACTGCGTTGAATCTGTAAACCCATATAATCTGTTGATACTTGTGAAGAAGTTCCAAGCTTTGGACCCAATTGCGGCTTGATTTCTCAATAATAAGGACCTTGGATAGGGTTTTGAAATCCCCTGATAATGCAACCCTCTAATTTCTGAAATTGATACCAGAAACTGTTCATCTTTCTTTCTGTGGATCTTGAATCTCGAAATTCAAACTGAAGTAGCATATTTCTCCCCCCTTTTTTTCTTGCTCTTCCGCAGGAATGGCCAAGACAAAAGGAACCAAACCCAACAAGGAGGACGAAGAGATCCCCGATCTCCCGCAGGCTTTGTGGCGAAAAGCCCCCTATTTAGGTGGCCAAGATTTCTACCATGCGAGGGTTAAGGCGAAGAGAATGCCTGCTCCTGTCCCAATTGAGGGATTGCTAACACTGACTCGCCCAGTTAGCTCAGCCTTGCTCGAGTTAATTGGCTCCGAGGATGTGGTTCGATTGAGAATCGAAAATGGGTACTTCCCCTACACTGCGATTTCGACCCAAGCTTTTGTCCAGAAACTGGACTACATGGATGAGTGGATCGACCACGTGTTGACCAATCATGCCGCAACTCTTGATGAGGCCGGCGTATACTTCGCTGTTCGTGCTATGAAGGGTGCTGCCGTGAAGCTGGACCAGTCCATGCTTCTAGACCTTCTTTCCCGCTACTCGCCTGCGACTCACACATTCCATTTTGCTGAGTTCGAGGCCGCCCCTACACTCGAGGACGTGCAGATGTTGTACGATCTTTCTCCCATGGGCGAGGTGGACCCTTTGAGTCCTTTGAGGACGGCTGCGGAGATTGCCATGTACACGCAGATGGAGGAATGCCTGGCAGAGGTAAAGAAAATCTCCACCCGGTGGACTACTACGAAAGCCCTTCCAAACTGGCAATTGGTTGATACGTCTGCGAAGAACACCTGGAACAAATGGTTGCAGTACTTCTTTCGAGACTATGCGAACAGCAGCATCACTAAGAAACTTCTGAGTGAGAACCCAGAGGCCGAGAATTATGTGGAGGGTAAGGGCTATCACTTGACCCTCTGTGCTTTCCTCTGTGCTTGGTTGTCAAGGTACTTGATCGACGGTCACCCACATGATGGGGTCTTTTACCATGTTTTGCCACTTGCTGTGAGGCTCGCCCTTGGCCAGAGAGTCGTACTCGGACCCTTGGTCTTGGGCACTCTGTATTACAGGCTTGATCAGCTGGTTTTGGCCATGAAAGAGTCGCGTGGCCGCCTCGATGTACTGACTTTTGTCAATATCTCCTTTTTGACAATGTGGATCTTCGAGCGGTGGCCATCCTATGCCCCAACTGCTCTCAAACCCGACAAGTGGTGTCCCCCAGGCGAGACGGAGGAGCGCAACAGCGGCAGAGCTACGAGGTGGTTCGGAGCGAACAATACCAAGTGCGTTTGGAGCTTGATATGCGACAAACGGAAAGAGTTACTGCCAGGCCCTATGCCACACGCGTTGAGAACGTGCGATGGTTTCCAAAGCTGTACCCCTCTAAGGGTGTTGTCTTCTCGGAAGAGCTCCTCTTCGAAGAGGGTTCGCATTTCCATGAGCGCTATCGCGAGTTCTTTTGCTGGTGTCTGCGAGGTTCTCCTCCTGCCCTCGCAGAGCATATTCGTGAGCTCGCGCCAAGGTATGAGAGGATTACCGTGGATGTTGACCCCACTCGAGTTTCTCCCCAGTTTGGCTTTGATGCAGTGGCACCATCAATCTAGCCCCAGTCCATTATCAGAGGTTGTTATAAGCGCTTGCTAACAAAGGAGTGCAAGACAGTATTCATGAACAATCTTCCCTTTGAGCAGCCTGCAGGGACCCGCGAGGGTGGTTGTTCTCAGAACTGGCTCGCATACTGGATCGCCCAGCAAACGAGGATTGAGACGCAGTCGGCCGCGCAGCCAAGTAGAGCCCCCTTGATCAAGAGAAATTCCTTCCCGTTTCGCCCCAATTGCAGTCTGAGCGAGTCCGAGTATGGTTTCTACTCGTTGCTGGATCACGAGAACCATTTGTGCCCTGACGTCATTTTGAAGGAAAAGATCGCCGCAGTTAAGAAGGGCGACACACATGTCTTCAGATATAGCCAGGCATTTGCTAAGGTAAGCACTTTTTCCCGCGTGCGTTAAGCTTCTTGATTTCCTTATGCTGATGCCTTTATTATGTACTGTTTGCTGTAGTGTCATGTGCGGAGATTCGCATTTGGTTATCGCTCCAAGTCATTGGTTAACACCATTGTTGCCACCAGAAGACAAAAGCAGCCGTTTCTGCTAGCATGGAGGATGGACCCTGAGGTCGAAACCAAGATTCGCGCAGTCATGAATGCTTTTGCTGACTCGCTGATAGACAATGCTCCGGCCTCGTCTCCTCCCGGAGATGATCCGTCCCCTCCAGCGACTGCAGCGCCGAGAGTGAAGAGACCCAGGCAAAAGGGAATTACAATTTCTTCCCCTAGAAGTGCTCCAACTTCTCCTCCGGCTAGGTCCCTTTCTGTCAAGGACAAAGGCAAGGGTCGCATGCCCAGCAAAGTGCGGAAAGAGCTCGCAGTTGAGACTTTCGTTCCATTCAACCAAGAGGAAGAAGGAGAGAGGCATGAGCCCAGAGAGAGTGATGAAGAAGAAGAAGAAAGAACAGTTGTGATGCATGAGGAAGAATCAGGAGGTACTTCCGTCGCATTTTCTTTCCCATTATCGTAACTCCTTTGCACTTCTTTTCTTACACCAATCATATCTTTGCAGATGATGATGATGATGATGAGACCATTGGTGGCCTTTTGGCCAAGAGACAAAAGATAGATACCCATTCTGGCATCCCAGACGATCCCATAAGCGAGGACGTTCTTGCTGAGTCCCGGAAGACAGCCGCGGAAGCTGCTGAAAGAAGGAGGCAGCGGGAGGAAGAAGAGCTCGAACGTGTGAGACAGCGGAGCCTTGAAGAGCAGCATGTTGACGACTTAGTGCGTCCAGTTGACGAGGAAGATGTACTCCCCGAAGTAGTGACTCCTCATGCGGAGGAGGAAGATGAGGTTCCAGAAGAGGATGCAGCAGCCTTGGAGCAAGCCCAAGCAGACTTCGAAGAAATCGCAGGCGGCGATAAAAGTGAGATCTTCAATCTCGCAGTAACTTATAGAGATGTTATTGTGGGTGCGTTAAAGCATGGTGTGTCAAAGGCTGACATTCGCCGTTGGCTAGTAGACAAGTGAGGAGAACCTTCAGGTAATAATTTGAGCGATACGCATGTACTAGGCCTTAGCAACTCGAGACAGAACCATGACTGGTTTATTCGCATCTCAGGTCATGCTCGTTTTAAGGACCTGCTTAATGAGGACACGCTAATAGGGCATGGTTCCACGTCTTTAGTGTATGATGAAGAGACTTCAATCCCACCTTCGCGTGGAGGTGCTTGTTCTTAGCTTAAGTAAAGATAGCAAAATATCATTCAATGCGAGTTACCTCATACCATCGCATTTTGTATCGCAGACAGTGTTGAGGAACATGTGCTGGAGCAAAGAAGTCAGCCTTCTGCGTCCTATGTTCCGATTCCGAGCCCCCATACTGAGAAGCCCGTCGCAGCTACTGATCACGCAGGTGAGCCTCTCGAGGACATCATCGAACTTTCCGACGATGCTGAAGCTGGTGTTGTGCTAATGGATGAAGATGCCCATGCTGGCGCTGA
Source organism: Linanthus parryae (assembly GCA_023055425.1). NCBI lineage: Eukaryota > Viridiplantae > Streptophyta > Magnoliopsida > Ericales > Polemoniaceae > Linanthus > Linanthus parryae. The sequence continues at coordinate 74,557,067 of JALGPY010000002.1, forward strand.
GGAAGTAAGGAAAAGTACTGCCGATGCTTCCGCATCTGAGAATATCCCTCGCCAAGCGACCTCGGCTGTCACTTCGCCTCCGGCGATGACTGAGTCGGCGGCACCTATTCCTGCTTGGAGCTTTTGGGGCTCGCAGGTTGGGAATGCAGTCGCAGCTGGTGCGGCCTACACTCTTCCTTCTAACTATGAGGAGTTAGAGCTCGCGGCTGACAGGAGAGCTGTGGAGCAAGGGCAGTCTTCAACGACTCCAGTAATGCGCATTCCTTCTCTTCGTGAGATTCTCGAAGGAACTAGTAAGTAATGATTCACTGTTCGCATCTCGCATGGTGCATTTGCGAGTTTGATAGCATAACTTAGCTTTAACGTTGCTTCAGGTTTGAAGCAAACTGATGTGGCCTGGCTAGTCCGGATGCGCCTCACCTACCCCCGATCGTTTGCAAGATCTCTGGAGATAGGGCCCTTTGACAGGAGGCTGTTTCTCACCGAAGCCATTTGGATTCTGGAGCAGTTGTCTGCGGCCACGCCTGAGACCATTTCTGTCCAGAGTGCTGAATTGCTTTATGGCATGTGCGAAAATCTTCTTACCAAAGTTCAAGGCAGACTGGGTTTCAGATTTCTTATGAAAAGAATCACTCTGATTCGCGCAGCCGTAACTTTGAAGCTCGGCCACCAGAACCTCGCAGCTGAAAAGCAGAAGGTGGAGCAGCAGAAGCGAAAGGCTGAAGAAGCTACGAAGCTCTATCATGAGATGAATGCCAAGTGCGAGCAATTGAAGCAAGAAGTGGAGCAGGTAGAGAAGCTGAGCCATCAGTTCGCACCCCATGACTCCTTGATCAAGAATTTGCTGTTGAATTTTTGAATTTTGAAAATAGCAAGGGAATTAGCTGAAACATTAATGTAATGTCTAAAACATTAATGTAATGTTGCTAGGGTTTCTCCCCCTTTTTTTTCAACAACAAGAATCAACTTGCCCGTTTTTCCCTTTCCGGGATTTGATAGGATATCTCTGTGCATATCCAATTATGACATCAGCAATTGATACTCTGCTTGATTTTCGTGCTAATTTCTCGGAAGATAAGCACGCTTTTGTTGGGAAGTCCATCCGAATCATGACCATCCGTCATTTATTAGGATACGCAACTGAATCGTCGTAGCCTTTAGTAGGGTAATTGATGGTTACCGCTTTTCAAGGCGTAAGTGATTGGCCTTACCCTCTTTTCAAATTCTGCTGACTCATCTTTGGCAACTGAAGAGTCTCCCCAAGGTCTATATAAAACCTGTCTTTGCCATTTGGGTTCTTCATCCCAAAAATGTGCTTTGCCGTGAGTCCTTACGACTGCTGGCTTCAACGCTTGTTTTTCGTTGATTCATGGCAACTTCAAGTTGTGAATCCTGAGTTTGCGCTTTGTGCTATAGAAATAGTTTCCAAGATCCACTTTATGAGGCTTATTGCTCTTTATAGCCATCGTAAAGAAGATGGAGATGATATCTCATGTGTGTTCGAAGAATTTTCTTCGTGTATTATGAGTGCAGGTCATGTTTTCGGCCGCCTCCCGGCGAGGTGCAGCGCCGAAGTGACCGTGCTACCGTCTCGTAATGAACGGCGGAATTCTCCTCCAGCATCCCTGGAGGAGGATTTCTTTCCCCCACGTTCGTGAGCTCAGGGTGGCGAACCGCTGTGTTCATCCCCGTCTACAAGGAGCCCTTACCCTTTGGAGCTTCTGCTTGCCTGTTGATCGCCAGAACTGGTAGTTCCTCTGGCAAATGTTATGGGGTGTAGATCTGACAAGAGCCTTGTAAAATACTGGGATCTTGAACGTATGGCTTCATGTGGCTCTTTGGAGCAAGATCCCACTTGCGACAGATGTTCAGTCGCAGATCTGTTTATCGCACTGACAGTGTTAGGACCGTTGGGTTTATCCTTTTCAGTCAGGATTCCCGTAGTGTGTCTCTGCTGGCTTGTCAGCTACTTTTCGAATGTATTGTAAGCCATGTTGGCTGTGTAGTTAGATTTGAGCTTTTTCGCTTGTAAGCTGCTATCTAGACAGATAAATTGTAAGTCTTTTCAACTCATAATGATAAATAGCTTTTGTATCATCTGCTGTCTCTTTACAAAAAAATACAACTTCGCATGCGTTTCGGCATATTTCGCCTTGCATAATGCTATGTAATGGTTTCGCATTTTCTATCTGCCATATGAATTCGCAGATATTTCACTAGATCGTTCGAGATCATATTTTCGCAGCTGTGCCATCTTGGCAGATGGGCTTGTGATCAGCCTTTGATGCACGTGCTATCATATCAGATAGACCTTTGTAGATCACTTAAGATCATTTTCACAATATTGCTATCGTAGCAGATAGTCTTTAGTAGATCAATTAAGATCGTTCTTCGCGCGAGTTGCTATCATGGCAGATAGGCTTTACTAGATCAATTAAGATCGTTTTTCGCATGAGTTGCTATCGTAGCAGATAGGCTTTAGAAGATCAATTAAGATCGTTTTTCGCATGAGTTGCTATCGTAACAGATAGGCTTTAATGATCGATTAAGATCGTTTTTGTATAGGCTGCTATCGTAACAGATAGGCTTAGATGATCAATTAAGATCGCATTCGCATAGGCTGCTATCGTAACAGATAGGCTTAGATGATCGATTAAGATCGAATTTGCATGGGTTGCTATCGTAACAGATAGGCTTTAGAAGATCAATTAAGATCGCATTTGCATAGGCTGCTATCGTAACAGATAGGCTTGGATGATCAATTAAGATCGCATTTGCATAGGCTGCTATCGTAACAGATAGGCTTGAATGATCAATTAAGATCGCGTTTGTATAGGCTGCTATCGTAACAGATAGGCTTGAATGATCAATTAAGATCGCATTTGCATAGGCTGCTATCGTAACAGATAGGCTTGAATGATCAATTAAGATCGCATTTGCATAGGCTGCTATCGTAACAGATAGGCTTGAATGATCAATTAAGATCGCATTTGCATAGGCTGCTATCGTAACAGATAGGCTTGAATGATCAATTAAGATCGCATTTGCATAGGCTGCTATCGTAACAGATAGGCTTGAATGATCAATTAAGATCGCATTTGTATAGGCTATTGTAGCGGATAGCCCATTGTTAACAGTTATAACAAACTAAAATGAAGCAAAATTGACATTCAGAAATACGAAGTTTCTCATTTGGGAGAATTTCTTTATTATAACGCTCTCATATGGGAGAGATGAGATTACAATCCTCTCATATGGGAGAGGAGATTGTGTAAATCGTAACCATACAAGAGATTAAGCGACGTTATAATAAAACGCATGAAATGAGAGAAGTCAGGGATAGTACTTCTTAATCCAGCGCATGTTGACTGAACTTGGGGTTGAGGTTGTGCCGTGCAACCTTCGTATGCTGCAGTAGCCACTGTCGAAGACTTCTGTGACTTCGAAGGGTCCTTCCCAATTGGCTGCGAACTTTGGGTGAGCCGCTTCTCGCATGCAGTGGTCAGATGCGCGCAGGGCCAGGTCTCCAACTGCGAAATCTCTTCGCTGGACCGTCTTATTGTAAGCGCGAGCAATCCTTTCTTGATATCGCTTGTTGGTTCTTTTAGCTTGTTCTCGCTTTTCCTCCAGCAAGACTAAGTCATGATCACGTTGGTTTTCGTAGAGTGCGTGGAAGGCTAGCCTTGCCGAATTGACTCTCACTTCCGCAGGTACCACAGCTTCGGCCCCATAACATAGAGGAATGGCGAGGCCCCCGTGGGTGTCCTTGGAGAAGTTCGGTAGGCCCACAGAGCTATGCTTAGAGAGTCGGCCCACTTCTTGTGGTCATCTGCGACCATCTTGCTCAAAATTCTCAATAGCGTTTTGTTGGTCGCTTCGGCTTGTCCATTTCCCTTCGGGTAATAAGGGGTAGAACATATCTGCCTAATATTGTACTCCGCTAATTTCGCAGCTACCTGGCGATTAACAAAGGGAGTACCGTTAACTGAAAGAATGGTATTTGGGATTCCGAACCTGCATATGATGTTTTCCTGGATGAAGTTGACCACACTTAGCGCATTTGCCGTTTTCAGTGGTATGGCCTCCACCCATTTGGTGAATAGCTCAGTTGCGGTGAGAATAAAATGATTCCCGTGCGACGTTGGTCGGATGGGACCGATGAAGTCTAGAGCCCATGTGTGAAATGGCCACGGCGTCCCCAATGCATGTAGGTCCACGGCGGGAGCGTGCACTAGGTTTCCTTTGAATTGACACTCCTGGCAGCGTCGTACTTTGGTGCGGCAATCGACCTCCATCGTGGGCCAGAAATATCCAATTGAGAGGAGCTGCCTGCATAATTTCGCACCTCCTTGGTGTTCCACCTGATGAGAAAGGTCCATGACTTCTTGTGCTTCTCTGTCGTATAGACATCGCAGCAAGTTGCCCTCGTGACCTCTTCGCCAAAGCAGATTTTCTTGTACTACATATCGAGATGCTTTCCTCTTCAATTTTTCGGCTTCTTTTCTTGATTCAGGCGCGATGCCTTGAGTGAGGAAGTCAAAGAGCGGCTTCCTCCAATCTGTGTCGTCATCGGTTAGGGCGACGAGTAGAGAATCTTTGATTAGTGCGCAACTTTCGCACTTCCCTTGTATCAGGGCCGCAGCTGTTGACATGTCTGGCCAATGAATGCCGTATCTCTGGGCCTTTCGATAGATTGACACCTCGCTTTCTCCGCAAGCATGTTGGTGAATCTTTTCTAACAACAGTTGTCCCTCTCGCTCGGAGACGCATCGCATGAGTATTCCGCCAGGACCCTTGTAGTAAAGGGTGTTGTCATGTATGCAGTACCCTTTTGTGAGTGCCCAGCTTTCACTGCTTGTGCCTTCTGCAATGGCTCGTAAGACTACTTTTCTCCAGTCCGAATCATCCATGTGTTCGTCGTCGCTCGCGTCTTCCGCCAACGCTGACGATGTCCGCACTTCGATCGAGATCCTCGCGGGACATTTGTCTGTACTGACCTTGGAACCCAAGGTTGCCAAAGCGTCCGCATGTCTGTTGTCTGCTCGGGGCTTATGCTCGTACCTCACATCGCAGAATTGCTGTACCAGCTTCTGTACTAGGGTGCGGTAAGACAGAAGGTTGATCTCCTTCAAACCGTATTTGCCCGAGGCTTGCTTGACGATCAACTTGGAGTCTCCCATGACCGTCAGATTGCTTACTTCCAAAGCTTTTGCTGCGCGCAGTCCCGCTATGAGGGCTTCATATTCTGCCTCGTTGTTGGTGACCGCAAAATCGAGCTTTGCGGACATCTGTATGACTTCCCCATCTGGCTTAGTCAAGACTATCCCAATGCCTCCGCCTTTTCTTGTCGACGACCCGTCGAAATGGAGTGTCCAATAAGGCACGCTTATTGCATAGATTTCAGGTCCTTCGAGCTCTTCTTCGATCACGGGCTCGTGGCTGTTGTCAGGGAACTGTGCCAACAGATCCGCTACCGCCTGCGACTTGATCGCTCGCGGTCTCACGCATGTGATATCATATTGAGAGATGGTCATGTACCATTTCGCCAATCTCCCGCCGGGAGTAGTGTGAGTTAGCAGGTATCGTATGGGGTCGCTTTTGGTGACCACTACTACTTTATGCGATGCGAAGTAGTGTTTCAATTTCTCTATTACGAAGAACAAAGCAAGGCAATGACGTTCGATATCTGTGTACCTTGATTCAACAGGCTGCACGATGCGAGAGATGTAGTAGATAGGCCTTTCCTGACCTTCGTACTCCTGAGCCAAGAGTGCTCCTATGGATCTCCTTGTTGATGTCAGATATAGCAGAAGCGGTGACCCCAGTTGAGGTGCGATCATTATTTTTGAGGACGTCAGCAGATCCTTCAGCTTTTCGAATGCAGCTCCGTGCTCCGGAGCCCAGTTGTACACGGCGTCTTTCTTGAGAAGAGTACTAAAACAGCATGTGATTTCTGCAATCGCTGGGATGAATCTTCGCAGATATGATAGCTTTCCCAAGAATGTTTTCAAGGCACTCTGGTTGTGAGGTGGCGTCATGCCAGTGATAGCTGACACTTTCGCAGGGTCAGGCTCGATCCCCTGGCGATGAACCACGCATCCCAAGAACTTCCCTGATGTTACCCCAAATGCGCATTTCATAGGATTCATCTTTAGTTGAAAGCGTCTACATCTATTGAACACCTTCCGTAGATCTGCGAGGTGACCTGCTTCGTGCTTGGATTTAACCACCAGGTCATCCACATAGAATTCCACTTCTTTATGCATCATGTCGTGGAACAGAGCCATCATGGCGCGCTGATAGGTTGCACCCGCGTTTTTGAGACCGAAAGGCATCACTGTGTAATTGAACACCCCCACCGGAGTGATGAATGCAGTCTTCCGCGCGTCTTCGGGGTCCATCTTGATCTGGTTGTACCCGCTGAAGCCATCCATGAAACTGAACATGCGGTGGCCCGCTGTTGAATCGATAAGCAAATCGATGTTGGGCAGTGGAAAATCGTCCTTGGGGCAGAAGCGATTGAGATCTCGGAAATCCACGCAGATGAGGAGCTGTCCGTTCTTCTTCACCACTGGCACGATGTTGGCCAGCCATGTGGGATGATGATTTGGCTCTATGAATTTGGCATCCAGGAGTTTGACAATCTCCTGCTTGATTTTCACGTTAAGCTCCGGCCTGAAGCTTCTTGTGCTCTGTTTTACCGGTTTAGACCCTGGGATGATGTCTAAACGGTGCATGGTGATGATTGTATCCAGTCCCGGCATCTCATCATACTCCCATGCGAACACGTCCTTGTATTCGGTTAGAAGTTGTAGCAGTCCTTGCTCCTCCTCGCTTGTGAGGTCCGCACTTAGAAAGACTGGCCTTTTCTTTTCCTCGTTCGGGCTGAGGAACACCTCCTTTAGCTCTTGCTTTTGTGGTCTGGGCCTATCTTCCATGCATTCAGGCGCTTCTTTGAGCTTCTCGTCTGGAGTGCTCTGCATTGGCTCTTCTGTTAGCGCAATTTGCTCGATTTGATTGATTTGCCCAGGGATATCCCCATGCCCGTGAGAGGACATCCCCGCGCACCTTCATATGCGATAACATTTCTTCCCATTGGCGTAGAAGCTCTCTATCTCCTTGCCCTCGGGGTCATGCTTTGCAATTCGCTTCAGTGTATACACATTCTTTCGATGGTATGCGATACGCGGCGCCTCTTCGCGTGTAGGCGGCTTTTCCTTGGTATCTTCTCTTGTCACCATCACTCCCGCGGGTGACTGGTCCTTGATGTCCTCCCATAGAGGCAAAGGAATAGGGTTGAATGGTCCCGGTGTTTGCTCGTCCGCCATCTCGGTAAACCACACTGCCTCGCTAAGATGTGCTTCATCTAAATTGAATGGATTCGTCGAAGCCGGTATCTCGACTACTCTGTCGTTCCAGATAGCTTTCATAACCTGGTGAGCTGTTGAAGGAATCGCGTCGAAGCGATGAATCCAGGCTCGACCTATGATCATGTGGTATGTGGTGTTCGCGTCTATGACATAGAACTTCGCTGAGCACTTGATTTTGCCAATCTGAACGCCCAGGCGGATCCATCCGATCGTCATGCTAGAGTCGCTTCCGAATCCCATCAGCGGAGATGGACGCTTGACGATCTTGTGCTCGGGGATCCCTGCTAGCTTCAGTGTGTGTAGCGAAACGACGTTGACCGCTGCTCCTCCATCAACGAATGCTCGTTTGAACTCGACGCCGTTGATAATGGCTGTCACGTACAGAGGCCTCTGGTGGCTCGCATCTGTCTTCTTGTCGCTGGCCGAAAAGGTCATAATCTTTTCTGTAGAGCGAGACGCCCTGATGACTTTCCCGTTAGAGACTACAAGATCCTCCTCGTAGTCCTCCGCTATTCTCAAGATTGACTTCGTCATGTCTGTCCGGCACTTCTCGGAGAAGTTCATCTCGTCGAAGAATCTGCTAAAGCCGTGCGACCCCTTCATCCGATCGGCACGTTCATCTTCTGTGTCCATACTGTAGTCCTCGTCATTGTGGACCTCGGCGATGATGGGTAGGCCGTCCTCTGCGACCTCCTCCAAGTCGACGATTGAGATCATGGCAATCTCCTTGCCTTTTGATTCTTGCTCCGCGTGGGCAGGAAGCGGATTGTTGCGCACATCCTTCCTGCGATCGCTGACGATCAGCTCGCCGTTCTTCATCTTCTGGTCGAACGTGAACCTGAGCTTTTTACATTCCGCCGTGGGATGCATGACCTTGCCGTGGTACTCGCACCACTTAGGGTCCCTCACCATATCCTTAGAGGGTATCTTCTCGAGCGGTGGCAGGACGCCGTCCTTGCGCCACTGTCTGCAGAGGTCGCTTGCCTCCTCTACTGAGCATGGCAGAGGTGGTACATCGAAGTTCACAACCTTCGCTTGCTTCTGGGGTGAAACTGTATTAACCTCAGTTTCGCGTCCCCTCTTGTAACTGAACCTCCCGATCTTGTAGGTGGTGGCGCTCGGAGGTCGCTCCGGAGCGTTCTTCTTTTTCTGCCTCTCGACTATAGGCTCGATGTTCTTTGTGCATTCAATTAGCTTTGAAAACGTAGGTGTTTGCAAATTAATGAGCATACCTTTGTATTCGTCTCGCATGCATTGCAGGCATATCTCTACAAGCCGGCTCTCGAGCATTGGATCTTTGCACTCCAAGGACTTCGCCCTGAATTTCTTGATGAAAGTAATCCCGTCCTCCTCGCGCTTCTGATACATCCGCGAGAGATGGATCATCGTCACCTTTTCTTCCATATGGAAGAATTTGGTGTAGAACTTCTGGACCATGTCGTCCCAAGTCTTCACGGATCCGGCTTCCAACGTTCGGTACCACTTGTACGCCACGTTCCCTAAAGATTTTGGGAACTCTCGCATTAATAATTTGGGATCGGCCCCGTATGGCCCCATGACATCAATGAAACGCATGACATGCTCATGAGCGTTTCCGTTGACATCCTCGAACTTGTCCCATTTAGGAGCTTTGTATCCCGCGGGGTTAGGCATGAGATAGATCTCCCGTGGGATGGGTGGATCGTTGTCCAGCTTCGGGATAATAGTATCCGCGAATGACTGATGAGCCAGAATAGTGTCCATGCGCTTCTGCAGGGACGTCATGCATTCTGGAATGCTTCCCTCGGTAGTCGAAGGAGGGGTTGTCGCAGGCGGGGGCGACACATACGCCGTCGAAGGATTAGGGACATATGGACTACTCGTATTGCCCCAAATCGCCGTTGGAGGAGGCAGGGGGTACTGCAAAGTCGGGTTAGATGCCAAAGCCGAGGGCTGAGGAGTGTGAGCAGTGAGAGGCAACATCTGAGCTGTTGACCCCTGAATTGAAGGCAGCTGCGCATTCGGCGGTGGAGTCTGCAGGTTAGGGTTGGGAGGTGTGGTTGACACTCCCAGTCCCGGAGCGGTAGGGGCTCCTCCTCCTTGAGAGACGGCGGTGGCTGATGAAGGATTTGGTGCAAGGGTGCCGAGAACGGCCAAGATCCGTTCTAGCTGCACGGATTGGGCTTTGAGAGCTTTCGCCTGACTTTGAACAGTCGCGTCCAAAGACTCTAGCGTCGGTGTCTCGCCGGGAGTGGTAGGAGTACGGCGGGTCTCCTCTCCCGAGGCGGTTTCGGTGGAAGGCGATCTGTTGCTGATATCATCCTCCTGAGACATGGTTGCTTTGGTTGGTAAGTTCACGTCGGGTTCACCAAAATGTGCACAAGAGATTCCGGCGGGGAGACCTCCGTGTACACCGTATGTAGAGGATCAGAGATCGCACAGGAAGAGTGGGGTTGTGTGTAGGGAGAGAGTAAGGCAGTAGCAATGTCTGAGAGAGAGACAGAGGTTTGGCAGAGCTTCCGCGTATGGCAAGTGTGTTCCCCTTTTGTATGGAAAGGGTAACGGCCTATATATAGCAGAGAACGTGACCGTTGTAGTGTGGTTAATGCGCCCATTGATGGCGGCTTAATTAGCTTAACCATAACGGCACGTTCGTCCGAGTATATAGGGACCGTTACAGCACGTGGTGCCCGAATACCGGAACCGTTACGAGGTTGACCGGGTTTGACCGGATTGACCAGGTTTATGGAGCTCGTGCTATAAATCTCTCAAAGCAGTTACTAAAGGTCGCGTGCGGGCTTGGCTCGCACGCGACAGGGCTTACTCTAGCCTCCAAACCACTAAGTCCCTACAAGTCCCGTGCAGTGGTATGCGAGGGCTCTGTCTCGCAGCCCCCACATGGATCAGCGCGGCTGGTGATCCAGTGTGTGTGGAGCACAATATGGTGTGCTGGATGGTTGCCACGTGGCCAAGATCTGTCAGCTCAGAAAGCACTATCTACAATTGGCATTTGGGAGAAAGGTAATTTTTTGTGTTTAGCAAGAGGACAGATGGTGCAAGTGAGATTTGTGGCCTCAAGTGGTGAAGAGATATAAGTGCGTAAAAGTTTGAGTTTCTTAAAAGATGGATGTCCTAATCTCATATGCCAAATAGCAGTCTTGGAAGAGGATGTTGTTGAAATCACAGAACTGAGAACAAGAGGTGTTGAGGCCACTTGCTTTGTGTCCCTTGCCAAGAACAGCATTAGTGTGTTTATCATAAACGGTGCAAGTATCCAACTCACATAGAAAGATACAAGAAGATGAATGAGTAAGCTTGCGGACAGAAATCAAATTAAATTTGAAGGAAGGCACATAAAGCACATGATGAAGAGTCAATGTATCTGACAAAACAACTGAACCAATATGAGAGACCAGAACAGATTTACCATTAGGCAAATGCACATTGGTATTTGTAACTGGATGCATTTCTGAAAAGAGGGTGGAGTTACAGCACATATGATCTGTAGCTCCTGTGTCAATAATCCAAGATTGAGCAGCAAAGTCAGGTGAAAGCCTAGAAATATGAAGAGAAAATGAGCTAGAAATGCCAGCCATAAAGTGAAGGTGATTTGAACTTGTAGAACCAGAAGAGGGTGTAGTTTTTGAATGATGTTGAAAAGGTGATTCCAAGCCCATAACATGAGAAATGGAATCATAAGGACTTACTGAGTTAACCTCAGTATGTGAGGTAGGTGATGTAAGAGACTGAGACTGTAATTGTGTACTAAGTAGTGACACAATTTGTTGACACTGAGCTGGTGATAATGAGATTGTAGGAGTCTGAGGTGAAGTGTCAGAAACCACACTATTCACTTTAGGTTTATTTTTGAAATGAGAAGGGTAACCATGTAGCTTATAACATCTACTTTTGACATGACCAGTATCACCACAATGGTGACACACCTTTTTGTAATTTGGGGTAGAGGAGTATCTAGGTGAAGTGTCAGAAACCACACTATTCACTTTAGGTTTATTTTTGAAATGAGAAGGGTAACCATGTAGCTTATAACATCTACTTTTGACATGACCAGTATCACCACAATGGTGACACACCTTGGTGCTGAACTAGCTGGATAAGAAGTGTTTGAAGAAGACACACCTTGGTGGGAAGAATTGGTGTACATTGCAACACTAGGAGTAGGTAGAATTCCAACTTTGGTTACTGAAATGGCTAGCTGTCTTTCATGTTGAACAACTTTAGAATAGACCTGATTAAGTGTAGGTAGAGGTTCCACAGGCAAAATTTGCTCTCTAACTGCCTTATACTGTTCATTCAATCCCATTAGAAACTGCATTATGTACTCCTCTTCCCTTCTTTGTCTCATCAAAGCAAAAGCACCACAAGTACAAGCAGGCAAAGGTTTATAGCTGGCAAATTCATCCCACATAGTTCTCAATTTTGTATAGTACATAGTAATACTATTATCTGCTTGTTTGAGACCAGCTATCATTTCTGTCAATTGAAAAACCCTAGGATGATTACCCTGAGAGAACCTTTCTTGTAGATCTATTCATATATCTCTAGCAGTAGATATCCCAACCAGACTACATGAAATTTCCTTAGAAACAGAATTAAGCAACCAAGAGATGACCATACTATCACATCTTCTCCACAGAAGAAACAAATCAGAAGTAAAATCAGGTTGAGGAAGACTTCCATCAATAAACTCAAGCTTGTTCGTAGCTTGTAAGGCAACTTTCATGGATTTCTCACAAGAATAATAATTCTCTCCAGTAAGAAGCTGAGAGACCAAAATAGCTCCAGGATTTTCTGAGCTAGCAATGAAATAAGGGGAGTTTGAGAATTCATTACCATAAGTCCCGCCGGAGCTGCTGCCGGAACGGTCACCACCAACCACATTGGTCAGAGTAATGAGATAGCTTGAAGAATAGAGAGAGAGAGAGAGAGAGAGAAGAGCAGATAGTTAAGAAGAAGAAGAAGAAATAGAGAGAGAGAGAGAGAGAGAAGAGCAGATAGTTGCAGAGAGAAGAAATGGAAAAATGCATTAAGCAAAATCAATTACAAAATGTTACTGCAAATGTTTAAATAGTCTGGGCCAGAATGTAATAAACGAAAGTTCCTAACGACCTAGCTGACTAGACAAACACGTAAGCAAAAATGACAAGTTTGGACCAATCAGGAAGCTTGAGAGTGCTGAATGTGCTTTAGCTGTCGTTGGTTAGTGGAACGACATCGTTCCACTTAACCACTTGAAACAAACGGCTAGAAGCATCGGACGGCTACTGAACGATGCAGTAAACAGATCCAACGTTCACTGAAGCACCGGTGTTCATGTCATCAGTTTGGCAGAGAGTTCATTTTAGTCCATGATCTCTAATAATTAATCCAAGCATGTTCTTGTGCTCGGACAGTCGATAAACCATGGTGCAAGTTTCCATGTTTTTTCAGTCTGGGCAACATCCATGAAACATAAATGCGCCTTGAGATGCTAAGACATTCAAGTTCTATGAGAATTCAACATTCGTTAAAAAAAATCCATGAACACCAATGACAACAATCAAAGACATTATTTAGTAGACCAGACAAGCTGATCCGCTATATTTAGTAGTAGTTATTATGCCAGAGATTTACAACCATTTTTGTTTGCGAATATAAATTGACAACAAGAAAGTGCACTTGGAACCCATCTCATAGAGCAACAACATAATATAGGACCTTGAAAGTTGAAACCCATTCTTTGATTTTCTTTTTTGAGGAAAATTCTTTGTTTTTCTTGCTACATAATGTCCTCAACTGTGGTCCGATCATTCTCTTCTTTTTGTGGGGCGTTTGATACGTTCGTGGAGATTAATCAGAGTGGAGCTGTTTGTACTCTGCTAACAGTACTGGGATATCGTCCATTCGCAACTGCAAGCAAGTTATAATAGGGGTTTAGGAGAACATACTAGAGCAAGCAATGAGAAAATGACACGACAAATATGTCAACTAAGATTAACTACCCAAGGAGATGACTTTTTACTCTACAGTTTAACCTATTACATGTGCAACATCTACTGTTACTACATAAAGTACTTAGTGTATATAACTAACTACAACAGAAATGACAACAAAGAAGCATTGCCTATCACCTGTATAGCAACCTAGGGCAGTGCGGCTAATGCTCCTACTTTTAGGTTGACGCCATTTGGGTGTTCTTTTTTTTGGTACTTTAAGAACAAAGATCTAGTTTTTTGGGTACTTTAAGGCCACGTGTCAAGGAGAGTGTGGCCACTGGCCGGTTAACAACAATTTTAACTTAAACAAAACTGGAGACCTCTTACACCCTGTTTACTAACAAGGTCCCAGTTGGATGACCAGGTAGCCGGTCCCTTACAAAAATCCCAAAAACCACCGGTTATCCCACCATGGTTTCTATTTTAACCTATAAACCAAAATCCATGGTTGCTAAACGACCCCATTGATATTGAGATACTGCACATACCAGGGGGTCAAACAATTTCTGTGAATGTTAACCGACACAAACCACACAATTTTCAGAAAGTTCTGTAAGGGCAGATATTAGAGGAACTATTTCAATCAAGGGAAATGCTAAATGTCACCTTTTGTTCTTCACCCTTTAATTTCACCACATATGTGGATGCTTTCGATTGGTGATATGATTATAGAAAGATCTTAAAATAAATAGTGACCAAGAATCAGATCTTGACACATAGGAGATGAAATTAAAGGATGAAGCATATCGGCCCTCTTAAATCAAACAAGAACTTGGGGCCTGAATTGGTCGAAGGAATAAACTTCTAGGGAACGAAACAAATTTAAGCCTCTCCTTTTTAATACAGAAATGGAGTAGGATGTGCAGTTCCAAAAATGATACATAGCAGCAACATGTCTGCTTACTCCTGATTTCATTTGGTAAGGTGTTTCTCAAATCTGATATTGGCTAGAAGTTTATGATGGAGAACAGGAAAGTTAGCAGGACTCATGCAATGACTTCAATGTGTCAGCTCACAACAAAATAACTGGAAGAAAAGCCTACAAGCTCTAGAAAGCACTATAATACGCATACCAGTGAGGCTTTTCTCATGTGGTAGAAACGATATGCCTCTTTCCTTCGTAAACTAGATTCTACAGATTGCATATCAAATCCGGCTCTTATTCTGTCATAGGTAAGAAGAAAACATCAGTAGACAGGTTAAGTTGTAGAATGAAAATACTTCAGAACAAGATCATCATAACCTAAAATACTTCAGAAAAAAACCACAGGAGGGATTCATGACCAGTATATCTATGGCTATGGCTAAACCTGCATTGAACCGGTTAAACTAACTCAAAGCAGTATGTGATCCTGCTTACAAACTGAATCAAACACCTTAATGGATCCCAATAGGTTAGAGTTACTCTGTTTAATAGTGGAACTCAAAGGTAACAAAGAAAAAACAAAACCAAGCAAGGTACAATGCTGTAATCTAATACTATCCAAAGTTTCAGGAATATACCGTTTGTACCATTACAATTTGTATCAAACCTCATTCATACACTTACATGTTTTTTCAATTGCTTTCCACTATTAGGCGTTCTACCAGAGCCCTGACATGAGGATGCCGAAGACATAATAAGCAGTTGCTAAGTATGACAATTAAGACCTAATTTTGAAAATTAAGATTGACTGCTGTCAGATGACAACAGAAATGACAGGTAGGAATAGTTGACAAATACAGTAAATGAGTATATGAGGTAGAATCATTGGCATTAACAAGAATCCACCACAATATTACAACCACCCCATGGTGGTTGTAGAAGTTGGTAGGTTACTACCACAAGTAACAAAATATTCATAAGCTTAAACCTCGGCATGTTATCTCTAATATAACAACACAGGAGTCTCTCAGGTATCCGATCCAGGAGAAGTAAGAATAATCTGTCAGATTGTGGGCATGCCATATAAATCTTGTGACTCAAGAGGTGGAGAACAAAGCTAGGATAATTTTCTATTTGCCCCTCACTATTCTCTCTGCATGCCATTGCTCCACTTTGCATTTATAATGTAACTAACAACTCCTTTGACATGTTCAAAAATCATACCCATTTCTAAAGATGTGAGCAGGGGAAGGGACACTAGAGTTTATGAGTGGGTAACAGAAAACTGTAACAGGTAGCCAGGAATTGGGGAGTGGGGGCTGGCCATGATGCTTGTGCAAAAAAAAAAAAAAAAAAAAAAAAAAAAAAGAGAGAGAGAGACTCCAACTCATTCCAAAAAATGGCTAAGCATTCTCGAATGGCCCCCTCAAAGAACTTACTTTCATAAAAATGCATTTGATGGTATCGTCTAGGCCAAGTGATCTTGCTGTCCAAAGTTCGATGGTAAATTTGTTTCTATCTTGAGGCGTTGCTCCCGAATTGAGGCTTCGTTTAGTCCAATTCAACATAGTACTCGGTTTTTTCGTGCACAAAGTCAGACTTCTCAGCTTGCTTAACCATTGCACTGAGCAACACAGTTATCTTTATTCTTCAATATAATTGCATTTAGCCACAAATGAAAAGGAACGAATTTACAACTATGTTTTCTGGAATTTAGGCAAGATCATAGTTATCAAAATCTTACGATTCACGATTCGTATCCTACGATTTGATTCGATTCACCCATGAAACGATGCGAATCCCTTGGTGAATCTTAAATGGTCAAAAATTTCACTGAATCCCGATTCAAGATTCCGAATCTTACGATTCAGTTGCGATTCAATTCGATTCATACGATTCACCATCAATTCAGCTGAACGCTTATTTGAGTTAGAGCTCAAGTGTAGGAAATAAAACTTCCATTTTTTTCTGAATGTTTTGCAACATGTGTCAGTCTTAAAATGACTTGTACATTTCTTTTAGTCAAAGGCTAGTAGTTTTCTATTATTTTATATCTCTGGCATCTCAATAGTTCCATGCTCCACCTGTCTTTCTATATCTTCATTATAAAAATTGTGTAAAGTTTCTTATCACTAGCTAGGGATGCGAGTTTCTGAAACTTTGAGCTTTCTTTTTGTAAAATTATGAATATATTAGCTCACACATGTTATAGTTTAGTAAAATATGTTATTATATGGACCTAACATAAGTGCAAGCAAATCTTTACGATTCACGATTCGATTCGATTCACGATTCAATGAAGGTGAGTTTCGATTCACTATCTGAATCCCGATTTGACAACTATGGGCAAGATAACTACAGAAGCCCACTGCTGATTCTTTTTCTTCTGATAGCAAACAATTACAGAGTTACAGATATGGATATTACTTCGCAAATCAGCAGAGCCAGTTAGAACACACCAACTTCCGAGGATCAAACTGATATTAAATGTGTTTCAGTCAGAAGCAAAATAGAAACACCTAAGTTTCCGACAAAAGGTTACTTTCAAGAGAAATCATGCAACTTGATCATTCGTTATTACTTCAACTTTCCGGTAGCTTTTAAGTTAAACTTTAATAACTGAGCAGACCTGACTGTCATTTTCTTAATTGTTTCTTGGGAGGGATTTGACCTTTTAGTCAGTAACTTTTTAGCTTAAACTGTAAAAAGCAGGACATCTATTAAACTTGTAAATATACTGACTTGAAAGGATATGTAAATGGCATACAAAAATAAATAAACACCAAATGTTGAAGTTTCTGCAACTACATCTCAAGCAGCATATACGTTTCAATTCAATTAAGAAATTCGTAAAATAAATTCCCAAAAGATCAACATAATTATGTACTAATGAGAACAGCAAAGTACATAAATGAATTCAACATAACCTTTCTACAGTTTTTTTGTTCTTAACACGCTTAGAAAGTACGGTACTTGAAGAAAACAGATTCATATGTTTCAAGTATAATAAGATATTTTTTAAAACGCATAAAACATCGGCCTAAAATCATGTATAATGCATAATAATTGATGGAAAAAATACAAATGGCTATAATACTCATCCACTTCAAAGTTTCGGCGTTATAAGTTTGGATTCTCGCATAAATCAATACATCACTCTATACACATGAGACAAATCAATATCCTTCGAGGACTATGGGTAAACAAATTGATACACAGTAGACAAACGCTTCCTGTTTCTCTTCTAACATGTCCATTGATAAGAAAATACATTTTGTGTAGTGAAGTGTGAAATTAGCATTATGACCATCGGTTAAACATTCAAACTTGCTACTGCATAAGTTGAAAATGAGACGTGCAGTTAATGATGCATATAAATATGTCCTTACAGATGATGACGCTCAATCAAGCGCTGGTAGTCACGAAGTAAAGGGCCGAGTTCCTTCAATGGTATCGACTGAGGCGTGGAATTCCTCCAATGATCACGAACCACTTGTGCAGCCTTTACACCATAACATAGGAACAATTATTCAGTTATCTCTGCCATGAATAATGAATATTTTTGTAGAATATCTCAAACATACCTGATTATGAGAACTCTGTTCATTACTTGAACCCCCTTCTCGTATTAACGTTGATGCTAGTTCAAAAAACTCCTTGTCTTTCAATTCTTCTACTATTTGCAACTGGGGAATAGATGGGACAGAAATCTGTAACCTTTTTTGTAAGTCGGAGACGGAAGAACCCTTTATTCCACGTTCCTGCAGAAGATATTTAGCATTGGTCTCCATTAAATAAAGTATAAAGGTAAACCTATAGAGGGGTATTTACAAATATAAAATCAAATGAAGCACAGCACACTAAGTCTACAGTCACGCCTAGCAGGATTAAAACCGAATACTTAAAGCTTCAGGTTACTGGTTCCTCAGTTTTTATGCACCAAATCAAATTATTCTCAATAATTCCTTTCACAAGGTAAAACTGCTATTAATGAACATCTGAAGAGGAGTCCATTCGTCATCTTTTCTGCGGCTGTGCTCACAAAAAGGAAAATTGGCTTCAGAAAAGGAAGCTACATACGATTCTGCGGGACCTTTTCTATTGTAACCTTCGTAGCTGGATAAACGAAAATATTCTGGACAATAGAAAAAACTGTAAGAAAGCTATGGGAAAACGTATCTATCATTTGTATTCCAAAGGCGGAAACAGAATCACCTTCGGGGATGATCAATGTCTCAAGGGGCAAACGATCACCAGTGAAATTACAGAAGATGTATTATCTGTGAAAAAGCATTCCAACTGGGCACAATCAGTAATAGTGGATCTACCTCTTTGTCCACTCGGGGAGGACATCATCTTCGCTCACTGTGGTAGGGTACTTCCACAAAAAGAGGATCTCACAGTCATCAAAGTTGATGGAGCCTGCCATTGTGGTACTCTAAGGGGAATTGGAGCTCAAATTCTGGATGGGAAAGGGCAACAAAATAGTAAACATACAAGTGTGGCATTTACTGCACCCACTCTTCAGGCAGAGCTTCTGGGTATTGAGAGGGGCCTTTTACTTGCTTTTAATTTACAGTGCACTACTGACAGCTTCATTTACTGCAACCGCTCCAGAGTATATGTCCAATCTATAGAGGCACCGCACTTTTGGATAGGTGTAGGAACGCTGCTAGGTTATTTGGCTTTTAGTGTCAATTATAGTGAATTAGTGACCAGTTAACCACGGCCATAGCCGGAAAATTATATAGCTATAACAAGATTTCTACAAAATACAATTTCTGGGTATGCCATTGACCAAGTAGGCTAATCAAATGATTCGTTTCTTCTTAATGTTGGTGGTTGATATTTGCTATGATTTCTTAGAATATACTCCAATTCCATACGCAAACTTGTGCCATACAATGTCATATCACACATGTACATATATATATATATATATATATATAGAGAGAGAGAGAGAGACAAATCTCGGCACGTGACACCAACCTGTTATTTCCAGGATTATTGATTCACAAGTTTGGCTTTCTGGCAGAGACAACCCAAGACATTATTATGGGGCCTAAAGCGAATAGTAAATTTGATTCCCCTGAGCAAAACAATGTTTTATACAGTAAAATTATCTTTTAATATCACAATATCTCATATTTCAATTATTACAAGTTTTTACAATAACTTCGATATAAAATTATGTAATTGTTAAAATCTAGAATTAAAATAAAGTTATACTATATTGAATGTAATAGAGTTGACCGGTAAAAGATTATAATTTTTTTTGACAACTGGTGGTTGTGAGATTCGAACTTGAGTCAAAACTATGACCAATGTAAACTTTATTACTCATCCTCATTAACATAAATAAATTAACCTCGGTACTCATTTGCATCGGTGGATTGTTTTAAATAAATTAGACCAGGGACCTAAGGTGGGTGCTTCACCTGCCTACTGGGCCGGCCCTGCTTTCTAGTCAATTTCCGTAAAGATTATTAGCTCCTTTAGTTCTTCTCAGTTTCTTCCAATTACTTGTTCCGTTGATCCAAGAAGAGAACTAATTATAATAGTTTCTGATACATGATCAGCTCTATTCTTCTTATGAGATGTACCGACTACCGACTGTGGTCTCGGGCATAGTTTACAACGTATGCCAGTAAAAGCTCCGGGTCATCGGTTCAACCAGTCAGTCTCAGTTTGATAGCGGGTTCCACAATAAACATTTAACACGATAAATATGCTTAATTTGATGATATTACAAACAACCAATGCTATAATGCTGAACAATATTAGGACTTCTTGATATAAAATCATACTATTACAATGAAGATCGATCGATAAGAGGGCAAGAATGTAAGGACCTCAAATTTCATATTCTAGACAATATTGATGCACAAATAATACTGCAATTTTAACACTTGGTAATATTGTTAGTATAAGAAAACACTTCTTTTAATTCTTTGATTTCAATTGAAATACAAGGTTCTTTTTAAGAAGTAAGAGTAAGAAAAAAACATAACTTTTATGAAGGAACTGATAGGTTGTTGTACCATCATTACCTTCATACCAAAAAAGAAGATATAACCTATAAATAAAACAGCTAAGACAACGAATCGACAAAAAGACAGCAACTGATTAATCGTAGGGGTGCAACTTGGGCGGGTTAAACCCGACCAACCCGAGCCCAGCCCGAACTAAAATAGGGTCCGGGCACATAGTTTTAGTAATTTGGACGGGCTTGGACATAAATTCTCGGCCCAAATTGCAATTAGGGTCGGGCTTGGGCACAAATACTAAACGACGGGCTAACCCGAATTGCCCGATTTGCATGACCACTACCCATAAATATTATATTTGAGAATATTGTGTAGCATATCTAAAATGAATATGTTATTTTTCTTTTTATTGTTAGCGATGTTGTTTATACATTGTTTTGTTCTTGAACTACTTGATTTGTTTTTTCACCAACAAGTTATTATTCTCTTATGTTTTAAATAAGGTATTAAGTTTAATGTACTAGCCCGAATTCAGCCCGAACCCGGATTGATTTGTACGAATTTGGGCTCGGACGGGCTTACAATGCTCTTAAATCGGGCTGGGCAAGGCTTGGGCAGACTTGACAGTACTCGGGCTCGGGCCAGGACAGGGCTGCCAACCCGCTGGAGTTGCAGTCTAACCGAACCACGAGGCATGCAGGACAGCCACACCAAAAGCGACTGAAAAATAAGACCTTTGACGAAAGTATCTGGCATATGAACTCCGTCAAAGGTCTCTCTTTGTTAAGCACCTTCCCAATGAGCCACATGACAACCTAGTCGACTCAAAGAAAGGTGCCACTACAGAGAGTCACAACCCCCTGGTGGAGTTCAGAGACGATAGAGGATATTGAAAAAATCAGGAAAACCGGCAACTCCGTCATTTTAGTCTCATCTAAACTGATCATTCCACTCCACATTCCCACCCCCTCAGCATCATCCCCTCCCACATGGACAGTGATGCCAAATGATAAAGGGATGGAAACTGATGCGCCAAAGACTCCTCACCCATCCACTAATTCTCCCAAAAACGAACACTGTGTGCTGAACCAAGTCAAAAATGAGTCCTCACTGCAAAGAGATCCCACCCTGCCCCAACATTTTTCCACAATCCACACCCAAACGAACCAACTACTGCATTACAATGCCAACCGCCTTTGTCTGAACCGAAGTTACCAAACCTATAACCGGTCATTCTTCTCCAAAGGCTTTCTCGCTCTAGCCCAAACCTCCGCAACCACTTCCCTAATAGTAAATGATTAAGGAGACTCAACCAACGAATACCCAAACCTCGACTATCCACTGGACGACACACCATATCCAAATAACTAAATGATACTAAAACTCCTTGCCCGTCCTCCCCACGAGAAAACCCTTTGAATCTTCCCCAACATAGAAACCTAATCAGTGTTAGAACTAATATAATTATTCCATTTGCTTCGACGTTGGAACACCTGATATAGCGCAGAGAGTACAAAATTGCTCAAGTAATGTTCCTACATCTTAACTTTAGCATTATTAGCACAGTGATTGATTAGAGAGCCAAAGCAAAAGCTCTTTCAAAGTAACGAGGATTTACCCTGAATGTACTATAACTTTAAAATTGCAAACCACTAGAAGTTTCAGACTCATCTAGAAAGTTTTCTTCACACAATAGTATAACAAACTCATTTAAAATTTAAAATCTTATTGATCTAAAGATAATACAGTAGCTATATGCCTGGTTCTTACTAGTACAGTAATGCTGAGCAAGAGAGATACTCCAAAGAAGCAAAAATGTGCACTGACCTTTGTTTGGAGGGCATCACTAGAACTTGTCGGATTCAATGGTTGAGGAACATCATTTTGTGGAAATTCTGGTACGCGCTTTGCAATAGGATCGTCTGCAAGTTAAGACGGCCTCATTAAATTTAGCTTTCCCAGCTTACAGGTTACTCTTTCTAGAAATATGTGAAACATTATTTTATACATCTTGATATGCCTAATTTTGTCATTAGAATTCTTTTGGAAAGGGGTACACTTACATAAGCACAAGTCAAACTTCTATGATTTAATTGAGCACAATGCCACAACATAAAGACCAAATATATCGTTTAGTCATTCCCTCTTTTAAAGCTATCAGAAATCAACATCAACCAACTGGATGTCTGAAAATAAACCATGGTACCTTCCGGAACTAGCCACCATAAATCGTCAAATGTTGTTTTTCCATCAAAACCGCCAAATAAGAGATACCGAGATCCAAGGGATGTCATAGTATGGTAAGCCCGTGCAGCTGGGGGTTCATTGCTCGTAGGTAGACGCTTCCACTGCACAGAAACTAAACAAACAAAAAAAACAAAGTGATTTTTTTATTTTATGAACAATATATATATATACACACACACACACACACACACACACAAGACCTACTAAATGAGCTAAGCATTTTCGATATTAAAGAAGAGAAGTAAATCAGCTTCAGATTCAGAGAGGCACCTGTGAATTTCTATATTGCACTATGGGGACAAACTATGGAAGTTGCGGAGTCCTTTATTGAAAACTTTATACAACTGAACTGGGCGTCGTTATTTGGGGAATATCCAAAACCTGACTATCCTTCAGGAGGCAATATATCATGTTTTAGTTCACCACTTAGCTGTCAAGTTATAAAGGGTAAAAGACAGTTACCTACCCTGACAATTGAACAAAATACACTTTCCTACCCTGACGTTTGAACAAAAACACTTTGCTACCCTGTAACAGAATATTCCTTGGACAGAAACCACCCCTGTTAGGTTCCGTTAGAAAAGTGGGTGATTGAACTTTTTCGGACCATATTACCCCTGTGTATATTTTTGACTTTTTGGCCCATGTGTATCATCAACACCACCAAAAACATCACCACCAAAAAAATATCAACACCAAGAACATCTTTCATTTTGAATACAAAACATCAAGAACACCAAGAACACACCAATTTTGCAGATTCGAACTCTCCATATCATTCCAACCATTCGTATTCCAAATAAACACAAGATACACGAAATTTTGAGAATACCCAGCGAGAGATAGTTGATACCAAAGATTGATTTTTTTAGAATATACAAAAAGTGAAGAGAAAGATAGAAAACACTTCCGCTTCTCCACCACAAAGAAACCTCTGTTTCTCCTTCAAGATTGAAAACCCTTCCCCTTCACGACGAGCCTTCAAATCGACGCGAATCAAACCCAATTCCGCAACCGCCTTCAATCTCCCTTCTCCGCCCCTCTCAGTTCGGCCACATTAGACAAAAATAAACCAGAAAGTAGGGACATTGTTGATGAAGCCGATTCAAAAATCGAATTCAGAGAGAAGAAGAACCCAAATTCGAGTTTATCTGAACTGGAGCTTTGTAGCCACCTGCACCGAATCATCATAGGCCAACCTAATGATATCACACACCACATGTTACCCCTTTCACGCAGGAACAACCTGGACACCACCTGTGTGACAATTGAGAGACATCCATGAGATAGCACTCACACAACCTGTTGGAGACAAGCCCATGAAGCCAGCTGGAAAGTGTTGACCAGCAACAAAGCATCACAGCCGCACAGCCCACCTAACCCTGAAGATAAGAAATACCGGTGAGCTTGGACGGAGCTACCCAGCAACGCAGTTGTAGCAAACCACCTCCGAACAAGAACAAATCCGTTTAATTCGTCGAATCCTCCAATCATCATAATGAGACAACTATCAACAGATCGGAGAAAAGCCGCAACACAGGAACAAACACGAATCAAAGCTTGGGACATGGTTTCTCCACATTCAAACCCAGCTCAAGAACTCAGGATTTAACACTAACACTAAGCATAACGCACCCAACTTGGTATCAGCCTTGAGAAGGGGAAGAACCCATCAGTACAGAAGGTGGGGAGCTGAGAAAACCACATACCAAATTCTGGCGAGTTCCACCATTAAACCCACCCACAGAACAAAAATCACAACCGAGGAACAGAGGGGAACGGACCAGTGTTACCACAATTCACTCGTACCCCGGCGAATTGCGAATTGGATCACCCGTTCTGAAACATGGAACACCAGCGATCCAGATCGCTTAATTTGGCGATCCCTAATTTTTCACTATCTTCACCTAAAGCATCTATGTAAAAGGGGGAATTTCGCTAAGTTACACCCATTTTTAGAGTATTGACTTTTAAATATTTCATATATTGAGCAGTTTTACACTTTATAATTTGCGATAAACGGTAAAACAGCTATAAAGGTATCCAAAGAAGCCTACCCCTGGCGTACCGAAATTCATAGGGTATGGCGTTCCGCGATCCCGTTCCCGTTCCACGAATCGGAACGATCCACGTTCCAGGTAACTTAGGAACGGACCGATGCTAGCCAAAAATCTCAGAGCTTAGAGCATCTGATATGCCTGGTAACGCTCCCTATTAAGCACTCAGCCACCCACCGGTATCCTTTAGGAAAATGGAGCACCGAGCAATCATATGCCGGAGGCTCTGTTGCTCAAGGCATCTGTAGATCTGTAGTCTCTGTAAGCCGGTGAACTAATAGGGGATGCGATGAAGGAAACAGAGATGGCTCCAGCAATCTGACTGTCAGACTGTGAAACGTGGCATCCAAAACCAAAACAGCTACGGCGGCGCCGGAGAACCAAGACCTATCCCAAGGCGAGAGCACGAACTGGGCAAAGACCCAAAACAAAACGATCCAACCCCCAGTGGGTATCAGACCAAACATCCCCTTTCTCTTCTCCTCTTCTTCTTTTCCTCCTCTTCTTTCCTGTAAATGGACCGATCTGATTTGGCTTTCAGGGTTTCTTGGTTTGGCTGTGCTGTTGGTGGTGGTTGGGTGTTTGCCGAGAAGGGGAAGACGAGGGGAAGAGAGAGGGATTAGGTTAAGAAATGAGTTGAAGGGGTTGAAGGAGTAATGTATAAGGAGTAATTTTATAACATTTCAGGAGTAAAATAGACTTTCCGCACGAGCCGTTACTTAGCCGTTTGCTCCATCCACAAAAAAGGTGCAAAGTGTCTTTGTTCAAATGTCAGGGTAGGAAAGTGTATTTTGTCCAATCGTCAGGGTAGGAAACTGTCTTTTACCCAATTATAAATGGTTTTAAATAATTTATTTCTTTACTTCTAAATATGACGCGGCATATGGAATGCACCAGGTGAACGATGACAGATAACAGTGAAAAGATTCCAGTGATATATATCATTTCTCTTATCATTCAGCTCAAGTATTATCTAAGAAACTAGGTGCTTTTACAAGAAGTTAACTTCTTATACAGGAGAAGCAGCATGGTTAAATAGTAATCAGTATTAAGGTAGTGGATGTAAAACTTAAGCCATTAAAGCCTCAAAGCAACAAGTTAAGAAGTCAAATAGTACTCGCCAGAGATTCCATCATGGCAGATTTAGACCAAGATGTCTGTCGTATACATAGTACAGTGCGAAACAACAGCTCCACGTGTCCTGACAACACAACTACTAATTCTATTGGTGCTTCAGGTTACCAGGTGATAACAAGTGTATGTACCGTACTCTAGCAAAGAGAGGTCAACTCATGTTTATAAGCACGCCCAAAATCGATGTCTGGAAAAACATAGATGTCATTATCGAGTGATAATGACAACTATGGTACGATACAGTGTATTAACATTCAACAATATGAAACATATGGCTGTAATCGAAATTTAGAGTAATAGTCTGTATTGTATTGTGTCGGTGTATCGGACGGTACGCTTCCAATGATGAAAAATCCAACCTCGCCTGTCCAATGCACCAATATCTGGTTATTTACACATACAGCTATGACTAACTCCAAGTGCATGCGACAAGTTCTTTATGTATAAGGGTGGGAGAGAGAGAGAGACTACTCTTGGTTGAATGAAGGACTGCATGGAGATGTCATGTTCCAGTTACCAATCTACTCTTAGTTGAATGTAGGACGGCATCGCGACATCATGGTCCAATTACCAATTTCACAAATATACGTCAAAACTGTGTGTGTATTGTACATACTTGTTGACTTATTGACCTTTTACGTGACTTTTCAGGTCCTAACCGGGCAAAGTGCAAACAAAAAAAAATTGTTCACCTTCGTTTGACCATTTATGTAGTAAAATGTAAAACCTGGCTAAACAAGAACCTCAAAGCGCAATTAAATCATGTACAAGAGCACACACCTCTGTCCAAGACAACACAATCATTGTAATAGACGTCATAACGAGTCAACCAACCACCAGTACCGTGCCCTCCAAATAACAAGAGCTGCACAAATAACATAAATATTCATAAAATAAATGCAGTGAAACGAACATTAGTACCCAAATAAGAAAAGTCATTTTTTATACTCACTTCTTTTAGCATCTGCAAGCATGTACTATTATAACTCATACTTGTACGAGTGAAACTCGCCAATACTTCTACCCAAACATTTTCCCTCTGCCCAGATGCTAAAATAAGTTCAAAAATCTCCTAAGGATTCGTGATGCCCGAATAAAGTGGTTCCAATTTCATCTCTATTCAGAAAAGGTGTCCAGAAGAACTCCCTACATCGTAAGAGAAAACAGTTTTGTAGGCATCGAAAAGAAGTTTGTCATTGTAACCTCTATCTGTTTAGTTGACTAACTATAGCATACAGGTTTTCACAGGGGCGATCTTGTCTGAAAAAGAACAACTTTTCAAATTGCATTTGTCAGATGCCAACAGGAAGAATAAAAATACTCTATACAACTATGAAATAAATGAATCGGGCAATCGACAATGATTCCAACTTAAAATGGCATGCGTTGCAATGCCAACACATAAAACCAAACAAACTTTAACTATTCAAAGCTTTTACCATATGAGCAAATCTTCATTCATCTTATCAACAACTTCTCTAAATTCTTAAGAGATCCATTGTTAATATGCCAGTTAAGAGCTTTATGATCCCTTTGCAAAAAATATGAATTGAATTAACTGTCAAAATTACTCAAGGGACCAAAAGGCATGAGAATATGCCTTCGTTGAAAAGCTATATTGCATGGATGGCAAGCTCAAAACTCCTAAAAAAAGATATTTGTTGTTAATGCCTGAAATGGTATCTCAAAAGTTTAAGTCAACACGCTGTATATATCTCCAAATGCTTATGGATAGAATATCTTATACGTAAGAAGAAAACGATTTTTAAATAGCATCAAGAAGGACCTTTGGGCTTGTATACATAGGTTAACTTCAAAGGGACAAATTCACCAAACAGGAAAAGCTGCTCACCTACTGACACTACAAGTCAGAATTTGACTTTAGCTATAATATTCGATAGTTCACATCTAGGCATTAGCAAGTACAATGATAGTTGCAAAGAAAGGTGGATAAGAGCACATACATAGTGCCCTCCTGATGTGACAGTATGTCCACAACGGGGTGAAGGAGCTTGACCAGGAAGCTTTAATTGGGTCCATCCAGGAGCTTCATTCTCTTCCTTCCCAACAAGTATGAAAAAAACTCAGAAGACGGATCGAGAAGGAAGCACTAAATAATCAGTTTTAATATGCATACATAAAAGTTTCAGGAAATGATTGATTTGATTAGAAAGTATTAGACACCTGAAATGCATGCATATATAAACAAACCACACACACAATTATATATACTAAGACAAATACGTGTTCAAATAACCATTAAACATCTTATCAGCTACAAACCATAAATGCAAACCACAAAGAACAAATAAACACAAACTCTCTTATCTATGGATGCAGTGTAGCGAGGTTCAGGTATAACTATAACCAAATATCAATTGTGAACTGAACTTCGAGATGGAAAAGATAGTTTTGCAGTTCTCTTTAAACCACCAGTGAACATACCTACCCTCTTTAATCATAGAACATTATTTTTCTAGCAGCATACTAAATGCAACATCCTCCAGGAAGTCAAACTAGTCCGCCATATGTTCACATTGATTACATAAACTCATAAACAGAAGCCGGGACAAACATATTTCAGGAACAATGGAGCATGCATAATGACCTTTGACATAAAGCAGTATCAGCTCCATGAAATTTCTTGCATTTTATATTATAGCAGAACAGTTCAATGATTATGATTTGGGAACAACATCTACAATCATTTCAAAATCTAGTCTGCTTTATTATAGAGAACTTTCATTAATAGTGGACTTTTACCTTCACAATCAAATATGTACGCTTCCAATGTCTACATCATTTTATATTTCTTTACAACTAGAAACCGATGCATAATTAATTTATCAGTATACAATCATTTTAAAGCAAGACAGGCATATGTTATTGGGAGCTTTCACCAACACGGAACTTTTGCCTTCACGATCAAATATGTACTTCCAGTAGAGATTATTACATACGTTATTACTATGTTTCTTTACAACAAGAAAATAATGCATAATTTATCAAGACCCAAAGAGTAAGATCATAGACAACAGTAAAAAAGATCAAAAGGAAGACTACTGACAGTAACCAAGGCATAAAGGTTGTCATGGAACAAAAAAAACCTCTAAGCTGGGCCACTAATTGGGCCCATACCAGCAAGGTAACTAGGGATAAGCAACCATATGATGAATTTAAAAAGTACCAAAAGTTGTATTAAACTAGGAAACAACATTGGGGTTGTTTAGATAGTGGTTTATTGGTTTAAATTATAATCTAATTTTTGAAATAAGTGCCAGTGATGAAGAGAGAAAAGAAAGATTCTGATGCAGTGCGTAAGAAGAAGATAAAATATCAATATGAGATTTCATATGAAAGACATCTAGGTTTTCATATGGATGCTCCGTACTTGTTGGCTGGTGATTTTCGGAGTTAGTTAGTAGCTTTGATAGGGTAAAATCTATGTTACACGGACTTGGGTGCGGGTATCGGATCTGATACGGATCCGGAGATTGGATTCGCAAATTTATTTAAAAGTAGGATACGTTGACTCGGCTAAAAAGTATCCAGCTTTCGGACACGGGTGCGGGGATATGGTAGAAAAATGATTGTTTCAAAATATATTTTTAAAATGACATACATGAGAATGCAGAAAATACAAAATCGCCATATGTTTAGGCATTTTTTAGTGTATGAAACTGTTATATAGCTACACTACAAGGAATATATTGAAATTTAGTGCAAAAACTGATTCTTCTTTTGAAAGTCTGCTGAAAATAACTGAAATATTACTAAACCCTTGGCCCAGTTCAGTGTTTTGAGTAAGCGTCCCGTAGTCAAAGTGTCCGGAGGAATCCAGCCACACCCGCCACACATCCCATACCCACACCCATGTCAGATCGTATCGACACGGGTACGGTCGCGATTTAGAAGAGTCCGGGTAACGTAGGGTAACATACGTTGGCTTCAGTATTCTAGAGTTTATTTTATAATTTCAGGTTTTAGTAGCTAAGGCCTTGTTTGGGTAACACCAAAAGGGGGCAGCATAGCATAACTTATGCTCCCCCTTTTTTATCCAGTGTTTGGGTCCCGGTATAAGGGGGAGCATAAGTTATCCTCCCAGCATAACTTTTTCAGTTTTGTGAAGAAAAGTTATACCACCTCCCCCGAGGTATAAGAGCAGGTATGGGGAAGCAGCATAACTCACTAAATTTTTTTGACCAAAATACCCCCGTACCGTCACCCTAATTCCCACCCCTTATCCCCAAACCCTACAACATCAACCCAGACACCATCACTGTCGTCAGATCGTCACCATCACCATCCGCCTGCAACTAGTGCACCATCTTCTTCATCTCCTTCAACCATAGTTGTCAAAATCTTACGATTCACGATTCGTATCCTACGATTTGATTCGATTCACCCATGAAACGATGCGAATCCCTTAGTGAATCTTTAATGGCCCAAAAATTATTTGAATCCCGATTCAAGAGTCCGAATCTTACGATTCAGTTGCGATTCAGACCGATTCTACGATTCACCTTCGATTCATCTGAAGGCCTAATTGAGTTGCAGCATCAGTCTAAGAAATAATATTTCCTACATTACTTCCTACATTTATGTCTATTTTGCAACATGCTTTTGTTTGAAATTACGAGAGCATTTTTCTCAAGATAGTTTTCTATTATTTTCTATCTCCTTGGCATCTTGTAGTTCCTTGCTCCACATGCCTATCTATATCTAGATACTCTTCATCTTTTATATGTGTGAAACTCTTAATCACTAATTATGGATGCGAGTTTCCAATAATTTGAGCTTTCCTTTAGAAAAAATGAATATTTTGTTCAATAATGTTATAGGTTTATGAAATATTTTATCATATCTACATAAATTTATTGCAAGCTGAATCTTTATGATTCACGATTCGATTCGATTTACGATTCAGTGAGGGTGTATTTCGATTCACTATCTGAATCCCGATATGACAACTATGCCTTCAACCTCCTACAAAACCAACAGTCACAGCCACCATGAACAACCACCCACTCCACCATTAGTTCCAACCAAAATCACCATTTGCCACTAACAAAACACCACCGACCCAGAACATCAATTTGACCAGCATTACAGCCCCCCAATTGTTCAATTCACCACATAACCATCTGACCACATGCAACAACTTCTATCAATTAAGTTTATCAACATATGTTTAGTTAATTTGTGTGTTTTAATGGCAAATTATAATATGAACATCTACGAATTCAAAATCACGACAATGCAGGCCAATGTGCTCATTTTCACATTAACCCTTCATTATATCCTGCACCTTACCCAACAGCACCCAAACACAGAAAGCCAGCATATCTTATCAGGGCTTATCAGACAGTATACTTATCTTGCTTCTTATTCCAGCATAAGCATTATCCCTACATAACTTATCCGCTACCCAAACGAGGGCTAAGCGTATTTTAGTTATTATAGCAATTAGGGTTTAGTATTGGTTCTCTATCTATACAATTGTAATATTTTCATTATTCAGAGTTTAGAGATGAATTATTGAGCTTATGCATGTGATTGGTGGATCCCTTGCGAGGGTGAAGCGCAGCTTTGCCTTCCTCTTCTTTCTTCTCTGAGCTACCGTTCACATTATTGTTCATCAGTTGTTGTGACAGCCCACTTTGTATTTCCGGCCCCGATATCTTTTCCCAAACCTTAACCCTTAATTCTGTCCTACAGCAGATTCCCTCTCTCTTCATCACAGCCATTCATTTCAAAAATCAGATTATAATTTAAACCAATAAACAACTATCCAAAGAACCCCAATATTTGTATAATTTACAGTCAGAGAGAGAGATAGAATGAGGTAGTGTAGTACCTTCTTCAATAAGACCTTTCAATGCCCACAAATCACCCATGATTGGCCCTCCACCACCTGTATAAGAAGTACAACATGTTTTGAAGTGTAACAGGATAAAATAATGCACCACTTTGACAAACACCAAATGCGTTAACTGGATTTTGGTCACATCAACTAGTTTCTCATGATGCAAAAAATAATGAAAGACAAAATGATATCAACTATCAGACTACAGCGGAGATAGATTATTCTCAAATGAGTTGAATCATCAAATGACTTCCTCCAACAAGTATAGAACCAACTTTCAAATGTTGCACAAGATATTGGGCAATTTGTTAATATATAAATAGAAAAAATAATGATAGTGATAGTCTGAATAAAGAAGGAATGTGTTTGGGAAAGTAGGAAAAAGGTATGCAACCAGTTGAATATAAAACAAAACAGAAAACGAATTACATGGTTGATTTTAAAAGTCATGCATAGATAGATACCTCCACATAGAACCCTAAGCCAATATATCTAATTTGAACAAGCTCAATATGTGTGCCTACGCCATATGTTGAAGTACTTCTGCATCCAATAGAAACTTGGTTGCCTACGAATTATTACTATAAGAAAATAAGTAAATTCGATAACTTAGACCACCATGGACCTCGAAGACATGGTACTGTTTTAACTTTTGTCGCTACATAATTTGAAAAGGAGGAACCACACTTGGTGCATGTTTGGCATCCCAGATTATAATCAAATTGGGAAAAAAAAAAAAATCTGTGTTTGTTAGGCAATTGTATTTGGCAGCACCTAGAATTGATAGCTGAAAATCTGCACATTAAATTAATTTCAAGGCAATTCAAAAAACTCCGAAATTGGGATTTCGCTGCTGAAATCTCTCAAAAAAAATATACTTCTAAATGAATTTTTTAAATTAGCATGACAAGAGTTCCTTGATAATGAGTGTCTTCGAGTAGCTGTTTCTAAAACATAAGATTTGTCAAATGGATCAAACTTATATATTATAGTTTCAGCTCATACCAAATAGATTTTAATTTTAAGTTCAGTCAGACTATTCAATCAGATTACTTTGAGCAAAAATTTCAGATCTTCAGCTAATACCAACAAGGCTCTATAGTTGTAGGATTAGTAAATGATGCATGTTTATTGTCTGGAGTACAAAAATAATGACTAGTAGCTGAATTCCGAAATTCAGATATCTCAGGGCAGTGCATGTAGTTAATGAGAAAACGGTGCCACAAGATTATCACATAAGTGTACTCATACAGACATTTGGAGTAAAATACTGGGAGGACAGCTTTATGTTACCTCTGCCACCGTAGACCAGCAATCGTTTCTCAACCATAGTTGCTGAATGGCCACATCTAGGCAGCGGTAATGAACCAGAAACTGATAGCTCCATCCACTCAAGTGATACTGTAGAGTACACATGATATTGTTAGGCTTCATAAACTTAACATATCAAGTAACTAGGACATTACAGCAATCCCATCATGAGTCAAAGAAGCCTCACTTGTGTTTAAGACATATATATCTGACAGCCACTTTTTGCCATCCCACCCTCCATACCTGCATTAGCTGAAGCCTATAAGATCACATGTTAACAAGAATTTATATCGACATATGTATCTCATATTCGCTATCCTGTAATACCCACATAACAATCTTACGATTTCCAACAGCTGAAGCAGCAGCAAAGTCCCTTGGTGAAGGCAGGTCGCCGAAACTGGTAAGCTCGGACCATTGCCATATATCTGGAGTAGTAATACTAAGTGAGATTCTGGCAGTTATTCCTCAAACAGAAAGCAAACGAAGGGGAAAGCAATATCACGATGAAGAGCTGCTTGCTGTGACAAGGATTCAGTTGTTTTCATCGCTAAAGATGCTTACCAGTATCAAGGACCCAAAAGTCGCCCAACCTGACAAAAGATATATGTTGTCAGAATAACATGCTAAATACACTTGTAGGCTTTTGGCACACCACTCTTCGTAAAAGTTGTACATACCTCTTACTACCAGCACGCCCTCCAAAAATAAACATGTGGCAATCAATTGCAACAGCAATATGGAATGCTCGCGGGCTTGGTCCTACCACCCCATCAGTCCCACTGCCTGTGCACTCTGGCTGAAACCATAACTTGTTTTCTGTAGTAACCAGGAAAAAGAAATCAATTTAAGATATTTTTTTAGCATTTCTATTTCATGTTCAAAATGGTGCATAAAAAGTAACGACAATTATCATGACAATCAGCCCAAGAGAATTAGACTTATTAGCTATTTCCGGGGGGTGATGACTGATATTAGGAAGCAGTATTGACTATTGATGCCGTTAATTTTATTAAATATAACAGGAAATCCTCCAAAGTGTACATCCTATTTATTCAAAGATGTTACTAGTACTATGGAACAATAATGTAAATTAATTGATCCGTCAAACAAATCTAGTACTTATAGGAACAAGAAAAGTATCAGCACCGTCTCAAGTACCCAATTTGATACTGCCATCAAATCCTCAATCCTTCACTCCCCTGCCAATCATTTCCAGTAAAGAGGGAACGGACTTAAAACAGATGTATATGTGCTTCCTCCCTTGGCCCTTCATGTTCTCTTAACTTTAAGTTGCACATAAAGCATCATCTACCCTGTGGGAAAGCCAATAAAAAGCACTCACACGATCATCAGACAATAAATTTTGATCGACGAAACAAGGAGTGGCCTAAAATGGTAAGTTAGAATTATGGAGGGATAATTAAGAATCTAAGGATTTCGGATTAGCCAGACCAAGACGGAGTCGATAGAGAGTAAGACTAGTGGCCATCGGACAGTGGGAGAGGAGATAATAACTATTGGTGGGTAAGAGGTGCCAGAGAAGGATCATTTTATATATCTTGAGGCAAGTATACATAGTGATGAAGAGATAACGATGATGTTACCCATCGGATGAAAGCAGGGTGGACAAAGTGAAGGAGTGCATCTAAGTATTGTGTAACCGTAGGATATTGTACTTCAAGTTTGAAGCAGTGTAGACAAGTTTTTTGCTCTTTCGCGAGACGAAAAATGAAAAGGAGTGGAGAACCTTACAGAGTCTAGAGCAGTAGCGTCAACGGATCAATCAATCAGATCAAGCATAGAAACCCAAGAGATCCGGATAGCAACTTCGTTAAATCCAGGGAATGGTCGGA
Organism: Linanthus parryae; assembly: GCA_023055425.1. NCBI lineage: Eukaryota > Viridiplantae > Streptophyta > Magnoliopsida > Ericales > Polemoniaceae > Linanthus > Linanthus parryae. The sequence continues at coordinate 74,591,735 of JALGPY010000002.1, forward strand.
GACTTGAGACCGTTATGGGTGCCTGTCTTCATGGATTAAAGGAGGAGATTGCAGCAAAAATTCACTTAACCCAACCTGATTTAATGAGCCTTATGGAATTGGATCAACGTGTTGAAGAAAGAAATCTGATTCTGGGTCGAACAGTAGATTTAAAGCATGCCAAAACTAGTGAGTTTATTGAAAAATCTGATGGAGAACTACCGCTTCACCATCTCACACACAACTCGGAGACATTGCCACTCTGAAGAATTTGATGCCCTTTCGGAATTCCACAACAATAAAATTCCAGAGGAGATTTACTAGTCGTCGATCTCCCAGTCATGCAAGTTCCGGCGAAACCTAACATCCAAGGCAGCACTCCGAAGTCTCAACCCCTTCTCCCTTGCTCCCTTCTGTAGTTCCACACAACTCACTAAGGCCTTGAGGTACTGAGCTATGCGATAAAGGGAAGGAAACCTTAAACCTCACGATCTCCGTAAACCCATCCCACCCTGCTCAAACCTCCTTACACAGCCCACACCCAAACGAAACACCAGCCGCCTACCTGAGACAAACCTATCATCGATCACTTCCCTCCAAAGACTCCTAGTCTAGACCAAACCGCCACAATCACTTCCCATAAAATATATCTTGATTAAAGATTGCAAAACGCCAAATACCAAAAGCTAACACACTGCATCTACCAAACGATATCTAAGCTCGTTCCCTATGTCATGCCACCCCTACAAAGCTGATTTTTCTCCAACCTCCTCACCATAAAAAGAAGGCATGAAAAAAAGAGCCATCACGTATGTATGTAGGCTTAACGAGGCAATCTTTATGAGGGTAACCCACCCGCGTGCCCTTTGAGAGGTACTGCCTCTTCCAACCAGCGAACATAACATGATGGTGCTCTACAAGCTGGTCCCACATCTTTGTATCTTTAAGAACCCCCCACAGGAAAACACGTGTACCTAATCAGAAGTCAAGCAACCTTACGACCTATACTGCAAGCAAACTCAGCAATTCTTGGCATATTACCAATCCGAATTATCTCGGACTTACTCAAGTTTATTTTCAACCTGGAAACCACCTGAAACCATTTAAGTACACCTAAAATATAGCATATGCAACTTTCCATCGCTTCTGAGGTAACCAAGGTATCATCTGCAAACAGCAAGTAAGAAAACGCGGATCACCTTTGTGCCCACCTGAAAACACTCAACAACCCCCCTACACCGCTCTATCTATCATGCTACCGAAAGCCTCCATAATAATGATAATCATAGAGAAAAGAGAGAGCCCCTTGCCTAAGACCTCGAGGAGGCTGGCAGAATCCTTTAGATGCACGATTGGTGAGGATGGAAAAAACGAACAATAGAGATGCAAGAATCAATCCACCCTACCTAGCGCTAACTAAACCCCATCCTTCCGAGAAGATAGAGAATACCAGGAAACATGGTCAAAAGCCTTCTCTGAATCAAACGTGTACAGAACTCTGTACTCGTATCCTTTTATCATATGATCAACACATTCGTCCGCCACCAGCGCCACATCCAAAAAAATCCTCTCAGCCACAGAAGCACTATGAGAACCACCAATCAAAGTCAAAAGAACTTACTTTAGACTCAACGCCAACATCTTAGTCAATTTTTTATGAGTTGAGTAAACTCACTACTCCTTCAATATTTGGTAACCCAAGCTTGCGTATTGGTGATACATATATACGATCCCACATTTCATTTCTCATGTGGTTCAGTAGAGAGTTAATTGGAACCTTAAACCAAACTCTACTCCCCTCTGAGAATATCAAAAGATGCAAGCATGCTGAGTATAAATCAACGTGAATAGATTGGAAATTATCATGCCTTAGAAGTAAGATTATCAAGTTTCTATTTACCATACGACTACATAATTTTGAAGTAAAATTTCCCAGGAATTGGTCTAGGTCCATGCTTCCCGTATATTGCATACACATGCCCTTCTCTTATCTTGATGAATGGGGAAAAAACTAGGGATCTAGAGAGAGGAGTACACATTTCCTAAACTTAAGTTTCTTTCTGAGAGGAAGGGATTTCTCGCTTCCATTTCAACTATACCAAGGCAGTAACCATTTCTAGTAAGCACGCTGCATTTTTTGAGATATGTTCAATCATTCAGGACCCTAAAACCATAACAAATTATCACACCCCAAATGAGAAGAAAAGCAGTGGTTGGGATCAAACGGTTCCAATGTATTACTAGGGAGCCCACAAGCCAGTTGCTCCCCTTCGCAATTTCCAAAGATCATAAGAATGGAGTCTCCTAGCTTTCGGTTCTATTCCTGATTTATAAAATCTATATAAACAGAGTAAAAGATCTCGAAAACTTAAACCTCTAGGAATCGCATCGGTCAACTTCTGCTGTTTGAACTACAACAACAAAAACCTAATTTGCATCTCCATCATGAGAAGTAATTCCTACCCCTTATGTTACTGAGCAGTAACACGTAAAAAAGTGTTCTCCAATGGCATCCCCGAAACAACTTATTCGTCAACTATTCTAATAAAATGCTCCATTCCTAAATCCTAGCTCTATTTCAACTTAAATATCAAATCCAATCTCTTTTCATCCATCTTCATCTACATTGCCTACTTTTAATTGTACCATAATAACGGCTTGGACCATGAGCATGAAGCGAACACCTACTCCGAAAATACAAAATTCTGGACAAGTTTAATACACCCTATTTTCATCCATCTTCATCTACATTGCCCAAGTTTAATTGTACCATAACAATGGCTTGGACCACGAGTATCGAGCGAAGAAATTCTACTACCTACTTCGAAAATACAAAATTCTGGACATATTAATAGTGATTGTCAATCAACATAACAAACAAGACTAAGTTGTTCAGCTTCCATATGAAACTACAAGAGATGGGTCGAGAGAGTAATTACCAATATCGTAAACAGTGATGCCGCTGAGAAATTTCTTGTCAGCCAGGCCACCGAAAACGACGATCTTCGAATTTCCGATGTTTACAGCCGTGTGGCCGCTGAAATTCGAATACAGCAAGATTAAATTGATGACCCAGATGGTGAAGATGTTGAAACAGAGAAAAGGGAAGTGGAAGGGTGGAGATAAAGGAGCTACCTTCTGGGTTTGGGAGGAGTTCCATGGAAGTCAGCGGGTGAAGCTCGAACCCAGTAATGCATCTTCTTCTACCTTCTCTGGATCGGTGCACTCGAAGCTAGAACTAAAGATCGCAATTAGTAGTTCTTTACTATAGTATTTGTTTTAAGTAAAAGAACTACGTCCGTTTTTCCCCATCACACCGGTTTGATTTTTGTCTTTATTTTACTAGGTCACTTCGACAAGTTATTTGTGTAACAATGATGCAGTTTTTTTATAATTTTTGAGAAATACTACATACCCCGGCTCAACCACCCGGTGAGCTCACGAAAGTACCATGTCACTACACGATGGACCCCACCATGTCCTTTCTCTCTCTTGAAAAAACTCCAAAACTCTCTCTCTTGGTCTTTTCTTCTCTGAGAAAGAAGCCACAAATCAAGTAATCAGACAACAATCACCGGGAAATCCAATCAACACCCAACGTCCGACCACCAAACTCAACAACAGTCCGGCAAGGATAGACCTCTAACTCAACCAAAGACGACATGAATTCAGGCAATAACTGCCTAAAGTGAACCAAATCTCTCCCTCTTCTCCATCATCGTCGGTACAACCTCCCCCGCAACGGTCGTCATCACTCCTTGCAACCTCAAAGCACTCAGATTCATTCAATTCCAGCCCCCGTCTGTGATAGCAGACCCTATCTTCTGCAACAATCAGAGACCCGATTCTCACATAATCTCAACTTAATCACTGAACCACCTATTACTATAACCAACACACAACCAACGAATCAAAGAACAAAATCCATGTATTCAATTTTCAGGGAGAAATAAAAAAAACCGACCGATGAATGGGTATTTTGCGAGAGAGATAGAAAGTTGAGAGATGTGGTGGGCGGACATGGGATTCAATTGGTGTTATGGTGATTTTATTTGGGGCTTGATTTTGGGTTTCTGCAACTAAGAAGAAGAACAAGAAGAAAGCAGAGAGAGAAAGAGAGTTTTGGAATTTTTCAAGAGAGAGAGAAGAGTCATGGTGGTGGGTCCATGGTGTAGTGACATGGCACCTTTCGTGAGCTGGCCGGGAGGTTGAGCCGGGCTCTGTAGCATTTCTCATAATTTTTTCATGCGTTGTAGAGTAAAAGTTGCTCTATAACTTTGTGAAAAAGTTATCGAAAAATTGGATCGTTTTGCTATCCAAATCATCCGATCAAAGTGACTCAGATAAAAGTTAAAAAGTCAAACAAGTGTCATATAAAAAAAACGGAGGTAGCAATACAGACGCTTTAACGAGTCCGATACTTCGGTTCACGTTCAACCAGCCATTTTGACCCAACACATCACCACCGCTTGGTTCTTTTTCCTTTTTTTTTTTTTTTTTTAGAAAACTTGGTTTTTTTTAAAAAAAGTTGATCTGATGGTTCAAAATATAGCTCCCCTCAGTCCCATCCAAGAGTTGAAGACATCTCCCTAAATAGTAAAAGACCACCCTGAATTATTATATAATTACCCGCTTGGTTTGAGGGTAAAAGAAACTTTCACCCCCTCTAGTTTCATTGAGGGACACTTTTACCCCCTCTAGTTTTGAAAAGGACACTTTTCAGCATTTAGTGTGCCGATGGGCCGATAATATTCTTCTTTATCACTTCAGGTGGTATGTGCTAAATGAGTTATGCAGTTGATTTTTCTGAAGAGATTCTTATGATCTTTTGATAGGTTATTTTTCAATTTCGTCTACCAAATTATGGTATCATAACATGTTTTCTCATTACTACTCATTTTCTCTAAGAGCTACATTTCCCTATGCAAGTGCTTATTGTAGCGGGTGTCAAGTAAGACACAAATCTATATGATTTTGTAGTCAAAAGTGAGTGGATCTTGGCACAAACAACAACACACATTCCTGGTCTCTACTACGTAAGGAGATGATCGTTCCAAGGTATGTAGCAGATTAATCAAACGCAGAGAGGAGACAGAGAGTGATAAAGATTGAGACTGGGATAGATAATGAGCGAGGGAGGCACAGAACTTCGCGGAGTGTTTCTGTCGGACCTGGAGAGGAAACGAATTTGAGGTTGGCTATGAGGTTTTACCGATGTGGATTTGAGGCTGAATTGGAGCCGTCTTGGACACCAGAAAATCCGGATAGGCGATTTTACGAATGTGCGAACTGGACTCATGTAAGTGGCTTTCAAGAGATTATGTTATACAAGTTTTGTTATTCTTGGTTAAATTACTCAATTCCTCCAAATTATTTATGTGTTCTGACACTGTTGCTTATTTTATTTTATTTTTTGTTTAGGGTGGTGTGGTGTGGTTTTTTTCATGTGGTTTGATCCAATGATGTGTCCACGGAGCACTCAAATTATACTTAAACTTTTGAGGAGGATAAACAAGGTTGAAAAAGTGCGAGAATGAGGTTGATTGTGTGTTGGATGCTCTTTGTTTTGCTTGTGATGATGGTGGTTGTAATTATATTTGTTTAGGTTATTGTTGCAAAGATCAATGTCTCTTTGTTGTTGATTTTAGTTTCTTGAGTTTTGTTGAAGAATGGGTTGAGTGAAATTTTATGTACGGATTGTCTTTTCAGTAAACCGACATTACGTTCATTCATCCTTATCTTATGCTATTGAAAAACGACCATAAACGTTTGCAAGTTGTCGTTTTTAGTGTGTTATGCACTCAATCAATCATTATAACATTAACAACAGGTATTACATTCATCCCTAAGATGGTCGGCCGTATAAATTCACTTATCTGTCGTTTTAATGTGTTATGAACTTAGTCAACCGTTATTACATTATCAACCGGTATTAAATTCGTCACGAAGACAATAAAAAATACTGTAAATGTTCATAGGTTGTAATTTTTAGTGTGTTGTGAACTCAACGTTACTATATATGTTATCCACCGGCTTTACGTTCATCCCTAAGACGATGAAAGTGACCGTAAACGTTAGCAATTTGTCATCTTTTAGTGTTTTATGGACTAAATGAACCGGTATTACGTCCATCCTTATGACAATGAAAGTGACTGTAAACTTTCACTAGTCGATGTAACCGTTTAGATGCACATTAATGATTGAAAACATTCTCACAAACAGTTGAGCTATACGCAACACAAAGTAAATTCAATCCAAAAGTCAACAGTCGCTTCATTCACCAAGAAAAACAAATTCACGCCAAAATTACATTAGGTTGCGTTTGGTAACCAGAGTTTGAATTTGGATTTGGATTTGAAATTTCAAATTTCAAAATTCTAAAATTTGAAATACCGGTGAATTTGAATTTTCTCATTTGGATGCTATTGGGTCTGTTTGGATGAGCGGAAGTAAGTGAGAGTTTTGGCTAAAGATCTACTTTTACCAGGGGTGTTTGAATAGGGTAGATTAAATAAGATTTTTGTATTTTTGATATAAAAATAATAATAAAATACTGAAGAATTAATTTTCAACTGGTGAAAAGTCGTGCCCGGAATCCTCAGATGAATATGGAATTTTGGATCTGACCCGGGTCCGGAATTCCGGATTTCTCTGAGAATTCCGGACTCCACTTTCCTTTTATACATGGCCTGTTTGGGACGCAGTTTCTTCACTCCTCATTTTGCAACACTTTTTTTGTACCTGGAATAAGTCTATTCTCTCGTGGTGAAAGGTTGGGAGAGTTCTATTTTTCACTTTTGCAAGTTTTTTTTTGGTTATGAGTTAGACAAATTTGTTATTCATTAATAATTGTATTTTAACTTACGTTTATTTGTTATAGCATGCATGGCAGAGGAGGAACCAGCTTAGGGCGTGGTAATGCTCGCATGAGCGTTTTCGCCCCTATTTTTTGGTCGTGTGAAGATTGGGAACTCTTCATCGAATTGATCCTTGTGGCGAAACGTCAAGGCAAGTGCGCGGGAAACACTTGTCTAACCTTGCGCTTAGACAAATTATCGAGACGATCGTTACGCGCAGTGGTCGTACGCACACGAGGATTCAACTACAAAATCAGTTTGACAAACTTCGTTTTCAAGTTAAAGAATGGACCAGGACACGAAATGGCAGACCAAACGGAAACGGTTTAATTGAACCCGCCGAACTACGTAATCGTAGACTTCAAGTAGTCTTGGACAACATGACCGCTCTCCGCGAGATATTTGACCTCGCCCGTGATGAGGACAACATACTCCAACCACCCGTGTCTGCCATTAACTCTGATCCTAACATGGATGTAGTTGATGTTGCGGGAGAGTACCCGTCAAGTGGTGATTCTGAATGAACTGTGTTGTCAATTGTATCATGTACCACCTTGTGTTGTTGCTTTAAATTATCTTATTTGAATGAAATAAAAATTAATTTATTTTAAATATGTCCTTCATATTCTGTTGTTTGTTAAATAGTCCATTCAAAATTTGTGATTAAAATTTTGTGTTTTAGTTCACACAATAATATGAATTAAACAGAGTGCAATGGGACAAACAACGTCATCATAAAATTGGTTAAAAAATGCCAAGAAGAAGTAAAAAAAAATGTTGTTGGTTTGGAAGATAAGAAGGGAAAACAAGTCAAAGGTAGAGGCTGGCAAAGTTAAAATTCACTCATCATTTAGCTACAATTATAGAAGCTGCATTCCAAAAAAGCTATAAAAAGTTGTCCCAAAAGGTGGCATTAGAAATAGTGGGTTTCCAAACAAAATAAAGACAAAATCATAAGCCGGAGAGCATTTTAAATAAATAAATGAATCCGGAGAGAACTTTAAATATCCGGAAATCCAAATCTTTATGTATCACAGTCTGCTTTTTCTTGGTTTACAGTCCGGAAATTTTGTATTTGGCCAATGCAATTTCCCATTGTCCTCCTTTTCAGCGAAACGTCAATCACCCCATATCACTTTAGCAGCGACACGTCCATCACAGCTGCAACAAAAGTTACTCAATTCATAGTTGTTCGTCCAATAAACGACTGCAATTGTTCATTAAAAAATGAATTTCTGCAGGCGTTATCGCAAAATCAGAGAGTTGAAATGCACGTCAAGGTGATAAGAAGTTGAAAAGTGTGCCTTCTTCTGAACGGTCGTTCACAGAAGTTCGTCCACAAATATTGAAGCTTGTTTCTCGTAGTTCCACAGCGCAGTGAAGGTGTAAGCACTTTGAAATCAATTTCAATCAGAGGAGCAGGAATGTTTTGTTTCATGTACTCTTTTACACTTTGATTTGTGGGTTATAATTTTAGTATGGTAAGTCATTTAATCTATCTTTGTTGCAGAAAAATGTCTGGCAATCGTGGAAGCAGCTCTGTACGAGATGGCCGCAACACTGGTAAATCTCGCGCCTCAAATTCTGGGAAAGCGACCATGTACTATGTCCCTGAAGGGGCCGTACTGATTGATCCCGCGGATTGGTTCTACCTAAGAAAGGTTCTACCTCGTCGGTATGTCCCAAATGAGGCAATATTGTGGAAGCCAGCCAGTGCTTCAACAACCTGTATTCCGGTTTTATGTTGTTCGATTTCACTTGGCCAGCAAACACAGGATTTACGCAGAAAGATCGGTAATAATCATCGATGGAGCAATTGATGTGCTCGGTGATTTTATCAGTCGTAATAAAAAAAATTATCAAATCAACCCGCTGTCCACGGAAAATACAACATGGCAAAATATCACCATTCTGAAGAGTTATGGTAGTGAGGTTGACGTAAAATATCCTTACCAAAAAAGTATGGACAACAGGCGCAAGCTACATTATATTCAGCCACCCCGCCCGTTCGAGATGAGCCTCCGAGTAGGGTCTGTATTCTGCCGGGGGTCTAACACCGCGACCCGAAGAAATAGAGCAACAACATAAGTTGTCACACCTTAAACGATTTTCCAAGTTGGAAAAATTTTCAAACATAGTACAACTATCAAGTAAGTGAAATGATGGGCTGTTCGGATCATTGTGAGCGAAGGTCGTCGAAATTTTTACGTCCCGACATTTTGAGGTGATGGTAGGCCGAAATTTGAAGGTGGTGGTGGTTCGGATAGGGGTTGAGTGTGTTGAGTGAATTAACTGAATAGAGAAAGAGAAGGAAGGAATTGTAGTGTGAAGTTTTTTGGTGATGGAGTGGAGAAAGAAATCAGCCGACTAAATAGGAAAAATATTGGTGTGAAGTTGAAAAAGTGATCCATAAAATAAAGAAGGTAGTGCATATTTTATAGGAACTTGCTTTTTGTTTTATTAGTTGAAAGAAAAAAAAATGAATCTTTAAAAAAAGAACATATTTTTGTCTTGTGGTTGAAGAGAATCTCACGGGTTGTGTATCACCAAATGACCACACTAACAAAAAACAAGAAGAAATTTGCCACCTGTACTGCTTGTCGGCCATAAACAACTCCCAACATTGCCCCCTTTCCGGAGATCACATCTTTCGGAATTCCGACCCGATCCGGAATTTCGGGTCTGGTGCAATCCGGATTCCTCCTCTGCGGGAATTCTGGACATTTTGAGAGAGGTTTGACCCTTTTTTCAGATTGTTGAATGTTCAGTTCCTCTCTATTTACTCCCGTCCAAACAGCCCCATTATTGGACTAGTTAAGGATTTGGATTTCGTCGCTACTTAATTTTCTAATGTCAAAGGAATAGACATATGTGAATCTGGTTCAAGGCTGACTCATAAGAGCTTAATGCGGGCTTGAGGATGAGGTGCCAGGTTCGATTCCTTGAAAGAACAATTTTTTATACAAATACCATAAAGCCTACATTTGAAAATTCCGTTTCCTGAGGATAAAAACGCGAGATCATCACTAGGCTTATCCACTTAACGTACCAAGGATTTCAAATTCCACCAAATATGTGGGAATTTCAAATCATTCACACTTTTTTGGGATGAATTTATTCCAAATCAAATCCAAGCCCCTTTAATGCATCAAACATTAGATTTGATTCCAAATCACCCCAAATCCTAATCCACCCCCAAATCCGAAGCTATCCAAACAGACCGTTAGTCCATTTTGAAATCTATTTACCAACCAAAACACTATGCGACATATGTGGATATCATTGACATACTTAAATTGCATAGTGTTCTCATACTGCATTCTTGACACATAAATTTTTCAATCACATCCATCCCCACAATCACCCCTCAGTTTTGGTCCATCATTCTTATCCATTTGATTGATTTTTCATTCTTAATTGTATCTCTCAATACAAATATGAATACACCAGCGCTTGAGAACACCATTGCTACCTTAAATTGATTCTCCTTCATGTCTATTTTAGGGTTCAACTCAGGGGCAGATCCAACATATGCCCAGATGGGGCTACCGCCCCAGCTGGATTTTTTGTACTACTTATATATGTATATGTTTTATTTTCTAAAATTACATATATTTTATGAAAGACGATAAACAAAATTTATAATTGTAATAGTTGACTCAGTGGTTGAGTAGTAGCAGTAAATTGTAGTCTTTTTAGTGCCTCACAGCAACATCAAGGGTTCAATTCATGTGGCGCGGCCCCTCTTTTTCTATTTTTGAAAATTCTCTTGTAGTTTACTTAACATTTACACTCTTCATCAATTTTTTTATTCAATAAATTTGTAACTTTGATATAATAACTTATTTCAATAAGTTCAAATATATATTTTTATCTCTATTTCAAAAAATCTAATTCTTTTAAAATAATTGTTGTTCTACATAGTAAATTATAATCTTTCTCAAAAAAAAAAAAAAAAGTAAATTATAATCCACCAATAAAATGTTCTTTGAAATGTTAGAGAAAATATATGTTCATGATAAAATATATAACTATTACATCGTCTTTAACAATTTCATGAGAAAACACTTGTATATGTGATTCAATAATTATTTTATAAATAATAATTGTGTAAACAATATTAAATTCAGACATTTAATTTTCCTCTAATAAATTAACCCCACGTAACCCGAAATTCTAGATCCTCCACTGGTTCAACTGAGTGTAGTTAACATGCACAAACAGAATTCCATCCCAACATTAGATACAATGATTTTAGCACATAAAATAATGAAAAATGTATATGTATAACAAAGTACAATGCTACTCATACATTTTTTTAATTTTCCTCACAGAAGAATCAGTGAAGTCACTGCGATTCTTATCAATAGACTTCCCATGTTCAGTGTCCAAATGTTTCACATGGCTGAAAACACCGAATCCAAGTGGATCGTCACCACACATTTCAGTGTGTACACCACCCCACTGAATTCATTACACTGAAGTACAATAGAATATCATCTTGTTTCTGACATAATACATAAATTAGTAGTACGTAAAAATCCAGCTCGGGCGGTAGCCCCATCCGAGCATATGCTGGATCCGTCCCTGAGTTGAATCCTGAAATGGACATGAAGGAGAATCAATTCAAGGTAGTTTGTTAACATTGACAAATTTAATAAACAATACAACAATCAAAAATCCACTGCAATTTTATATACTAAACAAACAATGTTTCAAGCTGAATCCATTATTCCTCTGATAGTACCAAGATTCTAAATCACATTGTTTCTAAGAAATCAGTATCATACACACACAAATAACATAAGACTTAAGTTAAAAAAAAAAAGAGAGAGAGAGAGAAAAAAAAGAGAAAAAAAAAAAAAAAAAAAAACTAGCCTCATTTTCTGTAACAGTTCCTTCAAAATCAGCTATTTTAAAACCCACATAAGTTGTTTAATGACAGAGAATCACTATTATATATCAGTATTCGAGTTCTTGCAGATAAACAATTTTGGTCGTCCTTCCAAGTCGAGACAGCAATACGCTTATCACTCGGTTACCAAATAGGAGTTTATCACTCAGGTTATAAAGTGCATGGGCTAGTAGTGGTAAAATGAGAGTGCACGGAATTTTGTGTCACGTGTATGGTGTACCTTGTAAATATGCTTAGTGTCAATGGCCCAAATATGTATCACATAACAAGTACGAGATCCAGTTCACAAACCAAACCGAACATATAACCTACTTGACCCAAGAAAATGAGAATGTTATATTAGGAAGAAGTTCGCAAGTGATTTCAATGGAAAAGGAAACTTCTTAACAATTGATTAATATCAGTGGCTCTTCCACTTGATCTATTGTCATCATAAGATTCTAACTGACCTTTGTGAGAACTGAGAAGTTTTACCTATATCCATCAGAGAAAACCATAGGTGGAGCTTTTCCGTTTAATGAACTTTACTCGTTTACTTAAAATTTTCGCACTTCTCGTTTACTGTGTGCAAACCTGCATTTCATCTGTGGGGAGATCCGCGTAGAGAAGACAAATGCTACTTTGACATATTTTCAGTTTGTGAAGACAGAAAGGCCAAATACAGTCGTCTGGATCTGTAACATATGAATGACAACCGATTATAACTAAATGAAAATCAACATTATTCTGACAGGTATTGCACAAATTTTTTGCGCAGCCATCAATTATCTGTATTCTTGCCTTATATATTAGTGAATAAAATGAAAGATTTTAAGTAATAGACAATGGACCAAAAAGATTACACTCGTGTTCTCAGAGCAATAATCCAAAATTTAGAGTAGAAGTCTCGTCATTGGAAGAAGGAAAAAAAAATTATGAGTACCAAACAAGGTTTTATCATAAAATTTTAAATGATAACAGCATACAACATCAAAGTTGTACAAAGTTCAACTGGAGTACTATTCTGGCACATACCAAGATCATGTGAACATCAGAGGAGATCTAAAAGGTCCTTGAGTATTTCCTGATTTCGTACATTATCGAAGATATGGAAATGAGATCTTTGTTTAGCACTGAGCCACCATTAATCCTCTTTATGCAATCTGACAGCCTTGTATAGTAAAGCAACAGCTGTGTTAAGGCAGCTCTCAATATCTCCATCCCGCACAAAAAGTTACTGAACGACGTGATGACATCATTGTGCATAAGCTCAATTGCAGCTTTCCATCTGCTTGCAAAGTCTTTCACAAGCGGCTCTATCTCAGAAATAGTTATTGGCCGCTCAGAGACTGAAGTTGGGTCCTCAGCTGCCACATGGTTTTCATCCAAGTAAATATACCATCTTCTAAATAGATAAAAAAGAGTACTGAATGGCAGTAACAGTGTTTCTTAATATACTTACAGGCCCTGGTCTTCACAAACTTGATAAGATCATTAAAATGCTCCAGCAATAACTCTTCCTGAAATAACGATTGAGGAAAATCAAGGACTAAATATTGTTATCTCACCTTCAAGTCACAATAACTTAAATCTCCAAAAATTGTTCAACTAAATTTCCCTTGAACAAACTAAACGTGCACCATTTGTAGTGTTAAATGTCTTCAGCACTCTTGGTCATGTTAGGGAAGTACTGCAGGCATTATATATTGATTGGTCTATAGCCTGTCATGTACATCATGAAGATTCCAACTAAAATTATCTAATTTAAACATCTTACTAAGAATCTCCCTTCCCCAAGCACTATTTTTCATATTTAAGAGTGTGCTCAAATCTCATGCATCTAGTACATCATTGTCCGCTTAGATCAAGATGAAATTTAGCCTTTCCAAATGTAAAAGAGTTCAGCTGTATAAAACGAAGTTTCTTACAGCACCCAACTTCATTTACTTCACTCGTGTCATCTTTAATTCGAGAGGGAGGATTATAGCTAAATATAAGTAATGTTATTTACAAATAGGATAAACAGAGGAACAAAGTTTTCTTACAACAAAAACTGCGGTGTTATTCTTCAGCAAGTCCTCAAAATATAGTTGGATCTTCCCACCTTCTGGGCCAGCTTCCTGGGATCCAAACACAGATGACGAAAAAAGAGATCATCAGCCTAAGAATTCAAGATAACATAAAAAAACAACTTTACTGCTGCGGTACCACTGCAGACTCTGCAACAACTTGAATCCGTGACAAATATAGCATGCATCTTCAGACTTCAGTATAAAATAAATGCTAGATAGCACTTGCCTTCAACACAGCTATTGTCATGTCATAATTATTTATTAGAAAAACAGTCTGTTGCTTTGGCTTTGGAAAGATTTTTGCGAGCTTGACAAGCAGGTCGTCCACACCCATCCTCAGCCTCTCTAAGTTCAAATCAAGCTGCACAATAAGTACACAGCAAGCTTCAGTAAAAAAATTATCAGAAATCTGTAGGAAGGATAACGAACTCAAAATTATCGAACCTGTCCATCACCATACTCAACATTAAGATGAATAAGGGAGGCAGTAAACTCAGCATAGCGCCTCATCACAAAGTGTGGATGGACATCATCTTCCCATAGTGTCCTCACATTTGCATTTCTCAAGCTGCTCAGGTGCAAGTCAAATACCATCTTGAAACGAGGCCATAGAGATATGTTAACCTGCAAGAATCCGTAAGAGAACACCGAGCTTAATGCAAATAGATCTTACTTATAATCAAGGTTACGTAGTTTAGGAGATACGTCTATGAATTTCAAAGAAAAGTCTATGATCTATTTCTGTTTCGCTTATGATGATCCATTGATACAGGCTAGGTTTGTTTGACATTTTCTAGTGGCAAGCACATAGTTTGTGGTTGAGTACTTCCCAACCAAAGTCACAATTTCGGAAATTTTATTTTCCCATTTACAATGTCTTTCGATCAAGTGATCTGATAAATTTCTATGGGAACCAAACTATGTATTGTGAAATATTGGCTATGATGACCAACTTCTAACCATTCATACTTGCACCTCTGTGCATAATCCTCCTGTCATTCCTCAAGCTTTGTCTAGTTTCCCATTCTGTTTTGAAGATCTCTATGAGAGTTAGTGTTATCATTAATGCTGTTATACAAGTGAATTTTTGGGAGCAGTCTCCGACATTCGTGCATCTCAGAATTCTCGTTTACGTTAGTATCACAGAAGCAAGAAACTTTCATTCATTTAAGGGTCAGTTCCAATGTGTTGAGAAGTCCCACATTGGGCATTCAAGAATAAGAAAGGAATTAATAAGAGTTCTGGGCTACTCCCCTCATAGCCAATTGGTTTTGAGGTGGAACCCCATGGAGTCTTTACATGGTATCAGAGCCATGGCTCACACACACATGAGAGAGAGAGAGAGAGAGAGAGAGAGAGAGAGAGAGGACAGGCTGAGTAGGAGACTTGAAGCCAGTAATTTCTTGCAAACCTGTAGTTTATACTAGATTATGCTACGGTTCCTAAAAACTTAGCCTAGTCATAAATTGCAGAAAACGAACTATAGAACTATTAGAAAGATACACACCTTATCCAAATATGAATCCAAGCAAGGAATCCGCCTTCGCGACATGACAAGCTAGCAAAAGAAAGTAGAAATATGAGTGTTGTGAGACAACTGCAGCAAGTCATTTAGACATAACATCCAACAGCTAAAATAGAGAATGGAAAGTGAGACTTTTAAAATTAACGATGGCCAAAGTTCCATTTATTCAGCAACAGGTATCCACGTATCATAGAGAGTAAGGGACACATGTCGTATACATATCCCTGTCAGTGGAAGATAAGAATATCCTGCTTTGTCAAATACCGGTGTCAACTCATTGTTTAAAGACCTACATAAACTGCTTCTCTGTATGTATATCTAGTCTGGGATGTTTCTGAAATAGCAACCATGTGGATGAAGAAGCTTCGACGCGATTTGTAACTGATGATTAGTTAACCAGTATTTACGATTGACCCAGTCGTCATATAAAGTTCAGTAGGCGGATACATTATAATTTAAAATGCCTTCTTTAATTAATCTTCATCAATATTTACGTTAAAAATCACGGGATGTCAAAATTACACAAACTGGAACTGACAGTAGGAAACATCATATAAAATAAAGTGAAGATACAACTATAGTTATCAGTATCCACAGATTCTAACGATCATTCAACAATATAAACTTCGAAATTCAATTCTACAGCTGAAGAAAGGTACTAATGTGCACCATTAATACCTGGTGCTGATGTACGATTCTAATCATAAGCATTAGGCCAATTGCATCGAAGCAATTTTGCAACATTGAATTGAAGTGTTCATCAATCACCAAAAATGGACCTAATAACATAACAAATTAGGTATGTATCAGCTTTTCATCATGACCCACATTAAAATGTGAACAGAACAACAGGTGTTTTTCATGTAAGCCTGAATTAAAAGTATCGGCAAAAATGTAAAAGCCTGAATTTCATAAGATCCCTTTCGTAGACAGGTGATTGATTACAATTGCAAGAGCAAAATGAGAGGTTTTAATGTTTATATGAAGTTCAAAGTAGAAATATGAAAATTTGGACTATTCAGTAAGAACCCTTTTGCAAAAAGTAGTTGCTTAGAGGACGTAACAAGAAATGGGACATCTTCATGATTCCTTTGGAATCAATGAAAATGTTTCAAAGCATTAACAAGTACTTCCTCTATCCCAAATTAACTGTCCCTTTTTGAAACCTCAACTTCTCAAGGGGACATGCACTAATTGCACTCAAATTTAAATTTTGTGGTGGTATTGTCATAAGTATCGCTTATTCATTTCCAATGCAACTTTAATTGTATTTTAGTGGACAATGTTGTCAATTCACACAATTTCAAACATAAAAGGGATAGTGGACACTTATTTTGGGACAACCCAAAATATAAAGTGGACAGTTATTATGGGACGAAGGGAGTACCTGCAAATATTTCAAAGAATATCGATTCCTCTCCAAAGAAATCATTGCAAAAAAGATACCTGCATTATGAAATCGGAAACCATACATCATTGACTAATTACATCACTAATGTAGTATGAAATAAATTGCCCCACATCATGCGATATCATGGACCAGAGGAAAAGCTTACTCGGAACTAGCAGTGTCAACAAGAAGTTTCTGCAAGCTCCTAAATAGGACTTCATAAGGATACTTGCGGGAACTAGCTTCAGCTATATGGGGAATTAATGCAGGTTCATCAAGTTCCTGCAACATTAAATTAAGCATACAGAAGTGATACTACTTTCACCAAAGTAGATTCAATGGAATACGTCTAATCTGTTTAGGCCAATACCAATTCCCAATATTCCACTCAAAGTCATAGTCAATGTTGCATGCAATGACAGATATAGGATAAGGAGTTAGGTTACACTATCATTTCTCCTTATTGGTGCATCCAAAGGCCTATGATACACATGATGAAACCACCTCAAACAACTCTCTTTTTTGCCGTAATGCTGTCGTTGCGTATCCTAACTGGTGCATTATATGGCCTCGTTTATTTGTAATAATTATGTCGTTGGTATTCTATAACTCCTAGTTACGCCTCTCATCCAACTTAGTATTGTTGTTTCCGCTATGCTCATTTACAGTTGTTCTTAATTGCCCAACACTCCGTCCCAAACAACAAAGTGGGTCCAAAAAAATTATCCCTTTGTAGTTTTGTCTCAATCTTGGTGTTGTATATCCTAATTGGCCCATCCAACGGCCTAGCTTCTTTCCAATTGTGTCGTTGCGTATCCTATGTTTTCAAGTTAAACCACTCATCCAAATTAGCGCACTCATTTCTGCTACGCTCATTTTTTATTATATTTCTTCTTAATCGCTTAACACTCTGTCTCATACATCCAAGTGTGTCTAACAGCGCTTCTGTAAAGGGGAAAAATGCTGGGTTTCGGCCCAATTTCTCTTTTCCTACTTTTTGTCTATTTTGGATTTTCAGTTGTATTGTCCGTGACACAGGATGACAGGATACAAACCTCTTTACTTATAAGTACAGGTCTTCTTCTTAAAACAGGAAAGAGGGACAAAAATAAGGTGCACCGACCCAATACAAATAGAATTTGACCAAAATGTAGCATAAAATGTAGAGAATTAAATATTATATGCCCTTGTGCATATAAGTTCCATTTATCCAGATATCTTGGATCAGTCAGAGTGGGCAGGAACGATATATGTACTAAGAGCATCTCCAATAGTGTTAGGCATCTTTTATGCAATTTATAACTAAAATTGCTCTTTTGCATTTTACAAAATGAGATTTTTTGTGTTTCTTTTCCAACAGTAGTTAGGCAAAAGTTGTGGTACAATATTATTTTGCTTTATTTTTTCTTACAAAACACATTTGAAACAATTTTACATGAGAGAGGAACTATAGGGAATAGTAATCATCGTGTTAAAAAGATAGGACTTCCAAAAAAGTGTTAAAATATAGGAAAATGGTTGAGAAATTATAGGAATAGTGGGTTGAAATTTACAGACACCTAAAAGTAGGAACAGAACAAGGATGGCGAAAGAAAAATCTTCGCCAACTTTGGCGATGAGGATGCAGATTTTGTATTTTGCATAAGAGGATGCCTAATCCATTGGAGTTGTAATTTTACCCAACTTCCCTATTGTTTCCTTAACAAATCAAGTTTGCCTAACTCATTGGAGATGCTCTAACATGTTTTTTATCCTATAGTCGTGATCTCTTGAAACATCAAAGAACAAGGAAAATCTATCTACACCAGCAGTACAAAGAAGCATAAGAATATCATATCATGAATGCAAAGCCTGGATTATATTAGCATTCAATCACTGTCAAAA
Organism: Linanthus parryae; assembly: GCA_023055425.1. Taxonomy (NCBI): domain Eukaryota; kingdom Viridiplantae; phylum Streptophyta; class Magnoliopsida; order Ericales; family Polemoniaceae; genus Linanthus; species Linanthus parryae. The sequence continues at coordinate 74,610,336 of JALGPY010000002.1, forward strand.
GGTTGAGACCTTTAGAATGTTAATCCTCTCGCCAAGAGCAAAAACAGCAGACCGGTTCTTCAATGGTTCTCGCCCTCGTGAAAATATACCCGTGCTTCTGGTCTCAACACCTATGAGATCACTTGATGTTGCTATATCCAGCTGTAGTTTCTCCAATGCTTGAATGTAGGCTCGAAAGTGTGCACTTAGGACCTGCAAAGAAAACAAGGAAGTAATCCATTAAAGCAAATATTATCTGCGCATCATTCACTATATGTCAGTAATCAAAACAGTCTTGTACCTATTAAAAGAGTTTTTCTTGAGGTGATGATGAAAACCGTTAGTTCTCATGAATTTATAAGATGGCGTCACACAGTGTACACAAAATGTCAGCATTCTACAATAACTGTTACCAAGAAATCAAAATATTTGAATTCACGCCATCGAGAGAAGATGTGTCCAAAACAAAAGCACATAACGGTGAAGTGCAGAAAACACTTTGGAAACCGCACTTGTGCAACTTCCAAGTGATATTCCGGTCAAAGTGATGTGACTTGTGAGTACTCGAAGATTCTTCCGCTAAGTTGTTCTCTGCCCCTATATTTGGGTTTTCATTGCATTGTATCATTGTATTGATTTTTGTGATGTTCATGAGGGCTCCACCACCAGAAGAACAATTCTTGGCATCACAGCCAAACTTCAATCCTTACAGATGGCAGAGACCAATTCTCTGAAATCTCGTACTTCTTAAAATAAGACCTCTACATTATGGAAAGTCAGCTTGTTAATCCATGTAAATGCTATTTTGTGTTTGCTCCTTCATTTTCTCATTGTTTAGTTAAAGAGTAAATTACATTAACTTTCACTTCATTTTAGGGTAACAAAGATATCATGGATCTCTAAAGTCATTGACCTTCAACTGATGTATCTTATCGATAATCATGTGGCTGTATTCCATTTAAACTTGTACTCACTAAGGTATATTCAATCACCTCAAAGACATATCTGAAGATTTGCGTAAATTTTCCAGGAAATTTGTGTAGGAAACGTCTGTATGCAATTAGAGTTTTTATGTCCCAATCTGCAAGTTCTACCAATGATGACCAGAGGTATTACACGTCACATGGTTGTCTGCTGGACCGTACAAGGGCATGATGGATATCAACAGACGGTTAAGTCCGTGAGTAAAATAGTACCTAGGTTAAGTGAGGATTAATGATCATCTTTCTCCTTAAGGGTTGTAGAACGTTTAAGGTATTTCATTTGCTCTTAATGTTGTCTGGTGTCTCTAGGATTTTATCTCTACTTACAACTCATTCTGATGTATTTTTTCACATTGGTTTGATAAAGATTGTTAAGATCTGCAGTATTTAAAAATTTTGTAAGTGAACCGTGGGTTGATATATTGTGCTAAGTTTTGTTCTTCTTGGTGTGCACTAATCAATTCTTGGCAACAGAGACAAACTTCCTATCACCACTTCAGCTATAAAACTCACATTGCCAGGCAAACCAATTTACTGCAACAGTTGCATCTCAAACACCAAAAGCCACAAGTGACCGACGACTGTGAGCAATACCACCACCTGCAACCCACAATCTAGATCCTACTGCCTCATTCAGAGATGGCAATCACAAATTAGAATGCCAAAAACTCCAGTAACCAGTCCAACAGCAACTCTTTTGAGCCTAACTTACGGGATTCTGGGTCACAAGACTCACAACCGGCTCATACTCCTCATAACTTCTTGTCAGACATGGTTTTATATACTTAATCCTCTTTGGGGTTACAGGTTAACCCTTTACACTATAAATCCTTCTAGGGTTATTCTCATCTTGACTCTAATAATGGCAAAATTTTGGTCACGAATAGCTTGCTTTGCTTCTTAGAATTCTCAAGTTTGTTCATATCAAGTCAAGCATGTTTATAAACGGGAACCTTTCTCCATCATCCAAGTCCAGTTGTGATGTCATTAGGCTTCCTGATTTAAGTTTAGAGATTTCCATTGGCCACTCAGTTACATCATGGATACAATTGCTTTCGTGAAGAGACCAAAAAAAAAAATCCTATGATATCCCATGAACTCTCCAAAACAAGTACTCCCTCAGCTTGATACAGGTCAACCGTATGGTGCGGATCAACCGTATTACTATTGCTAATTAGTATTGTTTATTCGTTTAAATAGTTATAGTTAGTACTTATTTATTTAATTAGTTGAACCGGGTTTTCTTGTCGGTTCTTTCCCGGCCCGTTAGGTCGAACCGTCTAGGTTGGGGTTAGCTTTGTTTGTCTATTTAAACAATTGTAGTCTCACTTTTTTTTATCATCAATCAAAAGAATCAGTTGTGTCGTTTTATTTTTTGCGTGTGCCCGTGTCGTGTCGTGTGGAGACCGGATGATCTCGAATCCCTCCAACCTGATAGCTTCTCGCTATCACAACCCCATATTTTGAGGCCATTTTGACTAGGTGATTTGAGTATAAAATGATACACAAACTCGTTAATCATTTCATGATCTTGTTGAGTCATTTTTAGTATGCAATATTATAGAAAAATTTATAAATTCTTGTATCATTTTGTTACTCAAATCACTTGTCAAAATGAGTCAAATTGGACTAAAATTATGGAACAGAGGGAGTAAAATATCGAGATTTCTGGATACTGCATATATGTTTGTGTGAATTCCAGGGTTGCTTCACTGTGTTAACTTCTGTTATCCATGTGTGCCACCAAGGTCGTAATTTGTTATTTCGAGTTTGATGTTTGATAGACATGCATATTTATTGTTCAAAAATGAGTTTCGCAACCAGGGGCGGATCTAGAATTTTGCCTCAGTGGGGGCTAAATTTTGAAACGAGAATATTTTGACAAATAAACCTAAGTAGTGGGGTCTATTACTTAATTTCAGTGGGGGCTAAAATAAACTTAATGAATAAAATGTGGGTAAAATTGTAATTTTCAAGACTTGAGAGGGGGCTATAGCCCCCACAATACTCTACTTACATCCGCCACTGTTCGCAACAATAACTTGCCTTCACCCATAAAAGTGAGTGTGAACTCTTGAAGCTACTCATGGACACAAATCAGTAAACATGTAGTGCTAATTTAAGCCTGCATAACCAAGTTTAAAATACTCTCAAGAACCAACCTTGTTCATTGTGTCAATATACGCTGCACGTACTTCAGTGTACACCTCTTTTCCATGCTCCTTCAGAAAGGAGATGATATACCTACATGTTCAAGATTGTGAGACACAGTACTCAGAACTTTCAAATAAACAAATACACCATTTAGCTATAACCAAGGCCTAATAAAAATAAGGCTCGTGCATAATGAGAGAAGTTCTCTAGATGCTTGAAATAGTATCTTTAGTGCGACATCTTTAACTAGATCAATGTTAAGAGATTTTCAGGACAACTGAAACCAGTCTGCACTGTTTGATCCTTCATTCACGAATAGACTTTACAGCTTAGGCATATGGCGAAAGCAACCTGAACCCAACACCAATGGTGTACATCTCTCTATACATATACAATACTCACTTCATACAAGTTGGGGGAGAAACATTTACTGATCTTAAAGTTCAACTTACTAGATCGGGTCATTCACCAAACTCCTACAATGGATACACCTTGTTACCTGAGTGCTATACACTCTAATAGACGTGGCTGATGGTGTTGGAAATTTACTGTCCATAGGTGATGTTTAAATGAATTTGAATGAAACATACGTGAATATTAGGAGAAGTGGTATGGTCCAAAATCCAAATCAATGGTGTTAAGAAGAAGAAACACCAATATGAGATTTCATATGCAAGACATCTAGGTTTTCAATTGGATGCTTCATATTCATTGGCCAGAGATTGCTGGAGTAAAGAAGTAGCTTTTGATAGGGTAAAATGGAGAGGCTTTAGTTCGAGGCTTCATTATTTTATTTTTTAGAATAGTTTGAGGGTTTATTTTTATTGCTAGAGTATCTCCCGATTAACTATATATTGTCTCAGTTTCCTTACTCACCGTTTGCTAAATGTTGCTCAAATCAAACATTGTACCCAGTTTGAAGAATACGAGGGGTGTTTGGGTCGTAGAAGACAAGAGATGTGAGGACCTTGGCAGCTGTGGGAGTTAGTCAATTTAAACATGGAGGAGATGGAGAAAACTCGATAAAGAGAAAGAAAAGATATCCCGAGTGTGATTACAAAACATAATGAAGAAAAAGTAATATACCACTAACAATCTCCGTAGCCCAAGCAGGAGAAAATTTAAGTCCCAGTCATCACTTCTCTCTCCATGTTCCTTGCTATTTTTCCCAGTTCACGACATCGAGTTGCAAAACAATTTTTTATGTACCAATTCACTCTCCATTTGTCCCACTTCAAGTGTCTTCCTTCGTTAAAATGGAAGTCACATAATGAGTGACCTACTGCCGAAATGTAACTTGCTCTTTTCGATGTACTTTCCTTCATACCTTTCTTTTGTGAGGAAACCTCCATACCCTTTCCAAATATTACGTTTCCAATTCCCAATAAAACATAGCACATAGAACAACGAACACTTTAGTAAATCTAACATCCTAAATCTCTGCGAAAAGTCCACCCCGCCATTCACTTTGGGAGGGAGGGAGTATGTATTTATTTTGAAGTGCTGGATTCTCAAGTCATTTAAGTGGAAAAGCAGCAAAATGCTCGGGATCGTGGATGGATCTCTTAAGATCTACAGTGTCCACAATATTTTGCGCGAAAGCCCTAGAGTAAAAAATTGCAGCTTTCATATAAATTAATTTCTTTTTTCCTTTCATGGGACTTGGAATCATCTATCTTTCCTCAAGCGATGAAGCAACTAGCAGTCTCTTGCTACTGGGAATAGGATACAATTTCAGCTTATTCAAGATAAAAGAAAATACCTACACAAATCAACTACTAAAGAAGTTAGCATAAAATTAGTATTGTATTTCTTTTTCAGTCAGATAAAAGAGAATAGTAGACTGAGCCACCAGAAACTGATAAAGTAGCTAAAGAAAATAAGATCCAACAAGCAAAAAGCTATTGAAGTATTTAGCAAATTACAAGAGGCAAGACGAGGCGAAGTGCTAGCACTTCGGATTGAAAATGATGGTAAAAATCACAGAGAAGAGTTCCAAAGAGTAATATTTTAATGAAAAGCACAAGACTTCAAGTGAATGCAAGTAGTGATTAGTCAGTGTCTGAAGTATGGAGGCAACTTACTTGTATCTAAGAAGAACGCTCTGTTGCAAGATCTGGATGTTTGTTTTGGGTTTTCTCAATGCATAAAGCTTTTGAACAATGAAGTCAAATGCCTACAAAAAAGACAATAGACATGTAAAGGAGAGGTGATTTTTAATGGAAAATCATGTAAGGGAGACATGCAAGGGAGGAATGATAATTTGTAATGGAAAATCAAGTATCTTTCGCAGTAGTACCATCAATGATTTTTGTATCAATAGCATGTTAACTTAGAAACCTTTTGAGGTTACCATTTTCAGTTTTTATAATGCCTTTCTTGGTTGTAGTTGAGCTCCATCTAAACAGGTGACTTATCGTATCATTTTAAAGAAAAAATATCATAACTCTCCTGCGATTTGAGTTCTAAAAGGACCGAAAAAGCAGGGGGTAATAAGTTAGCTGTTACTCCGCCGTCCACAAGTTAGAGTTCATATTTCCTATTTGCGATGTCCAAAGCAATTGTCTGCTTTCATATTTAGTTGTTGAATCAAAATTTTCCCCTAAAAAAGGAGCTATTAATTTAAAAGAGAGAACAATGTAGGAAGAAAGTGGTAAATTACTCCTCAAAAAGTTAGCTGCAGTGTAACACTTGCATGTCCCATAAAAAAGTTGGAATGTCAAAGCACAACTCCGATTTCTGGAGAGAGGGTGTACAAACTTTAAGCCTAAGACGCTCAAGATTTCGAGCATCATGTAATGATCTTCTTGCCTCACAAGTTTCAGTAACAAGGTTGCTAGGTCTCGGTCAGGGGGGGGTGTTCTAACATGGTTGTAGGTTCTTTTGGCTGTGAGCTGGAGGCAGGGATTTGAGTGGGATGGGATCAGTTCGCAAAGAGGGTGAGATCAAGACTGGTCTAGGAAACTGTTCTCTACTAGAGCTGTAGGGTCCAAATGCCAGGAGCTGTGTCAAAGAGCTTGTTGGAATGGTGGTCCTGAATGCCACTTAGTTCGAATGACCATCTGTTTAATTTATTGGATCCCTTACCATAGTTTTGTTTAGTAGTAATTACTTTTTTCACTGTGTTGGATATCAGATTATAACCTATCAGTTTCTCTATAAACATTCTTTTCCAATGTATTAGTACATTTCTATCACCTGAGAGGAAAATGCATTTTAGTAAAGTTGACTTACATTTTGCAGCAAAACAGGATATCAATCTTCCTAGAGCAAAAGCATTACATGAAAGAAAATAAAGGATAGCCCCTCTCTGACATCTGTTATATGAGAACAATCACTATATAGAGATACATACAAATTACAAAATTAAAATCTCGAAGTTGTAGGACTTAATTCTTCCCAAACAATTAGCATTTCCAAAGCTTTAGAGAACATAAATAATTTACTGATGGTGAAATTGCAGAATGATTAAACATCATGACATCAAATGTGCCTTGTATATGAATGATAACACAACCACAATTTGTAACGATCTCATCTAAGGTACGATTACATACATAAAGAGAAACTATTGACAGCAATCATTAACTAACTACTACCTTTCTATGGTCAAAGCAAGGGCGAGTATAGGGAGCAATCCCTATTAGCTATCCACTGCAAGAAAAAAGAAACTGCCACTTTACGAACCCACTATTTGAATCCTCTAATTCCAGGTTCACACTGGTTGACTTAGGAATATTTGTTTATACTCCCCTTTCCCCGATTTATAGGGTCTATTTGCTGTAAATAGAGTTGATTTATCATCAGCTTAGGCTTCCATAAAAGGTAAGGGTCTAAGAGCCTGTTTGGTACCAACTTAAAATCTAGATAATCGGCTGAAATGTTTTGGAGAAAATAAGCTGGCTGAAAATCTAAAGTAGTTAAAAATTGTAAAGATATTTGGGATGAGATTAAAATCTACAGAATGTGAGAGAATCTGCAAAATTGGAGATTAAATAATCTGCAGATTATTGGCCCAAAACAGATTTTAATCGGTATCACAAAATGGTGAAGCAAACGAAATTAAATTAAGTTGGCCGATTTTAATCAAAATGGATTAAAATCGGACTTACCAAACATGCACTAAGGGCATTCAAGTTTCCTTGCTCGCATTTGTAAGAGTTGAAATAAGGTGACTTTTAAGTTGGCTTAGTAGTTAACCTGCAAGGTTTAGGATCGAGACCAATTGGCAGGGCAAACTTTTGGAACCAATCGGTTATACCCTTTCCGAAACCAGAACTCCGTCTTACTATTAATACCTATTTATTTTTGCAGACAAAATTCTTAATTCATTTGAGAGGGTGTTTCTGTGAACTCTGAAAGAAACTTGACTTCATGCAGAAAAAAAGTTCGAAGAGAGTACAGAGTTGATTTCCAACCTTTGAGACAGCTTTCTGCCGGAGCCTTTCCAGCTCAGGCTGAACATCTTTCAGAGCTGTTGAACCTTTTACCATGGTATCTACTTCAATAACATTTAGCTTCTTGCTCAGTATCTCAAGAGTCCTCATGTATTCATCATTAACCTGTAGAAGAAACCAAAAGCAAATGCCTCTTTAGCAGTAAAAAAATCGGAAAACATTATTGAAGCGACAAACTGAGGAAGCAGACTACTTCAGTCCACCAAAAAGGAGAAACATGCAAGCAAGCAAAGACAAAGATGAACAGCAACAATGAATCTCAAGCATATCTATTTAATTTACCTGGAATGGCAAGTTCATAAGTAACAGGGTGTAACAATGAAAATTGCTAAGGAATCTCTGACACATTTTCAGGCTAAACGCAACAATTCTAGTAAGACTATGATTGTAGGCTACTTCCACGCTATTACTCGAGCTTTGAAGCATTGGCAACATTATTTGGTGCAAAATGAGTTCATTCTCATTTATGTTCACGAGGCTCTCAAGTACGTCAAGAGTATGATTTTGGACTACTTCCACGCTATTGTTTGAGCTTTGAAGCATTGGCAATATTATTTGGTGCAAAAAGAGTTCATTCGCATTTATGTTCACGAGGCTCTCAAGTATGTCAAGAGCCGGGAAAAGTTGAGCCAGAGGCATGCTAAGTGGTAAGTTTCTTGCAATGTGTTACTTTATTGGAGTCCAGCTCTGAAAATGGTCTTGCTGAAGGTATAAAATCTGAGGTTAACCTAGGAGTTATCCCAACGGCCTTGTGCCCTAATGGTGCCAACATTTGGCCAGAGGCCCTCCGATCTTTGAAAGAGGTCTTGGGTTCAACTTCTCCACCTCCCCTTAAGTGTATAAATTAGCTGTAGGTTTATAACATGTTCTTGGCCTTGATCAGCACACAATAATAATAATATTAAGTATTCAATAATAATACTAAATACCAATCAAAACTAGATATTCTAGAGAAAGAAAACATACCTAAGAAAAAGAATGAGTATAAATGTTTAAATACTGGTCCTTGAAAAGAACAAACCAGGAATGTAAACAAAAGATAGGTAGCGCGAACAGATCAAAACCGAAAAGCAAAATCTGCTCATCACAGCTACATTAGTTAGGACTCAAACTCCCTACATTAGTTAGAACTTGAACACCCCTACATTAGTTACAACGCATATAGTCTCAACTAGTTAAAACAACAATGAATCGGCCAGACCTGAAATCAAACTGTAAGTTACCGCATCCAGAATTGATATTAACATTTTAGGAATTTCAGAAATTCATAATTTGAATCTAGGACAACAACGTCACACCAGAACCACGAAACAACTATATATTAGTTGCCTATCTATATACTAAGATAGCTAAGACTTTTACAGTTCATATGAGTAATGGTAAAAAAGTTCTGTCCCGTATATTTTTCTAGGATCAATGGTTAAAACTTGATCTGGGACTTGGTAGTGGCCGGGAGCCAGAGGTCATGCCCTAGTATTCTTATTGAAACACATAAAACAAAAATAAAAATGTCCTACCTTCAGCCATTGACTATACAGAGTAGAAAGGAAAGTAGCAAAAAATCCACGAAGAATGTCGTTTGAAATCAAGCAAGACCAAAATTTAGAAGTACCTCTCCCTCAACAATAATGTCTATCATTCTCGGCGGAACGATAATGTCCTCAACAAATTTTGCCAACTTCGATTCTGCCACCTATCAAACAACATGAATTCAATGTTATAGATATCATAGAGACAAAATAGTTTCATGAAACTATTTAAAAAGAAGAAAATTACGCTAGTTATTTCTTAGCGAACTGAGAGCATCTCCAATGGAGTGCTAAAAGTTGTTCTAATTCTATAATTATAGCATTGAAGTGCTCCAATGGGGTGTTAAAAGTTGGTGCAATTCTAAAAAATATAGCATTGTGCTATACTTGGTTTCAAATTTGAGACCAAGTATAGGATTGTGCTAAAGATAGAACAAATATTCTATCCATTGATCTCTTGATTTTATTTACATATTTGCCATTTTGACCACATTAAACCATCATATTAACTTTACGTCGCGAAAGTTATTCACGTAGGTATAAAATGTGATTACATTGTAAAGATGTTTGGTTATTATGGTAGTTGATGGAGTATATAATTGGTAATTTAGAATAAAAAATAGGTGTAATTCAAATAAACTTTATGTCGCGGTAGTTATTAACGTAGGCATAAAATTTGATTACATTGTAAAAGAGGTTTGGTTATTATGGTAGTTGATGGGGTATATAATTGATAGTTTAGGATGAAAAATTAGTTTTTGATTTGAAATAGCACTTGAAATAGAATTGCATGCCACATATACATTGGAGCATGAAATGCTATAAATGCCCAAATTCACTATTCATGTCCTAAATTTGGCATTAGAAATGAGATCTCCATTGGAGATGCTCTGATGAAGTATAGTAACCTGTAAAACCATAGATGTCACTCAACATATCCAACAACATTAGGGCACAGATGAGATTAATTTAAACAGGTCAAGAACATATATATACACACACACACACACAAAAACACCCCTATGACCCAAGTTACAGAGTATTGGTGACAGTAGTTGCAACTTTAGCTCCAAAATCACTAAGCTTGTTACATCTTAGACATCAGAAGAATCTCCCTGACCACCTTACAAGAATAAGGTACTTGTCTCATGTTTTAGCCGGAAGAAGTACCTCTCAAGAATAAGGCTATAATTTGTGAAAAAAAGCTTCTACATTTAAGACTCAAGTAGAAGTCAAGTTTTTACGTCTACAGTTAGGAAGAAGTACCTTTCTAATACTTTTCACCACCAATCCGTGCTCAAACCCACTTCAAAAGTACCTCTGTCCACAAACCCAGCAACAAGCTTCCATGTTAATTGCAGGTTCAAAGAATGTCTTTTCCTAGGTTTGGCTACCGAAAGATTTGATTTTCTTCTCAGCCGAGAGGAGAGAGAGAATATTGAAGAGTTCGGAGGAGCGACTAGAGCCGAAAGAAGAGGCTGAATGACCTTGAAATGCACTAAACCATGGGATGCTTTACGGAAGGACTGGAAACATGTTAACAGAACAAAAGGAAGCAGCATTGAACCATTGACCTGATTGTACTCTGTACAAAAATTTATAATTCCGCAAGTTACATTTGATAATCTATCTCAATGTTAAGCCAGAATGGGTAAATTGAGGATTTAGAATGTTGACCGTTAGGAGGACAAGAAGGTCAATTGGAGAATTTAAGGATATATATCATATATGATCACCCATATATGGTGTATTAGATTAAATAACGTGCACTTACTACCGATTGATGCACGACCTCGCTTGTACCGATTGATGCACGATCTAGCTAGTTTCCGGAAATGGACAAGATATCCTATTTGTTACTTATGGTGCTAGGAACAATGTTGTTACTTCTGAAACATGGAGGTCCGTTCTCATATATACTCCAAACACAAAGGTCAAAGAGATTCTCTGCCAAAAAGGAATTAGCACAGAATTAACTTAAACCATGGGAGGCTTTATGGAAGGATTGGGACCAATAGAACATAAGCAAACGGCAAAAACATTATTGTACTCGGTGCATAAGTTTTGCAATTCCCTGGTAGCCATTTGAAATTTGATGTAAACCTAATGATTAAAACTCAGAATGCTACATTTACCCTCATTTATACAATAACAGCAAAGTTTTACTCAGGTAAGCTAACCTCAGCATTTTTAAAGTTGGAAATTTCAGGGTTCTGTTAATTAGAACTTTCAAACAACAAGACCTTAGGATATAAACAAGCCACTTCTTCAACAATAACAGCTGCTCTTATGTCAATTCCTTTCAGCTATGACTAAAAATTACAAGTCAATCTTATACAGCACACTAAACTAAAACATAACCAGCCAAATTTATGTTTTAAGGACAGGAACAGACCTCAAAGGTTAATCCTCGGTCTTCTGAACAGTTCGGTTCACAGAGCCAAAAATATAGAATTACAGAAATATACAATGCAAGGTTCAGCAAGAAATCAACACAAAAATGCACCTTACGATTCTTCAACTTCAACCCCATATCCATCGACTTCTCCTGAAGAACTTTTATGTCGGAACTTATAGAGCCAATCTCAACCTAAAAGTTTTCTCCAAGTGTTAGATATGTAGGTGACAAAAGATAAAGCAGTACAATAGTAAATGGAGAAGGAAAACGGAAGTAAGAAGATGTCTAATTCGATATAGAAGATAACGAAAAATTTATGCAAATTTACAGAAAACATCAGTTACATTGCAAAGGACGGTAAGCAACTAAACATGCATTCCAAATTTCCTAAGGACTAGTTTGATGTTTCACTGTTTTAGGAAATAGTATCAAGTATCCACTTTAATTCAGAAAAAAAAAAAAAAAAAAAAAAAAAAAAAAGCTACAGGCGGCTCTTTAACAAAAATAAAGGGAAAAATATGGACAGTGAAGAGGAGGATAAGAAGTCTATTGTTCCTCTGATTTCAATCTCGCTTCTGTGGAGCTAGCTGCCTGCAGGTCTTCCAAGTTATTTAATAATCGAGGTACTACCTTAGAAACACTCAACCCACTGCAATTCTATGTAATGTGCTTCTAATTAGATGCGCAAGCCGCTATTCCCTCTCTTTGTCAATTTATCAAAGACGCCACATTTGTAGGTCACTCTAAAGTCTAATCTATCATGATCTCACTCCAATGGTTCACGTGATCACCTTTTCCCATCGAAGAAAATGGCTGCCAGAGCCTGCCCCCATAATAACTTTTGCCTAAATCTTATACATGAACAATTTTTCCTTGTGAATCTGTTTACATCTCAGCTGTGGGGGTAACCATTATGGTGAAGGTATCTTTTACTACATCTCTTTTCCTAAGACTTAATGAGTTCTTATGTCCATACTCCCACCTAGTGTTAATGGTACCCATGTCTGTTCTTTTCACCGTAATGTGTGCATCAAGCTTATCCTCTATGATTTGATCCTAATCAGATATAGTAGTTTTTAGGAACGTGCATATCACTCAACATATTCAAAAAAGACTAGGGCACATAAGTAGATTAACCAGGTTGAAAAAATATCTCCCCCATCACCCCAGAGTAAATAAGAGAAGTGGTCCACAGCAGTTACAATATTAGCCCCCAAAATATTAGAAGAATCCCTCCCATGTTACCTGATAAGGAAAAGGATATACTTGTTTTACATTTTAACCAGAAAATGAAGATTTGAAATAATATTTTCTCCATCCAAAACTCGAGCAAAACTCTAGTTATTGTGTCAACAGTTAGGAGTATGCACATATCTAGTATGCTTCATCTGATATTCATGCTAAAAAGCCACTTAGAAATAGCCTTTCTCAACAAAACAAGCAAAAGCTCTTCCACATTGGTCGCAGATATGAAGAAAATGTTTCGGGTACTCATTGATTTGGTTTTCTTCTCACCTGACAGGACGAGAGAGATGGCTTGGAGAAGCGAGAGCCGCGGACAGAGTGGCTGAGAAAGAGACGGCCTGTTCCATCTTCTTTCTTCTGTCAGCTTGAGTTTCTCATCCTTTCTACCCAAAGAGGTACCCGTTTATGACACCATCAGTAACATTTTCACCTTTTAAAACTAGTTAATTAGTATGAAAATCCTGAAGGTCTTAACCAATAAAGACACAACATGAATGCTCTTCGTTTGTATTATGGTTTTGAAAAATGTCTAAATGAAGACTTGGCATGGTCTTATAGTGGGCTATGCTGAATATGCAAGATGCATTTCAGTATTTGTTCGCATTTTACATTGTGAAGGGATTCTCACAGCATAGACATTAGTTCTTTCACATAAATTCCATGTCCATAAACAAGTTCTTAGAAGTGAACACAAATATGCTTATATAAAGGGGGGTTCCAGGTCTAAAGGTCGTGAAACTTTGTTATTTAAAATTCTCAATTTGTTATACATTACTTCTAAGACAAGTTGCCCTGGTGCACAAACAATACCCTAGTTGGGACAATGAATTAATTTTATGTAGGTGGGAGTGAGAGGCGAAAGTGTTATAATGTGACTGGTCCGACATGAATGAAGACTTAAGATGCATTTTATGTTGTACATAGACCATACACATAAATATGTGAACTGCCGTTCTATCTTTTGATGTACTAGGCTCTCTCATTTGCTTCTGCAGTGATTCTACTTGCACTTTCTATAGTTGAAATTACACTGTATTAGTAGTTAATAAACCCATGAATCATGCTAATTTGATAACTAGGATGTGTGACAGCGTATGATCTTGATGGGCATCGCATGTAGGAGCACAGATAAAACTCCTAAAGTATATCGCATACATAAAAGGGCCAACAAAGTAAAAGGAGAACTGTCATTGAATATGCTAAATTCCAGTGAAGCAACGGCAGTAGAGCAGAATGTTTAAAATATGAAATTTAACTAAAGAACTGCAGGCTTAATGCAAAAATGATGAACAGTTGTTCACCACACAAGTTCAATGAGAAGTGTTACCTGGAATCCACTCAGTAATGTTTCCATTTGTGACAGGATGATGTCGCAGTCACGGATCTGATCGTGAAGGGATACCAGATTATCACTTTCAATTATATAATCCTGTTACAAAGACCAAAGGCGTGACTAGATCAATTAAAGCAATCAAGTAGAAACAGAATGTTTCCCACAGAACAAAAAGGAACCCTAAGACAATTAACCTTATTAATCAATTCTAATCAGCACTGAATCTTATATTTTGTCATCCTTAATCGAAATACAGCCTTAACCTTTTGCTTCTTCAATTTCAGGGTAGGGGTTCCCATTCTTTCAGGGGTGAATCAGAACAAATAGTAAGGTAGGAATTAAAAATTGAAAGAATTTGACAACTGCGCCATAATTCCATAAATGAACAGGGGCATAAAAGCCGAACATATGTCTTATTTGGTACTGTCCATGTTTCCTAAAATATCCTCGTCGTTGAGACCATCCTAGAAGAAATGGCTCCTGAAACATCTTGGAGACCAGAACTTTATTCTGCTGCAACCTTTGAAGGGGGCTTAACAGAGAATGGGACCCTGAATGCATAGTTGTCAGAATCTTATGCTTCACGATTCGATTCTTACGATTTAGTTCGATTGACCCATGAAACGAGGTGAATCCCTCAGTGAACCTTAAATGGAACAAAAATAATCCGAATCCCGATTCAAGAGCCTGAGTCTCGCAATTTATAGCGATCCAGAGCGATTCATGCGATTCATCATCAACACAGCTGGGGTCTAAAGAAGTTGTTAGAGATGTCATTCCTTTTCCCCATTTCTGTCCATTTTGATACGTATTTCTGTTCAAAATAACCAGTGCAACTTAATTAAGGCCAAGACTACGTGTTCCCCTGTTACTTTCCATTGTCTTGGTATCTTATGTTTCCTTGCTCTACATAAGAACCTTCTGAAATTTTTGCCCATTTTCTCTTTTGGATAGATCCCTAAAGCTTCTAATCACTAGTAAGGGCTGCAATTTTCTGGAAATTTGTGTTTACTTATTGTTGAGATATGAAAATATTGTTCACATGTGTTTACAGATTTTCTTGATTTGACAACTATCCCTGAACGTAACATCCATTTCAGAAGTCTTAGCGCCCTAGACTCCTGAAACCTCCGAGTTTCAGTGCACCTATTTTGCCTGCCTGCACAGCATGATAGGCTCCATAAGAGCCTAAGAGACCACCTGGTTCTCCCAACAGAATCACCACGAAAAGTTGTAGTGCAAAATCTTTGCAGTATGTTTTTGTTTGTCTTAGCGGATGTAGATTATGCTTCAACCTAGCCAGGATCCCACGATCATGCAACACCCCAGATGCACTCCTCCACTTCGTCAACCGTAGGGTAACATCATCTTCTATCTCCCCATCACTATGTAAAATCAACCCAAGATTTTTAAAAAAAATTATCTTTCTTTGGCACCTTTTGACACCAATAATAATTTCCTCCTCTACACTCTCCAATTGCCACTAAAGTTACACTCCATATACTTGGTCTTGTTCCGGCTAATCCTAAACCCTTTAGATTCTAAATTATTCCTCCATAACTCTTTAACATATAGCCTACTCCTTGTTTCATCAATCAAAACTATATCGTCTGCAAATAATGAACACCACAGAATATCATCCTAGACTCCTTGTAAACTTAACCATTATTAAAATGAACGTGTAAGGACTTAACGCCGACTGTTGATGTAGGGAATTCTCGCGTCTCTCCTACCACATCCCTCACAGAAGTAATTGTTCCCTCATACATGTCCTTAATCACCTCAATATATTGAATAGGTATCCATTTTTTCCAAGAATTTCCACATTAGGTCTCTAGGCACTCTATCATATGACTTATCCAAATCTATGAATACAGAATGGAGGACTTTCTTGTTTTCTCTGTACTTCTCTATTAAGAGGCTAAGTAGGAATATGGCCTCCGCAGGCGATCTTCCCCGCATAAAATCAAATCAATATTGGGTGACTATTTTCTCACATCACAATCTCCTCTCAATAACACGCTCCTAAAGCTTCAATGTGTGACTCATAAGTTCGATACCTCGATAACTAGAGCAACTTGGATAATCTCCCTTGTTCTTTAATAATGGCACCAATGTACTCTTCCTCCTCTGGCATTTTCTTGCACTTCAAAAATTTACTAAACACTAAACAGGCTAGTCAACCATACTCTACCCCTTTGTCACCCACCGACTTCAACACCTCGAAAGGAATCTCATCAGGTCCTACAGCCTTCCACACTTTCATCTTCGTCAACGCTTCCTTTACCTCAATTTCGTTGATCTTACGAGTGAATGTAATTCAATGTATAGTTTGAGCACAAACTAGACCACCAAGATCCCTTAACCTCGAGTCAGCATCATGGTTTTCGTTGAAGAGTTTCTCAAAATTACTTTTCCACCTTTCCTTTATCTGTCATCCTTGACTAAAACTCTGTCATCACCACCATTAATACACTCACACTCTCCTTGCGAATCAAATGAGACAGAAAACAAATTATTACTGAAACTCTGTTGAAAAAAAATGATAAGAATTGATTTAGTTTTCTCACTAACTCTCATCACTTTAGGCGAGAAGCAAAAAATGGGTTGCGGTGAAATCCCTCCCTCCCTCCCTCCCTCCCTCCCTCCCTCCCTCTCTCTCTCTCTCTCTCTCTCCCGAAACCAAAACCTAAATGCATTCTCTCACAAAGGTTGTTAGTCCTCCCAACATGCCCATTAAGACCTCAACCTATAACGGCTCTCTTCGCTTGGTGACCCTTGTACTAGCTTGTCCATTTATAATATCCTAATTAACTCTTTCTTATGCACACAAAAAATTAACTCTTTCTTAACTCTCTATTATCGCACATGCTGTATCACTAACAACTCAATAACCATATTACAGAATTCTACATGTTCCACATTCCAGTACTTTGTATAGTCTTATTATCATTTCGAGATAATTTTGACCTTTATTGGCGCAATATTGATTACAGCCTCTTCATTAGTGCCATGTATCTAACAAACAAATCTAGGTTGACAAGCCTTTATGACCGCATATAAGCATGGTGATTTTAGGAATCAATACCCAGGGAGGGTTAAGTGACGTTTCTCTATATGCCTATATGGGACAAAATATAAGTTTCCCATTTTCACTCAGACGAGACATGAAGCCCAGCTTTAAGAAATACATTAGGATATCAGAATCACCATCAGATAAACTGTGCTTATGACTAGCAGAATCACCATCAGTAACTAACCTGAATAGAATCTAGCTCAACTTTCCTTAGATTATTCTCAACACCTTTTGTGTACTCCCGCAGTTTTGCACCTTCAGACAGTATATTCGCAACTACCTGCAAGGCAAATGATAGAAACAAATGCAGCTTACATGAAAACTATTCTTTACCAACAGTAAGTTCACAATAAGAAGCATGCAAAAATCTACTGATATAAAAAGCCTGTTTATCAACCTTGGATAAAAGTCACGTACAAGTTCGTATTTCAATATGTCAGAAAAATTGTCACTAATTTGTTCATTCCCAATGCCAAGTGCCATAACATTCATATACCGGGCATTCTTCTTTTCTTGATCTGTCAATTGGTTCTGGCTCCTGGTTTGCGAAAGTGTGAGGGTCTACTGAGTCCGAGCATCTTATGTAGTTGTGCAACAGTAACATGAAGAGGATACTAGAATTATTCTACTAATATTTTTTCTTCACAATTCCTGGCTTAATTCCCTTAACCCCCAGTGAACTAGCCGTTCAAAGGCCTAACCGAAGATAGGGCTTAGGACACCCCAACAGGAAGAGGACTGTGTTGGATAGCAGTTTGAAAGCCTGTCCCACCCGTGCAGAGGAACAATTTACTAAGGTAGCATGGGATGCTACTTCCCAATGAGCAACATGTGAGCACTCATAAGAAAGCCCTATCCCCTTCCCCGTGTGTATATATAAAGTTTAAAGTGTTTGCAGATGGTAAATCATTTCACTCTTGGTTTTTGAGCTCCCAAAACCAAAAGACCCAATTATCCCATATCCCTCTTGCTGCTCCAGAATAGTCACGTACTCATATCTTGGTGTGACTCGTAGATAGCTTTGATTTGAGATAACGATAGAATTCACATGGCTCAAAAGCATCGTCACTCTCTCTTGCACGTGTTGTAAGGACTTCAGAATCTAAAGGCACAATTAAGGTTTGGTTTTTTCTCCTGGGAATCTTAGTTTTCGAATCGGTTTCCAGGTACATGGCTCTCCTTTACCCCAGTTCACTCTATTATTGAAAGTCAATACAGTGACTCATTATTGCTCGGAGTTCCAAGGAGTTGAAGGTGCTTGAACACTTGAAAGGGTTCGGTTATTTAACTTCTTAATTCCCAAAGCTTTTCCAGATAAAATAGGAGTAGTCAATCCAACATACCAGCACCCAAAAATAGTACGTGCTCTCGAAGAGTACATTGATATACCTACCTACTTATACAGACTTTGCAAACAATAATGACAATAGCTATGAAAACCAAATCCCAAGGCAAATCTAGAATTTCCTTTGAAGTCTCAAGGCAGTGGCTACTCTGGAAAACAAGGTAATTCTCCATTTCTATTCTCCTTTTTCCTTGCACTTATTTCCTAACCTTCAATATCAAACATTGCACATGCACTAGTGTCATCTAGTGGTGAAGTTCACGATCCTGAGTAGCAATTTCCAAGTGATGGTTGCAGGGATTGAGGTTCACTCAAACGCTGACAGTTGCAGAGGTGATCGTGAAACAATATAATTGAGAGATCAATCTCTGATATTAATAATTAAGCTGAAAGCTTATGTTTCCAAAACAACTTCACAGAAGAAAAACAGAAGACAGACATGAGTCGAACTTAAACTTCAGCAGAGGTATAAGCGAGTAACCGCTACAAACAAACAAACAAACAAAAAACAAGAGGGTACATCAGTGAAACAAAAAGAAACTCGTACTTACATCATCATTTTTACATTCTTCTAGCTCTTGCTCAAGTCCTTCTAGTGATATGTCATCACTGCAACCACACACCAAGATCTTGTATCAGTATAGATTGTGGAAATTAGCAGAAACCTTCCCCGAATAGCCATAGGTACTAGTAACTGTAATAACAAATAGAAGCACCTCTATGCCACTAAGAGAAATTTTAAATGGATGAAGCCATGAAGTGTATAAGTAGACATCATAGCGTGCTAAAAACATGGAAAGACATCAATCAAACCAAACATGCAGCTCCACTCTCCAACCTAAATGCATGCAGATTGAATAAAGTAGCTAACATAACAGTTGGACATGGAGGTTTATCAATTCAGCAAAGATGTAGTTCTACTATCCTAAGTAATCTTCGTTACATTTAGCGTCAAGAAAAGACAGGGCCGGGAGTGTTTCTACCATTCTGACAATTTCAATAGAGAAACTCAGTTATTTGACTAATGGAATATCTTGACTACGTAAACTCAAAGTAGATAGTGGCATATATGTGTGTGTGTGTGTGCCGGGGAGCACCCTAATGACTAGTTCTTGGAGAACCAAAATATATATTCTAAAGTCACCAAGCAGCAACAATAGTTGATACACATGATTTCCAATTCTCAAGAATTTCAGCTTTGAACAAGTTTCCTATAAACAGTTATCTTCTTTAACTGAAAAATAACATCTCTCCTTGGATCCATGAGTTTGTTTAAAGCTTAACCCTTCCTTGAATAAATCAATTTCGAAGTTAAACATAAACCGCCATGTCTAGCATGTCATCGGATCTATTAAATTCTACATGGGAGTTCAAAGGTTCGATATCACAACAACTAAATGTAAAGAAATAATAAAATAAGTTTATCTTAATATCCCTCATTTAACATTCACAGTGTTTCTCATTTCAAGCATTGTCATTTATGTTGGGTATTTGAGATACTTGATTTCAATCAACCTTGATCAAAATACGAATAGCATATCGCATATATGCACACAAGTAGGGAAGAAAAATACCCGCTTGTTTCGTCCTCGATTGTCAAATCCCCAACAAAGGCTCCCAAATCAAAAACTGCCTTCTGGGCTCCGTTTGATCCACTGAATGAGTGTCCCTGTAAATGAAAACACATCACATGAGTAACTACTAACAAAGTTCAAGTAGAGGAGCAGAAATCAGAAGTCCACGATCTGATTCTCGCAATGGTACAAGCCCACTATGTTAAGCGAAAAAAAAAACAATGACCTCACCGGTGGAGTTGAAGCCGTATCTGCCATCTTGTTCAACCAAATTTGAGCCAAAATCTGAAATTATCACTTGCCGCTGAGGAATTCCTCGTCAACAAGGCCACTAAAAACGACGATCTTCGAATTCCCGATGTTTCGTGGGCGCTGAAATTCGAGTAGAGCAAGAAAATTGATGAACCAGATGATGAAGATGTTAAACAAAGAAAATGGAAGTGAAGGGTGGAGACAAAAGAGTTACCTTCGAGGTTTGGGAAGGGATTCAATGGAAGTGAGCAGGTGAAGCTCGAACCCAGTAATGCATCTTCTTCTTCCTTCTCTGGATTCGCTTCTCGATCCTTCAGTTCAGACGGAGGTGCACTCGAAGAACATGGTGGAAGAACTATAGATCGCAATGACTTCAGTTCTTTAACCGGTTCGGTTCACGGTACGTACAGAACCAGGAAAAGAATGGGCCTGCTACCCGTCTAGTGAATTTATTGGGTCTAGCCCCACCACTGTGGCATGCGTGCGTGGTGGGGCGCACTATTCACTTTCTGACAAATATGCACAATTTGTTGGGTTTCATCTGACTAGTGCATATTTGGTAAATATGCACAATTTGTTGGGTTTCATCTGACTAGTGCATATTTGGTGAATGGTGCACCCCACCACTGTGACCCAATGACTACTTTCTCCTCCCACTCACTTATGTTTAAGCAATTTAATTAATTAAAATGTACACTTAATCAGGCCCATTAATAAAACAAAGTATACACGTCATCATCCACGAATTCACTTTTCACTTCGCTCCTCCTCTCAACTCTCTCTCTCTCCTCTGCAACTGCAACGAGGTTCCATGGCATCCTCTGCTGCTTCCTCTGCTCCGGCCGCCGTCGCACCCCATCCCAACCCTGTCACAGATAGCACGCCACCCAACGTCGAAGAACGTGTTGGGTTTTTGAAATCCCCTCTTTCTCAATTCTTGCATTGTGTAACTTACTTGATGATGCTACGAAATGTTTGAAATTGATGTTTGAATCAAGTTTGAATCTGTTGTGTGTCTGTAAAATTTGATCATAAACGGTTTGAATTCCACCAAATCAAGAACTCAGATGAGAATAAGATCCAGATCTAGAATTGGGACGATGACATGTTCTAGATCTAACTCGTACGAGCAGTTCTCGTCTCAGTATCACGAGATTAATACTGAGACGAGTACAGGTAAAACTGGTACGAGGAGAAAGTAAGATCTGCCAGACGAGCAGTTTAGTCGTATTGTATAAACTGGCTTATACTGAGACGAGATTGTAGTACTGCTCGTCTCAGTATAGACCAGTTTATACTGCTCGTCTCAGCATTTAGAAAAATAAAAGAAACCATTGATTCCAGACTTAGAACAATTCTGCAGCTTTAACACTTCAAATTTATCTGTGTGTTGACTTGAACAGTTAAGGATCTCCCAGCAACACTTCACGTAAAATAAAAATGTGACACACTTATATTTAATCTAAATTCAGTAACAATTATAATAATTCATAAACTTTTAAACAATAACATACCATTTATAAATACTTTGAAGTATTTCATTATCAGTTTGACATTATTAATGAAAGTTTAATTTGAATTGTAGAAGCAAATAATTAAGGTGTCGGAGCTCGACCAGAATTTGGGAGATGTACCACTTCCATTTTGCGAGATTAAAGTCGAGAAAGGAAACATCACTACGAGGGTAGTCTTGAAAGGATACAAGCAGAGTTTGCAATACGTCTGCCCTGAAGTTCAGGAATTGATTGAGGCAAGGCTCCCACAGCTGAAGTTTTTGTTGGACATCCATTGCGCGAAGAACGTTACATTTCCCAGTATGGTTGTGATCTTGTCATGCACGCAAAGATGAACACGGGAAAAAAAGATCATGAGTTTTGGTTCTACGTTAACAACATGCCAGTACGGTTTAGATTGCAGGAGTTTTGTTTGGTTTCGGGGCTGAGTTTGAACCAGTGGTGGACCTAGGCAGGGGCGGGCGGTGACCGCGACCCCCGCAAGGTTGCACACATATATATTTTTCAGTTAATGGTATTCGGCCCCCTCAAAAGTCAAAATCTCAAACACACCCATCTAATTACGATATTTTTAACTTATTTATTCCTATTATAAGAAGATGAACTATGTCACTCTCTCCAAAATCTCTTGACATATCTACTTGCGATTTATAAGATTCAATAAAATTATTATACTTTTATCGTAAACATAGTGAATTGTGTAGAAAAATGTAAAAAAAAAATACTATATAAATTTGTATTAAAGGTCGGCCCCCACTCAACCAAAATCCTGCGTCAGCCACTGGCTTGAACGAAACAACTTGTTATGGCGGTAAAGAGCATGCATACAGTTGGGCTGCAAAGCATTTCCCTGAACACAGGCTTGGTAACAACATCAGCGTATCGGAAATTGGAAAGGTTTTGCATCGCCTGAATCCCAAAATTAAAGATTAGACCGAGGTAGAGAAATTTAATTATGCGAGACTGCTAATGGTATGCCTGATTGGGTGAAGGATGTTTGTGAAAACTAATGCGGACACAATATCCATGGTACCTTTTGGTCTGCTTTCGGATTTTGATTGGGCAAACAACTTCGGATGGGGCAGGTACTTGTGGCCAGATTTCGCTGAGCAAGTGGCTAAGGAGGCTTGGAAAAAAATATGGATCACCTCGGTCGCCGGAAGTACAACATGTTGAACTTTCCGCACATATTTCTGGCATGGATTTGCGAGGCCATACCCCACCTTGGCGATCAACTGGGAAAACCGAGGGTAGATCGGGAAAGGAAGTTGTCGCGCTTGGCTAATTGGACGTGGAGATGATGCGCATTGGGCTTGTAAGAAGCAGCCCAGTGATGGAGTGAGATAAAGATTGTTCATCCTACCCTCGTCCCAACGGATGAAGAGAAGAAACAACACTACTGGAGTAGCTTCATTGAATACAGGAGGACTCACCCCGACAAACCACTTCACCCAAGGTGGACTGCTCTGTTTGAGAAGAGACAGTGTTTGAGGATGACATGAGTTCTAATCGGAAATTCACACCAAACTACAACTTTGAGGGAGTGCCTACGGATGAGGCAGTGGCTACAGATATGCCGCAGAAGAGGAGGAGGAAGAAGGATGTTGCAAAGGATGATGGGGTCGGGCCACAGAAGAAGAAGCAGAAAAAAACTGTTAACGACGACGAGCCTGGCCTACAGTCCAAGAAGAAGAAGAAGAAGAATAAGGCGAAGAAGCGTAAGGAACTTGCTCTTGTGGATGAGGAATAAGAGGAAGAGGAGGATGCTAGTCTTTTCCTAAGACGGAGAACGGGTGCAGTTGTGATTTCCTCGCCCCCACCTCCATCTCCACCGAGAACCCAACCTTCAGTGTCTGCCATACCTCGAGCTACCGGTCGACCCGAATATTCAAGAATTGTGGGAGTTGACTTAGAAGACTTGAAGCGGAAAATGCGAAAAGCTTTTGAGGAGGCATTGGTTCCTATCAAATATAATTGGTTCCATTTGAGTGAGAAAATGAAAGAAATTAGCAGTAGGATTGGTCAGATGGAGACGGGGATGGGTCAGATGGAGACAGAATTGGTTGCGTTGAAAAAGGAATGTAAGACCGGTAACGTTGTTGTACTTGAAAAGATCAAGCATCAAGACAAGAAATAGGTGGAACGGCTGAACAAGCTCGACGAGTAGGGCGAAACAACTCACAACATGGTAAAAGATTTGCATACCGAGTGGGAAGAAGTGCGAGCAGACCCAACGACCGGCATTCAGTTCTTTAGCGAGGTACGCATATTGTTCTTATATACGGTGTTTGACTTATGTAATGTAAGATAATTGTGACCTAATAAATCTATCCATCCTATTGTTATGATACAGAGAGAGAGAAGCTATCATTGAATCTAACTGAGAAGGGGGATCCGGTCCAATCGAGGCAACCACAGTCAGACAAACAGTGAAAGGGGGTCCAGGACAATCGAGACAACCCCAGTCACTGAAACAGAAGGAACCAATGACTCCATTCCAGTTGAGGCTAACCCCACAACAGAAAAAGAATCAGGGGGTCCAGGCAAGTCCATGCAACCCCAATCGTAGAAACAGAATCAGGACCGTCCGGGTCAGCAGAAGCGGGTGGGCTCGAGGAAGGTGGGGGTGCAGCCACCGATGAAGAATTATCAGAATGGATGAAATATAATTACTTGAAACTCCGTGAAGAATCAGATCCAGAGCCTGAAGTGATTGCGATTGATCAGTTTGGACCTCAGGACTGGGAAGCGTGTTATGACACGGTTGAAAGTGAAAGATTGGAAGAGTGCTGGACTCCCCAATCGGTTTACGATTATAAAAGAGGGGATGAGTTACATGGCATATACGTTCGGGATGATATGCAAATTATTTGAGAGAATAGTAAGGAACGTTACTGGAGCCGTAATCGCGCTAGAATTAATTGGGAGACTACGGCATATGGGGTTGCACTGGCACAACAAGGTTGTCTTCCTAAGAAGTTGCTCTCCAGTGTGTATGTTCCAAATTTTGCTATCAGGAATTAGACTAAGACGACCCTTGAGTTTCGTACTGCATTCTATGTTTGGCTAGACGATCCTTTCTAAGATTACCGGAGATAAACTGTGGATGCAAGGTATTTGGACGAGAATTCCCCTGTTATTTACTTTCGGATAAATGTGCTTTGGGATGGGGTCAAATGGATTAGATCACTTATGTGCTAAGACGGTTGTACTCGAAGAATAAACGTGAAGCCATGACAGACATAGTCATTACTGACGGTGAGTGGTATCGCGTATGGGTGAATAATAACTTGAGTTACAAAGAGTTGGCTCTTTATTTTGAAGGGAATAAGTTGTTACGTGGGATACATATGGCCAAAGCACGTAAGTGGCTCATGCCATGGTTCCCAAAAATGTCAGTTAAGGGGGGGGGGGGGAGGACATTGGTTGCTCGTTTACATTGAAGTGGATAACATGGTGGTTCAAGTCTTCGATCCATTGATAGGCGCCGGCAAAAAAGCAATGGGATCTTGATGATCTTCGCAAGGAATTCCCTAAGATGATCAAAGAGTCCGGTGTATGCAAAGCACCAAACAGGTTGTTAATTAAGATGAATGGGTTAGAGATGACGCACTTCTTCAAGCCGGGCGAAAAAATGGAAATATGCAACAAATATGAAGAAAGACCGGGCTTCTATGTCGTCAGAATTATCGAGCACCTTATGGAATGTAATCCCATTAGGGGTTGGACTCAACTACACAAAAAAGGCTCTGAAAGATCAGAAGGAAAATTATTGTATTTTAATTCGGATGGTTGCTTTTCACTTTCAGGTTGTCCATGGAGAGGGTAAGAGGAAAGACAAGTTGGTGCATAGGTAGGTAGACTTGGTGTACTGACTTGTATTGAGATAAAACCTTTGTTGGCGTTGTGAATGAGCTATTTGTTTTTCAAATTTGTTTTATTACTAAAAATTGATTACAAAGGAAACAACGAACAAACAACGACCACCAACGATTACAAACACACGAACACATAACTACGACATGATTATATAGCAACTACATAAACCAACAAGAAAACCAATAACGAAAACAAGGAACAAGTTAGCTTTTGGAGGTGCATGAGCAACTACGTCTACAGAAGTGGATGGACCGGCATGAACATTTCCCTCGTATGAAGTTGGTTGTCGGGTACGGTCATTTTCAGGGCGGCGTTGCTGGTCCTCAAACCAAGCATTTGCAGCCTCTTCATATGTTGCATACCGAATATAGCAAGTGTTCTTATATCCTGCCGTTTGATCCTGACATACTGGCCAAGTATATATGCTAGTTTGACGACCCACAAATACGACGTGATAATAATCTCTACGAGGAATTCCTGACAGTTAACATTATTACGTTAGAAAACCTAGGATTGAGAGGTTTAAAATTATTGAATAGTATTTTTAGTACCCATAGTAATAGTACTTAGTAGCTTTTAGGGTTTACTGTTTACAGTTTTAGGTTTTAGGTTAAACTATCTACTGGGTACTTACAATTAGATTTTTTAGCACAAATGATAAACATTTTATTTATGATACTGGGATTCTAGGGATTCTAAAAAATATATAAGATTTCAGGGTTTAAGTTAAATTTTAGGGTTTACTGTTTACAATTTTAGGGTTACTAGTATAACATTATTTGATTGTGTGGGGCCTGGGAAAGCTCGTGACTTGAAAGATAAGACAACTAAGATGCATTAAACAACTGGGACAAGGATGACTACCAATACAGGGACGAGTTATTCCGTCATCTGGAGTTAGGAGCCAAGACAAGCACATACTCGTCTCGATCTTGTGCACATGCATGTCCCAGTCTATGAAGTGAAAAACCAAGACGTGGATAACCTCCAAGACTGGGACGAGTAATTTACTCGTCTGGAACTCACAACCGAGACGAGCGGTCACTCGTCTCAGTCTTGGAGGTCTTACAATTTGAGGGCTTAGGTTGCATGATATAGGGTTTAGTGGGATACATAACTTAGGGTTTATGTATTTAGGATGTAGGGATTCATGATTTATTGATTTGAGGGGTTTTACATGGTTGAATAACATTTTTAGTAATCATAGTCATGGTACTTAGTTTGTTTAAGTGTTTATTGTCTACAGATTTAGGGTTTGGATTAGATGATCTATGGGTTAGGGAATTACATGACTTGGGGTTTATGCTAGGATTTTGGGATTCAAGATTTATTGATTTTAGGAGTCTTACATGGTTGAATAACATTTTAGTAATCATAGTGATGGTACTTAGTTGGTTAAGTGTTTATTGTCTACAAATTTTGAGTTTAGATTAGATGATCTATGTTTTGGGAGATTACATGACTCGGGGTTTATGGATTTAGGATTTAGGGATTCATGGTTTATTGGTTTTAGGGGTTTTACATGGTTGAATAACAATGTTTAGTGATCATTATAATGGTTCCTAAGTTTGTTTAAAGGTTTAGTACTTTACAATTGTATGATTTAGATTGGATGCTATAGGGTTATGGTCCAAGTGTTAGGATTACATGATTTAGAGTTGAGGATTAGGAGGATTTTGGGTTTAAAGTATACATTACATGATTTTATGGGTTAGTAATTACACTAAACATTTTTAACAAGGTTTAATAACATTTTTTTTCATGATTTTAGGATTTTGGATTTAGGGTATGCTCGTCTCAGTATGGTTGTTGTGGATTGTGTGGAGACTGGAACGAGTAAATGCTCGTCCCTCTATTGTCTGAAAGGACTGGGTCAATGCATTTGCCCGTTCCAGTCTATGAAGTGAACAACTAAGTGAGACGAGTGATGTCCTCGTATGGAACTTCAAACTGAGACGAGCATGCACTCGTCTCAGTCTTGATTCCACAACTTAGTTGTTCACTCCATAGATTGGGACAGGCAAATGCATCGTCCTTGTCCTTTCAGACAATACATGGACGGGCATTTACTCGTTCCAGTCACCACACAATCCACAAAACACATCAAACCCAGAATGAAGAACACAACATTAATATAATGAACCTAAATTTACTCAGAAACACAAATGAAGATCAAATTTAACAAAAAAAACTATACTAGCATACATTTTAGAACATTTTGACGAGAATATAACAAGAATCATAGAAAAAAGAACCAGTGTTTAGGGTTTATCGTAGCTCAACAACAATGGAGAAAGAGAGAGACTACTATACACAAACTGGGAGAACCGGCGCAAATGAGAGTGAGAAATTAGCCAGTTTTGAGTTTTTAAGGAGTCCCAGCCATTAAGTTCACAGTTTGAGTTAATTCAACTGTATTTGGCAGGTTTGGGCAGATGAAAAAATTAATGTTTTGAGAGAGAGAGAGATATGCACATTTGTTAGGGTTTCATTTTGAGGTTGAATGTCACGCTCACAGACAAGGGTAATAGGGTAATTCAACGGTTTCTCTCACAAACTTTAGGGTACATGTCATCACCCATGTCACTCGAATTGTCTCACTCGTTTGCTAACATCTTCTGTTAGTATGCGTTTAAAGAAGAGGGCATTTTTCAAATACTATTTCACGTTGAATACATTTTTCTAACTCCAATTCACTGGGGGGTATAAATCCAATTCCCCCCAGAACCCAGCCGGTAGCAGATTTGTGGTATATATATATATATATATATATATATATATATATATATATATATATATATATACACACACACACACACACACACACACACTAGAGTATTTCCCGTGCTCGAGAGCATTATCCCTAAATTAGATAGTGTTTGAATTTACATGTGTTTTTTTTAATGCCTTTAGAGATGTTATCCAAAAATTATATTTACAAATGTGGTGAAAAAAAGTAAAAAAAAAAAAAAAAAAAAAAAAAAAAAAAAAAGAGAACAACTTCCAAGTAAGGGGTGAGCATTATAATAGATGTGGAAATTACTCACAACCTCTCTCCTATTAGTTAGGGAGGTAGTTTGGGTGAAAAAACCTCTCTCCTATAAGTTAGAGATGTAATAAGTAGGTGAGATCTAATTATGTAGATGGGGTTGATTTAGGGATAGTTTGGGAATACTGTGGCGGTGCTGGAAAGCTGCTGTGTGAAAACACTATGGAAAAGTTGTTGTGCATTCTTAATAAAATATTGTTTGGTAAATATTACGTAAAAGTTGCTTTGAGATATTGATATAGTAATTTTGTGTTTGGTAAAATCAACTTTGAAGTTGCTGTGAGAGGGTAAAATGACAAAAATATATGACACGTGTCATTTTCGTAAAGATAACTATTGTTATTTTTAAAAATTGTAAGGTTAAAATCGGTTGTAAATAAATTAATAAGAAGCACTTTCTGGAAAAGCATCTCCCCCCTTGCTTCCTGGAAACTGTTGTGGGACAGCATAAACTGTCCAGAAATTTTATTTTTACCAAACACACTAAAACTGCTTTCGCTGTCAGAAAGCAGCTATACTGGCAGCAGAAGCACTCCCAAACTGGCCCTTAATCTAACGGCTGAAAATTCACAAGTTAGTTAAACCATGTTATTTTATAATATATATATTGCTTTTGAGAATGTGGTAAATATTTATTTTCTTGTGAAATTTAATCAAAAGTGCATCCATTGCCTAAGTCACCTAGAGCGGGAGCGAGAGCATGAAGGCGACGAATTCTAAAATATATATATATATATATTTGAGAACGTCATGAGAGCGCGTATATAAATTATATATTTAATATAATTTTGGATATAAACGTAGTATATATTTAATATAATATACACACATCACATGAGTAACTACTAACAAAGTTCAATTAGAGGACAACAGTAAATCAGAAGTCCACGATCTGATTCTCGCAATGGTACAAGCCCACTATGTCAAGCGAAAAAACACAATGACCTCACCGGTGGAGTTGAAGCAGTATCTGCCATCTTGTTCAACCAAATTTGAGCAAAATCTGAAATTATCACTTGCCGCTGAGGAATTCCTCGTCAACAAGGCCACTAAAAACGACGATATTCAGATTCCCGATGTTTTGTGGCCGCTGAAATTCGAGTAGAGCAAGAAAATTGATGACCCAAATGATGAAGATGTTAAACAAAGAAAATGGAAGTGAAGGGTGGTTACCTTCGGGGTTTGGGAAGGGATTCAATGGAAGTGAGCAGGTGAAGCTCGAACCCAGTAATGCATCTTCTTCCTTCTCTGGATTCGCTTCTCGATCCTTCAGTTCAGACGGAGGTGCACCCGAAGAACATGGTGGAAGAACTATAGATCGCAGTTACTTCAGTTCTTTAACCGGTTCGGTTCACGGTACGTACAGAACCAGGAAAAGAATGGGCCTGCTACCCGTCTGGTGAATTGATGTTTGAAAAATACCCTCCCAGTCACTTATGTTTTAAACAATTTAATTAATTAAAATGTACATTTAATCAAGTCCATTAATAAAACAAAGTATATACATCATCATCCACGAATTCACTTTTCACTTCGCTCCTCCTCTCAACTCTCTCTCTCTCTCTCCTCTGCAACTGCAACGAGGTTCCATGGCAACCTCTGCTGCTTCCTCTGCTCCGGCCGCCGTCGCACCCCATCCCAACCCTGTCACAGATAGCACGCCACCCAATGTCGAAGAACATGTTGGGTTTTTGAAATCCCCTATTTCTCAATTCTTGCATTGTGTAACTTACTTGATGATGCTTCTAAATGTTTGAAATTGATGTTTGAATCAAGTTTGAATTTGTTGTGTGTCTGTAAAATGTGATCACAAACGGTTTGAATTCCATTAAATCAAGAACAGATGAGAATAAGATCCAGATCTAGAATTGGGACGATGACATGTTCTAGATCTAGAACTCGTACGAGCAGTTCTCGTCTCGGGATCACGAGATTAATACTGAGACGAGTACAGGTAAAACTGGTGCAGGAGAAAGTAAGACCTGCCAGACTAGCAGTTTACTCGTATTGTATAAACTGGCTTATACTGAGACGAGAGTGTAGTACTGCTCGTCTCAGTATAGACCAGTTTATACTGCTCGTCTCAGCAGTTAGAAAAAGAAAAGAAACCATTAATTCCAGACTTAGAACAATTCTGCAGCTTTAACACTTCAAATTTATCTGTGCGTTGACTTGAACAGTTAAGGATCTCCCAACAACACTTCACGTAAAATAAAAATGTGACACACTTATATTTAATCTAAATTCAGTAATTCATTATCAATTTGACATTATTAATGAAAGTTTAATTTGAATTGTAGAAGCAAATAATTAAGGTTTCTCGGAGCTCGACCAGAAGTTGGGAGATGTACCGCTTCCATTGTGCGAGATTAAAGTCGAGAAAGGAAACATCACTACGAGGGTAGCCTTGAAAGGATACAAGCAGAGTTCGCAAATACGTCTGCCCTCAAGTTCGGGAATTGATTGAGGCAAGGTGAAACAACCCGGGATCTCGGTTCAGGGTTAAAGAGACAATCGATAACCAGAAGTAGAAATGTGTTTACGAATATTACAATTTAGCTAATAAATAAACAATCTTTGAGAAGACAAGTGAACAAGATGAATATATTGGAAATAAGTTATGTGATCTACTAAGTGATTTAACTAAAGCTAAACGTCTTCGTCTCGATCCGCGTTTCCATTCCCCCCATCTTGATTGATGACATGCGGTTTTAAAATGGAAAAAGCCGGCGCAGTTTTGAAGAAAATGATCAGTAAAAACTATGTAAATACACACTACGATATGTAAAGCAACGAGTGGCACAGCACGAGTTGAAACAACTCAGAAGATTTAAAACAATAAAACTAACAGGTTTGGGAATTTGGAATAACTGGAAGTAACCGAGTAACAAAAAAACTCTCAATTAAGAACATTGAGAAACCACGGGTATTCGGTAATATAACCAGAGTAAGCAATTCAATTAATGTTGAAAATGATATTAGTTCATGAGTAGCCAAAGCTTTTCAAATCATTTCAATCGATTATGGTATATCAAGATCCACAAACAACATCAATAGAGTAGTCAATTTTCTTTCAAGTTCAATTAACCGTTATAGCTGAGGCATGTCCAGAGCCACCAGCAGGATCGATGTAAACAGAGGGATCACGAAATAATCACAAAGGGTTCCTTATAGGGTCTATCAAACCCTATTTCACCCGAGCGTTAAGGGAGCCCATTTGTCAACCCCGCTCACAACAATAGCTGAAATGTCTTAAGTGTCGACACCCCTATACCGTAGTGACCCTTACAAGTATAAGTAGCAGTCTATAGCTCTATAAACCCCTAGGTCTCAATATCTTGTTACATTTTGTCTCATCGGGGGAGGATTTGTGAACATTAAAGTTCTATCCAATAATAAGAAGCATTGCTTCAATGGCATTAGCCATAAGAAAATGTAGGATCGCTTGGCGCCTCCCATTAATAACACAACACTGTACATCGTCCTAGATCTATTAGAGGTATCTTATTACCTTTATTTCTCATAACCAAAGTTGATATACAATCTTCACAAGTCATTTCCAAGAGTTCTCATTATAAATCAATAATCGGAATTCTTCAGTATAAATCATGCTTCTCATACTCTTCCAAATAAGGCGATATTCATTTAAAATGACAAGTAATTTCCGTGAGTTCTCAAAGGAGATAAATAAAATATTATAACAACTTTCAGGTGGGAAACATGCATTGTCATACTTTTTCATATAACTAAGCATTCATTCAAAACTCCACACGCATACACACATTTTGGAAATGAAGGTTCGCACATATGTACTTACCAATGCGCCAAGAACTGCGAAAAACAAAGGTAGCACTCCGGCTATAACGCTCGTCTCATTTGAATCCGGGTCTCACAGTCAATGCAGCAGCACGAATAAACACGTATACTTGGTACGAGCACAACGGCTGGATATAAACAAGTCAAGTATACAGTCTGTTAGCATTTACCCTCTATATGAGGTTGTATGCTAGAATGCAATGAAATGTAGGTTATGCAAGCTAACTGCCCAAAACGCCCCTGATACTCCAAAACGTCTAGTTGCCAAGACCCCAAATGTAATACCCCGTCTAATTATAAGGGTTAAAATAGTCATTTGAGAAGTTAAATAAGAAATATATTGAGAAAAGTAAGGTTGGGTAATATTTCAATGTCATAGCTAAGAAATTCGTGTGAGATTTTAGAAAAATATTATGTTAGCTATAGTGAATTAATTTTAAAAGACTAAAGAGAATTTTAGTTGCAAATAATATTTGAGTAAACTATCAAGTTTTATTTGTGTGGGTTTATAGAAAATAATATACTAGAATTATTGAATTATTACGTAAGAGTTTCTTTAATTTTTAGTTGATGACGCGTGTTCGACCACCGCGAAAATCTATCGATTTGCCACACCTAATCACACTATTATTTGATGTCCCAACCACACCCAATCATCTAGGTGGCAAGTACCTCCACCTCACCCAATAATTTCTTATAAGCTCTTCTTCACCAAACAAAACAACATTCGGGAAGCTTTCACCGCCTTAGGAGCCATCACCGGCCTCTAGCACCGCCCTCTCTCTCCCTATAAAAACCCACCTCCACCTCCCCTGCACGCCATCAGAAACAGCCTCCCTCATCACCACCGTACTCATCATCACCATCACCACCACCACCTTCGGCACCACCATTGTTGAAGTGAACCCTCCACCATCTTTCTCTCCCTCCCCCTCTGTTTTCAGAACCCAGCAGAAACAAGCAGTGGCAGTAGCAGCTACAACCACCACCACCACCGAGCCATCTCTCTCTCTCGACAAAGACACAAGAAGCAACCCACTTCCACAACTCTCTCTGTTCAGTTCTCTCCCACTCTTTCTCACCCTACCCACTGCTCGGTGAAGACAGCAACAGCAGCAGAAGCTGGTGGGGACAGCGACCACCACCACGGCCACCATTTTTGCCGGCGGCAACAACTCAACAAACAACTCACTTCTCTCCCTCATTCTCTTCCTTTCCCTCCCTCTCTGCACTCTATATAGTACACCTCTGCCTGAAAACAAAAGGCTAGAAGCCCCAGAAACAGAGGGTAAAGAAGACCCGCCGCCGAACCTCCATTGTTGTCGGCCAAGCTTTCGGGCCGAGCTCCCCAGTGCTACCCACCGCCTCTGTTCATTCCAGTCAGCAGCTAGGAGCTCGAGGAGACCATCCAAGCCCTTAGACGGAACCCATGTCGTCCCAAACGCTGGAGACGATCCCCATCACCGGCGACATCGTCGGCAAGCTCCACCCGCTTCAATTCTTATCGGTTTCCGGCCATTTTTGGCCTAGGTATGTTCTAAACTCTCTGATTTGTTGTTATACATAGTCAAAATTGAAACTTGATAGCTTAAATCCTAGTTAGATTGATAAAATTGAAGTTGTTGTTATAGGGGATAAAAGTGTAGTTTATGTAAACTGTTATAACATAAAATAGGGGGTTCTTTTTGTACTTTGAGAAACTAGAAGGTGACTAGAGTGTTTTAACCTAACTATTTTATGACTAGTTGGGGGTGTTTGTGGACTTTTAATATAACTTGGGGGTTTATATGCCTTTTACTTAAACTTCACACTTTTCGTTAAAAATAAAAATAATAATTTTGAATTAGAAATAATTTCTAAATATACTAGTTTTCGTCCTCGTTTCGGAAAAATAATTCGGGTGTCGAGATAATATCTCTGAAATACCCCGTTATTTAGAAACGGGTATTTTTAACAAATATTAAGTTTTAGTTTATTTAAACGGGTATTTTATAACCATATTAGGTGTTAAAATAATGTTAGTATAAGTTATGGGTCTTAGTTTAATTATTTAGATGTTACTTTTTATTGTTTTAAGCTTTAGGGGGCTTTAGTGTCTTTTTCGTAACTTAAATAGTGCAGTTAATCTAACTCAGGTGGGTAAAAAGTGTCTTTTAACTAACTAAGGGGGGTGAAAGTGTCTTTTACCCATAACCATCATCTTCTTCCTCTCCTGGTAGTAACAGGAGATGTTCTCACGCTCCCTTCTCCGACCCAAACACCACCAACACCAAATTCGCCGCCAAAATCTCCCAATTTCCGTCCCAATACACTCCCTATTCGACAAAGATCGAGTATTTAGCACCAAGAAATCGATTTCGCCCAACATAGTGAACCAGTTCGGAATCAATAATCAACCCGGAGGAATCCTCATCTTCGCCGGATTCTTAGAATTGAAGCCTATAAATACCTTGCGAAATCAGAAACGAAACCCACATCAAAACCCACCACAAAGATCTCCCTCTCTCGCTCTCTCTCCCGTTCGAATCGCCAAGCACAAACCCCGCCGGGTCCGGAGAACCGAACCCGACCGCGACCGCCCCGTCTGACGCCGCCACCGTCTCCGGCGTCTTCCCCCGTCGCCGTCGCCGCCGCCCTTGCCGTCGGCCGCCTCCGCGAACCACCCGTCGCCCTCACAATCGTCGTCGTTCTCTTCTCCGTTCGGGTATGAGACAACCCGTTCTCTGTTTCCATTATGCTTGGTTCTTTTATTTTTTTTATTCAACATTAAGTGAACTGTTAAATACATATTAATACTATCTGGATAAAAGCGAGAAGATGGGCAGTGGCCCAGTGGTTAAAGTAACTGTTAATATTGAGGTTGGTCTTGGGTTCGAATCTCACCGTTGACAACTATTTTTTTGACTACTCTACACTCAAAATTTGAAAGAGAAGTTTTGAGGGTTTGAAAGCCTTATTAAAACACTTGAGAATTATTTATTTAGGAAGTTTATTTTCTTGTTTAAAAGTTAATATTTCGAAAAAATAATACTCTTGGGTTATGCTTTATAGTAGTAAAAATTAGATAATATTGTAAGTTATGTTTTATAATAGTAATCAATATACATTAAATATTGTGTTGAAATAGTCGGAATATTATTATTAAAGTTTGGGAAAATAATAAGGATGATAAAAGTATATTTTTTCTCATTTATTTTTATAAGTTGTAACAAGTTAGAATAAGTTATTTCCATAAATAGATTTGTTATTTCTTTTAAATAAAAGTTAGTTAGTTTATAACCTATATTCTCTACTAAGGCTTGTTTGGTTGGGAGAAACTACTATTTGAATTAAAAGTGTTTCTGAGGTAAAATAATATGCTGCTCTACCCTAAATAATAAAAGGGATATTTTATCTAATCTTATAAGTTATATTTATATAATTATAGCCGAGTATGTTCTTACAAATAATAAACGTTAGATTTATAATGCGTATTTTATTATAAAAGAGGTTGTTCATGTTACCAAGGTCGGGGAGAGTTAGTAAGGGATTTATTTCATTTAACTATAGGACTTTGTGTGCAATATGTTGATTAGGATATTATTAAATTTGTAGGCGACAATTTCGTTGACGAAGGATACGTCGAGTGTTACTAGGAAGCGATTTGCTTTTGTTTGAGATTCGAGGTAAGTAAACATGCCAAGCCTAGCGCCCATATCTTCTTTCGTGTCAAACTGCTTTTGTCATTTATTGTCTCAAAATTTGAATATCTACTTGAACTGTTTATTTGAGAAAGTTTACTGATTTTATAAAGGTGATTCTATCACAACTATCACATGATTAATAAGACGTAAAGACGTAAAGTGGAATAGTTGTACCGGGGATCAATATTTTGAGCTTTGGTCGATGTGGACTACTTCTCTCGACCCACTTTATTATATTTTGCTTTGTCGCAACCGCCCCGAGTTCGCTCCAGTACTTACCTCTCTGGCCGCAAGAAGTCTTAGGGGGGTGTCGACCCTTATGGTCTGGTAGCCAGTTATTAGTAGATCTTCCCCGTGTCAACATGGTAATATATGTTTTCTTAATGATGAACCTTTATGATTGAGAATTGGAAGTACCGATTGGACAAATGAGGAAGTTTGGGAATGTTTCCCCAATGGAGATACTAAGGTGAAACGAGTTTGGGAATGTTTCCCCACAAGTGAAGTGATAAATGAAAAAAATGGCGAATTCTTGTTTCATACTTATACTCTTACTCAAATTCTTTACTCTTCAAACTCATGTGTCGTTTTTAAACTGCTTCGTAATCTGTTTACATGCTTGGGTGTTGCTTACTCTGTATTTTCAGCTGACTTTGGAAACTGTGGTGTTTCTTTTTGTTTCTGCACCACAGGTTTAGGGGGAAGCTTGGATTGAGGGGGAAACACGACTCATCGTAGAACTAGCATAATTCACATTTATTTTATTTAGAATTTATTTTATTTGTCCTGAATTTCTAGATTGGAATAATGTCCATATTTGTGGCAAGACAAGTTTTTAAGTTTTAATTAATTATTTTATGGATTTTGGGTTGGATATTCTGTTATAAAATCTCCTTGTATCTGGGTTTAATCTCGGGTACGGAGTGACATTCCCGGGCTTCCGGCTTGGCGGTTTTGGGGGTGTTACAATCTCAATTGTTCGTTAAAAATTAAATAAGAAATATTTTTATTGAAAAACTTAAATAAAATTGCCTAATCACTTAGTTGATAAATTGAATATCTAACACTTGTAAAATTTGACATTTCACTAGCTTGTTAATACTATAATATTATAGAAATTTTCTTAAATATATTAGTCGTTTAAAGTAGACGCGTTGTTTTAGAAAATTATAATTAAATAATAAAACGTTAGGAAAATAACAAGTGGGTATTTTGGTTGATTTAAAAAGAGTCTTGTTAGGACTTATAGTATTCTATTTTGGATTTGTGTTAATTCGTGAGCTACAATTTGTGGGTGACAATTTTGTAGGCAGGAGCTACTTCTAGAACGTGTTGTCGCTGTTAATAAGGTAAGTGAACATGCCAAGCCTTGCGTGCCAAGATCCTTCGTGTCGCAAGTTGATTTTGATACTTGTCTCAAAATGTGGTTGCTATTTATTTGTTTACATGTTTTATTTGAGGTATTCTTACATTTTTCAGAGATTGTTTTGCTTGATATTGTCTCACGAATAATAATAATAATAATAATTCGTAATTAACTTAAAGTGGAAAGAGTTGTGTGGGATAAGCTTATTATTATTGCCGTGTTGACTTCGGTCACTCGGCCTGTGATTAGATTGGTCGTGTTCGCTGCGGTCACTCGACCCGTTTATTTTTACCCGGTCGCAACCTGCCTGGTTGCTCCATGTACTCACCTCTCTGGCCGCAAGAAGTCTTAGGGGGGTGGCGGCACTTAAGGTCTTGGAGTATGCGAGATGGATAGTAGATTCTTCCCCGTAGCAACACAGTTAACAATGTAGTTCTCTGAGATTTGAGATATTTATAAAAGAAAAGAAGAAAGAGATTGGGACTAATCCTCCCCGTTTGAAAGTTGAGAAAGGAAGATCAAAAGAATGAGTATTTTATCAGTGTTATTACTGAATGCAGCAGGTTTACTTCTTACAGTTTTACAGTTTATATTTGAGTTCCTGATTTACTCTGCAAGTTTACATTTTCTATGATTTATTTTCCTCTGTATATTTACTGTGAAAAGAAAGTTATGCTTCGTCTTCCGTTTTACGAGCTTGGGTGTCATTTACTCAGTATTTCCATGCTGACTTTGAAAACTGCGGTTCCTGTTTCCTTCCCACCGCAGGTCCAGGAGCTGAAGACTAAGGGATAGCCGGGTACGAGACTCACCTAGAAGGATAACGTCACGAGTAAGATCTAGTTTAATTAGCCAAAATAATGTAGTATTTTTTAGAACGCGTGTGTAATATTTAGAGACGTGTTGTGATGTTTAATATTATGTAATAAATAAAGATTTTGGGATGTTATGCTTTTGATTTCCGCCGTTACTTTTAGCATCGCCCTCCCGGTCTTGTCCGAGCCGGATAAGGGGGTTGTTGCACCAAATTACACTCATACTGGCCCAACAACATCCAAAAATGACTCTTAACTCTTCCATATGAACTTAGCATTGAAATTTACAACTTTCTGTAAATTGCACTTAGGCCCCTAAAATTTAGTAAAATTTCAAAAAGGCCCCAACTATTAACTTGGTCAACCCTAGCCGAGAATGGCATACGAATACTCCAAATACGCATACAAGACATGCTGAAAAACTCAAAGTTACTTACTTGATCTCAATGCAAAGCTCAAGTGAAATTACTATTTGCCCCTCCTATACAGTTTAGTCAAACTAGGGTTTTTTTGAAAATTCAAACTTGGTCGAACTTGATATTTAGACTAAGAGTATGAATTGGGAAGGAGTTTTGAGAAAATGGGATCGCTAGTCAAAGTTGAACAAAAATTCCGATTCAACACTGAGGAAAATTAAAACATTTTAACAGGTTCAAAGCATTAACTTTAGGCTTGATTTGTGAGAAATCCGTTATAAAATTGAAGAAGACCCAAAAGAAGAACATTAACATTGCAGCCACTTTGGAGCCAAACTCAGAGGGTTTAGAGATCTATTTTGACAAAATTTAAAACACGAAAGTTGTAGCCAATCACCCGAGGATTCCATAAAGATAATGATCACTCAAAATGGATTACAAACGAAGGAGATACAAGCATTTGAACAGGGGAGGTTTTTGTATCAATAACACATGAACTCCAAGAACACATTCATGAACTTCACTTTCCCCTTAATTTAGCTTAGATTTAGACACGATAAGAGATCGAATTGGACCAATAAATCAACAAGAAAGTTGGAGTACTAAATGCAGTGGATCCACAGAGTTAAAAATCATACGAAGAGATCAAGAAACGGCCAAGTTACAGGCCAAAGAACAAGGCAGGTTCACAAGTAAAAAAAACACGATGAACACATGAATTAACACCGATCAAACTACAATGGGCATGATTGGATACCTCTAATGTAATCCTGGAGTTACTAGGGTCATGGGAATGTATTTAGAAGCGAAAACGCTAAAGGAATGAGCAGTTGCGACTTTCCGGACGAAGCTTGAGGTTTCCGGCAACAATGGCGGAATCCGGCGAGAGTCTCTGCAAAACCCGTCAATTGAGCCATGTTTGAGCCTGCTAGCTGGGTCTAGGTTATTCATAGGACTCAAGAGATAAATAAGGAGGCAAAATAAGCAGCCAAGAACAAGGATTACTGAGCTTCTACTGCCGCGGCCGTTTCCAGCGACGAAGCCCAGTTTTCGGTTTCCATCTCCAAAATCGACGGGTCAGCGGCCTTTTCTTGGTCCATTGGGTTCATATTTGAAAAAGGAACACAAATAAATAGATTCTAAGTGATGAATTAAAGCTGTGGGAGAGAATTTGATGATTCAAAAGCTAGGGTTCATAACCTTTGAGCTCGAGTTTCTCTCTCCATACCCAACCGTTCCTCAAATTGATTGAGGGGAAATGATCGTCGTGTGGTTAGGGTACTCCACCTACAACAGGTCATGGGATGGTGGTGTATTGGTGGTGTCTAAGTGGTGGTAGAGGTGGTGGAAAAGTGGTTTTGGAAGAGTAGAGAGGAAGAGAAACGAAAATCAATGAAATTTCCCACACTGCCACCTTACTCTTGATGTGTCAAAATGAGTTTTCCAAGTGGCACTCATGCATAGGGGGTAAAAGAGTAGTTTTCCAAACTTTAGGTGTACTAACTAGAATTACTCAACTACTAATTTTCAGAGAATTGCACCACCACCCCGAACATTTCTAGTGCTACAAAATCATTCCAACAACTTCCGAATCTTGCAAACACTCCAAATTTCAAACTTTGAAGACGTGAAAAATTATCTATACAGTGGCCCCCAAAGTCTTGATATTACAATAAGAACTCTCTCGGGAATTAGGGGTGTTACACATGGCTCCCACAGCTGAAGTTTTTTGTTGGACA
The DNA here is from genome assembly GCA_023055425.1 of Linanthus parryae. NCBI lineage: Eukaryota > Viridiplantae > Streptophyta > Magnoliopsida > Ericales > Polemoniaceae > Linanthus > Linanthus parryae. Next base: position 74,650,938 of record JALGPY010000002.1, read on the forward strand.
TTCATTGCATGAAGAACGTTACCTTTCCCAGTATGGTTGTGAATCTTGTCATGCACGCAAAGATGAACACGGGGAAAAAAGATTATGAGTTTTGGTTCTACATTAACAACATGCCATTAAGGTTTGGATTGCGTGAGTTTTGTTTGGTTTCAGGGCTGAGCTTGAACGAAACAACTGGTTATGGCGATAAAGAGCATGCATACAGTTGGGCTGCAAAGCATTTCCCTGAACACAGGCTCGGTAACAACATCAATGTATCGGAAATTGGAAAGGTTTTTCTTCGCGTGAAGTCTAAAATTAAAGATTCGACCGAGGAAGAGAAATTTGATTATGCGCGACTACTAATGGTATGCCTGATTGGGCGAATGATGTTTGTGAAAACCCATGCAGACAAAATATCCATGGTACCTTTTGGTCTACTTTCTTATTTTGATCGGGCAAACAACTTCGGATGGGGCAGGTACTTGTGGCTTGATTTCGCTGAGCAAGTGGCTGAGGAGGCTTGGAAGAAAAATATGGATCATCTCGGTCGCCGGAAGTACAACATGTTGAACTTTCCGCACATATTTATGGCATGGATTTGCGAGGCCATACCCCAACTTGGTGATCAGCTGTGAAAACCGAGTGTAGATCAGGAAAGGAAGTTGTCGCACTTTGGCTAATTGGACGTGGAGAGGATGCGCATTGGCCTTGGAAGAAGCAGCCCAATGTTGGAGTGAGATAAAGACTGTTCATTCTACCCTCGTCTCAACAGAGGAAGAGAAGAAACAACACTACTAGAGTAGCTTAATTGAATACATGAGGACTCACCCCGACCAACCACTTCACCCCATGTGGACTGCTCTGTTTGAGAAGAGGACAGTGCTTGAGGATGACATGAGTTCTAATCGAAAATTCACACCAAGCTACAACTTTGAGGGAGTGCCTACGGATGAGGCAGTGGCTACGATACGCCACAGAAGCAGGAGGAAGAAGGATGTTGCAAAGGATGATGGGGTCGAGCCACAGAAGAAGAAGCAGAAAAAAACAATTAACGACGACGACCTGGCCCACAGTCAAAGAAGAAGAAGAAGAATAAGAAGAAGGCGGAGAAGTGCAAGGAACTTGCTCTTGTGGATGAGGAAGAAGAGATGAGGAAGAGGAGGATGCTAGTCTTGTCCTGAGACGGAGAACGAGTGCAGTTGTGATTTCCTCGACCCCACTTCCATCTCCACGGAGAACCCAACCTTCAGTGTCTGCCACACCTCCAGCTACCGGTCGACCCGAAGCTTCAAGAACTGTGGGAGTTGACCTAGAAGACTTGGAGCGGGAAATGCGGAAAGGTTTTGAAGAGGCATTGGTTCCTATCAAAGATAACCAGTTCCACTTGAGTGAGCAAATGAAAGAAATGAGTAGTAAGATTGGTCAGTTGGAGACGAGGATGGGTCAGATGGAGACAGAATTGGTTGCGTTGAAAAAGGAATGTAAGACTTTTAACGTTGTTGTACTTGAAAAGATTAAGCATAACGACAAGAAAGAGGTGGAACGACTGAACAAGCTCGGCGAGTGGATCGAAAAAACGCACCAACATGGTAAAAGATCTGCATAATAAGTGCGAGTAGACCCAACGACCGGCATTCGGTTCCTTAGCGAGGTATGCATATTGTTTTTATTTACGGTGTTTGACTTATGTAATGCAAGATAATTGTGACATAATAAATTTATACATCCTATTGTTATGATACAGAGAGAGAAGCTGTCATTGAATCTAACCGAGAAGGGGGATCCGATCCAATCAAGGCAACCGCAGTCAGAGAAATCCAGGGCAATCGAGCCAACCCCAGTCACTGAAATAGAAGGAACCAATGACTCCAATCTAGTTGAGGCTAACCCCACAACAAAAACAGAAGCAGGGGGGTCCAGGCCATTCCATGCAACCCCAATCGTAGAAACAGAATCAGGATCGTTCAGGTTAGCAGAAGCGGGTGGGGTCGAGGAAGATGGGGGTGCAGCCACCGATGAAGAATTATCAGAATTGATGAAATATAATTACTCGGAACTCCGTGAAGAATCAGATCCAGAGCCTGAAGCGATTGCGATTGATCAGTTTGGACCTCAGGACTGGGAAGCGTGGTATGACGCGGTTGAAAGTGAAAGATTGGAAGAGTGCTGGACACCCCAATCGCTTTACGATTATCAAAGAGGGGATGAGTTACATGGCATATACGGTCATGATGATATGCAAATTATTTGGGAGAATGGTAAGGAACGTTACCGCAGCCGTAATCGTGCTAGAATTAGCTGGGAGACTATGGCGTATGGGGTTGCACTGGCACAACAAGGTTGTCTTTCTAAGAAGTTGCTCTCCAGTGTGTATGTTCCAAATTTCGCTATTAGGAATCAGACTAAGCCGGCCCCTGAGTTTCGTACTGCATCTATGCTTGGCTAGACGATCCTTTCAAAGATTACCAGGACATAAATTGTGGATGCATGGTACTTGGACGAGAATTCTTCCGTAATTTACTTTTTGGATAAATGTGCTTTGGGATGGGTTCAAATGGATGAGATCATTAATGTGCTAAGACGGTTGTACTCGAAGAATAAAAGCGAAGCCATGACAGACATAGTCATTACTGACGGTGAGTGGTATCGCGTATGGGTGAATAAGAACTTGAGTTACGAAGCGCGACAGAAGAATTTGACTCTTTATTTTGAAGTGAATAAGCTATTTCGAGGGACAGATATGGCCAAAGCACGTAAGTGGCTCATGCCATGTTTCTCAAAAATGTCGGTTAAGGGGGGTAGGACATTGGTTGCTCGTTTACATTGAAGTGGATAATATGGTGGTTCAAGTCTTCGATCCATTGATAGGCGGCGACAAAAAGCAATGGGATCTTGATTCTCTTCGAAAGGAATTTCCTAAGATGCTCAGAGAGTCCGGTGTGTGCAAAGCGCCAAACATGTTGTTATTTTAGAGGAATGGGTTAGAGATGACGCACTTCTTCAAGTCGGGCGAAAAAATGGAAATATGCAACACATATGAAGAAAGACTTGGGCTTCTATGTCGTCAGAATGATCGAGCACCTTATGTTATGTAATCACATTAGGGGTTGGACTGAACTAGACAAAAATGCTCTGAAAGATCAGAAGGAAAATTATTGTATTTTAATTTGGATGGTTGCATTTCACTTTCGGGTTGTCAATGGAGAGGGTAAGAGGAAAGACAAGATGGTGTGTATGTAGTTAGACTTGGTGTACTAACTTGTATTGAGATAAAAAAATTTGTTGGTGTTGTGAATGAGCTTTTTGTTTTTCAAATTTGTTTTACTACTAAAAATTGATTACAAAGGAAACAACGAACAAACAACGACTACCAACGATTACAAACACACGAACACATAACTACGACATGATTATATAGCAACTACAGAAACCAACAAGAAAACCAATAACGAAAACAAGGAACAAGTTAGCTTTTGGAGGTGCATGATCAACTACGTCTACAGAAGTTGATGGATTGGCATGAACATTTCCCTCGTATGAAGTTGGTTGTCCGGTACGGTCAATTTCACGGCGGCGCTGCTGGTCCTCAAACCAAGCATTTGCAGCCTCTTCATATGTTGCATACCAAATATAGCAAGCGTTCTTATATCCTGCCATTCGGTCCTGACATGCTGGCCAAGAATTATGTATGCTGGTTTGACGACCCACAAATACGACGTAATAATAATCTCTACGAGGCATTCCTGACATTAACATTATTACGTTAGATAATCTAGGATTTATTATTTACCATTCTAGGGTTAGGTTAAATTATCTACTGGGTACTTACAATTAGATTTTTTAGCACGAATGAAAATATTTTATTTATGATACTGGGATTTTAGGGATTCTAAAAAATATATAAGATTTCAGAGTTTAGGTTAAATTTTAGGGTTTACTGTTTACAATTTTAGGGTTACTAGTATAACATTTTTTGATTGTGTGGGGACTGGGACAGCTCGTGACTTGCAAGATAAGACAAGTAGGATGCATTAAACAACTGGGACGAGGATGAATACCAATACATGGACGAGTTATTCCGTCGTCTAAAGCTAGGAGCCAAGACGAGCAGACACTCGTCTCGATCTTGTGCGCATGCATGTCCCAGTCTATGAAGTGAAAAACCAAGACGTGGATAACCTCCAAGAATGGAACGAGTAACTTACTCGTCTGGAACTCACAACCGAGATGAGCAGTCACTCGTCTCCGTCTTGGAGGTCTTACAATTTGAGGTTTTATGTTGTATGATATAGGGTTTAGTGGGATACACGACTTAGGGTTTATGGATTTAGGATGTAGGGATTCATGATTTATTGATTTGAGGGGTTTTACGTGGTTAACATTTTTAGTAATCATAGTGATGGTACTTAGTTTGTTTAAGTGTTTATTGTCTACAAATTAGGGTTTAGATTAGATGATCTACGGGTTAGGGGATTACATGACTTGGTGTTTATGAATTTAGGATTTAGGGATTCATGGTTTATTGGTTTTAGGAGTTTTACATGGTTGAATAACATTTTAGTCATCATAGTGATGGTACTTAGTTGTGTTGACTCAAAGACATCTAAGTGTGTTTTGAGAAGTGTAGATACTGCTTTCTGACATGACAGATCTTGGCCACGTGGCAGCCATCCATCACACCATATTGTGCTCCACACACACTGGATCACCAGCCGAGCTGATCCATGTGGGGGCTGCGAGACAGAGCCCTCGCATACCACTGCACGGGACTTGTAGGGACTTTGTGGTTTGGAGGCTAGAGTAAGCCCTGTCGCGTGCGAGCCAAGCCCGCACGCGACCTTTAGTAACTGTTTTGAGAGATTTATGGCACGAGCTCCATAAACCCGGTCAATCCGGTCAAACCCGGTCAACCTCGTAACGGTTCCGGTATTCGCGCACCACGTGCTCTAACGGTTCATATATACTCGGACGAACGTGCCGTTATGGTTAAGCTAATTAAGCCGCCATTAATGGGCGCGTTAACCACACTACAACGGTCATGTTCTCCAGTATATATAGATCGTCAACCTTTCCATACAAAGGAGAACACACTGCCATACGCGGAAGCTCTGCCAAACCTCTGTCTCTCTCTCAGACATTGCTACTGCCTTACTCTCTCCCTACACACAACCTCACTCTTCCTGTGCGATCCTTGATCCACTACACACGGTGCACACGGAGGTCTCCCCGCCGGAATCTCTTGTGCACATTTTGGTGAACCCGACGTGAACTTACCAACAAAAGCAACCATGTCTCAGGAGGATGATGTCAGCAACCGATCGCCTTCCACCGAAACTCCCTCGGGAGACGAGACCCGCCGTACTCCAACGACTCCCGGCGAGGCACCGACGTTAGAGTCTTTGGACACCACTGTCCAAAGTCAGGCGAAAGCTCTCAAGGCTCAATCTGCGCAATTAGAACAAATCTTGGCCGTTTTGGGTACCCTTGCGCCAAACCCTTCATCAGCCGCCGCTGTCTCTCAGGGAGGAGGAACCCCTACCGCTCCAGGATTGGGAGTGTCAACCGCACCTCCCAACCCTCATCTGCAGACTCCACCGTCGGCTACGCAGCTGCCTTCGGTTCAGGGATCGACGGCACAGATGCTGCCTCCTGCCGCTCACGCCCCTCAGCCCTCGGCTTTGGCGTCCAACCCAACTCTGCAGTACCCTTTACCTCCCCCAACGATGATCTGGGGAAATGCGGGTAGTCAGTATGCTCCCAATCCTCCGGCGGCGTATGTGTCGCCACCGCCTGCGGCAACCCCTCCGTCAGCTACCGAGGGGGGCATTCCAGAATGCATGACGTCTTTGCAGAAGCGCGTGGACACTATTCTGGCTCGTCAGTCATTCGCGGATACCATTATCCCGAAGCTAGACAACGATCCACCCATTCCACGGGAAATCTATCTCATGCCTAACCCGGCGGGGTACAAGGCTCCTAAATGGGATAAGTTCGAAGATGTCAACGGAAACGCTCATGAGCATGTCATGCGTTTCATTGATGTCATGGGTCCGTACGGAGCTGATCCCAAACTGCTGATGCGAGAGTTCCCAAAATCTCTTGGGAACGTAGCATACAAATGGTACCGAACATTGGAGGCCGGATCCGTGAAGACTTGGGACGACATGGTCCAGAAGTTCTACACCAAGTTCTTCCAGATGGAAGAAAAGGTGACGATGATCCATCTCTCGCGGATGTACCAGAAGCGCGAAGAGGACGGAATCACTTTCATCAAGAAATTCAGGGCGAAATCCTTGGAGTGCAAAGATCCAATGCCTGAAAGCCGGCTCGTAGAGATATGCCTTCAGTGCATGCGAGACGAATACAAAGGTATGCTAATCAATTTGCAAACACCTACATTTTCAAATCTAATCGAATGCACGAAGAATATCGAGCCTATAGTCGAGAGACAGAAAAAGAAGAGCGCTCCAGAGCGACCTGTGAGCGGCACTACTTACAAGATCGGGAGGCTTAGCTACAAGCGGGGACGCGAAGCTGAGGTCAATACAGTTTCGCCCCAGAAACAAGCGAAGGTTGCGAACTTCGATGTACCGCCTCTGCCATGCTCGGTAGAGGAAGCGAGTGACCTCTGCAGACAGTGGCGCAAGGACGGCGTCCTGCCACCGCTCGAGAAAACACCCTCCAAGGAGATGGTGAGGGACCCTAAGTGGTGCGAATACCACAGCAAGGTCATGCATCCCACCTCCGAGTGCAAGAAACTCAGGTTCGCGTTCGATCAAAAGATGAAGAACGGCGAGCTCATCGTCAGCGATCACCGGAAGGACGTGCGCAACAACCCGCTTCCCGCGCATGCGGAACCGGGCTCGAAGGGCAAAGAGGTCGCCATGATCTCGATCGTCGATTTGGAAGAAGTCGCAGAGGATGGCCTGCCCATCGTCGCCGAGGTTCATGAAGACGAAGACTACAGCATGGACACAGAGGATGAACGTGCCGACCGCATGAAAGGGTCGCATGGCTTCAACAAATTCTTCGACGAGATGAATTTCTCCGAGAAGTGCCGGACTGATATGACGAAAGCGATTTTGAGGATAGCAGAGGACTACGAGGAGGACCTTGTAGTCTCCAACGGGAAAGTCATCAGGGCATCCCGCTCTACGGAAAAGATTATGACCTTTTCTGCCAGCGACAAGAAGACGGATGCGAGCCACCAGAGACCTCTGTACGTGACCGCCATCATCAATGGTGTCGAGTTTAAACGAGCGTTCGTCGATGGAGGAGCAGCGGTCAACGTTGTTCCGCTCCACACACTGAGGCTAGCAGGGATCCCCGAACATAAGGTAGTCAGGCGTCCATCTCCGCTGGTGGGATTCGGAAGCGACTCTAGAATGACAATCGGATGGATCCGCCTGGGCATTCAAATTGGCAAAATCAAGTGCTCAGCGAAGTTTTATGTCATAGACACGAACACCACATACCACATGATTATAGGTCGAGCCTGGATTCATCGCTTCGACGCAATCCCTTCGACGGCTCACCAGGTTATGAAAGCTATCTGGAACGACAGAATAGTCGAGATACCGGCTTCGACAAACCCGTTCAACTTGGACGAAGCACATCTCAGCGAGGCGGTGTGGTTCACTGAGATGGCAGATGAGCAAACACCCGGACCATTCAACCCTACTCCTTTGCCTCTCTGGGAGGACATCAAGGACCAGTCGCCTGCAGGGGTAATGGTGACAAGGGAAGATGCCAAGGAAAAGCCGCCTACACGCGAAGAGGCGCCGCGTATCGCATATCATCGAAAGAACGTGTACACTCTGAAGAGGATCGCAAAGCATGACCCCGAGGGCAAGGAGATAGAGAGCTTCTACGCCAATGGGAAGAAATGCTACCGCATATGAAGGTGCGCGGGGATGTCCTCACGCGGGCATGGGGATATCCCTGGGCAAATCAATCAAATCGAGCAAATTGCGCTGACGGAAGAGCCAACACGGGGCACTCCAGACGAGAAACTCAAAGAAGCGCCTGAATGCATGGAAGACAGGCCAAGACCGCAAAAGCAAGAGCTGAAAGAAGTGTTCCTCAGCCCGAACGAGGAAAAGAAAAGGCCAGTCTTCCTGAGCGCAGATCTCACAAGCGAAGAAGAACAAGGGCTGCTACAGCTCCTAACTGAATACAAGGATGTGTTCGCATGGGAGTATGATGAGATGCCAGGTCTGGATACAAGCATCACCATGCACCGTTTAGACATCATCCCTGGGTCTAAACCGGTCAAGCAGAGCACGAGAAGCTTCAGGCCGGAGCTTAACGTGAAGATCAAGCAGGAGATTGTCAAACTCCTAGATGCCAAGTTCATAGAGCCGAATCATCATCCCACATGGCTGGCCAACATCGTGCCAGTGGTGAAGAAGAACGGACAGCTCCGCATCTGCGTGGACTTCCGAGACCTCAATTGCTTCTGCCCTAAGGACGATTTCCCACTGCCCAACATCGATTTGCTTATCGATTCAACAGCGGGTCATCGCATGTTCAGTTTCATGGACGGCTTCAGCGGATACAACCAAATCAAGATGGATCCCGAAGATGCGCGGAAAACAGCGTTCATTACTCCTGTAGGGGTATTCAACTACACAGTGATGCCGTTCGGTCTTAAGAACGCGGGCGCGACCTATCAGCGGGCCATGATGGCTCTATTCCACGACATGATGCACAAAGAAGTGGAATTCTATGTGGATGACCTGGTGGTTAAATCCAAGCACGAAGCAGACCACCTCGCAGATCTGCGAAAGGTGTTCAATAGATGCAGGCGCTTTCAACTGAAGATGAATCCCATGAAATGCGCGTTCGGGGTGACATCAGGGAAATTCTTGGGATGTGTGGTTCATCGCCAAGGGATCGAGCCCGACCCCGCGAAAGTATCAGCTATCACTAGCATGACGCCACCCCATGATCAGAGTGCATTAAAGACATTTTTAGGAAAGCTATCCTATATGCGGAGATTCATCCCAGCAATTGCCGAAATCACATGCTGTTTCAGCACTCTTCTCAAGAAGGACGCCGCGTACAATTGGGCTCCGGAGCACGAAGCTGCATTCGGAAAGCTGAAGGATTTACTCACGTCATCAAAGATAATGATCGCACCTCAACTGGGATCACCGCTTCTGCTATATCTGACATCTACGAGGAGATCTATAGGAGCGCTCTTGGCTCAGGAGTATGAAGGCCAGGAGAGGCCTATCTACTACATCTCTCGCATCGTGCAGCCTGCTGAATCAAGGTACACAGACATCGAACGTCATTGCCTTGCCTTATTCTTTGTGATAGAGAAGTTGAAACACTATTTTGCATCACACAAAGTAGTAGTGGTCACCAAGAGCGACCCCATAAGATACTTGCTAACTCACACTACTCCGGGAGGGAGGCTGGCGAAATGGTACATGACCATTTCCCAATACGATATCACATGCGTGCGACCGCGAGCGATCAAGTCGCAGGCGGTAGCGGATCTGTTGGCACAGTTCCCCGACGACAACCACGAACCCGTGATCGAAGAAGAGCTCGAAGGCCCTGAAATCTACGCAATCGATGTGCCCTATTGGACTCTCCACTTCGACGGTTCGTCAACCCGGAAAGGCGGAGGCATTGGGATAAACTTGACAAAGCCAGATGGGGAAGTCATACAGATGTCCGCAAAGCTCAACTTCGCAGTCACAAACAACGAAGCGGAATACGAGGCTCTCATTGTAGGGCTCCGTGCGGCGAGAGCTTTGGAAGTAAGCAACTTAACGATCATGGGAGATTCCAAGCTGATTGTTAAGCAAGCCTCGGGCGAATATGGTTTGAAGGAGATCAACCTCCTGTCTTATCGCACCCTAGTACAAAAGCTAATGCAGCAATTCTGCGATGTGAAGTACGAGCACAAGCCCCGAGCAGACAACAGGCACGCGGACGCCTTAGCAACCTTGGGGTCTAAGGTCAGCATAGACAAATGCCCTGCAAGGATTTCCATTGAAGTGCGAACATCGTCGGCACTGACAGAAGATGCGTGCGACGACGAACACATGGATGACGCAGACTGGCGGAAAACAATCCTACAAGCTATTACGAAAGGCACCAGCAGCGAAAGTTGGGCACTGACAAAAGGATACTGCATCCACGATAACACCCTCTACTACAAGGGGCCTGGCGGAATACTCATGCGATGCGTCTCCGAGCAGGAGGGACAACAGCTGTTAGAAAAGATTCACCAACACGCTTGTGGAGAAAGCGAGGTGTCAATCTACAGGAAGGCTCAGAGATATGGCATCCATTGGCCAGACATGTCAATAGCCGCAGCCCTGATACAAGGGAAGTGCGAAAATTGCGCACTAATCAAAGATTCTCTACTCATCGCCCTGACCGATGACGACACGGACTGGAGGAAGCCACTATTTGATTTCCTCACCCAGGGCACCGTACCCGAGTCAAGAAAAGAAGCCGAAAAATTGAAAAGGAAAGCATCTCGATACGTGGTACAGGAAAACCTGCTTTGGCGAAGAGGTCACGAGGGCAACTTGCTGCGATGTCTAGACGGCAGAGAAGCACAAGAAGTCATGGACCTTTCTCATCAGGTGGAACACCAAGGAGGTGCGAAATTATGCAGACAACTCCTCTCAATCGGGTATTTCTGGCCCACGATGGAGGTCGATTGCCGCACCAAAGTACGACGCTGCCAGGAATGCCAATTCAAAGGGAACCTAGTGCACGCTCCCGCTGTGGATCTACATGCACTAGGGACGCCATGGCCATTTCACACATGGGCTCTAGACTTTATCGGTCCCATCCGACCGACGTCGCACGGGAATCATTTCATTCTCACCGCAACTGAGCTGTTCACCAAGTGGGTGGAAGCAATACCGCTAAAGACGGCAAATGCGCTGGCTGTGGTCAATTTCATCCAGGAAAGCATCATATGCAGGTTCGGAATCCCAAACACCATTCTTTCAGATAACGGTACTCCTTTTGTTAATCGCCAGGTAGCCGCGAAATTAGCGGAGTACAATATCAGGCAGATATGTTCTACCCCTTATTACCCAAAGGGAAACGAACAAGCTGAAGCGACTAACAAAACGCTGCTGAGAATTTTGAGCAAGATGGTCGCAGATGACCACAAGAAGTGGGCCGACTCTCTAAGCATAGCTCTGTGGGCTTACCGAACTTCTCCAAGGACACCCACAGGGGCCTCACCATTTCTGCTATGTTATGGAGCCGAAGCTGTAGTACCTGCGGAGGTTAGAGTCAACTCGGCAAGGCTGACCTTCCATGCACTCTATGAAAATCAACGCGATCACGACTTAATCTTGCTGGAGGAAAAGCGAGAACAAGCCAAGAGAACCAATAAGCGATACCAGGAGAGAATCGCTCGCGCCTACAACAAGACGGTCCAGCGAAGAGATTTCGCAGTCGGAGACTTGGTCTTGCGCGCATCTGATCACTGCATGCGAGAAGCGACTCACCCGAAGTTCGCAGCTAACTGGGAAGGACCCTTTGAAGTCACAGAAGTCTTTGACAGTGGCTACTGCAGCATACGAAGGTTGCACGGCACAACCTCTACTCCGAGTTCAGTCAACATGCGCTGGATTACGAAGTACTACCCCTGACTTCTCTCATTTCATGCGTTTTATTATAACGTTGCTTGATATCCTGTATGGCTACGATTTACACAATCTCCTCCCCCATATGAGAGGATTGTAATCCCATCTCTCCCATATGAGAGCGTTATAATAAAAGAATTCTCCCAAATGAGAAGTTCACATTTCTAGCTGTTTATGTTGCTCTATTCAATTTGTTATTACTGTTAATCATGGTTTATTCGCCGCAATAGCAATCTGTCCAAGTGCGATCTTAAGTGATCAACTAAGCCTATCTCTTACGATAGCAGCCTACGCAAATGCGATCTTAAGTGATCAACTAAGCCTATCTCTCGCGATAGCAGCAAATGCGATCTTAAGTGATCATCTAAGCCTATCTCTCGCGATAGCAGCCTGTGCGATCTTAAGTGATCATCTAAGCCTATCTTTTACGATAGCAGCCTATACAAACGCGATCTTAAGTGATCAACTAAGCCTATCTCTTACGATAGCAGCCTACGCAAATGCGATCTTAAGTGATCAACTAAGCCTATCTCTCGCGATAGCAGCAAATGCGATCTTAAGTGATCATCTAAGCCTATCTCTCGCGATAGCAGCCTGTGCGATCTTAAGTGATCATCTAAGCCTATCTTTTACGATAGCAGCCTATACAAACGCGATCTTAAGTGATCATCTAAGCCTATCTCTCGCGATAGCAACCTATGCGATCTTAAGTGATCATCTAAGCCTATCTCTCGCGATAGCAGCCTATGCGATCTTAAGTGATCATCTAAGCCTATCTCTTGCGATAGCAGCCTATGCGATCTTAAGTGATCATCTAAGCCTATCTCTTACGATAGCCGCCTATGCCAATGCGATCTTAATTGATCATTTAAAGCCTATCTCTTACGATAGCAATCTATGCAAATGCGATCTTAATTGATCATTTAAAGCCTATCTCTTACGATAGCAGCCTGTGCAAATGCGATCTTAATTGATCATTTAAAGCCTATCTCTTACGATAGCAATCTATGCAAATGCGATCTTAATTGATCATTTAAAGCCTATCTCTTACGATAGCAGCCTGTGCAAATGCGATCTTAATTGATCATTTAAAGCCTATCTCTTACGATAGCAGCTTGTGCAAATGCGATCTTGATTGATCATATAAGCCTATCTCTTACGATAGCAGCCTGCCTAAATGCGATCCTGATTGATCTTCTAAAGTCTATCAGCCACGATGACAACACATACAAATGCGATCTTAATTGATCTTTAAAGCCTATCTGTCACGATAGCAATTCACATGCACATGATCTTATTTGATCCTCTATTGTGATAATAGCTCGTACGAATGCTAAAAGATGATCCCGATCGATCTTCTGGTAAAGCCTATCTGCAACGATAGCAACTCGCACAATTTAACGATCTCAATTGATCTACTAAAGACTATCTGCCACGATAGCAACTTGCAAACATTGTGAAGATGATCTTAAACGATCCACAAAGGCCAACCACAGGCCCATCTGCCAGGATGACACAGCTGCGAAAATATGATCTCGAACGATCTAGCGAAGCATCAGCGAATTAATATATCGCAAATGCGAAACCATTACATAGCATTATGCAAGGCCAAATATGCCGAAACGCATGCGAAATTGTATTTTGTTGTAAAGAGACAACAGATAATACAAAAGGCTATTTATCATTACGAGTCAAATGACTTATAATTTATCTGTCTAGATAGCACCTTACAAGTGAAAAGCTCGAATCTAACTACGCAGCCAACATGGCTTACAATACATTCGAAAAGTGGCTGACAAGCCAGAAACACACTACGGCACGGTCACTTCGGCGCTGCACCTTGCCACGAGGCGGCCGGAAACATGACCTGCACACATAACACACGAAGAAATTTCTTCGAACACACATGAGATATTATCTGCATCTTCTTTATGACGGTTATAAAGAGCAATAAGCCTCATAAAGTGGATCTTGGAAACTATTTCTATAGCACAAAGCGCAAACTCAGGATTCACAACTTGAAGTTGCCATGAATCAACGAAAAATAAACGTTGAAGCCAGCAGTCACAAGGACTCACGGCAAAGCACATTTTTTGGGATGAAGAACCCAAATAGCAAGGACAGGGTTTATATAGACCCTGTACAGACTCTTCGGTTGCAAAAGATGAGTCAGCAGAATTCAAAAAGAGGGTAAGTTCAATCACTTACGCCTTGAAAAGCGGTAACAATCAATTACCCTACTAAAGGCTACGACGATTCAGTTGCGTATCCTAATAAATGACGGATAGTCATGATTCGGATGGACTTCCCAACGAAAGCGTGCTTATCTGCCGAGAAATTAGCGCGAAAATCAAGCAAAGTATCAATTGCTGATGTCATAATTGGATATGCACAGAAATATCCAATCAAATCCCGGAAAAGGGCAAAACGGAAAAAAAAACCATGATTGTTGTTAAAAAAAGGGGGAGAAACCCTAGCAACATTATATTAATGTTTCAAGACATTACATTAATGTTTCAGCTATTTTCCTTGCTATTTTTGCGAAATTCGAAAAGTCAAAGCAAATTCTTGATTAAGGAATCTTGGGGCTCGAACTGCTCGCTCAGCTTCTCCACTTGTTCCACTTCTTGCTTCAGTAGCTCGCACCTAGCATTCATCTCAAGATACAGCTTCAGCGCTTCATCAACCTTTTGCTTTTGCTGCTCCACCTTCTGCTTCTCAGCTGCGAGATTCTGGTGGCCAAGCTTCAAAGTTACAGCTGCGCGAATCAGCGTGACTCTGTTCATAAGAAACTTGAAGCCCATTCTGCCTTGGACTTTGGTCACGAGATTTTGGCACATGCCACATAGCAATTCAGCACTCTGGACCGAAATGGTCGCAGGCGTAGCCGCAGATAGCTGCTCCAAAATCCAGATGGCTTCAGTAAGAAACAGCCTCCTGTCGAAGGGCCCTATCTCCAGAGATCTCACAAACGACTCTAGGGGTTTTAGGTCATAATGGCACGCACGGGGGCTGAATTTACCCGTATTTGAATTGGTGCGTGGCGGCGACGCGTATGTTGGTTTCCGCGCATGGAAGTCTATACGGCTATGAGTCTTCACGCGCAGAAAGGGGGCTAATGTAGATACTGCTTTCTGACATGACAGATCTTGGCCACGTGGCAGCCATCCAGCACACCATATTGTGCTCCACACACACTGGATCACCAGCCGAGCTGATCCATGTGGGGGCTGCGAGACAGAGCCCTCGCATACCACTGCACGGGACTTGTAGGGACTTTGTGGTTTGGAGGCTAGAGTAAGCCCTGTCGCGTGCGAGCCAAGCCCGCACGCGAGCTTTAGTAACTGTTTTGAGAGATTTATGGCACGAGCTCCATAAACCCGGTCAATCCGGTCAAACCCGGTCAACCTCGTAACGGTTCCGGTATCCGCGCACCACGTGATCTAACGGTTCCTATATGCTCGGACGAACGTGCCGTTATGGTTAAGCTAATTAAGCCGCCATTAATGGGCGCGTTAACCACACTACAACGGTCATGTTCTCCAGTATATATAGATCGTCAACCTTTACATACAAAGGAGAACACACTGCCATACGCGGAAGCTCTGCCAAACCTCTGTCTCTCTCTCAGACATTGCTACTGCCTTACTCTCTCCCTACACACAACCTCACTCTTCCTGTGCGATCCTTGATCCACTACACACGGTGCACACGGAGGTCTCCCCGCCGGAATCTCTTGTGCACAAGAAGTAACTGTTTTGAGTGATGAAAGACAAAGACAAAGTATTTCTGGGGCTCCAAGGCCTTGAGATACTGATCAGAGCTTCAAAGCCTTGAGAGTTGCTTTATTATACTGTATGCTCTAATAATCTTGTGTTGCAGGTTGTATATTTGATGTTTAAGATCTGAGATTTGCTGCAAATATCTATGTTATATATTCTTTATATATCTAACATAACTGCAAATATCCTGATCAGAGAGAATCAAACATTTCTGGTCTCAACATTGAAAGACTGTGAAGCATGTTCAGAGTTTCAAGGCCTTGAGATGTGCCTTAGCTGCTGACAGTTTTTACAGAGTTAATTTGATTCTTTCTTGCAGGGCTTGATCTTTATTATTATGATTGTTTAATGACCTCTGGAAGTCTTAAACTAGTTTATCATGAGTTATATGTTTCAGAAGTTAATCAGATTATTGTTTTATTCACTCATCCAGTTTTTATTTAGAAACTGGAAATCCAAACAGACTTAGTGCTGTTATATTTCTGGATTTTGTTGTTGCTGTGTTTTAATATTGTTGCAGGTTTGTTAAACGTGCAAGTGCAATCTCAACAAACTCCAACGGATATCTACTCATAGCTGTTTCAAATTGCAGTTAGAAAGGATGAGGATTTGCAGGAACTGAGATCCTAAAATCTCTCATTCAGATGCAGAGAGTGGATAAAAGACTGGTTTGAATTTTGAAAGACATAGAAGCTTGCAGAGAACTGAGAGAGGTGTGAAAATTTCGTGGAAGACCAAACATTCAAACACACACACATATTGAGGCTTCAATTACAGCTTTCAGAAGATCAATCATTCCAGCTTCCTGAAGAACACATCCAGACCTTCACAAGCTTATTTTTCTACTATTTTCTTCTTCTGTTTTGTAATCTGCTTATCTTTTGTATGTCTAAAATCTCACTAAATCTAATGGTTGGTTGTCCAAGTGAACAACAAGAGGTTCTTGTTAACTCAACAATTAGTAGTTGGTACTAGATAGGTTTGGAACCACAAGCTGTATAGGTGTAAGGGAATTCACTTAGACTTGGAGATCTAGGGCTGTTTCTGTGTGAGTAATAAGAAGTGTTTGCCCAATCCTGGCGGGATTAGATCCCTCAGGCAGAGATTAGGTTCATTGGGACTGAACACTGTAAATTGCCTTGTGTTCTTTACTTTACAGTTTTGTTATTCACTGTTGCAAACAACTCAAATCAAATTAGGGTTTATAAACTGTTTAGAACTGGTGGTATTTCAAGGCCTTGAAGCTTTCTGTTTGCCTTAGAAAGTTTCTGACTAGTTTTCTAAAATCTCAAGGCCTTGAGATTTGAGTCTCTCAAATATTTACTTAGTTAAAATTTTTGTTTATCAAAACGTTTCCATACTCTATTCAACGCCCCTTCTAGAGTATTTTGTTCATGTACTTAGTCTACATTACAAACTTTCAAGTTGGTTTAAGTGTTTATTGTCTACAAATTTTGGGCTTAGATTAGATGATCTATGGTTTAGAAGATTACATGACTTGGGGTTTATGGATTTAGGATTTAGGATTCATGGTTTATTAGTTTTAGGGGTTTTACATGGTTGAATAATATTTTTAGCGATCATTGTAATGGTTCCTAAGTTGGTTTAAAGTTTAGTACTTTACAATTGTATGATTTAGATTGCATGATATAGGGTTATGGTCCAAGTGTTAGGATTACATGATTTAGAGTTCAGGATTAGGGGGATTTTTGGTTTAAAGTATACATTACATGATTTTATGGGTTAGTAATTACACTAAACATTTTTTAACAAGGTTTAATAACATTTTTTCATGATTTTAGGGTTTAGGGTTTAGGGTATGCTCGTCTGAGTATGTGTGTTGTGGATTGTGTGGAGACTGGAACGAGTAAATGCTCGTCCCTGTATTGTCTGAAAGGACTGGGACGATGCATTTGCCCGTCCCAGTCTATGAAGTGAACAACTAAGTCGTGGAACCAAGACTGAGACGAGTGCATGCTCGTCTCAGTTTGAAGTTCCATACGAGGACATCTAGCATTACTCAATTTCAAAGATACCAAATGTGGGATGTATTTGGGACCCATGATTTGGGACATATAGCATTACTCAAATTATAATAGTAGTAGTAATAATATTTTACCAGTAATAGTTGTAGTAGTAGTAGTAAACTATTAGTAATAATAGTGTTATATTATAATATAGTCATATTATCTATGTGAAAACAGTATATAGTATCTTATACATAGTAGTAGTATATATTGTAGCAATAGTAGGCTTGATTGCTATTATTTATTTTACTTTTCTTATTTATTTATTTATTTATTTATTTATTTATTTATTTATTTATTTTCCTATTCATTTATAGTCTATATATGTATGTGTGTGTGTCTGTCTTTTTTTAAAGTCCTAGATTTCTGAAAGATGACATTTGTCATAATTAATAATTTATTGGGTCAACCTAATATAGAGAAGAATACACGAGTTTTTATAAATTTTAATATTTATATTTTCCCAACATGTATTGTTGTTGCACTCAAAAAGTTAGATTAAACGAATCTAGCTTCTTAAATAAAATAAATTATTTTAGAATATTAAATAGAAAGTTTTTTTAGTTCAAATTTTATTTTATAAACAAGTATTCTCTTTTTATATTTAAGGGTAAAAGACACTGACCACCCCCGAGTTTATGATTAATTTCACTCCACTACCCTGTGTTTTGGAAAAAGACACTTCACACTTTTTTTTGATGGAGGTAAACGGTTGACTAACAGCACGAATAAAAAGACCATTTTACCCCTAAAATTTTATAAAATTACCCCTCTATATTACCATAACCTCTCTCACATTCATTTCTAGCCCTAATCCCTCTCTTTCTCTCTTCCCCTCTTTCTCTCTTCCCCTCTTACTGTGAAATCAACGACCCTTCTCCTTCATCTCCTTCATTCATACAACACCACAAATCCAGCAAACACAACAAATCCCACAAATCCCCCATAGCCACCCATCTCTCCTCACCACCGTAACCAGTCACCATCAATTATAATGGAAAAAATCGCAGTAGAATTATAGTTTTGCTTCCATGGAATTGACATTGGTGGAAAAGGGTTTTGATTCCACCCCCAAAAGGATAACCTTGGTCTTCGTCGCACAAGTTGTCTTAGATTCGGTCAAAGACTTCAACGCAGTCGTTTGTTGATTACGGTCTCACCCCAGTCTCTCTCTATTTCTCTCTGTTGTCGATTTCACTCTGTTCGAGTGTGTTTCTTTTGTCTCAACGGTGCTTGGTTGTTTCTGGGTCAACAGGTGGGTAGTTGTAAACCCGCCGGTCTCCTCTCTCTCTCTGTCTCTGAATTTATGCGATTCAATTTTTGATTAGGGGGGTGGTGGATGTGATGCCAGGTTTTGGTTGTTGATGATAGGGAGACGAACACATGGGGGAGACAGAGATGAACAAAGTTTGGGCCTTCTCTCCTCTCTCCGAAGTCTCTCTCGATCTGAAACCCAAATCACCGGCGGAGTAAGGACGAGGAGGAGGGGCAGGGGATGAAACCTACAAATCCATAAAAGATATGGGGTTAGAAATTGTTGAATCGAAGCTATGACCTGCTAAAGCCGAATCGCCCTCTGGTCCTCACGACAACCCCAAACGATTCCAACCTCACCGACTGGAGTCCAACCTCAAATCAATCGCGCTGTTGGGTTTAGTTTGGGTCGATTTAGTCTCAGAGAGAGAGAGAGAGAGAGAGAGAGAGAGAGAGAGAGAGAGAAATATAGAGAGCGAGAGAGACGCTGGTGATGTTTATGGTTGCCGAGAGTTGGAAGTTATGGAGGAGCAGGGGATCTTTGATTGTATGCAGCTGGGGCCTGGGTGTTGTTTTTTCCTTTGATGGTCTGGATAGTGTTCGAGGCAGGGAGGGGAAAGCTAAGGGATGAATTTGAATTGTGAAGTAAATTTTATCCCTAGATCCAAGTTCTGGATAGTGCTCATAATTTGGCCCAATGGCTTTTAGAGAAAACTCCTCTGGGTAGTTGCTGATGAAAATTTGAGTTCATTTTTGGATGCCCAATCTGGGTTTGATCCTTTAAATTTTATTTAAGTTAGTTTGGATCCTGTTGGTGGGCCTGATCCACCCACATTGTTGCCCCTTTCTTAGATCTAGTTGTGTTTTCCCCTTCTAATACAAAAATTTCCATAAAAAACGATAGCGCGGTTTGAAATTATCCTAGTTCTTCACGGGTATGAAGTTTATGGTATTGTCCTCAGTAATTAGGACATACATGGTTACTAACAGAATATTGTAGATTAGTTTGGATTTGCATTATTCAATTGTGTGTTCAACAATGTTCTTGATGTTCATGGTGTGTTCTTGATGTCCTTGGTGTGTTCATAGATGTTCTTCAAGCAATAAAGTCATAAAAAAGCTCAGGGGGTAATGTGGTCTCAAAAAAATTCTCTTTTCTAACGGAATAGGACGGAAGGGTGCTACGTGTCCAAGGAATATTCCGTCAAATGGGTGCATAATATCTTTTTCCAAAACACATGGTAGCGGAGTGGAATTAATCCTAAACTCAGGGGTGGTCAGTTTCGTTATTATAGACGCTGAGTTCGTAGACGGAGAATTTTTGGAGGATCGTATTACTAGGATTTCATGCTTGATTCTGTGTGACAAGCTCTCTCATTCCAGGTAAGTTTATATGCACAACATCTTCAACTGTCAAAATGTGATGTTTTGTGTGAGTTGTTTCAAAACTGTGAACTTGTTTATGTTTTACAATACTTTGAATATTACTAGCGATTTACTGTGAAACGGATTTGAGAAGCATGTGTTTATTCAAACTTACATTACCGAGATGTTGGAAATAATTGAAAGTACAATAATAGGGAACCATGTGCAGAGGATGCGTGTGAAGGCTACGGTCGGGGACACATGTGCGTTGATTCCCCTAGGGTACATACCCTCTTATTTATCGTGGAAACTATGAGTACTACCTATGCATGTTTATGGCAAGACACTGTAGGGGTGTCGACACTTAAGGTCTCATTAGTATGTGAAAGGGGAGTATGCAGATAGAGATGCAACACATATACTTTAGAAGGGAGGGGGGTTGAATAGATTATGCCAACTTTTTGCAACACTTATGGAGGAGAAGAGTTTCTATGAGGAGTAGCGAAGTTCAAGGCCTTGAAAATGGTTTCAAGCCTTTGAAAGAGATACAGTTTAAATAAAGAGACAGGCAAGTCTTCTTCAAGGCCTTGAAAAGAGTTTCAAACCCTTGAAAACAGACTAGTTTGAATGCTGTAAAAACTAAGTATGCACGATAAACTGTAAATGCAAGAGACTCATAAATTATAGAGTTCAGTCCACTTGGACCGTCTCTACCTCAGGGATCTTCTCCGTGTAGGATTTTTATTCACAATTTTTATTAATCAAAAGCTAAGCCCTAGATCTCAAGCACAAAGATATGCCTTACTCTTTTACAGCTTGTGGTTCTCACCAGCCTATCTAGTACCTGATCTAGCTAACTGATTAACTAAGAATTCTCTATTGTTCCCTTTGAACAATCCTTGAGAATGAGAGATAGAACTAATAAAAGAATGATCTACAAATAAAGCACAAGACAGAAGAACACTGAAGTATAATACTGTAGTGAAGAGTGCAGTGATCTTCTGTGAGATGGATGTGAGAATGATGAACTTCTTTGATGCTTTTTAATCCAGAAATGTGTCTCTATTTTTGCCCATTGAGTGTGTGTCTTGTTTCTTCAAAATGAGCTCTATTTATACATCTTGAAGCTCTGCAAATCTTCCCAGATTTTCAGCAACAACTTCCTGTTTTGTAGGCAACAACTTTGACTCTCTTAACAGCCTTCTCCAACGGATAGTTGATCATAATCTTCAGAGATATTGTTGTGATATTGTCTTTAAAACAAACTGAGAAGCTATCATGAGTGTCTTATTGATCACAAAATCATCTTCTCTTAATGTTTCCTTTCCTGCAAAAGCCATGTTAGGAAACCAATCCTGCAAACTTCGGAAATAAAATTTCCCTGCAAAAGTGAGTCAAACAGATGGATTAAATGATGCTAGATATATCAAAACAGTTTTTCTTTCATCATCATATAATAACACATCAAGCATAGGGGTGAGATAGATAGAATCAAATTAGAAGAGTTTAGACAAACTCCCCCTTAGAACATGCATACCGGTCAGACAGTTTCAAAGCTTCGAATCCTGGTTCAAGGCCTTGAAATAGCTCTACTATTTCAAGCCTGTGAAACCTGATTCAAGGATTTGAAAACTGGTTCAAGGCCTTGAAATAACTTAGTATTTCAAGTCCATGAAACCTATGACCTTACAGTCTCCCCCTTGATGAAAGACAAAACCTTAATCTGTTTAAGCCTTAGTTTCTCTAAAAAAAAAATTGATTAGGATACAACACAAATAGTAGTACCACATAAATTCAAGAAGATCCAACTTATTAATAAACTTAAGCAGAAAAACAAATAAGTTGCAGATAGTCCTACTGACCAAAAGATAGGTCACTTAAACAGAAAATAAAACAACCTAAAGATTTCTCCCCCTTTTTAACTTTCATAAAAAAGAATGAGAAGATGTTGGACCAGTGTCTGGAAAATTTTGAAAATTAAACTTAAGAAGAGAATGGGAAAGAAAGAATAGGCAAGATTATGAGGTTGGTTCTTCATCTACATTCTGATATCCCTCTTCTTCCTCACTGTCTTCATCATTTTCCTGTTCTTCTTGTTCCTCTTCATTAACACCAGCAGTCTCTTCTTCAGTCTTGTCTTTAGTAGCAAACTTTGGAGATTTCTTCTTCTTCTTCTTCTTCTTCTTCTTCTTCTTCTTCTTCTTCTTCTTCTTCTTCTTCTTCTTCTTCTTCTTCTTCTTCTTCTTCTTCTTCTTCTTCTTCTTCTTCTTCTTCTTCTTCTTCTTCTTCTTCTTCTTCTTCTTCTTCTTCTTCTTCTTCTTCTTCTTCTTCTTCTTCTTCTTCTTCTTCTTCTTCTTCTTCTTCTTCTTCTTCTTCTTCTTCTTCTTCTTCTTCTTCTTCTTCTTCTTCAGCAAGACATCTGAATCAGGACTGTCTACTTCATCTCCCTCTTGAGAACCTTGTTCAACTACCACCTGCTTTCCTTTATCCTTGACTTGAGTGGCCTCTTCCTGGTTGGAGTGTTCACTGGGAAAGTTCTTTTCAGAACCATCTTTCTTGGTACCTTCTTCATCCTTAGGGACATAAAACATAGTCATGCTTCTAAAGATGGTCTCCACCATGTATTTTATCTGTTTGAGATCAGTTTCAAACCCATGCTGATTCTCTTTGATTTCACTATTTTCCTTCTCTAGATCATCAAGTCTCTGAAGGATTGAAGACAAATCAGGAGGCTGAGAGGTCTGGCTTGAAGTAGGGGTCAAGGCCTTGGGCTTAAGAAATTTCTTTGCATTCAGCTCTTCTTCTGTCAAATCTAAATACAACTTCCAAATTTTTCCTTGGTTTTTACCACTCCAATCTTCTCAAAAGCTTTCTCATTCAGCACACCAATCCCAGAAGTAATATACCCTTCACCAGCAGTTGGAATTTCAAGGTGTTGGAAGAACAGAGTGAACAAATTTTCATAGGGCAATGGATGCTTTCTCTGATCTGTTTGGCTGAACAGCATGTGTTCCATTACATGTTTCTGAATATCAATGTCATAGCCATGCATAATCAAATACATAATGTATAGGACTCTCTCAGTGACCAACTCCTTGGAATGTTCCCTTGGAAAGATACATCTCATCAAGATAGTGAATAAGACTTTGGCTTCAACATTTAACACAGAGTGTGTTAACTGTTTGGATGAGGTAGGAACATTTGGTAGAAAGAATTCTTCTCTGGATAACTTCAAAGCTTCATTTTTGGGAGGATGGTTCTGTGTGTCATGTCTCTTAGGACAACCTAGGACAGATGCAAACTCATCATGATCTAATTTTATAGTAATACCAGCAATTCTAGTCTTGATAACTAAGTGTGGGGAGTTCTTAAGTTGCTTCATGTTGATATAGAAGAGTCTGGTAAGTCTTGGGTAGGCTAGCTCAGGAGGGTTTAGCATGAACCTTAGAGAGCTTTTCTTTAACATGGTAATGCAATTCAGATTCATTCCAGTCAACATAGGTATACTGATCAAGCTACAAAAATCAGTGTTCTTTGAGTAGATCTGCAAGGCTCTCTCCACATTGTCTTCTTGTTATTCCCCTGTTACCTTCTCTTTTCCCTTTTCAGCTTGAGCGGTTTTCTTCTTTTTCTTCAACTTCTTGGGGCTAGAGATCTTTGTTTCCGGTTGATTTTCTGCAGCAGCCTTCTCTTTCTTTGTCTTCTTCTTCTTCTTCTTCTTCTTGTCTGAAGATGGTGTCACATCCTTCTTAGTCTTCTTCTTTGTAGGAGGAAGCTATTCAATAGCTTCAGCACTGGGAGTCCTAGAGCTGGAGTCCCTACTAATTGTCTGAACTTCATCTTCAACTGTCTATTTCTTCTTCTCAGAACCAGGTTTTAAACCTCCGGCCATCTTGATTCTATCAGAGGCTCTTCTAGTGCTCATTAGGGTTTGGGAGAAGAATAGAGAGAGAGGTAGATTTGATACGGAGTGAAAGAGAAAAGAAGATGATAAAATACTGAAAGAGTTTGAGGTTGAAAAGGAAACTGCAATATTTTTCTGATCTTAAAAGATCTGTAATAATCTGAGAAGATTCAAATCTTTGAGGCCGTTGGAAATAAATATTTTAATACCTATATTTGGCTGAAAAGAATTTTGAAAAAGGTAGGGGCAATATTGAGCAAATATCTGCAAAGATATCACCCAATACTAAATGATCCAAGAATTATTGACTAACCAGTTATCAGACTTATTTTCAAGGCTTTGAAAATAGTTTCAAGGCCTTGAAACGCTGCTATACTGAAACAAGTAAAATCAAAGCTATGAAAGGATTTTCAAGGCTTTGAAAATCAGTTCAAATCTTTGAAACACATAATAACTTACCTTCCTTAGATTTGTACTCCCACTAAACCAATGCATCTTTATTTAGCATGCCTAATTCCAGTATTAGAGCTGAAAATCTCTCATCTGGCAAGGGTTTAGTGAAGATATCTGCAAGTTTCATGTTAGTAGAAACAAGTTCAAGAACAATATCACCTTTCTCAGCATGATGTCTGATGAAATGGTGTCTGACATCAATATGCTTGGTTCTTGAATGTTGAACTGGATTCTTTGTAATTGATATTGCACTGGTATTGTCACATTTGATAGGTATACTTCTGAAATAAATCCAAGATCCCTCAACTGTTGAGCAATCCACAATACTTGTGAACAACATGCTCCAGCAGATATATATTCAGCTTCGGCTGTTGAAAAAGCAACTGAGTTTTGTTTCTTGGAATTCCAACTGATCAAGTAGGATCCTGAATTGGCAAGTTCCAGAAGTGCTTTTCCTATCAACTTTGAAACCTGCAAAGTCAGCATCTGAAAATCCATGCAAAGAGAAGTTAGAATGTCTTGGATACCAAAGCCCTAAGTCTTTGGTTCCATTGAGATATTTGAATATTCTCTTCACAGCAGTTAAGTGTGATTCCTTTGGATCAGCTTGAAATCTTGCAAATATACACACATTGAACATGATATCTGGTCTACTAGCAGTAAGGTGTGGAAATGATCCAATCATACCTCTATACTCTTTTACATTAACACTCTTACCAGATTCATCCTTATCTAAGGACAGTGTAGAACTCATAGGAGTCTTGATTTCTTTGGATTGAGACATGCTATACTTGTTTAACAAGTCTCTAGTGTACTTGTTTGATGCAGAAAGATTCCCTTCTTCAACTGATGTATTTGAAGTCCAAGGAAGAAGTTCAACTCTCCCATCATGCTCATTTCAAATTCCCTGCTCACATGACTTGAGAATTCTTTTCATAGAAGATCATTAGTAGCTCCAAATATAATATCATCAACATAAATCCGAACTACAAGTAAATCTTTCTCATGAGTCTTTATGAAAAGGGTCTTGTCTACCAATCCCCTTTTAAAATCATTTTCAAGCAAAAAATTTGACAATCTTTCATACCAAGCTCTTGAAGCTTGTTTCAAACCATAAAGAGCTTTTTCAAGTTTGTAAACATTATCTGTAAACTTATCACTTTCAAAACCAGGAGGTTGTGCAACAAAAACTTCTTCTTGCAAGTATCCATTCAAGAATGCACATTTCACATCCATTTCAAAAAGTTTCATGTTCTTGTAAGATGCAAAAGAAAGTTAAGTTCTAATTGACTCTAACTTGGCAAGTGGAGCAAAAGTTTCCTCATAATCAATACCTTCTTCTTGAATGTAACCTTGAGAAACTAACCTTGCATTGTTTCTGATCACTTTGCCATTTTCATCCAACTTGTTTTTGAACACCCATCTGGTACCAATGACAGATTGGTTTATTGGTGGGGGAACTAGATTCCACACCTTGTTTCTTTCAAACTCATTGAGTTCACTCTGCATAGCTATAATCCAGTCTGCTTCTTGTAATGCTTCCTTCACTGTTTTGAGTTCTACAAGAGAGATAAAAGCATTAAAAGCACATAGATTCTTCAACTGTGATCTTGTCTGTGTACGAGTAGTTGAATCAGATATGATGTTGTTAGCTGAATGAGATGAAATATATTTGCATCTCTTTCTTGGAGACCAGGGTTCAGGCTCTCCATATTGCTTCTCTGGTCTTGAAGTAGTGGCCTGATCATTCATGTCTTTCTGTTCAACCTTATCAAGGCTTTGATCTTTATTTTCAAGGCCTTGAGACCTATTTTCAAGGTCTTGAAAATTGCTTCTACTTCCTTCTGAATATTTCTTGAAGTCAAGTGAATTTTCAGCTTCTTCTTCTGATTCATGCTTGTTCAAATTCAAGTCTGCAAAACTTTCACTGAAAGAACCATCATAACTTTCATCAAAGATAACATGAATACTTTCTTCGACTAGCTTGGTTCTTTTATTATAGACTCTGTAAGCTTTGCTAGTAAGAGAATAACCTAGAAAGATACCTTCATCACTTCTTGCATCAAATTTACCCAAGTTTTCCTTACCATTGTTGTGGACAAAGCATGTGCAACCAAAGGGTTTGAAGTATGAAATGTTTGGCTTCCTCCCTTTAAAAAGTTCATAGGGGGTCTTCTTCAAGATAGGTTTGATCAAGCACCTGTTCAAAATGTAATTTGCTGTATTCAAAGCTTCTGCCCAATAGTGTTTTGGCAGCTTGTTTCTATAAGCATTGTTCTTGACATATTTTCAAGAGTCCTGTTCTTTCTTTCAACAAATCCATTCTGTTGAGGAGTTCTAGGAGCATAGAAACTGTGAGAGATACCGTGCTTAACAAAAAACAAATCAAACTCTAATTGATCAAACTCTCTACCATGATCACTTCTAATATAAGCAATAGTTAGATTTTTCAAGGTTTGAAGTTCTCTGCAAAGCTTTGAAAATTCAGAGAGGGCTTCAGATTTTTCTTTGAGAAACATAACCAAGTATATCTGGAATAATCATCTACAATAACTAGGATATACCTCTTACCTTTTTGAGTTGGAGTTCTCATAGGGCCACAGAGATCCATATGAATTAATTCAATATGTCTTGTAGAACTTACAAATTTCTTTGGCTTGAATGAGCTTCTGGTCTGCTTACCCTGAGAACAAGCTTTGCATACTTCATCATCTTTGAACTTAATGGATGGTAATCCTCTTACCAGATATTTGGAGATCAACTTGTTCAAGGTATGCAAGCTAATGTGACCAAGCTTTTTGTGACAAAGTTTTGAATCCTCTTTCAAGGCCTTGAGACACTTTAAGCTTTTACCTGCAAATTTGTTAGTCTGAAAAGTATAAACATTGTTTTATCTAGAGGCTGTGAGGATGCAATTGCCTTACTTTTCATTCTGCACCACACACTTCTCTTTATCAAAGATAACCTTATTTCCATTTTCACAAAGTTGAGATACACTAAGCGTGTTAAATTTCAAGCCATCAACAAGATATACATCATAAATAGAATTTTCAGAATCTGTACCAAATTTACCAATACCAAGAATGTTGCATTTGCCTTTGTCACCATGGGTAATTGTCCTTCAGATTGCTCTTTCAATCTGAGAATAGAGATCTCTTTCCACTCATGTTTCTTGAGCAACCACTGTCCATAAACCACTTCTGTTCTTTAACATTGCTGACAACCTGCAAGCACCAATCACTGCCTTACCCAGCTATTAGAGCAAGTGTGGAATTTGATCTCGTACTCAGGATCAACCATATTAGGTGGTCTAACCCCTTTAGGAACCCAAATCTGTCTGACTTGTCCTTTGAGTTGAAATGGGAATGTGTTCCTCATTATATGAGGGTCTCTTCTTCTGAAAGGACAAGTCATCTTACCATGACCAATTTTATTACAAAAATGACACTTAAGAGAAGTTTTGTTTCATGCTTTCACAAATCTGGTATTGCTCTTTCTCGGAAAGTTTGGATTGTATCCAATATCACTTTTGTGAACAGACTTTGAGCTTTCTCCAAGAATCAAGTTCAACTTGTGTTCTGAGCCTGCAAGCTTGAATTTGACTAATTGAGATTCTTGAAGTTTATCAGTAAGAGTAGTATTTTGTTTATCTAATTCATCAACTTGATGTCTCAGATTAACAAGGCTGTTACTCAGTAAAGAGTTCTCAGTGACTACTTCCTTGACATGTGTTTTCAAGGCTTTGAACTGGTTTTCAAGGCCTTGAAATCACTATTAGTTTTCTTCTGAGAGATTTCAAGATGATTCAGACAAACAAGTTGTAAATTCTCTTTTGCTTGCTCATGGACTTTTTCTTTCAAAACTCTGATCTCTTTCAGATAGTCCTCTTCATTTAAAAGCGTTGTTCTGAGGTAATCTGAGAGTGCTTCTTTTGGTTTTGAAATCAAACAGTTTACCATTACCTCAATGTTCTTCTCAGAACTTTCATCATGCTTGGCCATGAAGCATAGGTTGGCATGTTCTTCTTCAGATTCAGAGTCACTTGAGGTATCTGAATCACTCCATGAAGCTATCATAGCTTTCTTTCTCCTTTCATGGTCTTTCTTCTGAAAGTTCTTGCTTTTCTTGTGTGGACAATCTCCTATCATAGCTTTCTTGCTTTTCATCTTGAGGATTTTGGTCAAGGATTTGAAAATCAAAGAAAATGGATCTTCATGATCCTCTTCAATTTCAAGGCTTTGAATTTTCTCATTCTCTTTGGTCTTGAGTGATAAGTTCTTAACACCTTCTGGTAGCTCTCCATCAGCTTCATTCATGGATATTTCATGTGTCAGGAGCTTCCCTTGTAGTTCATCAAGTTCTAGTGATGAGAGATCTTGAGCTTCCTCAATTGCAGTAGTCTTTGGTTCCCACTTTGCCTTTCGAAGACTTCATAGAATCTTCCTCACATTTTCTTCATTGGAAAAATGTTTTCCCACTTAATCAAGGTTGTTAACAATGTCTGTGAACCTCTTGAACGTGTCTCTGATAGACTCATCTGCATTCATCTTAAACAACTCATATTACTTGAGATAGATGTTGATCTTGGTTTGCTTCACTTGACTGGTTCCTTCAAAAGTTACCACAAGTTTATCCCAGATTTATTTGGCAGTAGTGCAGCCTGAAATCCTGTTGAATTCATCTGTACTCAAAGCACAATATAAGATGTTAATAGCTTTGTAATTTTTAGAAAATTGCTCTAATTCAGAAGAGGAGAGTGAGTCTTCAGATTTGGGAGTTCTAATCCCATCTTTCTCTGTGTAGAAAGTGTGAGGTCCATTCTGAATAATGGTCCAAAGCTATATGTCTTGATCAATGATGAACATTTTCATCAAGGCTTTCCATTGAGCGAAATTTTCTCCACAAAATAGAGGAGGTCTACAACGACCCGGTCACACATTTAACATTAAAAATCGATTACACAATAATAATCAAATTTTCTCTCAACCTATATGCCTTGCACAGACATCCAAAATTTCAGCAGGAGGGCACAAAAGTCCACCACAGAATATTCTTAATAAAAAGTAATAAGAAAATATTGAAGTCCACCGTTTTAACCATTCATAATAAGAACAATAATATGTTGTCACCAGTTTGCGCTTACAGACTTAAATGCCCTCTCATTTAGGCAAAAATACACCTCTCCTCCAAGGGTAGGTTCGACTTTGGTCCAATACTAGTAACCTGATGTGGGTAGGTATCATGACAACTAAACCGAAATGAAATATTCTTGAAAAGAACCAAGTGCTTTAATTATAATTGCTTTGAAGGCATCACCAAGTATTATTGAATCATTTTACATTCAATGTTATTTCAATAAACAACCGTAACTCAATCCGGTAATTTCACTCATCTAAATTTGAATGTAGCAATCATTTACATTGTCGATGATCATACCCATAACAGAAAACATCCAATCTGTGGAACAATGGAATTCACCATTAAGAAATTATCGACCGTATAATCGTATATTAGATGTAGCGCTTAGCACAAGATAATATGTACCAAAAAAAATATACATCAACTTCCCGTTCATTCTCTCCCTTCTTTGCATTTTTGATGTTTCCCAATTATCAGTGAGGTCTCAAACCTCTGTTCATTTTCTTCCTCCATCTTTTTGTCTACCTAAATGCAAATAAAAGAAACAACTATGTACAAACAACCAACAAACAAACCACTACTTAAACTCTAGCTCAGTAGTACTGAAACCAGCACATCTTTTCTTAAATCGATAACTCTCCATTTCGCTTCTATTTTTTGGTCTTGTTCTCTGGAGACATACATCTCTCTCTTAGTCAAGAAAAAAAAAAAAAAAAGAAACTTAATCCCTATCAACGATTCATAATCTCTGTAAACTTAGAACAACCTAAAGACCTATCCTTCATCACTCATAAAAGTAAAAGAACCATCACTGGTGTTCATATTTCTATCCATTAAATAAGACAAGATCAATGATCATGGGTCCAGACGTTCTGAAATTTGGGAGAAGTATTCAAATCAGCACTACTATCGTTTTCATCACTCCCACCACCATTAGAGCAACAACAACCACAAATACAAGCAGAAAATAGAGTAACCTACCTCTGCCAGAGCAAGGTTTATAACCCTCCAATACTCTGCCTCTCTCCATTTTGGTGTTACCCAAGCATGGTTCGAAAGACCTCTCGTTCTTGGTCTTCTCCAACCTCTGTCCCTCCTTTCTATCGAGTGAGAGTATGAACTCCGCCACCCTCTCCTCTGCCCCCCAAAACCTCCCCCACCGTCCAGTGCCCCCTCCCTCTTCTTTTTTATTTCAATACAATTTAGCAGATGTAAATGATGACTCAGCCATGCAAATTACACTAGGTGGCAAGTACTAGTGCTAAGTAACATGATAACTCTCAACTATTTATTTTATCTTAAAAAGAATTATTTTTCTTTTTCTCCTCACTATCAAACCCATGTCACATGTAAGTGACTTTTTGTTGTTGTTGAAAGACTTATCTTTCCTCTGAATCACCAAAATACAAACCTGCATATTTATGTTCTATATGGCATATTTATTTTATATCATAGACATTCATGTATTATCCTTTCAACAATATGCACCTATCTTACAAGTAATTATAACAAAGACCAAATTAGCTTCTTCCAAAACATATAGGAATTTTCATGTAACATAACATGTAAAGAAATGACTTCCCTCATATAACACACGTATATTAATAAAAATAGCAAAATGTGACACAAAAATATAACAATCACCAACTGGATTGCCTTAATAAATTTTGTTTACAGATATGTAAAAGTTCAGGATGTCACAAGGTCTGTTAGCAGCTCTTCTCTGTGAGAAACCACCATCACCTGCAGTACTCATGATCACCAGATGATTAAATCTATACAGTGATACAAGCTCTGATACCAATTGAAAGTGTGAGTGTGCAGGTGGTAATGCATCTAATATACTCTAGAAGGGGGGGGGGGGTTGAATAGAGTATGCCAACTTTTTGCAAAACTTGCTAGGATGAAAAGATCTTGTGAAAACTAGTGAAGTTCAAGGCCTTGAAAACAAGTGCAAGCCCTTGGAATCAAGTACAGTTTGGAAAGATCAGTCAAGTCCTTTTCAAGTCCTTGAAAAGAGTTTAAAACCCTTGAAAACAGAAAAGTTTGAATGTTGTGAAATGCAGAGTAAGTAAAGAAAATATAAGTGCAGAGACACAGGATTTATAGAGTTCAATCCACTTGGACCTACGTTTCTACCTCAGGGATCTTCTCCCTGCAGGATTTTCAACACAATTCTTATTAATCAAAAGCTAAGCCCTAGATCTCAAGCACAGAGAGATGCCTCACTCTGTTACAGCTTGTGGTTCTTCCTAACCTATCTAGTACCTGCTCTAGCTAAGATTAAATAAGAATTCTCTATTGTTCACCTTGAACAATCCTTGAGAATAAAGATAGAGATATAAAAGAAATGATCTATCAATAAAGAACAATACAGAAGAACACTTAGAGTGTAGAAATTGCAGTGAAGTATGCAGTGATCTTTAGTGAATGGATTGTGAGATTGATGAACTTCTTTGAAGCTAGTCAATCCAGAACTTTTTCTCTCTTTTTTGCCCATTGAGTGTTGTGTCCTGTTGCTTCAGAATTGAGCTCTATTTTAACTTCAAACAGCTCTGCATATCTTCCCAGATTTTAAACAACAAATCTCCTATTTTGTAGGCAACAAATTTTGACTCTTTGACAATCTTTTCCAATGGTTAAGTGATCACAATCTTCAGAGATAATGTCGTGATCTTGCATTTGAATAGGTTGAGAAGCTGTCAAGTTATTTAGATCAAACACAGAATCATCTTCTCAATTATTTCCTTTCCGGCACAAGTTAGATTAGGAAATAATCTCTGCAAGTAGGAAATAAAATTCCCTGCAAAATCATAGTCAAACAGATGATATTCTATGTTCAAACAAGTTAGAATAATTTGTCTTTCATCATCAAATAACATTAAGATAATCATATAAAGGAGAGATACGAAACCAACTTAGAAGAGTTTATAGAAAACTCCCCCTGAGAATGTTCACATTGGTTAAGCAGTTTCAAGGCTTTGAATCCAGTTTCAAGGCCTATACTATTTTCAAGCCTATGAGAACTGATTCAAGGCTTTGAAAGCTGGTTCAAGGCCTTGAAATAGTTAGACTATTCCAAGCCTTGCACAACCTGATCTTACAAGTACGATCTCTAAGCTTGCTTCATGTTGAGTCTGATACGCACCTTTATGGCTACTCAGTCACGGTATAGCGTTTGACGCTACCAAAACACAATATTCCACAACTAGATAACCTAGTGACT
Organism: Linanthus parryae; assembly: GCA_023055425.1. Classification (NCBI taxonomy): domain Eukaryota; kingdom Viridiplantae; phylum Streptophyta; class Magnoliopsida; order Ericales; family Polemoniaceae; genus Linanthus; species Linanthus parryae. The sequence goes on from JALGPY010000002.1 coordinate 74,683,703, forward strand.
TCAAGTCTAAGGATGACAATACCGTTGTCACCGTGAGCAACACTTGTGACTTTTCATAACTTGTATGTAGCCTTCTCGGAGATGGGTCAGTCCAGTATGCCATTACACCTAATGCATACCCATGTGTTGGATCGTGATATCTCTATATCTATCCAACCCCATACTAGTCTATAGATGATTGTCCTGTTAATCAGTATAATGAACTAGGGATATTTAAGATAAAAACACAACTTGTATTTAATTGTCCTTCAGATTGCTCTTTCAATTCTGAGAATAGAGATCTCTTTCCACTCATGTGTCTTGAGCAACCACTGTCCATAAACCACTTCTGTTCTTTAACATTGGTGACAACCTGCATGCACCAATCATTGACTTACCTAGCTATTAGACCAAGTGTGGAATTTGATCTCGTACTCAGGATCAACCATATTAGGTGGTCTAACCCCTTTAGGAACCCAAATCTGTCCGACTTGTCCTTTGAGTTAAAATGGGAATGTGTTCCTCATTATATGAGGGTCTCTTCTTCTGAAAGGACAAGTCATCTTACCATGACCAGGTTTATTGCAAAAATGACACTTAAGAGAATTTTTGTGTCCTGCTTTCAAAAATCTGGTATTGTTCTTTCTTGGAAAGTTTGGATTGTATCCAATACCAGTTTTGTGAACAGACTTTGAGCTTTCTCCAAGAATCAAGTTCAACTTGTGTTCTGAGCCTGCAAGCTTGAATTTGACTAATTGAGATTCTTGAAGTTTATCAGTAAGAGTAGTATTTTGTTTATCTAATTCATCAACTTGATGTCTCAGATTAACAAGGCTGTTACTCAGTAAAGAGTTCTCAGTGACTACTTCCTTGACATGTGTTTTCAAGGCTTTGAACTGGTTTTCAAGGCCTTGAAATCACTATTAGTTTTCTTCTGAGAGATTTCAAGATGATTCAGACAAACAAGTTGTAAATTCTCTTTTGCTTGCTCATGGACTTTTTCTTTCAAAACTCTGATCTCTTTCAGATAGTCCTCTTCATTTAAAAGCGTTGTTCTGAGGTAATCTGAGAGTGCTTCTTTTGGTTTTGAAATCAAACAGTTTACCATTACCTCAATGTTCTTCTCAGAACTTTCATCATGCTTGGCCATGAAGCATAGGTTGGCATGTTCTTCTTCAGATTCAGAGTCACTTGAGGTATCTGAATCACTCCATGAAGCTATCATAGCTTTCTTTCTCCTTTCATGGTCTTTCTTCTGAAAGTTCTTGCTTTTCTTGTGTGGACAATCTCTTATCAAGTGTCTTGCATCACCACACTCAAAGCAGTTCATGACTTTTGATTTACTTTGTGAAGAAGACTTACATTTGTAGTCCTTGCTACTGGATGTTCTGTGTCTTTCTCTGATGAAGTCTCTGTTTCCAATGTTTTTCTTCATCTTGAGGATTTTGGTCAAGGATTTGAAAATCAAAGCAAATGGATCTTCATTATCCTCTTCAATTTCAAGGCTTTGAATTTTCTCATTCTCTTTGGTCTTGAGTGATAAGTTCTTAAAACCTTCTGGTAGCTCTCCATCAACTTCATTCATGGATATTTCATGTGTCAGGAGCTTCCCTTGTAGGTCATCAAGTTGTAGTGATGAGAGATATTGAGCTTCCTCAATTGCAGTAGTCTTTGGTTCCCACTTTGCCTTTGGAAGACTTCTTAGAATCTTCCTCACCTTTTCTTCATTGGAAAAATGTTTTCCCACCGAATCAAGGTTGTTAAAAATGTCTGTGAACTTCTTGAACGTGTCTCTTATAGATGTTGATCTTGGTTTGCTTCACTTGACTGGTTTCTTCAAATGTCACCACAAGCTTATCCCAGATTTCTTTGGTAGTTTTGCAGCCTGAAATCCTGTTGAATTCATCTTTACTCAAAGCACAATACAAGATGTTAATAACTTTGTAATTCTTAGAGAATTGTTCTAATTTATATGAAGAAAGAGAATCTTCAGATTTGGGAGTTTTGATCCCATCTTTCTTTGTGTAGAAAGTGTGAGGTCCATACTGAATAATGGTCCATAGCTCTATGTCTTGATCAATTATGAACATTTTCATCAGAGCTTTCCAGTGAGCAAAATTATCACCACCAAATAGATGA